>OX443561.1:73517416-76007076 GCA_949372485.1 Cheilosia soror | reverse complement strand
CCTCCGTCTAAAGGTATTGTGGATAGCACCATGTTGCTCCTGGATATTGGACTTGTTTCTACACTTGTTATTGTTTCAATGCCACTTGTTATATTATCACGTGACAGTAGCTTCTCTGTAGACATTCTGTAATCAAATAAAAAAAATTGTTATTACAGATTGTACTAAATATCATAGGTAAGTAAACAAACAAACAAACAAACAAGCGATGGCTTCGCACAGTTTGATTGAATAAAATTCAAAGTGTAAATTTCCAACCGATCGGCCAACAAATTGAAGGGAATCTCTATTTAACGCATGAGCGAGTAATCAATATTTCAAACTACAATAATAATGGTGCTAATTATTATACGTGTTGCTTTTGTTAAACAAATTGAATTAATCAATTACCAATATTTGTGGGGCGAAAATCATGTGAATTGGTCAATTCGTTTTGCAATATCAACGGATAAGAGAGTATTCCATTCGATATTTCATCGAGCAACTTTCAATTTCGATTCGAATGTGACTAAAGTTTATATTCGTGAGAAAGTAATTCAATGCGGAAACGCCTAAGTTCAGAGATAAGATTAGCTATAACCACATAGCATTGAGGTGCAAAATTGCGAACAATTGAGATAGCACCATGCTCATGTGTTTATCATTATGCTGGACGAATTTGTTTATAATATCTACATCAAGCCTGTTGGCTGTGCCGCTCCGCGACGCCTTTTTATCATTTAGTTATGTAATCAGAACGCAAGGTTTAAGTGATAAGTTTCGAAATAAATCGCGCATTTTTTGCTGCAGTTATTGCTGATTACAGTGAGCTGTACGTTGAGTTCTCGGCCGTACAAGGTTCGTTTGGGCGGAGATTTTGTTGCTCAGTTTTTTGTGGGCGTTTCCTTTTTTTTTTTTAAACACATACTATAGTTCGAAAATGTGTATAATTAACGGTGACATACACAGTAATAGAGAGTTCACCCAATTTTAAATGTTTTTTTTTTTCGGGTTTAGATGAACCGACACTGACAATCATTAACTGAAGTAGGTTCCTTGGTTCAAATCAAAAACTCAAGGGTCAACTACATACAGAACTACATGCTTGAACTTAAGCTAGTGTCAACATTTTAAAAAATCCACAGAAGATCAGTCAAACATTTGAAATGGCCTCATAATTCTGTTAACAATTTCACTGCAATCGCACATTGGCTTTAACGGAATCAATTGCATAAACAAATTTGTATGTATTCGTAATTTGTCAAAAATATATAACAAATGAACTGACGTGTATGTGTGCCGCCTTTAAAATTGAACATTTTGTAAAGTTGTTGTTTAAAACGTTCGCACGATTGCAGTAATTTTGCTTTTTGGTGAGAAACATTTAATAGCTGTCAGTTGATAGCAAATTACAAGTCGAGAGTTGTCATTAATACTATTTTAATAGTTAAAATATACAACGAATTGGAATTTAGCCATGTTTTACCTTTAACGATTAGTCGAAAAATACTCAGTCGACAGCTAAAAATGCGTCTAGGAATTGGACATAAAAAATAACCAAATAAAGATAGAGGGGTCTACACAAAACCCAAGCTAGTGGGAATGTTTAGATTTCTAGTTCACCAAGGCTTACACCAATATGACAATTCCCCCTATTCCCGTTGGCGTTTGTCGTAAACGAATAATATTTCATTTCGTTTTTAAGCCGGGGTTTCTAACTATTTTGAGACAAACGATTTAAAATAATAGTGAACAAATAGAAAAAGAAATAAGATCGTTAGCAAAAGTTCGAAAAAATTCTGAATATCATTTATACAACGACACGACACATGAGTCGTATACGACAAAAGCCAACGGGAATAAGAGTGAATATTTATCAATTTTTTGGTTGGCCTATGTTGATCATGTGACAATTTATCAATTAACTTTTTACGGTTGCAAATGTCGCCTAGATCGAAATCTTCAATTTCTGGTTAACAAAATTCGGCAAAATTCAGCGTTGAAAAATGACGAATCGGTACATTTCTGTCTTTGCACAGATAGAAGCTGTACTTTCCATCTAGCGAGCGCTTTTATGATGCACACGTCTTACCACATCTGTAAAAGACGCAGTCTCTTGGAATTTCTTGACTGTGTTAGAAATTGTGCAGAAGGGCATTTATGACAAGAGCAAAATTACTACATATTTTTCGGTAGCTAAACGATCCATAAACAAAACCAGTTTATGGTGGGTTTCTTACCATGAGGGAATTGTAGGAAACGAAAATGCTGATGAACTAGCCAGAAAAGCTCGGAATCTCCTTTTATAGGACCAGAACCGCTCTGTTCAATCCCCAAATCAGCTATAAACACGGCCAAAATTAAGCTGGGAATGCAATAAATGCATTTCAAGAACATTCCTGGTCTTAGACAGGCCAAAAAAACGATTCAATCTTTTAAAAAAGATGCCAACAAGATCCTTAACCTACCGAGGCATTATAAATTTAGTAGGCTACCTAACAGGTCACCACGGTTTGCGTCTATTCTATTCTATTGCCTCTGACAGTCCATCACTGAGGAGAGGGACTGGTACATGGCAGACATGGGTGGTTGAATCAATCCGTTCTTCTGTTTGACCAAAAAGCCTGTGGAGGGATGGGCTACTGCAAAAAGGGGTGGAGGGCAACTGTAGCAATCTGCTCCCGTTTATTTCCATTGACAACTCACCCACGAGACAAATACTGGTGCTGACCAAAAGAGCTTGATTTAAGCAGACCATCTTACTGCTTGGTACCGAAGAAAAAGGGTTTTAGGTTCGGTCGTTAAAACTTCGAAAATCATATCGTCCACACATGATTTGGCCCCGGAAGAAAACAGTGTCAAAGCTATGTTATCGGTTTTTAATTCGATGTTTGTACCAGCTTTTACCTATAGACTATAATGTCATGACATCTTGATCTACCTCCCCTTGATCATGGGTGTTACTACTATCAAAGCAATCTACCGTCTCAGGCGAGGTGGATTTTAGTATAATCCACACTGGATTTCGATGACCTTGCGCGACACTTATCCTACGATCCAAGTTCTATGGATATGCCGTCTGATGCAAGGACACCGGAACTTCGGCTGATGTGGAAATTAAGAGTCGACTTTCCTTGCGTTCAGAACTGGCTTCAGCCAGAGTCTGAGCCTGGTTTGGGATGTAGTCGTATTTTCACGGATGGCTCCAAAACTAGTCAAGGGTCCGGTGCTGGTGTCTTCGTGGAAATCGACAACAATATACTTCACTACTCGTTAGGCAAGCATGCCTCTGTTTTTCAAGCGGAGATCTATGCTATCCTGATGGCTGGCGAATATATTGGTGAGAATAGGTTCCGTCAAGCTTCGCTTAAGGCCTTGCTCAACCCTGTAATCCATTCCAAACTAGTTCGGGAATGATCTCTTTGACTCTTGTCTGCTGGAAATTAGATATCCGATGATATTGCTAAGCAAGGCTGAGAGGATAATTTCTCGTGATCCGAACCTGTGATGGGACTTCCTGCGTCCTCGGTCAGGACGACCATTGACGATTGGGTCTCAAACGAACACAATTGTGTATGGCAAGGCTCTACAGGAAGCGGGCAGACTAAACGTATGCTCCCGAAAGTCAGTAAGAAGTCTGCAGCATTTCTGCTGCCTCTCAGTTCAAATGACTGCAAAAAACTCTTTGGTGTTCTTATGGGGACTTCGCTTTTGCTAAACATCTTACTGTGCTAGGCTTAAGTGATGCCACTGTCTGCGGCGCTTGTGGAGAGGGCGACGATACTTTGAATCATTTCCTCTGTTATTGTCCTGCCTTTGCTCGGATCTGGTGGCAGATTTTTAGGGCTGATGTGGTGAGTGCTGATACTGTAAGCTCCTCTTCCTCATCGCTGAAGTGCATTCTCGAAGAAATTCCAGTAAAATGGGTAATACTGGATTTGCTTCCTGGTAGTACAATGGACCAGTTGCGTCTGAGTGCTCCAGTAATGTGTTTTCTAACCCAACAAAAAAAAAATTGTCATAACATGACATTTGGGTACTGACCGAAGGAATTTGAAGTGAAGTGAAGTTTATTAAGTCTTTTTTGGGAAGGAATTTGATCGTGGGTATACAAGCTGTCGAAATTGTATTCCAAATATGTACATGTCCCACCCCAATGGACTTATTTTCTCCGAAATTATTTAAGCTGCTTACGAAAATGAAGTTTTTTATTTTTTAATTGTAAAGCTATTCATTTCAATTGCATCGGAAAGCAGCACGCAAGTTTTCTTTCTTTTTTTAATAGCACTAAGCAGTAATTGATGAACCGGCTTATTTCCCTTTTAAAGATATCTAGGACAAATAATTCGATTAAATACCTACTCTTTTCCAGTAAACATATTTACATACTTTGCAGAGAGCTTTTAAATTAAAAAAAAAAAACTTGAAGGGATACGCTATGAAATAACAACGAGCGAGTTATGGGGTAGGCATTAGGAAACCTACTGATTTCGGAGTAATTGAGATATTGTTTGTTACTTTGGTAAGAGAAGAAATAGAGCTACAACTTATGTCACGAGATTTGTAATAAACGTACAATGAAAAATGCAAAAGAGGGTGCTGCACTTAAATAAATGTCAAAATGCGAAAACCTAAGGTCTGTTCCTTTATTTGATGATTCTCTCACAGAGCGAGAGAGAAACTTACGAAAAGGTTAGGGAACGCTTTTGTGGAGTAATCTTTGAAAAATGACGATGCATTTTGTTTTTCATATATTACAGTAAGCGAAGTGACCTTTTTGTTTTTCAGTTATTGGAACCATTAATTGATAAATTGCAGTAGCAAAAAAGAGGTATTTAAAATGTCTGATAAACGCAAAGAATCCAAAACACAAATGCGAATAGTAATTGCACGCATAATGTTAAAATATCAAATAAAGGGTGGTTTAAATACAAGTTACTTTTTAAAAATGCAATAAAAGGAATAAAATTAAGTTTTTTCCATGTATTATGGCTTTATTAGTAAGAGAAAACATTCCCATTAATTATGGAACACAAAGTCGTTCAAGTGGCTGTCTGGCTTCGCATTCTGTCACTCCAATTTTCCAAGACCTTGTTGATGCTTTCGGGCTGTAGCTCACGGATTGCTTGGATGATATTGGCCTTAAGTGCTTTAATCGTTTCTGGATTGTTGGCATAACATCGGTCCTTCTGGTTCCTCGCACAAAAAGTCTAAAGGGGTCAAATCGTATCTCCGAGGCGGCCAATTGACATCGCCAAAACGGCTGATAACACGATTTGGGAATTTGGTACGAAAAAGATCGATTGTGGCATGGGCTGGGCGGCATGGCACACCATCTTGTATGAGCAAGAGGTCATCCAAATCAATGTCTTAAATTTCAGTAAAAGAAAAACTCTGTTAACACGGCTCTGTAACGCCCACCGTTGACTAAAACGTTGTTTCCAGCCTCATATTCGAAGAAAAATTGCCCAATGAACATCAAATCCGCACCAAAGTGCCACTCTCTCTGGATGAATTGGCTTCTCGACAATAACGTGCGGATTTTCGGTGCCCCAGATGCGGCAATTTTGTTTGTTAACTAACTTTGTGCACAAACTTGCGTACAGCAGGCGCGATGTGTGCTTCATTTCGGCCAAAACTTCTTTTCAAAAAACGCACTGTTTGGGCTACACGGCACTCACTTTGAAAATAAGTTTTCAATATTTCCTAATGAAGTTAAAGCGACTCATTTCGTTCCGCGGAGGTATGATACTGACTTTCTGTCAAGATTTCGAGCGGGAAACAGCTATCAGTGTCACAATAACCTATGATTTAAAAAGAAACCACTAGATGGCCCAGCCTGTAGATCGACAAATTTCAAATTAGCTGTTTATTACCATACCATGTGACTGACAGAGTTTTGCCAATTCGTTCTACAAGAAATTTGTTAGGTAGGTAAGTAAAAAGTAGTGAAAAAGTAGTTCTCAAAGACGTTAACTTTTATGATTTCTTCGAGTTAAGGAACGGCATTGAGTAAAAATTCGTAAAATGCAAGAGTAAAAGAACAGACTTATACTATGGAGTTGTAGTGCGGCGGTGGCCATGGTGTAGTGGTTAGAGCCATTGCTTGTGACCCGAGCGGCGTTGGTTCGAGTTCGAGCCCCGGCGGGGGACAGCAATACTCTGCCACCGACCATAAAGAGAAACGAATAATATCAGAGTTTCTTCACCACTACACCAAAAAAGGGGTTTCTGCTTGGTAGTACAATGGACCGAGATTCATCTGAGTGCTCCAGGATTTGGAATCCCCTTTTAGAAAAAAAAAAAAATGGAGTTGTAGTAGACATCTTTGAATTGATGGATTCTGTAAAGACTGTGGAACATAGTGTCTTGACACTTCAAATCGACATCAAATTGACATCGCTGTATGTAACACTCTAATTAAAAGAGGAACGTACCTACTCAAAAAAATCAACAATATTCTAATTTGCTCCCATCTACTTAATCCAAACACAAATCAACGCGATTTAACACGTATCTCATTTCCGCATTTCTTAAAAAGGCCAATCCATGAGCTTTAATTTTTTTTTTACTAGCCCGATCCAATAACGGATCTTCACCGAAACACAATAGACAAAATCTAATTTCTATTTAGAAAAAAGAGAGAGAGAGAGAGGGAGAGTATCTTTATACCAAAAACAATTAGATACAGATATACATAATCTGTTTGTATGAGCTCGTACATCTTCTTTATTTGTGTTTCTTTCTTAATCCCCCCTCAAAGGTGAATAAAAAGAGAAAATTGAAAGAACTAAGAGAAAAATCTGTAAAATTTATAATAGTTTGGTGTGCGTGAGACACACTAATACCAAACAATAATGAAAAAAAAAATATATAATGAGAACACAAAATCACACAATACAATACAATATAGTACTCTTCAAGGTCGAATGGGTAACCACAACGACGCCAAAAGAGTAGTCATGGTAAAAAGCATATCCACATCGAGAAAGAGAGAGAGAGAGAGAGTGAGAACTAACCCAGCAATTTGCCAGTGGTAGGTACATTCATTAAAAATAAAAGGTAAGGTAGTCAGGCGATAGGCACTGACAATATTCACCGTTGTTGTTTACCTTTTGACATTTCAGCAAGGTTTTCAGTTTTCACCGCCATCAACTCCACATTCCATTACACGGCACACAACCCTTATTATAGCCTATGAGAGCTCGTATGTATAGTAAGTGCTGCTGAGAAAGAGAAGCAGCTAGAAAACTACCTACCTATACCTAACTAAAGGAAAAAAAATCAGACCTTCCTAAAGGGAAAATTTCGAGAGCCACCACATGGGGGTGGACTGCAACATTTTATTTGTTAGCTAGTGGGTGGTTAGGTTATGATGATGGGTATTACGAATACGGGAAGGGAAACGGAAAAACATCAGTAATGTAGGTAGGTAAGGCTGTGGTCATGGAAACCCTGCAGTTGAAAAACGCAGAAAAAAAAAAGTCTATATGACGATAAATGTAACAGTGAACAGTGTGAAGGGTTGCGAAGCACATAATTAGAAAAATCAACCAAAATCACGAATGTATGTAGGTCATGAAAATAGAAACGAACACTTAAATAACAATGTTTGGCACTACAGCCACGTTTCTGGCTCACTTTCTGGTCACAAATTAGCACCTTACCTCTCCTAAATGTTTCACATTATTTGTCGAACGTAGATATAGATATACCCGATACCCGATCCAAGACACAACGTTTATTTTTATTTAAATATTTAGCTCAAAAATATGACGACATTCCACAATCCGACGAGTTGTTATTACTATTAAATCATGTTGTCAGTTTGTGTTGTTTTCATCCTCATGATGATGTTGATGATACGATACGAATACGACAACGACAACGAATGAGTATAATTTTTGTATAGAGTGTGGCCTTTCCTCGTTCATGTCATAAAAAAAGCTCAACTTTTCGTTTCTCTCTTGTTTAACTGGAAGGCAGCTATAAGATGCTAAATATGTACTCATATAGCAATGACGTATACGACGTATCTATGTATTTGTCAATATTATAATAACAAACTATCAAATTATTTAGTAGAAATATTTACATAAGTAGATGTCTCTAAAATGACCATTGACTTGACACTTGAAAACGTCACTTTTATTAAGGGTGAGTGTATTTATTACATGGTTAAAAATAAATGCACTTCTCAATTCTCTACTGTCAAAAAGACGTAACACCTCGTTCTGATTTGATCTATTCACCGTAGCAATTTGTCAGCCGGTTTGAAGATGGGTTCATTTTCAGATGACTTTCACATAAATGCTAAATGTACCTACTGTACATCTATTTGATTTGCATAGATTATGTATCTGTCTATGGGCAGAAAAAAAAAGTTCTTCAACCCAAGTTTTATAAATGTAGCATTTTCTCCTACCCCATTACCTATCTGTCAAAAAATAATAATAATAAATTTGCACATCTCAAAAGCTCTACTCTATTACTTTTCATTTCACAATTTGTCTCCATATGGCAAAAAATAGTACGTATACGTCCCCGTATTACGACATCATGATTCTGCTGTTGCAAGAAAAAAAAAACACACAACAACAGAAGGAAGGTGTGTAAATAACATCAATGCGAACGCATTTTATTTTTTGTATGTTGCTATGGCTACCGCAAAATGGCGACGGTAAACAATTCACAGGAAATTTTAGCAGAGACCTCATTTCACTATATAATATAATTCACTGAGAATTGGCATAGACTGCTGCTGCTGCTACTCTACTCGTATAACAATAACGGAACGAGTGTGTAGAAAAAGAAAGTTCCACACATCAAAGATGCAGAAAGAGAAAACATACGCTACAAAAAGCGTGTGATGTGATGAGTACCCCTCAGCACCCGTTTCTAAACCCCATTGAAGCAGAATACATATTACAACAAAAAGACTCGTTGACAAAGTGATGTTATTACCATCGCACAAATGTCATTCGTAAACGAATGAATACTATTAAGTGTACCTATAGTACTAGTACTAGGTACATATATAAGTAGAATTTTAGTTTGGAAAGAGAACTTTTTCAGTGCGAACGAGAGGAAAAATAGACCAAGAAGAGCACCAGCAGCAGCACCGGCAGCGGCACCGCACCGGGCAAATAACGCCACGCCATTTTAACATTTTACAGTTTTGTACTGTACACGTCAATACCAACACATCAAGTGACTTGCTTTTTGGCGTCCTCTTATCTGTGTTGCTTTTGTGTATTTCTCTTGACTTTTGTTTTTGTTTTGTAGCCATATTTAGAACTGAATAATACTAGATCTAGCAATAGCCGCCGCAAGCAGCATTGCCATATGTGTCAATTAAAATGCAGAAAATTCGACTTTTTAGTTAATTTATTTATAAATATGTAGTAGGTGAATTGATTTTCTCCTCGTTTTCATTAAAAAAAAAAGGAACAATTTGACGATTGCAATAAAATGTTAACGCTGACTAAAGTTGATCGGCAGAATAATTTTGACTTACATAATTTATCATCAAATTGTTTAAGGTATATTGTTCGACTAAATTTAAGAAGAATTATACACACTAATTCTAAGATTCAAGTCGAATCGAAAGTCATTCGATTTAAGCCAACTGACATTCCAACTTTCGATTTCGGTGAATATTCGGTGCCATGAAATAAAGTCTTATGCAAAAAGGTCCAAAACGTAATTTTGGACTTTACTGCACTTTTGAAATTGCAATAAAATCCAAAACGAGCTTTGTTCTTTATTTCATTTTTGAAAGTGCAATAAAGCCATTGGACATTATTGCACTCAGCTATTTCTCCCAAGTTGACAGTTTCGATTGGATCGAGTTAAATGTCAAATTTTAATCAAGCGAAAATGTGTGGTCAAAATGTCTACTTTAAAATGTAAGTTCAATTGTTTTTCCGTAAATCGAAAGATATGTTGCTTTTATTACAAAATGGATATAAAGGATATAGAATTAAATAGGAAGCAACATTTGTTCGTCTTATGACAAAAACAAACTCTAAATCGACACAATACGTATTTAAATGCTGCCTTATTAAGCCGGAAACTTTCAACAACCGAGAAACCAAATACAAACCAATATTTAGTCGGGCATATTCGATTTGTTTCGTAGTACTTTTCAGTTCAATTTGAACGTTTCTTCCTCCAAAAATACATAAATGTCATCTTTACTTAAATTAAAACCAAAAACAATTGAGAATTTGACAGCTAATATTTATAGAGCTGATTTCGAAAATAAAATGCATCCAATAAAATCATTCGATAATGAACTTCTTTCCCTCGAAAGTCGAAACTAAGAATGCGAAAAGTTCATTCGAGTGAAAGTTTTGAATTCGAGGAATACCCGATTTGAAGGAATCTTAGAATTAGCGGAGATTGTCAGAGGAAACTCTGACAGGCTTTGGTGGTAAAATTTGACAGCTTATGCCAATGTCGTTATAATTGTAAAAATAGATCTTCTTTCATTCAATGGACACACATAAATATATTTCAAAATCCTTCATAAACTTGTCAGTGCAAAATTAAAAGTGCGGTCGCCTTGAAAATAAGAATGAATCGATTTTTTGGAATTTTCTTTCTGCCTGAAATGCAGCAATAAAAAAAGGACATTGGCATGGGATACTCAGTACTCACATCAATGCGACTGTTGGCAAAGTGTATAGTATTTTACGTCAGTTGTGGATGTCACACGATTACACTCCTCTGAAAACACGTATGTTGCTAGCAAAAACAATCATTATTCCAGTTCTTAGTTATGGTTGTGAACTTTTTTGTAATTATGATGCTAATAGCAGGAGAAGGCTTTTGCATTTAACAATACCGCGCGTATTATGGGCGGTGCCACGCCTCTTTGTCGAATTTTCACCAATCTTCACGTATCCGTAAATTTGATCTCAATCGAGTCGGTGGTTTTCAAGTTTTAAGTGACCGAACACAAGTCACAATATACTTTTTTATATATAAAGATTTATTTCAAAAGTATTCAATTATTTTAAAGTAAATTCAAAGAAAGATATCGCGATTTTTCATTTGTTTTTCCCGAGCTAATACCCGAACGATCTGTCACGCTGCATACAAAATTTCTCAACCCCTTTTCTTTCTTCCAAAATTATTTCTCCTCCTCTTATTTTCCAGCTTTCTGCAGTTTAATTTCTGGAATAATCTCTCTCGACGTTGTCAGGGGCATGTTTCTTAACAATTGGACAATTGTCAAATTTTTGTTTCATAAATAAATTAGACAATTTAGTAGAATATTGTTGGAAAATAGCCGAGAATTGTAAAGTTTTGGTTTCATAAAAAAATTATCATGCTGAATTGCCAGGAATTTTTAGAGAATTGTCATGAATTTTCAGACACATTTGTACTGAATATTTTTTTATGGTACAGATAGAATTTTACAATTTCTAATTTTGTCAGTACGTGATTAACAATTCCGACAGGCATTTGGGTTTCGGTCAAGTATTGATAGTGAAGTGGCAAGTATGATTTAAAATGCCAAATATTATTACTTCTTCAAGCGAACGAGATGAAAGATCTCAAATCTAATTTCGTGGAGTACGCACTCGACACTTTAAAGATAGAATAAATAATAATATTTTATTGCATTAAGTGATTTCAAATTTAAGAAAAAATTTCATGTCCGGAAAACAGCACTGAAGTATGTATATATTTTTCTAAAATATTGGTGGACATCTAGAGAGCATACCGGAAAAAGCAATCACTCTCTTGATGACAAAACCCACGACAAATTTGTCAAAATATCTATAATTATGAAGAAATTGTTACGCCAAATTTGTCAAAATATGACAATGACAAAATAGTCAAGGCAAATTTGTCGTTGTATTTAACTGACAATTAAGTCACCTGTCAATATTTTATAAAATGAAAATTTGTCAGACAAGTGCGAAAAGTTTGTAGAATTGTCACATGTCAATGTTTATGAAATAGGGCCCAGGTTAGCTTCGCAATTCCCCCGTTCGAATACGTCAGATAGTAGCTTACGTCGAAAAAATAAAAACACACGCAAATGAATTGTTGTTAGAAGAAGTTTCTAATGAGAATTAATATTATTTCATTGCAAAATAAAAAAAAAATACGGAAAAAAAAACATTTCTTGGGGTAGGAATTTCCCTGGAAAAAAAATCTGGCAGCACTCCCGCAACCCGCAAGTAAAAACCAGAAATATACTCGTTCTCGTATTCAATGAATGACTTGAGAGCGAGAAAGCTTAAAAGACGAATGCTTTAACTTTGAGAGCAGAAGAGGGCAGTAAAGCTTCCAGCTTGAAATGTTGTTTTCAAAATGAAAAGGCAAAAAAAAAACATGTTAGGATATTCCAGAATATTGATGATGAAGGTTACACTTACAGTTGTTATTTGATTGACTACATTATATAATTTGCCACTGGGTTTATACGATTTATGGCATTCTTATGGGTACAGTTTTGTCTGCAGAAAATTCATACTTATATAAAATACCCTCACAAAAATTTTAACAAGATGGCAACGATAAACCTTCTTCTTGCCCATGTTTAGGCTCAACAACAAAATGTGTGCGCAATTAGCCAGACAAGCAGATACGTACTGGTCGTATTCGATGTAGGCATAGGTAACTAAAAAAAAAAAAACAAAATCGCCAGCAATAACAACAGCAAAAGTAACACGCAAAATGACTTGCTGAATTGTCAATTTATAAACAGATAATTGAATATAAAGAAGGAGTCCATGAGAAAATTATAAAAACAAGACAAACGCTACTCAACAGCCAATAAAAAAAAAAGATAAACTTTCACAAATCTCGGAGCTGTCTATTTACACGAACAGAAAACAAAAACCACAACAACAACTATACTACTTACAGATGAATTACAAGTTTTACTCAAGTGATGAAATCTTCACAATGCAGTGCAATTGCCTTAATTATCACATGACCACGAAGAGCACCAGGAAAAATATACAGATTTATATAAAAACACGTGGCTATTGAAACAAATGGCAAACAGAAAAAATTATTCACAACGTTCGTTACACCATAAACAAAAAACGTGTTTATTAGACAATAATTTACATCGTTTATTTGTTATAATACGTGAGTAACAAAAGGGAATGAAACTACTATTAGATCATGTTTAATCCAATGGATAATGGATATTGCCTTCGAGAACTAAGGGATTAAGAGAGTCGAAATTACTTCGTGAGAGAGCTTTCGTATTGAAGCTGCAAAGTGTATTCATAGAATATGTAAACAAACGTAAGTGCATAGAAAAATTTAACAAGCATGGTCAAATACCTCCCACCCCCCTTCACCCCTTTTTCAGGAGTATACGTGTACCAACCCCTTTCAACTCCAAAAGAAAAAAAGACCGAACTTTACTATCACAACTCCTACTATCTTTAACAAAAATCACATAAAAAAAAGGAAAAGATATCATTTAAAAAACTTACCGCTATAGATACGAGTCAACTTTGGAACCTCACACCGATAACAGAATTAACATATTCGTTGTTAAAATTGCTACGTCGTTTTCATAACCATTGGTATATCTTTTACAAGTTCAGGTTAACAGTCTCGCTATAAATTTATTTATAAATATGCAAACGAGTAGGGAAAAAACCAACAAATTCTGTAAAGTTAATGCGCACGACAAAAATCCCCACACGTCTATCTATGTGTGTATGTACTTTTGAGATACTTTCAACTAATTTTAATTTATCAGCCGAATTAAAATTCGACCATTTTCACCACAACAAAAACTGAACTTTAAACAAGTGTATGACTAAAGAGACGAGCACCTAATTTTAACACTGATTTCTATTTCAATTTTTTTTAACAAACGTTTTACGTAAATGGTAGGTTGGTAGATACGTATTTCTAATTCTTTAGAGACGACCGACTTTAGAATGGTGATTCCTCATCGAACTGATGAAGTTTGAACACTGTACGATGCGATTTGTTATTCTTTAATTTGAAATACAATTTCTTTCTTTCCCTGCATTGAATTTATTTTTATTTTATTTTTTTCTTGGTTTAAGTTTCCATTTTATTATTTGATTGATTACGTTCGAGCACTAATCGTTTTGTGTGGCGTATGCGGCGGACATATACGACGACGTTTTGTTGAAAACTATATCTATTCGATTTTTTAGTGAGGTGGTGCCGCGTACCAACCGACGACGACGACGATAGACGGTTTGAGATAGAAACAGAAAAAACTTTACACTTTACACACAAATGCAGTAAGAGAGAAAAAGCATATTTGTGAGTAGAAAGAGAATGGTATAGGAGCAGATAGCACTCTATACTATGTAAGCTGAAAAAAGAGAGATTTTTTTTACTTTAATCAAAATCAATACAGACATGAAAAGTATTATTTGTTGTGCTCCGTTCGAGCGTTGCCATATGTGGAAATTATTTCCCAAATTTGGGCCATGTGTGTGACCGAGGAGCAATTATTCTTCTAAATGAAGCCTGTCGAATGTCCATTACAATATTCAAAATTCTGCAGAGCTGTGACGCATAAGTTTGCCACCAGTCCTACAGCTAGGTTCCAAAAATCGAGTGAATTCGTTTTCAGTTTCAGTTTTCGCATTTCGAGCGATTCGGAAACTCTGAAATTTTTTTGAAATCACAATTTCACTTTCAGCTTGGTTCCAGAAATCGAGTGAAATCGAGTGAATTCGTTTTCAGTGTTCTGCATTTCGAGCGATTCGGAAACTCTGAAATTTTTTCGAAATCACAATTTCACTTTCAGCTTGGTTCCAGAAATCGAGTGAGATCGTTTTCAGTGTTCTGCATTTCGAGCGATTCGGAAACTCTGAAATTTTTTCGAAATCACAATTTCACTTTCAGCTTGGTTCCAAAAATCGGGTGAAATCGAGTGAATTCGTTTTCAGTGTTCTGCATTTCGAGCGATTCGGAAACTCTGAAATTTTTTCGAAATCACAATTTCACTTTTGTCAATTCAGAAAATTTTAAAATCGAAATCGAATACAGTGAAATGTAGAACACAAAAATTCATTTCGAATGAAAGTCAAATGTGGAGCCTAGCAGCTAGTCCGTAAATTAGCGTAGGTATCGTTTTTCAATTCGCATTAACTTCATCTAAATGTTTGCATTTTGTTCTTTAGCGAATCAATTTCATACATCGTCTCCGATTCTCATAAGAACTCGCCGGCGAACAAGATACACTTAAAGCGAACGAAGTGTGAATCGCTTAGTTTTTTTGGATTGAGGTTGCTCAAATTGCTTAAATCAATGCTTCTCACCGTGGGTGTTGGACTTCGCCAGGGGTGTGTCTTGTTGCCTCTCCTTATCCTAACTCATATGGACTGATTGTTACAGCGCAGTCTTGGCGAAGAACGTTTCGAATTGGGAGATCTGAGGATGTCATTTGCTCTTCGCTGATGACTTGGTTATCCATGGGTCCCCTCAGACTAAACTTCAACGCGCACTCGATCGGTTTGTAGCCGTTTGTATTGACCGAAAGAATAAGATCGGGGATATAAGTTGCCGAAAAGAGATTCCTCCGCTGTATTGCTAGTGTGACCCGAAGAGATCGCATTAGAAGAACTTAATGTCGAGCAGCCATGTTAAAGCAGTCATGTTAAACGCATGTCTACAACCAAGATCCCACGACGCGTGCTATGGAATCCGTACCATCGGGCAGGCGTACTTTAGGTAGACTCAGGGCGAGATGGTTAGATCAAGTTTCGTAATCTCTCCTCTACCCGTATGGGGATTGCCCTTGATGACTTGGAAGCGATGGCGGAGGATCGAGATTTATGGAGGGTCCACTTGAGGAACCTACACCCGCGACCCACTTAATGGATAAGCGGGCCATTTAAAATAAACGAATGAATGAATTTTCGCAATTGTGAGTTTTTTTTTAATATTACTCCCGGGAAAGGCGAACCTATAACTCTTCATCAGCGCCCCGAGATGCTTGCAGATGAATGTTAGTTCTGCACTTAAATTGCTGCAAATTGTAGTCTTCTGGAAAAGCCAGGAAGCGAGTTCCAAACTGTAACAGAAGGAGTTTTGGACACTAAAAATGATTATTAGAATCACATAATATTCCGATTTAAAACACCGTCGAAAAATGAATTATCGTTGTTGAACCTTATACCTTCGTCATAACTCCTCAATTATAAGTACGTAGTCAGAATTTCGCAGTCACTTTATAAAAAAGAATGCCCGTCAAGAAATGCCATTTATTCTTTATTCACCCGTTTTCGGCCAAAAAAAACTGATTTTTCATTAGGCTACAACTCGGTGTGTTTTGGTGTGATATAGCAGCTGAAAAAAATGAAGATTTGAAGATTATGCCCATTTGTAGCGGTAGATGGGGTATAGAACAATGTTGGAACATTTTTTACGTCCACAGCTGGCTCACCTCACCAGTCACCAATATCCCGTATCGGGATGTTGTTTTAACAAAATCGGTCTATAAATGGGCAAGTCTGAGACATTTATAAAATTCATATGATACTATTCTTCGAGAAATCTTTCCAGGGCGAATAATATCAAAAGATGGACCCATTAACTGGAAAATTGAGAAATTGCTAGAACTGATCCATACTTTTTGCTATAAGAATACATGGAAAGGAACGATTTCCAAACATATAATCCCTAAACCCGTATGGGCCTTAAAAGGAACATTAAGTTCAATATAATGTTTTCGAATGGACTAATTTTTTAACAAAATTAATTTGAATTTGCGTATGAATTTCGACGTTTCGATGTGCACAATTTGCATCTAATCACTCATTCATTTCATTCATTCATTTTCAATGGTCCGCTTGTCCATTAAGTGGGTCGCGGGTGCAGGTTGCTCAAGTGGACCCTCCATAGCTCTCGATCCTCCGCCATCGACTCTAAATCATCAAGGGCAATCCCCATACGGGTATAGGAGAGATTATGGACTTGATCTAACCATCTCATCCTTGGTCTACCTAGAGGACGCCTACCCGATGGTACGGATTCCATAGCACGTCGTGGAATCCTGGTCGGGGACATGCGTTTAACATGACCAAACCACCGAAGCATGGATCGCTCCGTCCGGAGAAGTAGCTGCTCGACATTGAGTTCCTCACGTATTCTGGTATTTCTGATGCGATCTCTACGGGTCACACCAGCAATACTACGGAGAAATCTCATTTCGGCAGCTTGTATCCGCGATCTTATTCTTTCGGTCATTACCCAAACCTCATGACCATAGGTGAGAGTTGGAACAAACACCGAATTAAAGACTGACAACTTAGCTTTGACACCAAGTTCAGTCCTCCTAATAACAGAATGACCAAGCTGTCTCAAAATTGACCCAGCCTGACCAATCCTACAGGGAAACTCGGCATTGCTTCTTCCATCACTCGTGAATAAGACCCCGAGATACTTTAACTTCTCCACCTGTTTCAATGGGACTCCACTAACATGCAGAGTGCATTGAACAGGCATTCTGGAGACGACCATCACTTCAGATTTGTTCACGTTTACCTTCATCTCAGCTTCAACACAAACGGTTACAAACCGATCGAGTGCGCGCTGAAGTTCAGTCTGAGAGGATCCAAGGATGACCAAGTCATCAGCGAAGAGCAAATGACTTATCCTCAGATCTCCCAATTCGAAACGTTCCTCGCCAAGACTGCGCTGTAACATCCAGTCCATATAAGTAATGAAAAGGAGAGGAGATCTAATCACTTTTGATCTGAATTTGAGAGTTACACAATTAAGTAATTTTTTACACCAAAAATCACAGAAATCAATGCAAATTCGACTGGTACTAGATAAATAAAAAAAAATTTTAAATCTAAACATCAACCAGTGAATTCCAGCTGAAACAATCTGGCAATACTGTTCTCTAATAGTATTTGTGACTTACTTGATGTGTATAGGAATTGTTTTGTTGGGTTGCGGATTTTTTTCGTACACCAACCTCGCCCGATTGTAGTAGAACGTATATGGCTATATGACTTACAATGCTTATCAAAAATGTTGATTAATTGCATCAACAACAATTCAATTAGTCAATAAATAGAAAGATGTCTGTATAATATTCCTAGTAGTTCGTTTCAATCTGTTAAAACTCGGCGACGCACGATATTAAATACCGAATGACAATTACAAAAGTTACATGGTGTTGTCTGACCTAATTAAAATTGAATAAAAGAAAAGCGTGCATACCCACATACAACAGACCGTTAACCCGACTGTTGGGGACAATATTTGTGAATATGTACATTCCAATGCAATACACAATATCAAACATGTTAGGGGGGTTGAAAACGCTCAAACAATCTTAGAGATTCACAAAACAAATTCAAAACAGGGGTTGTTTTGTTGTGCACTGCAAAACGTCTCACAAAAATTTTGCGGTTCTCCAGTCTCCACGTTTTACTATAGGACAAGTCTCTTTCTCTTTTCTACACTTTATGTATTTCGAATCTCTAATCTCTCGCTGTTTTGTGTGTAACACAATCCATGCCTCTTGTACATGTATGTATGGATTTATATCCTTGTGCCTTTGAAACAAAATATTTTAAATACTTTTGGTAGTAACACAGACACATACTAAACTGTTCGTTGTACTGCAAACGAGCAGAGATGTAGGTTTAAAAGCTCAATTCTTTAAACATCCGTAAACAAGCTGCTTCGATTTTTGTTTACAATTTTAATGCTGTCAGTTTCTATGAATATGCTCTTCCATTGGAACTTTTTAAATTGCCAAAACACGCATAGATTATGGAACACAACGTCGGCGTCGGGTCTTTAAGGTGGCCCGCCTAGGCTGGCTTCGCAATAGCGCCTTCTGACACTCAAACTTCCAAGACCTTGTTGATGGTTTCGGACTGTAGCTCACGGATTGCTTGGATGATATTGGCGTTAAGTGCTTGAATCTTTTCCGGATTGTTGACATAACATCGGTCCTCCATTCTTCAAGACGGCTGATAACGCGATTTTGGGAATTTGGTGCGCAAAAGATCAATTATGTCATGGGCTGTGTGGCATCCTAAACGAACCAGAGTTCGTCCACATCCATGTCTTTAATTTCAGTAAAAAAAAAAAAAGTCGGTTAACATGGCTCTGTAACGCCCACCGTTGACCGAAACGTTGTTCCCAGCCTCATTTTTGAAGAAAAAATGTTTCAATGATTCCACCCCTCCCCAATCCGCACCAAACTTTCACTCTTTGTGGATGCATTGGCTTTTCGACAATAACGTTCGGGTTTTTCGAGCCCCACATGCAGCAATTTTGTTTGTTAACGTAGCCGACGAGATGAAAATGCGAACAAACTTGCGTACAAACTTGCGTACAGCAGTGGGTGCTTCATTTCGGCTAAAACTTCTTTTCAAAAAACGCACTGTTTGGGCTACACAGCACTCACTTTGGAAATTAGTTTTCAATATTTCCCAACGTTGTTCAAGCGTAAAGCGACTCATTTCGTTCCGCAAAGGTATGATACTGACTTTCTGTCAAGATTTCGAGCGGGAAACAGCTGTCAGTGTCAAAATAACCTATGATTTAAAAAGAAACCAATAGATGGCTCTTCCTGTACCTACATACTTATACTGGTGTATGCAGCAATTTCACAACTCTACGAGTATTGCTATTGCTAATCATATGACAGAAATTATTTGAATATTTGAATTTTATTTAACCCTCTTATTAACAAAAAATAAATTGTTAAAAGGATTCTTAAAGCGAAGTGCTTATGTATATATAGAAATCATCATTGTAGACATTTTTAAGTTGGAAACGTACAACTGTGATTCTCAGCACATGTCAAAAATTTCCAGGTCAAAAACCTTGCTTCAATTTTGTGCACAAATTTCAAAAGTTTGCAAGGTCGGCATCAAGTCGGCTTTATTATTTTACTACTGTCTAGTCAGAACGTATTTTAGCCTTCAAGTGACAAAAAAAAAGTAGCCATGCTCTTATCTTCAATAATGGCGGCGTCCTTTTCTTATCGAAACATTATAATGCAGATATTTAAAATCGGAATCACCAGCCGTGTTTTTTTTTTAACAATACTCATACTGTCTGCTGAATGTATGCGAGATTACTCGCTTTTTAGCAATGAAATATGTCACGACACATACGTATAAGTATTGTACATACTGGTAACACATGTATCCGTCAATTAGTACTATCAACTATTCATACATAACTGTCTTCGCCGTGGTCGTGCTAGCGAACGTATTAAATAAACTTAATCAATAACAAGTCGCCACACGGTGTTCAAGGTTTTATTTATTTTCCTATTAGTGTTAAAATACTGAACGAACAGAAAAAAAAAACATTTCCTCTT
The DNA here is from genome assembly GCA_949372485.1 of Cheilosia soror. Taxonomy (NCBI): domain Eukaryota; kingdom Metazoa; phylum Arthropoda; class Insecta; order Diptera; family Syrphidae; genus Cheilosia; species Cheilosia soror. The sequence goes on along the minus strand of OX443561.1, from coordinate 75,986,765 downwards.
CTTTATTCGAGTGTTTGTTTGGGTGGTGGAACAAACCCTTAAAAGCTCAAAAGCCCTAGGCGCATGCAATGTGTGACTTGACGCCACCACTCGTGTTGACTCGAAACGAAATGGAAACTTTTCTATTTACAATTACTTAATGAGTTCCGCATTTTTGAGATAAAAGCTGTGCACCAGCTGAATAGTTGATTTATCTAACACCTCAAAATCCGTATCTCATTGGAGGAGCATATATTGAATGCGGTGCTTGATTGCTGCCAAGTTGTGTCTATTTTTAACCGCATCTCGAATTTGAAACAAATGGCAAGGATGCACAAGGGGTCAGTGAAAGAAGTATAGAAACGCTATCGAAAAGACTGAATTTTATTTTAAGCTTTTATCAGTTGGTGGAGGAGATTTTGCTGTCGTCGCTGTCGCTGTCGCCGGCACCAATTATAGAGGCAAGCGGCTTTTACTAGCCCCACGTCTCGTGGTCTATCTAGATAGAAAAACAAAAAGTCACGAGTCGTTCGCGTCCCATGCCCAAGTAGTTGTGTGACTTGACGTTTCTATGTATATATAAACGTGTCGTGTTGGATTTATCATTGCCGAGAGATGGACTTGTGTTTACTTGTGCCGCGCTGTTAAGCTAGCAACCAAGGTAAGGGGCTTCGAGTATCTTATCACTCTGGGGGCAAACGACGTATATACGGTATACCAAATCATCTGTAGTCATCAGAGTCACTCGGTTCTACTCAATGACGATTTGAGATAGTTATGATTAGCAGCAGCGCACAAGTAGCTTTGTTTATGACATGTCAGACGACTCGTATACCGTACGTAGTTGGACTGTTCGAGTCCAATATAAGATGTGGAACTTGGGGCAATTTGCATAGACTGGTTTTGGCAGTAGCATTCTAGAAAATCACACTTTTGTTCTAATTTTTTATTTTTAAGAAGATAAGTTATTAAAGGAATAATGTGCGTCACGTGATGTTTTAATTAGCGGATAGGAATGAGGTTTTTTTTACTGTTAATGTGTCGAAATCGGATGGGGTTGTGTTGAAATTGTATTCAAGTGAGTTCTACAAAATAAAGCCGTTGAAAATTACAAATTATTTGGGATTAGTGCATGTGGTCGGTTCTTCAATGTTCAGATTAGAGAGACTTTGTTTTTAATGCCATTACATAAAGAACGTTTGCGGAAGTTGTTTTGGTGAAGGGTAGTAGTAGCTGTTTGAGTCTAAATTGTGAATGTGGAACTGCGTTAAAATAGTATACCTTCCTGGGATAAGAGAGGTTAGATCCATACAGAAGGCGTCTCTGCAGAGCTTAAGATGGACAAATAAATGGTTGCCTCAATAGATGAATAGATAAGGCTCAGTGATTGGTAGAATTTGCTGGGCTTAAGATAAAGGCCAACCTTCAGCAAATCGATTAGTGTTAGATATAATTCAAATTGGATGTTTCTGGGCTATTAACAAAGGTTTTAAGATATTAGCATACAAACTTTTCGGAACATTGCATATTATTAACAAAGTTACTACTACATCACTTATGAACAGGTAAAGAAATCAGTTTAAAGTCGCATGCGTGAAACCAACGATTATAAGGCTATTACCAGTTTTCTCACTGATGATCCATGGGCAGTAAGCCACAATCTTAAAGTGTCAAGATCTTCCTCGATCCTTGTGATACATTCAAATACAGTTTTACACTCATAAGTAAAAGTTATATCGTCTGCAAATGCAGTTAAAATACCATTTACCTTGAGTTTGAAAATGGAGTTCATGTAAACTAGGAAAAATTAAAAAGGCCAAGTACAGAACCCTGAAGAAGACCGTTTTTCATAAATCGAGACTCACTCCGGACACCATTTGCATAAACTCTCTATTTCCTATATTTTAAAATCGAGTGTAGCCATTTAAAATGTTACCTCGAAAACCAGCATTGTAAAGCTGGTTTAGTAAGAAATCACGGTCCAACATATCGAATACTTTTGTCATGTCTATAATAAATAGACCCATAGTAGATTTATTGCAGTTTAAACTACCATACAGTTGACTACATAATCTCAAAATAGCATTCTCTCTTGACATTTCTGCTCTAAACCCGAACTGCTTTCTACAAAAGAAGTTAAACTTGTCTAGGAACGACAAGCAGTTTCAGCAGTTTTTCAAAGATTTTAGAAAATGTTAATAGAAGAGAAATAGGCCTATAATCTGAAACTTTTCTTCTGTCAACTTTTTTAAAGAGAGGTAGGTACAACTTTAACACATTTCAAATGTTCATAAAAACAACCCCTTTCAACGCTACGATTAATTAAGACACTCAGTACATCAAAGGCAATCTGTTTTAGAAGCACACTTGAAACACCATCACTGGTGCGTTATTTTTGCATAGTTTGAAATCTACGTACTTCCTCAAGATTCATACAAAGCACTAGGGGCCTATAACACAGAACTACAAGTCCAAAAATCACCAGGAACATGTAGAACTATTTTATATATTTTTTTAAATACTTCTCCCGTGAAAGGCGAACCTATAACGCTTCATCAGCGCCCCGAGATGCTTGCAGATGTATGTTAGTTCTGCACTTAAATTGCTGCAAATTGTAGTCGTCTGGAAATATGTCCCCAGGAAGCGAGTTCCAAAGTTTGCTTGTGCTGTAACAGAAGGAGTTTTTGAAAATTGATGTCCTCGCGGTTGTCAAGTGAACTGTCTTGTGGGGCGCCCAAAAGTCGCATTTCGAGTCGATGATGTCTTTGAGTTTCTCGGATAATGGGACCAACTATGGTTTATTTGGCCTACTGCGTCAGCATGAGTGGTTTGTTTGACAATAAAGTAGACACGCCAGGAGAGCCTGATCGAGCACAGGAACCCTGCAAATAGTGAGGTTGTCATCAATATACGCGGCAATCATCGTCCTCTTTAGATTTGCTCGCTGGACGCTAAAGATTGCCTGTAGCTTGACATGTCAATGCATACGATGATATCCCTCTTTTTTGATACTGTCTTAACTGTCAGCCAGTCTATGGCTTGATGAATAGTTGCAATATCAGCTTGGAAGTAAGGAGATGCCAAGATTTAGCACCCAACACCTTCGATGCTTTTTGACCTATTCGTAAAAATTAAAAGTGATCTGTGGTAAAGGACATTTTATTTTTCCCATTGTTTTCTGTCCGATATTTGTTGAAACTTATTTCAAAGTCGATTTTCGTGGGCAGATGATCAGTGATTTTGGAAGAAGATTGTGAGTGGAGAAACATAAGCGTTGATAGTATATTTTTTTTACGCACGGTGTCTAGAGGTTACTGATGGTTTTTAAAGCGACGCATCGGCGCCGGCGGTTGAAAATTAAACGGACAATCCAATCTTTGAGTCCTTTAAATTTGATTGTCTAGAGATTGAATGTCCAATTTTCCTCAATGACGTAGTTATCGGAAACCGAAAAGTCTGTCTACATTTTTTGGGGGTCGAACCGCCGCAACCTTCAGCAGACCAATAGGTTTACAAAGACCGTCGTAACCCAATTGAGCGCCCTCTGTTTGTTTGATACTTGTTAAGTCCCTTTAATTGAATGATGAAGTGATCGGAAACCGAAAGGTCTGCGTACATTTTCTGGGGGTCGAACCGCCGCAACCTTCACCAGACCAATAGGTTTGCAAAGACCGTCGTAACCCAATTGAGCGCTCTCTGTTTCTTTGATACTTGTTAAGTCCCTTTAATTGAATGATGAAGTGATCGGAAACCGAAAGGTCTGCGTACATTTTCTGGGGGTCGAACCGGCGCGGCGGCACAACCTTCAGCAGACCAGTAGGAATGCAGTGATGTTCTCAACCCAAATGAACGACCTCTTTTTAAGTACCATATTTTTTAAGTGCCTTGAAGTGCTTACAAACGACAATTGCCACGCCCACTCTTTTTCATTACTAACACCATGAATTGTGTTCATAGAATTCGTTTAATTTCTTCGAAATTAATTTTATAGTTTAGTGTGCCCAAAATGTTGAGTTCTCTTCTAATAAACGAATCTTATAACGAATTTCCAAAGTATTGATGTCTTCGTATATTAACATTAGACCAGATTTCTATTTACATTAGTGATTAACTTTGCAACAATCAACTGGAACCTATCAACCAACAGCTGTGCGTTAAACGACATATTGTACCTACTCGTCAAAGGTTTTATGCTACTTCCAAGTGCAATCATTGTCGTTATCGCTGGACATATTGATTGCAAACTAAAAATGGAAATTTACATAATTGGCAATCAAATAAAAAATTTCTTTGTTATTGTCATCATCATCATCGGCGCCGTCGTCGTCGTCGTCAATGCCGTCTATTTGAAGTTGTAAGAAAATTTTCTTGATTTACTGACTGACGGCGAAAGGAAAGGAATCGATGTGGGAATAGTATCCATCGACTGGAGAAAATATTTTAAATGGGAAGGAACTTGCCTCATGAAGTTTTTTTTTTATATATACTTTTACGTAATTACATTTGAAAATAGTTTGACAAGCTGAACCTCTCCGATTTGTGATGTTCTGGGAGCTTTTAAAAAAGAAGGATAAAGGGTGTTATAGTTTTTAAACAAATTTATTAGAGGTGATAATTGGGAAAACTTTTTACACTCTATAGTCCTTATCAACGTTCCTTCATATTTCATTTTGATTTTGGCCATTATCCTCTAAAGTGTAAATTGTTTAAAACATTCAGCCTAGTTCTGTCAGATGTCATAACTCGTTGTCAAGAAATTCATATACATATATAATGTTATATTTTCTTACTCTACTTATTGACGCGTTAAAAATGAAAACAAAAAAAAAGCGTTCATTTTGAAAAGCGGAAGAAAAACCAAACTGACAGAGTACATATTTGAGATAGGTGACTAAAAAAAATCTATTTTCGTTGAAATGTATTTGAAAAATACACCCAACTCATGCTATGGAAATGTGGAAAATTATTTTATATTTTTGTCTATGACATTTTTACACAAACCGGGAAATTTCTTTTTTTTTTTTTTTCTTCTTTCTTAATGGCTTGCGTTCACTGTGAAGGCAAACTTTTGTGATGTCCTAAACCCGGTGGTGGCATTCACTTTTCAGAGTATTTATAGAATTCCTTAAATTATTTTCATTGCAGTAGGAATTAATTGATAACTTGAAAAATTTACAGGAGGTTTTCATTCGAAGTTTTTTTTTTTTTGAAAGTTCCAAGTGCGAAAAAATGGGTAATACTGTGGTGCACTTTGCTGGTATATAAGGACTGTTCGAGAAAAAATCCGGAAGGAGAAACTAGGCCTGACAATTTTATTTTATTTTAAATAATTATATTCGGCAAATTTTCTGACATTTGGCGTATTTTTTTGGGAAGTGAGTATAACAAAACCAAAAGTGAGTATAACAATTTGACATGTAAGCCAAAAGTAAGTATAACAAAACCAAAAGTGAGTAAAAAAGTTTTGCATGTTAAAGTAAAAGTTAGCTAGCTATAAATTCTCAAAAAAATACGCCTACTTATGACGTACTGAAAATAGAAGTACACCAAACTCAAATCTGAAAACAGTGATTTATCCAATGTCACGGTATTAATTTATTAAATTTCAGTGTTTTATTTCCTCTTAAATATTTTAGCAAAATTCAAGCAAAAGAAAATGTCAAAAATTAGCATATGTGATGATTTATTATCTTCCTCCCGGATAAATGGTTGCAGAATAAATGGTTGACAGCTGGAAATTCATTTTCGACCATGATAGAAAATTATCCGAAGATAATATTATTTATCCCAATTAACACACGGGGCCTTAAGATCAAATAATTTATAATTTATTTATTTATTTATAAAGACTATAAGAGCATGTGATCAAATTTTAATGGTACTGGCGATGTCATATTTCAGTATTGTCAGACCTGATACAATTTATCTTTTCACCAAATGTCCACTGATTTAAGTAGAATTTTACAAAGATCAACTGAAAGCTGTGTTGAAAGCTTTCCATTTGATGTGCTGTTCTAATGGGCTTCACTTTACAAATATTCTTTGAGTGGCGGTAGCCATGGTGTAGTGGTAAGTGTGTTTGCTTGTGACCTGAGCTGCTGTCACTCTACTGAAATATTATTATTTTTTTGCATTCAGAGACTCCGCTTAGTAGACTACAGCGCCTTAATATTTTGATACAAGCTTGCTGCCGTGGCATCATTGCTGTAAAGCCTCAGACGTGACCAACTAAGTGAATTTTTTTTTGTGTTTGGAGGTTCGATGGAAGGAAAAATCATTAAAGATACTGCAGAGCAGTAGGTACGGGAGGGATGCTTGCAATAGTGATGTAATGGGTTATTGTTTAAGCGTTTGGTTTTTAAAATTAAAAGAAAAACCAAGCAACATTTGCAAAATTGAGTCAAATTTGTATTAGGGTCGGTAAATAAATTCTTGCCATTTACGTTTTAAATATTATTTCATGTAAATGCTGACCGCGACTATACGCCTCAAGTGGTCCATCGGGAATGTAATATGTTGGCATATTTTTTCCAACATATCGACTGGTATCTAACCAATAACACGAGTTATGTTGTCTTCCAAGGTGGCAAAAGTTGCTGGCTTATCGGTATAGACGAGAGACTTCACATGTCCCCACATAAAATTGTCCAGCGGCGTCAAATCGCACGATCTAGGCGGCCAATTCACAGGTCCAAAGCGTGAGATGAATTCTTTGAAAAAAAGCTAATCTTCTTCGAGTATTTTTAGGGCGCATTCACCAAATATTGGACGTTGTGGCAGGTCGTTCTTGCACCAGCTCACATTTCAGGGTCTTCAATAACACTGGTTGATATGGCAGCAATATTCTCCTCTCACGCACTCTTCGCACACGAGTCGGTGGTTTAATGTGCAAAAAAGTAAAATTAGTGCGAAATTTAGTCAAAATTGCTTGAATAGCCTGCTCAGTAGGACGACTATGACGACCATAAAATGGACGAAGTGCTCTAAACACATTTTATACTGAGCATTTTTGTATTAACATACAAACTTTCACGTTCATACGGCTAAGGGTTTTTGAGACCCCCCTTACTCCTTTACTCCTAGCAATTCTCACCCACCCTACGGTCTAAGTTGGCCACATATCAGAAAATGTAATTCAGAAAAAAAAATCATAAAAATCAGAACCATTTTCTTGAGTTATGGAGAAACGAACAGAAGGACGTTGCATTTTATATAGTAGTAAGTATGGATTCCTTCGGGGTGAAACTCGATAAACGCTGGGCCAATTTTCATGATTGCTTTTTTGTTTTGTTCGTATTGGTGTATTTCAGATTTAGGGAGAAAGAAAATTCCAAAAAATCGATTTATTCTCATTTTTCTCATTTTACGAAAGAACATTATTGTCTAAAGGTCAATTCACAACGGCGCTATGCTGCTTGCGTGCGTTGACAGTGGTTTCAGAGACTTTACGATACTTTATGTCGACGCACGCAAGCGACTGTTTTCCAACAGTCTTGTGGAATATTTGAAAAACGATTAAAGTAAGTGAGCAAGATTACCAAATGGCCAGCATTTATCTGCGCTGTGGAAAGAAGTTCAGTCACTAAAATACAGAGATGAAATTTTGTTAAAAACTTGGTTTGGCTATTTAAAAATAAAAACCCTACTAATAAATTCTCAAATATGGATACCGACGATTTACTCGATTTTTCAATTTTTTCACTCCTCGGATAATTTGGCTACGAAGCATTTAAAGCTAGTAGGAGACGGTCAGAAAATCAGCAATGGTCCAGTGATGAAAATCATATTGAAAGGATTTTATCACCCTCCAATTAGGGTCATTGCCTGGTATTAATTAAATACACGGAATTTTGTTTGCTATATTTGCGCGAAGATCTTTGCTGTCTTGTCCAAACATTTTTTTTATGTTCCTATGTATGGACTTTAAAACCTTCCAGACGATTGAGCTCAAATTTACAGGGAAATGTCAAAGCCGCCCAACGCCCCTGAAAGTAGAAAGTTGCTCTACTTGGGCGCCGGCCGCGTTGAACTTTACGATATTTACGATCTAAAGCCGATCCGAAGCCTGAAGCCGCATTTTGGCTTAGTATTTTGGAAAGCATTTGGTTCTGCACTATCTGTCAACGAACGCGCGCGGCAAAGCTCCGTTGTGGATTGGCTTTAAGACCTAAGCAATACAATTCCTGTGCACGGGCAAAGCCGGGCGTGTACAGCTGGTATTTCATAAAAACCGAGAAGTGACAAAACCTACTGCAAAGTAGCTCATGAAAATATTGATAGGTGGACATAATATTTATCAGTTAAATACAATCACGAATTTGTCATAACAATTTTGTCACTGATTATGAAATAAAAATGAATAAATCAAAAGGAAGAAGATTTGTCGCCCTACAAAAAGTAGCCCATCAGAATTTAAGTATAAGTGGACCTACCATAACCTTCGATCTTCAGCTACCAACTTTAAATCGTCAGGGACATCTAAAAATCTTATCATCAGTCATAAATTTAACTTAAGCTTCGCCTTGTTGAACTACATTTAGAGCTTTCTTTCTCTGGATTTCCCGTAGTAGTAGTATTCAATATACACAGTGTTCTCAGTTGCATTTAAAACTTTCATTTTCATTTCGAAAATTTCGACATCGCACCTATTTAAACTTGGCAAAATATATTGAGTTTAACTGCAAATCGACATCCTTCAAGTGCGTGAAATATGAAACTGTGGCACCTGCCCCATACTCAAAAACACTCTATCCAACTTATCGTTCAACACTTTCGACGTACCTACGAGTACCTACAAAATTGAGTGAATTTCAGCTTGTGTATAGGTAAGGTACCTGCATATACTTCCTGGAGCAATGACACGAAAAGAAGTAACGAAAATTCTCACAACACACTCTGCAAGTTAAAAATATATTCCAGTGAGATAAATGAGTTGACATGTGTACTCTGTACACTGTAGCTTTATCAAATGAGCGAGCGTGCGTAAATGCCTGAAGCTCCATCTGCAATTTGGAATAGCTCTTATGTACCTGCGTTCTAGTATCTAAAAATACAGAAATACAAAGACACATCTATGCGATTATGCCATCGCAGCGGCAATCCGAATCATATGGTACACGCACGTCAGACATGTGTTTCATAGTTTCGCTGACGTGACGCATGTAGAAGCCGCCTCAAGGCATTGTTGCTCTCAAATTTGTCCAAATATTAGTTTTAGAAAAATGCACATATAAATAGAATATCTTCTGCGCCAGAAAACCTTACGTTATCTATCGAAAAACTTTTTAACAAACGACCGCAGCGATAACAAGATATCTAGATATTTGGTGGAAAATTTTACATCTGTAATGAGACTGAATCTTTAAGAAAAGAGTCACATGAAAAGGAGAGTCACATGAAAATCAACTTACGTCACTACATATACCGAACCGAAATAGTATAGTTATAGTTATAGTATATGCCGACAAAGTTCAAAAGCTAATAGATGTACCTATGCAATACAAAGCAAGCTCAATCCATCTCACTCCTTAACGTCACATACCTAGGCACAAAAATGTGATTTCCGTGTCAAAACAAATCTATTTGTGGGCGCTGCATTTCGCGTCGAAAGCATGTGACTCCATAAAATAATAATTATGATGATACATCCCATTGACAAATCCTCGCCCATGCAATCTATTTGTGTTTGACTTTCTGAACAACCGAAAATATATCTTTGAATTTAATTTTAGATATAGTTTCTCCGCTTAGGCACAAGCAACACAAGCACCAGTAGAAGCGAAAAACTAGTGCAATTTTTACTAAATAAATTCTGTTAAATTATGCATTACCCTAATCCACTCGCACAATATTGTCTATTTTATGTGTTTTAGTTGACAAGAGTATATACAACATTTCGAAACTATATTATTTAAGAGCGTATATAGTCGTTTCGCACATGTAAGGCTAGAAATAGCACACAAGCGTTGAATATTCATTTCGTATTGTTTCCTTGCTCAAAAGGAACGGAACCAACTTACAAAACACCAATCAATTCATTTTCAAATACGAAAAGTGTGTATACAGTACAGTCACCTCTTTATAATGTTCCTAATTAATTAATTTTAACACAGTTTCTTAATTGACCAACAATTGTTCATGCAATCCAAGAATGACACTAAAATCAAATGACAAACCCCACTTCGGCGGCGGCACAACATTCTTAAAATAAATTATTAGAATTTTCCTCGATTCATGGCTTTTGCCATGGTACTCGGGGTACTTAAAGTATGATAGCCATAGCCAGAGGTTTGTGTATCTATGTGCTGTTTTTTTTTTGTAGATAGGTACTATATATGATCTATTTTTATAAAAAAAACAAAGAAATAAATAAAAAAAAAATAGTTTTTTGGCATGCCGAAATTGGAAATGAAAACTATTGCAAAATGGAGAAGCAATCGGTTTCCTTTTGTGATAGTCTGATAGTCCTTAAGGATGAAAACTTTACATCTAAACATTTATTATGTTGTTCGTACGAGTAGTAAAATGCAATCTAAAAGTTGTATCGATTGTCTACTATGGAAATGGTATGACGTATCAGTAATAAACTAGCAGAAAGGAAATGTGTCACAAATGTTATGTGGGATGCGACAAGTGTCTTCTATGTGTGTTCCCATATTGCTTTTGGCGAATAAATGAAAAAGTTAGAAAAGAAGTTAAGAGATGTTAAAAAAACACAAAGCTGTGTCTGTTTTTTTTTTTGTATTCTGTATTCTTAAAATAAATAGCAAGGGTCTGAACAATGATAAACATTTTTAACCGCCACCTTAAGTAGGCGGGTCAATTGTAGGTCAAAATAGACAAATTAAGCCGTGTTTTTTTTGCAATCCTATATAGGCTTAGCAAGTTTTCCATACGAATCGTTAGCCCGGATAATTATCGGGGCTTATGCTTTAGCCCAAATAAAAACTGTGCTACCAATCTTTAAATGTTATCGAAAGTGCTACGATTGTGTCATAAATGACGTTAATTTGACAACCAAAATTATTAGGGGAGGCTGGGGCACCTTTAATCGTGAGGCCTTTTGAACATTGCTAATAAGACAACATTTAAAAAATATTTAAAAGTACATATTAAACAAAATTTAAACTTGGTAGGTAGGTAATACTTGGAAGCGTGAAATTTCATATTTTAATTTTTCTATTTGGAAAGAATCATTCACATGGGAGTGAACGAACGAATTTTTAAAATGCGAACAATTAACTTTTTATGCATTTATAAACAAAATATTGAACATTTTATTATTCTAAAAGGAGAATAATTAATTAGCCCACAAGAAAGTATTAAGAAAACAAGTTTTTAAACAGTTTAAATAACGAAATTACGAATTCTAAATTTTTTGCCGCGAACGAAAACACCCTTGCCGCGAATTTTCAAAGCCTATTCTCAATCCACATAATTTAATTCGCATACCCCAAACTAGCGAATAAAACATTCGTTCGAGCTTAACACTAATTCGCGAACTATTGCGACCTAGAAAAGTGTTCATGTGAACGGACTGTCAAAACTTGCGAATATTCGTTCGTAGGTAAATAGTTTGTCGCTCTCTTGTGAATGGTCCTTAAGAGTGTAAACATTTTGTGGCGAGTTTTTCTCTTTGTTTAAAATACATAAATATCTTTAAGGCACAACTTCATTTGAAACCACATTTTTTTTGTCACTCAACCTATTCTATTGGGGCAGGTTTGAACAAAACACAACGGTACACGTTTGGAAAAGTTGTCTTTAAGTGGCATTGAAATAAAAGCTAAGCTACCACCACCCATCAACGTTCCGGGAACATCGAGAACACCCAAATTCCTGAACAGCTAACTCATTTTTGTTTTTATAGAGTGAAATTTGTGAATTTCAGTTGGCTTCAGTTAAGTCGTTTTTGTTTTTTTTTTTTTATTGAAAAAATTAAGTTAATTTATTTTATTAACAAATTACAAAGCTTGTAGTAGCTTATTAGCTGCCAAAAGCAATTACAAATACTGCCGTTCAAAAGTGTCCCAAGCTAGTTGAAAAGTGCTCAGCACCAAGGTCCCCCAGTCTGCCCTAAAAAAAAAGGAAAACAAACATCAGAAGTCAAAATATGGACAAGAAAAATTGCAACTCAAAAATTGGACTTAGAAGACACACTGGGACCAGACTAGCACTGCTGAAATGCTATAGTGCACGTAAGGAGTTGTGCACTGCCACTGATTCGCAGCTGGAACTTGAATCATCCTGAATCATTCGTTAAAAGTGCAGGCACATCCATTGCGTCTTGCAATTCACTCTTACGGCTGGAACTTGCTGTTGCTGCAGAGCTTGCCAACAATAAATAAATGAACTATTTTAATATGCCTGTCACTTTTAATTTTAAAAACTAATTGACTCTGCAATTTTTTTGTGAAGACAGAAATAAAACCGCTGAAAAGTAAAATGTCAACTAGCATAGTGATGCCAAGTCACAGTAAGGCGTTTTTGTTTGTGTCTATAAGCCTTCTCGTATACATTATTGTTTTCGTAAAAAAATTCGAACACGAGATTTTGATCAATTCTGATAGGGGAACTCAAAAAAGAGAGTCTCGCAATTCTGTCCGTCCGTATGTCTGTCTGTCCCATAGCTGGGAAATCTAAACGCTAGGACGGATTTGTTTCAAACTTCGTAATTAGAGTTTGTGGGCTTCCCGCTAGGAGGCGTTTTTTTATGCTAGCCCTAATATTGACAGTACTTCCCATAAAAAAATTTTACCAAACATTAAACAATTTAGATTTTTTCGAAAACGAAAAACTTTTGATAGTTGAATTAATGTGGATATACTTAACATGACTGCATCCCAGTTTTTCGCTAAAAAGTCCAGCAACGGCAGTTTTGAAAATTGGCTTTTTCTCGAAAGCTGTAAAAACGATTTTAACAAAAACGCATTTTTAAGATACTATCGTCATTCTTAACTCGATAGCAAACTCAGTTTTTCTCTAATAAGACTGCGTCCTTAGATACCTACCCAAATCTCTAATAATAGTACTTTAAAAAACTGCCCTTCGAAAGAAAAATACTTCAGCAGATTTTTAGTCCTGTGTGCGAGGAGGGCGAATGATACAACCCAGAACTATATGAGCTGTACCAAGATGTGGATGTAGTCCAAAAATCCAAAACACGTCTACTATATCGGATCGGCCACATCGAGCGAATGGACAATAATGCTCTAGCTAAGAGGGCCTTCGAATCCCAGCCCCCAGGTTCGAGAAGACAAGGAAAAGCGAACCTCCGTTTCATACACCAAGCTTTCGCGGAAGAAATGGAAGCTGCTGGAACTCCAGCCTTCCACCTCCTACGATCCCGGGTAGAGAATGGAAGGCTACACGCTTTTCTTGCCGCTTGACTGTCAATGAAGAAAGTAATATCAGCATGAATTATTGCCATCATTGTAACATGTTTAGCAGCTGTTGTCACTGCCAGTACCTCAGCTTGGAATACGCTGCTGTAATCAAGAAGTTTGATTGAACTGGAATTCCGAGACTTTCAGAGTAGAAACCCGCGCCAACGCGCGCCGATTTCTAGAATTGATCCATCCATGTAGATACGTATGGTTGATCCGATGGATGTCGGTTGATCTTCGAACCATTCGTCCCTGCTGGGAAAACACACGGTAAATGGTCTTGCGAAATCTAGCCAGGAAGTAGTGTAGTCCGTGCATACATTATTGCCCGTGTATTTGTTCAGAATTTGTGCACGTTCCGTCAGGCTGTGTTTCCAGTTTGTGGTCTGGCTTAACCGAAGGTCGCTGTTTGCAGCAGATTCCTCTACAAAGAGCTCTAGGGATTTAAGATTGAGTATAACCTCCTGCCCTGCTATGGTTCTCATTGCCAATACATGCCATTCTTTGAATTTTTATCATGGTTGTAAGGTTCGAGAACTAATTCCGTTTTATGTGGGTTTACTGCCAATCCACATTTCTTTGTCCAGGTATTGACCATGGATAGAACTCTGTTAAGTTGTTCACTGATAGTGAATTTTTACTGCCGCGAGCAGTGCTAAGTCATCGGAATATGCAACTGATTTAACTCCACTAACTCGCTGCCTCTTAGAGACGACTGCCAATTTTGTAATTAAGGTCTTTGCGCATTTAACAATAATATGAACATCATACGGATTTCTAAGGCTACAGACAGAGTGCAAGCAAAAAGCTAAGCGAAAGCTAAAATATTCTAATAAACTACGAACGAACTTTTAGCTAGCGTTAAAGTATAACAAACTCGTCTTCTCAGTTTTTGTTAGCAAGAAGTTTAAGTTTGGGTATAATTGAATGCTTTTTAAGACAATATAAAGTATTCAGGAAATTTGTCTGGATGTTTTCGTAAATCTTGGTAAAGGTGATGAAATTCGCCATATATCTATTACGTGATTTATTAATTTCGTAAACGGACTGTTTTTTTTTTTTTTAAATTGAATTATTCGATTTTTCTTCTCTTCTTCTGACGAGTCCATTTCCATAATTCAAGAATGACGTTAATTTTGATGCGCTTCTGAAACGTTAATTTTGGACAGCACTCAATTGGAGCTTAGAGTCTTTCTTTAGATTTAGCTTTCGCTTCGCTTTTCGCGTTCACTCTGCCCTTAGCCTTATGGCTTTTAGAGTTGTTACCTCTCGAGGTCTAACGTTTCGATGATAAATCGTTTGAAAATTTACATAATTAGTACCAACATGATTTTTGTTGTAATTTCAACAAATAAAATTTCTATGTTTAGTATGTTGTTTTTTTTTAATTTGTTATAAATTGTGGTATGTATAACAAAAATATCGCGAGTAATGCAGCCAAACTTCGCTGGTTAGCAACCAAATCTGATATCTAACGAAAATTTTCTGTCAACTTGACAAGCCACAGAAATCACTTTGCCAAAATGACGTGTACGAATTTGAAATGCAAAGCAAAAACAACGACAGCCCAAAAGAGTAAGAATGTCAATATGAAGCGGTTTTTGACACTCCCACTTTTACGACTAAAACGAAGGCGGATTCAGCAAATTCAACAAACGTGTCTTAGAACAATTAAATTACATTTTCAATAAGACCATTATTGTAATAGATTAAAAGTAATAATTCAATTTAAGCCGATTTTCATTACGAATTTAAATAAGAAACATATGATTATGGCGTACAGTACAAAACCCTTTGCAGGGAAACTGTAACGTGTTTGTTTATTAAATCTACTACATTCACGAGCAACATTATACATTTATAATGCTTCATGTGTAGGTACGCCATAGTCACTGTGAAAACCACAAGAGCAGCCTTATCATGAAACGTGGTGTGTGCTTATCTACATCGCTGTGATAGTGAAATCGATTCAACACAATGTTTCCCTTATTAAAATGAAATCACGAGTCGCTAAATCATCAAAAAATTCACTCGTTTTTTCTACTTTTTGCACTACGTACAATTTTGTAACAAAAATAAAAACAATTACCTTTAAGTCCGATTTGTTAATTTGTACAGTAACATTTCACCGTCATAATCAATTCCACTGTTCTTTTCACTGAATCGTATAAAACAAAAACAAATTGTTTCTTTACAAAGAACAAAGATGACAGTTGACACAAAACTGAATTGTTATTTTATTGTTTGTTATTCGCTTTCGCACTTGGGACACAGGTCGCAGATAAATAAATAAAACAAATTAAAACAACAAATCAACAACAAAAACAACAACAAAAAAGAGAAAATTTTTCTTCATTTTCGATCACTGTTCACTGGTGTGGTTTGATAAACACAAAGCGGAAAACCGTAATTACAACGAATCACTGTACTGTCAGAGGACATTTGACAGTAGTGTACTCGTTCGTTAACTGCACACTAAAGCAATTGTAGCCACCATATTAAGTACTAAACTATGTGTAAAGTTATTCAAATAGACAGTATGTGTAGTATAAGTTAATATAATTAAATCGGTTTAGAAAGATACACGCGTTGTATCGCTGCTCTGACTGGGCTTGTGTGCTGTGTACGATGATATCTGTGCGCTACTGGTTCACTGTTTGACAGCCGCAGCAGAGGATAAGCAAAGCATTCGTTGTTGTTGCACTTATGGGATTGCTTTCCACCAACCTAACCGTTGACAATAATATGTGTGTCGAAAACACAAATGTTGACAGTCCACATGGGGTAAATTTGTTTGAAAATAGTGCTTCTCTTTTAATTTGTGAATGTGTGACAGCAGATAGGGGACTTCTTCCATCATTCAGAGAAATCTATAGATGAAGGCGATTCTCTTCACATTTTTGGTTTCTCTTACAAAAAATTCATGCAAAGCTGTCAATCTCACGCATACAAAACTATATCAAAGGAATATTACTGTGTAGTGAAAAAGTAAAAAACGTTTCTAGGTTAAATAGTGCATGCTTTAGGCTTTAGAGATGTGTATGTGTTTTGAACGCTTAATTTCCCCCCCAAAACAGAGGGCAAGAGTTTTTAATGTTTTTGTTTTATATTCTTGAGCTTTATGCAATTCATCCGATACCGAGTACCTATCTAACAAAAACTGGATTCACGTTCAACTATTGCGTTTGCCTTAGAATTGTACAGTACAGTGATATATGTAAAATTCCGAGTATAAAATAAATTATTGGAAATTACATTTGAATATTACTTTAGCCTAGCGTAATAGATTTCTTTCGATCTGACAGCAGTTATTTTTTACTTTTAGTTTTTAACCAAACTTATAATTTGAACAACAATTAACAGCAAAAAAAACACAAACCAAGTTTTGACATCGAAAACGACGCTGATAATGAAAGTCTTTCGAAAAACATTCAGCGATGTCTTATATGTCATAATATCATTTAAATATGGCGCCCAACAGTGGATTGCCGAACATATGTATAAATTAATGCCTTTTAGAACTCATAAAAAAATGGTGAAGATTTTTTTATTGGTTCATGTTGCATTTTCCTTGCCCCTAACACGTTTCATACATCGACAGACTTCTGGCCACATTTCTAGATGGCTATGTCTAAACTGGAATAGATAAATCAGTTGACATTTCTATAAGTCAAGGTTTCTTAACAATTCAAAATATTTTGCGGAATTTAAATTAAACAAGCCTATTGTGACAGCAAGCAAATCAAATGTGTGATAAATTTAGGTAGCCAAAGCGTTCTAAGTTTACTAACTAGATTGTCGTCTATTTTGACGAAGATTAAGTCGACTAGATTCCCTGAGAATTGAACTCACTAAATTACAATGCATTACTTGTCACTTTTGAAATTCAAATTAATAAATAGGTGGTGCAACAGGCGGGTGACACCCAAGGCCTAGCTTCTCGCAACCATTCGTTTTGTGTGAGTTTCTATTTTTGAGACGAATGGAAGGGACCTACAATTTTATGCCGAGTCCGAACAGCTAAATTGAGAAGCTTTTTCATGACAGTCATACTCTCGGATGTTTGTCAGACGTTCGCGAGAGGTGACGCAGTAGAAAAAAACTTTAAGATGTAATTTGTGTTTTTCCGGGGATCGAACCTGGGATCCCTCGCACAGTAGTCCAACACACTAACAACTGCGCTACTGCGCCCACACCACTTTTGACATTCACTAATTCATAATTGGCAGCGTTGTAGATGACTAGCGACATCCCAAATTCCATCTAAAAAAGTGACTTTTCAGCATTTGCGCTAGAACAATGGAGTTTGGCATGTTTGGCATGGAACGCGGTCATTTTCACAACAAAAAGTTTCGATTTCTTATCAAAAACTGTTTTTAAGGAGAAAATTAGAATCACAAGATGTAAATCGAATTTTAAAAAACCCCCAAATTATTTGAAGTGACAATCACCCAGATTTGACACAATTTACTGTCAATTGAAAATTCAGTCAAGACATTTTTTACTAGACTTGTCATTGTCATCTCTTCATATATGCACGTAGTCAATCGAGGACAATAAAAACGTATACAATTGACATCTGTCAGACTTATTCAACTTATGTTTTGAACGTACCCATTTACACTCCATCTCACTTGATTACGTTCAGGCAGTTTTTTTGTTTAAATTTTACGATATTTTTCAAACCCTTCGCTAATCTGGGAAAAACCAATTGCACAAGGAATGAAGGATATATATTGTAAAAAATAAAATAAGATTAAGTTGATAAATGCAACTTTTATGACGCTTTTACCTGTTTTTTTTTTTTTTTTTTTTGTCTCACTTGATATAACGAACAGTAGCTAAATCTACCTGTTACCATGTTTTAAATCAAATAAAAGGATACTTCGAGTAATTTAATTCCATAAATATGTAACTTCATACAGTCCACAACTATGGGTAAAGGAAAGAAATTAACCAAGGAGGAAATAGGTCAAATTCAAGCTTACCTGGAACAAGAAAAATCCATCCGTTTCATAGCCAACCAGATTGAAAGAGGCGCCACTGTTGTACACAGCTTTATTAAGGACCCGGAGAAGTATGGAAAAAAAAACGCAAAGGAAGACTCAGCAAAGCAACAACATGTCAGGAAAGGCGGGCGATACTGATAGCTGCTTCAAATTCAAGTAAAATTAAGACAGAAACTGAAGTTCCATCTAGCAATCGACTGTTCATCGCTTGACATAGAAGGCCAGCCCTAATCGCCATGAAAAAATGAAGACAACAAAATTATCTGAACTTTCTTTAGGCGGAACGCACATGATGAAGGGGACATAGAAGTTAACCAAAGACCGAACAAATTGGAGATGCGTATTGGTTTAAGCTCAGGTCCACACCGCGAGATTGCTGAAAAGTCAAATATGTACTTTTTTCTCTGTCATACTATTTTTGCTATTAAAATGTAGATTACAAAAATTTGGAACGATATTGTTATTAAATTCTTGCTCGTACTTAACGATTTTATGATTTTTTTTTGTACTGCAGGTACTAAACGATTTTGGGGTAATCCTCACCCTAGGCTTAAAACAAATAAATATATCTCGGCTTAAACAGCAAAGCCTCTTAGCACTTTAAATGGATTTAATGAAAACACTTGGTGATTGTTTTCATAAAGATGCTCTAAAGGTGATAGAGAAAATAAACTAATCAAAAAACATTATCCACTTAAAAGAAAAAAAGCTTCATGTGGCCAATTCGTGTACAGTGTTTGATTATTTTGACACTGACACCTGTTTCCCGCTCGAAATCTTGACAGAAAGTCAGTATCATACCTCCGCGGAACGAAATGAGTCGCTTTATGCTTGAAGAACGTTGGGAAATATTGAAAACTTATTTCCAAAGTGAGTGCTGTGTCGCCCAAACAGTGCGTTTTTTTAAAAGAAGTTTTGGCCGAAATGAAGCACCCACCGCGCCTGCTTTACGCAAGTTTGTACAAAAAGTTCGTGAGACTGGTATGCTAGTGGACAACACTTACGGTCCTCATCGTCGTACGAAGCCAATGCATCCACAGAGAGTGAAAGTTTGGGGCGGATTGTGGAGTAGTGGCATCATTGGACCATTTTTCTTTGAAAATGAGGCTGGGAATAACGTTTCGGTCAACGGTGGCCGTTACAGAGCCATGTTAACCGACTTTTCTTTTACTGAAATTGAAGACATGGATTTGGACCACCTCTGGTTTATGCAGGATGGTGCGCAATGCCACACAGTCCATGCCACAATCGATCTTTTGCGCACCAAATTCCCAAATCGTGTTATCAGCCGTCTTGCCAATGTCAATTGGCCGCATCGGAGCTGCGATTTGACCCCTTTGGACTTTTTTGGGGGGAAACCGATGTTATGCCAACAATCCAAAAAACGATTCAAGCACATAAGGCCAATATCATCCAAGCTACAGCCCGAAACCATCAACAAAAGGTCTTGGAAAATTTGAGTGACAGAATGCGCTACTGCGAAGTCAGCCGAGGCAGCCACTTGAACGACGTTGTGTTGCATAGTTAATGGAAATGTTTGCTCTTACTAATAAAGCCATAATTCATGGAAAAATTTAACGTTTTTCATTTTATTGCATTTTTAAAAAGAAACTTGTATTTGGCGCACCCTTTATACCTTCTTTATTGATATTGTAGATATTCCTTTTTTTTTTTTTGAGGTAGTGCATTGTTGGTAGTTATCGGACGGCAAGAATCTACGACACCCTCCAAACAGGTCACATTTCTAATCTTTCTAATACCATAACTGATATGAAAAAAGAAATAATTTTCTTATCACAAAAATATGCCAAGGCAAAAAAAAAAAAAAACATCGAAAGTCTTCCGACAACTACACCAGACGACGTGTGCTTAAAATGGAACACTAACAAAATGCCATTAGAACAACAAACCCAATGAAGACTTAATTCATTTACCAATTGTTTTCTGTTGGATTTTTTGGTTTCAAGCGTCAAGCCAAAAAAAGAACGTGTTGTATTTTTGCTAAGCTGTATTTTTTGACACCATTAGATAGATATAAGTGCAAAGATTGATTATTTCTAAATCACCGCTTAATTAAGTAAATTTATATGTTGCGCGCTTGGGGTTGTCAGTTGTTAGTTGTCAGTTGTCAGTTTGTTTGCTAACTACATGTAGTGGTAGTAGTCTCCTTGAAATGTTCCATAATCATCTAGAAGATCGATCATATGATCGCACACAAAATCCCGATTTATAGGTTCTTTGCGTTTGATGTTTTTTTTACTGGTTCTAATTACATATACACTGTACATAATGTACCTACATACATACATTGTAAGTTGTTGTACTTTTTTAGTCAATGGTCCATGACGCCATTACATTTCGTTGGTTTTTAACTCCCATAAAGGAATGTGAAAACCAGTTCAAACTTTTTGTTCAATCTGTATCAATTGTTTATATAAATACGCGAACCACAAGTACACACATGTGTATATATATTTTTGGAAGCCCCAAGTGGCACATTTCACAAAAAAGAAAAAAAACCTAAGGTAGGTACATAATTCACTCACCTAAGCGTACATTTAATTTGTTTTTAAATTAAAAGAACAAAAATAATAATAATAATAATCTCGTCTGGTTGGGCGCGTCAGTGTTGGTAAAGCACAAGTTCGATTAACAAGTTTAGTCTGTGCACCTGTCTTGTGGTGCGACTACTTCGAAAAATTCTACACAAACACCGCTTCTACCATGTGTGCCCTATATTTCCAACCAGAGACAAGAGATACTTTTTTTTTAGTACATTTTAATTTGCATAACCAACTTTGAGTGTGTTATATAGAAAATTAGCTTCCGAATGTGTATTTAGTGCAGATTCTTGTAGTCGCTACGCTAGTCAAAACGAAATTAGTGTCTGTGTGAAGAAGAAACACAACAAAAAAAACAAAGTTATGCTTTCCAAATATCGCCGGCGCGGCATTAGTTTTAGTTTACGCTAAAAGACAATGTATTTGTGAGAGCCAGAGAGGATTTAAAATAAGTATAATTTGATTTGTTGTTTTGTGTTTGTGGAATTTTAATTTTTTGAAATTGTTTAACTCGCTTACGAATTGACACTTGAAATTAGAAAAACAATTGAATGAAAAATGTTATAAATGTCTACGCGAGTTATTGTTTGCATTCGATATTCGAACGACTAATATTGACGTATTCTAGTACTATAGGTATCCAACCGGCTTTGTCCATGACCAGGAATTGTATTGCCAAATTATAATGATGTCAGAAAAATGCACAGTACGCTGTTCGAGCTAAATTTTAGCACCCATACAAAATGTTCTCCAAAATTTAGCTAAGCTAAATTTAAGCGAATCCATTAGCTGCTTCAGCTTAAAAATCAAATTTTCATTTCCGACTGTACTTTATTATCTGTCAAAAGTTAGCGCGCCCATTAATGGTTCGGCACATTTTCTCTAGCTAAATTTTGACAGATCTTTTGGTTTTTTTTCTGTTTTATATTCGTGTTGCGGAAAAGTAAATAAGGATGAATATTTTCGATGAAAACCTCGGAGGGGAATCCTTTCAAAGCGGTCAATTTGAAATCAAAGAAATGCAGACAACGAAAAAATAAAGCGCAAAACTTTTTTATGTTGATGATTTTTTGAAGAAAGTTATTTTCAACGAACAGCTGTTCTCTGTGACACCCACAAAGCACTTCATGTCAAAAATTTGCTAGGGATTTAGCTAATGTTTGGAGAGAAAAATTGGAGAGCCGCTGAAATTTAGGTTCGCTCGAGCTGTGTACTTATCTCACATGACTGTCGAGAAATAGCGATTTAAATGTTACTTTATGGGAGGTGCCTGTGCCACGCCCCTTTGTCCAAGGCAAACTGCTAGACTGATTTTGACCACACTTCACAGAAATACTCTTTCAGTTCGGTGATTTCAGAGTCCTTCTTTCAATTGCTATACAAACAGTTTTCGTTGGCTAAAGATTTTGAAATTCGTTCCCAAAGTTAAATTTTATTTTATGATTGACTTTAAAAAGTATCTAAGGCTACGATTATTGTTTTAGAAAACGTCAAACAGTTGACATTTCTCATTTGTTTTACAGCTACAAAATTGTACTTTTTGTCAGACAGTGTAATCGGGTGTACAGTGTGACAAATCCTTAATGCAGTTTGAAAATCTGACATTCTGCGAAATAATTAAATGTCAAATATGTATGTATGTGCCAAAAATAGTACAAAAAAAAATAATCAAAATGGATAGAAAAATTACCGGTCGTCGTGAGAAAAAAAACCCTGACAGTTAATTTCAAAAATGTCATAAATATCGTTGTTCCACTATGGGCTGGGTCTTTTAAGAATACCGAAGGCATCCATTTGGGAAGAAAAAAAACAACCGAAATCCATTATCTTGACATAAATGTCTTCACGAAACCAATCCAACTTGTTCTTTTGGGATCAAGCTAAAATGCTCTTCTTAAATAACCAATGTACACCGAAGAATAATTGGAGAGTTTTTTTTAGCTCTATGCTCTTTCAACTACAACGAACTGTCACTGGTGCATTTGCAAGTATCAGTACAAAGGCGGGGAAAAATGAGTTTAGTTGCGAATGAAAATATATGCTGTCAACAAGAAGGGACACACTACATAGACGAATTGGACAGAACATCACAATAGACTGCTACAACTTTAGAGTGTTAAGTGACGTTTTCTATCTCGGCTCCGCTAAACTCTAACAATGACAGCACAGCAGAAAACAAACTAAGAGTTACACTCGCCAAGCGCTGTTTCTCGGTCCCGTTTGCGCTGACGGGCTTTGGAGGAGGAGATTTAACAGCGAATTCTACGAGCTGTACAGCGACATCTACCTGGTCAGAAAAGTACGCGTCAGTCTTCTAAGATGGCTGTGACATGTAGAACGAATGGATAACCAATGCTCCAGCCCGAAAAGTCCTCGATTCCAACCCGGAGGGACAACGCAGTAGAGGAAGACCTCGCCTTAGGTGGCGCCACATAAGTAAATAAGGCCTTCCAACAAATTTTTGTTTAATTACTTATTTCTTTAAAGTACCAATTGCATTGGCAAAGCCATAAAAATACGTTTTTAAAACCGGACTGTATAAAGTTAGGGCCTTCTTACGACTATTCTTTTGTGCGAGTTTTTCTATTTTTGGAAGGGAAGGAATCTTTAAAATTGTAAATCCAACCGTCTGAATTGATAAACTTTGTCAAATTTGTATTTCCATAACTCATTCAAAGAGTGTATTATAGGGTCTGACAAACAATTTGACACAAGGTTTTTAACAGCACTTGACAGCTAATACAAATTTAACATGATGTCTGTACACGTATTTCATAGGAGAAAATTGGACTAAAAATTTCGAGTAGGTACATCAACATACACAAAGCGAGTCTGAACACATTTAGGCATTAGGCTACAGCATCTTGGTTTTAATGAACCACAAATTATCACGCATTTCGACTATTACTTTTCAAATTTGTAAAAAAAAAAAATAGGAAGAGCAATACATTCTATTCTCTATTTGGTAAAAGTAGATGTGCATATTTAAAATTGGCATGAAACGTTTTTGTGTTGACGGAAACCCATTGTGACAAACAATTCTATGACATCTTTCACAAGATGAGAATATTTTATTTTGCCGAGTTGGCACATTGTACGGCACAATATACAATTGTTAGAAAGTATATACTATAAATACACAACACACTTGTACATAATTAAGATAGATACAGATAATTTGTTTATACCCGGCGTGAGTCACAACGTTTCATAGTTAATAAATTATGTTTTTATTTTTAGTACACATTATTTAAACATATTTCTTATTTTATTGTATGTATATACATACATAATAATGTAGGTACATAGATTTATACAAGTTGTTTCTAGAGCTAGCAACAGTTGAACATATCTAACACGGATTTTCTAAACTAAAACAATTTACTTAGCGGTTGTCCTTGGGTTTTATTGTTTGCAAAGAACAAATTGGCTAAAATCCAGGCCACAGAATGCATATGGAATTTAGTCAAGTTGTTTATCTTGTACTAACATTTATTTCTAACAAATAGGCAAACATTTTTGAGTTAAAAACGCCCCTAAAGAGTGGGCGTGTCAAAAGATTTTATATGAGCTAATGGTTTAGGACATTATTTCCACGTAAAACTATGTTTTTTTTAAAGTGGGCATTTTATTGGGCGGATTTGAAAAATCATTAGGTGACCGTAATTTAAATATAAATAACGAGTTGTCATCTTTAATATTAGCACCCTCCCGCAGCTAGTAATACTTCAGTAACTTGGAATGGATGGAAAGTACCGGAGTGTTTTTTACAAAAACGTTTTTTGAGGTTAAATCAATTTCTGAGAGTATGTACAACGAACACATTTTGGACTATCATAAAACGAATTTAGAGGTTTGTTGGTAACACTTTTTTCAGCGATAACCAATTTGATAACTGACAGCAGATTTCTGCTTAATTCAGTTCGACGTTTAACCATAAATAGAACTACGCCAGAACTATACTTTGCTGGTCCTCATTTTTACCACGGAATGTTGTTAGTGTTGAGGTTAATTTTTGGTTGAATTGCTACGTCAACATGAAAAAATTGCCGTATTTTTAGTCAAATCCAGTCGAAGTCATTTAATCAAACTACTTTCAATCATTATGAATGAATAACTTCATTACTGAAACGACGTGACATCCACAAAATGTCAATATTTAGCGTGGAGATTGTGGAAGTATGATTCATATTTCTTCAGAAATTATGTCAGCCAAAACGTCGCGTCGTGCACATATAGATCATTGATTACTAAATATTTTTGTTAACCAAAGATATCTAGTATTATTGTAAAAGAACTGGGATTTCAAGAAAACGGAGCAATATTAATCAAGTTACTTAAGGTGACGCTACAGACCGGGGTGCAACTGGGCCTCAACGAACAAGCGTCTCCAGCCAACACGATCTTTGGCCAGCTGTCTCCAGTTTGATACGCTAAGTTGGGCAATCTAGTGGATTCTTTTTAAATCATAGGTTATTTTAACACTGACAGCTGTTTTCGATTTTGGGCGAAAAATCATTTTTTTTTTCAATATTGCCGCATCTGGGGCTCTGAAAACTCGCACATTATTGTCGAGAGGCCAATGCGTCCACAAAAAGTGACAGCTTGGTGCGGATTGTGGAGTGGTGGCATCATTGAAGCCAGTATGCAGCCACCTGAACGACGTTGTGTTCCATTATAAATGGGAATGTTTACTAATAAAGCCATAATACATGCGAAAAAATTAATTTTGTTCATTTTATTGCATTTTTAAAAAGAAACTTGTATTTGGCCCACCCTGTACTTGCGTGCGCCACCTGAGTCGCTGTCGTACTCTACTACATCGTCTCTCGGTGTGGATTCGAAGATCTTTCGGGCTGGAGCATTCGCGTCCATTTGCCCTACATGACCCAGCCACCTCAGTCATTGGACATTCACTCTTATGGTCGATGTGGCTACGCTATACAGCCCGTACAGTTCGTCGTTGTATTTCGTCCTACATTCACCGTCTAGTCTATGCAGGGGATGGAACTGAAAATTACTCGAAGAACTTTCGTCTCAAAACAACCAAGGGTAACCTCATTCGCTTTTGATAGAGTCCATGCCTCTGCACCATAGAGAAGGACTGCGGGATTAGGTCTGAAGGATCAGCTTAGCTCAAAGAAACAGCGATTGGCAAGAGTTATTCTTCATTTAATTTCAGCGCTGGCGCTGGTGTCATAGTCTGAGTTCATAGTGGAGACAAAGTCCTTAACCACCTCAAAGTTATATCTGTCTATAGCGACATTCTGTTCGAGACGTGTCGGTTTTGGGTGTCCTTTCTTGTTGACTTTTTTATTGCCCTCATTGACCGCCAAACCCATCTTCCCCGCCTCCGCCTCATTACTCACGTGATTAGTGACATCACGCTGCGTAATCACAAAGTAAATTTAAATCAAAGTAGATACCTACTGTAGGAGTCGTAAACTGACGGACTAATGGGCCTTAACCGAGAACCATGAGGTACTCTCAAATAAAAACACTAAATTCACTCCTGCTTTCACCAATATTCACCCTTTAGAAAGGTAAGACTTAAACCAATAAAGATTGACACAAGCTTCAGATTTTTTAAGGTTAAAAAACAAAAAAGAAAATAGATCAATCGCTGCACAAAATAAATCAAAGCTAACAAGCCAACCAACTCGCATGATATTTTCAACAGTATATACAAAAATACATAATAAGAAGAAAAAAACCAATAACAATTAGAAAGTTCCAGACAAAATATGTACCAACATCAAGCTTAACAAAACTCAAAGATCATTAGACATAATAATTATTTCAGTATACCGGGTCAAAGAAGATAAGTTGAAATAGCTCACAAAAGACATCAACACACTTTACCAAAGGTCAAATATCAGGAAGAGAATAGGCAGGCAAATTAAAAACACATTTTAACAACATTTTGCATAACACAAACTATATACATACGTCCTACATATTTCAAAACAAAATTCCTTCTCCCTCCAAACACAACAACAAACAATGCTCTCTTGAATAAACAATAATTAAACAAAATAAAACCAAGAGCACAACCACAATAGCTTCGAAAGAGCGAAAGACATATCACACACATTATACAACAATTTGCACGCACACATGGAACATTCTCTCTAAAATTAGCTTTCTCAATGGATCTCTCCCTAATAAGGAAAAATTACAAATGTACCTTTTATTTGTGACAATAAATTCGATACGTAGAACATTACTGCTCAAGCTCATGTTTACATTATTCTAGATATTTTAACTTTCTTCCACAAAACATACGAGTACCTCACAAAGAGACTTTTTCTAAACGGAGGATTGTATAACTTTGACCACGTGAACTTTTTTTTTCTCTCGCAGAAAATATAATACTTTTTCGAACATTCAAATTTTAATTTATATTAAAACATTAAGAAAATTGAAACATTTATCCAATTTATTTAGAGCACACGAAAATATATCAATTTTTGACACGATCGGTGACTCCATTTTTTGCAACGTACCTAATGTCCACGATCAACGATCGTTTATCGTATCGTATCGACTTACCTTCACAAAGGGTCGTTGATTTCCAGATGGCGTTAGCGTTACGTATTAAAAAAACAAATTTTCCTTATTTAATTTATGTAGATACTTAACAAAAAACAATGATATTCACTTCACCCGTTGCCAATGCACTGTTGTTCATAAACACTTTGGGAAGCTTGTGACGTGCTATGTAAATCGTTTTAGTTAGACAACAAAAATTTAAAATAACACAAACAGTAGTCGCACAGGGCAAACAGCAAACACACATTAAATTAAAACGACGACAACGACGCTGGATGACGACGACGACGGCATGCCGCGATTATTTTGTTGTTATTGTTGTTGATAGCCCCGATACAGATAGCCTCCTAGAATACCGATACATTCATGTATATATGACATTATCTTTCACGCGTTAAAAAAATAATCAAATAAAGCGCGTTCACTTCACTTATGTACGTTGACTTCGGCCATGTCGGTCGACGTCGTCATTGGTTCCCTGGAGATGCTGCTGTCGCATTCTTTCATACTAAATACCGCAAAATAATAACGAACAAGTACTATGTACACAGAGATTGGGAATGAATTCTTTTTGATTGTTTTATTTTATTTTATTTTTTGTTAGCACTCTACACTCTATTGCCAAATTTAAAGCTGTCAAGTGGAGGTTTCTCTCAGAGAAAAGTGTAAATGATTTTGGCACTTAGTGACATTGCGCGGGTACCTATTAAAACTTTAAAAAGATAAAGTGCCGAAATGGGTCGTGTTTAATTAATTTATGTTCGTTATGATATGGCATATTGATGGATTAATTTACTAGCTGAGAAACCGTCGAAAAGGACCACGAATTGCAGCAGTTTGATTCGGATATGACGTGTTTGTCAATGTATGCAGTTAAATTAAAACCAAATTTATTGTCATCACTTCGTACTATATAAGGTCGTGTGTCAATTGGGCTAAATAATTATGCTCGGATCATTTTCTGACACTATCATGGTGGAAAATGATTTTTTTAGCTGTCAAAATATTATCCCGTAACGGAAGTAAGACGTTTTTGACGTTTTCTTTTGCTTGAGTTTTGCTAGAATGTTGAAGAGGAAATAAAACGCTGAATTTTAATAGCGTGGAATTCGATAAATCTGTTTTAAAATTGGAGTTTGATGAACATCTCTTTTTAAAACTTTCTTAAGTGTCAAAAAATTAGCCAACGATAATTATTTAGGTCAATGGACACACGACCTAAATTTAAATAAACAGAAACTCCATCTTAAGGGAATGCCATATCTGTCACCTGCCACTTTCAACCCGATATTCAATAAAATGTTTTCAGACAATGGCCGCGTTCAATGTGCTTAAGCACCTAAATATTCAGGTGACAGTTTATCATAGAACTTAGGCAGAAAATCTTGCCTAACACACGAAACTTGTCTAGATTTGCAGGCAAATCGTTCAATCAGAGGCTGTAGACTAACTAAGCAAAAGCGTATTGAACGCGGCCATAGAAGAATCTTTTGACATTTTGGAAGTCTAGCGAAGGTCTGACAAATAGCTTCTCAATTTAGTTCGATTGTTTCTAATCGCCTCAACTATAAAAAAAAACTAGACCTAGAGTCGTATACGCCTATTTTTTAAGGCACTAGTTAAAGATATCAGGGAAATGCATATGTAAATACACGAAACAGAACAAAATACATTTAACCCAAGCATTTCATAGGAATTCAGTGGAACATGTTGTGGAATTGACTGATAAGTTGAACAGAAAAAGTCTGGTATGTATGGAAAAAGTAAGATAACTTTGCAATTTAAGCAATATTTTAAGACAAATATTGAGTTTACCCATTAAGTTTAAGTAGCCTAAAAAGCTTAACAAATAGTTTAGTCTAAGGTAGGATTCAAAGTTAGGTTAGGTTTACCTAACCCATCGCTATCTCTGGAGAACATTCAGAACCTAAACCAAATTGGCCAAACACTTAATTTCGCTTGAGTACCTTAAAATACATGGTTTAAATTTTGTTTAAGAAACCAACTAAGCCAAGAGCCCACAACAAATTTTGAGAGTGAAGCTATAACCGAAATATAGCCATGATTGTGAAGCTCTGCACTAGATAATGCCACTGGCAAGATTTTGTCAGAGCTGAGGTAAGTAATAGTAACCTAGTTTGATATTCTGTGGTGATCGCTGTTATTTTGGCGATATCTTTTCGCAAGAGCGGAATGTGTGCTTATTCGGTAAATGAACAGTAGACGCGGCTCAACGTTGTTTGGCCATAATGTAGAGTGGTTAAAGGCATTATTTGGTGATTTCAAGTTTTTTGAAATTTATTGAAAATAAAAAAAAAGCATAACGAATCTTAGACAATTATAGATAGATTTAGGGCCGAAAGGTAATACTTTAATCTGATGTCGTTAAGTTTAGTGTGCTCGATAAGAGCCAGGGCATCGTATTGAAAGCGATACCAAATTTCGATATGATATGATATGATGATTCGGATCATCGAGGCTTATGCTTTAGCCCAGATAAAAACTGTGCTACCAATCGACGATTGTTATCGAAAGTTCTATCGATTGTGTCATAAATGACGTTAATTTCACAACCAAAATTATTGGGCGAGACTGGGGCACCTTTGAACATGAGCCATTTGAACATTGCTAATAAGACATCATTTAAAAAAATATTTAAAAGTACATAAATCCAAATCTAAACTTGGTAATACCGTCTTCTTTAATAGTCAACGACTTTCGGATATCCTTTCGCCTGGAAGCAGCCGCCACCTCATTTTTTATGCTTAAATTGTATAAATATTAAAACGAAATTTCGAATTCAAAATTTTTTGCCGCGAACGAAAAGACACTTGACGCGAATTGTCAATGTTTATTCGCAATCCACAAGCTAGCGAATAAAACATACGTTCGAGCTTAACCTCAAACTAGACATTGCGGGTAGAAACTGATGCCTGAAATTCGCGAACTGTTGTGACCTAGAAAGTGTTCATGTGAACGGACTGTCAAAACTTACGAAAACTTTGTTGTTTTTTTATTGAAAAAATCAAGTTAATTTATTTTATTAAAAAATTACAAAGCATGTAGTAGCTTATTAGCTGCCAAAAGCAATTACAAATACATACTGCCGTTTAAAATCGCCCCAACCTAGTTCAAAAGTGCTCAGCATGTCAAACCAGGGTGCCCCAGTCTCCCCTTAAAAAAAAGAGAAAAACAAACATCAACAATCTAAATATAGACTAGAAAGTTTGCAACTCAAAATTTGGACTTAGGAAGAGATTAGTGATGCGCGATATATATCGAATCACTCGATTCATCGATATTGTCGTAAAAAAATATCGATTATTTCACTCTATAATTTATTTTCGATATTATCGATGCATCGACGTTTTTATCCCGATTTTTTTGCACTCAAAGACCACTGTCTCAGTTATAACAACACGCATCGTTACGATTCAAGAATCTTAAAACATTTTCTTATTCTTATCGGCTTAATGTAGGTACATAATACTTTTATAATATAGTATTTCAAATCAGCTATTTCCTTACATACTATGCATAGTAACTAGGCAAAATCTGTCCACTTTCTACGTAGATTACTTTCTAATAGTTTTTAGCAAGTCAGAATTTCGTAGTGAATGAGAGTGACTTACGTTTGGGGCTGTTTTTAGTATCGCCAAATTAGATGTCAATACTGAAGCATAGCATGCGCTTCTTCAAAACTACCGAGGAGGCACAGTGCCTTTATTTCAACTTACATTTCACTAAAGCCTATCAGCACAAAGTTAGGTTAGGTTAGGTTGTGAGGAGAACGACCACAAGGCACCTTGGTGGGCCCATCGCTTCTTTTATTATACTACTTTTGATAATTTCCTTGGAGGTACTGGTAGATTGACGTCAACTTGTTTATTTCCCGTCATTTCAAAACGAAAAATCCAGGCAAAAAGGTGGTGAAAAAAATGCACAACAAACTACGCGTGAAAAATCGTGATGAAAAACAAGATATGTGCCAAAACCAACAAAAAAAAATCCCAAAAAAAAATTGCGAAAACTGTGCAAAAACGCGCAACAAATCCCACCAAATAGCCATCAAAAATCGCGATGAAAAAATAACAAAATATTCGCCAAAAATGCGCGTGAAAAACCGCGATGAACAAATAATAAAAGAGGCGGTAAAAAGGCGAGATGAAAAAGTAACAAAATACGCACCAAAAGAAAATTAAAATTTTCGCGAAAAAACGCGCCAAAAACTGTGGAAAAATTTCGCCAAAAACGCCCAACAATTACCGCCAAAATACGCGTGAAAAATCGCGATGAAAAAATAACAAAATACGCGCCAAAAAAGCGAGATGAAAAAATAACAAAATATGCGCCAAAAAAATGAAAAAAAATCCCGCCAAAAATGTAGAAAAATTTCGCGAAAAAATTCCCCAAAATCCGGATCAATATAGAGCCAAAAATATGCGCCAAAATAGAGCCAAAAATATGCGCCACAAACGCCTGACAAATCCCGCCAAAAATCGCGGTGAAAAAAATAATAAAATATGCGCCAAAAAAGTGACATAAAATCCCGCCAAAAATGTGGAAAAAATTTCGCGAAAAAAAGCGCCAAAAAAACATCTCAAAATACGCGCCAAAACTATGCAAAAAATGCGCCAAAACGCCCATTAAATCGCGCTAAAATACGCGATGAAAAAATAACAAAATATGCAAATAACAAAAGAGCGCCAAAAACGCACGACAAATCTCGGCAAAAATTTCGCGAAAAAATGCCCTAGAAACCCTCCAAAATAGAGCCAAAAATATGCGCCACAAACGCGTGACAAATCCCGCCAAAAAATCGCGGTGAAAAAAATAATAAAATATGCGCCAAAAAAGTGACATAAAATCCCGCCAAAAATGTGGAAAAAATTTTTCGAAAAAAACGCGCTAAAATACATCTCAAAATACGCGCCAAAAACACCCATCAAATCGCGCCAAAATACGCAACGAAAAAATATGCGCCAAAAAGGTGACAAAAAATCCCTCCAAAAATGTGAAAAAAATTTCGCGAAAAAAACGCGCCAAAATTCATTTCAAAATAGGTGCCAAAACTATTCAAAAAAAATGCGCCAAAACCACAACAAAAAATCCCGCCAAAAATGTGGAAAAATTTCGCAAAAAAACCCGCCAAAATACATCTCCAAAGTACGCGCCAAAACTATGCAAAAAATGCGCCAAAAACGCACGACAAATCTCGGCAAAATACGCGCCAAAAATCGCGGAGAAAAAAAAAATATGCGCCAAAAACGCACGACAAATCTCGGCAAAATACGCGCCGAAAATCGCGCAGAAAAAATAACAAAATATGCACCAAAAATCGCACTGAAAAAATAACAAAATATTCGCCGAAAAAGTGACAAAAAATCCCGCCAAAAATGTGGAAAAAATTTCGCGAAAAAAACGCGCCAAAATTCATTTCAAAATAGGTGCCAAAACTATTAAAAAAAATGCGCCAAAAACGCCCATCAAATCGCGCCAAAATACGCGATGAAAAAATAAAAAAATATGCGCCAAAAAATCCCGCCAAAAATGCAGAAAAAATTCGCGAAAAAACGCGCCAAAATAGACGCCAAATTACGCGCCAAAAAATTCACCATACCGCGCGTCAAAAAATTGCGCCAAAGTATGTGTCAAAAAACGAGCGAAAAAGCGCACCAAATAGATGTGATCAGCTTCACATCTCACAATCGACTGCCTCCAAAATTTCAGAACAAGCCCTTTTATAGAGAGGCAAAGCCGTTTGTTTAGGGTTTTTTTTACTCAAAACATCCCTGAACGGACTGGATCCATTAGACAGCCGTCAATCGCATTTCGATCGCTTTCTTTGCAATGGATGCATTCAGAGTGAGATGCGAAATCATTTTAATGTTTTTTTGCCCCTCCCCTTCCCCACCCCCCTTCTCACAACTTGTTGTCAAATGACTGACAAAACGCTATATATATATATATATATATATATATAACGCTGTCATCGAGCCAAATATTTGGAATTTAAGGCTTACCTACCACGGTGGCAAGGAAAGAAAGAAAGTATTTGCGAGTCCGTCTTTCAATACAATACCACACCTACTTGCAAGTGCGAAGAGCTAGTTATGTGGGCAGACGTTATAAAGAAGGTATGGTGTCAGATTCAGTGCGTCCTAACAAATTTAACTCAAATCGTTTTCTGTTTTTGTAAATATATTTCTTGCCAATTTTTGACAGTCGCTTAGCAAATTTCCCATCTTGAAATATAGACTTTGGCCTCATTCAAGAATCTAGTCATCGTAAGTCGACTTGAATTATCTGGATTCAAATTTACCTTAACGCGAAAATTAACTTGAATTGTCGGTATGTCACTTATTGACAATTGTTTTTTTTTCCTGGGTATTCTTGTAAATTTTTTTTTTTTTGTTCAAAAATCAATCAAAAAAAGTTTAATCATTGTCTTGAATTATTTCCTTTGTGAAATAAAAATTGATTGAGTATTCTAAACAATAAAAATATTTCTTTTAATAAAAATGAATAGAAAACTAAGGAAAATTTTAAGTTTGCATATAAACCGATATTATCGATACTATCGATTTTTTTGGGTCGATTTTTTTTTGCATCGATATTTTCATCTTGATAATAAAATATCGATGTATCGATGCAGTTTTGGATTATCGCGCAACACTAAAAGAGATACTGGGACCAGACTGGGACTGTTGAAATGCTACAGTGCGTATAAGGAGTTGTGCATTGCCACTGATTCGCTTGAATCATTCTGAACCACCCGCCAAAAGTGAAAGCACATCCATTACGTCCTGCAAACTGGAACTTGCTGTTGCTGCAGAGCTTGCCAGCCAACAATAAATAAAGCATCTGAAACTAAAAGTATTTCTTCTAATTTGTGAACATTTTGTTTGTGTTTTATCTAAGCCTATAATAGGATTGCAAAAAAAAAAAACACGCTATTTGACTGATTCGATTGCGTCTTGTCTTGATTGTCAATGGGTATGTCTATCATTACAACCTTTTGACAGAGGTTTTATAGCAGGTATAAAAGAGTCTGAATGGAAAATTGTTTAAAACGGTTTAACTTTTATTAAACTGTGTCCGAAAAATGGTTGTTTTAGAAACCTTAATGACCAGTTTTACAGTGTCACTTGTGTATATTTTGCGTTTTACCGTCATTTCAAAAAACTGACGTCAAATGGTACAAAAAACTTAGCAGCACTTAAAAAAATGTCTTCTACAGCATAATTAGATAATTTATTTCAATTTCAAAACGGATTCTGATCGCCAAAGGACGTCTAACTTTAATTAAAAAGACGTAAAACTACACCACTAAAGAATTCTTCATTATTCACAGTCACTTCCAAAATCGAAATCATAATCTGAATCCATATTTACAAATGGTTATCATATATTTTAAAAACTAAATCAACAAACACAAAATAGATAAATTTTATTTTCAACAAAATTAAATATATACGTCAACTCGTTGAAACAGAAATCGACCCTTGAGTGGATTTTGAGCGAGAATCGATAAGTGGTCACTGCGCAATTGGGAATAAATATATTGCTTGCTTTTAAAGATAGCCCATGTGGCGGTCATGTTAGAAAAAAAATAAATAAAATGAAAACTAAATTGAGAAACAAAACCTCAATTCCGCAAGGATTTTTTTTTACTAAAAATGTTTGTCTTTTCTTTCATCATTTCATTTCATTTTCATTTTCAATGGTCCGCTTGTCCATTAAGTGGGTCGCGGGTGCAGGTTGCTCAAGTGGATCCTCCGCCATCGACTCTAAATCATCAAGGGCAATCCCCATACGGGTATAGGAGAGATTATGGACTTGATCTAACCATCTCATCCTTGGTCTACCTAGAGGACGCCTACCCGATGGTACGGATTCCATAGCACGTCGTGGAATCCTGGTCGGGGACATGCGTTTAACATGACCAAACCACCGAATCATGGATCGCTCCGTCCGGAGAAGTAGCTGCTCGACATTGAGTTCCTCACGTATTCTGGTATTTCTGATGCGATCTCTACGGGTCACACCAGCAATACTACGGAGAAATCTCATTTCGGCAGCTTGTATCCGCGATCTTATTCTTTCGGTCATTACCCAAACCTTATGACCATAGGTGAGAGTTGGAACAAACACCGAATTAAAGACTGACAACTTAGCTTTGACACCAAGTTCAGTTCTCCTAATAACAGAATGACCAAGCTGTCTCAAAATTGACCCAGCCTGACCAATCCTACAGGAAAACTCGGCATTGCTTCTTCCATCACTCGTGAATAAGACCCCGAGATACTTTAACTTCTCCACCTGTTTCAATGGGACTCCACTAACATGCAGAGTGCATTAAATAGGCATTCTGGAGACGACCATCACTTCAGATTTGTTCACGTTTACCTTCATCTCAGCTTCAACACAAACGGTTACAAACCGATCGAGTGCGCGCTGAAGTTCAGTCTGAGAGGATCCAAGGATGACCAAGTCATCAGCGAAGAGCAAATGACTTATCCTCAGATCTCCCAATTCGAAACGTTCCTCGCCAAGACTGCGCTGTAACATCCAGTCCATATAAGTAATGAAAAGGAGAGGAGACAAGACGCACCCCTGACGAAGTCCAACGCCCACAGTGAAAGGTATTGATTTGACGCCGTTTACCCGAACACAGCTTTTACAGTTTGTGTAAAGAGATTGAATGGCTCTCAAGAGAGAACCATCAATTCCATACTCCTGTAATACACTCCAGAGTTTCCCTCGAGGGACTCGGTCATATGCTTTCTCCAAATCTACGAAGCAAGCGTAAACAGGTGTAGCATACTCCCAAGCCTTCTCAAGTACCATTCTGAGAGTGAATAACTGGTTGGTTGTGCTTCTGCCGGGACGAAAGCCGCACTGCTCATCTCCTAATCGTGCCTCGACCACAGCTCTGCAACGCGTTTCCAGCATCTTGGCAAAGACTTTTCCGGGGAGACTTAAAAGTGATATACCCCTGCCTTTTCTATAAAAATAAAATTGTTTTACATATTCTTACTAATAGTAGCAAACACTTCACTAACCCCCAGTTTTACAGTAGAAGTTTAAACTTCACTTTTAGTTTTACTACAATTTTAGTTCAAACTTTAGTTCAATAATTAATTCGGTTTCATAGTTTCGTTTAAACCTTGAACAGAGTTCATTCTGTAGTTTAAGTTAAACGACAGTTATTCTGACGTTTAAGCCTCAGATCACTTGACACAGTGACATTTCAATTTTAAACCTGCCGATTGTCAAAAACACAAATATTTGACGTTTGTTTGCGTGTTCTTTGAAAGAAAAGACAAGGAACGATTTTGGAAAAGTCGTATAAAAGATAGGTACTGTACAATACTGCCAAAATCTATGTATTAAATTGAACTGAGTTCAATTAAACTGAAGTTCAGATTGCATTGTGAAACAGGACGAGTTGTGTTGAACGTCAAATTTAAACTCGAGTTCAGGTTCAGTTGAACTTTAGTTTAAACTTCAGAGTGAAACTGGCGGTAAGATAACTTTTCGCCGTCTTTAAAAAAGTGTAACGTCTTTTAGCAAATTGTGTGTTTTCATGAAGTAAACTAAAACCAACTTCACTCTGTCTATGGGATGCGTTCGCAAATTAGGTTTTAATTGGAAATGAAATGGAGTTAATAACTACACCACAAATTGGGATTACTTGCCAGATTGAAAGGGCATACGAGTAGGTAAGGTACATACGTACATTCCAGTGGGAGATATTTATTTGTACACTATTAAATTGGGTTTATTACATCCGCCATCACGTGTCCATAGAAACATTTAAATTCCACCTTCGATTTGCTAATGTCCATCGATTTGTTCCACTCTAAAACTAAGCGAATGCTAAGTGAGTTGTAAACGTCTTTTTGGTAATATTTTAAATATTGCCCTCGGATATTACTTAACGCGCCATTACTGTCATATAATAACTCAAGTGACTACAAATAACCGTGTAATTGAAGTATCCATTCACACGTTCCTAAAATGAAATAAATCTTCATAAAGAGATTCCACTACAAAATTAACTTTAAATAATTGTCTCTCAGAGCCATGGATGTGTGTGAGAAAAATAAGTAAGACAAAAATATAGGGCAACAAATAAGATGGAACTCAATTCATATATTTTTTTTTGTCTCTCGTGTCGTACTGCAGCCTGCCTCTGTCTTTTCTTTAGTCGCAATAATTTGGTTTGCGCAGCCACCGGCGGCGTCTTATCACCTTCACACTTATAAACGCATATAAAAATATTCTATACAAACAAATGGCGCAATGCGCAAAGCTACATATTTTTCCATCGTGTGTTGTTGGCCTTTTACAAAAAAAAAAACACTTATCACTTTGTTGACTAAATACCAAGTAATATGAAGTAAGTATGTAAATTAGGTATACACGATCGAAAAAATGCAAAATGAGGATCAGTATTTGAATAAACTACTGACTGACATGAGATTATTGAAGAGAAGTTGTTGTCCAAATAAAAAAGACGCCTCCTCGTAAGTAGTGGAGGGCTCTTTATAAATTGCTTTTTTTTGTTGAGAATCTGATCGAAAAAAAAAACCACAACTCTAATGGATTCTCATTAACATTGAAGACGACATCGCCGCGTTAAATGGATCGAATTAGAGAAATCTAACGCGCCATATAAATGCGCATACATGTCTTGAAATTTTTACCTAAACTAGGTTTTGGGGTACTCTAACCCCTGACCCATGGCGATTGCGATAAACATACCAACGACATAAAATGTCGTTTATTTAAATAATAATAATCAAAGCAGCTGAGTTGTACGTTTTACCCAGGGCTAAGTGCCGGGAGGTCGAGCGCTATAAAATATACGCTGTAGCTAGCAAATGACAGTGAAGGCACACATACAGTGTTTTGTGTATGTGCAGTGCATGGCTGACTGTTCTATACGCAAAAAGAAAAGGAAAATCACTTGAAAAGTAAAACGTTAGCATTGACATAGAGAAGTTAATTAGGTTCTCTCGCGTGACGCGATATGTCACAACGAAACGATTGATGCAGTCAGATATTACGATGGGTTTACTTTTTATAGCCCGTTTTTTGAATCCATTTATGTAACAACTAGGGACATTACATATTTTGGTTCAGTTCAATAAATTAAGAGCACACGTCCACGTTTTGCCGTCCACGTACAAAAACAATAAGCTCCTGAAATGAAGAAAAAAATTGGGCCAATAACACGTTTCGATAGATTTAGGTTAGGTTAGGTTAGAGGGGTAGTTTGCAATATATGCAATTTTCACCCAGCAGCAATCGAGGCCCATTGTGATTGCCCTTTTGTAGTACATGATAGGACATGCATCTAACAAAACCATTCGGATCTATTGATGAATCTTCTTAAATCTGATAGAGGTATCGTTGCTAGATATTCAAAGCCGTCGAAGAACCGTGTTTCCATACAAGAGTAGTGGCGTTCTTGGAGGGTTGGGCAGTGACACAGGAGATGTTCCATAGATTCTGTTTCCTCTTCATCTCTGCAACTTCTGCAGGAGTCATTTTTGAAGATACCTAGTCTTTTTGAACTGTTCCCAATGATGTAGTGTCCGGTTATTACCCGGACGAGCAGTCAGATTTGGTCGCAATCAATCAAGATGTTAGGAATCGATAGATTTACTTTGTAAGAAGTTAAATCGCGTCACATTGTATTAAAGCGCCGTTTTTGACATCAAAGGGCACTCAGTGGTGTTTTTGCTGACTTTGACGGAGCTGTTTTCCGCTTGACCGGAAAACGGTCTACAACCGACCAAATATTTAAACAATACGCTAGATCGTAGAGAAAACCCAAGAAGTCCAAATCGATACCAACGCAAATTTCGACAGAATTTCCCAACAGAAATTGTCAGGGTCAATCCCAAACAAGCGAGAATCGTTGTTACTCCTCGCTTCCCCACAAAACGAAGAACCCACCGCGCCTGCTTTACGCAAATTTGTGCAAAAAGTTCGTGAGATAGGTATACTAGTGGACAACACTTACGGTCCTCATCGTCGTACGAAGCCAATGCATCCACAGAGAGTGAAAGTTTGAGGCAGATTGTGAAGTGGTGGCATCATTGGACCATTTTTCTTCGAAAATGAGGCTGGGAACAACGTTTCGGTCAACGTTGGGCGTTACAGAACCATTTTTTTTTATTGAAATTGAAGACATGGATTTGGACGACCTCTGGTTCATGCAAGATGGCGCGCCATGTCACACAGCCCATGCCACAGTCGATCTTTGGCGCACCAAATTCACAAATCGTGTTACCAGCCGTCTAGCGATGTCATTGGCCGCCTCGGAGCTGCGAATTTACTCCTTTGGACTTTTTTTTTGTGGGGAACCAACCGTGAAGGACCGATGTTATGCCAACCATCCGGAAACGATTCAAGCACTTCAGGCCAATATCATCCAAGCAATCCGTAAGCTACAGCCCGAAACCAGGTCTTGGAAAAGTGGAGTGACAGAATCCTCTACTGCGACGCCAGACGAGGCA
Organism: Cheilosia soror; assembly: GCA_949372485.1. Lineage (NCBI taxonomy): Eukaryota > Metazoa > Arthropoda > Insecta > Diptera > Syrphidae > Cheilosia > Cheilosia soror. The sequence continues at coordinate 75,946,746 of OX443561.1, read as the reverse complement.
GCCACTTGAACGACGTTCAAGTTCCATAGTTAATGGGAATGTTTGCTCTTACTAATAAAGCCATAATACATTTTATTGCATTATTAAATAGAAACTTGTCTTTGGCCCATCCTCTAGACAGAATGGATACTAGAGTTCGGCCCAAAAAAGCATTTGACTTTAACCCAGAGGAACAACGAAGTAGAGCAAGATCAACCAATAAACTTAGAGTGTGCAACTGTATTAAGGCTGGTAGAGCTTATATACTTTTCAGCTGAAGATGTATACAGCAGCAGACTTGTTTAATTTTTCGGGACTCATTATTTCCCCGAAGAAGAATGTCCTTCTAATGCCACAAACGTCTGCGCTTTCACATATGATATATCTTTGGGAGGTAGTCTGTAACCTCAAATGCTTATCTCTTTCCTTTGTGTCCAACATGCTGAGCTGCGTATTGCTATTTTTCTGATATATGTTAGTATATGTGAAGAGGTGTTACGCCTAATAAAGCTTGCATAGCACCCGTGGGACATCTTTAAAATGACTGTTTTTTGAGTGGCCATACTATGGAAGCAAGTGTTATGGGCCTGACCATGTGCACAAATCCAGTGTGTGATCTTTGGAGAGATCCCCTTGAACTAATTTCGAGACCAGCACAATCAGTTGATCGACTCTTTCAGTCTTAAAATAGCCTCGTAAACTTTTGATCAACATGTAGGATTTTGGCAAAAATATGTAAGTATTGCTCGAGTTGGACAACTGCGCTTTCGGTGTTAAGATGGGTTTTCACATGTCGGTTGATTGACAAAGTTTGACAGCTCTCGTGTTTATGTCATTGAACGAAACCACCGTCAGTTCATTTCCACTTATGCCAATTATTGGCAAAAAATCGTTTGTCAGTTGATTGACCAACTTATGAACTCGATGCCAATTAATTTTCACTGTCAATTATAGACAAAGTGACATTTTGGTTGACAATTCAGCTATTTCCACTTGTCCAGTGGTTTCTTTATCAGTTATTGACAAAACGCTGTTAGTCAATTCATTGACAAGCAATTTTTCGCTATTTCCACTTGCCAATTTTTTAATTGGCATAAAAATACGTCAATTGTCAATTTTAAATCGACAAGTGGAAACCCCCGCGCACTAGAACAAACATTAGACGTTAAGAGACCCGTTAAATGCACTCGCCATCGGCAGTTGACAGATGTAGCAGATTTTAAATAGACTGTAGGGTGCAACTGTAACAGCAGATGAAGCAACATCAAGTCGATGAATGAGGTAACGTATCTCCCAACTCCCACCAGTACGCAAATTTTGTTGCACAAAGAACATTTTTAAAAAGTAACAAACAAAAAGTCCAGCACATAGTCATTGTTCAATTTTTTTTTTAAATAAAACCAACGGACCTTGTGTCCTCTGCACGAATTTGTCAATCATTCTAAACAATTTTAAGTTCCAGGGAACCTTGGAAAGTAATGTGTATTTTTTTTTGAACTTACGTTTGTCTACAGTTTACCTTTTTAATTTGCAAATTCAGATAAAAAGTTGTTAAATATAGACACAGCGAAGCATACCTAACTTCAATTGTGTTTTAAATATGTATTGTTAATAATATTACATAAAAAAATGAAACAAAATATTGAAGCCAATAAATAAAAAAAAATGTAATAAATTAAGTTCGAATTACATTCTTTGATAAAAGTTTCCTATTTTTATTTGAAAGGAGTGACTATTAGTTAAGAGATGGTCTCTTACTGTCCCTTATCTTCATAACGAAAAAGTATATCAACAGTTTTATTCAAAATAAAAATAAAATTCCTAACCCTAAACACTCGATTCTTAGAAACAATAACGATCAGACTTACCTTTAGGTTTGATTGCTTGCAACATAGACCTGAAAAAAATTATCAATTAAATTGTATTTTTATCAATTCATCGTTTGCGCTAACGCAATAATCATATATAGCGGCAAATTATTATCTATAACAAACAAATGTTCAAGGCTCCCCAAAACATATACTCATGCCTAATACGTGCGTGTTTCTAATTTTACAAGAAAAGTTTGGCTATTATCGACAAAAAAAAAATCTGTCGGGTACAGTTTTTATCAAATCTATATACGGTCACGTTTATTATAGTACGCGTTTGCGAACTTTAGAGTATGAACATAAATATGCTACTGATAAGCCATCGCGCAGGCGTTATTTAGCCATAAAGTATACGTAGGTGCCTTATGCCTGGTTATCTAAGGAAATTAAAATATTCGAATATAATTTGTTTATAGACATTTGCCCATAAGGCATTTGTTTTTGAGTTGCAAAAAATTATGATATGATATGTATATTAGTCAAAGAGCTCGCCAGAACTTTTAACCTCCCAACCGATAAGCTTCATCGTCAACATCAAATGCAGCCAATAAAAATGCCTACCTATCATTATATAGACTTAAGCCAAACTAGAACTACTTGACTGACATAAACAAACCTGACGACCGTAAAAAGAAATCTTCTCACAAAATTGCATTCGCCTAGGTCGATCCATTTGGACGCTATTGTGTTTTCAACAGATAGAGACAGGCATGGGTCTGGAAGAGTAACGTACGTAAGGCGCACTCCTGTGGCCTATTTCACCAAATTACAATTATAATTACAAATTTGTATTTGTTGATTACATTTTCAAATTTGTTAACTGATTTTCTGTTTCACATAATACAAAACTTAATTCCAAGAAATTTGTTAAAAAGAGAAAAAAACAAGTAAAAGTGTTATCATCGGCCTGGCCGATGCTTTGATACCCTCCACTGCATAAAAGTCATGAAAAATGTTTGCCATGCAAGTTAGTATATGTGTCTAATATTAGTTTTGTATGTGACCTAGCAGAACTACTTGACCGACATAGACAAATTTCAATACCAACCTGACGACGGTTAAAAAAGTCCCCTCACAAAATTTCGTTCACCTAAGTCGATTCGTTTGGACGCTAAGGTGTTTTCAGAAGACAGAGAGATACATGGGTCCAATATTGGCTTTGTATGGGAGGTAACAGAACTACTTGACCGACATGGATCATGTTTAATACCAACCTGACAACCGTAAAAGTAAGACCTGTCACACAATTTCAGTTGCTTAGGTAGATTCGTTTGGACGCTATCGTGATTTCAACAGGCGGAGAGACACATGGGTCTACTAATGGTTTTGTATGGGAGGTACCAGAACTACTTGACCGACATAGCCCATTTTCAATACCAACCTGACGACGGTAGAAAGAAGTCCTCTCACAAAATTTCATTCACCTAGGTCAATTCGTTTGGACGCTATCGTGCTTTCAACAGACAGACAGACAGACAGACGGACAGACAGACAGACAGACAGACAGACAGACAGACGGACATGGCTAAATCGATTCAGAATGTGATCCTGATTCAGAATATATATACTTTATAGGGTCTCCGGTGAATCCTTCTTGGCGTTACAAACGTAATGGCAAAGTGAATATACCTTCCTGTGGAGGGTATAAAAATAAAGGGAAATTGTATTTGTTATTTACAAATAGCAAAAAAAACTGTTTCACCGTTTATTTTTCAGAGTTGTAAACAACAACTGTTTTTAATATTTTTGTAATTCTTCTAACTGATAATATCAAAGAACAAATTTAACAGATAAGAAAAATGTTTTACACGGCAAATTTTCTAACCTGTTAGAAATTGATGTATCGGTGTCAGTGAAAAGTTTTTTTCAGACTGCCTTAAGGACTGTTCACATGAGAGCGACCAACTACCTACGAACGAACGAATATTCACGAGTTTGGACAGTTCGTTCACATAAGCACTTTTCATGGTCGCGACAGTTCACGAATTTCAGACATCGAAATTTTCTCTAGTGGTTTAATAATATGCATTGCGAATAATCTTTGACAATTCGCGTCGAAGGTGTTTTCATTCGCGGAATTTTGGAATTCGAAATTTCGTTGTTTAAATTATTTTTAAACTTGTTTTATTAATAGGTACGTTTTGATGGGATAATTAATTATCCTTCTCTTGGAATAGTAAAATGTGCAATTTTCTGTTATAAATGCATCGAAAATGGTTTCTTCGCATTATATCAATTCGTTCGTTCGTTCTCATGTGAATGGTCGTTTATTTCCTCTACCTTAGCACGTTTAACCCGAAACTTTTCATTTAAAACAAAAGAATCTGAAATGTCGTAGTTAATTCGTGGTCATAAGTTTGTCTTCGTCTAATTAGCAAAAACTTACACGCACTATCGGTGCTACTATGCTTTTGACGTAAACATTTTTAGGTGTAAGAAGCGATTCCTTATTTGAAAAATAACTAATTGTTACTAAATCGACACACGAAATTTTAAGTAATTGAACAAATTTGTAAAATTTCTTGATTTGGTGAAACACAAACTTGAAAAAAATATGAATTTTAACATATTTGTACTTGTAAGCAACCAAGAAATTTAACTTTTGCTGAAACGGAAAAAATGAAATTTCTACAAATTTCCCTTTGTAAACAACAAAAACAATTTTGTAATACAAAATTTTTGTGAAACAGAAAAAATCGATTTTTGAACAAATTTTTTAAAGAAAATGCCTGTAAACAACAATTTGTAAGTTGGTGAAATAGGCCACTGGGCATCGATTATTCGGGTTTGCGAATCGCGCATGTTGGTAGCACGCGTTACCGCATCTTTAGAAGATTACGACATCCGTTGGCGCAACCAAAAAAAAATGGGTCTAACATTGGTTTTGTATGGGAAGAGCAAGAGAAATGACCGAATCTGTTGAGGGCAGCTACTAAGCAGGTATCTGCGACAACATTCTCGTTTCCGACGATATTTTTAATATCGGTTAAGAATTGTCTTAAGTCGAGACATTTAAACTTGATTGCACCCTTTTAAATACCTGCCACTCAAGGTGACTACTGAACGAGGTAGAAACTGTTTTTCAGTCGATATGTAATGAGATGTAAATGTACACCAAGTTCTTAGTTAAAGAATAAGAAGGTTCAATGTTAAAAATTGGTAGGTTCATTGGTCATATTTTCAAATTCTTACACATTAAATAAAAGAATGAGGTTATAAACGAAAAACTTGCCAAGTACTATTGCTCTACCAAATTTCAACACTTTACGATTACGAAGTGGCGCAAATAAATAATAACCGATTTTCAAAAGTGGGCGGATACCAAACTTGAATGGAAAATATACAATTTTTGATTTTCTCCTTTCTGTACACTGCAAGTCCTACTACTCTAACAAATTTCCAATACTCTACACGAATCCGAAGTGCTACACAAAAACTATAACTATTTGTTAAAAATGGGCGTATACAACCCCCTAAATGGAAAATCTAAATTGTTCGACTCTCAGTGTATGCAGCATAGGATCTGCCATTGTCCCAAAATTCATGATTCTATGATGGCTGGAAGTGTTTCATAATTTTGATGGTCTCTCAGTGAGGGTGAGTGAGTCGGTCAGTTAAGGTTTTTGTGATTTTTAAGGCCTATATCATTGAGAACCACTAATGCTACAAAGTTGAAATTTTGTTAACCTTTAAAAACCTTTTAAAACTTACGTTAAAACTGTAGGAATTTTCTTTGGCCTTTAAAAACTCGGAAACTACTGGACAGATTTCGATGAAACTTTTTTTAAAATGTTCCTTAGGAACAATTTTTAGGCAAAATGTATTTTTTTAAGTGAAAATATATACATACACATATATCATATACCGTGCTACAAATAGATGTTTATACTTTTGCGATCGTGCGACAGGACAAACAAAAACAAAACAAGACTAGCATACGTACACTACACATTCGAAAAGGGTTGATTTGTTTTCGCAGTGAGTGCTATGGTCAGTGCTGCAGTATCTATGGCATGGGGTATATTAATAATCTTAATTTTCATAAGAGAAGAGACGTATAAAAAAAACTGGTTTCATTTCAGAATTTCAATCTGATATGTGGTATGGTAACAGTGTAGGGTTGGGGTAGGTATACCCCCTTGTACAGATTTCAATGAAACACTCGAAGTGTAATTTTAAATGAACCAAATATAATTTTCTGCGAGCGGGCAATGCGAGCACGGGTCCAGCTAGTCTTGAATAAAATTGCTCTCTTCTATTAACCATCAAACCTGCAGGATGTGCTTTTTAAGGCTCTATGAAATTAGGCCTCAATGAAAAAGGGCCCAAATCGCAATCCACATCATTTAATTCGCGTTCCACAAATTAGCGAATAAAAAATTCGTTCGAACTTAACCTCAAATGAGAAATTGCTGGTAGAAACTGAAGACTGAAATTCGCGAACTGCCGCGATCAAGAAAAGTCTTTATGTCTGCCACAAAACTGTCGTCCAATAGCGTTACTTTCAATGCTCTCAAAAGTAATGGAAAAGGCAATAAATGTCGAAATAATCAAATAATCAAATATCTAGAAGCGACAAGTAATACGGAATTCGGAGCCGTCGTTTCACTGGAGACCTGTTAAACTACGTAACGCACTTATGGACGCAAGCAATTGAACAACACGGCGAATCCAGAGCCGTTGACTTGGCATTTGACCGAGTGTGGCATAGAGCCCTATTGGGCAAGTTAGCGTCTTATGGATTACCACAACAACTCTGCGGATGAATGCAACATTTTTTCCTGGGACGATCGATTCAAGTTGTTGTAGATGGTGGGGAAGTGGGGAAAAGACAACTTGGTTGTTAATACAAACAAGACACAGCTCACAACATTTTCCAGGAAAAATGCATCAACAGTTCCTCAGATCCAAATGGATGACTAACCAATCCATTCCAAGGACTCAATGCACCTTCTAGGAGTCACAGTCTATTCAGGAATCACATGGCAGGACCACATCAGAGTATATCCATTAATGAGTAGGGACACTCTCCACGTGTTTCTTATCAGTTTACAATTTGCAGTACACATACACGAGAAATAGACGGCACTAAAAGTGCTCTAGTAAAAGAGGGATGGAAGAGTAGTTGAACTATTTCAAAATGTGGTACAGGGTGTGACGTAAAAAAAAGCAAAATCAATTTGTAATATTTCTTATTGAACATTTTATATCTAATATATATTCACATGTGTGCTACACTTAAATATTTTTGTTTGTTGGTACATTTTTTGTTATTTTTATTGAACTGTTTTAGAATAAAGTAAACCCGTACTCGGACGTAAAATTTGATAAGAAATTCCTTATTTTGATTTTTGCAACAGTTGTAATGAAATTCATTTTTCATTCATGATTTTAAAAGATGAGGGCTATCGAACATATAAAATATTTTAGTATTTTCTACATAAAAAAATGGCTTTTCAAAGGGAATACCAAGGAGTCTATTTAGACCAATGAAATTTCCACCTTGATCTGAGATTACAAGCCTAGGTTTCATATTCACTTCAATTAATTGCTTAATGCATGTAAATAAAATTTCTTTTAAAGTCCTAGCTGGGCAGGCGGAATTAACAAAATATTACCCGAGCAACTGCTTGTAACGATGGGTGATACCCCTAACCATTACAACAATGGCATAGTTTGCAGCAAGTGCAGTTTCAACCACTTCGCTTTTCTAAAAAAAATTAAGAAATACAACACAGATTTATATTCATTCTTCCCCGATCTATAACTTATATTGCTTACCTCTCACTATTATCCGGTATTTTGAAATATTTAACTCCAAAATTTTCTTTCTGCTCTCGCCCACACGCCAAACATTTAACATAATGTTTTCCCATTATTTTATTTAAAGTTCTTAAACTATGCAAACTTGCACTTCAACTTTTAATTTTCACTATTTTTAATTGTTTGCCACACGCACTGACACTGAACACCCTTTACTTCGTCAATTGATGGTAATGAACGACTGATAACAATCCAACTCCAGGTCGCCTTTAAAAATACGTGCGAAAAAAATGTAAACAATCCCCTCTACAACCAACCTAAGTAATTAGTATGACCATCTGCTGTGAATTATATTACCTAAAAAGTGCTGGCAATAAAACTTAAAATCGTAAAATATGGTAATTAACGAAGTCGTAGCAAGGCAAAAGGGTTGAATTTCGTGATAGAGAATGAAACATTTCTTTTTCATGTCCATAACAAAGACCATTTAATCAATAACCAATGGGAAAAACTACAAAATTTGTTTTTTATTACCAATTCTACGAAAGCAAAGCTGGTTACCTGATCAACCTGCATGGTTGAGAGAAAATACTAATATACTGACATCACTTCAGGTCGCCTTTAAAAATGCTTTATGAAAAAACCCACAATCGTTTGTCGTACGCAGCAAGCCCCATGTAGTGGTACAGGCAAAATGTGTTGTGTACCCTTTTTTTCTCAAGCAGTCGTTGTATGCAGGTAAAAAGTATTCTTTCGACCTGCTTCCACTTATTGTACGATTTTTTCTGCATTTTGCTTTGTGGTAGTAGGAAATGCATATGTAGAGAGAGTGTCCCTACTCATTAATGGATATACTCTGGACCACATATCCTATATCGCAAGATCGGCGTCCGCTAAGTTGAGCTACCTATTTAGAGCAAAGGAAGGACTTTAGCCCCAAGCAACTTCTCCTTCTCTACAAAGCACAGGTTGGACCAGGCCTGGAATATTGTTCCCATATATGGAGCTGGGCCCCAAAACATTTACTACCTACTTGACAGCATACAGAGACGAGCAGTTCGACTTATTGGAGACCCTATAATCACATCGAATCTACAACCGTTGGTGCACAAAAGACAAGTAGCTGACCTTTGCTTGTTCTATAGGTACATAGTTCCATGGTAGATGTTCCGAGCAACTCAAAGACATTATCCCTCGAAATGCAACTTTTGGGCGCCCCACAATGCTCATGACCTTACAGTACACTTGACAACCGCGAGGACTTCAACATTCCATAACTCCTTCTGTTTTTGGACAAGCAAACTTTGTAACTCGCTTCCTGGGGATATATTTCCAGAAGACAAAGCAATGGCGACCCAATTCATAATATAATAATCCTTGTTTTGTTTTTGCATAAATGGAAGGGTTCATTTTTACAGTGGACGGTGGAGCACCGCGTTTTGCCTACGACAATTTCGTCCGAAATAATGAGTCGTTTGCAGTAGTTTGCCGTGAATTTTGTCGCCACTTCAAAATCGAGCTGTTCCCGCGTGAAATACCATTCTTCGTTAGGTTATAGCATTCCCTTTATAGGTATTTTAATGAACAGAAAGTCTTCAGGGGCTCCACGAACTGTTCGAATCTTTAAAAATGTCGACCATGTTCGATAAGCTTTTCTGTACAGTCCACGTGCCGATCTGCTGAGCAGCATGCTGTTGATAAGGTTAGGCGTATTGTGGGGTCACCTCAAGGCACGTGATTACGAGGATCGAAACAGTGAAAGAATTGAAGGAAGCGATTTGTGTGTACCAAATCGATCGACGAAAGTTGGAGGGAGTGAATTCCAACATCAAAGAACGCCAGCATAGCTAATCGTGGTCACCACATGACAGATGTCCTTTTCCACACTTGATTTTTTCAATTGCTATGAAAAGACAAGAATACATTTTTTTGTGCAAAAATTAACGATTTTATGATTTTTAGAAAACCTTCCGCATAAAGGTAGGAATGAAATTATGTGTGTATCTTTTTGATACCTTAAACGCCTTTACATAAAATTGTTGATCATTGTTGACTGATTTGTGTTTGTTTACTGATATGTATAGCTATAACTAAAGCAGTATGAAAAGTGTTTATTTACTATGTAGCTATAACTAGAATGCGATGAGAAAAATAACAAACGCTATGGAAAATAATTCACACCAGCAAACCTTATGATGGACGAATAGATGGATAAGGTACTTTCAACAATTCAAACCAATAAAATAATTTTATTACACAAAATAAAATTGTCGTACCTACGCGTATTTATCGTTTCGTATCAGTCGCCTTATCACAATAAACGCATTAAAAATTTATTCATCAGTGTACTCAATTAATTTTCAAAAATAATTTCGTAACGCAGCGCAGTAAAGTAAACATACTACTCGGAAACAAATTGCTATTCTTAAAAATATTAGAGTTGCACGTTTCTTCTTGCAAATATATACTAACACTCATCATGTGCTGGTAAATCAGCTGACGAAATATTTAAAATTTGGTTCACGACTTTTTTGTATATATTCATTTTAATCAGCAGAGTCCAATGTTAGTATGACGAAAGATATGCTATATTGAGGAAATGGTAGGTGCAAATTAACCATGCTTGATATTGGATTGTTTACTTAAACCCATACGAGTATAGGTGTATATAAGGGGCGAATATTGGTTTCATATAAATGCTCAAACTGCAGAGGAAATAAGTTATATGTATATTTGGAATACATTTTTTTTCTAAATCACATAAAAGGAGAGGCCTATAGAGGCATCAATCTCCTTAACATCGCTTACAAGATCCTGTACTGTGTTAACGCCAGAAACCATTCGTCAACGAACAGATTGGTACCAGTGAGGTTTTAGGTCCACAACCGACCAAATTTGTACACTATAGCAGATTCTGGAAAAAAACCTTAGAAGTTCAATCGATAGTCATTACTCACCATATATTTGATTTCAAGGCCGCATATATGAAAGCATTTATAGAGACGAGCGGAGCCATATCTTGTCTAGTTTTGGCATCCATGTCAGATTGTGCAGAATTGCGACAGAGATCGCTCTCTGCTCCATAAAGGTCGAAAACAATCTCACCGAGACCTTTGATGTCAAAAAAGGATTAACACAAAGTGATGCGTTGTCATGTGACTTTTCAGGGTACATGTCATAACGCCCGGTGTCATAACGCCCTGGGGCGCTATGACCCACATTTTTGTGTCATAAGGCCCTCGGGCGCTATGACACTTTTAAAAGTGTCATAGCGCCGGGCTTTAAGTCACTTTTTTGGGGGCTTTATGACACTATAGGAAGTGCAATAATACCCGAAACGTATGGGGGGTATGCTGCTTCCCTGCAACCCCCCTGCTTGGATTTACTGTCAGATGAAGGTTTGGGGTGTTATTTCCTATTTTGTGTCATAAGGCCCTCGGGCGCTATGAAACATTGAGAGTGGGCGATATGACACTTTTAAAAGCAGCACTTGGCAGAACGCAGCGAGCACTGGTGTGTTTGCAAGATTATCACAGAATTGGCACAAATGGATTTAGTAGTGAATAAGGGCAAAACCAAATGCATGCTCACAACAAAAAAGGGACACACAAAATCGACAAATCAAACAGAACGTCACGATTGACAGCTATAACTTTGAAGTGGTTAGAGACCTTGTCTGCCTTGGCTCCGCTATAAACTCAAACAATGCCACCACAGCAGAAATCAAACGACGAGTTTCACTTGCCAAGTGCTGTTTGTCGGTCCCGTTTGAGCTGACGGGCTTTGGAGGGGGGGATTTAACAGCGAATTCTACGAGCTCTACAGCGACATCGCCACTTAGGTGGCGCGCTCAAGTGAAAGGGGACCTTAACCAATTTGGAGTGCGCATTGCACAATTAGAGGCGGTTAACCAAAGATCGGGCTAACTGGAGAGGCGTGTTGGTTGAGGCACAGGCCACCCCGGACTGTAGCTCCACCTAAGTACGTTTTTTTTTGGATCAATGGAGTAAAGGCTCTCCTGTGTGAATACCTCTGATGCAATAAATTGCGACAATCGGCCCTAGCGAGGTATCCGTCGGAACGGAAAATTCTCCGATTTCATACGAATCGGAGGATTTTTGTTTCGAGGTATACTTCGGAACAGCTTTTCGGAACTTCTTTCCGACAAATATGCAACGCACACTGGCGTTTTGCGTTTCAGTGCGATCAAGTGCGTTTTTACTGATATTTTTGACAGTTTTATACAAATTTTCTTCCGATGTGCTCCGACAGGAATTTGTTGCGGAATTTGTTTACGATTTGCAGTGAAGTGTTGATAAATGAAAGCAATAAAGAAAAAAAACTTTTAGCAAAGTAATTGGTTGTATTTGTTGTTTCAAGCATTAAATAGAAAAACCCCTATGTACCACGAAACGACTCATGTCAAATCAATGCGTCGTCTCATTTTAATTATTCTTTCCGAAGACGGATACCTCGAATGTAATTTGAGTCTCCGACGGAGTATACGTTGCGGAGAAAATTCCGTTCCGACGGATACCTCGCTAGGGCCGAATATGATGCGCAAGTTTTTTGCCAGATATTTATTGCAAAAGAAATTGCAAGAATTCATATGACAATGTAAACGCTACTGCAAGAAACTTCTGGAAGACTTCCGCGAGTTTACTTGCAAATGGAAACGCGGCCCAAGACAGCTGCCTATAGTTTAACCTCGAAAATATTATCCCACGTATAATAATTATCACTTCTATTTACATTTTTTGAGAGATTTAATCTGCAATCCTCACGCGCGGCGTTTTGCGTGCAAACATGCCCCTCCACTAATGTCAGTGCCCCTGAACTATCGGACCGTTCACTGAGGCAAATTTAAATTCCGATAACCTTCATTACTATCCGGACAAGTTTGCAATTGTGCAAGAATTCTCCGAACGCAACTTCATTTCTCGGAGGAACGCATGTGAGGCGCTTCTGGAAAACAACGTCACAATTGTTTTTTTTTTTCAGTGATAAAGCCCGTTTTCACTTGATTGAATACGTCAACAAACAGAAGGGTCCCTGTTTTTTAAAGAAAATTAAGCCACAGTTTAGGGATCGGTATGTGAGCCTGTCAGAAGAATTTTTTTCCACCACTTGATAAATTGGTCTAATACCTTATTCACACCAAGCGGAAAACCGAGTTTTGGTCAACAAGGTTTAGAAAACATTCACACCGAACACCAACTCGTTTTCGTTTGACGTTTCAATTAGCTGTGAAACTAGCTATGAAATGTTTGTGGCGACTAGACTTTTATTTTAGTTGCTAAATTTCGCTCGTATTGACATAATATACAAACAAATTATTTAAGCTACTTGATAAATCGTTAACTTATGGTTAAATGCATAAAATAATTAACATAAGCAACAATCAAAATTAAAACATCTGAAAATACAATTTAGTTGTGGCAGGTAGTGCTGCCGTTCTAAAATTATATAGAAACTGAATAATTTGCTCTTTATGGTGCAAAGATAACAAGAGATTCCACATTTGTAAACAAAAAAAACTAGAAGAAACGACAGCACTGAGGCTCTCACTCAGTCTCTCACATCCTGTCAGCAGTTTTGGGTGCCATGAAATAAAGTCTTATGCAAAAAGGTTCAAAACGTAATTTTGGACTTCATTGCACTTCTGAAATTGCAATAAAGTCAAAACGATTTTTGGACTTTATTTCATTTTCAAAAGTGCAATAAAGTCCAAATCGAAGTGGAAATAAAATCCACAATGCATAAACTGTAGAATATGTATGGGGGGCATGCTGGCCCCTTGCAAGCCCCCTGCTCGTCTTTCTTTTAAATAGCTGAGTGCAATAATGTCCAATGACTTTATTGCACTTTCAAAAATGAAATAAAGTCAAATACTTGTTTTGGATTTTATTTCAATTTCAAAAGTGCGGTAAAGTCCAAAAAAAGTCCAAAATTACGCTTTGGACCTTTTTGCATAAGACTTATTTCATGGCACCGTAGTTTTGCTGAGCTCGCTGAATGTTGCAAAATGTGTGTCTGCTTCAAATACCCACGATTGTACTCGTTTTCGTGGCGTTTTCATGGAAAACGACCTCAAACAAATCGTTTTAAAAACTGCAATATGTATGAGAAAACTTCTGTTTTCGATGAAGTTTTCGACTGTTTTCGCGAAAACCCAGATTTCGGCTTGAATAGGGTATAAGACGACATTTGGTTCCAACAAGACAGAGAAACGGCTCACACTTTCATGGACATCGATGTCTGTTTTGAGGAATCATCTCACGGAGCGTCTCATATCAATAAGGGACGGTGTGTAGTGGCCAACCGACTCCACTTATTCGGCCACTTGCGATTTATCTTTGTGAAATTTTTTGAAAAATCGTTTATTTCAAACGTAAAAAAATCCTACAAAGCTTGAATGCCAACAAGCTGAGATTAGCTACAACCTCATTCCCGTTGACGTTTGTCGTAATATTTCGTCGACTAATATTTCATTTCGGTTTTAAGTCGGCGTTTGTAACCTTTTCAAGACAAACGATTTGAAATGATAGCGAACACAGAAAATGAAATAAAATCGTTAACGATACTTTGAAAAATCTGAATACAGTTTTTACAACGAATACGACACAAGAGTCGTAATAGGACAAACGCCAATGGGAATAAGGGTGATTATTATTACACATCTTTGAAACCAAGTTAAAAATTAGTCTTTAATTGAGAGAATTTTCAATTTGGTTGTGTTTTCTCCTCATTGCGAATGGGATGATAATGGAATTGAAAATACATTATCATGATCACAGTGGAATCTGCTATAAAATATTTATTAACATTTTTTTTAGTTTTTTATATACTACGTTAAACAAATTGAACAAAATATAAAGTATGTATAGCAACAAGGTCGAAATTCGTGATTATTTATAAAAAAAAAATCGCTGAAACAATGGACTGTTCTAAATTAAGAAGGTATTTTGTTTTCCGGGATTATTGATCTTTGCTATGTACGACCCTGAATATGAAAATGCAAAACGAACAAAATGACTACTACAATTTATTTTCTAATTTAATATATTTGCGAGAAATGACAAACTTATACAACTACACTGCTAAAATTTGTTTAATTTTAATTTTGCAACAAGGTCTCATAATACATAGGATAACAATATGTAGAAATGTTCATCAACAGTGTAGAACATTGCTTTGAAATGTTTTTGTTTTAAACGCTATTTCGTTGATATTTGATGTTTTTTTTTTGCACTTTTTATTTTGGATTTGTCTGCGTTTAAATGTTTTCTTAGTTCGGAGACTTACTTTTGTTTTTTAAAAAAATAAGTCTTTGGATTTTTCACAACGCAAAATGTTGTAAATGTTAAAACATTTGATTTTGTTAATAGATTTATTATCTTGCTGGCAAATTTTCAACGCTATTTAACATATGTACGAGTACATAAGGGCGGGCCAAATACAAGTTTATTTTTAAAAATGCAATAAAATGAACAAGATTTAATTTTTTCCATGAACTATGGCTTTATTAGTAAGAGCAAACATTCGCGCATTAATCTATGGAACAAAACGTCGTTCAAGTAGCTGCCTCGGCTGGCTTCGCAGTAGCGAATTCTGTCAATCCAATTTTCCATGACCTTGTTGATGGCTTCGGGCTGTAGCTCACGGATTTCTTGGATCATATTGGCCTAAGTGCTTGAATCGTTTCCGGATTGTTGGCATAACATCGGTTTCCCCACAATAAAAAAAAAGTCCAAAGGGGTCAAATCGCAGCTCCTATGCGGCCATTTGACATCGCCAAGACGGCTGATAACACGATTTGGGAATTTGGGGCGCAAAAGATCGATTATGGCATGGGCTGTGTGGCATGGCGCGCCTTCCTGCATGAACCAGATGTCGTCCAAATCCATGTCTTTAATTTCAGTAAGAAAAATGTCGGTTAACATGGCTCTGTAACGCCCACCATTGACCGAACGTTGGCAGCCTTATTTTTGAAGAAAAATGGTCCAATGATGCCACATTCGACAATCCGCACTGTCACTTTCTGTGGATGCATTGGCTTCTCGACGATAACGTGCGGGTTTTTCGAGCCCCCAGATGCGGCAATTTTGTTTGTTAACGTAGCCTCCGGGATGAAAATCAGCACAAACTTGCGTGGGTGCTTCATTTCGCCTAAAACTTCTTTTAAAAAAACCCACTGTTTGGGCTACACAGCACTCACTTTGGAAATAAGTTTTCAATATTCCCCAACGATGTTAGAGGGTAAGGCGACTCATTTCGTTCCGTGAAGGTATGATACTGCCTTTCTGTCAAGATTTCGAGCGGGAAACAGCTGTCAGTGTCAAATAACCTATGGTTTAAAAAAAAACCACTAGATGGCCCACTTTGTATAAAATAGTTTCTCCTAAATGTCAGACTCGTGCAATTTTAGAGAATACACTCGCACAGTAAGACATTATTTTTTGATATGATCTCCCCCTTTAATTTTGGGGCGGGCATTCTGATAAATTTTCGAAAGAGAAAAACTCACGAGCCGATTGTTATGGGTAGATATTAGTTTGAAACTTTGACCGTTAATAGAGAAGTAAAAATGAAAACGAAAAGTTTAAAAATTACCCTCACTGCTCTTTTTTTAACAAAAAATATATATATACTTTTAACTTGTTGAGGGTTCGTAGGAGCTTACCATGGCGAGGTGCAATTTAACGTTGTGAGTGACAGTTGAGCATAGAAAATGTGTGGACACGAATTTCAGGAGATAACCCTCCTATAGCTCATTTTAGAGGGCCTACACCTAAGGGGTATTTAATCATTTTTATATGAACAACAACAAATTTTTTTTGAGTGGATACAGAAAGTATTGGCAGTTGTTGACTTACAACTGATCAGAAAAACTATGGACCGAACATTACAGGTGGGAACTCTATTACTAGCTTGGAATTTCTTTCAAAGGAGCTATCTCTGTGTATCTTACCTCGTTAAGAGGTCCTGATGGTGACTGAAGCAGTAAATTCAATTTTATGAGGTTAGCACCTCGTTTGAGTAAGTGTTAGCTCCAAAGTGTCATGTATGCGATGGCTCCATTTTGCTGAAACTACAAAGTTTTGGATTGAACTTTTCTTCCTCTGAAGAACTAAATTCACGTTCCTTTTATTCCGGACGATTACAGCCAAAATTTTCGTCCAAAATGAGGTATGGATAGCGATATACCATCCATGTCCGATGAATGGAACCTCAGCATCGTATGTCCCATCCACAAAAAGGAAGACACTCTGAACTGCGCCAATTACAGACGAATAATCCTCCTGAATGTTGCGTATAAGATCATATCGGCTACACTGTGGGAACGCCTAAAACCTTTCCCAAATAAACTGATCGGCCCATATCAGTGGAATTTTAGGCCCGGAAAGTCAACCATCGACCAAATCTTCACAGTCCGGCAGATCCTAGAAAAAATGCAGGAATTTCAGATCGGTACGCACTACCCCTTTATCCACTTCAAGGTCGCCTATGATAGCGTATGTAGTGATGCATTATACAAAACCATGTTAAATTTCGGCATCCCTGGAAAACTCGTCCGTCTGTGTAGGATGACAATGGAGAAATTTCGCTGTTCCGTCAAAGTGGGTAAAAACACCACGGAATCCTTTGATGTCGAAAAAGGTTTAAGACAAGGTGACGCGCTATCATGTAACTTCTATAATATGTGTTATTCTTGAAGCAATTGTACGAAACTCGCAAGCCAAAATCAGAGGTACAATTTTTCAACTACTACGAGTCCGTTAAACTACTTGCATAATGCAGCAGATCATATTGACATTTGCAAGCATTGAAACGGGAGGCGGCAAAGATGAGTCTGGCTGTTAATGAGGAAGGACAAAACGTGTATGCTGTCATCGAGAAAGGACTCTCAACATCGGCGACTCGGACAAGACGTCACAGTGGACAGACTCTGTCTACCTAGGCTCTACCATTATCTTGCAAAAATCGTCGTAGAAATCAAACGAAGAGTCACTTGCTAATCGCTGTTTCTTCGGGCTAAGAAGGCATCTAAGAAGTAAAGTCCCCTCTCGCAGAACCAAGGGAATATTGTATACAAGACCTTAATCATCCCGGTCCTGCTGTATGGTGCTCAAGCATGGACCTTATCGAAAGCTGATGAAAACCTCTTGGCACGCCTTGAGAGAAAGATTCTTCGAGTGATTTTCGGTCCAGTTTGTATCGCCGGAGTGTAGAGGACATTCAACGACGAACTTTACGGGCTATATAACGACGTTGACCTAGTCAATAGGCTCAAAATACAATGGCTGAGATGGCTGGGGCACGTGGAGCGTATGGACAGAGTCTTTGAGTCTACCCCTGAGGGACAACGTAGCAGAGGAAGACCCCACCTCAGATGGCGCGCACTATTGGAGAGCAACCTCAACCAACTTGGTGTGGAAATTTCTTGGAACATTTAAGAATTGTAAAAAATAAAATAAATAAATAGGTGGCGCAACAGGCGGGTGACACCCAAGGCCTAGCTTCTCGCAGCCATTCGTTTTGTGTGAGTTTCTATTTTTGGGACGAATGGAAGGGACCTACAATTTTATGCCGAGTCCGAACGGCTGAATTGAGAAGCTTTTTCATGACAGTCATACTCTCGGATGTTTGTCAGACGTTCGCGAAAGGTGGCGCAGTAGAAAAAAACTTTAAGATGTTATTTGGGGTTTTCCGGGGATCGAACCTGGGATCCCTCGCACAGTAGTCCAACACACTAACCACTGCGATACTGCGTCCAGTAAAGACAATTTGTTAAAAAAAAAACCGCAGGTACGCTATAGTTACTTTGATTTGGCATAGTTTCATGAATTTTCATCACCCTGTATAATCAGCTATAGTCAAGACAATGTCGAACACGCCTACTTCAGAGGAATCATTAAATTTTACCAAATGCATAGCTCAAAATTGTTTTTTACGTTGCATAACAACAAAAGTGGTATCACTCACGGAGATAATGTAGTCTACATGGTCAAAATATATCCGATAGCTTTCTCACGCACGCAAAACTCGCACTCGTACGTATATTCTTAAATGTCACAGATACACGCCAACAAGCAGCATCCTACAATTAAAAAACGTTTTAAACATTCCATTGTTTCGCAATATACAACAAACAGAACCTCGTTTTCTATGTACTGTACAAGTACATGGCATAGCTACTAATAAGACTTAATGCGAGTACACTATGTGCTACAGCTACACTGATGGGGGTAGTATATCTCTGTTTGTCGGAAAACAACAAAATTGAAAAAGAAGAAACTTCGTCATGATGATTTACAAGATGCGGGTCGCTCGGTGGCAGCTCTAGTTTTGCTCTCATTTTTATTTGTTTTTAAAATGTTATTTTCAGATTGTTGAGTTTTTTTCTTTCTTTATTGACGATGCGTGCATGCGCATTATCAAGATGGCCACCTTAACAAAATTTGCAGAGGTGCGTTCAGCGTTCTTCTATCTTAGTGACGAAAAATAAAGATGCGACATTTGTTAGACATGCGCGCAGATGAGTTAAACAAAAGTAAATGCACGCGCTTTAAAGCATTAATTGTCGTCCATTGTTGTTGTTGATTTGTTTAAAAATAAACAACGCCATCTAATGCTTAGTGGAAAGGTGGAACAAATGAAACCATCGATTAGAAAGAAAACCTATTTTTAAATTTAACGTTAGAAAGAATGTTCTTTTTTTTTTTTTTTTGGTCAAATGACATTTAAAAATATTTGTACATACACACAACTTAATGTATTTTATTTCGATCTGTCTCTCGCGCGTCTATTTTTAATACAGGAAAAAAGGAAACAACAAAAATCAACGAAACACTAAAGCCCAAGAAACCATATCGGACAAAAAACAACAACAAAAATCTCTTGCTGAATCTGAATAGTGTATGTAGGAATTTTCAGATTGTTGGATAAAATAGATTGAGCGTCGCGTCGGCTGAAATAGATTTCAAGATACCAATCAAAGCACAGATGTTAATCGCATTTTAATTGAAATGCCTTTCTTATGCAAACAGCAATTACCATCAATCTCTATTTATGAATCTGATTTAAACAATTTTATTTTCAGTCAGGTTACGTATGTGCTGTGCGCCGCCGGCCGTCCGGAGATTAAATATGCATACCTAACATTTTAAAAGTGCAAAACCTTTGGTAATGTTTATAACCCCCAAACCGCTTGAGGTATACGAAAACTACCTACTCCACGTAATCTGATATAATTTGGGCTCACTAAAACATAGAGATTGGCAACATTGGCGAACCTATACAACCCAAACCCAACTCTATGAGAGTGACGGCCAAAGAAAGATACTCTGTTCTGTGGCTATAAGAGAGAACAAAATTCGGAAGCCAGTTTCTTTCGGTCACTCGCGGCTCCTTGACATCCCTAATCAAAGCAGAGTTATGCGTTTATGCAAGAAATGTAAAGTCTTTATAGGTACCTTACAGACAGAATTGGAGAAGGTGTACCTACCCGTCTTCATGGATAGACAAGGGAACGGGTGCACTTTGCAAGTATTTGGACCCCGACACACTATAAATAATATCAACGACGCACTCAAACCCGAAAAAACTCAAACAATACCGTCCCTCTTTGTCTATGGCTAGTTTGCCGAAATGACCAATAAATAGCGCGGTTATCGGCCAATACTCAACTGGAACGTGTGAGATATATTTCGTTATAAATTCAGTTGTTAAGCAATTAGATAAACTGATAAAACTAATACCCGTAACTGGATATATCCAGTTGGAAGTTTTCAGAAGTCAATTAGGGTTATAATACGTATAACTTGATAGGTGCGGACTACTGAGCAATTGCTTTCAGCTTTACAAATAACATCACTAACTCACCTCCAACAGGCCAATGTAAGTTGTATAGTAATTTCGAAATATTTCCCCAGCAAGCGAGTTACAAAGCCTATTTGGCCTATATCTAAAGGAACTTGTTCACGGGAAGAAGACCCGAAGAGAGGCCTGTAGAGACGAACAAGGAAACCTTGTAGTGGAGTCACAGTCGGTTCTGAGGACATGGAAAAATCATTTCTGCAGACTATTAAATGGCGAAGAAGACACAAATTCCGCTGTCAGGCAGAATGAACGATTCAACCTGGACGATGAAAGCCAAGACTTCCGTCCACTTAACCAAAATGAGGTAAGGATATAGCAATATCCAAGCTAAAGTCGAACAAAGTTGCAGGATAGGACGGTTTATCGGCCGCCGAGCAGAAGAAAGATGACTTGGTACAGAGCCCACAGTACACATTACACATATTAAAGGTTATATATTGCGCATTCTACAATGGCGGACTATGTGACCCTGACAATAAACGTATAGAAATAATATGCGCGCGCATGAGTTTTCATGGCTGTCAATGTGACCCCATTCGTATCTCTATGGAAAAGCATGCCTTTTTGACAGATGCGCAGAACGAAACGAAAATGAGTGCTCGGGATACATCACCTTTAATATGTGTACTGCGGAAGAGAGCATACACCAACTCATTTCTAAAATTTGGTCAGAGGAAAGTATGCCTGATGATTGGAACCTTAGTATCGTTTGTCCGATCTACAAGAAAGGAGACCCTCTAAACTGCGCCAACTATAGAGGCATCAGTCTCCTTAACATCGCTTACAAGATCCTGTCTGCCGTACTGTGCGAACGCCTGAAACCATTTATCAACGAACTTATTGGACCCTATCAGTGCGGTTTTAGGCCCGGTAAGTCCACAACCGACCAAATATTCACACTACGGCAGATCCTGGAGAAAACCCAAAAAGTCCATATCGATACTCACCATCTTTTTATCGATTTTAAGGTCACACATGACAGCATTTATAAAGGGCTCTGTATAGCCATCTCTAGTTTTGGCATCCCTGCTAAACTTGTCAAATTGTGCAGAATGACGATGGAGAACGCTCGCTGCCCCGTAAAGGTCGAAAACAATCTCACCGACACCTTTGATGTCAAAAAAAGGATGCGCTGTCATGTGACTTTTTCAACATCATTCTTGAGAAAATTGTGCGAAACTCGCAAGCCAACATCAGGGACATAGTTTTCCAAAAGTCTGTGCAACTACTTGCATACGCTGATGACATCGACATCATTGGCAGAACACAGCGAACTGTCACTGGTGTTACCGGATGCAAGAATCAACAGAGGCGGCAAAAATGGGTTTAATGGTGAACGAGGGCAAAATAAAATACTGACAGCACAAAAAGGGACACCCAACATCGATGAATCCGACAGAATGTCACGATAGACCAGCTACAACTTTGAGTTGCTTAGGGTCTTTGTCTACCTCTGCTTCGCTATAAACTCTGCAAATTACATCACATCTGAAATCAAGCGAAGAATGACACTTGACAAACGCTGTTACTTCGGCCAAAGAAGGCAATTGATTAGTAATGGCCTTGTCGTAAAATACCAAAGAAGACTCTATATAAGCCCCTCATCATCCCAGTCTTGCTTTATGGCGCAGGAGCATGGACGTTAAGAAAGACGAAAAAAAATTTCTTAGTCATTTCGAAAGCAAAATTCATCGTGTAATCTTTTGTTGATGGGCTTTGGAGGAGGAGATTTAACAGCGAACTCTACGACCTGTACAGCGACATCAACTTGGCCAGAAAAGTATACATATCAGTCGACTAAGATGGCTAGGACTTGTAGAGCGAATGGACACCAACGCTCCGGCCCGAAGAGTCTTCGATTCCAACCCCGAGGGACAACGCAGCAGAGGAATGACTCGCCTTAGGTGGCGCGCACAAGTAGAAGGGGGCCTCAAACAACTTGGAGTGCGCAACTGGAGGCAGTTAGCCAAAGATCGTGCTAACTGGAGAGGCGTACTGATTGAAGCCCAGGTCCACCCCGGACTATGGCGCCACCTAAATATGTAGGTAAGGGGCATTCATTTCCATATACATATGTCCCAGCCATCTTAGCCGATTAATTCAAATCTTCTTGACCAGGGCTCTGTACATACTCTACCGTTATTCATTCGACATTCTCCTTCAGACTCCTGAACATTTGACCAAAAAGCACACGAAGAACTTTTGACTCGAAGCAGATAAGTGTGTTTTCATCTGGCTTGAAACTGAGCCACAGAGACATATAATAAGATTGGGCCCCTTTTTCATAAACATTGACAGGTGACAATTCTACAAATTTGTTGCACTTGTCTGACAAATTTTCATTTCATAAACTATTTGACAGATGACATAATTTTCAGTTAAATACAACAACCAATTAGTAATGTAATGTAATAAAATTTTTTCATCGTCGTTTTTTGATAAATTGACCTGACAATTTTCTCATAGTTTTTGATTTTGATTTTGACAAATTTATCGTGGGTCCACATTGCACCTACTGGATAGAATCCAAAATCGTGCGTTGAAACTAACCGGAGACACAAATATCGCGAATTCTACTAATTCGCTTGAACATCGCAGAAAAGTTAGGTGTCTCGCTTTTTTAACAAACAGTGCTCATACGAAATTGCCAGCTGCATTTCTCCCCTTCGGCAATGCAACCAGTCCACAATACTCGCCATGCTAGGAATGCCCAGCTCTGTCTTTCCTCCTCAGTACAATTTACTGACATTTAAAAGAAACAACATTTTTAAATTGTAAAATTTTGCCTGTCCCATAAAAAAATGTTCAGTACAAATTTGTCAGAAAATTGATGACAGTTGAGTTCTCGGAAAAAACTGCGATTGACAAGAGAAATTCTTCGCTTGATCTCAGTACTTTTGTCATTGCTATTAGAGTTCACCTAGGTAGGGAAAGTCTTTCAATACATCAAATTGTTAATTGCCCATTGATGTAATGGCCTTTTACTGATAAGCCCACCCATGCACCCACCACATCGTGACAAAGCCCATTTGGGCTTTGCAATTGAGGCCATTTAAAGTTTCGAATATTTTTATTTTCCCTTCAAGTTAATCATGAAAATACACCGCAGAACTACATATTTTTGCCCTTTTTAGCACCGAAATTCGCACAACAAGATTTTCCACGACTTAGCAACACTCACGTGTCACATATCAAATTACTCAATAATAGGAAATTATAGGAAATAATAGAAAAACAAAATGTCGGTTTTCGATATTAATTGAATGGTGAGAAGATTGCGTTGCGAGTTCGGGGGGCTTATGCGCGGCGGATCGCTTTTCATGGCGGATTGGTATTTTTATATTTCCAAAAGCGATTCGATCCATTCAAAGGCGATAGCTATTGTGACGATTGCCTAAATAGCTATCGCTTTTGACAGCTTTTGAAAATACAAAAATATCAATCCGCCACGAAAAGCGATCCGCCGCGCATTTGAGAATAAGCCCCCGGGCCTAGAGCGTTCCTTTTGGATTGTTTTTTTTTTTTTTTTTTTTGAGAAATTTTATAGGTTTTCTGTGAAATTGGGCAACATTTTTGGATGAAATATTAAAGAAAAATCGTTGACAAGACATTAATAACCAGTGAGTTAAGTTTCAACCATTTCACTTAAAAACCACAATGATCTGTGGGCAAGAATAATTATGAGGAATGCGAATAAGTAATGCTAAAGATCTTCGAAAGTATCTCAATCATCTAAGACCCTGAATAAGTATGTCTTTGGAAACGTTTTGTTTTTGCCCAATTGAATATAAAAATGTTTATAACAAACTCTATTTTTTTTAATTCATCAAAAAAAGTTGAAAAAGACTTGAACCTTTTGTTCTAAATTAACAAAAAACTTTATCGTTCTACACGTCCAATTCATCTGAAAATTGTGTTTTCTGCTGCAGTATACCTACAATGATCTTCTCTAGACATGCACATTGATTGGCAGAAGAGAAAATTGTTATTTATTTATAGTGAGCAATTATTTCACAAGCAATTTGCAAGCGGTACATCGTCACTGATGAGAGTATTTTCCATTTTAGTTGCTATGCCCCATCTGCAGGTACATATTTGTTACGTTTAACTTATTCTAATTAGAAGAAGATTCAAATATGCAC
The DNA here is from genome assembly GCA_949372485.1 of Cheilosia soror. Lineage (NCBI taxonomy): Eukaryota > Metazoa > Arthropoda > Insecta > Diptera > Syrphidae > Cheilosia > Cheilosia soror. The sequence continues at coordinate 75,922,109 of OX443561.1, read as the reverse complement.
CTATGCTCTATGCATCTAAAAAAGAAGAAGAGTATTCCAATAGAGTATGCACTCAGTGCTTTTTTTATAGGTCGTTCGGTTTATTAATATGTTTGGCAAATATTTTAATTTAAAAACTTTGTTGAATAAAAATGATGAATACATCAAAATGTTCTGGATCGTAGAGAAACTAAGGCAACACTGAAAAGTTAGACCACAGACGAGTAATAACTCTTTAACAGTACGTTAATTCTTACTTTTGGAAAGGCATACCAGGCAAGTATTAGACCTAAATAGGGCCCAACTTATATAGTCGTGGAAATCCCTTCGGAAGGATGTTAAAGTAGAAACAACTTTAAGGGTTGTGGTTGTGGACTAGTTCACCACAGTAACAGCCAAATAGCAAGTACATATACTAAGTACTTGGTTAGGTCTGTGTATCCATTGCAAAAACCTTCGAGTCTTCGAAACTGTTACCATTCGTAGGTACCTAAAAAAAATCAATGGTGATATCTGGGCCGACATCAATCAAGAGGTTTTAGAAGCCTTGGTTACCTTCTTTTAATAAGTCCAATATCCCAGAAGATTCTGAAATGCAAAGGCAAATAGGGATCAACAGCTGGCCTGTCGCGGGCATACAACACCAAAAGATTAAAATCTAATGAGCCAGTCATCTCTTAAAGAGGCTCATATCAGGAGTAAATGCAATAATGGTTTTTTAAATGTGTCCAAGCTGTATACATTAAGGGAAAGCCAGTAGAAACTGAACTGCAAAATGGGACCAGTGACTCGGTGGTTAATGTGCTGAACTACTGAGCGAGGGGTCTCAGCTTCGATCCCCGATAAAATAAAACAAGGAGTGGAATCTGGTATATTTTCCAGGTCCAGATTTGGAGGTACATATCTTTATAAGAATACCGAACAGAAGGACTGTTTTCTTATCAGAAGTTCTAGCTGTTCTATAGCTTAACCCCAGTTTCACAGTGGAAGTTTAAACGCTCCTGGACGCTTCTTTTTGCCCAATGGAAAACGACATAAATGAATAGAATTTGCCAGTATTGTACAGTACTTAGCTATTTTACGACTTTTCCAAAATCGTTCCTTGTCTTTTCTTTTAAAGAACACGCAAAACAACGTCAAATATTTGTGTCAAGTGATCAGAGTACATACTGTCGTTTAGCTTAAGCTACAGAATTAACTCTGTTCAAGGTTTAAACGAAACTGTGAAACCGAATTAATTCCATGGTAAAACTGGGGGTTAGGGCGACAAAAATAATGAGGCTGGTAAAAAAAATCTGGTCAAAGAGCACGGTAGAGCCCCAGCCAAGAACCAACTCAGACTGTTTTCGACTCCCCTCTACATTGAGCCAAAAACTTTAAACTTGAAGCATAAAATAAGTGCATTAAAAAGGTTAACCAAATTTTTACCGTAACTGACTGACTCAATGACAGCCAGCCTAGAATCGTGAAATTTGGGGCAAAGACAGATCCTGTATAGGTATAGTGCATACACTAGGAGAAGTCGGATTTTCGATTCAGGAGGCGTGGTAAACACCCACTTTTAACAAATAAACCAAAGATCAAACAATGACTAAGAAAATGCGCCACTAGGATGAGGCCATTGCAAATATTTCGTTGCAGCAGTGCTCATCAGCGATTCGAGTTTTGTTAAGAATATTTAAAAAAGCGTTGAAAAGAACTGTTTTTATTGAGTTAAAAAAATGGGTTCCGAAAAGACTTTGACAGCGACAGAAAGAGGAAAATTGATGCTTTCAAGGAGTTAAGCTATGATTACACGACATGCCAAACGCGACATACGCAACGTCACGCATATGTCACGTTATATTGTGGCATGTGCGAAAAGTATGCCGAGTACACGGCATGCACGTTTTTTCTCAAAGTTGGCATATTCGTATGTCGACGGTGACTGGCAAAAAATCTACTCAATTGAAGATTTCTTGATTTCCATTGACATCGTAGCCATCCTTTGATGGAATTTGTTACTTTAAGGCTTGATAGAAAGAAGACGAACCATATTTTGGGATATATACCATATTTATTTCAAAACGTCACTCAGGTCAATGACACCAAGTGAGAGTGTTAAGTTATTAGGTATCGTATAGGTATAGCGAAAAAGAGCAAGCTTATGAGTTTGATCAATCTCTATTCTTTCCCATCGTTTGGGAACTACAAGAAAGATCTTACACGAGTTAAAAAGAGCTACTTAGGTTTTGCAAAACACGTCAAAAGGATCTTCGAATCCCAGCCCTCAAGTTCAAAATCACAAGAAAAACTGAGAGCTCTGTTTCAAAATCCAAGCCATCGCGGATCTCAGAGACAACCGAGATTGCAGAGCATGCAAGGCTGCAGTATCTTTGGTATACCCTCTACGGAAAATCGGGCACTTTTCGACCAATTGCAATTAAACACAACACTATAATAAAAGTGTTTCAATAGGGGTGTTCCTTTTTCCAATTGTTTACTTTTATGTGCCAAACAATTATAAAAGCCACGAAAAGTAATGAGATCTAAAAGTAGGTATGTCAAGTTCTTAGTTGAAGAAAGTTCAATGTTAAAAAAGTGATAGGATTGGTCAAGTTTGAAAATTCTGAACAAAATTTCAGCACTGATAAATAATAATCGATTTGCAAACAAGGGCACGCCTCCGGAATCGAAAATCTGAAGTTTCCGACTTCTCCTAATAGGGCCCATACACGACACAGACACGTCGCTGCAGACCAATATATTTTGTTGTTGTGCACATGTCCGCGCAGGCCGTCTGTGTCGTGTGTATCCATGTCGACTGTTTGCAGCGACCGTCTGCGTGAATTCAAAATTTTTTGAATTTTTCTTGGTCTGCAACGACATGTCTGTGTCGTGTATGGTGAATTTTGCACAGACGAGCGAGAAAATTCACGGCGTAAACATAATTGAAAGCCTCTCTCTTGGAGAAATCGGTCGCCTTATTCAAGATTTTTGTTTAGTTAATATTGGATTCATTTTTTGTAGCAGTTTCATTAAATTTCCTTTATCCATTCGGCATTAATGAAGTCGGATCGGCTAGCAGTATCCGTCATTTTTCTGACCCGACGACCACGACGAAATGATACAAACTAATGTCTGTGCAGATTATCTGCACCGTGTGTGGCGAAGGCATGTTTGCACAGACTTAAGGTCTGCAGCGACGTATCTGTGTCGTGTATGGGCCCTATAAGTGTGTGCACTCTATAAACTTATACAGGATCTGCCTTTGTGCCAAATTTAACGATTCAGTCAGTTACGGTTTGTGTGGTTTTTGAAGCCCAGCATCTTAAGAACCAATAATGGTACTGAGTTGATGATGTCCGGAATCAAGAAAATTACTTCTGAAACCGTTCCATTGGCGCAAAAAATACTCTTCTATTCGATTCAAGTCAGAATCCAATACGTGAGTGTAGTCGTCCAGAAGCAGTTTTCTTGTTCCACTGGATATCGGAATGAGTGAATCCCCGAGTGAAACCAATAGAAAACGACATTAATTTGTATAAACTGAGTTTCGGGCGAGTAGAACTTCAAATTTAAACTCAAGTTCAGGTTGAGTTGAACTTTGGTTTAAACTTCCACTGTGAAACTGGGGTTAAGCTATAGAACAGCTAGAACTTCTGATAAGAAAATAGTCCTTCTGTTCGGTAGTCTTGTATAGATTGTACCTCCAAATTTGGACCAACAACCACAACCCTTAAAGTTGTTTTTACTTTACTATCCTTCCGAAGGGATTTCCACGACTATTTAAGTTGGGCACTATTTAGGTCTAATACTTGCCTGGCATGCCTTCCCAAAAGTAGGAATTAACGTACTGTTAAAGAGTTATTACTCGTCTGTCCTCTAACTTTGCATTGTTGCCTTAGTTTTTCTGCGATCCAGAACATTTTGATGTATTCATCATTTTTATTCAACAAAGTTTTTAAATTAAAATATTTGCCAAACATATTTATAAACAGAACAACCTATAAAAAAACACTGTCAGTGCATGCATACTCTATTGGAATACTCTTCTTCTTTTTTAGATGCATAGAGCATAGGTGCATATTTGAATCTTCGTAACAAATATGTACCTGCAGATGGGGCATAGCAACTAAAATGGAAAATACTCTCATCAGTGACGATGTACCGCTTGCAAATTGCTTGTGAAATAATTGCTCACTATAAATAAGATCGAGAATACAAGCTGCCGAAATGAGATTTCTCCGTAGTATTGCTGGTGTGACCCGTAGAGATCGCATCAGAAATACCAGAATACGTGAGGAACTCAATGTCGAGCAGCTACTTCTCCGGACGGAGCGATCCATGCTTCGGTGGTTTGGTCATGTTAAACGCATGTCCCCGACCAGGATTCCACGACGTGCTATGGAATCCGTACCATCGGGCAGGCGTCCCCTAGGTAGACCCAGGATGAGATGGTTAGATCAAATTCATAATCTCTCCTCTACCCGTATGGGGATTGCCCTTGATGATTTAGAGTCGATGGCGGAGGATCGAGAGCTATGGAGGGTCCACTTGAGCAACCTACACCCGCGACCCACTTAATGGACAAGCGGACCATTGAAAATGAATGAATGAAATGAATGAATGAATGACAATTATAAAAAGCTAATTTATAAAATTTTAATTTTGTAATGTAAGCGTTTTGAAGTGACAACAGAGCACGGCCTTTGCTCGATCGATACGTATAGCGAAGCAAGGCTAATGACAATGTGTAATGGATAAACATTAGACATATACCTACATAAATACATAAATACTATTATTTTTACAATTAGAAGCGTGCTCTCACGTAAGCTCAATAATAGATACCAAAAAAGCACCACAACAACAAGTGGTTTCGAGTTTCGCTTAAATCTGTTTCTCTGATTTTGACAGAGCCACTCTTTTTCTCTTCTGCTACTGCGCGTCTACAACACCATCACACTTGGCTAAAACCCAAGTAATCTGCTGTTTATGGCTTACGCTTGTACATATTTAAAGCACGATCTGCCTGAAGCCGCAGCAACACAGCCAGCCATCGATTAAAGATTTGTGGTACATATGATTATTGTAATCCACCGGACTTTGCCACCAGACCAAAGCAAAAGCCGTAGCAACCAGAAATCGCAAACAGCCCGACAGACTTTTGTTTAACTTTTCGTATTGTTGTTGTTTACATGTTGTCCGTTCTCGTTTCTCTTGTTTTGTTTATTTTTATTTGTTATGCCGAGAAATCGAGAAACAGTTATGCTACTTCTGAGAGTCAGGTGCGTATAAATGAATTTGTGAGAGTGATATTTTCAACTGTGATTTGTCTTGTATTAATGGGAATTTTTAAAATTTGTAAAATCTAAACTCCTACCTCTCCATCTATGTGTCAACATTTTTTATTAATCACAGTTTTTTCCAATGTTTTTGTTAAACATTTATGGAAATATTTAGATGCCAAATCGGTTGATTTTACGATAGAAAATAGGATTAGAAAAATAAAGAGTTCTGTTTGAAGTTCTGAGTAATATAGGAAAAATTAACAAACTGAACTAGATATCCGAAATTATCGCTTGATTCCATCAAACCTTAAATTTGCATTGGCCAGGGCCACACATGCCTTGGTCTTCCCATGAAAGCCGTGTCGGGAGAGACAGGTCGATTTGAAGTGAGTGGAAACGTAAAGGAATTTCGGTGTAATCTACCCTTCTTTTCTCAACTAACCTAAAAATCTACCTGTCTCGCCCGATATGACTTTTATGGGATATCGTGTATGGCCATGCACTTTCAGTCCGAAGTGTTCATATACATACGTTTTGATAGCTTCCAATCGGTATAGGTATTCACTCTACACTCTTTGGAGTTTAGAAATATATTTTTTTTTACATTTATAAAGCTGGGCGCAGTAGCGCAGTGGTTAGTGTGCTGGACTACTGTGCGAGTGATCCCAGGTTCGATCCCCGGAAAAACACCAATTACATGTTAAAGTTTTTTCTTCTGCGCCACCTCTCGCAAACGTCTGACAAACATCCGAGAGTATGACTGTCATGAAAAAGCTTCTCAATTCAGCCGTTCGGACTCGGCATAAAATTGTAGGTCCCCTTCCATTCGTCCCAAAAAATAAAAACTCACACAAAAGAATGGTTGCGAGAAGCTAGGCCGCCTTTTGCGCCACCTATTTATTTATTTAAAGCTGTAATGTTTTTTTTTTTTTGTTTGTCGTTAAGGAAAGCATAAAATAGCTTCGGTGTTCACTCACTGAACACACGTACGTATGAGTGCGATACACACTTTTGGTGGCGTAAAATATTTACGGATTCTGTATTTGATTTTTTGTAAGCGTTTGGCCTTTAAAATTAAAAAAAAAAAACGAAAATTTGCAAAATTGAGTGAAATTTTTATTAGGGTCAATAAATCAGTTCTTGCCATTTACTTTTTAAATATTTTTTCTTGTAAATGTTGACCGCGACTACGCTCACATGGTGCGTCCATCCGGAATGTCCAATTTGGGTATACTTTTTCCAACATATCGACTGGTATCTTACCAATAACACGAGTTATATTGTCTTCCAAGGCGGCAATACTTGGCTTTTTATCCGTATAGATGAGAGCCTTCACATATCCCCACAAAAAATAGTCCAGCGGCGTCAAATGGTGAAATGGCAATGCTATTGCTAGCTGAGTATTTTTTACTTTGACACGTGTCACGAATTACGCGTAAACTGTCAAAAAATCAGGCTGAAGAACCAGACAGCAAAAAAAAATTACACTTTACAAGCACTTTTTACTATAGGTTTGTTTGACTAGTTTGCACTAGTGCGCACTGGGTTAGCCCTATCGCGTTCGATATAGCACTGAGTTCGCACTGACACTGAAAACCTGTGTTCGAGGTGAGCACTGGGGCGCCCTAGTTGAGCACTGAGCTGACCCTAGGTATTCACTCAGGGCAAGAGTTCAGTGCTAGATTTGGCTGTCAATCGTAGCTGTCACTTGTGTGAAAACAAATTTTTGTAAATTATTGGCTTGTGCAGCACTAGAAAATGTTAAAATAAATGTGTTTTTCAACATTACAATCATTAATTAAACAAATTTAATGTTATTGCTGGTGTTAAATCTGTATATTAAAATTTTTTTTTAGTGACAGGTCTCAGGGTAAACATTTCGTGTTCGACTTGAAGCTGAATTTCTGGGGTTTCCTTGGGTTTTTTGGCAGCCACGAAAATTCACTGACACTTCTCAGTGCGCACTAGGGCGCACTAGGGCTGGCCACGTCGAACAAACCTTATGTGAGGGAGGGGCAAGTTAAAAAAAATTCAAAAGAACCACTAGCAGCTGTCATGTTGACATTTCTGATTTATTTATCTTTGGTTAGGTTATGTTGAAGGGGATGTCGGAAAAAAGCTGTCACACTTAGACCATATTATCCATAAAGTCCTTTGTGATACCATAGGTGTTCCTTTACTTTTAAATCTTACGAGTTTTTACTAATTCTTACGAATTTTTACGAATTTTTACTCAATGTCGTTCCCTAACTTGAAAAATTCGTAAAAGAGAGCGGCATCGAGAGAGCAAGATATTACCCCTCCATTGCGAATCTTACTAGTTTTTACTCAACAAATTTCTTTGCGTAAGAATTGAAACAACTGTCAGTCGCCTGAAAATTGACAGAGATTTGAAATTTGATTTGAACCGCGTGTAACGACTATTTGCATTTGTCTTTTGATTTTCTGCGATATAAGAAACAAATTGGTATGAAAATGGTATCAGAAGGCGGAAAAATAGTGTAGCTTTTTTTCTCTTTTCGAATGCATGTAGTTCAGTTAGTAAAAACGCTTCCACATACTTGGATTCATACTCACATGAAATTTATTGAAAACAAGATGCATCTGCCATTTTTCATGATTACTACAAAAGCGTTCCCTAACTTTTTCGTAAGTTTGTCTCTTTGAGAGAGACTTTATCCCCACCACTGCCATTTTGACAGTCTTTTCCATTTTTACTACAAAAGTAAAGGAACAGACCTCATATGAATCGAGGAAATTGTTTCCCCCTAACTCATTTAACCAGTGTGATCTTCTAATGATGAGTACGAGACTTAGAATGTCTACCAGTTTGAGCCTATAAATCGTAAGATACTTCGAATTTCTATGTTCTTTTTATATCATTTAGATCGTTGTTTTGGAAGGCTCCTAGGTGGTTTTCGTTTTTGGGAGAGAGCCGGGCAAATAAAGAACAACTGGGGAAATACGCCAAGCCTTGTTTCATGCTTACCTTCTGACAGTGTCCAATGATGACTATTTTTGCAGCAGTGATGTAAACTCTGTCAAGAGAGATACAACTCTGCAAGCATTTCAGATCCAGCTTTGAAGAAATCTGCTAGACATGTTGTACGTACGTACCGCTTGTCCACCTAAAGTTTTTTCCTTCGTTAACGATCGGAATAACTAACTTTATACGATAGAATAGTTCATCTGGCTTAAAATTTCTTGGAATGTACAAATTTTCCCTCGAGATGCAACAAATTTGAATATTGAACTACTCCCCTACTACTCCTCTTACCAGAATGATCTAATTGGAATGGTGACTGTTTTTATAAAACTGTAGCTACTGTTAATCATGTCAAATTGTTGGCGTGACCAACTGTTTTACTGGTCCACTGTGAAGTTGCTTGAAGTCGAATAGCGAGTGAATAAGTACATAATTTCAAATGTTTGTATTTGGTTTTGTTGTAATGATTAATAAAGCAAAATCTGGAGGTATAGCAAAATAATTTTTTTGTATGGCAAGCCTGCACCCAGAATACATTTTGACAGCTGTTAGCATCAGAACTTCAGAACTCATAAAACCACAAAACATTTGTAGGGTTTTCAGTTGTTTCAAACTTGTTTTCCATTTCTTTTCAATTTAAACAAACCTTTTTTAATAATAATGTATTCATTTTGCAATCAGGTAAGTTTGCGTTTTAAATTCTTTTAAAATTGATCACATAGGAAAGAAGCCCTTTGCCATATTTGCAATGGCAACGTCCCCGCTACATGTTTTTAGACGACTCCGTTCCGTGGTGATCACATTTTGGAAAACAAAATTATAGGAGATACAAAGTAGACATAATGTACCTAATTTTATTTTCAATCTTAATTTTTTAAAAACAACGCACAATGGTAGTAGGACACAATGGCGTAAGAGAATGACAAGTACCAACTTTTATCAGGTAAAAACAGGTATCGCATTTCATCATCGAAAAACAATTTGTATTTTTGAATGTTAGTTGATTACAACAAAATAACAAGAGACCAATCGTTAACATCGTACACTATGCAGCGTAGGTAGTTTTTAGTTAGTACCTACATACATATTTCATTTCCAATTATTGTCGTTACAGAAAACTCTCTTTTCAAATCTCTTCATCAGTCTAACGTTCTCTTGAATAACATTGGCGTAAAAGAAAAGAAACTTATCAAATCAAGTGAATACACCTACCTATGTATATAAATATAGAAATGCATAGCACGACATCACGAGCACGCCATTTATTTTATCCATTTACGTGTTTTATTTTTGTAGTCTGACTGGCCGCATTTGTGTGAGTGGAAGATTTTAAAGCAAACATTTCACAGATGGGTGGTGATTGGCATTATTTTCATGGAAGTGCAATCCATATACCTACGCAAATAATGAGTAGCAATCATAGCCAAGGAACTAACCACAATATAGAGCAACAAGCACATAAAAAGGCCCTAAATATTGACTGAAACTCATATTCAGTCAGGAGCAATCACATTATCTAGGTCAACCCAAATCCCATTACTCGACAAAAAGAAATCCTGTTCCCGAACAAGTGGTGTGTCGAGTCGGAACCAGCAACCAGACCAACCCAAACCCAACTCCTCCGGGCACCAAAAACAAATTCCTGTACACTGGGCGACCCCCTGCACAGAACCCGCGTGCAAATATCTTATAGATACATTCAGATTTTCGGTCCTGCATGTCGTTGAATAAAAAATTCACTTGTTCACCGACGACAACAACAACAACAAATGATTTGTCGGATGATGATGTCGATGATTTAATGCGAATTTACTTGGAACGTTTTTGGAAGTGGTCGAAGTCACTGAACTGCCTGCGTGTCTTCATTGTGCAGAACTTTAGGTAAACTTTCTAAACGCAACGCTGGACAATGAGGCGGAGGCCCCACCAAATCTGCCAGTAACAAATTGTTAGACCGAAAATCACATTTTTGTTGGCAAAATGTCTTATAATAAAATAAAATCATAAATTTTCTATCTACTCACCATAAAATGTACACGAAAGTTATGTAAAATCGTTTTTTTTAAATTGCACACAATTTTTGTAGCTTTAATAAGTTTTTGGCTTGCTAATCAATTTGTCACAATTGTTTATCATTTACACAACTAGAAAATTAACACAAAATTGAGCTTGAGCTCTGCACTTTTGCAGAAAACAAATTAGAAGAAATTTGCTCCGAAAAATAGTAACATCAAAATCAAAGTAGGTATGTACTAGATATAAATGACCGTGGTGGTAAAGTGACGGAATGAAAAAATCTCACTCGGTGTGGCTGAGTACGAGTGCTGTGTCTAGCTCTTTCTGGCACACGCAAAGTGTGGAAGTATACACAGAAATTTATTGTTGGTGCAAACGAAGCAGGCAACAAAACAAAAGTGAAGAAAAATTAACAAAAATAAACAAAACACGAGTTGGGCCGGTTAAGGCACTGCCAGTAGAAATAATAAATTTCCTATTGGAATTTCCGCTAGGTAATTTGTGGCCTTGCGAATCTCAGACGCAGAAGTGTTTTGTTGGAATTATTGCATCGAAAACTATTGGAACAGATTTAGTGAACATAATTCATGGTGAAACATAAATAAGAGTAGTAAAATATACCTAACATAAAACACGTGGTCTAGTGTTTTATATTTTATTATATAAGAACATTTTTGGATTGGTAACCAATTTGGTATGGCAGTGTCGTTATGTAAGTGACGTCAGAATTTCCCAAAATACAGAAAATTGCTCAGCAGCAATAATGAAAAATGAAGTCGTGTTGTTTACATCGAGTCCACTGAACTGTTGTCCGTGTTTTAGCAGTACCAGTCGGGGATTTATTAGGCTAAGTTCATATTTCGGAAGTAGTAAAAGGGAAATTTTATATAGTTTGAGTATGTGGCTCGCTACGCTCGCGGCAAGGACTCTAAAGTCCAGTATAATCATTTTCGGACATTCTGCCGTACGTTTTGGATCCAACTTTTATATTTATAAAGAGTTTTTAATAAAAATAGGATTACGTTACGTTGATTAGGTAGTCGTGTTCCGAAAATCGGTAAACGTCAGTTCAGTACAACATCTGTCAAAATGAACGTGCGAATAACCACTTCGAAAATAGTATAATAAATTCTAATATAAATTTACACCAATTTGGTTAGGAGATAGTAAAAATTATATGGCCTAAATTATAATATGTCAATTTTATTTCTCATATTGAATTTCGCAAATGGTACCGGTACGTATGGTGCGACAACTAATTTTTAGCTGAGTTTTTTTTAATCCATGTCACAGATATTTACTGCGTAAAATACACAAATTCGTTGTTAGGAACAACAATGACAACCTGTATATATAGTTATCGGGATTATGATATGACTACCAGCTAGGGTGTGGAAAGTGTAGCCAGAAAAAAAATGTTTGTATAGAAATGTGAAAAATAACATTTGACATGTTGACAGAAATTAGAATTAAAAAATAAAAGGATTGTCTGACGTGGACCCTATGGCGCACTGGGTTAGCCCTTGCTGTTGCGTTCGATATGGCTTTGAGTTCGCACTGACAATGAAAACGGGACTAATCGCGTAAGACTGCTTCGTGTAAAAACCATCAAACGATAATAGTCAAAACGATAGGACGATCACCGGTTTTTATTACTTCACGTAATCGTCGAAACGATTCGATTGAACGATGGCTATTTTGCAATCGTTTCATCGTTTTTTTTTTTTTTTGTGTTAGGAAACATTTTCCAATCAAAAGCTTACATAAAGTTCACAAATTGGACACTGCATTAGCATTAGTGCGATGAAATTGTGAAAATATAGAACAAAAATCGATTTTCTTCATACTTGTTAAAAGACGGTTCGAGCCCTAGTTTTATTCTCTTTTGAGGATGCAATCATCTGTAAATGAGGACAAAACAAAATATATATTGTCAACAAGAAAGGAGCCTCAGCATCGACTACTCGGACAAAACGTCACGATGGACAGATGCAACTTCGAAGTAATTAAAGACTTTGTCTACATGGGCTCCACTAAAAAAATAAATAAACAGGTGACGCAAAAGGCGGGTAGACACCTAAGGCAGCTTCTCGCAACCATTCGTTTGTGTGAGTTTCTATTTTTGGGACAAATGGAAGGGACCTACAATTTTATGCCGAGTCCAAACGGCTGAATTGAGAAGCTTTTTCATGACAGTCATACTCTCGGATGTTTGTCAGACGATCGCGAGAGGTGGCGCAGTAGAAAAAACCTTAAGATGTAATTTGTGTTTTTCCGGGGGGTCGAACCTGGGATCAATCGCATAGTAGTCCAGCAGACTAACCACTGCGCTACTGCGCCCACTGGGCTCCACTATCACCTCGCAAAATGACATTAGTGCAGAGATCAAACGAAGAATCACTCTTCCAAATCGCTGTTTCTTCCGGCTACAAAAGCATCTCAGAAGCAAAGCCCTCTCTTATAGATAACCAAGGAGATTTTATATAAGACCCCAATCATCCCGGGCCTGCTGTATGGTGCAGAAGCATGGACTCTGTCGGAATCGGATGAAACCTTCTGGGATTTTTAGAGAGCGTAGCAGAGGAAGACCCAATCTTAGGTGGCACGCACAATTGGACGGCAACCTAAACGAACTTGGTGTGCGTAACTCGAAGCAGCTAGTTAGGGGCTTGTTGGTTGAGGCCGTAAAGTAAGTAAATGCTCTGAGCAAAATACATTTACAAATTCTCTAACATACCAATTTTATTAGTTTTCAGCTGTCACAGTTTGTTTAGAGTGAATTAGAAGAATTAGAAGTGTTTATCTGGCACATATTATGTGAATTCTTCAAGCCTGTGCAAGCTTTATGTTAATAAAAGTAACAAAACGTTTGGTTTTTATTTAGAAACGTCATATGCTTCATCTGTCAAAATCTCGGTGACTTTATTAAGTCCGGTTATAAAAAAAAAAAACTTAGAACGGAATTGTTTCATTTGTTTTCTCCACAGCCAGTTTACACTGCTATAATTCAGCAACCTTGCAGAGATAAAGCCTAGTATGTTACTGCTGCAAATCGAAAAAAGTAACACGACGAAATTATAAGCCAATAGGACCATGGCCTTCACATGATCATTGGACTACACTTTTATACCGAGAAAGTGCTTCCTCTCACGCTGTGCCAACTGCCAATGGGAGCGACGGACAAAAAAGTAGAAAGTAAACTTTATCCGTCGTATTCGGCACGTGCGTTGCTTATCAGCCTGTCAGTCGAATATGTTGCCACAACGGACGCAACGAATTCTATTGGTTGGGCCCTTTATACTCTTGGGTAGGTACTTGTCAGACCTTGAGGTGTACTAAAATCTTAGGCTGTCTTTGCGTTTTTTTTTTTTTAATTGAGACCCCTCGCTCAGTTGTAGTCCAGCATACCAATCATGGAGAAGCCACAGCGCTCCATTAATATATATGCGTATTAAAATTAAGGCAAGGTCTGAAAAGTCTGAAAAATTGTAAAAAATGTCTGCTACCAAGCTATCTCGTTTTAAAAAGAATTTGGTAGCTCTGTCAACAGTGCACATCTCCAATTTGTTTGATAATAGGCCGCGTTCAATGCGCTTTTGCCTAGCTAGTCAACAGCCTCTGATTGGTCGATTTGACTGCAAATCTAGGCAAATTTCATGAGGTCGGTCAGCTGTGGTGACTGGAAAGTTAGGCAAGAATTTCTGCCTGAGTTCTTAGTGGATTTTAGAAATGTCATAAACAGCTGATTGAAATCGAAGAATTTTTCACTCCATTGTTGAACTTTGCTGAGATTTGTATGTGGTTTTATTAATATAGTTGAAAAAAAAAATTAAATGAAATTTCAAGTTATAATTGAGAGTGTTTTGTATGTCGATCGATGATACCCAGGAAACTTACGACAAATTGACTACGGATAATAAAATCAACACGTACACAAATGTGATAATAATTAAATAAAATGTGTCTTTTAGATGGGGATTTTACCCGACAATTTGTAAAGCTGCTTTTAGAAAAGAATCAATAGAATCATTCATTTTACACTTCAATAATTTTATATTTTTCTTTAGTAGGTAGCCAATGTGTTGATCAGTTGATGTAAAAACAGCAAGTGAATGCTCAATTCTTAACACATGTAAGGCATTTGACATTTAGCTTAGGTACTAGGCAATTTTCCGTTCAATGATAAACTGTCACCTAAATATTTAGGTGCCTAAGCACATTGAACGCGGCCAATATTCTGCCATCTACTGTCATTCGTATATCATCTGTTCACTGACAATTCATTAAAACGTCAAAGTTGTGCGGCCGGTTGCTTTGCATCTGTTGGGTTTCTTGAAGAAAGTTTTTATTTTGAAATAACTTCCAAGTGATTCTTTATCCACAATGAGCTCAAAAATACTTCGTAGTATTTGGCAACTAAATAGCGGAAGTTTTCTGCGAAAAGTTCCTTCTGTCGCTTTTAGAGGTTATGCAATTCCAATCGCAAACAGCCTTCCGATTTACCAAAGGTTTCAAAGGAATTATGCCGTAAGAGCTGCAACCAAGGAGAAGCCAACTCTGGAGCAGTCTTTAAAAAAACTGCAAAACGACTTTACTGCCTATGGCAACATTCATTATGGTAACTTTCAAAATATACTGGAATCCCTGGAATTTGGAGGTTCTCTCACAGATGAACAGAGTATATTTCTACTTGAGGCCTGCGCTGACTTAATGCCATCCCAGACCTTGGATTCCCGAATGGCGCTCTTTCACAAGTTATGGGAATATCTTAAGATAAATAATAAACTGAAGAAGCCGCACTACATAACCTTTTTGAAAGTCCACGCAGCTAATGGCGTAGCTTTGGAGGATTTTCGAAAGTTTCTTAAAGAAAGTGCCATTACAGAAGATTCCGAAATGTATGAAAAGCTGATACAATTTGCTTGTGAGCTTGGCAATGTAACGCTGACTAGTGAAATCCTTGCCGAAATGAAGGAAAAAGGGTTTCCCTTAACGGAAAATGTATTCACTGCTCTAATTTTGGGACATTCGAGAAACGGAAACTTGAAAGAAGCGGTGGCTGTTTTAGAAACAATGAATGCCGCTGGTGTTGAATGGAGTTCCTCAACCTATGCCAATTTAATTAGGGCATACATAGAACACAACGAATTAGAAAAGGCAACAGAGACACTGCAGCAATATACTGGGCAATTCACTCCAAACCAAATTGTCAGACTCATGAAAACCTTAGTAACCGTCACACAGTCCAACTACCAGTCGTTAATGGAACTTCTGGTGAAGCAACTTCCTGCCGATTTCCTAAACGCCAAAGAGGTGCCATCTTTAATCCGAAATATTTGTACTGAACTCATTCACTCCGGCCGTATTGACGAAGCCCGCAGTATCATTGGCGCGCTTCCCAGTCCAAAGTTTAATGAGAATCAAGATGTCGACACTTTTGGTGTGTCATTTTTGCAAAACCTTTTCCAGAGTAAAACAAACCACCACAAGATCATAGAAATTGCCAAAGAATTCATAGAAAGTGGCAAAAACACAAGGGCTCTCCATGTTGCTTGCGACAGTGCAATGCACCGAAATCCCGATCAAGCAGTTCCCTATCTTAAGGCTTTATCTGAAGTTGAACAGCTCCGACCCCATTATTTCTGGCCTCTGATACTGCATCAATTCCGCCATAATGGTGAAGCGGGAATTCTTAAGGCACTCAAAGTAATGTCGGACCTGGGTGTGAGCTGCGACTTCGAGACTCTGTCGTTTTACGTCCTACCTCGACTGTCAGTTACTCTGGACAACACACAGCGTGCCATCAAGACGCTGGAAGACTGTGGGCTAAAAACCTCGCAAACGTTGACTCCCATAATCGCCCATTTGATCTTTCAGCAGAAGTTAGAAGACGTCGTTCAAATCGCACAGCTTTACACATCAAAATTTGACACGAATCAATTCGTGACTCCGCTGTTCAATATTGCAAGTAGTATCCGCGCAACCAGACGTTATCAAAAATATACCACCGCCATTCATACGCTTCATTTAAAGTCGGATGATCCCAAAGCTGACTTTGTCGGTCAAATTCTTTTGGAAATTATTGGAAGCAATAAACTTCGCAATGATATTGTCATGTTGGAACGCATTGTTTCCGATCTTAGCAGACTGGGGACGCGAATGTCCCCGGCCGCTGTGGAAATTATCAACGCGCACCTGGCTAAACAAAAAACCGACAAGGGCAATATAGACAGCACTTGTAAAATGCTTGCCACGATGATTGATCGCAAACTAGTTCTACCAATATCAGACAACGTTGGTTCACATATAGTGCATCCGAGAGACATGTCCTACGAACAGTTAGAGTGTCATTTGGTGGAGCTGGAGTCGAAGGGTATGAATTCCCGTGGTGTACTTCGTCGGTTGTTGCAGATTTGTGTGAAAGATGGACGACTGGAACGAGCCTTGGAAGTCAAAAAGATGTGTGACGACGCTAGAGTGGAGTTGAGTCCCGGAATGCTTGCAAGTATATTTGACTTGTACATTAAAGTCGGCGACTTTCCTGCTGCAGAAGCCAGCCACAAGCAACTGCTGAAAACTTACCCAGGTAAGAATGGTCTTTTAAGTTCATTGCCGTATCTAAAACATATATTAACCTAGGCTTCCTTCTTGACGAGCATAAGCTTATTGATTTCGCGGCCCTCCTGGTGCAGCAGAACAAGATGGACGAAGCAAGAAAACTCCTTACTGACCGTGCTGACTCGAGAAAAGTTTTCGGCGGCGACTACGTCATCAAGAATGTTTGGAATCTGCTCAACAACATAGCGCGACTGGCTGCCCAACAAACTGATCTACCAAAGGACAAAAATCTTACCAAAGAATTTTTCTTCTTTCTGAAAAAGCTTGGCTACTGCAAATCCCACAATGCAGTTGTTGGTCCCATAGTTCGAGAATACCTCTATCGCAAGGATATCAAGTCCGCTGTGGCTGAGTTCAAGATACTGGCTGATACTTTTCGACACACACCACTGCATTTTGAGCTGACGTCTTTATTGGTGCGGCTAAGCAATTCAAAAGAGCTTGAAAACTACAATATAACCCCAGAGGAGGCCAAGCAATTACTGCAGCAATTGACCGCTGTTGTTATCAGTGTACACGGTCAGGTGAACACAAATTCAACTCTTCTCTTAGCAATTGCCGAGTCAGGCAATGAAAATCAATTACGCAAGCTACTCATGAATCCAGAGTTCAGGATAAACCAAGAGATGCTGAATCAAAATTGTGACTACCTCAATCAAGAAGGCGGTATCGAAACGCTCATGAAATTGGCTAAGGCGTGCAGAGGTGTGGGACATGTGATAAATGAACAAGACCTTTATAATATGTTGCTTATGAAATTTGTGAAAGACAACAATTATACGGCGGCTTTGGAGTTATTTGAGAAGCTCGAAGCTGACGACGAACTTAAAATGTCACAAGAATTTCTAAAAAATGTAGTTAACCTTTTGAGGGTGAACAAAATCGAAATACCAAGCAGTTTAGCTCTAAGAGCGCAAGTTATGTAGGGTAGATGTTGTGTATGTACGTGTTTCTTAAAATAAATTTTAGAAAAATATTACTTTCTTATAATTTTTTTCTTTTGAACCATCACCCCCTGTTCGGACAACAATCCGATCCGCTTAGATCTAATCAGCGTGGTGGCTTCTGGCAATTCACTTCATTTCGCTCCCCAACTGCCATTACCAAGACCAACGTCGGTCACGGCTGATTCCCCCAAGTTACGTGCTAGACCCCCAGCTTTGCTTTCGACAGCACCAGCTAACAGTACCGCCAAACACTTTAAAAAATATATCCGCTATTCGACTACCGTTCAGTCCTATCCTCAGCCCAATTTGCGTCCGCAAATCCAAGTAGCTCTGTTTCATCGTTACGTTCGCTGAGAATTAGGTTAAGCTCCAACGTACCTTTGAGATATTAAACCAATCTCTTAAGCTCATTCCAATCCTCTGAAGACGGCTAAGAAACTTTCCTTGCAAGGATGGAAACTAGGGATGCCAGACGTCCCCCTTTTTCATACAAAAACGCTGTTTGTCCCCCTAATACAAACCACCGTCCCCCTTATTAAGTCAAAATCAATAAAAGAAAATAACTTTAAAAATGATTCTCATTCATTTTTAGTAAATTGTTCTTTATTTTTGTTGTTTTTGTTTCATTTAATTTTTTTTTAGTTGAATGCTTATTAATTACTTTTTATTTTCTTTTGTTTCTCTTAAATAAAGTATGTACACAAATAATGTTGATGCTTTTTCTGGTATTCAAAAAAAAAAAAAAAAAAATGTTGTCACCCTTTTGAACACTTGTTCCCCCTAGAAAACTCACGATGCCCCCTTTTCGTAGCTTTTAATCTGGCAACCCTAATGGAAACACTGGCCGCAATGTCAGGACGAGAGTTAACAGCAGTGTACAGTAAACATCCGACGAACTTTTGATTTCGTTATCCGATAGTAAACATGCATCTGCGTTCCCCTTTCCGTGGCTAGGCTCCAATGGAACATTTGAGATCTTGGCATCTTGGAGACCCATGTCTTCGACAATCCTTTTAATATATGCTGATTGGTTTATAGAAAAATGTCCATCACTTTGTCGTTGAACGTGAAGTCCCAAATACTGACTGACCTCTTCAAGATTCTTCAACTCGAATTTTGAACTTAAGCACTTTTCTGTTTCCTTAATAAGTTGAAAGTCCTTGCTAATCACCAACAAAGTCATCGACGTAAACCAGTATGAAGATCCAGCAACCCTTCTCCTTTTTCGCATATAAACACTGGTCAATTTTACTTTGGCGAAAATCGTTGCCCATAATAACCGCATGTATCGTCTGGTTTACGTTGATCACTACTTGGCAAAAATTTCTACTACGACGGATTTTGTGATAGTTCTTTCGGGGTTTGAAAAATTCCGAGTACGACGGATCCTGTGATAGACATGATTGCATCTTAATATTGGCGTATTTTTTTGGGAAGTGAGTATAACAAAACCAAAAGTGAGTAAAGGGTCGGCCAAATAACTTTTTTTTTTTTTAAATGCTATAAAAAAACTACTGAATATTTTCTCAAATTTCTTTTTTTATTTGAAAGTACAATCCTTCCGGTTAATAATGAAAAATAATTTCATTCAAATGGCTGCCTCGGCTGGCCATGCAGTAGCCTACACGATCGGTCCAATTTTTAAGCACATTATCGATTGTGTGCAGCTGTATTTCACCAATGGCTTCACGAATATTGTCATTTAAAGCGTCAATTGTCTCTGGCATGTCGGCGTAACACTTATCTTTTACGGCACCCCACAAATAATAATCCAACGGTGTCAAATCGCAGCTCCGCGGTAGCCAAACGACATCAGCTCTGCGGCTGATAATGCGATCTTCAAAAACAGGGCGCAAAACATCGAGTGTAGCTTCGGCTGTGTGGCACGGAGCGGCGTCCTGTTGAAACCAAATGTTGCCAATATCCTCCTCTTCAATTTTTGTGAACAAACATGGCCCGAATACGATCGCCATTGACTGTAACGGCCACTCCTTGCTCATTTTCGAAGAAAAATGGCCCAATTATGCCTCACGCACACTTTCTGCCACAGCAGCAATTTTCTCGGGTGTACGCACTGTTTTTGGTTTTTCACGCTTTGGTTTATCGATGAGGATGCCAGTTTCTTTCACCTTTTTCACAAGATAACGAACATACGGAGCTGACGGTGATTCTCTTCTTCCAAAATCCGTACGCAATTTCCGCACACATTCTGCAACATTACCATGATTTTCAAAGTAATGTCGCAATATTTCCCAGCGTTGTTCAAGCGTATACACAACCATATTCGTTCAGCGGAAGGATAAAACTAATTATCTGTCAAATCAGACATGAGCTAAGGCTGAAAACACACCGGATAAAGCAAAACGTTTTTGATTCTTAAATCAAGAAAACGTTTTTTATTTGAACACACACCGAGCGAAACAGAATGTAACAAAACAAAACGTTTTGTTTTCTTGTTTCGTTTGGTGTGCGTTGAAATAAAACAAAACGGAATTTCCGATGCTTTTAGTGCTTTTTCAGTTGCTATTTCTTTCCACAGCTTATCAATAGTAAGTTTATTGGCATGTTCCTTATCCTTATAATTATAGATAGGGCTTCTTGCCTCAATTAAAAAAATCAATTTTTCTCCATCTACGTCCATATTTGTTAAAATTTGCGCACGGAGTAAACATAGAAGCAAATAAAGGTGAAAAGTGCAACGAAAGAAGAAAATAAAAACAACGGATTTTAAATTTTGTTTCGCAAAAACAACAGGTCAGCTATCGGCAACGAAACATGTTTTTCTGATTTGCTTTGGTTTTTATGTTTCGTTTCATTTGGTGTGTGTTGCGCCATAAGAAAGTATGCAATTATCAACAACGACGCTTATTCGAAACAGTTTTGTTGTATTCGGTGTGTGTTGCTCGTATGCAATGGCATGTATTTTCGACAACCACAACCGAAACGCTTCAAAACAAAAACGTGTGTTTTGTTTCGTTTGATTTGGTGTGTTTTGTCTCATAAGAAACCATGTTCTCTTGTTTCACGAAACAAAAAAACATGTTTTGCTTTATCCGGTGTGTTTTCAGCCTAAGTGTTACCATTCGCGAAATAAGCTCTAGTTGAAAAAAAAAAAAAAAACGTTAGATGACGGACCCTTTATAAAAGTTTTGCATGTAAAAGTAAAAGTGAGCTAGCTATAGATTCTTAAAAAAATACGCCTTATGTAAGACCTGACGAAGAAATAAATATGAAAAACTCCCCCTACTTCCCACCCGCTCCGCGGACTAATCTATAAATCAGAATTAAATAATAGTTTAAAAAACTAAAAAACGCTTTTAGAAGTAGGTACTGCACTAAAAGCAAAAAAATAAAAATTAACCAATCTATTTTTAAGGTTTGTCCTGGAAGGGGTTAGTGTAAGCCATGTTTGTGTAGTTTACACTCAAATAATACAATACATAACTACAAAAATGGCTTACACTAAGCCCCTTCCATGATAAACCTTAAAAATAGATTGGTTAATTTTTATTTTTTTGCTTTTAGTGCAGTACCTACTTCTAAAAGCGTTTTTTAGTTTTTTAAACTATTATTTTATTTTTTGCTTTTTAGTGCAGTTTAATACCTATAATCTACCTACATACTTACAGAAGCTTTTTTTTCAGTTTTGTGTTGTATTGTATTGTCATCAAAACTGAAACTTCAGCATGCAAAATTTCGAAGTCCTAAGTCAATGGACATAATAGGTACGTATTCCTCATAAATGAAAATTGGCGACAGGTATGGTTTGATTGATATTACTACGCGTACCTACCTATACACTGTCCATAGCTGCAGATCTCAAATATAAGTATGTACGATTGTGCATGTGCATACCTATACCTACATATTTACTCATCACAAACTCCTATATACGTACATGTACGTAGTTTGTTTTATCCATATCCATATTCCATACATCAAATCCAACTACGCCATACATGATATGAGCATTCATTCTGAATGCCCGCCACAGTAACAATTCTATTTTTAGAACGCAAATAAAACTACCCTTCCTAAGCACAACCGCAATCGAGATAGCAATTGTTTTCGCTTTTAGCCGAATAAGATCTATTTTCAATTTATTATATCTTGTCCTCTGGATGGACTAGAAAGATGAATGTTAGCTCAAAATACTCGGTAAAATATTGCCTAACAATTAAAAGGATTTTTTTTGAGTTGACCTACATATATTTATGAGTATAATGGCAAGTTGAGCGTAGTAAGGTCGAAATAGAAAAGTTTGCACCCCCTTTTTTTAACCCTTATAGGACGAATCGGTACAAAGTATCAATTAGGTATGTAATAGTTTGGACTTATCTATTGACATATAAAGTTTCAAGTTAATACGGCTAATGGATCATGCGTTATGAAAAAGCCTAACCTTAAAGGGGCAGGGGAAGTCAAAATCCAAAAATTCTTTCTAAATATTGCATTGTCTTCACAACCCAACCAGAATGAAAAATTTTAATGTTCTAAGTTCAGAGAAAGTGGTTCAAATTTGACTTGCAAGATTTTGACACAACAAATTTTTCACGAAGTTAAGTAAAAGCCTTAAAAAAAATAAGGTCATGAAAATCGGATAAATGATTCTTGAGTTATGGATGTACCAACCAACAGACAGATGCTGTATTTTATGTAGTAGTATGGATAGTATGGTTGTAGTGATAAGTGATTTAAGGACTAAAAGGAAACCCACTAAAATTATTATTTATTGTTTTTTTTTTTTTATTTTTTTTTTATTTAAATGACTTGGTTTTTATATATGTAATAATTTTATTGATATACAACAGACAGAATGTGCCTTTGACTTGTTTCTTTTGTTTTTTTTTTGTATATTTCTACCTTGACTAAGTTTTCTCCATTGATTTTTAAAAAATATTTGTTTTGTTTCGTATATATATGCACATACATTAATAACATAATATTTATGTATATATATCTATTTTTCTCTAGCTATCCAAATGAAATAATTTAAGCAAAATAAAGAAAAAAAAAAAGTAATAATAACACTGTTACTGAAAATAAAAGGAACATTTCAAAAATGTATATATCTTTTGTAAGCGTAAACAAAATCGAATAATGAAAACAAACTAAAAAAAAAAAGAATATCTTCACAAAATGAAATAACATTTTAATTACGAACCGTTGTATATCAAAAAGAGCAAACTCAAGGAAGAAAGAGAAACTTAAAAAATAATTAAAACTGAATTTAATACAATTTCCTTATACTTTTTTTTTTCTCTCATTTATTGTTTCTTTTTCTTGTTTCAATATTAATATGTACTAACTTAAACACTATTAATGTTATATAATATATTTACTCAATTATTCTTTATAATATATGTGTTTAGATTATTTTTTGTTTTGTTTCTCCTTTTCATGTCAGAACGTTTCTTTTCTAGGTTTGCTTTATATATTCAAATACAAAACAACAAAAGTAAACTAGCTAAAAATATTTAAATGTATTTCTATTTATGTATAATTAAATTTTCTTTTTGTAACATTAATTCGTTTAAATGAATTTCAACGGAAAAAAAAATTCACGAGTTCTTTTTTTTTTACTATTGACGTTAAGATGAGAGTAAGCTATTGTTTGTTCATTGATAGGATGTGATTTCTTTTTAAAGTGATCAAATAAAAAACGTTTAATGATGAAATCTTCACAGCACATTCAAAAATGTATTTTGTTTGTTTTTATATTCTTATTCTGAAATTTAAATTAAATGTAAGGTAAGAGTTTCTTTTATTTTGTTGCTTTTCGTTTCGGTCTGAATTTTTGTTTGATTTTGTTTCGTCTGCAATGCTTCCTTATGGTTAACAATTTCTTTTTTATACGTTTCTAAAATGATGCTTAGTTGTTTTTTTGTTTTGAATAATTATATATTTTACACAATTGTTTCTGTCTGTAAGCATGTTTGTGTGTGTGTTTTTTTTATGTTTGTAGTTGCGTGAAGTTTAATTTGTATGTGAGAGTTGTGGTTGGCCTAGGTATATAATGTGTATATGTTTTTTAAGGACACATAATTAACGAAAACCGTTTCAATAATCATGTATGTATATATGGAAATTTATTACTTATAAATATACATAGACATTAAATTTATACCGACGGCTAAAACGCTCTTCTATGGCATGAAATTCTTGAAATATATTATTTTATTTTAAGCAAATCAATGGGATATTTATATGCATACACCTTATAATATTAAAATATGTACACAGATGTATATTAAGTTTGAATACATACACATTATATAGACAAATACATGCATAGAAGAGTGTTTCAGCGAATAGCAGCTACTCAGTCAGTGGTAAGGAAGCTGTTTATTGTAGATAACAACATAACAAGAAATTAATAATAAATAAATAAATAAGATCCATGTCTGAGAATGAGCGATTATTTTTTCTTGAAATTAGTATCGACTTACATTTATATCCGTGCGTTAATTTAAACAAATTTACAACTTGAAAATTTTATAATATACTAAAAGCTAATCGATTAGAAAAGCGCGATTTGAAACAGAACTACACACTCAAACGAACGTCCCGGTCTTTTGCGGCGAAATACGAATTTTAAGCTCTCAAACGTACCCACACACAAACGGTAGTACTGCAAATAAAAGTTATGATCCCGCGTGGTAGAAGCATGATTCGCACACATCATACCCAGCTATGCTGTAGTGACTAGGTTCGCGCAAAAAAATAAATCAAGAGAGTCGTGTTCTAGTATTTTTTAAATACTTGTTAAAAAAAAAAGAAAGAAAAATAAAAGCTTCCTCTTGCGTTTTGGTATTTTCAGAAAACAAAAAAAAAAACAAACGGTTTTCAAGATTAAGTCGTAATGTTCTTTTTAAGCTTAATATGTTTGAGTTGATTTATTTTTTACAATTTTATACTTTGTAGCAAATTTGTTTTTCTTTTCATAAATATGAATTTATAAATTAATTTGTTATTGTTCTATTATACATGCGTAAGGATAGTACCATACACGTGTTTACTTTATGTACTCTACTGCAATAACTATATTTAACTTGTAGATATAATTTTCCATGTGTTTTATACAAGATAGTTTAATTATATATTTTTTTTTAGTTAGGGAATAGATTAGTCGATTACATTTTGTAAATTTTCGCATTTAATATTTATAAAGAAATGACCACTTATATTTTACTTAGTCTAGAGTAGCCTATTATTATTTATTTTTTTTTGTTATTCTTACATTCATTTTTTTGATTGTTTTTATAAATTTAATTTTTTTTTTGGGAAGAGTTGAATTTAGTCTTCTAACATTATATTATTTTACATCAGTAGTCTGCAAGGTAAATACTTTAAGGCTGAAATCAAGCACATGCCGCCAAGTGGATTGGAAGAAAAAAAATTTAGCTCTTTAGTCTGTGGGCAAATATTGGCAGTAAAATTAAATAGTTGAAATTACTAGCACTAAAATGTTAGACTACATTTAAAAAATAATTGCCGGCTAAAATGATGAATTTTAGAAAGTCTTAGACAACCATGGGGATGTACAGTCAAGCCTGGGGCCAGATCGCGTAAAATAAAAACGATCGAACGACATCGTTTTCACTAAAGCTGTCTCTATCATATCTGTGACAATAGACAGAGACTGCTAGTATCGAAACGACGTCGTTCGATCGTTTTCATTTTACGTGATCTGGGCCCTGGTTCTTTATTTATTACCCTTATTCCCATTGGCGTTTGACGTATACCACTTATGTGCCGTGTTGTTTTAAAAATAAATTTAGATTTTTTTTTATCTTTTATTAACGATTTTATTTCTTCTCATTTCAAATCGCTTGTGTCAAAAGTTCTACAAACACCGACCTAAAAATGTGATGAAATATTTGGCCCTTATTGTGATTGTCGATCAGCGATCGTCACAATTATTTTCGATTGATTTTAGACGCACAACATTTTTTCAATTCCAAGAGAAGACATTTGTTATCGATTGATATTTGTTGTCAAATCGACAAATATCAATCGCAATCGACAATCACAATACTAAAATTTACAATCGACGATTCGACAGTTGTCGCTCAACGATTAATTTATCGACACCCACAAAAGGGGCCATTTGTCCTTTATGGCAACGAGAATAGGCTTGTATATTTCATAATACTTTTGTGCTATTTATATTCATTGCGGAAGAAAAGTTCTCTTAATATTATGACGTGTGCTTAGCATTTTTCATTGCGTCTAAGAGATTATTTGATTACAGCCAACTACACGCACAAATGCATAAGTCTCCTCAACATCGCATACAAGAATCTGTCTGCAAAATTGTGTGTTATGTTTCAACAACCGGATAGGCGTAAGTACGGTTTTAAAAAGGCAAAGTTCGCCATAGAACAAATATTCAAAAAAACGTGTAGTTGGGTACTGGCAGTCCATATAATAAGTCAATTATTGACACTTGGTTTTGTAGGGGACCAGTGCAAACTAACCTAGTGCTCGCTCAAAGCTGATTACTGATCCGAAATGCTCTATATAAAACACATTTGTAGTGGATAACTTTGGAACAGCGTGGCTGTTATAATTGTTGACATATCTTTTAGAGTATTTGTCCCATATCATAGAATCGAAACGTATACCCCGAATGGAACTGCTCTGATTTCGTACAGTTCGCCGCAAAACGGATGGCAAACGACAAAGTGCATGTACAGACAGACGTTCATGGGCATGACTTTCATTCACAAGGCGTCATTGCAATGATATAAAATTTAGCAGGAATAGTGAAATCGAAAAGAAAGCGGACACCTACTTTGTACGTCCTTATTTTAACAACGCAAATACCAAATAAAGATTAGTATCGAAAGTTGTGCGGAAAAGAACCTTTATGCTCATGCGAGAAATATTTCTGAAAATTAAGCGAAAGCGTCTGCAGCTAGCGCTAGTTAAATTTATTTAGCAGTGCATTTTACATTCATTGTTAAATAATAATCTGGGTGATCACAGAATCCATCGTATTCGGAATTTTGCTACGAACCCCGAAAGAACTATCACAGAATCCTACGAACTTAATTCGTAGCAAAAATTTCCACTACGACGGACTAAATTTGTAGCAAAAATGTCCACTACGACGGAGTCCGTGATAGTTCTTTCGGGGTTCGTAGCAAAATTCCGAATACGACGGATTCTGTGATCACCCAGAATAATAATATTTCTGATAGTGGATTTTCGGTGAATTTTCTATGCCATCTACCCTTCTTCTCTCTACTTACTCAAAATCCACATGTCTGTCTGGACACGACTTTCATTGCGAGGCGTATAGGGTCATGCACAACGAATACCAATCCACAAATAATGTCGAGTTTAATCGGGACTTGTCACACCAAAAATGAAAATTTGACGGTCAACTCTCAATAAGCTGTATATCGATCGGTAATCGACAATTGAAATAGGTACCTCTGTCTACAATGCTTCATTATATCATTATATACCTAAAAAATAATGTAAACACGAACACGAAGAGAGGCCTGCCTGTGTCTAGCTGAGCAGATTTCGGTTGAAGTGAAATATAAACATTAAAAACATAAACCCAATGAGTATTTTATAAGACCCTATATCATTACAAGTTCAAATTGACTTTATTCTATAAGAAGCTGTAGATATCTCTATTGACCTACTCACCCCTATTCCCGTTGTCATATACGACTCATGTTTCGTGTCGTTGTAAAACGATGTTTAGATTTTTGTTTTAACTTTCGTTAACAATTTTGTTTGCGTTTATATGTGTTCACAATCATTTCAAATTCATTTGTCTCAAAAATGTTACAAAAACCGACTAAAAAACGAAGTGAAATACGAGTCGTTTACGACAAACGCCAACGGGGTGATTATATATAGACGCTGAGATAACTAGCTCTTTTAATTCAAAGACGCATGGACGAACTCGCCACTCCTATTCTCAGGAAGAACAAAGGGTCATTTATTGTGGAAAGAAGTAACATAGATTTCATACGAAAATGTAAGGCGGCTCTCAGATTGAGGCAACAAGCAATAAGCAACTATAGTTACTAACTATAGCAACTGCCAATAAACAATCAGCAACATTTTTCGTTCGAGCGATATTTAGTTTCTTTGATATGAGACCTCTAATTTAATTTAAAGTAAAATAATTGTGAGCGATAATTTTGCGTGTTTCCTATTGCCAGTTGCTTATTGAATGTTGCCTCAGTGTGAAAGCCGACTAAGCTTGCGACCAGTCACTTTAAAAATGCTAAAGCCGCGGAAGCCGCGTGTGATAGCATACATCGTCAGGAGCTCTTTATGCCGAATCCCGGTAAAACTGATTCAGCTCTGTCGTGTGACACGCGCTGCAACGTTCAGTTTGGAAGTAGCTCCTCCAAACTATTTTATATATGCACAGGATTTCGGCAAGGAGACGTCCTATCAAGCGACTTTTTCACTGGCCTACCGGAGCAGATCATACGACAATGTAAGCTTAAGACTCGTCACCTTAAAAATGTACTTTAAGAACTTAAGTTTATCTAAACGTCAGCTAATTATTTATTGCCAGCTGATTGGCAATTTACTAGACGCGCTAATGCTCATTTCGATCACAGAATTTAACTGTCAATGCGAGCTCAAGGACTGATGAATATGTGGTCCTCAATCATACCATGACAGATTCGAATTGAATAGCGTAAGCGTGAATTTACACCGCGTCTCCACGAGCAATATTTCATAGCTTGCCATATAGTATGCTATGAAAATTGCTCGTGGAGACCACAAATAGTATTCTATGATAAATGGTATTCTATCTATTGCTCAGCTCATAGCTTGCTATCGATAGTATTCTATGGGGTGTACTTTTTTGTTGTGACCCATGTGTTTTCGTGTGATGGTGGTGTGATGGCTATGGAAATAGTAAGATATGAAATGCCCACCCTACATTTTATTGCATACTATCGTTATTTCTTTCTATGAGAAATGGCAGATGGCAAGCTATGAAATATTGCTCGTGGAGACGCGGTGTTAAGCACAATACGCATCAGCACAGAAATTGTGTACACTTCGATTTGCGCCGATATCCAAGAGGGTTTCAAAAAGAACAATCAAACACGCTACCTGTGGAAGCCCTGAAATGCAGCTTGGCCGCGTTGAATACGCTTTTGCCTAGCTAGTCAACAGTCTCTGATTGGTCGATTTGACTGCAAATCTAAGCAAGTTTCTAGGCAAGATATTCTGCCTAATTCTATGATAAATAGTTAGGTGCCAAAGCACATTGAACGGGGTCATTATCGGACACATTTCACAACGATGTTTCACTTCCTGTCTAAAAAAAAAAAAGGAGCTCAGATGACATTCTGTAAGAGGATTGACGATAGTTGTTGATAGTCACACTAGGCCTTACTTAGAATAATAATTTAACTTAAATATTTTGTAGGTCACATTTGATTATTTTATATGGAAAATTTCGCCATTGTGAGTTCGTAAACTTTAGCCTGGCCACAAAAGATTCCGCGCAATTATTTTGTTTGCTCTAAGTAAGACGATCACTGCCGTTGTTATCTACGAATTATTGTTGCTTTTTGCCAAGTTTCTAGCTGTTTTACGATCACCTTTCATAGAAGAAAGCCTATTTGACAGTTGCATTGAAACATTACAAAATTAACTGTCAACTACACATCACCTTAAGGTGGGTTTCCACATGCCGGGGCTGCATTCCAGGTTTGACTATTTTAACTAAATTAACAGCGATTGTTTATTTAGTTTCTTTTTGGAATCTGGGACAGCTATTGTTACTAATGACATGTTGTAGTATGAACGAAATGAACCACACTTTTGCCTCTGGTTAATTTAGTTAACTTCCCCTCATTCGAACTGTCACAGCTTGTCAACGCTGTAGTTAAAATACATAGTCAAACCTGGAATGCTGCCCGGTTGATTAAAAAAGTTTGACAGCCCTCGCGTTTATGTCATTGAAGGACACCAACGTCAGTTCATTTACACTTATGCCAATTATTGGCAATTTTTTAATTGGCATAAAAATACGTCATTTGTCAATTTCAAATCGACAAGTGGAAACCCAGTATTAGGTGATTTCACCGCACTGAATGTGAATAGCAGAATAGACCGCAGATCCTTTGGAATCGTGTCTTTGTAGCTCTTCAATGTTACTCCACTTCTATCATATGTACACACTTGCTATTTCTTGTTATATTCCGCCGGATTAACCACACGCTATAAAGGCCAAATGATAATATTGAGAAGGCCCTCAAGGTACACTGTGAGTTGGTCTTTTCCGAACCATCCATGCAGCTTAAAACGTGGTCTACAACCAATTTAGGAAATTTCCCTCAAATGCTTAATCGTAATTTACATTCTCGACTATACACAAAACTAGGATATATAAAAATCTGTTATAAAGTGGCCCCGTTTGTAATAAACCTAAACCTATCAAACTAGAAACTAGAAAAGAATATGTTGCTTTGCATCCAACATTCACGGCTTGAAACAAAAGAATTTCAAACAAACAAAAAATCAATCAAAAATGTAGACTACTGCATTTATGTGTACAAGTATCACTTGGTTTAGGTATTTTCCCTTACAAAAAATAAAAATAAAAAATAAAAAATAAAAGCCCCTTGCTTTATAAATTCATATACAAATGTGATCAATGCAAAAACATGTCCCCCGTCACAATCCACCAATAAATATAATTAAGGAAATACATTTAATATTGAATTTTGTTTCTGATACTAGACGTGTACGACAATATAATAATTAACTACATACATTTATTTCTATACAAGTAGGATTAGCTTTAAAAAAAAAAAAAAAAAAAAAAAAAATGTTAACCTCTATTTTACAGTAAAATTTGTGTTGTTTACCCCATATGCTTGTTTTTTGTTTAATTTTGTAAATATCATAAATAGTGTTTTATTTGCATATACATAAGAGAGAAAGAGGAGATAGGATCAATTGCGCATTTATTTTTGTAATAATAATTCTTTTTATTAATTTGTTATTGTTCCTCTATTTCATGTTCATTTTTAAGAACTATAACATTTTTGTTTTTATATTAAATTTATGTTTTATATAATATATAAGTGTGTAATGCTCTTTTAATAATGTATGACAATTGCTAATTAAATTACTAATTATTATTAACTTGATTTTATTAACGAAAATAATAATCATATGGACAAGGAAAACGAGAACAACTCAGTGAATAAGCTAATTGAGATAAGCCCTTCTGTATTCGCACAACGTTTTTATTTTGTTTATTTAATTCTTTGAATCTTGTTCCTTTTTTCATTTTACTTCTACTTAGAACCGAAAACAAAATAATAATAATTATATATGTATATAAATATTTACTGGGTTTTATTTATATTTTCCTGATATTCAATATATTTAGAGGGTCATCTGGACCAGTACATTGAAGTAAATAGCAATGGTAACTATATTAATTGTTGTTTTGTTCTTCTTCTTCTTTTTTTTTTTTTTTTTTTTTGTTGTTATTCAATAATTATAGAAAATGTTTAGAAATCTTAGAATTATTTTACCCATGACTTGATTTTATTGTCCGTCGTAAAACTGTGTAACTTTACTATTAGCCACCTCTTCCCAAGCTGGAAAAATAAAATTTTTTTTGTTACGTTATGTCACAAGTATTCAAAGCAAAACGAATATAAAACAAAGTAATAATCAAGTGGAAGACATTTCTGTTGGCTTTTGATAATTGAAAGCGTTGGACGGTATATGAAGTCAAAAATGCCTTTGACGTAGTATTTTGAAGGAGAAATGATACAGCTGCAATTCGCTGCATTCGTTTAGCGGGAGATTTCGATAGCCGCCACACTTTTAGAAGCAATTACACACCCAGTGC
Organism: Cheilosia soror; assembly: GCA_949372485.1. NCBI lineage: Eukaryota > Metazoa > Arthropoda > Insecta > Diptera > Syrphidae > Cheilosia > Cheilosia soror. Next base: position 75,890,417 of record OX443561.1, on the reverse strand, counting down.
AAAAAAAGTTGACTAAGGCTGAAAACACACCGGATAAAGCAAAACGTTTTTGATTCTTAAATCAAGAAAACGTTTTTTATTTGAACACACACCGAGCGAAACAGAATGTAACAAAACAAAACGTTTTGTTTTCTTGTTTCGTTTGGTGTGCGTTGAAATAAAACAAAACGGAATTTCCGATGCTTTTAGTGCTTTTAGTGTTGTTCAACATGTGGTTTGCGCACGGAGTAAACATAGAAGCAAATAAAGGTGAAAAGTGCGACGAAAGAAGAAAATAAAAACAACGGATTTTAAATTTTGTTTCGCAAAAACAACAGGTCAGCTATCGGCAACGAAACATGTTTTTCTGATTTGCTTTCGTTTTTATGTTTCGTTTCATTTGGTGTGTGTTGCGCCATAAGAAATTATGCAATTATCAACAACGACGCTGATTCGAAACAGTTTTGTTGTATTCGGTGTGTGTTGCTCGTATGCAATGGCATGTATTTTCGACAACCACAACCGAAACGCTTCAAAACAAAAACGTGTGTTTTGTTTCGTTTGATTTGGTGTGTTTTGTCTCATAAGAAACCATGTTCTCTTGTTTCACGAAACAAAAAAACACGTTTTGCTTTATCCGGTGTGTTTTCAGCCTTAGCTTTAAAAAAAACATAAGAGCAACAAGACCGCTGGCTCTGATGGTTTACCAGCGGAGCTCTTTAAATACGGTGGTAATGTTTGTAGGGAGCATGCACCGAATCATCAACCATATGAGCCGTCTACAAAAAAGCCAATTTTATGTCTTGCAAAAACTATCGAGGCATATCTGTGCTTAACTTCGCATAGAAGATTCTTTCCAACGTACTGGGTAAACATCTTAAACCGTTCTGCGACACACTAATCGGCACGTACCAGTGTGGGTTGTGACCCTGCAGATTAACTAGACCAAATTTTCACACTGATGCAAATCCTGGAGAAGGCCAACGAATTTCAAGTTGACACTCACCACCTATTTATCGACTTTAAAGCTGTGTGATAGCATACATCATCAGCTTTTAATGCCGAATAATGAGCGGTGCAACGTGCAGTTTGGAATTAACTCCTCCAAACTATTTCAAATATGCACCGGATTCCGGGAAGGAGATACGCTACCATGAGACTTCTTTAATCTCGTACTGGAGCAGATAGTGCGCAGGGCAGGTGTCAATACGAAAGGTGCTATGTATATTCAACACATTTAACTCTAATGTACGATGCCCTCAATTTTATCCAACCAACGCTATTGATCTGGTTGGACATCGTTGCTCACCGCGTTGCTAAAGAAGTGTGCGGGTAGTGTACGAGCTCTTGTTCCTTGTGCAAGGCGTTCAGAAACGAATTTTACAATAATGTGCTGCACATTACATGTCCAACCCGTTGTCCAACTTCTCAAATTCAAAAATTTGTGTGTTGTGCCAGTTGAGCTATTGGAATCAATCAACTGACATCTGTTCCTGCACTGTGTACGGTTTACCATTAAATTGTCTAGAACAAGACGATGGTCTAGATCGAGACAGCGCAGTTCATTGGGGAAACACCAGAAAAATTATTAACGCGACAACCACTTTTCTTTTTGTATGTATTGCTTTCAGTCAGAAATCGAATGAAAAAAAAATTAAACAAGAAACAATGCTCTGTACTGTAATTTTTTTACCAAAATCAGACATGTTGATTAAGTAGGTGTACGAAGTCATTCAACAATTGAATGAGTTGGTCAACTAGGTGTACGGAGTCATTCGACAGTTGAGTGAGCTGATAAACTAGGTACGGGGCCCGCAACGCGTTCAACACAGAACTTTTTAATTTTAATTGGAATTACGATGCTCAAGATGAACAGCGTGAGTTTGTACACTAGTGTGCGAGCTCTAAAAATTGTGAAGAGTTGAAACTGTTGAATAAAATTGGTTGATACGTTGGGCAGTAAGTGGACGAGCAGCATAAGTACATGCTATCAGAAAACAAACCAGCATTTGTCAAAGGACAAAACTTCACCTTTAAAAGCAACAATTTCGAGGTAGTTAGGGAGTTCATCTACCTCGGAGTAAACATGAACGAACTTAAAGTATTACAACCTAGTGAAGATCCGGAGAAGAATTACCCTAGAAACAGCTGCACTTTGGTTTGGCAAAACGATTAAAGTATGCTTTACAAAGCCGTTATCCTGCCAGTTCTGTTGTATGGCGCCAAGTGCTGGACGATAAGCAAGAAGGGAGAGCCCAGTACTTCGAAAAAAAAAATAAATAATGGACGAGAAGATACAACCGCGAACTCTTCGAGCGGTCAAGGTGTGAATGTAGTACAAAAAGCCAAAATACGTCTACTATATAGTACATAATTTTTTGGTACTAGTGCAAATGATTCACAAATCACAAACAGCCAATGATCACGTTTGCGTCTGCGGGAAGCATTTGCCCGAGAGCTGTTTGCCCGAATATTTCTCTAAAATGTTTAACTTTTTTAAACACTAAGGCCATAGCAACATTCTGCTTTCTCTATCAAGGGAACTCGTACCAGACTCAACGTATTACATTAATCCCTAACGCTTTTCACAACACGTTTAGATTAGATTGGCATTGGTGAACAGGGAGGATAGAGAATAGGTACTGGTGCACATTGGCTCTAAACAATTGTGGGTTGTAATGAGAGGGGAAGACCGTGTAAGGAAACACATTCCACACGCGTATTGTTCGACTCGCAAAAGAATCTCTATATTTTACAGTACGTCCGAAGGTAGATTTAATGTGAACTGATGCGCATTCGATGTGTGATTGGTGTAGCGAGAGAATTGTTTAAGGGGCGGAATGCAGTTAGCTATTCATCAGAGCATTGGTGCTGAAAATAGATAGAGCAAGAGGAAAGGCAAGAAACATTTCTGCGATGTTTGAACGGGCCAATAGACTCCGCTATATTTCTATCACCTATAAGTTTTATCGCGCGCTTCTGAATTCTATTTAGTAGGTGCAATGAAGTTTTTGGTGCACCTGACCAGATATGAGCGTTGTACTCAATCTTAGGCCGAATAAAGGCGTTGTATATTGAAGCTAAGTCGAAGGGTGTAAAGTACTTCTTACATCGAAGACATTTCGCAGCGTTTTTGGCGACTTCATATATGTGGTCATTCCAACGGAGTTTGTCGTTGACACACATACCGAGTGTGGAAAGTCGTTCAATTTTGTCGATGCAAGTCCCATTCATGGATAATGGGTAAGGGTTCAGGTTTCGTTTTAATGATAGAAGGCAGCATTGTGTTTTGGAAGCATTAAATTCCACTCTATTGGTTGTACCCCATTTTATAATGCTGTCAAGATCGGAATTTAATGTGTTTAGCATACGTTGCAGTTCCAGTTCCACGGCCGAAGAGCAGGGACGTGAGTCAGGGAACGAATATGAAAAACTAAGGGTGCTATCATCAGCAAAAGAGTGTATTGCACTATGAGAAAGGATGTCAGAGACGAAACACAGCCTTGGGGAGCGATATTCGTTCGAGCGATATTTAGTTGCTTTGATGTGAGACCTCTAATTGAATTGAAAGTAAAATAATTGTGAGCGATAATTTTGCGTGTTTCCTATTGCTAGTTGCTTATTGAATGTTGCCTCAGTGTGAGAGCCGACTTATATGGTGAATTGAAGACTTGAAATCATCCAACACAACTTGAATTGAACGGCCAGAAAGGTAGTTTCTAATCTGAAGAAGATACGCGTCATAGGCATAGCATAGGCAAGCATTTTCGACAAAAGAGCTTGCTGCCTAACTCTGTCAAATGCTTTCGAAATATGAAGCGCAGCGATCTTCGTTTCACCAGGGTGGTGGAGAGATTGGTTCCACTTTTCGGTGAGATAAGTCATCAAATCAAACAGTGGACCTGCTGCCACGAAAACCATATTGTCGGTCATTTATAAGATTATTTCATAAGCTGACGATTTATCAGCGTTTCCATGACCTTGGAAGGAATGGACGTAAGTGCAATGGGTCGGTAGTTGGTGGGTGAAGAAGAATCGCCTTTTTTTAGGAACGTGCTGAACAAATGCAATTTTTCATCTACTCGGAAAGAGTCCAGAAGAGTACAACAACTGGAAAAACTTACGCATGTGGAGACATGATGCACTCTGGAATGTTGGAGCTTGCGGCGAATTGCGCAGCCAACAGGTGTGCTTTGTCCAAAGTATGAGATCTTTACGGCTGACGAGCCTTCACCCAGCTTCGGCATAAAAACTGATTCGACCTATATCTATCGAAGTAGAGTAGGGAAGGTAATTTATCTTGTGGAGATTCAAGGAAGAGTTACTCTTAAAAATCACTGCTACTTTGGTTTGGCAAAAGATAGGGTTTCCATATTCCTGACTGAAAAAATGCTATACAAAACGCAGATCACCCTAGCTCTGCGCAGATTGCTGGAGAAAAAGTGAGAGCTAATACGATTCGTTTCAAACACTTTATCATTGCGAATGTCTGAGCACTTCTGACGGGTGTTTGGTCCGAGGAGGATGAATGAAACGGAAGATACAACTGCGAATTTCATGAAGATGTGGGTGTAGTGTGGGTGGAAGGCCAAAACACGTCGACTGCAATGACACTGGAAGCCAAGAGGATCTTCGAAGAACGCGAAAACCGAATCTTAATTTCAAAGACCACAACTTCACAACTGAAAGCAATGTTCTCTGGGCCGCGTAGGATCATAGAATGGCAGTCTGCAGTTCCTCAGACACGTAAGTTCGTCATTAAGTAAAGGAAGTAAGTTTCAACGCTAAGGAATTCAACCTACCGCTAACTACACTCATTTCAAATGAAAAAACAAAAATCAAATTAAAAGAAAATATTTTAAAAAACCAAAATGTACGGGTAATCTCTTAAAACTCACCTGAACCAATAAAGTTTATGATAGTTTCATTATTTTGTATTGAAGATATAGGCGTCGCTGACATTGGCGGTATAAAATGCACGTCAATTTCCTTTCGCTGGTGTTGTCCACCTGCTGCTCCGCCTCCTCCCCCTGTTACTCTTCGACTGTTGAATTCCTTAGTGTTGTTATTTTGACAAAGTGATGACGCAGATGATGGCGGCGAAGTGACACCACCTTGCCAACTATTATAATTATTAAAATGATTTGCATTATTGCTGTTTAGTTGTGTTGATCCCATTGGTGGTAAATTACTGTTGCTCTTTTTATTAATCACAGAAGCGGTATTTGTTTGTTCAGCAGCAACAGCAGCAGCCTTTTTTGCTGCTGCAATAATTGCTGATTCAATATCGTCACATGTCTCTAGTTGTTGTGACGGCAATGATGTGGCAATGCAATTGTTACTACTACTTTGTTGCTGTTGTTGACTGTAGTTACGTTTGTTCATTGTTGAAACTCTAGTGCTACCGAGACTACTTGGAGTTGGCTTCGCTTTGCTACTATCTAACTGGGTTTGCTGCGGTGGATTGTAGTTGGGAGAAGATGAAGAGGTCGTTGTGGATTTGGACGTTTTTCCTGCTGCTGCTGCTGCTGCTGCTGTCGAGGACGAGTTGGATAGTGAAACCGGAACTTTTTCTATATAAGTGGACGACGACGACGATGACGATGCAGATGAGGACGTCGACGACGACGAGGAAGATGATGATGACGAAGAGGAAGAAGCAGACGATAGCGATTCTTTGGATGGCGAAGCCGATGCGAATGAGTGCACAGCATTGTTACTCAAAGCATCGGTAAATGAAGATCTATGTGCAATTGCGGTTTGCTGATTAGTTCGCTTAGTCGCTTTTGTTGTTCCATCGTAGTTGTTACAAATGCCGCTGTCAGACGATTGATCTATAACCAGTGATGAATTTGGCGATGATGTATGATGCACAAGCAGCATCGCATCATCGCTGTTGTTCGTCACATCGGAAGCGTTACTGCCGGTGGTGGTATTAAAGTTACCACCTGAATCATCAAAGCTCTGCAGTGAGGAAATTATTGTGGCCGAATATCGCTTTTGCGATGCCTCTGGATGTGACGATGGCGGTGCTGGTTGCTGCAGTTGGGGTTGACTATCATCGAAAAGCTTCAGCTCCTCTTCGTTAAAGTCCCCAAATGTAAATTCGTTACCGATGCATGATGACAGACCACCAGCAGTTGAATCATCATTTAATATAATCACAGCTGGACGATTTGAAAATTTATTATTACTACTACTGTTATTACTAGAGTTATTATTATGACTATTACTACAACTAGATTTATTATTATTATTGTTAAAATTATAATGATTATGGTTTATTTGATTTTTATTGGAGGCGGCTGCTGCGGCGACGACGACGACGGCGGCGGAGGGGGCGAAGGACGTTGTCGATGATATTGATTGCGTTATGGAGACAAAGTTTTCACTGGCTTTTTCTTTTTTACTCTTTTTCGTCGTTTGATGTTGCTGCTCTGCTAATACTTCCTCGTTTGCTTTGGTATTTGCTTTTGATTTTTTGCTCGATGGAGCTGCTGCTGGTGCTGGGTTGGCTGTATTCAACATGCATCCCATGTTGCTGATGCTGTTTACTTGAACGGAGATCATAGCAGACGGTGGAGTTATTGTCATGATACCTACCTCTGATACACAAGCAGCATTTGCAGTGCTGTGCCGTTTGACAGTCTTTTCAAGAGCTGGGTATTGATCGATGCTGTTGTAGAAGCTCTCAGTGTCCACACTCTTTGACTTTTGCAGAGCCGTCTGTTGTTGTAACGGCTGCTGGTGCTGTTGCTGCTGCTGCACTGGCTGATTCTTCTCGATTGTAGTTTTAATGACATCGAGTGGCGTTGACTTTTGAGGCTGGCTTTCGACAGGGACCTCATCGGCTTTACCTTTCGACGTCAGGCTCTGGGAGTAGGAAATTTGCTTGACACTGTTCATGGTCGAGGTGGTAGAGCCGCCACCTCCGTCGTTTGATATTAATTCAGGAAAATCGGTTTTTATGCTCTTCTTTGATTTTTTCGTCGTCGCAGTATTGATTGGAAGCACAGCTACTGTCGCTTTGATTTCCAGCTCTGTGTGCGAAGAATTGTTACTGCTGGTGTTGGAAGCGGTTGAATCAAAACCTCCTGCTGCGCCCGGCCCTCCAGGGGATACGACCGCACCAATTACCTCAGTTTTACGTGCTATCTCTGCGTATGATCGCGGCTGGTTCTGGTGGTGATGGTGTGCTTGTAGAGGGCTGCGCCCTCCTGCCGATTCGATTGGAAGAGAGTGCACGGAATCCAAATCACTGGAGTCTGACTTTTCCGAGGGTGGCATCGAAGAAGTGGATTTTCGTCGCGACTTATCGTTACTGTTGTTATTGTTGAATGGGCTTGTGTAAGCATCACGATCGTTGCTAAAATTCGAGTGGTATTTCCTGTTCTGCGAAATAGGGTTCTTTTGAGAATTACCGGAATTGTTGTTTCTGCCGTCTTCCGCGAGTTGTCGCTGCTTTTTTGGTTTCTTCTTTTTGGTTACAACATGGAATTCAGCAGACTCACATGAAATCGATTCCATTGATGTAATCAGATTGGATTCGCTCTTCTTTCGCTTTTCAACAACCTTCTCCAACTTCTCGCTGAAGTCTCTATCTTTTTCCTTCGACTTCTTCTTCTCCTTGTCCTTCGCCTTATCACGTACCTCTTCGATGGCATTATTTTCCCCCAAATAGTTGAGCTCCTCCGTTCCCCATGATCGTCGTTCACCTTTCCGGTTGGTTCCTGTATTCACCAGAGGCACTACCTGCTTATCTTTGCCGTCAACATTTTTATTCTTAATGTTAACCTTGTGCCGCATAGTTACATCATCGCCATCCAGCTTAGCGCAAGATCGCAACTCTTCCAACGAGTTACTCCTCTTCATCTTACTTTTCTCCTTGTCCTTTTTCTTCTCCTTCTTCTTGTTGCTGTTGTCAGCGAATTTGGAAACCTTATCGTTCTGTTTCGTGTCCTCGGAGCTCTCAATGTACTTCACCAGCTCTTCTATGGGATCTGAGCCACGGTATCCCTCGACTGATTGCACATCCAAGGTTTTCGTATTTCGTTCCGATTGGGGTTTCTTCTTTTTAGCCTTCGCCTGCGATTGGCTTGTTGTGTAGGTTGTATTGAGAGAGTTGCCGTTCTCGTCGAATTGTTTCTGATGAAGAAAGGGAATGATTAACTTTAAATTAAAACACACTTACAGACACGCCTTTAGTGTACGCTCACCGAAATCGTTTTCGTGGCGGAAAATGATTGCATTTTGACGAGTTCGGATTTTTCGCCCAACACTGATTTGCACGCCTTGTAGTTTTCATCTACTGGTATATAGCTAGCGTCTACAGTGCTTTTGCCACGTTCTAAGGTTGTAAAGTGAACTGCTTCATCAACATAACAAGTAGTGTTGTTGGGTGAAAAATCATTTCTGGTCAAAACCGAACCGATAATGTTTGCCCGAGGGATTTTCATTTCAATTCCATCAAAACGATCGAATTGAATACCCTAAAAGAACAAAACGATCTGTTTAACAATTCCCGCTTTAACGTATGTATATGTTTGACATATAATGTACTATAGCAGTTACGGACAGTACAAATTCATAGAAAAAGAACCTTAACACTTTCGCAGATATCGAAATTTTGAGTGGGCCAAATGGGAATGTAAACTCCTTTACTTTTGTGTGCAACGAGTTGCGATAAAAGAGCGAGCAAAAGCACTGCAATAGTGTGATCAGGTGTTCAGCGAAAGTGTTAAAGCAGGAATTGCCGTGTGTTGTTGTTTGTAACTGAAAAAAAAAAAAACAAAAAACAAAAAACAAAAAGTTCATATACCAACCTGCGCGATCAAGTCATTGTGCGAATCAATGCAATGTTCACCCATTTCGATCACTGTGTCCACGCTTTCAGAAGATACAATGGCAGTGGCATTTGCCAAGGCGGCACACGTTGCGCTGGTTGCACTTCCAATTGTCGCTGCAAGGGACACAGCTCCAATGGCACCTTCGTACACTCCACTGCAACCACCGCCGACAAGGGCCAAATCGTTCTTTTTGATTGCCGAACAAATATTCGTTACTGGTGATGCCTCAGCCGGAAAACCAGCGCAAACTGTTGTCGTCGTTGCGTTTGCACCGGCAACTGAGCTTTCCGTACCAGCGGTTGCTGGTGATGTCCCACCACCAGTTGTCAAGCAGGATGCCGTGCTTGTAGTGTTAGTTACAATACGTGGCTGGTTCTTGGTGCGCCTTTGCTTCGATTTCTCTTCATTCAAAAATGGTTGTTCGTATACGCTTAGACTGCAATTGGAGACATTAACATTACTTGGCAGACTGCCACCTTCGCGCTGCCGGGACGAAACTGATGAATATTTTTTTGGACGCGAATTGTGATTGTGACGACGGTTGCGTGGTCCAACCAAGCTTATATCAGAATCGAGCGATTCGTTGCGTACCGCTTCGACTAAATCTTGTAAGGATCCACCTTGCTTTTGGCTATTCGAAGTCGAATGGCGTGGCGTGTAGCGCGATGTTAATGCACGAAATGCATACTTTTGATCTTCGTTCTCATGCTCTGCTTTCTTTAGTAATTGCTGCAAGAGAGAATAAAAAAGAATTATAACTTCGCCCGTAAGTTGAACCAAATGTTGTGCACAACTTACTAAGAAAGTTTGACTTTTGTTTTCTTTATCACGTGGATTCTTGTACGAATATGCCTCGTCCAGGAGATGTTTAAAGCATCGATCGTCTAAATCTTTTAATCTGCTTTCTTCCCACGTATCCGATTTCTAAAAATAAATTACACAAATATGTATTAAGTACTGTTGCGATTTAGAGGAAATATCAAGTTGCCCCCATAGCTTAATAAAGTAAAATCTAATGAAAGACATAAAAAAAGAGATCCTTGTTTAAGATCATGGTGTTGAATTAAATGTTCTTAAGGAAAAAGTGGCTCCGTTAGGTTCAATCGCCGGAAAAACAGAAATTTTTAGCTTTTGCTGCAAGTTGCGGCCGTGGTGTCAACCCGAGAAAAACTCAACTGATGCTGTTTACTACCAAAACCAAAATACCCGATTTCCCCTACCCCGTCTAAATGGTCAACCACTCACACTGTCGTCCAGCGCTAAATATCTAGGTATCATGCTCGATCCGAAACTAGAAACACAACATCGAACACAGAGTAAGGAAGGCGTATGTCGCCTTCTATGCCTGTAGCAAAAGCTTTGGAAAGAACTGAAGACTTCAAACAAAGATGACCTTGTGGATGCACACAGCCGTAGTGCGTACAATTCTCACCTATAGATCACTAGTATTGTGGACCGCGTTGAGCAAAGTCTACAGCCTTACGAAACTGAAAAGACTGCAAAGAACAGCCAGTATAGGCAATGTGGTCGGCATTAACAGATGTCATTACTGTGCTATTGCAGCTTTTAACTCTTGACTTACACACAAAAGATACCGTACTGCATTATGCAGAGATATAATTGTAAGAAGCTTAATGCTTCTTTGGGAATGGACAACGATTGCAATCACAGTGCGAATGACAAACAGTGCCCAGTCTTTGTAAGACAAATTAAAGTTCGTAAAGAAAAAACTGAATACTAGCAATCAAAATACGTATCATGCTTATACTTAAATACACAAGGAATTACAACGAATTTTAATGAAATTGAATCAATAGTTATGAATAATAAATTTGATATCGTAGCTTTATCTGAAACGCATCTAATCAGAGATATAAAGGATGAGGAAATTAGTATGTTAAACTACTTAACGCCGCTAAGATGCGACAGTACTAGTAGGCATACGGGTGGTGTTGTGATGTATATTAAAAACAATCTTCAGTATAGAAATGTAGAAATAATAAGTGTTCCAATGAAAATATGGTTGCTCAGTGTGGAAATTTATTCAAGTGACTTTGCAATAACAATAGCTATATTATATAGATCACCTAGCAGTTCTACTCGCGAGTTTTGCGATTTTTTTTCGAATTGGTTAGATGAAAAAATGATTAGCTGCAATAATTTGGTATTGATGGGCGATTTTAATATTAATTTACTAGAAAACACAACGTACACCAGAGCTTTAAATGATATATTTTTAATGAATAATATTAAACAATTAATAAATGAATTCACTAGAATAACCCCTGTTAAAAGTGCAAAGATATGAAATAAATGAAATTCAGTTTGATGATAGAAAAGAAAACGATAAAAATGTAATGGCGAATAAATTTAATTTATACTTTGTTGAAAGTATAAACAATATTAGTAACTCAATACCGGTAATAAATATGGACTACAGTTGTATTCAAGAAAGTAACCGAAATTTTAAATTTAGTGATATTACTGCAAGTGAACTTTATACCATCTGTAAAACAATTAAAAACAAAAAAGATCCTACAAAATTAAATATTAAAATAATATTAGATTGTTTCGAAGTCATAGCTCCAATTATGGTGAGAATCATAAATGAATCGTTCAGACGAGGTGAATTTCCGCGTAATTTCAAAGAAACAACGGTTGTTCCAATACCCAAAGAAAATAATACAATTCACTGTGATACATTTAGACCGATAAATATGATGCCTACTGTGGAAAAGATTATTGAAAAGACAGCCTATGAGCAGTTCTTTAATTTTATAGTGGAAAATAACATTTTAATAGAAAACTAGTCAGGTTTTAGGCCTGGTCATTCGTGTGAGACATCGCTAAATTGGCTTATCATGAATTTTAAAGAACAAAGACATGAAGGTAATATAATTATTTCTATTTTCCTAGACTTTCAAAGAGCCTTTGAAACTATAGATCGCGAAATTCTAGTGGAAAAGTTATACAAATATGGTGTTAAACATAATGAATATCAGTGGTTCAAATCGTATCTAAACAATAGATCTCAAAGAACAAAAATAGGTAATGCTTTATCAGCATCTTCACAAACGACATTTGGAGTACCCCAGGGAACTATATTTGGCCCATTGTTGTTCCTATTATATATAAATGAAATTAGTAAAATACTAAAATACTGTAAGATCTCACTGTTTGCAGATGACGCCTTAATGTTTCTGTGTGATAAAGACATAAATGTACTTAAAGAAAAAATTTCAATTGACTTAAATAATTTACGAAAGTGGCTTGAAATGAACAAACTAAATTTGAATGTTAATAAAACGAAATGTATGGTGTTTAATAGTGACAATAACTTGAATTTAAATATTAATGGTGAAATTATTGAACAAGTTCAAGAAATTAAGTATCTAGGCATAATATTAGACAGTGAACTCAAATTTAAAAACCATTTCATTTATGTAAATAAAAAAATTTCTAAAAAAATCGGTTTCCTAAAGAGAATTCGTAAAAACATTACGACAATGTGTGCAATAAATGTCTATAATACATTAATTAAGCCCCACTTCGAATTCTGTTCCACAATCCTGTTTATGGGAAATGTCGAACACATAAGACAACTCCAAGTACTGCAAAACAGAGCTATGCGAGTAATCCTAAGATGCAGTCTTCATACACCAATTGAATGGATGTTAACTTGCCTCCGCTGGATGAATATCAACCAGCGAATACATTTTAATGCAATAGTTTTCGTATTCAAGATGAAGTACAACTTACTACCAAACTATTTGTCAGCGAATTTGCAGTTCATACAAGATGTCCAGCCATATAATTTAAGATCTAATTCCAATTTTCGTTTACCCTTCTACAGAGATGAAAGAACTAAAAATATGTTAATGTACAGGGGGTTAAAATTATTTAATGAGCTTCCAAGTGAAATTAAAAATGAACGTGTTTTTAGAACTTTTAAATTATTATTAACACAACACATACGTTGCCAAATTTCATGAATACTATATTATTATGTTACTGTTATCTTAGTTTAAGTTTCATATTTATTACTGTAAATTAATAGTTTTTTATTAACTAAATAAATATATACATACATACAAAATAAGACTCAATGAGTGCTGGACTGCAAGGCCGTATTGCCTTCATCACACCCAAATTAAACTTTACGAAAGGCTTATACGTAGGTTTTCTCACAAGAGATCAGGGAAAGAGGGGCGAAATAGTGAAGGGCTTCCTTATAACTAGATAGCCAAGCCGCCATTAAAGCCATCGACTCGGCTACAATATCCTTCAAACTGGTAGTGCCGGAACGAGCTCACCTGTCTCACCTAAAGGCTCCGTCAAACAGAGACCGTTTTAACGCCGCGTTTCACCGTCGCGTTCCACTGCCGAGTTGTAATGCAATACATATCCCCTGTCACACAGAGTGCGTTGTCAGAGCCGCGTTCAGCTCACCGCGGCGGTCAAACGCAGCGGCGAAACGCTCTCTTGTAAAAAATTACAGATTATTTCTCTGACGCGGAGCGGTGAGAGTCATTTTTGTAGTGTCAAATGGAAATATTAATAGAATTTGAAAGAAATTAGCCATGTCTTTACGATATGGCAGATGAAACGTATAAAAAAATTGTTTTAAAGGGTGATTTGGGAGACAATTGCAAAGGAATTAAATGAGAACGGTATTCTCAGACTTCTTCTTCTAAAATCGTTAACAAAAGTTCGATAAAAATCTGAATATCGGTTTTACGACATGAGTCGTATACGACAAACGCCAACGGGAATAAGGATGATTCTTAACGCCGCGTAACATAATCTAACCGCGGCGTTAATAACGCGTTCTGTTTGACGAAGACTTAACGTTTTAGGGTCACATTTCTCTGCGCATAGTGACATAACAGGCAATGAGTGTGCGGATGAGCTGGCCAGGCAAGGCTCAGAACTTCACGCCTCACTCGCGTCGAGGGTCCACATTCCGCTAGGAGCGTTTAAGGGACCGATACACTCATATTTGCTGCAGAAAGCCAATCTAACTACGATCAAAATAGAACAAAGAACCTACTAAACAGAACCCGCCCAGATATCGCCAGAATCACAGAATACACCCCTGCAAATGTCTAGCTCTAGCAAGAGCCTGATTGCACGCACTGAACCAACCATTCTTTGACGGCCTTAGCGGCATCTCGAGCAAAGGAATACAGGATCTTATCCGCTTTCTCACATCTTAGTGCTAAAAGGCATGAATAGCCACTTCTGCCTACCTACCTAAGCGTTTGCCACAGGGCGACCTCTCGCGAAGGTCTGACCTGATAAAACTTCTCAGCTATTGACAATTTTTGTTGGAAAAATCTGTAGTTTTCATTTCGTTCCGTGTTTTCCAGTGTTTGCCATATCAACATCATGAGTTATGCTATGCATTGAGTCATATGAAGGTCAGGCTATACTTGCAAAAACTATGTTTTCTAAAAAAAAGTAAAACAAATTGACTGATGACCAGACTTGCATAGTCCAACTAGATATGTCAATATCTCCATGCTACTTTAATTGGTAGTGGAAAATTATTTAATTTATGAAAAAAAAAAACAAAAAAACCAAACTGCGTACGTTATTAAAATTAATGTATGCACTAACGCACAGCTAACGCGACATTCCTTTTCGATATACGTAATTGGATGAAAGCAGCTTGTGTTTTCATACTTCCTTTCCGCCCATTAAAGAGTAAAAAGAGACCGCATTCTAAAGGTACTGCAGTAAAGTATCATGCGTATGATTTGTTGTCGTTGGAAGTGAAAAAACAAAATGTATTCGGACCGATCTAATACTCAAATTTGATATAATTGCAGTTATGGGCAGAAAGAACTAGAACCAAAGTGTCTAACTGTAGGACTCTGTCTGTCTTTCAGACAGAGCTTTAATATGCAATATGCATGGCATGTGCTATGTTGTGTAATAGGTGGAGGAAAGTGTGTGTTATTACAGACAAATTGCTTAATACGTTAACCACTTTTGGCAACAATTTGAAACTGGTTTGGGTACCAAGGGTTCAAATGACATTTTCGGAGGCCCGCGACCTACTTGGAATGCAAACATCTGCTGTTAGCAGTTCAATTGATGAGGGAGTTTCTCGTGAACAAAGTCAAATCAGACCACGATGGGACAAATCTGTCGAATGCTGTCAAGTCAAGATATTACATATGCACTCAGAATGGCAAACTTTAGATAGATAGACTTAGCTGGATCGAAGCAACACTCGTATGCTAATATGGTCCAATCTAGAGTAGAAATTGTCTAACCGTCTTTTAAAGAACAAAATAGGCGCCATTGTCACGCTGACAAACGTTATAACCAGACACTGTGCGATAGATGGGCATATCCAAAGGTTGGTCATTCCCTATAATGATTTCTGTAGATGCTACAGAAATGAGGAAGATGAGGGGGTTATTGTGCACTTGTTCTGCACTCACCAGTATCCAGAAGGCTGCACTCAAGTTAATACCTTTTGTTATGATCTTTTCTACGGAGGAAAATAAAAGAGCATGAGAAACGTGGAATCAACCATTTATTTAGACGATGAAAGCAAAGACTTCCGTCCACCTGACCAAAATGAAGTGAGGATAGCAATATCCTGAAGTGTAACAAAACTGCTGGACCGGACGGTTTATCGGCCGAGCTTTTTAAGGCCGCGGGAGATGAATTGGTAGAGAGCATGCACCAACTCGTCTCCAAAATTTGGTCAGAGGAAAGTATGTCTGATGAATGGAACCTCAGCATCGTTTGCCCGATCTACAAGAAAGGAGACTCTAAACTGCGCCAACTATAAAGGCATTAGACTCCTCAGCATCGCATATAAGATCCTATCCGCCGTACTGTGTGAACGCCTGAAACCATTCGTCAACGAGCCGTATATGACAGCATTTATGGAGATGAGCTATAATACAGAGCCTTGTCTAGTTTTGGCATCCCTGCCAAACTTGTCAGATTGTGCAGAATGACGATGGAGAAATGGTCGCTGTTCCATTAAGTAAGAAACAATTTCACCGGGTACTTTGATGTCAACAAACGATTAAGACAAGCCGATGTGTTGTCATGTGACTTTTTCAACATCATACTTGAGAAAATTGAGCGAAATAAACTTGAAACTTAAACTTAACTTAAATTCGCAAGCCAAAACCAGGGGCAGAATTGGGCACCATTTTCCAAAAGTCTGTGCAACTACTTGCATACGCTGACGACATTGACATAATTGGTAGAACATAGCGACCTGTCACTGGTGCGTTAGCAAGTGTTAGCTCAGAAGCGGCAAAAATGGGTTTATTGGTGAATGAGGGCAACACAAGAAGAGACTCACAACATCGATGAATCGGACAGAACGTCAAGATAGACAGATATACCCTTTGAGATGTTTAGGGACTTTGTCTTTGTTTTGCCTAAGCTGTAAACTCGGATAATTACACAACACCACAGCAGAAATCAAACGAAGAGTTACACTTGCGAACTGCCGTTTCTTTGGCCTAAGAAGGCACCTGACTAGTAAGGCCTTGTCGAGACACATTAAGGCAGTCTTAAGACCCTCATTACCCCAGTCCTGCTCTATGGCGCAGGAGCATGGACGTTAACAAAGGCGGATGAAGATACCTTCATGGTCCTTTCGAACGCAAATTTCGATCGCTTTGGAGGAGATTTAACAAAGACGTCGACTTGGCCAGAATCAAGGACCAAATAAAACCAATAACCTAATAGTCGGTAATTCTGTTACCTACAATTTAACAAAGAAACAAGAGTGGGTGACTCATATATTTGGGAATGAACAAAGCATGACATCTTTTTGAAAGCGTGCAAAAGTTGAAAACCATACTTTATTTAACTACTGGAATCAGTTGGATAAAAACAATTTTAAAGTCATTGATTAGTAAAATGGCACAAATAAACAGATTTCGTTTAATCACTTGAAGAGAATAAATAATTTATTTAATTTTTGTCGAAGTGGGCACATCGCACAATCAGTAAAATGGCCGGCAAACAGCCGTTATAATAGGTTAATGAGAACAGCATGAAATAATATTCAAACACTAAACTAAACACACGAAAGTAATAACTAAACATTAACAACAAAAGGTATTTAAACACAATTTTAACTTTACAATAATTTACTTTACCAACAACTGATTTTAAAAAATGCAAACCAATTTGTTCGAGACTTCTTAAGAGTTTACTGCATTTGGTAATCCGGCAGAATAAGTTCGAAAAGTTTTTCTCTTTTTTTGCTTAAAATGTTTACAACTTCACTATAAATTAATAGCAATAAAATTTGTTACAATTGCAGACAAAAAATTAAAACTTTTCATGAAAGTTGAACAATTTGACTACGCATTAGAGATAACGGCTTAAAAAAATAAGTTGGCGGCCGGCGGTAAGTATAAAAACTCCATGTGTGAAGTGAATAAGGAAAAAAATTCTAATAAGATTGAAGTATGTATAACTTTCTCTTTTCCCCTTTTCTTCGCAATTTGGCGCTTGCAGCAGGCAGATCGCTGTAATTGAGTGAGCATAAGAATTTGAGTGAATCCGAAACATTGAACAAATTAGTTGAGTGAGTTGAAATTCAGTGTTGCCATTACGCAATGTTTAAGTAGTACATCCGCAAAAAATGGTCGTGTAGAATACCTACACTTTTTTAATGGGGACCCTATTACGAAAAGCGATTTGTATTTTTGTATTTGTATTTGTGGCGTATTGCTTGCGAATAAAAAATAAACTAAATATTGTGACGGGAAAAACCTGTCATATTTTTGGAAAAATAAATGGGAAAATTGAAAGTGAAGCTTAGTGGCTGCTCGAGCTAAATTTTAGCTCTTATACAAAATTCTCTCCAAACTTTAGCTGTGCTAAGGCCCCTATTGTGAGTGTTGATAGTTAACCGTGATTGTCGATTGCGATTGATATTTGGTGATTTCACAGTCGCCTGTAGTCGATTATAAATGTCTGATCGATAATTTCTCTTGGAAGTGAAAAAATTTTGTGCGTACAAATAGCTAAAATCAATCGACGCAATCGACAATTGTCGTGACGATCACTGATCCGGCAATCACAATAAGGGCCTAAGTTTAAGCGAATGGATTTTGCCGAGAGGTATGCTGCTTCAGTTAGAAAATTTAATTTTCATTTCATATAATGTATCTCTTAAAATTTAGTGCGTCTTCTCACCCTAAGGTGGCTCTCAAATTAAGGCAACAAGCAATAAACAACAAAGCAACTACTAGCAATTGTCAACTTTATTTTAACCTATCCTCCCATTGAAGCAACAGTATTGAAAGTTCCAGCTATCACGGATATTTTGTCACTATCTACGTACTTTGTACTAAAAACTGGATCGTCAGACATATTTTTCAAAAATTAATTAAACGGATCGATATTGAATTGCCTTGATGTGAGACCTCTAATTCAATTAAAAGCAAAATAATTGTGAGCAATGATATTGCGTGTTTTCTATTACCAGGTTTCTAATTTACCCCTATTGTCGTTGTCGTTTACGATTACGACTCTAAAAAAAACGACACGACTGTTTGGTATTGGCGACTAAAAATAAGCAACTTTTGTCGCGGCGACGATCGACAAATGGCATCTGAAATGTAAAAAAAATGTGGATTGTATTTTTCGACGACGATCGTCGGTATTGCGTGAGTCGTTTTGTGACGACGTTTGTCGTGGAAATGATACATTTCTATCGTCGACTATTTTGCGGACGACTGTGGGATAATGTGTTAAAAAAAAGTATGTGAACTTAATTTTTAATTAACTAAAAGAAAATTATAGTTATTTTGCGGAATGGAGATAACAAATAAAAGACAATTTCTACATTTAGTGAACGAAATGCAGAACAATATTCTTTTGGCAAAATCGTTCACAAAGGGCCTAACAAAAATTGATGTTAATGGACAATGGGGCGACATAAGCCTTATCTCCGAATTGTCTTGGACCACCTTCGACTTCGATAGTCTAAAATACATTTTAAATCTGAAAATAATTAATATTTTTAAAACAATGTCGCCATTGCTTTCAAAACACATCTCAACACACTTCATTTTTGACTTGTTTTATTAAATAATTACTCAACTCGCAAACAAAACACCAGACCAAATATAAATTCGTCGACTGAAATGTCAAACCACATGTGTCATAGTTTGTGGAATGTATTTGGAATGTGAGAGTGCAGACAGACGTTTGCGACAGACGACGACGACAATAGAGGTGATTGATTATTGACGCATTGTAAGAGCTAAGGAAAAGTTCGTCGCTTTTAGTAATCAGTTTCTACCAGTAATTTCCAATTTGAGGTTAATTTCGACCGAATGCTTTATTCGCAAATGTTTAGTGGAACGCGTTTTAATGTCGATTTCGAATAAACTTTGACAATTCGCGGCGAGGATGTTTTCGTTCGCGATAAATAGTTTGGAATTCGAAATTTCGTTATTTAAACTCTTTTTAAGCCTGTTTTCTTAATATATTTTGATGAATTAATCAAATTTTCTACTCTTAGAATAGTAAAATGTCAATTTTCTGTTCATAAATGCATCAAAAGTGGTTTCTTCGCATTTCATCAATTCGTTCGTTCGCTCTCATGGGAATAGTCCTTAATGGGCAACAAAATAAATTTGTTATTGTCTAGAATCTAGATAAATGTTTGTAAATCCCGATTTATTTCGAATTTTGAACACCTGATGACACCAGAAAACATGATTTCATTTGCATTTCGATCGCTTCGGGCAGTTACCTGGAAGAATGAAGAGTCCCCGGCGTGTGAAATGGTTGAAGTCGCAGCGAATGTCGATAAAAGAACCACCAGCGATTTACCAAAATACACGTCAAAGAACAAAATGCGAAAATTTAGAGAAAGTTAATGCAAATTGAGAAACGATGCGCAAATTTACGAGGTTGGTTCGTTTTTCTGGTATTTAATAAGCGAAATAAAAGACACAGCCCTTACAATTTCTGTACAATTTTTAATTCGAAATAGCTTCGCTTCATATACAATATTTTCTTCTTGGTCACACATATGCGTTTTTTTGTTATAATAATGTCCACGAAAGGTTTACGCCCTTTTGGTAGACTTTAAGGCGGCATTCCATCAAGTTTCACGTAAACTTTTAATATACAAATTACATGCAATGACAGTAATCAACCAAAATTGTCAGGCTATTAAAGAAACTACCGAGAGCACTAAATTAGGAACACGGACAGATAGGAGAAGAATTATCAAACTACATATTTCGATACGATATGTCCGGACTAAAGCAAGGTTTCTTCTATATATCACCGCTACTATTCTCTCTCTATTTGAACAATTAACATGAATGTTTGGAAGGTGGCTTATTTATAGTTTCATATAGCTATTGAATATAAGGTTGCTTTTTTATGCAGACGGCATTGTGACCTGGAACTAGAACAACTTTCTTAATAAAATAACTATTTCTTTACGATCTAAATGGTACTTAACGTAAGTAATGTGCAGAGCTGTACAAATGTATGGGGCGCAAGTTGCGGGTCATACGCTTTTTGAAGAAATAGACAAACTCCAAAGATATTTTGTTAAAAGGAAATTTGAAACTGGAAAGGAAGAAGAAAATGACCTTTAACATATTTATTTACAAACATGGTTATAGGTCATTGTCATCTGCACCCAAGCTCCGATTTTTCGCCTGTCAGATAGAGGGTATTTTGTATGATAGTACTTACTTCTGACAGTTATATCTGTCAAACCAATTGTCAGCTGTCAGCGTCAGTTTTACTCTGTAGTTTTTACAATTTAATGGCGATAAGTTACTGTCTTCAACAACGTTCCAAATGTTTAGAAAGTTTTTTCCCAAAAAAAATAGTTTTATGCAAAAAACATTTGTCGTTTTCCATTCGACAAAAAGAAGCGTCCGGCATCTAAAAAATCACTCCGAAAACCGTTCCATTGGCACAAAAATACACTTCTAATGTTTCTGAAAAGAGATTTGCTTCTTAATTTTAAGTCAGAATGCACTTAAGAAGCACTTACAAAAGTGCAGGTTTTGTATAAACCATCCCATTTTAATTTCGTCAAAAAAAGAGGGTGTGCTTTTAAAATTTTGCCAGAAAGGAGTTTTTTTTTCTCGAAAAGGTTGATGAAAGAAACATTTTTAGACTAAATTTTTATTATAGAACTTCCGTTCACTAGCACCTTTACTGAAAGAACTGATGAAATGAACTCTGAAATGATATTAATCAAAGGGTTGAGATGGGATGAGATGCGCCATGCAAAAATGCAAAACACAGATTAATTAGAAGTAAAGTGGATAACGGGAGCAGTCAAAAAAATTTGGCGAAGTTTAAAAAAAGTACGTTTTAGTCGGCTCTCACATTGAGGCAATAATCAATAAGCAACAGGCAATAAGAAACTCGCAATATTATCGCTCACAATTAATTTACTTTCAATTAAATTGAAGGTATCACATCAAAGCAACTCAATATCGGTCCAACGGAAAATGTTGCTGATTGATTGGCCGCGCTCCATTGACCGCTAGATGACTAGCGGCATGCCAAACTCCATATAAAAAAAAACTGACATTTCAGCATTTCCGCTAGCTCTAGCACATATTGTGAAATATTCTTTTCTGGGAATTTTCTCAATCTAAAATAAATAAATAAATAAATAAATAAATAAATAGGTGGCGCAGCAGGCGGGTGACACCCAAGGCCTAGCTTCTCGCAACCATTCGTTTTGTGTGAGTTTCTATTTTTGGGACGGCTGAATTGAGAAGCTTTTTCATGACAGTCATACTCTCAGATGTTTGTCAGACGTTCGCGAGAGGTGGCGCAGTAGAAAAAACTTTAAGATGTAATTTGGGTTTTTCCGGGGATCGAACCTGGGATCCCTCGCACAGTAGTCCAGCACACTAACCACTGCGCTACTGCGCCCATTTTCTCAATCTAGCGCAAATTAACTGCTACACTGAAAAAAATAACGAACTGTCAAAATAAAAGTGAAAGTGCAGAAGTCAAATATGTATTTCCAATTTGATGTAAATTGGGAATTCAAACTCCATGTAATTAATATATCGCCAAAGTGTCCTCCGCGGAGCACTTGGTGCTCCGAAATGAAAATCCAAGTGCCCCGCAGAAAGATGGGACAGAATATGAAAATTCCATAAGACTAGAATAGAATTTGTGCATTGATTACACACTACAAGAATGCGTAAAAATAAATCGTGTACTCCGGAACTTCAGAGCTATCAAAATGGAAACGAATCAATGGCGTTGACGCGTTTCTAAGAGGACCGGAAGTTTTGAGAACCGCAAAAGAAAGGAGATTGGACGCAAAACTACTCCAAAGAAAGATTTGCCGGACAAGTAGAGCCAATCCATTTTTGATGTCCATAAAAATTAGGGAGATTGTTGCACCTAAACTCCATCGAGAAGGCGCGGCCAGGGCTGTTAGGCACTGTGTCATATAGAACAAAATTCTCCTGAATGCATATTCCACAAAAAAAAACTAATTATGCTCTTCCAGGAAGAGCTGGCATTTCGAAGACTCCAAAATTGCAATTTTGGAAAAAAGTTCTTTGGAGTACCAAATCCAAGTTCAATTTAATTGGATCCGATGGAAAAGTTTATGTTAAGGCGTCCTCCAAACAAAGTAAACGCTTCAGGCCATAAAGCATGGATGAGAGAAAGTAATGGTCTGCGGTGCATTCTCCTGGTTTGGTGTTGGTCCATTAGTTTGTATAAGGGTCGACCCTGATTTCTAACACCACAACGATCCTTAGCATACTCCGCGGAGAGTAGAGCAATAGCTTACAGATAACAAAATGAATGGTTCGGATTGACCCGCGCAAAGTCCCGACCTGAACCGACATAGAAAAGGCATTAAAAGCCAAAAAAATCAAGAAATGCTGAAGAGATTTTCGAAAACATTAAGGTGGTCTGAAACTTTATTCCGATGCCGGATGGACGCAGTGGCTCAGTGGTCAGTGTGCTGGAATACTGTGAGAGGGGCCCCAGGTTCGATCGCGAACGTCAGACAAACAAAAAAACTGTCGTAAAAAATTTTCTCAAATCAGCAGTTCCGATTCGGCATAAAATTGTATGTCCCTTCCATTCGTCCCAAAAATGAAAACTCACAGAACAGATGGTTTTGGGAAGCTAGTCCTAGGGTGCCTATACGGACCTGTTGTGCCAAATATTTATTTACTTATAAGATGCCGGATTTTATTGGAAAGTGTTCAGAAGAGATTGACTGCTGTTAGCGTGTTTTCAACAGACAGACAAACAGACGGACATGGCTAAATCGATTCAGAAGTTACTCCTGATTCAGAATATAAATATGTACTTTATGGGGTCTCCGGTGAATCCTTCTTTACGTTAAAAATGTAATGGCAAAGTGAATAGTATACCTGTGAAGGGTATACAAAGTGTTGAAATTCTTATGGAAAGGGAAAGTACAGTGGGACGCGACGCACGGTGCGAGAGAATAAAAGGCGCGCAGTGGGGAATACATATACTTCACTGTAACACCACGCGCTAAACATTATTGACGATTTTTGTCACTTCGGGTTATGGAAATTAGTAGATTATATTTTTCCCTTTATCCCTAAATTACTTTCTTCCAAATAAAAAAAAATCGACAACGCATACGTCACGCTCAAATATTTAGATTATCGAAATGCACAGTGGGCGCAGCAGCGCAGTGGTTAGTGTGCTGGACTACTGCGATAAAGATAGTGTGCCGGTATTGTACCACAGTCACCGAGGCGCGAGGGATAAGCGGCTCATCCACGACGGGTACGCCGCCATCCACCTATGTAACATCCTCCTTAGTTTTAAGATAGTGTGTAAGTTAGTTAGGCGTATTTGAGGGGGTCTTTGGGAGGGGCCGGGCTCGTCAACATGAATGAGTGCCACCGAGACTTGACCTATGCTTATGGCCTCGCTCGGGTGCCGGCGGCGCGTGTGCACCGTGTTGGCGACTGCCAGGCGCCCATCGACGCAATCGGGATGGTGACCAATCGAAAGACTGCTCATCACCCTGATTATAGGTAATTTAGGTTAAGTAGCTTAGGTAGTTTTAAGTAGTTTTAGGTAGTTTTAGGAAAAATAAAATAATAAAGCATCCAAGTTTTAGCCAGTTTTCTTGGAAATTAAAAAACAGTGCAATAGATATAAAATAGATAGATTTAAGGCCAAAAGGCAATAGTTATAAGAATATAGTTAAGTTTAGAGTGCTCGTTAAGAGTCAGTAAGCTAGAATAAGATAAATGTTAGTTTTAATTTAGATTTAATCATTTTTGTCTAGTTTATAAGTTAAAGAAATAAGTAAATAAAAATGAATTTAAAAGTCAAAAGTGCTGGACTACTGCGCGAGGGATCCCAGGTTCGATCCCCGGAAAAACACAAATTACATCTTAAGGTTTTTTTTTTACTGCGCCACCTCTCGCGAACATCTGACTGACATCCGAGAGTATGACTGTCCTGAAAAAGCTTCTCAATTCAGCCGTTCGGACTCGGCATAAAATTGTAGGTCCCTTCCATTCATCCCAAAAATAGAAACTTACACAAACGAATGGTTGAGAGAAGCTAGTCCTAGGGTGTCTACCGCCTGTTGCTATACCTATTCATTTATATATTTATTAATTAACTTAATCTGACGCGCTCAAGTATTTTCAACTATGTACGTATTTTTTTCCCGCCAGTTGGCCTTCCCTACTATTACGGGTCTGTCAGTTTATGCATTACAAAAAGTAGGCCATTAGACTATTTAAGTAGAACTTAAATCGTTTAGTTCGTATCAACATACGGCTGTTAATGGTGTTAGAAAGACATATCCAGCCTTATGTTCCTATGAACATAGCAACATTCTATATTCGTTTCGTTATTCATATGACCAATCTCCACTGTTTATATTACGCCCAAACTCATACTAAAAAAAAATATCTCTGTGAGTTCGATATTTCCAATACCATGTAACATTGTCCAAAAATACATATATTCTGGAGTGGTAGTGGCCGTCTTTTCAATAGAAATACATTTTTAGATCCGAATCTTTTCGCCTTCCTATAACGCAGCCAGCTTCTTCCAGGCAGAAGTTCTGGCATTCAAGAAGGGGTGGGGTATAAAAATAAAGCAATACTTAGACAAATATTTAGATAGAAATATTTAGAAAAAAAAAATAGCCAGGCCGCCGATTAAGGCTCTCGATTCGACCTTGTCTACCTCCAAAGCTTGGAACATAGGAACATAGAGGGAAACCGATGAACTGGTCAGGCTTGGCTTCTTTGTTTTACTTCAAAAGAACAAGAAGAATCTGTCGAACTGAATCATTTCAAGAAATATCTATGGCTATATCTTGCGTTTGAACAACACGGCGAATCCAGAGCCGTAGCTTTGGACATATCAAAGGCATTTGACCGAGTCTGGCATAGAGCCCTATTAGGCGTCTTATGGATTACCACAACAACTCTGCGGATGGATGCAAAATTTTCTTCTGGGAAGATCGATCCAAGTTGTTGTAGATGGTGTATCATCTAATTCGTTTGCTATAAACGCAGGATCTATTCTTTCTCCAACTCTATTTCTTCTGTACATCAACGATTTGCTTGGATCGACAAATAATAATATCTACAGCTTTGCTGATGACAGCACTCTTATACCCTCCATCTCGAACAGTGGGCCTGTGAATGCGGCTACATCACACAGTCAGAGATGTGAACAAATTAGTTCCCTAAATGGTGATCTGGACAAAATCTTAAAGTGGAGAAAAGACAACTTGGTTGTTAATACAAACAAGACACAGCTCACAACTTTTTCTAGGAAAATGTTCCTTCGACCATCCAATCCATCCCAAGGACTCAATGCACCTTCTAGGAATTCAAGAATCACATGGCAGGACCACATATCATATATCGCAAGATCGGCTACATATTTAGAGCAAAGAGGCACTTTAGCCCCAAGCAACTTCTCCTTCTCTAAAAAGCACAGGTTGACCAGGCCTGGAATATTGTTCCCATATATGGAGCTCGGCCCCAAAACATTCACTTAACCTACTTGACAGCATACAGAGACGAGCAGTTCGACTTATTGGAGACCCTACAACCTACACTCACATCGAATCTACAACCGTTGTTGCACAGAAGACAAGTCGCTGACTTTTGCTTGTTCAATAGGTACATGGTATGGTAGACGTTCCGAGAAACTCAAAGACATTATCCGTATCCCTCGAAATGTAACTTTTGGACGCCCCACATGAACATACAGTACACTCTTGGAAACCGCGAGGACATCAATTTTCCAAAACTGTTACAGGAGAAGCAAACTTTTGAGCTCGCTACATACATACACACATTTTGAATGGCCCGTTTATCCATTAAGTGGGTCGCGGGTGTAGGTTACTTAAGTGGACCCTCCATAGCTCTCGATCCTCCGCCATCGACTCTAAACCATCAAGGGCAATCCCCATACGGGTAGAGGAGAGATTATGAATTTGATCTAACCATCTCATCCTGGGTCTACCTAGAGGACGCCTGCCGGATGGTACGGATTCCATAGCGCGTCGTAGGATCCTGGTCATGGACATACGTTTAACATGACCAAACCACCGAAGCATGGACCGCTCCGTCCGGAGAAGTAGCTGCTCGACATTGAGTTCCTCACGTATTCTGGTATTTCTAATGCCATTTCTACGGGTCACACCAGCAATACCACGGAGAAATCTCATTTCGGCAGCTTGTTTCCGCGATCTTATTCTTTCAGTCATTACCCAAACCTCATGACCATAGGTAAGAGTTGGAACAAATACCGAATTAAAGACTGACAACTTAGCTTTGACACCAAGTTCAGTCCTCCTGATAACAGAATGACCAAGCTGTCTCAAAATCGATCCAGCCTGACCAATCCTACAGGAAAACTCGGCATTGCTCCTTCCATCACTCGTGAATAAGACCCCGAGATACTTAAACTTCTCCACCTGTTTCAATGAGCCTCCACTAACATGCAGAGTGCATTGAACAGGCGTTCTAGATCACTTCAGATTTGTTCACATTTACTTCCATCTCAGCTTCAACACAAACGGCTACAAACCGATCGAGTGCGCGCTGAAGTTCAGTCTGAGAGGACCCAAAGATGACCAAGTCATCAGCGAAGAGCAAATGACTTATCCTCAGATCTCCCAATTCGAAATATCTCAGATCTCCCTGGAAATATATTCCCAGGAAGGGAGCAATTTTTAGCAATTTAAGTGCAGAACTAGCATACATCTGCAAGCAACTCGGGGAGTTGATGAAGCGTTGTAGATTCGCCTTGAGAAGTATTTATTTAAAAAAAATCGTACTACCGCCACATATCACCTCACCACAATTGCGACTGCTAGTAGGCAGTGCATACATGACAATTGGCCTGACATATAAAACGCGTCCTGCATAAAATGATTTATACAAAACAAATCAATACTGTACTATGTATTTAAGTCAACTCAATGTGCTCGATATAACTGCCCGACAAAGGACAAACTACGCACAGTAAATGAACATATTATTGCAAAGAAATGGACACACACTCAACGCATCATAATAACAAACCTATCCACCCAAAACTATGCAAATTGTGAATTTCTTCAAATCCAAATGCACTACATTCAAGTCAGTTTTTGAATGAGCTCGTGTAAGGGACATTTTTTCTTATTGCATTCTGTTCGCAGACCAACCAAATAGGACTAAAGGCAAATGTGTAAAGCAAAGGAACAACTAAAAAAACGTATAAAGACAGCAATTAATTGGAAAAAGGCAAAAAGTAGGTTATTTTCTGCCGCATTATTTTGTATTATATGTCGATGATGATGTCGTAATGGAATCACAAATCTATTTATATTCAAAGTGAAGAATAATAACAACTACAACAAAAATCAGCAGCAGCAGCAAACTCATCAGGAATATTGAATTTTTTTTAGCAAGCACATCAGCTGCGGTTGGGATCAGTTAAATTTATTTCAATTTTTATTTGCCGCTCGCATTTCTTCATCTCGTACTAATTGAACGTCACCTCATTGTGACTTGATCGCCATCAGCATCACACACTCATTGATACGATTCTGTTGATGTTTATTAAACACAATTTTTTCTAAATTTAATTTGTGTTGAAAGGCTTTTCTTGTAGGTACCCAAAACAACTCGATAAATCCCTTGCCATTTCAATTATGACAGTACAGTGGTGTTTAACAACTCACGTTGATGACGAAATGTATCAGTTCAACAACATTTTGTTTATTTTTTTGCGAGAAAACCTAAAAAAAAAAAGTTATCAACCGCAAATGATTGCGCATGATACCTATTATTTACCCATGATCTAATTCTGTTTGCTGCTTTAATGGAGAATGCGAATTATTTGGTGTGCTTTTCTACTCTTTTGGTTTTGTTTTACCAAGAGTTGCGACTGCTTGCACACGCAACTTTTCAATAATTTCCACTTTATTGCTAATAGATATTTTTGTGTGGAGAGCATGATTGATGACAAGAATGAAAACAAAATTAAATAGCTAATGATTTTCTCTTGAACGCGGTCAAATGCGATTAAAAAAAATATATTATGGCCAAACCGATATAAGTCAGCCGCGCATGACTTTAGTAGTGAGATATATACGATCGACGATTATTTTGGTGGTGCAATTGAGGCTACTTTTCACAGTTGGATTGGTAGAAAAAGTGCATTGTTCTCAATAAAAGTTGGTATAGGAGTATATTGTTTTTTAGGCGAAGAGGAAGGAGGTTTTCAACTATTTAAAAGGCTTTCTGTAGATAGGTAGGACCTCACAACAGTCGCATCTCTAATTCATTACACAGATATTGAAGGTGGACACGTCCAGGTTAACCAAGTTCAACATACGCTTAAAGAAAATCTAAGGCGGCTCTCAGATTGAGGCAATAGGCAATAAGCAACTATAGCTGCTATAGCAACTGCCAATAAGCAATCAGCATCATTTTTCGTTCGAGCGATGTTTAGTTGCTTTGATGTGAGACCTCTAATTTAATTCAAAGTAAAATAATTGTGAGCGATAATATTGCGTGTTTCCTATTGCCAGTTGCTTTTTGAATGTTGCCTCAATGTGAGAGCCGACTAAAAGAGCAACCTAGGGTCGAATTAACTCATTCGTGAACGAGCAATATGTCACGCATTTATATGGATTATCAAGATTCAAGCCTCAGGTGGAAGGAAAACATAGACAATCGCATCAAAAAAGCATACGTGGCACTATATACCTGTAGAAGAGCATCCGGCCACACATGGGGTTTCAGGCCGCAGGTGCGGCCCATCCTAACATATGGTACAATCGTGTGGTGGAAGGCTATGGAGAAAAAATACCGTCTCTCAAGCCTCACTAAAGTCCAAAGGGCGGAATGAATTGGGATAAGGGGTCCTCACGAACAACACCCACCGAAGAGATGGAAGTGATGCTAAAACTCACCCCTCTGTATATTTACTGTAGCAGTAAAACGGTCAAAAATCGCAATTAGATTACGAGAGTCTGGAATATGGTCATCCAAACCTTATGGACACGCCTCCCTTGTAACCCATGGAGCGCGGCAAAGGTGAAGATAACTACAGACTATCTACGGTCCAACTCTTGTTTTTGAAATCAGATTCAGGAGAAAGGAGATTCAGGAGATAGGAGATTGAAAAAATTCCGGACAGAAGCTAATGGGAGCACAAATGAGTTACAGAAGTAGAGGGGATATCGCTCTATATCGACGGTTTTAAGATAAATGTCGGTACAGGAACGGGTATCTTCAGTGAAACACTTAACCTGCAAGACACAAACCAGTAGGAACTAGACCGCGCGCCGACTTCGCGTGCACCTACCCGATTCTCTCCGGAAAAAAATACCCTGTCTGTGAATACGTGTAAATGTCAAAATTAATGGCGGCAATGATTTTCCATGCTATACCACGGCCTAGGATTTTTCAAGTATGATTTCGTATAGCACCAATACATGAAAAATCCTGGGCCCGCCGGCAGCTTGTAGGCAAAGTCCGTTATGTGGGAGGAGTCGACGGTCTATTATTACTGGTTTTTGCTGCGAGAATCATTCCGAATTAACGATGACTATAGTGTGTGTTTCAAGCGGAAATTGCTGCTATAACCCTAGCGGCAAAGAGACGACACATTGCTGACAAACAAATCACTATATACTCTGACAGCCAAGCGGAGTCAGTCGTGGTGAAGTCGAGGACAGCAAGTCATTGCAAGAAATACCTGTACGAACTATCACAAGTCAACACGGTGGATCGCTTTTCATGGCGGATTGGTATTTTTGTATTTTCAAAAGATGTCAAAAGCGATAGATATTCAGGTGACGGATTGCTGGCGGATTTATTGACACCAATCCTCACAATAGCTATCGCTTTTGAATGGATCGAATCGCTTCTGGAAATATAAAAATACCAATCCGCCATGAAAAGCGATCCGCCGCGCATTTGGGAATAAGCTCCCAGGGCATATGGATACAGACAGCCGGATGAGATTGCAAGAAACGAGTCGAAAATGAACGCATCAATGGCCCTAGAATCTGTAAGAACTTCGCTAAGCACGTTTGCTAGGAAGATTGACATTGAATCCTTGAGTAGAACAAACCTGCGGTAGAACAATCTCAATACCTGCAGGAATGCAAAAGAATTATGGCCAGAAGTGAGCCAGAAGGGATACATGGGATTCATGATTGGACTGAACCGCAAGAATACGCAAGGACACTGTGCAATAGTCGTGCACGCGGAAAGGCTAGCCATACTGCATAATGACTTTTGCAGAAACTGCAGAGACGTTGAAGAAATAGAATCTGTTCGCCATCTGCTTTGCGAATGCCCAGCCCTTAAAAACACAGCAGACACAGGATTTTCAACAGCTTCTTATTCGATGAACTAGAAGATCTGGAGAATGTTGATCTTAAATTAGCCCAAAGTGGCGTGCATTGAAAAGCATTATTGCTTATAAAAAAAAAAAAAAGAACTCCTGAGATTCATACTTAAGGGTGGGTCTCCCTCAGCTACGAACTCTGTGCTCAAGTAAACGTGTTTACATGTATTAGTGCACAGAATTAAAAATAGCCGAGCACACCCTCCCTTACCAAGATCACAATTGTGACTGCAGAGTACAGACTCGCTCAGCTCAATTAATAAAAATAATACAAAATTGTCTGCACAACAAAATAAATCAAAACAACCAATGGGAAGGGAAAGGGACAAGCTGTGCTTGCTGTTGCTATTGCTCCTGTTGCTGCAAACGTTGTTTATCTAATACACTGAAACCAAAAGTGTGTGTGATATAGAATTTCCTAACGCACACTTATGAATATCGCCTTCGTCATAGCGACGTACAATCGCAATCGTAAGCACAAATCGAAATATTTTAATAATAATATCCAAAATCCATAATATGTATACAAATTTTCATTCCTGACCTTAGCTTTTATTTTTTGGCATTTTATGCTGGCTGTTTATAAAAACCTGTTAGGGCTAGTTTGTTATTATTGCTTTGTTTTGTGGGTTTGGGTTCCTTTTTAGTATATCTACATATTATATATTTATATAGAATATAAATCCTATCCAAAAACAAACGGCTGCAGCCCTGCTCGCACCATTTATGGATGTAGGTATGGATTATCTAATTTAATAAAAAGTTTGTCCTGACTGATTGGGGACGCCTAGCCCAAATGGTAAGAGCCAAACTCAAGTTTCATCAAAGTTTATATATAGGAAAATTCATATTTTCCATTCGATTGATGGATGGATATATGTACATATGTATGTCCTATATGTACTACTCCCAAATAGTGTTTAAAAAAAAACTAATAGGTAATAGTTTTTGGCTTTTTTGGCATTTTTTTTTAATTATCCCCCTCCACCCTTTAGAAGAGAAAAATTACTTATTGTAATTATCTTCACTCTACAGAGATATGACCGAGGATATGTCTATAATGAGATCAATTTTGTAGATATACGGCAGCATCATGCTGAAAAAAAACAAGTAAAAGTGTTATCATCGGCCTGGCCGATGCTTTGATACCCTCCACTGTATGTACTGTATATGTACACGCATGTGTCTAATATTGGTTTTGTATGGGAGGTACCAGAACTACTTGACCGACATAGCCCATTTTCAATACCAACCTGACGACAGTAAAAAGAAGTCTTCTCACAAAATTTCATTCGCCTATGTCGATTCGTTTGGACGCTATTGTGTTTTTAACAGACAGACATACGGACATGGCTAAATCGATTCAGAATGTGATCCTGATTCAGAATAATATATACTTTATAGGGTCTCCGGTGAATCCTTCTCGGCGTTACAAATGTAATGACAAAGTGATAATGTAATGTACCTTCCTGTGGAGGGTATAAAAATAACACGAACGAAGCCGGGTGTGACTGCCATGCTAGTACGTAGATAGATATTGAGTATGTATTAATAACTAAATTTAATGTGCACTGCGCGAACTCGCCAAGCGCCCTTGCAATCATATACGAACTGCGCTCTTAACACAATACGTCTGACTCACTTGACTGGTCATGCAAAACATTGACCAATCATTATGATTTATGAAAAGATGACCATTTCAATACCTATCCATCCATCCATACTACTTATAAAATGCAACGTCCGTCTGTTCGTTTCTCCATAACTCGAGAACCATTCGTCCGATTTTCATGATTTTTGTTCTGATTTAAAGATGTGTGGCCAACTTAGTCCGTAGGGTGGGTGAGAATTGCTCAGGAGTAAAGGGATCGCGGGGAGTAAGGGGGGTCTCAAGAACCGTTAGCCGTATGAACTTGATAGTTCGTGTGCTGAGAGATAAGTCAAAATTATTACATACCTCATTCATCTTTTTTCAAAATTCCTCCTATTATGAAAAACTTTTCAAACAAACTTTTCTATTTCGATCTTACTACGCTTAACTTGCCATTGTACTCATAAATTTGTGTATGTCAATTCAAGATATGCTTTTAACTGTTAGGCAATACTTCAGCGAGTATTTTCAGCTAACATTCATCTTTCTGATCCATCTACAGGGTGAGATATAATAAATTGAAAATAGATCTTATGTATTTGGCCAAGTGCGAAAAAAATTGTTTCATCAATTGCAGTTGTGCTTAGGGGTAGGTATATATTGCGTTCTAAAAATAGAATGATTACTCCATCAACGGGCATTCGGAATGAACATTGTAATTGTTCATGGATGGCGTAGTTGAGTTTTATGTAGGGAAGGGATATTGGATATGCATAAAACAAATTACATATGTACATAATGTACGTCTATGTAGTACATAGAAGAAGTTTGTGATGCGTAAGTGGATATATGTAAACAATCGTAGATACATACATATATTTGAGATCTGCAGCTATGGAAAGTGTTACGATATGACCGCGTAGTACAAATAATTAGATCGTACCTGGGACGAGTTTTTATAGATGTGAAATCTTATGTCCATTGACTTAGGACTTTCGGATAGTACAGGTTACGTAAGGACTAAGTTGATGACGGGGGAGGGGTAAAGGGGGTATGGTAGGGACTAACTCTGGAATTATATAGTTATTTGACCCATTTTAAAAATTCTTTCAACATTGTACTGGCTACATCCTCCACGAACCGGCGGGCGGAGCCGCGGGCATTGCTAGTCACCAATAAAAGCGGATGTTGTGTATATATTCTTATACTACACACAATAATTTTCAAAATATTAAAACACACAACCACTAATCTATTTTGAAAAGTTCGGCCGAAAATAGGGAACAGCAAAGCAACCAACCCCTTTCCTCATACAGTAGGTATTTTATTTACGATGACCCAAAATTGCATTTAGGTAGTTTGATTTGAACTCAGCTCATAATAAAAAAATCATCATTCACCTCCCATCTCCCACTCCCATACATATTCTCAAATCTTCTCAAGCCCTCAATCCATATCAATCATCATTCATCATCCCTTACAAATATTCCGCTCTCAATATAATTTTTCATTTCGATTTGATTTCCCTATCATATTCATAATTATGTTACGTACGTGTACCGTTTTGTAGGTAACGTCTACGATGATATTTATCCAATCTGCCTCTATGCCTCACAATCACAATGCTCGATTGACTTCAAACAACAACAACAATAATATTATTAAGTAATTAGTACGTATCTATCAGAAAGCCAAAAAAAGGATCCAAACTTGTTTTCCCAGTAGCAACGAATGCGGCAAACAACAATCTGCAAATAACAGACTCTCGCGAGAGAGCAAAATTATAGAGAAAACGATTAGCGCTGTGTCGGATATTTTGTGAACTACATTGCATATGTGAGCGTGAGTTCTGAAACAAAAATGAAACTGCTGTTAAATTGTTAACTTTTCAAAATGCAATTTTAACTATTTTATGAACCAAATCTTTAATTTGTATTCAATGAACGGATACATAAATGTTTGAATGTTATTCTGCTTTGAAAAGCTGACAAAAATAAGTTCTGGTTGCTCTACAAACACTGTTTCCTTTTGGTCACCTTAATTTGCAGATTATAATAGTTAAACTCAAAAAATCAAAATTCGAAGACGGTCACTAACTAATTTAACCCATTAACTATAAAATAAAATCATAAAAAAAATAAAAAAGTTCCATTTAGATATTGCCCCACCGGGGCGAAAAAAAAACACCCAAAAAATGACGTTTTTGGGACTTTATGGTACATAAAAGTCAAAAAATAAAAATTCTAAGACGGTCACTAACAGCGTCTATTTATTTACTGTCGAAAGCCGTTTACTGCAATCAATTATCTCTTAAGCCCTGCAAGCCCCATCGGGGCGAAAAATCATATACCCTCGAACACCCAGCCTTAAATCGGGGTGGTTTCAGTAGGTAATCGAACTCCACAACCTTCGGTTACTCTTAGCCTCAGTGCACACTTCCAATTTTTGACGCGCGGTGCCGCAGCGTCACCGCTTTTGCGTCTTAGCGGCAAAATGACGCATGTGTGCACTGCTCAATAACAAACAATGTACTGAAAGCGATCTCGCGGGAATCTGTAAGTTTTTTTACCCGCAAGAACGACGCGCGATGGCGCAGCGTCATCGCAACGTCACCGCACGTGTGTGTGCTCCACTCAATTTATTTGTGAGTACTGCAAGACGCAAAATCTAGGTGACTCAAATAAAAGCGGTAACAGGTATGAAATGGAAAATTCCCGTGATTGGACACAATGGACCAAACTGATGCTATATATGAGAAGCTGTGGCAACTGCCACAAGAGCACTCCATTACTTACCTACCTTTACGGATGCGGCAATTCAGTCCATAGATTGCCAGACATCACATCGACTCAAAAACATCTATCAAAGAATCCTTCAGGACAATAATCCTTGACGACGAAATCGTTACTTCAGAAAATCTTGCTTACATACCACCGGAGAAGATCCTTGTCTACCTGACTGTGTCCGGAGTAGAAATATGACTCTAGGATGTAACCAGGGAAAGCACAATATGCTCCTTTTAAAGAGGCAGCAGTGCCAATGGCACATGAAGGTTCTCCCGACTTATAATCTATATTTCTATCCTTCAAGTAGTATCGTTCAGATGGCTCATTCATAACTCGTCGAAAAGAACTCCCAAGCACACCTAGTGTAAGTTTTGAAGCCAACAGATATAGAGCAAACGTCTGATGAAATATTAAGGTTAGGGTTGCTGGTGGTGTAGTAAGACCCATATTAGCATATGCTTCAACATTACAGATTACAAATGCACTGGCCACTTTGTACCACCTGTACAACAGATGTAGACATATTTCTGCACCTTGCATTGCTTGACATTAAACAAGCGTGCTACGATCTATTGCTCCTGACCCTTGGATGTCGACTCAGAAAAGTGCGAATCAGTCGTCAAAGATGGCGAGGACATGTAGAATGGACATAAAGGCTCAGGTCGGAAGAGTTTCGACTCTCCAACAAAGTACGCGAAGACTTTGCTTTTGGTGTCATGCACAAGGACAATGAGACGTCAACCAACTGTAAGCAATTATCCAAAGACCACCCTAACTGGATACGGTCATTGGTTCAACCGGACAGGTCAAAGTTAAAATCAAAGTTTTTCCCGCAGCAAACATCTTAGGAGGCCAAAAATGGCTGGATATGTTTATTAACGCCAAATATGTATGTAGGTATATCTACCATCTACTCACCTACCCCGTCTGACACATGTTTTTGCTTTATTTCCCGGCCTGTACGGCGCTCTAAAGGTTAAAGTAAAACAGAAAATATTTGCACGACTCTTCTGTCTATTGATTATACAATTTTATCAATCATAAGTTTAATAAACATTTATCAAAAAAATATTTTTTCTAACAAGCGCAGATAGACACCTTAGCGTCACGCATACGATAACTTGTGTTGAGTCACCAAGATAATGGGGTCAGCAGCAGCAGCGTAAGAATACGACCAAATGTGGAAATTGCATTTGCAAACAACAACTATCTATACAGAATACAGCTAATTAAATATATGTACTCACTTTTGATTTGTCGTCATTTGGTCCAGTTGTAGGAACAGCAGCTGATTTAGCAGCACTAGCTGAGGTGTATATCGAAGGTGATGTAGTGCTGATTGTTGTTGTCGAATGACCTGCAACCGTTGATAAATTCGTATCATTGGCATTCACTGGTACTCCAGCAGCACCTTCGGCAGCGGCATTACTAGTTGCTGTCGTTGTAATTGATGAGCAACCAACAACAGATGACGTCGTGTTACTATCATTGTTCATTTTTGATATTCAACTTTCAAATTGCATTTGATATAGGAACAGTTAATGCTGCTGTCGGTTAATTTTGCAACTAACCTGCGTCTCAGTTATTAGCTCAGGAAAAACGATCGGACTCCTCCTCCTGTGATGGATGTTGAGGATGATTCGGATTTCGGATGACAAAAAAAAAAATGATGCTAATGAAGATGTGATGCAATTAATTGATTTTCACGAAAGTGTGTTCTGACGCCACACATTAGCACATCGATCTCGTTTATAATTGTCGAAAATGTCGTTTTGCAGTTTATGGTTCGCACTTTTCCATACCTAGGTCTTGATTTTATTTCAGATCTTTCCAAAGGCTTTGGAAGTTTATCATTTTTTTCTTAAAATCACAGTACAATTTTCTGACAAACAGATTCTTTTTTTTTTTCCTCCCGATTGACTAGTATTCCGTTTCAGTTTTTCTCATTAGCCAAATTCTAATAAGCACATAAGCCTTCTTATTCATACACAAAATTGGTCCGTGAAACAGAGATAGATATATAGGCTACTTTACATATAGATGGAAAATCTAAATAAGCAATTTTTTTGTTTGAACGCTTTGGATGTTTAAAAAAAAACAAATTCAACTAGGAACTAGAAATTCAATTGTTTTGTTACACAAAGAGATCGTTAAAGACGAGAATAAAATTCAATTGCAAATTGAAATGCACACCGTACGGCGTACGAACATACATATATATTATGTATATCTTACTCAACTCAGTCTAGTTAATTTGTATTTTTTTCACTTGTCGAAACAAAAACATGTCATCACTGTTTAACGCACACTGAATGGAATGAGTGGAAACGCAGTAAAGGTAAAATTCTGACAGGCACGCACTACATTCGTCTCTTTCTATATTGAAAATTTACAAAACACACACGTCATTTTCCTCTATGCTGCTCTTTTTTTTCATTCGTCTACGACTGGGATCGGGAAAAAAAAAATAATTTACACCTCTTTTCTTTTCCAACAGGATATCTTATCTGGCGTTGTACCGAGCAACAATTAGTTTCCTGTTTTTCTTTTTTATGCGTAAAATTTGATATATTTTAAGAATTACAGGCACAATCGACTAAATATTTATTTCACTGTTGCAAAGTGCAAATATCGATGCGATCGCTGTCAAGAACTGTTCGCAAGTCACTGCTGCATTTTATCGAAACACTACACTCGCAATTTTTTTTTTCGTCGTTTTAGGTCATATTCAATTTCCAAATATAAATTAACAATCTTGTCGTCACATTTACATCACTTTTTGGGGGATTTGGTATGAAAGAAAAATGTTTCTCCCCTTATTTGCGATTTCGTTATCCGAGTGAAAAGTTTAGTGGAACCACACAAACACACCGCCCGAGTAGATTTAACGTCCGTAACTATACAAAGTTTGGATTAAACGTTATATTAACCAATCCAGTGGTCTAGTGATACGTTTTTCCAAAAGTCTGCACAAAAATTCGCAAGAAAAACGTCGGCCATGACCAGAAAATCTAGTGGTAAGTAGCAATTCTGCTTTTGCGATAAAATTCTTTTTTCTCCGATGATGGGATGAAAAATATATCCCTGTGAAGTTGGTTATGGTTAAAATAGGGAAAAATGAATAATTGTTTGGACTGTACTTCGGACATTTTATTGGAAGCTGTGTTGGAATTGGGGTGTAATAGGGGTTAAAACCGTTGGCTTGGGTTGAATTATTATTTTTCCTAGGTACCTACGGCTTTATTGAAATGTGAAAAATTTAGATCAAAGAATAAACAAGGGAAAAAAGAACAACGATAATAGTAATTTCAGCGAACAGCTGCTTTCTTTGACATTTATATCCACAATGCACCCAATGTCAAAATTTATATAGAGAGTATTTGGAGAAAAAAATTGGAGAGCAGCTAAAAGTTAGTCTCGCTCGAGCTGCGTACGATAAAATGAACACTATTCACATAAGAGCAAACGAATGCGAAATAAAACGCAAAAAAGCACTGTTGATGCTGTTAAAAACAGAAGTTGCACATTTTACTATTCTAAGAGAAGGATAATTATTTTAATCCATGTAAACTAGTTTAAAGACAGTTTAAATAACGAAATTTATTCGCAATCCATATCATTAATAGCGAACTTTTAAACTAGTAGGTATTATAAATTGCTGGTAGAAACTGTTGACTCAAATTCACCAACCAAGAAAAGTGTTCACGTAATCGGACTGTCAAACCCTCAAATATTCGTTCGTTCGCATAAAGTT
This sequence comes from Cheilosia soror, assembly GCA_949372485.1. Taxonomy (NCBI): domain Eukaryota; kingdom Metazoa; phylum Arthropoda; class Insecta; order Diptera; family Syrphidae; genus Cheilosia; species Cheilosia soror. Next base: position 75,851,558 of record OX443561.1, on the reverse strand, counting down.
GGTCGCTTTTATGTAAATAGTCCTCCGAGCCGTATGTTAATTGCGCTAAATAAATATCTTTGGCTAATTTTAGGGATACGCGAACGAAATTTAGAACTGTCAAAAAATTATTCTGCTTCGGGAGCAAGATTATAAATTAATTTGTTGACGTTTTCCTTCTCTTGAGAGGAAATAAAACATTGAATTTCAATAGCGTGAAATTCGATAAATGTCAAGTTTGAAGTTTGGTGAACTTCTCTTTTCAACACTCACTATTGGCGTATTTTTTGGGAAGTGAGTATAACAAAACTAAAACTGAGTATAAAAGTTTTGCATGTAAAAGTAAAAGTGAGCTAGCTATAGATTCTCAAAAAAATATTAAGAAAGCAGCTCAATAGCTATAGAACTACCAGCTAGCAATAGAAATCACCTTCTGCATGGACAGCCAAGCAACACTTTAACTCCAATCTGGTAAGCCCCAAATCCGTAAATCAGAGCCTCTCGGCATTGAGAGCATTAAACCATCACACAGTAATGCTGTGCGGGGTTCCTGGATATGTTGGGGAAGAATGGGATGAAGCAGCAGATAAACTGGCTAGATGCGGCTCTGAAATGGACGTAATATTTACTGACAGACAAGTATTACCAGCTTTCAACGCAGCTAAGGGCGTCATTGACAATGTCACATTAAACTTGGCTAAAGAACGATAGAACAACACTACCGATTGTACTATAACTCGTAGCTTGTGGCCCGCAATGGACACTACAAGGTCATAGAACCTAACATTTCACATGGAAATTGAACGAATTGATGAAATGCGAACAAACCACTTTGTATGCATTTATAAACACAAAATTGCACATTTTATTATTCCAAGAGGAGGATAATTAATTATCCTACCAAAATGTATTAAGAAAACAAGTTTATAAACAGTGTAAATAACGAAATTTCGAATTCCAAACTTTTTGCCGCGAACTTAACCTCAAACTAGACATTGCTGGTAGAGACTGATGGCTGAAATTGGCGAACTGTCGTGTTCATGTGAAAGGACTGTCAAAAATTGCGAATATTCGTTCGTTCGTAGGTAGTTGGTCGCTCTCATGTGAATGATTCTTTACCAATGAAGATGTTTTGTGGATTGTGACACAAAATTGAGTTCCTTCTACAAATCTTTCGCAATGGGAATTCGTTAAAGAAAACTAAGCGCTGTTTTCAATACAGGACAAGCCAACTGAATGTGGCCATTCAACTGTCAATGTCAAATTGATCGTTGTCGCAATTTGGCGAATAGTTCTTGTTTCTGGTATTCTGGCTCTTGCGCAGAATTAGTTTTTTCTTCCTATTTGTATTCATTAAATGCGAAAAAACTAAACCACTTGGAGGTCGATTGTGTTGCGAATACTTTTACCAGCGGCTGAAAAGTTATTTAATTTAGAAATCTGCTTAAATTGATAACATCAAGTTTTAAAACAGGTGATTCTCCCTCTCAAAATGGCCCAAGAAACTGAAAATATTTTCCTCTTCATTCCAAATTTGATTGGTAAGTTGACCTGTGTATACCTGTGCAAGAAATACATACCGTATTATTGCGGAGCATAATTAAATTATCCAATTATCGGTACAAACTTCATGGATGATATAATTCCATGGAATTTAAGTATAATTTATGACTCTACCTAGCTTTGCTTAATATTTTATGCTACATCTATTGTATGCGGCTACCCTACGGAATGGTGTAGTTCCGATGATGATATCTGGTTTCTATATATTTCAGGATATGGACGAATTATCTTGGCAATTATATCCTTTTGGTTTATGTCGACTAACTATTTGGTTTCGGGATGGTGTTATGTAATTAGCGCCCTGCTGGACAGTGTGGATGGACATGCAGCGAGAGCTTTCAATCAGAGTGAGTATATGCAATTTCCTTGCGGCAATGAGCTCATGCCAGAGGAAAAAATAAACAAATAAACTATTAACGAGAAAGCATACATATGGTTAGAAAACGTCAGAGCAGCGTTCCTATAAACAAAGGTTGTAACTTGCTCAACTTTAGTACACGCTATGTAATAATGTGTATGTATCCCGAAAGATATTTTAATTGATAGAGTATATTGAACACATGCAAACATGCGCTAAATTGATTGATAATAATACTGATTGGAAAGCATTTAATCATTTAGCAATATTCAGAAAAGACATCTACTTGCCCTGGCAAAAGTCGTGTGGACTTGTTATATTCAATTATTTTCTGATCATTGATATGCTCAAACAATGAGGAACCGACTGTTGAGAGCGAATAACTTGCGATTTTCTTATCAAATTGTTGATGTCTAAACTTTAATTCGTTTAAGATTGTGTAGTTCTGTTGTTTTGTTATCTAAATTTAGCACCTTGATAGGTGTTTCAAATCTAAACAATTGATTGGAATGAATCAACTTTTAACATGGGTGGGGTTAGGCAGCAACTAGGTGCCCCATTCGATCAAGTTGTATATCTTTAAGGACCGTTTGCTGATAGCGACACCACGATTTAAGTTTACACATAAATGCTTATGTGCTACCTAAATCGCTGAGTCGTATCAGGAAATGGCTGCAGTCAAGCCTCATACTATCGAAACTAAACATATCTCTTTATTTAAGGCACCCGATTCGGAGCTATGCTCGACCAACTGACAGACCGTTGTGGTACTATGGGTCTTCTGGTGACACTAAGCTACTTTTATCCCCAGTATATGTTCTTCTTCCAGCTATCGATGGCCATTGATGTTGCCTGTCACTGGCTGTACATGCAAACGTAAGACCCGCTCCAACCCCGAGCTGTATGTCTATATTAACTGTTTGTCTTACAGGAGCGTCACAGTTGGAAAATCTTCACACAAAGCGTTTGATGTAAACGAGAATATTGTCATGCGGCTGTACTATCAAAAGGATGTTCTAACTTTTATGTGTTGCGTCAACGAGTGTTTCTACGTTTGTCTCTATATGCTTCACTTCACTTCTGGCCCAATGTGTAAGCATAATTTGGACTTTGTATGTTTTTTTTTGTCTAATTTTTAATTCCATGCAAATTAGTATTCGGCTGTTCACTGTTTAAAATTATGGCATTTGTTACCGCACCATTTGCGGTGTTAAAGTCCCTTATATCCTGCCTACATGCATATGTTGCTAGCATTGATTTGGCCGCCGTAGATGTACGCGAGCGCGAGGAGAAACGACAAGAAAAAGAACTCTCGAAAAAGGCCGAGTAGAGCCGCCACAGCAAACGGCTTTCATCAAAAAATTCCAAGTGGCGAACAGGGAGATACTTCCGATTGCAATTAACAAAACTATAATTATTCCTTTATAATTTATTTGATAAATCGTATAATTTAAATGTACACTAAGAATGTATACAACTCGTGTCGAAAGTGAATTTTGACTATATAAGCTGTATTTATTTCTAAACTAAGATTCTAGTAAAAAATGCACGTTGTTAAAGAAATATATAAATATTTTCTTTGTGATTTAAAATTAGAAAATAATAATTATTATTGTTTGGTTAGTATTTATTCATTGGTTAAAAATTTGCATTTCAATATAATTTATTAAAACAATATAAGTAGAAAACACTTAAAAAGAACTGTAATATGACATATAGACGTAAACTGTAAGTGCAAAAGTGAAGGACTTGAGATGTTTTTCGTGTGGTGATCCTGAGGAGTAAGAAAACTTGAAACCCCCAAAAGAATTTCCTTTTTACAGATTTTATAAATGTTTTTGTTTTCATCGATTGTGTTTTTTTTTGTAGGTAAAATTGATTGTAAATTTCTCATTTGTGTAGTTTAAATAACATTTGTGTATTGTAGGTAAATGGATGTGAGTTTTGAAAAATAAAACTAAATGTTTGCAAAACAAATGTCGTACCTATCTTTTGGTGTTATGTAGTCTTTCTCAGACGTTGATCAATTGAATATCTACCCTGTCCGTTGGGAATAATTTAAACTGATGATAACTGATGTCGGTTACGACTGACAGGGACAGCTGTTTTTTCGAGGCTACTAAATTAAATGGCAGTAGGTATCGACAGGAAAAATGAGTTCCAATCGTTAAAAATCGACGAAATTTTTGAGCCAGATCAGTTTTTGCAGATCTCGATATTTTTCGAGATTTTTGACTTTACACAGCTATTTTACGTCATTCAGAATTTGTTTTTAAAACAAAATTGCGAAAAGCATTTACAGTGAACTCTCTCATAAGCGGACACCAATGGTACCAACAAATTTGTCCGGTTATAAGAGGTGTCCGGTTATGAGAGGTGTCCGTAAGGAGAGAGTACACTGTATTCAGAATAATAATTTGGAAGCAATTGTGTGTTTTCGTTCGGAATACGAAATTTCGTTATTTAAACTGCTTATAAACGTGTTTTCTTAATACATTTCGATTGAATAATTAATTATCCTCCTCTTGAAATAATAAAATGTACAAGTTTCTGCTTTGTTCGTTCTCATGTGAATGGTCCTAGGCCAGCCGCACATTGGATACGATTTCGTACGAATTTCTCTCGTGCGAACACGAACGAACTCGCACGAACAATCCCTAGTGCGAGTTAGTCGTACGTATAATTCCGACGTCCGAATTCAATCCCAACTTGTTGGGATTTTTAAACACGTTCGTGCGTTGATGCATTAAGGCTAGCCGCACACTGAATACGATTTTCTCTGTTAAATAAACAGTCTTCCGCGTCCTATACCCCCTTTTGTGTCCATAAAACCAAGTAAATACATTTTTCTACATCCACTTTTATGGTACACGGGACACTGTCTATTTAACTGAAAACACCGCATTCAGTAGGTACGCGCACTGAATTCGTACGACCATATTCACACGTTTACATACGATGCAAATTCGTATCCAATCTGCGGCTAGCCTAAAACAAGAACTATTTATCTTGTCTGCATTTGAGATTTTTCCTTCTACACAATGGACAGGACACTTTCGAAGTCCCTACAGCCTACACCCAGCCGCATAATTTTTCCACATGCAATATGCGGCCATTCGTTTGAAATCAATCCGTTTGTAAACCAGTTGTCAAACTGAAGACGCCCCCCCCCTAGCTTCAATTCAGCAAGAACTTCAAAGCCAGTATAATACGATTAAGGATTCGATCACCTTCAAATCCAAAATTGATCTCTAAGGATGAACAATTCAAAATTATACTTATTTGGGTCCCATGCCGGGGCATTGAGACATTGCAATTTACAATAGTACCCAATTGCACGACTGACACTAGGCCTGTTTTATTGCACATCTATCTCAGTGAAGTAAAGTAAAGTACAATCTTCAGCACGCAATTACAACTATAGGCGTATTTTTTTGAGAATCTATAGCTAGCTCACTTTTACTTTTACATGCAAAGTTTTTATACTCTTGGTTTTGTTATACTCACTTTTGGTTTTACATGCAAAATTGTTGTAGGTACTCAGTTTTGGTTTTGTTATACTCACTTCCCAAAAAAAATACGCCATATATAGAGTCTTAAAAGTGGCAAGCAGTGTGTAGTTGTTCTAATTGCGTGTTTAAAATTCTACTTTACTTTGAGACACTGAGATATATTGCGTGCTGAAGATTCTTCTTTTACTTTACTTCACTGAGAAAGATTGCCAATAAGGGGGCCTAAAATGTGGACAGGTAAGGTATACACGCGAATTACTGTTGGCAATTTGGCTTTTAGGAAAGAACAACAAATTCCCAAAATATATCCGAAAAATCCCAGTCTAGTCGATGGAGAAATGTCCCATCGAACTGAACGAAGCTATCAAAACAAAATTTGACACATGACATTTGGGTTGTTGATTGACACAAAACTGAGAAAACAGGAAAACTTGGAGGAATTTTCTGAATTCGGTGCAAAAAATGGAAGTAATTCCTTCTAATTTTAATACAATATGCCGAACTTGCATGAAAGCTAACATAGAACCTCTCAAGAAGATATTCCATTTGAAAGTCCACATATCCGAAGAAGATAAAACCATTTGTGAAGTGCTTGCCTCAATTGTCTCCATTGAAATGGAAGATAGTGATAGCCTTCCTCAAGGAATATGTACCGAGTGCGTGGAGAACCTGGTGAATGCTTACAGTTTTCAACAAATGTGTTTGAACTCGGATACCTGTTTGCGAAGTACACTCGCAGATCAGATTGCCGACGAGCAAAAAGTCAGTACAGAGCACCTGCTTGACGAATTGCTGTCTGGAGATGGCAGTGTTATTGACAATCAAAGAGATTTTAAAGCAGAACTAAACAGCGATGATCATGTAGGAGAAGAACATCTGTAAGTTAAATATTAATGTACATTTTAAAGGAAATTCTGAAAAGAGTCTTTTAGTCGAGCAGCAAATGCAGTGGAAGCTATACTCGAATTTTGTTCTACACCGCGAGTAATTGAATTAAAAGAAGAAGATGTAAACTCTTCAGCAGATCAAAACAATGATAACGAAGAGCAGTCGGATAATAGTGTTGGTGACTTCAATATCGAACATGATGATGGGGAAGCAGTCAAAAGTCCGGCAGAGTTTTCTGCTGATCCAGCTGACATTGAAATCGAAAAGTATTATTTATTTCGTAGAACTTGGACCGTTTATTACATTTTATTTTGCAGGCCAAATCCACGCAATCGTCGCACAGCCTGCCATACTTGCGAGGCATGTGGCAAGTCGTTCGACCGAAAGCACCGTCTCAATCGTCATATGAACGTACACAAAGAGGAAGGTAGGCCATATGAATGCGGCCATTGTAAACGACGTTTTATCAAAGAAGCACATCTGAAACGCCACGCCATAACCCACGAAAATAATTTCCAGGAAAGAGCAGAGCAGCAAAAGAAAAATCCCGATGGCTATCAATGCCCAGAATGCCCGCGAAAATTTCTAAAGCAGGAGTCGCTGGCTTCCCACATGCGAACCCATCGCAAAAACATAGATCCTACGAAGAGTTACCCATGCGACACCTGTCCAAAAGTATTTACCAGGTTATACCGACTCACAAGACACAGGAAGCTGCATGAGGAGCATCGAAAGTTCAGCTGTGACATATGCGAAAAAACCTTTGGCTTAAGTGCTCACCTCATTGACCATCTTAACAAACACAGCGGTATTAAGCCGCATGTCTGTCATTACTGTGATAAATGTTCGTATTCATTGTACAAAGCCTTGCCAAGTGTAATCATGTATGGTTTCTATTTCCACAGCCTTCCTGCAGGCATGCACACTAAAGGACCATTTGCGAACTCATACTGGCGAGCAACCGTTTCTCTGTGCAGAATGCGGCAAAGCATTTAATAATGCGAGTAACCTGCGGCAGCATCAGTTAAGGCACACTGGCATCAAACGCTACCAGTGCCCTGAGTGTCCAAGTAAGTTCACATGCAAGAGTGGCCTTTCCTCGCACATGAGTACGCATCGCAATCAAAAGCCGTTTGTGTGCGATACTTGTGGATCAAGATTTACCAAACCTTACTCGTTGAAGAAACACGAGCGGATACACACTGGCGAGAAGCCATACAAGTGCGATTATTGCGAAATGCGGTAAGAATCGTTTCGAATGCCTATACAGAGTATAATTTTTGAAGTGTTTGTAGGTTTGTATGCTCGGATCACATGAAACGCCACAGGCGGACGCATACTGGAGAGAAACCATATGCTTGCAAGTACTGCGAACGTTCCTTCGCACAATCAAACGATATGATCAAACACTTACGATCACATGTTGGCGAGAACGTCTATAAATGCGATCAGTGTGAACAATCATTTCGCCTAAGCACAGAACTGAGAAGACACATAACGGAGCACTACAAAGTCGACAAGGCTCTTGTAAAGGAATCCCCCCAAATTAGTTCCAGCACGTAAGCACGTTATAAATATTTAAATCAGAAGAGGCTTAAATATGATAACGATGCACTGCAATGTAAACGATGTTTGATCAATCAGACTTGTTGCAAATTAAACATGCATTACAATAGTTAAGTACATTGTGTTCTAGGTACTTTTAGGAAAGATTTCAGTTCTGCATCGACATCCATGCCGAATAGAATAAATGAAAGAAAGTTGTAAATTAAATGTTCAACATAAAAATTGTTTTACCTACCATTCCTTTTGCCACCATAAGTTTCCTTTCAAGGATTTTGTCCTGCTGAAAGCACATTACATAAATAGTGTTTCTGTTTACTTTTTAAATCGAATAGACTAATGGTAATGTGAATAAGTTTCACTGTATCCTAAAAAAACGTTCAAATCGAATTTTTCCCGAACGGGGAACTGTTCACTTTGCGGATTCGACGATACCAAAATATTCTTTTCCGTGAATAATTCCCCACGGCGGATTCCACGATAGGGGTGAATAAGTAGGTACTGCCAGGTGAAATATTGAGAAGTCAACAAATTAACGAACGGTGCTACGTCAAACCAAACTGGAACAAACAATTGGGTCAACAAGAACAGAAACGACCAAAAAATAATTTGAAGCGCCTTGCTACAACGTAAAAATAATGTGTTGCTGCTGCATTTGTGCTATAGATATTTGATCCCAATTTCTCTTCGAAATTTGTACTGTATCAGCAATGCAGCATCTACTTTGGAAAATCATTCATTCATTAGGCCTTTGAAGTAAAGTAAAGTACAATCTTTAACACGCAATTACAATAACTACACATTGCTTGACACTTGTGTGCTGAAGATTTTACTTTACTTCACTGAGATAAATGTGCAATAAAACAGCTAAGTATCACCATGTTTGTATTCCTTCTTTATTCCATGAAACAAAATATAGACACTAACCATCTATGACCTAACCCATGAATGGGTCTTTCATCGACGAAACCGAACGACTTTCCATACTCGGTATGAGTGTCAACGACAAACTCTGTTGCAATGACCACATATATATGAAGTCACCAAAAACTCTACGAAATGTCTAGGTTTCTTAAATCGATGTAAGCAGTACTTTACACCCTCCGACTTAGCTTCAATATACAAGGCCTTTATTCGGCCTAGGCTTGAGTACCTACAACGCTCATATCTGGTCAGGTGCACCAAAAACTTCATTGCACCTACCAGATATAACTCAGAAGCGCCCGATAAAACTTATAGGTGAGAGAAATATAGCGGAGTCAATTGATCCGCTTGAACATCGCAGAAATGTTTCTTGCCTTTCCTTATTTTATCGATGGTCTAATGAAATAGCTAACTGCATTCCGCCCCTTCAACAATTCTCTAGCAACACCCGTCACACATCAAATGCGCATCAGTTCAACATAAAGCCTACCTTCGGACGTACTGTAAAATATAAAGATTCACCCCTTTCGTGAATAATATTTCCCCCGGAATGTTTCCCATTCAGCAATTTACATTGCTGACAATGGAAAAAATTCCATCGGAATTTATTCGCGATACCCCCAATTCTTTTGTACGTCGAACAACATGCACGTGGAAAAACACAAATTACATCTCAAAGTTTTTTCTACTGCGCCACCTCTCGCGAACGTCTGACAAACATCCGAGAGTATGACTGTCATGAAAAAGCTTCTCAATTCAGCCGTTCGGACTCGGCATAAAATTGTAGGTCCCTTCCATTCGTCCCAAAAATAGAAACTTAAGGCCCCGACCCATAGAATCCGTCGCATCCGTTGCGTCGACGGATTGACGTATTCGACGGAACGAACAGTCCCATAGAATCCGTCGCATACGTTGACAGCCGATGACATATGAGAGACAGTTTCTCTCATTATCTTATATTTCCACCAATGAAAATGCTTACTTTCACGCTCTGCCAACTGTCAACGGTTCGACGTACAGAAAAGTAGAAAGTAAACCTACTTTATCCGTCGCATCCGGCACGTACGTTGCTCATGGGTCACGTTTCATAAACTACTGTGTATTCTATCAACCTGTCAGTCGAATACGTTGCCGCAACGGATGTGACGGATTCTATGGGTCGGGGCCTTTACACAAAAGGAATGGTTGCGAGAAGCTAGGCCTTGGGTGTCACCCGCCTGTTGCGCCACATATTTTATTTTATTAACCCTTCCACTCATGCTGAGCTCTAGTAATTTATAAAAAAAAACCAACAGAATGTGAATTTGTTTTGAAAAATAAAGCCAACATAAAAGTAAAGGTTTCACGAAAACAAGGCCCCGACCCATATAATCCGTCGCATCCGTTGCGTCGACGGATTGACGTATTCGACGAAACGAAAAGTCCCATGGAATCCGTCGCATACGTTGACAGCCGGGCCGATGACATATTGGAAACAGTTTCTCTCACCAATGGAAGCGCTTCCTCTCACGCTCTGCCAACTGAAATTCAAGCGAGTTGAAGAACTTGATATCATGGAGGTAAAAATCGATAACTCGGCCCTTTTCATCGTCCCAATCTACCTGAATTGTAACAACTGGACGAAGGATTACGATCAACTTTGCGAGGTTCTACAGGCCTTAGGGTCAATGGATCTACTTCTTCTTGGCGACTTTAATGCAAGGATTGGATTATCTCAAAATAACTTTGTTAGTGGCCAGCAATAATCAACACAACCCGCAGGTCAAAAGATGAAGTATGTGATGGAAAAGGTGATAAGATCCTGGAAATTGCTGATACCGTGGATGCTAAAATCTTAAATGGAAGCTGCAAAGGAGATCCGAATGGCGAGTATACATTTATTCGGGGAACGGCGTGTTCAGTCATAGATTATTGCTTCGTGTCAGGAAAGTGGAACTCGATTCTGAGTAACTTTAGAATAGCTGCTCAAACGTTCTCAGACCACATGCCTTTGGAAATTGTGTGCATAGTTTCAGGAACAGAGGAAACGCTCAACACAAAAAAACTGGGACTCCTGCCAAAACTGTTATGGAGAAATAGTTTTCAAACGAGTTACCAAACAAATCTCAACATGGAACTTGCCAAACGAAGGTTAGAGAACAGCCCGCTACACATGGAGGACCTAACGCGTATTATATGCAATGCTGTTCCAGTAAGCACCCAAGTAAGACGTAATGATAAGGGCAACCCAAAGCAGGCTTGGTTTGATGCAGACTGCCTTAAAGCTAGAAAAAAATCCTTCTCGTTTCTTGGACTTTTAAGGAAATATAACACCGATTTGTTCAAAATCATGTACACAGTAGCCAATAGGGACTTTAAGCAACTCTGTATTGCAAAGAGAAAGCAACTGGAGCAGAAAACTATTGCCGTCCTAAATGCGGCAAGGTCGTCAGCAGAATTTTGGAAAGCTGCAAAAACTATAAACGGGAGAACCAACATCATTTCATCATCCCTTCAAGCGTCCGAACTAAGAGCCTACTTCATGAAATTGCTTAACGCCCCACAGTTTTCGCCGCTTCCGCACTACGCAGCTCCGTATTTTACCAATGAGCTTTTAGATGCTCCATTTACATTAGCCGAAGTAAAGAAAATAAGTGAAAAATCGAAAAGTGGAAAAGCGCCAGGAGATGACAGAGTACCAGTGGAATTTTTTAAGAACAGTACAACAGAGTTCATGTCTGCTTTGACAGACGAATATAATAGAATATTTGTGACAGCACGTGTTCCAGAAAGCTTCAAAAGGGCTATAATTTTTCCTTTACATAAAAAAGGACCACACGATAACCCGGAAAACTATCGAGGCATTTCCTTCTTGAATTCTTCCGTCAAGTTGTTTAGCGCTCTAATCTTCGATAGACTCACACTGTGGATTGAAAATAATACAGTACTGAATGAATTTCAAGCTGGTTTCAGGAGGAAATACTCGACTTCAGACCAAATATTCACCCTAACAAACATAGCGGATAGCTTCATAAAAAGGAAGAGAAAGCTTTACGCCTTCTTCGTTGACTTTCGAGCTGCTTTCGATTCAATTGCACGCGAAGCGCTTTTTTATAAACTACATGCGATAGGAATTTCAAGCAAAATCGTCAGCATTTTGAGAGCGTTATATGAAAACAACGTAGCGTATGTATGGGATGGTGAGTTTGTTTCTGAAGAGTTTACAACTGGAACCGGAGTCAAGCAAGGATGTGTTCTGAGTACGTTGCTTTTTATTTTGTATGTAAATGACATTGTGGAGGCAGTTGGAGGAGGTATCCAATTTGGACATCTGTGGGTACCAGCCCTTATTTTTGCAGATGATATAGTTTTTCTGGCTGAATCTGTAGAGGGAATGCAGCGTATGATTAACCGACTGGAAAGCTACTGTGCACGTTGGAATTTGATCGTTAATTTAGATAAATCTAAAATAATGGTCTTCAGAGAAGGTGGAGGTAGATATTCACGCAACGAAAAGTGGACCTATAAGGGAGAAATTGTCCCTATTGTTCGGGAATATAAATATTTAGGGGTACTAATCACTTCAAATCTCAATATGAGAAAACATCTCCACAATAAATTATCTGAGGCGAAAAGAGCTGTATCTGCAGTGTGGAACCGTTGTGTGGATAATAAGCATATTGAGCATAGTTCAAAAATCAAACTGTTTCGTGCGACCTCGGCTTCAATAATTCTTTACGGAGCCCAAGTTTGGGGATATCGTCAATTCGAAGAAGTGGAAAGATTCCAGAGGTATTTCCTGAAGCGAATTTTCCGTTTACCAGCTTGTACCCCCAATTATATGTTACACTTAGAAACAACAGTACCACCATTGTTCTTAGAAACACTTAGGCTCCACTTTGAGTATGCCATAAAAGTGTTGGAGATGGATGAAAGAAGGATCCCAAAGCAAGTGTTGAAGAGGATTTTATCTACAAGAGGAAACCTTGCCAAAAAGTGGGAGGAGTTGGGGTCTGGCTTGGGTTTAAATGTGCGCATCTCAGCCGATATAAATATTACTGATTTAAGGAATCTGTTTAACTTAATATTAGAGAAAGCCAGCCACTGCACTTACGAAGAATGTAAAACAGAAGCCCAATCCTCACAACATAGAGCAATATACAGCCGACTAAATTACGATCTTATGGATAGTACGTACTTCCAAAACCGCTTTCCTCTTAACAAGATGAGTATACTATTTAAAGTAAGAGGGGAACTAATCAAGCTAAACTACATGCCACATCGACCTGACTTGCCTATTTTCTGCGACCTTTGCAACCTTAAGGAGAGGGAGGATTTATACCATTTTATTGCTAGATGCCCCATCCTAAAGGAGTTGCGTGTGAGGCACTTTGGTGTATCTTCGATGGAAATGAATGAAGTTCTGGACGTTCTGAATGGCAACCTTGGATGGGAAACGCTATACCAATACACAACAAACGCAATGAGCTACAGACAACGAATCATAGAAGGAGACTTTTAAAATTATTTGCATTAAAAAAAAAAAAATGTCAATCTGGTAGACGGCCTTCAGCCAAACCTAAAACTAAAGATAAACTACATAATTGTGAATTTTAAAGTTATGAGTTAAATAAAGTTCTTTCTACTACTTCTACTACTCTGCCAACTGTCAACGAATGCGACGGACAAAAAAGTAGAAAGTAAATTTTCTGAAATTTTATGTTTTGTAAATGGCGCTCTACCCTACCCTCAAAATTAATTTCGGTGGTAGGTGTCACCCTATGTTCGTTTCGCTTTCAACCACTTTCAATTTCAACCCAACTGACATAAATAACATATGTTTGTGTTTGCACAAAAAATATTTGGATATTACAAAATAATAGGATAGATCCAAAATATATTTAAAACAAAATCTTCCACTATACTTTCGTAAATGTTAGACTCGGGAACTGCTTCGTTACGGATTTGCCAGGAGGGACATGCAAACGCACTTGCCCTCAATAAGGACTACACACAGATCGCAGTAGCCGGCCGAAGCTGTAAGTAGCCTAAAGTTTGACCGGTAACTCCTCCTTGAAATCGTATATCTTTTTCGTAGTGCTAAAGGTGTTCTCCATCGACAGCGATGGCTTCACAGAAGTGTGCAACATGCGTGGTGGCAAAAACCAAAATCTCAGCTATTCATCCAATGACGTTGCTTGGAGTACGCTGGACTGCAATATACTTGCTACCGCTGCCACCAACGGGGTGGTATCCGTGTGGGATCTTTCAAAGTTTGGACGACAAAAACAATTACTTGTCTACAATGAGCATGAGCGAACTGCGCACACTGTAACTTTTCACAGCAGTGAGCCATATTTGCTGATATCCGGATCGCAGGACGGTACCATCAAATGCTTTGATACACGCTACGAGAAGTCTGTGCTTACCTACTTTAGCAACTCGGAAAGTGTGAGAGACGTTAAGTTCAGCCCTCAGGCGGCGAATTGCTTTTCGGCAGTTTCGGAAAATGGAACTGTCCAGTTGTGGGACTTGAGAAAGTGAGTTGAATTTTAATAATTGGGACGGCGCGCTGGTAGCTAATCGTTTATCGTTTAATTCAGGTCAGATAAGTGCCTTTTGCAGTTTACTGCTCATAGTGGACCAATATACACATGCGACTGGCATCCAACAAAGAACTGGCTTGCGACGGGTAGCAGAGATAAGCAAATAAAGGTTAGCACTTGTCGAATTATACCCCAAAACTAGGTCAACATTCCTTGCTTCTGTAGGTATGGAATATGGACGGGAAAGCTTCTTTAGAGCACACCATACACACGATTGCGGTGGTTGGGCGAGTGAAGTGGCGACCCGAAAGAACGTTAGCATATTTATTGCATTAATATCGAGAACATTATTTAATCTTTTTTTTTTTTCTTTAGCCATCATATTGCCAGCTGTGCGCTTGTTGTTGACTACAGTATCCACATTTGGGATATTCGAAGGCCATACATTCCCTTTGCCTCCTTCAATGACCACACAAATGTCACTACTGGCATTGCCTGGAAGGGAAACGATTCTCATATTCTCCTATCGACCAGTAAGGACTCTACTATATACAAGCATGCGTTCAAGGATGCTGCACGACCTGCTCTGAAAGCGAATCCTCAAGGCGCAAGCTTGAATCACAAAGACGATATCTTGCATGCAATAAAGGTTAAAGTGAACATTACCCAAATTCCGTCGAACTCCAAAAGCAGTGCTTCACAGTAAGAACAGTCCAAATAGTGTTCCAGAACGAATACAAGTAATAAATGTAATTCCAGAGGGAAGCAGAAATTATCACCAGGCGTTGACGCATTCCATATGGCCCAGTCTGTTATGCACAAGTTCCTACTGAAACCTTCGGTAAGTTGTAGATAATGTTTCGCATAGTCATTCATTTAACACTCTGCTGGGGAATAGTATACGGGGTATATTGGCGACCAGAAACATGGCCAACTTCAGGAGTATGAATGCTTTATTGGCTGTGCCAAAGAGTTTGTTCTCACGGGCAAAAAATTCACAGAAATATGCGACCACAACGCGAATGTTTCCAAAAAATTCGGAAGGCATAGCGTAAGACTCACAGAACTGTGTAGTGTATCCCTATTAATTTATTTTCCATCCTGCCTGTAGGCTACCACTTTCTGGACGTTTGTTAAAATGCTGTACGGCTCTGCGGAGTTCAGCAATCAGAAAATAGAACCTAGGACCTCCTTCTCAACTCAGAAGAGTGTGACATCTAATCGCCGGCTGGCCCAGACAACTCATCAACTTGAAAACAACTGGGATAATGGACAGAAAATCACACCCAACGATGACGACGACGAGGAGGAGGACGACAGTGCAAAAGATGACCTGGATGTCCACAAGCAGAATCCACAGTTCAACTCGGTTATTCTGTCGGAGAATCAAATTTTGGACGATATAACATTTGAGAACTTCGACATGCTCCGCAACGGTTTCTTGTACATGGGTCCACCCGATTTCACCAAGGCTCTGGCCTTGCCCGACACAGCGTTGCATCACGATGTACAGGCTGCACGACCTCAACAGGAATTGAAATCTGAAAAACGGGAGACCTCTCCAGTAAGATGCTTAAAGCTATTTTTAGATTTTCCCAACATTTTCCTTTATGTAGCCTCCCGACAAACCGTGTCTGCTGAAAGTGTCAAATGTGCCAGCCATTCCGATGTGGGAACCTCACCAGTTTATCGCCGATTCACTAAAGCTGCAGAGCGATGTGGGTGATGTGCAAACAGCGCTCAGTGTTCTCATTGCAATGGGTGACGCCCGCAAGTTTCTGCCCATTGAGGAGAGCCTCATCGAAGAATGGTTTCATTCCTATATCGAGCTCCTCCATCGGTACCAACTGTGGAACGAAGCCTGCCAAATAATCAACCTCTCCTGGATACGATCGGTTAAGGAACTCAACCAACAGTCCACCTCCGTGCACACCAACTGCGGTGACTGCGGGCGACCACTGAATGGGGCGGTAGGCTGGTATTGCGCGAAATGCAAGTCTATGCAAAGCTCGAAATGCTGCGTCTGCGGGTTAGTTGTAAGGGGCTTGTATGCCTGGTGTCAAGGATGTTCGCACGGTGGCCACTTGGAGCACTTGAAAGAGCACTTCTCGTCCAAGTCGGTGTGTCCGAAATGCGGGCATTTGTGTGAATACAATTGAGAATAAACCTTTTTTAAACTATTTTTGTTCTGTTTCTATTCATTCTATTCATTGACTTCGACTCTGAACGCTTCAGTGGGAGTGTCGTGTCGGACCAACGCCAAATAAAACAAAAACTTAAGTTTCACAACAAATTGCAAGAGTTTATTTATTATATGCATTTGAATGTAGCATTTCTATGCGCACACATCTGGATAAATGGATAATTGGATAAATAACTGCGATTACCAGCAGTGGTTATGTTTGGTTATGTAACACTACTGTTTAGTAAATTTTCTAAGCTGCCGATGTAGACGGCATTGAGAGTAAGATATCGTTAATGAACTGCTCTGGAGCTTCGATCAAGTTTAGGAGACCTGCGAAATGAAAAAAGAATCAAAATGGCTGTCGCAGTAGGTAACAGACTCGCGTTTACTTACCGGCTACATCGCAGAACTCGCCGAATGAAATGCAGGGGAGATATTCATCTGTGAAGGTCTGCAAAATAGTGTCGGTTGCCTTCAACATGACCTCATCGTGCTTGCGAATATAGTCGAACAGCGAGATCGGCCAATCTTCCTGCGTGGGAACCGACTTGAACAATTGGCTGTAGATGAGGTCGACCATAGCCCACATCATCAGGAAAGGCTTGTACACGCTGTACTCCTTTTCCTGCCGATCACTGGCCGAGAGGAGTGCTTTGCACTGCACTGAGGGCGAGACATGACGTGCCTGTGCGACTGCTATTAGCCGTTTCATGTGAGCCAGCTTGTGTTTGTTCCAATTCGCCTGGTTGTGGATGGCCAACGAGAGGGTTAGCAAGTACAGGGATCCCTCCACATCGTAGGCGCATTCCAACCACTTTTCGGAGGGCGCTGCTGTGAGGAAAGTCTGCAGTGTCTTCTCCTCCCTGGTAGCTGATCTCGATGAGAGCAGCAAGTACACGGAGTAGAACAGAAGGTAGGGAACAAAGTGCATGTTCGACTGAGGACCGCCGCCTCCTGCATCGTCGTGGAAACTCTTCTCCCAGGCAAAACGAATGAGCAGCAATTTCAGATCGTGAACGCTGCTGGTGAACGAGATGTCGCAGCGTTGGGTACTCTCCTGCATGTAGCTGCTGTGACGAGTCATGCAAGCTGAAAATGCAGATTCGGACACCTCTGGGCCCCAGAGGGGCAGCAATCCATTGCACCGGGTGTTGGCGTTCTGTAGACTTGCGCGCTCCCACTCATCTCTGCCGCGTGCCAGCCTGATGGCCGAGGTGTGACAGTCGACATGAACCACATTGAAGTGGGTCACTGTGGTATAACCGACCGTTTTCCGGGTTTTCAACTCGTACTCCTCCACGTTGGTGCGCTTCGTAAACGTATAGATGCCCAAGACTTTCGCCGGTTGACATGCATATCCTTCACGGCAAATGAAACAGGTCAGGCCGGTCTCGTCGCGTAGTTTCTCGATTTTCTGCAAGATGGATCCCTTTGCTGTGACCTGACCCTTCTCGTTTGTCCTCATTCCAAGCGCGTCCAACTGCTTCTCCCTTGTGGCCATGGCCAGTCGTTTCTTTTCGGCTCTGGTAAAGTCGCGCACCTCTTGCACCCTCTTGGCCGTGGCCTCGTCTGTGCATAGGGCTTCCAAAAGGTTTTCAGCCAAGCTTCCCACATGCTCATCACTGGAGACCTGCTCCAGACGGTGAATTATCGGAATAATTTCCTTGCTCACGGCAACCTGCGTGGCCTCGTGTTTTGTGGCCAATCCCGTGAGGAACCGCAGTATGTACTTCAGGCTCGGGCGGGAAATAAACTCCTTCAGCTCATCGGAATCGGTTCTCAGCAAAGTGGGCTTCACGCAAGGTGCATGCTTAGTAATGTAGCCAATCGCCACGTCGACAATCTCCAGGCTTATGATGTAGTCCTTCAGTGTGCCTCCGATGGAGTTGTGCTCAATTTGATTGGTCAGCACACAAAACAGTTCCATCTTGAATTCGTCCTCGGGAGTTTTCTCCCCGTCGAATTTGGTAAAATCGAGAGTGGCCTTGAAGTGCTCACACAGCAATGCCATCTTCACCTCATTGCCGTAGACAAGGGCCGCTAGTACTCGAATCAAATGACGCAATACTGACGGATTATTTCGCACGTTCGCGCAATTTGTGCAGGAGATCAGCGCTGTTACGTATTCGGGGCCGCCAAAGGTTAGTGAAAACTGCAGGAACGAGTCCAAGGTGTCGCTTGCTGCCTTCGAAAGTATCGTCTCCATAATTTCGAGCAGCTGCTCGGTGACAGACGACTGAATTGGAACATCATTCTCAGCCGATTGCAGGCAAATTTGCAGGACTTTTAGAAGCGTATTGATTGCGCCCAATTCCGGTTGGCAGAGCACTTCTTGGCATCGCCGCACTTTCACACAGATCAGGAACAATTTCAGAAGGACCTGTATCAGCTCTCTGGTACGCGAGAGATTCTGCAAACTGGAAATCCGGTCCAACATGACTTTGAGGCCATTGCAGTCGGCCAAGACATTCGCCATTCTATAGAGTTGCTCCGTGTCCACTTCCTCTTGGCTTTTGTTGTTCAGGGTTTCGACAAACTCTTCTGTGGCGTCACCCAACAAGCCTCGCATTCGATAGACAACTCTCATCGCATCCCTCTCTCCGCCCTCGGCCAGCCAAACCTTTTTGTAGACATCCTTCACGGGCAGATCCAAACTGATTATTTTATTATTCACCAGCAGCTCCATGCCGTTGTCGTCCTCCAGCAGTGCGATTAGTTCGCAGTCGGTGCAAATTTTGTTCTTAACGTCCCTCATTAGGGGGCCAAGACCAGCTTCTGATGAGGGGTAGGGATTGCCCAGCATTCGGCCCTGCAAGAAGTCCTCCTGCTGCGGGTCTTTCTCCAGCAGCATGAAGAACTCGCTCTCGTCGTTCTCCTCCGGATGGATAATCGAATAGAGCCGTTCAAAGATGAAGACTGGCGTCTTTATGTCATTCATGCGGGTCTTCTCTACGGTATCGATGAGGATTTCCATAAAGGCACGCGTTTCTTCCTCCGTGCCGCTGGTCATCTCCTCCAGCATTTCCAATAGCTTCTCCTGGGCGTCGTCAATGAGTCGCGTACGCTGGACAACCAATTTCCTCAGCGACAGATATCCCTCCAGCACGGGACCTAGCAGTCTAGTCTTGTATGCCTGTCGAATTGCCGGATTCTCCAGGAACATCGACAACAATTCGACAAACTGTCGAAGCGCATAGCCTTGTGCGAGATCAGAAGAAAGGGTAGTTTCTTCGAGGCAGTGGATGTTTACGATTTCCGCCGATAGCAGTTGAGAAATTTCCGTAAGAACACCCCGCAGAGCTAGGTACTGCCTCCATGGGGAATCGGAAGCGAGAGCTCTGTACAGAGTCAAGAATTCGGCGCTGGTTTCTCCCGATTCTCCGACATATTTGAGGAATCCGGTGAGCAGGTTAAGCAGTTCTCGCTTGCGCTCGTGAGTGCGACTGAGAGAGGTGACCAACGAACAGGCGAGTTGTCGACCAAAGCGAGAATTCGCGTTGAAAAGAATCGGCTGCAACCAGGACGCACTCAATTCCAGCGGAGTACTGGGTATTCCCTTCTGTAGGACCCGATTTCTCCACAGCTTCCCGTACTTCTCCCACAGATAAGCCTTGCGCAGTTGCATTCGCTTGTGCTCTAGTGTTGCTGCAAACATACGTTGACCTGATTTTTGCACAGGCAATGTTTGGGATGCCGGCTTCTCCTCGGTCTTCTTTGTTGCTGCCCTAGTAGCCGCAGTTATGTTTGGAGGCATTCTGGCCTTCCAAGCATCGTAGGAGTGATCGTTGTCGCCGTCTAGCCACTTTTTAAAGTCGATCGTCAGTCCGTCCACACTTGTGACACTCGATAGATCTTGCGGTGTCACGTCCTTGTTGGATTTGCTCGTCAGTTGTGGTGGACAAATCAGTGCTTGCATGATGCGCAAACACGGCTGGATGACAGCTATAGCTGGACCTCGGCGATCACTAGAAAAACCAAATAAATATCATCACATCACTAGAAAAAGTTGAGAGTCTACTCACCGGCAGGCCATCAAGAACAAATCAAACACTATCTTCAGTTTTTGCTCCCAGCCAAAGTCATCTTGGGCAATGAGCACTTCCAACAGAATCATCTCATGCCGAATGGCGGTCTCCAAATTGGCCGATGGAATGGCTCCTATCAGAGCCATTTTCACGCGTTCGTGTATCAAGTCAAGCAGATTGCGACATGCATCGGTGTTGTCTTTGGTTAGCAAACAGAGGAGATTGCGAACTTCGTCTTGTATTTGCGGAGTACCACGTCGCAGATTATTTTGTGCGAGTTCCTCGACTAAACCTTGCATGTAGAGACCCATGCGGCATTCGGGATCTGATGCCATTGCTCGTAGGAGCGTGAGACATTGCTCGGTGGAGGCTAAAGCGCACCCATAGCAACGGTTTACAGCCGATTCCTCGGAGCCTGGGTTTGCCGATTTATTCGGCTGATCCATCTGGCTGCGGTCGTAAGCAACGAGTTCTCTGGGAAGAGGTTTTTTTTTTTATTAGAAAATCTGAAAAGTTATTTAAAGGCAGACATACCTGCGACAGGCCTTAACTTTCTGCACGACTTTGCTGAGCTCTTCAAACGAAGTCCTCGACTCTACGCAGTACTTCTGGGCCAGCAGTTGAATTATCTTGTTTACCTGCGACGTACTGTGCACAGTGCCCAATGTCTCGTCGATTTGACGATCGGAACGATGCTCCGCCACTTTCTGAATCAAAAGCTCCAGCATTTGTTTGTTTGTCTGCAGTTGACGGTAAATCCGATCGGCACGTTCCAAGGACGAGTGAATGATTTGCACCGTCTTGGTGCGATCCTCGGCCGACTCAATGGGGTCAACGGCGCAACACGCTCGCCCGTAAATACTGAAATCGAACTTGGCGTACTTACAGAATCCACACGAATGGCAGAGGAAGGGATCCTTCTCATCGTAGTTGATCGCACGGCATTTGTGACACTGGAATACGTTCTCACCGCAGTTCGCGCAGACTCCTGGATATGAGGGAACAGCGGCACTGCAACGTGGACATTGCAGATTCTCGCTGGACCCGGTTACTGTTTCGTAGAAATCGCCGTACTCCACCATCAAGTTGCATGCAGTGATCGGAAGTGGGAAATCGATCTTCACCTCTGTTTGACCCGATTGCAGGTTCACCGATCGAGCCTTGTGCCACATGGCCGGGCGGTTCTTCAGCTCGACTACAGCTTGTACTGTCCGGTTGTTGTAGTAAATGTTGATGGTGCGCACCATCTTGGTGCGTTTTAGGTCAGCGATGCGTAGAATAATCTTGGAAATCGTGTGACTCTGGACCAGCTTGACGATCATCGTTGTGGTTGTGAATTTGGAGTCCGACTTGATTGAGGGCAATTTAACATTTGTCATCGGCACCTCTGGGTTATTGCAGACGAGACAGGGCTCCGACTCCAGGTAATACCCACTGACTTGGAGCACCTGCTCAAGAGTGGTGTAAATCGGGGCATTCGGATGTTTCGATAGGAGTTCGTTCTGTTGCTGCAACACTTCTACAGCTTTTTCCATATACTCCGGGAGCTTGTCTGATATGGCTTTGGTGCTCAGCGTGAGATATCCAAGAATGTCCACAAACTGAGCTGATCTTCGGCCATAGGCCGGGAGGTATTGCCACATG
The DNA here is from genome assembly GCA_949372485.1 of Cheilosia soror. Classification (NCBI taxonomy): domain Eukaryota; kingdom Metazoa; phylum Arthropoda; class Insecta; order Diptera; family Syrphidae; genus Cheilosia; species Cheilosia soror. The sequence continues at coordinate 75,829,392 of OX443561.1, read as the reverse complement.
TTCCATAGCAAATTGATGAGCTTCTCCTTCTGGCGGTCGTTGCTGTTTTCATAGATGGCGTACGCGAGCGAATGCGCCTGCCAGCGAATCGAAGTAATGTTCGTCTCAAGAAGGAAGATTTTGATAAATTTGGACAGCAGATGATCGGGCACAAAGCGGAATAGCTGATGCACGAACGTGCTGCAGTGGGAGGGATCGAATTTCGAGTCGGATGTGATCTCGTTCTCCTCGGATTTGTCGCGATCTTGGCGGCTTTTCGATGACGAAACAGATTGTTTGCTGGAATCTTGCTTCGCCTGATTGCTATTGCATAGGGCGGCTTGGAGGAGTTGCAGAATTATCGGGGATACACCATCGTCCAGCTGGAAGCACGCAATCTGGACGAGAGTCGGAATAACATCTTCATGGACAACACAGAACTTTTGCCAGTTGCCAGTGCGGATTTGGCTGATCTCCTGACACGCACGAAGGTGCTCAGTGAGTTCGACCAGAGCATCGTACGTCAGAATCGGCTGTATACCGCTGCCAATGTGCTGCAGGGGGAAATAAAGTAAGCAAATTACCGCCGAAAAGTTATCAGTCCACTTACCTTTGGAGTTTGCAAGTCGCAGAACTTTTTGATTGCATTGATGTGGACGTCCAGAGAGTGGCCGTCACGGAACATACGGAATTTCTCCTTGTTGCCGCAAATGTACATAAGCAACTTGCGCACCTGGCGTCGCAGTAGCGGCGTCAGATTCAACATCATGTATTCGCAAAGCGTGAACGTCATGTTTTCACAGAACTTGTGATACCAATCGTAGGTGGCTGGGTGACCAGCAGAGAGCTTTAAAATCTGGTAGGGTAGTCGCACTGCGATCTCGGTCAGCAGCGCATTGTAGCCATCGAAAATCTCGGGGAAATTCTTCAAGTAGTTGTGGGGAATCAGTGTCGAAATATCAGGTTTGGGTCCGTAACTGATTGGTTTTAGCAGATTGTTTGACGCCGAGTTGGAGGACGACGTTCCACTCGCTGTAGCGCCAGACTGGGAACCAGATTCTGCGGCTGCAGAAACTGACTTCCAGTGCGCGAGGAAAGATTCCATCACCACGAGACAGAAGGGAATGGCTCCGCTCTTGATCAGCGTATTTGCAGTAGTTGACGCCACGAAGGAGGCATTGTCCTTGAATTGATGGGGTGGCGATGTGGTGCCTGCTTGTTTCGATGATTTGGTTTTGCCCATCAAAACGCTAAATAGGCAGAGAAGCATAAGCTTGACTTCTGTGTTCGGCTTACGCTCAACAAGCTTAAAAGAAAAACAGTTTGATTTCGCCCACTTTAGAAGTAGAGTCTCGTGTATTTACCTGTGAAGCCAGCGAGGCTGGACTAATGCCCAAACCATCGACCAGTGCATTGAGTAAGAGGTTCAAAATTTGCTGATCCGACTCATGATTTCCATCCAAGTCGGTGGTTAACATCAGCACAACTTGAACCAACGGTATGACTTGGGCGCCGCTGCAACCTTCCAGCGATTTGAAGTTCTCCACAATTTTGTTTAGAATTGCGCACCTGTAATGAAGGACATGCTAAAATATTCCCCCACAATTTCATTGACTGTGGCTTACCTTAAATCATGCAGCTTTGTTGAAATTTCGATTTCCGCCTGCTGCTCCTCGGATTCGGCTGATTCTTCTGGTAAGGGTGGCTCTCCGAGAGGGGCCATCTGCAGTTCCCCACCTCTGGGGGGAGACGCGTTCGGCTGGTCACCGTAGGTACTGCTTCGACCCGATATTCCGCCGATACTTTCAACACCGCTGCCACCGCTTTCGGATCCACCACTGCCGGCTGGCTCTGCTGGAGATGTCCGTAAAGTCGAACCGTCAGTGGCTGCATTAGATCCCTCATCATCGGAACCACCGACTGAGACGCTGGCCGCCTCGCCGGCGTTGCTAGACGATGCCAATCTCTGGACATTCTGTAGGGCACCGTCACGAACTCCTTGGAGATAGGCCAGTCCTTGACGTAGATCTCCGCCGTCGTGCTGCTGCAGGCTAAGTGCAATTGCGATATCCATTATGGCCTCGTCATCGGCATCCCGCTGCAAGTCGAACAGTTGAGGAAAACCTCCTGCTCCAAGGAACGCCTCCAAGTTTCCCATCGGATGGCCGATTCCACCTTCGCCAAGGCCCAACGGCTCAATCGCATCCACGTCGACGGGGACAAAGTCTGCGCTGTTGCTTGTCGATGGGGTGTCGTCACCGCCGCCAACAGGCTGAACGGCTGTGCTGGTTGACGGGGTCACCGTTGCCGTGGTGTTCGAAGGGGTTGGCGTCGAACAAGCCGGCGGACTGACGATTACAACCTTCCTGCGCTTGACCCGCGGACTGAGAAGCAATATGATGGCTTCCTTTGTGCTGTGGCTGATCACGTTGGATTCGTCCAACAGCAGCTCAATCAAATATTTTGTCATTTTCTCCACTTGGGTGGGATCGGAGAGAGCAAACGCATGGATAATCTCCACAAGGCAGTGGATAATGGCTTCCGTGTGACACAGGCCACGTTTTACAATAGAAGTGGGTTCGTCTATACGCGGTGTGATTTCGAAGAGCTTCTTTGTAAGCTCCAACAGATTGGGCAGAATTACAAACTCGTTATCCATGCAAATCTTGGTCAGGGCTTGGGGTCTTGCTACGGCTATGCCTCGCGTCAGCAACACCAAACGGTAAAAAGCCTCGGGATCGATGGTGCGCTTGTCTTCGATCTTTTGCAGCTTAATTAGCTCAGTGTTGACATCGTTTAGGATTTCCTTGTCCTTGTACGCATGGTATGACGTGCGATTGCCATACAACGTGGCCAAAACGCATTTGGTTTGCATTTGGACTGGATTCGGCGACGGCATAAGTAGTAGCGAGGTCGCCACCGAAATAGCCTTTTGCTTGAGAGTCGTCTCAACGTTCGAGCCCCCCAGTAGGCCCAATCCACTGTCAAGAACTTCCAGCATTGAGGTGACCATCTTGTCGAGGTTGGTCACAGTTTGGACAGCAGAATCGCCGGAACCGTTTGTTCCTCCGGCCGTTAATGCAGATGTTCCAGCAGCAGCAGCACCGGTTCCGGTGGCTTCATCCGATTCTTCTGGCCATCCAATTAGATCCTTGGACTTGCCGTACACTTCGATGCAGTCCAACATGCAAACGTTCTCGGGATCCTGTGATTTGCCGAGGATTAGGCTCAGCTTTTTGTCCGACTGCAGCATTTCTTCTTTTGTCAGGGGTATGTCAAACCATCGGGCACGCCTAACAACAGTCGGGACTGTCCGGCCGACAACAGTCACGTTTTGCGGAGCCCTCAGCGGATCTTGTGTTCCCAACAATATTCGAATTCCCACAATCACCATGTTCGGGTCCGAATTTATTATTTCCAATGTGAAGCCATTCGGCTTTGTGGACGCGACAAACATTCCAGAGGAGAACAAGCGCGTCTTGAGCTTCTGTTTGTTGTATATCTGTAGCAGGTCATTTCCCCCGAACTCCACGTCCGGCATTACGGTGCAGTGTTCGAAGAAATCGATTGGAAAAGCTGGTGCACCATTGGGCCCAACGGTCTTCTGACCAGCTCCCGAGGTATTTCTCGAACTCGTCTTTGACTTCGTTTTACGCGATGCCTTCGACGGGATTAGTGTAGCTGTCGAGTACATCTGGTTGCCGATGGGTTGCACCTCGGGCGATAGCCAGTAGTTGGTGTTCTCAGCTTGGGCCGTAAATATTCTCAAGCTTCCATCCTCACATAGGAGTATAAGGGTGGTCTTCTCAACTCCAGCTACTGTGTGGCGAATCGCCACCATGTCCATGATCTTTGACTTGGAACTCTGCGCCTTTATCTCCTGCATCACTATTCGCTCCGGAGTCAGCATGAATACAACTGGATTGTTGGACGTGTGCATCATGGCACATATCAAGCCAGGGTGTCCCGGTATCTCGGTCCATTGGCAGAGGGGTTGTGGCGGGCCCTTGGAAGAGTTCTTGGATGAATTTTGCGGCCCGGTCTGAACCTGCATAACACACTTGACACCTTTGTTCACATCTGTCAGTGGAGCCATAAAGCTACGACCAAGCGAATAGCTGAAGAACAGTATTTGCAGAGTATGCGAGTAGTATATGGAAACACCGCCTCCTCCGACCTGTCCATTGATGTCCTTGATGTGGGGATGTTGCAGATCCAATGTGTTGGTCACGTAAAAGTCGCCATGCTTCGCAAGACTCTCGTCATCCAGTGTTTGGTAGTAGATATAACCGGACGAAGCGATTAGAAACATATAGTACACTCCCTCTTGGTATATGAAGGTACAATCGCGGATTTTGCCCACCGCCACAAGGAAGTAGTACTTCGGGCTGTAGGTATCTTCGGCCAGCTGATAGATTTTCACATAGTCCGCTGTGACTAGAGCCAGCATTGTTTGCGAGCCTGGCAGCCAAATGGCCTTCTTAATGAAATTTCCGTTTTCCAGCTGAGGCGTGAGCACAATGTGGTCATTGGCGGTTCCGCTGCTGTTGAACGTCAGAATGTGACATTCTTTTAGTCCGCACACTGCGAGGCAGTCCTCATTGGCGGGATTCGCAGTTAACGAGAGCACAGTGCATGGTATTGGCGCGGAAGAGAGTTGCGTCAGAGTTAGCTTCCTCTTGGCGGCATCGGCTTGTTTTAGCAGAGCAGACAGCTGCAATATAGTCACCTTTCCCTTCTCATGAGAAACAGCCAAGTGCTGTCGCTTTCCATGCGGGGACGAAAGGCAGCACAGTGCTACACGTCGCACCAGCCCTGAAGAGAGCAGCTGCTTAATAGTTTGTCCTTGATCGCCCGAATAACTCATTCTAACGTTCTCAAAGGCTCCCTCTTGCGAGCCCAAAGTTGGCACCATGATTTGGTCACTTATTTGGAAGGTCTGGTCTAGGGTGTGGAGCCGTTCCAGGGCGCTCTGAGCCCGCTTATGACACCCGACAGTCGAGAACAACGCGCAATTGTCTCTAATCGACGGCATTAGCAACTCAAAGAACTCCAAAATGCAACGTACCACGGACGTCCATTGCTCATTATTTTGCAGCGCATCCTTTGACGATTCTATGATCTTGGCCAGGTGAGAGGCCCGTTCACTCATAGTTCCTCCTTCCACACGACTAAAGGACGTGTTTGTGGCAATGTGCGACGGTGGCGTTTGAGCTCTTTTTCTCGTGAGCGCTCCAACGTAAGAGCCGTCACAAGGCTCTTGAGATGACGAAACCACTGCCCGATCTTGGGTGCTCGACGAAAGGTTTACACGTCTGCTTAATGCCTGGCAGGAGCCGTCGTCTTTTGCTCCACAGTCACAGAAGAAATTTCCATATTTAGCGTAACTGACATCGTGATTTTTGTGACATACTCTGGCACAGACTGAGCACACGCCCACAGTGTTAACCATGTTGCACGTGTGGCAATGGTACCAGTGTTGATTCATAAACTCCTTCTGCGTTTGCGAGAATGTGCAAAGCTTGTTGCCAAGACTGTCTTCATCCGAGTCTTCTACAATTGAATCATCGTCATCACCGCCGCCACCGAGTTCATCCATCAAGTCATCAAAGTCAGCCTGCATCTCCTCTTCCCAGGGCGGTGTTAGGGAGCGGCTGCCTTTGAAGCCCATCGCTTGGAGTAGATCTCCCATATAGCGCAGCAATGCGGTTACATTGTCCAAGGCGATATGCGGACGCAGGACAACTTGTTGCGTTTTCGGGACGACTAGCTTCTCCAGTACGTGATATTTCGACACTTCCAGCCAAATGATTGCTGCGGGGAAGAGCGTTGAATGTCCCCTACCTTGCGCTGCGTCTGCCAGCGTTATCATGACCTGAAAGTTCGATATTAAACAGACAGCCGGCGAAAAACAAACGAAATACATACCTGAAGCAAATCGGTGAAATCGGACGCCTCTTGTGCAGGGCACAGCAATGTTTGGCCCAGCTGCAGCAGCGCATGAAACAGTATCATCGACACCGACTGCGGCGTTTTTCCGTCCTGGACAATGTACTTTGTGATGTTTTGCAACAGTTTTCCATTGCGTTCGACGCCTTCGCCCTCGTGAGTTGGCGAGTCCGAGCGATTGGTGAAGTAGCTGTAGCTCGGTGCGACCTGAACTCCGACGTCCTCATCGATTTCCATTGCCTCTGCATCCATAGCGGACGACTGAGCAATCTGATCCGAGATGCTGGGAATCGCAGATACGGTCGCCATGTTCGTGGGGGTCGCAGCATTGCTCGAAGAGTTACTTGACGGCTGGGCACCTTGCCCAGGGCCTAACAAAATGTGACTCAGCCAATTCTTCAGCCGGTTGATGTCGGTGTGACCGAGCTCTGTCACGCAAAGTATCAAATCTTGCAGGGGGAATAAGGAGTCCGACTTGTCAGCTGCTTGGAAGAGCTTTTCAAAGAACTGCAATATTTTCGTAGCGTATGCTTGAGACAAATTTGTTCCGGTAAACGAGAGTAGCAGATCGGTGAGGCTTCCTGCGTGCGAGATGTGGAAGAACTCATGCATTGCCTTCATGCCCATCGGTTTGTCGAGCATCTGCTGCATGACTTTGAGAACTTCCAGAAATACAGATTCGCTCAGGTTCATGTTTTGCGTCTGTCTGCATTCATCGGCGTACTCGATAATCACCCCATAGCAATGCTTCAGCAAGTAGCTGTATGAGAGGAACTGCCTTTCATCGGCGCCCGCTTCGTCAGAGGTTAGGAGAAGGCTCAAGCACTTTTCGCTTATGTCATACAGGTACTCCATGCGTATGTCAAACAGCATGGCTGTCAGCGTTGGCTTCAGGCGTTCCTCTATCTTTGCGTCACCTTTGCAGACCGGCAGCAGGTAGTATATCAGGTGCATAAGCGTCTTTAGTGAGTTCTTCAATGACAAGAGCACCGAGTAGCTCGTATGTTTCGAAACTTCCGTCAGATGTGCATCGATTACTGTGAGCGTATGCAGCTCGACAGGGAACACACTGCTCGAGAAGGAATCCTCCTCGGGCACATTCAGATTCTTGGTCCACTCAACCGTGATCGATTCCTTGTCCTGTCCAGACACCAAATTCAGGAATTGATTCGACAACTCAGCCGTGTAGGAATTCTTTAGACTTGCTATCGGAATTAGAAACTCGAATATGTTCGTCGGAATAGTGCCGCCAATACTCTTGGCCATGGTTTTCTGTACCGTGTCGCTCAGTATCTTTAGTGTGTCCAACAGTTTGAGAAGAAGGTCCTTGGACAGTTCTTCCTTAGCAAGCTCATTCACTTTAGTGCCCGTTGGTTCTTCCAGATCTGCACTGCCCGATGCAATGCTACCACTGCTCGGCGGTGTGGACCCACGTTCGTCGGATGTTTCAGATTGATCGTTGCTTTGAGTGTTTGACAGCTTCGGCGGTTGTACGCCCTCCTTTTCAGCCCAGAATAAAGCGTGCATACACGCCATGAGGGCATCAAGCATTAAGATTTTGGAAAATCGAGGATTTTCTGTATGCAAACAAGATAGTGTTCTAAGGCATTGAATATAATGAAAAGGATTTTTACTCACGTGTGTTGAATGTCTTGTTGAAGGCTTCCAGTCCGAGAATTGTGTTCTTCAGGCTGAATCTGGGATCGGCCACATGTTCTGTGATATTTGTCCATAAAGTCTCTGCATACTGCGTGTACATGCCCTGCTTTATTAGGCTGTTGACGATCAGGTAGTGTGACGTTGCAACGGGGTGGAAACAACGAATCGACCAGAGCAATGAATGCTGTGTCGGCGTTTTGTCCTGGAGTAATGCCTCGACATGTGGTGTCGACGGCGGCAAGCCTAGTAGCAACTTCCAGCAAATACTGAAGCAATAGTGCACTGCACACAGGGTGTGCGATGTCACTTTGGCTGTGCATATATCGGTAACCGAGAGGATATCAATGAGGGCATCCACAAGTAGCGGGTACTTGAGCTTATCAGGGGTGCAGAGGATAAAGTTCCAGGCTAAGCCATCGAGTTTGAATTCTTGCAGAATCTTTGTATCTATCACTGCAAGTGAGTAAAACTTTGGCCGAATACCTGAGAAGAAAAAAACACTCGTTAGTCCAAAATCGAAATCCAGACGGACTTACAACTTACTTGTTGATGCTTCGGGAGCAAATTTCCGGAACTTTTCCTCGATGTCCTTGCGACAAAATGACTGCATCTTTGTTTTGTTGTTGAGAAGATCAGAGACCTTTTGGGTTCCATCCAGTGTGCTTACGGAGAACAGATTCCAACGGACTTGCTCTAACAAAACAGTAGGCGCGTTGTACAAGTGCTTCATGAGGTACTCTAAAAAGAGCAGTAAACGAGAGAGCAGCATAATTTGATGATTGCGCAATGGTTTCTCGGGCGACACGCTGCGACAAACTTCAGCACATCGAATCACACCGCCAGCCGTGAGCAGGAGAATGGACTTCTTCTGCATCAAATTCAGCGAATGGAAGAGGAACAGCAGCAGCTGAGAGTGTTCAATGTTCAGGTCCTCATAGTCGGTTTCGGAGCATTGGTTGGCGGCGGATGTCGAGCACACACCTTCCACCAGTGTGTTGACCAGGCGGTGCCAAACCGAAAGACAGGCGGCCTCCTTCTCCTGCGTCGGTTTTAACAGAAGAATCTGAACCAATACAGACAGAGTGCTGGAATAGACCTGCAGCGGCCAGGTGTTGGTATCCTGAGTCCAGGGGGATACAGACAAGTAAAGAAGCAAGTTCGATTGAAGCGATTCGTTCAAAAGCGATCCAGAGATCAAGTTGTGAAGATATCGACCAACAGCGCCGGAGAATTTAATCATAGCCGTCTGCCATTGGGGACAGTTGGAGTTCTCCGGTTCGCCCCTGGATGCATCGCGGTCAAGGTCTTTTAGAATATTCGCCAACAAGACCATTTGCTGTTCACTTAGTCCCGCCTTTACGTACTTGTTTAGGTAGTTGTGCTTAGTGCCGAGCGATTGATCAAGGAAACAGAATATTTGCGCGGCCAATTCCAAGTACTCGTGTGGTTCATCCTTAGCCGGCACCAAGTTTGATTTTTGTGTTTCGTTCAATTTGTCTTGGACCTGACTCTCGGAAGGTTCCTCGCTCGCTTCTGGTGATAGTGTTTCTTTGAACCAAAGGCCCAAGTAGCTCTCGCTGTCATCCTCCTCCGAGTTATCCGAGCATGAGAGTGTGTCATTGTAGTAGGTCGTCGAGTCAGAGTAACTTATTGGGTCGCATTCTGTACGATCCTTTGCGTTTGCTCTTTTTAGAGAACACGCCTTACGGTAGGAGACTGTTGCCAAAAAAGTCAACAACTGCTGAAGTGTTGCCGTGTTCAGTACCCTCACTACCCTTTCTAGTGCCGAGTATTGCTCTAGAATGTCAAATTCAGCCGGTTCCGGTGCGTTCTGGTTAGTGCCCGAACCAGCAGCTCCTTCATCGCCGCAGGTGGCTTCAATTTTCAAGTCATCAATCAGTTCGGTTAGCAAGTTCAGGCTGTGACTGGCAATGGCGGCATTAAGAACACCAAAGCCTTGCTGGACTTTAAACAAATTCACTCTGGCAGAAGGAGTGTGTTGATCCGGTCCCCTAGCCGGGCTTTTGCCTTTTGTAATGGCTTCATCCGTCTGCTGCACTTGCTGCTTAGAACTGGCACTGCCGGAAGCTCCAAGAGCCCCCTGAATGCCTGTGATAAGCAACCATGCGCCAAAACATAAATGGTTTTGGTAGACATGAATTCTTGCAGAGTTTTTAAGCATATTTCCAATGGTGGTGTAGATCTCCAAGGCCTTGTCCACAATTGTGCGTGCACTTTCCTCATTCTCGTCGGCTTCCTTAGAAACTTGTGACGAGCTTCCTGCCTGCTGGCTCTTCTGCGAACCAGAACTGGACATAGAAAGTACACTGCATGAAATAGATGTGAGGACAGCGCAATAAAGCGCAGACATTGCACAGCGTGAAAGCTGATTGATTTTAAGTGGCGAAAGAGGCTCGAGTATGGGTAGAGTAAGTGCTTGCCACAAGATGGACACTTCTGCAGACATGTTTGCGAAATTGTTCTTTATTTGTGTAGCCTCAGTCGTGGTCAGAGGCAAATATAGTTGCTTTCCAGTTGAAATACATTCTTCGTACTTCTGTCGATATTTCGATAATGTAGGTAGTGCAGAGCAAACCTCAAGAACTACGTCTCCAGCATTTAAAGATTCCAGATATGAAACGTTTGCTGACGAGAATATGTCCTATCAAAACAATATGAGAAGTTACTTTCAATTCAGATTGGTAAAAATGAAAAACTACAAACCGTGCAATCAGTGAGTTCTTCACTTAGGGGCGCCCACGCATTTGGATTTCCCACTTCCAAAGGAGCAGTTAGCTGCTGCAATATTACCGACGACAAATCTGATCGGGATCTCTTAATCTCCGACTTTGGGCTGTCCTTGTCGCTGCTTCCACTGACAATACTTTTGCTAGAGTCTGGGAACTTTGTTCCCTTCAAAATAGCCGCAACAGTGGCATGATCAAATCCTGCCAACTGCTGTTTACCTTCACATAAACTTTTCAACGCCGGTAACATCCATTTGATATCAAATACAGTCAACTTGTTCAATCTATTCAAAATGAATCGTATCAGCACTGAGCTTGCTTCTATCATCTGTGGCACCTGCGTCTGGCAAACTATATGCACACAAAACAAAAAAAAAAAACAAAGAATTTCACAATTGCAATTAAAACATTCGCCCAGTTACCCCCCTCAACCCTAAATGACTCACCTAGACTGCATTGCCCACTGATGGTATCGGCGGCCAGTGCCGAAAATGCAGTAAAAAACTGCCCATGAAGATTATCGGTTTCGAAAAAATCGTTTTCGCTAAATAAAAAACAAAAGATTGTAAAATTTATTCCAACTTCTGTGGAATTTTCACTTTTTCGCAGCAGAAAAATTCACGGCCGCCATTGTGAATTTTTAATTTGGATTTTTCTCAAGAACTAGAATATCTGGTGGATATATTTATTTATACTTACCATCTGGTGATTGCTTTTATTATGTTTAACACATCGGTTTTGTTTAAACTTCCATAATTATTTGATAAAAGTGGTTTAACAACGGAGGACCAATCGATTCCTCCACTATGAGCGGCCATCTTTACAAATCTGATTTTTCTTCTGTACAAAATTTTCAGACGTCAAATATGAAATCGAACATACCCATGAACTGTCAGACGAAATGAGTTTGCCAAAATAAATGGAGTGCCGCGTCCGTGTAGAAAAGCGGGGACTTTTATAGAATTAAAGAATGGAAAGGGAGTTTTTATAAAATGTTTATATACAGTGCGCGTGCCGGTAAAAGTTTGACACGGGACTTGCTATGAAATGTATGCGAGAAGCATTTTCGAATGGTGGATCCACAAATCGTGAACCGTTTGTTTATTTTGTTCCGTTATTTATATGCATTGTGAAACAGAAACAGCTGGTGGCCTCGAAATGTAAACAAAAGCAGAGCGAATTGTTTCGGAACAATTCGCAGCTACACACACACCTACGTATTTTTTCGGAGTCCCATGTATGTAAGTCATTAATAAAAAAAAAAACAATTTTCTCACTTTAATCTAGAACAATAAACTTTATTCAACCATTCAAACACATTAGATCTAATTATCCTTTTTGGGTTGTTCAGGGCTTTGCTTTGGTGCAGCTGCAGCATCTGCTGCTGTTAGTCGTGCTGCCATTTGGGCTATTTTCTCCTTCTGGAAATCCTTGCGAGCTTCGTCCAAAAGTATATTCTGAATTAAACTGCGATTTTGTGTCATGTCGGGCAACAGGGATGGGTAGGGATTTCCACGTAATTCCAACACCGACTTCTGGTAGTATATGCCGGGATAATCGCGCGGTGCTTTGTACATTCGGGTGTAGGAAACACTACATTCTTGGAAGCGAGGTACTAGCACTTTAAACAACTTGTGCACCAGTTGTTTCTCCAGCAGCCAATAGTCTGCCAATTCCATTGTTGGTTTGTGGCAGTCTCCATGGCGAATGGCATTCGAAATTAGCTAAAATTTGAATCAATATTTGGAATTAAATATGTTTTCAAATGAAGAAATTCGTATTACCAACTCAACGTAACCTCTAGCTTCGTCGGCACGATTATAAAATAGCTCGATACGTTCATGCTTAACCAGCGCAGTGACAGTCTTTCGCAATTTGTGTAATCTGCCTTCTGGTCCGTCCACATTTTTTAAATTGCGCTTATTTGGTCGAACAGCTATCCGCAGTTGGGACATTAACTTTGAAACCTCGGCTTGATTCATGGTTTACACAAAATTTCTAATTTAATTTTACGTAAATCAAAACACGAGTTGGAAAAAGGCCGAAATTTCTACACTAGTGACAGGTGACAGCTGACTTATAAATGACGTTTGAATAATTTACCGTTTAGGTATGTTTCTTTTGTTCGCTTTTGGTGTTATTCCGAATGTAAGTTGACTCGAATGGAGTCGTTTAAAATATTTGGTGTTCCGGAAAAGTGAATACGTTTTTTCAATAAATAGATATCTCGAAGAGGAATCATTTGAAAAGCAGACGAGGAAAAAAGAAAGCGCAACGAAAATAAAACGTTTTTTGAGCAGTACGGTTTTCGTCCCGGCAGAAGCACAACCGACCAGTTATTCACTCTCAGAATGTTACTTGAAAAGGATTGGGATTATGCTACACCTGTTTACGCATGCTTCGTAGATTTGGAGAAAGCATACGACCAAGTCCCTTGAGGTAAACTCTGGAGTGTATTACAGGGGTATGGAATTGACGGTTCTCTCTTGAGAGTGATTCAATCTCTCTACACAAAATATAGAAGCTGTGTTCGGGTAAACGGCGTTAAATCAATACCTTTCACTGTGGGCCTTGGACTTCGATTTGTAGCCGTTTGGTCTGAAGCTAAATTGAAAATAAACGTTAACAAATCTTAAGTGATCTCCAGGACTCCATTGAAACAGGTGGAGATGTTTAAGTATCTCGGGGTGTTATTCACGAGGATGGAAGGGGTAATGCTGAGTTTTCCTGTAGGTTTAGTTAGGCTGGATCAATTTTGAGACAGCTTGGTCATTCTGTTATTAGGAGGCTTGAACTTGATGTCAAAGCTAAGTCGTCAGTCTTTAATTCAGTGTTTATGCCAACTCGTACCTGGTCATGAGGTTTGGGTAATGACCGAAAGAATAAAATCGCGGATACAAGCTGCCGAAATAAGATTTCTCCGTTGTATTGCTGGTGTGACCTGTAGAAATCGCATTAGAAATACCGAAATACGTGAGGAACTCAATGTCGAGCAGCTACTTCTCCGGACGGAGCAGTCCATGCTTCGGTGGTTTGGTCATGTTAAGCGCGTGCTCCCGACCAGTATCCCACGACGTGCTATGGAATCCGTACCATCAGGCAGGCATCCTCTAGGTAGACCTAGGATGAGACGGTTAGATCAAGTAGATAATCTCTCCCCTACCCGTATGGGGATTGCCCTCGATGATTTGGGGTCATGGCGACGGATCGAGAGTTATGGAGGTTCCACTTAAACAACCTACACCTGCGACCCACTGGAAATTAATGAATGAATGAATGAATATCATTTTACTGTCAGATTGATGCATGTCAACATTGTTTTAATTTCTCGATGTAATAAAGCTAATTCGCCGCTTTTCGGTATTTATTAATACGGGGGTAAATAAACAACGTAACTCCCAGATATAAGTAAAAATGTTCCATTTAAAACAAAGTATTGTTTTTACAAAAATATCATTTATTAAAATGTTATTAAAAGAACATAGGCAAAAAGTAAAATAATTAATGTGATGTCTGGTGATGTTTTTTAGCTATTTATTTTTCGTTGAAAAGCTTTTTCATATAAATATGATTTAGAAAAGGGAATAGCTCTGCCGGATATAAAAGGATATTGCGTTCTAGCACTTAACTAGAATTCATAAAGATTGGTGTTGTAAATACAAGTTGTTTTAAAGCAAAGCACACGATATACCTACATATCAATAAACTGATTTTCTTCTTTAGCTGATAAGCTGCTTATTTCACTAAAACCAGTTGGAAATGGATAATATAATTAGCTGTTTTCAGGAATTTTAAAGTATTCTCGAAAACTCTTTTTTAGTTTAGTGATATGTATGACAAAACTTAAAAAAATTTAATCTAGTAAAATATCTTTGGTAGTTACTAAGAATTCAGTTAGTGTTGAAAATGGTGAAGAATTCTTCTATTCAAATCGTTTTTGCCACATATAAATTTTTTTAAACGTTGATTTTTACTTCAAATTGGAATACAGTAGGTTAGGTTAGGGTGGCAAGCCGCAATAAGTGCAACCTCACTTAGGCCAGTGGGGGCCCATTGCGATACCACACGATATAATGATCTCACAACTACCCGTTGAATCAATAGGAGCTGAGAATGAAGTAACTGTCTTTTGTGAGTTTTGTAAATCCAGGTTTAACTCATTTAAATAGCCAAAAACATCACATAGATATGCAACTTGTACGCACCACGTAAAATCATTAAAACGGTTGCGCAATTCTTTTCAAAGAAAATAGTATAAGCAAGCGTTAGAATAAAACTCTTCTTCTTCATACCTGCATGCAAATAAAAAATAGGAGAATCGGCCGACTATCGTGTCTTCTTTATTTCTTTAATCTTTTTAAAGGCTTTTACTTAACTTCGTGAAAAATTTGTTGTGTCAAAATCTTGCAAGCCAAATTTGAACCACTTTCTCTAAACTTAGAACTTTGAAATTTTCCATGCTGGTTGGGTTGTGAAGACAATGCAATATTTAGAACGAATTTTTGGATTTTGACTTCCCCTGCCCCTTTAAAAAAGGCTTTTTCATAACACATGATCCATTAGCCGTATTAACTTGAAACTTTATATGTCAATAGATAAGTCAAAACTATTACATATCTAATTTATACTTTGTACCGATTCGTCCTATAAGGGTTGAAAAAAGGGGGTGCAAACTTTTCTATTTCGACTTTACTACACTCAACTTGCCATTATACTCATAAATATATGTAGGTCAACTCAAAGAATCTTTTTAATTGTTAGGCAATACTTCACCGACTATTTTAAGCTAACATTCATCTTTCTAGTCCATCCAGAGGCCAAGATATAATAAATTGAAAAT
Source organism: Cheilosia soror (assembly GCA_949372485.1). Lineage (NCBI taxonomy): Eukaryota > Metazoa > Arthropoda > Insecta > Diptera > Syrphidae > Cheilosia > Cheilosia soror. The sequence continues at coordinate 75,814,218 of OX443561.1, read as the reverse complement.
AGATCTTATTCGGCTAAAAGCGAAAAAAATTACTATCTCGATTGCAGTTGTGCTTAGGAAGAAGGGTAGTTTTTTTGCATTCTAAAAATAGAATTGTCACTGCATTCAGAATGTATGCTCAGATGTATGGCGTAGTTGAATTTGATGTAGGGAATATGGATATGGATAAAACAAACTATGCACATAATATGTACGTATATAGGAGTTTGTGATGCCTAAATATGTAGGTATGAACATGCACAATCGTACATATATTTGAGATCTGAATCTATGGAAAGTGTATAGGTAGGTACGCGTAGTAATATCAATCAAACCATACCTGTCGCGAATTTTCATTTATGTGAAATACATACCTATTATGTTCATTGACTTAGGACTTTGAAATTGTGCATGCTGATGTTTCAGTTTTGATGACAATATAATAAACTATGTAATAGTAAATAAAAAGCTTTTGTAAGTATGTACCTAGGTAGATATTACAATACACTAAAGAGCAAAAAATAAAATAATAGTTAAAAAAACTAAAAAAACGCTTTTAGAAGTAGGTACTGCACTAAAAGCAAAAAAATAAAAATTAACCAATCTATTTTTAAGGTTTATCCTGGAAGGGGTTTAGTGTAAGCCATGTTTGTAGTTATGTATTGTATTATTTAAGTGTAAACTACACAAACATGACTTACACTAAGCCCCTTCCAGGATAAACTTTAAAAATAGATTGGTTAATTTTTATTTTTTTGCTTTTAGTGCAGTACCTACTTCTAAAAGCGTTTTTTTAGTTTTTTAAACTATTATTTTATTTTTAGTTAGTTGAATCGTTTGGTAGATGATTGCTTTTGTAACTAAAACTTGGTTCATGCATTTGTTATTGAGGCTGAGAGGGGTAGGCAAATGGTATGAAAAGTAATGAGGAAATACCTAAGTAAAAAAAGATAATTTGTGTTAACCTACTTGACAGCATGCAGAGACGAGCAGTTCGACTTATATTAGAGACTCTACACTCACGTCGAACCTACAACCGTTGGTGCACAGAAGACAAGTCGCTGACCTATGCTTGTTCTATAGGTACTTCCATAGGAACTTAAAGATATTATTCCTCGAAATGCAACTCTTGGGCGCCCCACAAGACAGGCTGCTAATGCTCATGATCATGACCATACCAGTACACTTGACAACCGCGAGGACATCAACTTTCCAAAACTCCTTCTGTTACAGGACAAGCAAACCTTGGAAATCGCTTCCTGGGGATATATTTCCAGAAGACTACAATTTGTAGCAATTTAAGTGCATAACTAATGTCGATTTCCATTGGGAGAAAAAAGCACTTTTTTAAGATTCAGAGCAGTTTTTCTTCTCTAGAAATCAGCTGTCTGTCAAAATCAATTTCCATTGGGGAAAAAAAAGCGCTTTTTTAAAGATTCAGATCACTTTTGCGAATCTCGATTCGAGAGAGAGATTCGCACATACTTTCACCAATACCAAAACAAGTGATTCTTGTCAAACTTTGAGGTTAGTTATTGTTAGGGGAGACTGGGGCACATTTGAACGTGAAACACATTTGCCCATTGCTAATAAAACAACATTTTAAAAATATTTCAAAGTACTTTATAGTGAGCTTTTCTTTTTGTGTAAAATATATTTTTAAGGCACAACTGCATTTGAAAACGTATAAAGGTACGTTTTTTGACAAATATGAAAAATATAAATATTTGCGCACATTTTTCTGTCGCTTGACTTATTGGGGCTGGTTTAAAGAAAACAGCCGGGCACATTTGAATAAGGGGTCTGTAAGTGGCATTGAACTAAAAGCTAAGCTACCACCACCAATTAACGCTCCGGGAACATCGAGGACAGCTGCGGTGATAATTTTTGTCTCAATTTTTTCAAAATTTCTGTTGGGTTAATAAAATAACTCATTTCTGTTTTTATAAAGTTTCTTCAGTCTGTAAAATATTTCAGTAATTTCAAAATTTCAGTTTGCTTTTGCTAAGTCGTTTTTGTTTTCTTTATTAAAAAAATAAAGTTAATTTATTTTATTAAAAAAATACATGTAGTAACTTATTAGCTGCTAAAACCAATTACAAATACTGCCGTTTTGTTTTATGAGACCTCAAAACAAAACGTGTTCAAATGTGCCCCAGTCTCCCCTACCTATTTGAAAATTGAAAATGGATATTAATGTAGACGAATGGATCGTCGTATGGGGTTGTTTTCATGGGGAAGGACAAAGTTCTAGTTCAAAACAAAACAAGTAAGTAGTTATTGTACAAGTACAAGTAAAAAACTAACAATTAACAATTCAATTTTATAAACACAAATTGGAATGTAAAAACAGCTGACTGTCAAGTCACACACCAACACAAATGCAAAGAAAATTGATCTCATTTCATGTTCCATTGGGCAGGAAAAATCTGAGATCTGAGAGCAAAACGGTAAAAGCCCAATGGAAATCGACATAAAATACATCTGCAAGCATCTCGGTGTTGAAGCGTTCGCATTTTCCGGGAGAAGTATTTAAAAAAAAAAAAAAACTGAAGGGACGAATTCTGTTATTAACGAATGGTTTTAGAAGTTCACACACAGTATTAGCGGAGCGGACAGCATTTAGCTGTTCAAACATGTCAAAATACCTATATTTCCAAACGAATTATTTATATTATTAAATTTTTGTTCTCTCAAACCACACATCAAAATGAAAACTATAGGCAAAAATGTCCCAATAGTAACTTGCAAAAAATTGTTTATTAAAACAGGCGCTATTGTTCCGGACATATCTATTTGGTGGACTAATATTTGGAGATGTTTTTTAGGCGAATTGTTTTGTTTGAATTTATTAACTTTTACTGAACAAATGACAAATAAATAAAATAAAAATAATGATAACATACGAGTGGTAATTAGCCACTCCCCTTAAGAGCCATTTCTATTGCAAAAATTTGAATAACGTCGTTCGCACATGTCGCCATGTCGTCGATACTCCTTGAGGTCGGGAAGATTTTTGAACAGCGCCGACACTGGTTTTTGGTTGTCAGTATTCTCTGAATTTCGTTCACTTCCTTCAGTCAATCGATTCGAAACGGATTTCTGCATTCCCCAAATAAACGGTGCACTCTTGCACATGAGCAACTTGATGCAATCTCCTTGGCCATCATGATCTTCGAGTTTATCAATGACTTCCGATAGTTTGTCGGGCAATGCCTGATCAGTAATATGTGTGATGAATTGTGAAAGTCCCTCTGGTGGATTATTTAGAATCCAATCGAGTGGTGTACCATCGCCAATATTTGCCCGACCAGATCGTTCTTCCTGTTGATCGTCATACGCCGCCGATTCGTCCTCTTCATATGGATTTTGAGATTCGTCATGGTTTCGTCCATCTTCAGCTGATTTTGGAAATGTTTTTGGATTTTGGCGTTTTGTTAAGGTGTTTCCTATCTAAAATAAAAAAAATATTAGTGCTAATCCCCGCACGACAAAGTACTATATACCAACCAACTGGGCGATCATCAGCAATGCATTGATTGCTAGTGCTCCCAATTTACCCGCATCAAATCCGATCATTCTCAACAGACCACCAATCATGTCCGTTGGATTTATTTGCGATGCAGAGCCGCTATCGCTGTCCGAATATTGTAACTTCTCGGGTAGTTGAAAGAGCGATGGTGCTTCAAACTTTTTCGTAGGCGCTTGTGGGGCAAACGCCTTTGCCACCAAATTCGCCACATCGGCAGCAGTGTTAATTCCTAATGAGATACGACAACTAGATATGCAGATGATAATATTATCTTGATGGTCTTACCCATCATCTGGCCAGCGTATTTTATTCCATTGTTTATGTTGTCCATAATTCCTCGTTTGTTTATGTGTTTTCCATCCACCATGCTCAGAAGGTAGATCCACAGGACGAAAAATACAAAGCAGAGAATTTTAACAAATTCAAATCGCAGGAGTAACATTGTCGCAGAGTAGAGTTAGTTATAACCACGACGAAATATGGAACTGAAATGAACGCGCTTGTTCGTCGACAGAAAAGAAAGTCTCGTCAACGAAGCGAGGACTTGTCAGTACAGTGAGCAATGTAATTGCCACCTAAGTTGCTAAAACCTCACTGGGGTAATTGTCTTGCTGTCGCGGAGCTTTCAAGCGTGTGAGCGATGTAAGTACAGCCATATTACTCAATGCGTTATGATAATGATGGCCTAATAAGAACAAAATTAAATTGTCATTGCTGGTATATGCCTATCCACCTTTTTGCATGGTTTTCTTATAACCAAAATAAGACCTTGAGTTTGAGACCATCTGATGCATATTTTAATGTCATGTGCTTATTCTATCGGAATTTATTTGAGGTTATACCCTTCTTAACACACTGCATAAATGAACAAGCTTTAGGACATTAACACTTCATATACACATTGTTAGTGTTACATGTCTGATATGGCAAAGAGGGAACATAAAATTTAATTCAATAAATTGCAGTACATATATTTTTATGTCCGCACAAACTGTATCCCAGTGGAGGGCGCTCAAGAATCTCGATATTCCCTTATGGTGTGTTCATACTCGGTTTAATCCCCATAAATTTGTGGTATAGTAAATCATGTACCTAAAGTGAGTAATCGGCGATGCCCGTCGTCTCTACTTCTCGCCTTATTTTCCGCCGATTTTGTGAGAGGATTACCCACTGTTGTATCGAACTCGAGTCTTATGTGCTTGTGATTTCATTGGTGTCATTTGAAATGCTGATAAATATATCTGACATATTTATTAGGTATTTGTTAGGGCAGTAACGTTGAAATGCTTTGTTTGAAGTTGAAATATTTATGGTAGCCAGTTCAAAGCTGATGAAAACGAGTGTAGGTATGTGGGAATTTCACACTGCACTTAGTATGTAGTTCGGCTTAACTTTTTACTTCAAAGGATAGACTTTGAAGGCATGGTGTGGTCCCCCACTAATGTACTTTTTAATCCGATTTGTCACAAATTTTTACACAAAAATCGCAGAAGACAAATTCGTCCTTTTGTTGTTAACAAATGTTCTCTCTTTACCTCATAGAGACAGTGCTACCAGACTTTTCGCAATGGAAGCTAATTTTGAGAATGGGAATTCCCGAAAAAGGGAACATTTCCACGACCTTTGAACACTGCCCAGATATAGACATCCCTGTATTTCATTCACTGTTCCCTTCTTAGGGGACTGGTTGTCATCTTGACTGTGTTTTTAAGTTTACAAAGCGTATTGACTCTAAGCAGATAGACACACGAAACAGTGGGGCTAAAAAATCATACAGGCGTCTAGTCATTGTAGACGGGCTTGGTAGGTAGTTCTGCATAAGCCTATCCATAAATAAAATTAAGCTTGCGAACACAACTCACGAAATGAAAAGCGGTCGGTGAGATAATCAATAACGATTTTCTACTATTATGTGCCTTACTTTTGGGGGCGCTTACATTCCGGGGTGGACCACGGCTTCAACCATCAAGCCCCTCCAGCCAACTCGGTCCCTAGCTAGCTGCCTCCAGTTACGTACACCAAGCTGGTTGAGGTCGCCCTCCAATTGTGCGCGCCACTTAAGGTTGGGTTTTCCTCTGCTACGTTGTCCCTCAGGGGTAGACTCAAAGTCTCGTCGGGCTGCTGCGTTGCTGTCCATACGATCCACGTGCTCCAACCATCTCAGCCGTTGTGCTTTGAACTTTTTGACTATAGGTCAACGTCGTTATAAAGCCCTTAAAGTTCGTCGTTGAATCTCCTCCTCCACAATCCGTCGATACAAACTGGACCGAAAATCACTCGAAGAATCGTTCTCTCAAAGCGTGCCAAGAAGTTTTCCTCAGCTTTCGATAAGGTCCATGCTTCTGCACCCTACAACAGGACCGGGATAATTAAAGTCTTGTACAATATTTCCTTGGTTCTGCAAGATAGGGCTTTACTTCTTAGATGCCTTCTTAGCCAGAAGAAACAACGATTGGCAAGAGTGATTTTTCGTTTGATCTCTGCGCTGATGTCATTTTGCGAGGTGATTGGAGTCCAGGTAGACAAAGTCTCTCACTACAATATCTGTCCATAGTGACGTTTTGTCCGAGTCGTCGATGCTGAGACTCCTTTCTCGTTGACAGCTATACTTCGTTTTGTTCTCATTTCCAGCCAGACCCATCTTTGCCGCCTCCGTTTCAATACTTGCAAATGCGCCACTGACAGTTCGTTGCGATCTTCCGATAATGACAATATCGTCAGTATTATGCAAGCAGTTGAACAGACTTCTGAAAAATTGTAAATCTGGGCTGCATTCCAGGTTTGACTATTTTAACTACAGCGTTGACAAGCTGTGACAGTTCGAAGGAGGGGAAGTTAACTAAATTAACCAGAGGCAAGTGTGGTTCATTTCGTTCATACTACAACATGTCATTAGTAACAATAGCTGTCCCAGATTCCAAAAAGTAACTAAATAAACAATCGCTGTTAATTTAGTTAAAATAGTCAAACCTGGAATGCAGCCCTGATGTTGGCTTATGTGAGTTTCGTCGGCGATGTTTCTGCCAATTTTGACGGAGCAGCGAGATTTCTCCATCGTCATCCTGCAGAGACGAACGATTTTGGAATGCCGAAACGTGACATGGCTTTGCTTAGCTCGTCCCTATATACGCTATCTAGGTGACTTTAAAGTCCATAAAAAGATGGTTTGAATCGATCTGAAATTCCTGAGTTTTTTCTAAGATCTGTCGGAGTGTGAAAATTTATTATTTTTGGACTTTCCTAGCTTAAAACCGCACTGATATGGGCAGATGAGGTTTTTACCGAAAGGTTTTAGACGTTCACACAATACAGCCGACAAGATCTTATAAGGAGATTTATTACTCTTTATAGTTGGCGCAGTTCAGAGCATCTTCTTTCTTGTCGATGGGGCACACGATGCTGAGGTTCCATTCGTCGGACATGCTTTCGTCCGACCAAATTTTACATATGAGTTGGTGCATGCTCCTTACCAACTCATCTCCCGCTGCGTTAAAAAGCTCGGCCGGTAGGCCATCCGCCCTCGCAGCTTTGTTCGACTTTAATTTGGATATATCACTAGCCCCACTTCGTGTAGGTCGGGTGGACAGAATTGTTGGCTATCATCGTCGGGACTGAATGGGTCATTCTGCCTGACAGCGGTTTGTTGTTCGTCTCCGCGCCGTTTAGTAGCCTGCAGAAGTGTTCTTTCCAAATCCTCAGCACCGACTGTGAGTCTACTGTACTGTGTTCCCATGTTTATCTCTGTAGGTTTCTGTTCGGTTCAGGTATCCCTGGGTGGATCGTTTTACCCTCTGGTAGAACTTTCGAACATTTTCCCTTCAGTAACACCCCTCAATTGATTTGACCAACCGCTTCTCGTGCTCTTTCTTTTTACTTCTGAGAAAACGGTGTTCCTCCCTTCTTCTTCGCCCGTAAAGCTCGCGAGCAGCGCTCTCCGCCGCTCTGGTCCTCGTCTGTAGCATTGCTTGGTAGGCCTCGTTCTTTGTTGCATGTGCCCGCCGGAACTCTTCGCCGAACCAGGGGTTCCGTTGTGGTCTTCTAGCTAAACCCCGTATATATCGGTGGCGGCATGATGATATGATGGCACGCTTGCAGCGCTGCCACTGGTTCTCTGCACTTGATTCTTGACGATGAACTTGCTGAGAGGTTAAGGGAGACGTGGTCGGCAAAGTTTTTGGCGGTTTCTTGCAATAGTAGCTTTGCGACGTCAAATCTCCGTATCAGCAAGGTGTTTGTGACGTTGTGGATATCCGCATACGCACTTTGGCCATTACCAAGTAGTGGTCCGAGCCTATGTTAGAGGCTGGGAACGTTCGGACCAGATACTGGACGCATATCTGGCGTTCGTTCGCAACGTGGTCAATTTGGTTGACGGTGATGTTCCACCCGTAATAGATAGGTAACCCCTGCCTGCACCTACCTGTGTCTCTTCAATGCTCTAGCTAACACATGAAAACCAATGAGTCTAGCTTCAGAAATTAATAATTTTTCAGAAAAATGTTCAAATTCTGGATACTGTGCTTTTTGGTACAAATATTGTTCGCGCTTTGTCTGCCGTATTATAAAAACAAAAAATAAGTGGTTTGTGCAACAGGAGTGTAGACATCCTAGGCCTAGCTTCTCACAACTATTCGTTTGTGTGAGTTTTTATTTTTGGGACGAATGAAAGGGACCTACAACTTTCAGCCGAGTCCGAACGGCTGATGAGAAGATTTTTCAGGGCAGTTATACTCTCGGATGTTTGTCAGACCTTCGCGAGTGGTGGCGCAGTGGCAAAAACCTTAAGATGTAATTTTGTATTTTTTCGGGGATCGAACCTGTGACATTAGTCCAGCACCCTAACCACTGTAACCACTATAAATCACCAATTTCTTTGTCTTGCACGCCCCCACGACAGTTTCCTAATAAACTAGACGCAGTTGGTGGAATGTACTTGGACATACTCATTGGTACTTTAGCATTGTATCCAGTACGCCATTGGTAAAGGTTAAGTCCAATATTTCGACCTAAAATAATCCAGCTGCGAAAGCTTTATTCCCTATAAGAATATAGTAAAGGATAGTAAAAAAAATCCAGTATTCTATTATCACAGAAGGTTTTCGGTTTAAACGTGTATTCTAACTGCAGATTCAAGAGATATCTATAGCACTCGTCTTCCTTGCGAAGTCTTCAAGGGGTGAAAACCCAACAACAGGAACCCTAAACGCATATCACTTACAATACCGCATACGCAGACTTTAATAAGTGGCGGGCGCTACGTTTCCAGGTGAACCAAGGGCCTCAACTATACATAACAGGCCTCTCCTCCTCAAGCCCCAAGTTGATTGAATCGATAGACGAGCTCCTCCCCTAATAGTTTGACATTCTGATGGCTTAGAATGTTTGGAAACGAATGTCATTTTTTTCGGGCGTAAGCAATACGTAATTATAAACAGTTTTTTTGAAAGATCGTACCTATATATACAATACAGTTACCAGCTTAGTCAAGACATCACGCAATTATCTTCTGCTCACTTTCCACAATATGTAACTCCATCCGTTTTTTTTTTACTTCCTCTTCGCAAACGTTTAAGAAGTATATATAGGATGAGCCATCTAGTGGTTTCTTTTTAAATCATAGGTTATTCGAAATCTAGACAGAAAGTCAGTATCATACCTCTGCAGAACGAAATGAGTCGCTTTTCGCTTGAACAACGTTGAGAAATATTGAAAACTTATTTCCAAAGTGAGTGCTGTGTAGCCCAAACAATGCGTTATTTGAAAAGAAGTTTTGGCCGAAATGAAGCACCCACCGTGCCTGCTGTACGCAAGTTTGTGCGCATTTTCATCTCGGCGGCTACGTTAACAAACAAAATTGCTGCATGTGGGGCTCGGAAAACCCGCACGTTATTGTCGAGAAGCCAATGCACCCACAGAGATTGACAGTTTGGTGCGGATTGAGGAGTGGTGGCATCATTGGACCATTTTTCTTCAAAAATGAGGCTGGGCCGGTCAAAGCTGGGCGTTACATAGCCATGTTAACCGACTTTTTTTTGTACTCAAATTGAAGACATAGATTTGAACGACCTCTGGTTCATGCAGGATAGTGCGCCATGCTACACAACCCATACCATAACATAATCGATCTTTTGCCCACCAAATCCACAAATCGTGTTATCAGCCGTTTTGGCGATGGCGACGCCTTGGAGCTGCGATTTGGCCCCTAGACTTTTTTTTTGTGGGAAACCGTGAAGGACCGATATTATGCCAACAATCCGGAAATGATTCAAGCAATTAAGGCCAACATCATCCAAGCAATCCGTGAGCTACACCTTGAAACCATCAACAAGGTCTTGGAAAATTGGAGTGACAGAATGCGCTACTGCGAAGCCAGCCGAGGCAGCCACTTGATCGACGTTGTTTTCCATAATTAATGGGAATGTTTCCTCTTACTAATAAAACCATAATACTTGGAAAAAATTTAATTCTTTCAGAATCCCTCCCAAATTAACCAGAAACTATGGTAACCTTTGCCTCCTTATTGTCAGTTCCGTTGGTGCTCTCTGTCAATGACAACGTGCAGTAGGTAGGTATAGCCGCATTCATCGATATAAACACATCTCCATCAACTACTACCAACGTTGACAATCTATACTGTCCTATTGTTACCCCTTTCCTTAAACATCAATTGACGTCTAAAAAATTGTCAATTATCTCGGCATTTAGCTCATAACAGAATTGGAACCCCCCTCATGGTCATCACACAAAGTCCAACGTCAACTTTTAATTTTTATTAGCATATGTAAATGTGATCTCATATAAAGCAGCACGCGTCCAACTATATCAAATCACCACGAGAACAAATCAAATAAATACTCCAGAGCCAGACGAAAATGCGAATCCCACCGGGCTGTAAAGGTGTCCATCGAATGTAAGATGAGATCTCTGCGAGAAGATAAAATCGTACACACAGCAAGAGAAGGTAATGGAAACCCCCAAACAGAATCATAATTTCGAATCCCAAATGAAATAAACATGCTAAATTGATTAAATTGCTATAAATCATATTTCGGTTGCACACTACCATGTCCCAGTCCCAGAGTCCATCTTCATACCACAACGAGGAAGAGAATCCCCCAAAACGAAATACGTATCGTTTCGTGTATATGATTCCCAATATTGAGGAAGAAAAGATTCTTTATCTCTGGCCGATTATGTACATTGTGAAGGAACAAGCAAAACAGTCGACACGATGGCCACTAATAACTGTGGCTTTACCTGTGTCGAAGTCGGATTCACGGGACGATGGGGAATCCACGATAATCTTTTCTGGTGGTGCGGAACAAGAGAACAAAATATCACCTTCAGCGCTCCGCACTGGGCTGCCGAGGGCGACACAACATACAGTGGCTGAATGCAATTTGCCGACGCGAAGCTGCTGTTGCATATTTAGTAAATTAAAACCGAATAAATTGTTAGTCCTTTTTTTTCGGCGTTTTGAAATGATTTATTTGGCTTGGTGGCACTTGTTTAGTTGTAAGGATTCATTTTTTTTTTTGTTGATCGTGGGCCTTAAGGGTTATGAGAGTGTCTTTCTCAATTAAGGCACAAATGGCAGGTGTCTTTTAAATTAATTAACTAATTAGGATCAGTTGCTGACGATGTTATAAATCAAAATAAGGGTTATTTGGGGTTTTGATTGCCCGGTTGCTGATGCAGTGTGCTGTTGCTGTCTGTGAGGCAATTGAAATTTGATAAATAGAAACGTTGCAAGTGGAGATTTTTAATAACAAAATAACTTTTTGAGGTCCTATTGGAGACAAGACTGTCAGAATGTCATCAGAAAACCATTAAATACTCACAAAATCATGCTTGGAACTATACGTCGAAAGTTCAAAGTTCATCAACTTGGGAGAATGCGATAAGGATAAGCGTAACAATCTAACGTAGTCTCATTATATTTGATAAATAGAAACGTTGCAAGTGGAGATTTTTAATAACAAAATAACTTTTTGAGGTCCGATTGGAGACAAGACTGTCAGAATGTCATCAAAAAACCATTAAATACTCACAAAATCATGCTTGGAACTATACGTCGAAAGTTCAAAGTTCATCAACTTGGGAGAATGCGATAAGGATAAGCGTAACAATCTAACGTAGTCTCATTGATGGTTTTGGGTGAGTTTAACGCTTTGTTAAACTGCCCGTTTAGAGTTTATCTTTGTAGACATTTTTTGTATGGGAGCTAAAACTGGAAGAGATTAGATAATAAGTCGGAAGAGCCTTTATGAGGCTCTGGCAGTGTGGCTTCTTTAAAAGGAGATAGTCTTTACTCCGGATATAGTCAGGAAGACAAGTATCTTCTTTGGGGGTATGTCAGCAAGATTTGCTAAAGTAACGAAATCCTCGTCAAGGTTATTTTCTCTGAGACGAAAGACAGCCGGTCATTTCATAAGCATTTGAAGTGATTCGTCACTCTCAAGACAAGAGTTTATGTGTAGGGTCCGGTGAGACGCCAATTTGGTGAAGGTGTTCTTTCATGAGGAGATGGCCACTATACCTGTCAGCATTCTCAGGCTGTTTTGGTCCGGATTAATGAGAGAGTAGAATTTTCTGGGGGGATCATTTTAGAAAGAATTGTCTGATGCAGTTCTGCCCGCAGGTGTTTCAAGCCAGACTTCATTGGTTTCGATTTGCGACAACCTCTTCTTGATTTAGTTCCTGAAATATTTTTTACTGACACGACAGAAAAGTCCGATAAGTGGTACCTACTGTCGCACCGACTTTAGCTAGTGAGTCATCTGTTTATCGTTGCAAAGCCCCTGTGGGTTCGTAGATAGTCATGTATGTTTCCAGGACTAGCTTCGAATTTATGACAGATAAGTGAAGGGCTTTGCGAGCTGCATGTCCGTCTGAGAAAATAAATAAACACCCCTATTGTCGTCGTCGTCTGTCGCAAACGACTGGCAACATTTGTCGTGTCGAGTCGTTTGGAATTTGGTATTGCGTAACTGAAACGACTCGACGCTCTGAACTCTCACATTCCACATACATTCCACAAACTATAACACATGCGGTTTGACATTTCAGTCGACGAATTTATATTTGGTCTGGTGTGTTGTTTGTGAGTTGGTTAATTATTTAATAAAACAAATCAAAAATGAATAGTGTTGAGATGTTTTTTGAAAGCGATGACGAAGAAGAAAACCAGAAAAAAGAGCTGGTAAAGTTAAGGAAGGAAATTCGAACCAAATCTAAGCCATTGGGCTTGGCCGACGTTAAGTGAGTGGTAGAAATAATTTAAATTGTAAACTGTTTTGATAACAATAATTATTTTCACATTTAAAATGTATTTTAGTTAGACTGTCGAAGTCGAAGGTGGTCCAAGACAATTCAGAGATAAGGTTATGTCGTCCCATTAACATCACTTTCGCTAGGCCTTCGTGAATGATTTTGCCAAAGGAATATTTTTCTGCATTTCGTTCACTAAATGTAGAAATTGTCTTTTATTTGTTATCGCCATTCTGCAAAATAACTATAATTGTCTTTTATTTAATTAAAAATTAAGTTCACATATATTTTTTTAACACATTATCACACAGTCGTCCGCAAAATAGTCGACGACAGAAATGTATCATTTCCACGACAAACGTCGTCACAAAACGGCTCACGCAATACCGACGATCGTCGTCGAAAAATACAATCCACATTTTTTGACATTTCAGACGCCATTTGTCGATCGTCCCCGCGACAAAAGTCGTTTATTTTTAGTCGCCAATACCAAACAGTCGTGTGGATTTTTTTTTTTTGAGTCGTAAACGACAACGTCAATAGGGGTGAAAGTTTTAATGTGTATTAAAACTTACGATTTATTCTGGCGCAGTGGGTAAATTCTAGATCCAGTCCCTGACTCTGTCTTATAGAACCGTCTGTTTAGTGTACCAGACTAGGTTAAGTTGTGATAAGTGATTCTTCATATTTTTGCCACTCTTCCCTTGGTGGGATGATGATAGAGACATTTTTTTGGAAGCCATATTCCGATAGCACGGCGAATAGGCTTTCTGGCTCCATAATGTGGTCAAAGACAGATGACCACATGGTAAGAATATAGGGTATAGGGCGTAGCAATCAATGTTGTTTGAATGGAGCAGGCGATGAATGCTCAGTCTTGCCTCAATTTGAATATGTATTCAAATTGGTTTTAGACCTAGGATGCCATTCAGTGCATTAGTCGGGGTGTAATCAAATATTATAGAACGCCATCGACGAATAAATGACAGGTGGCATGGAATAGTCGTTTTTCTTTTTTAGTTCAGTACTGAGCTTATATTATCGGGGCACTGTCCTCTTCGTAGAAAACATGCCAGAAGTGAAAGTGTTTAGGTGTTTTTCCATTGTTGTTCACTACGGTTCCCCCTAGGGATCGCGATGGGCTCTGATGGTGCCTGGTGCCATATGAGAACTCCCTCTTATACCCCTTTTTAACCTAACCTAACTTAGTGCTGAGCTCTGAATAGAGTTCGAGCATTTTGAGGGTGCTCAGATCGTTCTGATTTGTTTATGAAACACACTTGAGCACATAGTAGCTGTCATATGGTTATTTATTAATTGCTATTTATTTATTTGGTTTACTTTCTGTGCCAAAACAACAAGGCTCGTATAACATTTCAACTATTTTGTTTATCATGCTTTTAAAGGTTCCCTTCCCATAGGGACAAAACGGAACCTAATTGTTTTCGCTACGATGTCTGTCCGAACCCACTGGGCGAATTTTTTACCCATAGGTCTATCTCAAAAACTAATTGACGTTGAAGGCTGGAATTTGTACACAACAACAGGGCCCTGTTTCATAAACATTGACAGGTAAAAATTCTACAAATTTGTCGCACTGTTCTGATAAATTTTCATTTCATAAAATATTGACAGGTGACATAATTGTCAGTGAAATACAACGCCAAATTTGTCATGACTAGTTTGTCATAATCATATTTTGACAAATTTGTTCTGACAATTTTTTCATCTTCTTCTATCTTCTATATATACAAGGTGGCGCAAAAATAACCTTCCGAAGTTTTTTGGCTGTAATTTAAAAAAAGAATGAAAAACTTTGATTCTTCTTGTGGATTATTTTTATTTGGTCTTTTAATTTTTTTTACATCAAGTCGAGAATATGATGTCATGTCATTTGGCATTTTCCATTACTTTGGCCAAAACTTCCGGCGATAGGTCCTCACATTCTTGACGGATATTGTCTTTAAGAGCTGCAAGAGTCTGAGGCTTGTTGACATAAACTCGCGACTTCAAAAAGCCCCACAAAAAGAAGTCTGGAGCGGTCAAATCAAGCGATCTTGCTGGCCAGTGCAAATCGCCAAAACGGGAGATTAGGCGCCCGGGAAATGCATCCTTCAGCATATCGGTTGTGGCACGTGCAGTGTGTGCCGTTGCACCGTCCTGTTGGAACCACATGTTTTCCAATCCCAATTCATCAAGTTGCGGCAAAAAGAACTCGTTGATCATTGCTCTGTAGCGCTCACCATTCACAGTAACCGTTTGGCCCGCAACGTCTTCGAAGAAAAAAGGTCCGATGACTCCTCCAGCGTTCTCTGCAGAACGGCTACTCCGGGGTCTGCCACGCCTGGCAGCATCTCGTGTTGTGCCAGTGTCTTCGAGGCGAGCGGCTAAACGTCGCAGTGTTTCACCAGTAGGCGTTGGACGGCTAGGAAATCTGCGACGAAATTCACGTTGTGCCAAAGTCACCGACCGATTATTGCTCAAATAAATAGTCACCAATATTCCGCGTTCTGGAGCAGTGTAGCGTAAAATTGTTTATTAACGTGTATTTGGCATGTGTTTACTACACAAATGTCAAAACAGAACTGACATTAGGGGCCAATCGCAAAATTTATAGCATTTTCAGATAGGAGGATTACTTTTGCGCCACCTTGTATAAAAATTGAGAAATTTAACCAAATTTTCACACTTTTTTGGAATTGGTCCATACACGATTTCTGTGAAGTTTGGTCAAAATTGGACAAAGTGGCGTGGCACCGCCCATACAAAAACAAAACATTCAAAATCGTATATCTCGAAAACCACCAAATCGATTGAGCTCAAACTTACAGAAGATCTTAGTTATTGTACCTGAAGTGGTCCTGTGAAGTTTGGTCAAAATTGGACAAAGGGGAGTGGCACTGCCCCTACAAAAAAAACATTCAAAATCGTATATCTCGAAAACCACCAAATCGATTGAGCTCAAACTTACAGATAGTCTTAATTATTGGCCCTAGAGTGCTCCTGTGAAGATTGGTCAAATTTGGTCAAAGGGGAGCGGCACTTCACATACAAAAAAAAAAATATTCAAAATCTTATACCTCCTATACAAAAAACATCTTCTATGGAGTGAAACTCGATGACATTATATCTCGATAATCGCTGGGCCATTTTCATTATTCTTTTTTTGTTTTGTTCGTACATATTGTTGTATTTCGGGTTTAGGCTGAAAGAAAATTCCACCAAGTCGATTTATTTTCATTTCTCGCAAGAACATTATTACCTAAGACCTAAGCAATACAATTCCTGTGCAAGGGCAAAGCCGAGCGGGTACAGCTTCTTCGACAGTCTTGGAATTGGAAGCCAAAGTTTTTAAAATTTGTAAAATTGATATAAGTCAATAATATTGTCTAGGCAAAAAAATTTCTGAAAAAAAAATGTTATGTACCACAGAGCATTACAATAAAAACAGTTTATCTATTTAACTATTTTGCACAACGAAGTGTGCAGGGGCTACGCTAGTAGTTATATATATTTTGACAAATTTGTCGTGGGTCTTATCAAGAGACTGATTGCTTTTTGCGGTATGCTCTAGATCTAGATGTCCATGTCCACCAATTTTTTAACAAAATATAATTCGATGCTGTTTTCCGAACATGCAATTTTTTTTTTATCAAACCAAAACTTGACAATTGTCGGCTATTTTCCGACAATTCTACAAAATTGTCTAATTATTTATGAAACAGAAATTTGGCAATTGTAAATTTTTATGAAACAGGGCCCAGGTACAATCTCTAGTCTTTGAAATTAAAAACGGCTTACAACAGGGAGCGGTGAATTCTCCGATCCTGTTTAATATTTACACGAGTGATCTGGTGGGTTCCCTCAGACACGCTATAGCGTACGCAGACGATTTAGTGGCGTACAGATCAGGTCCAAAAGTTGAGGTCATCAACAGCCTTTTGCAGCGTGACTTCGATCAAATTAAGAGGTATTGCGATGATTGGAAATTGAAAATCAATTTCCAAAAATCGGAAACAATCCTGTTCAGAACTCCATTGACTAGGGCCTCTAGAGATACCAGAAAAAACTGGCGAAAATTAGCCATTATTGGACAAAATGGACAACCATTGGCGGTGCGAAGCGTGGTCAGATATCTTGGCATCTGGCTCGACCAGTATCTGTATTTTGACAAACATATAGATGCTTGTCTTGCTGGGGCCAAAAGGGCTTATGCTCTGACAAGGAGACTGTTTCGCAGCAGTCAACTTGATTCCAGAGTGAAGGTCATATGCTACGTGGCCCTTATAAGGCCGATCATCGCTTATGGCTGTCCCATTTGGTTCAATATAGCGCCTTCCTATATGGAAAAGATTCGGGTGTTTGAGAGACAGTGTCTCAGGACCTGCCTAGGGTTGTTTAGAACTCCCGAATCTGAGTACATAAAATATTATCCCAACAAGGTCCTATACGATGGGGCTCGAGTGAATAGGATTGACAATTTCCTAATTAAGGTGATTCGAAGGCACGTTGCAAGGGCGATGGCCAACGCTAACAATCTGATCTCGGGTGGTTATTACCCGAATTTAATGTACCACGAGAGTACGCTTCGGTCTGGCTTTGTTCCGCCTGGAGGCATTTCTTTATGCAGACATGAAAGGGTTAGTCCAGAATAAAGATGGTGTGCCGGTATTGTACCACAGCCACCGCGGCGCGAGGGATAAGCGGCTCATCCACGACGGGTACGCCGCCAATGCTCAGGAGCTCCTCCGTTTTAATACCGCAATTGCGGATAGGGACACGGTTGATACCTTGAAGCAGTTCACCGAATTTTGGTGGCTTGAGGAAGAGGTGAGGGCAGACACGCTCTCCCGGGTCGGTGCGTTACCTATGTAACATCCTCCTTAGTTTTAAGCTAGTTTGTAAGTTAGTTAGGTGTATTTTAGGGGGTCTTTGGGAGGGACCGAGCTCGTTAACATGAATGAGTGCCACCGAGACTTGACCGATGCTTATGGCCTCGCTCGAGTCCTGGCGGCGCGTGTGCACCGTGTTGGCGACTGCCAGGCGCCCATCGACGCAATCGGGATGGTGACCAATCGAAAGATTGCTCATCACCCTGATTATAGGTAATTTAGGTTAAGCAGCTTAGGTAGTTCTAAGTAGTTTAGGTAGTTTTAAGAAAAAACCAATAATAAAGAGTCCAAGTTTTAGCCAGTTTTCTTGGAAATTAAAAAACAGTGCAATTTATACAAAAAGATAAATTTAGGGCCGAAAGGCAATAGTTATAAGGATATAGTTAAGTTTAGAGTGCTCGTTACGAGCCAGTAAGCTAGATTAAGATACATGTTAGTTTTAAATTAGATTTAGTCATTTTTGTCTAGTAAGTAAGTTTAAATAATGAATTTAATAAAAATGAATTTAAAAGTAAAATAAAAAACAACCTCTAGTTGAACGACAAAAGATAGCGATAAATGGTTTTGGAGTACATAATGTAATTAGTAATTTAGTTAACAAAATAGTTTCCTTCAAACAAAAAACGAAAACGAACGTTTTCAAGACATCAACTCTGGCCAAGTACGGAACCTTCGGTGCGCGAGTGATACCCGCACTTGGCCGGTATTTTTCTGTTAAATGTGACTGTATATGAGAGACATTCACATGAGAGGGAACGAACAAATTGATGAAATGCGAACAAATCACTTTTTATGCATTTATAAATGGAAAATTTCACATTTTATGATTCCAAGGTTCTATACTTTTCCCAATTCTATTTCTTATTCATATTAAAGCCAATTATCTAATATCCCAAGATCAGCCTATATAATCCAGATATAATCCTGTAAATGAGATTAATCACCAATCTGCTGACCAAAATTTTGAAATGGTAAAGACATTTGTTGCATGGCGTTTCATAGAGGTTTCATGTGTAGAAAGGATCTCTCATCGTGGCCAACAAAGAGAGTGCCATTGACTGGAGAAACAAGGCACACGTCTATCCCGTTCTGATGATTGATAGTTAACTCTTTCTGCATTGTAAATCAGCCAACGTTCTCTTTTTGTTGTGGGTTGTCGACGCTACTAGCCACTGTTTTGAATCAATGCCAATTCAAATCATATACTTTCGATACTCGATTTTTATCGACAAACAAAAGGGGCAACAACATTTTACGGTTATTGGTTTCACAAACAAAACACCTACATAATTAACTCTCCATCATGGTGATATGAAATAAAAATAAAAATTAATAAAAGAGCACACATTGATTTGCATGAGCGCTCCAACATTCTTGCATCGCTATTTTCGTTTCCAACGCCAAAGCAAAAGCAACCAAGCACCCAACATGCATCCAGGCATTTAGGCCAGCAAGCAACTACCATACCACCACCACCACCACCATCAAGTCGAAGTCATACCTCAGCAGTAATGATCATATGTTAAAATTTATTGATTGTCCAGAACGGAACGATGTCCTGCTGAGCAGCATGGGAGAAGTACGTGTGGTCAAGTTACTCAAAGTGTAGCCCTCTGTAGTAACCACCATCTCACCGGAATCACCACGCAAAGATCTGGTATAGAGCTGCGTGAGTGCAAACTGTGCACAGTACCCAAAAAAATATTCGATGACTCTTGGATTAGTTTCCAATCTATACGCTCGATACCGATATGCAGGTCGTCTTCATTTCCATTTGTTGTTGTTGTATTTGGTGTGTTCCATCGCGATAAAAATCCATTTAGCCGGACAGAATATTACTAATTAAATGTATCTGCAACATGCATCTCTCATTCGAGCAGCGGAAAACGAAGGCGATATATAAAATATGACGACACTGTGACGACAGACATTTGGACAGCAGGCGGAGGGGGTGTGAGCCAGGCTTCGACAAGCTCTATACTCCCATCAGCAGATCCCATAGATGGGGGCCAGGAGGAGGCTGCTTTCGAGTTATTTATATGCGTGTAAGCTTGGTTTGTGTACGCGCTAATATCGATTTTCATGGGGTTACACTCTTAACATGCAATTACAACACATTACGGTCCCGTGTACAAATGCGATACCATGCCATAGGCGTGGATGGCGCGCGGTCGCGGCAGTGGACATATCATATTGAATTTAATATGCGGCCGCCGCGTCAATGTTAATTTTATTTGCGTTTCTAAGATGATTGAGCACGCAACGTCATGAAGAATTGAATCGAATAGAGAACCGAGTGTATGTCTGTCAATAGAGAATGTTGCGAAAATGAATTTCATAACAGCATGGGGTAGCGAAATATTTGAAATTCATGTTTAACTTTTCGAGTCGGGTTTCAGTTTCGGTTTCGGTTTTCTTTTTGTTTTTGTTTGGTTCGGGTTTGGTTGTTTCGAATCTGACATGTAGAGTTAAAGTTAAAATTATTGCTGAGAGGTTTATAGAAAAGCGTATGTTCGCATGAATTATACTCATGCCATGACAATTTGCGCGATGACAGTGTAGTAATTTTAACTAGGTCTAATAAATATAGCGGAGTCTGTATGTATAGCGTTTAAATTGCCAAAACAGAAGCGAGACTCTGGGTAGAGGATGTGCGGTATTACTCATCCATCACATAAATGGAGTGAAGACTTTGACCATGTGTATTCTAGACCGACTTAGGGACTTCTAGATTCGTCTAGTGTTTTTAAAGCGCTTTCCTAAAACACTGCGGGCTCATCGCCATCCTCCATAAGAACTACATATCACCATAGACATCGATAGCCCAAGCCCACTATCAACTTAATGAGTAAAACCTCATCCAAACTGTCTGTGAGAAGTGCAAAAAAAGGAAATTACCCTGTCAAGGGATCGGCTTTATGTCACTCTTTAGATTATCGGCAATAGTAGCCACCATAAAGGCGAAAGGCCGACGGCGGCGATGCTTTTCCGCTCGTGCGGACCTGCGGAGACAGTTGACAGTTGCACTCGTTCAACACATTCTTACTAAAGCCAATTCTAAGTGCAAAATATACTTATAGAACTGTTATACCTCCATGAAGATCTGGCCAATTTTCCACAATGTTATATTACCTCCGTTCTAATCAATATCACTCAATCGTACTGAGGTCTTCAGAATCCTAGAAATCAGTATATGACGATCATTGGCAGCTTATGGCAATCACTTTTCCAAGATCGGAATTCCATTCAACTCTCACTGCTGGATTTGCAAAAATCTAAACGAAAAGGAAATTTTGCCCCACTTCCTCGGTACTTGTCCGTTCGATAGGACAGAACCACAGGATGTATTTGATGCGCATCCCAGTTGAACAATTGCAAACATTTTATGCAGGGATGCCAGTCACGTTCATAGTACCCAAAGAAGTATCACAAAGATCAACAAAAAAAAGCAGAAAACTGTGCACCGAAGCCGACAAAATTCTGGCCTATCAGATGGTGCAGCAGGCGGCAAACTATCTCAAACGACAAAGGTAGATAACATTTTTGGAAAAACGTAAGTCACAGTTCTAATTCCGCAAAAATACTTTTAAAAGACCTAATCAAAGGTGCAACCAATTAATGACGTAAACCAATTCAAATCCATACCCCTGAAGATGTCCTTAAAGTATGTGAACAAATTCCACAGGGACATTCCGGGGAATTGCAAGGGCGACGAACTCGCTAGGCAAGGCACAACTTTGTCGATTCTACCGGAAGAGAAGAATCTCTATATGCCTCTCGTTAAACTTTTAATAAAACAAAATGCGATACGCGCCATTAATCGAAGATGGTCAAACTGCACTACGTGCTCCATCACAAAACAGATCTGGCCTACGCTGGATCTCAAGCGCTCCATCAATCTTGTAACACTAAAAAGATCCCATATAAGCACACTAGTAGGTGTCATCACCGGACACTGCATTATTGGGAGACATGCTCTCAGGCTGGGCCTCCTTTCCAATGATTTCTATAAAAGCTGCATGGACGAGAAGGAAAAAGAGACAATTCTTCACATTCTATGCACGTGCCTAGCCCTTTCAGCGCGTAGAAAACTACATCTCGGAGGATACTTTTTCGACAATGTCGGCGAACTCACTAATGTAAGTATAAGTTGCCTCCAACGTTTCATTCTCAGCTCCTGCTGGTTCGATGGGTAGTTGTGAGATCATTCGATCCTGTGGTATCACAATGGGCCTCCTCTGGCCTAAGTGAAAAAATTATCCAAGAGGCGCATCCCGGTTAGCAACAGCACATTGTCGCCGGCACTACAACGAATACAGATTTGTGGAAGCAACAAAGAAGCAAACCTCTGTCGAAGCCATCGTCGCGTAGATTTTTTTACGCGGCTTGAATACCGTGGGACACGATCGATCGATGGATCGATAATCAATGACATTGTAGCACTGCAAGTGAAGCCTTGGTAGTGGGCATGGTCAAATTGATAAACTGTTTGCCGAAGAATACTGTGAGGAAGTTAGTCTTGCGCGATAATCCAAAACTGCATCGATACATCGATATTTTATTATCAAGATGAAAATATCGATGCAAAAAAAAAATCGACCCAAAAAATCGATAATATCGGTTTATATGCAAACTTAAAATTTTCCTGAATTTTATATTCATTTTTATTAAAAAAAATATTTTTATTGTTTAGAATACTCAATCAATTTCTATTTCACAAAGGAAATAATTCAAGACAATAATTTAACTTTTTTTGATTGATTTTTGAACAAAAAAAAAAAATGTACAAGAATGCCCAGGAGAAAAAAAACCAATTGTCAATAAGTGACATACCGACAATTCAAGTTAATTTTCGCGTTAAGGTAAATTTGAATCCAGATGGTTCAAGTCGACTTACGATGACTAGATTCTTGAATGAGGCCAAAGTCTATATTTCAAGATGGGAAATTTGCTAAGCGACTGTCAAAAATTGGCAAGAAATATATTTACAAAAACAGAAAACGATTTGAGTTAAATTTGTTAGGACGCACTGAATCTGACACCATACCTTCTTTATAACGTCTGCCCACATAGCTAGCTCTTCGCACTTGCAAGTAGGTGTGGTATTGCATTGAAAGACGGACTTGCAAATACTTTCTTTCTTTCTTTCCCATCGTGGTAGGTAAGCCTTACCTGATGGTGTATTTTGAATTCCAAATATTTGGCTCGATGACAGCCTAAATATAGCGTTTTTTCAGTCATTTGACAACAAGTGTGGAGAAGGGGGTGGGGGGGGGGGGAGGGGACAAAAAACATTAAAATGATTTCGCATCTCACTCTAAATGCATCCATTGCAAAGAAAGCGATCGAAATGCGATTGACGGCTGTCTAATGGATCCAGTCAGTTCAGGGATGTTTTGAGTAAAAAAACCCTTAACAAACGGCTTTGCCTCTCTATAAAAGGGCTTGTTCTGAAATTTTGGAGGCAGTCGATTGTGAGATGTGAAGCTGATCACATCTATTTGGTGCGCTTTTTCGCTCGTTTTTTGACATATACTTTGGCGCAATTTTTTGACGCACAGTGCGGTGGATTTTTTGGCGCGTTTTTTCTCGAATTTTTTCTGCATTTTTGGCGGGATTTTTTGGCGCATATTTTGTTATTTTTTCATCGCTTATTTTGGCGCGATTTGATGGGCGTCTTTGGCACATTTTCTGCACAGTTTTGGCGCGTATTTTGAGATGTTTTTTTGGCGCTTTTTTTCTCGAAATTTTTCCACATTTTTGGCGGGATTTTTTTGTTACTTTTTTGGCGCATATTTTGTTATTTTTTCTCCGCGATTTTTGGCGCGTATTTTGGCGCCATTTGATGGGCGGTTTTGGCGCATTTTTTTGAATAGTTTTGGCACCTATTTTGAGATGGATTTTGGCGCGTATTTTGCCGAGATATTTGGCGGGATTTTTTGTCACTTTTTTGGCACATATTTTGTTATTTTTTCAAAGCGATTTTTGGCGCGTATGTTGGCGCCATTTGATGGGCGGTTTTGGCGCATTTTTTTTAATAGTTTTGGCAACTATTTTGAGATGGATTTGGCGCGTATTTTGCCGAGATATGTCGGGCGTTTTTGGCGCATTTTTTTGCATAGTTTTGGCGCGTACTTTGGAGATGTATTTTGGCGCGTTTTTTTGCGAAATTTTTCCACATTTTTGGCGGGATTTTTTGTCACTTTTTTGGCGCATATTTTGTTATTTTTTCAACGCGATTTTTGGCGCCATTTGATAGGCGGTTTTGGTGCATTTTTTTTTAATAGTTTTGGCAACTATTTTGAGATGGATTTGGCGCGTATTTTGCCGAGCTATGTCGGGCGTTTTTGGCGCATTTTTTTGCATAGTTTTGGCGCGTACTTTGGAGATGTATTTTGGCGCGTTTTTTTGCGAAATTTTTCCACATTTTTGGCGGGATTTTTTGTCATTTTTTTGGCGCATATTTTGTTATTTTTTCAACGCGATTTTTGGCGCCATTTGATAGGCGGTTTTGGTGCATTTTTTTTGAATAGTTTTGGCACCTATTTTGAGATGGATTTGGCGCGTATTTTGCCGAGATATGTCGGGCGTTTTTGGCGCATTTTTTTGCATAGTTTTGGCGCGTACTTTGGAGATGTATTTTGGCGCGTTTTTTTGCGAAATTTTTCCACATTTTTGGCGGGATTTTTTTTCACTTTTTTGGCGCATATTTTATTATTTTTTTTTTTACCACGATTTTTGGCGGGATTTGTCAGGCGTTTGTGGCGCATATTTTTGGCTCTATATTGACCCGCATTTTGGAGGGTTTTTGACGCGGATTTTGCGGTAATTGTTGGGCGTTTTTGGCGAAATTTTTCCACAGTTTTTGGCGCGTTTTTTCGCGAAAATTTTCATTTTCTTTTGGCGCGTATTTTGTTATTTTTTCATCTCGCTTTTTTGCCGCCTCTTTTATTATTTTTTCATCGCGGTTTTTCACGCGCATATTTTGTTATTTTTTCATCGCGATTTTTGATGGGAATTTGGCGGGATTTGTTGCGCGTTTTTGCACAGTTTTTTTCGCTAAATTTTTTTGGGATTTTTTTTTGTTGGTCTTGGCACATATTTTGTTTTTCATCACGATTTTTCACGCGTATTTTGGCCGTATTTGTTGTGCATTTTTGGTGCATTTTTTGCACAGTTTTTGGCACGTATTTTGAGGTGTATTATGGTGCGTTTTTTCGCATCCACCTTTTTGCCTGGATTTTTCGTTTTGAAATGACGGGACATAAACAAGTTGACGTCAATCTACCAGTACCTCCAAGGAAATTATCAAAAGTAGTATAATAAAAGAAGCGATAGGCCCACCAAGGTGCCTTGTGATCGTTCTCCTCACAACCTAACCTAACCTAACTTTGTGCTGATAGGCTTTAGTGAAATGTAAGTTGAAATAAAGTCACTGTGCGTCCTCGGTAGTTTTGAAGAAGCGCATGCTATGGGGCCCAATTTTGGGCTACTGTATCGAGCATTTTATGCTTCATCTTGCTTCAGTATTGACATCCAATTTGGCGATACTAAAAACAGCCCCAAACGTAAGTCACTCTCATTCACTACGAAATTCTGACTAGCTAAAAACTATTAGAAAGTAATCTACGTAGAAAGTGGAACACGCACAGATTTTGCCTAGTTACTATGCATAGTATGTAAAGAAATAGCTTATTTGAAATACTATATTATACAAATATTATGTACCTACATTAAGCCGATAAGAATAAGAAAATGTTTTAAGATTCTTGAATCGTAACGAGGCGTGTTGTTATAACTGAGACAGTGGTCTTTGAGTGCAAAAAAATCGGGATAAAAACATCGATGCATCGATAATATCGAAAATAAATTATAGAGTGAAATAATCGATATTTTTTACGACAATATCGATGAATCGAGTGATTCGATATATATCGCGCATCACTAGAGGAAGTTTGACGTAAAATAGCTGAAATCACAACAAACCGCCAGAAACTCCACCAATCGCATATTTCTCAAGCTATGGAAAAACCCTTTGCGAAGAGATACCGCAAAACTGATGTGCAAGGTTATACCCGACTACCGATCACGAAAACACTTACTTTGATGAATAGTGCCGGTAAGCCCATGAAGCAAAGCAACTCGCCTACAAATACAAAGCGGCGCTGCAGATAAGAACGAGGGCGGCTTTTGAGCACTACAAGCAAAAGAAGAGGAAGAACATCGGTTTCAGGAGGAAATGAAAGAATAGAAAAAAAATAGGTGGCGCAACAGGCGGGTGACACCCAAGGCCTAGCTTCTCGCAACCATTCGTCTTGTGTGAGTTTCTATTTTTGGGACGAATGGAAGGGACCTACAATTTTACGCCGAGTCGGAACGGCTGAATTGGGAAGCTTTTTCATAACAGTCATTCTCTCGGATGTTTGTCATACAACAACTCATCTCCCAAATTTGGCTGTAACCTCAGCATCGTTTGTCCAGTCCAAAAGATAGGAGATCCCTTTAATCTGCGCCAACTAGACGCATCTGTCTTCTAAACATCGCATACAAGATTCTGTCTGACGTTCTATGTGAACGCCTGAAACCATTTATCTGATAGGGCCTTACCAGTGCGGTTTCAAGCCCGGTAAGTCGTCACAACCGACCAATTATTCACTATACCACAGATCCTGGAGAAAACCTAAGAAGACCAGATCGATACCGCCACCATATCTATTTATCGATTTTAAGGCCACGTATGACAGTATTTATAGAGACAAGCTTTACAGAGCCATGTCTAGTTTTGACATCCCTGGCAAACTTGTCAGGGATTGTGCTGAATGACAATGGAGAACGCTCGCTGCTCCATAAAGGTAAGGTAAAGGAAACAATCTCATCGAGACATTTGATGTCTTAAAAGCAGGTGTTTGCTGTCGTGTGACTTTTTCAACGTCATACTTGAGAAAATTGTGCGAAACTCGCAAGCCAACACCAGGGGCACAATTTTCCAAAAGTCGGTGCAACTACTTGGATACGCTGGCTGACGACATTGACATAATTGGCAGAACTGCAGCGAGCTGTCACTGGAGCATTTGCTAGTATTAGCGCAGAAGCGGCAAAAATGGATTTTGTGGTGAACGAGCGCAAAACAAAATATATGACAGAACGTTAAAATAGGCAGCTACCACTTTGAGGTGGTTAGCGCTCCGGGCCGAAAAGTCTTCGATTCCAACCCGGAGGGACAACGCAGTAGAGGAAGACTTCCCCTTATGTGACGCGCACAAGTGGAAGGGAATCTCAACCAACTTGGAGTGCGCAACTGGAGGCAGTTAGCCAAAAATCAAGCTAATTGGGGAGTCATATTCGTTGAAGCCCAGATCCACTCTGGACGACTGTAGCGCCATCTAAGAATAGTAAGTAAATCGAAAATCTTTAATTTCAAATGTGTGGTCAAATATGCCTTTCTTGACATAAGCTAAAAGGTAGATAGTACTTACGAGATTCTTGTGTTAGCTAACTCCACACGCGAGTCTACTTTTGTTTACCAGTAAGTAATGGCTAAAGATTATTCAAATTTTAATAGCGCATCGACAATAGCAACAAAAAAAAAATTTATACAGATTTCTGTGAAAATCGAACTTTCACCGGTCGTGCAGTAGCCATCTGCATATCATTGACGGCGTATTTATGTGGTACATGGACTTTTAAGACGGTGATATCTTTCAGAACTTGAGCTCTGGACCATACACAAGTACAAGGTTCAATTGACTTGCATTCGTTGAGACAGGTTTCCCTTTCAGCTATATGACTCAAACAGTCCAGCCTCCACGGCTTCCTTAGATCTTTCTCTTTCGTCCATTCGCAAGTACAAGGTGGCATGCAATCGCAGTCCTGATAGACCTTCTTATGGGCCAACGGCAAGGACTTTCCTTTTAATGGGTAAAAAAGATTATACCTCTTTTGGACGGTTCCTCCAACAAGTTCAGTTTTTATAGTCCGCCGACATTTAAACCACCTTTCCAATGTCTGCCAGTGTGTTTCGTAAAGGGGACGAGGACGCAGGATGTGTCGCAATTTGCATAAATCTGTAAGACGGGTGTTTTCATATTTGTCTCCTGTACTAGTCCGAAAGAACGCGTAGAGCGCATCTGGAGCTCTGTCTGGCATAGAGATGCTTCTCCCAAAAGAAGACCTACTAAATCCATAGAGCTCTCGAATCGAGTTGGTGATAATCTGGATGTGTTTAAAGTCCTTAATATTGATTTTGACAAGATATGAAGCATCAATTCTCAATAGATTCCTGCCGTTAATGAAGTTCCGTCTAAACGTGCTCTAAAGAAAATTTTAGATGTATTGAAAACGGAATATGGAACTGAATAGCTAACCTGATATTGTGGGAATCCCAACTTCCGTATCCAGTCTGCAACTTCTGTAGACGTCCACTGAAAGGCTCTGGGCAAAGGAATAGCGTCTACTACTGATGAGCAGAGTGCTAACAAAGTGTCTGGTGACGCCTTGAAACGAATAGAAGTTTCACTTGCTTTCGCTTTAGGTTTACCCTCAAGCAAGGGTTTTAGGCTAAACTGATAGGTATCCAGGCTTTTAATTTTCTTTTGCTTAGTACCATCAGTGTCAAGCCGAACGTGCTTCTCATCCGTTGCTCCGTAAAGGTATGCCATGGTCGGTTGCTTTACGTCAATTGCTGCCCGAAACCGTATTCATTGTATTTATAAAAAAAAAGTAATAAAAATATTGATAAATAACAAGAAACGACAGGATATACACGAAAACACATGTCTGTCGTAAATTACTTTACTACTTCTGTGGGAATTTAATGCCGGTTTCGATTTGGTTCCCAAAAACTTTCAAGGCGCAGTGCAAATGGAAATGTTAATCTAGAAAAGTTTCACTATGCCTTCTATCGTTGCGTGACATTAGATGGTTCCTTTAAGTCGGAGACAGTGTTAAACACCATCGAATCCATCAAAGTTTGGTATTCAAAAGATAATGTGGTAACAGAATTTGCTTTGAAATAGGTCGTGCGACTGTGATGGAAAACTTTTGTTTCTTAAATAATGACAAACAAGGGTTGAATGAATATAGTTATTCACTTAATTTAAGGTGAACTCATCATGATGAATCAATATTCGTATAATTTTATAGAAAATCGATGCTAAAGATATACCCAATTAATCTGATACTTCTAGGAAATGAAAACGCATATAGTTAAAGGTGATAAGATAGCGAAGGTATAGACAGTGCTAGGCGGCAGTTCATCTTGAGTAATAAAGCTCTTCGTCACGGCAGTTTAATAGGTAAGTAAGGTAAAACGTCTTCAAAAATGTTGTTTAAATTTGGTGCAATTTAGTCAAACTCCATATCGCGATATAACCAAAAGTTGGGCATAAGCAGTCTCAAAAAGGAAACGTACGGAAAGCATATACGATTGATTTGCAAATTTTAGCGCGGTTTCACTTGATGCCATTTTGAATAGACGGAAGAACAAGAACCCTGAAATCCGCATTTCATCTGAAGGATGATTTCCTAAAAGTATTTGTCTGAAAAAATGT
The DNA here is from genome assembly GCA_949372485.1 of Cheilosia soror. Classification (NCBI taxonomy): domain Eukaryota; kingdom Metazoa; phylum Arthropoda; class Insecta; order Diptera; family Syrphidae; genus Cheilosia; species Cheilosia soror. The sequence continues at coordinate 75,784,996 of OX443561.1, read as the reverse complement.
TGGTTCCTAATTCTACAGGATGTTGTTACATAATAATACGCTATACCTAGTACCTACCGGAAGTAAAGGAAACAACCCGTCCCGAATTAATACTATTTCGGTCTATTATTTTCTAGGCTTTTATTTTGAGTCATTTGTATTCGGTATTCCAAACTTTTTGATAGAGCCAATATTTTTGTTAATCACTAATGAGTTTTTTTCCAGTCAAGCGTACCTAATTCCAGTAAAACATTTACCATCCCTATAATTTTTAATACATATGATCTTCTTTGATTCAGCTTGTAACAACTGTCAAGTTTTTGACAGATTACTCAAATGGCAGTTTGGAAGAGTGAAGAGTGAGACATTAAGGGCCGTTTGCTGATACGGCACATAGAGTTTTGGCGGTTGACATGTTGTACCGTTTGTCCATCTAAGATTTGTTTTCTCAAAGGCGTCTAGCTTTAATATAGCGTTCTAAGTTTACATGTAGCGATTGGCATACCTAAGTTAGGTTTGTCAGGTAGCAAAGGTATGGTTGTTCCACGTCTGGCGAATTCATCGGCCCTACATTTCCCTGGAATATCTCTATGACTCTATGCCCCGGAACCCGGAACAGGTGAATGTTAAACTGCTCTGCCATTTCTAGGAGAGACGAGCGGCATTGTTGGTCCACTTTCAAATTATTGGAGAATGATTCCAATGATTCGATAGCTGCTAACTATCTAAAAAGATACTGATATCCTTTTTAGATAACACGTTCTTCTTGAGATAGGGCTTCTTTAATCCGCCTGGAACACACTACAATGATTAATGCATGAAGACGGAAGGAGAGACTGAGATTGAGTCCATCAGAGAAAACACCACTACCCATCCCTTCGTCAGTTTTTGATCCGTTGGTATAAAAGTGAACCGACTTGTCCTCAAGAAAAGCCTCTCACTCCCAGAGAGACCTGAGGGGGATGGTAGACTTGAAGTTTTTGTCAAAGTTTTACTTGGGAGTAGTGTAGTCTGTGTTTCCAGAAATGATTTCGAAATTGTTCAAAATCTTTACTAGACCAATGCGATACTGCTTTCAAACGAACAACGGCTGAATTAGCAGCAATGTGTCTGCTAAAAATGTCAAGAGGTGTGAGATGGAACGAGATGTCCATTGCTGCAGAGGGTGTTGTGCAAGTTACTCTACTACTGCACATGCAGGCTGATATTTGGACTTAGATAGTGCAGGTTTATGGCCTTATCTAGTGCAGTCCACCAAACAACCATTCCGTACGTGAGTATTGATCTTATAACCGAGGTTGTAAGCAAAAAAATCTACTTTCAGAAATAATTATCACATGGGCATGAAGGTTTTTTTTCCGCACCGTTGCCTTTCCGACACAAATCTTCATTTGATATGATAGTTGATAGATCGAGGACGTCAAGTAGTTCGCCCACTTCGCTTCGAGTACCTAGTTTACGAAAACGTCAGTGTCAAATGAGAAAAAAAAAACAACAACTAAATGACAGCTAAAAAACATGTAGGGAAAGAAACGAAATGTTATATGGCGGGGGATATTGGTTTTACCTATATAGTTTATTGGTGAAAAGTTTATAACAAAGTGCGAAATACAAATTGAAAACATTGCAGAATTGAAATAAAAGTCATGCCCATGACAGTGTGCCCATGACAGTGTGCCCATGCACTTTATGCGCTGTTCTCCCTGTGCAAGTGTCAGTGAAATTCTGCAGTGACACCAACTGTTTTCTAAGCCCCTTGTTGCTTTCTGCGTCTCCTGCTAGGAAGCAAATCAAGAGTTAAAGCCAGCAATGGCCTGGGGCCTATACCATGAAACAACAAGTATTGTGGAATGGGAGCATTTTAACACATTGCTCCGATAAATTGCTACTATTTAACAATACTTGTTGTTTCGTGGTACTGGCCCCAGCAGGTTGTTGTTTTATGTATTTAACATGTGAAATGTGCCTCTACTGGCAACCACTGGAAATTACTGGCTGGCGGGGTATCAGCAAAATACGCAATATGTCTTACTTACTTCCTTACTTAAGGTGGCGCTACAGTCCGGGGTGGACCTGGGCCTCAACCAACAAGCGTCTCTAGCCAGCACGATCTTTGGTCAGTTGTCTCCAGTTTCGCACGCTAAGTTGGTTAAGGTCCCTTTCCACTTGCGCGGTCGCGGTCTTCGTCTACTGCGCCGTCACTCGGGTGTGGATTCTAAGCTCTTCCGGACTGGAGCATTCACGTCCATCGCAGTCGTTGGACCTTCACTCTTCTGGCTAGGTCGATGTCGCTGTACACCTCGTACAGTTCGTCGTTGTATCTCCTTCTCTATTCACCGTCTATGCTGGCGGGACTGAAAATTACTCGAAGAATTTTCCTCTCAAAGCAACCAATAGTAACCTCACCCGCTTTTGATAGAGTCCATGCCTTTGCACCATAAAGAAGGACGGGGATAAGGTCTTATAAAGGGTCACTTTAGTTGTTCGACAGAGGGCTTTGCTACTCAATTGCTTTCTTAGCCCAAAGAAACAGCGATTGGCAAGAGTTATTCTTCGTTTAATCTCAGCGCTGGCTGGTGTCATTGTCTGAGTTCATAGCGGAGCCTAGGTAGACAAAGTCCTTTACCACCTCAAAGTTATATCTGTCTATAGTGACATTCTGTCCAAGACGTCGGTGTTGGGTGTCCTTTCTTGATGACAGCATATACTTTGTCTTGCCATCATTGACCGCCAAACCCATCGTACAAAGTATATGTACAGTGTTTTTATTTCTCATGTATATTTTTGTATCTAGCTGTCAAATCTTGCATTTGACAAATATGTCACCACATGAACTCTGCACTGTGCCAGAATCACATCGTATATGCGAATTGACCAGCTGTTTTGCAAATCTTTTTGACATACATATGTGAATTGGCTATTATCTGCTTAGTTACAATGTTTCCATCGGTCTGTTGAAAACCTATGTATTTGGAGTCGGCCGTAATGTCATAAACATAGTTACTATTCGTTTCATAAGTCGTAGGAAATCGTGGGTGGTGGTCTATGTTGCCACGAAAATATTTCGACAAATCTGCAATTACATTTATGTCGAAAAAATTTGCAATTCAAAGTCTGGATCCATTAATACTGCGATATCAAAAAATGTAATTTTGACAGGTTAGTGCTAAACGCATTCAGTTCAGCCTCATAAAGCCAGCAGTGGAACAGTTTTATAGTACAATATTTTTACTCTTGGGAGGCTAAAACTTCTACTTTTCTGTTCTCGTCTATGGAAATCAGAATCACTAAACTAACCAAATATATGGCACACAGATTTTGGGATTTTAAAAGTCTGCGGCTGTATTGAAAATCTGCATTTATGGCAGCGCTGGTGGTGGTGAATGCGTTTCCGCCCGAGTTTCTAAATTCCAAAGGGGACCATTTAACATTTTTTTCTATACGATTTCGTTGTTGTCTTTGAAATAAATGCTTCTCAATTAGTTTGAGGTAGTTATTGATGCATTTGGCGATTTAGAATTAAATCTACAAGATCAAAAACCTATTAATTTAAAAAAAATCGCCTTTCATCACTCAACAAGAATGTTCCTTTTTTTTGAATTGCTGGAGTTTCTCAAGATTTTCTAAAATGTATAGCCTGCAGTTATTGGCACTGAATACATTACCCCATACTTGGTATTTTTTCACATTCAATCTTCCTTTGCGTCCCCATTAATTTTTTTTAAACTAAAACATTTAAAAACATTTTAGAAAATAGGGCCTCGCACAAAGCGAATGCGATTTTGAAATGAGTCTTGTTTAGTAAAACTATGTAGAAGGTTGACAACCCCAACCTAAGATACCTGCCAAATTAGATAGATAATGCAATCTCAGTTTCTATATCTATCACTTCTCTATTTTCCTGCTCAATCATAAAACTTTTGTTGGTACAATTCGATCGATTTGATCGATCAAACAAATGTGTCAACCATTCTTCTTAAAATTGACAACCGATTCATAATTAATAATTAAATAGATTAAAATTTTTATTAGATGTAGGTATCTTTAAATACATTAACTCCAACGCACTTGCCATCCAATTGAAATCGATTTGGAAACAAAACTACTCAAATCCGATAAGACTAAAAGAGACACCAACAATGATCGACCAAGCTCCGCCTCCGAAGCCACAGGAAATTCTATCAGCGATTGGCTGCCAATGGTCGGGCCGGTTCGTGGGCAACAAATGAAGCTAAACCGATCGAACAAAAATAAACATAACGAATATGGGATTTTTCTCAGATACTTTTTCCTGTCTATCTAGATCTACACCGATCACTGATCAGTTCGTGCATATCGTTAGCGGGTTGTAGTGATTGCGGGTGTGTGCTAACAACGTCAATATTATTTAATTAATTTCGAACGCAGTGTTGTGTAGTGTTGCGAGGATAATAATTCGATTTCCGATTGCGCAATATTATTGAGCATTTCTATCGAATAATTATATTTTATATCTCCGTGTTAAAAATGTTTAACAAGTGTGAATAAATCGAGGCAATAAATTGTGATTTTTATCTTTCATAATTGGTTATTAGTGTTTATGTGTATACACGTTTAAAATTTGGTTTTATCGATTTATATTTGATAAATGAAGGCCATAAAAGTATTACCAACATTTTAGAATTTGAGAAAAAAAAGAATACCAACATAAAATCCAACAATTTATGACTTGTTAAATTTTGGTTGATTAATTGGAGAACGGGATTTTATTTCGAGGAGAAACTTGGAAACATTGTCGCTTATCGTGGACATTTTTTCTGAATATTCTGGACTAACCATAAAAGGTAAGGAGATTGGTATAGGTAGATACCTACCTGTCTATAATAAAAATTGTCAGATTGATTAGCGATCCTAGACTTCGAAGAAGTGTTTTCTGAATATTTTTAGTCTATCCGACAAAAGTTTAAATATATGCCGCTACACATGATCGAAAACTACTTGTGTTTTTAGTTTATAAACATTGACCTAATATTGAGAATAATATGCAATATTCGCCGATCTGGAGAATCACGAAGCAAATATAAGAAAGAAAAAAATTGCAAGATCTGGATGGCCAATTCTGATCGCAAAAACGGTCGATTACACGATTAGAAAATGACTGATGCAGTAATTGAATTATTTCTCTAGCTGTATGGCATGTGGCAAGTGGCACCGTCTTGTTGAAACCACATGTTGGTCACATCCATATCTTAAAATTTAGGCACTAAAAATTGGGTTATGATGTCACAACAACGAACACCCTTAACTGTTACTGCCTGATCAGCCGTATTTTCGAAGAAGAATGGTCCGATAATGCCTCCAGCCCTAAATCCTCAAAAATCACTCACGCGCTGAGGATGCTTTTGTTTCTCAACAATTAATCGTGAGTTTTCTGAACCCCAAATGCGACTATTTTGACGATTAACAAAGCCATCAAGACGAAAATGAGCTTCATCATTGATGATGATTTTGTTCAAATATACGCAGCATGCATTTGTTGTTGTTCCAAAATCTATTCAACGAACTCTCTTCGCACTGCATAGTCAATAGTCTTCAGTTCTTGAGTCAATTGAACTTTCTAAGCATGAAGTTTCAAGTCTTTTATGAGAATTCGCTGTAGAGAATTTTTCGAAATGCCCAATTCTGTTTTCTGTTGAACGACTTGTGGTTGTGACAGGACACCCAGAGTGTTTAAGATCACTAATTGATCCAGTCTCCCTGAATTTTTCAATTATTCTCTTCACAGTCTTCACAGTTGATGACAGCCATATGATGGCCAAATTTTGTTCGAAAATTGACAAACCTTCATTATTTTTAAAATATTGCTTAACAATGCCCGCGTTCCATTGACCGCTCGATGACTAGCGGCATGCCAAACTACATATAAAAAAAACTGTCATTTCACAATAATGTGCTAGAGCTCTAGCGCAAATGCTGAAATGTCAGTTTTTTTAATATGGAGTTTGGCATGCGCGCTAGTCATCTAGCGGTCAATGGAACGCGGCCAATGAAAATACGTTGTTCTTTCGTATAGCGCTACATGTTTACTAACCCCGAACTGTCAGCTGTCGAATTGTTACAATTTTGCGTGAAATATGGGACACCCTTTAGTTTTTATTCGACTTCAAATCATTTGACAGATTTGAGGCGCTGTGCTTGTCAAGTGAGATGTACAATACGGGCTGCATTCAGATTTCCCGGCGCCTACATTGGCACGTCCGCCTAAACCGCCTAGAATGTTGGCAGTATGGCTTAGACAGCTATAGATTATATCATATTTTGAAAATATACATCAAGCTTATCGGCGTAATAAATCCATCCTCCATTGATATGATAAAATTTGATTCTTTCTAAGCCCGGGTTGCCACCAAATGTAAATGCATACCTTTCTCTGATGGCTATATGGATTCTAAACCAGAATCAATCAGAATTGTGACAGTAAGGTGGCGGTCTTGAAATAGTGGTGACACACTTAAACAAAAATTATAGGTCAGTTGTGATACCAAATGTGAGGGAGTGGCTAAAAACTATACCGACAAAAATCGAACGTGCTTACACAACAAAGTCTCTGTAACTGCCGGTGTAGAATGGTTTAAAGTCCAGTTTTGGACAAAATATGAAGAGTTTCATTAAAAAGTATAACCTAAAGGAATAATGCTTTTAAATGAATTTTTAAGTCCACTCAAGGCAATGGAAAAAACCTTAGATGTAATTTGTGTTTTTCCATTTTTAGCGTGCGCCCCAATTTTTTGCCTTTTTCTTTGCAATTATTTCGGATATGTAGATTACACGAATTCCAAGACATGCCATATAAAATCAGTACAATCAGGCTGTCAGTCGTCCTCTTAAAAAATTAGGCCCATGAGATAGTTTCATGAAGTCCGCTGTCTCTTAAGACGTAAAGGGTGGGCCATCTAATGGTTTCTTTTCGAAATCTTGTCAGAAAGTCAGTGTCATACCTCCGCGGAATGAAATGAGTCGCTTTATACGATTGAACAACGTTGGGAAATATTGAAAACTTATTTCCAAAGTGAGTGCTGTGTAGCCTAAACAGTGCGTTTTTTGAAAAGAAGTTTTGGCCGAAATGAAGCACCCACTGTACCTGCTGTACGAAAGTTATTTTTGTCATCTCGGCGGCTACGTCAACAAACAAAATTGTCGCACCTAAGGCTCGGAAAACCCGTATGTTATTGTCGAAAACCCAGTGCATTCGCAAAGAGTGATAGTTAGGTGCGGATTGTGGAGTGGTGGCATCATTGGACCATTTTCCTTCGAAAATGAGGCTGGGAATATCGTTTTGGTCAACGGTGAGCGTTACGGAGCCATGTTAACCGACTTTTTTTTTACTGACATTAAAGACATGGATTTTGATGACCTCTGGGTTCATGCATCAGAATGGGTCGCCATACCAAACAGCCCATGCCACAATCGATCTTTTGCGCACCAAATTCCCATATCGTGTTATCAGCCGTCTTGGCGATGTCGATTGGCCGCCTCGGAGCTGCGATTTGACCCCTTTCGACTTTTTTTTTTGTGGGGAATCGTGGAAGACCGATGTTATGCCAACAATCTGGGAACGATTCAAACACTTAAGGCCAAAAAACTTGTATTTGGCCCACCCTGTATATAGTCAATGATAGAAGATGGTGAATTATGAAGGTTTCACTTGATCATCAAAGAACCGCGACTTTATAGTGGATAAGCTGGACATTATGGAAATAATGACTTTTTCAAAAAAAAAAAAAAAAAAAACGTCACTTATAAAAGGGTGATTTTTTAAGAGGTTTAGAACTTTTTAAAAAAAAAAAAAACACAAAAAATTCGAAAAAATGAATGAAATATTTATTTGAATCGATAGTTTGAACCTTGCAATTTAATGTTTAAAGATAATTTCATGCAAATGTTGACCGCGGCTGCGTCTCAGGTAGCCCATCCGCTGAGTCCAATTTTGGCATACTCTTTCACACATATCGGCCGGTATCTCACGAATGAATGCATGGATGTTGGCTTCCAGTGCGTCAATCGAAGCGGGCTTGTCCCTATACACATTAGCCTTGACATACCCCCACAAAAAATAATCTAATGGTGTCAAATCGCACGATCTAGGCGGCCAATTGACCGGCCCGAAACGTGAAATTAACTGTTCACCAAACTCGCCTCGCAATTGCGCCATTGTTTCGCGTGCTGTGTGGCATGTGGCACCGTCTTGTTGAAACCACATATCATGCAAGTCAAGAACTTCCATTTCGGGCAAAAAAAAGTTTGTTATCATCGCTGTAACAAAGGCCTAACTGCTGGGAACGGCGCCGAATCGACATTTCGCGGTCTTCTGTCACACTAGCTGATACGGCCGCAATATTTTCTTCACTACGCACAGTACGTAAACGTTTTGGTGGTTTAATGTCCAACAAAGTAAATTTGGTGCGAAATTTGGTCACAATCTTCCGAATAGACTGCTCAGAAGGTCGAGAATGCCGATCATAAAATGGAAGCAGCGCGCGATGAACATTTCGAACCGAGCACGAATTTTGATAGTAAAATTCAATAATTTGCAAGCGTTGTTCATTTGTAAGACGATTCATGGTTAAATTGCAAACCAAACTGAAGCTGTTTGACAGTGACACAAGGTACTAAACACACGTCAGCTGTCAAAACCAGTGTTGCCAAAACCAAACCAGCTAAAAAATCACCCTTTAGCTATGCTTCCAATTAGATTTTTTTTTTTATTTTGGTTTTATCGGAATCGTGTTGTGTATTTGCTTAAATTTCTGTATAAATAACATTCCACTAAACAAGCAAACACATTACCACTGCGCCACGCTTAGATATACAAAGATAGGTTAAGAGTTGAGATTGATTGTCGGAGGATATAGGTTCTCACGGAAGGAACACAAAACTCCTCTTCTTTTCCTTTCCTTTCCAGTAAAGTGAAATATTTTTGGGACAGTTCATAATACAAAGTTTTGTTATCAATTTTATTAAAAGTGACATTACATATCGTAGTCTTATGAATACCCAACCTGATGCAACACACCAAACGTTAGAGCTGTTGTCATATAGTCGTTAAAGACCGGCTCTTTCCAACTTTAAGCCATCAACAAAAAGTAAAAGGAACTTATCGAAAAATCAGTCGGTGTTCCGATTAAAGGTATAGGAAGTGTCAGACATAGCCCTTCTCATACAATCCATCTACTGGCCATATTACATATATACCTATACTGATGCAACTCATCTAAGAAACAACAGAACTTAAGTTCAACTTGTCTATCAGACATTTCATCTACCGTAATTTCAGGGGATGAGCGGGCCTCATGAAAAAGGCTCAGTTTATAGTTTCAGACATATTCCTGTACTATGAGGGCTGAACTTTTCTTAAAAACCTATTAAATCTCTTAAACAATTAAAGTTAGATGAAATGGCCACAGATAAGTCGGCCCTTAGTTTAGATCTTTCGTATAGATGGGCTGTATGGGCACTAAATGGCCATGGATGACTGTACAATAGTTGCGGTGACCCCGGGGGGCAAAGTATAGCAGTGTGAATAGAGCGACAATCTAAGCTTGAGTTTTAACTATAGGTACCTTCAAGAAAAAAAGGATAGTATCAGTTTTTTGCCCAGACAATATCATTCAGAAGTTTTTTTCACTGAGTTACCTCTTGCGAACGTGTAGCAAACATTCGAGAGTAGAACTATCAAGTTTTTGAATTTAGCAGTTTGGACCCGGCTTATAAATCGTAGGGCCCTTCCATTCGTCGCGAAAATAACACAGACCAACGAATGGATGTGAGAAGTTATAGGCCAAAGGAGCTTTATGGAGGTGTTCCAAATAGTTGCTAACGGAATTGTTGTTAAATTAGCTATACCTAATTCTCTGGCTGATATTCAGTATTTCGCCACTTCGATTTAAAATTGTTCACGAGTTTTGCCCACTTATTGAGAGCTATAGTCGATACTGCAGGAGTTCATGGCGTAGTTTGATTTGATGTTAACAATTCTGCTAATAGCGTGTTTAATTTGTTCACACTCTGCTTCTGAAGAGGGTGTCCCATAATTCACGCAAAATTTGAATTTTGTTCCTTTTAATAGTACCTACGGTGATGCCAAAGAAAAAAAATAGATAACAATGTGACAGCATAAAAATAGAGCGCTATACGAAAGAACAACGCATTTTCATTGTTAAGCAATATTTTAAAAATAATGGAGGTTTGTCAGCTACAGTCAGCAATTTTCGAACAAAATTTGGCCGTCATATGGCTGTCATCAACTGTGAAGAGAATAATTGAAAAATTCAGGGAGACTGGATCAATTAGTGATCTTAAACACTCTGGGTGTCCTGTCACAAGTCGTTCAACAGAAAACAGAATTGGGCATTTCGAGAAGCTCTCTACAGCGAATTCTCATAAAAGACTTGAAACTTCATGCTTAGAAAGTTCAATTGACTCAAGAACTGAAGACTACTGACCATGCAGTGCGAAGAGACTTCGTTGAATAGATTTTGGAACAACAACAAATGCATGCTGCGTCAAAATTGTCACATTTGGGGTTCAGAAAACTCACGAGTAATTGTTGAGAAACAAAAGCATCCTCAACGCGTGAGTGATTGGTATGAGGATTTAGGGCTGGGGGCATTATCAGACCATTCTTCTTCGAAAATACGGCTGATCAGGCAGTAACAGTTAAGGGTGTTCGTTGTTGTGACATCATAACCCAATTTTTAGTGCCTAAATTACAAGGTATGGATGTGACCAACATGTGGTTTCAACAAGACGGTGCCACTTGCCACATGCCATACAGCTAGAGAAATAATTCAATTACTGCATCAGTCATTTTCTAATCGTGTAATCGACCGTTTTTGCGATCAGAATTGGCCATCCAGATCTTGCAATTTTTTTCTTTGGGGTTTTTTGAAGTCAAAAGTCTATGCAAATCAACTCCTTGAAAGAGGAAATTGGGAGGAGTATTAATGAAATTCAGCCACATTTATGCCAAACGGTCATAGAACATTTCAATAAAAGAGTACGTACTTGCCAGCAAAGCCGGGCGGCCATTTATCCAATGTGTTATTCCATACATAACCGCAATCTGTATAATCTATGAATCAATAAAAAATGCAAGCTTTCTAATTAAAAATCGTATTTTCTATCGAAATTACATTTTGCATGAATTGTGGGACACCTTTATTTTGTCTCTACACTTTCGTTGAATGTTGGACAATGAGGACTAAGAACGTTTCCAGTCCCTGACAATTTCTGTTGGGACACCATACAGGCGAATTGCAATCAATTATTGCTGACGGAAAAACAATAAATATTTGTAAAAAAAATGTTAACTACAGTAACTATTTCATTCATCATCTATACCGCATTCATTCATTCATTCATTATTCATCTGTATACTTTAAACCTTATTGGCGTAGCTAGAAGGTTTACAAAGTGTGCCTTGGATGTTGTTCCTGCAAATTTAACTTACAACTTTTAACGAGGGCTCAAAATTCTGGAGTACTTCCTCCGAAATCGGTTGTATAAAGTCGAACTCCTTTTTGGTGGGGGTGGTGAAACTTGTATTCTTTTGCTGTTCCCACCTGGTGGTCGTACCACCGCCACTCTTATACCACTACACCAGCTTCTGTTCATATAGCCTACTTAATTTATACTGCTACTTCCTCTCACAATAAACAACGGTCCACTCATTTCCTAAATTTGCATACAAATTTCACCCATGCAGTGCCACAGTGGGACTTGCTTTTAATGATCCCTAATAGCCAAAGATAAACTCTCTAGAGAGTCAAATTCATTTCTGATCACACTGTTCCAAATGTATGTACCTATAGTGTCGATTTGGCAAAGTCAAGAAACGAACAAAATATCGACAGCCGACTGCCGTAGAGTGATTAATAATGCCGCAGCGAATGATTGATTTGCTATGGCCTATTCGATGTCTATATTGATTATATTAAACATAACCAAAAACACACAATTAATTTATCACAGTCCCGGTATAAAGTTTTGTTTGTTTTCTAAATATTTTAGATTCATATATGATTCCAGTGATGTTGGGGCAATGGATTATGCTCCAATGCACGTAATCAATTCACCGCCACAGGATACCACCAGCACAGACGAGCATCACCATTCATTGCATGAGCGGCAGTTGAATGACAAGATAATGGTGACCAAAGAAAATGGTCAAACTCTTGTTGTAGGTGTTGTGCCGCATCAGGAAGACTCGGAGGACTCTGATATGGACCACAGTTGCAGCGATCATCATCAGGCTATAAGTAATGCAAATGGACTGGAGACAAAAATCAAACTGAATTTCAGTGTAGACAGACTGTTGGCAGCGGATTGTGCGGATAGCAGACATGCCCGGAATCAGAGGATTGTGATAGGTAGAAATAACAATGTTGGAAGTATATCGAATCACGGACAGTACGACTGTTGTAAATACTTGAGCAATGGAAGTCATCAGAGTCATTTGGAGAGCTATCACCTGCAGAAACAGCATCAAATTTCGTCACATCGAGGTCATCAGGAGAGAGGAATTCTTCTGCCACCGAGTATGGATATAAAGGCGGTTGTCAGACCGACACCCATTCGAGCTTTGGGCAATGGACCAGATGAAGGTGAGTCAAAAACAGAGTAGTAGTTAATTTTTACAAATATTCTTATGAATTTCGCCAGTTCTGCCAGACAAACGTCAGGAAACCTCAAATTCAATAGAGCAAAAACGTTTTGATTGTAATTTGTGGAAATTGCGATGACACCTCGAATCCCTACGGCCGACGATCAATTGGTTTACGGTGACACAAGTTGCATTTTATGGTCATATTTGAAGGCTGATGACCCCATACGAACTGGGACCTTTAACGCCTGTAACGTAACAAGTCTTAAAGTCTTACAAATGAATTGAATATCTCCACAAGTGGTGATAAAATGAACATTGAAATTATAACTCTGGTGTTACAGAAATGTGTTGCTCACTTGCAGCACAACCATACTTTAGACCTATAACATAACGCTAAAAGTACTTGTAAAGCGTATCTCTATAACTGTTACACATATCTGTAACACGTTCAATGCTGATCTTATGATCACACGTGGACAAATTCAACAGGCACTTGTAAGACTTGTCTATTGGTCGCGTTGTGTTGCGGCCCTTATTCGTACAACCAATAACAATGTTTGTCCCTTTAACTAACTGATATTTTAGACTAGACATTGCTTCTGTGGTAATTTTTTCATCATAGTTGGTACGATTAGGGTCTCCGCAGCTAAATTTGAAGTCATACTTGTCTAGTAAGGTTGTGCTTGTAGTCTTGGCGTGGACCTGTTTCTCAACCGATACTGCTCTCAGTTACCGCGGACTATGGTTAAACTGTCTCCAGTCGCGCGCTTAAAGTCAGTTGAAGCCTTCTTCTACTTATGCCCTCCTAAGGCAAGGTCTTCCTCTACATCATCGTTGTCCATCTGGGTTTGGAGTCGAAGACTCTTCTTGCTGGAGAGTTTTTGTATCCATCCGCTCTGCTAGCCATCTTAGACGACTGATTTAAACTTTTCTGAACAGATCGATGCCTCTGTACTGCTTGTAAAGTTCGCTGTTAAATCTGCTTCCTCCCGGCAAACCAAACGGGACCGAAAATCACTCGAAAAAATTGGTGTTCGAAGTGGGTGTTCAATGTTCATATCATGAGTAAGGAAGCGAGGAGTAACGACCCTGACAATTTCTGTTAGAAAATTTTGTCGAATTTCAGTCTAAAAAATCTTTTTTAAGAGAATAACATTAACAACAACCCGTGGACACAGTCACTTTGGAAGGAATGATGGCTATTTCGAATTACACCACTAATTCATCATCATAGACTCCTTTTAAGTGATTGTTGTTGAATAGTTTGAATTCTGACCGTCAATTCTCCGTATTGAGAAGACATTTCAGCTTTTTCCTGTCAGGAAATGAACCTTGCATTTTGATTTGTCAATTGACCAAATGACTACCACTTGCGCCAACTTGAGCGATAAGTATAAGTCCACCAACTGGTGATTAGAACGGATAATGGTATGGCGTATTGTTATATCTAGGTTAGGATAGATATTTGGGCTGACGAGGAGTACGATGTTCCACACTCCGGTCGATACTGATCATCCCCTTGTGGTCGCTGTGCGTATATGACACGCCATTTTGTTTTGCGCCAGTTGTATGATACTCACAAGTCACAAGTGATGGACTCTGATTCTTTGCGAATTATGTTGAAAAGTGCATCCTTAGTTCAATGCTACTTTTGCTTATCTTGAACTCGCAATAACCCGTTTATGCGCGGGTCAGGAGCAATGTCATAATCCATGGATGTCAGACTAGGGGGTGGGGTGGCAGCTTTAAGTGAATGCTGTTTATCATAGCAGCGATCGCTTGCCGACCTGTCCGAAATCTAAGCTTTGTACTCGCGGATGTGCCAATTCACGGAAACAATCCTGTTTCTGTCCGAATTCAGCGTTACCTTTGAGCTTTTTGCCCTCAACTCAGTTATTGCAATCTGCGCGCTCCCGTTAGGCCTTTTTTATGCTTTTGACAGTGCCATAAAATAAAGTCCAAAACGAATTCACTTTTTAAAGTGAAATAAAATCCAAAATTATGTTTTGGACATTTTTACATAAAACTTTATTTCATGGCACCGGTTTTACCGAATGATTCAAGGTTGGTATCGGCTGGCTTCATCTTTTCTTCTAATTTTCTTCTTAGCTTCCTCTATCTTTCGGGCGACTGTAGCGTGAGAACCTGTCGGCACCCCTGGCCCCCCAGTATAGTAATGCACACGGTCATGCCATTTTCCTTTACTATTAAGGGCCTTTTGAAACAATGTCTTTAAAATTTATTCCGTATCTACTGATCCTTAAAAAAAATGTGCACTTGTTAAGAGTGAGGAATTTGCCCATTTACCATTCTCTCCACGATCCATCCAAACACCATCTTGGGTCTTCTCCAAAATCTTTAATGTGAGCTTCTCCTTTAGCTCATTCATTCATTTTCAATGGACCCTCCATAACTCTCGATTCTCCGCCATCGACTCTAAATTATCAAGGGCAATCTCTATACCTACCGGTCGAGCAGGGATTATGAACTTAATCTAACCATCTAATCCCCGATCTACTTAGAGGATAGCACGGAGACATGCCACCAAAGCATGGATCGATCCGTCCGTCGAAGTAGTTGCAGAGTTACTCACGTATTCAGGCAGGAATCTCATTTCGGCGACTTGTATCGGCGATCTTATTCTTTCGGTCATTAAACAAATCTCATGACCATACTTAAGAGTTGGAACAAATAAAGAATTAAAGACTGACAACCTAGCTTTGACACCAAGTTCAGTCCTCCTAACATGCAGCCCATAAGTAATAAAAAGTAAGTTCAACACCCACAGTTAAAGGTATTGATGTAATTGGAACAATCCCTTCTACATATACCTTTTTTCTTTAAAAAAAGGGACACAATCACCTCTGTCAATCGCTGGGAGTTTCGCCGAACTCCCAGGCCACTTAAATGACACGATAGAGAGCCATTTAACTCCCTTTTCACCAAAGGCCTTGAGCATTTCTGGCCGGTTTGCATCCATTCTGGCAGATTTGCCAGCTTTTAGAGATTTGATCATACAAAAGTGACACTCTACCAAGGAACTATTTTCTGTCCTGCTAAAAGCCACCAAGTGACAAAGAACAGCCACAGGAACAGAAAGTGAAACCGAAACAGAATAAAAAGCTTTTTCGTTTTGTAGTAAATTCTCGTTCTATTTACGTTGCTCGCTCAGCTACACAAAACTGAAACAGATCCAGAAAAACATGGCTGCCGTCTATTCTGTCAAACGCTATAATACATTTATGTTTACTAAAAACAATTTTCTCGTCTAGTAGTCGAATCTGCAATTGCAACTCAAACTACTAGCCTAAGAGCTAGCAACGTTTTTTCTCAAGTAATTTTAGCAAGGCTGTAACTTTGTCAGCTTAGTTCGGGGTGACTACTGAACACAAAAATATATTTCTGGCAACACTGCGTTGGTTTATATATTAATCCCATAACCTCAAAAGGGCAAAAAATGTAGGTATCTCATTTTAGCAAACTTAAGATTTTGGTATGTGTTAATTTACCACCGATGTAGACAGAAAATGCAAATGCAATTGCCATATCAGTTTGCCGGTTTTAAAGTGCAAAAAGGGCAAAATTTAAGTCAGGTAAGGTGAGGTAAATTTCTTTCACTTTTGAGGTTATGGCATTCCAATATAAACCAACGCAGCGCTGCCAGAAATTTATTTTCGTGTTCAGTAGTCACCACGAACTAAGCTCACAAAGTTACAACCTTGCTAAAATGACTTGAGAAAAAACGTTGCGAGCTCTTACTCTACCTAAAGCAGGCAGCCAAATGACAGATGCGGAAAAATACAAAAAAAATTATCCTTTCCACGATAAACTGGCATTTGTGCCGCTGCTGGCAGCAACAGAAACAATCAATCTAGACTTGCTTACGTTCTGTCGTCATTTTTCTGTAGCTAAATTCTGTTGCTGAAAAAAAAATGTTCTGTTCCTAGTTCCGTTTCTGTTGCAAATGTGTGGGATTCTGTTTCTGTTCTTTGTCACTTGTTGCCTTTAGGCAATGGATCTGTCATCCTCAATGCCCTGGATTGGTAATTGCTCCATCTGCACAAGATGTCCTTCTCATTGGAATGAAGTGTAGGTTCTTCGGATTTGAATCCTTTAATAATATTCCAGTTCCTTCCTCTAAGACGGCGGATAGTCTGCCAAAACACCTTGGTTGCAGATCTGTCATCATGGTCTAATTAATCTCCTTTAGTCTCGCTGAATATTGTAGCGTTTTTCAGGCAGATTTTTTTTTTGTTTAAATATCTACTCCTTCTGGGAAAGGGGAGATGCTTGCAGATTTCTGTTAGGTCTGCACGTAAATTGCTGCAAATTGTAGTCTTCTGGAAATATATCCACAGGAAGCGAGTTTCAAAGTTTGCTTGTCCAATAACAGAAGGAGTTTTGGAAAGTTGATGTCCTCGCGGTTGTCAAGTGTATACTGTATGTTCATGACATGAGCATTAGCTGGCTGTCTTGTGGGGCGTCCAAAAGTTGCATTTCGAGAGATAATGTCTTTGAGTTCTTCGGAACATCTGCCATGGAAGTACCTATAGAACAAGCAAAGGTCAGTGACTTGTCTTCTGTGCACCAACGGTTGTAGATTCGATGTGAGTGTAGGCTCTCCAATAAGTCGAACTGTTCGTCTCTGTATGCTGTCAAGTAGGTTAAGTGAGTGTTTTGGGGCCGAGCTCCATATATGGGAACAAAATTCCAGACCTGGTCTAACCTCTGCTTTGTAGAGAAGGAGAAGTTGCTTGGGGCTAAAGTACCTCTTTGCTCTTAATAGGTAGCTCAACTTAGCGGACGCCGATCTTGCGATATAGGATATGTGGTCCTGCCATGTGATTCCTGAATAAACTGTGACTCCTAGAAGGTGCATTGAGTCCTTGGGATGGATTGGATGGTCATCCATTTAAATCTGAGGAACTGTTGATGCATTTTCCCTAGAAAATGTTGTGAGCTGTGTCTTTTCTCTTGATTTTCTCCAGATCATCATTTAGGGAATTAATTTGTTCACATCTCTGACTGTGTGATGTAGCCGCTTTCATAGGCAACTGTTCGAGATGGGGGATATAAGAGTGCTATCATCAGCAAACCTGTATTTATTTGTCGATCGTTGCAAATCGTTGATGTGGAGAAGAAATAGAGTTGGAGAAAGAATAGATCCTTGGGGTACTCCTGCATTTATAGCAAACGAATTAGGTAGATGATACACCATCTACAACAACTTGGATCGATCCTCCCAAAAGAAATTTTTGCATCCATCCGCAGAGTTGTTGTGGTAATCCATAAGACGCTAACTTGCCCAATAGGGCTCTATGCCAGACTCGGTCAAATGCCAAGTCTACGGTTCTAGAGATTCGCCGTGTTGTTCAATTGCTTGCGTCCATAAGTGCGTTACGTAGCTTAACAGGTCTCCAGTGGAACGTCGGCTCCGAGATTCGTATTGCCTGTCGCTTATTAATCGGTGGCCTTCTAGATATTTGATTATTTTGACATTTATTGCCTTTTCCATTACTTTGAGAGCATTGAAAATAACGCTATTGGACGATAGTTTTGTGGCAGACATTTTCCTTCCTTTCTTTGGAATAGGTTGAATGCGGTCTTCCAGCAAGAAGGAAAGGTCTTCTGGGAGTACGACTTACGACATGCTAAACAGCTTACATAGTACAGGTGGAAGTTCTGGTGAACAGCTCTTGAGTACCAGGATTCCGTCGGGTCTAGTTGCCTTATTGCAATCTAGTTCTTTAAGGATGCGTTCAATAAAATGACGATTCAAAAATACCCCATGCATGACTTTAAGCCTAGTTAAACTAACCAACCAATAAATCCGAAGTATAAAATGTGCAAACTCTCAGTGGATATAATAGTTACGACTAATAGTCGGGACAATCTGCAGCAATACATCTTCGCTTAGACGGCAGCACGCACGCACGCACGCAAGTATGTACATAAATATAAGCGCTACCGTTCGCAACTTAGTAAAAATCTTAATAAATTTAGTTTACTTAAAACCGTTTTCGAAAAAAAAACATATTTCTCTAGCGCTTGAGTTTTGAAAGAAAACACATTAAGCGTAATATTTTATCGCAGGTCAATTGGTGGGCAGAGCCAGTAGCCACCCCCTTCCCCCCCGTTTAGTTTCTTTAGTCTCACCAAATGAAAACATTCAAAAATTAACCGAATTGTAAACACTGGCCATTATCCGAAAAAACAATGGAAAATGTGTTTGCGTGCGCGCAATCTGCTGATGCTGATTCATATTCATGTCGCCCCTTTGATCACTTAATACTTAATATCGAAGATGAATAATTATATCCGAGAGATATTCCCCGGATTATTGTTAATTCGATCTAAATTTTCGCTTTTATCTTTCAACGATTCGATTGCTCTTCTTGGTCTATTGTTTTCCCCTTGATTAAGAAAATAATCAAATAATGTTCTTTTTGAGAAATTATGATTTCAAGTGTACCGATGCCGATGCGCACAACGCAACAGTTGGAAGTTGTAATCGACAGGAGAACGATTCCTGTCAAAAAAAAGGGGTTTTTGCTTCCATTTCCTTCCTGCTGTTTGAAGACGATTTCGATGATCTTGTTGTGCTAAGGGTGCACAGCGGAATACAAAGGATACAAAATGTAAACAATTAGAAGTGTGCGTGATGTCCCATTTGTATCTGGAGTTTTGCTTTTTTGTTCTTGTGTGCGGCTGTGTTGTTTTTTTCTGTTTATTTTATGTACATACAAAATGATACACATAAACAAGTGATGAAACATTAATAAACAATATATTTTGTTTGATAAATATATGCTAGTGACGGCATGCCTACATGGGTTTCTGTTTGTACATATAGCTGTCTTCCTAATGCATATGCACATGCACACTTGCCATATTGTTGGAAATATTTTGATTTAATCGGATTAGTAAGCGAACATACTTACCGCCTCCTGCTGTCAACGTGAGTCATAGGAATTGGTAAAACTGCGCCCACAGTTTGTCGTCAGTCGTGGGGCCATTCACATTTTGTCAGTAAATTCCTACTTTGATTTTTATTTTTACATTTTTTAAACTTTTGCGCCAAATATTAATGAGACAGAACACCAACAGCTTTATGTTTTCTGCCGGAAAGAAAATATTGTTCGTAAAAGTCGGCCAACATTTTTCCCGACGTGTCATGCGTAGGTGTTCAAGGGTTGTTATACAATTGCTGAGATAAACAAAAGCCCTTACTACATATCTCAAAGTTGCATAACCTATTCCATTCTTACAGAATTCCGCTTCAATGTCTTTGGAGTAGGTACGTACGCTGGGGTTGAATGAAGCGATAGCATATCCAACGGCGACAGAGGTTGGGACGCATTACAAAGTTTCAAATTGATAAAACGAAGGGTTCGTGAGTTATGAAAGGCCGCCCTTAGAAGGGGTCATCGCCAATAACTAGGACCACAAGCAAAATTTCCAAGGTAGGATAAATTGGTTTTCTTTATTTCTTATATAGAGTACACAATCCGAGTTTGAAGTCAATCGAATAAAAAATAAAAATGTTCCCATACAAACTTTGATCCCTTTAAGGGTTAAATTTCGAAATATCCTTCCTTCCTATAGACCTTAGTGCAAATTTTCAACTTTCTAACGCAAAGAGTTTGGGCTGGGCGTTGATCGGGTTGTTATACAATTGCTGAGGTATCTATAGACAAAAACCCTTTACTGTCAAAGTTGCTTATATCTATTCCCACTGACCTAGACACCAACAACGAGGCGCTCAGCGTCAGACATGTGAAAGCACTGCCCTTATCCAGCGATCCAAATGACAATGGCTTTATTTCTATGTGCTATATACTTCTCTCGGGAAAGGCGATTCTCTTTTAACGGCGGCGCCCGAGATGGTTGCAGATAGACGATAGTTCTGCACCTACAGTTTTGTAAGTTCAAGTCCTATATGGAAATATTTCCCATGAAGCGAGTTTCAAAGTTTACTTGGCCTGTGTAGCCAAAAGAGTTTTGAAGAAGTGAGTGTCCATTCGCTCTACATGTCCTAGCCTCTTAGTCGTACGTACTCTTCTGACCAAGTCGATGTCGCTGTACAGCTCGTAGAATTCGCTGGACCGAAAATCACTCGAAGAATTTTGCGTTCGAAACGACCAATGAGATCTTGAACATTTTTTAATTTGGGCTTTATGGTTTTGGGCGATAAGACCTACATAACTCCTCTCCTTTCTTGTGAATCGGGCAAATAATGCTGAGGCTCCATTCATCAGGTATACTTTCATCTGACCAATTCTTGGAGACGAGTTGGTGAATGCTCTCCACCAAGTGATCTCCCGCTGCGTTCGGCAGTCAAGCCATCCGGTCCAGCCGCCTTGTTCGACTTCGATATTGCTTTCTTCACATCATTTTGGTCAGGTGGACGGAAGTCTTGGCTTTTATCGCCCACGTTGAATGGTTCATTCTGCCTGACAGCGGAATTTGTGTCGTCTTCGCCGTTTAGCAGTCTGCAGAAATGGTTTTCCAATGTTCTCATCAGCACCGACTCTGTGACTCCACTACAAGGTTTAATTTTTCGTCTCTACAGGTCTCTGCTCGGGTCTTATAGATCGCTCATATTAATGTGTAGCACTTCGAGGAATAATTTCGTTCCAGCGAACGTCTGACATGAATATGTTCGTTTAGGTCAGCGACTAATCTTCTGTGCACCACGCCAGCGGCTGTAGATTTGTTATGAACGATTTATATAGATTTTTATAACATTTTGCCATCTGAAATAATACCCAAGTATAACAGCGACGGACCAAAGAATTCACTCAGTGCCAACTTTTGTATCCTGAATGAAAGACAGTATCGTAAAAATTCAATTTAATTGTATAACAATCTGACATTTTATACTATGTTGGCACACACAAAACTTCTGACTTCTACTGTATAAATTCAGTATTTTAAGTCACTACACAACAATAATTCAGGTGTCTCATCGCGTAAGGCTAATACGGTCAAACGACGTCGTCTCGACGATGCTGCTGCTTCGTGTAACAACCAAAAAACGATTATCGTCGAAACGATTGAACGATCATCGTTTCTTGTTGCTTCACATAAACAATTTAACTGTCAAGTAGCGAAACGATTCGATTGAACGACGGCTCTTTGGCAATCGTTTCATCGTTTTTGGTATATTTTGTTTCCATTTAGGGTTTTTAAAAACAAAACAAATGTTAAAAAAATATTATTTCAATCAAATCTTTTATAATTTCGACAAATGGTACCCTCTATTCTGCAATAGTGTCTATGACAGTACCTAGTTAGCTTTTATTCTTAAATTGCTCCTCGTTTTTTCTTTCAAAGAACAAGCAAAACAACGTCAGACATTTTGTGTTTTTGACAATCGGCAGCTTTGGTATAGAAATGTCACATTTTCACTGTGTCAGGTGGTCTGAGGTTTGAACGGCAGAATATTCACCCTTAAAGGCTTAACTACATTCAGCACAAAGTAAAGTACTTGCACGAAAATGTCTTTTCTCTTTTCACACCATTTCAAATCTGTATTTTTCTCTCAACTTTTCACAAAGTGTGTTACTTAAAGCTATACCTCTAACAAATGGTGGCGCTAATTACTGATATCTCCAATAGAGAATATACTGCTAGGTTCCACATTTCACTTTCACTCGAAATGAAATCGGAAATGAATTTTTGTGCTCTAAATTTCATTGAATTCGTTTTCGATTTCAAAATTTTCTGAATTGAGACAATGTGAGATTGTGATTTCGAAAAAATTTCGGAGTTTCCAAATCGCTCGAAATGCAGAACACTGAAAACGAATTAACTCGATTTGCAATTTCGATTTCACTCGATTTCTGGAACCTAGCTGATAATGTCGCATTTTTGTTTCCGTTTTACAATGAAACCGCACCTTTTAGACAAAATACGAAGGACAGGAACCCTTTTTGCACAAAATGACAGTGTTTTGTTTGGGTTTACTTTCTTGTCAGAGCAAGCTTTTTAAATAAATTTCTTACCACAAGGAGGCAACTGCGTTTGTGTGTGAGCTTGCACTTTTTCACTTTTTGACTTTTTGCCGAATATAGTTAAGCCTTAAGCCTTTATTCTACGTGGCAAAACGACATATGGCGGTTTTTGAAATCGGTATTCCCTACATGTGGCGTTTTATGTCGTTTAAGTCATTTTAATTCCAAAAACGACGCGTAAAACGCCAAATATTGTCGATTACAAATTTACAAACGCCACTAAAACGAAACTTAAACTTACTTACTTACTTAAGGTGACGCTACAGTCCGAGGTGGATCTTGGCCTCAACCAACAAGCGTCTCCAGCCAGCATGATCTTTAGCCAGCTATCTCCAGTTTCGCACGCTAAGTTGGTTAAGGCCCCCTTCTACTTGCGTTCGCCACCTGAGACTCGGTCTTCCTCTAATGGGCCGTCCCTCGGGTGTGGATTCGACGATCTTTCGGGACGGAGCATTCGCGTCCATTCGTTCTACATGACCCAGCCACCTCAATCGTTGGACCTTCACTCTTCTGGCTAAGTCGATGTCGCTGTACAGCCCGTACAGTTCGTCGTTGTATCTTCTCCTTCATTCACCGTCTATATTTTTCCTCTCAAAACAACCAAGGGTGACCTCATCCGCTTTTGATAAAGAGTCCATGCCTCTGCACCATAGCGAAGGACTAGGATGATTAGGGTCTTATAAAGGTTTGAGCGAGAGCTTTGCTCAGTTGTTTTCATAGCCTAAAGAAACAGCGATTGGCAAAAGTTAGGCTTACTACGTATTTGCGCTTCATATGCACGCTTTCGTAATTTTCAGCTTGTTGTAAGTTTGCTTGCAGCTTTTTTGCAGCTGGTGTCGCTGGTTTGTTATCCCTGAGCTCATAGCGGAGCCTAGGCTAGGTAGACAAAGTCCTTAACCAACTCAAAGTTATATCTGTCTATTGTGACATTTTGTTCGAGACGACGGTGTTGGGTGTCCTTTCTTGATGACAGCATATACTTCGTCTTGCCGTCATTGACCGCTAAACCCATCTTCGCCGCCTCCTTCTCAATACTCACGAACGTACCAGTGACATTGACATCCCGCTGTGCTCTGCCGATTATTATTACGATGTCGTCGGCGTAGGCGAGTAGATGGACGGACTTTTGAAAGATAGTGCCTCTGGTGTTAGCGTTTGAGTTTTGCACTATTCTTTCAAGAACGATGTTGAAGAAGTCACATGACAGCGCATCGCCTTAAACGACTAGACTCAAAAAAATGTCAGCTTCCAGCTGTCGTTTGATATAAATAAAAATAAATAAATAGGTGGCGCAACAGCTTCTCGCAACCATTCGTTTTGTGTGAGTTTCTATTTTTGGGACGAATGGAAGGGTCCTACAATTTTATGCCGAGTCCGAACAGCTGAATTGAGAAGCTTTTTCATGACAGTCATACTCTCGGATGTTTGTCAGACGTTCGCGAGAGGTGGCGCAGTAGAAAAAACTTTAAGATGTAATTTGGGTTTTTCCGGGGATCGAACCTGGGATCCCTCGCACAGTAGTCCAGCACACTAACCACTGCGCTACTGCGCCCATAATATAAATGCCACGTAGAATAAGGGTGATTGTCGTTCTTAAACTACAATGAACTCTATTCAAGGTTTATGTTTGCTGAACTGAAGTTTAAACTAAAAGTGTATAGTTTAAACTTCAACGGTGAAACTGGGGGTTAATAAATCTCCTTTTACGATAAGTACGTATCAAGTCTATTCGCATTTTTATCGCACAAGTCTTACATCTGGTTTCCGGGCCCGAAAAACTGTATGCCTCTATCTAGACCAAGAGGTGTGGTATTCGCAATAGCTTTGCCTTTTGAACATCTCTTTCTTTTTGTCCCCGACCATCTGGCTAGGATTCAAAGATCCTTTTGTTTGACCGATCATTATTATGTCCATTCCCTCGGTGTAGCTGAGCAAATGTTGTCGACGTATTTTGACATCTTTAGCATCTTGGTACAGCTCATAGAGTTTGCGATCAGGGACAACCAAAGATATCACTTTGTCGGGCTTACGCGCTTTTAAGTGGGTTTTTTATTTTTTTTCGAATCGCAAGCTCGTACAGATACAGTGGGTGAAACTAAACCGGAAAGTACAAAAACAGAAAATATACCAAACTTTTCGTCAAAATAATTGCAATAGGAAATTAGGAACCTACTAGCTGTTCACTTTTTAACGCAACACAATTTACTATAAATGCTCTCTGCGTGTCCTCTCACACGAAAACAAAAAGTCTTCTTCTTTATAGGGTCTATAGATACACCTATAGTGTAAACAACTCATTAATAACCCTTACCTAGATCAATGACTAACAAAACGTATACCAAATAAAATCAATTGCATCTCGCTGATGCCCAACAAATCAACATATCCGTAAGCATAAACAAATCCTCAGTTCTGATTTCAATGGCTCTGCGTCGCGGTTGGGGTAACTCAATAAAAACCAGAAGCCGGAAATTGTAATGCACTTCGAGAATATAGGCAGCGACAGCCGCAGTTTGTATGCGAGATCCTTTCAGCATATCCTCCATCAGAAACACATCCTTAGCCGTATACGGTATACCGTATTTAGAGGCCCTTTAGCCTCTAACCAGCAGGAGATAAACAATAAATCTTCAAGAATCACCTTTGTCTCGGTCGTTATATAGTTATGCATTTTCCAATCGATTCTATATACGAGCAGTACTGAGTGAAGCGGCGGCGCACACCGCAGCGCACTTTAGCTGAGTTGTTTATTAAGAATTTTAACCAATTAAGATTCATGTTGTTTACATCGAAGTGAAGAAAAATCATTTAAACAATATAATATCCAGTGGTAGGTAACAAAAGCCACATGCTACGCGCATCGATGCGCGTTCATTCAGTGAGAATGAGAATTATTCGTGAATCATGGACAGGTATACAGGGGCCAGTGGGCCACATCTCACCACCCCGTCCGCACCCTGCACCCATTATATCAATGAACTGAAAACTGCCACCAGGGGTTAGCCAAATCAAAGGAAATTTAGAGCAGCTCAAGAAAACACACAAAAAGTCAAATAAAATCGACGAAAGTACCAGCCAATTCTCATTAAATTACAAATTACTGATATGAAAACTTTAATGAGCCTAATTAAACAAATTTAAGTCCCACGCCCACGCCCACCTCCCTGCGATTTTGGGGAGTTGTTTTTTTCTTTGTTTTATTCGTGGCTCGTGAGTCGATAGAGAAGGCGATCCACACAAATAAAAACTGAAACTAAATATTGATTTAAACATTTATTGAACCAAGAAGCTCACAGGTTATATGCGGTGGTGTATACCTCTGCATCGGCGCGGGGGTTAAATATTTACAATCCCGTGTGCCTGTCCAATTACGTCGGGGTTGGGGGTGTGAGATTGCCAAACGAAAAGCAGATAGAGAAGAATTTCTCACTCTTTAGAGTGATTATAATAAATTCGAGTTCATGCGGTGCTCCGTGTTTACGCAATTGATCGCGGGAGTAAATTCAAATATTTCAACCGTACGGACGCGCGCGGGGTGGCATAAGGCCGAAGAAGAGCCTTTGTGTCCGAAGTCCAAATATTCGGTATTCAATGATACTGCCATAACCATATAAGTAATAAAATAAATTTTGTAAAATTTTCTTTCTGTGTGTTGAGGGTCTTGCGAACTTGAATTAAGAGAGGGGTACTTAACCTATAGACGCTGTGTTATTAATATTGAAGTTGTTTGTATTAAAATACACATGCATCTCTTGAAGGTTAAAGGACTTCAACAACTGAAAACAATAAAAAATTGATGCGACTGACGGTTTACACACCAAGCTTATCAGAGCAGCTGGAGATGACTTGCGCGATTCGATTGTATGGTATTCCGAGATCCCTGTGGATATCGTCGTTTCTAATATATGTACCACGATGCTTGCACAATTTCTCGAAGCACTTTATTTTGAAAAGTATATATCTACAAAGCTGAAATTTTGCACAGTTTTTGGATGCTTTTTCTTGGACGTTTTTAAGGACCATTCACCTACGAATGCAAGTTTTGACAGCGCGTTCACATAAACACTTTTCTGTCGCGGCAGTTCGTGAAATTCAGCCATCAGTTTCTACCCGCAATGTGTAGTTTGAGGTTAAGTTCGAACGAATGTTTTATTCACTAGTTTGTGGAACGCGAATTAATATGGACTACGAATAAACTTTGACAATTCGCGGTTTTTTCGTTCGCGGCAAAAAGTTTGGAATTCGAAATTTCGTTATTTAAACTGTTTATAAACTTGTTTTCTTAATGCATTTTGATGGGACAATTAATTATCCTCCTCTAAGAATAATTAAATGGGAAGTTTTTTGTTTATAAATACTTGAAAAGCGGTTTGTTCGCATTTCAGCAATTCGTTCGTTCGCTCTGTGAATGGTCCTTTAGAGCCATTTTTTTAAAGGCATTTGTTTCCGCATTTTGACGCGTTTTTGAGGTGTTTTTTGGCGCATTTTTAGAGGCTTTCTTTGGCGCGTTTTGTGGGGCGTTTTTTTGAAGTTTTTTTTTTCGCGGTTTTTGAACCGTTTTAGAGTTGTTTTTTTTGGCGTTTATTAACGCTTTTTTGTTTATATACCCTCCACAGGAAGGTCTAACAAGGAAGGACTTGTTAAGTTGGTATTAAAAATTGTCTATGTCGGTCAAGTAGTTCTTGTACCTCCCATACAAAACCAATATTAGACACACGCGTGTACCCATACAGTACATACAGTGGGGGGTATCAAAGCATCGGCCAGGCCGATGATAACACTTTTACTTGTTTTTTTTTTTTTTTTTTTTAATTTTAGGGTGTTTTTCACGCGTTTTTAGAAGCGTTTTGTGACAAGTTTTGTGAGACCTTTATTGACGCATCTTTTGAAGCATTTTAAGCCTTTTTTTACACGTTAGACGTTTTTTAAGGGATTTTTTGCGGTCTTTTGAGGTGTTTTTTTTAGCCATTTTTTGGGCGTTACGCATCTTTTGAAGCAATTTTTGGTGCGTGTTTTTTTGCGTTTTTTGAAGCGATTTTGAGTTTTTTTGACGTGTTCTTTGGGTTTTTTAGAGGTGTTTTTGGGGCGTTTAGATATTGACACATTTTTAGACGGGTTTTATGGAGCGTTTCTGGCCCATTTTTTGGGGGTAAGGCTTTACATCAGTGTCAACATATTTTTTTTTTGTTATCATTCGACGCCTAACAAATTAATTCTCATTTTGCTTATTTAGCTTCTTCACATTTAATTTTTTTAAATGCAAAATACTGCATTTTTAGAAACGGGCTCAGCGTAGTCAACAAATTTCGCATCAGAAATCTAAGATGGCTATGACCGGCCCGAGGAATCTTCGATTCCAATGCAGAACGACAGCGCAGTAGAGAAGACCCTGTCTTACGTGGACCAATGGGACTTCAACCTCTCTTTACGTGTTTCAAAACTTGTTCGTACTTTTTTTAGAACAGAGTTTAACCGAATTTGGTCAAATTTTACTCCAAATCTTTCGAATGCATTATCGTATTGCACATAATATTAGCGAGTTCGGTTTAGCTTCATTTTCAGTGAATTGTCTATTCCTTACAAGGATCGCGGGCGTAGAATGCTTTATTGCTCTCAATCTTTCGCATCGACCCTAAATCATAAATGACAAACTTTTTCCCTTTTCTGTTCTTGAAGTTGGTCTATCATTGTAACCAATCTGTTTTTCTTAAAAACTGACTTGAACTCTTCAGTACATAATTGGGCTCTTAAAACTCTGTTTCTCAGACTGCAAAGTCTTCATTTTAAAGAGCCGGTGTTTGATGGTCTCCGTTTGTTCTGTAGCCTGTTACTCGGTGTACACTAATATGTTGAAGAAAGTGAAAATTACAAATGTTAAAGCCACATATTTTTGCACATCGATCAACAATTTCAGCGTCCTCAAAGTTGAGTTGCCTAAGCAACGCCTCCTAGTCTAAGAAATACAGGTTTAGACCTTGGCCTGAATATGTCTGATATTACGTATTATGTATATTAACCAAAACAACCGCACTTAACTCAAATGTGTACCTATATAGAACAATTTGACATTAGGTACTCTCTAGGTCTAAACCAGTTAATATCTTTTGAGCGGCTGCTATTAAACAATTTTGGTATAGGACAAACGTTTTTCTCATAAAATATTAAACACACTAATTGCTTGTGCTTGCCCAAAACTGAAATTATTCTCACACCTTGTTGCATCCATCATAAATAATGATCGTTAACGTGTTCCAAATATACATAATTTCAAATAGCAATGCCGCATGCATTCTACGTCCGTCCGTCCGTCCGTCTAAATGAAAATTCGAATAATAAAAATGAGAAAATTTAAAATTGTTCACGTAAATATTTTCATCTTGTGTGTTCCGCTATGTATACTATATTGTGTACTGCTATATGGAAGAGATCCATCAATTAGATCCGTTCAATACTGTTGTTAATCCAAATTACCCATCGCTTCTTGTTCTCACACCCAAAACATTTCCATTCCAATCATCATCGGCAGGTGAAATTAATGAGGCCCACAATTGGTGTTTCGTTGATGAGCGAAGAATAATTGTCTGGCGTTCTGTAGTATTTTCTATTCTGTTTAAACAAAAATAACAGAAACCAAATTGTTTATCATTTTGTTAATTGAGATTTATCTTTATCCAATTGTAGTTCTATCGTACTCATCAATGGCATCCTCAATACTTAAGTTCCACCAGCACCATCATCAGCAGCAGCCACCGTCGGCATCGATTGCGGCGTTGTCTTCATTAATGGCGCCGTTTAACGGTCTAAAATCATTACATATCAATCAGCAACACTTCCGTCAGCAGGCTAATATACAGTCGGCTGCTAAATCTTTAGACATTCCACCAAGAACACCAGCAACACAGGCGAACGGAGGTAGCGTTCCGGGCTCAACGTCGTCATCCGCGGCATCATCGGCTGTGATAGCGAATAATGGAAAACGAAAGCGTTCTTGGTCCAGAGCTGTATTTAGCAATTTACAGCGGAAGGGCTTGGAAATACAGTTCCAGCAACAGAAGTACATAACCAAGCCGGATCGTAGAAAACTTGCAGCGAGGCTTAATTTGACGGATGCGCAGGTACAGTAATGGTTAAAAAAGTTTTTTTTTTTCTAATTGATGCATTGGCTGCGTTTTATTAACCGGTAGATAACTAGTAGCACTTCAAATGGATCTCAAAATCTACATTAACTAATGTCGTTTTCGGTTGGTCGTCCAGAACCGTCCGGAAGCAATCGGAACGCTCCTGATAGCGTTCGATTGGCACTCAACTGACAGTTCTTCTATACTGAAAAGAAGAGAAATTTGCTTCTGGATTTGAATTCAGAATCGCGGAGAGTTCTTCCGGACGGTTCTGGACGACCAACCGAAAACGACATAAAAAGCACATCTAGCCCAATGGTAACAGTTCTAAAGCAAATGATTGGATGCCATTTTCTTAAAGTTTTACATTAGTTTGACGCTTCGTCAGTCATCAGGCTAGGCAGACAGTTAGCCGTCAATGGAACGCGGCCATTTATTATTATCTGGTATCTAAACTTTTTAATTCTGATTCTAAATGGGATTAAGGGGAAATTTGATACATTTTAGAATTATGTGGACCAAGTTAGTTTCAAATATGGCCGAAAATAAGCCGAAGTGCCTTCTTAATGGGTACGAAATACTCCTCCAACGTAATCGCACGTTGGCTTAAGATAAATTACTCATTTACAATCTTTATAAAGATTTTCGAAAGCAAAGCTAAATAAAACACACAGCTATACATTTTTGATGAACATTTTATTTCATTATAATGTTTAGACTTTGCCATTAAGTGTGAAAAACAATACCATTTAAATGGCCGCCTCGAGAAGATTCGCGCCATGCGATTCTTTTGAGAGGTAATTTGTAACCACTTTTTCGCACATTTCAGGCGGTATCTCGGCCATAACTTGAGTAATGTTGGTTTTTAATGCGTGTAGAGTTCGGGGATTATTCGCGTAAACACAATCTTTTGCCACAGAAAAAAAATCTAACGGTGCCAAATCGCAAGATCTTGGTGGCCAATTGACGTCGCCAAAACGTGAAATTACGCGACCAGAAGACTTCTCACGCTAAAAAGCCATAATTATTGGTCGTGTTGTGTGGCTTGTTTCCCCGTCTTGTTGGAACCACATATGGTCCAAGCCATGATCTTCTATCGCCGGCCAAAAAAAAATCGGTTTTCACTCGACCATATCGCTCCGAATTGACTGTAACCGTGTGCCCATTGGTATCTTCGAAGAAATACAGACCAATGACACCTTTCGACAATAAAGCACACCAAACAGTCACTTTGTCTGGATGCAACGGCACCTATTCGATCACTTGTGGGTTTTCTAAGCCCCATATACGTCAATTTTGTTTGTTTACATACCCACCGAGTGAGAAATGTACCTCATCAGTCATCACTGAAGAAAATGATGATCGAAAAATCGGTGTTTATTGTCTGTTGTTCCATGGTCAGCAGGCTTCAAATGTTGCGTACTTTGAACTTTATTAGGATGGAGATGCAAATCCAAATGCACAATACGCCATAGTGAGGTGTATAACACGTTAAATTGTCGCGAACGTCAGGAAATCCATAAATTCGGATCATCAGCAACACTTGCACTTGCAGTTGCAATATTTTCGACTGAGCGTGTATTGCGATGATGCACATGCCTTACGAGTTACGTTACGACATCAGTTACGCTTCCACTCTCTTACCGATTGCTTGCGTAGTCGCTTAATCATAACGCCCATAATCATCGCGTGATGCGCAAAAAGTGGCAAAAGTTAAGGCAAACATTCAACTAATTTTATGACATTTCAAATGACAGCTGATTTTGACAGGTGTCAAATGCCAGCGCTAGCATTAAAGTTTTCTCTCTGCGGTAATTTTAAAATGAGAACTTAAAATTAACTTAACGACTTATTCAAATGAAAGCACCATTCGCAACTACCCTTATGACTTGTCAAAAGTAAACGCCATATTTGAATTGTCAAATCTTCTGAAAAATCATAACGTCTTATGTTCTCAAGTTGTTCACGCACAGGGCACAGCCATTAGGTACTTTCTGTGGTAGAGAGATAGAGCGCTTCTAAAAGAGCAACAAAAATAAATTAAACAATTTCCATTATGTCTGCTAAAATTAATTGCCGCAGTTCTAATGTCAAGAAAGTTATATTTGAGATGTCATATGATAGAGTTCAGTCAATCGCACTTCTGACATTTGACAGGGATTGCATGAAAATATAGTAAATTATGTATTACGGGTTAAATATTGAAACAAAGGTTACTCCCGTTGACTACTTATAGTGGCGCTACAGTCCGGGGTGGACCTGGGCCTCAACCAACAAGCGTCTCCAGCCAGCACGATCTTTGGCCAGCTGTCTCCAGTTTCGCACGCTAAGTTGGTTAAGGTCCCTTTCCACTTGCGTGCGCCACCTGAGTCGCGGTCTTCCTCTACTGCGCCGCCCAAAGAAACAGCGATTGGCAAGAGTTATTCTTCGTTTAATCTCTGCGCTGGTGTCATTGTCTGAGTTCATAGCGGAGCCTAGGTAGACAAAGTCCTTTACCACCTCAAAGTTATATCTGTCTATAGTGACATTCTGTCCAAGACGTCGGTGTTGGGTGTCTTTTCTTGATGACAGCATATACTTTGTCTTGCCATCATTGACCGCCAAACCCATCTTCGCCGCCTCCGTCTCAATGCCCACGAAAGCGCCAGTGACATCACGCTGCGTTCTCCCGATTATGTCGATGTCGTCGGCGTAGGCGAGTAGATGGACGGACTTTTGAAAGATAGTGCCTCTGGTGTTAGCGTTTGAGTTTTGCACTATTCTTTCAAGAACGATGTTGAAGAAGTCACATGACAGCGCATCGCCTTGTCTAAATCCTTTTTTGACATCGAAGGTCTCGGTGAGTTCTTTACCGACCTTGATGGAGCAGCGTGCATTCTCCATTGTCATCCTACATAAACGAACGAGTTTGGCAGGGATGCCAAAACTAGACATTGCTCTGTATAGCTCGTCTCTATAAATGCTGTCGTAGGCGGCCTTAAAATCGATGAAAAGATGGTGGGTATCGATTTGAACTTCCTGGGTTTTCTCCAAGATCTGCCGCAGTGTGAATATTTGGTCGATGGTAGACTTTCCTGGCCTGAAGCCACACTGATAGGGACCAATCAGGCTCGGCGGTTAGGCCATCTGCCCCAGCGGCTTTGTTGGACTTAAGCTTACATATCGCTATCTTCGCTTCGTCCAGGTCGGGTGGACGGAATTGTAGGTCTTCATCGTCCAGGTTGAATGGTTCATTCTGCCTGACAGCGGGATTTAGTTCGTCATCGCCGTTAAACAGTCTGCAGAAGTAGTTCTTCCATATCCTCAGCATCGACTGCGATTCTACTACGATGTTCCCTTGTTCGTCCTTGCAGGCTTCGGTTCGGGCTCTATAGCCTTGGCAGGTTCTTTTTACCCTTTGGTAAAACTTCCGAACCTCATTCCTGCTGTAGCATCTCTCTATTTCCTCGATCGCGCGCTTCTCGTGCTCTTTCTTTTTTTCTCCTGAGAAGCCGGTGTTCGTCTCTTCTTTTCTGCGCGTAGAGCTCACGAGCAGCTCTAGTTCTTCTTTGCAGCGCCGCTTTGTATGCCTCTTGTTTCGCTGCATAACTCCCGTTGACTACCGCATCAATAAACAAATTTTCAGTTTTTAGTTAGCTAGCAGACGTCATATACCATGTACACATTTGACGTAACTGCTGTGTATTCCATTTATAACTTTAACACAGCCTTTATTAATATCCGGGGGAATTTTACTATAAGGTTGACAGTTAGCTAAGATGATGCGTTTGAGTTTTATTTAACCTATATTTATCACGTCAACCAACGGTCTTCGAACCGATAAATTTATGTCGATTTCCATTGGGCTTTTACCGTTTCGCTCTCAGATTTTTCCTGCCCAATGGAACATGAAATGAGATTACTTTTTGTTTGCATTTGTGTTGGTGTGTTATTTGACCATCAGCTACGTTTTTTATTGCAATTTGTGTTTACAAAATGTCTCTTGCTTTGGTATTGGTGAAAGTATGTGTAAATCTCGCCCTCGAATCGAGAATGCAAAGTTCAGGATAAATTTCGTTTTAGAAAAAATAACTTAAAATTATTTCAAGTGTAAAAAGCAATATATTGCGCATCTGTCACACCGAAACATTAGACAGCTTCTCTTTATTTTACTTCAAATTTTCATATCACAACTAAATGTCATTAAGTTGCTATTTTATCAAAAAAATATTTTTTTTTTTGTCCATTTCAGGTAAAAGTGTGGTTTCAAAATCGACGAATGAAATGGCGACACACGAGGGAAAATTTAAAAAGTGGCCAGGAAAAGCCCGTATCCTCGCAAAATGTACCTGATACAGGAACGACAAATGCATTCGGTGGAGTTGATGACCGATCAGATGACAAAAAGTGTTACACGTCTTCTAGTGACAGCGACAATGACGAAATAGATGTCGTTGAATGACTATATCTAAACAAATGTGCCATATTAGTTAGATAATTTGTTTAATTTATTTATTCCCCCTTTTTATTTTGTTCGGTAATACTTTTATAATTCTTAATAAAGTTGCGTAATTTAATTATTGTAATTTAGTACATAAATGTTTTTCTTATTCTGATGACACGAATGGATAGGTAACTTGCTTCAAGTGACAGGTAATTATTGTAACGTTTGTAGTAAAATGTGTGTAAATTTTACTCAAATTATTGTAACTACCAGATTTCACCGATATACGAATAGCACATTGGCAGAGCTCTTGTTGGTGGTTTCAAACTAAATTTACAATTAATGTTTGCAACCAGGGCCGAATTAACCATGTTGGGGCACCTAGGCAATGCAATTTTCGGGGCCTCTTTACCCTTTTCTAACTTCCTAAAATCCTTTTTTCTACCACAATGCAATTATATTCATAATTAGGCTATTGTTTTTTACGAAGGGATGCCATCACCCTAAACAATAAAACAAATGAAAGGAAAGTATGCCTGTGCCTGTGTATTTTTTATTTATTAAATAATTCTGCGGATGAACTTAATTTAAATGATTAAATCAATGGTAGCGCCAACAGTCAACTTGACAGATACCTTAATAGTCTACTTCGACTTAATTACATCTAAGGTCATTAGGGATTTTCAACATTAGTCAGGGTGTTGAAATAGTGATGGTTTCGGATGATCTCTTTATGGGTCAACGGCAGAGCTCATATCCCCGAAGCGGGTTACTGACTCCGGAAAATCCTGCCCCTTTTGTCCAAGGGGTTCAGCAAAGGACCTAGCCGCCTCCAGGTTGGGGGCAAGAAGTTTTGGGCTTTCGCAACGTAAGCGAGCGCCTGGTCACAGTCTCAATCAGGGCCAAATTCAAAAACATAACGCTGATCTGTGCTCATGCCCGCACAGAGGAGAAAGATGTCACAGCCAAGGAAGCATTTTACGATCTACATCAGAAGACGTATAAGTGTCCAAAGTACGACATCAAGATTGTTCTTGGGGACTTAAACGCCAAAATCGAAAAGGAGGGTATCTTTGGCTCTACAATCGGAAAGCACAGCCTGCACTCTTAAACATCATTAGTGAATCTGGAAAAGAGATCTTCCTCTTTGAAGTCATGCAAAATTGCGTGGCGTGGTAATGTAATAATCCAGCATATGATAATAAGGGTATTCACTTAAACGCGTAAAAGCCTCGTAAACTGCGTAAACTGCAGAAATTTACACCCTCGTAAATGAACTGTCAGATTTTGTATGGAGAATAGTTTATACGCAGACCTCATAATATTCCGCGACGATTTAGGCTCGGAAACCAACCGCGGAAAGTTACGCAAGTCACATATATGTCAAACAGCCCGTATGAATGGCCGCGTTCCACTGACCGCTAGATGACTAGCGGCATGCCAAACTCCATATAAAAAAAATGACATTTCAACATTTGCGCTGAGCTCTCGCACATTTTGTGAAATATCCTTTTCTGGGAAATTTTTCAACCTAGCGCAAAATGAACTGCTAGGTTGGAAAAAAATAACGAACTGTCAAAACAAAAGTGAAAGTGCAGAAGTCGAATATTTCCAATTTGCTGTAAAATGGGAATTCAAGCTTCTATGTAATTAATATACATTGCATTTGTTTATTTAAATTATAGTGCATTAATAAATATGCGGCATGATAACCCAAAATACCTTTTGACTCTCATGAACATTGACATACTATACATGGACTGCTAGCAGCCAATTTTTCGTTGAAGCAAAAATAAGCACTAGCTCTTTTGGTTCACGGCGGAGAGAAACGAGAACACTCAAATGTCATCGAGCAATTCGTGCGATTTGGTTTGTGTCGAGGTTTGTGTGCTGAGTGTGCCATACTGCCATCTGTTATAGATCTTTTGAAATAATTTGAATAAGTCGTTATTTTTGCGCAGTTGCAATGTTTCTACAATGGATGGCACTGTGTTCTATGTAAAAAAAATAGCAAAGGCGCGCAGAGGTTGAAATCTCTTTCCTACTTTCGCCGCACTGAACCAAAAGGGCTAGTGCTTATGTTTGCTTCATTTTTCCTCGCAGGTTTGTATGAAACTGACATTTCACTAGCAGTCCATGTATAGTATGTCAATGCTCATGAAGATGAAATAATACGAATTCAAATTGATTTTAATGTCACTTTGCCGCTGCCGCTAGATCTCTAGCGCCATCACTCACTCAATCACTCATCAAATCAAATATATTTTAGAACTGTCAAAATTGAGTTTTCATTCACAATAACTTTATTTTTTGCGTTATGTTCACAATAGCTTATATTTTTATCAATTATATTTCGCAATACCAATATCAATTGCAATTGATAAATTGTGTCAACCGTCAACCGATTGATAGTTGATCTTCGCAATAGGGCTATTTATTTTTTCTCAGCGCGTGAAATGACCAAACTTTTCCGAGTATCTAGCAAGTGTTTTTTAAAAGAGTAACAACCGCGTATTTCTTAAAAAAAAGAACCGTTTATGATGGAACTCTGAACAAAAAAACAATAAGTTAAATTTCATGCGACTAGATCTAGTAATTTTCTCCAAATAAAAGAGGGTGGGCATGGGTAATTCCTTGTTAAGCCATTTCTTATGCCAAATACCGTTATTCGTTCAAAAAAAAAAAACTCACTCTTATTCTACGTGGCGTTTATATTAAACTAGCTGAACCCCCGCCAGCTTCGCCAGGCCTTTTGTTGCTTTTTTTAATTTTTTTTTTATTTTTTTTTATTTATTTTCGGGCGACAATGTTTTAATTTTTTTTATATTGGAGGTGCCCCTTTATCCAACTTTGACAAATCTTCACAGAAGCACTCTAGGCCCAATTCCTAAGATTATCTGTAAGTTTGAACTCAATCGATTTCGTGGTTTTCGAGATGTAAGATTTTGAATGTTTTTTTTTGTATGGACGGTGCCACGCCCCTTTGTCCGATTTTGAATTTGTTTAGCCTATCACCCAATCACCGTAATTACCGACATTTAAAAAAAAAATCAACAAAATCGGTTGGAAATTACGGGCGGCAGAGGGAAACAGTTTTTTCCACTTTGTTTTATAATATAGAGATGGAGATGACAAGTGGCGTGCTTCTAGGCGTTTTATGTGGTTTAACGACATGTGACGTTTAAGTAGTGTGGAAAGTGGAACACAAGTTCTACACAGTTTTTCGCATTCTGACTGTCGTTTTAGTTGCACAAAACGACTTATAAAACGCCGATTATTGTCGATTACAAATTCTTAAACGACTAGGAGACAAATTTAAGAAAAAACATGACTTTTGGTAATTGTTTATATTTATGCAGTGATTTCATAATTCTCTTATAATTAAGGGTGAAAATAACAAACCCCGATCAAATGAAATTCCAGCCTTTTGGTAAAACATCATTTTTGCACAATTCCTTTCTTCTTCCGTGTAGGTAATGTATGTATATCCAGTGTGGGTATATATTTTCTTTGATGACGGTAAGCATATCTCTTAGGATTTTACTAAGGGTTGGTTGGACAAGACTCAACCTAAAATCATTCCCTCCACCGCAAGAAAACGCAATGTCGAAGCCAGTTTTAAAATGACTGGCACTTAAAAATACAAAACATAAATACCTACAACAGCTTAGAAGACGAACACCTTATTGACCTCGTCTTCTCGATTTAAACTGATGTAATATCGCGACCATTAGGACTGTTCAACACTTTTTTCGTTTGGTTTTGTTTGGATTTAAATTCCGTGTGTTGAACAATTTACCAAAAGAAAAATCTCCCCCTTTTGCTGCCATAAATACCTACTTGTCAATTATCTGTTGTTGGTGTGGAACTCATCTGGAATGTAAAATAAATGAGAGAGGAGGCGTTCAAGGAATATAATACTGATACTAAAACGACACTAATGTCGCTTTCGGTTGGTCGTCCAGAAGCAATCCCATCCCAATGCTTCTGAAAGCGTTCGATTGGCACTCAAGCTGACAGTTCTTCAACTGAAAAGAAGAGAAATTCGCTTCTGCATTTGAATTCAGAATCGCGGAGAGTTCTTCCGGACGGTTCTGGACGACCAACCGAAAACGAAATAAAGCGACTCGACTCAAAAAAACGCCAGCTGTTGTTTAATATAAACGCCACGTGGTGATTCTCTGCGAAATTTCACCAATGAAATGAAACCCAACTATGCATCATCATAGGATAGGGCTCACTAGCATTTTCGGTGAATTAAAAAAAGCGTTTGATTTTTTTTTGTTAATAATCTTGTTTGATTTTTTACTTTTTCAATTGCTTTAACAAAAACATGGTTTTATACTACATATTAATATTATACAAATTCCTCCTTGGGTACCTTTTGTTTTCTCACTCTCGCTCGCTTGCAATCTCACTACTTTTTTTTTTATATGAAATTAATTTTTATATAATTAAAAGAAACGTTATTCACAAAAAAATCCTTAAAGCTATACAAAGTTTAAAATTCTCCTACGGTTTTATCAATACATAGATATCTTTAAATATAGGTGTACAGTTAATGGTAAAGTATTCTCTTAAAATGTTATTCCATAAAAATAAATTGTGTTAACACTAGAGGTTTTTGTTTAAACCTTAACGGTTGCAAATTGCAATTGCCGTTTGGTGTTCTACGTGTATAGTAGTTAGGTGTACTATTGTTATTTACAATGACTGCCACTGGTGAATTGTTTTTGTTCTCTTTCAAGAATGTTTGTTCAGGTTTTAGTGGTCTCAGAAATGGGGCCTGCAACAGCATTCACTTTTGGACATTTTTACTTTTGCCTTGTTGTTGTGCTGTCGTTTGAGTTTGTTGCTGTTGTTGGTGCTGTTGCTGATGTTGTTGTTGTTGCTGTTGTTGTTGTTGTTGCTGCTGCTGCTGATGTTGCTGTTGTTGCTGTTGCAACTGCGGCTGTTGGGCCAGAGAGACAACTTTCATGCCTTGCAGGGATTTCAAGTTGATTGCGCCACCCTGAAAGTTAGGCGAAAGGAATATTTGTCCGCCCCCCTGAACAGCGAGAACAACGCGATTAGGCGTTGTTTTCATTGCAGAACCCTATGAAGAGAACGAATTAATTACCATTACCCAGTCTGCTCTAATTCTGATTGGTTACTAACCTGCGCTATACTCGTGGTAACGTTCTTCAGTCCACCAGTCCCAGTACCGATATTGACACCCTGCATCTGCGACGGTGTTTGAACACGAATGGTTTGGCCAGTCGTACCCAGGACCACGGTTTTTTGCACATTCTGATGATTGAGAACTGAATTGCTGTTCGCTAGCATAGTTCCTGTGTTAGTGCTGGCAATCGTTGTTAGAGGAGACGAAGTTGCCACTACCGCTCCTTGTTTTATCGAGGTGGGCTGTTGAACCTTTAGCAATTGATTGCCCATCATAACGGTCGAAGTGGTGGGCGAAGGAGACGCTACCATAGCAGCCGTGGACACCGCCTTATTGATCAACTGTACGTTAGACTGAAACGATTCAACAAACAACAATTGAGAGCACTGTTTGACACCGGTTACCCTTAATACCGACTTACGGTTGAAATTACGTTGCCCTGCAGCTTGAGCGTTTGACCCCCGATTACGACACTGGCGCCAGTGCCACCTGGCTGTTGTGCCAGCTGCGCCTGGTTGAGATTTGTCGCCTGCTTGCTGGCGATGAGCACCGGCTTGCCCTGGATGTTGGCAATATTGAAATTCTGCGCGTTGATCATTCGAATGCCACCGGCGGCAGAAGTTGTCGTCACATTCGCCGCTTTGCTCAGGAATTTAGCATTGACCAGCTGCTGGGCGGTGATTTGATTGCCCGAAATCAGTTTTGTGGGTGCAGGACTGACAACGGGCTTACTGGCGGGTGTGGTTGTTGTGGACACAGTGCTGGACGATGCCTGAGTACTGATTAGCCGGGCTTGTTGCTGCTGCCCGCTGACAGAAATTAGATTTCTGCCCTGCGAAACAACAGCATATTGCGTGATTTGGGAGCCAGCTGTGCCGGCCAATTGGATTAGGTTCGTAGTTTGGGCGGGTTTTGCATTGGTCACGCGCAAAGTGGCGCCCTGCTTCTGCAGCAGGCTCTCCAGGGAGATTATTTGCCCGGCAGTGTTGGTCAGCACCTTGGCCATTACGGGGTTCATCGTCTGAGTTCGAATGCCCCCCCGAGATATGATCTGACTCTGAACATTGCCCGATTTTATAACACGCGTCACGCTCTGCGGCTGCGACATTACAGTGATGGGCTTGCCAATGCTCTGCTGGAGCTGTAGCGCCGGCTGTTTGATTAGGTTTTGGGTGATAGTGCCCGGTCCAGACGCCGTTGTAATAATGTTACCCACGCCACTCACAACGACTGCCTTTGGCGGGGCTGAGCCAACGCTCACAGCGGTCATTGTGCCCGTAGACGTCTGTTGCTGCTGGCCTGTGCTCAAAATCTTTTGTTGCTGCGCCGCAGTCTGCTGCAGTTGCGGTTGTTTTTGAGTGAATATAGGCTGTTGCTTTATAATAAGCGACTGCTGCTGCGTCGGCACCAACTGACAACCTTGCACTGTCTTGAACTGCGGCTGCTTTAGATTCTGCAAGAGACTCTGTAAAGAAATGGAATACAGTGACAGTCGGAGGGAACTCGTCTCATGCTACTTACTTGTTGCTGCTGCGGTGTTAAGCTGCTCGCACTGATCGTCTGAATCTTCGTAGCTCCGCCGGGCGTTGTTGGCGCTGAATGTATTTGGAAAATTGGCGAACCGATGATGTTGCCCGCCTGAGTCGAAGTGGAGATTATAGTGCCCGTGCCCGTGTTCGTCGCTGTAGACGCAACCGCTGTCGATGTTCCCGCGTTGATTAGCTTTTGGGGCTGGGACGTGTGCTGAATGATGACGTTTTTATTCTGCATCAGCTGATGCTGCTGCTGTTGCTGCTGGGGTAATACGGTTCCAATATTTCCAATCACCAGACGCTGCTTATTGCCCTGCTGATTGAGAAAGCTCTGGATGATTTGCTTCTGTTGCAGATTGGTCAAGGTCTGGGGCGACATCTTTACACCGCTTACAGTGGCATTGTTTATTAGTGATATGCCGCCGATGGTTTTCTGCAGCTGCGGCCGAATGGCTGTCGCCGTGATTGTGGGCAGTTTTTGTCCCGTCTGCGTTTGCACCTTGGCCAGCTGGGGCGAGAGAAGCGACTTACCACCGGCTAGACGAACGATATTCTTTGGCGATTGCTGTTGCACAAAGGTGGCGGTGGACGTGGTACTGACCTTTGTCTTTTGCTGATCGGTGAGAAGGATCGAGTTGCCCATCACCTTAAACTGCTCCGAGTTGTTGATGTTGATTGGGATGATGAAACCTTGTTGCTGGTGCGTCTGCTGCTGTGGCCGAATCTGCTGTTGGGCCGTGGCCACAGCCTGGTTTATAATAATCGGCTTGTTGATGGATATTTTCTTGTTGGGCACTGAAATTTGTTGCTGCGGCTGTTGATTGGTCGTGATTATCTGTTGCGTAGCTGGGAACACAATGGTGGGACTCGTCAGAGGCTGTACCGACTTCTTTTCGGGGCTGGAACTGGTGGGGTTACTGGGGATTGTGATCATCGTAGGCGTGTTCGCAGCCGACACGTGAACAGTTTGAATTCCAGTAGGGGTTGTGACGATGATGGGCGTCGTGTTGGGTTTCTTCTGTGGCGTCGGAGTGCTTGCGAATATTTTCTGAGATATGAACTGTGTTTGGGGCTGTTGCAGTTGTGGAGATGGCCCTGGCGACATGGCGGCATCCAGAGATGAGATTTCTTGTGTCTCGATCACCTCGATTTTGTCTCCTGAAATCAGCTCCTGCTTGATGAGAGATTTTTGCGCCTGCTGTTGGGTATTTTTGATGTGGTGAGAGTTCTCGGTAGTTACGATAATTGGATTTGAGGGCATCATAGCCGGCAACGACGACGAGGGCGTGGTCGGAGTGGTCGCATTTGTTTCCTTTATGAGGACCTTGGCCTTGACTTTGCGATTGGCCGGCTTTTTATGCTTCCCAACGCCCTGATACTGCTGATGCATGCGTTCGAACTCATCCTCGGATCGATTGCGATGCAAATAGATCCAGATCTTTCGCTTTGTGTCGTATCGTACGCAGGGATCGTGCTCGGTATGCATGCGGTCCAGAGCGCCGCTCACAATGGTCTGCAGAACATTCTCTGGCGCATCCCGATTTATGTACTGCGAGCACTTGAGGAGCTCAGATATGTCGGCTCTTGTGCCCTCACCGTTCGGCAAGCGGGCCGTAGCATCTCTCACCAATGTCAGGATGGTTACGTAGCTTGGTCGGTCGCCGATCATCATACTGTGACCGCGGGCCTTCGTGAGAGCAAAGATCTGGGTGTAAATGCCTTTCACTGGGCCCACAACACTCTCGTAGCCATGCATGCGGTAGGTGAAAGAGCGATGGGGGTTTTCGAAGCGCTCGCGCTCTTGCCGCTGAAACTCGGAGATCTCCTCCATATTCGATGGCTGCACTGTCCACGTTGTTGGACAACGGGGCAACGGGGGTGATGCCACTCGCTCGTTTGATCCATTCTCATCGAAATCGATCGACTTGCGCGGGGTCATGTCGGCCTTTTGTATCGGTTTGTGGGTCATCTCGTGCTTTCGGGACATCCAGTAATTGCACAGCTGCACCAGATGGGAGTCGGAGTCTCGACTGGCGCCAATCCATTGGTATATATTCAGTTGCGACTTGTACTCAATGTAGGGGACATACTCTTCCGGCTGATCACTAAAGTCGCCAGCTAGAAAGTTAATCGCCGATGTGACCAGCGCCGACCAATTGTCCGCAAGGCAGTACCAATCGTTTAGGGCTGTAATGGGATTCGTAAGCCAGATGTGGATTTTCTCGCGGAGGTCTTCCAACTTCATGCGATGATTTGGCGTCGAGCAGAAAATGTCACGAATCAGAGCCAAGAAGCAAGCATGCGTCTCTTGCATCAGTTCTGGACCTGACACGGCCATAAGGGTTCTGATTGTGGTCGGTGGTTGCGACTGTGGTGCCGGATCGTGATGGGAATTAAAGTCCGCTTCACTGAGGCACGAGTCATCCATGTCCATCGGGAGATTCATCACGTCAATTCCTTTCAGGTCAGAGAAAGTCGCTATTTTGATTTTTCCATGATAAGAGCCGAGTTTTGGCGGGGAGGGGAGCACCGGTTCCGGTTGGTCTTCTGTCTTTATCTCCGTCATCGGGATTATGACCTCTTCCGGGTGTCCGTACTCAGATCCATTAATGCTGGGCAGGTGACACAGCGGCGTTGTCTCTATTGTTTCAACGTTAACGAGTTCATCTTCTTCCGAATCCACAGGCGGCAGCTCCACACTGGCAACTGTTTGTGCAACTGGTGGAGAGAGCGGCATAGGAAGTTGTTGCTGTGGAGCCTCGATATAGATTTTATCTGGCGGCGTCTGCATTGGTTGAGGTGTGCTTGGCGGTAGCTGCAACGG
The DNA here is from genome assembly GCA_949372485.1 of Cheilosia soror. Lineage (NCBI taxonomy): Eukaryota > Metazoa > Arthropoda > Insecta > Diptera > Syrphidae > Cheilosia > Cheilosia soror. The sequence goes on along the minus strand of OX443561.1, from coordinate 75,741,300 downwards.
GGCTGGTTGTAATTGCATCGGAGATGGGTGCAGTTGCAGTGGTGACGGTAGCTGAATTGGGGATGATTGCAGTTGCAGCGGTGGTGGTTGCAGTTGGGGTTGTGTTACCGAAAGTAGCAATGCTGAACACGGGAGCTCTTCTTTTATTTCGACCTTGATGTCTACTGCAGCAGCAGCTGCTGCTTCTTCGGCGGCCGCTTTCTCTTGGAGAAGTTTCGCTTTCGGTTTCCGGCCTGGCGTTTTGCCAGAGGCGAAGACACGCTTGTAGCTTCCTGTCATTTGGGTCCTTGCGTATACATCACGAAGTCGAATGTCATTCGTCTCAAACTCGGGACGATCCTGAAAGGAAAAGAAGGACTTACACAATGCGCACACGTATTGTTTCTGAAATAAAAAGTTACTCACCGGCTCCTCCAGCTTGCGGCACTTGTGTTCGAATAAGACCTTTTTGAAATTTCCGTCGCCAAGAACTTCGATTGCGCCGTTATTGTAGAACTTTTTGTAGCGATGCAGCGTCCCCAGTACTTTAGCCTCTTTTGCTTGGTCCACGTCCATTTTCGTCCTCGATTCCTGGTCATCGGCGGTCAAAGGCGGCAGATCGTCCTCTGAATCTTCCTCACTTAACTCGGCGATACCCAACTGACTCCTCAATTGCCGTATCTCGGAGTAAAATCGCTTGCGCGCTCTCACCGCACACACTCCCTTATCCAGCTGAGGGGTTTTTCGCACCAATCTCTCGACACGGGGCACGGCCCCTGGCGGTGCCTCATACGCTGAACGAAGTAGTCGCTCCCTAGACACTAGTACGTTTTTCGCCATGTGACTAATGCGCTCGTATTCTTGGAATCGTCGTTCTCGTCTACGTGACTTTGCGATGCTTTCGCGGAGGCGCAGCACATCTGGTCTGTAGTTGCCTTCTTCAAGATTTCGCTGCAGATCAATAAGCGGCGATGACTGAAATCGATTCAGCTCGTTGCCAAACAGCATTTCGAGAGTTTTCTCCTGCTCCTGTTCGTTATTTTCGGCGAAGTGAGGAAGAAATTTGTTCTTCAGATACGCCTGATAGTTGGTGGGCAGCATACGCCAGGTTTCCATTGAGAAGAACTCACGAAACACGGCTGCATTCTCGCAAAGACCCTTTGGCAAATGCAACAGAGTGTCCTTTGTAATTCGAGCCATCTCCACAGAGTCCTCCTGCTGGGAATACTCTTCCTCATCTTCCTCTGCCTCGCCATCGTCGTCTTCCTCCCCCGAAGATGTTGTGGCTGCGGCCGAGTCTGAATTGCTTTCAGCATCGTACGAGTCACTGTATTCACTCTCAGAGCTGGGCTCCTCCAGGGTATTTGTGGTTGTATCCATCGCAAATGTGTTCATACGGGTGCGGTCTTACTCATTCATATCCGGCTAGCTGGAACGATTTCAACCCAAAACACTTTCCAATCGAAACCAATTTGCAAAAAGACTTACAGTGGTGTAGAGGGTTTTCTCTGAAAATCCCAACAACGCTGCCACAAAACGTTTCTATATCACTTGGCCACTATTCGCGCACAGTGTTAATTCATAAATTCCCAAATATTTCCGCACAAAACTATGTTTTTGCTAGTTCAATTGCAGCCCGCCACTTGTGAGTTCAATCGTACTAAACACAAAGATTTCTCAGTTACCTAACACAACAAACATATTAACTGTTTTCGACAAAGAAATTAAAGCACATTTTCTTCTGCCCAATCGAGGCGAGGAATTTTTTTCATCTAATTTCTTCAATTTGTTCGCAAGAAAGTTTCTCAAGACAATTTACTAGAGGGGGCTGTCAAATGCACCCAGATTTCGGATGTAGAAATGTCAAAACAAACTTTTCAGGGGTTTTCCGCGTTTTTCTCGATTTGTGGTAAAATAAATTCAATATTTACGCAACAGAAATATGGCTTTTCGGGCAAACGGTTGGCGTTTTCAATTTAATCACGATGATGTGAAATTTTTTGGTACGCGTAGCGAACGAGGCATGACACAAAAAATCTCCGACAGTCGCCTTTTTTATTTCCTTCTCTTGCGTACATTTTCGATTATTTCTTGGCATTTGGCGTTTTTTTCCACAGTTTTACGGCGCATGTATGCCACAGTTGGTGGCACTGCCCACTGACAGATGCTTTAGCTGCAGCGGTTTGTGTATTAGGTCTGCACTATGTTATCGACGACTGTCGAGATAGAGTAGAGAATGAACGAACACAGTAGGCGATCAGATTTTTTTTTTCATAATTTCGTAAAAAAAAATTAATTTAATTTAGTTTGTCAAATAGGTAATTTGATTTGAATTGGTTTGGAATTTATTGTTGTTCCTTTTTTTCTATTATATTTTTACTTATTCTTTGGTGTGTTCGAGTTTTTAATGGTGTTTTTATAATTTGTGAATTAGCGGTATTTTGTTGATCAATTTTGTGCGGAGAAATTGCAAAAATGGTTTTAATACCCAAGCTTGTTTTTGAAAACCCATGACAAGACAATACGAACTTTGGATTTCCGTGGTGAGTGCTATTTTTGTTATTTACTAACATGGTGAAACAATTTTCTTGTAATTTTGCATAATTTGTATGCCCATACCTATGGCTATGCAGGTAGATCCATTTTGTCGTTTTTCACAATTTTCCATTGACCTTATGAGAGATATATGTAGTGACTTTTCCATAAATATACATAATGTACTATTAGTGGCCAAAAGTAGCAACGAATCCTTTAATGTATTCTTAATGAATGACGGATTCTATGGGTCGGGGCCTTTACAACTCCCAGTGACAAGAAGTATGATTTGATTTGATTTTAACTGTTATTGCAAATACGACAGCGATTGCACTAGATTTTTCAAAAATCCCCTTTCTTTCAGTGAGTAATCAATTCTGATACTAGAAATCCAATTTTGCGTTCTCATTGAAACATCAACATTTCAAACGACAGCTAGTATCAGAATTGATTAAACTACTGATGTTTTTTTGTGTTTCAAAATCAGAAGTGGTTTGTACCTAAAAAAATTAATTTGTTAGTTATATTAATCTAAACATGAATACAAGTGATAATTCACTATTCAGACATATTTTTCCTACTTCCTACTTTTTTAGCTTTTACAATCTAGTTTTACAGCGGTTTTTTTTGTCAGTGAGCTCAAAAGACGTCAAAATAAGGTTTGTTCGATTTGACAAACTTACAAATGCAGCGATGGAATTCAATTCAGCAATTCGCTGAAATCCAACATTTCGAAATGTTGGAAAATATATGGCGAAATGATGAATTTAGCCGAAATGATGAATTTAGGTGCGGTGTAAATGTACTATAAATGTACTATTAAACTTCACTGTAAAACTGGTGGTAAGCTATCGTGAATACTTGTGTCCTAAAATTTATCTGCGAAATGCAGGGTCTTGTGTCCGCAGAGAAAGCAATAAATAAAGTCAGATATATGTCCAGTGCACAAAATCGATGGCTCAACATATAGGCATTCATGCAACGTCGTAAGTTTACGACGTGGTAAATGAACTGTCAAAATTTGTATGGAAAATCATTTACGACGAGATGGTAAACTTATGTCGTTTTCAGTTGGTCGTTCAGAACCGTCCGGAAGAATTCTCCGCGATTCTGAATTCAAATTCAGAAGCAAATTTCTCTTCTTTTCGGGAGAAGAACTGTCAGTTGAGTGCCAATCGAACGCTTTCAGAAGCGTTCGGATTGCTTCCGGACGGTTCTGGACGACCAATCGAAAACGACATAAGTTTATGTCGTGGACAAAATGTTCAGTTGAGATGGTAACTTTTTGTATCTACGTATGTTTTTAAATATTTTTGTTTTAATGTTCAGTTAACATATTCGTCATATTTTAAAGAAAATAAAAATAAATAAACATGAAGTTGGCGCAACATAGGACCCTATATAGGCCAAGCTTTTCCCAACCATTCGTTTGTTTGCGTTTTTATTGTTGGAACTAATAAACTTCCTTACTTACTTAGATGGCGCTACGCAGTCCGGGGTGGACCTGGGCCTCAACCAACACGCCTCTCCAGTTAGCACGATCTTTGGCTAACTGCCTCCAGTTGCGCACTCCAAGTTGGTTGAGGTCCCCTTCCACTTGTGCGCGCCACCTAAGGCGAGGTCTTCCTCTACTGCGTTGTCCCTCCGGGTTGGAATCGAAGACTCTTCGGGCCGGAGCTTTGGTGTCCATTCGCTTTACATGTCCTAGCCATCTTAGTCGACTGATACGTACTTTTCTGACCAGGTCGATGTCGCTGTACAGCTCGTAGAGTTCGCTGTTAAATCTCCTCCTCCAAAGCCCGTCAACGCAAACGGGACCGAAAATCACTCGAAGAATTTTGCGTTCGAAGCGCCCAAGGAGATCTTCATCCGCTTTTGACAACGTCCATGATTCTGCGCCATAAAGCAGGACTGGGATGATGAAGGTCTTATATAGAGTCTCCTTGGTGTTTCTCGACAAGGCCTTACTAATCAATTGCCTTCTTAGGCCAAAGTAACAGCGGTTGGCAAGTGTAATTCTTCGCTTGATTTCTGATGTGATGTCATTTTCAGAATTAATAGCGGAGCCGAGGTAGACAAAGGCCCGAACTGCCTCAAAGTTATAGCTGTCTATCGTGACGTTCTGTCCGATTCGTCGATGTTGTGTGTCCCTTCTCGTTGACAGCATATATTTTGTTTTGCCCTCATTCACCACTAAACCTATTTTTGCCGCCTCTGTACTGATACTTGTAAACGCACCAGTGACAGCTCGCTGTGTTCTGCCAATGATGTCGATGTCGTCAGCGTATGCAAGTAGTTGCACGGACTTCTGGAAAATTGTGCCCCTGGTGTTGGCTTGCGAGTTTCGCACAATTTTCTCAAGAATGATGTTGAAAAAGTCACATGACAGCGCATCACCTTGTCTAAATCCATTTGTTTCCGACCTTTACGGAGCAGCGAGCGTTCTTCATCGTCATTCTGCACAATCTGACAAGTTTGGCAGGGATGCCAAAACTAGACATGGCTCTGTATAGCTCGTTTCCATAAATGCTTTCATATGCGGCTTTAAAATCGATAAATAGGTGATGAGTATCGATTTGGACTTCTTGGGTTTTCTCCAGGATCTGCCGTAGTGTGAATATTTGGTCGGTTGTGGACTTACCGGGCCTAAAACCGCACTGATAGGGTCCAATCAGTTCGTTGACAAATGGTTTCAGGCGTTCACACAGTACGGAAGACAGGATTTTGTAAGCAATGTTAAGGAGACTGATGCCTCTATAGTTGGCGCAGTTTAGAGGGTCTCCTTTCTTATGGATCGGGCAAACAATGCTGAGGCTCCATTCTTCACGCATACTTTCCTCTGACCAAATTTTAGAAACGAGTTGGTGTATGCTCTCTACCAAGTCATCCCCCGCTGCCTTAAAAAGCTCGGCCGATAAACCGTCCGGTCCTGCTGCTTTGTTGGACTTCAGCTTGGATGTTGCTATCCTTACCTCATTTTGGTCAGGTGGACGGAAGTCTTGGCTTTCATCGCCCAGATTGAATGGTTCATTCTGCCTGACAGCGGAGTTTGTGTCGTCTTCGCCGTTTAGCAGTCTGCAGAAATGGTTTTTCCATGTCCTCAGCACCGACTGTAACTCTACTACAAGGTTTCCTTGTTCGTCTCTACAGGTCTCTGTTCGGGCCTTGTTCCCGTGACACGTTCTTTTTACCTCTTGGTAAAACTTCCGAACATTGGTCCTGGAGTAGCAACTCTCTATTTCCTCGATCGCGCGCTTCTCATGCTCTTTCTTCTTCCTCTGGAGAAGCCGGTGTTCTTCCCTCCTTTTTTGCTTGTAGAGCTCACGAGCTGCTCTCGTCCTTCTCTGCAGCGTCGCTTTGTAGGCCAGTTGCTTTGCTGCATGTGCTTGCCGGCACTCTTCATCAAACCAAGGGTTTCGTGGTGGTGGTCGGGTGAAACCTAGCACATCAGTTGCGGCTTTTCTGATGGCTTCTTGGCATCGATGCTACTGGTCTTCAGCACTTGATGCTGGCTGCACAGGACTTCTCGAGAGGTTGAGGGAGACGCGATCGGCAAAAGTTCTGGCGATTTGTTGCGTTTGTAGTTGTTTAAGTTGAATCTCCTCACAGTATTTTCTCGTTGTTGTGGTGTCTTTGATATCTGCATACGTACCTTGGCTACAAGAAGGTACTGATCCGAGTCTATGTTGGCCGCTCGGAAAGTTCGGACATCTAGTATACTGGAGGAGTGCCTTGCGTCGATCGCAACATGGTCAATTTGATTGACCGTTTAATGGTTTGGTGATCGCCATGTTCCTTCGTGAATGTTGAGCTGTGGAAACCGTGTCCCTAACTAATAAAAGGAACCTATAATTTTATGTCGAATCCAAACCGTTGCAAAAGCACTTTCTCACTATAAATCCGATGTTTGTCAGACGTACACGAGAGGTGGTCCTGTACAACTTCGACCACTTCTAGACAAGAAAATTGTAAAGAAACTTAAATGTGTGACATATCAAGTCACTAACGCCATTTTAGGCATTTAATATGAATGGATTCTAACGTCAGCACAATTAAGTTAATTAGCGAAATATATCCCCACCGGTCATATAACTTGACTTTAAATATTTCAATCCTCCACAGTTATGCTCTTGGCATAAGTTAAATCTCAAACAATTATCCTTAATAGCATCTCGTTGCCTGGTCCCTGTTACGCACCACCAACACATTAAATTGAAAACTTCCATCGCATCGCACATATGGTGTTTGTTACCCCTATTTTCATCACATCTCACTGTATATGCGGAAAACTAACGAAAAAGTAATGGCAGCTAAGGTAGCGCAACATTTCTCCACATCTTGCCTTCACAAAATTCCTGCACCTGACCTATCTTAATTCTTGTCGGTTCCGAATGGAGTGAGAGCGAGGGGAATATAATTATTTTCGGTTGATTCATTTTCATATATATGTATGTGGAAACTAGGAGCAAAGGAATATGAAGGCTTAGTTTGTGTGGAGCGACCTATACGTACATAAATCTTGCACACAAAGAAAAGTTTTATTTTTGATAGTAAATCATTGTAAATTAATTGGGCTTGGATTTTTTAATGACAACCCGCAACATTTTTAAATCATTTATTCCAAGTTATAGTTGGCAAGACTTTTCGGCCCAATAGACTATAAAGTCACCACCTGTGCTTGGCCTCTTAATCTCTCTGCAGACTTTTGGGAATTCTTTTCAAGCCAAGCCCCACGAGACCGAACATTATTTTCTTCGACAAATATTCATAATAATACTCCTTAAAGAGAATCTTCTCTACAACGATACCGACCGCCCCTAAGGAAATCCCTTAAGTGTGCCGCATAATCCTTGTTTACTTTTATTAAGAAACACCGCCAAAAGGCCAATCAGGACCGAGTTGCTCCTCCTTCTAGTTATTTATTTAGAATTCAATTTCGACACGCAACCCCCGCAACCGGAAACAATTATCCGATGGTTGGTAACATCCCAAAAATCGCTCGATAACATTTCTGAATCAACTCCCACTGAAGCGCGGCCTTTAACTTGGACACCTGCTCTGGGGAAACTTTCGCAGAATAACTGATTAATATCTGCTTGTGAAATGACACTTTCTTGTCCTGTTTGGCTATTCCTTTGTATTTGTTTTAACAAAAAAAAAAAAAACAGAATCTTTCTGTGAAAATAATGCAGAGTGCCGCCTATGGCGATCATTGTGATGGCTGAATTTAAAGTAGGCTCGACCTCGCTAAATGGACCATCTCCCTTTAATGTAAATTAATTTAACGGGCTTGTTTGGCGTAGTGTTGTGTGCTAGTGCCAGCATTGCCGCGGGCCATGATTCGGGGGTAGAAAATTGCCGACGACAATCAAATGACTAGTGTATGAGTGAATCATGCGCTTCCAACTGTGTTTGGTGCTCTGCAGCATTCCAGCATTTCAACCGGTGTGTGCCATTTGGGTTGAACAGTTTTATCAATTATCAACCCGTTGTGCACGAAAGACCTCCGGCCAGGATAGTGTCATAAGCGAGTATTTTAATTGCTTTTTACCACCACTTCCACCAGCAGCATCAGCATCAGCAACGCTAGAGGTAGGCAGCGCACATCGTTGCCATTAATTTGATCTGCAATTAATTTGCCCAGTGAGCTGTCAATCTATATAGTTGGTACATGGGTTGGGTTTTTTTTTTTGTTTTCGCCAGTATGAGTGTGCAGAGCTAATTGTGTCTCAAGGAAGACGTGTTTATTTAAAATTTGCCTGGAAAACAAAAATGTAATTAAAGCGAACCATCAGCCATCAGTGCAAGGACATTATCAGAAAGCTTCCTGCGTAGAACTGGTTGCGGTAAAGGCTTAATGCCTTTCGGCCGAGATGATAAACGTTCTCCGTTCGAACACAATTTGTGTTTTATCTGCACAAGTCCAGGCGATCCATTTGTGGGTTATGGTGAACAGCAAATAAAACATGCGATTAGGTTGTGCATCATGGAAGACATGCATGTGTGGGTGGACAGGACATACATCTTGGGTTTATTAGCCGACAGAATGTTTTTTAGGGGTTATTTGCCTGCAATACATGTTGTATTATATTTGCTAAGATTCCATAAGCTATGTGGTTTATGAGATACCGATACCGTCTGAAAATGTTCGTTACATACGCATTTATAACTTTTTTTTATTTACAAATAAATTTAATATTTCCTTGCCTTTCAAATGGTCGAGACGCTTGAAGACTGCCTCATAAAAATGTGGACACGTCGTCGAATTTACTCTGTTTAGCTTTTGTCAGAAAAGGAGCTAGTTCATTAATGCCCCTATTATAGAACATAACTCAACAGGCCCTAGTTAAAGCTATCATTGAAATGCATCATTGAAAATTTTGTTTTCTGATTTTAAGACGATTAATGAAACAATATTGGCTTTAGTAAGTATCAAAATAAATTGTGGAATTTTTTTACGAAAGAAATTACTTAATTCTGACTAAAACTCTTCTTTAAATTAACTTTTATTATCGAAATCGATTTCCATGAACAGCTGATTCTCGTTTCTCCAATTTGGAACCCAATCGTTTCACTGATGAGTTCGATTCTCTTTCTATTCTCAGCTGTCAGTTTTGTTTTCAATGATCAACTCTAACCTCAAAATCTAGACTCGTTCCTTGAAAAGTCACTGACAGGTTCTTTCACTGACAGGAATTTTCCAATGATTGCTATAACCGACTTGTCAAAAATGATGGATTTCAATGATAGCTATAACTAGGGCCTTAGTTGAATTGAGTTTTCTTCAACTAAACCCAACTTTCAAAGATCCCAACGTACTAACAACTTATAGACAACCACCGCCGTGTTTGTCGTGTTTTGACAGACAGCTTTTGTATTAAGGTTGTGTATAATAATACGGACAATACCGAATTTTGAATGACATAAAACCAAGTTTAGAATATGGCTGGATTATCATAAAATGAAACGATACCCCTAAGCCCCAATGCACACGGAGCAACTGGAAAAATACTAAACCGGCTGACAACTCGGGTTACAGGCCAGTTACGAACTCAGCGGCGACTTGACTCCACACACGAGAAAACTCATCACCAATCAAAATCTCTATAGTTCGTTCAGCGTCGTCATGTTTTTCAACCTACCCCACCAGCAACAACTGGGTTTGTTGTTCGCTCATCTTCGACAGACTACAAAAACTGAAATCAATAGGCAACTCGACATGCAATTTAACAGACGACTGGTTACAAACTGGTTTTTGTGAATTGCACACGAGTTTTCAACCAGTAGCGTCGTGTGCATCGTCCAATTTGATTACACAGGTTATGACTCAAAGCAAACCCGATGCCAACTTGCATCGCTGATCAGTTTTTTTACAGTTGCTCTGTGTGTATTGGGCCTTAGTCCCAGTAATGAGGACTTAAAAATTCCGAGACTATTTCTAACTAAGAGAATGAAAAAATGGGACCCAAGAAGGTGGAAAAACACAAATTACATCTTAAAAAGTTTTTTCTACTGCGCCACCTCTCGCGAACGTCTGACAAACATCCGAGAGTATGACTGTCATGAAAAAGTTTCTCATTTCAGCCGTTCGGACTCGGCATAAAATTGTAGGTCCCTTCCATTCGTCCCAAAATAGAAACTCACACAAAACGAATGGTTGCGAGAAGCTAGGCATTGGGTGTCACCCGCCACCTATTTATTTATTTATTTATTTTTAAGAAGGTGGTCTGATTCTGAAATCCCTTATTTATAATGTCAAAAGGCGCATTGCCCAAAGCGCCCTTTATTTAGACGTAGATATACCTAAAGGGAAATTTTTCTTGTCAATCGAGTTTTTAATCAGGTTTGGATTGCAATCTTGGAGAATTTTTCACGTCATATGAGCCCTAATGTAGTCTCTTAGCTTCGATCTTCCAAGGCTTCAGTATCTTCCAAATTTATCTTAGAGCTTTCTGGCATAAATCACGGTTCCATCAGGAAACTATATGCTTTATATGCTTTGATTTACGTCAGTTTAAAGGTTCTAGTAATAGTACTAGTGTTCTTGAGGTTTTGGAAAGTCACCTACTTGAGTCTAACTGTCCAAGTGTACAGATCTATCAAAACGTGTCTAATTTCTATTTATTACTTATCGGGCTGCCAACCGTGTCGTTCTCTGGCTAAGACACTGCAGCCTTCCATCCTCTACGATCCCGGGCACGCTGCTTGCAGTTGTCGAGACCAAACGCTATGGCACTCGTAATGGCTTGGTTTTTGAAACGGAGGTTCGGTCTTTCTTGTTTTCTCAAACCTGGGGGCTGGGATTCGAAGATCCTCTTAGCTGGAGAATTATTATCCAATCGCTCGATGTGGCCGATCCAATGTAGTCGACGTGTTTTGGCTTTTTGGACTACATCCACATCTTGGTACAGCTCATGGAGTTCGCGGTTGTATCTTCTCCTCCATTCGCCTTCCTCTCACACGGGACCGAAAATCCACCGAAGTATTTTTCTTTCGAAGGAGCCCAGTATCGTCTTCTCGACGATAACGTGCGGATTTTTCGAGCCCCAGATGCGGCAATTTTGTTTGTTAAAGTAGCCTCCGGGGTAAAAATCCGCACAAACTTGCGTACAGCAGGCGCTGTGGGTGCTTCATTTCGGCCAAAACTTATTTTCAAAAAACGCACTATTTGGGCTACACAGCACTTACCTACTTGATTTTTTAATATTTCCCAACGTTGTTCAAGCGTAGCGATTCATTCATTCATCGAGGTATGATACTAACTTTCTGTCAAGATTTCGAGCGGGAAACAGCTGTCAGTGTCAAAATAAGCTATGATTTAATAAGAAACCACTAGATGGCCCACCCTTTACAGATTTTTTATTATTTATTAGAAAGCTTAGATTTTTTATTGATTCATAGAGTATACAGATTGGGGTTATGTATGAAATAGCACATCGAATAAACGGCCGCCACGGCTCTGCTGGCAAGTACGTACTCATTTATTGAAATTTTCCTCGACCGATTCGCATAAATGTGTCTGAATTTCATTAATAAACCTCCAAATTTCCTTTTTCAAGGAGTTGGTGGTCGGGAGCTTTTTGGCATAGACCTTTGACTTCAAAAAACCACACAGAAAAAAGTCCAATGGCGTAAAGACGCAAGATCTGGATGGCCAATTCTGACAGCAAATACAACCGATTACACGATTAGAAAATGACTCATGCAATAATTGAATTGTTTCTCTGGCTGTATGGCGTGTGGCACCGTCTTGTTAAAACCCCATGTTGGTCACATCCGTATCTTGTAATTTAGGCACTAAAAACTGGGTTATCATGTCACGATAACGAACACCATTAATTGCTACTGCCTGACAAACCGCCTTTTCGAAGAAGAATGGTCCGATAATGCCTCCAGCCAAAAACCTGCACCAAACAGTCACGCGTTGTGGATAAATTTGTTTCTCAACAATTTCTCGTGGGTTTTCTGAACGCCAAATGCGACAATTTCGACGATTAACGAAGCCATCAAGATGAAACTAAAGATGGTTTTGTTCGAAAAATCAGCATCCACGACTTGTGTCAGAACACCTAGAGTGTTTAAGATGACTAATTGATGAAGTCTCCCTGAATTTTTCAATTATTCACTTCATTGTTGATTGTTTTAAATCACTATGATGACGGCCAAATTTTGTTCGAAAATTGCCTGTAGCTGACAAACCTTTATTATTTTTTAAAATATTGCTCAACAATGAAAATGCGTTGTTCTTTCGTATAGCGCTCCATTTTTACTAACCCCGAACTGTCAGCTGTCACATTGTTATCTTTTATTCCGTTGGCATCACTGTACTATTAAATGGCGCGAAATTAAAATTTTTCGTGCATTTTGGGACACTCTTTAGTACTAACGACCAGGTGTGTGTGAAGTGGGCTTAAGTCATCTGCATTGGCTTCAATTTTGGAGAATTTCTCCTTCTGGCATGCCCGCCTGCCTCTTGTTATTTTCCTTACATAACTATGTCCGATAGTTAAGTTGGTGACCCTGCTTATGTTGGACCTACTGCCAAATTTTCCAGTTCTTTCACTATTAAGCTCGTCTTCGATATCGTGCCAATTTTTGACACGTTGACGTCAGATTTTGTAATAAAGTTGTGTGTAGACGAAATCTGACGTCAGCATGTCAGAAGTTGACACAAGTTTTGACATGCGTACTAGAAGCTTAACTCTAGTGTATTATTTTTTTTTTTGCAAAAACGACGGGACCGATTGGCCTTCCTACTTTAGGAATAGAAACAACTCTTATCTCTCGTATAGAAGATGTTTGTCAAATCAAGTCACTGTATCAAACCAGCCGCAACTCTGTCTTGATTGTCCCAGAATAACGTAACTGCTCGCTGCGTATTTGATAGATTTGCTTTCAAATCAAACTCATTCAAGGAGTGTAACTATCCTTAGCTGCTCATTATTTCCAACTAAAGCTTCATCCAAAATTAATTATTTACAAGTGTCAACGTCAAGTCACCTCTGACACAATAAGCAACTATGTAGCTCAATAACTTCAACTAGCAGCCTACTATATTCGATTATGTTGTCAATGTAATAGAGTGAAATGAACGTAACGTGAAAGTTTTACTAAATTATATTCGAAAACGCTTAAAAGCTGTGTCCGACCGCCCAAAATTTGCATTCAAAACTGCAGAACCACAAAAACATTAGAAATTCTGAAACTTGCTCGGATATACATATCTCCATGTTTCCATTACCAGGCGGAAACAAAAATGGTTTCAAAAGTGTCCACTGTTGTCACACAAAGAAGAACGCAGCGCGTTCCTCTTTTTTCCCATCAGCTTGTCATGTCATGTTTTTTGTTTGTTTCTCCAGAGAGTGAGAGGGGGCGAGCTTACACGGATACTACCACTCCCCCTGGCCACGGGACTATTTCGCCAAAATATTCAAATTATGCTGGGAAAAACTTGTTTCATCAGTCTGTAAAGACATATTGCTATGGAGTCGGTTAAGAGGCGTGATGTGTCGGTGACACCGTCATCGTCCTTGTCGTTGTCGACAGTGGGTGGTGCTGATGGAGGTGCATGAAAAGCGAAAACTTTCTTCCTTTTCGAAACGAAAAGTATATGTTGTCGATATCCTAAAACATTTTCCATGGCCGCCCCCAAAACCGACAACAGGCATCTCTCTCTTTGAATTAAATTAAAGTGTCTTTTAAGGAAGACCGGGTCCTGATGGGGAATGGGAATATTAAAATGCACGCCCATTCCACTTGGCACCGAGATCAAAAAGGACCTGCTGAAAATGTTTTCGTTTAGCTTAATTAAATAAAAAACGAAGGTTAAGCACACAACGTCTGATAGAAGAGGACAGCGCACAGGACAGAACTATATACCTTACATTTAAATGAAGACAAATGGTTTAATTTCATGTGAAGGTCGGACGAATGTTTTCGTGGGGTTCTGGTTCTGGTCGATTGAGGTCACCCTCGCCATCGTGAAGCGGTAATAATCCTTCGATGGATTGTATAGAAATATACAATGCGCAGCAGAAAACACGTATTCGCCTCGATATGGGTCACACAAAATCGTAGATGTAGGTGTAGGTATTGCGCGCGGAGCACTCTGTTGCTTGTGCGTTGACATTTGCATTGCATACAAACTCGCCGGGACATGACTGGCAACCCAATGATGTAATTGTGATGTCCTTGCATGCAATGCCTACATTATTATGTTAATGAGGTTAGAATCGCTGGGATTGAAAATGTAAATGTTGATTGAGGTTGAGTCACGGTCGGTCTAGGTGTGGATGTCAGTTAATGTGGGCACAAGTGGTGGTTTTTACGATGGTGAATGTTCATTAAAACTTTTCGCCTAATGGAGTCCTGCGTTAGTATGTAAAATAGAAATAGAATTAGTTGAAGTTTGTAAGCGGTCGCATTGAACCGTTTAAAAAATTTGCATAGCAACGAAGTGGCTGTTTAAGTTTGAAGTGCAGAATGCGAATGGTTTCTTAACCGGCCCAAAAGGAATTGCTTTTATGTTTTTGGGACACGTGTTAGATGTAACTAACATTTTATTATGTTCAATCTTCTTTTTTTTTGCCACTCTCTCTTGCGAATGTCTGACAAACATTCGAGAAGGCCTTTAGTCGATTGAAATATTTTACGAAAACCTTTATAGCGTGAGTATAGCATTTTTAGCTTGTTCCTAAAAGTTAATTTTTTCTGCTGTGCTATTATAGGTATAAGAAGAGAAGGTACGATTTGACTTGATATTTGCCGAGGGAACAGCTAAAAGAAAGATGCTTCGTGTCAACTATGAAAAAGAAAGATATCCAGAAATAAAAAAGTATAGAATGGGTGTGTATGAATAGAATAGGCGGTGATGGGCATCAACTTGGCGGTGCCATGCTGTTGCAACTTTTTCATACACATCAATTGTGCTTATTTTACCTCCCCGTGGTAACCACCGGGAACTGTTCTCGCTCACCTGGGCTTGCTCAACTTCTAAGCAATACTATAATGCTCTGTCGGACGACTCTGTCGGACGTACGGCGGATGAATTAAATAAATAAATAAATAGTTAACGCAACAGGCGGGTAGACACCCTAAGTCTAGCTTCTCGCAACCATTCGTTTGTGTGAGTTTCTATTTTTGGGACGAATGGAAGGGACCTACAATTTTATGCCTAGTCCGAACGGCTGAATTAAGAAGCTTTTTCATGACAGGCATACTCTCGAATGTTTGTCACACGTTCGCGAGAGGTGGCGCAGTAGAGAAAACCTTAAGATGTAATTTGTGTTTTTCCATGGATCGAACGGCGGCGGATGAATTCACTAGACAAAATCAATGGTGACTGCAACAGTCAATTTGGCAGATGCCTTACTTGAGCTACTTCGACATATTTGGAGCTGAGATCAGGGAAGATTTTTCAGTATTAGTCAGGGTCCTGAAACAGAGATGGTGGCGGATGAACCCTCTATGGGGTCAACGGCAGCACTCACATCCCCGAAGTGAATTGATGACAACGGAGGAATCCGGTCCCTTTCGTCCAAGGGATCCCAAAAAACGCCTGGCCCTCCAGGTTGGGGGTCATACGGAGGCGTAGCTGCCCGACAGCGGAAAACCGACTCAATTCCGAAACGATAACAATGAGGGCAAAGCCGCTGGAGAAGATTGCCTAACCGATGCACCAACTCATCTGTAAAATATGGTCGGAAGAAAGTATGCCCGATGAATGGAACCTCATCATTGTTTGCCCGATCCTCAAGAAAGGAGACCCTCCGAACTGCGCCAATTACAGTGGTGTTGGTCTTCTTAACGTCACCTACAAGATCTTATCTGCCGTGTTGTGTGAGCTCCTGATAAAGCCTTTCGTCAACAACGTGATTGGTCCCTATCAGTGTGGCTTCACTCTAGAAAAGTCTACCATTGACCAAATATTCACACTGCGGCAGATCTTGGAGACAATCCAGTAAGTCCAAATCGATACCCACCACCTTTTCATCGATTTTAAGGCCGCCTATGACAGAATTTATAGAGACGAGCTATACAGAGCAATGTCTAGTTTTGGCATCCCTGCCAAACTCGTCCGTTTGTGCAGGATGACAATGGAGAATGCACGCTGCTCCATCAAGGTCGGTAAAGAACTCACCGAGACCTTCGATGTCAAAAAAGGATTTAGACAAGGCGATGCGCTGTCATGTGACTTCTTCAACATCGGTCTTGAAAGAATAGTGCAAAACTCAAACGCTAACACCAGAGGCAGTATCTTTCAAAAGTCCGTCCATCTACTCGCCTACGCCGACGACATCGACATAATCGGGAGAACGCAGCGTGATATCACTGGCGCGTTCGTTAGCATTGAGACGGAGGCGGCAAAGATGGGTTTGGCGGTCAATGAGGGCAAGACAAAGTATATGCTGTCATCCAAGAAGGACACCCAACACCGACGTCTGGGACAGAATGTCACTATAGATAGATATAACTTTGAGATGGTTAAGGACTTTGCCTACCTAGGCTCCGCTATGAACTTTGACAATGACACCAGCCAGCGCTGAGATCAAACGAAGAATAACTCTTGCCAGTCGCTGTTTCTTTGGGCTAAGAAAGCAATTGAGTAGCAAAGCCCTCTCTTGAACAACTTAAGTGACCCTTTATAAGACCCTAATCATTACAGTCCTTCTCTACGGTGCAGAGGCATGAACTCAAAAGCGGATGAGGTTATTCTTGGTTGTTTCGAGAGGAAAATTCTTCGAGTAATGGAGTAGGAGATACAAAGACGAACTCTACGGGCTGTACAGCGACATCGACCTAGCGATTGTCTCTTACCCATTATAACCCCGTTTGTAAATACTGTAATTTACTTACTCTGCTGTTACATACAAACCATCCTGAGGCTTTGATGAAGTTCATTATATTGTATCTTGTCTCTTCCATCTCTTGATGGAAAGCTCGTCTATTTCGTGTAAGAAGTGTGTGCCTAGGAATTTAAGTCTGGTGTATTGGGACACCTTGCCAGTGACTTAGGAAGTGGGTTATACATATAAGAGCTCCATCATCACTGATGCAGTCTCTACAAAGCTTTTCCTTCGTCAAGCGCGTCAATCCCGTTTTCTTCATGCGGTACCGCAGAATATTGTGCCCCCGTCACGGTTAATCTATAACCGTCTCATCCTGGGTCTATATGTAGGACGCCTGCCTGATGGTACGGATTCCATAGCACGTCTAGGATCCTGGTTGGAGACATGCGATTAACATGACCGAACCACCAAAGCATGCACCGCTCCGTCGGCAGAAGTAGCTTGTCGACATTGAGTTCCTCACATATTCTGGCGTTTCTTTGCGATCTCTACGGGCCACATCAGCAATACAGAGGAGGAATTTGATTTCGGAAACTTGTATCCGCGATCTTATTCTTTTCATGGGAACTAAGTCCACTTCGCGGAAGTGATTTTATTTCCCAGTATGTGGGAACTAAGTCTCTCAGTGGACTTAGTTCCCGGGGACTTATTTCCCTGCACCTACAAACGGCTGCAAACCGATCAAGTGCGCGTTGAAGTTCCGTCTGAATGGACCCAAGAATGGCATAAAATTATTGGAATTATACACGTTTATGTGTTACACGTTTATGTCTTGTTTATACCTATAACAGTTATACCTATAGGCGCAGAAGTGCAGTGGTTAGTGTGCTGGACTACTGTGCGAGGTATCCTAGGTTCGATCCCCGGAAAAACACAAATTTCTACTGCGCCACCTCTCGCGAACGTCTGACAAAAATCCGAGAGTATAACTGTCCTGAAAAATCTTCTCAATTCAGCCGTTCGGACTCGGCATAAAATTGTAGGTCCCTTTCATTCGTCCTAAAAATAGAAACTCACGCAAACGAATGGTTGCGAGAAGCTAGGCCTAGGGTGTCTACCGGCCTGTTGCGCCACCTATTTATTTATTTTTAACAGTTATAGTTATACCATTATTTACAGTGGTTATACGTATGTGGGTTATAAAGGTTGTTTTTTGAGAGGTTTGGTTTTTAAACTGGCAACACTGTTTCTACAAATTATCAACTGAATAGTTAAAAGTTGATTGACCTTTTGCCATTTTACGATGAATAGATAACGCCAAAACAGCGCGTCCAAATTGCGCAAACTTATTTTGAAAACCATGGTTCCGTTCGCCAAACTTATCGTGCGCTACGGCCATTTTATGGTCGACATAATCGCCCATCTGAGCAAGTTGTATTCCGATGAGGCCCATTTTTGGTTAAATTGATATGTAAAGAAGCAAATTTGCCGAAGTGAAGTGGAGAAAACCCAGAAGCCTTTGTGGAGACGCTCTTACATCCATTTAAACTCACTGTTTGGTGTGCTTTATAGGCTGGTGAAATCATCGGCCCATATTGTTCGTTACCATTGCGCAATTGGTTTCAACAAGATGGCGCAACATGTTCCACGGCGCGCGATGCCATCAATTTATTGCGGGAAACATTTGCGGAGCGCATAATTTCGTGTAATGGATTTGTGAACTGGCCTTCACGATCCTGTGATCTCACACCTTTAGATTACTTTCTTTGGGAGTATGTGAAGTCACTATAGTCTAAGGCGATACACCAGAGACGTTAGACGATTTGGAAGTCAACATTCGCCGTGTTATTGCTGATATACGGCTCCAGTTGCTTGATAAAGTTTTCGAAAATTGGTCTTCACGGTTGAGCTTCATTCGAACCGAAATCATTTTTTAATAGTAATGGCATAATATTATCTATTAAATAAAGCTAATATCAGACATTAACATTAGCTTCAAGTGTTCTATTTCATATTGAATTTGTATACCTCTAAAAAAACACCCTTTACCTTTAAATCGGAGAAGTACCTAGTATAATTTTAAATGCAGTGAAAACAGATTAGGATTACCGTAGTTTGCCCATTCTTTTGTAAAACTTTAAACAGCTATACGTATATGTCTTCTCTCTCCGGATTGAGTCTTTTCGAATAACATTTGAAACCAAAGTTCAATAAAAACTCACACTCGAAATCAGACAGTACTTCAAACTAATTTGCAATAAAGATTCGCGATAGAATTTGAAAATAATGATACGTTGATGGCAATTCTTACACTTCTACTATATCTCTTTATTGTATACTAGCTTCGCTCGCGCAGTCCTCAAATTTGGTACACAGATATTCCTTCACAGTCAGTTAGTTCCCTCTTTTATATTTATATATCGCGCAGAAAACCTACCTAAGAAAGTACCTAGGGGGAAGTTAGTATCTCTAAAAAAATGTGTATGGGACAAAACATATTTCTTTGCTGGGAAATACAGCGATATGATAAGCACCATCTTTAGAATAGGGGGAGCTTTTACCCCTTCATTATATTCCACAAATCCCAGATCGTATTACACTCTTGTAACCAGAAAGATGAACCACTTTCTAGCAGTATGACCCCATTCATACAGAATTCCGCTTGAATATCTTTGGAGTACGTACGATGGATTAAGATGAAGCGATAAGCATATTCAACGGCGAAAGATTTTGGGACGCATTACAAAGTTTAAAATTGATACGGCTAACGGTTCGTGACTTAAGAAAAGGGCCACAAACTAAGTTTGAAGTAGATCGGATGAAAAATAAACTTTGACCCCCTCTTACCCCTTTAAGATTAGAATTTCCAAAATCGAAGAAAACATTTTCTTTATATCTCATAGAGAATAATATACAACCTGAGTTTGAAGCCAATCGGATGAAAAATAAAAATCTTCCCCCCTTTTACCCCTTTAAGCCTAGTATCCTGCTCGCGCTTAATTTTAGCGAGCGCTTTTCTCTCCACAGCACAGATAAATGCTAGCTAAAATCGTTGTACAGGATATAGATAGGACACACACCCATAGTTTATTGCCACATGTATTTTGATTTTTGTTATTTTTTCACTTTTTTCCTACTCACTTACATCGTTTATCAAGTATTCCACGAAATATTCAATTAAAAAATTGTTTTGTTTCGAAAATGTCAAAATTTATCGCCGATTTAATGTACCAGGCAATTCTTTCGCGAGCTAAATCAGTGGAGACATTTTCTTGGCCGAGTATAACAAAATTGTACGTAGTACGTATAACACACAATATTGTTATATCGGACTGACATTAAGTGTGTCCCATCTATATGAAAGTAAGAATTTAGCGTGCGGAACAGGATACTGCTTTGCTAAACTGCCTCGCTAAATTTTATCTCTGTAGACATGTTTGTATGGGAGATAAAATTTAGCGCGAGCAGGGTACTGGGCTTTAGGGGTCGAATTTCAGAAAATCCTTCCGTAGTGGTTGTATACATTATAAACAAGAACTCTGTGCAAAATTTCAGCTTTCTAGAGCAAATTGAAGCTTAAGCCCAGTATCCTGCTCGCGCTTAATTTTAGCGAGCGCTTTTCTCTCCACAGCACAGATAAATGCTAGCTAAAATCGTTGTACAGGATATAGATAGGACACACACCCAAATTTTTTTTCCACATGTTTTTGATTTTTGTTATTTTTTCACTTTTTCCTACTCACTTACATCGATTATCAAGTATTCCACGAAATAGTCAATTGAAAATTTGTTTTGTTTCAAAAATGTCAAAATTTATCGCCGATTTAATGTACCAGGCAATTCTTTCGCGCGCTAAATCAGTGGAGACATTTTCTTGGCCGAGTATAACAAAATTGTACGTAGTACGTATAACACACAATATTGTTATATCGGACTGACATTAAGTGTGTCCCATCTATATGAAAGTAAGAATTTAGCGTGCGGAACAGGATACTGCTTTGCTAAACTGCCTCGCTAAATTTTATCTCTGTAGACATTTTTGTATGGAAGATAAAATTTAGCGCGAGCAGGATACTGGGCTTTTATCGTTCATAGATGTGTGGAAAATATTTATAATTTCAAATTTGCAAAACAATATTTTTTTGAATAAAAATAAAAACGTACGCAGCGCTGCATTGCGGTCAAAAATTGAACATTGGCTCGGCCTACTAAACATTATTTTTTGGACGAATTGTCTGCTTTGATGCTTCTAAGCGGTTTTGGGGTAAAAAAACCCTATAGTTCGTCCCTGGCCCCTAAATATAGTAACAAAATCAACAAGTCTTGAACATACAATGCTCCATCACCGTAGCTCTAAATTATAACACATGTTTCGACATCGTCGCACCATCTCTTTGTAGGTTCAAAAACGAATTTATTCAACTTTTAAACAATTATTTGGTACTCACTCAAAATGACATCCCTTCCCTTGCACCATACCCCCACCGACTAGCTCTGTGATTTGCTTACGTTTTGATTTATAGAGCATGTGCCTCCAATCTAAAAGTATATCAAGCGGGACCAAAAGAGGGCAGAAGGTGTTTTTTTTTTTTATTAAGAAATCACAGTACACACTGCGTACATAAATAATCTCGTTTTGGGAAGCTGATGAGGCTTTTCCACGTCGCGACAAATTAAATTTTCGATTTCAATCCAAAATTATACCAGCATTGAAGCAGCCGCTACATTCTCAACTGTGACATATAAGCTTAATAGGGACGAGTAGGTATACATCCTGTAGGAAAAAAAAAGGGAAAGCATTAAATTCAATTAAAAATTGGGTGTCGGTGCTTCCAGTAATTGTGTTGTCACCTACTATCTGTCGTAGATCGTAATGGGGCTAGTATTGTTCGAAAGTCCTCATATCCTGTTTAACCTATTATCTATTGTTTAAATCAACAGCCGCTCATTTTAGTACAAAGTGTCGTTAAGGACCATTAAAACTATTGCACTCGCTATATAAAGAAATGATAATACGGTGATTATCCTTGAAGTGGATGTTGTAACGCTGAATGCCTTTCAGGTATTGACGACCATACTTGGAAATCAAGTTGAAAGTTCTCTTGCTGCTTTGCAACTTGTTTTAATTGAAATTTGAAACTCTTCTAAGTGAAAAGACTTTTGTTTGCTCTCGTTGTCGACAGGAATATAATTATGCACATTTTACTTGGTAGCCAAGGACTGTGGGGTAGGTACCTACTTTCTTTAGAGTTAAATTCACGGTGCATCCTTGAGTTGCATTTTTGGAGGATTCTCTCCATAAAGTTTCACCAAGAAAAGAGCTTTTGATCTTTGATTGTAGGAGTACAAAGTAGATGTGAGCTATTGCTTTCTGGGTAAAAAGGATTCAGTTCATGAGGAATATTTCAAAACATACGACTTGTGATTAAGCTGAATGAATCATATCTGCTGTTTATTTAAAACGTTAGGGGTAGTATTATAGTTTTTTTTTATATATTACACTAGCAGACCCGGCAAACGTTGTTTTGTCTGCTTGTCCATTAACTCATTGTCTGCCAATTGTTCTGCGGCCGTTTTATTTAACCGATGTGTCCGAACTGATTCTGTACTCCCTCTCAGTGTGCTTCGACCGATGTTTCCTTAGACGTGTGCCCACGAATTGTATTGTCTAGATATATTTTTACCCATGACAGTCGAAGAATAGCGTTGAAAAGTATTTTTTTTTTGTTATTTGAGATGTCACGCCCTTTTGTGTAATTTTCACCAAATGTGAATCTAAACCATCCTTGGATTTACTCAAGGTTAGGTTAGGTTAGGTAAGGTGGCTGTCCCAGAAAGAAACGGGGACACACTTAGACCAAATTTGATTGGTCCATTGTGATACCACAGAGGGGGGGGGAATCGGCCAGAAATATTCTATGTGCCGGGCATTACAGTGGGAGTATCGTTACTATTTGCGAAAATTGGGTACATTATCTCGTATAGAGGTTATTGGTGGTAACCTCCGTTAGTGAGGGGGTGGTTGGTTCAGATTAGACAGGAGGACTGCGGCAGGAGAGGGCGACGAGGAGTGACCGAAACAGTCTAAACCCCCCGCCTATCCCCTCTGACGGAGTCTGAAAGTTCTACTTGTGAAGGAGAAATTGACTGACGTGTTCAGCCCATCCCGTTGGCGGTTAGTCTTCAGAGAAAACAGACAGAGGGTGACCGAAACAGTCTAACCCCCCGCCTATCCCTTCTGACAGTCCGTTAGTAAGGAGGGTGGCTGGTACAGATCATATAGGAAGACGGCGGCAGGAGAGAGCAACGAGGGGTGACCAAAACAGTCTAACTTCCCGTCTTATCCCCTCTGACGGAGTCTGAAAGTTCTACGTTTATAGGTAAAAATTGACTGGCGTGTTCAGCCCATCCCGTTGGTGGTTCTGGTTAGTCTTCAGAAAAACAGACAGAGGCTCTAACCCCCCGCTGGTATCCTCTGACAGTCCGCTAGTGAGGAGGGGGGCAGGTACAGGTCAGATAAGAAAGACTGCGGCAGGGGAAATCGGCGTAGGGTGACCGAAGCAGTCTAAACCCCCCGCCTATCCCCTCTGACGGAGTCTGAAAGTTCGACGTGTGAAGGTGACTTTGTCAGTCATTAGTTAGCTCTACTTTCTTTCAGTGAAGCCAATTCGACTTTGCTACGAACTTGCTGATGCAGTAGATATCGCTGCGTGCCAGATCGCTTAGGTCCTCAAAGAAATAAGCCCCTAGGGTGGCCTTGCGCAAGGAGGCGAGAGCAGGGCAGGAGCAGAGGAGGTGAACGGTGGTTTCCTCTTCCTCCTCGTCCATGCAGCTCCTGTAGAAATCGTTATAGGTGGATTTACTCAAACACACACACAAAATTTCAATGAAAAGAATCATGGAAATCGGCCCAGCCGTTATCGAGTTCTAACGTCATCGAGTTTCACCCCATACGACAAACTGGTCACTCTTCTATTCTAGATAAAATAGAATACATCCCAAAAGATACTGATTATACCCTCCCCCAGTTTCAATTCAGTAAGAACTTTGTAACCTGCATACCCTCCAGGACTGACTGGGAGAGTCAAAACGGAGACAGGAGTAGGGGGGGTGTTTTCTCCCAGGATTTAGATTGTACCATCTCATTCCGTCTTCCTAATCACTGTAGCGTGTTCCAGGCGGAAATCATGGCGATTAAAGAGGCCCTGTCGTGGCTACGGTATAATGTAATATCCGCTAGGGATATCGTGATTTTTACCGATAGTCAGGCCGCGATTAAATCCCTGGATTCGGTCATCTTCAAGTCCAAAACCGCCCTCAATTGTCGCTTGTCTCTTAACGAGATGGCGGAACAATTCAACATTCACCTTACATGGGTGCCGGGCCACAGGGACATACCGGGGAATTGTAGGGCCGACGAACTCGCTAGGCATGGCACAACTTTGTCGATTCTACCGGAAATGAAGAATCTCTATATGCCTCTCGCTACGTGTAAACTTTTTATTAAACAAAATGCGATAAGCGCCACTAATCGAAGGTGGTCAAATTGCGCCACGTGCTCCATTACGAAACAGATCTGGCCCATGCTGGATTTTAAGCGCTCCAACGATCTTGTAAAACAAAAAAGATCCAACATTAGCACATTAGTAGGTGTCATCACCGGACACTGCATTATTGGGAGACATGCTCTTAGGCCCATCCCTCCCCTCCAATGATTTCTGTAGAAGCTGTATGGACGAGGAGGAGGAAGAGACAATTCTTCACCTTCTATGCACGTGTCCAGCTCTTTCAGCTCGTAGAAAAATATATCTCGGAGAATACTTCTTCGACAACCTTGGTGAACTTGCTAATACAAGCATAAGCTTCCTCCAACGCTTCATTCTCAGCTCCTCTTGGTTCAACGGGTAGTTGTGAGATCATTGGATCCTGTGGTAACACAATGGGCCTACTCTGGCCTAAGTGAGGCTGCACTCATTGCGGCCTGCCACTCTAACCTAACCTAACCTTCACCCCATAGATGTTTTTTGTATGGGCGGTGTTACGCCTCTTAGTCCAATTTTGACCAATCTTCACAGGAACACTCCAGGGCCAATATCTAAGCCCATCTGTAAGTGTGAGCTCAATCGATTTGGTGGTTGTCGAGATATACCATATTTTTTGTACGGGAGGTGCCACACCACTTTGTACCTTTATACCTATGCAATTGGTTAATCTATAAATCTCTGTGGAACGCCTCCTGGTGGCGCGGCAGTTTGTCTTTGGAGAAGGACGAAGGGTGACTGTAGGAGGCTGCCCCAGCCTAGTGGCGTGGTGCTTGGCAGAAGTGGGTGATTTAATCAATCCGCTTTGCTGCTTGATCAAAAGTCAATGGACGGATTGTCTACCAGGAAAAGGGCGGAGGGTAACCGAAGCAGTCTGTCTATTTCCTTTGACAATCTGTCCGCAAGATCTCCTTGGTCGCTTCGAACGTAAAATTCTTCGAGTGATTTTCGGTTCCGTTTGCCGTCAACGCAAATGGGACCGAAAATCACTCGAAGAATTTTTTGTATAAGGAGATTTAACAACGAACTCTATGAACTGTACAGCGACATCGACCTGGTTAGAGTAGTACGCATCAGTCGTCTAAGATGGCTGGGACATGAAGAGCGAATGGACACCAACGCTCCGGCCGGAAAGTCTTCGATTCCAACTCGGAGGGACAACGTAGTAAAGGAAGACCTGGCCTTAGGTGGCGCGCCCAAGTGCAAGGGGACCTCAACCAACTTGGAGCGTGCAACTGGAGGCGGTTAGCCAAATATCGTGCTAACTGAAGATGGAGAGGCGTGTTGGTTGAGGCCCAGACCCACATTGGACTGTAGCTCCACGTAAGTAAGTAAGTAACCTGTCCGCAAGAAAAGACTGGTGCTGCGCAGAAGAGATTAATTGAAGCAATCCACCCTGCTGCTTGGTAACGAAGAGAGCCCGCCGTTTGTCATCGGAAAAAAAAAAGAAAAATCCATTGCCTCTGACGGGATGTTCAAAGTGTCAAGATGAAGTTGACTGATACTCCTGGTGGTTAGTCTTCGGAGAAGGGGTGACCGAAGCAGTTTAACCCCCCACCTGTAGGCTGGGGGGATTGGTACATTTATCAAAGAAGAGTGTCTGAAGCAATCTGCTTTACTGTTTTGACTTCGAAAGGGTAACACTTTCTCTTTAGGAAAGACGAAAGGTCTACATCCGCCTATTACCTTTGACAACTTGTCAGTGAGGAGAAAGACTGATGCAGATGAGAAAAATGTGATCAAGGCAACCTACCTTACCTACTACTTAACACCGACAAAAGGGCGGCGGTTTGTCTTCAAGAAAAGACGAAGGGTGACCAAAACCATTTAACCCCCGACCTATCGCCTCTAACGGAGACTGGATATTAGACGTGTTGAGATAAAGTTAACCGATATAGTCAGCTCCTTTCGGTGGCGGTTAGTCTTCGATATCAAAGCGATAACATACTATTGTAAGACGAAGATAGGTTTTGACGCTTCTTACGAAAGAGCTGCTCTCAAAATTAAAAGTTATCGTTTTCTTTTAAATCAAGAAGTTCCTGCGGAATCCGGGAATAACTTCACCAACTCGCTCCACATGCACGTCAAAGGGAATTCGAGCACAGCTATGTTTGCCTAGTTCACGGTTTTCAGGCATACATACAGCTAGATGTATTCAATCTCAAGTCATTCCAAATATCCTTTGAAAATCAAAGCAAGTTTCAAAGGGAACTGTTGTTGAAGTCTCTAGGAAATTGATGGAAAATAGGAAATGATACAAGTTTCTTTTTGGATACCTTTCGCTTCTACCTGCAGTATATCAGTTTGTTTTTGAAAAAATAAATAAATAAATTTCCTACTCCTTCCTTGCATATCGGTTTTTAATAGATTTAACAGTTGGCCAAAACTGACAGTCAAAACTTCTTTCTTTTCCTTCTAAATGGTAATGCAATATGATTCAGTCAGATTGAAAGTCTTCCCACACATGTAGCAGGAAATATGCGTATATTCCCTTTCAGCCCATTTGATATTTCAAGTTAACCAGGTGGATAGCAACAGCTGGATGATTTTACATGCATCAGCATACAGAATAGAATAATTCATTTTTCTAGCCCAAAAATTATATGACTGTACCAATCGTTTCATTTGTGTGCACCTTTGGAAAATGCAATACGCAGAAACAGCAAACCCAATTATATACACATCAGTTGTGAGAGGCTATATAGCCCCAAATGGGGTTAAAAAGGCTAACAGGGAAATGGCGACCTTGCGGGGATTTTCGCTGTTTGACTGCTTCTACTGCAGATGCCCTGTACCTCATACATGATTTTACATACTTTTTGGATGGTCAACATATTTTTTCGACACTGGATCTCCCCGTTGAGGACAGCGACATACCCAAAACCAGAGTATATCCATTAATGAGTAGAGACACTCTCTCTACATATGCATTTCATACTACCACAAAGCAAAACGCAGAAAAAATCGTACAATAAGTGGAAGCAGGTCGAAAGAATACTTTTTACCTGAATACAACGACTGCGTGAGAAGAAAAGGGTACACAACACATTTTACCTGTACCACTACATACAGCTTGCTGCGTACGACGAACGATTGTGAGTTTTTTCATAAAGCATTTTTAAAGGCGGTAAACTCGATTTCGATGTGTGTACCTTTTCACTTTTATGCAGTGTGACCTGCTTTGCTTTTTGGAAAATGATTTTTTTATGATTATTTTTTTAAGGAATTACACCTAATTCTGAACTCCTACCATTAATATTTCTATCTAAATGTTTCTTCTCTGTTCTGACTTCGCTAAAAATAATGCCATTCGATATTGGGCGCAGTAGCAATAAAAATGATTTCATTCCATAATTGCTAGTTTCTATAATAACTGGTCACACTGGTTCTGCAGTGACGATGGGGTAGGTTTTTTCATAAAGCATTTTTAAAGGCGGTAAACTCGAATGCTTATCAGTTGTGCGAAAGAAGTGAAATAAACACAATACAGGGTGACCCGTGATAGTTTTTCGGTGCGAACAAACTACAGTGCAATTGTTTTTGGATTAAATAGAACAAAAAGAAAATGCAGGTGCAAAATATTTTTATGTGCCGATAATGGAGGGCAAGTTTAACTTTATTGGTTTTTTAGTGATAACTCCTGAAACTATCCCTTTCCTGACTCCTTTTTTGGAGGTGTAATTTTTCATTACAATTTTTTTACGCGCTGTTTATTTTGCTTTTGTTTTGCTTGTATTGCGCTTTATTAAAAGATAATTGGTAAAAGCAAACGATTGAAATATAATTTATTGTGCAAGAAAGAAATGAACACGTGAAGTGGAAAAAGGCAAAATTAAAAGAGTGACAGATACTATCGTTGGAATTCAAAAAGTAAACAGTATTGCCACACATAAAGAAACATAACTAAGATATACCTAAGTTGTCTTGGCAAGGTATTGCCAAAGCGCTGGTTGAATTAACGTTCAAGTTCAAGTTTCAACAGCTTGAACACATTTGAAATACATATCTACGCCTTTTAGTTTTAAAATGAATAGTATTGCTTGTGGTCGAAATGTGTCCTAAGTCATATTAATCTTTAATTCGTATAAATTTAAAGACCCCAACAAATTCAGAAGACCATTTTTGGAAAATGAAGAGCAAATCAATTTCTTATGAAATTCATTTTTTTAATTATTGCTTTTTGCGATAAGTCTGCCAATATAACTAAAAGGATTGCAGCAGAATTTAAATATGTAATCTTATTGGTATTTCAATTCACTTAATTGCCATTTTAACGCAACCGAGGAAGAAATAATAAGTTGCTTACTCCATTTCAATTCATTTGTGAATTTAAAAGATCTTTTTCAGCAAAGTTACATGGAGTTACGCTTTCAAAACTGAATCTGACTATAAAACTGCTGATTTCGGTAGTGAAAATGCGTTTTATTATTTTGCATGCTTTATTAAAAAAAACGTCAAAAACGTAAGTGTGAGTTGGAACTAAGTCAGCAACATAGTGTTTCCTCCATATTTTACAGATTTTTAAGGACGATGAAAGTGCGCATTTAACACGTTCGCCTAAAGAATTTTTAGATGCATTAGAAAGTTTATAGCAAAATAAAAAAAAAAAATAATAATTTTGAAATGAAAACGTATTACCTACCTACATATTAAAGAAAAAATGTGATTGATTACTGGCTGTAAAAATCAAAACAAAGAATTTCTTATAAAATTATATGTAGGCACGTATTTGAGACTCATTGAGAGCATGACTTTATCAAAAAATTTAATAGAATAATCAAAAAAACCAACAACAAGCATAAACCCACATGTAATTATAATTTTGTTTTTAATAAAAATGTATGACAAGTTAAAAATTTTCCTTTTTTTAACGGAGCACCCTGTGCCATTTTCCGAAAAAATACTCCTCCTCTTTTTTCTCTCTCTCACTACCCACTTTATTTATCCGTCTATTTCTCATGTCTGTGTGACACCAGTAATACTTGCTGATAAGGAAATTGTCGAGAGTGTCCCTACTCATTA
The DNA here is from genome assembly GCA_949372485.1 of Cheilosia soror. Taxonomy (NCBI): domain Eukaryota; kingdom Metazoa; phylum Arthropoda; class Insecta; order Diptera; family Syrphidae; genus Cheilosia; species Cheilosia soror. The sequence goes on along the minus strand of OX443561.1, from coordinate 75,711,935 downwards.
TAATGGATATACTCTGCCCAAAACCGCCATTATAACCCCGTTTGGGCTTTTTGAGTTCCGCAAGATGACATTTGGACTCAGAAATGCTGGGCAAAAATTTCAGCGATTCGTCGATAGCATCCTACGTGAGTTCGAATATGCCCACGAATACATCGATGATATATTAATCAACTCGTATGACGAAATGCAATACCGAGAAGTGGAAGTAGGTAGTCATTAATGTGAATAAATGCCAATTCGAACAGAAAGAGGTGCGATTTCTCGGTCACATCGTCAGCGCCGAAGGAATTAAATAGCTTCCTGAAAATATGATACGAAATTTTAAGCGTCCTGAGAAGGTGTATGAACTTCGCCGGTTTCTTGCAACAATCAATTTTTATCGGAGATTTATGCCGAAAGCAGTGGAAACGCAAAGCACTATCAGCTGTCTCATCAAGGGCAACAAAAAGAATGATCGCAGTCAAATTCTATGGACGGAAGAGTCTATTGCAGTTTTCGAAAAGTGTAAGCAAGCAGTTGCAGACGCAATCACACTCGCGCATCCAAAATGAAATTCGCAACTAGCTCTGGCTCTGATGGTTGATTCTTCAGACACTACCGTAGGTGCGGCGTTACAACAGCACGTCAACAAATTCTGGTAGCGTTTGGGATTTTTTTCAAAAAAGTGAATCCAACTCAGATAAAATACAGAGCACCTACGGTAGGGAGCTGCTTAGTGCTTAGGTACTATGGGGTAAGATATTTTCAACATTTACTAAAAGGTCGAAGTTTTGTCATTTTTACAGACCATAAGCCAGTAGCGCAGTGGTTAGTGTGCTGGACTACTGTGCGAGGGATCCTAGGTTCGTTCCCCGGAAAAACGCAAATTACATCTTAAAGTTTTTTCTACTGCGCCACCTCTCGCGAACGTCTGACAAACATCCGAGAGTATGACTGTCCTGAAAAAGCTTCTCAATCAGCCGTTCGGACTCGGCATAAAATTGTAGGTCCCTTCCATTCGTCCCAAAAATAGAAACTCACACAAAACGAATGGTTGCGAGAAGCTAGGCCTAGGGTGTCTACCGCCTGTTGCGCCACCTATTTATTTATTTTTTTTTAAGCCACTGACTTTTGCTTTTAACCAAAAATCTGAAAAGGCCTCACCGCGGCAACGCACGCAGGACGGCAGCTCAGTTTCATCAGCCCGTTTACTACGGACGTGAGGTATATCACAGGGACATCCAATGTCGTTGCAGACACACTTTGGCGTATTAATGCCAACACAGGCCTTAATGGAATCGATTACACTCAACTTACCGAAGCTCAAATACTTGATGAAGAGTTGCAGACTTTATTATGGGAGAATTGATCATCGTTGCAGCTGAAACAGTTCGCCGTTCCCGGAAACGAAAATAACAAGGTATTCTGTGACATATCAACGATTCAAATTCGACCTTTCATTACCAGCGATCTAAGGCGTATGGCGTTTGATAACTTACATTCAATGGCCCATCCTAGCATTCGTGTCACCACACGACTAATGGTTTCCCGATTTGTTTGGCCAGATATTAGGAAAGACTGTCGTCGATGGACAAAAACGTGTGTGTCGTGCCAAAAATGTAAGATCCATAAACGTCGATATAGTTGGCCCTCTGCTGCGATCCAGATTCCGGTATTGCCTCACAATCATCGATCGGTTTTCAAGGTAACCAAGCTATTCCAGTAGAGGACATAACAGTGGAGACCATTGCGCGAGAGCTTTACCTAAATTGGATGTGTCGGTTTGGAGTACCACAGCGAATAACCACCGATCAAGGACGACAATTTGAAAGCAATCTTTTCGGGGAGCTGAAGAAATTGCTTGGCATTAAGCACCTACGAACACCTACGAACACCCCGAATCCAACGCTCTCATCGAGCGGTGGCACCGAACGCTAAACGCGTCGATACAATGTCACACATCAACGAAGTGGGTCGACTTACTACCGACGCACGGTTTTGCTGGGACTCCGTACTATCCACAAAGAGGACATCAACGCAACAGTATCAGAGATGCTCTACGGAACGAACCTCAATTTACCAGGGGAGTTCTTCGACACATCAGCCAGTAATGGAGACAGCACTGAAGCAGAATTCGTCAGGTCACAATCCACAATCAGTCTTCACATGATATCCAATCCTTCCGGTCGACTAACTCGAATCGAATTAATTGTATTATGATTATATTAGGTTAAATAAAGCTAAGGAATATCTAGTTGTGAAGAGGTTGATGTTTTATTTCCCCACAAGGAAAACGTAGCAAGCACAAGTACTGCGCGTCTAACAAAATTATTCACAATTTTTGTTCGTCGGCACCATGTCTAGCTTAACTACCCGTAAAAATATCTGCAGATGATGACGAACAAGTAATTGGCTCGAAACAACGTATCATCTAATTATATGAATGTCCGACATATTCCGCGCCAACCCATTAATCCGACTTCAGCGTATACCAACCAAATATAAAATATATGAATAAAAAGTTTTACGACTACAGCTGGCACCCATCGCAAAAGATAAGGGTTTTCTGAGTGACATAACATCTTCTAAATTATTGAAGAAAATAATTAGTTAGAAGCACAACACATATTGCACATTATATGGCACAATTTCGAATTCCAACTGGCAATAAACAATTTCAGTGGCTTTGAATCGAACATTTAGATAAGCATACTGCCTTCTTCGTTCGAAACAATAGAATGACCACAACAGACAGACACAACTTACAATAATGACAAACAAATTGCTGACAGAATAAAAGTCAAGATTGTAGTCAAGGTAAGCACCCGAATGCTAAAAGGTGTGGTCTTGGTGTCAACCCGAGTAAAACCGAACTTATGCTTTCCAGCTACAAAATTAAAATACCCAATTCGGCCTTAAACGGCCAACAACTCCCCCTAATCCTGCATAGTGCTAGGTATTTGGGTATGATCTTAAGTTCAACTGAAAACTTTGCATTGAACAACGGGTAAGGAAATATTACAAAGCTTTGTATACCTCGAATAGAACCTTTGACAAAATATGGAGCATGCAATCAAAATGTACTCTATGGATGTACACAGCCGTGATATAGATGATCAATCCTCACATACCAGTCCAATAGTAGACTGAGGGTGAGGGTTCAGGTTTCGCTTTAATGATACCAGGCAGCATTGTGTTTTGGAAGCATTAAATTCCACTCTATTGGTTGTACATGTACCCCATTTCACAAAGCTGTCAAGATCGGAATTTAATGTGCTTAGCATACATTGTCGTTCCAGTTCCACGGCCAAAGAGCAGGGACGTGAGTCAGGGAACGAATATGAAAAACTGAGGGTGCTATCATCAGCAAAAGAGTGTATTGGATTAGAATAATCAGAAAAGAGATCGTTGGTGAATATTAGAAAGGATGTCGGAGACGAAACAGAGCCTTGGGGAACACCATCATTTATATGGTGAATTGAAGACTTGAAATCATCCAACATAACTTGAATTGAACAGCCAGAAAGGTAGTTTCTAATCTATTGAAGAAGAGACGCATCGATCCCATAGGCACCTATTTTCGACAAAAGAGCTTGGTGCCAAACTCTGTCCAATGCTTTCGAAGTATCAAGCGCAACAATCTTCGTTTCACCAGAGTGGTGGGAGAGATTGGTGGACCTGCTGCCACGAAAACCGTATTGCCGGTCATTGAGAAGTTTTCGTGATTCAAGATATTTCATAAGCTGACGGTTTATCAGCGTTTTCATGAATGCACGTATCTCGTATATTCTCCTCTGCGAACACTGCTCATCATGTTCTTCCTCTTCTGATGCTTCCAAAAATAGAGCTATCCAATTCATTAATATTTAGAGCGCATTATTTTTTATTTAAATCACTTTTAAGAGGAACTTTTTTCATTTGCCTCCGACGAATTTTTATTGACAGATAAAAGACAGCTGTTCGACAGTGGAACTACTTTACCCCAAAAACATGTCGATAAGGATACGTTTTTTGGCGGATTCCACAATAGCAGTAGAAAGTGAAAGGGAAGGAAAGTGAAACTCAATTCCGACGATAGGGATGATTGTAAAACCAAAACAGTTTTATTGCCTTATAAAGATTTGGCTGGGCTCCATATATATACGGTCTTTATTTAAACAAAAAAACAACTGTTTGAGTTTCACATTTCAATTCGGCCAAAGCGTTTCAACGAATATTCAGTTGTCTATGCGATTTGTGAAATTAGGTAATTGAAGGTTTTAAAAACCCGATGTAGCCGGCCACCGTATGAGTCTACTATTGGTATGTGAGGATTGATCATCTGTATAACGGCTGTGTACATCCATAGAAACCGAACGACTTTCCATACTTGGTATTTGTGTCAACGCTAAACTCCGTTGGAATGACCTCATATACGAAGTCGCCAAAAACTCTGCGAAATGTCTAGGTTTCTTAAATCGATGTAAGAATTACTTTACACCCTCCGACTTAGCTTCAATATACAAGGCCTTTATTCGGCCTAAGCTGGAGTACAACGCTCATATCTGATCAGGTGCAACAAAAACTTCATTGCACCTACTCGACAGAATTCAAAAGCGCGCGATAAAACTTATAGGCGATAGAAATATAGCGGAGTCTATTGGCCCGCTGGAACATTGCAGAAATGTTTCTTGCCTTTCCTTGTTTTATCGATATTTTCACCACCAATGCTCGGATGAAATAGGTAACTGCATTCCGCCCCTTTAACAATTCTCTCGCAACACCCGTCACACGTGCGCATCAGTTCACCCTTAAGCCTACCTTCGGACGTACTGTAAAATATAGAGTTTCTTTTGTAAGTCGAACAACACGCATATGGAATGCATTGCCTCACACGGTTTTCCCCTCTCATTACAACCCACAATTGTTTAAAACCAATGTGCACCAGTACCTCTTCTCTATCCTACCTATTAACCCTTCCACTCGTGATGTGCATTAGCATTTTAAGGGAACAAAAACCCCTTGAGCACTAGTGAATTATAAAAAAAAAATCAGCGCCCCGAGATGCTTGCAGATGTATGTTAGTTCTGCACTTAAATTGCTGCAAATTGTAGTCTTCAGGAAATATATCCCCAAGAAGCGAGTTCCAAAGTTTGCTTGTCCTATAACAGAAGGAGTTTTGAAAAATTGATGTCCTCGCGGTTGTCAAGTGAACTGTATGGCCATGATCATGAGCATTAGAAGCCTGTCTTGTGGGGCGCCCAAAAGATGCATTTCCCGGGATAATGTCTTTGAGTTCCTCGGAACATCTGCCATGGAAGTACCTATAGAACAAGCATAGGTCAGCGACTTGTCTTCTGTGTACCAACGGTTGTAGGTGACAGGCATTCGGTCAGTGGCAATGTTGAATGTACTCTTGCATCAAGAGGCGCAATTACTTGGGGAACGAGGCGACAACCAACTGTTGCACTCTCAACAACCGAATTCATGTCGCTCAGTAATGCAGCTCAAGAGGCAATGTGGTTTAAGCAACTTCAAGAGGAACTTGAACGGATAGACCCATACAACATCACCGTTTATTGTGACAATCGATGTGCGTCTTGTTTGGCACCCGGGAATACTTTTCATGACAGGACTAAGCACATCGATCTTCGTCATCACTTTTTTAGTGAGCTGATAGATGATGATTCGTTAAAAGTTGCACACGTTTCAACCAAGGAGATAATTGCAGATGCTCTAACCAAGAATGTTAGCGGCCCTGGTATTACCCAGATCACTCAGATTATTGAGAAAACGGTTTCCTAAGTGGGCGTTTCTTAAATTGGCCAAAGTTGTACGCGAGGATCTTGTTCTAAGATTATACTGCATACAGCTGGTACAAGAACTGAAGCCAGGCGACCTGCCACAGCGTCGAACATTTATTGAAAGGGCCCTAGAAATGCTCGAAGAAGATCCGCTTTTTTTCGAAGAATTCATCTTGCGATTTGGACCTGTGAATTGGCCGCTTAGTTCGTGCGATTTGACGCCGCTGGACTTATTTTTGTGGCGATATATAGACTTCACATATATCTCGTCTATACAGATAAGCCAGCAACTATTGCCGCCTTAGAAGACCATATAGCTCGTGTTATTGGTGAGATACCAGTCCATATGTTGGAAAAAGTATGCCAAAATTGGACATTCCGGATGGACCACTTGTAGGCTTAGTCGCGGTCAACATTTACACGAAATAATATTCAAAAAGTAAATGGCAAGAATTTATCGACCCTAATAAAAATTTCACTCAATTTTGCAAATTTTCGTCGTTTTTTTTTTCAATATTAAAAACCAAACACTTACAAATCACCCTTTATAACATAACAATTGTTATGTTAATGTTGTCCGCTCCGTTTCATTCAATAAGCAAACGCCTACAACAATCGAACATATGTAAATAAATTACCATCAACTTCTCTGCGAAACACAATTAAATGTCAGTATGTCAGTGTAACTTCTGGCACGCTAACCCAATCTACAGCCGAAATGTATCCCCCAACAAAGTAAAAGTGAGCAAAAGCACTCATCCGTTATAACCTGGTGGAATAGCAGAACCATTCTTCCCGACTTATCAAGTAAAATTAGGATTTATCCTTTTCAAACAAATCAACAAAGTTTCAGCATTAATTTCGTAATATGAAAATTTAACAAACAATTTCGGCCGTAGATGCTTACCACACACACACACGCACACACAAAATATATTAATCATCCAACACTTAACCGAAATTATGCAAATAAATCGATGCAAAGCTTCTGCACACGTCGACGTAGCAGTCACGCAAGGACTTCGGAATCTTTATTAATCATCTTAAACGTCTTATCGTCTCAGCCCGGCTCAAAGTTATATGATGAGGCAGAGGACTAGAGGAGATCAGCTAAGTATAGGAAATCTCACACTAACTACCAGCAAAAAGGTGAAATAGGACCCTGGTCATTAATATCCATTACCGATTGTCCTTTTTTTTTTGTTGCTGGTGATGTTTGTTCAGGATATGTTGTTACAGCGACCGTTTAGTGTGGGAGAGCAGTACCTACTCCTAACGGCCGATGATGGGAGTGAAATTTGGTGGGTTGGGCCCACCACCAAATTGACAGGTGTCAGATTTTGTTATTAAATTGCCATTTTTCACCCGACCGTCCAATAAGAAGAAGGAATTTGCTGGCTGCTTTTTCAACGAGAGGATGCGATAAGTGGTATAGGTGAAGAGCTAGCAATTTAATTAAAATAAGGAAATTGAATTTCCAAAAGGGATGGAACGAGATACGAGGAAGTAATCTACTTCTTTGGTCTTCATGTGAGTTTCGTAAATTCCTCCATTGCCTAATTTGTTTGTAAAGGACTAACGTTTACATTTGCAAAGGAAACAGTATCAGTAATTTGGAGGGAGTTTGGGTATGCAAATGGTTCGTGATCTGTATTGGTATCTAGTGTACCGGTGAATGCTTTATTCTTGATAGTTGATTATGTCGGATGATAAGGTGGATTCCATATGTACACAAAAGTTCAAGATCAATATAGATACAGCGGAACGATACGTTTGACCGTAAAACTTTAGCCCGTATTCACAGAAGTAAATGCAAAAAAACAGCATTTCGAAGTTGAAGATAAAATAAAAGCGTGTAATACAAAAGCCCGTAAATGGACATTTTCCAAAAGCCTTATTTTTACGGGCTTTTTCATTTTCAGGGGAAAATTTTGTAAACAATGAAAAAATTGAAAATGTTCTTGGCAAAAAGTCGCTTTGCATATACCAGACCTGTGCCCAGATTCCGTAAAATGAAAACGATCGAACGATATCGTTTTCACTAAACCTGTCTCTATCATATATGTAGCAATAGACAGAGACTACTATTGTCGAAACGATATCGTTCAATCGTTTTCATTTTACGGAATCTGGCCCCTGGGCACTTAAGCACTAACATTGATTTTGCACTACCATTCAAAATTTTAATGCTAATAAAAAGTTACGTTTGCACTAGCTAAAAATTTAATATTTAATATTTATAATGAAAGTTGACTTGCACTAGTATTCGAAATTGTACTTCTAATGAAAATGAACTTGCATTAACATTGAACATTTTAATGCTTTAATTTCATTAACGTAAAAGGATCGGATGTAGTCCAAAAAGCCAAAATACGCAATCGTACACATCGAGCGAATTGACAATAAGAGGATCTTCGAATCCCCTAGGTTCGAGAAGAAAAGGAAGACCGAACTTCTGTTTCAAGTGTTTTATAAATTTTCTAAATTTTAAATTCAGTTTTATTTAGAATGTACGTAACGTAATGTATACTCCAAATTTGAAAGAAACTTTCTAATTACGTAATGAAATTGAAATTTAACTAGCACTAGACTAATGAAAGTGAAATTTCATTAACATTGAAATTTTCACTGCTAATGGAGGTGAAACTTCAGTAGCATTGAAATTTGTACTGCTAATGCAAGTGAGATTTCAGTAGCATTGATATGTGTTCTGTAATGAAAGTGAAATTTCATTAACATTGAAAATGTTAGTGCTAGTGCAATCGAACTTTCATTAGCACTGGCATTGATTTTTCTAGTGCATCTATCAAATTAGTGCACTATTCCCAGGTATGACATATACTCAACCTCGCGCTTATTTCAAATCCTAAAGTGAGCACAGGCAGGGCGGTTGCAGGTGGCATATAATTACGGTATTTTGATTTACGGTTTTTTTTTTACGGCCATTTGATCTACGGGCTTTTAGATTGCAATCGTATTTTACCCTTAATACAGAGGTCCAATTTCGTAGCTCGACAGCCTTGAAATATTGTTGGTGTGCGTTTCTTGCCCTGGAGCATAAATTGTTGTCAGGAAGTTCAAATACGCCGTGACACAGTTGTCAGTGTACTAGACTATTAAGCGAGTCGATTCCTGAATAAGCACAAGTTTTACCCTAAGGTCTTTTTTATATCATCGTGCCATCTCTCATGAACATCTTACAAGTATCTGAAAATACAATAGTTCTGACAATGGTCGTGAAAAGCCTGCTGTCTTAGCGTGAATGGCCTGCTAACTCCTGAATCCCTGATTTTTGATAACAGAGTTCAAGGTTGTTAGTTAGTTTGGATTGAGTTGCATTGAAGACAACTCAACTCAACTAAGTTGAGTTGTGTTCTACAATAGGGGCAATAATTTTTCTAAACAGCTGCAGCAATAGAGAGACAGCTGCTGTAAAATTGTAAGCTCCGGGTAGAAAATTCCGTCGCCTCAATTCATAAGCCACACGAAGAGAAGAACCCACCATCTGATACAGTCCGTGAACTTGTGGATTTAGCTGACACACAGAACACATCAATAGTACTGGATTGCGTTAGGAATTCACACCACATGGTGTGAGGTCTTACGACGAAGCAAAGATGTCCATGTCCACAAATCTAGTTTTGTGTAACAGAGGTAACCAAATCATCCCACTTTCCAAAATAAAACCAGGGAAGAATAGGTGACTGCAGAACTTTCCATAGAACTCATTCTCTAATTAAAATAAGAATTTGCAGTCTATGACACAACGAATTTTTGGAACCATATGAAAATGAATTGAGTAGAGATGGTTTGTGAGAAGATACAACATCGGAAAGATGACAATTTTACTGACATTCACTCAATCGACCACGCAGTCCAATCTTGTTTGCATAGACTTTCGATTTCAAAAAACCCCAAAGAAAAAAGTCCAATGTTAAATCGCAGGATCTGTATGGCCAATTCTGATCGCAAAAACGGACGATTAAACGATTAGGAAATGACTCATGCAAGAATTGAATTGTTTCTCTGGCTGTATGGCATATGGCACCGTCTTGTTAAAACCACATGTTGGTCACATCCATATCTTGTAATTTAGGCACTAAAAACAAGATTATGATGTCACGACAACGAACACCCTTATCCGTTACTGCCTGATCAGCCGCATTTTCGAAGAAGAATGGTCCGATATTGCCTCCAGCCCAAAATCCGTACCAAACAGTCACGCGTTGTGGATGCATTTCTTTCTCAACAATTACTCGTGGGTTTTCTGAACCCCAAATGCGACAATTTTGACGATTAACAAAGCCATCAAGATAAAACTAAAGATGGTTTTATTCGAAAAATCGGCATTCACTTCACTATTTTTAAAATATTGCTCAACAATGAAAATGCGTTGTTCTTTCTTATAGCGCTCCATTTGTACTAACTGTCAGTTCATCAGCTGTCACATTGTTTTTTCACGTTGACATCACTGTACTATTAAATGGCGCAAAACACCCTTTATATTTAATTCCTCCGAGAATATACCGGCACCGGTTCTACAATCCATCTTTGATCCATCTGTGTAGATGTAGATTGATATGAATTTCCTCTTAGTCGGTTCATTAGTGGTCCATTCATCCATACTCGGAAAAGAGCAAGAAAATGGTCTTTCAAAGTTCAGATGGGGAGACTAGTCAGAAGTGTTAACGTTCCCAGCGTATTTCTCTAGAATCTGTACGTGGCCATACTTTCTAAAAAGCCTTTGGACTGCGTACGGGTACTTCACATCTTTTCAGAGGTTCCAACAGCTCTGTAGTAAGTACGATAGTTAACTATGGGTGTACAGTTTATTAGTGTCTGGTAGTTCTCATTGCTCATAGCTCGTTGTAAAGTGCTGTAACCATACTACTGAAGGCACACAGCATTCTTTTGGCTCGAACAGCCACGAAGCTAGTAGTTAATGTAATCGCAAAAAAATGAGCTAGATATCGTGACTCTGCAGTTTATTGAGCCTTCACGATGAGATGGATGGACAAATCCCCTCTACCCATGGGCATACCGCCTCTGATGATTAAGAATGGCGGGAGGTTCAGAGTTATGGAAGGTCTACTTCATAATTTTTGTCATCAGGGGAATCTAGAAAAACGGCTTCGAATTTCTAAGTCATACAGAAAGTTACATCCGAAAAAAATAAATTTTCGGATGTAATTTATTTTTTCGGATTAAATTCAAATTTAACTACAAGAAAAATTTCTCGTAATTTATTTAAGGAAACGAAGGGTCTCAGCAACATTCCTTGCTGCCCTGTGCTGCTAACTTTTTATTTCAACTACCCCCTTTGTCCCGTTCTCTGTATTACACACAACCCATTGGGGTAGCTCATTACCAAGCATTTCCCAAAATAATCATTTTTCAATTAATTAAAACATTGGTTCACTGTGGCGTATGTGGAACTTTTTTTTTTGTTAAACATTTATTCGTACCCATCAGTCAAGCGCATCATCCTATACATACATACAAGCGCTTGTTCAATACTCATTCGGAAACAATTACTGAAAGTGCTAAATGCACTTGTCATTTCATTTAGAACAAAGCGCTCTGCCTTGCCCACCTCCTAGTACTGGCATACCGACCGCCCTTGCACCATATGACACTAAAAAGTTTTCAATTTACTGGTGAAATTTTTTTTTGTCAGATTGATTTTCAGAAGAGGGATATCCACACTTACACATACATGTGTAGTGGTACTTGAACATAAAATCACCGTAAAACACATTGGACATTGTCCGGAGTGTTGTAGTGTCGCCTCTCCCAACAAGTCCACCATCCTGAGCATTTAAATTGCAAATTTCAGCAGCAGTTTGGAGAAGGAGGGTCCAAGGAAGTTGGGAAAAGTTTTCTCGAAATCAATTGAATAAGCACGTGATGCGATGGCAACGGCGATGACGAAAATTCTCTCTGATGAGATGGTAATCTATCAGAAGAGGACCAGAACAGAAAGCAGCTGAAAGTGAATGACTGTGGACAATGATTTGGTGTGATCACACAATATGTTGACAATGTCCGCTTTTTTCATTTACTGTGCAAGCAATCACAAAATTGAAATGAATATGTACGCAGAGTTGAATTCAGTGTTTGGTTTACGCTGTGTCCATCTCCATATCAATGGGTGTACATGTATCTATAAATATATTTTGGAGTAGGTATCTGTTGTCAAAGTTGCCACTTATGTCAGCGAGGCTCGCATTTCCGTATGCAAAGTAGGGTGGTGGCGAGATTTTTTGTTTGTGTTTGCGGCTTCAGTTATTGATGAATGTGTGGTGTTGTCATGCACTGTTTGTAGTGGTAATCCGTTTGAATGAATTAGAGCTGTAGTTTTCTATGGCCAAAACTGGCGGACGGGTATTGTTTTTAGCCTTCGTGCAAACAGATTTTGGTTGTAATCGGCGATACAAGCAATCGCCGGACGTTCTAACTAACTAAATACTCACTTCAACTGCAAATATCAATATGCGGGCTTAAAAGCTATCGCTGTGTGTGAGTGTGTGTGTGTGTATCTGCTATATGGGAATTGCGAACCTGGCCTTGATGTGTAATTCAATTATCCTTTGTTGGGCTGGCCAAGTTTTTGTTTGTTTCCGGTTCAGTGGGCAGGGAGGTGAAAGTGATTTCAATTTGAACAGATTGGGATGTTTACAAAACTTTATAAACCCTTCATTTGCATTTGGCAGCAAATTTGGTTTCTATACTACTCCTAACTGTTGGCGACCTAAATGGATGAATTGGGGGCGAGCAGGAGGTTTTCATAGATGGCGAATATACTTACTTATCGGGCTCCCGACCCGTGAAGAGTCTCTGCCTGAGACACTGCAGCCTTCCATCCTCTACGATCCCGGGCACGCTGCTTCCAATTGTCTCTGGCATCCGCGATGGCTTGGTCTTTGAAACGGAGGTTCGGTCTTCCTTGTCTTCTCGAACCTGGGGGCTGGGATTCGAAGACCCTCTTGGCTGGAGCATTATTTATTGTCCATTCGCTCGATGTGGCCGAGCCAATGTAGTCGACATGTTTTGGCTTTTTGGACTACATCCACATCTTGGTACAGCTCATAGAGTTCGCGGTTGTATCTTCTCCTCCATTCGCCCTCCTCGCACACAGGACCAAAAATCCGCCGAAGTATTTTTCTTTCGAAGGATCCCAGTATCAGCTCTCCCTTCTTGCTTATCGTCCAGCACTCGGCGCCATAAAGCAGAACTGGCAGGATAAGGGTTTTGTAGAGCACACATTTCATCCTTCGAGTTAGGAGTTTTGAACCCAATTGTTTCGCCAAACCGAAGTAGCAACGGTTTCCTAGGGTAATTCTTCGCCGGATCTCCACTAGGGTGTCATTCGTGGAGTTCATGTTTACTCCGAGGTAGGTGAACTCCTTAACTACCTCGAACTAGCGAGAAAAGGGTCCGCAATGGATCATGATCAAGCACTACAGTCGATCAAGCCACCACTCTGCAGCCTTAGAGAGCGAGTGGAGAACAAGATTCGCATGAAAACAAATAACAGGTGGAAGGGACTAACTACCTGCGAGGTATCACGGAAGCTTTGGCCAAAATATGACAGCGGCCGGACCATCAAACTCTTACAGTTTGACAGGTCATCGCTGTCTAAATTGGTAGCGGCTCTAACGGGTCATAACTTCCTAAGGAACCATACAATGAAACTAAATCTCAAGGATGACGATATATGTAGAGGCTGCGGCGACGAAGAGGTTCATGAGGATACACCTCACTTCCTCTGTCACTGCCCGAGTCTCTGTCACTTGAGGAACAGAATACTTGGAAGTCACTACTTCCATGACCTACAAGAACTTTCTGATGTCTCACTTTCTGATCTTTACAGGTTTTTGAGAACGTCAGGATGGCTGGAATGCGTCGAGTGAACACCATAAGAAGGGACATGAAGCTGACCATAACAACATCAACGGCTAACCCCCTGGGTATCACAATGGGTCCACAAGGACCTGAGTGTGGCACGGCAGGACTACCCTGGCAGAGCAGGGTAAACCTAACCAAACCTAACTACCTCGAAATTGTTGCTATCAATAGTGACATTTTGTCCTAGGCGGTGGACAAATGCTTGTTTGTTTGTTGATAGCATGTACTTAGTCTTGTCCTCATTTACTTCAAGCCCAACGGATTTCGCCTGTTCTTCAATCGCCGTGAACGCTTCTATCACGGCACGCTGGGAGCGACCGATGATGTCAATATCGTCCGCATAGCCAAGCAGCTGCACGGACCTGTTGAAGATAGTGCCTTCCGTGTTGACACCTGCCCTGCGCACTATCTGCTCCAGTACGAGATTGAAGAAGTCGCATGATAGAGCGTCTCCTTGCCGAAATCCGGTGCATGTTTGAAAAGGTTCGGAAGAGCTGCTTCCAAACTGCACGTTGCAGCGCGTGTTTTCCAGCGTCACGCGACACAGCTGAATCAGTTTTGCCGGGATTCCAAATTCGGCCATCGCCATATAGAGCTCCTGACGACGGCTTTGAAGTCGATGCATAGGTGGTGAGTTTCGACTTGAAATTCGTTGGTCTTTTCCAAGATTTGCCTCAGTGTGAAAATTTTGTCTATAGTCGAGCCACACTGGTACGTGCCGATTAGTGTGTTGCAGAACGGTTTTAGACGTTCACACAGTACGTTGGATAGGATCTTGTAGATGATAGGATTTTTGTAGATGGGGCATATGGAGCTGATAGTCCAGTCATCGGGCATGTTTTCTTCCACCCATACTTGCTTGATGATTCGGTGCATGCTCCCTAACAAAACATCACCACCGTATTTAAAGAGCTCCGCTGGTAGACCATCAAAGCCTGCGGCCTTGTTGTTCTTAAGCTTTTTTATAGCTAAGCCAACTTCTTCTATACTAGGTGGTGGAACTAGTTCTTCATTGACTGGACGTGGGTTCTCTTCTTGCCCTATCACTCTCTCTACATGATGCCCATTAAGCAGCTGCTGGAAATGCTGCTTGAACACATCTACTATTCCCTGCGCTTCGGTGACTAGGTTCCCTTCGCTATCTCGAAGAGCCTGCGTTCCGGTTTTGTAGCCAGCAGCCAGTTGCTTAGCTTTTTTATAAAACCTCCGGATGTTATTACGATCGCGCGACTCTTCGATCTCCTTGAGCTGGGAAGCTGCGTAAGCCCGCTTCTTTCTACGCAGGATCTTCTTTTCCTCCCTTCTCCTGGCTCGATACTCTTCTCTCGCTGCCCTTGTTTTGCGCTGAAAGAAGATCGAAAGATCGTAAGACCGATAGAAAGAAGGAGAACTTTTATATACATTTTAAATGCTATTTCTCGACACCCATGTTGCAAAATTGTATAGGCATTGATGTACATTGTCCAAACAAACAATCGCGCGAAGTGTGGGTGGGATTCGAAACGGGCCATGGCAACACCTTTACAACAAAGTTATTTAAATCACTATATCTGAATATTGTAAAATGCCTGATTAGAGCATTTTAAAAAACCTGGCGGGATTGGACAAAAGGGCGTGGTGACACCTGTCATAACAAAAAAACGCTTTTCTTCGACTGTCGTGGGTAAAAATATATCTAGACAATACAATTCGTGGGCAAACGTCTAAGGAAACATCGGTCGAAGCACACTGAGACGGAGTACATCAGAATCAGTTCGGACACATCGGTTAAATAAAACTTTGCCATAAAAGGAATTTTGTCTCCCAATGTCAGTTTTCTATTTTTTTTCTAGTCAGTTTTCTAGTTCTAGTGTTAAGCTTGGGCATTGATCACCAATCAGTCAGGACAAACTGTTTTATATATGGGATAACTACTATACGATTTTTTTTCTCGAAAACTACTGAAATGGTTTTGGTGAAATTTTCACTAAAATATTCTTTGAGAGGAACGATATATTTATTCTTCTGTTCTAGTTCTTTAACTTTACAGGGTGTTAAGCAGTATAATCCTTTAAGGGAAGATTCCTGAAGTTCCGGCGAAGAAAAAATTTTATGACAGGGGGGGGTCTATTGTTACCATATTTCCCATTATAGCCCATCAAAGTAGGTGACCTATAATTTGGAGGTGTGCTATAACTTCTAACTATACAAAAATAGTTTTGTACATTTTGAAAAGACAATTTAGTAGCGCATACAAGTCCCAAGCACATTGGGTACATCTGTGCAGCTGCAAAAAAGTTATGGCTCCTTAACCAAAAAATATTGAAAATTTGTTGTTACATTTTTATACCCGGTACCACACTGTGGTAAGTGGATAATCACTTTGACATTCCATTTGTAACGTACATAAGGAGGCGTTGTATGTGTATATCCATACTACTTATAAAATGCAACGTCCGTCTGTTCGTTTCTCCATAACTCGAGAACCATTCGTCCGATTTTCATGATTCTTTTTCTGATTTATAGATGTGTGGCCAACTTAGTCCGTAGGGTGGGTGAGAATTGCTCGGGAGTAAAGGGGTCGCGAAGAATAAGGGGGGTCTCACGAACCGTTAGCCGTATGAACTTGAAAGTTTGTGTGTTGATAGATAAATCAAAATAATTACATGCCTCATTCATCGTTTTTAAAAATTCGACCTATAAGGGTTGAAAAACGTTTGCACCCTACTTTTCTATTTCGACCTTACTACGCTCAACTTGCCATTATACTCATAAATCTACGTATGTCATTTCAAGAAATGCTTTTATTTGTTAGCCAATACTTCACCGAGTATTTTGAGCTAAAATGCATCTTTCTGGTCCATCCAGAGGGTGAGATATAATAAATTGAAAATAGATCTTATTTGGTCAAGTGCGAAAAAAATGATTTCTCGATTGCAGTTGTGCTTAGGGGTAGTTTTATATTGCGTTCCCAAAATAGAATATGATTACTCGCACGACTGGCATTCAGAATGCACATTGTACGTACATTACATACTCATGTATGGCGTAGTTGAATTTGATGTAGGCAAAGGCAATGGATATGCATAAAACAAACTTAATATGTATATGTATATGTACGTCTACGTACATAAAGAGGTTTGTGGTGCGTAAGTGATATATACATATCTACATTATATGAATTTGAGATCTGCAGCTATGGAAAGTGTAACGATATGATCGCGTAGTATAAATAATTACATCATACCTGTGACGAGTTTTTATTTATGTGAAATCTTATGTCTATTGACTTAGGGCTTTCGGATTAGTACAGGTTACGTAAGGACTAAGTTGGGGACGGAGTAAGGGTGAAGGGTGGTAGGGACTAACTCCGGAACTATTTGGTCGATTTTAAAAATTCTTTCAAGATTGTACCGGCTACATCCTCCGGATCAGTATAGGTCAGTTAGGGTGTGGATGGGGGAAGGTGAAACGGGGGTATAGGGGCTATCTTCGGAACTACTCGGCCATTACCAGAGTTGACCTCCGCCAGCCACGTCTTTCACATGGACAGGCATAATTTGTTTATAGCTACTTGCGCCCATTAAATAAATAACAACTGGGTATAGTTTAAGAAAAGGCATAGCGATCAAATATTTTGTGAGCTTAAAAAGAAGACAAAAGTGTAAAAGTGTTACCATCGATGCTTTGATACCCTCCACTGTATGTACTGGTACAGGTACACGCATGTGTCTAATGTTGGTTTTGTATGGGAGGTACCAGAACTACTTGACCGACATAGACAATTTTTTAATACCAACTTGGCAACGGTAAAAACAAGTCCTCTCATAAAATTTCATTCACCTCATTCATTCATTCATTCAAGTCGATTCGTTTGGACTCTAGACAGACGGACATGCCTAATTCGATTTAGAATGTGATCCTGATTCAGAATATATATATTTTGTAGGGACTCCGGTGAATCTTTCTTGGCGTTACAAACGTAATGAGAAAGTGAATATACCTTCCTGTGGAAGTGGAGGGTATAACAAACGTGTATTGATAGCTGAAATAAATTTGAATTTAATTTAATAGAAAAGAAACCAGCGGGCGGAGCCGCGGGCGTTGCTAGTTATTATATATTATTGATCAGCATCACTTTCTTACGGGCATAATTTAAGAGATATCGCCTTGAAATTTGGTACGTAAGTTTTTATTCACCAAACTGAGGCTAAGTTCGAAGATGCGTAAGATCGGATGAAAACTACTATTACCTGCCTCCCATACAAAAATATAGGATTTATATAGCTTTTTGATGTTAAAAATTTAATTTAAATAACTAAAGTAAAGATAGCAAGTTTTTTAAGTTTTAAAAAATTTTGACAAAAACTAAGCTTGGTCGAATAAAAACTACACATACCTCCCATACAAATATATAGGTAAACTACCTAGTGACCGACACCTTCTCAGTTATGGTCACCTGCCACTGTTTTTCCATTTTTCTAAGGTTTCCTGTGGCTGGATGTTACGGAAGTTATTTTTAACGTGTTCAGGCACTCAAATGTGATAAGAAATGACTTCTCTTGATATTTTGTAGTCGTTCAGTGTCCTGTGAACACTTGGACTTTGGTTCGAAACCTTTAGAAATTTCAGAAAACTTGAGATTTCCTTAAGGAACACGTAAGTACAGATCATTATTTTAAAAATATAACCGTGTATAGTAACACTGTGATCAGTGAATTTTATTGAAAATAATTAAGTAGCCGATCTATTTGTTAGTCAGTTATTAATAAAATAACAAAACAATTTAAATTTATGTGGGGTGTCAGTAACTGAAATGAAATTTTCAATAAATCTAGTGACCGACACAGGTGTCTATTATTGGCGCAAATGGACACTTTTAAGGATATTAGTTATGGACACCACCAATATTATTTTTGTATTTGCATACCTTTTAGCCGTTAGTTTTAAATCTCTAACGATTTCTCAGGCTTTTATTTGAAAATGCTAAAATTTTATTTGAGAATGCCAAAAAAAAGGTCTGCGGCTAAATTTAAGGTTCCTCGTAACCCGTTATCAAACTGGTCCGCAAGTAGGTACAAAAGCCAACTTTTGGACCGGAAACTGTACTGACCATTAATGAAGAACGGCACATTAACGGCACATTATAGTGCTAATTGGGTTCAAGGTGAGCCGCCACTGCTACCTACCTATTAATGAAGAACAGCAAATCCTTCACTGGATTACCTAAAATCATGAAAGCGGTTTTAAAAGACGAAAGGCAGACATTCAGAACAGTGTTCATGAATTTCTGAAAAAATGCGCCAAGAAAAGTGCTATGTTCACATTTTCTGCGTCCGGTATGGTGGTGACCCCTCCCCCTATGATTATATCCTTTTTTAAGAATTCCTTTTAAGGTTGGTAGTTTTTTTAGGTATAGCTTTGTATTTAATTTTAAATAATCTATTTTATGTACATATGTATGATTCTTCTGTACGTGTGTTGTAACTGAACTCCTCCTAAACGGCTGGACCGATTTTGACGAAATTTTGTGTGTGTATTTGAGTGGGTCCAAGAATGGTGTAGATTCACAATTATACCGGGTAGGCGGAGCTGCGATCCGGTCCCACAAAATTGCAAATATTAAACACTCAACAACAAAAAAGAAATTGTTAAATCAGTCCGGACACATCGGTTAAATATAACGGCTGCAGATCAATTGAAGGACAATGAAAATGTACGAGCATGAAAATCAACGTTTGCCAGGGGGTCGATTCTGGTTCGGCGAAAAAGTGAAATGAAAATATTTTCACTCTTTCACCGCAAATTCGATTCTCGTTCTATGAAAAGTTGAAACCAAACGTCAAACATTTTCATATGAATAATTTCTTTTCACGCGCTCATTTGTAAGTGAATATATCAGTGAAAGAGTGAAAATGGAGAAAAACAATAAAAAAAACAAGGGAAAAAGCGTCACATCAATTCAAAAGGAGTATTTAATGAATTTTTTAGAAATTAACTAGCGAACCCCTGGCACACTTCGTAGTGCAAAATATGAAAATATAAAAATCTATTTCAAATTCATTTAAATCAATGGTAAACAGTTTCTATTGTAATGCCCTTCTGTAGTCACAACACTTGGTTTTTTAGGATTCGTATTGCCTACATAATATTCTTGTCTATCAGGATAATGCGCATCAATGTTAAAAAATTTGCGAAACTGTAGCTCCCATGACTGTCGAAGAATAACGCCTCCTCACCCCTTTATCTATTTTTGACCAATCTTCACAGGAACACAATCGATTCGGTGGTTTTCGAAATATTACATTTTGAATGTTGTTTTTTTATAGGCAGTGCCACGCCCCTAGGTCCAATTTTAACCAATCTTCACAGGAATACTCCTGGGCCAATATTTAAGATTTTACGTAAATTTGAACTCAATGAATTTGGTGGTTTTCGAAATAAAAGATTTTTAATTTTTTTTTGTATGGGCGGGGCCACGCCCCTAGGTCCAATTTTGACCAATCTTCACAGGAATACTCCTGGGCCAATATTTAAGATTTTACTTAAATTTGAACTCAGTCAATTTGGTGGTTTTAGAAATATAAGATTTTTAATTTTTTTTGTATGGGCGGTGCCACGCCCCTAGGTCCAATTTTAACCAATCTTCACAGAAATACTCCTGGTCCAATATTTAAGATTTTACGTAAATTTGAACTCAATCAATTTGGTGGTTTTCGAAATAAAAGATTTTGAATGTTTTTTTTGTATGGGAGGTACCACGCCCCTTTGTCCAATGTTGACCAATCTTCACAGGAATACTCCTGGGCCGATACCTAAGATTGTATGTAAATTTGAATTCAATCGATTCAGTGATTTTAAGATTTTGAATGCATTTTTTGTATGGGAGCTGCCACGCCCCTATAACTCATGAACCAATACACCTACAAAGACCGTATGAACTTATAAACCATGGTATCAACGTCACCTTTCATAGGAAATTTCCAGAATCAAAATCGGTTTACGCATTACAGAGAACATTATCGACAAACACAATTGACCATGATTTTTATATATATAGATTTGAAAATTACATGTTCAAATTTAAAAACCTATTTCACCGAGCTTTTATTGTTTTTGTATATTGGTACAAAACGTAAGAAAGCCACATTGTCCTCCTGACAATTTGTTAGGAAGAATTTTGTTGAACCGATAAATAAAAGAAAAAGATTAAATTAGGTTATAATTCATTGAATAAATTCTTTTATTATTTTAACAGTGGGGTTACAAAATTAGTTTTGTTGCTTTTGGCTTGATGCTTCCAGTCGATGGCGGGGTTGAATTCGAAAAGAAAAAGTATTTCATTTTCTCTTGAAATTTAGAAAATGGCGACGTGGTGGCCGATTTAGCTTTCGCTACTGGGCCTGCTGCTTAAGCGAAGCGGTGCATGGGCAACAAATAGCTTGCTGAGAACTTCCCTCAGTAAAAAAACATGCTCATAGCGTCATAGCACTTCGCTATGGAAGAGCTGGTATTTTGATGATGTTTTAAGGTTTTATGTTTTTTTAGATGTTTAGGAAGCGATAAAATTCTATATGAAGTTTTCTCCATTATCGCTTCAAAAGGATTTTCGTTCTATTTAGACGAGGCCTTATAATCGGCATTTTTTTTTCTAGAAAACTATTTTTAAAATGTGTTCTAGTATTCAGCACATTAATAACAAATACATTTCAAACCTCTGGCATTTCAAAGTCTGGCATTTTATTCAAAAATTTAATCACCACTGTGGCCGACATTGAATTCACCACAGCATTTTCACTTATTGAACGAGAATCGCATTTTAGTACAAAGTGAATCGAAAAAATGAAAGCAATGCGTGAAAGCGAATGTGAAAACGATTTATTCGATTCACTCTTTCGCAGAACCAGAATCGACCCCCAGGTCCGCTAGTTAAAAAAAAACACTTAGTTTATTTTTATTTGAGCTGAGAATCTTTTCTTTTATTATATTTTATTTGCCCAAAATTTACCACTGGCCTAATAAGAAAATGGGGTGTCCATTACTAATATTTTGACAGTGTCGACTACTGAAAAAAATGGTGTCCGTAACTAAAAACCTGGTAAAGTATTACAATTTCCTGTTTTACTTATTTTATGGAATTTCTTACATATTTGTTGTTATAACTTTCTTACAGGAAATTATTTACAGTTATATTTTAAATAAAAATCATTTAAATTGATGCTACGGTGAAAAAGTTATGAATTTTCAAAGTCAAAATTTCTCTTAAGGGTGTCGGTCACTGGGTACTTTACCCTAATTATTTAATACTAAAATATTTTTTTATTTTTACAATAATATAGTACCGGGTGTTTACGATACATCATTATTATTAATTTTTTATTGTAAATAAGAAAAATTAAGGAAAGTTGTGAAGTAAATATGAAAACTAAATTATTGTGAATAAGCCATAAGCCATTTATTGACATTTGTCATAAAATTCTCAACACTTTTGACTTTTGTATATAGTCGGTAAATAAACAACATAGCAAATAAAAGCAAGTGCATTTTTGCCAATATATATATTCAGTTTTATAACGTTTTGAAAGACAGTTGTATTTAATTTTACGGACGTTTTTTTTTTCTTTACACTATTCAACGGGAAGTAATTTCAATTACGAACACTTTTCTCGAGTTCTATGAGGCCGAACACCGGGTATTTGAGCTTCGGCATAGTCGAAGATAATTGTCTTATTGGTTTTATTTAAAATGCTTTTTTTCTCAAAATGTTTACTTAAATTAACTTAAATTAAATGAATTAACTTAAGACTCATTACAATTAGCCATTAACAGTGCATGTCAGAATTTGTATCCACATAAGACACTTCCTTAATCATGACTTATAAGAAAAAGCAATATGCTAGCCTTGAACCGTGCAAATCGACAACCTTCAAACGCTATTCCCTTTAAAAGTGCTCTCCTTTGGCGTGTTATACTTATGGGCGAGATTATAGATGCAAGCGTTTCACCTTTCACCTTATCCGATAAGGAGTACCCGTACTCGTACATCAAGCAAACGATGAATGATGAAATTGCGAAAACATTTCTTCCCCTTTACGTTCTCTTACTTAAAGGTTTAGCTATTTCTCTAATGCACCTTCCTTGATGAAGCATATTCCGTTGCGCAAAGGAAATACTCTGCACCATAAAGTGGCATTCAGTGTTGGCTGCGATGCCAAACTTAAACCCTTTAAGCCTCCAGGTGGAAACGGAATACGCTCGCATATATAGAGATCGTTTGTGCAACGATATATGAATGTAGTATATTTATTAATTTTAGCCAAGTTCGCTGTAAACGCTGCTGTGGCATCCGAAATAGTCCTGTAGTGCTGTGTGAATTGTTGCGGGTGGATAATACACAATTAATGGTCTTAACAAATGTTGCAGTTTAATGAAATGGGATTCGTTTAAATTGCAACGCCACAGCGGCGAATATCCTTCTACTACACCAGAAACCAAAAGGCACAACCGTGTGTATATTTTCCCATGTTTTCCCAGTAATCTTTGATCCCGAAATAAGTTGTGAATTTAAAAAACAGTCCCCAGCTACATTAGCATACACATGTGTATAATCCTTTAATGCCTCGTGTGCATTAGGAAACTTTTCCTGATGCCGGTTATGAAGGGTGATGGCTTTTTTCAAAGTATATTAACATACCAAAAGTTTTCGCTTTTTCGACCTCTCGTGCCAGTAGCCCTTTGAAGGACTGTTGTAATAAAGTATGTAAGTCCTGGTATTATGTGCTCTGTTGGGGGGTCTCTTCGAAAATATTATTTTGAGGTTCAGTGGATCGCATAGAAGCATTCTTCGGAAATGTTTGGATATAATTTGCGAGTGTGTGCAGCTGAAGGGGGACTCATTTAGCAGAAAAGGATTTTTTTTTCCTGAAAAATGCGCTTGATGAATCGAGTTTATAATGAAGTCATTGCGACTTTATGGTGAATTTAAAAAGTTATTTTCACAAGTCGGTAGTTGGGTGCGCTGTATGATTGGCATTAACCATGTAACTGTCTTTGGTCTGGTGTATCTGAAGAGGAAGAAAGTAAAGGGTCCGCCAAATAACTTTTTTTTTTTTTGAAAATGCTATAAAAAAAACTACTGAATATTTTCTCAAATTTCTTCTTTTTATTTGAAAGTACAATCCTTCCGGTTAATAATGGAAAATAATTTCATTCAAATGGCTGCCTCGGCTGGCCATGCAGTAGCCTACACGATCGGTCTAATTTTTAAGCACATTATCGATTGTGTGCAGCTGTATTTCACAAATGGCTTCACGAATATTGTCCTTTAAAGCGTCAATAGTCTCTGGCATATCGGCGTAACACTTATCTTTTACGGCACCCCACAAATAATAGCCCAACGGTATCAAATCGCAGCTCCGCGGTGGCCAAACGACATCAGCTCTGTGGCTGATAATGCGATCTTCAAAAACAGGGCGCAAAACATCGAGTGTAGCTTCGGCTTTGTGGCACGTAGCGCCGTCCTGTTGAAACCAAATGTTGCCAATATCCTCCTCTTCAATTTTTGTGAACAAAAATTCGTTCAACATGGCCATTCACTGTAACGGCCAATCCTTGCTCATTTTCGAAGAAAAATGACATAATTATGCCTCTGGACCAAAATCCGCACCAAACAGTGACTCGTTTTGGGTATATCGGCTTTTCAATGTATGCGTGCGGGTTTTCTGTGCCCCAAATGCGATAATTTTGCTTGTTTACATACCCGCCAAGATCAAAATGAGCTTCATTTGAAAAGATGATTTTTTTGGCAAAATCGGCATCTTCTCTAAGTCGATCGCAGGCCCACTTAGCAAAGCGAAAACGCATTGGATAGTCAGTTGGCTTCAACTCCTGAACCAATTGGACTTTGTATAGCGTCATACCAAGGTCTTTATGCAAAATTCGTCTCAATGATGTCTCCGAAATGTTCAATTGTTGAGAACGACAGTGAACTGATGTTGATGTCGCTTCACGCACACTTTCTGCCACAGCAGCTATTTTCTCGGGTGTACGCACTGTTTTTGGCTTTTCACGCTTTGGTTTATCGATAAGGATGCCAGTTTCTTTCACTTTTTTCACAAGATAACGAACATACGGAGCTGACGGTGTTTCTCTTCTTCCAAAATCCGTACGCAATTTTCGCACACATTCTGCAACATTACCATGATTTTCAAAGTAATGTCGCAATATTTCCCAGCGCTGTTCAAGCGTATACACAACCATATTCGTTCAGCGGAAGGATACAACTAATTATCTGTCAAATCAGACATGAGCTAAGTGTTACCATTCGCGAAATAAGCACTAGTTGAAATAAAAAAACGTTAGATGGCGGACCCTTTACATAGTGAATGTGGGATGTTGGCTGTTCAGAGTATAAAATGCCCAAAGGAGGCCTGTGGCAAGAGGTCGCAGACGCGATTCACATTACACTGCGCACCATATACAGAAAAAAAAGACGGAAAAAGCTGCCAATAAAACCGTCTCGATTTGCTGAAAATATTTGAAACAAATGTTGTTCCTGGAATGTTATTTCCTTTTTCTCATTTGTCCCACTGTTGGTCGATCCATCGGTAACGTTTGTTTTAGATGGCGCCCAATGTGGGGCCGTTCTCACCAAGATGTAACTCTTTATCATTTTACCCACTGTTGGCCACTCTACAAATCCAACAAAGTGATGCTCGCGCGCATATTGGTGTATTGATTTTGGATGTGTAGAGTCATCGAAGCTAGAAGATCATCGAATTGTTTTGAGTCTATTCGCAAAAATTGCGATACAGCTCCGGCTCCTCAGCTCGCAATTCGACGAATAATTTGGAGTAGAATCCTTCCTACTAACGACGAGCCGGAGCCACCCAATCCTTCGTCCAAACTCTGCGTAATTTTTATGGCAATTCACCACCCTCGCTGTCTTCCACGCACGTAGGTAGTTAAAATAGTCGCACGTGCAATACTTTGTTCCATTATCCGTTCCATTTGTTCTGCAAAAAATAAAGAACACAACTTTTATTTTGTCCGACAACGGATAGTCCAATTTTTTTTGCCGCTTCCTGGACAAAGCTTCGTTTGTTTATATGCAAGCTGCAGACAAGCCTCCAAAAGGCCACAAATGACAAAAGCGTGCGTATAAGACGCAGCTACGTGGACAGTAGGCCTTTGCCTTAATAGCTCGTATATCATGGACTGGATTAAACCGCGCATCTTCTTTTTGCGAAGCACATGAGTTCAAAACGGCCAACTCGAAGAAGAAAATGCATGCTCTACATCACCCTTATCATGCTAGGTCTGTTTTATAGCGCTGAGTTCTAGAAGCAGGAAAGGGAGCTGATAGTGGGCTTCTCGAAAAAATATACTTTAGACGACTTTTCGGTCTTTTGGGCGAGAAGAACTATTGGTGCAGATAATGAGAATGTTGTGCAAAAGCCAAAAGAATCTTTAAGACCTAGTCCCCAAGTTCGAGGCAACAAGAAAGACTGAACCTCCGTTTCAAAGATCAAGGTAGGACGTTTGGTTGAGACCACTAAAAACAACGTACCAGCTATCGTCGTGGATGTTATGCTGCATTGTTTTGAGCAGAGGATTTTCACGGACAGAATGAGAAGGGACACCCAACATAGACGAATCGGACTATTCGTCGACTCCGGCTCTGCTGTAAATTCTGACAACTCAATAGAAATTAAATGAAGAAAAACTGACAAGCTGAAGCTTGGACTGCATCTAAAGCTGATGAATATATCCTCAGTGTCAGTCGCTTCGAGAGAAAGATTTGTCGTTAAATGTGCCGGCAATACAGTGACCTAGTCTAAGTAGACCGAGAGCCTCAAGTAATTTTTCGATCTGAGAGGTAACCGAAAGATATTTGCTTTACTGTGTAGCCTTAGTAGAGAGTATCACCCCTATCGTGGAATCCGCCGGGGGGAATCATTCACCGAAAAAATATTTTGGTATCGTCAAATCCGCAAAGTGAACAGTTCCCCGTGTGGGTAATGTGAATGAGTTTCACTGTATCGTTGAAAACGTTCAAATCGAATTTTTCCCGAACAAAATGACATTTCTTGCCCGCATCAAATTCGTTGCGGATTTCATAGGATTTTTTGCTTGCTGCATGTCGTGAGCATTTTAATATAAAAAATGTACATTTGTAATAAATCTATTGCACAGATTGAACTTTATTAAAATCAAAAAATAAACATTCTAAAAACACATTTCGTCTGGAAGTTTTGTGAAACCACTCATTGCTCATTTCAGCCTGTCTCGTATTCTTCTCTGAGAACAGCGCTCATTTCGTTCTTACTCTTATTTTTAGAAGAGGAAAACACTGTTTTTTATTTAAATCAGTTTTGAAACAAACTTTTTATAACCTCCGACGAATGCTGCTACACGGATTTGTGTTCACAAATGAAAGACAGCCGTTTGACAGTGAGACTACCTTTCCCAAAAACGATAAGGAAACTTTTCCGGCGGATTCCACGATAGCAGTAGAAAGTGAAAGGGAATCGAATAGGTGAAGTGAAACTCAATTCCGACGGATTCCACGATAGGGGTGTATATATCGAAAATGAAAGTCTGGCAGCAAATCGTGGCAGCAGAAGCGTGTGCCAGCGCGTTGAATATGCATCATTTTCCACAATAGTAATAATAAGTATAACCAGTTGATTATAGCCATAAGCAACAGGGTAGATCAGCTTAAACATACGAAAATATGAGTCCAAGACGTTTTGCATGCAGCCAAGTTCTTGCCAGACGCGACCAAAGACATGTTTAACATGACTGCATATCCAGTCGCTAAAGAGTCCAACAATGGCTGCGTCCTTTGATAGACACCCAAATCGATAATAATGTAACTTTAAACCAGTAAGACAATTATCTTCGACTATGCCGAAGCTCAAATACCCGGTACTATATTATTGTAAGAATAAAAAAAAATATTTTAGTATTAAAAAATTATATATTTGTATGGGAGGTATGGGTAGTTTTTATTCGACCAAGCTCATTTTTTGTCAAAAAATTTTAAATATTATTAAAACAATATGTGCAAATTTTAAACTTGCTATCTTTACTGTAGCTATTTAAATTTAGATTTTAACATCAAATAGCTATATATTTTGTATGGGAGGTAGTAGTAGTTTTCATCCGATCTTGATCATCTTCGAACTCAGCCTCAGTTTGGCGGATAAAAGCTTACGTACCAAATTTCAAGACGATAGCTCTTAAATTACGGCCGTAATCGTGCGGACGGACAGACAGACGGACATCGCTAGATCGAAGAAAGTGATGCTGATCAATAATATATATAGTTTGTCATACCAACTACGCCTCCTTATGTGCGTTACAAATGGAATGTCAAAGTGAATATACCCTCGCCACAGTGTGGTACCGTGTATAAATACTGATCATATCTCGAAAACGCCATTTTCGATTTGGATGAAAAAGTAACTGCTAGGTAATCTTTATATCCTCAACAATACGTTGTACTCAGAAAGCTTATTCCAAAATGCGCGGCAGATCGCTTCTTATGGCGGATTGGTATTTTTGTATTTCAAAAAGCGATTCGATCCATTCAAAAGCGATAGCTTTTTAGGTGGCATATTGCTGGCTTATTTATTGTGAAAAAAAATAAACTAAATTCTTGTGACGGAAAAAAGCTGTCAAAATAAATGGAAAATTGGAAGTCTAATTTGAAAAAACTGATACGCATTTGAGAATAAGCAAAAGCGAACACGTTCGAAATCGAAGTGTTCGCTTCAGTGGCAATAAAATTCGAAATTCATCGCCTACTTGCCTACTTGTATTGTAGTTAATACGTATGTTTATGTACCTAGTATGTATTACTTTTTTTAATTAACAAGAATTTAGAATTTGTAGAATTTGAAACGTAAAATTTGCTAAAATGTCTGACGAGAAAGTTTCGTGCGACCCAGTCGTTCACATTTTTTCCACTGCACAATCTCTCGCGAACGTCTGACAAACATCCGAGAGTAGGTATAACTATCCTGAAAAACCTTCGCAATTCAGTTCGGACTTGGCATAAAATTGTAGGTCTATTTCATCTTTCTTCTTTGTTCCAGAAATAAAAAAAAATTAAACTCATAAAAACGGTTGTGAGAAGATAAGCCTAGGGTGCTTAACAGACCTGTTTCACTAACTATTTTAACTTTCTCGTATACGCAGTATCTAAGAGAAAGATATTGTTTTCGTACAAAATGTCAAACTCGAGATTTTGATCAATTCTGATATTACGATGATAGGGGAACTCAAAAAAGTGGGTCTCGCAATTCTGTCCGTCCGTATGTCTGTCTGTCCCACCCCTGGGGAATCTAAACGCTTGGACGGATTTGCTTCAAACTTCGTATTTAAAGTTTTTAGGCTTCCCGCTCGGGACGTTTTTTTTTTTTTATTCTAGCCCTAATATTAATGGTACCTCCCATATACAAATTTTACGAAATACATATGACGAAATATGCCTAAATTTAGATTTTTTCGAAAACGGCTCTAACGATTTGAACCAAAATTGATCGTTGAGTTAATGTAAGCATGCTTAACATGACTGCATACCCAGTTTTTCGCTAAAAAGTCCAGCAACGGCAGTTTTGAAAATTGGCCTTTTCTCGAAAACGGTAAAAACGATTTTTAAAAAAAAATATTTTTAAGGTAGGTACTATTTTCATTCTTAACTTGATAGCAAACTCAGTTTTTCCCTAAAAAGATTACGTCCTTTGATATCCACCCAAGTCCCTAATAAAAGTACCTACTTTAAAAAACTGCTCATATCTCAAAAACGCCATTTTCGATTATGATAAAAATGTTACTTTCAGGTAATGCTTAAATCCATATTTAAATCAGTTTTGAGATAAACAGTTGAAAAACAGTGTTTTTTGAACCATGAATGCGTCCTTCCCAATCGCTAAAACCGGTACTTTAAAAACTGCTCATATCTCGAAAACACCATTTTCGATTTGGATGAAAATATATCTGCTAGGTAATGTTTATATCCTGAAGAATATGTCGTACTCAGTTTTCATCTAAACAGTTTAATAAGAGTGCTTTTCGGATCCAAATTGTAACATTTGTCAGCATAATTTTACAAAAAACCGCTCTAACGATTTTGATCAAAATACAACATAAGCATTCTAAACATGATCACGTACTTAGTTTTTCTCAGAAAAGTATAATATTGCCGTTTTATGAATATTACTCAAAAATCACTACACAAATCCCGATTCACACACGGTATATTTTTGTAAAGTCCAAAACTTCAGTACATATAGCAATATAATTTGAAATTCATCGCCTACTTGCCTCCTTCAAGTGTCAGTTCGGGGTGAAATTTGCGGAAATTTGAAAGTAATAAAGTGTTCTAGTTAATACGTAGGTTTATGTTTATGTAGTATGCATTTACGGTATTAATTACACCTTGAGTGGGTATGATTTTAAACGTAAAATTTGCTGAAATGGCTCTAAGATTCTGCGAGATTCGCAATAAACGAGAAAGTTACGTGCGACCCAGTCGTGCACATTTTTTTTTTAGTAGCGATTTGAAATGCCAAAAGCATCATAGTCTTCTAACGAGCCCCATCCACTGTCGTACTCGAGTGTCATTAATTGTAGTTCCCACCAATAACAGCCGACTTTTTGGTCAATTTACTGTATCAGCAAGAAGTTGATTTTTGGCGGCACGATTCTATGTTGGAGAGTACAAGTCATACAACACCATCCACTTTCAAATTTGCGTGCACATACCTAAATAAACTCCAATTTTTTTTTTTTTTTTTTTTGTAACCAGGATGTTATACTGTCGACCGCGACTCCTGTAATGAATAGACGAGACATTTGAGACTGATGGAGATGAAATTCCATTTAGACATCCATACGCAAACTCGAATGCATAGCCATCCACCGGCGAATCGTTGTGGCATATAGATTGTATGACGCGATTGTATCACAGTGGGAGGGGCGCTTAAGTCGGCTCCCACATTGAGGCAATATTTAATAAGCAACTGGCAATAGGAAACACGCAAATTATCGCTCACAATTATTTAACTTTGAATTGAATTAGAGGTCTCAGTCTCACATCAAAGCAACTAAATATCGCTCGAACGAAAAATGTTCCTGATTGCCAGTTGCTAGTTGCTTATTGTTTGTTGCCTCAATCTGAGAGCCGCCTTAAAGTTGATACAATCAGTTCTGCTCTTGCGTACACTTTGATGACTATCGAAATCGCAGTGACAAAGGATTGTCAGTTGGGTTATTCTCATTAGTTTCCTTCTTCGTTTGTTTTCTTTTTTTTTCTGTTCCCGTGTAGTGTACCCCATTCGATATGTATAGTCTCAGACCTTAACGGACAAACAATAATTAAAACACGAGCCAATTTCGTATAATTCAGACAGAATGTTTATTTGTTTGTTTTTGATTTTATTTTTTTGCTTCTTTCGATATAGTGTTCATTTTTAAACTAAACTCTAATAATACAATTTAATTATACAAAAAGCAAAATAAAAAAAATGTAAACAGATTCTTTTGTTTAACAATTTATTCTCTTTTTAATAATAATATATATATGTATTTAGAACAATGTTTTTTTGTCTTTTAATTTCCACTTGGGAATTTATTTTATTTTATAAATATAAACACTTGATATATTTCATACGTTTGTGTATGTGTAGATGAAAACTTTGCGCAATCCCGCACTTAACTGTCTAATTTCTATTATACAATCACTTATACATTTGTATATTACGAGTATACGTTAAAATGTACATAATAATAATTTATTGCGATCATTTTTTAAATGTAAGTATATTATTTTTGTTATGCATAATGGTGTGGGTATATATATAGTATAATATAATATCCTTAAAACTTGAATGTAAAATAAATTAATCAATTTGTTCGTGTGTGTGGGTGTGCATTGCAAGAGCGTAATATAATTATATGCCTTGTGATATTCATTGCAATATTCCTTAAATATTATTATTGTTAGTAAGTGTGTGTGTATGTGTTTTGTTTATGTAAGTTTACAAATATTTAAGTAGTATAGTTGGTCTCTCAATTTACAAGTACTTTGATATGTAGTGCTTCTGTACTATTCGGCCAGATTTCTTTTTAAATATCCAGTATTTAAATAACTGCTAATCGGTATAGTTGGTTGTCTGCAGAGGGACTCGTGGGTAGAGCTGAAATAAGACAAAAAAAAATATATTTTCAATTAGAAACATGAAACTACGACAGCAAGTACATTATCGTAATTAAATTAAATTTCGAAATGGACAGATACGCATTTGTTGTGCCTCTTTAATAGTCTAATTAAAAGAAAGTTTCTCCTATCCCAGCACCTACTTTTGTCAAACGATTCACGCGACCCCCAGAAAACGAACACTAAAAAAGAGAAAACAATTCACGACCCTAATCCAAATAATGCCAGAGCTATTACCTACCTCCTCTTGGCGAATTATATTTTTTTTCCTTTACCCTCAAAGTATTTAGATTAATGGCAATAAAATGTATAGAAATGTTACAAGCCATTTGGAGCAGGTTGTGTGATACCCTATTTTTCCAGTGGTGTAGATTTTCAAAAACTTTGCAAAGCGAATTGGCATTTTGTATTTTTAACTTTCTTGTATATATACGTAGTAAGAGAAGGCGTTAGGCAATAACGCCTTACTGCTTGTCAAAAAACATAATCCTGGAAAGGAAATAACACCCAAAAAGACGAACAATTTTGCAAAAACAAATTGTACTAGTTTTTCTTGGGCTTTATTTCCAAATCGATTTGGGCGCTATTTGCTTGGGCTATTGCCTAACGCCGTAAGAGAAAGATATTGTTTTCGTACAAAATTTCAAACTCGAGATTTTGATCAATTCTGATATTACGATGATAGGAAAACTCAAAAAAGTGTGTCTCGCAGTTCTGTCCGTCCGTATGTCTGTCTGTCCCATAGGTCGGAAATCTAAACGCTTGGGCGAATTTTTTTCAAACTTCGTATTTAGAGTTTGTGGGCTTCCCGCTAGGAGGCTTTTTTTTTGTTTTATTCTAGCCCTAATATTAATGGAACTTCCCATATAAAAATTTTACGAAATATTACGTAATTTTGATTTTTTCGAAAACGGCTCTAACGATTTGAACCAAAAGTGATAGTTGGGTTAATGTAGGCATGCTTAACATGACTGCAAAACCAGTTTTTCGCTTAAAAGTCCAGCAATGGCTCTTTTGGAAATTGGATTTTTTTTAAAAGGTACAAACGTTAAAAAAACGTATGTTTAAGGTACTATTGTCGATCTTAACTTGATAGCAAACTCTGTTTTTCTCTAAAAAGACTGCGTCCTTTGAAATCCACCCAAATCCCAAATAGTAGTACTTTAAAAAACTGCTCACAACTCAAAAACGCCATTTTCTATTATGATAAAAAAATAACTGGCAGGTTATGCTTAAATCCATAGTATCTAATACCTTTTGCTCAGTTTTCAGCTAAACAGTTACAAAACAGCGTTTTTTGAACCATGAATGCGTCCTTCGATTTCCACCCCAATCGCTAAAAATGGTACTTTAAAAACTGCTCATATTTCGAAAACGCCATTTTCGATTTCGATGAAAATGTAACTGCTAGGTAATATTTATATCCTGAAGAATACGTCGTACCGTACTCAGTTTAAAAACAGTGCTTTTCGAATCCAAATTTTAACATTTGTCAGCATAATTTTACAAAAAACCGCTCCAACGATTTTGATCAAAATACATATTTAAGAGAACATAAGCATTCTAAACACAATCACGTACTTACTTTTTCTCAGAAAACTCGAATATAGCTGTTTTATGAATATTTCTAAAAAATGACTACCCAAATCCCGACCATTGAGACCACTTTTTTTAAATAATCAAAAATGGGAATTCGAAATTCATCGCCTACTTGCCTCCTTCAAGTGTCAGTTCGGGGTGAAATTTGAAAGTAATAAAGTGTTCTAGTTAATACGTAGGTTTATGTTTATGTAGTATGCATTTACGGTATTAATTACACCTTGAGTGGGTATGATTTTAAACGTAAAATTTGCTGAAATGACTCTGAGATTCTGCGAGATTCGCAATAAACGAGAAAGTACATTTTTTTTTTTAAACTGCATCTATTCCAAGAAAACAATTTTTTTATTAGTACATTCAACTTGATATTATACTCATAAATCTAAATCAATACAAAAAAGCTTAAAACAATTCTTAGGCAATATTTTTCCGAGTATTTTGAGCTATCATTCATCTTTCGGCTTCTTCCAGAGGCTGAGCAATATTCAATTCAAAACAGATCATATTTGATAAAATGCGACAAAATGAAAAACCTAATTGTAGTATCCTGGCAACAGTAGTGTCAAACGTCAAACTCAAATAAATAACAAAGTAGAAAATAAATAGATTGTGACTTATGCCCAAAACAGAATTTACCAGAATTTACCACCAAAGATCTGGTAGCTGCAAAAGCTGAGCTGCATACAAATGCAGGTAAGACAGAAGCTGTTATATGCTCAGCTTACCTGCCAGGCGACTCCAACGATATGGACTTCCTACCACTGAAGGGACTATTGGACTACTGTGGTAAGAGGAACCTGCAACTCATCGTAGGCTGTGACGCTAACTCACATCACACGATCTGGGGCAGCTCAGACATCAACAAACGGGGTGAGTCTCTATAAGAATTTATAAATACACACAACTTAGAAATTCTCAATCAGGGAAACAACCCCACTTTTATAAACAGTATTAGGACAGAGGTATTAGATCTCACCCTATGCACCACATTTATAAAAAATTTTATTAGTAACTGGCATGTCTCATCAGAAACTTCGATGTCAGATCATCGCCATATCCTTTTCAATCTTGAACTAGGTACTATTATCTCTGAAAAATATAGGCAACCCAAATCCACAGATTGGAACATATACTGCCAAGAACTCATGGATAATCTGGGCATATGCAATACAAATATCAGAGACATTGACAATATTGAGCTAACCTGTGAAAATCTCAATACAGTAGTCACGACCGCATTCCACCAAGCATGCCCAGAAAAAGAAAAAACAGGCAATCGACTTACTCCTTGGTGGAACAAAAAACTAGCCAAGCTTCGAACAGAGACAAGAAAGCTCTTCAACCGGGCTAAACGCAATGGTGAATGGGAAATATACAGAAACACACTCACCATGTACAACCAAGAAATTAGAAGGGCCAAGAGAGAATCGTGGAAAAACTTCTGTCATACGATCGATGACACCAGAAGTGGTGCACGCATTCATAAAATACTCTCTAAGCAGCACACTAATCCTATTGGTTCAATGAAAAAACCAGATGGCACATATGCCGAAAATGGGCTACAGACGCTTCAGCTCTTAGCCGAAACACATTTCCCAGGATCTATAATTCCAGAATCCCAAGAAAATCCTCCCCAGAGAAGAATAAACAGACCCCTCAGAGAGGACTGGAATAGATCAAAGGAAATTTTTCATGAAGGCAAAATAGTTTGGGCAATCAACTCATTTCAGCCCTTCAAAGCCCCTGGAGAGGATGGAATATTTCCGGCTCTACTACAAAAGGGCATCCCGCAACTGCTGCCTGTTTTAATTAACCTATTCAGAGCTAGCTACGCGTGGGGATATATAGCAAAAAAGTGGAAGGAGGTAGTTGTCAAATATATACCCAAGGCAGGACGCAGACCGTCCGAATTACCTAAGTCATATAGACCAATTAGCCTCACGTCCTTTTTCCTCAAAACCATGGAAAAAATCCTGGATAGACATATCAGAGACGGGGCACTTCAAAGAAACCCCCTTCATAAATATCAATATGCCTACCAACCCGGGAAATCGACCACATACGCCTTGCAAAACCTTACCTCTAGAATTGAAAAATCTCTCAGAGACAAAGAAGTAGCGGTCGGTTGTTTCCTCGATATAGAAGGAGCATTTGACAATACAGAATTCTCACAAATATATAGAGGTATCCAAAATATGGGAGTTGACGACACTACATGTAAATGGATAAAATGCATGCTGGAGGACAAAACAATAAAAACCTCACTAGGCAGCACTAAACTCAGTATGATAGCCACGAAAGGATGCCCACAGGGAGGAGTACTCTCACCCCTACTATGGTCCATCGTAGTGAATGAACTACTGACGATTCTCAGCAATGACGGTTTTTATGTCCAAGGATATGCAGACGACATAGCTATCCTAATCAGAGGCAAATTCGAAGACACAATCTCGAATCGCCTACAGAGGGCTTTAAACCTAGTTGCTGAATGGTGTACAAAAGTTGGCCTCAAAGTCAATCCTAAAAAAAGCACCATAGTTGCATTCACCAAGAGAAGAAAGCGAGAAAGACTGAGAAATGCTACACTCTTCGGCGAAATAATAGAGTTCTCAACGGAAGTTAAATATCTAGGAATTACACTAGACGAAAAACTCACATGGAACTCTCACCTTACCAAAACTATTGACAAAGCCAGGTTATCCTTATGGACCAGCAAAAGTCTACTCGGTAAAAACTGGGGACTTAACCCCAAAATGACACTTTGGATGTATACTGCAATAACAAGACCTATCATCACGTATGCAGCCGCCGTGTGATGGTATAAAGCAACGCAGAAGTCAGCACAGGCTAAACTCAATAAAATACAGAGACTAGCATGTGTCTGTGCAACTGGAGCAATGAAAACTGCACCAACAGCTGCGCTCGAGGTTATCCTAAACATCCCACCACTTCATCTAGAACTCATGAAAGAAGCAATGGTTAACGCCTATACGCTCATCACAGAAGATGAATCAAATTCCAATATAGTCCACACTGATATCCTACAAGAATTCAGACAAAATGAACTACTTGGAATACATTTGACTGACAAATGTCTACCACGCTTTAACTTCCGACACAACTTTAAGGTTACATTCCCAGACCGTTTAAACTGGGAACAGAATAAACCAACATTTGCCAACGGTTCACTTGTATGGTATACAGATGGATCCAAAACAGATGAAGGAGTTGGAGCTGGAGTATACGGTCCGTGCACTAAAACGTCCCTATTCGCCAGTATGGACATAAATAGTTCCGTATTTCAGGCTGAAATACATGCAATAGAACTCTGCATTAGAGAGAGTATAGACAGGGCTATAACAAATAAGAACATTTATATTCTTTCTGATAGCAAGGCAGCTCTACTTGCAATTGACGCCTTTGAAATAACATCAAAACTGGTATGGGACTGCCTCCAAATATTGCAAATACTGGCCACCACAAACAAAGTCCACCTGATCTGGGTGCCAGGGCACAGCGGATATGAAGGCAATGAAAAAGCAGACGAACTAGCCAGAAAAGGATCCGCATCCCAATTCATGATGCCAAGACCATTCTGCGGGCTACCAATCAACACTATAAAAAGTAGTGTGAAAACTTGGCTGAACGAAAAAAAGCTTCATTTCTGGAGGAACACCGAAGGAAACAGACAAGCCAAAATCTTCATGCCAAACAGTTCCCATAAAAAAACGAAACAACTACTACAATTAAGTAGAAGTCAGATTCGATTGGTCACAGGCTTTCTCACAGGACACTGCAGAGTCAAAAAACACCTGATGACAATGGGCATAACACAAGACAACACTTGTAGGCTATGCAACGAGGACGCAGAAACAGCGGAACACATATTATTGGACTGCAACTGTTTAACCAAAACACGTCAACGTTATCTAGGTAAATTCTACCTCGAAGCAGCAGACATAGCTGCCAGCACACCCAAAGAGCTAGCCGCCTTTATTACAAACTGCGGCATCATGGATGAGCTATAAATGGA
The DNA here is from genome assembly GCA_949372485.1 of Cheilosia soror. Classification (NCBI taxonomy): domain Eukaryota; kingdom Metazoa; phylum Arthropoda; class Insecta; order Diptera; family Syrphidae; genus Cheilosia; species Cheilosia soror. The sequence goes on along the minus strand of OX443561.1, from coordinate 75,674,428 downwards.
GGACATCACAATAGGCCCACTTGTGGCCGCAGTGATCTGGGATTTACTATACCACCTCCCCTCTACAATCTACAATCTACAATGCCCAAAACACATGTGCAGACATTCTGAACGCTTCACTGCAAGCAGTACTGCATGCAGATGAAACAGATGTAATGTAAGCAAAGCCACGGGTGATTGCTAGTATCCTTAAATTTGAAATAATGCAAGCAAGATAGATATGAAGGAATAAAACTGGAGAATTGAATCTATGGAAGACGTTTCGAAATTTATTTTCAATATTTAAAAAAGCTGTCAGTAAATCAATAGCCAGAAAGGTATATACGTAGCTGGTTTGTTTTACTGAACATCTATCTACGCCTGAAATTCTTAAAAAAAAAAAACGAAACACTTATATTTCAGCTCACTAACAGAACTTATACGAAATCTAAATTTTGTTTCGTGCGAGTCCTTTTGTTACTTTTTGCATTCGCTAGAGTTTTAGAAACTGTGCAACTTAGATTGCATACTTTAAGATTAATCTGTACAGTTTGAGGACATTATTTTTAAGAGCTCCTCAATATGTTTAATTTTTTTAATTTCTACTTTTATTTGTTCTTAATCGTTGATCATAATTTATTAAACTTATGCAGGGGTGGGATTCTGTAAAAAAACGAAACGAAAAACGCTTTCGCATTTCAAAAATCGAAAGAAATCACGCGAAAGCGAAAGTTTGCTTCATGTATCCTTTCGTTTTTTTTTCTTCGTAATCGTTTATAGGAAGGTGTGTAAGTTAAAGTTGCATACTTTTACGGTCGTTTTTTTTAAAGTTGGAGAAACTTTTGTTTTTAACAACAGCACCTAAATTTGCATTTCTGATTATCATTTAATTTTAAAATAGTTTCTTTATTTCGTTGATTAAAATTAAGGCGAATAAACCCGAGAGAACGGCAATACAAAAAACACCTATTATAGCAACAACAACGTAAATACTTAGGTTGTTTTTCTTCTCTGTTCCATTTGGCGGATATATCGCTGAGTTGCCGCAAGTAGTGTCATTCTTTTAGAGTTACATGAAGCAAACTAAACGAAAACGTAAACGAAATGGCTTTCGTTTTTTTTTTTTTGCTTTCGCGTAAACGAAAATTCCTTTCGTTTTTGGAGTTACATGAAGCAAACCGTTCGTGCAAACGAAAACTATTGAACGTTTTCATCTCACAGAATCCCACCCCAGATTTGGGTTGGTTGAAACTCACTCCCACAGCGGTGGGATTCTGTAAAATACGAAACGAAAACCGCTCTCGTTTTCACTAAACCTGGGGCCAGATTATGTAAAATACGATCGAATGTTACTGTTTCGACAATAGCTGTCTCTGTCTATTGCCACAGATATGATAGAGACAGGTTTAGTGAAAACGAAAGCGTTTTTCGTTTCGTTTTTTTACAGAATCCCACCCCTGTCTCTATCATATCTGTGGCAATAGACAGAGACTGCTTTTGTCGAAACGATATCGTTCGATCGTTTTCATTTTACGTGATCTGGCCCCAGTTTTTTCAATCTACAATGCACCCCGACCCGTAAGGAAAATTTGCTAAAGATATTGGATAAGGTCATCGAAGAACGGATAGCCTATTGTGCGATGTCTAGTTTTACCAACTTACGAGTAGCTACAGCTGGATAACATCAAATAATGTTCCTTCCATACTCATTAGCGTCCCCGCAGCTCCTACAGTAGCTATAATTGGGAATAGTAAGCTTGGCTACGTGCGTATCTATTCACGTGTGGTTCATGCTTATGCCCGTCAGTAAATTGATGTTTGCACGTAGTTTTAAAATGAGGAAATGAGGATCTCTGTTCTAGCTCTATTGGAACTTTGAAAGTTTTTATAATTGCGTGCTAAGGATTTTACTTTACTGGAAAAAATGTGCCCAAAAACAAGATTAGCGATCTCCGGCCCATCAAAAATATTTTTGTTTTTCTTCAGCGCTTACTCAGTGGTTATGAATACAATTTTTAAGATTGCACCTAAAAGTAGACTCTTGTAGTGAACTTGCACTTGACCTTCGATTCGCCATTGAATACTAGGCCATCAGTTATTATTGAATACAACAGAGAGGTTGACGCCGCCGTAATGCGTTTTGTTGTTGCTTACAAAGTTTGACTATCTCTCGAGACTTCATTCCGTTTAACAAAAGTTGAAGATAAAGTTTGATTAATTCCGATTATATTAACAAATTGAATGGCTTTTTGCAATATCATACTTAACACTAGGGTTTCTAAATCTTTTGAAAAAAAAGTACTATAGAACTACTCGACCGATTTAGCCCATTTTCAAAAAAAAAGTCTTCTCACAAATTTTTGACGCTATCGTGTTTTCCACAGACAGACAGACGGACATGGCTAAATCGATTCAAAATTTGATCCTGATTCTGAATGTATATATTTTTGGGGGTCTCCGGTGACCCCTTCTTGGCGTTACTAATATAATTACAAAGTTAATATACCTTCCTGTGGAGGGTATACAAAACACTGCACTCAAATCCTTTCAGTAAGTTCCAAGTAAGTTAGATACAAAAGGGTAGTAAAAATAAAAAAAAATCACAAACGGGACAAATATTATTATTTTCCTTGTTTCCATTTATGTATCCCAGTTGAATATACCCTATTCTGTTTAAGACACTTCCAAGGAAAATTGGAGTATTTCACTTTTCCACCCTTATAGCCAGTCAACAACCTCAGTCGGGATTTTATCATTTCATTTGTTTGCCATTTCAATAATTGTCTCATTACGGCCGGGCCCAGCTCCCGTCTTGACTACCTCTCGTTTCGCCGCAAAATATCCTTTTCGAACGGTAAAGGAAAATAAAACGAAAACCGAACGTTAAATTCAATAAAAAGAGCGTAAATAAAAATAATGTTCTTTATTTTTTGGCCGCCTCCTTTTGCATAGTATTGGAAAATTAAAAAATTGCTTTGCAGGAATAGCCTACAGCTACAACCCCCTCGAACGCAAAGTACAAAGGCGACCGACAAGGAGTTAAAAAAGAAATCAACGAAGGAGAGTATTTACTTTTTTTTGTTGTTGCTTCTTTTCGCCCGTAAAAAAGGATCAATTGAATTTGTGCTACCACCTCCAAGCTGCAGGCCCTATGGACTATAGACGCAGTTGCTTTATTTTCCTTTGCACTTAGTTTGTTGGTTTCGTTTCATTGTGTTTTGTATGCGGTCTTTGGTTTTGGCCAGGCCTATAAATTTAATTTATTTGAAAGAGAGAACTTTACTCGGAATCACATTTCAATAATTTCGTAAATGTATTCCCATGTAGAGATGTAGAAAAAGTGTTGGTTTGTCTATGCGTCTTGCCAGGCTAATGATGGGGAAAACCATTGGACTTTGGTGACTTTCTCAAAAGAGTTGATAATTTGCCAAGTTGACAAGGGAAATTAGTAGAAATGACCGAAATTTTCATTAGATATGGTGGCAGGCAGAAAAAGTGTGAAAAGTTTTTTTTTTTTTTTTTTTTTGTTTGTCTGTTTACTTAGTCTTTTGGCTCGGGATTTCACAACATTAAGGGTGGCAGAGTCGGGTCGGTCATTGTGTTTATATTTGGGTTGGCTCTACGCGGTATTATAGTGTTTTTGTTTTGGGTTCCCTAAGCTATCATGACTTGAGGAAAAATGTAATCAGAGTTTAATTTGTTGAACTTAAAGAGGCAATTTTAAAGTTGCTACATTGTTTTGTACTTTACTGGGCTCGTAAAGGGTGCTGAACGGGATGAGATTTAGGCGGAGTACTAATCTGATGCATTTTAAATGTATTTTGCGGGGTAATTGTATGAATTCGACATTAAAAATTCGCAGTAGGTACCTAATTGGGGGCAGTAAAAGTGACAAAAGTCTTTATAAATCAATAGTATGGTAGTTTAGGGAAACGACCGACGAGGGCTAAGAGCTTTCCACATATCAACTGATTATTTTCCTATGACTGAATATTTTATAAATGAGGTGACAATTTTGTGAAAATTTAACGATTTTGAATCTGTGGAATGAAGCTTAACGATGGACAATCGAGTGTAAAATTGTTGTCATAACAGTTCGTTTAAGTGTCAAAAGCTCAAGTGTCAGTGTAGCAACTTATTTGAGGCATGACGCCCCAGGGTTAGACACAAAATTAACACCGTTAACGGAGAATTTGTCGGTTGACAATGGCAGACAATATACAAAAAGAAGTTGAGCAACTTAGATAAATGTGCTTAATTCGAATGACAGCAAGAGTAACAGACATTGATTCAATAAGACGCTCAACGATTCGTGATCCAAAATCGCGATGCCGGCCGAAACGTTTGGATGTCGAACCAGCGAATCCCACAGGCGAACCAGTTTAAGGGTCATGATCTCTCTAAACCAGTTCATACCCTCGCCGATAAAGAAAGAAACAAAAGAGACGTTTATAAGTCATACTCATTTCATTGTCAATATTGCTCTCGAGTTAGGAGGAGCTGAGTCTTTGACGAACTCGATGAGTCAAAAAAGAAAAGAAAAAAAGAGTCTATATGTATAAACGACACCTGCGAACTTCACAATGAAGTCCTTCAAGCGGAAGTTATTGCCATTGACAAAGCAGCAAAAAATTATGCCCACGAATAATCTTAACACATCTAAGACTGGCTTTTTAAACAGTCTAGAGGTCGGCTATCAAAACAATAGAAGAGAGTCTTGAACGCTAAATGACAGGTTGACAGAGGGGAACTACTGCTAGATTTCCGCAAACATAATAATATTGGCGAGAGTGAAAAGGCAGACGAACTGCCATGAGTAGGGGTCGGCGTTCGGCGCAAGATAAATAACTACATCAACAGAGATCCCAATTCGAGTAGAGAAAAGGAACATTGATCAGACTTTAAGGGGACCAGTTAATCAAACTTCTTTCAATCATAAACATATTTATGAATGAATAACTTTGGAGTGTACGATCACAATTAGTGTTGGACTCGACTCCAGTAATGCGTTTCGCCCCGATGTGGTGGGTGGGCTCATCAGTAGACGACCACCACATCTGTTCTAGACGCACTGTTTGCTCGATTTTCAATCAACAAGTGACTGTGAATCATACCTCAAGACGAAGGGGACCAATTGACACCACCTACTGCAACACTTACGACTGTGTAATGTGTCACAATGCCAGCTGGTAATGGATAAACCCCAAATCCGTATCTCACACTTGTTTTATTTTGAAAAATGTATCCCTAACTCTTGGAGCACTCGAGACTCAAAAAACAGTCTTTTGTACTGGCAAGCAGAAGTGTAGTCGTTGGAGAAACTGTGATATTGGTCAATCTTCGGTTTTTCTGTTTCCCGCTCGAACTAAGCCACCTGGATTACTGACAGGCTATCTTACCCCTACACCATAGCCACCGTCATCTTAATGTGTACTCGCAGGCCACGGTGCCATATATACAACGGGAATGTTACATCTATTCACTGACTAGACTACTGCAGCAGCTGTCAAAATATAGAAGAAATGGAGACCATCTAACAATTACTTTCTAAATACCCAAACATTCAAACAAGTTTTGAAAACACACCTTTTGGTGACCTAGAGGACAAGTTCCAGTGCAGTGACAAACACAATCCAGTTTTTTAGAAGCTTATTTCGGACATAGACCAATCTAAGTAAAGCTTAAAGGAATTCGTTTCAAGACGAAAAATAACTGCACGACTTGGAAAACATAAGGGAACACAATTATTGACAAAAAGGCCCTCATGGAAACACCAGCACAGAATTTATCTTATTATTTTATCTTATCTAGTAGTACGTACGTGAACCATATTCGTCACCAAATGTACGATTTTCTACTGGAATATGTACCAACAAATCAATAAGGGTATTCACTTAATCTGATAGATTTTTGCAGCTCGTAAAATTCTGCGGTGCTTTAAGTGAACAACCCTCGGAAATGTCATTGCGTAAATCGACTGTCAAGTAATCAAAATTAATTTTTTACTTGAATTAGTACCGTAATTTTGAGATCTTCCCAAAAAAAAAATTTGGAAACAAAGAAACAATTTATACGACTGCCAGTCAAGGTTAGGTTAGGTTAGGTTAGGTTGAAAAGGGGTATGAGAGAGATGTCTCATACGGCACTAGGCACCATAAGAGCCCATCGCGATCAATTGCAGTGACCTAAAATGAAGGTCTAGAAGAAGACCTTTAAACGAATAACTCCATCTCCTGTTTTGTCAGTTTTTCCAAACTTGTTTACCTACTTTTTAATCGAATTGCATTGACAGGTAATTTTTTCAGTCCAGTTAATAGTTTTGTACTATATTGGGAAAAATTATTTTAGAGATCTAGAATAGAGTTTGTCATAGTCATCTAACAATACATGGAAGGCGGCCATTTTGTGTGCCTTATGCACAATAGTCATCTACCGTTCAGTGGAACGCTGGTGACATGAAAGCGCATTTGACTGATCTCTAGAGACAGGACAAATTAATGACAAACTCTATATACACCCAAATTGATAGTCGTGCGCTGATAGGCGACTTGCGGTCAAGGGTTTTCGCATTTAGTGAGATATTAGTTATTGGACTTTGACGTTCGACTACTACTGTTGGCAGGATACAACAGTCAACAAAGTTTAATTTAAAAAGAAACCCTATTGTACTAAAAATGTACAAAAATTGACAGGAAGGCGCATTGCGATTTTCTACATTCCTTTAGGGCCACTTGCACCAAATCATTGGATATCTAAATAAACTTCTGAATAACTAACCATAGATAAACCAATAAATAGTTACATCCCGTCTTCGTGTTGCACCTTTGCAAAATTGTGCCTGGATAAGTAACCTTCGATTATTTTAAATTTGACAGTACTATCAGTACTAAAAACGCAAAAAAATGTGTTGCCACTTTCTGTTGTTTTGCTGTTGTTTCTAAAAATGTAATGTTCTTTGGTTTGAGTTCAGCTATTGCATGCGAGTAACCCTATGTATTATACGACATGCTGTCGATTAGATTCATGCACTTCTATCATATTGCCGCATGTTATTCGCTGACTACCAGTCGCATAGAATAGTAGAGCACACAACAATCACAAACATCTCTCACGAAATGGTTTTCTCTATAGAATATTTCTCGGTTATAAAAGTAGCTACATATTTTTATAAAATCCACAATTTCTTCATCATCGTCGTCGGAAATTAAATTAATTTCTTTATTTCTTGATTTTATTTTTTACACTACCAAGTACCTACTTGACATTTTGTTTTACTATTTGACGTTTGTGCACGACTATCAATCAGCCTTTCGAGACTGGATAAATATTTTATCAATTTATCCACGGATAGATAAACAAGTGTACATCTGCAACCAGTGTTGCCGGAAAGAAAAAAATTAAGGTAGTAATGCAGCCAAAAGAGAGGAATATTTGAAAAAAAAAAAAAAAAAATAGGAGTACAGAAATTTTTCACGGAAATACCACAAAAATGTCAAATTATTGAAAAAGGACATTATTTCGACTATGTTCCTCGGAATACAAATAAGCCACAACTAAATTGTTGGTATCTCTCAGTTCGTTGAAGAATGCTCTAAAAGATAAGATATTCTCTTGAGAGTTCATTTTACAATTTTGCAGTAGCAAACCCATTTCGACTTTGTGGGGAACTATGTTTTATAAATAGGTAATATCTCTCGAACAATTTTTTTTTTTGGAGAGTGTAAAATTAGCAATGAGCCGTACTCACATCTCTAGGTAAAACTAGGCTAGTAAAGGTAAGGCAGTTTATCCGGGAATAAAGGGAGAAATAGAAAACAGAAGATGAGGTAGTGAAGGTAAAACGAAAATGAGAGGGTGCAGGAGCAGAGGGCCTGCATGGGTAAATCTTCGCGCGCGAAGTATAAAAATGAAAAAGAGGCGATTGTCACTGAAGAAAAAAAAAAAAAAAAAACGGTCCCTATCGGATGATACGGGAGCGAGTAGCACACAACCATCTTCTATATAAGAGACCCACGAACTTTTTCAACAGTGTTCTGTTTAGTTGCGTCAGTAGCTTGAGTGCAGCGTGGGTGATCGGGCGCTCGTACGTGAGCATGAAATCGACAAGTTAAGCAAAAACAAGTACAGTGCTCATAACAAAAAAAAGTCAGTCTTATTTTCGCTGTTGTCCCCACGTCGCACCTTCCCAAGCTATACATCAGGGAATTACCCTGGATGGGCTCTATTTCAAGTCGGAGATCTTCTTGGTATTTTGACCTGAGCGATCGTCAAAACCCAAGACGCCTACGGCCGTTTGGGACCTGGTCTCGTTAATTTGAACCGCTCGGGCTAACCAAAATTGCTGAAGCCATCACGAGCCTGGGTATCCTGGCGACCGCGAATCTGTCGCACCCAGCCAGCCAACACGTCACCGGCTTATTTCGTTCTCTGTTCCACCCGTGAACGGATACCTATCTGCATTGTCGTCTCACAACATTGGGCGAGAACAAGCTCGTATACGCCATACCGAACCCATTAGAGGCAGTGCCGACGACCCCAAAATCAGCAGCCCATTGGAGCTTTCCATTTGTGTGCACTGTGCATCCTGCAATCCGCCAATCTAATTGCGCAGCCTCCGCACCGCCTGATTGCACAATCGCATGCGAAGTACCACATCCCACAAGCTCCCGCCACCACCACAGGAAGTAAAGTTCAGGCAAAACACTTCGGACGACACGTGAACTATTTAGCGCTTCATATGCCTCAATCTTTTCACCTGACGCAGTTCTGCTATCCTCACCAACAACTATCAACACAATCTCACCCTGCACCTGTAAGACCAGCACACGCTAGCCCTCTTAAATTCGGCATAAACACCAGACAAACCTGACCACCTTACGTTTTTATTAAAAGCTAAGTATTCTTTCTAAATTTCTTTCAATTGTAAAGTTCGCATATTTACCTAAACTGTATATTTAATCAATCTTATAAATAGCAATCGTTCGTATGTATACGCTACATTCGTGTACAATCACCGGTATATAAAATCACCAATTGCAAATAAGACAACTAATATCTACGACCAAGCATCCTTCGGGCTGGAGAAATTGCGCGCAAAGTCACCACACCCCTGGATTAAACAAAAAAAGAGAATAAACGAAAAAAAAGTAATAAACAAAAAAAATTGGTAAGTCCATTCAATCTTTAATATAATATACATATGTGTAACAGCGAACTATTTTTTTTGTGGTATACTTCATTCCTTTTTTTATATATACATTAGGGTGGTCCTTATTCCTAAGAAAACATTTTTTTTTCTTTAATTTCGCGGGGCACCACGTCATTTGAATATATACCATAAGAAAGTATTTCAGTATTTTTTTTCGAATTTTTTAAGTGACATTTAGAGTTCGCTACCAAGGTTTGAAGTTTAAATAAAAAGGCAAGATTTTACTTTACTGCCCATTCGAAAACATTCGAAAATAACGGTTTTTTTTGCACAGTCCGATTGATTTCAGTGCCCTAAACACAAATCTGAAAAAAAAATTGGCTGTCTCTCACCGTTTGGGCGTGGCACGCCCCCAAAGTTTCAAAAATACCATATGAAATAGTACCAAAATTTCAAGAACGGAGTGTATTGGATTGTGATGAAACTTTTTTTATAAGTTAACTGCACATTTAGGGAATATAAAAAAATTAATTTTACAAAAATTGGACACTCCATTCCTGAAATTTTGGTACTATTTCATATGGTATTTTTTTAACTTTGGGGGCGTGCCACGCCCAAACGGTGAGAGACCGCCAAATTTTGTTTGAAGATTTGAATTCAGCGCATTAAAGTCAATCGGAATAAACAAAAAAAAGTATTTTTTTCGAATGGGCAGTAAAGTAAAATCTAGCCAATAAAAACTCAAAATCTGTATTTGTTAGATTCTTTTATTTTTATAGCCAGGACATAAAAAATATTACAAAATTATTGTTTTTGTTACTATGAATTAAGTAGATATTTCAATCATTTATTTTTAAGATAGAAGGGTTGACTTGTTAGTATTAGGGAACTTTTTCCTCTTACTTACTCTTACTCTTTTACCAACAAAAGCAAATATTGCTTTTTGTTCTTCATTGGTTGTAATTAGTTCTTCATTGGTTGTAATTAGCTAGTAGCTTTACTGAGTCCGCTACTTGTAGACACCATTGTAAGTTGAAACACGTTACTATGACTTTTACAAATAAAACACGTGAGTTTTTCCTCTTAGGGAGCGAAATAAAAAGACGCGTGGCTAATAACATAGCCTAGATGAAACTGACTTGGCTATACTTTATTTTAAATCAAGAAGAACATGGTACATAATAACAACATCGAACGATGCTGTTCCGTTTCTACTAGATAACCAAAATACCGTTTAACGCACTTTGGTAGCTTAACAACTAGAACTAAAACTAGGTCATAATTATATGGGTATATAACGGTACAGAAGAGAGGTCGTGGGTCGGAAGGGATAAGAACCGATTGTCTATGAGAGTTTCACTTGCATGTAAAATGTAATATAAACAATTTAACACCTAAATGAAACATGAGTGAAACCATCATTTAAGCTGTCCTTCAACGCTTTTTGTAAAAACTTTGACAGCTGGTAGCGACCTCTAAATCTTAACAAAAAAAAAAAAAAAAAAAAAACTATTTCATATTTAGAGGTATATAATCAAATGAGAAAGTGCCCCGGGGATAATTCAAAAGTCGAAAAATAAGGACCACCCTAATATACATATTTAAATACTAAAAGATATAACTATTATTGTTCAGTATCATCCAAAAAAAAAAATTGAATCAATATTATCATTCATTATTATCGGTGGTCAGAATTGTGAATTAGATTGACTGTGCTTTTTGTCAGTGGTGAATTTGGTTGCGATCTTATGTAATCTAATCGAATATAAGTGAACCCTGCTCTGCTGGGCAATTCGATAATTTTGATAGAGGTGAATAGCTTGAAACGAATGAGAGAAGAAGAGTGCCTAACTAATCAATTTTAAGAGCAAATGTGTTGAATTCTAATGAATATTAATTAGAGCTTTTATTGGTACTTGTGCGTATTACATATAAGTAAAGCAAATACCGAATTTTGGCCGATTAGTTGAAGATTGGAAGGGGCAATAGATTTAAAATTTGAATGCACAAAGAATTTTGATAACATTAAATTATATAATAGCTGTAACTTAAGATAAGTTTTGTTATTAGATATAGGTTTTTCTTGAATAAATTTTTGAATTGAAATGTTGATAGAAATGATACTGAATTAAATCGCTTTTTATTGTTGATGAGAGAAAGTTAACTAGAATGCGGCACAATTATTTTTTTTTGTTGTTGCTCGGAAGGTATCATTTGAAGTGAACATGAAGTAAGTTTACGACGGTTTGGATGGATGAGACGGTGAGTTAGGGTGCGCGATGAATTAAGGTATGGGGTGTATTTATGTTAGGGGCTGTCACAAGTATCGAGTGAGTGGTAGCCAAGGTTGTCTCCCTAAGATCTGGGTCTAGGTGAAATGGGGTGGGCATACTCAAGAGAGCCTTCATCATCTTTCGCTCTCACCTCACAGAAATATGTTATCGTATATTTGACAGTGTCTCTGATACCCAATCTTGGAAATTTTCGCGCTTCTTTTTTTATTTACATATTACAGATAACTCCATCAAATCTAGGCATGGAATCGTAACAACGTCCACTAGTTCAGCAACAAAGAATCCCCCCCAATCCGACGAGCTAGGACGCGCGGGTGCTAGCATGCCTACGTTGCTTGGACGTGGACACCCTTCTATCGTTGCTACCCGGACTGGGCTCGCGGAGTCCTGTGGCCGTGAGGCATAAGGTTAGCATAAGCGGTAGAAGGTTTTTGGATCGGTTGTCTATTCTTTTTATGTTTTCTACGATGCAGATAAGATCTGTTGAGGATGAAAGTTTTAGTCCTTGATCCCAGGATTCGTTACAACTTTTGGTTTTTTGTGCGAAATGTATATAACCAATGTAGAATTGAAAGAATTTGCTCAGGAGCAAAATAATTATGCCGTTGAAAGCAGATTTTGATGAGAACATTCATTAATGTGAGATCTAGTTTATACACTTCGGTATTTTTATTATTTGTTTGTATTGTAAATTTGTGAAAATAAGGGTGCAGTTCCGAACTTTACATACAAAAAACCTCGCACCCACTCCAAATCCTACAGTGACCCCAAGCAGGGGGTTATACATATCCCACTGTTTATATGTAGGTATACGAGTATATATTACCAGCAGACCCGGCGAACTTCGTCTCGCCCCAATTTAATGCCTTCAGATAAACTCCAGAGTAATAATAAAACACAGATAATGTAGTTCAAATTTCAATGTGATTTTTTTTGAATGGAATCGAAATCAGTAGAGAGCGATGTGATAAACATGATTTGTTTTCCGGCGCAAAAACAAACAACGAAAACTGTCTGCCAACACGCGAATTAGCATCGTACAGAGGAAAACAGGGAAATTCGAGATTAATCCCACATACTTCCAACGATTGGCGTGCGATTTATTGATTGTCAGCGCAGAAGCCAATCGCGGGGAACTGGATCCGCTTGAATTGGAATGGAAGATCAGTTGGAAATCGGAATTCGTGGGATGAGGACTTTCTCCCGTTTGAATTTGCCCTTGATGATCGTCGCTTGAATCAAATTGTTCATCAGTTTCTTGACGGACAACCGCGTACCGTTGCACAATTTTGGATGATTCAGATTCCGCAACATGATTATAATCGATCCCACTTTCAGCTGTGAATTATGCGGTGGAGTTCCTGCTCCTGGCACATCAAGCGAGTTTGAATGCCCGCAACCCACTTGGATAACCTCACTTTTTACACGCAAACTTATTTTCTGAATAAAATTATCGAATTGAATTTGAATTGATCGTAATGCTGGTACCGTTTGCGGATGTAATGCGCGATATACGACTATCCGGAATGTGTGTATAATAATACGCAATACATACAATAGAAAATGACAATGGGAAAAGGACACCTGGCGCCATCTATTATTTATGTCGTTATGTCTCCATCCAAAATGCACGTAAAACGTCTTTTATCACAATGAGTTTCACTTATCCGAAATTTTCCAAGCTTCACAATGAATTTTCTACCTTCACCATCGTTCATCAAATCATGCGATAAAATGCAAAATTTCGTCGACAAAATAAATGAATTTTTTGCGTTTTTTCAGAATTTTCTATTTTTCCATTCGAAAAGCCATTCCGGAACAATTGCAGAAAATCCCACATTACATGGGAATTAAGTCCACTTCGTTTTTGAAACAGTTTAAGTCCACTTCACGAAAGTGGTTTTATTTCCCACTAGGTGTTAACTACATAAGTCCCTCCTCAGTAGACTTAGTTCCCGGGCGACTTATTTCACTGCACCCATTTTTATAATCCACATATGCAACCCACTTGTTTGGGGTCACGATAGGATTTGTAGTGGGTGCGAGGTTTTTTGTATGAAAGGTTCGGAACTGCACCCTTTTTTCTGATTTCCTGTTAAAAATAGGGACTGAGTATAACAAAAATTATATGAAAAAATACAATTAGATAAATTAGACTATTATCAGTTGAAAATATTTTCTGTTTTATTCTATTCGTCTTTTTTCTTTTTGCATAAGTCTTTATTTCATGGCACCGATTGTTGTTTTGTTGATTGCAACCAGCTAAGTGTTAAAGGTGAAGTCTTAAAATGATTTAGCAACCGCAAAGGTCCCTCCAACTAATGTATCAAAAATCAGTATATGCACATTATGCAAAAAAAAAATCGAAGACCTTCGTTCTTCGTAATGTGTCCTAAAGGTAACCCTGCGTTGGGCGGCAGAAAAACAAAAGCAAACTAGAAACATGGAAATCCCCTGTTTGACGACAGTTTGGAAGATAAAAGTAGGTACAAACTACTGCCAAATTTGCATTAAATTTGAAATGAATTAAATTTATTAAGGTTGAAATTATACTTTGCTGCAGGTGTAAGATATTTTAGGTCTTAAAAAAAAAGGAGTACGAATGTGAAAGGAGGAGTACGGGAGTATGGAGGTGTAGAAAGGAGTACAATACTCCTATGGGAGTACTTTCGGCAACGCTGTCTGCAACACAATTTCTACCTAATCAGCGGAATAGAGCTAAAGAGTTAATAAAACAATAAATACTGCTGTCAAATAAGTTTGGTGCAAGTGGCCCTTATCGGTTAACCTCAATCAGCGGTGAAGGCATTCTTAAAGGGTTAATCGATATAGAATTATGTGAGCTTAAGCTAGTGTCAAATATGGACGAATGTTCTTCCAAACAATTATTTAAATGCTCCGCTAATTCTGATCGTGACGGCAATTAATATACTGATGTAATTGGAAGTTGGCTTAAGCTAGATGGTTCTCCAACAAGTGTTCGATTTGCAATCAAAATGTAATCATTTTAAGGCCAGTTGTAATCAATGTCATGACAACCATCAAAAATCTAGTTTCTGAGTCCAAAGTTTTAGAACGCCAGTCATAGAAGTCTGGCAGTTGCATAATTTTTTTCCCCAAACTTTGCCCAACGAAATATGTACTTGTGAATGTAAATTTATTCAACTTTAAGGCACACGTCATGCAATTCGAAAATCATTCAACGTATTCCATATACGAATAAGGAATTACCAACCAATCCATTACATTGCAAACAGCAATCGAATCCAAATCAGATTCCCCATTCCCAGCTGAACACTGCTGACGAGTTTTCACTTCATGTTCGCAAAAGTGCATTTCAGCCCTTTTTTTCGCTTTATTATTCAGCGCTGAATAAAAACGAGAACGCCAGGCTGCGCGCATATACCGTGTACAGTCTTTGGCCAAAAATAAATTGAAACGAACTCAATTTACGATCTCCTGTGCATAAGCACTTCCAAACTGATGTCGGTTAATCAAACTCCAATAAGGCATTGCAGCAGTACGGAGGGCGTAACTTAATTTTCTCATCCATGGAATGGAAATTCAATTTTTTACGATTGCATAACACAAGGGAGTGGATATCATCCTTTTCTGTTTGTTTACTTTTAGTTCGGCAAGCATACTTAAAAATGAATCGTTTCTGGGTTGTCTTTCGTACTCACCCCCAGCAGATTCCGTGGCACGTATCCTTCCTCGCCGCTTGTGTTCTTCGCCCACCACCACTCACGTTCGGCATCGTCACCTTTCCGCAGAATCGTTAATCGATCGTTGACAACAAAACTCAATTCGTCGGGCTGTTGAGCATCGTAGGAGAAGACTGCGTACACCTCCCCGCTGTGGAGGATGCCGAGCTTTTCTTGGATACCTGTGGGTTAGTCGGTGATTAAGGATACAAAAAAAAAGAATGCAATGTGGCACAAGGACTACTTACTGTATAGGTATTCGGAGCATCCGTCGAATCCCTCTTCGTCCTCCTCGCATTTCTCGGCTGGTGTCTCGTGATCCGAGAGCGTGGCTGCGAACAGGCATGCACCATATTCGACCAGGAACTTTACCATCGAGAGGTTGTTGCAGCTGGCCGCACAATGCAGCGGTGTCCAGCCGTCGGAATCTTGAGCGTTCACGTCACAGCCGAATTCGACGAGGAATCTAGTAGGAGAAATGTAACATTTTTAGGGGAATGTATAAAAGGGGTAGGTGTGGACTTACTTGACAATCTCAAAGTGTCCCGCACAGATGGCGTTATGCAGGGCGGTGATACCCTCGTCATTGGCCGCACTTGGGTTGGGGACCTGCATGGCAGTCTTTTTAACCAACTCCAGCTCGCCCTCGAGACTGGCGTCCAACAGCAGGGCCAAAGGATCAAAGCTTACGCGTCGCGCCAGTTTCGCTTTGCCATTCTCATGCCTCAGTCGATGTTTGACGTCGTCCGGAGAGATTTCTTCGCTAACCTGACTCGTGGCCACCTTGTCGGTCTCATCGACGTTGCCATTGCCGTTTACATCTACTTGCTGCGATTGAGTGACCGCGCTGCTGGGCTTGTCCTTGAGCTCCGCTCTGTCGATCTCTGGAAATAGGAAGGCTGGAGGCATCTCTATTCTGCGCGAATTGTACTGGTGAACTGGTTTCAGTCCCGAGGTAACGCATTTCAGTCGTGGTTGCTCTGATAGCGGCTGTTTTCGGATTGTCAATGGTTTAGCCTTGATGGGCAGGTTGTCGGGGTTATGGCTGCTCGCAACGGAGCTCGATTCCGTGGGTGGCTCAGATATGGGGGCCTTATTTATTACGCTAACTACAGTGGGGGCTGTTGAAACCGTGCCACCTTGCATCGAGCTATCCGATCCTGTTGGTGAGAGCTTGCTCGGCTTGGGTGGTAACGCGGGTCGCGATTTATCGTCTAATACTATACTGGGTGCGACCTTGTTCACCTTTGGACTGTGGGCGACAATTTTCGGAATAGAACTGGTTACCGAAGTCGGTGCCACGCTGCTGATCGGTTTTCGAGGCGGAACAACCAGGTTGCCCGATGGAATGTGGTGGTGAAGTGCCTTGGGCTTAACGGCAGGCTTGTCCTCTGTGCTCGCCTGTTGACTGGGCGCTGTCGTTGTCGTGCTGGTCGTAATCGCGGTAGAGATCGCCAAGGCAACAGATTTATTCACCGCTCCCAAGGGTGTGCTATGCACGGTAAGCTGATGGGCGGCGGCGGTCACTGACACCTCGCCAGCCTTCTCCGAGTCGCACTCATTGGACGCGCTTGTATTTTGTGGGGTTGCAGGCTTGATCGAGATGCTCTTCGGTATCTTACTACTATATGGCAGTGAAGTCGCCTTCGACGACACTTCAGAGGATGGTGATAGCGACGTTGACTTTTTGGCCACATCGATGCTATTGTCACTTTCGCTGCTGTCCTTGCCCAGCGGACTATGAAAAGCGTTCACAGCTGGCGTGGCTTTAGTTGTCGGCAGAGCTGATAGTTTCTGCCGCGCCAGCTTTGTTTCGTCGCTCTCAGCGTAGGACAGGTGGTTGACACTAACACTGGGATTGACGTGAGCCAGGTTGAGTTTGAGATTCGTCAAGTCCTGGATAAGTTGGTTTTGTTGATTCGTATTCGCCGTCGCTGCGGACTGTTTGACTATGTGGCCCGAGTTCACAAGCGCCGCTGTCGATGTTATGGCCGATTTTTGAGGCGTGTGGATGTACGGTTCGACGGCAGCTACATTGCCGCGGGGCACCACACGTTGCGATGGGTATACACTGTTTGAGGGACGCACACTCAGCGGGATGTTTGTGGAAGCCGTTGAAGATTGTTGCTGCTGTTGCGACTTATTAGTTCCCGGAGGCGACAATTTTTGTGCTGGCTTTAGTTGGGATGATATGGTGTGCTGTTGCTGCTGCTGCTGCGATCGTTCCTTGGGCGAACTCTGCGGACTGTGTTCTTGTTGCTGTAGGTGCTGTTGCTGCTGGATATTAAGGTTGGACGCCTTTTTCTTCTGCAGCCTCGTTTGTAGCTCAAATATCCGCTGATCCACCGAGCGCAGTTCCGCCTGTCGCTGTTGCAGAGCTTCCCGCTGTAAGTGCAGTCGAGCATCTTGTTGCAGGGACAGTTGGTTACGGTACTAAAATCAAATTACAGATGTCAGCCATAGACAGATGGCGGTTAATGTGTCAAATCTTACCATTAATTCTCGTCGCAGCTTCTCCAATTCGCGGGCTGCCTGCGTCGGCAATGGCTGACTGCCATTGCATCCTGCACTGCCTGGTATGAGATTAAGCGGCCCTCTTCGATCCCGCCGCAGGTCTTCAAGCTGTCTTGTGAGGGCTTCCACTTTGGCCACGGCCAGACTTAGTTCTTTCTCTTTTTCGCTAAAAAGCGCTCGAATCGAATCGAGGTCGTTACCTAAAAGAAAAAAAATTCCCAACTCAGTTAAGCAGCCTTTTAAAAGTTTCAAAAACTCTCTGTCAGATATAGGATTGTTGAACTTTCACTCAACGCAAAGTTGAATAGGCGAATGTCATCCAAATTGTTTTACGCATCGATTGACGCATAAATTATGCCACACTCACAGCGTGTAACCAGATTGAAATCGATAACACCAAAATGGATAAACAATCGAGAAACTTTTCCCTCCCCCCATCCAAACAAAAGGGTTAAGTCCTGTAGTCAATTTTTTCGACATTTTATTCACTGTTGATGTGATCAATTTTCAGTTGAAGCAGGAGAAAAGGAGACCCAGCCAATTACCCACGGCGCTGGAGTGTGTGCTGTGTGGATGCCTGCCCAAGTGGAAAACATCCCTCTCGAAGAAGAGCACTGCTTTGGCACTTTACAGCTCTGTGCCAAACGACCCGGCTACACCCTTCCATTCACATGTGTATAATGTATATGTGTCTGTATGTCCTTCGTCATCAAGAGCAGCCTCACTGCCCACGAAGTATCATTTATCATAAAGTATCACTCGCAAAAAAAAAAAGCCGGCAGGACAGCAAGAGGATAGTTCAAGGGGAACTGATCCTTGTGGCGTAAGCATCACACGTAGTCGTTTAAAAAAGCGCCCCACTTCTCGTCTAGTTAATATCAATATACATAGAAACTCACACCGACTACAGATTGTTCTCCGGCAGAGGATTCCAACCGGCGGCGGCAAAGGGATTTAGCATTCCAACCGTGAACGCATTGCGTGCAAGTCTAAATTTCGGAAATGCCAAAGGGATGGAAACAGTCGGAAATAGCCCCCCGCAGCGGCAATAATCTTTAGCCATAAGTGCCAGTCTCTCCTTTCACACACAAGTGTGTGTTGCTTCATCCTCTTTTGGTTCTGAACAATTGGGTAACAATGACAACTACACACAGAGTCTCGGAAGTGAATAAACATGACGATGATGCTATACAAGAAAACTCTATAACATAAATTTCTTTCCAAATTGTTGCGCTTGTCTTCTCCTTTGTGACGTTTGGGCCCCGTGTGTATATATACACTGTACAGCTCAGCTACAGAAGAAGACTCAGCTCTGACTGCTGAAAGTTTATGGAAAACTTATCGGTAATAAACTTAGTTTAACCTGACAGCACTTCTGTGTGGGAATTGGGTCTCTCTTGTGATGTGCAGAACTGCAAGTGAAGTTGGCGTAGTTATTCTGACTCTGGGTAGATTTTCGGAGGTAATCCCTTCAATTGATTAATAAATTTGTGCTGGGAAAGTTGGATGCCACATTTTTGTCCAAGGCATACCACTTTTAATTGGCATCTATACAAACAAACAGGCTAGAGGCCCTGTCGAAGGGCTAACGCATCCATAAAGCAAAACAAAGAGAAATCATCCGGATATTCCAATTCAGGGTGACTGCGACTACGACTACGACTAACCCTAAAACACTACATAATTCCTTGCACTGTTGGAATTTCCGTACGATTCGAATCGAGGTTTAATTGGAAAGGAAACAACTACGACTATTCCTACGAGCGCGTAAGGA
Organism: Cheilosia soror; assembly: GCA_949372485.1. Classification (NCBI taxonomy): domain Eukaryota; kingdom Metazoa; phylum Arthropoda; class Insecta; order Diptera; family Syrphidae; genus Cheilosia; species Cheilosia soror. The sequence continues at coordinate 75,655,015 of OX443561.1, read as the reverse complement.
GCAGAAGGTTAGTCTGCCGCACTCGTCGAACCTAATGCATCGGCAATTCTATACGTAGATAGATGTGGATATGAAATATCTCAAAAAAAATCTCTGAAATGCCTCATGCGGACGAACGTCTAGTAATAGATGAAAGGGAAGGCCATTCTTCTGCGAATAATATGCATCTTTGGATAGTAGATCGAGAGAGGGAAGCGATCCAAAGCAGGAATGTGGCATTTTATGCGGCAAACGAGAGAAAAATGAATTTTTTATTGAATTTCCGATTGGAATTCATTGAATTTAAATGAAGAAGGGAGGAAGGGACCCAGCTCACCGTCAATCGAAAGATATATCTACGGATGGAGTGGCAGATCTGGTAATATGAAAGATGCCATTCCAATCCTCAGCGCGCGTGCATCATGCACTGCACTTTCATCTTCATCCCTTCCGCTGATGTATACCCTTCTGCTCTGATTGACATCAGATCTAATAAATTCATATCTCCGGACTGGTGCGGATTCGATATGCAGATGTTGACAACAGCCATAGTCATAGCCATACTGCTGCCACCACACACGTCTCGAATGATTACGTTTCACAAGCGTTTATCGAAAATGCATGAATAGTTTAATTGGGGAACATGCTGTCGGGGGTACGGCTACGGATGTGTAGATACGCAGTTTTGAGTGAGGATGAAGTTGATTTGCATATATTTGGTGTTGTAAACTGTACACTCAATCAAATGTGAGATGGAAGATGTACTGCAATAAAATCACCCGAAGACGCCGCCGCCACCGCCATGTCGTAGCAGCTTTCTGTCATAAAGATGCAACTAAACATTGGCAGCGATGAGAGCTCACGTAGCTCCAACCAGCGCGCATTGACATCGATGACAATTTAACGCATTGTCAGTTACCTACCACTACCACCTATTGCTATTACACCTCTATAAATAGACAATGACGACGAAAGTAAATGGCAGTGCAAAAGGATGAATGGAGGGAGGGCGAGAAAGTGTGCGTGTACAGGCACTTTATTTCACCCAAAGTATTCAGCGTCATTTCAATTAAGCGTTTGAACAAAGGCTCCATCATTTTGGCACTAACGCCGCCGCCTTCGTCATCGTTTATTTGGCTGACTATTATGTCTCTGACTCTGACTCTGACTCACATGGCGAGTGTGTCTGTGTAGTGTATGCAGGAGTAGGAGGATGCAAAGTTGAATGGGAGAACTTGTGACAGTTTGCAATTTAAATTTCCTGTCTCTATTGATTGCGGTGTAGATGTTTTGAAATGGCGCAACAAGGTATAGAGGTGCACACACTCCATTCCACAGATTGCGGAGATGCATATGGGCGAAGAGATTTTCATTTTCGACTATAGTTGATGCTCGATTGAATTCAAAATGTTCATAGGCGCGTCAGTCATGTTTAAATTGTAATTGGTCGTAATTGACGACGGTGGATATGAGATTGGCTGGTCCTTTTGTCTTTTGTGTTTTTAGAGCGATTACATTCAAATTTTGTGAATCTGCGCTATAGGATTACTGGGAGATGTCATTTCTACTCATTATTAATGACCACATACAATGCATTTGGTGAGGGAGGGGTATTAATAAATGGTCTCTTTTGCAAGCATGCTGGATTCGCACCTATCGATCTTTGACAGAAGTCACATGGCCGTTGCTTCGCAATTTCATGGGACGGAATATGCAATGACACGCGATTTTGTGTAATTTTGCGCAAGAACTTCTTTTTGTTTCTCTATACTCCGATTCTAAGGATTCATAAATAGGTTTGGCTATTCGCGTGTCTTCTCTGAATCGCTGGGTATATCAAAATCGATACGCCTCTCCGACCATAGCAGCGTTTTCCAAGCAGAGGTCCAGGCAGTGACAACAGCAGCCCGTGAGTCTGTGGTAAGGGCAATACCACCTGAAGGTATTACGTTCTTTATCGACAGCCAGGCAGCAATAAAAGCCATAACTGCACCAGAAATAAAATCGAAGCTTGTGCGAAGCGCTGTCGCGAAGAACTGAATGCTCTTGGTACACAGCACAAGGTACCACTCTGCTGGCTTCCGGGACATGAAGGTATTTCAGGCAATGAGAAAGCAGACGAATTAGCAAGACAAGGTTCGACAGCTGTTTCAGAACAAGCTGATCCCTCTGTGGACATCCCGCCTTGCACACTAAAGCTTGAAGCAGGGAGGAACGCCACAAGAGAGGCGAACGCAAGATGGGACAACTTAAACATTTGAATGCTATGGCCGTCCTTCAACGAATCCAAAACCGAGAAGATAATGCGGAAGGATAGGAAATCCCTGTCCACCTCGTAGGTATCATAACAGGGCACAATACCCTGCGGTACCATATGAAGAAAATGGGTTTAACAGAAGAAGAACTTTGCTGCGGCGATGAGGAAGCTCTTGAGGATACAACCCACTTCCTATGTCACTGCCCAAGTCTCCAACACACCAGGTACAAATTCCTAGGAAGTAACTTCTTCAACGACCTGGACGAGCTTTCCAGCACATCAATAGACAAGATAATGAACTTCGTCAAATCAACAAGATGGTTTGTATGTAGCAGCACAGTAAGTAATTTGAATACAGGGTTATAATGGGTAAGGGACACCCTCTGAGAATCACAATGGGTCAGTATTGACACGGAGAAATCCTCGCCTAACCTAACCTAACCTAGGTTTGGCTATGTTTAGGCAATAGAAGAGACTAATCATTTCACAATTAAGAGGTGGACAAAAAAATCTGAGGGCAGTAGTTCAGTGGCTAGTGTGCTGGACTACTGTGCGAGGGGTTCCAGGTTCGATTCCCAGAAAAACACTAATTACATCTTAAGGTTTTTCACTGCGCCACCTCTCGCGAACGTCTGACAACATCAGCCATTCGGACTCGGCATAAAACTGTAGGTCCCTTTCACTCGTCCCAAAAAAGAACTCATACAAACGAATGGGTGTCTGTGGTTGCCTGTTGCGCCAACTATTTATTTTACAATAGATCTGGAGCGCACTAATTTCACAATCCACCAACTGACCAATAACACAACGAAGTGGTACAAAGATGGGACAAAAACTGATGCGGACAACTGGAGCGGCCCTTTATTCCTACATTATTAAGTTTTAGCTTTTTTGGGAATACCTATACTAAAACTCTAAATCGATCCATCAGCCTGACCAATCCTACAGGAAAACTCGGCATTGCTCCTTCCATCACTCTTGAATAAGACCCCGAGATACTCAAACTTCTCCACCTGTTTCAATGGGACTCCACTAACATGCAAAGTGCATTGAACAGGCGTTCTAGAGACGACCATCACTTCAGATTTGTTCACATTTACTTTCATCTCAGCTTCAACACAAACGGCTACAAACCGATCGAGTGCGCGCTGAAGTTCAGTCTGAGAGGACCCAAGGATGACCAAGTCATCAGCGAAGAGCAAATGACTTATCCTCAGATCTCCCAATTCGAAACGTTCCTCGCCAAGACTGCGCTGTAACATCCAGTCCATATAAGTAATGAAAAGGAGAGGAGACAAGACGCACCCCTGAAGAAGTCCAACGCCCACAGAGAAAGGTATTGATTAAACGCCGTTTACCCGAAGTCGAACACAGCTTTTACAGTTTGTGTAAAGAGATTGAATGGCTCTCAAGAGAGAGCCGTCAATTCCATACTCCTGTAATACACTCCAGAGTTTCCCTCGAGGGACTCGGTCGTATGCTTTCTCCAAATCTACGAAGCAAGCGTAAACAGGTGTAGCATACTCCCAAGCCTTCTCAAGTACCATTCTGAGAGTGAATAACTGGTCGGTTGTGCTTCTGCCGGGACGAAAACCGCACTGCTCATATCCTAATCGTGCCTCGACCACAGCTCTGCAACGCGTTTCCAGCACCTTGGCAAAGACTTTTCCGGGGAGACTTAAAAGTGATATACCCCTGTAATTGGAGCAATCCCTTTTATCCCCTTTCTTGAAAAGGGGCGCAATCACCCCAATCTGCCAATCGCTGGGAATTTCGCCGCATTCCCAGGCCACTTTAATGACACGAGCGTGCCCTTTGACTCCCTCTTCACCTAAGGCCTTGAGCATTTCTGGCCGGATTTCATCCACTCCGGCAGATTTGCCAGCTTTTAGCGATTTGATCGCAAAAGTGACTTCCTCTACCGTGGGACTATTTTCCGCCCTGCTTAAGGCGATGGATGTGTCATCCTCAATGCCCTGGATTGGATTGAGCAATTCGGAAAAGTGCTCGCTCCATCTGCGCAAGATGTCCTCATCATTAGAAAGAAGTGTACCATCTTTGGATTTGACTCCTTCGATAATGTTCCACCACTTCCTTCCTCTAAGACGGCGGATGGTCTGCCAGAACCACCTTGCTTGCAGATCTGTGATCGCGGTCCAATTTCTCGCCGAACTCCTTCCAAGACTGTTCTTTGGCTGCTTTAACAGCCAATTCGCAAGTTCTTCGCGCCTCAATGTACCGGTTCCGAGAAGGTAAGTCTCCCAAGTGAATCCACACCTTGAAAGCCTTCTTCTTCTCTCTGATAGCTTCTTGAACTCCGGGCGTTTTAAACCACGCAGTTCTTTTCTCACCACCAGCCGCCACACCGAGACGCTTCACTCCGCAAACATGTTCTGCAGAGGCAATGATTGCTGTTGAAAACTGCTATTCTTCCTCTACATACAATGGAACATTTGGAATCTGTTCAAACCTTGCAGATACCTGCCGTGCAAATTCCTCCCGTATCTCATCGTTCTGTAGCCCCTCCCACCGTATGCGCGTAACCATTCTTGGTTTACGCTTTGGCAGGATAGGTACTTGATCGCTGAGATCAAGCTGTCGTCACTTGTCGGAAGTCTGTTTGAAATGTAGTATAGTCCGCGATTTTCAGAGTCAAATTCTGCTCCAGCGCTGATGTCCATTTGATATTCTTGCCATTCGTTAATATTGGGGACAAGTGATAAATGGTCTTACGAAATCTAGACCGCAGCAAGTGCAGTCCGTGCAAAAATGAATGCCCGTGTATTCATGCAGGATTTGTGCATGAGCATGACCCATTGGGCTGTGTTTCAAGCTTTTAGTCTGCTTTAGCCGAAGGGCACTGTTTGCAGCAGATTCTTGTACGAAAAGGTCTGTCTAGGGGTTTAAGATTAGGTAAAGCCTCTAGTCCCGCTAGCTGTGGCGTTGGTTCTCACTGCCCCCGTGGTGCCATTATAGGCCAATTATGGAATCTATGTCATAGTTTTAAGGTTGGTGGCCTTAAAAAGCGCCATGAGGCTTTACAAACCCGTGTGAGGCCTCATGACTCTTTTAGGAGTAGAACCCCAGGTTCGTCGGAATATTCTATTACACGCGTAGAATGCTATCAATGCCTTCATCGTTCTTCCTCTAATGTTAAGATTCAAGTTGAACTTCCGATCTAGGACAACTCTCCAGCCTGATCCTGATCAGTGATCAATTTCAGAGCCGCTTCAATTATTTGCGAACTAAATTCCGGATTATTGTTGGTGAACTAATTCGGTCTCTAGTGGGCTTACTTCCAGTCCACATTTCTTTGTTGAGATATTAAACATGGATATAGAAATTGTCCAGTCGCCACCAGTGCTAGGTCATCGGCTTAGGCAACTTCTAATTAGGAAATCTTTTACCATACGAGAACTCAAAGAAGTGGTAAAAGAACTCTAGATCTAGATGCTGAACTTGGCAGCTAAGTTCTTTTTTAAATCTTCCGTTTCTATAGGGATAACACGAACCCTTTTTGTTTTCGCTACGATGTCTGTCCTTCTGGTCCAAACCCACTAAGTCAATTTTGTTCCTAGGTCTATCTCAATAAATAATAATAGACGTAGACGGATGAAATTTGCACACGTCAGGTATACCCTCTAGTTATACGGCAAATACCAACGATAGCGATACATGGACTGGTTGTGGAGTACTTGTTAGTAATTTTGTAATTTTGTAATTTTTGCAAAGAAGGACCAGAGCTGCTCGTGAGCTCTGCGCGCAGAAGAGAAGAGACGAACACTGGCTTCTCAGGAGAAAAAAGAAAGAGCACGAGAAGCGCGCGATCGAAGAAATAGAGAGATGATACAGCAGGAATGAGGTTCGGAAGTTTTATCAAATGGTAAAAAGAACCTGCCAAAGTTACGAAGCCCGAACCGAAGGCTGTAAAGGACGAACAAGGAAACATATAGTAGAATCGCAGTCGATGCTGAGGATATGGAAGAACTACTTCTGCAGATTGTTTAACGGCGATGACGAACTAAATCCCGCTGTCAGGCAGAATCAACCACTCAACCTGGACGATGAAGACCAACAATTCCGTTCACCCGACCTGGACGAAATGAAGATAGCCATATCTAAGCTTAAGTCCAACAAAGTCGCTGGGGCAGATGGCCTAACCACCGCCGAGCTATTCAAAGCGGCAGGCGATGACTTGGTTAGGAGCATGCACCAACTCGTCTGTAAAATATGGTTGGAGGAAAGTATGCGCGATGAATGGAACCTCAGCATTGTTTGTCCGATCCTCAAGAAAGGAGACCCTCTGAACTGCGCCAACTACAGAGGTATTAGTCTTCTTAACATCGCCTACAAGATCTTATCTGCTGTGCTGTGTGAACGCCTGAAGCCTTTCGTCAACAACCTGATTGGTCCTTATCAGTGTGGCTTCAGGCCAGAAAAGTCTACCTACCATTGACCAAATATTCACACTGCGGCAGATCTTGGAAAAAACCCAGGAAGTTCAAATCGATACCCACCACCTTTTCATCGATTTTAAGGCCGCCTATAACAGCATTTATAGAGAAGAGCAATGTCTAGTTTTGGCATCCCTGCCAAACTCGTCCGTTTGTGCAGGATGACAATGGAGAATGCACGCTGCTCCATCAAGGTCGGTAAAGAACTCACCGAGACCTTCTATGTCAAAAGAGGATTTAGACAAGGCGATGCGCTGTCATGTGACTTCTTCAACATCGTTCTTGAAAGAATAGTGCAAAACTCAAACGCTAATACCAGAGGCACCTACGCCGACGACATCGACATAATCGGGAGAACGCAGCGTGATGTCACTGGCGCGTTCGTGAGCATTGAGACGGAGGCGGCAAAGATGGGTTTGGCGGTCAATGAGGGCAAGACAAAGTATATGCTGTCATCGAGAAAGGACACCCAACACCGACGTCTTGGACAGAATGTCACTATAGACAGATATAACTTTGAGGTGGTAAAGGACTTTGTCTATCTAGGCTCCGCTATGAACTCAGACAATGACACCAGCGCTGAGATTAAGCGAAGAATAATTCTTGCCAATCGCTGTTTCTTTGGGCTAAGAAAGCAATTGAGTAGCAAAGCCCTCTCTCGAACAACTAAAGTGACCCTTTATAAGACCTTAATCATCCCAGTCCTACTTGATGGTGCAGAGGCATGGACTCTATCAAAAGCGGATGAGCTTACTCTTGGTTGCTTCGAGAGGAAAATTCTTCTAGTAATTTTCGGTCCCGTCTGCATAGACGGTGAATGGAGGAGGAGATACAACGACGAACTGTACGGCCTGTATAGCGACATTGACCTAGCCAGAAGAGTGAAGGTCCAATGACAGCGGTGGCTGGGTCATGTAGAGCGAATGGACGTGAATGCTCCGAAATCCACACCCGAGGGACGGCGCAGTAGAGGAAGACCGCGACTCAGGTGGCGCACGCAAGTGGAAAGGGACCTTAACCAACTTAGCGTTCGAAACTGGAGACAGCTGGCCAAAGATCGTGCTAGCTGGAGACGCTTGTTGGTTGAGCCCCAGGTCCACCCCGGACTGTAGCGCCACCTTAAAGCTAAAAAAAAAAGTATTTTTGTATACAAACAACTGATTAATTTTATCAAATCAAAGAACAATCGACAGACTAACGTTTTCAAGACGCCAAGTGCGGGACCTTCGGTGCGCGAGTGATACTCGCACTTGCCTGGTTTTTTTCATTTTGACATATGAACTCCCCCCATTGCCCACTTGTACTTTTACTATTCTCAAAGTTGTTACCACTTGCATTCATTAGTGAATTTGCGCGCGTCTTTATTAAAGCGAGGACTTTCGATGGTTGCTGTAAGTGATAGTCGTCAGATCCCATCAATTTGGACATTCACTTGCCATGTATGACATCTCATAAAACCACGATCCTACGAAATACTTGTCAAATAAAATGTCTTCTTTAGGTAGTTTGTGTCCAAATTATTTGGCAAATAAAACAAACCAGGATTCTATTACATTTACGACTGGATACGTGCGTCTTGACAAATCGCACGGCCTTATAAGATGTGTTGATTTCCCCCAGTTTAATGTTTATTGCGCGGTTTAACTACCCGCATAAACACTGCAATCTTAAACGTGCTATACATTCTCATCCTTAGGATATTCTTCGCATTTTATATTTTACGGCAGTTCAGCGCAGCACCGGAAACATAAACAAATACACACCTTCCATTATTTGACACCTAAAGATTGTGATATGCACGCGTGGTCCTTCCACATTTGCATCATATTTTCAGTGTTTTTTTTTTAAGCATAAAAATGACAGCTCGTTCAAATTAAGCTGTACGTGACCGATTTCGAGCTTTTACGCACGCAGTTCATAAATTATTTATGGTTCACGTTTTTCGTGTGTAAGGGGGAGGTTCTTCAAATGCACTCTCATGTCTTCAAAGACAAAAAAAATCGCAAACTATGCCATTAGTGCTTGTTCCCATAAAACTTGGCCTTTCTAAAGATAAATGATAGCCGGGAAACCGGAGATGGAGCTAAAACAAAACAAAATAACGAAAAACAAAACAATAAAGCAAGTTCCTTGCTTGCTTCCCTATTAAGTGCATTCCTCATCGGTTTTAGCCTTTTTTCCGGATATCTATACTTTACCGAGAGGAAAGCTTGTTTTCCTTTTGTTTTTGTTTCTTCCTGACCGCACAAGGGGGGCGGCAGCGGCAGTACATAGAAGAAGAAGAAACAAAAAAACCCACGACGAAGAAGGCAATTAAAACTTTTTAATCCCATTCGAACACACAGTTAAAGAGCGCGCAAATGTTTTAAATGTCCTCAATCGTGGCTTAGAGAGCAAACGGGGGGGACCTGCTTCTGCCAGCCCAGCACACCACAACAGAATGAACGATGAACCCTATTCCTATATTGAAAGAGAGCGGCCTTTTCTGTTTGTTTTTCCCTATCATTATCATCTTTCTCTCCCTCTTGGCAAAAGGTCACATAGCGACATGCATTTTTGCTGCTTTGCAAGAGTAGCGATTTTTCTTACCCACTTATTTAACGGTCGGTCCTGTGTGGCACTGGCTGCCTCTACTGTGGGACTCGTCCATTGTTGGCTGTACTTAATTACTCGCCTAAACTAATCTTAATTCATTAATAAGCCAGCCAAAGCGGAAAGTGTACTCACAGATAGACAAAGAAGGGAAGAGCAAATTAAAAGACCTAACGAGAGAGCGAATGGCTCCTTTGAACGAAAGTGCGGAGGAGGACTATTTAAACTGTCCTGTAGTCCGCTTCTAACTAATGATGCCCACTGTGTCGGGGTGCCAAGTGTCTATTGGCTCGTGAGTGGAAGTAAAATTCACATTGTGAAGAAGAAGGCTTCAACGATATAGACGCACTTTTCAACCCTCCATTGAATTAGTTTGGCTCTCTGTAAATTGACAAGTGCCTAACCTATATGTATAGGCCTTTGAGTTTGTAAGGACCAAATCGATTTGCTATTATAACAACGCAACGAGGTGTGCTGCGACGACAAACAACAAACACAACAACAGCTAAAGACGATACTCGAAAAGATGTCGGCACAAAGAAGGTCCTTTCAATTGCAATCGTCTGCGTGTCGCTCCAACTTTCAATCTTTCACCTCTTTAAGGTTATTTGTGACTCTTCAAATGCAATTTGAGTTCTATTTGCCAAAGCTCTCAAGTGCGGGTTGGGCTGGTTGGTATCCCTTCTGATTGTGATGTAAATTGAAGAGGAGAGGAGTTAATTTTCCATCTCTTTTCGGGCGTCGTCGTCGGCAAATATGCGTTCACTAACGGATGTAAATTGTCAGATAAACGGTATTTGTGTAAAAAAACATAATCATATATTCGCAACCAGTCGAGTATACAATTGAAATGTGCTGCGGAGGCGGCATCGGCAGGTTGACAAAGTATGACTTATAGCTAATCGAAGAAGATGATGATGGAATCAGAGTTCGTCGGAAAATAAATGGAAATTTCCACATAATAGATATTCGATATTTATTGGAGAGAAAATACACTTTATCGACATTGTATGGGTTCTCTTATATGGGGCTTAAGTGGCATTGAATCAGACAGAGCTAAGGGCGCATGGGGGGGAAAATGAATCCATATGAATCGAGTGCCCTACAAAGCGTTCGGAGTTTAATCAGCATAATTGCCAATTATCATTATTCCGCAGGAAAACAATATTCGATAGATAAAATGGACTATAGAAAAATGTAGATGGAAAATCATTTGTGTTAGGATGGGGTAGATTATACTCCTCGTAGATGCAGTTGTTTGCGGAGTTCTGCAGAGGATATACCTACTTATTCATTTAGGTGGCTCTATACTAACAACCCTCAGCAGTTGCGGATTTCAACTCAAAGTTGGTTGAGATCCTTTCCTCTACTTGTGCGAGAAAACTTTGTTTTTGTTTTCGGGTTAGGAAACACTCCACTGCTCCACTCAGACGCAACTGGTTCATTGTACTACCAGGAAGTAAATCAAGTATTACTCATTTTACTGGAATTCCTTCGACTTTCAGAAAAAGCACAGCACACTACAGCAATGAAGAGCTTACACTCGCTACATCAGTGCCAAAGATCTGCCACCTTATCCGTGCAAAGGTAGGACAATAACAAAGAAAATGATCCGAAGTATCGAGAATGCGCAAGAACTCTTTGAACTCGGTCGCAGGGCTCAACTCGTTGTCCAAGGACACTGGGATTGTGGGAATTGAGATTTCCGATAAGAAAGCTTATCAGTGTTAAAAGATAATTTTTTTTCCGAGGAACACAATCGGCGCTGGTTCTTCCTGCGTCCATCACTGACGACTGATGGGTTTCTAACGACCACAATTGTGTAGGGCAAGGCTCTCTCTCAACGCATTCTTAAGAAGTCTGCAGCATTCCTGCTATCTCTCAGCAGAAAAGACTGTAGTCGACTTATTGGCGTTTTGACGGAACATAGCATTATATAATGTGCTATATAAGATGACTAGCGGAGCCCGTGCACACTTCGTAGTGCAAAATAGTTAAAAAGATAACCTGTTTTTATTGTAATGCTCTGTGGTACACAACATTTTTTGTTTTTCCAGAAATCGTATTGCCTAGACAATATTATTGAATTTCAGGACAATGCATCAATGTTACAAATTTTAAAAACTTTGGCTTCCAATTCCAAGACTGTCGAAGAAGCTGTACCCGCCCGGGTTTGCCCGTGTACAGGAATTGTATTGTTTAGGTTTTAGGTGATAGTGTTGTTTCGTAAAATGCGAGAAATGAGAATAAATCGATTTGCTGGAATTTTCTTTCTGCCCAAACCTGAAATACAGCAATACGAACGAATCAAAAAAGGGTAATGAAAATCGGCCCAGCGGTTATCGAGATATAACGTCATCGAGTTTCAGTCCATAGAAGATATTTTTTTGTATAGGAGGTATGTATACGATTTTTAATGTTTTTTTTTTGTGTGGGAGGTGCCACGCCCCTTTGTCCAATTTTTACTAAACTTCACAGGACCACTGCACAACTGAATCAAATGGCACAATCAGCGTGGACAGCGCCACCACACATGAAACAAAATTGTCTTCTCCATTGATCGATAACAGATGGCGTTACGTTGCGTGTCTTTCTGACAGTTCAATTGTGATACAAGTTCAATATGTTACCTACATTCAAATTTGATTCTTTTGTTGGTTGTTGCCAAAATAAATAAATACAAAATGAAAAAAAAAATTTAAAATAAAACAAAAAAAAAAAACCTGTCGTAACACGCTGGGTGGTCAAAATAAGACATTTTGAAATTTTGATTTTTTGACCTTTTTTTCGACTTTTTTTTTTCATTTTGTACCTTTCCAACAAAGTATAAATCAAAATCGGTTCGGCCAATCTCGAGTTATGCGATTACATCGCTTCGGACACTTTCTTTTATATACACAGATTAACAAAAGCAAAGTGTCCCGGCTTAAGTGATACCACTATGTGCGACGCTTGTAGAGAGGGCGACGAACTATATTGGAATAGGGTTAAGCAAGGCCTTAAGCGCAGCTCGACTGTCGGTACAGATGCGGACATTCCGATCCCACCACATCTATTTCTAACAATATATTCGGCGGCGCAGGGACATAAGTCCATAATGACCTTATGACCAACTTCGGTGGGACATAATTCCATATTTTGATTATGCACTTGTGTCCAGAATTTATTTTTCAAAAATGAGACATAAGTCCACAATTTGATTGGTAGCATAAATCGGTTCCGCGACATAAGCCCAAATTTTGAAATTTGGCTTTCAGAAGCTTTGAAAAGCGACATAAGACCAAATTGAAACATTCTGCAAAGCAAGATAAGGCCAAATTATTTTGAGACATAAGATCAAATGCTATTTTTCCATAAGAAAAACTTGAAAACCGTTTGAATTAATAATCGGTCACTGATTGCAATATTACAAGTTTGAGGACACTTTTTCATTTTTCTAATTCATTCAAGATAATGCATATCACTCAAGACATCACAAATAAACCGTTATTATGGTGGGTTTCCTTTTTTTTTCCTAAGGCATCTTCAATTAGCGTTAAATGCAGTAATGCATTTCTTGCAAAGTTTTAAATATCTGCAAGGCAAGCAGACTATTGTAGGTGGTAATTCCTGCCACCATATGAGGGATCAAATTTTCCGTGGGAAGAATCTAAAGGGGTAGCCAAAAAAAAAAATGTTGAGCAAGGGAGGATCGATTTGGGGTGTGAAAATTAAAAATTCGCGCGAATTTGTTTTGGCTACGCATTTAGGTTCATTAAAAATCGATCCTCCCCTTGGCAATCGTTTCCTAGCTACACATTTGGTTTATTTACATGACAAAATTGATCGCTCCTATTGTGCAGTGTGCCGGGACCTAGCATATTGACGACCTACTCCAATCCCTGGCCAATCTAGGGATTGATGCTATAGGATATGCCGACGACGTAGCAATCGTTGCCAGTGGCAAATTTGAAAGCACGGTCTCAGAAATACTGCAGCGTGCACTATCCATAGTTGAGAGATGGTGCAACAAAGAAGGTCTTTCTGTAAATCCTAAAAAGACGACTATCGTACCTTTTACCAAATGGAGGAAACTATAGATAACTCGCCCCACTATGTATGGCGAAACCATTGAATTTTCACGGGAAGCCAAATATCTGGGAATCATCCTTGACAGTAAACTGTCATGGAACCCACAAATAGAACGCATCGCAAACAGAGCCACCAGATCTCTTTGCATCTGCCGTCGAGTCTGCGGTAACAATTGGGGTATAAGACCCCGGATGATGTACTGGCTATATTCACTTGTGGTAAGACCAGCGATCACCTACGCTGCCGTGGTCTTCAACGTATAGCCGGAAACTGCATAACGGGCTGTCAACGCTCCACCCGACCACTGCACTGAATGTAATCCTAGGCTTATCACCTATTCAAGTACACATTCAAATGGAAGCAAGAAAAAGCATTCATCGCCTATTCCATTCGAATAATATCGACCCCTATTCCTATCATGGAGTTCATCTGCCTTTAATTGACACTATGGAGCCTGAAAGAGAATTCAGCATGTTTCTAGACGACATGTTACCGGAATATGGCTTTCCTAAAAACTTCTCTACCATCATCCCGCCAAGGGAAGAATGGGAAAAATACAAACCCAGTCCATCGCGTTCCAAGATGGATTCAGGGACTGGATCTGGCATTTTTGGAGAATCACCTCAAGCGAACTTCTCAGTCAGCCTAGGCAGGTTCTCGTCCATATTCCAGGCTGAAGTCCTTGCCATCAACCACTGCGCTAGAATAAATTTATGTTCTAACACAAGTGGTAAAACCATATTTATCTTCTCAGACAGTCAAGCTGCTCTTAAAGCTCTGAACTCATCTGTTATAAAATCGAAGCTGGTCCTAGAAACTTACATGGCCATCTACGAACTAGCAAAGAAAAACTTAACCTAGTCATCCTAATACACTGGATTCCAGCCCACAGGGGATTTACTGGAAACAAAACGGCTGACTGTCTGGCCAAAGTCGGCGCGACAACGCCACTCGTCGAACCTGAACCATTCTGCGGTTTCAGTAAGGGATGCTTCAGGGAATACATTAGGAGCTTAACTCAAATCGAACCTAATGAACTCTGTCTTAAAACACCTGGGCAGAACTGCACAGTTCAGCCCAAAATTCTCCCCCCGAAAATCCTATTTTTTAACTAATCTGGGTAAAAACAACCTAAGAATCCTGACAGGAATTATTACTGGCCATGGTCTTATCAAAAAAACACCTTCACCGAATCGGAGTCTCACCAGACCCCCACATGTAGACTGTGCCTAGAGAGTGATGAATCCTCTCTTCACATTCTCATGGAATGTCCGGCTCTAAGAAAGCTTTACTTTTGGCGAAGAAATCATTACCTCGGCAAATCTTGCTGAATTACCCCCAGAGAAGATACTTGTCTTCCTGACTGTCTCCGGTGCAAAAAGATGGCTCTAGGACCCTACCAGGGATGGCACAATAGGCTCCTTTAGAGAGACCGCAGTGCCAGGGCCGGTAAAGGCTCTCCCGATCAATCATCTAATCTAATCTAATCTACCAACCTTGAAATTTTCATTGGTTTTTTAAACTAACTTTTTTTTTAATGCCTTCCATAACTGCAACTTATTTGTTGCACTGAATTAGCACCATTAAAAGTCCCTTTCTTTCGATCTGTCTTTTGTCTTGAGAGGCCTATTCCAAAGCTCCTTGTCAGATATCACTTTGTATTTTATTAGGTATACTTTCCGAAAAGCCCATAATAATATTTTGTCCTTCGAATCCAGTTCTTTCACTCACTTCCTTCCAAATTCTGCACATAGTGCGTATACATCTACATGGTCTCTACATACATCTAGCTGAGTTAATAAAAGTCAACTTGTTTTTATAAATAACATTCTCCAGCAAACCCCTCATAAATTCAACTACTACATGTTCCTAAAAGTATGCATAACTTGGTCCTAAACGAGCCTCCATTTGTTAACTTTCGCCAATGTGCAAAAAAAAAAAAGAATCGAAACAACGCACGACCCAGGCGTGCACTTTATTAAAAAAAAAAAAAACAACAAACAACAAAGACAAAATCAAATCACCCTCCCATTTGTATTCCCTTCATTTAACAACACAATTTGCTAGAAACAAATAGCACCCAGCAGAGGACAGCGTATACAACATATTACCCATTTTACCCGAAAACCCTATAAGCTCTGGTCTAATAAAATGCAAATTTACATTAAAGTGAAATCGATGCCACACAAAAAGCACACACACACACACACACAACCAACTAAATAAACAAAGCCGACCCAGCAATAATATATTATTTCACTTGCACACCCCCTAAGTAGCTGAAATACCCTGAAATACACACACTCGTGCACGCAGGGAATAGGTACTTTATGACCAATATAAGAAATCAAATATATGCGGAAAATTATATTCGCCAAAGATCCGAAAGGCATTGCAGTGGCAGAAGTAGGACGCACGGGACGCGGACGATATGGGACAACAGGCAACAGGAACTATAGTTCTCACATTCAAACGGACGACGACGACGCACGAGGCAACGGACGAACGAACGAGAAAAGAACCATAAGAATGAATCGAATGGAATGTAAAAGTAGGCGAAAGGATTTACCATCGACTATGGTGCTGTTCTGCTGCCTCTATTCTTGACTACCCACCCGAAAAGGGGACGAAGCGCAAGGACAAAGCCGAGTGAAATGACAATGATTTTAATGCTACCCATGCCAGCGGCCGGTTGCTTTTGTCCTGCCTGAAGAGTCCTTATGTGACACACTAATAAAAATATGAAGTGAAATTTCATAAATATTTTCAAGGATAATCCCAGCTCACTTATGGAGCTAAGCTCTCGTTCTCTCTCTCTCTTACTTTCTGTCCGTTTCCGGCTGTCTGTTCCGCATAAGTCTGCGGTTTCCATTTGAGACATTTCCACAGTTTGCGGTCAAGACGCAGTCGTCCACCTGGACGTAGTGATGATCCTTCTAATTATCTAGCCAACTCAATTTGCTTTCTAATGAAAAGAACGCGTCCATATAAAAGCTGCCCTCAATCTGAATTGATGTTGGAACGAAATTAGGGGATTGACCCAAGACTGTGATATTATTCATACGATTCCCCCCCACACACACGACCGCATCCAATAAATACGGGATTCTTGACAATATTTACATAAAATCGAGCTCCTCCGAGTTGAATTGAATTTTTATCCAGCAATTTGTTTATGGCCAGTCTGGGCAACTTCCCACCATCGCCGGCCGTGCCCGCCCCAACAATCAGATTCAGAGTTGAGGCAAATCATTATCATAGCAGAGCACAACACACTCACTCGCCGACACATCCAAAAGATACTGATACACACAAAAATGCCTGAAAGTTTGCGTTTACGGTCCATTCTTGCGATAGGGGGAACAAAACGTTTCATAATCCTTTTCATCATTCGTATAAATGACTGCCATGGCAGAAGAGTTAACTTCATTTTATGGTGATAAACTATCATCCGCCATTGAGCTTTGCATCCCCTTTTTATTTGCCGGCCGGTTGGTCTGGCGGGGGCGGTCGGTGCGGTGGTGGCCTGGTGCTGGTAGCTCCAGCGTCAGCAGCGCACATGTGGGGACGCGTGTTTCACCAACATATTCAATATGATTTACGACCATATTAACAACGCTCGAAACAGGCGTCTTTTCTCTGTGTGTGTGTGGTGAGAATAAGAATATTTCCTTTTTTTATGCCGTTCGGGTTACACTATATGAACGGAGTGTACTGTCAAATACAGAGCAAGAGCTGCCAACCAACCGCACAGTTTTGAGTCTCACTCTCTTTGGTGCGCTCATTAAAATGGTGGGAGGATAACATAATAAATGTTTTTCGTTTATGACTGTGTGTCGTTGAGTTTGGATGGGTGGAGTGGAGGTGTGGACCGGGGCCGGGGCCGGGAGCACCGGGAATACTTCACTTTTTTTTTTGAAGTAATAGAATTTTGATTGTATCAGTGTAACGTATTAGCGCACACCGAACATTGTCGGCAAATCGATTTTAAGTACATATTCTCGATAAGGTCAAGGAGAAAGTATTCCAAACAAAAATTGTAGTCCTTGATGAAGAATGAATGGCGTGCGGCAGGAGGACGAAGGACTTTGCGTGAATCGATGACGAGGAAATGTGTTACATTATATGTGTTTTTTTTTTTTTTTTATTCGGCAGTAAAAAGTGATTTAAAATTGTTTTTAAATGGTTGCAACCTTTACGGGCGTGATAGAAGGAAAAATATGTTTTAGGTACTTTTATTGATAGGGTTATGGATGGCTGGAGATGTGCGGTGAGTAAATTGTTTGTTCTTGTGGGGGTTTCCATGGAATCGTCCATGCGTAAACGCACCAACTCCTACTTCAACGCCAATGGGGAAGCTGTAAGGACATTATTGTTGGTTATGATTCCATGGAAGGCAAACAATTACAAACGCGAACGTGAATTCCAAAGTGAAATTTAAGTAACCATGTTATTTCACGGTACCTACCCGTAATCATAACTATTGAATATGCATCTTTCGTCCTTGAATTTCTTCTTAACCGGCTCTAAGCATGTAGGTACATGATCCATACTATCTGCTTGATGGGCAACGAAAATGTTTTATAACTTCAACCTTACTTTATGAATTCCTGATGGGGATAATTTATGACACAATAATTCCAACTCTTTAACACCAAAAATGCACCGGACTTTATTTAATGTAACTTTTTAGTTTGTCTTTAAAAAATTGTAGAACTTTTGCCACTCTCTGATTTAGTTGTTCGATTATCTGCCCGTAGAAATCAGGGAGGGGACGAATCGCCGCATCCGTGAACGAGCTATACGTTCACGGAATCAACCAATTTTACACTCGAAACAAAAACAAATTCCGGCACGTATTGCTCGTTTGGGGATGAGACGATTCGGCCCTAGATCGCATCCGGCTAAAATCTGTTCCAATATTTTCTGAAATATTTCTGGTGGAATAGCTTAGCCCCCTCATGTAGCTGACCTCCCCGTCGTGGGGGGCGGCTAACATGTCTAGAGGTTCGCATAGATATGGCTAACGAAGCACATACCCACGCTCGGCAGTCGCTTCCCATCAATGGTCTCACAAACCATTTTGGTGGTCAGAGGGTGGATGCGCTATGCACCAATAGGGGCATAAGTGGACTTTCGGTTACTCGACAACGGCATCGACTTAGGATAGGCACGTGGAACATCTCTTCGCTAACGGGAAAAGACCTGGAGCTTGTTGGGGAGGCTGTCAAATCGACTAGATATAGTTGGTGTTTCCTCAACAAAGCAAAGGGGTTCTGGAACTGTGGTTCTTGCGGATGAAAACTCTTCATGTCGGGAGTAGCACCTTCAATGTCTGCTCAGGCGACAGTGGGGATATTCACAAGTTCCAGGTCCCAGGCTGGCAGGCAGAGTATTGGAGTGGATACCATTGAAAGGGAGAGTTGCGATCTTATAAGAAAGATCAACTCTAGCTCTAGTGCAGGTGTATGCACAGAATCTGGAGTCGGGGTACGCAGCTTTCTTAGATGAAGTTGATGTAGCCCTTGAAAAGGTTACAGATATGGATTCTTATATCCTGATGGGTGATTTCAATGCTCACGTGGGTGCGGATTTCTCGACATGGGGCAGCGCGATTGGGAAACACGGTGCCCCGATCAGAACGCGAATGGAGAAAAGTTGTTGGACTTTTGTTGTTCAAATGGAATGTCCATTAAAAACACTTTCTTTCCACACAAAGATATCCATAAATACACATGGTACCGTCGAAGTCTTCAGCAGAAATCGCTGATAGATTTCTTTGTGGTACCGTCGTGTATTAAAAGGATGGTTTGTGATGTTCGTGTGTTGAGAGGGGCTGAAACGTCAACTGATCACCACCTGGTGTTGTGCAAATTGTATCTCAACGATCAAATACCTATCCTGCCAAAGCGTAAACCAAGAATGGTTACGCGCATACGATGGGAGGGGCTACAGAACGATGAAATACGGAAGGAATTTGCACGGCAGGTATCTGCAGGGTTTGAACAGATTCCAAATGTTCCATTGAATGTAGAGGAAGAATGGCAGTTGTTTTCAACAGCAGTCATTGCCTCGTTCGCGGAGTGAAGCGGCTCGGTGTGGCTCAGAGCTTAAGAAGCCATCAGAGAGAAGAAAAAGGCTTTCAAGGTGTGGATTCACTTGGGAGACTTACCTTCTCGGAACCGGTACATTGAGGCGCGAAGAACTTGCGAATTGGCTGTTAAAGCAGCCAAAGAACAGTCTTGGAAGGAGTTCGGCGAGAAATTGGACCGTGATCACAGATCTGCAAGCAAGGTGGTTCTGGCAGACCATCCGCCGTCTTAGAGGAAGGAATTGGTGGAACATTATCGAAGGAGTCAAATCCAAAGATGGTACACTTCTTTCTAATGATGAGGACATCTTGCGCAGATGGAGCGAGCACTTTTCCGAATTGCTCAATCCAATCCAGGGCATTGAGGATGACACATCCATCGCCTTAAGCAGGGCGCAAAAAAGTCCCACCGTAGAGGAAGTCACTTTTGCGATCAAATCGCTAAAAGCTGGCAAATCTGCCGGAGTGGATGAAATCCGGCCAGAAATGCTCAAGGCCTTAGGTGAAGAGGGAGTCAAATGGCTCTCTCGTGTCATTAAAGTGGCCTGGGAATGCGGCGAAACTCCCAGCGATTGGCAGATTGGGGTGATTGTGCCCCTTTTCAAGAAAGGGGATAAAAGGGATTGCTCCAATTACAGGGGTATATTACTTTTAAGTCTCCCCGGAAAAGTCTTTGCCAAGGTGCTGGAAACGCGTTGCAGAGCTGTGGTCGAGGCACGATTAGGAGATGAGAAGTGCGGTTTTCGTCCCGGCAGAAGCACAACCGAACAGCTATTCACTCTTAGAATGGTACTTGCGAAGGCTTGGGAGTATGCTACACCTGTTTACGCATGCTTCGTAGATTTGGAGAAAGCATATGACCGAGGCCCTCGAGGTAAACTCTGGAGTGCATTACAGGAGTATGGAATTGACGGTTCTCTCTTGAGGGCCATTCAATCTCTTTACACAAACTGTGAAAGCTGTGTTCGGGTAAACGGCGTTAAATCAATACCTTTCACTGTGGGCGTTGGACTTCGCCAGGGGTGCGTCTTGTCCCCTCTCCTTTTCATTACTTATATGGACTGGATGTTACAGCGCAGTCTTGGCGAAGAACGTTTCGAATTGGGAGATCTGAGGATAAGTCATTTGCTCTTCTCTGATGACTTGGTCATCCTTGGGTCCTCTCAGACTGAACTTCAGCGTGGAGACACATTTTGTCAACCCATATGTAATGGAAGCTGGTATTTTTAAACAAATTTCCTTTTATGGCTTCTAAGCCACTTAGAAGCGATTTGGAAAAATTCGATCTTTAAAAGGGGCAAAAGGGGGCAGGCAGCCTTGTTCGCTAGTCCTAAAAAAATATTGTTGGGCAGACTTCCTAGTAATTCCTAATAATTGAAGCAACAGGTCCATATCTCTATGATTATGAGAAGCTAATTATTGAGTGAGTTTAATTTTAAGAAGTTTTGTAAGGAGCCTACAATTATTTGATGTCGTTTCCGATGAAGATTTCTCAGGACATTTATACTCCTCGGATGTTTGTCAGAGAGAGAGAGAGAAGTAACACTTTAAGTATACCCTTTTTCGAGGGTTGAACTGAACCAATGCGCCCCAAGACAAATGGTTGGTGCGTAATGTTTTCTCTTGAGACCCTTGGCCTATTTTTCTATTTTGCCCACAAATAACTGCTTAGAATGACTTACGTCTGTACAAGTAATCCCCAAAACAAAGAAGTACATGACGCTCGGCGACGTGGATCGTGGAGTTCCCGCCACGGACTGTTCGCATATTACGAACCATATTTCGGACGGGGCATACTACGTGTCGTCAGTCGTCACACATGTACTCTTTCGAATTTACACGTAATTTGGGGCGACCAAGCTTAGGCAGCTCATAAATATCATCTCAAAACAGATAAAGCAATAAAATGGTAAAACAAAATTCCTCTGCTACTGTGTCTTCAACGTAATCCCATTGCATAACACATGCCACAGCTAAACCCGTCCGTATACAAAACGCTACGCTCTTAAGGCGAGCAATTTCATTACATATCCACGTACCTACGTGCACCGTACTACACATCCAGATTGCGACACAGAGCAGCAAACGTTTCACGAGCTAAAATGTACCTAATTAGCAAAGAAGCTAGGAAACACACAGTTGACAACTTGATAAGTCGGCCCATGTCTTACTTTATTATATCTGTAGCAGCAGCTCGCGCGAGCAGTTCATGTTAGTACAAGGGAAAAACATAATGTCAAAGAGGAATTACATAATTGGCAAAACGGGAAAAACGGGAGGCCGCAAATCCCAAATAGACACGGCCACACTATTTAACGGATATACAGTTAGATATCAGCAGCATCCATGGGCACAGCGATTACCGCAGTCCTCTCAGCCTCATCATCGTCGTCATCTTCATCAGTGTCCCCATCACTGATCTATTATTACAGTAGTTTGAGATGCGATTAGAAAATACCAAACCAGTCGCGCCAAACGCCAGCACCAATGTCTTTCATTTCTGGCCGGCCACACAGTAGTTGCCAAGCAAGTAATCTTTTCTCGCCTCGTCTCGGTCCTCCTCGGCGGCCAATCTAATGAACGGTACCACAACGAAGCCGGCGAGCACAATGGGTGGAGAATGAAACCATTGTGGACGTGGTAGTAGATTAAAACTGCCAACAAAATTACATTTAATTTCTTAATATTTACTTCCTCGGGCGAGATTTCAATTCAGATCTCGCCGGATTAACCCATTGTGGTTGTGGGGCACATACAGCCACAGAGGTGAGTAATCAAAACTGTGGCCAACTGAAAAAGAGCTTTAACATCTGTGCACAAGCACAGAATGGATACAGATACTTATGTAGATACTTACTCAGTGTAACATTGTAGGTTTTCTGTAGATCGACTTGCCCACGTAACGCCCGCAATCGACGCAATTTGGACTCCTGCGCTTCGACTCGTTCACGTAACCGTCGCAAGCGTTCACCCTCAGCGGCGGCCGCCGCCCCACGTACCTCTTGAGCTTTAAGGAAACGTAAACGCTGTTCTTTGGCTGCGAGCAGCTGATGCTGGGAATCGATTTGTTGTTGCTGCCGGAGTGCCATTGCCCTAAGTTCGGCAGATGTTGGCCTTCCGGGCACCTAAAAGTCAACAAGAAAAAAAAAAGTTTAAAAATTAATAAAAACATTTTTCCGTTATTTAAATTCAAAATGTATATAATATCGTATGTTTGTGTATCGGTCGATGAGGATGTTGCTGGGTGGGTGTAAGTGCGGAAGATATACGAAGCCCGCGGGCAATGCGATGGGGGACAAAAAAAAAAACAAACAAAAATTCGAAATTGCTGTGGTGGTACACCATGGCGTATGAATGCCTCTAAATATTTCATGCAACCACGTACGTACTATATGTTGCTGATAGCGGTGTTGGTGGTTTCGCTTTCGGGTTTATTCTGCCACTGAAACTGAATCTAATCAGGGGAACATTTCGGCGAGTGTCACGATACTCTGTGTCGTCGTTTGTTGCAATTAAATGCTGGGTGAGAGAAAACGAGCGCTAGCTATATAGCAATGGGATGTGTCACGCATTAAGGAGGACGTATTGCGGGGGTGGCGGCGGCCGGCGGCGGCGTGCGTTTTTATGGAATTGAATTAATTTCATATGTTTCATGGCATGAGCTTTCTTCTATATATTTTTAATATTCCCTTGCAGATGAGCATAAAAGAAAAGTACTTGCCACCCGGACAGATATCCGAAACGAATGTGTCTGCTGTTAAATGGAATGGAAGCTGTTTAAACAAAGACGCCTTAGGAGAGATATGGGTATCTTCTATATACCATCAGGCCTAACCATATGGGTGCATTTGAACGCGTTATATGGATGTGATTTATTATGATTATGAATGGAGATCTTGTTGCGTTTGACATTTTTAAGTGGGAAAGATGAAAGCAGAGTTGTCGTCGCTCAAAATGTGGTAGAGAGAGAGAGAGATTCCAAACCAAAATGGAAAGAGGCAGGGAGCAAACATTTTCTAAAAATTTAATAGAATAGAAATTTAACAACTTTACTTTTGAATTTTCCTAAAGAGTTGTCTTTTTTTTATGAAAATATTTTAGTAGAAATGTTTAAATTCTACTGTAATTTGGCAGCACTATTGGGAAATTGAATGGTTAAGGTTTCTGACCAAAAATCTACCAAACGTAAATATTTCAGTACAAATGAGTAAATTCTACTGTAATTTGGCAGCACTATCGGGAAATTGAATGGTTAAGGTTTCTGACCAAAACTCTACCAAACGTAAATATTTCAGTACAAATGAGTAAATTCTACTGTAATTTGGCAGCACTATTGGAAAATTGAATGATTAAGGTTTCTGACCAAAACTCTACCAAACGTAAATATTTCAGTACAAATGAGTAAATTCTACTGCAATTTGGCAGCACTATTGGAAAATTGAATGATTAAGGTTTCTGACCAAAAATCTACCAAACGTAAATATTTCAGTACAAATGAGTAAATTCTACTGTAATTTGGCAGCACTATTGGAAAATTGAATGATTAAGGTTTCTGACCAAAACTCTACCAAACGTAAATATTTCAGTACAAATGAGTAAATTCTACTGTAATTTGGCAGCACTATTTGAAAATTGAATGATTAAGGTTTCTGACCAAAAATCTACCAAACGTAAATATTTCAGTACAAATGAGTAAATTCTACTGTAATTTGGCAGCACTATTTGAAAATTGAATGATTAAGGTTTCTGACCAAAAATCTACCAAACGTAAATATTTCAGTACAAATGAGTAAATTCTACTGTAATTTGGCAGCACTATTTGAAAATTGAATGATTAAGGTTTCTGACCAAAAATCTACCAAACGTAAATATTTCAGTACAAATGAGTAAATTCTACTGTAATTTGGCAGCACTATTTGAAAATTGAATGATTAAGGTTTCTGACCAAAACTCTACCAAACGTAAATATTTCAGTACAAATGAGTAAATTCTACTGTAATTTGGCAGCACTATTGGAAAATTGAATGATTAAGGTTTCTGACCAAAACTCTACCAAACGTAAATATTTCAGTACAAATGAGTAAATTCTACTGTGATTTGGCAGCACTATTGGAAAATTGAATGATTAAGGTTTCTGACCAAAACTCTACCAAACGTAAATATTTCAGTACAAGTGAGTAAATTCTACTGTAATTTGGCAGCACTATTGGAAAATTGAATGATTAAGGTTTCTGACCAAAACTCTACCAAACGTAAATATTTCAGTACAAATGAGTAAATTCTACTGTAATTTGGCAGCACTATCGGGAAATTGAATGGTTAAGGTTTCTGACCAAAACTCTACATAACGTAAATATTTCAGTACAAATGAGTAAATTCTACTGTAATTTGGCAGCACTATTGGAAAATTGAATGATTAAGGTTTCTGACCAAAACTCTACCAAACGTAAATATTTCAGTACAAGTGAGTAAATTCTACTGTAATTTGGCAGCACTATTGGAAAATTGAATGATTAAGGTTTCTGACCAAAACTCTACCAAACGTAAATATTTCAGTACAAATGAGTAAATTCTACTGTAATTTGGCAGCACTATTGGAAAATTGAATGATTAAGGTTTCTGACCAAAACTCTACCAAACGTAAATATTTCAGTACAAGTGAGTAAATTCTACTGTAATTTGGCAGCACTATTGGAAAATTGAATGATTAAGGTTTCTGACCAAAACTCTACCAAACGTAAATATTTCAGTACAAATGAGTAAATTCTACTGTAATTTGGCAGCACTATCGGGAAATTGAATGGTTAAGGTTTCTGACCAAAACTCTACCAAACGTAAATATTTCAGTACAAATGAGTAAATTCTATTGTAATTTGGCAGCACTATCGGGAAATTGAATGGTTAAGGTTTCTGACCAAAAATCTACCAAACGTAAATATTTCAGTACAAATGAGTAAATTCTACTGTAATTTGGCAGCACTATTGGAAAATTGAATGATTAAGGTTTCTGACCAAAACTCTACCAAACGTAAATATTTCAGTACAAGTGAGTAAATTCTACTGTAATTTGGCAGCACTATTGGAAAATTGAATGATTAAGGTTTCTGACCAAAACTCTACCAAACGTAAATATTTCAGTACAAATGAGTAAATTCTACTGTAATTTGGCAGCACTATCGGGAAATTGAATGGTTAAGGTTTCTGACCAAAACTCTACCAAACGTAAATATTTCAGTACAAATGAGTAAATTCTACTGTAATTTGGCAGCACTATTGGAAAATTGAATGATTAAGGTTTCTGACCAAAACTCTACCAAACGTAAATATTTCAGTACAAATGAGTAAATTCTACTGCAATTTGGCAGCACTATTGGAAAATTGAATGATTAAGGTTTCTGACCAAAACTCTACCAAACGTAAATATTTCAGTACAAATGAGTAAATTCTACTGTAATTTGGCAGCACTATCGGGAAATTGAATGGTTAAGGTTTCTGACCAAAACTCTACCAAACGTAAATATTTCAGTACAAATGAGTAAATTCTATTGTAATTTGGCAGCACTATCGGGAAATTGAATGGTTAAGGTTTCTGACCAAAAATCTACCAAACGTAAATATTTCAGTACAAATGAGTAAATTCTACTGTAATTTGGCAGCACTATCGGGAAATTGAATGGTTAAGGTTTCTGACCAAAACTCTACCAAACGTAAATATTTCAGTACAAATGAGTAAATTCTACTGTAATTTGGCAGCACTATTGGAAAATTGAATGATTAAGGTTTCTGACCAAAACTCTACCAAACGTAAATATTTCAGTACAAATGAGTAAATTCTACTGCAATTTGGCAGCACTATTGGAAAATTGAATGATTAAGGTTTCTGACCAAAACTCTACCTAACGTAATGTTCATGGAGCACGATTTGTTTTGAAAACTGCAATATGCATGGGGAAATTTGGTTTTCAATTAAGTTTTCGAGTGTTTTCGTGAAAATCCAGCTTTCGGCTCGGTGTGAATAGGGTATAACCTTGGTAGCACCATTTCTTCAATTGACTACCATTCTCGTTGTTGTTTTGCAAATTTGTAGTCTCATCTTGGAGGAATCACATGTCTGTCTTTTTCGTGCCAATAATATTCAGCTGCCATTTTTAAAATACGCTTGACAAATTGCTGCTTCAATTATTGCTTGTTGAACGATGTAGGAACCCAGTCCATGACATGCCCGACGATCTCTCATGATCACAAGAATGACGTTGTGAATTATTTAAGCTGGCAACAGATCACCATAGATGACAGTGGTGTAAGACCCAATGACGCCGTCTGACCGTACACCCAGGTGCTTTATGTGCATATATAAAAGTGTCTCCTGAACGACGATTTTCCTCGCCTTAAGTTAGGAGAAAATTTGTATAATCAGAAAAGCTTTTCTTTGCCCATGATTTTAGGTCTTCAGGTTCCTATTTCACTCTGCAACTTTTCAATTTCCTCTGGTAGGTGAAATGGGGCCCAAGTAGGGATCTGGTAGGTGAAATAGCACCCAAGGCTTGTGCATCATTTTAGCGTTTGTATAGTGGATATTGCTGCTGTAAGTGCTTTCACAACTTTTGGGCTTGCCTTATGGCTGCATTTGGCGCATTTTGACGTAGGACTTGCACCTAACATTCTGTTATCCCAAGAGACCCTATCTATTTCATCAACTACTTTTCAGACTTTTCACTTTAAAATTTGTTTCCGTTTGGAATGCCAAAATACAGATTTTTTGAATTCGACAAACATTCGAACGAAATTGAATCTCAAAATAAGCGTGTTTATACACAGGGTGGGCCATCTAGTGGTTTCTTTTTAAATCATAGGTTATTTTGACACTGACAGCTGTTTCCCGCTCGAAATCTTGACAGAAAATCAGTATCATACCTCCGCGGAACGAAATGAAAATGAGTCGCTTTGCGCTTGAACAACGTTGGGAAATATTGAAAACTTATTTTCAAAGTGATCGCTGTTTAGCCCAAACAGTTCGTTCGTGAAACAACACTTATGGTCCCCATCGTCGCACGGTGCACAGACGAGAATGTGGCTGCTGTAGTCGAGAGTGTAAGAAAAGACTCTATTCACGAACCATTTTTCTTCGAAAATGAGGCTTGGAGCAACGGTGGCGGTAGGCGTTACAGAGCCATGTTAACTGACTTCTTTTTTTTTTACTAAAATTGAAGACATGGATTTGGACGACCTCTGGTTCATGCATGATGACGCGCCATGCCTCAATCGATCTTTTTCGCACCAAATTCCCAAATCGTGTTATGAGCCGTCTTGGCAATGTAAATTGGCCGCCTCGGAGCTGCGATTTGACCCCTGTGAAATTTTTTTGTGGGGAACCGTGAAGGACCAATGTTATGCCAACAATCCGGAAACGACATAAGCACTTAAGGCCAATATCATCCATGCAATCCGTGAGCTACAGCCCGAAACCATCAACAATGTATTGGAAAAATTGAGTGACAGAATGCGCTACTGCAAAGCCAGCCGAGGTAGCCACCTGAACAACGTTGTGTTCCATAATTAATGGGAATGTTTGCTCTTAAGCTACGATTACACGGCCATTTTTTCGAGTTATATAAGTGGCGCTCTGAGGTAAAAATCGCGTCACAAAGCAGTCATTTAAATGTCGTTCAGTGTGATCGCCATTTTTGGGATAACATTTTCGGCGTCACTTAAATGACTAGGAAAATGTCGGACCAAATGACATGTATTTAGTGCCATTTAAATGGCAGCTTCCAAAAAATGGCAAGGTTCGAAATTCTTGCCATGCCATTTTTCTACGCAAATGCCGAAGCATTTAATACGATGTCTGTGCTTTTATTTTGATTTTGTCTCGTGGCGAAAGGACGTGTTAGAATAGATTGGATTGGATATTAAGTCTGGAGAGCCTTCATTGGTCTCTGGCACTGCGGTCTCTCTAAAGGGGCCTTTTGTGAGTCCTAGAGCAATCTTTTTGGTCTGGAAACAGTCAGAAAGACAAGTATATGTATCCAGCACGAAATCCACTTTTCTCGCGACGGCTCAACCACTTCTTTTGTTAAATACTCCGCTTTCGTCGCGTTGGCTCGTAATCCAGATCGTCTTCTTCCAGCACACACGCCAAAAGTTCTTTTTGACATTATTTTTTATTTATTATAATAATTTTTTTTCCTTTCACTTCTTTCACGTATGCGTCTTCGCCGAGAGAAAAACACTAAATGACAGTAGCTACATTTTTCTAATAGGACATTACCGTCATATAAATGGCATCCCAATGAAAAATTCTAAATGACTCGCAGTGTCCGTAATTTAATCTTGGGACACAAATGACGATGATAGTCATTTCGTGTGATCGCCATTTTTCCAATGACGAATCGTAGCTTAAATGTCGCTCTAATGCGACACTTTTTTCTGACCTCACAGTGCCATTTAAATGACTCAAAACTCCTTGTCAGAGTTTGTCCTGCAGTCCTGCTTTATGTAGCAGAATCATGGACGTTATCAAAGGCGGATGAAGATCTCCTTGGTCGCTTCGAACACAAAATTCTTCGAATGATTTTCGGTCCCGTTTGCGTTGACGAGCCTTGGAGGAGGAGATTTAACAGCGAACTCTACGAGCTGTACAGCGACATCGACCTGGTGAGAAAAGTACGTATCACTCGACTAAGATGGCTAGGATATGAAGAGCGAATGGACAACAACGCTTCGGCACGAAGTGTCTTCGATTCCAACCCGGAGGGATAATGCAGTAGAAAAAGATGTCGCCTTAGGTGGCGTGCACAAGTGGAAGGGGACATCAACCGACTTGGAGTCCGCAACTGGAGGCGGTTAGCCAAAGATCTCAAAACAACACTAGAGTTGCGTGTTGGTTGAGGCCCAGCTCCACACCGGACTGTAGCGTCACCTAAGTAAGTAAATAAGTACCTGGCGATAGATGCGATTAAAGGGGCGAAATCTCTCCATCATTGTTTCACAGTTCTCTTTAAGTTCTTGCACTAATTGAATCTTAAAAGAATGAAATCTTAAGTATTTCCTTAGATATTTGTGAACAATACTTTTTGGGAGTGCTAAGCCGGCCGCTCTTTTCCGCACTGACAGACCTGGGTTTTCAAACAAACTTTGTTCCACCGCATGAATTTTTTCGGTAGTCCTTGATGTTCTGCTGGGCCCTGGCTGAGAAGTGTTTAGAGCTGAAGAAGTTTTGCGGAATCTTTGCACGCACCCACGATTTGGTCCATATCGCTCAATCGCCGAATATTGTAACATGAACAAAATTGTCGGCGCTAACTCACGTAAGAATCGCCACTTTTAAACAACACCTCGATAGCAAACGCAAGTTGATCTCCAGAGTCCAGACCACTGCGCCATTGTGATAGACTTAGTTTAGTTTAGTTCAAAGTGGCTCTCGATGAGCTTGGCTATATCGCAGTATCCCAAATGTTTCCATCTGAAGCCTGCACTGTTTCGGAAGACTGAAGGAGAGGCCCAGGTTCAATTCCTCTGAAAAGACTCCGGCGCCCACTCCCTCTAGTGTCTTAGAACCGTCTGTGAATATTGACAGTGATGTTTGGACATTTTGTGAATCCCACTGTCCGGTATTTCATGGGTGAAGCCTTTTTCGAAATTGATTTTCGTAGGCAGATAGTCGGTATTGGTGGGCAGGGGGATCGTCTGTAGAAGGATGCTGGCGTGTCCAATTGGTTGCCCTCTCCAGTGTTTCCCTTCCCTTAATCTGATCGCCACCTTTTCTGACGATGTCTAGTGGAAGTAGGTTAAGCATGGTTTGCAGAGCGGCGGTTGGAGATGTCCTCAGTGCGCCCGTGATGCACATATGTACATGCCAAGCGCTGAATCTTCTCTAAGCCCTTTAGATTAGAACTTTTGTTCAAGGCCGGCTGCCACACAACAATGCCATATAGAATTATCGGTCTTATGACCGCAGTATAAAGCCAATGCATTATATTGGATTGAAGGCCCCATCGAGAGCCTACAGCCCTTTTGCAGGAGTATAGAGGCACTAGGGATTTCCTAGCGCGTTCGGCAATATTTTCTCTCCATAAGAGCTTCGTGTCCAGCCCCAGCCCCAGATATTTAGCGCTGCTAATGAACTCGAGTGGAGTTCCTTTGAGATTTGGAGGAGTGACAGCGGGAAGCTTTACCTTTCTTGTGAATAAGACTAACTCCGTTTTCGTCGGGTTGACGCTAAGACCGCAACTGTCGGTCCAGGAGACTAGTTTACGCAAACCGAGTTGCAGGATGTCGGAAAGTGTCTGTGGGTACTTTCCAGAATCGAGTAAGGCGACGTCATTCGCGTAGGCCACAACTTTGCACCCTGAGCTCTCCAACGAGATCAGAATTTCGTTAAGAACTATGTTCCATAACAATGGAGAAAGCACTCCACCTTGTGGGGTGCCTCTGTGCACAAGTTTTTCGACAGCGCTTGCTGCCAAAGGTGGCCCTCACCATCCTTTTTGTTAGAATGTGGGTGATTACGCGGCAGATTTGTTCGCCAATATTTAGCTTGTTTAAGGCTTGGATGATCGATTATGTTTTGATATTGTTAAAGGCCCCCCTCTATGTCAAGAAAGACAGCCATTGTATATTCCTTGAGTGAGAGGGACCTCTCTATCGATCCAACAGTTGAGTGAAGAGCAGGGTTGACTTGCCCTTTTGGTATGCATCTTGAGATCTTGAAAACAGTGATCGGTCAACAGTGTCCTTGATGTGGATGTCGATGATCCTCTCGAGAGTTTTAAGAAGAACGGAAGACATATACTAATTGGTCTGAAGTCCTTGGGGTTGTGATAGACTTAGGCCCGAAACACACATGCGATTTCAAATCAAATTCAAATAGAAATCGCATGCGTGTTTCGGACCTAACCCGCACTTTCGGTTATTCAAATGGCACCACCCTGCACACACCCCCTACACCATTTTCAACTTTTTGAGATACTCGCATTTGGAAACATTAATCCGCACCGGACACCCTGCACTATTTTTTTGTTTTTAACTGAAATATAATTTTTTTCTTTTATTTACAGGCAACATCAAGAGTTCATCTGCCAATTGTTATTCGGTGAGTGTTTTTATTATTTTTCATTTCAAAATATTTGTTGGTACTGAATTTTAACTCATTTTTTGATTGGTACGTAGTTTCTTTTATTCAGCAAGAAACTCTGCTTTTAAGACTATTACTTGAAGATTATGTGGGGAATTTTCTAATTTTCTAAAATTTGGTGTTTTTCGAGCATATTTGTGTAATTTGTCTGTTTTGTGAGTTTCATTTCAACCAAAAATAGAACGTATAAAACAAAAAAAGAAAATACCAGTTACCTTCTTTTGTCTTACAATGGTTGCGGTTCCGATCCTTGGCTCTGATGTCACAACAATTGTAGTTGTACTACGCTTTTGTGGCATTGACGATGGTGTCATTTTTGGCAAATTGCCAGAAACCGGTCGACAAACGCAGGTCAACATTATTATTTTTTTTTGTTACAATTTTTAATAACAATATATAGCACTTTAAAAAAAAACACAATTTTCTTTTTTTCTTATTTTTAAAACCTTTTAAAGGATATTATTGCCATTTAATTAGAAAAATACGAAAAACAAAAAAACACAGTCTAATCACAGATCACTGCAAATGAGAGAGAGAGAAAAAGTAGGATAAAAAAACAGAAGAAAAAAAAATCTATAAGAATAAACAAAAGAAATAAAAAGTTAATTTACTAAGTTGACAGAAAGTGCTGTGCCTGTGCGTCCTTGCGCTGCGCTGTGAGCCGGGAACAAAGAGGAAAATAGTTGGATAAACAGTGCCTAGTTAACTTTTCTAAGATAAATATTCAAAGGGAGATGACGACCGCCCGCCCGTTCAAACTCTCAAACTCATGGCTCAAACTCAAAAACTAAAGGACACGCTTCCTTATGTTAACATTTACAATATTCTGATGGGTGGTGGTGGTAATGGTGCTGGGGCTGAGCATGGACACCAAAGGATATCCCACTGGTTGACATAAAGGACAGACTATGACGGAACATGTGAACAATGTGTATTTATACTTGAAGTTGACATTCTTATGTAACTTTTATGAATGATACGCTGTTTGTGTCATGGGGGGAAAAAGGCTAACAAAGACTGGCGCTGGCGGTTAAATAAGCTCGAATTGCATACGACATGTGTGATTGTTCTATTTTCGTTTACCGTGTATACGTAAACCTGGAATTGCTGATGCAAAATATAGGCAAACAAATTGGCTTTCCATATTCAATGGAGATGGAGAAAATGTGCCAAAGTCGTACTCTTTTTTCTGGTTATATTCAGTTTTTTTGTTGTTTCTCTAGACAGACTTGAATGTTGAAATGAAAATTGAAGCTCTTGCGCTGGACTGTGTTGCGATAAGAATATTAAATTCGCCGCAGGCTGGGGACGACAACAAAATCCTTTTTGTGTCCGCAAAATTAGTTCATTTTCTCGCGATGAAAATTTGTCTGCCACAAGTCCTTGCGCAATTCGTTGGCCCAAAGAGTGTATTATGTGTTATAGAGGACCATCTTCTTCTCGCTCAGCCCACTCGCCAAAGTCATTTCAACCATGAGAATAAATTGGATTCAAAACATAATGGAGAAAAGCATTTCATTAAATTTCAAGGATATCCCGATAGTTAGTAGGAGAAGAGAAAAGTTTTCTTCTGAATCTTTTTTTTCCTCTTTGTTCTGCTGGGTAAGTTTGAAATTTGAACTTTGGGAATTGCGGATGCACGTAAGTGATTGCAGGCGAATCTTCTAATTGCAGTGTTATGATGTCATGATTTTTATGATAGCTTAGTTGTAATTGGTGGGGCTAGGAAGTCAATTGAAGTTTTCGAATTGATTTGGGGTGTAGCAAATTGCATTTTGTTTTATTATTTGTCTTTCAAGGAGTATATTTTATTTGTGAACGCACTTTTGGGTGGGAACATTTTTGAAAAATTTACAATTTTCAAAAAGAAAACAATTATTTCTAGTTGATTCCAAATATTTTGTATTTTAGAAGCAATAGCAATGTGGCTATCATTTTTGATTACCTTAGCATGTCTGCGTTTGGTTGGTTTAAGGTGGTCCACTTCGACCAAAATATGTCAATTGTGGATCCAATTTTGTACTTTTTCTAATGAAACCATAAATGCCAGGCGGCATCGCTAAGACAGTTAAAATCGTGGTAAAGGCAGTGGTCTAGTGTGTCTTTTCGGACACTATTGTCTCATCCTCTTCCTCATCTCTGAAGCTTCTGAAGAAATCAGTGTAAGGAATATCCAACCTTTGGGCATGCCTCCCCGATTCCACAGTGTCCGGTTATGACGTTCGTTAGTGTGGCAATGTTGGAGGGTAAAATTTGGAAAAAATATCTTTAATTCTCTACATAGTCTCCTTTTAGCTCGATACATTTTTCCCAACGATATTCAATAGTTTCGATACCCTGGTTATAGTCAGCGATGCCAAATTACAAGATATATCTTTTTTTTTTAAGATTTTTAAGCTCCAAAATATGCGCAAGACTTTTTACCTCAAAATTCATTGAATTTCAAAATTTTTGATTTTGAACTATAATTTCTATGTCTAACAATTTTAAACAAAATTTTCTATGGAAGAAAGTGGGATTTCTGTTCCATTATTGTCAGTGAAGAATACCTCACCCACGGCTTCTGTTGTGCTAATGTTTCCGTCAGCACTGAAGACCTAAGACCTGTGCCCCGATAGGCTAAGGTATATCACAGGCATTATAAGAGCTCCCTCGCTCCGCCGGTTTCAGGAAAGCCGGTCTTTGATACTGTGTTGGCACATATGGCATCTGATCCTACACTCCAAATACTGACTTTCCAAAAATTCAAGAGCGTTCTGAAGCTGTCGTCTGTCGTTGTCTCCTATGTTTTGTCTTTTCTGCAGCTTTTGCTGCATGATGTAGTATAGAGAATTTGGAACGATTGCCATCATCCTAAAGAAAAAGTTTCTTAAGTCCGAGGTCAACCGTTCCTTCGCTTACCCCAACCGAAGCTGCCTTAGGTACTTGTTGACAGTTCTTGGAGTACATAAGAGGTTTCCTTCCTCCTCCGTCATTTTTGTCTGAGAATAGGTTCATTCATATACATCAGTCCCTTTGCTTGTTCTTTTGAGTAATTTGTCTATTTTGGACCCACGAGTAAGGGTGAAGGGAAGGTCATTCTGTACTCACCCCCTGTGTACAGAAAAGGGGAATTGAATTAAAGCTAGAGCTAATTATGTATCATCTTGATTATGAAAGATGAGTCTGTGTAGAGTCCTAGAATTTTGTTCGCTTTGGTTGAAATTTTTATTAATTTTCGTGACAGTTTCATTTGATGTTAAATCCCCACTGTGCCCACTTCTTCTCGTTGGACGGACAGTCGAGCTCTGAATTTAGCCACGACAAGAAAATGGTCAGAGTCGACGTTTGCCGCTCGGAATGTGTGCACGTCGAGGATGTTGGATGCGTGCCTCGCATCGATTAGCACATGGTCGATTTGGTTGGCGGTTCGACCGTCTGGAGAGCGCCAGGTTGCTGTGTGGATTCTTAGCCTTGGAAACCTAGTGCTACTTATCACCGTATTACGAGCTGCTGCAAAATCGATTAGTCGGTAGCCGTTGTCTGTTGTCGTTTCGTGGATTCTGTGCTTACCAACTAATCCGCCAAAGATGTTTTCCTTTCCGACTTTAGCATTTAAATCCCCGAGTACAACTTTTACATCATACTCCGGACAGGCTCCGTAGGCTCCATCCAGAAGGTCATAAAACTCCTCCTTGATAGGATCTTCAGCCTCGTCGGTAGGGGCGTGTGCACATATTAGGCTTAGAGAAGAAGCTGCGAACCGCCTAGAAGAAGAAATTCGACGTTGGACGCCTTAGCACACCTGGAGTAGCCAGAGCCTACAGCGAGCGCCTGAGTATGAAACTCTCCTCTATGCACTCACCTACCACAAACGCCAACAATCAGCGGTGCCAGTATTGCGACATCATCAAGGAGGTAGCCGTAACCACCGTAGGGTACCAGCCACCCCAGAGAAAGAGCCCGTGGTATGATGATGAATGCGTGTACAGGAAAAAAGTGACAGAAGATGCACACAAGAA
The DNA here is from genome assembly GCA_949372485.1 of Cheilosia soror. Taxonomy (NCBI): domain Eukaryota; kingdom Metazoa; phylum Arthropoda; class Insecta; order Diptera; family Syrphidae; genus Cheilosia; species Cheilosia soror. Next base: position 75,619,437 of record OX443561.1, on the reverse strand, counting down.
AGCGCTGCAGCGCAAAACAAGGGCAGCAAGTGAAGAATATCGAGCCAGGAGAAGGGAGGAAAAGAAGATCCTGCGTAGAAAGAAGAGGGCTAACGCAGCTTCCCAGCTCAAGGAGATCGAAGAGTCGCGCGATCGTAATAACATCCGGAGGTTTTATAAAAAAGCTAAGCAACTGGATGCTGGCTACAAAACCGGAACGCAGGTTCTTCGAGACAGCGAAGGAAACTTAGTCACCGAAACGCAGGGAATAGTAGACGTGTTTAAGCAGCATTTCCAGCAGCTGCTTAATGGGCATCATGTAGAGAGGGTGATAGGGCAAGAAGAGAACCCACGTCCAGTCAATGAAGAACTGGTTCCACCACCTACTATAGAAGAAGTTGGCTTAGCTATTAAAAAGCTTAAGAACAACAAGGCCGCATGCTCTGATGGACTACCAGCGGAGCTCTTTAAATACGGTGGTGATGTTTTGGTAGAGAGCATGCACCGAATCATCAACCAAGTATGGGTGGAAGAAAACATGCCCGATGACTGGACTATTAGCTCCATATGGCCCATCTTCAAAAAAGGCGATCCTATGTCTTGCAAGAACTATCGAGGCTTATCCCTGCTAAATGTCGCATACAAGATCCTATCCAACGTACTGTGTGAACGTCTAAAACCGTTCTGCACACTAATCGGCTTCCGGCTCTGCAGATCGACTATAGACCAAATTTTCACACTGAGGCAAATCTTGGAAAAGACCAACGAATTTCAAGTCGAAACTCACCACCTATTCATCGACTTCAAAGCCGTCGTCAGGAGCTCTATATGGCGATGGCCGAATTTGGAATCCCGGCAAAACTGATTCAGCTGTGTCGCGTGACGCTGGAAAACACGCGCTGCAACTTGCAGTTTGGAAGCAGCTCTTCCGAACTTTTTCAAACATGCACCGGATTTCGGCAAGGAGACGCTCTATCATGCGACTTCTTCAATCTCGTGTTGGAGCAGATAGTGCGCAGGGCAGGTGTCAACACGGAAGGCACTATCTTCAACAGGTCCGTGCAGCTGCTTGGCTATGCGGACGATATTGACATCATCGGTCGCGCCCTGCGTGCCGTGATAGAAGCATTCACGGCGATTGAACAACAGGCGAAATCCGTTGGGCTTGAAGTAAATGAGGACAAGACTAAGTACATGCTATCAACAAACAAACAAGCATCTGTCCACCGCCTAGGACAAAACGTCACTATTGATACCAACAATTTCGAGGTAGTTAAGGAGTTCACCTACCTCGGAGTAAACGTAAACTCCACGAATGACACCCTAGTGGAGATCCGGCGAAGAATTACCCTAGGAAACCGTTGCTACTTCGGTTTGGCAAAACAACTGGGTTCAAAACTCCTAACTCGAAGGACGAAATGTGTGCTCTACAAAACCCTTATCCTGCCAGTTCTGCTTTATGGCGCCGAGTGCTGGACGATAAGCAAGAAGGGCTCCTTCGAAAGAAAAATACTTCGGCGGATTTTCGGTCCTGTGTGGGCAAAGGGCGAATGGAGGAGAAGATACGAACTCTATGAGCTGTACCAAGATGTGGATATAGTCCAAAAAGCCAAAACACGTCGACTACATTGGCTCGGCCACATCGAGCGAATGGACAATAATGCTCCAGCCAAGAGGATCTTCAAATCCCAGCCCCCAGGTTCGAGAAGACAAGGAAGACCAAACCTCCGTTTCAAAGACCAAGCCATCGCGGATGCCAGAGCGCTTGGTCTAGACAATTGGAAGCAGCGTGCCCGGGATCGTAGAGGATGGCAGGCAGGCTGCAGTGTCTCAGGCAGAGACTCTTCACGGGTCGGGAGCCCGATAAAACAAAAAAAAAAAAAACACTGTGCCCACTTCACACGTAAGAAGCTCTGAAAGAGCAAACTGTCCAAAGTAATTATGCAATGCTATAGAAACCCAATTATTTCTCTAATTCCAAATCAAAGCACAGTTGTATGTATTTTACAAGTTAATAAAAACATGTCACACACTTGGCACAATCATCAAACCAGGTCTTATGTCATGCATAATTTTAGGCGGAAAGCAATAATTCAGAATCGTCCCAAACAATAGCACGTACATTTATTCACAAATCCTAATTTTCCAGTTGGACAGACATAAATCATGTTACAGCTATCATATTACTATGTATACCATCATAGGCGGTGACTCTACCATATACACACATGCATTTCACGAAATAATGGTCGTAAAGGTTATCACCTCCTGCCGTATGCGGTCTTCTTCCGCCTCTGTGGTATATCGAAGCTTATTAACTCGGTGTTCAGTCTTTTATTTTGACACCACATTTCCGTGAAATGGAGACCGAACAAAAAATTTAATAAAATGACCATCAGTCATCATTCCATTGCAGAGGTTTCCGTTTTTTGTTTCGTTTTCGTGTCAATTTTCAGCCGACCGACACGACGACGCAACGCACCAAATGAAGACCGAACGAAGTACTAATGATTTTCACACCACAAATCAATTTTTATTGCGGTCTTAAATTGAAGATAAAAAGGTTTTTTTTTTTTTTTCGCTCCTGACCATTCAACCATGGTGCAATGATTTGGCAGTTTCACTTCACGTCTTTTTTTTTCTTTCATCAGTCATCATCAGTCATCACATCACACTCATATGTACGGATGTGCACGCACTCGGGTCTTCCGGATTTTTGTATCGTTTTGTGAATGAATGCAGATGCAACCAAAAAGACCAACAAAAAGGTGTCGAATATTTCTGTTAATCGTGTTATTCAATTAAACGCAGCATGACAAGTCCGTATAGGGCAGAGGCGAATCTCCCGTTGATTTCTATAGAATTTATTGCTTTATAGCAACTGAACAGTTGAAGAATTTATATGGAATGTATCACTTTGGAAGAACTTGTAGAACCGTTTCGCTGAAGTTGTCACTGCATTGACACTTTGAGTTTTGATATAAATGCATATTTTTATTATATAATTAACAGACAACTCTAGAGACTTTTAAATGATGCTTGCAGCATTCCTGAAAAGCATTAAGCTTACCTTCAAAGACACTGTGACTTGTACTCATTGGTTCCATATAAATCCCGGCTTCTACTCGGGTTTTCATTATTTCCTGCCATCTGTCAAATCACAAAGTCTTTGAAAATTCAATTTTCCTATTTACAAAATGTTGAATTGCTATATTTTCTAAAAAAATTGTTTAATAACTTTAGTCCAATAAAAGATTTTCTACCTATAGCTGCTGTATGACAGATAGCAGTCCTAAAATGATTTTGACATTTCTCTTAATTTAAATATACAAGGTGGAACAAAAATCATCATCATCAACGTCACCCTTTCGGAAGATACTATAATTTTTGCAAATGGCGGCAAATGTCAAGTCTAGATTGACACTTATAAAATAAACAGATACAAAATAGGTACATGTCAAGGCACCAAGTGACAAAGAACAGAAACAAGAACAGAAACTGAACTCGCTGGCAGCAACAGAAACAATCAATATGGACTTGTTTACGTTCTGTCGTCAAACAGCCATTTTTCTATCGCTAAATTCTGTTGCTGAAAAAAAAAAATTCTCTTTCTAATTCTGTTGCAAATGTAAGGGATGCTGTTATGTTTCTGTTCTTTGTCAGTTGGTGCCTTCAACAAGACATGAATCGCTATACGTTTAAAAAACGCGGAATAATTGTTTCGTCGGTGATGTAAATTTCAGCGGAGATTTTCCGTTCGTCCGACACCAGTAGCCATTCTGGCTGAGAATATTGCAGAATATTGTCGCTGAAAATGTCGCAGAGGAAAACGGACCCCGGAATATCGACCAGACGAAGTGCAACACAATTGGATATCAATCGACGGGTGCCTAGTGATGCGCGATATATATCGAATCACTCGGATTATCGATATTGTCGTAAAAAAATATCGATTATTTCACTCGATAATTTATTTTCGATATTATCGATGCATCGATGTTTTTATCCCGATTTTTGTGCACTCAAAGACCACTGTCTCAGTTATAACAACACGCCTCGTTACGATTCAAGAACCTTAAAACATTTTCTTATTCTTATCGGCTTAATGTAGGTACATCATATTTTTATAATATAGTATTTCAAATCAGCTATTTCTTTACATACTATGCATAGTAACTAGGCAAAATCTGTGCGTGTTCCACTTTCTACGTAGATTACTTTCTAATAGTTTTTAGCAAGTCAGAATTTCGTAGTAAATGAGAGTGACTTACGTTAGAGGCTGTTTTTAGTATCGCCAAATTGGATGTCAATACTTAAGAAGATGAAGCATAAAATGCTCGATACAGTAGCCCAAAATTGGGCTCCATAGCATGCGCTTCTTCAAAACTACCGAGGACGCACAGTGCCTTTATTTCAACTTACATTTCACTAAAGCCTATCAGCACAAAGTTAGGTTAGGTTAGGTTGTGAGAAGAACGATCACAAGGCACCTTGGTGGGCCCATCGCTTCTTTTTTTATACTACTTTTGATAATTTCCTTGGAGGTACTTTCAGATTGACGTCAACTTGTTTATTTCCCGTCATTTCAAAACGAAAAATCCAGGCAAAAAGGTGGATGCGAAAAAACGCACCATAATACACCTCAAAATACGTGCCAAAAACTGTGCGAAAAATGCACCAAAAGTGCACAACACATACGGCCAAAATACGCGTGAAAAATCGTGATGAAAAACAAAATATGTGCCAAAACCAACAAAAAAAATTTTTGCGAAAACTGTGCAACAACGCAAAAAACGCGCAACAAATCCCGCCAAATACCCATCAAAAATGGCGATGAAAAAATAACAAAATATGCGCGTGAAAAACCGCGATGAAAAAATAATAAAAGAGGCGGCAAAAAAGCGAGATGAAAAAATAACAAAATACGCGCCAAAAGAAAATGAAAATTTTCGCGAAAAAACGCGCCAAACACTGTGGAAAAATTTCGCCAAAAACGCCTAACAATTACCGCCAAAATACGCGTGAAAAATCGCGATGAAAAAATAACAAAATACGCGCCAAAAAAGCGAGATGAAAAAATAACAAAATATGCGCCAAAAAAAATGAAAAAAAAATCCCGCCAAAAATGTAGAAAAATTTCGCGAAAAATGCCCCAAAATCCGCGTCAAAAACCCTCCAAAATAGACCCAAAAATATGCGCCGCAAACGCCTGACAAATCCCGCCAAAATTCGCGGTGAAAAATAAAATATGCGCCAAAAAAGTGACATAAAATCCCGCCAAAAATGTGGAAAAAATTTTGTGAAAAAAACGCGCCAAAATCCATCACAAAATAGGTGCCAAAACTATTCAAAAAAATGCGCCAAAACCGCCCATCAAATGGCGCCAAAATACGCGGTGAAACAAAATATGTGCCAAAAAAGTGACAAAAAATCCCGCCAAAAATGTGGAAAAATTTCGCAAAAAAAACGCGCCAAAATACATCTCCAAAGTACGCGCAAAAACTATGCAAAAAAATGCGCCAAAAACGCCCAACAAATCTCGACAAAATACGCGCCAAAAATCGCGGAGAAAAAATAACAAAATATTCGCCAAAAATCGCGCTGAAAAAATAGCGTCAAAGAAATCCCGCCAAAAATGTGTAAAAATTTCGCAAAAAAAGCGCCAAAAAAACATCTCAAAATACGCGCCAAAACTATGCAAAAAATGCGCCAAAAACGCCCATCAAATCGCGCCAAAATACGCGATGAAAAAATAACAAAATATGCGCCAAAAAATACCGCTAAAAATGCAGAAAAAATTCGCGAAAAAACGCGCCAAAATACGCGCCAAAAAATCCACCATACTGCGCGTCAAAAAATTGCGCCAAAGTATGTGTCAAAAAAAGAGCGAAAAAGCGCACCAAATAGATGTGATCAGCTTCACATCTCACAATCGACTGCCTCCAAAATTTCAGAACAAGCCCTTTTATAGAGAGGCAAAGCGCCAAAGCCGTTTGTTTAGGGTTTTTTTTACTCAAAACATCCCTGAACGGACTGGATCCATTAGACAGCCGTCAATCGCATTTCATCAATTATGGCGGCGGTCCCTCAGCCGATATCATTTTCTCGACTTAATGGAAACCAATTTAAGACATCAGATAAACATAATTCAAAAGCAGAACCAAGGTTTTTCATTCATTAAAAAAATAGTAGAGCCAAAGAACATGGAGTGACAAATTTTGCCACCTTGTAAATCATCCTAAACCTTGTCTATTGTTTCCCTGTTTTCACCCAGGATGAAGTGGAAAAGTAACACACTTCCAAAAATATATAAACTGTCGATTTCCACAAGCGGTTTCAAAATGGAATGCGGCTTAGGATTGTGAATATTTGTGAGTCCTTTAAGTGTTTTTAAGGCGAAAATACAAGCCATTAAAAATGAATGCAACCCTAGAAATATTTATACCAATCTCTATATTAAAAGCTAGAGACCAATCAAATCGCTGTTTAAAAATCGTATTCTTCGAAAATGATGGTCCTGCAGTGCATTGAAGAAAATAGTCGGGTGAACGACACACCACTCTCCATCAGGGGTCCCGGAACACAGTCACGTAGAAAGGAACGAGAAGACAATGCGGTAGAAAGTTGCAGTTGAACTCTTGAGAAGGCAGTCGTTAAAAACATACTTTTCTACCACTTCCTCTTCAGTTTAAGCCCGAGGTGTATCACTCTATGTAACTGCGTCGTATCCAGAAAAATGAGGCCCTCCTATGACACAAATATAGGACATACGATTAAGCTAACAGAACCCGCTCTGAGACTACAAGAATCGTAATGATCACAAAATTGTCTAGTGCCACTCACTTTGCCAAGATAAGGTATCTCCTTTAATACCGACTGCCGCTGCAGCTGCAAGAATTGACAAGATACTGAAGCCCTAACTCATTTCCAGAGCCAGACGACAGATATCGCTCATTTAGCATAGGCTTCTTCGGACTCAATTCCTTTGTGAATGTACGGAACTAACAAAGCCAGATATTGCACACTTGAACAGTTTATCTTTGAACTCAATCTCACGTCACTAATTACAGCATTGTCAACAGGAAGGTACATACAAGATATCGATAACGGACAGCACATCCCAATAGACAGCTATAACTTTGAGGTGATTAGGAACTTTTTCTCCTCGGCTCCGCTATAAACTATTAGATAATGACACCACAGCAGAAATCAAAGGAAGAGTTACACTTGCCAACAGCTGCTTCTTTGGCCTAAGAAGGCAACTGGGAACTGACTAGGAAGGCCTTGTCAAGAAGCACCAAGGAGATTCTATACTATGACCCGACCCTCATCATTCCAGTCCTCGTCCTGCTCTATGGCGCAGAAACATGAACGGTAACAAAGGCGGCTGAAGATCTTCTTAGTCGTTTCGAACACAAAATTCTTCGAGTGATTTTGGATTCCATTTGCGTTGTCGGGCTTTGTAGAAGATTTAACAGCGAAGTCTACGAGTTGTACAGCGACATCGACGTGGTAAAAAAAATACGCATCAGTCGTCTAAGATGGCTTGGATATGTAGAGCGAATGGACACCAACGCTCCGGTTTTCGATTCCAACCCGGAGGGACACCGCATTAGAGGAAGAACTCGCCTTAGCTTGCGCGCACAAGTGGAAGGGGACCTCAACCAACTTGGAGTGCGCAACTGGAGGCGGTTAGCCATAGACCTGGCTAACTGGAGAGGCATGTTGGTTGAGGCCCAGGTCCACCCCGAACTGTAGCGCCATCCAACACTTTGCAGAGCCTTCTTCGAAGTCACTTCCTTTTGCCGACACTAACTACAGCCAGATATCACACACTTATCAGCGCCTTCTTTAAAAACCTCAGAATTCCATAACATACAACTTTGCAGTATGTTAAACTTCGTCAACTTGACAAAATTGATCAAAGATACACACAAAAGCCTAGATCACACGAATTGTGGTGTCAAAACGGCGCATTTGGCTCTAATTGTGTCCACGCAGCCAACTCTACCTACTTGCATACCTGAATTGCGAATAATTTCAGTTCAAAAGACTCTCCGTATCTGGAAAGTTTCATTTTAGAATTTTTAATTTTAGCTGGAAATACTTTAAATGTTAAGATGATGTTGCCAAATCACACAAAATAAAGAAACTAACGAGATTGTGGCCGCTTTCAATAAGCTTTTGCCTATCTAGTCAACAGCCTCTGATTGGTCGATTTTCCTGCAAATCTAGGCAAGTTTCGTGTGTTGGGCAAGATTTTCGGCCCAAGTTCTCATACTGTCACCTGAATATTTAGGTGCATAAGCACATTGAACGTGGCCAATTTCATGCGACCCAGTCGTGGAGTTTTTTTTTTTTGTGTTGAAATCTTGAAATTTTTCAGAAAACTTTATAAAAGTTTGAGCAATCTTCTTTAAAAAAATAAGCACGCAGTCTACCCCTGTTCTATTACCTGTATATTCGTCTCACAAGTTTAAATTTAACTTTATTAACCTTGCAGTCAATGAGCACAATCCAAATAGGTCGCAATGGCTCAGTGGTTTGTGTACTGAATTACTAAGCGAGACTATGTCTAGAAAGTGACGAATCCTCCCTCCAGATACTCATAAAATGTCCGGCTCTCTTTCACCTCAAAAAGACTTGGCGAGGAAATCGTTATCGTTGCTTTAACAAATCTTGCTGAAATACCCCCAGAGAAGATCATTGTCTTCTTAACTGCATCGGCCTCCGGAGTGAAAAGATGGCTCTAAGACCTCGCCATGGAAGGTACAATAGGCTCCCTTAAAAGAGGCCGAAGTGCCACAGTCCCAAAAAGGCTGTCCCTACTTATAATCTATATCTATTACTAAGCTCAGTTTCAATTCCTAGATAAACACTAATCACATCTAGAGGTTTTTTTTTCACTGCACCTCTTTAAGTTGGCCTCTAGCTCTACTCTAAAAATGCTTTCCTTTCGCCCGATTATGAAATCAGTAAATCAATTTTCAAACACCTAAGAGCCAAAAATCCAAACCTAATCAAAGCATATTGCAATTTTCACATGCTCCATAATGTGGCAGAAATACAACTACAAGACTGTCTTATGATGTGGAGGCTTTTGTCAAAAGTTTATTCCGAGTCTTCCAACAGCACTAAAAGAATACGAGCTCTCAAAAATGAGTTCGAGAAGTTTGAAATGGAATGACAACATATATGATCCAAACACGTTCATTGTCACTTGGCAATGCTCTTGATATAGGCTGATTGTTATTTGGCCAGTGGTTCGGTCTTATTTTCAAGATCTAGGTGAAAACAACTGTCATCCAGTTGTTTGGCAATTGCTTTATAAATTAACCCAATCATGACACAAAACCTGAAATATTTTTGTACTTTTTATGTCATTTCATTAGGTACATTTTAATATATTAAAAATATAAATTTTAACTTTAGAAGGTATTTATTTAACTGCAACAACTATTCAAAAAGTTTTATTAGACTTAAAGACTGACATAGAATGTAGAATTTTTTTTGGAGTAAAAACTCATGAGTGCTCAAGAGAAAAACTAATTTATCAACCAATAATTTCAATTCCAATTCCATTGAGACTAGATTCTTAAATGTACATAATATAAAAATACTTTAGAATATTTAAAAAAAAAATACGATTTTGAAAGAAGTGGTTTCAAACATCTCTATATTTCCGAGTTAAAGAATTTTCAAAATAATTTTGTATTCGAAACTGTAAAAAAATTATGAAACTCCTTCACATATCTTGTGATCTTGATTCTTTATATAAGATGAAGTAAATATAATTCGAACTTCGAAGTAGCAAACTGGAAGTAGAGAATATGCTTTCAGAGAAACAACAATTTTTATGAATCACTGGCACAAAAGATGTGGTGCAAAATTTTCCAAAGCAACAAGCTTTTGATCATTGAAAATGTAGTTCAAATTATTTCTTCTATTCGCGTATAAAATGCATTTGTGGAACGACAGTTTTTCCATGATAGTCTCTACGGTCAAATGACAGAAATCGGTTAAAAATAGGTACATTACATAGGTATTATAAAATCCATCATTTGGTCAAAAGTGAGCTTTAATTTTTCTTCTTGTATAGTAATACTCATTAATGTTTTTATCTTCTTTTTTTTCAGAAAACCCTGAAATAAAACTATAAATTTATTTTGTACTATTAAGTAATAATGTTTTTCTAATTTTTTCTCAATCTCCCGATATTTTTTCTGAAACCTCACGATTTGTTGAGAAACATTTCTGGCAACCCTGGTCTCAGGTAAAAATTCGTAGGTCTATCTTCTTATATGCACCTGCTCCATGAACTGTTTATTTTTTTGTATTAACTTTCTCGTATAGTAAGAGAAAGATATTGTTTTCGTACAAAATTTCGAACTCGAGATTTTGATCAATTTCAATTCTGATATTACGATGATAGGGGACCTCAAAAAAAGTGGGTCTCGTAAGTCTGTCCGTCCCATAGGTAGGAAATCTAAACGCTTGGACGGATTTGCTTCAAACTTCGTATTTAAAGTTTGTGGGCTACGGACGTTTTTTTTATGCTAACCCTAATATTAACGGTACCTCCCATATAAAAATTTTACGAAATATGCCTAAATTTAGATTTTTTTCGAAAACGGCTCTAACGATTTGAACCAAAATTGATAGTTGAGTTAATGTAAGCATGCCTAACATGACTGCATACCCAGTTTTTCGCTAAAAAGTCCAGCAACGGCAGTTTTGAAAATTGGTTTTTCTCGAAAATTGTAAACACGATTTAAAAAAAACTTATTTTTAAGGCACTATTGTCATTCTTAACTTGATAACAAACTCAGCTTTTCCCTAAAACGACTGCGTCCTTTGATATCCACCCAAATCCCCCTAATAATAGTACTTTAAAAAACTGCTCGTATCTCAAAAACGCCATTTTCGATTATGATAAAAATATTACTGTCAGGTAATGCTTAAATCCATAGTAATACCATTTGCTCAGTTTTAAGGTAAACAGTTGAAAAACAGTGTTTTTTGAACCATGAATGCGTCCTTCGATTTCCACCCCATTCGCTAAAAACGGTACTTTAAAAACTACACATATGTCGAAAACGCCATTTTCGATTTGGTTAAAAATGTAACTGCTAGGTAATGTTTACATCCTGAAGAATACGTCGTACTCAGTTTTCAGCTAAACAGTGCTTTTCGAATCCAGATTTGTAAGATTTGTCAGCATAGTTTTACAAAAAACTGCTCTAACGATTTTGATCAAAATACATATTTAAGACAACATAAGCATTCTAAACCTGATCACGTACTTAGTTTTTCTCATAAAACTCGAATATTGCCGTTTTATGAATATTTCTCAAAAATTACTACCCAAATCCTGACCATTGAGACCACTTTTTTAAAATAATCAAAAAATGGGAATTTGAAATTCATCGCCTACTTGCCTCTTTCAAGTGTCAGTTAATATGTCAAGTTAATATGTAATGTATGTAAGATGTAAGTAAGTGGGAATAATTTTAAACGTAAAATTTGTTGAGATTCTGAGATTCTGCGAGATTCGCAATAAACGAGAAAGTTTCGTGCGATCCAGTCGTGCATATTTTTTTTTGTAAAGCAATCGCTGACTAAAACTGTATTTAAAACGATTACTATTTTGTCGAAAAGAAAATGGAGGTCAATCCTACAAGTTGATCATGCAAATGTCACAAGTCAAGTTCGAAAAATTCCAATTCTAAAGTTGTTTTCCAACTTATTTCAAGAACAAATAAGACAATTTGACAAACAACTTTAAACGTCTTGTTAAACAAATTTACAAATTTAGTCTGAGGAGAAGAAACCATTAAGATGATCATGGACATGGCAATATTAGAAACTTGTTCAACCGCTTTATTTACGCGTGAAAAGAGCGCGTGACAATTTAATAAAAATTCCCAAAACTAACAAACAGCTCTGCATAAATTTGAATTTATTGAAATTCCCAAAAAAAAAAATTTGCCACTAGCCAAAAGCCAACTCGTTTGTAAATATTTTTCCCTCATCACGCACTAGCTGTGGTGGCTATGTCCAGAACTCCGACTCCGATTTAAACTCTTGTGAACAGCTCAGTGAACTTGAACATTGTGCGTGCCATCAATCTCGTCAGAAATAACGCAAATGTTTTCCACCACCAATGAAGAGATATATGTACTACAAGTGTGACTTTCAATTATCAGACTGACCCTGCTGCACACGCCATCATAAGCCTAAGCAATGTGTCGAAGTCAAGCCTACTACTGGTCTTTCTTCACCTCTTCGTGGCTCATTAAAACAAAACTCGTATGGTAAACACATTTTTTTTTGTACTGGCGCACCGAAAAAACATACACAACAAAAACTGATGACACGTGTGACGTTACATATGTTTTGCCTTGTCCCAGCTTTATATCTATAACGCTGACGAGAAAAAAAAAAGCAAAACAACAACAAAAAGCAGTCGATCCAGCAATTCTGGGGCTTTACAAAGTGACAGATATCTAGATGGGTGGTATTTATGTTGATTCAATTTGCTTTCCATCTGTGTGATGAAATTTAGCAGGAGGACAGATTGACAGATGGAGTGCTTAGGATGGAACTATAATCCTAGCCATATGGACCGACCACGGAAGCTGACAAATGGACCCCAAAGTTAATTAGTGTTATGAATTCACTTTCGTTTCAGTGGGGGGAGGTTGTGATATTGAATTCTGTTTTAGGGAACAACCAAAGCCAAGTAAGCAGCTTCCAAACCGATTGACTGATTATGGTTATTTGGCTGGGTAATCTGTGTGCACATGGACACTCTGACTCTTGGGAATTTATTATTTATTACCAGAGCTGGGGAAGCAATTTTTCAGCTATTGCCATTGATTTCGCCAATTACATTGGGAATTTGGTTGTGCTTCCTTTTGATTGGGAAAACATGTAAATAAGTAATCCTTTTTGGCTTATGAAAAATTCCAATTCCAGCAATTTCCTGATGAACATTTGGCACATCGCACATCCTACCCAAAAGAAACACCCTCGTGATTTGATTGAGCTCGTGCCTGTGTATAGGTGCGCCATTGCATGTTGCACTTCCTACTTTGTTGTACACAAGTTTGGAGGTGTTATTTGATTGATTTCATCCAACAGAGGTAGAGTTTGTTATGTCTTTCACCGGGAGTCACGCTGTCAAGCTCTGTTGCAAGCAAATGTGTTTTGAAAACTGTAAGTAGGCGTAGAGTGCATAAATCTCATGTCTGAGTGCTGAGTGCTGAGTCTGACTGGGTTGAAGCGGGCGGCGCATTCTCCCATTTATGGAAGAAAGTCAGCTCAGAATCTAGGTAGAGGTGCGTTCGACTTGTTTGAATCGGAAATCGTGCACATGAGCAGAAAAAAAATGGAAAAAAAATAATTTTTCTATTCAAAACAAACACACGATCGATGATTGTTAAAGTGGAGAGTGTTTTTTTTTAATTAAAGTTTATGGTAAATAGAAACCCATGCAAAAGTGGAAGACTAACAATAAAATTGGTGGCAGTTTCTACCAGTTGGCATAATTGGCATAAAAGGTGCGAATTGTGCTAAAACAACTGTCTAATTGAATAGACTAAAAATTAGTCTGCCTACGCTAATAGAGGGAGCAAAAATTGAGAACTAGTTTTGACATCTTAAAAGTGGAAATATGTAGTCGGTCTTGTCGAAAATGGGATTTCATATATTGTTATGGTTCCATACCCAAAGGGAAAAAAACGGAACCTTATTACATACTTTCCCTACAATGGTTGTCCGTCTGTCGTGTCTGATGTCCGAACCATCTAAGACCAATTTTGTTCCTAGGTCTATCTCAAAAACTATTTGACGAAGAAGTCTGAAATTTGCAAACAACATCAGGTATAACCTCTAGTTAAACGACAAATACCAATGGTGGCAATGGCGACAAATACTGGTTTTGGAGTAATTAGTAATTTGGTGAAAGAAATTTTCATTCGTACAAAAACCTTGATTTATAAAGGGTTTTCCAATAAGAGGTGTTATTTTGGTATTCAAAGAAAAATGCCATTTTTTGAGATAAATGATCGGATGTTTATTTCATAATAAAGAGGAGGGTATGCCGTTAATAATGAAAAACAACATCAGCCAAATGGCCACCACGAGCACGCTTACAGCGGCTGCCCTATGTCCTCGATAGCCTCACGAATTTTATCTTTGAGGTCTTGAATCGGCGCTGGGCTGTTGGCGACGTTGTTGATGATCGGTCGGCTTGAGTTTTTGTGTTAACTGAACTTTATAAGCCCAAGTCTTTACGGTGTAATGAATGCCCAATTCCAAAGAACGACGAGGAATGGACAAACCTGGGTTTTCTTCAACACTCTGGGCTACAGCAGCAATATTCTCAGTTGTTCTTGAGCGACGTGCACGGGTTTTATTCTTCACATCACTAACTTGTCCCAACAGTTCGAATGTTTCCACCCATTTCTGTATTGCGGTCCGACAAGGTGCTTCACGACAACCAAAAAATGCTTTAGTTTTGCGAACTGTGACTGCAAGATTTTCATCACTTTTTGTAGTGAATTTTAATAATTTCAATGCGTTGTTGAAGCGTGTATCGTTCCATTTTTAGTAATGGCGTAGTTTCTGCTTGTCAAATGTCAAAGAATAAAAGCTTCAAAGCGTGACAGCTACCGAAATAGCGAGCCATTCACAATAACACCTCTCATTGGAAAACCCTTTACAAGTTGCAAAAAACACGCATACATAATATTCCTATTTTGTAGATCATATTCGTAGCTATAAAGGGTGGGCCATCTAGTGGTTTCTTTTTAAATAAGTTATTTTGACACTGACAGCTGTTTCAAGCTCGAAATCTTGACAGAAAGTCAGTATCATACCTCCGCGGAACGAAATGAGTCGCTTTACGCTTGAACAACGTTGGGAAATATTGAAAACTCTTTTCGAAAATGAGCGCTGTGTAGCCCAAAACAGTGCGTTTTTTGTAAAGAAGTTTTGGCCGAAATGAAGTACCCACCGAGCCTACTGTAGGCAAATTTGTGCAAAAATTTCGTGAGAATGGTATGCTAGTGGACAACACTCATTGTCCACTCGATTCACGAACATCAATTCGCCATCGATCTCAACAGCTCAACATTTCACGCACTAGCCTGAGGAGAATTCTGCACAAAGATCTCGGATTTATTCGCTTACAAGGTCCAATTGACTCAGCAATTGAAGGCGCACGACCATTCGCTTCGTTATCGCTTCGAAATTTGGGGCCATGCCACACAGCCCATGGCACAAACGATCTTTTTGCTCAACAAATTCCCAAATCGTGTTATCAACCCTCTTGGCGATGTCAATTGACAGCCTCGGAGCTGCGATGTGACGTCTTTGGACTTTTTTTTGTGGGGAATCGTGAAGGACCGGATTTTATACCAACAACCCGAAAACGATTCAAGCACTTAAGGCCAATATCATCCAAGCAATCCGTGAACTACAGCCCAAAACCATGAACAAAGTCTTGGAAAATTGGAGTGACAGAATGCGCTACTGTGAAGCTAGACGAGGCAGCCACTTGAACGTCGTTGTGTTCCATAATTAATGGGAATGTTTGCTCTTACCAATAAAGCCATAATCCATGGAAACAATTTAATTTTGTTCATTTTATTGCATTTTTAAAAATAAACTTGTATTTGTCCCACCCGTACATACGAAGAGCCCTGCGTTAGTGAGCCAAAGCGCAGTATTACCTGCCGTTAATTTTATTTGTAAACGGTAAGAGATATACAGGATTTTTCAATAAGAGCGCAACAAAAGTTTTTTTTTTAAATAAAACAAAAACGGTTTTGGATATCAATGAAATTCGTTATTCCTGTGAAAGTACGTTCGATGCCATTATGTATGGAACTCGATTTCTTTTGCATGGCCACCACGGGCACGCTTGCAGAAGTCCAGACGCTGAACCCAATTTTCGACGGTTTTCAAGCATAAATCGGCCGATACTGCTGCAATTTCACGTTCGATATTCGTACGAAGTTCATCAATCGTCGCTGGCTTGTTGGCATAGGCCATAGACTTGACGTAGCCCCACATGAAATAGTCTAATGGCGTCAAATCGCACGACCGAGGCAGCCAAGCGACTGGACCATTTCGTGAGATAACACGTTCTCCAAACTTGGTTTCCAATAAATTGATTGTGACATTCGCTGTGTGGCTTGTATGGCGCCGTCCTGTTGGAACCACATGTCCTCCAAGTCCATATCATCCAATTGGGGCCAAAAATATTCGGTTATCATTGAACGGTAGCGATTCACCCATTCACAGTAACTTGCCGGTCTTGATCATCACGGAAGAAGTACGGCCCAATGATGCCGCCGGCCCATAAACCACACCAAACCGTAATTTTTTCGGGATGCAATGATGACTCATGGAGTACGTGTGGATTGCTGCCTGACCAATACCGCATATTTTGTTTATTGACGAAGCGATTCAGCCAGAAATGAGCCTCATCGCTGAAGATGATTTTTCGATGAAAATCCGAATCATTTTTAAGTTGTTGCTCAGCCCAATTCACGAACATACGACGCTTGTGGTGGTCAAGCGGCTTCAGTTCTTGCGTCAATTTAATCTTTTAAGGATGTAGGCCAAGATCTTTTCGCAAAATTCGCCACAATGACGTCACAGAGATGCCCAACGCTTGAGAACGACGTGTGAGAGACACATTTGGGCTTTCTTCAACTGAAGCCTCAGCGGCAGCAATATTCTCGACACTACGGGCACTTCTTTGTCTCACTGGCACGGCAACATTTTGTACTGTGCCTGTGGATTCAATTTTTTCCACTAGACGCTCTGCTAGGTCGATTATGACGACCATAAATTGGACTTAGCGCTCTTAAGGTTCAGGTCACTGACTCCGAATTTCGGCAGTAAATTTTAATAATTTCGACTCGTTGTTGGCTCGTATATCTTTCCATCATGAAATGGCAAACCTTACTGAAGAGAAATGTCAAAAGAGCGGCAAGAAATTCGGCGTCGTTTGCTGTCCCTGTCGCTCTACTTTTGTAGCGTCCCTATTGAAAAACCCTTTATAAATGCAGCCGATGGCTTAGTGCGTAAAGCACTAGTGATGGCTGGTGCAAGCCGTTTCTTTGTATCCTCGGCAGCATATGACGTATTTATGCCACAGCACAAGGGCCAAGTAAACATGGGTCTGACTACCATATAGTTAAACTAAAACCAACGACATTTTCGTCTAGCGGTTGTCACACATGAAGGACGGAAAAACTGAGTATTTTCGGACTTTCTGCTGTATAAAAGTCAAAATATTGTTTTGCTATCCATCGACACTATCCCCACCCACATCATTTGAGCTAAAAGCTTTTTCAATACCGGAACAACCCCTTTTTTTATAGATAACTCGGATTGATTATTGTTAAAGGTCAACAAGGGGACCTTTGTAGTCATATCAGCATAATCCTCTTGACCTCATCCCATTTGAAGGTACATCCATATAACTAAATCACGCTTGTCTCTTAAATTTCGGCATAAAGAGATCAACAGCAGACATGTTTAATGTTTGGATTTTGGCAACACGTTCTTACACTTTCGATAATGGAGCTTGTCAAAATAACCCTCCTTCATTGCACAATGCAAACTCTTAGCTCTGCAGTAGGTATGTCGTGCCATATCTACCCTCATCCTTTATCCATACCGAAAGTCGAATTTCGGAGAAGTAAATTCCACACCTCTGTGTACACACTGATGTGGATTAATGGAGGCGACCGTCATCGTTGTACTAATAGGGAAATAAATTCCAAAATTCTGCATTTACTCTAAATTAAGAAGGTGGAGTGGCGAGGGCCACCCATCCAACCATGTTCCACATCTACCCAACCACCCTATCGCACTAATGCTGTTTCAGGGACGTGTCACAGTCACATTCACATCACATCAACTGATGATGTAGTAGATCTACATAATATTTGTCTCCCTCTCTCTGTCACTCATTTTAAAGAAATTACAGCATTTTTCTTGTTCTCAAAGTAAAATGGAAGAGGTTTAACGGTTAACTGAACAGAAGCTGGTAGCAGCTAGCTAGCAGCCATCAGTCACCGTTTCTGTGAACGGTAATCGAGTGAATTATGATCTCGTTTTAACCGTTTTCAATCAAGTCAATCGTCATCCGTCGTCGTTGTCGTCTTCAAAAGCGGAAATCTTGTTTCTTTATACTACCTATACCTACGTACGTCTATATTATATTTTTTTCCCCCGCTCCGTTGTTGCAATTGCAATGTTTTTTTTTGTTTGTATTTGTACCTCTTGAAGGTGGAATAGGCCATGCCATACCCGACCGACCGACAGACGAGAGCAATGACAGCAACGACAACGATAACAACTGCAGTGCAACAACAGATGCGGCGGGAATTATATAAATTTAATGAGAAAATTCTAAGTTGAATTTTCCGAATAAAAGTTTACGTTGTTGCGGTTGCAATTGCAATCCGCATCCGACGACGTTATTGCTGTCGTTGTCGTTGCCGTATCCTTAAATCTAGTGCCACATTTCAATCTCGAGTTGATTATTGTATACCTAACCTATACCAGAGAGCGAAACAACTGATACCATAAATTAGCTGCGATACATCATCAACTGGAAGGATTTGTTTGGATGTGTGTCTCTTTCGCTGCCATGTTTGGCAGTTGAATTTAATAAAATACGGCAACATTGTTGCGATAAGTGGTCTTCAGTAAATGTGCCTTCGAGAGGGGTCGGTCACCTTCTACACCATAACCATATAGATCCCATTTCTCTCTCTTTCCCCCTCTCTCTCACTGGTGGAAGTTGACATTTTATTGGCTTGAAGTATACCTACTTTCGTATGCGGTGTCAAAGTTATTTATAACGGAATGTGCGTATAGAACTTAATCGATAAATAGTGAGTGATAAGGGATATCGGCAATCCATGGGAAAAAGTTGGTTGTTGACACTGTTTATGAGTTCCATAGATCGTTAACTTTCCTATTGACACTTTGAGGGCACTGACACTAATGGTTTGCCAGAAATGTGTCGGAATATTTCGTCGTGAAGTTTCTCACAAACATCACGATGCGAGAGCAATGGAGGCAATTTTTCCCAGAAGGAAAAAGGAAAAGGCAAGGCAGATGAGTAGAGGAGAAAAACGGCAACATAAAGCCGGCTGTCTTCAGAAAGTATTTAGCGGAAATTTGCACCAGAAAGAGAGGGGTTGACAAAAACAATTAAGTAGGTTAGGTACCTACTTTAGGCACTGGAATTTTGAAGAACTTGTATGCGAGAATTATCCTTTGACCCCTGTCTTATGGATATGCCGTCTGACGCAATGACACCAGAAATCCTACTGCGGCAAAACTACCACGTCAACTTTCCTCAGGCAATGGTAATGACTTCGACAGAACTCTCAGTCAGGGAAAGAATGCCATCGTGTATTCACGGATGGCTCTGTGTTTCAAGCGGAAATTGCTGCTATAACCCTAGCGGCAAAGGACCTAAAGAGCCGACACATTGCCAACAAAGAAATCACTATATACTCCGACAGCCAAGCGGCCATAAAAGCCATGGAGTCAGTCGTGGTGAAGTCAAGGGCAGTAAGTCAATGCAAGAAATACCTGGACGAAATATCACAAGCCAACATGGTGACCCTATGCTGGGTACCAGGGCATATGGATATTCCGGGAAATGAACAGGCGGATGAGACTGCAAGAAACGGGTCAATGGCCCTCGAATCTGTAAGAACTCCGCTAAGCACGCTTTCTAGGAAAGTTGTATTGAATCCTTGAGTAGAACAAACCTACGTTGGAACAATCTCAGCACCTGCAGGCATGCAAAGGAATTATGGCCAGAAGTAAACAAAAAGAGATTCATGATCGGACTGAACCGCAAGGATATTCGCATACTCACGGGGGTCATTACTGGACACTGTGCGATAGGCGTACACGCAGGAAGGCTGGGCATATTGCATAATGACTTTTGCAGAAGCTGCAGAGACGTAGAAGAAATAGAATCCGTTCGCCATCTGCTTTGCGAATGCCCAGCCCTTAAAAACAGTAGACAGCGGACTCTCAAGAGTTTCTTCTTCGATGAACTAGAAGATCTGGAGAATGTTGATCTTAAGGAACTCCTGAGATTCATACTTAAATCGGGGTGGTTCCAATAGGTAAACAAACTTCACACCCTTCAGTTACTCTTAGAACAAACTTGGGAATCTGGATACATGAGCTAGGAACACCTGTGATTACTACTAAATCTAGGCGATCCAAATAAAGCGGTAAATTCTTTGTCTCAAACAGGTATGCAATGGAAGGTTCCCGTGACTGGACACAATGGACCCAACGGATGGTCTATGTGAAGCTGAGGCAACCGCCACAAGAGCACCCAATTACCTACCTACCTACCTATGGCTCTAACACCGGACAGGGATCTGGTTCTGGAGTCTTCGTGGAAAGCGAGGCGACATTAGACTACACTAACCAGTAACCTCTTAGGTAACCATGCGTCTATCTTCCAAGCGGAAGGCATAGCTATGCGCTATATTGTGACAAGCAGGTGGATTGCTAGAAGCATTTGCAGTGATAGCCAAGCTGCACTAAAAGCGCTGCTTAGCCCTCTTACCTCGTCCAAGTTAATACTCGAACTCAAGCTTTCTCTGAACTTGGACAGAAGGCTGAACACAGTGAAACTTATTTGGGTCACACTGGTATCCAGGGAAATGAGATCGCTGATGTGCTTGCCAGACGGGTTCAGAAGAAGCTCTCTTAGGACCTGAACCTGCGTTGGGTCGCCTGCATCTGTGGTTAGGTCATCCATTGATACTTGGGTTTCTCGTAAATACGAGTGTCGTTGGCGTGACGGTGCTGGGTGTAGACAGACCAAACGACTGCGCCCTGACATCTGCAGGGGGTCGGCGTCTTTCCTTCTGTCTCTCAGGAGAATCGAGCAGACTTCTTGTGGGCGTCCTTTCGGGCCACCAAGTTTTTGCCAAACACTTAAACGTGTTGGGCTTGAGCAACACCACCATCTGTCCTGCTTGTGGAGAGGATGACGATACAGCGGAGCACTTCCTCTGTAGTTGTCCTGCCTTTGCTCGCATCAGGTGGCCGATCTTTGGTGAGTGCCGAACAGTTAAGCTCTTCATCACTGAAACTTCTTTCTTCGAAAGACGGGAAAACTAAGTACAGTAAAGTAAGGTGTCTGTTTGGCGGTACAATGGACCAGTAGTTGTGTCTGAGTGCTCCATCAGACAGTAGCAACCTCCGACAAGAAAAAAAAGTAGGGTAGGTTAGCTTAGGTTATGTAAGGTGGCTGTCCTTAAAGGAGACCGACTTAGACCATATTAATTGGTCCATTGTGATAACACAAGTGGCCAGAAAAAAGTATGTGCCTGGCATTACAGTGGGAACTCTATTGCTACTTGCGAATTTGAGTGTTTCAACTCGTTAAGAGGTTTTGATGGTGGCTGAGGCAGTCAAATCTTATCTTAATTTGCACCTCCTGGTTGGGGCTTAGTCTTCGGGTAAGGGCGGAGGGTGACCGTAACAGTGTGCCCCCTGCCTATTGAATCTGACAGTCTGACAGACCATCACTAAGGAGGAAGACACTCCGCTTTGCTGCTTGACCAAAATTCCATGGATTGGGTGTCTGTTGGAAAATTGGTAAACATAGCAGTATGTATCCCGTTTATTTCCTTTTGACAATCAGTCCAAAGACAGAGACTGGTACTGAGAAGGATAGCTTGATTGGAGCATCCTTCTGCTTGGTACCGAAAGGAAAGGTCGCAGTTTGTCTTCGGTGAAAAGAGGTGACCGAAACAGTCTAATCCCCCGCCTATCCTCTCTGACACAGTCTGGAAGTTCAACAAGTCAAGGTGAAATTCGCCGACGTGGTCAGATCTTCCCGTTGGCGGTTAGTCTTGAGAAATAGACAAAGGGTGACCGGAAAAATGTAGCTTCTGACGGTTCGATTGCAAAAAGTGTAACTGGCACAGAGCGGAGACGAATCTGTTCTACTGTTTCGACGTTGAAAAGGGTGACAATTTGTCTTTGGGAAAAGACGCAGGATAACCGAAACATTATACCCCCGACTATTGCCTTTGACATTTCGTATGTTAGGGGAGAGAGAATGGTGTCGAGCAGAAACGGGTGATTGAAGCAATCCCTACTGCTTGACAACGAAGAAGATGACAAGCACCAAACGACAGAGCTAATTGGCGGTCAATGGTGTCTATATATCGGATACCACAGTAGCTGAACGAATTTACTTCAGAACAGAGGGATGGCAATAGTTCGGAAGACCCACTTCTAAATTGTTCATTGCAACTCGTTTTTTTCGAGCATATATCAGTTTTTGCCTGGATCCCGAACTCCTCCATGACCGTGTGAGCTCCTGACAATCGAGTCTCTTCAAAAATGCAGCTTTAAAGTGAAAAGG
This sequence comes from Cheilosia soror, assembly GCA_949372485.1. Classification (NCBI taxonomy): domain Eukaryota; kingdom Metazoa; phylum Arthropoda; class Insecta; order Diptera; family Syrphidae; genus Cheilosia; species Cheilosia soror. The sequence goes on along the minus strand of OX443561.1, from coordinate 75,597,008 downwards.
TAGTGAATCGATTTGAAATTCATTGATCTTTTTAACGATTTGGATAAGTACGTAAATTTGGTCGAAATGATCGAAGGAAGGCATATTGGTGCGTGACGATCAGTATATTGCAAGACGGTTTTTGAAAAAAACACCGTGAAATTATGGTCACGTGTGTCAAGTTCATATACAGTCGGATGCAGCTGACGCTACCCTTCAGTGCTGACATTTCGACAAAGAGCACACTATAATGTATCTTCCGGCGCACAAAATGTATGTACCTACAGTAAGCATCAAAAGTGAATACACACCAATGACGTTATCCTTTGTCTTTTGAGTTTAGAAACATTTTACAGATTGTTGGTTTTTAAGGACTTTTTCAAAAACCCTAAAGAAAATTTAAAGGAGCATTAGTGTTTACTCACTTTTGACACTCACTGTATACAACTAACGTAACTTTCACTGTCAGCCAGCAGTCGGATATCCATCAGAAGCCCTTGAAGCCCAATTTTCCACCTATACCGCCAAGCCCGTTTACACAAGAAGGCCGAATGCAAGCAAAGCTGGTTCCAAAAAACAAAAAGCATCTAATCGAAATTTAAATGATTCCCGTCACTTTGCCTGAAAAACTGAAGACAAGACGTTAAAGCTACTCAAATGCAACTTAATGGTTAAAGACAACCCCCCGCTCGATCTTGGTCTTCAAATAGGTGCCTTAAATGCTCCCTAAGCAAATAATCATTGCATTTGAAAAGAACAGAGACGAAAACCCATTAAGGCCAATTGTTACCTCAGCCATTCCCATAGTATGGCAAATGGCTCTCGAATAAAAATCCAAAGTACCCTCATTTCTCTCACTCAAAAGCAAACTATTCACCATTTAAACCGGTAAACGGTACCGTGATGATACCGGCCACAACCGCAACAGTCGTCACCGTCAGACACTCTTTCACTCTGCGTGCAACATAAGTACATAATTTCACTTGCAAAGTGTACGGTAAATTATTTCCTAACGTCATTATATCTGCGCGCATCTTGGGACTGGCACTGGATGGAATATAATATTGGATCTAAAAATACAGTCGCATTCTGTACCACATTTTCCAGTGCCGCAGCTAATTCCCAACATTACACTCGTATACACTTCCTCATTGACTTGGCTTGGCATTGGCACCCGAACCCGAGTGAGCTCACCAAGGTCTTTACATTTTTTTCCCCGGCTCGTATCTCGCTCTCCCTAATGCAAGGCCAACACATACATGATCGATGCCAGCCAGAACAGCGCAAGGGAGAGGGTTCTCTTCTCTGGCATATATGATATGCCTGGAGCCTGGTTAATATTTGGTAATTGTTTGTTAATTACATTAAAATAATGTAACATGCACTCCTTGGGATAATTAAAACAGACACGACACATACTCGTATACATTACACACGGGCCGCTCTTGTATACGACGGCGACGTGGGCGACGACGACGACGATGATGATGTCGTCGCTTTAACAATCTAATATTGTATGCGGGTAAATGACGACATGTTCTAAGCTTATCCTGTCGACTTTCCGAGTCCTTTTGTACAGGAAATTAAATCCAAGTTGATGTCACCTTTACCGGCGACGAGTCTCTGCAAAATGAGATTAAATGATTTTTCGTGAGGAACCATAAGGAAGCGCTTACATGTACATAATGGGAGTTCGAAAATAATGGATGAGCTCGTTCCTATATGGGTGTTCAGATAAATGAGGTAGCTTTGCCTTGGACTAATTTTGTGCTGGAAAATTGAAAGGACTTTGGAGGAGGCAGAAAGGGTGATTTAGGTTGAAAACTGCTGCTGCAAGATGTGTATATTTTTTTGTGACGCATCAAAGTGGCCAGTCGAATTGGATTAAGGAAAAAGTCAGACGTTCATTAACGATCAGCGCTAGGTCCCATACATTTTTTAGCATTAAATGCGTCTAAAGGGCAAATCCGTGGATTTGGTCTCTATAACTTCTCTAGTAGCCCTCGACTGCCGATCGTCTCTTACGGAGATGGCCGAACAGTTCGACATTCATCTATTTTGGGTGCCCGGGCATAGACCTTCTAGGGAATTGTATAAGGCCGCTGATCTCGCCAGAATTGAAACAACTATATCCGCATCCTGCCGGGCATACCAATCGCTATTTGCAAACAAAAATTAAAGCTGGATGCTATCGAGAGTGCAAATCGTAGGGGAACAAGTGGCACTACCTAAGTTGGATTTGAAACGCTCTAAAAATGAGTAGGGAGATCTTATATGATCCGTTTTCCGTGGATCCTATGCTGGTCTAAGTGTGTTGGCGTTTTCCATCTGGCAGCCACTTTCAACCAAATCAAACCAAACCGGTGACTATAAAGGGCCTTCTGTTCTATTTATAACGAAGGCAATTTGAAAAATAAAATAATAGTTTAAAAAACTAAAAAAACGCTTTTAGAAGTAGGTATTGCACTAAAAGCAAAAAAATAAAAATTAACCAATCTATTTTTAAGGTTTACCCTGGAAGGAGCTTAGTGTAAGTCATGTTTGTGTAGTTTACACTTAAATAATACAATACATAACTACAAACATGGCTTACACTAAGCCCCTTCCAGGATAAACCTTAAAAATAGATTGGTTAATTTTTATTTTTTTGCTTTTAGTGCAATACCTACTTCTAAAAGCGTTTTTTTAGTTTTTTAAACTATTATTTTATTTTTTGCTTTTTAGTGCAGTTTAATATCTAACTAGGTACATACTTACAAAAGCTTTTTATTTACTATTAGTTTATTATATTGTCATCAAAACTGAAACATCAGCATGCAAAATTTCAAAGTCCTAAGACAATGGACATAATAGATTATGTATTCCAAATAAATGAAAATTCGCGGCAGGTATGGTTTGATTGATTTTACTACGCGTACCTACCTATACACTTTCCATAGCTGCAGATCTTAAATATAAGTATGTACGATTGTGCATGTGCATACCTACATATTTACGCATCACAAACTCCTATATACGTACATATGTACATACTACGCCATACATATGACTATACATTCTGAATGCTCGCCACAGTGACAATTCTATTTTTAGAACGCAAATAAAACTACCCTTCCTAAGCACAACTGCAATCGAGATAGCAATTTTTTTTCGCATTTGGCCGAATAAGATCTATTTTCAATTTATTATATCTTGCCCTCTGGATGGACTAGAAAGATGAATGTTAGCTCAAAATACTCGGTGAAGTATTGCCTAACAATTAAAGGATTTTTTGACTTGACCTACATATATTTATGAGCATAATGGCAAGTTGAGCGTAGTAAGGTAAAAATAGAGAAGTTTGCACCCCCTTTTTTCAACCCTTATAGGTCGAATCGGTACAAAGTATTAATTAGATATTTAATAGTTTTGACTTATCTATTGACATATAAAGTTTCAAGTTAATACGGCTAATAGATCATTCGTTATGAAAAAGCCTCCCTCAAAGGGACAGGGGAAGTCAAAATCCAAAAATTCTTTCTAAATATTGCATTGTCTTCACAACCCAACCAGCATGGAAAATTTCAAAGTTCTAAGTTTAGAGAAAGTGGTTCAAAATTGACTTGCAAGATTTTGACACAACAAATTTTTCACGAAGTTAAGTAAAAGCCTTTAAAAAGGCAATCGCAGAACGCTTTTGAAAAAAAAAAAAAAAAAACGCTGGAAATCCACTATTTCAATTCAGTTCTGACGCCAGATGGCGCTATCAAAAACATTTGTGACAACCATTTTTTCGTTCTAAAATATTATTTCTTGACAATTATGGGAGCGAACTGTCTAATCTCAGAAAGCTGACTAGAGAGTCTTTCAACATCTGTCATAGTTGCAAATACTGACAGCCTTACCAGGACTGTCTTAAATATACAAACAATCTATTAGAGAGGCAAAAAAACAGGCATGGATAGAGTATTTCCAATCCATTGAAACAGTAAAAGATTCTGTAGGACTCAGTAAAATACTATCCAAAGAACACTCCAGCCCATCTCTTCTAAGAAAGGCGGATGGATCGTGGCCTAAGTCAACTGCAGAATCACTAGAGCTCCTACTTAATACCCATTTTCCAGGGTGCAAGGACGACAGTTCAAAGTGTATAACAATTCGCAACGTCCGCCAACTAGCGCCTGGGAAAACATAACATTCATTATCACTAGGGAAAAAATTTCCTGGCCCATAAACAGTTTCGCCCCATACAAATCGCCTGGCCTGGACGGCATTTTGCCCATACTGCTACAGAATTAGAATTGTGAAATGGCTTACAACGATTTTTAAGAGCTGTATACTCAAAAACCACGTACCCCTCTCATGGAGACGAGTGAGAGTGATCTTCATTCCAAAGGCGGGCAGATGCGGTCTCGAAAGCGCGAAAGATTTCAGACCAATCAGCCTGTCCTCCTTTGTATTGAAAACCCTAGAACGACTCCTAGACAACCATCTGCGTAGTAATATAGAAGCATCACTATCCAAGTCTCAGCACGCATACCTCAAAGGAAGATCGACAGAGACGGCTCTTCACGAAGTAGTGCGAACAATCGAAAAAAAGAATATACCTTGGCGACCTTTCCAGATATAGAAGGGGCCTTTAACAATGTACATACTGAAGCGGATCTGCCCTTAACGAAATTAGGGATAGAAAACCACCTTAACCTTTAGATTGTTTCTATGCGTAACACGAGGATCATTCACACAACACTAGGAAACAGCAATATAACCAAATACGCCAGCAGAGGGACGTCCAAGAAGGTGTCATTTCACCACTGTAATGGCTCATAGTAATGAACAAAATACTCAACAGTTTAGATAAAGACAAAATCAAGCTAGTCGGACATACGGACGATATGGTGATACTGATGTCAGGAAAGTTTCTCTCCGTAATTACCGAAATTATGAAGAATGTTCTCTTAAGGGTTAGCACCTGGGCCAAATTGTGCGGTCTCGGTGTAAGCCCGAGCAAAACCGAAATGATGCTGTTCACTACTAAGACCAAAATACCCGACTTTACACTTCCTCTCACCTAAACCACCAACAGCTCTCATTATCCTCCAGTGCTAGGTATCTGGAAGTAATCCTTGATCCCAAGCTCAACTGGAAGCTGAACATCGAACAGCGGGTAAAGAAAGCGTGCATAGCTTATGCCTGCAGTAGAACGTTTGGCAAACGTTGGTATGCGAAGCCCTACGGTCACAGCAACATTCTGCTTACTTTAGCAAGAGAGCTAGTACGGCACCCTCAACGGATTACATTACCCCCAGAATACTTTTTAAGAAACACTTTGAAGTAGAATTCCCCTCAAGATTAGACTGGCAGGACGGACGGGTGAACAGAGACTCGAACTTAACAATCTACACCGATTACCGAGGGTTAAAAAATGGACTGTGGAGTAGGTCCGGCTGTATTTTCGGAGTCTCTGAGCATCTCAAAATCCTTCAGGCTCACAGCCAGTGTGTTTCAGACGGAAATACTTACTATCCGTGAAGCCTGTCGCCTAATCAAACTACACAAGGACATAGTTCCGAGGCAAAAGATAGCCATATTCATTGACAGTCAAGCTGCGATCAAGGCTATCGCTTCAGTCAATACAAACTCAATAGCTTCGCTTGATCAGTTCAGGATTACCCTGATCTGGGTTCCATGCCACAGTAACGTTTATGGAAACGAATAGGCTGATGAGCTGGTCAAGCGAGTTTCAAGCCTCCACTGCCTACTTGCGGAATCGGTCCAAATTCCAATAGGAGCAGTCAAAGCAAACATTTCCGCGGAATCCCTATCGAAAGCCAATCTCAGAAGGAGGAGGCTAACAAATTGTGTCAAATCCAGAAGGATATGGCCAAATTATAGCAGGGAAGAACAAACCACCGCCTAAGTAAAACACGTAAAGATATAGCCAGGGTAATAGTGATTACCACAGGCTACTGGCCTATAGGGGACCATGCAGTCAGATTAGGCATCCCACATAATACACACTGTCGCAGTTATAACGACGCAACCGAAAAAGAAACCCTCATTCACTACATATGCGCTTGTCTGGCACTAGCTAGGACTAGACGGCAAGCTCTGGGTAAACATAAGGGTAACTAATAACTTTAATTTTACACGAGATAAGACATCCCTCTGTCTATGTCAAAACGTGAAAAAAAAACGATTGCATTTAAAATGGACCAAAAATAAAAGCCCACACGAATGGTTGTGAGATGCTAGGCCTAAGCTGTCTACACGCTTGTCGTGCTAATTATTTTTTTTTTATTATTCTTATTGTGGTTAGGAAGACGTCCTATAAAATCCGTTCCAGCTTCCAGGTGGCCTCTATAATGATGATCCTATCACGTGCGATTGTGTGTGATTTAACCTCATTATTTTTTTGTTCGAAAACTTCAAATTAAGTTCGAATTTCGAATTCTCAGCGTAAATACTCAATTTTGCATTTGTTTGTATGTACTTTAAGGCGAGTTAACTTGCATTTTTGACTTCTCAATTTCGATAACTAGGGCGAAAATGGTTGAATACACCGAAAATCAAACTCCGTACGATTCAAAATTCGAATTTTAGAATAAAATATGTTCGAAAATTATATTCGTACGAATATCATCACATGGGCAAGTCTGCTAAGTCCCAGTATCACAGAAACAATTCCGACTTGACAGTTGCATTGCCAGCAAAAATGTAATAGGTATCTGTGAAACTCCATACATTCATATTTGACGGTTGCATTGTCAGTAAAAATGTAATAGATTTCTATGAAACTCCAAAAATTCCGATTTGGCAGTTGCATTTCCAGCACAAATGTAATAGATTTCTGTAAAATTCCATACATTCCGACTTGACTTGACAGTTGCATTGTCAGTAAAAATGTAATAGATTTCTGTTAAACTCGATACAAACTATACAAGGATTTAAATTTGTTATTCGTTGCATTGTTTAAGCTCTTCATTACGACTAAAATTAACTAACAATGCACTGCGGTTCGATTGAACTTTCTACTACCTAAATGAGTGGTATGACAACTGTCTTAACTGGATGGAAGAAAGTGAGAAGTAATTTAATTGAATTGACCAAATTCAACTTGATTTCATGTTAATTTTCTGACAAATCGCACCACCTAATAAAGTCCTTCTCATCCAACGCATTAACGCAAATAGGTACTACACACAGTGACAATGATAACAAAGGTTACAGTGTTAATAGCATTGACGATGTTAAGCCGACATCTAACCTCCCGACCGCTTGAGTTCTGCGAAAAAAAGCAAATGTCACCGTCTCATAGAGCGCACTGATTTAAAAAACAAGATATCCCTAAACAACTATCCGTTCTAAGCACTGGTAGTGGTAGTCATCCTGCCGCAATGCTATTAAGGAGAGGACAGCTAAACTCGTCAAGTTGCCTTAAGGCATCGACGACAGTCCAACGATGGCGCAAAAAAAAAAAAATAAATAATAATAAAACTGAAATCAACAACTACTAACTATATAGGCGAGTAAGCAGGGTCTCTCACTACCTTACCGCCCCAGTGGAATGCTTTTAATAAGAAGGCGAAGACGACGAGATGGTGCGCCTTAACATGTTGTTCCAACGTCTTTGTCATCATCATCGTCGTCGTTTTTGTCGTCATCGTTTTAGTTGTGGCCCGTTTTGCCTGAAGGCCAGACCTACACCAAAGTGATGCTACATACGCCACCACCACGTCTCTCTCCGTTCTGCATACTTCTGCATATATTGACAATAATTCTCTTGCTCTCCTAGCTCTTATGATTATTCTTTTTTTTTTTTTTTTTGCCTTGCCTTGCCTTCGTTTAGGTTTGCTCTGCTATTTCAGTTTCAGTGTCTCATTCGAACGATTTCTTTTTTGTCTTCCTGCTTTTGTATCTACAAACTACAAGCATTCTCAATGTAGATAGGTACATAGATACATTTTTATATGTATAAATGTATGCGACGTCGTCGTCGTGATTGTTCTTGGGAATAACTCGTCTCTCGTTTGTATAAATCTTCCAGCGAGTAGACAGACAGCCTCGTCTAAGTGCTCTTGCTCTATGGATACACTGTTAAGATAAAACTATTTGTCAAAACTAGCGCATGTATATGTGTTTTCTATTGAAATTGTAACGGAAACCTATAGGACTAAAGTGAACATCCTGCCTTAAGGGTACCTACATCGATTCTGGACAATTATGTATACTAAGCTATGCACGAAGGTGGTAGGAAGGGGAATAGCTTTCCTGTGTACTCGTAATTGTCGAGCTTTAGTTTTTTTATTTCCGGAAAAAAGACAAGATCTAACCACATGAACTGTCGTTTTCGACAAAGCTTCTCAAAGAGACTAAAATTGTGTAGTAAGGTTGTCATCATCATCATCATCTTTTTCAATGGTCCGCTTGTCCATTAAGTGGGTAGCGGGTGTAGGTTGCTCAAGTCGACCCTCCATAGCTCTCGATTCTCCGCCATCGACTCTAAATCATCAAGGGCAATCCCCATACGGAAAAGGAGAGATTATGGACTTGATCTAACCATCTCATCCTTGGTCTACATAGAGGACGTCTGCCTGATGGTACGGCTTCAATAGCACGTTGTTCTTGAGTTATTCTAAAGTTTCCAAGAAAATTTGAATCTATTGGCTTTTAGGTCAGGTTTACGCTAGGCTAAAAATGGGTAAGAGGGGTATGGGTCCTAAGTTTCGGTATCTGATTTATTGTGCAGGTGGAAAGGGGATTGGGTTCTTGGGTTTAAGTCCGTGTGTAGCCGATTTGCGACAAACTTTAAACCACTTCAGGTTCAGACCTCGAGGTGTGTAAAGGAGCAAGTTGCGTGCGACGCAGTCGTGCATACTTTTTCTTTTATCGATTAAATATACGGTTTTGATATTCATTCATTGAACAATTTTCAATTTAAGTTAGTATGCGGGGGACACAGATAAAGACTTTGATCTGTTTGGTTGTTTGGATAAAAGTGGACCGCGCAAAGAGGTGTCGAGAAAATATAACGGTTGGGCCATCTAGTGGTTTCTTTTTAAATCATAGGGTATTTTGACACTGACAGCTGTTTCCCGATCGAAATTTTGACAGAAAGTCAGTATCATACTTCCGCGGACCGAAATGAGTCGCTTTACGCTTGAACAACGATGGGAAATATTGAAAACTTATTTCCAAAGTGAGTGCTGTGACGTGTAGCCCAAACAGTGCGTTTTTTGAAAAGAAGTTTAGGCCGCAATGAAGCACCCACCGCGCTTACTGTACGCAAATTTGTGCAAAAAGTTCGTGAGACTGGTATGTTAGTGGACAACACTCATGGTCCACGTCGTCGTACGAAGCCAATGCATCCACAGAAAGTGACACTTGGTGCGGATTGTGGAGTGGTGGCATCATTGGACCATTTATCTTCGAAAATGAGAACAACGTTTCAGTCAACACGGTGGGCGTTACAGAGTTAACCGACTTATTTTTACTGAAATTGAAGACATGGACCTCGACGACCTCTGGTTCATGCAGGATGGCGCGCCATGCCACACAGACCATGCCACAATCGATCTTTTGCGCACCAAATTCTCAAATCGTGATATCAGACGTCTTGGCGATGTCAATTAGCTGCCTCGGAGTTACGACTTGACCCCTTTGGAATTTTTTGTGGAGAACCGTGAAGAACTGATGTTATGCCAACAATTCGAAAACGATTCAAGCACTTAAGGCCAATATCATCCAAGCTATCTGTGAGCTACAGCCCGAAACCATAAACAAGGTCTTGGAAAATTGCAGTGACAGAATGCGCTACTGCAAAGTCAGTCGAGGCAGCCACTTGAACGACGTTGTATTCCATAATTAATGGGAATGTTTGCTCTTACTAGCAAAGCCATAATCCACGGAAAAAATTTAATTTTGTTCATTTTATTGCATTTTTAAGAAGAAACTTGTATTTGACCCACCCTTATACTCTCTGATGCGGTTAGTTGAACTATAGTTATCATTCAATTCCCAAAAAGCATTGACTAACTGAATTTGACGTTTGTCAAAAGCCTGCTTTTCTTTGACACATTTTCTATTAAATAAAAAAAATGTTTGCAAGCTGTTGAGCTCAGCTGCCAGAGGGAATAGGTATCAAATTGTATTTAACTGCCGAATCGTCATCATAATTTTCAATGTCCCTTTACAAGAGTCGCGGATGAAGAATGCTCTAGTGGACCCTACATAACTCTCGATCTTTTTCTGATCATCGGGTGCAATCATCACGCGGGTAGAGGAAAGATGACAGATGTCATCCGCGGCATGGAGGAGCTGTATAAAGGACACCTATCTCAAGGTTAGTTTTTGTAATAAAAATTTCACAAAGCAATTCTATTTACTAAGAAACTTTGACACCTCTCGAAATGTCAACTGAATATTCAGTATATTGAACTTGAAAACTGGTGATGTGATCTATTTTAACCACTTAGGCTGGAACTCTAACCATGTGCGGAGGATGTACATTTTTTGACATTAATTTTTAAGTCAGTTTGACGTGCCGCTTTGTCACCTAGCGGGCAATAATTCATCGATGTCTTAAATACGGATTTCGAGAGATATTCAAAGCACACCACCATTGTCGGGTCTTTTTTCGTCTCTCTACCACTTGAAATCTTAACCACAGAGATTCTCTTGACTTCTCCAGAGTTCTTCCCTGGGTTCGATTCCTAGTATAAACGCTAGCATCTATTTATGCGAGATCTGTTTCATCGAATGGGTCCCGACCCAATGTTGTCCCAAGATCCTCATTCTTCTGCCAGCCAAAGTTGGACATTGATACAGTTTATGTGCCGCTGTCTCAGATTCCTCCAGCCATAGTTTACAAGTAGCATCGTCTCTAAGATCTATCTTCCTTAAATGATACCAGAAATTACCATGTCCTGTAGTTAACGCCACCACCGCCCATTCCATGCTTTAAACCCTTCTAAGAGTGGAACGGGTAGGCCATTCTATTGCCATTTTAGCCTGTCCACATTGTTCCACGGTTGACCACCTTCTCAGTTGTTGAATCAGCTGTTCTACCATTCCTCTACCAATTGAAGAGAATGGTTCTAGTCCCAGCAACCTTTCAGTTGACCGCTATTTTGCAAGGGAGTCCGCCTTTTTCTTGCCGTCGATCCCTATGTGTCCTCGTACCCAAGTCAGTGTTACTTCATTTTTAGATGAACACGTCTTATTGATCGTGAATATGTACACATTCCAGTGCCACTGATGTTGTACTGTTTGTCTGTTCCATCGATGTCTTAAAACGAAGTGTGTTCCCAGTGGTTAGTGTGCTGAACTACTCCCGGTTGAACCCCCAAAAAAACAAAAATTACACCTTAAGGCTTTTTCAACTCATAGACATGTAGGTAACAAATATCTCAATTTAAAAAGTTGTTTCAATTCGGCATAAGTAAGTCCCATCTAATCTTCCCAAAAAAATAGAAAAAAATTCTGACAAATGAATCGCTGTGAGAAGATTGGTCTCTAGGGCAGGGGTTCCCAATCTTTTCCATACTGCGACTCCGTACAGTGGCTGAAATATGTGAATAGAAGCTAATCTTACTGAAGATTCACTAAATTGTTTTTCGATAAGGACGGGTCAACGTTGGTAATGGTAATTTTGGTTGTTAAATACCCGAATTCATCTAAAAATGCGCCTAGTCGTTAAAGCTGATTTTTCGGCCAAAATTTGGGCCCTCTTCCAAACGCTCCGAAGCTAAGTCAGTGAACAAACGGCTTTGTCTACGAATCTGGCTGGCAACAACCCGTACCAATTGAAAAACCCTTATTTAATTTTGAGTGTCAGGCAAATATAAACGAGTCTCAACCACGAAGCAAGTCTGACTGGAAATGCATAAAACACAAAGGCGCTTCATCGTCGACTGCAATGTAACTATTGGACTTCGCTTCGACCTTGCCCCAAGACGTCGCACAGTTATTCCCCTGCTCTAGGGTATAGGGTATGTATAGCCTCTGAATTTTTGCTGGCCATAAAAGTAAGTGAAATTTATCGGATTATCCGAAGATTTGATTTACGAAGACAACTCTTATCACTGAGTTGCTAGTTTCCGAAGACTATAGTTTCGACTAAAATCGTCTTTAAAGTAAGGTCTTTCTGATCACCATTTTTGAGTTTAAAATCTTGCCTCTATGGAAAATATTTGAATGCCAAAATTTAGTGAAAATTGTTCTTAAATTTAGCATTTTTTTCTTATTTAAAATTATGAGTAGTATTTAAAATTTAGTACAACTTATAAAAAAATTTGGGAAAAATGAAGAACTTCCAAATAAAAATGAGAAATAAATTTCTTTCAGTGCATAGGCGAGGCGGCGTTCATGGGCATAATTGATGTAGCTATCGCTCTCCATCTTCTCTCCGCCCGACGACGAATAACTCTAGCATTGTTTCACCCCCACTCTTGAGTGTTCTCCATCACCCTCGGTGTGTTCTCTTCTTCTATTTATTTTGTATTTTTTGTGTTTTTTAACCAAACAGACAATTTGTAGTACCCACTAGTAGAACATGCAAGTTGCGGCATTAACCACGGGTCTTTACACTCATTCCGATCAACATCACCATCAACATCACTAGCATTGGAACAGGAGCAGCACGGAGCAGGATTGTGTTTTCGTTTCTCCACTAAGAACGAGTACGAGTCATGTCATCTGCAGACGACTCCAGGTGAATTCCCTTTTTGTTTCTATAAAATGGCCAAGCCATCAAGCATCAACACCACCACCGACTGCCGACCGCCGACCGCCGACCGCCGCCATCAACTGATGACCAACCGAGCAACCAACCAACCTCCAACCAGTTGCTCCAGGGATTGATGAGGGAATTTTTCATCTCGAAGAACTGTGAGAGTCCCTGATTTGTTTTGATCCAGATTTCTGGTCGGCTTAGGTAGATTCCAGATAATATTTGTTGATTGGGTGGCATTGTATAATATAAATGGAAATCTTCAATGTGTGGCCGTTTGATGATAGGTGCGGCGCGCGGGTTAATCCATTCCACTGTGTATGTGATTTTTTTTTGTGGAATGGCACGCACTCTTTGAAGTGTAAACCTTATTTTCCGCTTCAATGGGCCAAAGGACCGAGATGTCATAAATCAAGAAAACCACTCACCATCTGGAGAATTGGCAAACGAGCTGACTGGCGGTGTAATTTAGAACTCGGCGGATGTGTGAGTTTTCTAAGACACCCCGTGTGTGCTTTGATTTATTTTGTGTGGGTGGCATCGTTGTATATGTATGACAAATATGTTGTACAATATTTTGATATTGTTTTTTCTGAAATATTTGCTTTTTTTTTTTGTTCATATATATGTGTCTGGGTCTCTGGACCAGCGATAGAATTTCCACCTCAATGCTTGGGGTGCAATCAGGAGTCATGGCGATTGTCCACCTCAACTCGGTAGTGGTATTCCGTTGCCCGGAAACGGAAAGTACTCTGCTATATAATCATCGCCCGCCGGTTGGAACCTCTCTTGAGATGTGGGTGAGGATAGGGATTATAGAGCTGGAAAAGGTGAAGGCGGTGTGGTGCCACTCCTCGGCTGGTACATGCATAATTAATCATTCCGAAGGTGAAATGGTGCTGGTGATTTACCTGTGACAAGATTTAGGAGTAGGAATATTTCCTGTGGTTCTGGGTTTCGAAATTGTGTGTGATGATTCGAGTATGCTTCAGCCGAAGCTTTACCATTGTCGCAGTGGCAATGAAGTTAATGAGTTCAATAATGAGCGGTTAAGGAGATTTCTAAACCATAGTCGAAGGTGTGACCTCAAGCTTCAACAATGCGGTTTGAAGGGAGTAATCGATTCAAGTGGCATCGTTATGAGTTAAATGGATGTACTATGTCCGTCCCCGGTGCCTCCGATCTGACTAATAAATAAATAAAGTCCGTATAGGCATTAGACGCCATAGGCCTAACTTCTAACACCCATTCGTTCGTGGGAGTTTTTATTCTTTTGGGACGAATGGAAGAAGTCTACAATTTTAAGCATTGTTCGAAGGGCTACATTTAGAAGCTCAGTTATACTCTCGGATGTTTGTCAGACTTTCGCGAGAGGTGAGGTTGTGGAAAAAAACCTTCAGATGTAATATGTGCTTTGCAGGGATCGAACCTGAGACCCACCGCTCTAACCACTGAGCGACTGCGTCCACAAATCAAATCCGACTATACCTTTGGGTTCAGAAGAAGCTCTCTTAGGACCTGAACCTGCGTTGGGTCTGCCTGCCACTAGTCCCAATCAGCGTTGCCGCTGTTGGACAATTTTTTCGAAGTAGATTCTCTAAAAAATGCAGTAGATTGAATTTTGCAGTACATTTTTTTTCAAACAAGACTAAGGTGAATTACAAAACATAACATAAACAATACAAAATTAATACAGACGATTATTTAAACAAAACAGAAAAATGCATTAATATTAATGAACATGGAATATTGTTCATCTTCATTGGCTATTAAGTTTTTCTTTGTCCTCATCATAAAAAGGAAACAAGTTTAAAATAGGCAATATCGAGGGTATACTGCCTTCCTCTAGGTACTAACTTTGTATCTACGTACCTCAGAGGTTTCAGTCTTTCATTATTAAAATTAAAACGATTTTTTATCTGTTGACAAGCCTCGATATAAAATTGCAGCACGAAAAACTCGATCAAGCCAGAAAATATTTTCAAAATCGACGTCTAAATTTGACCTGTTGTTGTTCAAAGACATATTTTGCTGAACAAGTTTCCTTCGACAATTTAAGCCAGAAAAACTCAGTTTCCCAAATTGGCTTGTATTTCTGTTTGTATTTTATCTACTATTTTGGATTTAAACTCAGTTTCCCAAATTGGCTTGTATTTCTGTTTATATTTTATCTACTATTTTGGATTTAGCTTCCTCATTTAAGCTTTTACAAAAATGCAGTAGATTTAATTTGGTGGCAGTAGATTTAAATTTTGAAAAAAATGCAGTAGATCTACTGCAATTGCAGCCAAGTGGCAACACTGCAATACCGAATTGAATTATTTTTTAGTGAAATCAGAGCAAAGAAAAAAATATTTATTTTCATATTTTAGATTGAAAGATTAGTGGTAAGAGCAAGAGTTTAGTTCAATGCAATTCGGTATTGGGACTAGTACTAAAAATAATTTGGCTCCTTAATTGCTATTGTCTATTGTAATGTAACTTCTCACATGCTTTTGGAATGTTTGGGTTTTTAGGAGATTTATGAAGTAGACGATATACACTCTTCAGTTTTTGACAATTTTAGAGAAAGGCGACAAATTATTTGATTAGTAGTAAGAGGATAATGCATAGGGAATTATTTGCGATTATTCGAAGCAGAAAAATTCGATCGGGGTACCTAATCGTTTTCTTTTTTTAGGTTTTCCTAAAACACAAAAGAGTTGTAGTACGAACTGTGGTTTTAAAACCTTTAAATGTTAACTCAGGCGGAAGAATAATTTACAATTTTTTAATTAGCTCTAGCTTTTTTCTGTTTGGGTTTAGAAAATGATTTTATAAGGATATTTGTAGATTCTTAAGCCCTTTCCGGAACTCTTCGGAACTCCGAAAATAAAATATATATATTTTTTTTTTTTGTTAAATTTTGCAACTTTTGCTTCTAACTTTTTTGGATTTGAATTTAGACGATTTTGTTATATGAGATTATTGTAGAGTTTTTTTTTTTATTTTATTGCGAATTTCGCAGAATCTCAGAGTCATTTCAACAAATTTTACGTTTAAAATTATTTGCACTTACGTAGGTTTAGTAACTGAACCCTTGTTAACTAAACACGTATTACGACATTATGTACGTATTGACTACAACACTTTATTACTTACTTTCAAATTTCACCCCGAACTGACACTTGAAGGAGCCAAGTAGGCGATGAATTTCAAATTATATTGCTATGTTTTGGACTTTACAAAAATATACCGTGTGTGAATACAGATCGGGATTTGGGTAGTCATTTTTGAGAAATATTCATAAAACGGAAATATTCGAGTTTTTTGAGAAAAACTAACTAAGTGATCATGTTTAGAATGCTTATGTTGTCTTAAATATATATTTTGATCAAAATCGTTAGAGCGTTTTTTTGTCAAATTATGCTGACAAATCTTACAAATTTGGATTCGAAAAGCACTGTTATTAAACTGTTTAGCTGAAAACTGAGTACGGCGTATTCTTCAGGATGTAAACATTATTACATTTTTAACCAAATCGAAAATGGGGTTTTCGAGATGTGTGTAGTACCGTTTTTAGCGATTGGGGTGGAAATAGAAGGACGCATTCATGGTTCAAAAAACACTGTTTTTCAACTGTTTAGTTCAAAACTGAGCAAATGGTATTACTATGGATTTAAGCATTACCTGAAAGTAACATTTTTATCATAATCGAAAATGGCGTTTTAGAGATATTAGCAGTTTTTTAAAGTGCTATTATTAGGGATTTGGGTGGATATCAAAGGACGTAGTCTTTTTAAGGAAAAACTGAGTTTGCTATCAAGTTAAGAATGACAATAGTACCTTAAAAATAATTTTTTTTTTTAATCGTTTTTACGTTTTCGAGAAAAAGCCAATTTTCAAAACTGCCGTTGCTGGACTTTTTAGCGAAAAACTGGGTATTCAGTCATTTTGAGCATGCCTACATTAACTTAACTATCAATTTTGGTTCAAATCGTTAGAGCCGTTTTCGAAAAAATCTAAATTTAGACATTTTCGTAATATTTCGTAAAATTTTTATATGGGAGGTACCGTTAATATTAGGGCTAGCATAAAAAAAAACCTCCCTAGGAAGCCCCCAAACTCTAAATACGAAGTTTGAAGCAAATCCGTCCAAGCGTTTAGATTCCTCAGGGGTGGGACAGACAGACATACGGACGGACAGAATTGCGAGACCCACTTTTTTGAGTTCCCCTATCATCGTAATATCAGAATTGATCAAAATCTCGAGTTCGAAATTTTGTACGAAAACAATATCTTTCCCTTACTACGTATACGAGAAAGTTATAAAATTTGCAAATTTTTCAATTGGCTCTAACTTTTTTGAGTTTGGGCTTAGAATATTATTGTATAATGATTTTTTGTTGAGTTTCTTGAGCACTTTCCAGAACTCTAATCAGAACTCTTCGGAACCCCGAAAAAATATTTTCGCAATTTTTGACAATTTTCTAAGTTCCATAACTTTTTTGTTTTTGTTCCGAAAAAAAAATTCTTGTTTAGGGAACTCCAGAACTCTTAATGTAGTGCATACATTTTGTAAAAAAATAATTTACTTTTACGAAAATGGGGTGCTGGCATATTTTGGAAATTTTTTTTTATTTTTTTTGCTTTAATTGGGCTTTATTTTTTTTAACTATCAGGAACTCCAGAACTATGTTAATTCTATACACAAAAAAAAAAGAAAAATCCAACAAAAAAAAAATACAAAATGTACGGAACTTTTCAAAATTTGTATGAGGAACTCTTGTCCAGCTATCCAGATCTCAAAAAAAAAAAAATAGATTTTAAGCTACAATAAGAAAAATGTTTCTGCTTGGTAGTGCAATGGACCGAAATTGGTTTGACTGCTCTCGGATTTCGAACCATCTGTTCTGACGAAAACGTTTCTTGGTCCGTACATTACAATACTTATACATACATAGAGAACGTGCAAAAATGTAAACCAAATGCCGTAATCTTATATCTAGTCTAGGTAGTCCCTTCAATCTGCTTTAGACACTATTATTATTCGTTCGTGAATAGAGTTATGAAGCTCGTAGCTTAAGGTTTGTTGATAAATATCGGCCTAAAAAAAACTTAACCCCCCGTTTCACAGTGAAATTTTAAGCTAAAATTCAACTGAGCCTGAATTTCAGCTTAAATTTGAAGTTCAACTCGTCCGGTTTCACAATGTAATCTGGCGGTAGATCCCGTAAAATAAAAACGATTGAACGATATCGTTTTCACGCATGCTGTCTCTTTCATATCTACGTCAATAAACAGAGACTGCTATTGTCGAAACGATGTCGTTCGATCGTTTTCATTTAACGTGATCTTGGCCCTGAAATTCATTTCAATTGAACTCAGTTTATCTAAATTTTGTGATACAGTCAATGTTGCCACAGTTTTAACTGTAAATCATAGTTTTTTAGACAAGCTTACAGTTTCTAAAAATATCTCCTGGTTGGATATGTACGAATCGGCCAGGCGCTGATTGGCATAAACCCGGCGGTGCCCAGCTGTTGTAACTTTTCATACATATCAATTGTGCTTATTTTACCTCCTAGTGGTAACCACCGGGTACTGGTTTGCCGATCCGGGCGTGACTTGCTGAACTTATAAGCGCGAGTGTTGAACACGAAGAAAATAGCAACACTATAATGCTCTATCGGAAAGACTGACTGAACGAGTCTCAGAAGTCTTACATGAGCTCCTCAGATAGAGGACGTACGGCGGATGAATTCACTAGACTGAATCAACGGTGTCGTCAACAGTCAAGATGACAGTTACCTTACTTGAGCTACTTTGACGTATTTGGAGCTAAGGGTCAGTGAGGATTTTTCAGGACTAGTCAGGGTCCTGAAACAGAGATGGTGGCGGAAGAACCCTTTATGGGCCAACGGCAGCTCTCACATCCCCGAAGTTGGTTACTGACACCGGAGGAATCCGGCCCCTTTCGTCCAAGGGGTCACAGAAAGGGCCTGGTCCTCTAGGTTGGGGGTTGTGCGTGGGGTTAACTACCCAACCACGGAAAAACAATATTGTTACGAAGCAACCAAGAGCCTCGGATAAGGACGGATTTACTGTTGACGACCCTGCAAAACGAAATATGGACAATGACGTTCGGATCTGCATGTGGAATGTTCGAACCCTGAGTAGACCGCGTGCAGCCGAACAAGTAGCGGAGGCCCTAAGCTGCTACAAAGCAGATATCACCGCCATCCAAGAGGTGCGGTGGGATGGGCCGGGCAAAAGAAATGTGAAAAACTGTGACATCTACTACGGTGATTGCTACAGGGAACAAAAGCAGCGTCTATTTGAGTGCGGATTTGTTATAAGCGGCAAACTTAGGCAAAAAGTCTTGAGCTTTCGGCACGTTAGTGAACGCCTTATGACTATCCGCATTAAGGTTAAATTCGCCAATATCAGCCTGATATGCGCTCATGCCCCTACGGAAGATAAAGACGATGCTAGCAAAGAATGTTTCTACGAGCTCCTCGACAAAACATATGAGCAATGTCCTAAGTATGACGTTAAATTCGTCGGGTGATTTTAACGCCAAAATAGGAAAGGAGGACATCTTTGGTAGAACAATCAGGAAGTACAGCCTACACGACAGCGCGTTTGGAAACGGACTTAGGCTAATCGACTTTGCTGCGGGACGTAATGTTGCTATAGCTAGCACACGGTTTCCTCACCTCAATATTCACCAAGGAACATGGCGGTCACCAGATCAACAAACCGTCAATCAAATTGACCATGTTGCGATCGACGCAAGGCACTCCTCCAGTATTCTAGATGTCCGAACTTTCCGAGCGGCCAACATAGACTCGGATCACTACCTTCTTGTAACCAAGGTACGTATGCGGATATCCCAGACACCACATCAATGAAGAGATTAAACGTTGAACAAACGCTACAAACCGCCAGAACTTTTGCCGATCGCGTCTCCCTTAACCTCTCGAGAAGTCCTGTGCAGCCAGCATCAAGTGCTGAAGACCAGTGGCATTGATGCCAAGAAGCCATCAGAAAAGCCGCAACTGATGTGCTAGGTTTCACCCGACCACCACCACGAAACCCTTGGTTTGATAAAGAGTGCCGGCAAGCACATGCAGCAAAACAACTGACCTACAAAGCGGCGACGCTGCAGAGAAGGACGAGAGCAGCTCGTGAGAACAACGGCTTTTCCGGAGGAAGAAGCATGAGAAGCGCGTGATCGAGGAAATAGAGAGGTGTATAGTTTAAACTCGCACTGTGAAATTGGGGGTTAAACTTAAACTTGATGTCGCTGTGAGCTATACAACATTTTTAGAAAATGTTTGTCCCTTCCGTTTCTGATAAATGGTATACTCTTGAAACATTTATTGTGGCCCCAAATTTCCCTATCATCTCCAACCATCTAACCGAAAATTGCGAATCACTTTGGAATTTGTTTGGCAGTGGTGATAAAACTGGGCACATATTTCTACTAAATTTTTTTTTTTATGAAAACGGAATATTGGACTGGGGTATGTAGGTACTAGGTACCAACAATTTCCGCACGGTTTGGGATTATTTTTTTGCAAGTTGATAACCATTTCGATATGCACATACATTGTTTATGTAGATAGGTATAACCAACAAAAAAAAACACTTAGTCAAGACTTAATAATTTTTGTTTTGTTTTCTCGCAGCAAATCGACTTAAATTCAACTTTGAAAAAACAAAATTAAAATACATCCAAAGTAGGCAAATAATTAAATAGAAAAGAGAGAGAGCAAAAAAAAAATTGAAAAATTCCCCAAAACCTCGAAACCCAATTAAGACAAACAGCTGCGGATACAATCTCGTTTTTTTTACTTACAGCTACAGCCCCGCGCTATGGTACATCGTATAGTCAACTTTTTGTTGACTCTTCTAAATGCGTATTGCCTTTGGGCAATAAATTGCGTATAAATTTATCTGCTCCGCCGTCACTGACCCCTTTCCGTCCATCACGCGACTTCATCTTGGAGTTGGAGTTATGATTTGAAATTCGAAATAAGAAGCGCGCGAGCGCGTGTGGTGGATTGTATTTTGGTCAAGCACTTTTCGCTATTTTTATTTTTTTCTCTTCTCGGCTAATAGCCTTGAGTTGGGGGAATGGAATAGCAAAAGACGGAATTATTTCCCACATTAGGTGGCTCCTATGATTATTTTATTTTTTTTTTCGGGCGAATGTGACTGAGTGGATGTTAATTACGCAGCGTTGCGGTGGGTGGGGTGTGAGGCTGAGCGTTGAGATGTAGATTACGCAGTCGTTTTTCATGGTCAATACGATGTTTTTTTTTTTTTGTTAATTAAATTTATAGAATGCCACACACACTATTCAATAGATACTCCCCTTGGATAACACCTGGTGTTGAAAAAGAGGTCCCTTTTGTTCCAACTCGTAGACTTCAAACATTTTGTGCAGAATCCATACACGGCTCTCTGGAATTGACAACAATTGGGTATTGATTGTCGTGTAGTAGGTACCTACCGTGTCGTGGTAGCACGGTAGCCGGAGCACAATAGGGAATGCAAATATGAGTGATTTTTATGGATATTCAATAGTCGTTCACAACATAGTGGTTGGATTTGTTTTTTGTTGGATTTTTATTTCAGTGCTTTGTTCTTTCGGATTATTGTCATCGGATTTTCGATGTGGTGGAAAAAAACAATAGACTGAATCAAGAATCCAAAATGGGGGAGTGGAAAGTCATTCAGATTCCATTGAGAATATGAAAGAAAAGCTTAAAATGCGGATTAGTACGGTTTCCTTACGCATTGTTACATCGAATTTGGTATTAATTCAAGTGTTATGGAGGTTTTATTGCAAGGGACTTAACGAATATTAGAATATGAAATGTGGAGTCGTTTTTATGGGACTATACAGCTTTGGTTTTATTGCTAGTAAGCGGCTTCAAGTAGGTACTGGTTGTTGAACTATGCTATGAGGGCTTTGAATATCATCAGAGGAAAATTGTGTGGGCTGAGGTCTTTTGCTGTTTTGCTTTTCAAAATTGGAATGGCTGTGCTTTTAAATTGTATTTTTATTTTTATTTTAGTCAGTATTTGAATTCAATTTCAATTAGGTAAAACTTTGTTCAATGTTGAACTTGAAATTACTACCTGCACAATGAATAGAACGTAGGTACTGTCGCATTGCAAAGGAGAACCAACCCCTCAATGAATAAGGACGGATTTTGAAATGAAAGAGCCCTCCTTGACTAGGGAAACGACTTTGCTTACTTATGCGCTTTGAGTTGCAGGAACTCTTATACAAATATTCCCCAATTGGAGGGAAAATGTTTCGAGGAAGGGAGTTTTTGAAAAACCGGTGTTGACTAGAGACGCAATTTATTTATAGCGCCTTTGCCAACAACTAGCGGAGTAAAAGGAGAGGAACAATCACCGAAAGAGAAACCCTTCCTAAAAAGAATCTTTCTATAAGCATGGTTGTTGAGGATTGTTGCTGACAGAAGTTTATAAGGTGCCCAAAAGGAAGCTCATAACACAAGTATGTACCTACTTGCTGTACAAGTATGAATTTCAAGAAGCCTCTGCTTACCACCACTTGTTTATAAATTCTACAAGATTTTTTTTGAAAATGTAGACTAGATCTTTGTACTATAGGTCCGAGCTTAAGCCAAAATAATCCTATTTTTCACATTCCAATTGTGAGAGGTTCTACTCTAGGAACAATATTCGAAAGTATTACCAAAGCGTAAAAAGAACGTGGAACAAAACCCAAACAGAGACCTATAGTGGAGTCACAGTCGGTGCTGAGGACATGGAAAAACCCTTTCTACAAACTGCTAAACGACGAAGACGACACAAATTCCTCTGTCAGGCAAAAAGCCTGACGAAGAAAGCCAAAGATATCCGTCAACCTGACCAAAATGAGGTGAGGATAGCAATATGCAAGCTGAAGTCCAACAAAGCTGCCGGACCGGACGGTTTAACTCCCGAGCTTTTTAAGGCAGCGGGAAATGATGATGATAGAGAGCACACGCCAATTTATCTCCAAGATTTGGTCAGAGGAAAGTATGCCTGATGAATGGAACCTCAGCATATTTTGCCCGAAAGGAGACCCTCTAAACTGTGTCAACTATAGAGGCATCAATCTCCTTAACATCGCTTACAAGATTCTGTCTGCCGTACTGTGTGAACGCCTGAAATCCTATTTGTCAACTAATTGGACCCCATTAGTGCGGTTTTAGGCCCGGTAAGTCCACAACCGAACAAAATATATTCACACAACGGCAGATCCTGGAGACAACCCAAGAAGTCCAAATCGATACTTACCATCTATTTATCGATTTTAAAGCCGCATGTGACAGCATTTATAGAGACGAGCTATACAGAGCCATGTCTAGTTTTGGCATCCCTGACAAACTTGTCAGATTGTGCAGAATGACGATGGAGAACGCTCGCTGCTCTGTAAAGGTTGGAAACAATCTCACCGAGACCTTTGATGTCAAAAAAGGATTTAGACAAGGTGATGCGCTGTCATGTGACTTTTTCAACATCATTCTTGAAAAAATAGTGCGAAACTCGCAAGCCAACACCGGGGGCACAATTTTCCAAAAGTCTGTGCAACTATACTTGCATACACTGACGACATCGACATCATTGGCAGAACACAGCGAGCTGTCACAGTACAGAGACGGCAAAAATGGGCTTAGTGATGAATGAGGGCAAAACAAAATGTATGCTGTCAACAAGAAGGGACACACAACATCGACGAGTCGGACAGAGAGTCACGGTAGACAGCTATAGCTTTGAGGTGGTTAGGGACTTTGTCTACCTCGGCTCCGCTATTAATTCTGAAAATGACATCACATCAGAAATCAAGCGAAGAATTACACTTGCCAACCGCTGTTACTTTGGCCTAAGAAGGCAATTGATTAGTAAGGCCCTGTCAAGAAACACCAAGGAGACTCTTTATAAGACCCTCATCATCCCAGTCCTGCTTTATGGCGCAGAATCATGGACGTTATCAAAGGCGGATGAAGATCTCCTTGGTCGCTTCAAACGCAAAATTCTTCGAGTAATTTTCAGTCCCGTTTGCGTTGACGGTCTTTGGAGGTGGAGATTTAACAGAGAACTCTACGGGCCGTACAGCGACATCGACCTAGTTAGAAAAGTACGCATCAGTCGTCTAAGATGGCTGGGACATGTAGAGCGAATGGACACCACCAGTCTGGCACGAAATGTCTTCGATTCAACGCTAGTAGGAGAAAACCTCGCCTTATAGGTGGCGCGCACAAGTGGAAGGGGTCATCAACCAACTTGGAGTGCGCAACTGGAGGCGGTTAGCCAAAGATCAGGCAAACTGGAGAGGCGTGTTGGTTGAGGCCCAGGTCCACCCCGGACTGTAGCGCGGCAGTAAGTAAGTAAGTGAGTGAGTAAGTAATTAAGTGAGTAATACAAAGAGCGATAGAATCCCTATTTTGACCGGCTTAATTTTCCTCTTCTTAAGCTGCTCCGCTGCCTCTCCCCTTCCTGCGACCTAGACGGCCACCACCAAAAGGCAATTGCAAAGGAAGAAGTCGATGGGCTTCGGCGAGTCCAGGCGCAAACAACGAAGGATATTGAATACTTCGGACTTGTTGCGAAGACGGTACTCGCCGATGATCTTTAATTGATCTGATCCAAACGCACCTTCCCACAAGGACGACGTAGAGTCACATATGTATAGGTTTTCGAGGAGACGGATATCGGGTACGTCCGTTCACCATATTGTTACTGTTCTAAATCGATTAGTTCGGTTTGACTGTTCTTAAAGTGTCAAAGTAATAGAGAAATACCTAGCGAATTATTCTCATTGAGGGATATCACAATTGGTCCACAAGGACCTTATAACTCTGCCTTACCAACCCTAAGATATAACCTAACCTAGTACAATGGGACCTCAACCAAATTGCATCGAGTTGTTGTTAGTCAAGTACCGGTAAAGTATTGGTTGCCGCCATAATAAGCAAGTCGCAGTCCTACAGGAAATATTTCAGAAACAGATGAAAGCATCGTTGTTTGTTGCTGTCCACAAGTTTTGGAGAAGACGATAAAAACTATATACAATGTGTAGGTATATCGACATTGACCATACAAAAAAAATGCGCCCAAGACTTTTAAAATGGTTACAAAACAGCACAAAGAGCCAACGGGGCAACGAGGCTTCAGCCTTTAGAGAGTCAGTCGATTCTAACTCTGAGGCTTAACGCAGTAAAGAAGACCTGTCCAAAGATGTCACGCACAAGTGTATTTGGAGACAGGGACTGGGATAACTGGATAGTCATTTTGTTTGATGCTAAAATCGACCCCCAACTGGAGTGTCTTTTTTAGTCTTTTTTCTTACAAAAGAAAGCATCGCATAAAAAGTTGTGTTTGTTTAATACGATTAGACTAAGATGGAGTATCTAGACCGCCGTTATATCTCTTAAGTAGTAGGTATCCACACTAATATTATAAATGCAAAAATATCTAACTCTATCTGTCTGTTTGTTACCGCTCCACGACTAAACCCCTCAACCAATCTTAATTTCATTTTGCAAAAATCTAATTTGGAACCTGAAGAAGGACTTTACAGGACACTATTTAAACTGAATATTTACGAAGTGGGCGCACTGGCTCAGTGGTCAGTGTCCTGGACTACTGCGCGAGGGGTCCCAGGTTCGATCCCCAACACAATTTACATCTTATTCAACATCTTCCACTGCGCCATCTCTCGCGAAGGTCTGACAAACATCCGTATAACTGCCGTTCGGACTCGACATAAATCTGTAGGTCCCTTCCATTCGTCCCAAAAATTAACAACTCACGCAAACCAATGGTTGTGAGAAGATAGGACTTGGGGGTCTACAAGCCTGTCGTGCCAACTAAGAAAAAAAAAACAATTTTGTCTATAAACAGACATTGTAAATTTTGGGACATTGATGACCGCAATGTCCTGATAGTAGAGCTACTTAAAGTACTATTCGGTATCTAGACTGAATTCTACCTGGCGAAGAACTCACCGAATTGCCCCAATGAGGGGTGGGATTATGTACAAACGTAACGAAAACACCTTTCGCTTATTAAAAAACGAAAGAAATCATGCGAAAGCGAAAATTTGCTTTATGTAACTTCTTTCGTTATTTTTTTCTTCCTCTTCAGAAACGTTTAAAAAGCAGTGTAGTTAAAATTGTACAGATCGAAAAATAGCAGTTCTTAAAAATATGTTTTTGTACCTTTTGCTTTTCTAATTTTATATTGATATATCATTTAATTTGACTTGTTTTGATTTAATTATACAGTCTTTCTAAAAAAAAAAAAAGAGATGAAGAGGCGAAGAATCCCAAAAGATCGGT
This sequence comes from Cheilosia soror, assembly GCA_949372485.1. Classification (NCBI taxonomy): domain Eukaryota; kingdom Metazoa; phylum Arthropoda; class Insecta; order Diptera; family Syrphidae; genus Cheilosia; species Cheilosia soror. Next base: position 75,570,968 of record OX443561.1, on the reverse strand, counting down.
AGTCACTTGGTTAATTGACAAATCGAAATACAAGGTTCATTTCCTGACAAGGGAAAGAAGAAATGTCTTTGCAAGTGTTTTATATACGGAGAATTGACTTTTAGTACCTATTAAAACTATTCAACCATAGTTGCAAAAAGACTTACTATTGTACTGAATTCAGTACAATTTGACTTTCCCGAGTACGCAAGTACCACTTCTCAATTTTCAGTACTATTCTTAATTTTTGAAAGTTTATTTTTATATCTTTCAAATCAGACATTATATAAGGATTAAACAAAAATAAGCTGAACGCACTCCTTTGTTTTAAAATTCTGAATGCATTCATTACTCACTGTACTTCGTTAAAAATAATTTTTTGAAATTTGCTGCATTTCTCGAAGATGTGGGAAAACGATTTGATTTCGGAAACATTTTTTTGAACTCATTACAAAATTTTTCACAAAGTGCCATTTGGACGATCAAGTAAATTCAATCGTCCACTTTGTCTTAAGGTTTTTTTCCTGGTGAACAAAAAAGTATTGAAATTATTAATCAGTCAGTTATTCAGACTACGATAGAAATAGGTACATTACATACTCTATTTCTGAGTTTTGGGCTGAAATAGGCCTTGTGCGATATGAATGCAACGAGTTCATATTTTCAGATCCTACACCGCATTGTCCGGGGTGCTTTTTGTATTTCTTCTTATTCTTCCGCAAACGTTTAAAGAATGTTTTCTTATCAAAATAGCTATTACCAAAAAAAGCTACAGAATCGAATGCAGGCGTAATGTCTGCACTATTAGAACCTAAACATCTTATTACAAATTAAGGCTACCACATACAGCTCTTTGAATAAAACAGATCTTTACAAAATAAACTTGAAAATTAAGAATTTGTATAGCAGATTGTTATCCGAATGTGGTACGGTCGTGTTCAAATCATTTGGACAATGGTAGATTTTCTGTACAAAGTCTACAGTTTACTCAATCGACCGTTGGACAAGTGATTTTGAACACGACTATACAAAGATTAGTCTTAATCTGTTTATATGTATGTACATGGACTAAAGTTCCTATCCGGCGTCTATAAGACTTGTATTACCTTGAGCTTGGTACGCTGCTCGTGCTAAATTTTAGCTCACATACAAAATTGTCTCCAAAAATTAGCTGAGATAAATTTAAGCGAATCCATTTAGCCGAGCGGTGTGCTGCTTTAGCTAAAAAATTAAATTTTTATTTCAGACTGTACTGCATATATTGTATCTGTCACAATTTATCGCGCCCATTAATGGTTCGGCACATTTTTTTAGCTAAATTTTTACAGATAAGGTTTTTTTTCTTCTGTTCTTTTGTGTTGCGGAAAAGTAAATAAGGATAAGGTTTTTCAATGAATACCTTCCTACCTTCTTTCAAAGAGATAAATTTGATATCAAGGAATAGCAAAAAAGAAAGTGCAACGAAAATATAACACATTTTCGCGTCGATGAATTTTTGAAGTAAATAATTTTCAACGGACAGCTGTTTTCTGTGACACTTAGGTATATTCACAGCGCACTCTATGTCAAAATTTAGCTAGGATTTTGTTTAATGTTTGGAGAGGAAAATTGGAGAGCACCTAAAATTTAGATTCGCTCGAACTTCGTACTAAGCTTTAGATTCATTTAAATGCGCCTTTATAACACCCTCCAATGGAAGGTATAAGTACTTACATTTCTAACACCAAGAAGAAGACACCCTATACCCTATAAGCCATAAATATTCTGAATCAGGATGCAATTCTGAAACGATTTAGCCACGTACGTCTATCCGCCCGTCGGTCTATCTGTTTTTTAAAAACACAACAAAGTCCAACCAAACGAATCGACCTATGCGAATGAAATTTTGTGAAAGGACTTCTTTGTTCCGGTACCTCCCTGCACTCACAAAATCATTATAATAATTCCTTAACATTTTGCAAGACTTGAATGCTGGGGAGGTTATAAAAACTGGCCGATGATAACACTGATAGGTACCTACCTACTCGTTTTTTTGTTTTTTTAATAAAATATTAATTTTTTATGTTTTCCTTTGGTTTTATAAATTTAAGAAATTTGAGTACTTTTCAGTACAATTTGGTTTCAGTTTTCAGTACAATTGAGAAAAGTCGAGTCACTGTCACATGAGTTCGAAATAGCTATCATTCCTACCAAAGTGACTGTGTCTACGATTTGTTGTTAATGTTATTCCCTCGAGCAATATTTTATAGAGAAAAAGTAGCCACGCAGCTTTTAAGTTCCAACCACGTCTGCTTCAGAAATGCTGCTTTCTTTTGACAACATATTATTGTTAAAATGAGATTTAGCTGTTGAAATAATCAAGGAAAAATAAAAAACGTCAATAAAAAAGCTGTCGCTGTTTTCGTTTCGCAAAAAACGAAAATCTCTTTCGTTTATCGAGTTACATGAAGGAAAGAAAAACGATCTCTTTCGTTTATCGAGTTACATAAAGGAAAGAAAAACGAAAACGTCAAAAAAAAACTTTCGTTTTTTCTACTTTCGTGCAAAAGAAAATTCGTTTCGTTTTTAACGTTACATAAAGCAAAACGTTCGTGCAAACGAAAACGATTGAACGTTTCCATCTTACTAAATCCAACTCTAGACCTATTTCGACGAGATGATCCATGCTTCAATGGTTCGACTCGGTTCGTGATGGGTATCATCAAATTCACATAAAGAACTCCCAAGTGGTCGTTCTTCTTTGATTAAAAAGCACTCAATGCCAACCACAACAGTATTGATAGCCTCACCTAAACCTATGTTAATGTAAGACCACAACATTTACATAAACCTTACGTTCTTTTGGCTACAATACAAAAGTTTTATTTCAATCATTCAGCGTGGGCCACTCTCTGCATTGTGTATTGTTTTCTAAGCTTTTCTAGAGCATTCCATCGAGAAATTGTATCCAACTGAATACAGTTGAAGAGCTTAAACAAAAGTAAACAATTGAAGATGTGGGTATGCTGTATATGCATCTGTGTAGGCGTCCTTAAGTCGACTTGCGATCGCAACGATTTATTGTATCTACTTGCTATAGAGATTCCATGCGGAGGTGGTTGGTACATGTTCTCAAGAAACAAAGACGCAGAGCCTATATTCAAACTGCCAATAGTAGATAAATTTAAACTAAAACCAAAAATAATTACAAAATAATTAGCCAAACAAAAATTACCTCTTTCAATAATGTGTTACGTGAAATTTTCTCAATTAACATAAGGACAAAGTAAAAGCTAAAGGCTCAACTCAAAAACTCTTTGAATTTGATAACCGGAAACCCAAAAGATACGAGTATCAGTATATCACTTCATTTTATGAATCGCACAAACTCGTTGTCTTGTTGATGAAACCTGCAAGTGAAAGAATGGAAAAGGAAAGTTAATATTGTTCTTCTCTATGAAGAGCGGACAAGTGAATGTACAGTACAGGCCGTAGTTAGCTGTTAAAGATGTTGAACCCCTAGAAGGATATTTCAAAAACCCGAATATTAGGTACAGATCGTAGGGAAACTTTTTTCGAGTGCACTCCATATAGTTTTTGTCTTCTGGTCGTATTTTTTTTGCATTCATCTGGCCGGTCCAGTCAGCTTGAAATAATGTAAAACTTTTAGAGCCATAAGATTGAAGAGCAGTGTGCCACCCTGTGTGCCGCCCTCCCGCTGGCTATAGCTGTTGGGGGAAAAGAAAAACTTTGGCACTTGTTAGGAAGGACACCCCACTGGTGTGTCTGCAAGTGTTTTGTATGAGTAAATAGCTTTTTTTCTTTTCTTCTTTTCGGACGGAGTAGAAGTTCATCGTTTTCATCCGTATTGTTGTTGTTTCCTTTCTAACAAAGGCGATGCGAAAAAAAATACGAACAAACGCATAATTTAGTAGAATAGTTAAGAGTTACCCGGCATGAAAGGAACTTTTGAGAGAAGAGGTGAGTGGTGGGTTAACAATAAGCTTAACAAAGTTTGTTGATTTGGAAATGGCCATGAGACACTTGACAGCTTACGAAAATCGACTCAGTAGCAAGTGAGTAACAAAATAAATGTACTGCACTGACTCAAGTTAGTGCGTAATTAATTTAGGGTACTATCTTAGGCCGACACAAAAATTTCCTAGTCCTAGGCGTTTCTGGGAAACAAAGTTTTTAGAAATTCCATATTAAATTGAATATTATGTCCACGATAAGGTAATTGGTTCGTGTATTTGATCAGCAGATACATTGACTCCTTTTAGTTTCATTTCCGATCTACTTACACAAAGGGCGTTACCAATAATCATTTTTAACCTTCAACTTAAATAGTTTGACGGTCACAAGAAAATTTTATATGAAAATGCTCATAGTTAGCCTGGACACTAAAAATTATTATTAGTACCGCGCAAAGGGTGATCAACAGATCAGATGAAGTAAACCTGATTAGCCCCTATCAGTGCGGTTTTAGGCCAAGAAAGCCCACCGTCGATCAAATGTTCACACTTAAGCAGATCCTGGAAAAAACCCAAGAAGTCCAAATCGATACCAACCATTTTTTCATAGATTTCAAAGCCACGTTATGCCAGCAGAGACAAGCTATACAGAGCCATGTCTAGCTTTGGCATCACTGCAAAACTCGTTCGATTGTGTAGGATGACGATGGAGAAAGCTCACTGCCTTATTGAAACCTTTAATGTCAAAAGAGGATTTTTAGACAAGATGACGCGCTGTTGTGCGAATTCTTCAGCATCATACTTGCAAGAATTGTCCAAAACTCAGAAAGCAAGATCTTTCAAAAGTCCGTCCAATTACTTGCATACGCTGATGATATTGACATAATTGGTAGAACACAGCGAGCTGTCACTGGGTACGTTTGCTATTATAATGCATGTTTTTTTTTTTTTTGAAACGTTGCCAACCAGCTTTTCTTTTATACGATTGCCAGCAAGATGAAGCCAGCCAGCCGAGTTTTAGTATAAAATTATGCATTCGGTAGAAATATTTGCTACATTCTGACATTTTTCTCTGGAATGGTTTGTGCATAAGATAAGAACGCCATTATGATTTAAGAAAATTGTACGGAAATTCTAAGCCACTTGTTGCTTTCAGCGCCACCTGTTTGTTCATTGTGAATTGAATTTAGCCAGCTGCCAGCCAGCAGCTCTCCGACTGGGTAGAAAATAAAGAGTTGTTGCCAGCAGGTTGTTGTTGTAATTGGCATGTGAAATGTGTCTCAACTCTCAACTGGCAACTACTGGGAAATACTGGCAACCACTGGCTGGGGAGGTTTCATAAAAACGCAACTATAGAAACGGAAGCGACTAAAATGGGTCTAGCGGTCAACGAGTGCAAAGCCAAGTATATACTATCAACAAGAAGGGACACCCAACATCCTAGAATCGGGCAAAACGTCACGATCGACAGCTATAACTTTGAAGTAGTAAGAGACTTTGTCTACCTCGACTCTGCTGTAAGTTCTGACAACAACATCTCAGAAATAATTAAACAAAGAATAACTCTTGCCAACCGCCGTTTCTTTGCGCTAAGAAGGCAATTGAGTATAGTAGAGACCTATCCCGAACAACTAAGGAGATTCTGTATAGGACCTTCATCATTCCAGTCCTGCTTTATGGAGCTGAAGTTTGGACCATGTCCATACCTAAAGCAGATGCCAGATATCCTCGGTCGCTTCGAGAGGTAGACTCTTTGTAAAATGTTTGTCCCCGTTTACGTTGACGGGCTTTGGAGAAGGAGATTCAACGACGAACTATACGAGCGACATCGACCTGGACATCGTCAGAAAAGTACGTGTCAGTCGACTAAGATGGCTAGAACATGTAGAGCGGATGGGAACAAATGCTCCGGGCCGTATTCTTCGAGTCTAACCCGGAGGGATAACGCAGAAGAGGAAGACCTCAACCGACTAGGAGTGCGCAACTGGAGGCTGTTAGCTAAGGACCGTGCTAATTGGAAAGGCTTGTTAGTTGAGGTCTCGATTCACCCCGAACCGTACAGCTGCCTTAGTAAGTAAGTAAGTAGGTAGGTAGGTAGTTGGGGCTCCCATCTGGTGCACACTTAGCCCATATATGTGTGGTGCCATTGAGTTTATGTTTATACATTCCATTGTGTATAAATATGTGGCGCAACATGCGGGTGACACCCAAGGCCTAGCTTCTCGCAACCATTCATTTTGTGTGAGTTTCTATTTTTGGGACGAATGGAAGGGACCTACAATTTTATGCTGAGTCCGAAATGCTGAATTGAGAAGCTTTTTCATGACAGTCATACTCTCGGATGTTTGTCAGACGTTCGCGAGAGGTGGCGCAGTAGAAAAAACTTTTTAAGATGTAATTTATGTTTTTCCGAAGATCGAACCTGGGATCCAGCACACTAACCACTGCGCTACTGCGTATAAACGTAGTGGTTCTTAAAAGGAAAAGTGGTAGGCAGTCATTTCTGTGGCCATTTTTGACACTTAGATTAAAACTCGAAATCTATACATATACGTTTTAGGAGTCCTTTAAGCTCTGGGTATGTTTTCAAATCGTTTAGTTCACCAAGAAAGTAGGTAATAACGATCTTCATCGTTCTTTACCCTGTTGTTCAACTGGGTAATAGATTTTGTCTCTTCTGTCCGTACCTACAGAAGATTTGTAGATTGGTCAGAATTTTCACTTATATATTCTTATAATTAATTTAAAAGACTTATTAGTAAAATAGAAAGAAAACATTTGTCGCAACAGGTTCACGTAAGACCCTAGAGGTAAAATTTCTTATTTTTAGGACAATTATGTGATGTTGTGGCCATGACCCATAACAAGACTTTTTGGTTCGTTTTAGGTGATCCTCTATCACTAAGATCAAAATATGTTCAATGGGCTTTAAAAAAAAGGCTCTTAGTGCTATTTATATACCCGTATGGCAAGGGTCCGTTTTTATACCCCTATGCGGCTATAGAAGGTCAACGAGGCTGTGAACTTTCAAATTGCAGACCATTAAAAGAAACTATAGCTTGCAGGATCAAATGCTTGTTCTACCACCTTAAACTTGCATGGTTAAAACTGCAACTGCAAAATGGTCTAGAGTTTTTATAGGCTACATAAAGAACGCTACAAATTTGAGCCAGCGACATAATCCCCGCTACTGTAACAACGGTTGAGGAGTACTCTGTTTATAATGGCGACGACGTTGACTTCTGCAAAGCAAATAAGTTTTCCAACTCAAATGCGAAGATCTTGAAAATACTATAGTATTCCTATAGAGCTCGGGTATTGATTTAGGAGATATACAAAGGTTGGACATTTCGAGGTTAAGTTAAGTTGAAGACGAGTACCTTTTCCAAATGCTTGACACTGTTGCTGCTCGACTTTCTTTAAAGTTAACAAAGACTACAACTTACATCTACAAACAAATGGGGGCTGTTGAAGCGTTAGACAGTCGCTTTTTCCAAGAAAACAGCTAAAAAAAAGTGCAAGCGGCTAACTTCCCGACAACTCTACGAGATTTTGACAGCCAGATTCCGGCAGTTATACTAGAGTATGAGACCCATCATCATCATACAGTGTAACAGAGCTCTTGCCCAATGATGAAAAGGAAGCAGCTACGCCCCACTTTTAATGCAGCTCTGAATAGCCCCATAGTCGTGGTCATGAGGAATTCGAAGGCTATGGAGTAGGTATAGGAAGCGACAACGAAAGTATGTGGCATGCTACCGAGAAACACTGACTAGGGAACTGCACTGATAATTGCTTGAGTTTATATGAATCTTTGCAATCCCGCTTATAATGAGAAAACCGTGTTTAAGCACAAGTCCTGAAATGAATTCAGCTGGGTATGAAATCTCAAACCAAATTGACCATTTCGCCATCTGTCGTCACTTTTAGAGTACCTAGTCTTTTGAACGTCTGAAACCGACAGGAAACTGATATAGAGAGATGACAGGAGAAAAGAGATCACCATTTTTTGATAGCGGTCCATGCAGTGCTAATCAAATATCGTATGACAAGATCAGTGTCCGAACACGTAAACATCAAGAGAGCAAAAGATTGACAGGCAAAAGTGATAATTAAGGGACAACCAACTTTACAGGGGGTGAAAACAATTCCATTTGCTCACTGCGCGCCACTATCCCGATAAACTAATAACAACTCCCAGCCAAGATAATTTATCTTAAGGTAAATCTATATAAGGGAAGTCGCTCAAAAGAATTTTTAAATCTGAGGTGAGCTTCAGGGAGGCTGCATTCTTTCGCAATGGATGCTTACACTACAGCACAATTCAAAATGCTTTGCCCTTAGGGCATCACAACGGATCCACATTGATCTAAGTGTGGCACGTACAGGTTTCTTCTGTCTTGCCAACCCACTAACCTAACCTAACCTATAGCCGAGCGATCACAAAGTTGCCTGTGTAGGTTGACTCTGTTCTTCGCACTGCTTCGATGGAAACTTACTCTCGACTACGTTTCGACGTATGCTTACAGAATTATGGACTTCCACCTTATGACAGCGCGCGGTTAAGAAGGCAGATGGCATAGGGCTGAGCATTATACTGCGAAAATTAAAATTATCAGCCTTCGAACTAGCTCAGTCGATCAAGAATGCATGAGACTGACAGGTTTTGATATCTTGGAAGTATCGTCGGATCCCGCGCCTACTCCACAGTCCATTTTGCAGGTGTGGGTGTATTTTCGGAGTCTCGGAGCATCTTAAAATCCTTCAGGCTCCCGGACTCAGCCAGTGTATTTCAGGAGGAAATCAAAGCCTGTCGCCTAATCAAACTACACACAGACATAGTTTCAATTTCAATTCAAGGTTATCGCCTCAGTCAATATAACTTCAAAATTAGTATTAGAATGTCGAGAGGAGCTGGCATCGCTTGATCAGTTCATGAGTACCCTGATTTGGGTTCCAGGCCATAGCAACGTTTATGAAAACGAACAGGCTGACGAGCTGGCCAGGCGAGGTTCAAGCCTACACTGCTCACTTGCGGAATCGGTCCACATTCCAATAGAAGCAGTCAAAGCAAAAATTTCCGAAGAATCCCTATCGAAAGCCAATCTCAGATGGAGGAGGCTAACAAATTGCATCATATCCCGAAAGATTTGGCCAAATTGTAGCAGGAAAAAAACAACCCACCTCCTGAGTAAAACACATAAAGATATAGCCAGGGTAATAGCGATTACCACAGGCCACTGGCCTATAGGGGACCATGCAGCCAGATTAGGCATCCCACATAATACACACTGTCGCAGTTATAACGACGCAACCGAAAAAGAAACCCTCATTCACTACCTATGCGCTTGTCCGGCACTAGCTAGGACTATACGACAGGCTCTGGGTAAACCCTTCTTCACAGGCTGGATCTAAACTCTCCACTTCGATAAACTTTAACAGCCCAGGTCAAATAAGTTGTGGTAACAAAACGACACTTAGTGCTACTTAGGTTTTCTAATAAACCGCCACATTGTCGGATCCCAACGTTATATTTCCAGCCAGTTTAGTCTGCTTTTGGAAAGTTGTCGAAATGTATGACGAATCTCTTGTGATTTTCATCGTTCCAAAGTTGTACCAGACGTTGAAAGCTGCATCCTCATAATAGCACGGCTTTAATGGATGGAAGAAGAAGCTGGTAGGGCGAGTTAAGGAAAAGTCACACAACAATTAAGAAAAGTTGGGAATATCTTTGTCAGTAACGATACATGAAGGCTCAGTAGAGGCCCTAGGATCCGCGCAAGGGAACACAGAACTTAAACAAGTAAGGTACAATAAAATAGGCTAAGAACAGTTCAAATTCTATAGGTATTTCCTATGCAACGAAGCATCTTTCTATGAGATTTAGTTTACAATTGGTTTGCGCATCAAATAAAATATTATTATCAGCATAAACCATTTTAATAGACACACATATATGTAGGTACCTATCTACAGCACAGTTTTTCATCAGAACCTCATAAATTCCGATCTACAAATCTCCTCTACTAACTAACTTCCTTCTGTACACTGATATAGCTCTGCTGGTCCGATGTTAAATCCCGGACAAAGCAACAACCATGAAGCTCTCTCACTACACCATAATGTAATTGAGTAATTGACTGGAGCATGCAATTAGATAGAAAAATCCCTCACTCGAAGGTCACTTGAAACCGCAACAAAACTATCTCTTCCCTGTCATCCGATAGCACAATCCGCTTTCGAAATCCATTCCCATTCACGGAATACCCCAACGGGTACCCGGTACGATGTAAATCAATACATGACACTAAACTTCACATGCAACATACACTGTACTATAGTAATTAAAAAAAAAAAATTGTCAATCGATAGTGCTAATAATAATTAATAATAATCAACACGAATTCTCATCGGTGAATTAGGTTTCAGAAAAAATGCAGTTAAGCTACAAAAACTATGCACAACACACTGAAACTCGATACCACTCAAAGGGAAACATAATCTCATTAATAATTCCTTTATGGGAGTGCAGAGGTATGACCGACCGAGGGGTAAATCTGCCTCACTAAAAAAAAAAATCAAAATCAAAATATAAAAAGGAACAAAAAGTTAAAAGTAAATTCGCATGTAAAGGTTCTCTCGCTCGTTTTGCCACAATTGACTCTGATGACTCTTGAGTTTGAGTCTTGAGCGGGTACATATACAGTACACACTGACATTACGGCCTGAGCACACTTCGCGAACCGTATAAATTCAATCAGTGCCTTAGAACGTTACACAGAGCCCGATGCCGACACGACGACGTTATGTTTAAATTAAAGTGCAACATGCTTTCCAAGCTCCAAGGTGCTGCTAATGTCGATGGGGCTGCTCGTAGTGGTGCTGGTGGTGGTGGTGAAAGTATTCAAAGTATATCAAGTGCAAACTATATGGTGAAGAAGACGTTCGTCGGATGAATAGAAACCTTACCAAGACCCAGCTATGATGATGGAACATGCGGCTTACTGTGTGCGACTTTACAGCTTTTCTTCTTCACTGAAAAAAATTTACTGGAAACGAACGTTCCTTGCAACTCACTCAATCAACGTGGAAATTCAAAATAAAAATATACACACACTAAAAAAAAATGTAAGGCCAAGACAAAAGGATGTGTGAAAGAACCTTTTGTTTTCGTTGGCTCGGTTGCCAAGGACGACGATGTGACGATGACGATGACGATGACGATGAAAATGTGTTATGAACCTGAATGAAGTGAGTCCCTCAAGTGTTGCCAATTCATGTCGAGAGGGGGTATTGAACTGTGCTCACTTTTCGAATCTTAAATCCACTTTTATTTTAGGTAAGGTGAATGGTGATACATGGCTTGAGAATAGGCCATCATTACATCATGAATAGGACAGGTACATTTTCGATTATTTCAGTCCCTATTTTACAAACGGCCAAACCAATATTGGCCACAATCGTCTCTGCATAGTTCGCTTAGCATCGATCGAATATGAGAGGTTATCAATCAGCAGACTAGTCTCTAGAACTTTATTCACAAACTTGCGTGCAGTTGGAGCATTATTTTGACAGAAATTTCTGTCATCTGTCAATATTAAAATAAAATCTAATTTAAAAATAAACCAACAGATGGCCCCACTATACAATCAAAATTGCGGACAATGGAAAAAAAAGTCGTTATCCAGAAAATAGTATATTGCAATCGTCAATATTCTAAAAGCGATATCGTTCAGATCAGATCAGAGTAGCGTTACTTTGTCATTGGGATAGAATTTTCTTCGAAAAAAATATTTTGTTTCCGCCGCTCATGGTTGAAATTTGCATCATTTTCGCACAATTTTATCTTTGTTAATGAAAACCAATAGAACCATTTTGGAAGTGAAACATCTTTAGCGAGGTGTAAGTGGTAAGTCCGAACAAATGAAACGTCAATCAAAGTGAAGCGTAAGTCGAAGTGAAAAACGACTAGACTGATTTTGCTGAAATCTTGTTCTTGTGTTTAAGTGAGTCCATAGATCATTGACCTATACATGGACTGCTTGCTTCATTGAATCAAACATAAGCACTAGCTCCTTTGGTTCACAGTGTAGAGCAGCGTTTCCCAAAAGGTGGTCCGGAAGGGTTAAAGGGGCTCCGTAGAAAACAGTCATAACATAAACGCGCCGATCGCACTATTTGCATTTTTTGAGAAAAACTAGCTATGTACGAGAACTTGTTTAGAAGTCTTGTGTTGTCAAATATTTATGTACATATGTATTTTGACTAAAACGGTTAGAGCTGTTTTTTGTAAAAATACGCAGAAATAATTGTAACAAATTTTACAAAGTTTGGTTAGAAAAGCTTTGTTCAACTGTTTAGCTGAGAACTGAGAACCCACCTACAATTCTTCTGGATATAAGCATTACCTACCAGTTACGTTTTTATGCAAATCGAAAATGATGTTTTCGAGATATGATCAGTTTTTTTAAAGTAGCGTTATTAGCGATTGGGGTGCGAAATCGATGGACGCAGTTATTTAAGAGAAAGCCCGAGTTTGATATCAAGTTAAGAATATAGCGATTGTTCTAGAAAAATTAGTTTTGTTAAAATCGTATAATCTACCTTCAAGAAAAAGGCATTTTCAAAAGTGCCAGCGAAAAACTCGGTATGCATTAACTCATCTATCAATTTTGGTCCAATCGCTAGGTAGAGCCATTTAAAAAAAAAAAACAATTTATTTAACAAGTTCTAAAACTATCTACGCAAGAACAAGATACAAAATGTATTCAGTGAGAGAGCTGAGCCTGCTTTCTTAAAAAAATCAAAACAAAGTGAGGTCGATAGACAAATATGCATTTCGACTATTGGACTTTATTTCAGTCAATGCTGGAGAATCAAAATTCATCGAACCAAAGTTTAAATGGATTTTAGTAGCAGTTAATCTGATTTATGGGTACACATTTTTGACCGAAAGCCAAATCTTATTCAAATCTATTTCGGCGAATGTTGAAAGGTAAAACACGTCGATTCTCTGTTGCTGGGGAATTTTGTGTCTTGGAACTTGATTCATATTTGCCAACTGAAAGCGAAAAAAAGTGCCTTTTAAGTGAGGTTTGAAGCTTGTCAATGGTGCTGCTTATAATCGTGTAATTAACAGTACAGTATATATATTTCAGTTATAATTCTAAAAAAAGTATATATTATTTGCTTACAAAAAGTTTGATATTTTTGTTGGAAACTATTTCTCGTATAGCTTATAACACTTATTCTTGAACAAATTAGGCGTGCCCGATAAGATCACAAAAAAAAAAATAAAACAAGTAAAAGTGTTATCATCGGCCTGGCCGATGCTTTGATACCCTCCACTGCATAAAAGTCATGCAAACTACTTTACCGACATAGACAATTTTCAATACCAACCTGACGACGGTTAAAAAAAGTCCTCTCACAAAATTTCATTCACCTAAGTCGAGTCGTTTGGACGCTATCGTGCTTTAACAGACAGAGAGAGACGTGTGTCCAATAGTGGTTTTGTATGGGAGGTAACAGAACTACTTGACCGACATGGACCATTTTTAATTTCAGCTGCCAGAGACAGAGAGAGACTTAGGTCAGACAGACAGACAGACAGACAGACAGACAGACAGACAGACAGACAGACAGACAGACAGACAGACAGACAGACAGACAGACAGACAGACAGACAGACAGACAGACAGACAGACAGACAGACAGACAGACAGACAGACAGACAGACAGACAGACAGACAGACAGACAGACAGACAGACAGACAGACAGACAGACAGACAGACAGACAGACAGACAGACAGACAGACAGACAGACAGACAGACAGACAGACAGACAGACAGACAGACAGACAGACAGACAGACAGACAGACAGACAGACAGACAGACAGACAGACAGTCTAATTATTCGCTTTTAATTCACAGACACATTTTTTCGCACAGCTATCATTAACATTAGAATAACTTAACAATACCATTTATGACAGTAATATGACATTTGTATTCAGTAATAGTAAAAATAAATAAATAAGGACTGTTCGAGAAAAAATCCGGAAAGAGAAACTAGGCTTGAACATTTTTAATGCTGAAAGAAACGGATTATGCTTAGCATTTTTTTAAACAACTATTTCTACACTTTATTAGGCCGCGCTAAATAATTATCTTCGGCTAATTTTTTGACGCTTATGAAGCGTTGGAAATAAGCTCACCAGACTGCAATCTTAAAAAACTGAGATTTATCGAATGTTATGGTACTAATTTATTGAAATTATTTCCTCTTGAATATTCTAGCAAAACTGAGGCAAAAGAAAATGTCAAAAATTAGCCTATAGGATAATTTAATCACCCCTATCGTGGAATCCGCCGCCGCCGGGGGGAATTATTCAAGGAAAGGACTTTTTCTCGTACAGTGCTTAGTTGACGCAACAGGTCATAGGAACCCTAGGCCTGGCTTCTCACAACTATTCGTTTGTGTGTGTTTTTATTTTTGGGACGAATAGAAGGGACCTACAATTTTATGCCGAGTTCGAACGGCTGAATTGAGAAACTTTCTCACGACAGTTATACTCTCGGATGTTTGTCAGACGTTCGGGAGAGGTGGCCCAGTGGAAAAAACCTTAAGATGTAATTAGTGCTTTTCTGGTAATCGAACCTGTGCGAGTGGTCACAGGAAATCTAAATGTATGCAGTCAAAAGCTGCAAGCCTCATAGTGGTCGAATTTTTCTAAAATGTCTTCACTAACTTTGAAAACTAATATCCAAGGTATATCTAGGTATTGTAGCCTATTTACAAGCTAGACTGCTAGAGCATACTAAATTCTCAAGATTCAGTCAGAACTTTTCTAACTAATATCTTAAAAAACCCCAATGGGACGATGTGGACTTAAACTAGTGTCAAAAATGGACGAACGTCTACTTAAGTTCCAACAAACTCTTTCAATCTACATTACAATAAGTGTATTGCCCGACTAACATTTCAGCTTCTGTTAGGTAAAAATGTTTGAAAATTTAAGGCTTTAGAGTACTGGACTGTCGGTTTCCGATAAACTTCCGTAAGTATGGAATGGCGAAAATTCCCATATAAAAATATCTATTGTGACCATCAAAATATTCAAGTTGAAGGTTCAAAATGATTATTGGTAAGGCCCATAGAAAGTAGGCGGAAGTTCAGCTTCCATTCAGCTTCAATGAAGTGGTTCTTTCGAACCACTTTGTTGGAAACTTCATCGAAGGGTTAGGTTAAACCTGAGAGATAGAAATATTTAGAGAGCTAATAAAAAAAATTCTGCTTGTAAAGGGTGGTTAAATCTTAAGGGCCGATGTTGAATGTGAACCACACCTAAACGTCAAGTTTTTTCCTGCATTTCATTTGACATTTCTCGATTTCAGACTAACTCAATTTGAACCATGGAAAGATACACAATCGAGCAAACGCGTTAAAGTTATTCAGGCTTATTATGAAAATGGGCATTCAAATCAAAATGCATATCGTGCACTTCTTGATTTTTTCGGGCAGTTTAATCGTCCAAATATGCGTACAATCGGAAAAATCGTGCAAAAATTTGAGCAAACCGGGATAAAACTTCTATTTATTGCTTCTGAAAGGCCTATCAGAATTCAAATACCGAAGCTGGAACTTCCAAACGGCTTGTATTATACCAATCTTACAGTAGGCCTTAAATAAGCTTCTACAGAACCTTTCAAGAAGTTAAAGCTTCGGTTAATGTTCTGCTTTTTACCCTTACCAAAAGTTTTTAAAATCTTTATTAAAACTAAAAAGGGTCTGCGGTTAAACTTAACCGAAGCTGAAATGTTAGTTAGGTATGGTCACTACATACAAGTCAAATGCTTACTCCTAATGGAATTCTATTTCACTCCCTTAAGTACGAAACAGAAAGAGTCCAACTCAATGGACCTTATACTAGAAAATAATAATTTCAAGCCTTCATCTCAAACATTTTATAGGTCACGATTGTGACATTTCAAAATATAACCTGAAATAATTCTAAGACACAATAAGGTTCCGTTTTGTCCCTATGGGAACGGAACATTAAAAACTACTCTTTAAACAATACCTACAATACAATTATTGAGAAGTACAAAATTTTTCTTTTGAAAAATGGCAACACTTGAAAACATTTTCAAGTTTCCAAAGCAACCCCTACAAACTCCATTTAGAAGGTCTTTTCAATTGCTATCGATTAGCCGCACGAACATCTATGAACATCGGCTTAAGCGAATTGTTGCGTGCCATAGTGCACTTGATCCTTACGCCAACATAAATATTCCATTAGAATTGATTTTTCATTTGTTTCAGCTCCGTTCGGGTTTTTCGTCCTTCAAGTTAGTGGTATAGGTATACTCCCACTCCCACACTGCTGTTGGTTTTCTTTTGACGGTACTTTGCTGGCAAATGCATTTCATTTCTACATTCATTGATTTTAAATAGAATCTAAATGCTTTCCCAAACGGGAAAGGGAAACTTATTACAACAACTACAGTCGGGGCGTTATTTTTACAGTTGAAGGATCAACATAAAAAAACAAAACCATGAATGAATGTCTCAGCGACTCCTCTTTGTTTGCATTCGAATACGAAGAACCGCCAACGATTTGGGTAGAAAAACAAAATTAATTACAACTCAAGTGTCAAAAGGACCACGCGCGCAGTGTTTTAGACAGCGCGCGTTTGTTGTTGCCAGGATATGTGTGTCAACAGCACTTAAAATGATGATACATCCACTCAGAAAGGGATTTTTTCACCCGTTTTTTTAATATTTTTAAGTTTTGTTACAAAAAGTGCATCACGCCGGGTGCAGCACTAATGAGGATGTGACAAACTTTGTGTGTCCTTTTACACATCCACCACTAGAGAGCTTATGTACTGTTCTATCTTGTATGTGCTGTGCAGTGCACCACGGCTCTTGTATATCTATGGCGGCAAATCCTGATGAGGTTGAGGATGGTGTTTGTAAAATAGAAAACCATTTTATGAATCAAATAAAAAGTACACGCACGTATGCTTTCATTAGCTACCCTTGTGTGCACCAAGCCAGAATACACTGCCACCAAAGTACGGGTTTTCTTAAGCGACACCCAGGGTACCACTTGAGTACTTTTTTTTTCGCTTAGCAATCAGCGATGTATTTTGAAGTAATTTTTGAGAGGCAATTAGAATGAAGCAAGGATCATGGTGCGAGCAAATATTTCCCACTAAAAATAAATATCCGCACAAAAAAATATATGAAATCCTTACAAAAAAAAAAAATGTCTATCTGCAAGCAAACAAAGGGAGAGGATTGTGCTAGATTTTGAACGAGAGAGGAGAGGGGTGTGTGCCCTAGATTGGGCCATTGTGTTCGCATGGGCTGTGTGTATGTAAGGATAAGGATAATACTTTAGATACGAGTTGTTCTTGTGACATTTCAGGGATATGAGATGTTCATTGCATATATTGTTTTAGCACTCGTATATTTGGACGTTAAACCGATTCATGACAGTTTCGCAGTTTATATTGGCGTAAGCTCCTCTTTTTTAATGTAACACATTCAGGAACATTAACAGAAGATGCGCCCCATCCCATCGCAGGTACTCGTACATCGTGAATAAGATGTTGAAATACCTAATTTGTTTTCATTTTACGGCATATCTGAGAGAATCGTAAAAGCAGATGTGCTTTATTCTGAAGGACCAAAATCGTATTTGACGAAAGGGAGTGTTCTAATTTCAGGAGTAGTGGAGTGGGTCCTCTTTGATAATTCACGTGCGACAATGATTGGCATGTGTATGTTTTGTTGGGAAATTTACGACTGTATTGAGTGACGCGGTGCTAATAATAATAATTTCAAGTGTCCAGGAGCGCAGTTCCGCAAAAGTGATTTTTAATGTACCCACGAAATAACTTGGAATCCCAATTCTGCCAGGATGATGGTAAATTGAATTTGACCCAAGTACGACTTGTTCCAAATCGTTAAAGCCAAACGTTTGAAATTGGAAGATAAGAAGTTGGCGGTTGTCCGGTCCAGAAGTAAGGAGACCCTCTCCACCCGTCTTTTTAAAATCGCATACAACATCCTGTCTGTCGTTTTGTGTGAACGCCTGAAAGCAACCTTCCCGCGGATCAAATCTGAGACTCCTCGCCCTCACTGACCAACCTACACCACAGCTGCTGTTGTTAGTAAAACTCAGCCCGCTTGCACGTAGCTTAAGCGCTTGGGCTTGTGTCTTGTCAATGGTTAAAGATAAGCACAGCGGAAAATGTAAACGCTTTAAGTCCAACCGCTTATCAGCCATTTCTATTAATATTGCTAGATACTTCAATGTGACACTTAAAGGCGATTTTTAACTGAAAGTTCAACTGCGTTACAAAGCCGGTTTCAAGGTTTGAAGTTCAATACTAGAATAAAGCTTTATAGCTGAGTGTTTTAAAAGTGTTTCGGTTATAGGTAGGAGGAGCCACGCCTCGTTCTAAAATTGCGCCCACACGATGTAGTAAATTTCGGCACCATATCTGCTATAAATGTTAAGGACATAGGGTTATCTATAAGAGTTGCCACGCCCACATTTTTAAAAATTCATTTAACATCATAACATAACAATATACATACATTTTACCGAATTTCGAAGCTAAAGCTGTGAAGATAAAGCGTTTTAAATGGCCTTGGGGCAAATCTTCGTCGAAATAGCGAGTAAGCTCTTTTAAAATAAAATAGATATGGGCTTTGTTTAGTAGCCGTCACTTTGTTAAAATCTCCAAAGTCAACGAATTAAAAAGATACTCAAGCTATACTAAAAATCGAGAGCTACAGCTTGAGCTTGATGAACGTTTGCCGAGGGCAGATCGACGAGAACTCTCGCACACTGAACTACAACAGCTATACCAAGAACCATGGCTGCGGAAAAAAACGCATTTGTGGCTTGGAAGGTGCTAAGGAAACCGAGGTACTCTGTTGACGAGCAATCTGAAAGACCGAGAGCCTGTCGAATTGTAGCAACCTTTCTCTCAGCGACTAAAATTGGACAATTTTGTTGCCAAGATTTGGTTGCTGCAGTTATAAGCTACAAAACGAAAGAAGAATGGAAAACTTTGATTCGCTAATGCCTCTGCCCCCAAGGCTGTTGTCGAACTCATAGAGTATTGTGATTTTCGAGAAATGGGATTATGTACTCATATGCGCGGATTCTAATTCTCGGAACACAGTCTGGGGCAGCAGCAAATGCAATGTACGGGGAAACCACCTTCTAGACTTTTTATTATCGTCTGACACGGTCATTAAGAATGTTGGTTCCCAAACAACCTTTGTTACGGCAAGAAGACAGAAAGTGGTTGACTTGACGTTATCTAATCGGTACTTCAAGTCGAAATGTCCCTGTCGGATCATAGATACATCGCTTTCCAAATCAAATGCGAAACTATTGTTTTGCAGGAGAGAAGAAACCCGCGAAAAAGTAACTGGATACTCTTTAGAGACGAGCTAGACAAGTCTGTCAAAACTCCCTCTGAACTCAGAACGAGACGGAAGGTCGAGGTTGCTGCTCAGAATCTGACTAGTATCATCAGCAGATATTTTGAACTGACGTGTCGGGCGGGTTATGAAAACCTCCTTGTGGAACCCCAAACTACAGCGACTTATAAAGGAAGCCAAAAAACTTCTAAATCGGTCACTCAAGACCAATTTGAATGGAGACTGGAATCTTTTCCGATCCAAACAAAAAGAAAATAAAAAGCTAATTCGTTTATCGAAAAGTGCTTCTTATAAAGATTTGTGTGAAAAAATCGAGACCAGTAGGTTGGTTAAAGTTCTTAAAAGGGGCTAACCAATCAAACCAGAGGCACTTAGAAAATCTGATACTGATGGTACCTACACTGAGACAAAAGCGGATACTTTCAGTCTTCTTCATTCTGAGTGAGTGAGAGAATGTTTCTTAGTTTTAAGTTTCAGTCAGTAAGTAACCGCCGTGGAATAAACGTTTATGCTTAAGCAAAGGCCTTGAATTTTATTTCTTCCGCCCCCTCGAAAGAACATTTTAATAGCTAGCTATAATTAGGGATACATCCCATTGCTCTGGAGATAGGTGACTGTGAACTTCATTCCTAAGTCTGGCAATGGACCAAATAAAATCTTATAGACCTATAAGTCTAACAGTATTCCTATTCATATTCATATTAGGCGTCGATCGGTTAGATATGCCTTCAGGTCTACACTCAAATAAGTCCACGGATGGTGCCCTTCATTGTGTCTATTTGCCTTCTAGCCATCGAAGGTGCTTTCGAAAATGCCAAATACTGACCGGAAGTCAATGGATCAGAGTGAGAGTGAGTAATAAGAAGCGATTTGGGGAGATTCGAACTCCAAAAGGGAGAAAAGGGAGGTCAAAGTTCATCAACATCATCATCATTTTCAATGCTCAAGTAGACCCTCCATAGCTCTCGATTCTTCGCAATCGACTCTAAATCATCAAGAGCAATCCTCATACGAATATAGGAGAGATTATGGACTTGATCTAACCATCACATCCTTGGTCTACCTAGAGGACGCCTGCCTGATGGTAAGGATTCCATATAGCACGTCGTGGAATCCTGGTCGGGGACATGCGTTTAACATGACCAAACCACCGAAGCATGGATCGCTCCGTCCGCAGAAGTAGCTGCTAGACATTGAGTTCCTCACGTATTCTGGTCAAAGTTTGTATGGGAAAATTTGAATATGTCATTCGATCGAATTAAAACTCGGTTGTGTACGAGAGCGAAGCTTGGAATGAAGCACCCAATAATTCAATTCAATTCCCATTTCGTTCGCTTCGAGTTCCCCCGGAAATACTTTTCGTTCGCCGACGAGTTTATCTGAGAATCTCAGGTGATACTCGTGTATCGTGTGAAATAAATGACAGCCGCTTAAATGTCAATTTAAGAATCTTTAGCGAATAGAACGTTAAATGAAGAAAATTCGAACATCTTGAGGAGAAGTATTCTCCAAAGTACTGCTGATTTGTCCCACCTAAGATGCTCAGATTTAAAAGAGCACAGGGTTTCAAAGGCCTTGTAGCCTGTATTGGATTTGAAAAGAGCTCGAGAATTAAACAAAAAACTTAGTAGATCAAAGTTAAGAATAGCTTTAGGGATACTCTCTGGTCCACTGACTTCTGAGGAAGAATATCAAGAGCTTAGAGTAAGCAAAATCGGATATTTGCAGCGATTGTGACTTTTGGATCGTCGCAGAGGCCATTACCCATTTGCTCTGTGAATTTCAAGCCATTGTTCATAGTAGAATAAAGTCTCGAGGAGAGTTCTTCACTAATTTAGACGACGTTAGTTCGGCATTGCATATAAGATCCTATCTGATGTAGTTACTGTGTTAAAGCCTGAAACCATTCGTCGGTCCCCACAAATGAGGTTTTATGCCCGGTAAGTTCACGGCCGTCGCGTCTCCCTCAACCTCTCGAGAAGTCCTGTGCAGCCAGCATCAAGTGCTGAAGACCAGTGGCATCGATGCCAAGAAGCCATTAGAAAACCCGTAACTGATGTGCTAGGTTTCGCCCGACCACCACCGCGAAACCCCTGGTTTGATGAAGAGTGCCGGCAAGCACATGCAGCAAAGCAACTGGCCTACAAAGCGGCGGTGCAGAGAAGGACGAGAGCAGCTCGTGAGCTCTACGAGCAAAAAAGGAGGGAAGAACACCGGCTTCTCCGGAGTAAAAAAGAAAGAGCATGAGAAGCGCGCGATCGAGGAAATAGAGAGGTGTTACTCCAGGAACAATGTTCGGAAGTTTTACCAAAAGGTAAAAAGAACGTGTCACGGGAACAAGACCCGAACAGAGACCTGTAGAGATGAACAAGGAAACCTTGTAGTAGAGTCACAGTCGGTGCTGAGGACATGGAAAAACCATTTTTGCAGACTGCTAAACGGCGAAGACGACACAAACTCCGCTGTCAGGCAGAATGAACCATTCAACCTGGGCGATGAAAGCCAAGACTTCCGTCCACCTGACCAAAATGAGGTAAGGATAGCGATATCGAAGCTGAAGTCCAACAAAGCTGCAGGACCGGACGGTTTATTGGCCGAGCTTTTTAAGGCAGCGGGGGATGACTTGGTAGAGAGCATACACCAACTCGTTTCTAAAATTTGATCAGAGGAAAGTATGCCTGATGAATGGAGCATCAGCATTGTTTGCCAGATCCATATGTAAGGAGACCCTCTAAACTGCGCCAACTATAGAGGCATCAGTCTCCTTAACATCGCTTACAAAATCCTGTCTTCCGTACTGTGTGAACGCCTGAAACCATTTGTCAACGAACTGATTGGTCCCTATCATTGCCAACCGCTGTTACTTTGGCCTAAGAAGGCAAAGGCCTTGTCGAGAAACACCAAGGAGACTAAAGAAATAGTTTCCTCGACGTAAAAAAAACTCTTCCAAACTTGGAATGCATCCCAGCCTTTAGTAGACAAGTACTACCGTCTTTTAGAATAAATCGCCTCTGATACAAAAGACCTTTTAGGCCTCAGTATCAGTCAAAGATTTATTTAGATTCACGTCTTAAAAGCTTCATAATTATTTGACGCAAGAGAATGGTCTAAATCTGTTTAAAAATTTCCCGTCAAATTGGACCACTAAGAGCGATCAATTTCATAAATGGTTTCCTGTTCTAGTGTGACTGTCTATCACCTCGAAACTAAAGCCAGTACCGAACCAGTAGCAGACAAATTATCACAGAGTTCCTCACTTCAGCTAGTTCCCCCCATTTCCAAGTGTCAACTTTACACCATCGAGTGTTATCTTATCACTGACAAAAAAAAAGTAAACCAATCTATAATTTACCAATATGCATAAGAAAACAATTTCCTTAATTTTCTTATACAAATTAAATCGTTGGAAACTGGTCGCATACGAACATATGTAAATCTTTCCCTCAACCGCACACAATTAATATTCATAACTAGGTGAAGACCAAGACCATTAGCACATATATCTTAATTTTATGGACGACCGAAAAACTACAAACAAAATCCAAATTAAATTGAGAGCAAAATTTAAATAAATTACTGTAGGTCTGTGGCACGTAATCCGCGATAACAAATAGCAGACCACGTCTGTTGAAAACATGGGAACGAGTTGATTTTTTTTTTTTAATTTTATTTCGTTTCTGAAATTAATTGTAAGGGTCATTCCACTGTGCGAAGGGAAATTATTACTTCAGCGCGCGGTGGTTTCTGCGTGTAAATCACTCGCTCTTGTGTGTGAGTGCTGTTTCATTATTTTTAATTAGGAAAAGTAAAACACATCACGCAGTCCTCCCATAAAAAGAAAGCACAAGCACAAGGACATTTTATACACAAGCCCGTCCTGTTTCGTTTCTTGTGTCATTTTTTTTTAACGAAAACAGTATTCAAAAACCGACCACAGGTTGTTGTTGCAACGCCTCCTCCTAATCACAAGAAGTGATTAAATTAATTCAAAAATCAGGAAATCTGTTTTTCTTCCGCGACTTGTGTTTCACAACAACAACAACGAGTTCATCACCTTTAAGGGGTCATTAGTGTAAATTTATTTCTTACTTTTGTTATTGTTAAATGAAATGAAAGAGCAAAAAAAAAAAAAACAATTGAAAGGGCCAAAGACAGCACGAAGGCTAAGACAGAATGACAATCATCATCATTTTTCAAGTGAGCATTTGTTAATTTAACTTTGAGACAAACAGGCAGAGCCTCTTGTGTTAACCTTCAAAGGAAAGATGTCATCTGTCATGTGCGCGCGGCGCGGCGGCAAACAGCGAAGAAGTGCAATTTTCAAAATTTGTTTCAATTTTTCTTTTGTACTTGGCGGCATCTGCCTAAAACGAATTTATGACAAAGACGAAGACGTGACGGAGACAGTTCCGTAAAAATGACTAAACTGGGTCATTTCCATGTTTAATGAATGATTGCTATCGCAAGGGCTTCTTTTGGGTAAGCAAATAAAACGAGATGCACGCAACGAATGTGGGTGCTCAATGGCAGGCAGCCCCTCTCTTGTGTATTTGAAACGTTCAATATATATATATAAAGGGCCATCTAATGGTTTCTTTTTAAATCATAGGTTATTTTTGACACTGACAGATGTTTCCCACTCGAAATTTTGACAGAAAGTCAGTATCATATGAAATGAGTCGCTTTAAGCCTGAGCAACATTGGGAAATACTGAAAACTTATTTCCAAAGTGAGGGCTGTGTATCCCAAAACATTGAGTTTTTTGAAAATAAGTTTTGGCCGAAATGAAGCAACCACCGCGCCTGCTGTACGCAATTTTGTGCAAAAATTTCGTGAGAATGGTATGATAGTGGACAACACTCATGGTCCACACGTCGTCGTTGTAAAGGAAGTTTTTTTTAGAGGTTTTTAGACGGCCTTAAGTTGGCAACACTATTTTAAATTGGCGGCCATTTTGTCAGCTGTCAAGTGATTTATTTTTAGTTTGGTTAGGTATTTCAACGTGAATTAGCGTTGGGCAGGACACGTATTTTTTATGAGTTTGTATGAGGTGCTCATTTCAGAATATGAGGTGGTACAATGTCCCACCTCAAATGAAGTATTTACCTCACATGAGGCTTGTGTATTGTTTCTCAATTCTGAGGTACTTATGAGGCTGAGGTATGGTATGAGGGAGAGTCATTGAATGAGGTATACTATACATACAAAATATGAGGGTAGGGAATGAGACATAATGATGTATTTCTATTACTTTCACAGCACCTCAAATCCTCAATGAAGTGTTGAGGTTGACTTATACTCACTCCCTCAAATGAATGGAAAGACAAAGAGACGTCAGATCTGTACTCTCTTTCTGTTGAATTGATATGTGTTGTGTATGAAATGGAAATATGGATTGGAATTGAATATCATTTTTCACATGTATGTGTTTACATTTTATTTGGTTTCTTTTCTCTTAAACTCAAGTTATAGAAAGAAGTAAAGTAGGTACATAACGCAAATCTATATTGAAGGTAGGCAGCGAATAATGTAAATGTGTGGTCCTGTTGTGCTTGTATTAATTGTATCATTGCCATGACATTTGGTCTTGTGTTCTTCGCGTGATACATTTAAGAGGTGGTACAAATATTATTTTTGAGGTGTTGGGACATTTTGAGCTGTTGTATGGGACATTTGTACCACCTCATGTATGAGTTACCCAACACTAACGTGAATAGACTGACGCTTGAACAACGCTTCCAAATTGTGCAAATTTATTTTGAAAATCATGGTTCTGTTCGAAATCGCGTACTACGTCCATTTGACATCGTCTCACTTTTCGTTGAATGGATACGTCAATAAACAAAACTGCCGTATTTCGAGTGATGATAATCCTCAAGTGTATGTTGAGACACCGTTACATCCACAAAAACTGACTGTTTGCTGTGCTTTATGGGTTTGGTGGAATAATTGGTCCGTACTTCTTTAAAAAAAAAAACGATGCTGGCCAGAACGTTACAGTCAATGGTGACCGCTATAGAGCCATGATTACTGACTTTTTCGTTCATCAATTGAACAACCATGATGTGCAGGAGTTGTGGTTTCAACAAGACGGCGCAACATGTCACACAGCTCGTGCCACAATTGATTTATTTAAGGAAACGTTTGGTAACCGCATAGTCTTACGTTGCAGACCCGTGAATTGGCCTCCAAGATCGTGCGATTTAACGCCGCTTGACGATATGACCACTTAGAGGATAACATTCGTCGCGTTATTGCCGATATACGGCCACAAATGTTGGAAAAAGTTATCGAAATTGGACCTCCAGATTAGACTATGTCCGAGCCAGCCGTGGCGGTCATATATCAGAAATCGTATTTAAATTATAATGCCAGAGGATAATCTTTCGAATAAAGTAAATTTCATGTCGATTTGAAAAAAGCATCTTTGTTTTATTCCATTTCAAAGTTGTATAGCTCTAAAAAAAACACCCTTTACTATGCGCACAGACGAGAATATGGCTGCGGATTGTGGAGTGGTGGCATCATTTGACCATTTTTCTTCGAAAATGAGGCTGGGAACAACGTTAACTAAAATTGAAGACATGGATTTGGACGACCGCTGGTTCATGCAGGATGGCGCGCCATATCATAGAGCCCCCGCCACAATCGATCTTTTGCGCACCAAATTCCCAAATCGTGTCTTGGCGATGTCAATTGGCTGCGATTTTACCCCTTTGGGCTTTTTTTTCTAGGGAATCGAGAAAGACCAATGTTATGCCAACATTCCGGAAAAGATTCAAGCCCTTAAGGCCAATATCATTCAAGCAATCCGTGAGCTACAGCCCGAAACCATCAACAAGGTCTTGGAAAATTGGACTGACAGAATGCGCTACTGGGAAGCCAGCCGAGGCAGCCACTTGAACGATGTTGTATTCCATAAATTAATGGGAATGTTTGCTTTTACTAATAAAGCCATAATCCATGGAAAAAATTAAATTTTGTTCATTTTATTGCATTTTTAAAAAGAAACTTGCATTTGGCCCACCCTGTGCAGTCTATGGCTATACCTTGCTGCACACCTGTCCAGTGTCCAGTGTACAGTGTCCTTGCCAGCCTAATTGATTTCATCAAATACACTTGCGACCATTAATCACCCACACAAACGAGAGCACACGTACTCGAAACATTAGAATGCATTAGATCGCTAATTAGCACATGCCAATAAAAACTGTACAAATAATTGATCCGCACATGCATACGAAAATCAATTCAATTAGCTGAGTCACTCAATAAAATTAATCCCCACCGGGGCGGAGGACGCATACGCTTACGCAACGCAACGCATTAGCCCCCAGTGTCCCGTCAGAACTATTGCGAGTCCGTCGGAAATAAGTTTGGACAAATGCTGTTTCCCCCTGCTGGCACAAGGTGGTGGTGGTTCTCACACTCGCACACATCTCGTATATGAATGTGAATTGTGGTGGTGGCAAATTTGATACTTTGCCAGCATCATCAAACAAACAGTATAACAGGATAACAGGTCGTAATGGGAGCCCTTCAACAGGTTTTTATGGATTTGCTCGCCGCTCTTCACTGCCTATTCGTATATATACTATATACATATGTTAACGTCCTTGATGGGTCGGGTGTAATAAGGAAGACGTTCTCAATGGGCGCCACAACATAAACACTCAGAGTTGTCCTGATGTTTTTTTTTTTTTTTTGGAGTTTGGGGGGAAGCAATTGATTGATGCCTCTTTCTTCGCTTATCCTTTGGTGCGGGTCAACACAGGACAATTTGATTTGATCCCGATTAGGGTAAACGATATTTGTTGAGCTTGTGGATTCCGAAATACGTGCAGATGTGGCGTCCTTCGACTACCTGCAGCGACATTGAATACTTTCCGAGAAAATAACTCACAGTCGCCGAGAAGATGAAATGCGGAGAAGGACTGCTTAGGGATTTGTATAAGAATACATATTTGTATTCCAAGCTACCTGCTGCATTCTCGCAGTCGTTTTTCCCTTCCGAAGGTTGTTGGTGCTAGTCGTGGTGGTGGTGGTGTAGGTGCGGATCTTTCTCTATGGCATTTGTAATAATTAATTTGAACTTCTTGGCGCAAGCACCAGGTACAGGTAAGATGGAACATTTTAAAGTGAAATTACTTACAGGTGTGCCAGTGCCTGTGTTGTTTTCAAATTCTATATATAGAAAGGAATGGAAAGGACGTGTGTTAACTAGGGTACAAGTCAGAGGCAGGTCAAAGGATGAGAGTGCGGCTGAGACAGAGAGAGAGCGATTTCCCTGGAATTTAAATAACACAAATTGTATGGGAGTTGTTTTATGATTTGTTTTACAAACCGGCAAAAATGCAATTTAGATGTTTAATTATTTTCATTTGAAATTCTGGCTGATGGAGGAGATGTGTGTATGAGAAGACTCAAAGTTTTGGGCGTTAGTTGTGTGTGTGGACTAGAAGTTTTGAGTTTTACTAGGAATGGTTCAAGTGACGATAAATACCAAAAAAAAAAAAACGAGAACTTTTAAAAAATAGTCTTTAGACTGACGACAAACAGTAAAAACTCGAACTTTCAAAAAAAAAAAAACAGTCTTGAGATTTTTTAGCAACACTTGAAGAGATAAGGTATTTTACACGTTATTCTGATAGGACGCTACCTACCGCCTGTTTAAGCTTTTGCTATACTCGTAATATTGTTGAGCCTCTCATCTGCAAGAGGATTATCTAGACCAGGGGTTCCCAATCTTTTTCATACTACGACTCCCTAGAGAGGTTGAAATATTTTTGCGACGCCCTTCTAAACGCACAGATATGTGAAGCTGGTCTAACTAAAGATTCTCTAAAGGTTTTTTTTAAAAAGGACTCGTAGATGTTAAAATATCGTCGTCCCATATTTATGGCAATTTTCCTTGTTCACATACCCGCATTCATCTAAAAATGAATCCGCGACTAAAGATGATTTTGCGTCCTCTTCCTAACGCTCCGAAGCCAAGTCATCGCACAAACGGCTTTGTCTATGTTTATTAACTTTGAGCTCTTGGATTGGTCAGGCTAGGACGGCTCGGTCATTCTGTTATTACAAGGACTGAACTTGGTGTCAAAGCTAAGTTGTGAGTCTACGAAATTTCAACACTTCATGATAATCGAAAGCGGCCCTAATAAATAATCTTCAAAAATGGGCGAATACCACGCCCCTTAAATGGACGATTTCGACTTTTTTTATTATTATTATTATTTATTATTTCTTAAAATGTATTACAATATTTTATTTACAATGTTTGCATGCTATAGCTACAAAAAGAAATAATAGTGACATACATATTTTTAAAAAAATAGAGATAATGCCACTTAGGCCATAAAAAATGAAACTTAAATTGAAATGATGGGTGGGGTGACCCAATAAAAAATTTCTCAACATATTTTTAATTCAAGTAAGTACTATTACGATGAAAATAACATTACGAAATTCAGCTAAAATTTTTCACCAAAATATCAACGAAGAACATGCAACAAAGATTCTATATTTTTAAGGTAAAGGCCAAAAAGCCAATTTTTTACTTGTTTAACAAATGCATGATGATGTATAAGTCCTCTTACAAAAGGTGGAAGTTGGTTAAATAAACGGTATGAAACAACACTATAAAAATTACGAAACGCGGTTGTACGAAAAGCAGGTACATATGCTTGATTTAAGGAGTTAACACGTAAACTATAATTGTTGATGAGTCTGAAATTAAGATTCCCTGATCTCATAAAAAACATCTTAAGCACTTTATAGCAGTACAAGTGACGGACCGGAAGAACTCTCAAATCTCTGAACAATGGAAAACTAGGGTGTAAGCGGGGTTTTCGACAGATTTTTTTTAAAGTATGCTTTTGAATTGATAAAAGAGGCTGAATTTTATTTACATAAGCTCCTCCCCAGCAGGTAATACCATACTGCAATCTAGAATGAAAGATTCCATAATAGATTTTTAGCAAAAGTTGAGTACAGCAAATCCTTTGCAAAGAGTAAAAATGCCTGAGAGCACCACGAAAATAATTTCTTAAATTTTGCGTGTGGTTATTAAAGCTCATCCTTGAGTCAATTGTTAGGCCTAAGTATTTAAATTCAGAAACACTTTCAATCTTAAAACATTTATTGCTGCAGCTGAGACTACTATGAAAATCACAAGCAGACAGACTTGGATTACAAGTGCAATAAGATAGTTGAAATCTTAGGCAATCAGTTGCATGAAAGTATAAATCAGCTTCAATATTATTTTGCGCCACCAAACTGAAAAACATAATTTTAGTTTTTGAGCTGATAATCAGTTTATGCTCCGCAAACCAGATTCTTAAGAGATGAAGATCAAAGTTAATGTCCGAGATAAGATTTAAAGCACTATCTGAACCATAAGCAAAACCCACATCATCCGCAAATGCTGTCAGTAGTCCCTTAAACGGCAAATAAAACAACGAATTAATATAAATTAAGAACAGTAATGGTCCCAAAACAGAACCCTGAGGAACCCCAATATTAAGAAACTTTACATCGCTCCTAATATCATCAATCTTAACTCTTTGCGACCTATTTCTAAGGTATGACTTAAACCACTCATAAATAAAACCACGAAATCCAGCATTTTCAATCTTGCGGAGCAGAATGTCATGGTTAACCATGTCAAATGCTTTAGTTATGTCAACAAACAATCCGGCTGTACAATTCTTTTTATCCAGGTTCTCAAATATCTGCGAACAAAAGCGAAGAAGAGCGTCTTCTGTAGATCTACATTTCTGGAATCCGAACTGAACTGAACTGAAGAAGTTTATTTTATCCAAAAAACTCACAATCCTGTTTTTCATAACTTTTTCAAAAATTTTACTAATAGAAGGTAGAAGTGAGATAGGCCTATAATTACTCAATTCATCAGCAGATCCCTTCTTAAACAGAGGTTGTATATCGGCACATTTCAGCGCATCAGGGAATACTCCCGAAAAGATGCTATTATTGAAAATATGGGCCAACACATCGACTAAAAAGCATGCAATATTTTTCAATACTAAATTTGATAAACCATCAAACCCTGAAGAATTGGACTTTTTCAACGCGCCAATTGTTTTTAAAAGTTCAAATCCAGTTATCGGCTCAAATAAAAAACTGTGCTTTTGCAAGGGTTCAATAGAATTTGTTGAAGGACTACAAATTACACAAGATGGATTTCTGGGGTCCAGTTCTGTATTCTCAGATATCGAGGCAAAGTAGTTATTAAAAGCGTTAGCAATACCCAGTTTGTCGCCAGATGGCCTTTTCGCGATTATCTTTTTCTTAAGAATGCTATTGACTAGACTAGCTATTGAATGCTATTGATTTCGACTTTTCCCAGTGTATGCTGCACATGATCTACCATTGTGTCAAATTTTACGGTAGGATGGCAGGAAGTGCTTCATAATTTTAATGATCTGTCAGTGAGTGAGTCAGACAGTTCAGGTTTTTGTAATTTTTGAAGCAGAGTTGAAAGCTGATGAGGTGATCCTTTTTAATGAGCTCAGTAGATGCTTTAAGTTTTTGACTCAGTAAGTTCCGAAGTTAGAGGGAAGTCGAAAACAGCCTGACTTGGTTCCTATAAAAAGAGTGTGTGCCTTTACTAGATAACTTGACTAGGCACTACCGTCCCCTTTGATTTGTGTACCACAAGGCTCAGTTTTTGGGCCGATATTATACAACTTATGTATACGTATTTCAATCTGTTCGGAATATGCATTGTCGATAAATTAAGAAATACTTAAACGAACTGATAATTGTATTACTACTAGATAACCCCCTTACACACTTTGTACTGCAAGATAGAAAAATTTTAAAAATCAAATTCATTTAAATCAATGATAAGCCGTTTTTATTGTAATGCTCTGTGGTACACAACATTTGCCTAGATAATATTCTTGTCATTACAATGCATAGCAATGTTACAAATTTTACAAACTTTGGCTCCCATAACTATCGAAAAATAGCGTTTGCAATGGTTTTTTGTATATGGGAGGCGCCACGCCCATTTATCCAATTTTGACTAATTTGCAATACCTAAAATTATCTCAAAATTTGAGCTCAATCCATTCGGTGGTTTTCGAGACGTGAGATTTTGAATTTTTTTTTTCTTTGTCGCCCCTTTGTCCAATTTTCACCAATCTTCACAGGAACACTCTTGGGCCAATGCCTTAGATTGTCTGTAAATTTTAGATCAATCGATTCCTTGGTTTTCGACATAAAGATTTTGAAGGTGTTTTTTGTATAGTAGGGGCCACGCCTCTATAACTTATAAACCCATAAACCTACAAAGCCTGTATATACGTAAAAACCTTTGTACTGACGTCACCTTTCGTGGGAATTTTCCAGAAACAAAATCGGTTCAAGCATTACGGAGAACATCAATTACAAACACAATACAACTTACTTGTATACCTGGGGCTACAAAAAAAATAGGCGCAGTCACACTGATTGATGTGATCATTTTAATAATATGCCGCTATGCAAAACTTAATTTTTTTTAGTTAAGCGGTGTATCTGTGAGTCTGTTTGCATAATCTGTTTCCATTTTCCTTGCGATACGGAGATCATATTAAGGAAAACGCATCATAATCATTTTTTTATACTAGACGCAAAATATACACATTTTTTACTTCCGTGATCTCGTAAATGTTTTATTAAGTTAGGTTAGGTTAGGTTTACGGGTTGGCAGAGCAGGGTAGTCCTGCCGTGCCACACTCAGGTCCTTGTGGACCCATTGTGATACCCAGGGGGTTAGCCGTTGATGTTGTTATGGTCAGCTTTATGTCCCTTCTTATGGTGTTCACTCGACGCAGTCCAGCCATCCTGACGTCCTCAAAAACCTGTAAAGATCAGAAAGTGAGACATCAGAAAGTTCTTGTAGGTCATGGAAGTAATGACTTCCAAGTGTTCTGTTCCTCAAGTGACAGAGACTCGGGCAGTGACAGAGGAAGTGAGGTGTATCCTCATGAACCTCTTCGTCACCGCAGCCTCTACATATATCGTCATCCTTGAGATTTAGTTTCATTGTATGGTTCCTTAGGAAGTTATGACCCGTTAGAGCCGCTACCAATTTAGACAGCGATGACCTGTCAAACTGTAAGAGTTTGATGGTCCGGCCGCTGTCATATTTTGGCCAGAGCTTCCGTGATACCTCGCAGGTAGTTAGTCCCTTCCACCTGTTATTTGTTTTCATGCGAATCTTGTTCTCCACTCGCTCTCTAAGGCTGCAGAGTGGTGGCTTGATCGACTGTAGTGCTTGATCATGATCCATTGCGGACCCTTTTCTCGCTAGTTCGTCGGCCCTTTCATTGCCGGCTTTGTCACTGTGCCCAGGGACCCAGCATAGGACCGTGGTGTGCTGCGAGCAAAGAACCTTAAGCTCTTCGCGACAGCGGTGAACTAATCTGGATTTTATCTCAGTAGCAGAGACTGCTTTGATGGCCGCCTGGCTGTCAATGAAAATGGTAATATCATTTCTTGGTATTGCCATCAATGACACCTTACGGGCTGCCTCCGCGATTGCCAGGACTTCGGCTTGGAAGACACTGCTGCTATCAGGAAGCCTGATTGAGCATTGTATATTTAATTCCTCCGAGAATATACCTGCACCGGTTCCACAGTCCATCTTCGATCCATCTGTGTAGATGGATATCGATTTCCTTTTTGTGGGTTCATTTGTGTTCCATTCATCTCTACTCGGAAACGAGCAGGTGAATGGTCTATCAAAGTTTAGATGTGGGATTGTATAGTCAGAAGTGACATCATTCCCAATGTATTTCCCTAGAATCTGTGCGTGACCAAAGTTGCCCGGGTTCCAAGTGCCGGTTTGGCTAATTCTTAAGGCACTTTTGGTAGCAGATTCCTCCATGTACAGGTCTAGAGGAGTCAGATTTAGAATTGCCTCCAGTCCAGCCGTAGGTGTGGTTCTCATCGCACTAGTTGTCCCTATACATGCTAGTCTTTGTATTTTTGTCATTAACTTAAGATTGGTCGCCTTGCCCGCGGCTTGCCACCAGACTAAGCTGCCATATGTGAGTATAGGCCGCACGATTGCCGTGTACATCCACAGGATTGTTTTGGGCTTCGGCCCCCACCTCCTGCCAAAGATGCGGTTACATGCGTAGAAAGCATTAGCTGCTTTCTTCACTCTTTCATTGACATTCGGCTTCCAATTAAGTTTCCTATCTAAAATCATTCCTAAATATTTCGCCCTATCCGCCACCTTCAGAGGTATTCCCTCGAGAGTTGGTGGCTCGAATAGTGGTATTATTCTTTTGTTTGTAAACAGGACAAGCTCAGTTTTCTGGGGGTTAACCCCAAGGCCGCATTGCTTTGCCCACGTGTTGAGCACTCTCAGTGAGTTTCCTAATAGGTCGCTTATGGTCGGTAAGAATTTCCCTTTTGCAATCAGGACTACATCATCTGCATATGCAGTTACCGTGACACCCATATTATTGAATTTCAGTAGTATCTCATTCATGACAAGTACCCAGAGCAGGGGGGAGATGACGCCTCCTTGCGGAGTGCCTCTCGAAGCTGTTACTCTAAGGACAGTGTCACCTAGTTTCGCGTTGATATTTCTTTCGCTAAGTAAGTTAACAATCACATTGGTGATAGACTGGTCAACGCTTAGATCCTGTAGTGCCCTTTTTACTGCGCACGTTTTGACATTATTGAAGGCTCCTTCAATGTCTAGGAACGCAGCTAGCGTATACTCTTTGACTGTTAATGACCTCTCTATAGTGCTAACGACCTCATGCAACGCGGTTTCCACCCCTCTGCCCTTGATGTAAGCGTGCTGAGATTTGGAAATCGCGCTGTCATTCAGTCGACTGCGTACAAAGACGTTCATTAGTTTTTCAAAGGTTTTCAACATAAAGGATGTTAGGCTTATAGGCCTGAAGTCTTTTGCGGTGGTGTGACTAGATTTCCCCGCCTTCGGAATGAAGACGACCTTGACTTCTCGCCAGGCTTTAGGAATATAGCCGCATTCCACACTGCGAGTAAACAGTCTTTTTAGGACCGGCGTAAGAATGGTCTTAGTTTTCTGGAGCATGATTGGAAAAATCCCATCGCCTCCCGGGGATTTGAACGGGGAGAATGTATCGATTGCCCAGTTTATTTTATCTTCGGTTATAAGTTCTTCTGGAACTGTCGCTGTTGCGGTAACAAATCTAGATTGGTTTGTCTGATCCATAGTGCATCCTGGAAAGTGAGTCTGCAGCAACAGACTAAGAGTTTCTTCACAGGATTGTGTCCAGTTTCCATTATTGTCTTTGAGATATCCCGGGACTGCGGATTCTTTGCACAGGATTTTCCTAAGTCTAGCTGTTTCTGTGGTGCTTTCTATGTCGCTACAGAACGTTCGCCAGGCAATGCGTTTAGCACTGATTACGGCCTTTTTGAATCTCCGCTGGCCGGCTTTATATAGGTCCCAGTCTGTCTGGGAGTTCGTGGCTTTTGCCAAATTGAAGAGAGCTCTGGTTTTCTTTCGGATTTCGAAGAGATCCTTTGTCCACCATGGTGGAGAAGTTCTATTCTTTATTGTCCGTAGAGGACATGCCTTATCGTATGCTTCGCTTAGGACCGTGTTCACCATTTCGGTTGCTGCATCAATTTCATAAGGCGACCCTATTTTTTGCAGATTCAGTTTCCGACTATTCCTCGTTACCTCAGATAAGAGGTATTTTATTAAGTTAAATGCTATGGGTTTATTTGAATTTGTTTATTTACTAGTTTTTTTTAGTAATTTTTGTAAAAAAAGAAAAATAAATATCCTATTCGATAACCCTTTTCCCTTCTGCTGAAACCATTTTTTTTTTCTTTCAGCAATATAAAAATATTCTCCTTTTGATTGGCTTTCTTTTTATAATTTTTTAAATCGAATGAATTTCAAAATTTAACAAGGCATATTTTTCAAACAAATAAAACAAACATAAAAACTAAATATTAACTAAAGTATAAAGTCGTTATTTTACACATTCCCCCCTTGATGAGACTGCAAGTGCAGATTCATCAAATTTATTCAAAGGAGTGAACCATGTCGTGAATTGATTTCTGCCGCCTGGGGTGTAGTACTGATAACGATCGACAAACTAGCCAAACAGTTTGCACACTGCTTAAAAAACGGAAACATCTCACGAAATGATGCCCATCTCGCAAAATCTCCAGTAAATATTCGCAATAATTTATATTGACTCGGCATGTCACTCCACTGAATTTTAAATACCTTATCCGACTGGTTGGTATGCTCTGCTGGTAGCGATATCAATACTGCCAGACGTGACCTCAAAGCTGCCTTGGTAGCGCAATATATTTCTTTGCTCATAACCTCACCCGGCCATAGTCAAACATTGAGGGCACGTGGTGCAGTGACTTCCAATCATAAGGTCTGCAGTGGTTTTAGGATCATAACTAATCTATGCAGATTCATACGATTCATCGTCCAGTGTACGACTGCGCCATGAATTCGATCTCTAAGTCCGAAGTAGATTGACTTCTGCTACTGCTTCGTTTTGTTTTGCTTCTGTATCTGCACTCTTCTTTTATCCTTCTGTTAAAAAAGACTGCACTCGTTATGACCACGCATTTGTGGCCCATGACGCTTTCTGCTTTGTACTTGCGTACCTGCATTTACAGCTTTAAATGCATGCGACTCTGCTCTCGTTATGATCACGCATTTGTGGCCCATAAGCCCTTCTGCAAAAATGGTTATAGCCACGCATTATGTGACTCATAGCCTTTCTACATAACTGGTTTGGTTATGGCTACGCATTATGTGACCCATAAGCCTTTCTGCTAACTGATTATGGCCACGCTTATTGTGACCCAACCCATACGCCATTCGGCATTTATACTCAAGTACATACCTGCTTTTTTAACGTTTACTGCATTCGGACCCATTCCCGTCTGTGTGATAATACCATCAAATTCGTATTTGATCGATCAAAAACTGCGTCATCATCCAATTGCTTCCGTTCATTTCCGACATGCAAACGCATATTTCGGCCCCAAATCTTCGTGCTAAAAATTGCATGGACGTAAAAAAAGCTACAGCTTATAAAAGTTTTCTTATAGAAAGCGAAGTCCGCATCATCCATAGATCAGCTAGTTCCATCCGGTTCGGTAGGACCATATTCGATAACCCTTTTCCCTTCTGCTGAAACCATTTTTTTTTTCTTTCAGCAATATAAAAATATTCTCCTTTTGATTGGCTTTCTTTTTATAATTTTTTAAATCGAATGAATTTCAAAATTTAACAAGGCATATTTTTCAAACAAATAAAACAAACATAAAAACTAAATATTAACTAAAGTATAAAGTCGTTATTTTACATATCCAAATAACGGCAGAAGAAGTCGCCAGAGCGCTGGCTTTTGTTGAGGATGGACGAAGTGTGCAGTTTGCTGCTGTTATGATCAGGAAACCGAAAACGACGCTTAGAAGAGCCTTTAAAAGGTACAAATAAATCAACTTCTACACCTGGCGTCAAGGCTCAGGTCGCCTCATCTGGAAGGGATGATTGATATTTGGTGATTCAAAGCCTTCGAGATCGTCACCAAACAGCGGTTGAGCTGTCTCACAGACTTAGATTCGTTAGAGGGACGGATGTGAGTGCTCAAACGGTGAGGCGGAGAATGGCCTGGGAGCAAAAAGACCTGCTCGTGTACCAAGACTCGAATTTACTCACCTTCACCAAGATTGGACCGAGGCCGACTGGAGTAGAGTTTTTTTCACTGATGAGTCCAGGTTTTGTCTGCGCTCACCAGATGGACGTAGCACAGTGTGGAGACGTTCAGGTGAGAGATATTCTGCGGCGACAGTTGCCCAGAGGGAAAATTTCTGTACAGGTTCCGTCATTGTGTGGGCAGGAATTTCCATGCAACGTGGAATGGTCGGTGAACTCCAAGTATTATATCACAGGGTATCAAAGGATAAATCTGTAGAATTATTAAAGCTCGGCAGATATAAGCTACGAACGGTAATAGGGATTCTCTCCGGGCACTGTTGGATATTGCTCATCTCCTCTGTGAATGTCAAGCCATTGCTCGGTACAGGAGAAAACATCTTGGAAGGTACTTCTTCGACAATTTTGAGGAGGTTGGCCTCACTAAC
Source organism: Cheilosia soror (assembly GCA_949372485.1). Lineage (NCBI taxonomy): Eukaryota > Metazoa > Arthropoda > Insecta > Diptera > Syrphidae > Cheilosia > Cheilosia soror. Next base: position 75,533,418 of record OX443561.1, on the reverse strand, counting down.
AAAATTAAAACAAATTTTAGGTTTTGTAGGGAAATTAATTGCTTGGGCGAATTAGTTCAGGTTTTTGACCGTTAAGGTTCCCCCAGGGATGGTGATAGGCCCAATATGGTGCCTGGTCCACTGTGATGAACTCACACCCTATTTAACCTAACCTTGAATTTCGATGCCACTCCAAACAATTTCAACCGTTGGTACAATTTGTTTTACATTGTTGCCCCATTAAACCCACAAAGTGAACACACGTTCAAAAAGAACCTTAACACAACAATAGAAAAAAAGTTTTAACAACTCTTAACATTGAAAAAAAAAACCACTGAATAAAAACTAAACAAAAAAACACGATTAAACTCAAAGTCTGGAAACAAAAAAAAAATATACACTCGGGTGGGCTTTGAAGTGCCCGATTCATACATACATGTGTGTATCCACTATCCTATTCCTACCCACTTCGAATTAGAGTTCTAAAAGTCAAATTTCTAACTCACGCCATTCTGCCATTTCTAGTGCGCCCGCTCTTTCCCTTTTTGTACAAGTAAGCGGTATAGAACGTTTGCTATTATTGTGCGATTTTCTGTTTTCATTTCGAGTTCATGGTAGCTGAAAATATTTAAAAGCCCAAATGGATGAGAAGACCAGGCCACCAAAAAACAAATTGAACCATAAAAGATTAATTAATGAGAGTAGGTGCTCGCTCTCCATTCGGTATGACAGTACACCAAAGTATACATCGCATGAATAATTCGCGTGCAATAATCCGACCTCGTGTGGATGGGAATAAATTGAAAGCAGTGCTAAAAATATGAACAGACTTGTAAAGGAAAAACATAGCATTCAAAAATTATTCAAATTTCATATGCAATTTTGAAGTTCGATATTGATTTTGCTTTTTATAGCAAATTTCCGGTTAACTGCAGCAAAATATAGTGACAGGTCGACAGTACACATCCTCTGAGGACTTTAGAATATTGACAGTTCAACTTGAATTTCAATATTAATTACTTTTTCACTTCAGACATGAACACAACCATAACCTAACCATATGCAATAGACTTTCGGGAGAAATAGGAATTGGAATTCCCAGTCCCATTCCCATTCGAGTGGGAAGGCCAGAAATTAGTTCTGTAATTAAATAACTTAGCTTGTAATTGGATTGAGGAAACTATGATGTCGACCGTCGGTTTAAATGAAAATTAAATATTAAACCAGATGCAGGGTATTGCTTGGAATTTTATGTATAATAAACCAGACAATTGGACACAATTTGTACAAACAAAAAAATTCTGTAAATTCCTTCACGATGTGGTTGAAATGAAATATACAATTTCCCTTTGAAGCTTGATACTCATCCACGGTGAACTATCCGAGTAAAATTTTTGTTCCCATTTGTGTTTCCATTTGTGAGCAGAGGACGAAGGAAATTCGCTGTAAAATTGTTCAAGAAGAAAGCAAATTTGTTTAACAAGATTATTCCGTCTGTAAAATTCATAACAATCGGCCAAAGGATGCATAAAATTTAGCAAAACTTTTAAGCTATCTAACTGAGTTACAAAAAAAATTGGCGCACCTTGAAATTCTGCGATAATTTTAAATAAGTTCGTTTAAAAACGTTTGTTTAATACTATTTTATTTATTTATATAAAAATAAGTAAATCATGTAAAAAAATTAAAAAATGGAAAAACCTACAAATGAAATATAAATTAACGAAAATGGGTAAAAATTTCAGAACTTAGCATTTAAGTTCCTTTAGTTTTTTTAAAAACTTCTCCCGGGAAAGGCGAACCTACAAAGGTTTATAAGCGCCCCGAGATGCTTGCAGATGTATGTTAGTTCTGCACTTAAATTGCTGCTAATTGTAGTCTTCTGGAAATATATCCCCAGGAAGCGTGTTTCAAAGTTTGCTTGTCCTGTAACAGAAGGAGTTTTGGAAAATTGATGTCCTCGCGGTTGTCAAGTGTACTGTATGGTAATGAGCATTAGCAGCCTGACTTCTTGGTCGCCCGAAAGTTGCATTTCGAGGGATAATGTCTTTAAGTTCCTCGGAACATCTACCATGGAAGTACCTATAGAACAAGCATAGGTCAGCGACTTGTCTTCTGTGCACCAACGATTGTAGATTCGATGTGAGTAAAGGGTCTCCGATAAGTCAAACTGCTCGTCTCTGTATGCTGTCAAGTAGGTTAAGTGAAAGTTTTGGGACCGAGCTTCATATAGGGGAGCAATATTCCAGGCCTAGTCTAACCTGTGCTTTGTAGAGAAGGAGAAGTTGCTCGGGGCTAAAGTACCTCTTTGCTCTAAATAGGTAACTCAACTTAGCGGACGCCGATCTTGCGATATAGGATATGTGGTCCTGCCGTGTGAATTCTAAAGAGAACATTTATTGCCTTTTCCATTACTTTTGAGAGCATTGAAAGTAACGATAGTTTTGTGGCAGACATTTTCTCCCTTACTTTGGAATAGGTTGAATGCGAGCGGTCTTCCAGCATGAAGGAAACGTCTTCTGGGAGTACGACATGCTAAACAGCTTACACAGTACAGATGCAAGTTTTGGTGCACAGCTCTTGAGTACTATACAGCCGGGATTCCGTTGGGTCCAGTTGCCTTATTGCAATCTAGTTTTTTAAGGATGCGTTGAATTATTCGAGGCCAAAATTTCACTTCTGCCATCGATGTTTGCACCCTCGGGATATTTGGTGGCTCTAGTTGTGCAGAATGTGGGGTGGAATTCTCCGAAAATTAGCTAGCGAAAAGATCTGCCTTTTCTTTATTGGGTTTATTCTGCATTTTTTTTTCTGTCAAATGTGACTGTAACGGCGTCATCAGCTTTTTACACAGCCTCCTCAGTCAATTTATTCTGAGCTCATAGAGCGCACTATGATCATTTTCTGAACGAAAAAAGAAGCACAAACTCACAGCTCTGATGTGTCTGAGCTAAAAAGAGAAACACAAACTGTTTTTGACAGTTCAGGCTCTAAGAAAGAAACAAAACCCCTAACGAATACAAGTAGATACATCTTTTGTTTGTTAAAATTTGTGCAGCTAAACCTCAGGAGGAATTATTTGCAACAGGTGAAGTTGTATCACCGATTTTTGCAACACTTTTAAGCAATTTCCTATATTACATTTGAAGTTGACGATAATTTAAAACGAAAACTAAAAGTGCAGACTTTACATCAAGATTTATACTTAAACTGAACTGTCAAACAGTTTGCACCCTTTTTATGTCAGCCATGAACAATTGCTCCATCTCATTCCCTTTACCCTATATACTTGCTGATTGGCGAACACGTTCGCGCTCAAAGAAAACTCCAAAACTATTGTGTTGGAGCAATTAAGTTGTTAAAACGGGTATCAATTACCGCTCTCTCAATGTCTGACGGCAAAATTGGAGTAATTGCAAAATGCAAATGCAATTATTCTTATCACAAGGCACTTTGAAACTGAATCACTCCGTCAATCTTTGTTACAAAATTTGTAACAGAAAAAGAACGGCAAAGGCAACGGCAACGGGAATGGCAACCCAAAAAAAAAAATCACCCCAATAGCAATTGCAGTTTCGCGAGAGCACCTACTCCCTTCCGAAACGAATGGTGTTTTGCAGCAGTTCCCATCCCATCATACAACTGTTGTTTCGGCCAACTGCGCATTGTAGGTACATTTTGGTGCATAGTGTGTAGGTATGTGCCTCTGCACTTGCAATTTATTATACGTATTGCTTTGGTAGAAAGCAACAAAAAAAAAAACACAATGAAATATATATTTTTATCTGTCCCTTACTACAGATGTCACAAATAAAATACCGACAGTCCCTTGCATAAGGAGGCCCCTTTTTAGCGGACGAACGCTCACGCAAATTGTGATGGCTATCATCGTATGCGTCTGTAAACAAAAATACCAGTCACATATTTTTTTACAGAATGTGCTTTAAAAAAATTGCCGCGCAAGTTGTGTCTGTCCACACATTTGGCGATAATGTTATTTTTTTTTTATTTTATCTCTATATATGATTTATGATTTTTATATAGTTACATATTTTATGTAACTTTTAATAATTATTTTTAATATATAGGTATTGATGACGGGCTATAGGTCATAGTTTAAAATACTCTTGTTTTGTATTTTAAATTTACCATCACAACAACGACTCAACTATAAAATGGACACCGAAAAATGCGCACACATCTACAGACACCTGATAAACAAACAACACAAGAAGAAGATGACAACGATGACTCATACGTCATAATTCATGTTGTGTATTAGTCATAAGATATTGTGCAATGTATACATACAACTTTCGTACTTATAATTTTACTGTCCAGACAAATCTAGTTGACGTACACACCAACTAGGGTATTTGGCTTTGTTTTTATTTTGGTCTCAATTGTCAAAAATTAAACTTAGTTTTTTAGCTGAGATAGTTAGCTATACTAGAGCTCTGAACTTGCGTTTTTCTTTACTCGTTTAGACCATAATTAGAACGGACTCAGTGATCTCAGAATGAACTGACTGAGCAGTCTGAGTTATAATTTGAGCACAGAATCTTTTGACAGCTAATCATATGATTGCTACAAGTATTTACTAATTGGAGATGCCAATACTGGTGCAACAAAAAGATGAAGATTGTCAATAGAGTGAACTAGATCGGTATAAAGTTTAGCGGACTAAAGATTGTTTGGCATAACTCCTCATCTTTCGTCCATCCTGTGGGCGCCTACCTGTAAATGGCTAATGCTGGTCTTTTAGTGTCAGCCAAGGATTTGCACTTACATATTAACCGTGCGCTGACTGGACACAATGGACCCAACTGCTGGTCTACGTGAAGCTGTAGCAACCGCCACAAGAGCACCCAATCACCTACCTACCTACCTACCTTGCAACCTTTAGATACCACGCGATCTCCGATTTCACAGATAGCCTTCCTGTGGTTATAGAGAATGATACCTCTATAATTGCAGCATCATCCAGGCCTGTTAACTACGAACACCCTGTCAGAAATGACGAGATCTGACACTCGGGAAGAGTCACAAATAATAGATGTTGAGATGAGAAAGCCTAGACAAGAACGCGTCTCTTCTAAGCAGCTCTATGCTCAGAGACGAGCACTTTGCGATACTTTGACATGGACAAATCCAAGACCAAGGTCAAAAGCTCTGCAGAAGCTCTAAAGAAGGGTTGTGATAAAATAGAAGAATAAAATTAATTGTAGCACAGCTTTCAGACAGATGGTGGATCAGTTTAATATTCACCTTTGCTGGGTGCCGGGACATAGAAACATCCCATGAAACTATAACCAAAACTCCTTCTATTACAACAATAAACACAGACATTCGATGTCTTCTACTTTTCATTAGCACCTCAAACCGGTTCAAGGAGTAGGAGGGGACTATACTTCCTAGATTCATGGGGTATCACAAGGACCCTTGTATTGGTCTAAGTTTGTCTTCCCAAATTCAACAAATGGTCCCGAATTCATCATTTAGTGCATACTTAAGATATTGTTCATGTTCACTGACGTTTTGAAATCACTCAAGCCAGACACAAAACGTGTATGTAAGGTCAAATACACACGAAGCAACTGGAAAAAAACTAATCAGCGATGCGAGTTGGCAACTAGTTTGCTTTAAGTCATAACATGTGTAATCAAATGGAAGTACGCAGACGACGCTACTGGTTGAAAACTCGTTTGCGATTCACAAAAACCAGTTTGTTACCAGTCGACTGTTGATATGCATGTCGGGTTCGGGTTGCCTATTGACTTCAGTTTCTAGTTTGTCGAAGATGAGCGAACAACAGACCAACCTTGAGGTGCAAAAACAAGACGACACTGAACGAACTATAGAGATTTTGATTGGTGATGCTGATGAGTTTCTTCGTGTGTGGAGTCAAGTCACCGCTAAGTCCGTAACTGGTGTCCAACCCGAGTTGCCAACCGGTTTAGTTTTTTTCCAGTTGATTTGTGTGTATTGGGCCTAAGATTCTCGTAGTTTTATCAAAAAGTTGCTAATCCTGTATGGACCTCTTGCGCCAGTTTTAAAAATGGCAAAGTCTAAAGTGCGTAGGCGCAGTAACGCAGTGGTTAGTGTGCTGGACTACTGTGCGAGGGGTCCCCAGGTTCGATCCCCGGAAAAACACAAATTACATCTTAAGGTTTTTTCTACTGCGCCACCTCTCGCGAACGTCTGACAAACATCCGAGAGTATAACTGTCCCGAAAAAGCTTCTCAATTTAGCCGTTCGGACTCGGCATAAAATTGTAGGTCCCTTCCATTCGTTCCAAAAATAAAAACTCACACAAAACGAATGGTTGCGAGAAGCTAGGCCTAGGGTGTCTACACGCCTGTTGCGCCAACTATTTATTTTTTTTTTTTAAGTCTAAAGTGTCGGTAAATTCAAATTTCAATACAAAATAAAATGAAATGTTTTTAGCATTGACAACCTATACAATATACATGATTTAAGGTGGAGAGAAGCGAAAACACTCAAATGTCATCGAGAAATTCGTGCGATTTTGTTTGAGTACTGAGTATGCCATCTGTTATTTAAAGTTCGAAATAATTTAAATAAATCGCAGTTGCAATGTTTCTACAATGGATGGCACTGTGTTCTATGTAAAAAATAGCAATGGCGCGCAGAGGTTTCATACTTTCGCCGCACTAAACCAAAAGGTTCTGAAATTTTTTTTTATTTGTTCAAGAAAACAGGCATAGCCTTCTAACTGAGTTTACTAAATTTTGTAAATAAAAAATTCGGTTTTATTTTTTCATACAATTTTTATTGTATCACTAGCTGGACCCGTGCTCGCCTTGCCCGCTCGTATACACTGAACCAAATTTGGTAGTCATATTGACAAAAACGTAGGTAGACTTGAAGAAATGGCGATCAATATAAGGTCAACACCTCCTATCCGTTGTTTTGACAAATATTTTGTTATATTTAAGAAATATTGTCACTTCGAAAATAATTTCTTAAATTTTTCGTTGTGGTGTTAAATCCACAAAAATTTGTTATAGTGATAAAATTTCATCATTCTACCATGTTATTCCTTTTAAAAAAACATTCTTCAAATTGAAAATACATTCTTTAATTCGACGCATCGTGCACTTTAAATTAACGAAATTTTCTTCATTTTTACGTATTCTTTCTTTGAATTGAAATTCAATTCTTCATTTCAACACTTCAATTTATTGATATTCAAGAAATATTCTTCAATTTTACGCATTGTTTTTCTTCAAATTAACTTATTTATTTATTCAAATTAATGATTTTTTTTTGTCAGTTATTATTCAAACTGACAACAAAACAAAAACGAAACGTTTTTAAAGTTAATAACAATTTTTTTTATTTTCTTAGCATAAGGTAAATTATAAAGTTGAAATTTTGTTTGTAACTTACATAATATGTACATATTTATAAGTGAATATACTTGAAGATGGTCCTTGTCATATTTGGAATTGATGAAAGCAGGCTTGGATAAAGGTCCTACAAGGTCCTAGCTATATGTATGTACTTGGAAAAATTAAACAAATTGAAAACATTAAAGTTTGTTTATAAATTGTTATGTCATTAGAAAATACAACGACATTCTTACGGTTCATTTATGGTGATCATTGGCTAAATGTTCCTTTACTTGTTGCATCTCCTCCGCACATACCCAACGGTTGATTCAACTAGCAGCGAGCTAGCCTAGAAAAGCATGTTGCTTTTGGGAAAAATATTATAATTAAAAGTGAACTTTTTTTAAACTCATTTAACTGCGATTAGGTAAATATAGGTAGAAGGATCATAGACGAAATTTTGAAAAATATTTATATATTACTTACGTTTTTCTTATACAAGTGTGTTTGAGAAACACTTCCTTTGCACTTATTTTATTGCTTTATTTTTATTTATCAATTCTTTATCCTTCCGACTTCACTTTGGCAATTCACTTTCTAGAATAAAACGTATCACTTCGAGCGCAACAGCGAACAATAACATTTTAAAGAAACTTCTTCAAATTGATGAAAAACCGTTAAGATTCTAAAAATATGTTATGAAAAATTGTTGATTTGAATAACTGATTCTTCTAAAAATGAATAAAATATTTTCTTCAATATCACCTACGGGATTTAGTTAAGTCAACGACTTCAGTTTGTCAAAATGACGAAATTTCATTCGTTTGAATAAAATACTAAATCGGACAGCAGTTGAAGAATTTTATTGATTTTGAATATTAAATTTTCAATAAAACGAAAAGTTTTATGAAAAATTGTCGATTCGAATAATAAATTCTTCAAAGATTGACAAAATATTTTCGTCAATATCACCTACGCGATTTGGTTCAGTGTATGTATATTTCACAAACTGGCTGGACAGAAGTAAGTCACTCATACACAGTACCTATCTGTTCAAGAAAAATTGCTTTCGATGTGCGACAACAACCCCAAAGTAGAACTATGGAATCCAAACAACTACCCCAACCCTACCCTGTTACGTCATATCAGAATAAAATTCCTACTGCGTTGCGTGGCGATATGCGATAATGGATTGGATATATAATGTGCACCCTCTGCATCGCCCTCCCTCTCATTGATCTTGCTACTTGTTTAATATACTGCATTTCCTTTCCTTTCCTTTGCTTCCCTCTTCCTATAGAATCCAAACAACTACCTACCCCAACCCAACACAATTACCATACCACAATATGTATATCGAATGAAATTCTGAAATGAAACCTGTTTTGTATAATACGTCTCTTCTCTTATGAAGATTATTAATATACCCCATGCCATTCTGCAGCACGCACGACTCACCCCATCCCCATCCTTAATCGGACATACAATCATAATATACATACCTACATAATATACAACTGACCATAGCACTCACTGCGAAAACAAATCAACCCTTATCGAATGTGTTTGTTTGACGATCGCAAAAGTATAAACATCCATTCGTAGCAAGGTATATGTGTATGTATATATTTTCACTTCAAAAAATACATTTTGGCTAAAAACTGTTCCTAAGGACGTGGCTATAAACGACATAGCCTATAGCAGTCTCACAGTCTTAAGGAACATTTAAAAAAAGTTTCATCGAAATCTGTCCAGTAGTTTTCGAGTTTTTAGCTGACAAAGAAAATGCCTACAGTTTTATTATATGTAAAGATACTTTTAGTGAGCTGTCAACTAAAAAAGATTTAAAAAAAACAATATCCCAACACCATGTGTGGTGGCCCTAATGGATGGATCGCTTAAGGCACCAAGTGACAAAGAACAGAAACTGAAACAAAACAGAAACCTTTTTCGTTCTGTAGTAAATTCTGGTTCTTTTTACGTTACTCGTTCAGCTACAAAAAACTGAAACAGATCAAGAAAAACATGGCTGCCGTTAATTGTGCAAATAAAAAACCTCCCTCCCTCGATAAATTGGCATTTCTGTCGCTGGAAGCAATAGAAACTATCAATCAATATAGACTTGTTTACGTTCTGTCGTCAAACAGGCATTTTTCGGTCGCTAAATTCTGTTGCGGACAAAAAATTGTTCTGTTTCTAATTCTGTTTCTGTTGCAAATGTATGGTTCCTGTTTCTGTTCTTTGTCACTTGGTGGCTTTAAATCATTTCGACAGACATACTTAATGTAATTTAAGGAAAATCCCCTCCCGATCCATAAATTGATCGTGAAATTTTGGAAACAAACTCCCATTCCAAGGAATTACATTGTACAAAACGGCTAAAATCAGAAACAGACTCATAGTTCGTAGTAAAGACCTATAAGCCGATTGTCAGATTTTGATATAATGAAAAAATTAACGTCTTCACCAATTTTAATGATCACTTTCTTTAAAAGCCGACAGATGATAAGCCAATATTTCCTGTTACCACAGCCCATAAATAACTTCCGCATTCTAAATGACACAACGGACAAAAAGAATACTCACAAATAAATCATTCCTCTGTAATCACGCTGAGGAATTCCGACGAGTCCTTTTTTGAGCCTCGCTTTACTATATTCCGCTGGAAATGATGTACCATTCACTATCTCTGACAACAAACATTTTTTTTTTGGTTATTTATCTATATTTTTATTTCGATTGTAATTTATGTATTTTTGTTAAGACAACTTCACCACCAACAACAATGGCGGCAAGTAGACATAGACAGAGACACATTCAAGAATAGCAAAAACAAAATGAACTCTGTTTACACTTTTGAGTTGGCGTAGGCAATATTGAATTTCAATAATAATTTGACTGCTCGTCGCTTAATGTAATCTGATCCTTCGCGAGCTGACTTGTCAATGTTTTATTTCAATTTTGACGTTTGCGTTTGAATCAAAAATTCAAATTATATAGGTAGTTAACAATAATTTGGAAAAGAAAACACGAGTGCGTTTCGCTCAGCCCACATTCTCTCATAAGTCGTCGTCGGTCGTCGGGGTCTAATCATTATTAATGTGCCTCTCGGTTACTGACATGAGTTCTGGGGGCCTATTCCTTTGGCATAAAATTATTTCGAATGAAAATTCTTTCAGATAAACCATTAAAATATGGTTTCGGTTGTCTGCTTGGCTGTGTTGTATGGGTTTGTATAAATTTAAGCGTGTAGGTGGTGCAGTTTGAATTGGATTTTTTTTTTTATTTTTCTTTTCGGGCTTAGAGGAGCAGAATTATTTTTTTTTTATCAGTGCTCAAGCCGCTAATGGGGAAAAGTATCAAGTTAATTTGAGTTTTATTTTACTGTATATTCGTGTGTGATTTATACGGATCTTAATAGAACATTATCCGGCAGCGTGTTGTATTTTTAATTAATTCATAGTAGGGAACTGTTCATGTGATGGATTGAATTGACATTTCAACACCCTCATTACATGATATTGTCTCGGAGGAGTGCTGACATAAAGTAACAGGTATACCAAAGGCGGTTGCCTGCAATGGGACGTGTGTCATTTTCCATAAGACGTTAGGTAGATATAGAAAAATTTGTGTCAATGGATGGAGGGTATTTGAGAAATTCTCACAGAGCTATGTATGTAACGCTTTGTCAGCAAACAAATGCATTGAAAACCAGAATTATTCAGACGCAAAATTAAATCTGTCAAGGCAATGGATGGATGCAGGCGTTTTCTTCGCTACATTGAGCTGTTATACCCGAAGGGAATGGCAACGAATTAATCGATCTTAAGCAAAAATTCGACCAAACTATACTTGCATTGTGATCGTTTCAAGGAAATTATTTTTCCGTACGTTTTTTTGACATGATCCTAGCATGCTTGAACCATTTTTTTTAATAGCTTCTACCTCTGACAATGCGAAAATAAATGCACGTCGACCTAGAACATCTATTTGAGCTTAAAAGTGAGTATCTCTACTATCCTATTGAAGCTGATGAATGAATTCAGCAGAGTTCTTCTGAGTTTCACATTTCCCTGAAGAGAGTTTCCTTCAAATTCCGGATAGGGATCATTTACATAAAGGGTGGTTTTTTTAGAGGTAACAAATTCGATATGAAATAAAACACTTGAAGCTAATTTGAATGTCTATGATATTAGCTTTAGTAAATAGAAAATTGTATGCCATTACGTTTAAAAAATTATTTCGGGCATCCCACGCCTAGTTGAAATGAAGCGCAATCGTGAATTTCAATTTTCGACAACTTTATCGAGCAACTGGGGCCGTGTATCAGCAATAACACAGAGAATGATGACTTTCAAATCGTCCAACATATCGGCGTAGACTTCGTGACTTCACATACCCCCAAAGAAAGTAATCTAAAAGTGTGAGATCACAGGATCGTGGAGGTCAGTTCACAGGTCCATTTCCATTCCGCAAAATTATGCGCTCAGCAAATATTTCCCGCAATAAATTGATGATGTCTCGCGCTATGTGGCATGTTGCGCCATCTTGTTGAAACCAAAGCTCTGTCACGTCAATGCCATTCAACTGAGGAACGAGAGTCAGAAAGTCAGTAATCATGTTTCTATAGCGCTCTCCATTCACGGCAATATTCTGGCCGGCATCGTCTTTAAAAAAATTATGATTCCACCAGCCCATATAGCACACCAAACAGTGAGTTTTAATGGAAGGAAGGGCATCTCGACAAAGCCTTATAGGCTTTCTCCACTCCATAAATTCGGCAATTTAGCTTGTTCCTTGTTTACATATCCATTTAACCAAAAATGGGCCTCATCAGAAAACAAAATTATGCGTTAAAAATAAGTACCAAGCTGAATCAAGTGTTTGGCCCATTCACCGAACCTACGACGCGTATAATGGTCACGCGGTTTCAACTCTTGCACAAGCTGGATCTTATAAGCATTTAAACCAAAATCTTTCAAGATCGACTCATTCGGATTATCCTGCGCTCCACAATGGCAATAACTTCTTGTGTTAGCACTGTCGTCTTTGGGGATGCGAATTATCCACTTGACTAGAGGGTACACGATGCGAAAACGATTCATCGTATTCCGAATACATACCTTGCTCAGATGGACGATTATGCCGACCGTAAAATGGACGTAGCGCACGATAAGTTTGGCGAACTGAACCACGGTTTTTAAAAAAAAAGTTCGCACAATTTGCACGCGTTGTTCTGGCGTTAATCTATTAATCGTAAAATGGCAAAATATACGAGCCACAAATCTACTTTCAACTGTCAAATTGAAAATCTGTAGAAACAATGTTGACAGTGGCTAAACCTCTAAAAAAAACACCCTTTATAACAGATAAGCTGAATTGTTTCATATTCTTGGATATAGAAGTAGTCGGTATTCCGGTGAGTTAAATAGGTGCGTTTTGTTAAGGTTATAATGCAGCCCTGGTAATCTATAAGGTATAGACTAGTCAGCTTCTGATATCTTGTCTTTGTAGATTTAAATTTTTTTTTGGTAGTATTGTTGCTATTTTTCTCTGTCTTATACCTGGGATGTTCTCGCAACACACATGTCGTGCGCCCAGCTTTTAATACCCAAATTTAAATCTGGGGTGGGATTCTGTAAAATACGAAACGAGACCCGCTTTCGTTTTCACTAAACCTGTCTCTATCATATCTGTGGCAATAGACAGAGACTGCTATTGTCGAAAAGATATTCTTCGACAGTTTTCATTTTACGTAATCTGGCTACTGAATTGGAAATAACAAAGAACGGTGCCGGTCCTATAAACTCCTGGCCATTTCCTTAGCTTTTTTTTATTTCCAATCAATTGTAACATGCCCGGAAACCCACCATAGTTTGTTTTTTTCCGCTAAGTGTTCGGAGGGTATTGAAACAGTGCCGTACTAATTTAGAAACAATAATGGTCGAGCTAGTGGCATTTATAGCTCCTTAACTGTCCGTGAATATATGAATCCAATGATTGGGCCTCTAATACCAGAGTTCAATACAGTGTACTCCTTCTACGGACACCTCTCATAAGCCGACACCTCTTGTTACCGGACATATTTCATAGAATGGAATAACAACCTGATTTTTCAATCAGACAGACAGACAGACGAACCCGAGTACATTTTGGAGCCGTATATCGCTTTAGGCCATTTTGGAAGTTAGGTGGGTTATTACTATAACCATGGTACTGAAGTATAAAGCAATTGGAAATCAGTTTGTGATCGCGCAAATCATATCAAGTTCTTGAAATTCGGAATGCAAAATCGTCAGTTGTGGTGGAACCTTTAGTCTGATAAGATCTGTAACGGAAGTTGTCCCTACCTTGCAAAGTGCGATCTTATTGCATTCCCACCGATTCCTAGGAGCACAGGATTTCCTACAGAAATCGATGGGTTGCAAGGTAGGTTGTCCTGACAGCAAAGTGTGAGCAGGCATGCTTGCTTACGCGCGACACTAGCTCGACGGAGGCGTAGGTTCTTGCACTCACTGCCGGACGACCGTACATTTTTTCATGCCTACATTAGTTATATGATATAAATAAAAATTGAAACTGGAACCACGAATGAATAGACCGAACCAAATCTTGAAGTTTTTTCACGATAAAAATGAACCGCAAAAGAAGAGTAGATATATATATATCTTTAAATCCTTGGGAAACCAGAAGGTGTAGTTGGTTCCCATAGCGTTTCCCACCCACAGTCTACTACACTAAAAAGAGCATAGACCATCCTTGGCTACCACACCGCTTTACTTTATTGCGATAGCCCCTAATTTAACGATAAACAACCCCTTACGAGTTGCTCATGTTACCACCGATGTAACTTAACCTTGGCATTGCACTGCCCAATAACACAAAAAGCTCTATTCAAAAAGCATGGTAAATATTGTCATGCCAGGAAAAGAATATAAAAAAATTATGATTCTTGTTCAGGTAAAACACAATAATTTATTCATGAAATAAAAAAAAACTTAAAATTAAAATACTCAATAATAGCATCAAAGAAAATTATATACCCGATCATTAATCGATAATCATTATCCGAGCAACAACAAAAATGTAAACCCTGTTATGGTCAAATTGTCAACAAAATTAAATGCAGTCGAAATCCAATTCACAATATCTGCCTATCAATACAGCGCCTTTTATGTCATAGATAAATTTAAGTTAAGTAGTTTTTCGTTGCACTGTTATTATTTTTCTTTTGTTTCTCACTCTGTTTGTTTTCTTTTAGTTTAATTGTAATTTGGTTATGCCCACTCAAAAAAGGATAAAACTATTTTATATTGCATGTACTCTATTCATTTATCTAGCACTAATATGAAACAATCTATTAACGATTTAGCAATGTGATCAAACTATCAAAATTATTGCAAAACAGTTCGTTCAATAAGATATTAAACACTCACCGGTTTATTATTTGTACCTTTTTGTACCTTTACTCGATAAATTGTTATTCTGCTTACTGACGATGACTCCTCCATGGATGGTGTGCACAGCATTCATTGAGGGTCCTTGATGTTATCTAAATTCACTTGGATTGAAAGAAACAATTTTAAAGCATTGAACGAACTTCACACTATGTCATTTGTATACTTAACTTTTCTTATCATGAATGGCAAAAAAAAACAATTAACTTTCTGATCGTGGGTCTTTAGGAGAAAAAAAAAACAAAAGCTCTGTGCGATCGGTTGTAGATAACAACTTAGCTTTTGGCTGACACTGTCTGCTCGATCGTAAATTGGCGATGCTGTGGCTACCTGCTGATCTGTTCTGGTGGGCCACTGATGGGTTTTGGCGAGATGAGAAATGGGGGTAGCGGGCGGCTGATGTTAGCTGCTCGCTCTTATCGCTGCTGGTATGGTCGTCGATGAAGTTGGGCGACACTTGTATGATTGTTATTGTTGTTGGATATGAGTGTTGTTGTTTCTTTGAATGCTGACTTTTTCTGGGCACTAGCAAGTGGGTGCTTAGTGGGGATTGGGGGATGAAATCAGTACCTCACTTTTACCTCACTGTGACGATGGAATTTGACTCGATTTCGAGTTTAAAGCGTAGAGCAGCGGCTTCCTCCCTTCACTCGGAATTGTGGTAGATTGGGCGATCGCTGATGATTACGTATATGGCAGCTTGTTATCGCTCTGCACGGATGATCGTGGATACTGATGATACTGGTTTTCGCGTATCGCTCGCTTACCAAGTGAAATACCGGGGAGAGGCCACTACTCTATTTTTTTGGGTGGTAAGGGGGGTACGATTTGCAACTCGCTGAAGCTCCTGTCGGTGACGTTTTGCTCTCGTAGGCTAGGTGTTGGGCCAAAGAAATCTGCACGTGGACTGACGTGGACGCAGTACTCTTTAATGTCCCACACTATAGTGCCTAGCGGAGAAAGACGTTCAATTTTCTGTCACTGGAATCTGCCGTGTTAGTTTTTGCTTGAAAGATTAAGCAATTCGCTTATACTTTAAGTTTTAATTGTTTAACACAAAAAACTATTATTTGACTAAACACGGAGTTATTTTAAGGCGAAATATGAAGCCTTAGCACGCGATGAACCGTCGTCTTTGGTGTCCAGAAAAAGAAGAGAATGTGTCTTCTTGCGAGAAGATTGAAGTAGCCATCCTCAAAAAAAATAACGAAGAGGGCGCCGTTTCCGCCTTTTAAGTAAACGAAAGGACTCAGCTGTTTTGTGACAGAATTCCATTTGGTTTGGGTCTTAACTTTGATCAAAACAGAGACAGGGTGTTACTTAAGAGGAACTATTAATATTTTTGTTCTATTGTCAATTATATTTTTATTTTATTTTTCCTTTTTGATGCAGAGTCCCCTACAAACTTTGAGATTTCATAGACCCCAGGAAATGAAAATGAAATGAAAAAGGACTCGTCTTATGTAGGAGTCGAGGTCGACCCACCCCTGAGAGTTTGATTTGAAAAAGTAAAATAAGCTGACGTTACAATCTGTAAAATTATCGCATTTGCGGTTTATGCTACTTTCGAATATCTTTGGCGTGGAATATGCCTATTACATTCCCCTTTTCATTTATAAGTTCATATAAGTTATTGCCAACTATCCGCTTGACTTTAGCTTGAATAAATTTTGGACACAATTTGGCATTTCTACGTTTTGTTGCATCGCTTAAGACAAAGTTTCGTTTAAACACGGTCTGTCCCACCGCAAAGTTAGAGCTTTTGCTCCTGGTGTTATAAGAGCGTTCATAATTGGTATGAGCCTGTGCTAAAGTTTCTTTCAAATGGTTGTGGATGATATTCATTTTTGGAGCTTTTGGCAACACATCGAATTCTGCATTATTTAGACAATTTAGTTTCCTTAATAGATTATAGTCAAGACCATGTTCAATTTTAGATTGCCCGAATAGGGCTTCATGAGGCGACATCTCGATCGCAGAATGGATCGTTGTACGAAGTGCACTAGCGATAGACAGTATATGTTTATCCCAGTTGACTTGATTTTGTTCCTTAGCTAAATAAGCCCGAACAGCAGCAAGTATGGATCGGTTAACCCGCTCACTAGCATTTGCCTGAGGTGAGTATGCAGCGGTTCTCACATGCCTTATTCCATATGTAGCGAGGAGCTTCTGAAAGTCTTTCGAGGTAAATTGTTTCCCATTATCAGATAGTAATGACTCTGGTACTCCGAATACTGAAAATACATGCTCTTCCAAAAACGTCGTTGCCACACTACTCGTAGCTTTCCGTACTGCTTTAATCAGTACAAATTTCGTCAACTGGTCAAGACAGATGATGATAAACGTATTTCCATTCTTTGATCTGGGATAAGGACCAAGATAATCGATGAAGATATGTTGAAAAGGCCTCTCTACTACAAACGCCTGTCCCATGGGCGGTCTTAAGGTTGAGTTTGGCGATTTAGACATCTTGCAGGAACTACAGTCTCCAATGAACGTTTTTACTTGAGCCGCCATATTAGGCCAGTAAAAACGTTGACGAAGCCGATAAAGGGTTTTCGCAACTCCCCCATGCGACGCTTTTGGCGGGTCATGAGCCAGATGAATCAAACGGTTTGTAAGTGAGGAGGGAATCCATAGTTTCCAGATGTGGTCATCTGCTATGGCGTCCCCTGTACTGCATTTGACCTTCTTGTATACAAAATTGTCTGAAACTTGAAGATCAGGCAGTTGGTTTTTATTCTTCTCCACAGTTTCTATCAACCTTGCATACTCTTGCGACTTAAAGCTCGGATCTGCAAGATCGACGTGTAGAACATCAAAAGTGTTCACACCACACGCTGTATCAGACACAATTTCATCAACACAATGAACTCGTGAAAGAGCATCTGGTACTACATTTTGTGTTCCCTTCCGATGTTCAATCACAAAAGAGAAACGCTGGAGCTTTAAACTCCATCGAGCTAAACGACCGCTCAGATCTCTCTGACTCATGAGCCACTTCAAGCTCGCGTGGTCGGTTACTATTTTAAATTCCTGCATTTCGATATACGACCTAAACTTTTCAACACCCAAGACCGCTGCAAGACACTCTAACTCTGTTACGCTATAATTGCGTTGAGCAGAATTGAGTTTGTGCGAATAGTAGTAGATCGGTCTTTCCAACCCATCTTCATCTTCTTGGCATAAAACACATCCAATGCCGGATGTAGATGCGTCGCATAAGATGGTAAAAGGTCTACTGAAATCGGGGTTAACTAAAATTGGTGCCGATGTTAGCGCCACTTTAAGCTCTTCAAAAGCAGCTATAGCCTCAGGGCCAAAGACAAATGATTTTCCTTTCTTTAAAGTATCTGTAATAGGAGTGGCGCGCGATGAATAGTCCTTAACGAACCTCCTATACCAGCCAGATAGACCTAGAAAACGCCTGACTTGTCTGGGTGTTTTTGGTATAGGGAAATCGTTGATCGCCGAGACTTTGTCGGGGTCGGTTTTGAGGCATCCTCCACCAACTATGTATCCTAGATACTTTAGTTCCTTAAAGCAAAACTTTGACTTGCCAAGATTTATGGTTAGTCCTGCAGACTGTAAACGTGCAGCTATCATTTTTAGTAAGTCTAAATGCTCCTCAAACGTTCTCGAAATGATTAATAAATCGTCCAAGTATACAAAAATATTTTGTTTCAGTTCATGCGGCACCACTTTGTCCATAAGTCTGCACATGCGCTGAGCAGCATTGCAGAGGCCAAAGGGCATAACCTTAAACTGATACAGGGGTCTGCCTGGGACAGTAAACGCTGTCTTTTCCCGTGAAGTTTTCTCCAGAGGGATTTGCCAAAAGGCGTCCTTCAGATCCACACTAGATATATAGTGTGTTTCTGAAAGACGACTTAATAGCCCCTCTATATGAGGAAGTGGATAGGCGTCTTTTTTCGTGACTTGGTTCACTTTTCGCGAATCGAGGCATAGGCGGTTTTTTCCCGGTTTCCGCACCAAGACCACTGGTGAATTCCAAGCACTACTGCTTTCTTCTATCACGCCCATTTCAAGCATTCTATCCAGCTCCTCATACATCAGGTTTTGCACCGCTGGAGAAACAGGATAGTGTCGTTGTTTAATGGCTCCAGCATTCCCTGTGTCTATGTAGTGTTCTTCTAGACTTGTTCGACCTAGGCCAGATTGAGCGTAGGACGGAAACAAGTTGATTACGTTAGTAAGTTCTTTGGACTCTTTAATTGTCAGTTCGTGAGCGTTTGAATCGCTTGAGTTTTGCAGAGATCCGGACGAGATTTCGGAAAGGAGATGAGGCGCTACCTCAAACAGCTTCCAGAAATTAACCCCCAGATACAACTGCTGTTCCAAAGATGGAACTAAAAAGAATGACATCTCCTTAGTTGTTCCCTTATAAGTGACGTTAGTCACAACTTCGCCGACAATCGGTTGTGGCTGCCCGCTGGCAGTCTTAACGTTCGACACGAACGTTTTAAATGGAATACCTGCGGTATCTACTAATTCCAAGCATCCTGAGCCTAAGCAACTTATACTTGCGCCACTGTCTAGCAATCCTAGCATTGACCGTCCACCGATGGATACACTAGCATAAGGCCTAGGATCCTCAGCGCTACAAAGGCTAGTTGCGCTGATAGCTCTATGTACATTTCGTTTGTTTTTGAATCGCTCTCGAAGCTTGAGGATACGTTTCGATGGCTTGGGATTAAAGATACGAGTGCGTGCTTCGTAATAATTTTGCAATCGCTCGTGTAGGGATTTTAATTTTATTTGTTTAGGAAGATTAGTCATTTGGAAATCTGGTCTTTTTAAGATAGATATATTTGCGACATCAGATTGTAGATCTGATGAAAATTGTACGTCAGGTTGGTTTTGAAAGTCAGGTAGTTTATTAAAGTCAGGTAAATTGCTAATAGAACATTCATGAATTAATTGCTCTCCGGGTTGTTTCTGGGTGGGCCAATCTCCCCGGTGTTCGGATTGCCCCGGTTCCGGTTTCCCGAACATCGGTGACACTGAGCAGTTGTAGTGTTCTCTAAGCCACACTTATAACAAAAGAGATTGCGTTGTGGACTATTGCACTCTACAAATGAATGACCATTCTGTTTGCAATTCCAACATGTGTATGCACTTTGATCACGTTTTGTTTTTGGAACAGTTAGAGCATCTACCTCAAGTAAATCTTCTGCAACATCCAATTCATTTACCTGCCTACGAAAATGTTGTTGTTGCGCGAACCCTTTGGTACGTATACCATCGGTTTGGTTCACATATTTCTCGATGGTTCTACAGACATAAATCATCTCCGGTAAACTATTTGTACTGAATGTTATCAGTAATTCGCCTATACGAGGCTTAACATTCTGCTTGAGCAAATCAATGAGCTGTCTAGGAGATTTCGGTATATGAAGGCGGGTGTTAATTTGCTGGATGGCATTATAAAAATCATCGAAACTCTCATGTGGTCCTTGTCTTCTGTCAAACATTCGCCGAGAGAGTTCGGAGTCCGTTTCCAATGTTCTAAACTGCTCAAACAGAGCAATCTGAAAAGTATCCCAATTAGCTCTTGGGTTTGCTTTGAGGTACATCCAGTACCATCTCTCCACTGGGCCTGTGACGAAAAGATGAAAGTGACGATATATATCGTCCCAAGTTGCACTATAGCATTCTTTGAGTCTGTGCAAACGAAAAATAAAGTCGTCAACCGTCATGTGTTGGTTGTCGAACTTCAACCCCCATTTCTGAAACTCTAACGTTCTATTACCAGTACACGAGTGTGTAACACGTTCACTTGGAACTTCGGAGTCAAAATTGAGTGCATTCAATTGATTTATGACATTTTGAACATTATCGGTGACCTGATTAGGACTAGATCTAACTTGATTTGACTGATTATTTTGTGCACCGTGACCTTCCGGATTGGCATCAACATTTCTATGTACAGTGCTCTGCTGAGGTTGTCGACGATTGACATCATAATCAGCCGTATTATTCTGCATAGGGGTAGTTCCACTGAGTATTTCGCGTACAGTATCCGCTACTTCTTGCCGAATAATCTGCCTTTCCCTTTCAAAATCTAACAGACGGTTGCGTAAATCCGCTGATCTTCCAAGTCCAATAGAAGCGTTCACTACTTCTTGGATATATTGTGTTAAGCTTTCATTTCGGGGACGAGAAAGACTAGGGTTTTCAGGCTGATTTGGTGGAATCGGATGGTGGTGGTTTTCATTGGAAATACTGGGAATATCGGGTTGCCTATTCGAACAATGAGCCTGTTCTTCGATTACATTATTACGAGGTGTAAATTCAAGTGACTGACGAGATGACATTGCACTTTCATTTCCCTGGTCAGGTTGTCGGTTTGGATGCTGATCTTGGTTCTCAGATAAGTTTTCTGGTCTCGAACCAGGTGTCTGATGGAACGAGATCCCACTTGCATTTCTTCCTGACCTATTACCCTGCTGATTGCGACTGCCTCGCAAATAATGTGGATTTGGCCTTTTTGGTGGCATTTTAAAGTATTTAGATATGATTTGAAAAGATATTATTACTTACTATTCTAGATATTTAAGAAATTCAAAAGGGGTATAAATTGTGTTTGTTTTATTTTGGTTTGGTTGGTTTTGTATAATACGATAAGTGTCTGGGTTTGTGCAATGTTGTGTAAAGTAAATACATCGATGGTAAGGATTTTTATTTTGTATATAACACTTTACTTAAGCTGATAAAAGATATTTTGTTTTTCAAAGTAGCTAATAGATACAAGAAGAATAAAGTGATATGAACGCTATCTACAGAATTTGGTTAAACACTACCAACAATTCCAGGTCGTTGGAACACTATTCCCTTAAATATCTCTTGATACATTCACATCATGATAGATATGCATAGTACAAAGGTCGTAGTGAGGATAGCAAAACAAGAAAAAAAAATGAAAATATACTTCAGGTTGACTATCCTCAGGTCTAGCTTTGAAGATGTAAAAAAAACGTTATTTAAATTTGAAAAACAAATGTGTACAAGAAAATGGTTCGTCGAATCCAATTGGATTTAAAAAAAAAAGATATTGTAAATCGTCTCGATTGTATAGCAGCGGTAGTTAACTGACAAAAGTCCAGGCGCAACAGACGGAGTGGTGATTTCTTGCGAATCGAAACTCCCGGTCGTCTGAAGAACATCATCAGTAACTAGACTCACTTTTAATAGAGGTATATAGTTAGATGGTAACAACTATAAACTGAATCGTAATCCATTCGGGCCCCACGTTGGGCGCCACCTGTATGATTGTTATTGTTGTTGGATATGAGTGTTGTTGTTTCTTTGAATGCTGACTTTTTCTGGGCACTAGCAAGTGGGTGCTTAGTGGGGATTGGGGGATGAAATCAGTACCTCACTTTTACCTCACTGTGACGATGGAATTTGACTCGATTTCGAGTTTAAAGCGTAGAGCAGCGGCTTCCTCCCTTCACTCGGAATTGTGGTAGATTGGGCGATCGCTGATGATTACGTATATGGCAGCTTGTTATCGCTCTGCACGGATGATCGTGGATACTGATGATACTGGTTTTCGCGTATCGCTCGCTTACCAAGTGAAATACCGGGGAGAGGCCACTACTCTATTTTTTTGGGTGGTAAGGGGGGTACGATTTGCAACTCGCTGAAGCTCCTGTCGGTGACGTTTTGCTCTCGTAGGCTAGGTGTTGGGCCAAAGAAATCTGCACGTGGACTGACGTGGACGCAGTACTCTTTAATGTCCCACACTATAGTGCCTAGCGGAGAAAGACGTTCAATTTTCTGTCACTGGAATCTGCCGTGTTAGTTTTTGCTTGAAAGATTAAGCAATTCGCTTATACTTTAAGTTTTAATTGTTTAACACAAAAAACTATTATTTGACTAAACACGGAGTTATTTTAAGGCGAAATATGAAGCCTTAGCACGCGATGAACCGTCGTCTTTGGTGTCCAGAAAAAGAAGAGAATGTGTCTTCTTGCGAGAAGATTGAAGTAGCCATCCTCAAAAAAAATAACGAAGAGGGCGCCGTTTCCGCCTTTTAAGTAAACGAAAGGACTCAGCTGTTTTGTGACAGAATTCCATTTGGTTTGGGTCTTAACTTTGATCAAAACAGAGACAGGGTGTTACTTAAGAGGAACTATTAATATTTTTGTTCTATTGTCAATTATATTTTTATTTTATTTTTCCTTTTTGATGCAGAGTCCCCTACAGATATAGACGACGTATTCTTACCCGGGGCCTGTAACACAACGCGACAAGTAGTTGTAGGACAAGAGTGAATTTCGACAACTTGTACAAAATTGCGTAACACAAAACGACAAGTCCGCAAACACTTCGACAATTGTCGCGAGGAAAGATGATAAGTGGGAAAATAATATATAACTTCCCTCTTTCTATAACTGTTTTGTGTGATTTCCCTTTTTTTTTTTGTAAAACACTCCAACTCCCTTTATATTAGCTTTTGTAATATGTTAAGCTCAAAACCACTCAGAAAAAGATAAAAGATTAAACCACTTCCTTTGACAATCGTACAGAATTTTTTTATTTTTCTCACCAAAAAAATTGGACATTAAATGTCATTAAAAAGTGACAAAAAAAAAACATTTGTTCATTTTGACACATTTCATTACAGGGTATTTACATGGGCAAAAAAAATACAATTACGATTGAATCAAATTGAAACAATAAATTATTTCAATTAAAACTTTTTAAACAATATTATATTAATTTACTCCAACAATAACAAGACACGAAAAGTGTCAAGAAACACTTGTAGAACTGTGGTTCAATGAGGACAGGTGATTTTAATGTTGTCAAAAGCTGACAAGTGTATACCTAATGCCTAACATTTATTTTGTGTAACTGACGTATTAATTGTAATGTTATCTCCTTATTTAGTTAGTACTTACAATTGCGACTTTCTTATCATTTTGCCAAAATATGTCCCTTATACAGGGTGTTCCAGATAAGCGGTTTAATCCTTTAAGGGGAGATTCCTAAAGTTCCGACGAACAAAAAAAATGTAAGGAAGGGGAGGGGGTGGTCTATTCTCACCATATTTCCCGTTATACTTAAACTATTATAGGTACAAAAACTGTTTTGTACATTTTGAAAAGACAATTTAGTTGCGCATACACAACTCTTAAGCCCTTTGGGTACATCTGTGCAAATACAAAAAATGTTTGGCTCCTTAAACTCAAAATTTTGAAAATTTGTTGTTACATTTTGCCATCTTAAACTGTGTTAAACGCTTGTCGAAGAACGCCGACAAGTCAAAGAAATTTAATTCTTTTGACAAGTGCAACGTTTTACGTTCTGTTACAGAATTAATTTTTACTTGTCGTAATTATGTAGATAAGTGAGTTTAGACTTGTCGACTTGTCATGTTGCGCTATAGCTTCTGGTGGAATTGGTGAAGAGACAATGATAGCATTTTTTTAAAGTTGGGTTGGGTACAATATGTAACTTCGACTTGGGGATTTTAGCATCAGTAACCTTTGCTTCTGTCATGGATGAAATCGCAGAAAGAGCTCTGATTAAATTGAACACTTGGATCACAGTTTGGTGTTGATTGAGGTAAAACTGTTGAAAGTTAAGAAGATCCAAATTACTCCTTTTCAATGATGTACCAAATATTCTAAATCTGCAACTAACCTCGAATCTTAAAATCGGTTCATGTGGTGCTCCGACTACAGCAAAACTATTAAGAAAATGTTATAGGATGTAGGTACAACCTCTGAACTTGTTGAGTAGTGCAAAACAGAAATTAGTCGGGCAACCAATTAGTTCAGGCTTACCCTCCTTTGGGTTCCACCTTCCATCTCTTCCTAGGTAGACAAACCATTTTGTTCCTGGAAATTCGGTTTATTTAGTTCCGCATTGTTTACAAATTGTTTTACAGAAAAATTAATGGTTGTAGTACTTGTCAAATTTGATACGAAAAAAATGTGTAAATCGTTGTATTCTGTCAGGCAATTTATGTCAAAACTTAAATTTTATGTCAATTGAAAATGAGTAGGTGCCTATTTTACAAATAAAACAGACGACAACATTCTTTTGTAAGGTTATTTCGAATATACATATATTTATAAATTATTAAGGCAGACTCGGCGTGTCGGCGTAGTGGCTCAGTGGTTAGTGTACTGGAAAACTGAACGGAAGGTCATTTTCAGCCACCAGAATAAAAAAAATTGTTTCTATTTTGATTCGGAAGCCATTGATCAGTAAGATTGCAGACGACATAGCTATCAGAGGTAGATTCGAAGACACAATCTCGAATCGTCTCCAGAGGGCTTTAAACCTAGTTGCTGAATGGTGCACAAAAGTTGGCCTCAAAGTGAATCCCAAAAAAAAACACCATAGTTGCATTCACCAAGAGAAGAAAGCGAGAAAGACTTAGAAATGCTACACGCTTTGGCGAAATAATAGAGTTCTCAATGGAAGTCAAATACCTAGGAATAACACTGGACGAACATGGAACTCTCACCCTACCAAAACTATTGACAAAGCAAGGTTGTCCTTATGGACCAGCAAAAGTCTACTCGGTAAAAACTGGGGACTTAACCCCAAAATGACAATGTGGATGTATACGGCAATAACAACACCTATAATCACGTATATTCAGTCGCCGTATGGTGGTACAAAGCAACGCAGAGGTTAACACAAGCTAAACTCAACAAAATACAGAGATTAGCATGTGTCTGTGCAACTGGAGCAATGAAAACTACGCCAACAGCTGCACTTGAAGTTATTATAAACATCCCACCACTTTATCTAGAACTCATGAAAGAAGAAATGGTTAACGCCAATATGCTCATCACAGAAGATGAATCAAATTCCAACATAGTCCACACTGATATCCTGTACAAGAAGTCAGACAAAATGAACTACTGGGAATACATTTGACAGACAAATGTCTACCACGCTATAACTTCCGACACAGCTTTGAGGTTACATACCCAGACCGTCTAAACTGGGAACAAAACAAACCAATATTTGTCAACGATTCACTCATATGGTATACAGATGGACCCAAAACAAATGAAGGAGTTGGAGCCGGAGTATACGGTCCGTGCACTAAAACGTCCCTATTCGCTAGTATGGATATAAGCAGTTCCGTATATCAGGCCGAAATACATGCAATAGAACTCTCCATTTGAGAGAATCTAAACAGAGCTATAACAAATAAGAACATTTACATTCTCTCTAATAGCTGGGCAGCTCTACTTGCCATTGACGCCTTTGAAATAACATCAAAACTGGTCTGGCATACTGCCTCCAAATCCTGCAAATACTGGCCACCACAAACAAGGTTCACCTGATCTGTGTGCCAGGGCACAGTGGTCAAGGTCATGAAGGCAACGAAAAAGCTGACGAATTCAAAAAAATCCGCATTCCAATTCATGATGCCAAGACCATTCTGCGGGCTACCAATCAACACTTGGCGTATTTTTTTGGGAAGTGAGTATAACATAACCAAAAGTGAGTATAACAATTTTGCATGTAAAACCAAAAGTGAGTATAACAAAACCAAAAGTGAGTATAACAATTTTGCATGTAAAACCAAAAGTGAGTATAACAAAACCAAAAGTGAGTATACAAGTTTTGCATGTAAAAGTAAAAGTGAGCTAGCTATAGATTCTCAAAAAAATACGCCTACTATAAAGAGTAGTGTGAAAACCTGGCTGAACGAAATGAAGCTCCATCTGGAGGAAGGAAACAGGCTAGCCACAAATTTCATGGCCAACAGTTTCCACAAAAAAAACAAAACAACTACTACAATTAAGTAGAAATCAGATTCGATTGGTCACAGGTTTCCTTACAGGGTACCGAGCGTCGTGTTGACCATGTTGACCACCTGCAGACTATGCAACGAAGACGCAGAAACAGCAGAGCACATATTATGTCAACGTTATCTACGTAAACTCTACATCGAAGCAGCAGACATACCTGTCAGCACACCCAAGAGCTAGCCGCTTTTATAACAAACTGCGGCATCATGGATGACCTATAAATGGAGGACATCACAATAGACCCACTTGTGGCCGCAGTGATATAGGATTTAACATACCACCTCCCCCTACAATCTCCAAGATTGTAAGTAAATCAAACATGTCTTTTTAAATACAAATTTAGAAGAAAAAAATGTCCACAATGCCAACTGTCAACTGTCACGAAAGTCTGACAAACATCCGAGAGTGGGGAGCCGGAGATAATATAAAAATGTTGGTCCCCTCCATTCGTCCAAAAAATGCAAATTTTGACAAGCGAATTGTTTTTATTAATACTTTAAATAGGTACAGAGTTTTGATTGATTTTGACCCCTTCAATAAGTGTACAATGTCAAATGACAATGACAGCTGAAAAATATCAACAGTTGGCATACCTTCTGGAAATGACAACTCAGGAATTCATTATAAACCAAAATTTATTACAAAAGCGGGAAAGTGTTTAATGGCCAGGGCTTTCATTTTTTTATTAAATATCACCCGCAGTTTCAACTTCAAATGAGACAAATTAAAAAAGTTCGATACCAATAAATACTTTGGTTCATCGTTCTGGTCACTTTCAACTAATGTTTCTGAAATGCACCATTATCTGTTCAACTCAGTAAGGGACTTCCTATAATAAACCATATACCTACCTAACCAAACTAAAGTGACAGCTGTCACAAACGAATTAGGAGAGAACAACGTCGTGCACTGTCAAAAAGATAATGATATTCCTTCAGGACTGAAACTAACTAATACACGTAGGTAGGTAGGTACTAGACATCCGTAATAAACTGTCATGTCAGTTTCAGTTCTGTAATCCATGATAAAGCCGAAAAACAAAAGGAAAACAAAGAAGCACCTTCTCGTAAACAAAACACTCCTCTCACAGTCACAACTTGCCTTAAGTTGAACACCGTAACCAGTGGTGGTGGGTAAAACGTACATAAATTTACGGCCTGCACAGTAATTTCACTTTATCCACAGTTAAATGAAAATCATATATAAACAGAAATAATAAAAAAAATACCAACTTTGCAATTAATCCTTTTCTGTTGAGGGAAAATTCAAACAACGGAACAAATAAATCCAATCCTAGGTAGCGCCTGGGCCAACTGTAACTGGAATGATTAGTCGAGGTTTGTTTGAGTGCACATCTCTATTTGCCCAAACACACACTTGTACTACCGGTAAACTTTCTCATATAGCTATACTATATAAATATTTGTATCACAAGAATGCGCTGCTTTGCTTTTATAAAACAAAAAACAACTTTTCACTTGATTCCTTTCTTTGAACACACGAACTCGGAATAGGAATTTTGGTTTAATCACACGCGATTCTCTTTTTTTTATCGAGAAGAAGGATGCCACAAAGTGAAAAAAAGGATATGCCAACTTATCACAATTTAATTTTATTTACTAACAAAAATAAAAATAAAAATAAAAACAAAACACAATTCAAGGTTTTGATGGTGATTTTGGCTCCGCGGAAAGTCGCGCTAAGTTTACATGAAAATTGCTGCTGCTCCTGTTTTTCGGGTTTTTTTTTAATCGCGTTAACCCACCTCCGCACTCACTTGCAAAAATAGTCGTGTGTTGTTGTAGTTGTACACCTATCGTGGAAAATGCAAGGAAAAACTCGTTTGTGACAACATTACTACTCCCATGAATGAAACTTTCAAATGTGCCTTACAACGCGACGACAAAAATATTTGACGGACGACAACGACGCGGCGACTACACGAGACGAGATGATGTTGAAAACATTTGGCATACAGTCACTACACGACGGCAACGTTATCGCAGTTCGAAGGTGAATTCGTAACTGAAACTCAATGGAAGGAAAACGAAACCAGTAAGAAAATATATCTTCATATCATCTGTTTAGCTCTGGCAATAGTCGCATTCCTCAGATACATTCACCACGACACAACCTATGTTCAACTTCACCTTTCACCATAGTTATTGTCATTTTTCTCTTAGGCAACCACCAACCACTGCATTAACAAATAAATGTTTATATTCTCTTTGGACGTCAAATTTGACAGCGATTTTCAAATTCTAGTACAAGAATGTCTAATAAATGCCTAGATCTTATATTTTAGGTTATGGTTAATAGACTGCTGTTTCAAATTGATGGCGGTTATGGCAAGACAATCACTTGTCGAGTAAACAATCGACCGTTACATTTGAACAGATTTCAAAAAAATCCTATATTAACCATACCACTGGTTAGTCTCTTTTCTAAGAGAGTGAATGTATGTAAATGTAATTTCGAAATAAACTATTTACAGTGGACCTAAGTTGGACAAAACGATGCTCTAAACTGGAACATAAAATGTTTACATTGGCTAGGTGTCAATTAGGCTAAATAATTATGCTTGGATAATTTTCTGACACTTATAAAAATGTTGAAAGAAAAGTTCACCAAACTCCAATCTTAAAACAGAGGTTTATCGAATTTTACGCTATTAATTAATTGAAATTCTCTGTTTTATTTCCTCTTCAACATTCCAGGTAAAAACTCAAGCAAACGTCAACAAATTAGTCTATAGGATAATTTATTATCTTGCTCCCGTAGCGAAATAATTTTTTGATAATTCGTTTTACATCACGAATCACGATAGTGTTAGAAAATTATCCGAGGATAATTATTTAGCCCAATTGACACACGGCGTTAATGTCTGTTTCACATTGACCATAGTGTGGACGTAGATTGTGCTAGATTAAGCGCACTTGGCTAACCCTGCATCGTTTTGTACAGCACTGAGCTCTCGCACTGACAATAAAAACCAGTGTTCGAGGTAATTATTGGGGCGCACCTTAGTTGAGCGGGCACTGAGCTGACCCTACCCTAACTATTTAGTCAGCTTCGTCGTTTGAACTCTTAATTTTGTGAACTAATGTTTTGTGTTTTTCAATATTAAATTATTTATTAAAATCAGTTGAATGACACCACTGCAGAAATCGAAATCAAACGAAGAGTTACAATTGTCAACCGCTGTTTCAATGGCCTAAGAATGCAACTGACTAGTAAGGTCTTGTCAAGAGACACTAAGGAGACCATATAAGACCCTCATCATCCCAGTCCTGCTCTATAGCGCAGAAGCATGGACGTTGTCAAAAGCGGATGAAGATCTCCTTGGGCGCTTCGAACGCAAAATTCTTCGAGTGATTTTCTGTTCCGTTTGCGTTGACGGGCTTTGAAGGAGGAGATATTACAGCGAACTCTACGAGCTGTACAGCATCATCGACCTGGTCAGAAAAGTACTTATATCAGTCGTCTAAGATGGCTAGGATATGTGGAGCGAATGGACACCAACGCTCCGGCCGGAAGAGTCTTCGATTCCAACCCGGAAGCACAACGCAGTAGAGGAAGACCTCGCCTTATAGTCATTTTACACTTAGCCGGCTACCGGTTACCTGGCCCGGTTAGCCGGTTTTCTCAAAAAATAAGTATGTTTTCACACGCACCCGGCAGACAGAAATTTATAAAATGCGAATTTTGTTCCACTCATGGTTACCGTAGGCGCAGTGGTTAGTGTGCTGGACTACTGTGCGAGGGGTCTCAGGTTCGATCCCCGGAAAAACACAAATTACATCTTAAATCTTAAGGCTTTTTCTATTGCTCCACCTCTCGCGAACGTCTGACAAACATCCGAGAGTATAACTGTCCCGAAAAAGCTTCTCAATTCAGCCGTTCGGACCCGGCATAAAATTGTAGGTCCCTTCCATTCGTCCCAAAAATAAAAAACTCACACAACACGAATGGTTGTGAGAAGCTAGGCCTAGGGTGTCTACCGCCTGATCTATTTTCGTTTTGCTAAAAAGGGAGAGAAACTTCGGTTTCACAAATTTCGATTTAAGTCTTAGGTAAGTGTGTATAGAAGTTGATCGATTTATCACAGAGACATCATATTCTTCTCAAAATGACCTACTACCTAGTATAGGAATGGTCACTTGGAAGTTTTTGTCCTACTATAACGAATTCAGTGCAGTTTATATTTCTTGAGAGAATCCTAAATTGTTTTTTGGATCAATGACCTAACATGTTTATCTTGAGGTTTCTTTCAGCTGCTCAGCCACCCTTTTGTCTGCCAAACATATCAAGAGGCTTAAGATCAATCAGAATGTCTAGTTCGAAGGACGGATTTGTCCGAAGTACTAAACTGATTGTTGCTAAGCTTATCACTGTGGATTATTAAATGCAATCTACCAGAGAATCCCACCGTACATAAACGTATATAGTCAGTGGGTTTACGGGCCCCATAACAGCTAGATTTATTTTAAATTTATGTCAAAAAGTCAAAAGTGCTTCTGTAATTTTTTTCAACTACATACTTCTTTATTTAAGGCTTCAACCTTAACGTTCTTCGTTGACTTCGTTAGAAAGTGCCAATTGTTAGAGGAAAGATATGCATGAAATTTTGTATTTCCTAAAGAAGGCCAATATTAAGTTTTGTAGGTGACAAAAATCCATTGCTTTTGCACATCAATTGTGCTTCCATATAAATAATGAATTTAACACAAAATTCGAGAGAAGGAAGATATAGGATGGTACCTTTTGGCGTTCCTCTATACTGGCCGGTCTTAGCAGTTTTTA
This sequence comes from Cheilosia soror, assembly GCA_949372485.1. Taxonomy (NCBI): domain Eukaryota; kingdom Metazoa; phylum Arthropoda; class Insecta; order Diptera; family Syrphidae; genus Cheilosia; species Cheilosia soror. Next base: position 75,502,011 of record OX443561.1, on the reverse strand, counting down.
GTTGATGATTAGCTCAGTTGATTACATATTTGTTAGCTCACCAAGTGAACTGAACTATATTTCTTCAGAGTTAAAAGTGCATTTGTATTGAATTGGTATAAACGTCTAAAAATGCAACCAATGTATACTACTTATGGTGAAGGGGATACACCATGGTAAATCGGTAAAAAGTTTAACACGCAGCGTATTCAGAGCAGTGATGTTTCGATTCGTCTTTTTTGGCACAAAAGAGTGTGAATTGTATTGTCTATAAGATTAAAAGGCGGACACTTGTTTCATCCTCTTTGCTTGACAGAAAAGTTTTCTGCAACATTCAATTAAAGATTAGTGCTAGGTATTGTGTTGAGAATCTGTCTAGAAATTTATAATCAAATCAAATGCCATATTTTTCATTGCCAATTTTGGAATATACTCACTTCCTTTTTTGCGCCTTCCTTAAGATGCAATGTCTTTTTCTTTTCTTTTTTTTACCACCGTAGGTTTCATAAAATACGTAAGCAAAATACAGCTTGACTGGTTTCTTTATACGTACAATTTAAATACAATATTAAGCCAGATTTTGTGTTCGAAATTAAGGGCATACAAGGGGTATGTCTACGGTATAAGCAAGAGGCGTAGGTACTACCTTCAAACTAGTTGATTTTACGTTAAACTTATTTTACGATAACTTTGATGAATATTCGACTTCTCTTCATGGACCTTCGCAAATAGTAGTCTCAAATTTATCAGAAAAGATACAAGCTTAATATTTGCGACGGTCTCAGCTCGATTTTTAGATGTATATTTTAATTTAATGGATCCTTCTAAGTACCTATGTTTAGCCCAAGTCGGACAATGTATTTACTTGCAAATAACACATATTTCGAACTGGATATTCATCTTTTCATCGATCCAGCCCGACCGGCAGCATTGGGAAGACAATACTATTATTGACGAAAACATACTAGAAATAAACACAAACGGGTCTAAGACAGTCGGAGAAGTTAGAAGTACTATGTAATAGGAAGACATTTCTTGAGACTAGGCGTGGTTGCTAATGATTTCCGTCGCAGTTGCATGGATGAGGAGAAGCAGGAAACGCCTTTCCACTTACTATATAACTGTCCGGAGCTATCCTAACTTTATGAGGGATCTTGCGGATATTGGCGTTTGGCGAATCAGATATCAGCAAAATACGGAAATTCCTATAAAATTTAAAATGGCTTCCATACTAGCGGGCATAACAGACTCTGGACCTAATTTGGTCTGAGTGAATTATACCGAATGTGTTGGATAATTGCCATCTAACCTAACCTAACCTACTTGAAACTTAGTAATAGTGCTCTGCAATGTCAATTGTTGTGAATCACGTATCTCAGCAATTTTCAAAATGGTTTATGATGAAAAATGTTTACCTACCCAAACTGGAAAATGAAAAAAAGGCCGCAAAATATGAAATATCCTTCAATTCCTAGCAAATCATTTTTATATCCTCCACCAGGAAGGCATATTCATTTTGTCATTACATTTCTAACGCCGAGAAGGATTCTCCGGAGACCCTATAAAATATATATATTCTGAATCAGGATCACATTCTTAATCGATTTAGCCATGTCCGTCTGTCCGTCTGTTGAAAACACCCTATCGTCCAAACAAATTGACTTAGGTGAATGAGTAGTCAAGTAGTTCTGGTACCTACTTCTCACACAAAACCAACATTAGACACATGCGTGCCTGTAAGCATCAAAGCATCGGCCAGGCCGATGAAAACACTTTTACTTTTGTTTTTTTTCTTCTTGATTTTTCGTATAATTTTTTAGGACAATTTTTTTTTTTGGTTAACATGTTATGCAGCCATCTGTAAACAAAGCCATGGGTGACTTCTAGTTTCAAATAAAATACTAGTATGCATTTTTCGAACCAAACCACCCTGTAATTGAAATCCTCTGCTCTAAGAGCATGACATTTTTTTTTTTCAGTTTCAGTTGCTTTGATTTGGTATTGGTTCTCTTCATGTTGACGTTCACTGAAGAGGATGAACAAAGAGCAAAGTGGATGAGAAGAAAAGCATTATTTATGTCTAAGAGAAGCGAATACTCAAAACATTTTTCACCACACTATCAATGAATCCGAATCCGCCTCCACCGCGGTCAGGCCGCACTTTTATATTCCATTCCAACAAAATTAATAGAAATAAAACAAGAAAAACTCTTAATTCGGGCCTTGGGCCTCGGGCCTACTCCAACATGAAATTCCTGGAGTTAGCATTCCTTTCGTCGCAGGAGGAGACGGCGACAACCGACAACCGACAACAAAATATATAAATTTGTTTGTTGTTCCTTGTTTTCCTTTTGATTTCGTTTCTGTTAAGGGACGTACTAGTTATGGGTATTTTTTTTTTTTTTTTTTGGTTCCTGGTTTCGTTTGTGGTATTTATAGCCCGACGCTCCTTCTTTTCATTTTTTGTCTATTTTACATAAAATCGAGGAAAAGTGGTGACTGAGTAATAAAACCAAAAAAAAAAACCTACTGGACAAGGTTCGGCAAAAAAAAAAATAAAGAAATATATTTAAACCTAGTGTGGAAATGAAGTGTGTATAGCGTATCTGGGAGATATGTATTTAACAGCACGATAAGGAATCTTATTAGTTGGATTTATATTTATCTTAGGGAGTATAAGATGAAAACCTTTTCCTTGTCGCAGTGTTTACGAAAAGTAGACAATTTTTGGACATGGATCCCATTATCACTGGGGGTAGGAGGGAGGACCTGTTCCTGAGTTTAAAAATTGGTGTGCGTATAATGGACATAGAGCGTTAGGAAATATACCTACCTATCTTCTTTTTTTTGTACAGTGGAAATGGAAATGAAGAAGGTAAATTTTTTTTTCTGAAGGCCGATGGAATCTCACTTTTCCTTTTTAATGATTTTAGATATCAATAAATTTTTTGGAAGGCCGAAGGGGACAGAAATATATTTTTTTCTATTCTGTGACTTGACAGATCTGAAGTTGGAGATAGTGGTTGCCCAAAATATTCTTAAGATTGCGTATCCCCATAAATGATTATTCACCTTTTGCGGTTTTGGTATTTGGGTCTAATTTTCATATTTGACATTTGTCTGGGATTGACATCTAGGTCACAGCTCTCCGTACAGGTAACCAATATACGAAAGAAATTAATTGCGGTTAGATTGACATTGTGTGAATTTAGTCGGAAATTGACCTCATTTTTCGACCCCGGAGGTGGTTGTTTAGGATTTTATAACTTGGTCCAAAGTTTTTTGGACTATAGCCCTCTTAGTTTATTAAAATTGGCATTTTTTAAACTGTTTATTCTACAAAGGATCTTCAAATACCTTTTTATGAGCCATGAGGCACAGTTGATTTAAAATCTGTAGCTCCTTGCTAATATGTATTGGAAACTGTAGCAACAGGTGCTGAAAGAATATTTTCATTAAGTTGGTGGGCGCAGTAGCGCAGTGGTTAATGTGCTGGACTACTGTGCGAGGGGTCCTAGGTTCGATCCCCGGAAAAACACAAATTACATCTTAAGGTTTTTTCTACTGCTCCACCTCTCGCGAACGTCTCACAAACATCCGAGAGTATGACTGTCTTGAAAAAGCTTCTCAATTCAGCATTTCGGACTCAGCATAAAATTGTAGGTCCCTTCCATTCGTCCCAAAAAATAGAAACTCACACAAACGAATGGTTGCGAGAAGCTAGGCCTAGGGTGTCTACCGCCTGTTGCGCCACCTATTTATTATTTTTTTTTTTAAGTTGGCTTAGAATCTTGTTGACATGTCCAATCCTATACAGTCTTGCGAAGTGCGAGCCTAGTACAAGGTGGCGCAAAAGTCATCTCTTTCCGAAGATGCTATAATTTTTGACATTTGTGAAGTAAAAAGATACAAACTACACGTCAACAAGACATCAATCGCTATACTCCTAAAAAACACTGAATAATTGTAACGATTTTTTTTTACGGAATAATTCGTCGGTGGTGTTGGCGCAACGTGAATTTCGGCGCAAATTTCTTCCGACACCAACTGGGCAAACACTACGACCGACGCTTAGAAGAGTATGGGACAACACTAGATGCTGGCAGGGCAGGTCTGGCCGTTCCCGAAGCAACCGCAAGCTGTGTCTGAAGATGTCGCAGAGGACCCCGCCCGAAGTATCAACTAGACGACGCACGTGTCATAAAATTGGGCATCAATCGGCGGTATTTACAGAGAGTTTTGGCGAAGGGCTGTAAAATGTTCCCTCATAAAATGCAGACAATACCGCGGGCCAAAAGGCCACTGTGAACGGCGAGCGCTACAGAGCCATGCTCAATTTTCTACTTCCTTAATTGGATAAATTGGGACTGGAGAACATATAGATCCAGCAGAATGGAGCAATGGCGCATACTGCACGAGCCACAACCATAAGAGGGGTCGCCCAATCTCTCGTTTTGGATATTTGCATTGGCCGGCAAGATCGCCTGATTTAACCATTCCAGTCTAGTTTTTGTCAAGTTTTTTGAAGTCACGAGTCTATGTCAACAAACCGCAGACTCTTGAATTGCTCAAAGATAATATCAGTCAAGAATGGGAGGACTTATCGCCGGAAGTTCTGGCTTGAGTGATGGAAAATGCCATAAATCGGGCCCTATTGGTCATCAATTCTGGCGGCGCGGCGGCCACTTAACCGATATAATTTGCTCGACGTAATGAAAACAAACTTAAGACATCACATAAACACAATCCAAGAGCAGAACTAAAGATTTTCATTTTTAAACAAAAATTACAGTAAAAGAACATCGGGTGACAACCTATTACAATATGCAACATTTTATCAAAATTTGCACTTAAACTGCTCTTTTAGCTCTTTGGCAGGTGCCACGCCCACAACATGGCAAATGCTTCTTTGTACAGGCAACATACATCCATATTCGTAGCTAAGCTTCCAAAAGCCTCAAGACATTCCATTTTTGTCTGTCTTTTTGTTTGATAAAATTTCCCAAAGATATCCCTACATGTTTAAAACAGACAGTAAACATTCATTTGTCAAATTTTGCATCTGTAGCTTCAATAATTGCGAAGATAATAGCCCTTTTAGTTTATTTTTCAAAGATCCCGAATCCAAAGATGTAAAATTTAAGGTCTTTTGTATGGAAGGTGCCACCTCCTCTGATCAGAAACCTTTCGCTTACCTACCGCCTATTACCTTCTTCAAAGATCCACGGGTATTACAAAAACAAATATTCATGTATGTAGAATCGAATCAAGATTCTGGATATGTACAAAGGACAAACAGACAGAGAAAAGGAGACTTTGCATTAAATTTCATACATGTACTAGATGTTACAACAGATTTTTGTTGTTAACTTGAAAACGGCTCGACCGATTTGACTAGTTTTCTGTTCAAATATAAAATATTGACAATAGTTTAAGGATTTTTACGGAGCAAAACATTAGAAAAGTTGACCGGGTGATTGGTAAAAGGAGCGTGGCACCTCCCATACAAAGAAAGAGCATTCAAAATCCTATATCTCGAAACCCGCACTGAACCGATTGAGATAAATTTTTTAGACAATCTTAGGTATACGCCTGTAAGTGTCTTTAAAATGTCTGATAAAGGCGAATACTTTGCTAATTTATTAGCAATATTAGCTGATTTATCTATCGGCGAAAGTGATTCGGAAATAATAGAACTTCTTTTTGATGAAGTCAAACCACACATGCGAATATAATTGAACGCATGTGTCAAAAAAGGACGACAAATTTGACAACTTGACAATTAGCTGACAATTGGCTGAGTAAAAACTAGTAAGACTCTACTAACTAGTAAGCCGCTACCTTTTACGATTTTTTCGAGTTAAGGAACGCCATTGAGTAAAAATTTGTAAAATTTAAAAGTAAAGGAACGTAACTATTATGTATTCATTCATAACAAACAATAAGTAACAAAATAGTAACAACATGAAACACACCTGACAGCTGTTTCCCGCTCGAAATCTTGACAGAAGGTCAGTTCAGTATCACACCTCGGTGGAACGAAATGAGTCGCTTTACGCTTAAACAACGTTGGTAAATATTAAAAACTTATTTCCAAAGTGAGTGCTGTGTGTGTAGCCCAAACATTGCGTTTTTTGAAAAGAAGTTTTGGCTGAAATGAAGCACCCACCTGTCCCACCACGCCTGCTGTAGGCAAATTTATGCAAAAAGTTCGTGAAACTGGTATGCTAGTGGACCGTCGTTGTACGGTGCGCACAGACGAGAATGTGGCTGCTGTAGCCGAGAGTGTGAGACTCAAATCATGAACATCAACTCGCCATCGATCTCAACAGCTCAACGTCAACATTTCACGAACCAGCCTGAGGAGAACTCTGCACGAAGATCTCGGATTATTCGCTTACAAGGTCCAGTTGACTCAGCACTTGAAGGCGCACGACCATCCGCTTCGTTATCGCTTCGCAGTTTGGGCCTTAGAGCAGCTTCAATTAGACAACGATTTTGGGCGAAAAATCTACTTTCCTGACGAGGCGCATTTTCATCTCGGCGGCTACGTTAACAAACAAAATTGCCGCATCTGGGGCTCAGAAAACCCGCACGTTATTATCGAAAAGCCAATGCATCCACAGAGGGTGACAGTTTGGTGCGGATTGTGGAGTGGTGGCATCATTGGACCATTTTCCTTCGCAAATGAGGTCGGGAACAACGTTTCGGTCAACGGTGGGCAGAGCAATGTTAACCGCTTTTTCTTTTGAGGACATGGATTTGGACGACCTCTGGTTCATGCAGAATGCCCATGCCACAATCGATCTTTTGTACATTCCCAAATTGTGTTATCAGCCGTCGTGGCGATGTCAATTGGCCGCATCGGAGCTGCGATTTGACCCGTTTGGACTTTTTTTTTGTGGGGAACCGTGAAGGACCGATGTTATGCCAACCATTCGAAAGTGATTCAAGCACTTAAGGCCAATATCATCCAAGCAATCCGTGAGCTACAGCCCGAAACCATTAACAAGGTCTTGAAAAATTGCAGTGACAGAATGCGCTACTGCGAAGCCTGCCGAGGCAGCCACTTAAACGACGTTGTATTCCATAATTAATGGGAATATTTGCTTTTACTAATAAAGACATAGTCCTTGGAAAAAATTTAATTTTGTTCATTTTATTGCATTTTTAAAAAGAAACTTGTATTTGGCCCACCTTTACATGGTGTCTCATAATTCACGCAAAATGTAAAATTTTGATAGAAATTACAGATTTTTTATTAGAAAGCATCCATTTTTATTGATTCATGGAGTATACTTATACAGGTTGGGGTTATGTATGGAATAGGACATCGGATAAATGGCTGCCACGACTTTGCTGGCCAGTACGTACTCTTTTCTATGACCGTTTCCCATAAATGTGGCTGAATTTCATTAATACACTTCCCAATTTCCTTTTTCGAGGCGTTGGTGGTAATGGACTTGTTTGCATAGACCTTAGACTTCAAAAAATCCTAAAGACAAAAGTCCAATGGCGTTAAATCACAAGATCTGGATGGCCAATTCTGATCGATGATTTCCGATGAAGAATGGTTCGATAATGCCTCCAGCCCAAAATCCGCTTCAAACAGTGGGTACTCGTGGGTTTTTTTTAACCCCAAATGCGACAATTTTGATGATAACAAACCCATCAAGATGAAAATGATCTCATCACTGAAGATGATTTTGTTCGAAAAATCAGCATCCACTTGTTGTTGTTCCAAAATCCATTTAACGAACTCTTTTCGCGCTGCATGATCAGTAGTCTTCAGTTCTTGAGTCAATTGAATTTTGTAAGCATAAAGTTTCAAGTCGTTCGTGAGAATTCGCTGTAGCTTCTCGAAATGCCTAAATCTGTTTCCTGTTGAACGACTTGTGGCAGGACACCCAGAGTGATTAAGATCACTTATTGACCTAGTCCTCCTGAATTTTTCAATCATTCTCTTCACAGTTGATGGTTTTAAAACACTATGACGACGGCCAAATTTTGTTCGAAAATTGCCAACTGTAGCTGACAAACCTTCATTATTTTTTAAAATATAGCTCAACAATGAAAATGAAATGCGTTGTTCTGTCGTATAGCGCTGCATTTTTACTAACCCAGAAGTGTCAGCTGTCACATTGTTATATTTTATTTCCGTTGGCATCACTGTACGCTGCACCTACTATTAAATGGCGCAAAATTCAAATTTGCGCGAATTTTGCGACATTCTTTACATACATATACTAGCTTTTGCCCGCGGCTACGCTCGCGCAGTCCTCAGGGTTTGGTACACAGATATTCCTTCACAGTCAGTTAGTTCCCTCTTTTATATTTATATATCGCGCAGAAAACCTACCTAAGAAAGTGCCTAAGGAGAAGTTAGTATCTCTGAAAAATGAGTTTAATGCCCTATTGGAGAAAAAAATTCAAAGATTAGTTAGGTTAGTGAAGCGCTGGCATCTCAACATAGATCATACTTAGCAAATTGAGTCATAATCTATGGGACAAAACACATTTTTTTTTGCTGGCAAATACAGCGATATGATAAGCACCGTCTTTAGAATAGGGGGATCTTTTACCCCTTCATTATATTCCACGCCTTCCAGATCTTATTACACTCTTGCAACCAGAAAGATGCACCATTTTCTAGTAGTATGAGCCCATTCATACAGAATTCTGCTTGAATATCTTTGGAGTACGTACGCTGGAGTTAGATGAAGCGATAAGCATATTCAACGGCGAAAGATTTTGGGACGCATTACAAAGTTTAAAATTGATACGACGAACGGTTCGTGACTTAAGAAAAGGGCCACAAACTAAGTTTAAAGTCGATCGGATGAAAAATAAACTTTGACCCCCTCTTACCCCTTTAAGGGTGGAATTTCCAAAATCAAAGAAAACATTTTCTTTATTTCTCATAGAGAATATACAAACCGACAATCGGATGAAAAATAAAAATGTTCCCATACAAACTTCGACCCCCCCCCCTCTTTACCCCCTTAGGGGTTTTGAATTTCAAAAATTAGATAAAGAAGTTTTCTTTATTTCTCATAGAAAGTACACAAACCGAGTTTGAAGTCGATCTGATAAAAAATAAAAATTTTGCATACAAACTTTGACCCCCCTTTTACCCCTTTAAGGGTAGAATTTTGCAAAATCGGAGAAATTAGTTTACAAACTTTGACCCCCCTTTTTTACCCCTTTAGGGGTCGAATTTCAAAAAATCCTTCCTTAGTGGTTGTATACATCATAAAAAAAACCTCTGTACAAAATTTCACCTTTGTAGAGCAAATGGTTTAGGCTGGGCGTTGATCATCTGTCAGTCGGATACTTCATTTTTATATATATATATATGTTTATTTTTACTGCAAATCAATACAAATTTATAAATAGAGGTTCCCCCCCCCCCCCCCCAGAGTTTTGGCAAAAATTCTTTAACATTTTGTTCTTCAAAATAGGTAGTTTAAAAAAAGTTCATCGCTTGAAACTGAAACTCCCTTCAGCAATTTTGACAGTGGAATTATATTGAAAAGGGTTGATTATGAATACAGCGAATTTTTGTTTGAGTTTTTTTTTTATGGAAATAGTGGCCCGAAAACAGAGAATTTTTGAAAAGTCGTCGCCGGGTAGCCTGAGGTAAAAAAAAAATTGTCAAATGGCGACTAAAGTCTCTCATCAGTAACGCTGTTTCCCTGACTAGAAAATTTCGCAAATGTGGTTATAAATGTAAACCCTGGTTTTGAGTTTTATTTAAATTTTATTTTTATCATAGGTTGCGTTTAATGCGTCTTCATACAGACGGCCTGTGATTGATGTGTTGTTTTTATGTGGCGGTAATTAGCTCATTTATATTTTTTACATCAAATGTGATATGTGACTCAAGGGTAAGCTTACACATTTTTGAGATCCAATCAGTCTATACAAACCTTTTTTTTTCTGTACACAATTAATTCATCAACTACATTTACATATACATATCGTTCTACCCCATTCTCTCGGCAAATATACAGTCATTTCATTTGAGTTATAATATTATGTTAAGCACCCGCTTGTGACACGCACAATAACGTACATACTTAAATTGATAATTTTTCCATTAACTCACCTCTTGTGTGGCTGGCCCGGCCTAAAAGTAAAAAAAAAATCCAATTTATTACAATTTTCAGTGTTGGATCATAAATTTGCATGTAAAAATAATGAGTCACACACACACACATAGTGATACGGACATTTGTCCCAAGGATACAAATAAATCAAACTATTCAACTTTGCAATTAGCTCAAACAAACATCAGAGGTAAATACCTATATATATTTTTTTTTTTTTTGCACAAAAATATTACGTATCGGTTATAATAATTGGTATAGCGAATGACAACAAAACAAAAACAAATTAACTTGGGCTTAATTGCCCGTAAAATGTATAATTATTCTTACCAGAGATTACTGGAAAATTTGATTAAAAAAAAAAAACACCACCCCCATCGAGAGCAAAATCTATAAGGTCATGCATGCGGGGGGGCGCGCGTTAAAAGGCAATTTCAACCGCGACACTAGCTGGGGCGGTGTCTTCCCTTATTATATGAAATCCTGTTGAATTACTGTTAAGATTAGTTTCTTTATCCCCATAATGCAATCAGCAATTAGCAAGTGGCACACAATTAGGGGATAAGTGCGAGATGCTTCAGGGATGGCTTCTTACTTGGCGCGCGGTTTAAAGGGGATGGGGCCAGGGGTCGTCGTCATAATTTTGTCCGTGTTTAGAGTAAAAGGATTTAAATCCCTCAATGATACTTTGGCGGGGGATTAACAAGGATTTCACCTTTAACCGTGACATACGACATCGTCTCTCACATTGGTCATAATCGCAATAAATTTATGAACTCGCTTGTTGCTGCTGGGTCTGGGTGTGAAGTCGTACCTCATTAGAAGGACTTTTTCCAAAACCAGCGAGTGACTATACACAACACAACACAGCCCATGCCGTAGCATACCACACCACACCGCACGGTGATGATGATGATGGCCTTTATGTGTGAGTTAACGGCCAGGAAGCATGTTTACATTATGCTTAGCATATTCCCAATGGGGCATGTGTGTATACTCGACTCAGAGCTGAGAAAGGATTTCTTTGTGAACGCCTCGCACCGCAAAAAGGGACAATTGCATTAATCATACTTAACCTTAGCGTATTCACACAAAGTGTGTGTAGGTACTTGTGCGATGTAATCAGGCACATTGTTTGTGTATTATGTTGCGGTGTCTAACTTCTGAAATGGCTGTTATGTGGCTGTTTGTGTGTGTCTCTGATGTGCATTTAAATTGGGTTCCATCGAGTGCCGGGTAAGATAGTCGAAAGCTGCTGCTGACCTGCTAATATACACCCCGGCTTGTTTGTGGGACACTTAAGGGCTGTGGTGTGTGTGTGTGTGCTATTTCTGTCTTTAAGGAGTGTGTCGCTTTATTACCACTGGACTTGGCTTTTTAACGATCTGCGTGTAATGGTAATGAAAACAAGGTAATGCCATTACTTTGTTGTGCATAAAATGGGTAAACCTCTTCGAGGGTTGGTATGAGCATTATTAGCTTCGATTAAGATGGGATTGGCTACAGTTAACCGACCGCATCTTCAAGTTAATAACACCGACACGGTATAAATAACTGTAATTGAGCACTACAAACATGACACATCCACTACCTACCCCACTTGTTAATAGTATCTATATGAAAGAGGCGACGATCAAGAGTACCGCAATAATAATGCAGTGCGCCGAGAATAAATTCCAATGACATGATGACAGAGTACGCGGTCCACTTTTATTCTTTCAAATTAATATGCTAATGCCGCGCCACACCGGTGTGTGGCCAGTGTGCAAGCGCAGTGAAGAGGCACCTTTCATAAATCCATTTGTCCTGATTCATATCTGAAACATAATGACCTCAAGTTCTCCCCGACACATAAACGATAGACCAACTCCCTAAAACCGTAAAGGACCATCGAAGAAGGAGGGCAAGGAATGCCAAGCTAAAGGTGGTGGTAGCATAGACACACCTCTTTCCTAGATTCCAAAAGAAATGCTTTCAGCCACAAGCAGTGGCGGCTAAGGCTGCGGCGACGACATAGCTATGCTATGATTTGCATAGGTACAATTTTATGAGTGTAATGCTTGGAATCGAGGCGCAGCCGCCTGGGACTTGCACTGAGTTTCTTTAATGTGCTCCATGGAGCTGTGTGCCTATGTAGGAATTTCAATTAGCCGCTGTGTCTTCGTCGTCGCCGTCATCATCATCATCATCTTACACGGGAAAATATAGGTGTAGCCGGCACTGCACTCCTACTTTGTTGTTCAATATTTTATCTGCCGGATAAGGAGAAATGGATCTGGCCCAAAATTGACCCCCTCATGCAAGTTTGAAGGTTTGAACCAACAAAACAGGAAGTCAATGTGTCGGGGGAAGTCTTGGGGTTTCTCTTAATCCGCAAATACAAGAACGAGGGAGGGACAGGAACAGCAGACCGAAAAAGGAGTGCAGTCATTCGGTCACGCATCCGAAACGAAACAATTGAAACAATCAGTCAAAGCAACGTATTGTGCCCTAACCCTTATTCCATGTTAGCTACGTGTATCATATTTCACTTTGTATTTTGTATGGCATCCGTATATAAAGTATCGGCCGTTGAAAGGAATTCTTTATTCGCTGATGGGGGTAACGCAGAACTTGAAATGAATCCCCTTGTTATAGGGCGATTGTTCAATTGATGTACAGGCAGGCACAAATTAATTAAGTTGGAGTTTCGCTTTGTCGGACTTGGATGTTGGTTTTAAATTGAGTTCCCACTCCGAATTGGCTTCAAAATTCGTTGTTCACCATTAGTGGTCATGGTTTATGTTCAATTTCTTCTTTCGATTGATTTGACAGTGCGACAGTGTGAATGGTTGTCGCCCGCTGGGGCTTGAACGAAGCCACTCAAAGGCATTTTAGGTCTTAATAGAACGGTCTTCCTACTAACGTACTAGGGCACATTTTCCTTAAATTAAATTCAACCATAGGTAACCAATATTTTTGATAAATGCTCAGACAAGCTTTTCAAAACGTACGTAAAGAGTGATTTTGTAAGTGTTTGGTTTTTAAAATAAAGAAAAAAAATGAAAATTTGCAAAATTATTAGGATCGATAAATAAATTCCTGCCATTTACTTTTTGAATATTATTTCGTGTAAATGTTGACCGCGACTACGCTTCAAGTAGTCCATCCGGAATGGCCAATTTTGGCATACATTTTCCAACATGTCGACTGGTATCTCTCATCAATAACACGAGTTATGTTGTCTTCCAAGGCGGCAATTTGTATAGAAAAGAGAATTCACATATCCCCACAAAAATTAGTCCAGCGGCGCGTTAAACTGCAAGATCTAGGCAGCCAATTCACAGGTTTAAAATGTGAGATGAATTGCTCACCAAATTCGTCGCGCAATATGTCCATGGATTCGCGAGTTGTGTGGCATGTCGGGCCGTCCTGTTGAAACCGCATGTCGATCCAACCCAGCTCTTCCATTTTGGGCAAAAAAAAGTCCGAAATCATCGACCGAGAGCGAGCACCATTGACCGTTACGTTGTTGCCATTTTATTATCTTTGAAAAAATACGACCCAGTGATGCCACCACCACAGCAAATGGTACATTTTTGTGGATGCATTGGCAGTTCTTGCAATGCTTCTGGTTACTTAGCAGACCATATACGGCAATTTTGATTATTAATGTAGCCTGCTCAGTAGGACGATTATGACGACCATAAAATGGACGCAGGGCTCGAAACACTTTTTTTACTGAGCACGATTTTTGGTAAAAAAAAAAAAAAACAATAATTTGCAAACGTTTTTCAGGCAGACTTACGCCCATCCATGCGGTGAAATGGCAATGCTTACTGAACATTTTTTACTTTGACACGTGACACGAATAATGAACTGTCAAAAAAAAAACAGGCTGAAAAACCAAGCAGCAAAAAAATCACCCTTTATATGGAGGCTTTTTCTGATATCACACATTATTGCTCGAGCTTCAATCCGGACATACCTACAACAATTTTAGGCAGGTGGGTTTCATTTGGTTTGAGTCATTGTGTTATAAAATGAGGCCAAAAACACTCCCCGCTGGACGTGCTTTAACCGAGAATGCCACAACCTCCACACCTCTGTCTGAGTAAATCGATCCTTGGTTCACAAAAATGGCGCCCAACGCAGGGTCTGACATTAATGTATGCTATGGTCAAGCGACAGAGACAACTTAGACATAAGTAAGTGACGGCGCAGCATTTTCGTGTTTGCTCGCTTAAAGCTCGTCGAAAGGTTATGTGTTTATACCTTTTACCAATTAGCCTTTGTGGCCCCACGTTGGGCGCCCTTTTCGTGAGCTAGGTTCGATCCACAGAAGCAACTTGGTGTAAGGTGTGGAGGCGACAACACTGTCCGACGAGCTTTAGTTGAATATGGGAGTTGTCAAAGCAGATGAAACTTCCTTCTTCGGGTCATATTTCCTCCAATTTAAATCGATGAAGTATGAAGAAGATTTAACGATGAACTTTACGAACAACAGTTGGTAAGGTCAGGTGGAACGTAGGTATGGATAACAAAAAAATAGTCCAACAAGTTTTTGAATCTACCTCTTACAGTCAACACAGCAGAGGAAGACACCACCTTTGGTTGCGCGCGAACAATTGAAAAACACAGCAAAATTGGTTGGCATTCATACTGCTATCTTAAGTAGCTACAGAAAGTTCACTCATTCATTCATTTTTAATGACCCGCTTATCCATTAAGTGGGTCGCGACGCGAGTGTAGATTGCTCAAGTGGACCCTCAATAGCTCTCGATTCTCCGCTATCGACTCTAAATCATCAAGGGCCATCCCCATATGGGTAGAGAAAAGATTATGAACTTGATCTAACCATCTCATCCTTGGTCTACCTAGAGGGCGCCTGCCTGATGGTGCGGATTCCATAACACATGGTGGGATCCTGATCGAGGACATGCGTTTGACATCACCAAACCACCGAAGCATGGACCGCTTTGTCCAGAGAAGTAGCTCTTCACGTATTCTGGTATTTCTGGTGCGATCTCATCATTTCGGCAGCTTGTATCCGCGATCTTATTCTTACGGTCATTACCCAAACCTCATGACCATAGGTGCGAGTTGGAACAAACACCGAATTAAAGACTGACAGCTTAGCTTTGACCAAGCTGACAGAAAGTTCATTTCCCAGCAATTTTAAAAAGAACCCCAAAATCCTTAAATTTGCTATGAGCACAAACTTTACAAGATCTAACTTAAATTGGGTGCAGTGGCTCAGTGGTTAGTGTGCTGGACTACTGTGCTAGGGATCCCAGGTTCGATCGCCGGAAAAAGACAAATTACATATCTTAAGATTTTATCCACTTATTTATTTATTTTTTAACTTAAATTTCTAAATTTATTAAAAGCATGATTTTTCCTAAGCTATAATGGAAGCTTCACAATTACTGGACCATATTCTTCGATGCTACTTAAACGACACAGTATTAACGCCAACCTTGAGAAGTTCTTCAGAGCCATACAAAAAAATGATTAAGTGTAACATTTAAGGGTAAAAGACTAGGCCTTTTTGCAAACGACTTTTGCAGGGGCTGATGTAGATATGAATGAAGAAAAGGAGGAAACTATTCCTTATCTTCTTTGTTCCTGCCCAGCTCTTTTCCGTAGAAGGAAGCTTTACTTGGGGCCCTTCTATTACAACGACTTAGGTGATCTGACAAACACAGAGATCACAAGCTTCTTAAGCTTTATAAAGAGCTCAAAATAGTTCAACGAGTAGGAAGATCTCACATTACGTTATAGGTTAACGGGTTGGTAGAGCAGTGTGAACCGTACTGTCCCACACTTATAGGTCCTTGTGGACCCATTCAGATGCTCTTTTATGGGTTAGAGATGTTTAGCTTCGTGTTCCTCCTTCTTGTGATTACCCGACGCTGTCCAGCCATTCTGATATCCTCAGAAACCAAAAAACATCAGAAAGTGTGACATCAGAAAGTTTTTGTAAGTCATGAAAGTATAAACTTCCGAATGTTCTGTTCCTCAAGTGACAGAAACGCGGGCAGTGGCAGAGAAATTGAGGTGTGTCCTCATGGACCTCTTCGTCTCCGCAGTCTAGTCTACATAAATCGTCATCCTTAAGATTTAGTTTCATTGTATGGTTTGTTAGGAAGTTATTACAGGTTAGAACCCCTACCAACTTAGACAGCGATGACCTGTCAGACTGTAGGAGTGTGATGGTCCGGCCACTGTGTGTCGTATTTTTCCACCTGTTGTTATGGTTTCCATTCGAATGTTATTCTCCACTCGTTGTCTAAGATTATGAGATCTCACATGATGGGTTTTTCGTGGTATCACAATGGACCTTTGCTGGTTGGTTTAAGTGCGTTGGCGTTTCCTAGATAATAGCCACCTTCAACCAAACCAAACCAGCGTTCATAGAGCTTTGAGTAGATAGCATATAGCGAACAGAACCCATAACTAGTAAACGGTTGTTCCAGTTTAGATTGTCATTAAACACAAGTCCAAATTTCTAGCCACACGGACATATTTCTAGTTTTATTGGTGGAAAGTAAGATGCATTAAATTTCTGGCTAAGGATTGCTACGTATTGTTTTTCGCTTCAGTGGAGTCAACGGCCCACAAGGGTGGTATTTTATCGCCGCTGCAGATTCACCTTCATTTGACGGTGTCACCCGTTGCTGACGGCGCATTTGACTTTTAGTGAAGAAAATCCTAAATAATCTAGCAGCTGAAAAGAGTATGACCCAGCATGTCGAACGATTTTGAAAAATGCATTAACGCTAAGAATGTAGGGCAATTTGCGTCTATGGCCCTCAGAATGTTTTCGAAAACAAGAATAATAAAAACTGTGCAATTTTTGCAATACCCTAGTCTTAAGGACCATTCACATGGGAGCAAACAAACGAATTGATGAAAGGCGAACAATCCACTTTTAATAAATGCATAAATAGAAAATTTCACATTTTATTATTCCAAAAAAATTAATTATCCCATCAAAATGTATATTAAGAAAACATTTTTACAAACAGTTTAAATAACGAAATTTCGAATTCCAAACTTTTTGCCGCGAACGAAAACACCCTTGGCGCGAATTGTCAAAGTTTATTCGCAATCCACATAATTTAATTTGGGTTCCACAAACTAGCGAATAAAACATTCGTTCGAACTTAACTTCGAACTAGGCATTGCGGGTAGAAACTGATGGCTGAAATTCGCTAACTGCCGCGACCTAGAAAATTATCCAAAAGGGACTGTCAAAACTTGCGAATATTCGTTCGTTCGTAGGTAGTTGGTCGTTCTCATGTAATTGGTCCTTTATCTCTTACTCCTTCTAAATTCATTCGCATCCCTTTGTATTGGAACGTTTTCAGTGTGAATGACACTGAGTCATAGCCTTATGCTTTAATGACATCACATATACAGATCTCTAATCGAAAACTCCCCCCCTGATCGTTTAAAAACATGCGTCAAAATTGTATTTGTCAAAGGTTCAGCCGGTACACACTTTCAGATCACATTAGCATTCACTCAGTTCAGTTTGAAAAGTGCGTCAAAGTCCGAACCCACATGGAGATGGATTAAATGAAAGTTAAACGACACTTTCCCAAATGACAACTCAAGCGTAATGCCCCTTTAATTTTTTTTATTATTGAGCCACACAATTCCAATAACCATCGACGCCACCGATGACGAACGTTTGGCGTGCTGGCTTTTGCAGCCAACCATCCATCAGCAAATCCCTGCTGATGAATACCAATCGCATGCGAGCGTCTGAACGCCGCCGCCGCGCCGGCCGCTTGCCACATACAAATTCAACGAACCGCTTGTGCCTATCCTATCATTAGGCATTAATAGTGAACCGTATTGGCTTGGCGCACATTTTACACAAAAATCCCAACCAACAAATTGACGATGACGACGACAACGACGACGCGACGACGATCGGCGTTTATAATGACGTTTGGCGACGAAGTTACTCAGCCATATGATGCACAAGCACAATGCATCAACCTCAACTCTATATAGATACTCCCTAGAAACGCAAATTTACAACTTCGTTGAAGCGCGTATTGTGCTTGTGCCCTTTTTGCAAATGGGTACTTTTTTTTTTGACATAATTTACGACACTAAACAAGTTAACTCTCAATAACTCGGGTCGTGTCAGTTTGGTAACTACGCCACGAAAGCCTGACTTATTGTCACTGTCAGACTCGATTTTAAAAGATCTGTGATCGCCAACATGTTTAATAGTCTGTTAATGAAACGATTTTCCAAATGAATGTTGACTCAGGTCTTTGTTTGGTCTTGTTGTTGTTGTTTTTGAACCGAGAGATAGTTATACAACTCCAAAAGGTAATAAAAAACTCCAATTCGAGGAGAAACAAATAATTTAATGCTACTGTAGAGAAAGTAGTTTCAATCATTCGGTAAAGCTGGTCTATGGCTACCTCTGTCGGGGAATGGACAGAGGCTGTGGTTTTGACTACAACTTTAAGTGTAAGTTGTTAAGTTTGAGTGTTATTTGCTTTGGGGTATTGGATGCTGATGGTAGTGTCTAGCTGCAGTTCTAGCAACAAGTGACGTTAAGTTAACAACAACTAACAAGTGAAGAGTTATTGGAACATTTTAATACATTTTGGATACTGAAAGCTATAACTAGAAAAAAACTTTATGTGAGTGTTAGTCTAATCATCGACCAAAGGGATATGCATTTGGCTTTGTGATGTGCTTTTTCTGAGGCCGAGGTTTTGCTCGCCGGATCCAGGATTTGTCCAAAGAAACACCAAACTCTTCGTCTTTATTTCAGTAACCAACTTATAAACTACTGTCTTAAGCTACGATTACACGGCCATTTTTTCGAGTCATTTAACTGGCGCTGTGACGTCAGGAAAAACTGTCGCATTAGAGCGACATTGAAGCTACGATTCGTCATTGAAAAAATGGCGATCACACGAAATGACTATCATCGTCAGTTTTGTCCCAAAATCAAATGACGGACACTGCAAGTCATTTAGAATTTTTCGTTGGGATGCCATTTAAATGACGAGCGAAAAATGGCGATCACACGGTACTGACTTGCCTCATAAAAATGGCAAATGGTACCTTTCCTATTATTTCGATTTCGCGTCAGTTATCTGTTTTGTGATCAGTCGGCAATGACCTATGAGAAAAATATAGCTACTGTCATTTAGAGTTTTTCTCTCGGCCACGGCCCACGACGCATACGTGCGAATTTTTTAATTAAATTAAATAGGAAAAAAAATTATTAACATAAATAAAAAATGTCAATAAGAACCAGTTTCCTAGTCATTTAAATGACGCCGAAAATGTTATCCCAAAAATGGCGATCACACGGAACGCCATTTAAATGACTGCTATGTGACGCGATTTTTACGTCAGAGCGTCAGTTAAATGACTCGAAAAAATGGCCGTGTAATCGTAGCTTTATGATTAACTTAACAATGATTAGATTCCTAAGTTGAGGCTAACGTTGAGTATACGTTTTACTCAGTATGCCGGTATGCGGCCCAGCGACAAGCGCAGTTCCGATCTGCGGCCCAACGACGAGCATGGCACCTATCATAAGCAGGACAGCCAAAGATGCTGACACGGCTGATTTAAGGCCAACTTCTCATAGGAAACTTGGCAACCAAAAATTCGGAAGACTGACCGAAGTCAATTTGTATGAGGGAGCCTTATCTGGTACACTAGATTGGTACAAACAACAAGCAGACAAGTCCCCCGAGTGGAAATTTCATTCTGGTACTCATGCAATTTCGTCCACTTAGTCAGTGTGACTTATAAGTGACGACTGAAAATGTCTGATGTCACAAAAAAGTCTGACGAACGGGGACGTTTCGTTACAACTTTTAAGATAAAAAGAAACAATCCATCTAGAATCTAGATCATGTATGTGGTTATAATTTACTGAAGAGCTCATTCAGTGGATCTGCAAAGTGCTAATATGTTTTTGGCGAAGTAACTCATTTCACTTTAGATCAGAAAATGTTTCAAAGACTCTTTTCCAAAACTCCTTTTGGTACAGGAACAGGGAAAGAAAACTGGGTCAGGAGTGTCGCCTTTTTCATTGTTGGCTAATATTTTCAAGAAGATTACATTCTTCTGACTTATATAGTGGTTTTGTTATTATTTTCAGCTGTCCTCTTCTAAAATTGTTTCAAAAGTTTGCTCATTACTTTCCAGTGTTAAGGCTTTTTAAGATTAAGTTCCCATAGGCACAAAACGGAGCCTTATTGTTTTCGCTACGATGTCTGTCCGTCTGTCCGAACCCACTAAGCCAATTTTGTACCTCTAGGTCTATCTGGAAAACTAATTGACGTAGAAGGCGGAAAGTGTATAACCTGTAGTTAAAGGACAAATACCGATGGTGGCGATACATCGACTGGTTTTGGAGTACTTAGTAATTTCGTGATTTTCCTTCATACAAAAAACTGTTGAATTTTATACTTAGGTCTATCAAATCAAAGAACAACCGACACGACACCAACTCTGGCCAAGTACGGAACCTTCGGTGCACGAGTGATACTTGCACTTGGACGGTTTTTTTTTCAATTCATCGTCGCTCGCCAACGAATTTCCCATGCACGTTAAAAAACAAGTTGGCTGGTCACAACTGGTTCGTATAAGAACCTAGTGACAGCCATTCGTTTCTATTTTTGGAACGGGACCTAGAATTGAGAAGGTTTTCTATAGGAGAGACTGAACCAGATACAACCTTCAAACTGGCAACCCTGCGTTTTTATTTTTTATTTCTGTTTTAAGAGTTTTGTGATTGATTTTCAGCATTCGCAGTTTATAAGGTTTACCTACATTCGTAAAAAGATAGTCTATCTACTACTTCAATTCATCAGCTCAGCCGATTTTGAAGGTCTGACCAGATCTTTGTTTTTTTTATCACTTTGATGGCAGTATTGATTTCGAACTTGCCGGACTGTTGAATACTCGGTTTGAAATTGTAGACATTTTTCTTTTGTCGGGTTAGGAAACACTTCAGTGGAGCACTCAGACGCAACTGGTTTACTACCAGGAAGCAAATTCAGCATTACCAATTTTACTGGAATTTCTTCGACTTCCGACGGAAACCCGATAACCCAGTATCAGCACTCACCACATCAGGGCCAAAAATCTGCCACCTGATCTGAGCAAAGGCAGGACAATAACAAAGGAAATGATCCTAAGTATCGTTGCAATCTTCACAAGCGTTGCTTAGCGAAAGCGAAGTGTCTCGTAAGAGCGGCCAATAACTTTTCTGAAGTCCTTTCTACAGCAGGAATGCCTCACTTGTTACTGACTTTCGGGAGCATGGGTTTAGTCTACCCACATTCGGTTGAGTTTGAGACCCAATCGTCAATGGAAACCCTGACCGAGGACGAAGGAAGACCCAGCATAGGTTTTGGTCCTCTGAGCCTTGCTTAGCAATCTCAACGGATATCTTATTTCCAGCAATCCCAGTGTGCTCTGAGACCCAGACAAGAGTCAAAGAGCTCAGCCTTGCGTCGGAATTCAAAGAGTTCTTGCATTCCCCAACTATTTTGGAACGAGTACTCATTCAAAATAAGCAACAATCCGTTTAACCCTCGGTTGTCTCGAGTTACGTTACGACAAGCTAGCTCTTCAGTGATTTTATAAGCGTTGCTGTTGCCACACCTGTCTGCTTCTTTTTGAGCTGGTAGTTACGATTGTCGCTATACCTTTCCTATCTGCATTCGGTAGATCGTTTCGCCCTACTACTGGAAGAAGAGGAGAGCTTGCAGTTGTCGATCCGTCTTCAGGTTCTCACACTCAGGCGCATCTTCGTAGTGTGTCTTTTCTGCGATATGCCGACAATATGTTCAGGATAAGATGTAAAATCATTTTGCTCAGAACACCAATATAGTTTCGTGCCTCCCACCAGAGTCGTCATGCCTGGCCCTGTGTTGCATATTTGCAGGTCTTCGCAAAGCGTACGCGCCCCTTAGACACTCGAATATGGCGCGAGTAAATATCAAAATATATTTATTGTCGTGAGTCAAATATTTTCTTTGCTTAAAGCATTGGCCCCTGATCTAGCCCGCAGACTTAGAAGATCAACTCGAACATGCGTTGCGTATACCAAAGTTTACTCGCACCATGTTCGAGTATCTACAGCCCGCTTAAGGGAGCTCAGTTACTGGTGGTTTACTACTGTCTCACACCACCACTGACTGAACCCTACTTAGTTTATAATTTTCCAATCAACCCTTCTGCTATGAGTAACCCCACCGACGACTACTGCCTTTGGCAATGACTCAACTCATTGCGACTTAAGTCTGCCTACCAAGGCTATACAAAATAGCAATAACATCAAGATCCCTGTATACATTCTGATGTTGTCGTGGGATTTTCCAACTACAGCAGTCCGCAGTTGGAACGTAGGTTAGGTTAGGTAGCAGTCCTAAAACAGGACACACTGAGACCAAATTTGTAGGTCCATTGTGATACCACAAGGGGTCGAAAGTGGCCAAAAAAAAAGTATGGGCTGGGACATTACTACAGGTGGGAACTCTATTTCTATCTGCGAATTTTTATTTAACAAAGAGCTTCCTCCGTGTATCTTACTTCGTTAGGAGGGCATAATGATCAAAAATGTTTGAATTTAGCATCTCCTGGTGGCGGTTTGTTTTCGGGTAGGGACGGGCGGTAAAAGTATAAGTCTGCCCCCTGTCTTTGAGTATTGCCTCTGACAGTCCATCACTAAGGTGGGTGACGATGGTCATGGCAGAAATGAGTGGTTGAATCAATCCGTTCTTATGTTTGACCAAAAGTCAGTGGAGGGATAGCCTACTGGAAAATTATGGAGGGTAGCAGTCTGTCCCCGGTTTATTTTTTTGACAACCCGTTCCACGAGACAAGGACTGGTGCTGAGCAAAAGAGCTTGAGCCACATTCGTATGTAGGACTGACGTCATTTTTACGTCAGTATATCGTCCCAATGGCTATAGATGCCGTGTAAAAGCTCTCTCTCTCTATGAACTCTCTGTTGACGTCAGAGCTATACACGTATGTGACCTGCTACATGTCGTGTACTACTACCACCTTTACCTTTACAGTTTGTCCTTCCACGAAGAGCAAAGACGAAGGGTGCACGAAACAGTCTAACCCCTCGTATATTGCCTCTGACGAGATGTTCAAAGTTTTGAAATGAAGTTGTAGTAGTAGTAGTCAACTCCTTCAGGTGGCGGTTAGTCTTCGGCGAAGGCGAAGGAGTGCCCGAATCAGTCTAACCCTCCCGCTGGTAGCCTCTGACAGTTCGCTTGTAAGGAGGGTCGCTGTTACAGATCGACGGGTCAAGGTGAGGTTGACCGATGCATTTAGCTCCTCCCGGTGGAATTATGTCTTGGGGAAAAGTCAAATGGTGACCAAAACAGTTAAGCCCTCGCTTGGAATTTGTTCTGATAGCACGCTTGTAAGGAGTGGAACTATGGTACAGGTCTGTCCGACAACTTGACGTCGAAAAGGGTTGACAATTTGTCTTCGAGAAAGACGGATTGGTTTTTTGTTTCAATATGTAATTGCGTGCTGAGATTTCAGTGAAGCCAGTTGGACTTTGTAACGAACTTGCTGATGCAGCAAATATCGGTTCGAATATAAGGTAAGGTAGCCCTACGCAACGTGGCAAGAACTGGACAGGAGCAAAGAAGGTGAACGGTGGTTTCCTGTTCCATGCAGCTCCTACAGAAATCATTGCAGGGTACTCCCTTTCTGCGGGTATGCCTGCGCCGCTTTTTAAAAGGAGTCTACTCGTAAAGCGGCGAAAAGCTGTTAGCCGCTGAGAAGAATTAAAGTTCACAGAGTCACATGAAAATGTGGCTTGAGTTTCAATACAATTTTGAATTCTCCAATCTGTAGTTTCGAAACAGGTAATTTTCAACAGAAACGTTAAACACATGTCAGTCCACTCACAGATTATTTAAAGCGGCTAGTCAGGCATTGTTAGAGAATGTTTTCCTCCATTGATTTTCTGTTATTAAAAACAAATTCCTTGCCATAAGGACGAAATAGAAAAATTTATTAACTCCTCTATAGCATCATCAAAAGATAGCGCCTTCAAGAAGCGCACATACCAACACCTTTGTACCATCTACCGAGAAAATGAATTCATTCAGTAAGATTTTTTTTTATCACGGGTATCCCTATACAGGAAAACATATTTTAAGGAATACTCTTGTCGGTTTTTTTTTTTTTTCTTTCGTTTTTCTGACTCCTTCTCTTCCTATTATTAATAGAAAATTGATTTTTCATTTATGATGCAACGTCTATGGTATATAGAGTCATAAAACAGGAGAAAACCTTCCCAGCGATTGAGGAGGGTCTGCTTCTATTTTGTAATTGCACTGAGGAACTTGCCCACTACAGAACAGGTAGCCCAGTTCGTCCTATCCTAATGGCACTTGGTCTGGTTATGGGAAATACCATATAAGCTATCGTGGGAAACGTCTACGGGCACAACTCTGTGCTCGCATTGATCTCTTCACATCATATAAAACAACTAATGAACGACAGTTAAGGATTTATGATGCTGCATCGCAATTTCATCTTAATCCTGGAGGGTATAGAGAGAAGCAATTTCATTCTACCATAGTCGTTTCGCCAGAACTGAGACAAAGTTCGCAATGTGTTCGCCACTGCATCAGGCAGCGCAGGATTTCTGTCACATCTCGCTCGTAATAATAATTATCTCCTCGCGGTTCGATTAAATTAAATCTTGTTTTTGGTTACAGCTCTCTTGGATTTAATGATGAAGATCGAAGATGGTGGCGCGTGAGAGGAAGAATAAAATGAAAAAAAAAACTATCGCGTCGTATATACTGCGCAAAAACATGTATCTCGATTTCTGAATGAAGAAACTAGGCCGCATGCCTTTGAGAGATATTATTGCCTGGTTGCACTGATGCTGGGTGCTGCTGCTGCTGCTGCTGCTTTTGTTGCGTTTGCAGCTTAAATATCAGCAAAAGCTGGTTTTCTTTACGACTGAGCCGCATTTTGCGTTGGCTCATGTGTGGTGTACACATCGAATGGGTTTTCGAAATGTATGTCTTGCTAGGTACCAGTCGAGTAGGTATATGTAATCTTCTTCCACTCTAGTTTGCAATGATATCTCATTGCGCACATGAACTTGAAATGAGCTCTCTGACTTGAAAGATTATTATGGAAAGTCGTTGTCGTTGTCGTCGGCTTGGTCGTTGGTAGTTGCTGATGGTGCTGGTGCAGTGTCTCTGGATATCAGATGTCCGTGGATATATTTAAGTTGTAAGACGATGATTGTAGGTATATATAGGTAGGTACCTTGAGCGGGATTGTTTTCGGTTCAACTGAATTGGTGGATCGTTCCCTTTCACAGGGCGAAACATAAGATTACCTTATGGCTAAAGATAATTACATATACATATGTGAACACAAAAAAAAAATCATATGCTTGGCTTTGTTAAGAGACATTCCGCATCACTATAGTAGGTACCTTCAGCTTGTTAATCGTTCAGACTTGATAAATTCAAAAGGTTAAGCACGCAAATGGACCTAATCGACCTTGTGTTACAGTTCGTTGGGTGCATTTCAAAGAGGGGCACAACCGACTACCATAAATGTGGAAACAAACAACTATACAACTGCGACTCCCAAACTCGCAATCTTCTTGCCGCTGACCCGCTCAATTTGTTTGTTAAAATTTGTCAGTTTGTTGTTTTCTCTATGTGAACCCGGTAAACTGTTTTCAGTGGCATTCACTTGCAACATGGAGAAGCTAGGCGAACGAGCGTTAGGTCTTATCGCCCAAAACCATAACGCCCAAATTGAAAAATGTCATAACGCCCAAAACATTGCTAGGCAATTTGTTGTTGTACAATTTACATAAATTTGGGTGATGTGACATTGATTTTGGGCGTAATGGAATTATTTTTGCTAACTCCCAAAAAATGCATAACGCCCAAAAACAAACAACAAAATGGAAATAAAGGTCAAAAAGAATTTGCAGTTCAATACGTATGGGGGGGCATGATGCCCCCCCTGCAACCCCCCTGTAGGGGTTTCTGTCAGATTTGAAGTATGTGTGAAATTTGATATATTGAAGGTTTTTATTGCACTACAAACTCCCACCTACTTCAAAATCAAACAGAAAACCCAAGCAGGGTGGTTGCAGGGGGGCAGCATGCACTCCCATACTTATTCCACTGTCTATGCACTTCCACTTACTATTTTGGGCTTTACTGCTTGTCAAAAAAACGAACACTAGAGAGAAAAAAAAAACACGAAAAATTTTGCAACAACAAATTGTATTGTAATTGTGTTTTTTTGGGTGTTATTTCCAAATCGATTTGGGCGCTATTTCCTTCGGCGTTATTGCCTAACGCCCAGTTTTGGGTGTATGCGTTACTTTGGGCGATATGGCATTCTATTTGGGCTTTGCGGCGCTTAATTTCTTAAAATTTTGGACAATGTGGTGGCTTTTGGACGTAATAACATTTCTCAATTTTGGCCTAACGCCAGGCGAACGATGAACTTGTAACGAAACTTTCCCGTTCGTCACACTTTTATGTGACATAAGAGATTTTTAGTCGTCACTTATAAGTCACACTGACTAAGTGGACGAAATTACATGAGTACCTGAATGAAATTTCCTTTCGGGGGGACTTGTCTGCTTGTTGTTTGTACCAATCTAATGTACCAGATAAGGCTCCCTCATAGAAATTGACTTCGGTCAATATTCTAAATTTTTGGTGGTTAAGTTTCCTTTGGGAAGCTGGCCTTAAATTAGCGGTGTCAGCACTTTTGGCTGTACTGCTTTATCTCGGAGTCACGCTTATTGTTGGGCCCCGCAGATCGGAAACGCGCTTGTCTCTGTGCCACGTGCGAGGCACGCTCGTCGCTGGGCCGCAGATCGGAGCCACGCTCGTCGTTGGGGCGCATATCGGATCCGGCGAGCAAAAACTCGGCCTCAGAAAACGCACATCACAAACTAGAGATGGAATATATGAAAAGTCTTCAATAGGTGAAAACCGATTTACCGAGAGTCATCCGTGTAAGTGATTTGGAACAATTATAGGTAGGTCCCAGAAATCGAGTGAAATCGAAATTGCAAATCGAGTGAATTCGTTTTCAATGTTCTGCATTTCGAGCGATTCGCAAACTTCCAAATTTTTTTCCAAATCATAATTTCACTTTGTCTCAATTCTGAAAATTTTGAAATCGAAATCGAATACAGTGAAATGTAGAACACAAAAATTCAATTCCGATTTCATTTCGAGTGAAAGTTAATTGTGGAACGTAGCAGTTAGTCGACCACTTTGTTGAAATTATTAGCTACGTTTGGGTTAAAAAGAATTTTTGACATTTCGTGATATTTTTTAAAACGAATTTCAATGTAATAATATTGGCACATCTAATAGTGCATTTTTGCTGTTATTCCATTCGTGTTGGCTGACTTGATATGCCTTGCATTTGCTAGAATGTAGACTGCTAAGGGCTTGACATCCATAGGTCCATCCGAGACCAATAGTATATTAAACTAGAGTCAAACTTCCATAACTCAAACTTCTTTAAGTCGAATTTCTCTATTACTCGAAGTTTTGTTGGGAACTCTGCGTTTTCAACTTTTGGCCTATATAACTCGAAAGTTCTATAACTCGAATTTATTTTCTTTCATTTTGAGTGTTCTACTTATGGAAGTTCCACTGTAACTACAAGTTGGCGCAAAAGGCACCGGAAGATACCATCTTTTTCTGTCAATTCTACTTTGACATTTGTAAAGTAAACAAATACATACAAAATACACGTCAACATGACGCATGAATCACTCACTATACTCCTAAAGGACGTAAAATAATTGTTTCGTTCTTTTTTTTTTTTTGTGGAACAATTCGTCGATGGTGTTGGCGCAACGTGAATTTCGGTGCAACAGGACAAACACTATACGACGTTTAGCCGCTCGCCTAGAAGAGTATGCGACAACACGATATGCTGTAGATTTGCGCGATAATCCAAAACTGCATCGATACATCGATATTTTATTATCAAGATGAAAATATCGATGCAAAAAAAAAAATCGACCCAAAAAAATCGATAGTATCGATAATATCGGTTTATATGCAAACTTAAAATTTTCCTGAGTTTTCTATTCATTTTTATTAAAAAAAATATTTTTATTGTTTAGAATACTCAATCAATTTCTATTTCACAAAGGAAATAATTCAAGACAATAATTTAACTTTTTTTGATTGCTTTTTGAACAAAAAAAAAAATTTACAAGAATACCCAGGAGAAAAAAAAACAATTGTCAATAAGTGACATACCGACAATTCAAGTTAATTTTCGCGTTAAGGTAAATTTGAATCCAGATAATTCAAGTCGACTTACGATGACTAGATTCTTGAATGAGGCCAAAGTCTATATTTCAAGATGGGAAATTTGCTAAGCGACTGTCAAAAATTTGCAAGAAATATATTTACAAAAACAGAAAACGATTTGAGTTAAATTTGTTAGGACGCACTGAATCTGACACCATACCTTCTTCATAGCGTCTGCCCACATAACTAGCTCTTCGCACTTGCAAGTAGGTGTGGTATTGCATTGAAAGATGGACTCGCAAATACTTTCTTTCTTTCCTTCCCATCGTGGTAGGTAAGCCTTACCTGATGGTGTATTTTAAATTCCAAATATTTGGCTAGATGACAGCCTAAATATAGCGTTTTTTCAGTCATTTGACAACAAGTTGGGCGAAGGGGGGTGGCGAGGGGGAGGGGACAAAAAACATTAAAATGATTTCGCATCTCACTCTGAATGCATCCATTGCAAAGAAAGCGATCGAAATGCGATTGACGGCTGTCTAATGGATCCAGTCCGTTCAGGGCTATTTTGAGTAAAAAAAACCCTAAACAAACGGCTTTGCCTCTCTATAAAAGGGCTTGTTCTGAAATTTTGGAGGCAGTCGATTGTGAGATGTGAAGCTGATCACATCTATTTGGTGCGCTTTTTCGCTCGTTTTTTGACACATACTTTGGCGCAATTTTTTGACGCGCAGTATGGTGGATTTTTTGGCGCGTTTTTTCGCGAATTTTTTCTGCATTTTTGGCGGGATTTTTTGGCGCATATTTTGTTATTTTTTCATCGCGTATTTTGGCGCGATTTGATGGGCGTTTTTGGCGCGTATTTTGAGATGTTTATTTGGCGAAATTTTTCCACATTTTTGGATTTTTTTTGGTGCATATTTTGTTATTTTTTCATTGCGTATTTTGGCGCGATTTGATGGGTGTTTTTGGCGCGTATTTTGAGATGTATTTTAGCGCGTTTTTTTCGCAAAATTTTTTCCACATTTTTGGCGGGATTTTATGTCACTTTTTTGGCGCATATTTTGTTATTTTTTCATTACGTATTTTGGCGCGATTTGATGGGTGTTTTTGGCGCGTATTTTGAGATGTATTTTAGCGCGTTTTTTTCGCAAAATTTTTTCCACATTTTTGGCGGGATTTTATGTCACTTTTTTGGCGCATATTTTATTATTTTTTCACCGCGAATTTTGGCGGGATTTGTCAGGCGTTTGTGGCGCATGTTTTTGGCTCTATTTTGGAGGGTTTTTGACGCGGATTTTGGGGTATTTTTTGGCGGGATTTTTTTTTTTGATGCATATTTCGTTATTTTTTCATCTCGCTTTTTTGGCGCGTATTTTGTTATTTGTTCATTGCGATTTTTCACGCGTATTTTGGCGGTAATTGTTGGGCGTTTTTGGCGAAATTTTTCCACAGTTTTTGGCGTGTTTTTTTCTGCATTTTTGGCGGGATTTTTTGACGCATATTTTGTTATTTTTTCATCGCGTATTTTGGCGCGATTTGATTGGCGTTTTTGGCGCGTATTTTGAGATGTTTATTTGGCG
Source organism: Cheilosia soror (assembly GCA_949372485.1). Classification (NCBI taxonomy): domain Eukaryota; kingdom Metazoa; phylum Arthropoda; class Insecta; order Diptera; family Syrphidae; genus Cheilosia; species Cheilosia soror. The sequence goes on along the minus strand of OX443561.1, from coordinate 75,472,042 downwards.
AAATTTTTCCACATTTTTGGCGGGATTTTTTTGGCGCATATTTTGTTATTTTTTCATTGCGTATTTTGGCGCGATTTGATGTGTGTTTTTGGCGCGTATTTTGAGATGTATTTTAGCGCGTTTTTTTCGCAAAATTTTTTCCACATTTTTGGCGGGATTTTATGTGACTTTTTTGGCGCATATTTTATTATTTTTTCACCGCGAATTTTGGCGGGATTTGTCAGGCGTTTGTGGCGCATATTTTTGGCTCTATTTTGGAGGGTTTTTGACGCGGATTTTGGGGTATTTTTTTTCATTTTTTTTGGCGTATATTTCGTTATTTTTCATCTCGCTTTTTTGGCGCGTATTTTGTTATTTTTTCATCGCGATTTTTCACGCGTATTTTGGCGGTAATTGTTAGGCGTTTTTGGCGACATTTTTCCACAGTTTTTGGCGCGTTTTTTCGCGAAAATTTGCATTTTCTTTTGGCGCGTATTTTGTTATTTTTTCATCTCGCTTTTTTGCCGCCTCTTGTATTATTTTTTCATCGCGGTTTTTCACGCGCATTTTTGGCGCATATTTTGTTATTTTTTTATCGCGATTTTTGATGGGTATTTGGCGGGATTTGTTGCGCGTTTTTGCACAGTTTTCGCAAAAATTTTTTTTGTTGGTTTTGGCACATATTTTGTTTTTCATCACGATTTTCACACGTATTTTGGCCGTATTTGTTGTGCACTTTTGGTGCATTTTTCGCACAGTTTTTGGCACGTATTTTGAGGTGTATTATGGTGCGTTTTTTCGCATCCACCTTTTTGCCTGGATTTTTCGTTTTGAAATGACGGGAAATGAACAAGTTGACGTCAATCTACCAGTACCTCCAAGGAAATTATCAAAAGTAGTATAATAAAAGAAGCGATGGGCCCACCAAGGTGCCTTGTGATCGTTCTCCTTACAACCTAACCTAACCTAACTTTGTGCTGATAGGCTTTAGTGAAATGTAAGTTGAAATAAAGGCACTGTGCGTCCTCGGTAGTTTTGAAGAAGCGCATGCTATGGAGCCCAATTTTGGGCTACTGTATCGAGCATTTTATGCTTCATCTTCTTAAGTATTGACATCCAATTTGGCGATACTAAAAACAGCCTCTAACGTAAGTCACTCTCATTTACTACGAAATTCTGACTTGCTAAAAACTATTAGAAAGTAATCTACGTAGAAAGTGGAACACGCACAGATTTTGCCTAGTTACTATGCATAGTATGTAAAGAAATAGCTGATTTGAAATACTATATTATAAAAATATTATGTACCTACATTAAGCCGATAAGAATAAGAAAATGTTTTAAGGTTCTTGAATCGTAACGAGGCGTGTTGTTATAACTGAGACAGTGGTCTTTGAGTGCAAAAAAATCGGGATAAAAACATCGATGCATCGATAATATCGAAAATAAATTATCGAGTGAAATATTTATATTTTTTTACGACAATATCGATGAATCGAGTGATTCGATATATATCGCGCATCACTAATATGCTGGCAGGTCTGGCCCCGAAGCAAACGTTCTGCTAACAACATCATAGCTGTGGCTGAAGATGTCGCATATAACCCCGAAGTATCACACAATTGAGCATCAATCGGCGGTCTTTGTAGACAGTTTTGGCGAAAGACTGTAAGATGTTCCCCCACAAAATGCCAGACTGTACCGCGAGCCAAACGACAATTGTGGACGGCAAGCGCTACAGAGCCATTCTCAACGACTTTTTCCTTCCTCAATTGGATGAATTGGGAATGGAGAACATATAGTTCCAACAGGATGTAGCAACGCTGCATAGAACAAGTCAAGGCCCCGACCCATAGAATCCGTCACATCCGTTGCGGCAATGTATTCGACTGACAGGTTGATAGAATACACAGTAGCTTATGGAAAGTGACCCATGAGCAACGAACGTGCCGGATGCGACTGATAAAGTAGGTTTACTTTCTACTTTTCTGTCCGTCGAACCGTTGACAGTTGGCAGAGCGTGAGAGTAAGCATTTTCATTGGTGGAAATATAAGACAATGAGAGAAACTGTCCCTCATATGTCATCGGCTGTCAACGTATGCGACGAATTCTATGGGACTGTGCGTTCCGTCGAATACGCCAATCCGTCGACGCAACGGATGCGACGGATTCTATGGGTCGGCGCCTTCACAACGGAAATTTTGAGGGCTACATTTTGGAGTCGCCTAATATCGCCTAATATCTCGGTCTTAATTTAACAGCTCCAGACTTCTTTTTGAAGGCATTAGTCTATGTCAACAACCCTCAGACTCTTGAAACCCTTGAAAGAGAATATACGTCAAGAATTCGAGGACCTTTTGCCTGAAGTTCGGGAAAGAATGATGGGAAAATAGTAGAGTAGCAATTTAACTGCGTAATGGCCCTTAGAGAAATGTTCCGAAAATTGTATGATTCGTCTTGAAAGTTTTACAAGTACCTACCTAACTAAACTATCCACATAAGCAAACGTTTGAACTTGATAATCGCTTTGTAAGCAATTGTGAAGTCCAGTGGTTAGTGCTCTGGACTAGGTACCTACTAGAGATAAACGTGAACTCCTGAAAACACAAAAAATTAACTACCATTCCACTTGTCACGCAACGTGTCAATTCTTGATATATTATTCATTTTTGGTTAAAAATAAAAATAGTTTTCGTTAAAACCAGTTTTGTTATGAATTTTGTAAAAAGTCATCAAAACTAGCTTAAAAATTATTTTTCAAAATTGGACATAGAACTATGTAGTTTGGCATTTCAGGCGCATAGAACTAGTTTTGTCGCTTTTTGAGAAATTTTCTCCTCAGTTATTATGACAACCATTTGCTGACGAATATTTTGTTGCTGTGACAGCAAAATTCGCAATTTCCATCAAAACTAGTTCAGACGCCCTTCTTGTCTTATGAATTCCCAGTTTTATTCAAAACTAGTTTCAAGATTTCGAGTTTTGTCGGTCAAAATGCGTTTACCCATTGAACTGGTTTTAGAATTTAAATAAAGCTCCGGCTATCTTGTGTCATTTAAGTGGCCTGGGGGTTTATTCCCAAATGCGCGGCGGATCGCTTTTCACTTTTGCGGATTGTTATTTTTGTATTTCCCAAAGCTGTCAAAAGCGATAGCTATTCAGGTGGCGAATTTATTGCCAGCAAACCTCACAATAGCTATCGCTTTTGAATGGATCGAATCGCTTTTGGAAATATAAAAACACCAATCCGCCATGAAAAGCGATCCGCCGCGCATTTGGGAATAGGCCCCCTGGGAGCGCGAAGAAACACCCAACGATTTTTAGATTTTCTTTTCAAGAAAGGGGATAAAAGTGAGTGCTCCAATTACAGGGGTACAATACTTTTAAGTCTTTTCGGGAAAGTCTTTGCCAAGATGTTTGAAAAGCGTTGCGTGTTCCTGGAGCAGATTGTAACCTTGAAAAAGTACTCACAGCAATAATTGAAGGTATAGTTTAGAGGTAAACTCTGGAGTGTATTACAGGAATTGATGGTTCTCCCCATTAAACCTCTTTACACAAACTACAAGCTGTGTTCGGGTTAACGTCGTTAAATCAATACCTTTTACCGTGGGCGTTGGACTTTCCTAGGGGTGCGTTTTATCTCCTAGTGTTTTTTGAACGTATAGCTCGTTTACGGAAGCGGCGATTCGACCCCAAGATGTTACAGCGCAGCCTTGCCAAAAAACTGTTCGAATTAGGAAATCTGAGGATATGTTGGCTCTTCGCTGATGACTTGGTTATCCTTCGGTTCTTTTAAACTGAACTTCAGCGCGCACTCGAGGGATTTGTAGCCATTTGTGTTGAAGCTAAGATAAAAGTAAACGTGAAGAAATCTATCTCTTAAGAAGATCGTCTCCAGAACGCCTGTTCTCTGTATATTAGTAGAGTCCCATTGAAACAGGTGGAAAAGTTTAAGTATCTCGGCCTCGGGGTCTTATTCACGAGTGGTGGAAGAAGGATTGTTGAGTTTTCCCTGTAGCCTGTGTCAATTTTAAGTCAACTTGGCCATTCTGTTATTAGGAGCAATGAACTTGGTGTCAAAGCTAATTTGGCAGTCTTTCATTCTTTATTTGTTCCAAGTATGGTCCTGAGATTTGGAAAGAATAAGATCGCGGAGACGCGAATACAAGCTGCCAAAATGAGATCCCTCCGTTGTATAGCTGCGGTGTCACTCGCAGAGATCGTATATCGAACACCAGAATGCGTGTCGAGCAACTATACTTCTCCGGACGGACAGATCCATGCTTCGGTGATTTGGTCACGTCAAACGCATGTATGTCCCCAAATAGGATCCGAATTCCGAAGACGGGTTATGGAATCTGTACCATCAGTCAGATAGGATGGTGAGATCAAGTTTATAATCTGTCCTACAATGCATTGCATAGCTGGGCAGTATTTTTAGCTTGCGCCTAAAGATAGACTCGTTTTTACCTACGATTCTCTAAGCCACCAGCTGGAAAGAGACAGAGATAGTGTATAGGTTGTATGCTGTGGATATGTGTTGGGTATTTTCTCTACGATTGTAACTAAAAAGCATTTTTTAATCGCTTATAATTCCCAGATTATTGTTCGCAAAGTCAATTCGGACAGACCCAAATTGCTGGTCTAATTAAGCCGTGGTTTTCGTTACTAGGGCACCCCATCTACTTATCAAGATCACCAACCTTTCACTTAACTTTTTAAACATTTTATTCTAGAAATCGTATCGTGGATTGTAACATGTACCAAATTATACGGATATTTCCAAAACTAAGGAGGGTACAGGGTCAGGTATGTACTCTAGGGATATTGACTTACATGTGTCATTGAAGCCGTTTTCGGTTGGTCGTCCAGAACCGTCCATAAGCAAGCCGATTGACACTCAACTGACAGTTCTTCTCCTGAATAGAAGAGAAATTTGCTCCTGGATTTGAATTCAGAATCGCGGAGAGTTCTTATGGAGGGTTCTGAACGACCAACCGAAAACGACATAAGACTTCCGGATACAGGCAGAGGTTCTGGCCGCGCTAAAAGCTGCGGATCTACTTGAAATGGGATCAATATCCAACAAGAATATCACTACCCCCATTGATATTTAGGGTGCGCTAAAGGCGCTAGAGTCCTTCATCATCAAATATGAACTAGTCATGAGCTGCCGCATAATGCAAAAAGAAAGCACGTTATGAGATTAGGTTTAACAGATACAGACGCAGGTATTGTGAAGACTTCCATGTCGCAGAGGATATAATTCATCTGCTCTGTGAATGTCAAGCTATTGCGCGGTACAGAAGGAAATACCTTGGAAGATATTTCTTCGAAAATTTGGAGGAGGTTGGCCTCGCAAACAAAATTGAAACAATTTTTAACATTTTGTAGGGAAATTAATTGTCTGGAACAAGTGGTTTAGGTTTGTGACCTATAAGGTTCCCCAGCGATGGCGATGGACCCAATATGGTACCTAGTCCAATGTGATGAACTCACATCCTACTCAACCTAGCATAACCTAACTTAACATGTACCAAACCTTCCATATGGCTATATGATATGATAATTTATGATTGGTCAGAGTTTTCGCACAATGGCATCTCTAGAGGTGGCACTACGTCAAAATTGTCGCTGCGCGTCCTTACAATTGGAGAGTTTTATTTTGAATGCAAGATTTCATAACGAAAACCCGTCTTATGAACTCATCCGTCTTCAAAATCGGCATATGTACTAATTCTAAAAGGGAAATCAATCCCCCAATAATCAGTGCTCGTTCCAAAATGTAACATTTTTGGGCCACCCTCTATAGTCTGCTGACAATATGCACATTTAACAATAAGCTTCATTTTCGTCTTGAAGCACAGCAGAAATTTCACTTTTTAAGCCCTTGGTTACAACAAAGTTACATCCCGGCATACCGCAGCCACCACCTCTGTCGTCGTGCATATAGCATCATCAGCATCAGCATCCATCCATCCACATCATCACATAATATTCTGGGCGACCATGGCGAAGCATTCCAAACCATGCATACAAAGCGAGTTGAGTTTCGAGTCGTGATGGGAACAACAGGAGATCGCCGCGCTCTGGCATCTGGAGGGTTCCCACATCCTTCAAAGGGCAATTGTTTTACTTTTTTTTTTTGTTTTTTTTTATTGCTGTTCTTGTGCTGTGCGCTTTGTTTCGCTGGCTGAAATTGATGGTGCATTGTTTGGCGCTAAAACAAACTTGAAACATGAACCAGATTGACGTGTCTCGTTTGGCTTTTAGGTGCACTCTGGCTGGCTCTGGCTGCATTGTATTCAGCAAACGAAAGGAATTTCAATGGAAATGCATTAAAAAGAAAATAAACCGACCGATTCCTCTCCCACTGATCGAAGGTTGTAATTTGGCGAGCTACGTGCTTTTGTGGCCAATAACATAATTGTTCGTGAGCCAATTCTTTGGGGAGGCTCTTATTTATAGGAAATGAATACATGAGTCGTCGGCTCTTTGTGAATATGGGATTTGTCGAACGTGTGAATTCTGTTTTCTAAGTCAGTCTGTCAGTGCTGACAAACGAGTGACCTTTTCGCAATCGAATAAATTTCTTAAATCCGTGTTCCCCAGAAATAGTATAACATCGGTCCCTCTGCCATCATGGACCACCTAATTAGCTTTGAGCCCGCCGACTACAAAAAAAAAAAAAAAAACCCTCATAAAACCAAAAGTCAACAGCCGAAACATGATTTGCATGTCAGCGAACGATTATGAGCCTTCTCCCGTCTCCTTGTATAACTGGCAGACTGGACCTGGGCCTGGGCCACAAACACAATTGGTTTTTTTTTTCTTGTTTGATTTCATCACCCGATGACGTCTGGTGAATGGTCAAAAGCATGCATTAGCAATATTTGCTACTCATTTGCATTTTCCGAAAATAAACTGTATCTTTTCTATGCTCTCTGTTGACGAATATACGGCTAAAACGGAAACCAAAACTGAACTCTGTGTGTTTGTATTTTTTTGTGGTGTTGAAAGCGGTCGGTTGCGGAGGAGAAAATTAAGAAAAACATTTCACGTAACTCGCCCTCAACGACAATAATTGGAACTCATTGAATTTAATTGCGGGAAAAGTGTACGCGAACAAAAACTTAAAAAATCGAAAGTATCTATAGAATGGTTGGATGTGTGTGTGTGGTGTTTGATGCGGTGTTGGTGTTAGTTAAGAAGGAAGTTTCAAACCTCATTGTTTGAGGCGGCATCGCATTTGAAATGTTATAGATACATTTTGTAGATGAGGTTAATTTTTTTTTTGGAGAATGTATCGATTTTTAACGGAGCCGGAATCCGCATACAAATTGGCTAAAGCGTCTAATTCGATTGTCACATGACAAAAGGAGAATTAGAGTCAATCACACTTCCATCTGGGCTAAAAGTGAAACAACAAAATCCGCCTTAACGCACAAGAAGATCTTGGAGGAAGTCAATCGGACTTGCAAATTTTAGAACCGCACTTGAGGTGCAATTAAGTTAACTGACGGACTTTTATTTTGACCTCCACAAAGCTATTTCGGAGTTAGTCAAACCCGACTACTTAATAGAATCCAAAGAGTGGCATGTGTCTGTGTGACAACTCTAACCTAACCGCAGCACTGGAAACCATGCATCACATTCTGCCCTTGGATATATACGGTTTAAAGATGGCGGAAAAATCGGCATTGCATCTGAGAGAATCATTGCAATGGAGGATTAATGACACAGGGCGTGCCAATATTCTAAAAACGAAAAATGTTAAAACAGAAGTTACAAGACTACGTAACCACGGTCCTGGACTTCAGTATTTAATACAAGACCAATATCCCCGACTGACAGCAATGGGAAGAGGATACGGTTATAGACGAAAATACGCTAGAAGTATACGCATATGGGTCTAGGAGGTAGCCGTATTTTCACAGTTCTCAGTGGGCGCAGTAGCGCAGTGGTTAGTGTGCTGGACTACTAAAGGGATTCCAGGTTCGATCCCCGGAAAAACACAAATTACATCTTAAGGTTTTTTCTACTGCGCCACCTCTCGCGAACGTCTGACAAACATCCGAGAGTATAAATGTCCTGAAAAAGCTTCTCAATTCAGCCGTTCGGACTCCGCATAAAATTGTAGGTTCCTTACATTCGTCTCAAAAAATATAGAAACTCACACAAAAACGAATGGTTGCGAGAAGCTAGGCCAAGAGTGTCTACCGCCGGTTGCGCCACCTATTTTTTATTCTCTCTAAACCAGTATTTTAGACTACCAAATAACTGTAGTGTCTTCCAAGCAGATGTTATGGGTATTCGCGAAGCCGCTGAACTGCTGAAGGTGACATCGATATCGAACTCAGACATCGTCATCCATACCGACAGTCAAGCAGCTATTAAAGCACTCGAATTACCAATATAAAGATCCAAATTGGTCATGCACTGCAGCAAATCCTTAAATGAGATCTCGGATATTTGTACATCAACGCTGTGCTGTGCTGGCTACCTGGTCATAGAGATATACCAGGCAACTGTATAGCAGACGAACTAGCAAGAAACGGCACAAAAACGTAACTCTCTACTGGTAAAGGAGAGCCCCATATGCCAATTGAAACGGTAAGATACAACATATCCACACTAGCACTGAAACAGGCTAACGAGAGATGGCGGGATCTTGACACCTGGTAACCATGCAAAACAGACCTGGCCACGAATAAATCAGCGCAGGACAAATATCCTATTAAACGTCAGTAGGACACATATCGGAACTCTTGTCGGAGTACTAACGGGCTAATACTGTGTACTAGGAAGACATGCCGCAAGGCTTGGAGTTGCCGCTAATGACTGTCGCAGTTGCATGGATGAGGAGGGGGAGGAAACTCCGTTTCACCTACTATACTTTACATGCAAAACTTGTATACTCACTTTTGGTTTTGTTATACTCACTTCCCAAAAAAATACGCCTTATGTAACTGCCCGGCACTATCCTAAATTAGAAAGCAAATTCTAGGGGAGTACTTCTTTGGCGAGCTTGCCGAAACGGATATCAGCAAAATACGGAAATTTCTCCAAAATTCGAAATGGTTCCAAGAGTAGCGGAAATAACCGACTCTGATGCTTGTGGTATCACAATGGACCTTGGTCTAAGTTAATTACTCCGTATATAATGGATAATTGCCACCTTACCTAACCTAACCTAGTCAAACCCGATGGATTTAAATTTAGGGGTAGGTACGATAGAGTGTGAGCTGAATTTTCCCGGTTTTATGTTGTAGGTAGGCGATTAAGGAAGGCAGGTCATTCTACCTTTATTTTATTTGTGGGCGAATGTGGTTTCAAATTAACGTGAATGTGACTAATGTGAGAAGTCTAAACAACTCAGATGGTACAGTTTTGTTTCTTTTCCAAGTTTTTCATCTCCGGAAATTTTGGCAGTTGTTCTGCAGTCAATGAGTGGTAATGAGAAGGCCCTATGAGTGACATAGTATTGATCTTAATGGCAACTTAGAAACGAAAACCGGAAAGCATAGCCCTCACGACATGGCAGACTATAAACGGACTGTAGCTTTCACTCGGTTTCCTTACCTTAAAATTTGTAAGGGAGCATGACTTTCATCGGATCATCAAAGCATCAACCACATTGATCATGCTGCTATCGACGTAACAGTAGTGCTCTCAATATTCTATAGATGACCGACGTAGACTCGATCCATTACCTTATTGTAGCCAGGGTTGAATGCATCAGATATCTCAAACGCCTTAACAACGAAGGAAAACCTCCAGAATCGCAACAAACCACCAGAACATTTGCCGATCGTGTATCCGTCAAGCCATCGAGATCCACTATGCAGCCCAGCATCAAATGCCGAGTACCATAGCGATATTGATGCCGAGAAGCCATCAGAAACGCCGCCACCTAGAGTGCCCCCAGCACATCTGTGAAAACAACTTGCCTACAAAATTACCCTGCTTATAGAAGAATTATAGCAATTCGTATAAACATCGAAAGAACATCGACTTTTCGAGAGCAAAAACGAAGATCTCAAACGGGCGTGTTTTATGAAATAGAGAGATGCTCCTCCAGGCACAAGGTTCGGTAGTTTTACTTAAAGGTAAAAATAACCTACCAAGGGAACAAGACTCAAACAGGGACCTGTATATCGATGAACAAGAGAACCTTGCAGTGTAGAGTTACAGTCGGTATTGAAAACATGAAAAAAAAACTACTCCTGCAGATTGTTAAATTGCGAAAACGATCGAAATTCCCCCGTCAGGCAAAAAAGCCAAGACTTCCGTCCATCCGACCAAAATGAAGAGTGAGGATGAAGCAACATCTAAGCTCAAGGCCAACAAAGCTGCTGAACCAGACAACCTGTCAGCCGAAATGTTTAAGAACGAGGAGAGCGTACCTACACCAAATTATCGATCAGAAGAAATTATTCCTCATGAATGGAACCATCCGTTAACCTTTAAGCATCTAAACTGCGCCAACTAAAAAGGGAACAGTCTTCACAACATCAACGCCTGAAACCATTTGTCAACAAACTGATTGACAACTATCAATGGTTTTAGGCCCGGTCTCAACCTAAATATTTACATTACGACGGACCTTAAACAAAGCCGAAGAAGTTCAGATTTTTAGATCAATACCGATCGTCTGTTTATCGGTTCTAAGAACGCATTACTTACTTCTGGGGTCGCTTACAGTCGGCGACGGATCACGGCCTCTACCAACAAGACCCTCCATCCAGCTCAGTGCCTAGCTATCTGCCTCCAGTTGCGCACATTCAATTGCTTGAGGTCGCCCTCCAATTGTGCGCGCCACCTAAGGTTGGGTCTCCTCTGCTACGTTGTCCCTCAGGGATGAACTCAAAGACTCGTGTCGGGCTGGTGCGTTGCTGTGTATATGCTCCCCGTGCCCTAGCCATCTCAGCCGTTGTATCTTCAGCTTTTTGATCAACGTCGCTGTATAGCCCATGAAGCTCGTCGTTAAGTCTTTTCCTACAAACTGGACCGAATATCGTCCGTCCGAAGAATTTTTTTCTCAACACATCCCAGGAGGTTTTCATCCGATTTCGACAGAGTCCATGCTTCTGCACCATACAGAAGGACCGGGATGATCGGGGTCTTATATAATATCTCATTGGTTCTATGAGAGAGGTCTTTACTTTTTAGATGCCTTCTTAGCCCGAAGAAACAGCAATTGGCAAGAGTAATTCTTCGTTTAATCTCTGCACTGATGTCATTTTGTGAGGTGATAGAGGAGCCCAGTCCATCGTGACGTTTTGTCTGAGTCGTCGCTGTCTCTTTGACAGCGTATATACTTCGTTTTGTCCTCATTTACAGCCAGACCCATTTTCGCCGCCCCCGTTTTAATACTTGCAAATGCGCCACAGCTGCCACTGACAGCTCGCTGCGATCTTCCGATAATGTCTAATGCTGCGTTTCCACTTGTCGATTTGAAATTGACAATTGACGTATTTTTATGCCAATTAAAAAATATGGCAACTAGAAATACCGAAAAATTGCTTGTCAATAACTGACAAAGAAACCACTGAACAATTGGAAATAGCTGAATTGTCAAACAAAATGTCACTTTGTCATTAATTGACAGTAAAAATTAATTGGCATCAAGTTCATAAGTTGGTCAATCAACTGACAAACAATTTTTTGCCAATAATTGACATAAGTGGAAATGAACTGACGGTGGTGTCGTTCAGTGACATAAACGCGAGAGCTGTCAAACTTTGTCAATCAACCAACAAGTGGAAACCCACCTTAAGACCACATACGACAACATTTATTTTGAGGAGTATGAAAGTAGTGTTGGCATCCCTTCAAAACTCGTCAGACTTTCCAGAATGGCGATGAATAACATTCGTTGGTGCTCAAAAATTTCACCGAGACCGTTGATGTCAAAAAAGGATTGAGATGAGGTCGTGTGCTATAATTAACTTGACAAATTTGTGTGAAACTTATAAATGCCAAAAGCAGGGGTGCAATTTTTTACAAGTCCGTTTAATCTACATATATCTTTATTCTATTCTATTCCAGGAATGTTCTTTGTAACCTCAAAGCGAGATAACTTCGGGACAGATTTAAATGAAACTTTTTAGACATGTTTCTCAAGGCGACTAGATGGTCTTAGGCAATGTAGTTTATTGCCAAAGAAGGATCCAAGGATCAGAAAAAATGGAGAAGCACAAATTGAGGTAGTAAACAAGTACAAGTATTTCTATTTGTAGGTGTTTGGGTAACTCCTGGATTATGCTGGTGGACAGAACACTTCAAGAATAGAGCGAATCAGGCGTAGATAAGTTTAAATCTTACGTGGCACAAATTCATTTCAAAAAAATGATGTGGATATTAGCACTAAAGTTAAATTGTTTAAGTCAGCAGCCAGGGCGATTCTGGGATATGGAGCACAAATGTGGGAACACCTCCAGTTCGATAAGTTGAAGAAGGTACAGCGGTTCTTTTATAAGGAAATCATAGGCTTCCAACAAACAACTCCAAATTATATGCTAACATTAGAGGGAAAAACGCAGCAGCTCTTTACCTATGTTTATAATGAAATGTAACATAACCTATACATAAGAAAAATGTTAAACGTGTATAAAGAGGACAGGTTGCCGAAGATATTAACAAAAAAAGTAATTGAGACAAACATTTACTGGCACAGAAGCTGGACGGAATTTAATAATCCTGAAGGAAGGCAGTTGGGCGATATCCTTAGAGACAATATAGCATTCACACAGGCAAGGTAATAAAAGGAGTGTGGAAATACATTTTTGAAAATGACAGGGAAATTGATCGGCCAAGAGCAATGGCCTCTACATCGCTCGGACTCTACAATAATTTTGATTATGATTTTGGAAGAAGATATATTACGGAACAGCCAATATACTTTGGGATATAAGATGCATTTTTAAAGCAAGGGGTGGACTGATTCTTTTAAAATGCTACCTTTACGATAACAGGAAGAAACAAACATTGCACAATTTAAGAGAGGATAAAATGTTCGTACATTTTCTAGTCAATATGTCCAATCTTAAAGGAATTACGACTTCAGGGCTTTGGAGCAAGGGCACTTAGACTATGAAAGTATGTTGAACATTTTGAATGGCTATGGGGGATGGAGATTTTAACAAAAAAGTTACTTTATTCCCTTTTCGCCAATAATTCTTAATCAGTACTAAAAAATAAATAAAAATAGGAGCCAACGCTAACTTAAATCTTTTAAGCTATTAACCAGCTTTCTGTTTCATTCAGAAGTTCAGCTGCAGACCAAAATCCGATATGATCTTGATCTTAATCTTGATCGTGGTTTTGCTATTTTTAAGCGTCAAAAGGCTCCCCAAAATACTACAATACTGAAACGTATTTGGGGGAGTATTCTGACGGATATATTGGGGCGTATTTTACCCTTATTTTTCCACGTATTTTGATGAGTATTTTAACACGTATTTTATCGCGTAGGTATTTGGGTGCGTATTTTGACACACATTTTGGGGGTGGGGTACGAAAACTCAAAAATTAAAATCCCCAAACTGAAATCCCCAAGTCAATATCCCCAAACCCAAATTCCCAAATCCAAAAACCCAAAACCAAAATACCCAAATAGTCAGTTCGGGTATTTTTCAAAAGGTGGGGATTTTTGGGTTTGGGGATTTTGCACTTGTGTATTATGTCGGTATCTCACATTTTAGTCTGCATTCTTGCGCATATTTTGACGCGTAACTGACTGAAATATTTCCAAATAGTAGGTACTCTTTCTGACTTTAATTTTTCGTAATTACTCTTAAACTCTGCGTAATAAATTACTTTGGCAATTAACTATCTACAATAATTTATTTGTAGGAATCGTTGGATCTTGCCTCAGATACGATCTCGTAACCTTCCACTCTGGCCTCGCCCACCTGTGTTGCCTGAAATTTATACCATGTAATTAAAATAATTAAGAGCCTAATAGATAAGTTACAATTTCGCTGTCTCCTTCATTATTTTATTAATGAGGGATCTCATCAGCAGAAGCACATTCACAAAAGACCCCCGCCCCCACTCATTCACTCAAAATCAGACCCCGCAAGAAGTGCAACTATTGCCCAATTATTTAAATTGCATCCTCTGCAAAACCGCGATGGTTATCTCATAGGAAATTAAACTAAGAACATATAATTTCGCGTGTTTACCTGGCTGTGTTGAAGCCAACCTCCTTTTTGGACTGTAAATGTGTCGTGAATATACTGTTCACGTTCACCTAACCTATATATACCTGTTGAATGTGGCACGCTGGCGCTCGCCTTCACTAATCTCATCTGCACTTCGTCATCGCTAACACACGGCTATCATTACGATCGTCATCAAAACCAACAACAACTCATTTCGAATGGGTAAACGAGTTGAAATGTGGTCACATCGCATGTGTCGCGGTCGCCCCTTGGGCTCCCATCAGTTGACCAGGAAACGGCACAAAGACGTAGAAGAGGAAGAGACACTCCCGACTGCTCCATTAGCCGCGATCTTCCCATTTGAAGAGAGCTGGCAACTTGTATACAACTACTATATGCATATAGCCTACATGTATATGTGGTCACAAGTTGTGGGCATCTGAATGAAGAACCTGCGCACCACGCATCGAAAGCATTGCGCGCTTTGTATACCTGTCACCTTAATCACGGCCTGATGAATGTTTGGAAATTCTTCATTCATCGCGTGGGGAAAAAGAGCCGCCTCATGAAAATTGGAGGTATTCCAGTGACCACGTGCCGCACCGCAGCCGCATGCGTATAGTCAAATAGAAAACCGAACGCAACGTTTTCCAAGTCAATTAGCGCGTAGATAGAACTGCCCAAGCCCACCTAATGAAGACCGATTTAGTTGTCCCGCCGAAGAATGTTAGAACGCGCAGGTGAAAAAGTGAAAATGTTTGTCGATGGCGTTGTACATGTAAGCCCTTTGCGCACGGACATAAAATTACGGCTTTCACGCGAGTACGTAATAAATGCCTGTCTACACTTCGACCTCGGTGGGTATCAAGGTATTGCAAAGAGTTATAGCTTAGGTATAGGTGTTCAGACGCGGCAACTATTGTAAATATGTAATACAAATGAGTGTACTGTGACTGTCCCGGGGTGCGTGTGAGTAATTTGGCAATTGTTGGTGGTAGATCTTTGTTCATGTTAACGCTTTCAACGAAAATGGTGGGTTGACTAATGGCCAAGACGTACGAGTTGACAATAATAGTCGCAGAACAAAGCCCCAAGACAACTGGGGTCTTTAAACTATAATAGAAAGCTTGTTGGGCAGCTGAGTTTATAAAGAGTATTTGTAAAAAGAATTTGTAGCTGCAAGACTCGCCCTGACTCACAACCTGCTGAAATACTTTGCTTTCTCTGAGGGCGTCCAAAAAGGTATCTAAAGTTTGTTGCTTGTTTTACTTCTTTGAACTTCAAGTTCTTTAGTAGTCTCTTAGTAAAGACCCCTTCAAAATGTCCAAATGGCTCTATTTTAAATTCTTTGTAGATTTATACTATTAAGCTTTAAGCCCAGTATCCTGCTCGAGTTATGTCCTAGATGAATAATAGATCTTACGATTAATTATAGATAATATTAAGTACAAAACTTTTATTGAATAAATAATTTTGCTTTACAAAAAATTAAGCTTGATTCCGAGATAAGTTGATGAAACGCTAGGTCTAGGTGTAGAGTTTTATAGTTATAGTTATTGGATTGTAGGGGTACATAACTTTGAAGCAACGGGTCGTTACATAATAAGGCCTTACAGTTTTCAAAACAATCCGTGTATGCTGAATTCAAAACGATTTTTTCTCCCTTACGCAGACACTGTGTCATTGGTTTGGTTAACTTGGCAAAGTCTTTGATAAACTTGCGATAATAACCTAAAAGTCCAAGAAACGATTTAATTTGCCTTACAGTTTTTGGCATCGGAAAATTCTTTACCGCATGGATTTTGTTAGGGTTTGGCTTTATGCCGTCAGGCGTAACTACGTGGCCTAAAAATGAAACTTCTTTCCGAAGAAATACAGATTTTGTTATTTGTATTTTAAAATTAGACTCCCTAAGCTTTTGAAATACTGCATTCAAGCTTTCCATATGTTCCTGCAGTGAGGTTGAGAAGACTATTATATCATCCATATACACAAGGCAAATCTTACCTAGGAGATCTCTTAAGACATTGTCCATTACGCGCTGAAACGTCGACGGAGCGTTTTTAACCCAAAAGGCATCCGGACAAACTCGTAGTGACCATTATCAACAGAAAAGGCAGTTTTAGCGATATCTTCCGCTCTAACCTCGATTTGATGAAACCCGGAAGCAAGGTCAAGAGTGCTGAAGTATACACATCTTCCAAGCTTGTCCAGAATATCGTTTACATTCGGAAGCGGGTATTTATCATCAACAGTCTTTTCGTTAAGCTTCCTGTAGTCCACTACAAGTCTCCATTTTTTGTTGCCATTCAGATCTTTTTTTTCGGGACGATCCAAATCGGAGAGGACCAAGGGGAAAAGCTTGGGCGGATAATACCTTGGTTGAGTAAATCAGATATTTGTTTCTGGATCTCTTCTCTTAGAACATATGGATACCGATACGATTTGCTGTATATTGGTGCATCGTCTTTTGTTCTAATGGTATGTTTCACCTGATTTGAGAAGGTCAAATTCTGCCCTTCATGGAAAAATAAATCTCTGTATTCGTTACAAAGATTTCTTAAGGCTTGTTCTTCTTCTTTATTCAAATCCTTTGTAGTTATAAGATTATTTAAATCAGTTGTTCCTAGGCTATGCGTATTATTAACTGAAAAACTATTGGCTTCTACAAAGGAATCGTTTTCAATGGAGTTAGCCTTGATCGGTTGTTCAATTATAAACATTTCATCATCATCAGATGTGTTTATCACTTCCACATAAGAAAACCAATCATTTGCCATGTATATACCTTCGGGTATTATCAAATGATTGCTTATACGTGTAGGTTTAACGTAAAAACTCTTAGATTCAACGTCAACAGGTAAATGACAAATCATCTTACTTAAACCTGGAACAATGAATGGTTTGGACATCAAATTTGGTTTAAAATTCAACGGAATTTTAGCCTTTCTAGTCTCTAAAAGAGATTTCATCAAATCAATTTTGATACCAAGCTTTTTCATTAGGTCTGTACCGATGAGACCATCGAAGTACAAATGAAACTTGAAAACCAAAAACGACAAATTTTCCATAGAGCATAACTCGGGTAAGCCAAATAGAACAACTTTTTTATTAACCAAATGAGTGTTGAAAATGGTTCTGATTTCAATAGGTTCGATGTCAATAACTTTCATACCTTTAATTATGTCAGGGCTGATAAATGATCTATTGCTACCTGTATCAACTAAAAATTTAAGATCGCTACCGTTCAAACTCTTTATAGTTATGTAAGGTAAAAGGTGAGAGTTGTAGTTGTTTATATCTATATATCCGACTGGCTTTCCGAGGCACTTAAACGAAAATTTTGGTCATCTACTTCAACGCCAGGAATTTGGTTTGAAATGGTAGGCATTTGGTTTGAAATGATAGGCATTTGGTTGGAAACAGTAGGGTTGTCTAAGTCCGGATTTTGATTTTGAACATAACAGCCATTTGGATATTCCCATTCTGGATTTATAACCCCGTTATTATCGTTATGATAATATCCTTCTACATTAAATATTTGGTTCTGCCGATTTTGAAAATTATTTGACTTAAAAGAACGATTAGAAATTCTGTTAGTGTTGCCACTTGACACGTCCATTGGTTCAGGGGGTGCGAAACGTCTAATACTAGAGTTATAATTATGTGGAATATTGATATTTGATCTTACAGTTGTTGACTGTGAGTTTGGTTGAGGCATAGGGTTGAAATATTGCTGGGGATACCTTAATGGTGGTGGACTAAAATATGGAAATTTTGAAGATGTTGATGGTTGCGTATTATAAAGATTTGGTCTCTGTTGTCTCGTTTCAATTGGTGTGTATTGTTGAGTATTTCGGTAATAAGTACAATTTTGCTCTTCCAAACAAAACTTAAAAGCCTCTGATAATTTACTAGGTCGCATGGATCTAATAAACGAACCTAAGGGTTCGCGTAAACCTGACACAAAACTATTCAGACACATCTCCTCGTATAAATCCTTTTTAGATTGAATCACGTGTAAATTTTCTTCGTGAACTTTAACGTGATTCATCATAGTAGATAATATTTCCACGATTTTCGAGTAAAATATCTCAACAGTGTCTTGATTTTGTCTAAGTTTATGCAGATCCCGTATTAGGTTAGTCTCATTCCGTTTGTCTGAGTAGTGAATTACCAGGTTACTTTTAATCTCTTTCCATTCTATAGAGGGGTGCCATACATGTTTAAAATTTCATTGGCCTCACCGATTATCTTGTTGCGAATAGAACGTAAAATTATCTTTTCATAACTCGACCCTTTAATTTCCGGCATAAGACTCAAAATTTCTTCCACGTTATTGATGAAATCATAAAGCAAGCGCGGATTGCCATCAAATGTGGGGACATCCTTAACCGCATCAGGAATCCTGAGCGTGTTAAAAGCGTCCATAGCAATTTGATTTAGCGCCATTGAAGAACGGTTAACTAACTCGTTACTATGCGTTTCTTGTATCGTGATAGCGTCTTCCTTTACGATTTCAATGGTACTATTCGCGGATAGCGCAAATTTTCTAGCAAATTCACTTAAGAACCCTTGCTGAAATTTTTCTAAATTTATTCTAAATTTGTTATCACTTTTATTTAATCTAAACACCTTTTTATGTTGCACCTTATACTTTTTGCTGATTGGACTCATAGAAATATACACTGAAGAGTAGAACCAAAACGGGACTTACCCCACCAACAGATTTGATTGATGTTCCTTCGATGAGATGATCAAATAATGTTGACTACCAAGGTTGATATGCGATGCTCCGAGAAACAGTCGAAGATTGCAGAGGTATCCGTAGATTATTATTGGATATGATATAATGAATATTGTCTTCACTGGGTGCTTCTTTGCTACGATTCCGATATTCTCTCGAAAAACGTATATTTATCCTACCGACTGCGCCAGTTATGTCCCAGATGAATAATAGATCTTACGATTAATTATAGATGATATTAAGTACAAAACTTTTATTGAATAAATAATTTTGCTTTACAAAAAATTAAGCTTGATTCCGAGATAAGTTGATGAAACGCTAGGTCTAGGTGTAGAGTTTTATAGTTATAGTTATTGGATTGTAGGGGTACATAACTCTCGCGATAAATTGTAGCTCGGATGGAAGGAACCTACAATCTTAGGCCGAATCCGAACGGCAGTCTATTTTAGCTCACACAAACCGGCTCGACACGCAACTGGGGCGTGACACAGCACATAAACAAAGCATTGCTCTCCTTATAGATAGCCAAGCCGCCATCAAAGCCATCGATTCGGCTACCATATCCTCGAAACTGGTGCAGGAGAGTCGGAACGAGCTTGCGTCTCTGAGCGGGCGTTTCAGGGTCACACTTCTCTGGATTCCAGGGCATAGTGACATACCAGGCAATGAGCGCCCGGATGAGCTGGCCAGTAAGGGCTCAGCACTACACGCTTCGACCTCAACGAGGGTCCACATTCCGCTAGGAAATACATTCCCTTTTTCTCCAGAAAGCCAATCTCCGATGGTCGGGGTTGACAAACTGCGTCATATCAAGGAAGATATGGCCTCCCTACTTACAACCAAAACAAAACAAATAACCTACTAAACAGAACCCGCCCAGATATCGCCAGAATGACGGCAATAACCACAGGGCATTGGCCAGTTAGAGACCATGCGACCAAACAAGGTATCCCATACAACCCTCATTGCCGCAGATGTCCAGCTCTAGTAAGAACCAGACTACGCGCACTGAACCAACCATTCTTTGAGGACCTTAGTGACATCTCGGGCAAAGGCATACAGGATCTTATCCGAATACTGGTTTGAGAGAGCCTTTATTGTCCAGTACATTAAATTGGGCCTAAATTTTGACATTTTAAAAGCAACAAAAATATTTAATTGATTTATTATTTTATGGAGTAGATACTTAAAAAAACATCTATCTACTCGGTAGCAGAAAAATGCACAAATAACAAAAAACAACGTACATTTGGCAATGCTTTGTTATTTAATGATGTACTTACAAATTTAAGTAGGTCATTAACGGACCTGTCGGAGAGTTCTTCTTAATCTTCGAAAAAGTACCTATACCAAGGATTCTATTTCTTACGTGACAGAGCGCTGAACAGTGTCAAAGAAAGTGTGGGGTTTCCTCATGGACCTCCTTATCACCGCATCCTCTGCACAGGTCATCTGTACTGATACCCATTTTGGTATGGTATTTCAGCATATTGTGTCCGGTGATAATACCCACAATCGAGGACAAGAATTTCTTATTTAATTGCAAGATTTTTTTAGTTTTCTGTTTGTTATAGATTGGCCATATTTTCCTGGTTATAACACTGGAGACCTTCTTTCATTTGTCGCCATTAGTATTTTGTTCCCAATCGTCTGTCTGAGATTACATCAGGGGGGAAATCATTACTGCGGTGTTGGCCTGGTTTAGTTCAAGGGAGGAGCCTTTCCTTGCCAGCTCATTAGCTTTTTCATTTCTAGAACCCAGCATATTCTTACGTTGTGTTGCGCGCCAAGAACCCACTCTTCGCGACAAGCTTCGATTTTAACCCAACGACCAGAGATCACTTTTATTGCCGCTTGACTGTCAATGAAAAAGGTAATATCTGCATAAGGTATTGCCATCATTGCAACCTGTTTGACTGCTGTTGTCACTGTCTAACTGCATCAGCTTGGAATAAGCTGTATTAGGAAGTCTGATAGATTGAACTGAATTGTCAGAGACGTTCGGAGTAGAACCCCGCGCTAACGCCGTCCTCCATCTTTGACTTATCCATATAGATACAGCGAGGAAATCTTTGTCCATATGTCACATTCACGGGTCAGAATCTCAACCAATTCGATTCGTCCAACACACAATTACCTTATACAAAACCTAAAAATGGGTTGACCATAGATTATTTTGACTACTGACAGCTCTTTCCCGCTCGAAATCTTGGCAGAAAGTCAGTATGATACCTCCGCGGACCGAAATGAGTCGCTTTACGCTTGAGCAACGTTGGGAAATATTGAAAACTTATTTCCAAAGTGAGTGCTGTGTAGCCCAAAACAGTGCGTTTTTTGAAAAGAAGTTTTGGCACAAAGTGAAAAAAGTTCGTCAGACTGGTATGCTAGTGGACAACACTCATGGTCCCCGTCGTCGTAAAGACGAGAACCGAGAGTGTGAGACTCAATTCACGAACATCAACTCGCCATCGATCTCAACCGCTCAACATTTCACGCACTAGCCCGAGGAGAATTCCGCACGAAGATCTCGGATTATTCGCTTATAAGGACCATCCGCTTCGTTATCGCTTCGCAGTTTGGGCCTTAGAGCATCTTGAATTGAACAACGATTTTGGGCGAAAAATCATCTTTTCTGACGAGGCGCATTTTCATCTCGGCGGCTACGTTAACAAACAAAATTGCTGCATCTGGGGTTCGGAAAACCCGCATGTTATTGTCGAGAAGCCAATGCATCCACCACAGAGAGTGACAGTGTGGTGCGGATTGTGGAATGGTGGTCCATTTTTCTTCGAAAATTTGGCTGGGAACAACGTTTCGGTCAACGGTGGGCAAAACAGATATTTTTTACTGAAATTGAAGACATGCATTTGGACGACCTCTGGTTCACGCAGTTTGGCGCACCATGCCAGACAGCTCATGCCACAATCGATCTTTTGCAAATTCTCAAATCGTATTATCAGCCGTCTTGGCGATGTCAATTGGCCGCATTGGAGCTGCGATTTGACCCGTTTGAACTTTTTTTTGTGGGGAATCGTGAAAGACCGATATTATGCCAACAATCCGGAAACGTTTCAAGCACTTAAGGCCAATATCATCCGAGAAATCCGTGAGCTACAGCCTGAAAACATCAACAAGGTCTTGGAAAATTGGAGTGGCAGAATGCGCTACTGCGAAGCCAGCCGAGGCAGCCACTTGAACGACGTTGTGGCCCATAATCAATGGGAATGTTTGCTCTTACCATTAAAGTCATAATACATGGAACAAATTTAATTTTTCTCATTTTATTGCATTTTTAAAAACAAACTTGTATTTGGCCCATCCTTTATATAGTACTATCAATATCTAACGCGCTCGAGTATTTCCATGTGAGTGTTTTTTTGTTTGTTTTTTTTTTTTAATTTTTGAAGACGCCTCCTTGAAGTTGGTTATTACATAACCTCTTTATATACCTCCACAGGAAGGTTTATTCACTTTGTCATTACATTTGTAACGCCAAGAAGGATTCGCCGGAGACCTTATAAAGTAGGTGTATGTATATATATTCTGAATCAGGACCACATTCTGAATTGATTTATCCATGTCCTTCTGTCTGTCTGTCTGTTTGACTGAGCTTAAGCTAATTTTCGTTCATTTTTGGCACCTCAATTATAGCGGCTTAGAAAATGTATGGTTATTAAATACTGGGTCCTTTTAGAAGCATGGTAATCTTTTTTGGCAAACGAAAGCAAGCACTACATTCGGAAAGGATTTAACTGCATCCAATTGTCTATTTAACTCTTAAAAAATGCAATTCAACTGAAAATGTAACCCTTTGCCAACTCTTTCAATTGTTGAATACCCTCGCTGCATTGACATACTATACATGGACTGCTAGTGAAATGTCAGTTTCATACAAACCTGCGAGGAAAAATGAAGCAAACATAAGCACTAGCCCTTTTGGTTCAGTGCGGCGAGAGTAGGAAAAGGTTTCAACCTCTGCTTGGCATTGCTATCTTTTACATAGAACACAGTGCCATCCATTGTAGAAACATTGCAACTGCGCAAAAATAACGACTTATTCAAATTATTTCAAACGTTCTACAACAGATGGCACACTCAACACTCAAACAAAATCACACGAATTGCTCGATGACATTTGAGTGTTTTCGTTTCTCTCCGACGTGAAGTGCTTATGTCAATGCCTCGAAGGCTGAGTTGGGCAACAGATGACAAATCTGCCATCTTCTGAGGCTCACACATTGTGTATACGGGGGTTTTGCCTATTATTACTATCTTAAACCTTAAAGCCAATTGCAAATTTAGTACAAAAATCAAAACAAGTGACTTTATACCACATACAGGTTATGGTTGTCCTAAGTCAATCGATTTTTTTAAATGCAACATTCTTGTGGATACTTACAATTTCTTCAAAATTGTTCGGTTCCTTCATACCATGACGTGGGTTTCTGCAATGAAAGAGAAAATAAAATTATGAAAACATAACTTCATAGGTACAAGACAACAATAATTATAAATTTATTCTGAAATCTAGTACTTGTCTAATTGTATATGGTAGGTACTTCCTCTTTAGGAGAACTTCAATATTAACTATTCCATAACAACTTCTATATTCGTGCACAAGTGCTCATTTATATGTCTGTGAATATATAGCATGCTTCCTGTTTCTATCTACAACTTGTACATCTTATATATCTCTGGCATTTTGCTTGAGAATAATAGGAAGCGAAGAAAAAAAAAAGATACATATTCACGTGTTACTTCTTCATCAAGTGATCCACCTCTCTTGAGCATACCAGTAAATAGAGCATCACTTCCTGTATTGCGGTGCTTATACTTGATTATGAACAAGAAGATGGTGCTTGAGCTACCGCTACCACACGGGTGTGTAGGTACATAGAACAGTGAAACAATTTACCAAACGAGGCAAAGAACGGCGATGATTATGCAGTTCGAAGATGATAAATTGCGATAAATTAACTAACATTCTGACACTGTATTGTATATGAACAGTACTTATGGACGTGTATCTTTTGCACCGGGAAAAGGAGTAGAGGTATGTTGTTTTCAAATGAACGGACGTTAATATTGTTGAAAATGTATATCCACCAGACAACCTAACAACAAACAAATTGTCATTCGTTTCTGACGGAAAAAAATCCCTTTTAATGTCCTGCTGTGCTCAAATGGGTTTCAGTTAACTGACAAAAATTCACTTAACTCATGTAGGTAGCTACTTCTTTGGAATTATTAAAGAAATTGAGTCACTCAGTCTGCTTTCATTAAAATCGTCTAAATTTTTCATAAGTGGAATTTAGGAAGGATGTGACCCACAATCGGTCGTGTCACTATAAAAACTAAATTCATTTCGACTGGCGCACTTTCCGTCATCCGGTGACACGAAAAGTGTGCGCTTTAAAGAACCTAGAAAGAACCGAACCATTGCAGAGCTCCCTTTACGACGTCCGGTTTTGCAAATCGAATCACCCTTATTCTAAGTAGCGTTTATATTAAACGACAGTTTTTTGATATCGGTATTACATGTGTCGTGTTTTAAGGCGGTTTATATCGTTTTATGAGCAAAAACGACCCGTAAAATGCCAATTTTTGTCGATTACTAATTTACAAACGACACTTAAACGACTCAGCTCAAAATACGCTAGCGTAAATATCCAACAAACGAATGCGGTATCAATTCACGCTACTAACTTACTTAGGCGGCGCTACAATCCGAAGTAAACCTGGGCATCAGCCAAAACGCCTCTTCAGTTAGCTCGGTCTTCGCCTAATTGTCTCGGGATACCTACATAATACCCAAGTGCAAAATCCCCAAACCCCAAAATCCCCACCTTTGGAAAAATACCCGAATTGACTATCCCCAAGTACAAAATCCCCAAAATTTTAATTTAAAATATTTAAAGGAATTTGCGAATACCTAACCTTGCGCCTACTCCAAATCCAACAGTGTCCCCAAGCAGGGGGGTTTAGGGGGGCAGCATGCCCACCCCCATACCTATTTTACTGTTAATGCATTGTGAATACACTCGAAATCTATTTGGGTATTTTGGTTTTGGGGATTTTGGGTTTAGGGATATTGACTTGGGGATTTCAGTTTGGGGATTTCAATTTTGGAGTTTTCGTACCCAACCCAATTGTCTCCAGTTGCGCATTCTAAGTTGTTTGAGGTCCACTTCGACTTGTGCTCGAGGTTTAAGGTGAGGTCTTCTTTAAATGCATTATCGCTCTGGGTTGGAGTTCCAAACTCTTCTAGTCAGAATGCTGGTTTCCATTCGCTGTTTAATCTCCTTCTCCAAATCAGTCATCTGCTCAAGCTGACACCAAAATGCATTTTGTTGTTCCTTACAAAGTCTGTGGATGTCTCGAATCCTTTTCTCATTTTTCTCTTCTTAATAACAATCAAATATGATATTCTGAAATCAATTTTAAAATTATATAAGCCCTCTAATGCATTTAGCAGAAATGAAACACATTTTACAAAAGTCAACTTTTTTACTATTGTGAATCATTTCACAATTGTGAGCTTAATGAAACGCCTGATATATTTTTTTCAAAATAATATAATCTTCCCCGCCACTTTAGATGGGAAAAATAATTAGTTTACTCTAACTGTCATAGAAAATTAGCCGAGGAAATTATTGAGCGCAACTGACACATGGCCTTGAAATCAAATTGAATTGCTTATTTCTAAAAATTTACAGTTTAATTTGAATTTAGAATTTAGGTTGTTACCGCTGGTACTCTAGTGAAACTTTGACGTTTCCTCATATTGACAGATAGCAGATTATTGCCGCCCTTAACATCTTCTTAAAACTGGAACACGGTTTTGTATAGTTTATTCCGTTTATGTTATTTTAACCTTTTCAAGAAGCAACGAAAATGATATTTACTGCTGTCAACTGTCACCAAATCAATCTCAATTTTTAATTACTGTCAGATATCCGGCCAGAGCCATACAAATTCGACACATTTTCGATGTGAACAAATAAGAATTACAAACAATTCAAGTCTCGCTATAGGATTAAATTTTCATTCATCTATAGACAAATTGCTATAAAACTGCTGTCAATTTGACTGCTTAACATTAACATACTGAAAGAAAATTCTGTAAAAAAATACGTAAAATATCGTGGGCGCAGTAGCGCAGTGGTTAGTGTGCTGCACTACTGTGCAAGGGATCCCAGTTTCGATCCCCGGAAAAGCACAAATTACATCTTAAGGTTTTTTTTTTTTACTGCGCCACCTCTCGCGAACGTCTGACAAACATCCGAGAGTATGACTGTCCTAAAAAAGCTTCTCAATTCAGCCGTTCCGACTCCGCATTAAATTGTAGGTCCCTTCCATTCGTCCCAAAAAATAAAAACTCACACAAACGAATTGTTGCGAGAAGCAGTGTCTACTGCCTGTTGCGCCACCTATTTATTTTTTTATTTACGTAAAATATCATTCAGAAGAAAAGTCCACAGCAGTTTTACAACAGCTCCTATCCCTGAATGCACCCATTATAGACACATTCAAAACTCTAGTCAACTATAATTGGACTAGATTTTCCTGGAATGTAAAAACTAGATTCGACTGAAACGTCATTTTGACTACACCAATCACACAATCGGAATGTCAACTATGTACTTGATTGACTTGATTCGACGGTTAAAAAACTGTTCACGTGATCAATCTAGACAAATCAAAATTCAGACATACGTTGCGCGGCTGCGTGCTGTCAGACTTGGTAAACTTGAGTCTCAACCTTCCAATTAATAACCTCTTAATTTAGTACAACCATTCTTAAACACACTATTCAATTTTTAAACGGCAGACCAACTGTCAAGTCTATTATTTCTGACGGCTACCAACCCACCAACCAACGCAAACGTCAATCATTGTCACTTGCATGGCAGCCTTAAGGCAAAACCCTCTACTATTGACATAAATATTTAGCATCTAGATAAAAAAAAACGCATAACTACAATATTATTAACGCAATGATTTATATCATCAGACGCACCGACACCGATGAGAAACTGAACACGAATGGGTATAGAGCACGCGTAGGTTGACTTAATCAACTGGGTTGTGCGTTATATTATTTTTTTTATAGTGCGGTGTGCCATGTCAGATGTAAGTCGAGTTTAAATTCAAAATTTCCATGGCTAATCTCAAATGCATAGGCTGAGGTTAGACATTCCTCCATCTCATTAGTGTCAAGTGAAACCAATACGCATTTCAACTGTCACCTAGACAGTCCCAGTCGCAAAGTCTCTTGGATTCTCGACCGCACAAGCAACGGAAGTGAAATGCAAATGACAGTCAATATTATGTTTGACAAACTGACATAAAAGCCAGAACGAGAACGAAGAACAGATGACAGTGATTCTAATGCTCCTAATCAGAGGTGTAATGAGATTACCTTGATTTACCGGCTGTGCACTTCTGAAATAAGTTCGTCTCTCACCCATGAAATTACTTTCAACTGTTTCTTTAAAAAAACGTAAAACAGCAACAAAAGAGACGGATAATTGTCTTCCTTCGTTTTTATTTCCCCTCATTGTTCCATGTTCGCGTCGCGTCGTTCTGCACTGCACCGCGTCGGTCGTACCATCGATTACATCCGGTGACATAAAAACAAACAGGAGTACCAAAAGTCGCAACACAAAGCAGCAAATAAAAATGAAAATTGCTATTTTCCGATAATAAAAAAAAACAGAGAAAAAAATGAATAAACTGCTACGATGGCGAATAAAATCAGGAAATTGGAATAGCCCTAGCGCCCAGCGAGCAATTCACCACAAAAACAGTTAGCAGAGTCAAACAATCGTACACACGATAGGTAGTAGCAACATGGTTAACGGTAGCAATTTCATCTAGTAACATGGCGAATAGATCGGGAATAGACCACAGCAGCAGTACACACAATATGACTGTTTTCTGAAAGCAATCGTCTGAGCTACAACTACAATGGGGGTGTAGCTGTTGGTATTGGTTTTGGTACAACCCGACAAGCGGTAACCGCATTTCATTTTCTCGTCTCGCCATTCAAGTGGAAAATAGAAGGGGGAACGGAAAGGGAGTACTTATGTTATGTCGTCGTTGGTAGCGGTATGTATGGCGGAAGGGTTTTCCCAACATTTTCCATTTCCGTTGTCAAAAATACATTACGTAGCAGTGTTACTGGGCATACATGTGGATTGACTGATAATGATGCGTATACTTAGCTTTTACAACCAAGAGAAGTTATGTCAACAGGTCTCTGAGTTTTCTTACTTTTAATGACAGATCAGAATGGGAATCTTTGCAGCTGAAGCCCCAACTGACAAAAAAACACAGTTACAGGCGTATCATGGAACAGAATGACGACGCTTGTCAATTTTAGGTTCATTCATTGCGTGGTTACAAGTTGGTAGCGCTGGCATCTGACACCTGTCAAACTCAGCTGTCATTTAAAGTGTCATACTATGATGTCGTTTTCGATTGGTAATACAGAACCGTCCGGAAGCAATCCGAACTCTTCTGAAAGCGTTCGATTGGCACTCAACTGACAGTTCTTCGCCTAAAAAGAAGATAAAGTTGCTTCTGGATTTGAATTCAAAATCGCGGAGTGTTTTTCCGGACGGTTCTGGACTTCTGGACGACTAACCGAAAACGACATTAGTTGAATGTTTGCCATTTACGATAATGGATCGCTTAGCAAACGCGTTAAAATTATGAAAACTTATTACAAAAGTTGTGATTCAAACGTAGCCACTTTTAGCGCATTACGCGATGATTATGGTCGTCATAATCGACCGACTACGCAAGCAATCGGTAACATTGTGAAGAAATTTGAAGAGAGTGGAAGCGTTACTGTTGTTGTAAGGCCTGTGCATCATCCTAATGTCTGTTTGGTGTGCTCTATGGTCGAAAGGTGTCATTGGCCATATTTCTTCGAAGATGCCAATGGGCAGACGGTTATACAGTCAATTCGGAGCGATATGGTCGAATGATAGCCGATTTTTTTTTTTTTTGCCGGAGATTGAAGATCATCACTTGAACGATATGTGGTTCCAATAACATGGAGCAACAAGCCACACAGCACGACCAAATACAGCTTTATTGCGTGAGAAGTTTCCTGGTCGCATAGTTTCACGTTTTGGCGACCATGAGAGGTCGCGCGTTCGAGGTAATAGAGAGGTGCTACTCCAGGAACAATGTTCAGAACTCTTACTAAAAGGTATAAGAAACGTAGAAACGAACAAGAAAATCTGGTAGTAGAGTCATAGTCGGCGCTGAGGACATGGAAAAACCATTTCTGCAGACTGTTAAACGGCGAAGACGACACAAATTCCGCTGTCAGGCAGAGTGAACCATTTCATCTGGGCGATAAAAGCCAAGACTTCCGTCCACCTGACCAAAATAAAGTGAGGATAGCAATATCCAAGCTCAAGTTCAACCAAGCTACTGTTAAACCGTCCGTTTATTGCCGAGCTTTTCAGGGCAGCGGGAAATGCCTCGGTAGAGAGCACATACACCAACTCGTCTCCAAGATTTGGTCAGAAGAAAGTATGCCTGAGCATTGTTTACCCGATCCACAAGAAAGGAGACCCTGTAAACTACGCCAATTATATAGAGGCATTAGTCTCCCTAGCATCGCTTACAAGATCCTGTCTGCCGTACTGTGTGAACGCCTGAAACCATTGTCAACGAGCTGATTGGTCCCTATCAGTGTGGTTTTAGGCCCGGTAATTCCACAACCGACCAAATTTTCACACTACGGCAGATGCTGGATAAAATTGAAGAAGTCCAAATCGATACCCATCGAATTGAAGGCCGCATACCTATGACAGCATTTATAGAGACGAGCTATACAGAGCCATGTCTAGTTTTGGCATTCCTGCCAAACTTGTCAGATTGTGCAGAATGACGATGGAGAACGCTCGCTGCTCCGTAAAGGTCGGAAACAATCTCACCGAGACCTTTGATGTCAAAAAAGGATTTAGACAAGGTGATGCGTTGTCATGTGACTTTTTCAACATCATTCTTGAGAAAATTGTGCGAAACCCACAAGCCGACACCGGGGGCATAGTTTTCCAAAAGTCTGTGCAACTACTTGCATACGCTGACGACATCGACATCATTGGCAGAACACAGCGAGCTGTCACTGGTGCGTTTGCAAGTATCAGTACAGAGGCGGCAAAAATGGGTTTAGTGGTGAATGAGGGCAAAACAAAATATATGCTATCAACGAGAAGGGACACACAACATCGACGAATCGGACAGAACGTCACGATAGACAGCTATAACTTTGAGGTGGTTAGGGGACTTTGTCTACCTCGGCTCCGCTATTAACTCTGAAAATGACATCACACCAGAAATCAAGCTAAGAATTACACTTGCCAACCTCTGGCACTTCGACTTAAGAAGGCAATTGATTAGTAAGGTCTTGTCGAGAAACACCACGGAGACTCTATATAAGACCCTCCTCATCCCAGTCCTGCTTTATGGCGCAGAATCATGGACGTTATCAAAGGCGGATCTTGGTCCTTTCGAACGCAAAATTCCTCGAGTGATTTTCGGTACCGTTTGCCTTGACGGGCTTTGGAGAAGGAGATTTAACAGCGAACTCTACGAGCCGTATAGCTACATCGACCTGTTCAGAAAAGTACGCATCAGTCGACTAAGATGGCTGGGACATGTAGAGCGAATGGACACCAACGCCAACCAACACCACCGGGCCGAAGAGTCATCGATTCCAACCCGGAGGGACAACGCAGTAGAGGAAGACCTCGCCTTAGGTGGCGCGCACAAGGGGAAGCAGACCTTAACCAACTCGGCGTGTGCAACTAAAGGCAGTTAGTCAAAGATCGGACTAACTGTAGAGGCGTGTTGGTTGAGGCTCAGGTCCACCCTGGACTATAGCGCCACCTGTAAAGTAATTAGGATTTCTTTCGGTTTTTGAAAAGCGAAAGCGAGTTTCGTTTCAACATTTGTTTACTTATGCTACTGCTTCCAAATTTTAAATCTGCAGGCCAGCAAACCTGATGATTTACTTCTTCATCTCTAATCAATTAAAAAGTTCTTGTGTTTTTTTTTATCCCTTTCTGGTGTCAATAATGGAAGTCCGAGTGCTTAATTCTACCGGCAATTTTCTGTTCGGACTCATTTTTGATTCCCCCAAAATCGGCATAATGGTTTTAATGCTTTGTTTAAGGACATGTTTTGGGCTTTAACAAAGTCTTGCGAAATGATTTCGGCAAAATTTTGATTCATGAGATGGCCTTTTTCCAGTTCCCTTGTGACGCGAGTGGGATAGATTCGAGCTCCATCCCGAGTGACGTATGGTTTTGAACTCCAGCGTGGAACACAGCCACCAACCATAAAGTGAAGCAAACACTATGGAAGTTTCTATGCGTTTTTGGTTTTTCAAGTGCTCCGGGTCTTGAAATTCCCTTTTCCAAAAACAAAATCAAAACTCAAAAGCTAATAAAACTGGGTTCGTCATATTATGGTATTCTATACCCGACGACAATTAAAGTTACAATTAAAACCACCAACCAACTGATTGGCATGCAAGCAAAAGCTAACCGTTTCGGCACATACCCATATAGGGTCAGTTCCAATTTGGCTACCAATTAAGAATTTTCAATTCCAATCTGTGCGCATAAACGATGCCAATCGAAAATATTAATTTTCACCAAACTGCAATCAATGTAAATGCAAACAAAAAAAAACAAGGCGACAACTTCAAATATTTAAAATGAAAATTTCTGCATCATATTACACACTTTACACGTAAAACACGCCACGACCACATGCGATCTACCTTCAATTTATCACATGTCCACGTGTTTGTGTCCCGTGTAGATAGAAATCGAAGCTCATGTTTATTTAATTAATATTGGTAAATACCAGAGTACGCGCTGTATATCGGGAGCGCACTCAATTTTCCTCTTCCAACACAGAGAAGGATTTTATTTTTTATTTAATTTTATTTATTGCTATTTGAAGGATGGTAAAGTGGGGTACCTACAGGTTACCACAAAATCCTCGTTGCGGTTCGGTAGCCGCAACCGGAGTCTGATACGTGTTAATGCAATTATTGACATGAGTAGGTAAAACGTTGTACATTTCACTTCCGTGTTCTCTCATAATCACCCTTGTTTTGGGCGGAGTATTGCGGGAGGAGGAATTATCAGAGTGCAACATCATGGTGTTGAGATGTTGGCTCTTTGTTTTATTAAGTACCGACGGTTTTTTTTTAGATTAGATTAATATTTTATTACTCATGAATTCATCTGGAAATTGGGTTTAAATTGCATTTGAATTTAAGACATGGCTTACATAGGGGCGTCTACCTTACTTACTTAAGGCGGCGCTACAGTCCGGGGTGCACCTGGAGCCCAACCAACAAGCGTCTGGGGCCAGCACACGATCTTTAGTCAGTTTCGCATGCTAAGTTTGTCAAGGTCCCCTTCTGGTTTTGGTCCCATTGGCCGCTATACTGCCACCGCGACGCCGCAGGTGGCGGTTGTTTGAGGGGGGTTTAGTGGTTAAAAATCCCACATTGTTATTCAGTGCCATGCTGCGTTTCGTCTTTTGAAGATTACCCCTCCGAACGAAAACAAAAACCTTGGTCGCGGTCTTTCTCTACTACACCGTGCGTGTCGCTCGGGTGTGGATTCGAAGATCTTTCGGGGCAGAGAATTCGCGTGCACCTAAGTCGTTGGACCTTTACTCTTCTGCCTTATGTCCGTAGGTCCGTCTGTCCATGACGCTGTACAGTTCGTCATTGTATCTCCTTCTCCATTCAAGGTATAAGCAAACGGGACCGAAAATTACTCAAAAAAATTTCCTCTCGGAACAACCAAGGGTAACCTCATCCGCTTTTGATAAGAGTCCATGCCATCATGGAAAAGGACTGGCACGATAAGGGTCTCATAAAGGGTCACTTTAGTTGTTCGAGAGAGGGCTTTTGATACTCTAGTACTGGTGCCTGAGCGCTGGTGTCATTGAGTCACTGAGTTCATAGCAGAGCCTAGGTAGACAAAGTCCCTCAGTTATAGCTGTCTATGGTGACGTTCTGTCCGAGATGTCGTCGTTCGGTGTTGACAGCATATACTTTGTCTTGCCGTCATTGACCGCCAAACACATATTTGCCGCCTCTGTCTCAATACTCACGAACGCGCCTGGAACATCCCGCTGCGTTCTGTCGATTATTTCGATGTCGTCGACGGACGCAACTAATTGGACGAATTTTTGAAAGAAAGTGCCTCTGGTATTAGCGTTTGAGTCACACGACAGCGCATGGCCTAAATCTAATCTAAATCCTTTTTTGACATCGAAGCTCTCGGTGAGTTCTTTACCGACCTTGATGGAGAAGCGTGCATTCTCCATTGTCATCCTGCACAAAAGGCCGAGTTTGGCAGGGATACCAAAAGTAGACATTGCTCTGTATAGCTCGTCTCTATAAATGCTGTCATAGGCGGCCTTAAAATCGATGAAAAGGTGGTGGGTATCGATTTGGACTTGCTGGGTTTTCTTCAAGATCTGCCGCAGTGTGAATATATGGTCGACGGTAGACTTTCCTGGCCTGAAGCCACACTGATAGGGATCAATCAGGTTGTTGACGAAAGGCTTCAGGCTTTCACACAATACGGCAGATAAGATCTTGTAGGCGATGTTAAGAAGACTAATACCTCTGTAGTTGGCGCAGTTCAGAGGGTCTCCTTTCTTGAGGATCAGGCAAACAATGCTGAGGTTCCATTCATCGGGCATACTTTCCTCCGACCATATTTTACAGATGAGTTGGTGCATGCTCCTAACCAAGTCATCGCCTGCCGCTTTGAATAGCTCGGCGGTTAGGCCATCTGGTCCAGCTTCTTTGTTGGACTTAAGCTTAGATATCGCTATCTTCACTTCGTCCAGGTCGGGTGGACGGAATTGTTGGTCTTCATCGTCCAGGTTGAATGGTTCATTCTGCCTGACAGCGGGATTTAGTTCGTCATCGCCGTTAAACAGTCTGCAGAAGTAGTTCTTCCATATCCTCAGCATTGACTGCGATTCTACTATGATGTTCCCTTGTTCGTCCTTGCAGGCTTCGGTTCGGGCTCTATAGCGTTGGAAGGTTATTTTTACGCTTTGGTAAAACTTCCGAACCTTATTCCTGCTGTAACATCTCTCTATTTCTTCGATCGCGCACTTCTCGAGCTCTTTCTTTTTTTCTCCTGAAAAGCCGGTGTTTGTCTCTTCTTTTCTGCGTGTAGAGCTTACGGGCAGCTCGGGTCCTTCTTTGCAGCGCCGCTTTGTATGCCTCTTATTTCGCTGCATGTGCTTGCGGCACTCGTCGTCGAACCAGGGGTTTCGTTGTGGTGGTCGAGTGAAACCAAGCACATCAGAGGCCGCGTCTCTGATGGCTTTTTGGCAATGTTGCCACTGGTCTTCAATACTTGATGCTGGCTACATAGTACTTCTCGCGAGATTGAGAGAGACTCGATCGGAGAAGGATCTGGTGATCTCTTGCGGTTTTAGCCGTCCGACGTCAAACTTCCTCACAGTATCTACTTGTCTTGGCGGTGTTCGAGATATCCGAAGGCGGACCTTGGCTACGAGAAGGTAAGGTAGTTCTCCGAGTCAATGTTGGCTCCTTGGAACGTTCGGACATCTATAATACTGGAGGAGTGTCTTGCGTCGATCACAATATGGTCAATCTAGTTGACGGGTGATTGATCGGGAGATCTCCAAGTGCCTTTAAGTATATTCATCCTCTTTTTGCCCGATCCATCCCATTGCACTTTTTGGATGGCGATTTAGGTCTGCTTTATAGCAGTTCAGGGCCTCCGCTGGTTATTCGGCTGCACGCGGTATATGTTAAGGGACCTAACATTCCACTTGCAGATCCGCAATTCGCTGTCCTTTTTTCGTTTGCCAGGTTCGTCAACAGTAAAATCATTCGAAACTACACACGTTTTCCGCATTCGGGCAGTTACCCCGGCGTACAACCCCCAACCTGGGGGGTCAGGCCCTTTGTGTGACCCCTCGGGCGAAAGGGGCCGGATTCCTCCGGTGTCAGTAACCCAATTCGGGGATGTGAGAGCTGCAATTGTCCCATAAAGGGTTCATCCGCCACCATCTTTGTCCTTACTGAAATCAGCTCGAAATATGTCGAAGTAGCTTAAGAAAGGTAACTGTCATCTGTTGACTGTTGACGATACCGTTGATTCAGTCTAGTGAATTCATCCGCCGTACGTACTCTTTCTGAGGTGCTCATGTAAGACTTCTGAGACTCGTTCAATCAGTCTTTCCGCCAAAGCATTATAGGTAGTGTTGCTATTTTCTTCGTGTTCAACACTGATGTGGGCTCATAGCTCTTTGAAGGCGATCTAACAGCTCTGTATACAACTGCAGATTTCTTACGAGTTCTAGGTACTATCTACTAAAATTTTGAGACGCTTTGATAGCTCCCAACTTGGCCTCACAGCTCTGCGTACGGGTACTTCACATCTTTTAAGAGGTTCCAACAGCTCTGTATAGGTACGATAGCTAACTAAGGGTCTACTGTACTGTAATAGTGTCTGGTAGTTCTCGTCTAGCTCTGTTTAAAGTGCTGTAGCCATATTACTGAAGGCACTTAGCATTCTTTTGGCTCTAACAGCCACAAAACTAGCAGTTAATGTATATGCAGGAAAAAGTACTGACCCATTTGCTAAGGTATCGTGAATCTACAGTTTATTGAGTGTATAGGCTCACGATGAGATGGATGGGCTGGGCATATCCCCTCTACCCATGTACATACCGCCTCTAATGATTTAGATCCGATTGATCCGGGGATCTAGAAAAACGGCTCCGACTCTCTAAGTTATACAGAAGTTACATCAACAAATATTTTAGTAAAACACTAGCTGAACCCCCGCCAGCTTCGCAAGGCCTTTTTTTGCTTTTTTATTTTATTTTATTTTATTTATTTACGGGCGACAATGTTTAAAATTTTTTTTGTATTAGAGGTACCACGTCCCTTTATCCAACTTTGACCAAGCTTCACAGGAGCACTCCAGGGCCAATACCTAAGATTATCTGTAAGTTTGAGCTCAATCGTCTGTGGTTTTCGAGATATACGATTTGGAATGTTTTTTTTTTTTATGGGCGGTGCCACGCCCCCTTGTCCGATTTTGAATTTTTTTAGCCTATCGTCCGATCACCGTAATTACCGACATTTAAAAAAAAATCAACAAAATTGGTTGAAAATTACGGAAACAGTTTTTTCCACTTTGTTTTATAGAGATGTTGTTCATTTTCCTTCGCAGAATCTTTAGTGCCATTATCGTCTTCCCCTTTCAATTCAGGTTTACAGTCTCTGTAGCTACATATTAATCGCGCAGAGTTTAAACCACCCCTTCATCCCCTAAGATGCCGGCAACAAGTAAACTTTCACCTCTAACAATAATAAATTGGCAAAGTTGTCAATTGTCCTTCGAGGCTATTTAAAGGGAATTATTTACAAAATTTGGTGAGTGCCAGCGTAAATCGGATTACCATTGTGGTATCCCTCTTGTTTATCGCATCACGCCTACCCCCACCTATATACATTCATCGCCTGAGTGCTCATTTCCAAATCTCAGTTTGTCGAATTATTATTGTCGGCAACTCCTCATGAATACACCATAATCTTATTCCCAATCATTGTGTCCCTCAACAAGTACTTAAAAAGTAGTTGAACCCATATAATTGGAAATTCTTTCACAAATAATAATATCCTATTCATATTCTCTTGTTCAAAATGTCCACAAAATTTTAATTAAGTGCACAAGCCCCCAACTCAAAACAGGTCAATCCACACAAATTCATTTGCCATTGAGTGAAGGGGGCCGGAAGACGTCGTCGTGGTTGTCGTCGGTCGGCGTATTCCTTGATAAAGGTTTTATGCAAATTTGAAATCTAAATACAAGGACATTTTCAAAA
This sequence comes from Cheilosia soror, assembly GCA_949372485.1. Lineage (NCBI taxonomy): Eukaryota > Metazoa > Arthropoda > Insecta > Diptera > Syrphidae > Cheilosia > Cheilosia soror. Next base: position 75,435,204 of record OX443561.1, on the reverse strand, counting down.
TGGGAAATATTCTTTTCGGTAGTTCTGTCTGTATGTGTGTTTGTGTGTGAGAAAATTCACCAGATCAGTGGAGATTTTCTTCTTATTACTTTCGTAAAAATATTTCTGTAGAGTGGTGGTGTGTTTGCAATAATTGTCCTGGGACCTCCCGCATCAGAAAATGATAGACATTCTTATTTCCGTCACATATATATATACATACAATTCGCATGATAATAATGCACAAGGATTGGCATTGCCGCTGTTCATTTGGAATTTTACTGTCGCCTTGGTAGCCAGCCAGGCACAGAGCAGAGTGTACTACCATCGCCAATTTCCTAAGAGACGATGTTAGCAAATCCGATTATGTTTGGTTTCCTGGCTTTAGATGGTCTTCGTCGCTGGTTCACGATTCTCTCCCTTTCTATGGCTTTTGGTCTCTCTATGGGGATCTGTGTTCCTGATGCGAATGGAGCTCATTGCAGCGCATCATGATGAGTGCGGGAAAAGCCCAGATAAAGGAAGCGCATCAGAAAATTAAACCACCCATGGGACTTGGCAACGTCTTCCAATCTCCCAAATGGGATAAAAATTTAAGGATATCCTCTCTGCCCCGAACAATGTAGTCTATACGGTTACTAAATCTCTAAAACCGTAAGCCATAGCCAGTGAGGGTGGCATGCAGGAGCAACAGCACACATTTCGTGCTATTCATGCAACGTCACTGTCTGTGCGGTGAACGTGAATGGAGCTGATATCAATTCGCTGGGATTTCACCACGAAACGCTTGCAATTAATCCGACCTGATTCCGGGTCGGTGTTGGCCGTTACCGCCGCTGTTTGCTACTGCCACACTGTTGATGCTGATTCCGCCAACGTGACGAGGTATTAAAATTACCCAGCCTTTCAAGAGCCAGGTAATGGTATACACCATACACTGTCTGTCTGGCTGTTTACTCTGTACATGCTGATGATTGACATTATGATTAGAAGCGACATTTGATACCTTCCTGTTTTCTAGATCTGGACCACCGCACAAGCATTTTAACAATGTGCCTACCAAAGTGGCCATTTTTATTCATCGCTTTGAATTCCAAAACGACAATTGATATGGCAACTTTTGCCGTGCATTTGTCTCGACTTTTGGGACAGAAGGACCCTTCATTGTTCGAGTTTCATGTAAATATTTTTGTGAATAGCAAAATTAATGTGAAGCTGTGATTAGTTGGAAACTTTCTTCATTCTCGAAAGTTAAAGGAATTGCCATATTGTTCTGAAATAGCATTTTCAGTGAAATTTAATTTAAAACGTTTTGTTTTTTGTTTCGAATGCGTCTGATGGAAATTCTTCAATAGTTTGTGTTTACACATCGGACAGATGAAGTAAATAGAGACAGGGTCTATTGAAACGTCAGTTCTTGTAACTCTAACTGACTTCTGCAATGGGAAGTCCGTCAATCCTGTGAAACTTTGTTCGTTCTTCCAAGAGACAATAGGTCTGTTCCTTTACTTTTAAATCTTACGAATTCTTACGAATTTTTACGCATTTTTACTCAATGTCGTTCCCTAACTTGAAAAATTCGTAAAAGAGAGCGGTTTCGCGGTTATTACCCCTCCACTGAGAATCTTACTAGTTTTTAGGCCCTAGTTATAGCTATCATTGAAATGCATCATTGGAACAAATCAGTGGAATGGTGGTTTCATTTATTTGACAAGTCGGTTATAGCAATCATTGAAAAATTCCTGTCAGTGAAAGAACCTGTCAGTGACTTTTCAACAAACGAGTATAGCTTTTGAGGTTAGAGTTGATCATTGAAAGCAAAACTGACAGCTAGGAATAGGAAGAGAATCGAACACATCAGTGAAACGATTGGGTTCCAAATTGGAGAAACGAGAATCAGCTGTTCATTGAAATCGATTTCGATCAGTGAAATAATAAAATTGAATTTAAAGAAAAGTTTTAGTCAGAATTAAGTAATTTCTTTCGTAAAAAAATTCCACAATTGATTACCTTTATTTTGATACCAATTAAAGCCAATATTGTTTGATTAATCGTCTTAAAATCGGAAAACAAAATTTTCAATGATGCATTTCAATGATAGCTATAACTAGGGCCAACAAATTTCTTTGCGTAAGAATTGAAACAACTGTCAGTCGCCTGCAAATTGACAGATGGTTTGAAATTTGATTTGAAATGCGTGTAACGGCTATTTGCTTTTGTCTCTGATTTCCTGCGATATGAGAAACAAATTGGTATGAAAATGGTATCAGAAGGCGGGAAAATAATGTAACTTTTTCTTCTTCTCGAATGCATGTAGTTCAGTCAGTAAAAACGTGATAAAAACGCTTCCACATACTTGGATTCATACTCACATGTAATTTATTGAAAAACAAAATGCATCTGTCATTTTTCATAGTTACTACAAAAGCGTCCCCTAACGTTTTCGTATGCTTTTCTCTTTGGGAGAGACTTCATCCCCACCACTGCCATTTTGACAGTCTTTTCCATTTTTACTACAAAAGTAAAGGAACAGACCTAATATGGCAGACAGTTACAGTGACGACGCGGGCATTTTCTATATTCGCAGTGACAGCTGTCATTTTGGGCATTGACGAGCATTTTGTAAAATTCTAATATGTAAACATATTTGAACTTGTGCAAAAAGATGTCTCAAAACCAAAAGACTCCAGCAAATCAATACGTATGGTCATGGATCAGGGTTTAAGCTAACTTTGCTTGCAAGCTTATAGAGGGTGTTCCATTATTCACGCAAAATTTGAATTTTGCGCCATTTAATAGTACAATGTGACAGCTGACAGTTCGGGGTTAGTAAAAATGGATCGCTACACGAAAGAACAACGCATTTGCATTGTTGAGCAATATTTTAAAAATACAGCTAGGTTCCAGAAATCGAGTGAAATTGAAATTGCAAATCGAGTGAATTCGTTTTCAGTGTTCTGCATTTCGAGCGATTCGGAAACTTCGAAATTTTTTCGAAATCACAATTTCACTTTGTTTAAATTCCGAAAATTTGGAAATCGAAATCGAATACAGTGAAATGTAGAACACAAAAATTCATTTCCGATTTCATTTCGATAGAAAGTGAAATGTGGAACCTAGCAGATAATGAAGATTTGTCAGCTAACAGTCCGCAATTTTCGAACAAAATTTAGCCGTCGTCATAGTGGTTTAAAACCATCAACTGTAAGGAGAATAATTGAAAATTTTATGGAGACTGGATCAATTAGTGATTTTAAACACTCTGATGGGTGTCCTATCACAAGTCATTCAACAGAAAACATCGAAGCAGTTCGCGAGAGTATTGCTGACAGTCCAGGAACATCAATTCGCACCGTAGGTAGTCAAGAAATGGGCATTTCGAGAAGCTCTCTACAGCGAATTCTCACGAAAGACTTGAAACTTCATGCTTTCAAAGTTCAATTGACTTAAGAACTGAAGACTACTGACTAGTGACTATGCAGCGCGAAGAGTGTTCGTTGAATGAATTTTCGAACAACTACAAGTGGATGCAGATTTTTCGAACAAAATCATCTTCAATGGTGAAGCTTATTTTCACCTTTGATAGCTTCGTTAATCGTCAAAATTGTCACATTTGGGGTTCACAAAACCCACAAGTAATTGTTGAGAAACAAATGCATTCACAACGCGTGATTTGCGTGACTGTTTGGTGCGGATTTTGGGCGGGAGGCAATTTTGGACCGTTCTTCTTCGAAAAAGCGACTGGTCAGGCTGTAACAATTAATGGTGTTCGTTGTCGTGACATGATAGCCTCGTTTTTAGTGCCTAAATTACAAGATATGGATGTGACCAACATGTGGTTTCAACAAATTGGTGCCACATGCCATACAGCCAGAGAAACAATTCAATTACTGCATGAGTCATTTCCTTATAGTGTAATCAGCCGTTTTTGCGATCATAATTACCCATCCAGATCTTGGGATTTAACCATTGGACTTTTTTCTTTGGGGCTTTTTGAAGTCAAATGTTTATGCAATCAAGCCCACCACCACCAACGGCTTGAAAGAGGAAATTGGGAGGTTTATTAATGAGATTCAGCCACATTTATGCGAAACGGTCATAGAAAATTTCAATAAGAGTAAATTGAAGATACTTGCCAGAACCCAGCAAAGCCGTGGCGGCCATTTATCCGATGTGCCATACCATACATGAAGCATGACCCCAATCTGTATACTCTATGAATCAATAATAAAATGAAACCTCTCTAGTTAAAAAAGTGTATTTTCTAGCAAATTTACATTTTGTGTGAATTTATGCGACACCCCTTAGTATGTCCATTTCAGAGACTCATCCGGCCAATTTATCTCCTGCCTCGTTCCCTTCCACACCAACATGTCCAGGAACCCAACACAGTCTTACTGCGTTATGGCTTAATACTCTTAACGCCGTGAGGCACCGACTTACGAATTTGGTGTTCACCAAATTAGAGCTGCTTTCTTAACCGCGTATAGATCTCTGCCTGGAAAACGCTTCACTGAACTGATCTGCCCAGTCGGTATATGAATGGCTGATACTTCTTCTGAGAAGACTCCTGCTCCCGTTCGGTTTTCCGTCTTTGAGCCATCTGTGAAGATGGGTTGGGTATACCTTTTATGAAACTACTCGACGAGATTCAGTCCTGCCTGTCCGGTATAAAAATAAAATAAAAACAATTAAAAGTGTTATCATCGGCTTGGCCGATGCTTTGATACCCTCCACTGCATAAAAGTCATGCAAAATATTTGCGACGCGAGTTAGAATGTACTGCACCAGATACACGCGCAAGTTATGTCGGAGTTAGCACCCGCCAACATAACAATCCCACAGTCAGCACCCGCCAACATAACATTCCCACAGGCATTACTTCCAGGAAACGGTTTCATGATTACCAATAATATTCCCGGGAAACTGTAATGTGAAGTTGCCCAAAAGCCGAACATCGAATACAAAATTCACAGAATTCAACGATCGCAATTTCAACACACAGAACTTATTCACGCTGAATTTGATACCAGGCAATGAACTGCCACTGTATCAAGGTCAGCAGCAAGTAGATTAATAAGGGAAAATGTTAAGTTTAGTTTTTAGACGACTTCCAATCAATAAAGATACATTTAATTAAAGTCGGAATCTTTTGTTTGTTTTTAAAAACGCAAAAAGCTATAAACTCGATATCATTGGCGCAGTCGGGGCTTCTAAGGTCTAAAGACAGTAGAATACGAACACTCTCAGTAAATCACTTAAGTGAAATAATAAAGTAACGCCGCGAAGACAAATAAATTAAATAAAATTTATAAAAGTGACGTTACAAAGTGAAAGAATTTGAATCGCTTAATAAAACGAATTCAAATAAATATAAACAAAGTAGAATTGAAGGTGATCTTATCATAAAAATAAAATAATAAAAGTGAAATGGCAAACGCAAATCCCGCCGGAGAACAACAAATAAATCTAGCAATGGATGAAGTCCTCAAGGAATCATCTAAAATCAAGGAGTTCGGGGGAAACTCAAACGACTACTCTCTATCTTCATTCATACGAGAAGTCGAGATATTTATCCCATGCTATGCGGGTACTCAACTGGAGCGATACTTTCTAAGTCGTCACGTAATCAACAAAATCCAGGGACCAGCACTACAGGCAATAAGAACACTAGGACAAAATCCAACGTGGGAACAAATAAAAACAGAACTCATCCGAAACTTTGGCGTAAGAGACAGTTACTATTCACTGTACCACCAGGCGCTGTCAACAAAGAATTACAACGTAAGTGAATATTATAATAAGTTAAAAAACATTTTAGACAAATTAAACTGTAAATACGAATTTGATACAGTAAAGCCCGTAGAATTCTGTCATAACAGCAACGAAAAAATGATCTTGAAAACTTTCCTTAATGGTTTAGATGCTAATTTAGCGAGTGTAATTCTAAGTAGATCAGTTAATAACCTTAGAGAAGCATTTTATACACTAGAGGAATCAGGGTTATTAACAAAACAAACACAAAGTCTTAACAGTTATAATTTTCAAAGACCAATAAACCAGCGTAGTGAGAATCAAAGATATTATAGAGTGCAGAATACTAACAATCAAGAGCAATTCAGGAATGTTAACAGACCGAATTTTGGCAATAATAATAATGCTTATATTCCAACTAATAACAATAATAACTATAACAATGGACCAATTAATAGTAGGCCAAATTATCAAAATAATCCTAATAACCGACAAATGTCAGGGCAATTTAGAAATAATAACTCAGGTCAATATAGGAATCCAAGAAATTTTAACAATTCGATCCAGATTAGAAATAATTCTCCTGACGCTATGGACGTAGACCATATCGAAGAAGTAAATTTTCATTCACCACCTCCAGACGAGATTTACCAATAGTCGAAGTTAGTATTGATGAGGAAAAAATCCGTTGTCTGATAGACACAGGATCCTCGACAACTTTACTTAATAGAACAAAACTTCAAACGTACAAAAGAATCCCCTTACAAAATAAACTATATTTTAACACTCTATCCGGACAAACTTTTAGCGATAGCGAAATCATTACAAGGCTACCAAGAGAATTTAACGAAAACGCATTTATGAGTTGGAAACTCACTGACTTTAGGAACAAAGACTTTGACGGAATTATTGGACAAAACATACTTAAACCACTACAAGCAGTTATAAATTTAGAAGGAGATTATCTAGAGATAAACAAAAATAGAATACATTTTTTTAATTCACCCCCATTCTCATACGAAGAAATAAATACTCTCGAAGAATCACGTGATTTTATTGAAGCTCTCTTTAGAAGCGATCTGAATTCCGAAGAATCAGACAAATTGAAGAATCTTTTAAAAAAAAATTGCGACCTATTCTATAAAGAAGGACAGCAACTAACCCATACAAATGAAGTTGAACACGAAATTGTCACTTCAATTGATAGACCAATTTTTTCCAAAATTTACAGATTTCCTCAAATTCACGAAAAGGAAATTAACAGACAAATTAAAGACATGTTGCAACAAGGGATAATAAAAGAAAGTAACTCCCCTTATAATAGTCCACTCTGGATTGTCCCTAAAAAGATGGACAGCTCCGGAATTAAAAAATTTCGCATAGTCATCGATTACCGAAAACTAAACGAGGTAACGGTAGACGATAAATTTCCTATTCCTAATATTGAAACAATATTAGAGAAATTAGGACGATCTCAATATTTCACAACCCTGGACCTTGCGAAAGGGTTCCACCAAATTTTAGTCAAAGAAGTCGATAGAAAAAAGACGGCTTTTTCTACTCCCTTGGGTCACTATGAATACATGCGAATGCCGTTTGGGCTCAAAAACGCGCCCGCAACGTTTCAAAGACTTATAAACTCGGTTCTAAGGGAATATATAAATCAAATTTGTGTCGTCTACCTTGACGACATTCTGATTTTCAGTACTAGCCTAGACGAACACGTTACCAGCATTCAGAAAATATTTAATAAACTCAGAGACCACAACCTAAAAGTGCAACCTGACAAGTGTAATTTTTTTGCCCGAGAAACGGAATTCCTCGGCCATATTTTAACAACACAGGGTGTTAAACCAAACATGTCAAAAATTTCTGCTATCCAAGGGTTGAAATTACCTACAACCACCAGGCAGATAAAATCCTTCCTAGGGATAACAGGCTATTATCGCAAATTCATTAAGGATTACGCGAAAATAGCCCAGCCCTTAACGAAATATTTAAAAAAGAACGCAAAGATAAATGTTAAAGATCCTCTATATGTGAACGCTTTTGAAAAACTTAAGTTTATTCTAACCGATCCACCGGTCCTAAAATACCCGGACTTCGAAAAAAAATTTAAGCTAATCACAGACGCTAGCGATTTAGCCATCGGGGCAGTCTTAACACAAGACGGCCACCCAATATGTTACTCCAGTAGGTCCCTAAATGAACACGAGAGGAATTACAGTGCTACGGAGAAAGAACTCCTAGCAATTGTCTGGGCGGTCAACTATTTCCGACCATACATTTATGGCAGACCTTTTGATCTGATGACAGATCACCAACCTCTCAAATGGCTTCAAGCCAAGCACAAAGGTAAAGACATAAACCCAAGACTTCAAAGATGGTTGCTTAAACTGGGCGAATACAATATCAATATCGACTACATTAAGGGTAAAGAAAATGTAGCAGCCGATTTTTTAAGCCGCATAAATACAAATACTGGAGAAATTAATGTCATCGAAACACCCCCAGATATTACAGCGGAAAATATCCCACAAAATGACAACATGAGCTTAGCAAATACCATACACTCACAAGTAGAAGAAGGGAATGACCATTTTGTAATTTTGGACACGGTCGTAAACAGGTTTTATACTCAAATAATTCTCTCTAATAATAAATCCAGAGAAATTGAGGTAATCAATAACAAGAGAAAAATTTATGTAAATTCCAACGACATTGAACAAAACAATCTAGCCGATATATTTAGGAGATATATTAGGCACAGAGGAAAAATAGGAATATACTCAGATCTCACAGAACATGAATATAACATAGTCCAGCAAAAGCTTATCGAACTATTCAGCGCGAACAGAAACATTAAATTTTATAAATGCGCATACCAAGCGAGAGACATAGGCAACGAGGACGAAGCTTTCAAACAAATAGCCAGATACCATAAAGTGGAAACTGGACATGCAGGCATAGTCGAAAACTACGAAGGACTTAAGAAACTCATATACTATAATAACCTCAAAAAACTTATTCAAAAGTACATAAATAATTGTGACATTTGCACTAAGGCCAAATATGATAGAAAACCCATTAAAGACAAATTTAAAACAACAGATACACCATCGGATATTAACCAAACAATACACATAGACATTTACACTAATAGTAAAAACAATTTTATCACATTTATCGATAAATTTTCCAAACACGCATTAATATTTCATTTAGAAGATAGAAGCAGCATTACAATTAGAGAAAAGCTAAGATTATATTTTTCAATCAAAAATAAGCCTAATTTAATAATTTTCGATAATGAATTTAACAGCACTAACATAAAAGATTTTTTGAGAGAGGAGCAAGTTGATATACACTTCACTAAGGCCAATAGTCACACTGGAAACTCAGATATTGAGAGATTCCACAGCACTATTGGAGATAAAATGAGAACACTTTCAGCAGAAAGATCGCAATTGACAGCTCTTGAGAAAATTTACAAATGTGTAGAATGGTACAACAATTCTGTTCACTCTACAACCAAATTCAAACCATCGCAAATACAAGAAGGTAGAATAGACAGGGAAATAATTAAAAAAAATATTTACACAAAAAAAGAAAAAATTATATCAAAACGAAACGAAGATAGGGAAGATTATGAAGAAACCAGAGAAACAGGCTACATAAAGAATTACAAAGCTCTTAGACATAAGGAACAGCCAAGATACCGAAAACTTGATCTTTCTAATATACACCCGTCTAATATAAAACGCCCTTACAAATTTTCAGGCCAAATGGATACAAATGTTATTGACCCTACTACTGACACTAACCATGGCTCAAGCAACATTAATGGTAGAACAAATTAACGCAAACAACGGATTTTCGGAAATAAAACTAGGCGACGTTCAAATAACAAAATCATATGACATTATTTTGCATACAATCAACCCAATAGAAATTCAAAAAATTATACAAAATCTAGAAGAAAATCTGTCAAACACACAATTAGAAAACGGAAGAGAGTTATTAATGGAAGAGTTAGAATCGCTAAAACATAAAATGCATACGATTATTCCCCATAAACACAAGAGAGGTCTTCTAAACATTGTAGGCACCGGCATGCGGTGGCTATACGGTACAATGGACGATGACGACAGACGAAACATTGAAGAACACTTAAAAACCACTGACGACAACAACCACAACATCATTACCCAACTCAACAACCAAATCATAGTCAATGACCAATTTAATAAAACATTCCAAACGCTCAAACAAACAATAGAAGACGACAGAGAACGAATTTTAAGCAAATTTAACACGACAGATGGTAGAATTAGTAGACTATCTAATAAACTTATATACTTAGAAACCTTAATAAAAATAGGAATTATAAAAGACAATATAGAACATATACAGGCTAACATTGCCTCAAGTAGATTAGGAATAATGACCAGTAGTGTACTAAGTAAAGCTGAGATAGTTAAATATGATATAGATTTTGACAAGCTACGATCAATTAAAATAGGAACAGCAAAATATAATAATGATAGAATTATCCTCGCTATTAAAGTACCTAAAGAAATAATAGAAACCACTAAATATTTTGTTACTGCTATGACGGACAGTGAGTCCAATGAACTAATTATAGAAAACGAAGAAATTGTAAAAATAAACGAAACTATTTATACATTCAAAGAAAATATGGACTTCAAAAATTTAAAAAAGACCAATTTATGCATTTACACTAAAAACTGTATCAAAATAAAAAATGTTAAAAGCCAACTTATAGAAATTGAAAAAGGATTGTTATTACTAAAAAATTATAAAAACATTGAAATAACAAGTACATGTGACGAAAGAAAAATTAAAATAAACGGAAATTATTTACTCAATTTTAATGATTGTAAACTATTTATTGGAAAGGAAACTTTTACTAATAAAAAAGAAATATTTGAAGAGAAGTTTGTAATACCATATGAAGATATTTTAAATTCTACAAAGAGCCAACTAACTTTTGATGAAATCATGTTAAATCAAGTAGAAAATATTGAACACATTAAAGAACTTAAACTTTCAAGAAAAACCCATGTAAAATACAATATAAGCATTCTTTTAATCTTAATATTTGTAACAATAATCATTGTAATCTTCATTCATGTTAAATTGCATAAGTTAAGAAATCGAATAATCATAACTCAGGAGAGTCATGAATCAAAGGGGGGGCGAGTTATGTCGGAGTTAGCACCCGCCAACATAACAATCCCACAGTCAGCACCCGCCAACATAACATTCCCACAGGCATTACTTCCAGGAAACGGTTTCATGATTACCAATAATATTCCCGGGAAACTGTAATGTGAAGTTGCCCAAAAGCCGAACATCGAATACAAAATTCACAGAATTCAACGATCGCAATTTCAACACACAGAACTTATTCACGCTGAATTTGATACCAGGCAATGAACTGCCACTGTATCAAGGTCAGCAGCAAGTAGATTAATAAGGGAAAATGTTAAGTTTAGTTTTTAGACGACTTCCAATCAATAAAGATACATTTAATTAAAGTCGGAATCTTTTGTTTGTTTTTAAAAACGCAAAAAGCTATAAACTCGATATCATTCGCATGTGTCTAATATTGGTTTTGTATGGAAGGTATCAGAACTACTTAACCGACACAGACAATTTTCAATACAATCCTGACGAAGGTAAAAAGAAGTCCTCTGACAAAATTTCATTCCCCTAGGTCGATTCGTTTGGACGCTATCGTGCTTTCAACAGACAGACGGAAATGGCTAAATCGATTCAAAATGTGATCCTGATTCAGGGGGCTTATTTTCAAATGCGCGGCGGATCGCTTTTCATGGCGGATTGGTATTTTTATATTTCCAACAGCGATTCGATTCAGTCAAAAGCGATAGCTATTGTGGGGATTGCTGGCAATAAATCCGCCAGCAATCCGTCATCTGAAAAGCTATCGCTTTTGACAGCTTTTGGAAATACAAAAATACCAATCCGCCATGAAAAGCGATCCGCCGCGCATTTGGGAATAAGCCTCCAGAATATATAATACTTTATGCGGACTCCGATGACTCCTTCTTGGCGTTACAAATGTAATGACAAAGTGAATATACGGCTGAAATCCAAAACGCAGTACTAACGCAGTACTGCAACGTCAAGAGTTCTAAAATATAAAGAAATCACAGTGATGCAATTCATACCATTTCAAAATGCATTGTGAATGAATCAATTGCGCAAATTAAAGCAAACAACGCATTGTGAATAGCTACGATGCAAACGTCAAATATGAAAAAGCATCACGGACACGGATATAAAGCAGTATAAAAGCATCATTTGAATGCATCATGATCACAGTATGCAGTCGTTATGCGCATTTTTTTGATGTTTTGGAATTCAGCCTACCTTGCTGGTGGAGGGTATAATAAATAGTTGGCGCAACAGGTCATAGGGCCCCTAGGCCCAGCTTCTCACAACAATTCGTTTGTATGACTTTTTATTTTTGCCAAAAAGCTTTCAAATCAAGAATTAATTCAAGAAATGAATAAAGTTGTGGAGTAAGCATTAAATATTATTGAAACATTTAGGTTAGGTTAGGTTAACGAGTTGACAGAGCAGGTATATCCTGCTGTGCAACACTTAGGTCCTTGTGGACCCATTGTGATGCCCTCTTCGTCTCCACAGCCTCCACATATATCGTCATCTTTGAGATTTATGCCTCTATTCTGTAACTACAGTTGAGTTGAGTTGAGTTGTCTCTTGGTTTTATGTAATTCAAAATTCGGTGTTGTCCGTATTGTCATACACAACCTGGATAGAAAAGTTGTCTGTCAAAACACAACAAAGATGACGGTAGTTGTATATAAGTCGTTAGTTAGTTTGGTTTGTGTGAAAGTTGAGTTGAATTGAAGTCAACTCAACTCAACAAAGTTGAGTTGTCTTACACAATAGGGGCATTAGTTTCATTGTATGATTTCTTAGGACGTTATGACCCGTTAGAGCCCCTACCAATTTAGACAGCGATGAACTGTCAAACTGTAGAAGTTTGATAGTTAGGCCACTGTCGTATTTTGGCCAAAGCTTCCGTGATACTTCGCAGGTAGTTAGTCCCTTCCACCTGTTGTTGGTTTTCATGCGAATTTTATTTTCCACTCTCTGTCTAAGATTACAAAGTGGTAGCTTAATCGACTGCAGTGCTAGATCATTATCCATTGCAGACCCATTTCTCGCTAGTTCGTCGGCCCTCTCATTGCCGGCTTTGTCACTGCCCCCAGAGACCCAGCAGAGGACCGTGGAGTGCTGCGAGCAGAGAACTTTTAGCTCTACGTGGCAGCGTTATACTAACTTTGGTTTTATTTCAATAGCAGAAACTACTTTAATAGCCGCCTGGCTGTCTATGAAAATGGTAATATCATTTCTTGGTATTGCCAACAATATGACACCTTACGGGCCGCTTCCGCGATAGCCAGAATCTCTGATTGGAAGACACTGGTCAAAGATTTAATTGTATAGGATTATTATTATTAAATCTTTGGCCAAAGACTCGTATTAGGTTATGGTTCACAGTCACTTTGTGTTTGTGATTCCATACAGTCTCGGTAAACATCGAGTAAACAGTGCGTCTAGGCAGATGTGGTGGTTCGTCTACTAATGAGCCCACCCACCACATCGGGGCGAAACGCATTCGGAGTTGAGGCCACTTAAATGTTTCAAAAATACTTTTTATTTTTGGAACGAAAAGAAGGTACCTATAATTTTATGCTGAGTTCAACGGCTTAGTTGAGAAGCTTTTTCAGGACAGTTATACTCTCGGATGTTTGTCAGACGTTCGCAAGAGGTGTCCGGTATACAGAACAGAAACAGACTGTAAATTTCTTGTCACAGTCTTTATCTCGGTTTCTTGTAGTCTCTGAGTGGCATATGTGACCAAACGATTTGGGCTTCCAAATTTTGTGCTCTCTCATAGCCTGAGAGCACCTTTGACTGCCACATTCTTAGTGTATAGCTTGATGGGTTGTAGGTTCATCAACGTTTCTAGGCCAAGTTGTATTGTAGATTTTAGTGAACGTGTTATACCTATGCAAGCAAGTCTTTGTACCTTGTTCAGATTTTTGAGGTAGGTTTTAGTGTTAACAGCCTCCCACCAAACAACCGACCCGTAGCTCAGATTTGGTCTTACAATCGCGGTGTACAATTGTACATCTAGTGCACTATGTTCGGTTATAAGCCCACTTCTTCCCGAAAGCCTTTGTGCAGGCTTAAAAATCATTTAGTCTTTTCTTCATTCTTCCCTTCGTATTCCGTTTCCAGGTATTTGGCTTCGGATGAGATTTTAAGACGAATGGTTCCCATTTTGTTATCTTATAGAATGAGTTCAGTCTTGTTAGGGTTAACCGAAAATATCGTTGTTCTCCGTCCACTTTGATAGCTCTGATAACTCAGATTCCATGATTTCACTAATGGTGGGAAGATATTTTTGTGCGACACTCTTTTCGAATAAAAACTCGAGTCTTGTTCCCTAAGATAAAAGGCGATATGTATCCCAACATCAGCAAAGATTGCTTTGCCTAAGATAAGACAATACACGATAAGCACATTCGATAAATCTTATCTTTGCTTGTGATTGTAAATGAGGGCACATATTTACCCCCGTTTGCAAATAAAACGTAAAACGTTTAATTATTCATCTGACAGACGCTTGAGATTGTGTAACGCGCCTTATACATTTTGCCACAAGAATCTCATTGTGCGGCACTTTCGAAAGTTCCTCCTGGACGGCTCGGCGGGCTCTATCTATTTATGAAGCATCAGTAACTCTTCCTCTGGCAGCAGTCCCCTATAAAATAAAATTACTTTAATTCCCATCATCTAAACCGCATACTTCCTAAAACAATTTCCCTAATAACAATTCGAATTAACCATCACAAGGAAGGAAGAGAGATCTTGAAAATAAATATCTCCACTGCTGTAACATTTCTCCCGCATCCAATAAATCTTTTCGCCATATTGTAGCAAATAGTCCCGACGACGAGCGAGGTTTCTTTTGTTGATTATACCTCAATTAGTATGCTATTATGTTGTCAAAGTTTCACAGCTCTATACCTATACACAAAACAACGAAAGGACAAATCCTCCCTTTGTCTCTGCCCCTCCCCCGCACTCATCTAATATTCGGTACCCCCGTCGGCCCGCCTAACTGCGGCAGAAAGGAAGGGTTAGAAGGGTGTGGGGCTTTGAATTCACTTAAACCTCGACAGTCATGTATCCCATTTGAAGTAGAGTTTTCCTCCAAACATAGACCTATCTGAACCTCGAAATACAGGCATAAGAAAAAACAAAAAAGGTGCTACAGCCACTTAAGCCGTCATTATTGCTTCACATTGAGAAAATTGTGTGTTTTATTGGTCCGGCGAAGCCCGAAAATTGGGGAGCAATTCGAGGCAACTGCCTTTCGTCTTCGATGCATTAGCATTTGCCTTTGCCTTACCATGGCGTCGCGGTCGTCGTTGTCGCTTTGAAGACCAATCAAGTTTAATTCCAGAAACGGGATGATGGTTTGTGCTTTGTTCAAAGTATATAGTATACGGAAATTAACCGCCACCCACTTACTTTCCGCTGCAGAAAGCGCAATATGGTTGATGTCGCCACAGACGTAGATACTTATGCTTATGTAGGGGAATACTATTTGGAGCGTGAATGGCATTGCAGCTGCATATACGTGAAATGCACATTCGAGTGGGTGAAGTTGATGATGATGATGAGGATGACGATGCTTTTTCTTCTCCCCTGATGTATACACTGTACCGCAACTTGTGTACATCTGGGTGTGTTCCGCTGAAACCTTGACAGTGGTGTGAAGACTGGAGATGTCAGCTTTAAATCCCAGTTGAGGGAAGCCTTTTGTTAATAATTTGAGTGGAATTCCGTTTTTAGAATCCATAAGGTAATTGACAGTGCCGTAGCTAATTTCACGTGAGAATGGACCTTAGGCCATGTAAAATAAGTATAGAAGAAGTTCAAGGTGAATGCTACCAAAAGGTGTAGAAAGTATTTAATAATTTCCCTTAAGGGACTTGATGACTTCCCTTATGAGTCCGCATGTCCTTGGTAAATATCTTTAGGGAAGTGCTCCGTTTGTATGGATGGATATAAGTCTTAGCAGATATTTGATGCCAAAAACACTAGTAACAGTCGGCACAGTTTACATAAACCAATTGTTGTTTAGCTTAGGCTATGTGTGTAAGATGGGCTACAGTTCGTGGATATGGTCCCCAACCAATACTTCTCTCCAATACTGCACTCCAAGTGGTTTGAGGTCCCCTTCCACTCGTGCGCGCCAATTAAGAGACGAGTTTTCCCCCTACGTTGCTGTCGAAGACTCGTCTGGCTGGAGTGTTAAATAATTACTCATATCCTAGGCTAATTTGTCAAATTAAAATTGGTTTATAAATTTCATATTACTGAACACTTCACACATTACATATTCAGTAAATGAGGACAAGACTACAAACAAGCATCTGTCCACCGCCTAGGACAAAACGTCACTATTGATAGCAATAATTTCGAGGTAGTTAAGGAGTTCACCTACCTCGGAGTAAACGTAAACTCCACGAATGACACCCTAGTGGAGATCCGGCGAAGAATTACCCTAGGAAACCGTTGCTACTTCGGTTTGGCAAAACAACTGGGTTAAAAACTCCTAACCCGATGGACGAAATGTATGCTCTACAAAACCCTTATCCTGCCAGTTCTGCTTTATGGCGCCGAGTGCTGGACGATAAGCAAGAAGTGACAGCTGATACTTTGCTCCTTCGAAAGAAAACTACTTCGGCGGATTTTTGGTCTTGTGTGCGAGGAGGGCGAATGGACCGCGAACTCTATGAGCTGTACCAAGATGTGGATGTAGTCGAAAAAGCCAAAACACGTCGACTGCATTGGCTCGGCCACATCGAGCAAATGGACAATAATGCTCCAGCTAAGAGGATCTTCGAATCCCAGCCCCCACGTTCGAGAATTCAAGGAAGACCGATCTTCGGTTTCAAAGACCAAGCCATCGCGGATGCCAGAGCGCTTGGTCTGGATAATTGGAAGCAGCGTGCCCGGGATTGTAGAGGATGGAAGGCTACATTGTCTCAGGCAGAAAGTCTTCACGGGTCGGGAGCCTGATAAGTAAGTAAGTCACACATTACTCAATGAGCTTTCAAAGCGACATTGTTTTTCAATATATTTCTTGGGCAAAACGATCGCGCTGTTTTGACGGGTTCCGTTGTATTGCGTGTTTATAGGAACTTCCCGCTTTTGAAATTACATACCTATTTCGTAGGCGTCTATAATCGTGTAGTATCAAAAGTTTGCATGTTTCTCGTGATAGTAGCCGTAGCGGTCAACTTGCAAATGCTCCACCACGGATTCAAGTTTGAAGGAAAACTAGACGTTTTTCAGCTTTGCGATTCTAAACGTTCCTCTAATTCTTCCATTATTTTAGTTATTTCGACTAGCGGTAAGAGAACTCTTGTGGTGAAAGAAGTGCATACTCCATTTGTCTAAAAATATGGCTTAAATAAATACGAAAACAGGCCTAATAACATTTAGACTTCCAGAGTAACACAACGGTTTGAGACTTTTGTCATAGGTTAGGTTAGGTTAGGTTAGAGTGAATACGGCGTGAGTTCATCATATAAAAGACTATTCACCATATTGAGCCCATCGCGAACCTAAACCAATTCGCCCAAGCAGTTTATTTCTGTACAGAACCCGAAA
Organism: Cheilosia soror; assembly: GCA_949372485.1. NCBI lineage: Eukaryota > Metazoa > Arthropoda > Insecta > Diptera > Syrphidae > Cheilosia > Cheilosia soror. Next base: position 75,417,699 of record OX443561.1, on the reverse strand, counting down.
ATGGTTTCAACTTTGTTTGAGAGTGTTACGTCCTACATTGTTAATTATTTCACCTGATTCCCATCTGAAACCGTTTTGATGATGACGTTTCAACCTGACTAAATCACCATTTTTGAATGCTTTTGGTTTGGCGTTGTTCCTAAATGCGGAACTGAACTTCTTGTTTGTGTTTGAGTTCTTCAACATTTGGGTAAACATTTTTGTTGAAATCTTTCTGTTTGAGAAAATCGAGATGTGTTCTGTTGTTTCTTCCAAAAATGACTTCTGCAAGTGACTTTGACTTACCATCAGGAACATTTTTATTTGGAGTTGAACGATACACAGTTAAGAATGTTTGAAATGACTCGTCAAGTGTATCACGTTTGATTTTCTTCAAGGCCCGCTTGAGTGTGTCCACAAATCTCTCACCTTGACCATTTGATAAGGGTGGTAAGGAGGAGATCTTATGAGTTGCAAGCCGTTCTTTTCACAGAATTTTTGAAATTTGTTTGATACAAATTGTGTACCATTGTCCGATACAATTTCTTTTGGTAGACCAAATCTTGCAAAACAATCGTTGATAAGTTTGATAGTCTTGAAAGCTGTTGTAGATTTGGTTTCGAAAATCTCTGGCCATTTGGATAGAGCATCAACAATTACGAGGAAATATCTGTCCATGAATGGTCCTGCATAGTCGATGTGAAGTCTTTCCCATGGTTCATTTGGTACAGGCCATGATTCCAAGCAGTGCTTAGTTGGTGATTTTCGATTTTCGGCACAAGGACTGTCTGCAATGCTTGACTAAGTTCTCGATTTGTTCATCTATATGAGGGCAATACACATAACTTTTGGCAAGAGCCTTCACCTTCTCTTCACCGTGATGACCCTTGAAAAGTAATTTCAATATTCTGCCTCTGAAGACTTTTGGAATAAACAGTCGTTCTCCAAACATGATGCAATCTTGAACAACTGAAAAATATGATTTCCCTCTATGAAGTGATTTGAGTTCTTCATTTTTCAGTTTTTTCTCTTCAGGCCAAGAACTTTGAATGAATTTCTTCAATTGTTGGAGAATTGTGTACTTCTTTGTTGCGGATTTCACCATATTGAATGTTAATGGTAATTTCGAGCAAATTTCCTGTTGGATGTCTGCTAAATCGTCGTCGACTTGAATATGCAATCACAGCTTCCTTCTTCTTCAAGCTTTGGATGATTATTAATCAGACGAGATAATACATCTGCCTGACCAAATTCTTTTGTGGAAACATGCTGAATCTCGAAGTAGTACGATAACAATGTTAAAGCCCACCTTTGTAGACGATTAGCTGAATACGTTAAAATACCCTTTCTTACACCAAAGATTGAAATGAGAGGTTTATGTCGCCAAAAATGTTACGTCTTGAGGTGGTTAATGAATGAAAGATAGCCTTTAGAACTAGTAACATCAAATGTTTATTAAAAACTAAATGAAAAAACAATAATGTTTTTTACATGAAAAATCTAAGGTAGTTCGTTTTCTCCCAACCTCTTCCAAATTGTCGAAGGTGTTTTTTTTTTTTTTTTCTATTTTGAGCTCCAAATTCGCAGTGCAAATAAGTAATATCCTCTGCGTACTGTATAGGTCCTCAAAAAATACCTGCACATGTCCGTATTTGCTGAACCTAATCTCCTAGCGTCATTCCTAAGAAGACAGTGCCCAGAGAGTATTCCTATCACCAATGGTAACTTTGATCTGCTGAGTTTTAATAATTTTACAGATTTTTCCCCGTCTAACCTAGGCCACAGAGCCTTTGAATCCTGTTACCTATTATTTTTGGCCTGCCCTATTTGTAGTTTTCTCGAGAAGAATTATCTTGGCGACTCAATTATGCCCTCAATAGTTTCAATTTGTGGACGGGATGTGGAACAGAGGAATCAGCTTGTTCTGAAACAGCTATCGAACATTGTCTTGCTAATTCGTCTGCTTTTTCATTGCCTGGAATTTTTTCATGTACATCAGGAACCCATCAGAGAAGCGATACCTTGTGCTGTGTACCAAGAGCCTTGAGTTCTTCGCGACAGCACTTCTCAAGCTTTGATTTTATTTTAAGTGCATGGTTATGGCTTTTATTACTGCCTGGCAGTCGATAAAGAAGGTAATACCTCCAGGTAGTATTACCCTTACCACAGACTTACGGGCTGCTGTTGTCATAGTCAAGACCTTTGCTTGGAAGACGCTACTATAGTTTCCATGATAGGTAAGAGTCCGTCTCTCCATTCTTCCCTGCTGGGATAGGCGTTTAAGAAAGGTCTTGTAAACTCTAGGTAAGGCGTGATGTAGTCTGTAATAGGTACATGGCCAAAACACGGGTAGTTTTGAGATCATTAGATCCTGCAAGACAGGAAATTGACAACACGGGGGACTACTTAAATTCTGCAGGAAAATATAGTGTTTTTCTATGGAAAGCCTAGTGTTATATGAAAGCCCTCATACCTTCTTTAACGTAACCCAATTGGATTTAATTGCATTTAAATGACAACTTCGGCTTAATTTTTAATTTTCAAATAAGTGTTCAAACGTTTTGACAAAATTGAGTTACTTTGTCTTACGGTTATATTTAACAAGTATGGCAACAAAAGATCTAAAATTGTTACTTATTCGCATTCAAGAAGCTTTCTGTTTAAATTCTCATTTATTTTAGACGTTTTAGAAAACTGTTTCTTCAAACCGTTCTCATACTTACTTACTTAAGGTGGCGCTACAGTCCGGGGTGGACCTGGGCCTCAACCAGCAAGCGTCTCCAGCCAGCACGATCTTTGGCCAGCTGTCTCCAGTTTCGCACGCTTAGTTGGTTAAGGTCCCCTTCCACTTGCGTGCACCACCTGAGTCGCGGTCTTCCTCTACTGCGCCATCCCTCGGGTGTTGATTCGAACATCTTCCGGGCCAGAGCATTCGCGTCCATTCGCTCTACATGACCCAGCCATCGCAGTCGTTGGACCTTCACTCTTCTGGCTAGGTCAATGTCGCTGTACAGCCCATATAGTTCGTCGTTGTATCTCCTCCTCCATTCACAGACCGAAAATTACTCGAAGAATTTTCCGCGCGAAGCAACCAAGAGTAAGCTTATCCGCTTTTGATAGAGTCCATACCTCTGCACCATAAAGTAGGACTGGGATGATTAAGGTCTTATAAAGGGTCACTTTAGTTGTTCGAGAGAGGGCTTTGCTACTCAATTGCTTTCTTAGCCCAAAGAAACAGCGATTGGCAAGAGTTATTCTTCGCCTAATCTCAGCGCTGCTGGTGTCATTGTCTGAGTTCATAGCGGAGCCTAGGTAGACAAAGTCCTTTACCACCTCAAAGTAATATCTGTCTATAGTCTATTTCGATGAAAAGGTGGTGGGTATCGATTTGAACTTCCTGGGTTTTTTCCAAGATCTGTCGCAGTGTGAATATTTGGTCGATGGTAGACTTTCCTGGCCTGAAGCCACACTGATAGAGACCAATCAGGTTGTTGACGAAAGACTTTAGGCGTTCACACAACACGGCAGATAAAATCTTGTACTTGTAGGCGATGTTAAGAAGACTAATACATCTGCAGTTGGCGCAGTTCAGAGAATCTCTTTTCTTGAGGATCGGGCAAGCAATGCTAAGGGCATACTTTCCTCCGACCATATTTTACAAATGAGTTGGTGCATGCCCTTAACCAAGTCATCGCCTGCCACTTTGAATAGCTCGGCGGTTAGGCCGTCTGCTCCAGCGGCTTTGTTGGACTTAAGCTTAGATATGGCTATCTTCACTTAGTCCAGGTCGGGTGGACGGCATTGTCGTCTCTTCTTTTCTGCGCGTGGAGCTCACGAGCAGCTCTAGTCCTTCTTTGCAGCGCCGCTTTGTATGCCTCTTGTTTCGCTGCATGTGCTTGCCGGCACTCGTCGTGAAACCAAGCACATCAGAGGCGGCGTCTCTGATGGCTTTTTGGCAATGTTGCCACTGGTCTTCAATACTTGATGCTGGCTGCATAGAACCTCTTGAGCGATTGAGAGAGACTCGATCGGAGAAGGATCCGGTGATCTCTTGCGATTTTAGCCGTCCGACGTCAAACTTTCTCACAGTATTTACTTGTCTTGGCCTTGTTCGGGATATCCGAAGGCGTACCTTTGCTAACACAAGGTAGTGGTCCGAGTCAATGTTGGCCCCTCGGAATGTTCGGACATCCATAATACTGGAGGAGTGCCTTGCGTCGATCGCTGTACCTTCCGACAGTACTACCAGAGATGCCCTCTCTTCCTATCTTTGCATTAAAATCACCTAGGACAATTTTAATGTCATAGTTAGGGCACTGCTCTTATGTCTTGTCCAAGAGCTCGTAGAATCCCTCTTTGGTGTCGTCGTCTTTCTCCTCCGTGGGGGCATGGGCGCATATTAGCCTAATGTTGGCGAATTTAGCCTTGACGCGGATTGTCGTGAGGCGCTCGTTCACACAGTTAAAACTTAAGACTTCTTGCCTAAGTCTGTCTCCATGACAGCGCATCGTCGTGTCTAAATCCTTTCTTGACATCGAAGGTCTCGGTGAGTTCTTGCCATACTTTTTAAAAATGTTTTCGCAAAGACGATAATAATTTCCTCAAATCTTCCAAATTAAACATTTTAAACTGAGAAAAGTATTAAAATAAAACAGGTCTACAGCAACCTATTAGCCAAAAGTGTTTTTATATCATACCTACCTAAATGGTAGGTACCTACTACCTACATACAACTAGAAACAGCAATTTTCTAAAACGTAAAACCATTCGCAAAATCGCTACGTTAGTGGGCCGCTTTAGACGAAATGTTCCAAATATCGTGTCAAAAATTAGGAATTATATTAAAAGCTTCTTGTAAACGGGCTCCTGAAAGAAGTGTTTTCCGTAACATTGTTACGCTGTCTTTTAGTTTTTGTCAAAATTGTTCGGCTGTTGTCCTGCTGATGGAATGCGCTTTGCAAAAATTGGTGTTAAAATTAAGGATTTGTATGAAGCTTGAGGCGAACGAACCTCTGAGCCAAGATCTTAAACTTCTCATCTATTTCTTTTGCCAACTTATACTAAATTGATGCATACTGCCTATCTTGTTGATGACCATTTCTAGAGTCCAATTTAAATTTTAAGAACTCACATATTCCAAAAATAATATCAGTAATCTAACCTTCGGAAACTTTAAGGTCAAAATTAAGCTACGGCTTAAACGCTTTAAACGAGGTAATAACAACATACCCAACATCTATATAACAATAACTCAACTTCGTCTTGCGATGTTTCAGGTTAGGTATCTATACCAACATAATCCAGTTTTAAATGTCAGCTTTCGAGACCTAGTTAGCATACCTCTTTAGCATAGATTAAACATTCCCAACTGCCTTTGCTAGAATTTAAGAATAATTCAATATTTTGGCCTTCATCTCACTTACATTACAAATAGCTGATCTCAAGTTACACAGCTTCCAGTTGAGTTCCGCTTTTACTGCCGGTCTATACCAAGTAAGGTCCAAAATCCAAACTCCAAAATTTTCGGTCAAAACCAGACAGAAACCCAATTTAATGGCTTCTACGCTGGGAGCTGGACTAGTATTACATACATACAGGTGACACTGGCCGTGGAAGTTTTGTCAGTGTGAGATTCTTGTTTTCACTTCTTTTGTATTTCTTATTTTTTTTCATGAATGAAAATTGCATCTAATTTCAATATTTTCTCTTTTTCGCGCTGTAGACAGATATTTCTGGTTTTCCTCTTCTTTTTTTTCTACCTTTTTCGGTGTAAACACAATTAACACAAATACATAATTACACTGATGTACACACATTCATAGGATGCACCTGTAACACCTATACACATTCATTTGCACTATGCGGCGATCACGCATACACTCGCTCTTTCACTATACATAAAGCCGCCAAATCGCGGTAATAGAAAGAAAAAAATAAAACCACACACAAAAATTTCCCAAAATAAACAAAAAACAAAAAGTTGCGGCTAGAATGGGATCGCAACTGTGGCCCGAGAAAGACGGAGATACGACGAAGCGAGGAAAAGAGAAGAATGCGAAAAACGATCAAGAAAGGTTTGGAATGTGAACGTGTACCTACGCTGCCGCGCCGCAGCGATCGGGCAACAGTGGGGCAAAGCGCGACAGTGGTAAGAATTTCTTCTTAAAACCGGGTTTGGACAGTAGTGTAGTCACACAGCAAATTTAACTGAAAATAACTCCGCCGCAGTAGACACACCAACACAGAGATCACCTGAGAAGCAGTGCATGCCACTACCACAGACAAGGGTAAACGAATTTTTTCAACACGACACGACGGCCAATAACACTTTTAGTGGCATAGCATTATTTTTTTTTCATCTGTACAACATTTGCACGCACTTTGGTAGTTTGAAAAAAAGTAGTTGCATTCGGTTCCGATGCAGTTTTTGAACACAGCAATCGAACTTTGAATTCGAATGGTTTGCTTATTTTTTGATTACACGATTAATTAGCACTTGGGGATAAATTTGGGTAAATTTCTCCAGTGAGCAACCGCGCGACGACGTTGAGCTATAGACGTCTGCAATGAACAACTCAGGTAGAAACCACTTGATCGCTCTTCTGGCTGGAGTACCACACGAATTTGTGTGTTGTTATTCTATCTACCTCTACTCTACCTGGCCAAATCCAACCAAAGCGGCGATAAGCGACCGTTGCGCTGAAAATCCCAATCAAAAGAGCGATGCGATTAAGAGTCGTGGACAGGCGTGGACTCTTTAGTCAGCATTTTTGTAATCATGATCATGAATTATATGGCTAGCTCGCTCGGTTCAAGCAAACACACACCAACTCAACCTCAGTTTTCTAACAATTATCTTTACCCATTTTTGGTTTTATAAAATGTTCTACTACTACTAACACACATTTTATGTGGCTATACTCAATCGCCTTTTGACATTTGACAGTTTGTCATTGTCACACGAATGAGAAAGATCGTTTGTTTATTCAGCGCAGCTCTCTTCTACGCTAGTTTTATAGGGCAAGTTATGGCAGTTATTCTGTTTCGTTCCAGTTAAAACTAAGCGGGAAATGACTACAGGGCGATGGTGCGATTTGTTGGGAAAAAAATTAAGTTACAAGACAAGGAACTGACCTTGTTGTTGGAGTTTTAGGCCCTAGTTATAGCTATCATTGAAATGCATCATTGGAACAATTCAATGGAATGGTGGTTTAATTTTTTTGAAAAGTCGGTTATAGCAATCATTGAAAAATTCCCGTCAGTGAGAGAAACTGTCAGTAACTTTTCAACAAACGAGTCTAGGTTTTGAGGTTAGAGTTGATCATTGAAAGCAAAACTGACAGCTGAGAATAGAAAGAGAATCGAACACATCAGTGAAACGATTGGGTTCCAAATTGGAGACACGAGAATCAGCTGTTCATTGAAATCGATTTCGATCAGTGAAATAATAAAATTGAATTTGAAGAAGAGTTTTAGTCAGAATTAAGTAATTTCTTTCGTAAAAAAATTTCAAAATTGATTACCTTTATTTTGATACCAACTAAAGCCAATATTGTTTGATTAATCGTCTTCAAATCGGAAAACAAAATTTTCAATGACCCATTTCAATGATAGCTATAACTAGGGCCTTAGGCCTCAGTTGTAGCTATGGCCCTAGTTATAGCTATCATTGAATGCATCATTGAAAATTTTGTTTTCCGATTTTAAGACGATTATTCAAACAATATTGGCTTTAGTTGGTATCAAAATAAAGGTAATCAATTGTGGAATTTTTTTACGAAAGAAATTATTTAATTCTGACTAAAACTAATCTTTAAATTCAATTTTATTATTTCACTGATCGAAATCGATTTCAATGAACAGCTGATTCTCGTTTCTCCAATTTGGAACCCAATCGTTTCACTGATGTGTTCGATTCTCTTCCTATTCTCAGCTGTCAGTTTTGCTTTCAATGATCAACTCTAACCTCAAAACCTAGACGCGTTTGCTGAAAAGTCACTGACAGGTTCTTTCACTGACAGGAATTTTTCAATGATTGCTATAACCGACTTGTCAAAAAAATGAAACCACCATCCCACTGATTTGTTCCAATGATGCATTTCAATGATAGCTATAACTAGGGCCTATCAGTAAAATTCATCCGTAAAAACACGAAACGGAACAAAACTCAAACATTTAACCATAGCTAGCGTTGCCATTCGTCCGGGTTTTCCCGAACATGTAGGTACTCTTTTTCGCCTATGCGGGGAACGTCCTGGATAGTTTTTCTAGATTGTCCGGGTTTTTCATTTTTTCATTGTCGAGCGAAAAGGATTCGAAATTAAAAGAGCTTGAAAGTGTCAATTTTATTCCCGCTTTTTGGTAGTGATTTTGAATTGTAGCTTCTGAATTCTGCAACATATTACTGATGTAATACCAACTTTGGTAATCGACAAAAGACAGCTTCGAAATGAAAAATTGTAATGCGATCTTACCTATTGAAGTCGATGTAATCAGTTTAAAAATGTTAAATATTTTGCTGAATTTCTCGGCAACGAATATTGAATCCCTGTCAATTTTATACCATTCAAAAAGGAGATGACTTTCTCTTCAACCGGCATGCAGTGGAACTACTTTTAGGTACTTATGTTTGAAACCCTAAAAAAATATTTCAAAGATGTCAAAAATCCACAGAAAATATAAAATTTTGTTTGTGTTGCTTACGCGACAGGGTTTCTTTCAATGAAAAAAACTTTTTCCAATATTTTGAGAATCCGTGAATGCGAGCCAAAAACAAAAAAAATTGTCGAGAATATAATTATTCAGCGCAATTGGCACACGGTCTTAAAGCAATATGTATCTTACCGTAATGAAAACGAGAAAGTTGAAATATTTTTGTAACAAATATCACGCGCATTTTTATACCCGGTACCACACTGTGGCGAGGGTATATTCACTTTGACATTCCATTTGTAACGCACATAAGGAGGCGTTGTAGGTATGACAAACTATATATATTATTGATCAGCATCACTTTCTTAGTCGATCTAGCGATGTCCGTCTGTCTGTCCGTCCGCACGATTACGGCCGTAATTTAAGAGCTATCGACTTGAAATTTGGTACGTAAGCTTTTATCCACCAAACTGAGGCTAAGTTCGAAGATGAGCAAGATCGGATGAGAACAACTACTACCTCCCATACAAAATATATAGCTATTTGATGTAAAAAATTAAATTTAAATAGCTACAATAAAGATAGCAAGTTTAAACTTTGCACATATTGTTTTAATAATATTTAAACATTTTTGACAAAAAATGAGCTTGGTCGAATTAAAATTACCCATACCTCCCATACAAATATATAATTTTTTAATACTTAAATATTTTTTTTATTTTTACAATAATATAGTACCGGGTATTTGAGCTTCGGCATAGTCGAAGATAATTGTCTTACTGGTTTGTCCTAGTTTTGTTCTTTTTTAGATCCTATTTTGTCCAGGAAAGTCCGGGATTTTCATGCTCGATAACAAATTCCTTCAAATGATTTCTGGCAACCCTAACCATAGCATATCATAGGAATTCAGTGGAATACTTCGTGAAACTGGTTGAGAAGTTGAAGAGAAAAAGTTTTTCGTACGGAAAAATAAAGAAATTCTTTTTTTTTTTGTAAAATTTAAAGATGAATTGCTTAATTTTTTTGACAAATAAGTTTTATAATTCAAAAGCAACACTTTAAGACCAAGATTGAGTTCAACGATTAAGTTTAAGTGATCCAAAAAAGTGAAACAATTTTTTTACGGATGCATGTTACGATGCCTTATTCTGCTTTTAATGGCAGATTTCCATTTTTTTATTTCCAAAATCGACTTGCTTGCGACAGATCACGCGAAAAATAGAATTCTTGTGACGAAAAAAAGCTGTCGAACTTTTGAAAAAAATAAATGGAAAATTAAAAAATTCAAAGTCAGAATTTAAAAAATATTGGGGGCTTTCCGATATATAATCAAATTTTAATTATTTTTTGTCTAAAAAATATACCTAAATAATTTGTTTAATCTTTTTGAATAATTTTTTTTTATTACAAAAACCCTATGTATGATTGGATTTGAATTGGCACTATGTACCACTTTCGAAACGAAAAAAAATGCTACCAAATCCATATTTGCAACTTTCGGATTTTTTTTCGAGACCCGCGATACTTATATGAGAATTGTCTAAAAAAACATCTGAAAAGTACCTAACTTAAATTTATTTATTATTGACCATCGATTTAACAAATTTCCACAAAAAATATAAATTCATAATGGACTCAGTAGCACTGTGGTTGGATGAAGAGTTCAATAACGAAGAACGAATCGATAGGAGAATTCTTAGGGATAAATCCATAATAATGGAGCTTAGCGATAGATAGATAATGGACCTTCCAAAGTAGAGAATGAAATAATTCATAATAAAGAAATAAATTATTTATTCTCAATAGCTTTGTTGAAAACTATCGGCTTTTATGTATGTTTTGAATAGCATACGCGATAGTCTTGCCACCCCAATACGATCCACTACAATACCGCTTATCATCAAATTAGCAGCAACACTAAATTTCCTTGGTTAAGGCGGATACCAGCACCAAATTGTCCAAGGCCGACACATTGGGGTAGCACAGCAGTCAATGCTAAGTTGCATTGCAGAAATGTGTAGTGCCATCGAGAATATATTGTGTCCAAAACACATTAACTTCCGTATGACAGATGACGAAAAGAAAGAAGCAAAGCGACTAAGCATTGGTGGTCCCACTGCGTTTAAATCCGTGGCTACCCGCGTCCAAAGATTGGTCGAAGTTTTCCTGGCATCAGCTGTTTTCAAATATCCCTTGGCCAAATGTGGATGCGCGTACATGAAATTGACTAAGATCTCAAACTGGCTTTGTTTAGTGCTTACGTTCTTGTAAGGCTCCCTGAAAATGATAAATTAAACATAAAACGTTATTCCTTTTTTGTTATCACTGATAAATTGAAGAAATTACTTACATTTTATCAAAAACACAACTTTTCCGCCAAGAAAATAGCCAACGAATGAAAAATCTGAAAATCGAACGAGTTTGACATAAAGAATCGAGTTGCCAAGTGCCGAAATTCCGATTTGCGAAAACAAAAAAAAAATGGCCACTGATATTCGGAAATTTAATTCCCACTTTGAATTACTGAGTGCCAATATTTCGATTCCGAATGATTTAACTTTCGAGTAGAACTACAGAGTAGGGCCCCAGTTTCAAGGGTTCCGGATAAAGTTTCAGATATCTAGCCGATACATAACGCTATCCACCAGATAAAGGTTGCTGATATTTTGCTTTTGTTTCATCGACAAAGTCTCTGATAAACTATTATATATATACATTTCGAGAGATATTCGAATCAGATCACCATTGTCGGGTCTCTTTTCGTCTTTCTACCACTATAAACCTTACCCAGAGAGACTCTTTGGACTTCTCCAGAGTTCTTCCCTAAGTTCGATTCCTAGTGTTTACGCTAGCATCTGTCTATGTGAGATCTGCTTCATCCAATGGGTCTCGACCCAATGTTTCCACAAGATCCTTATTCTTCTGCCAGCCAAAGTTGGACATTGACACAGTTTATGTGCCGCTGTCTAAGATTCCTCCAGGCATAGCATACAAATATCACTCACATCGAATCTACAACCGTTGGTGCACAGAAGACAAGTCGCTGACCTTTGCTTGTTCCATAGGTATTTCCATGGTATCCCTCGAAATGCAACTTTTCGGCGCTCCACAAGACAGGCTGCTAATGCTCCATGACCATACAGTATACTTGACAACCGCGAGGACATCAATTTTCCAAAACTGATTCAGTTAAAGGACAAGCAAACTTTGGTTCCCGGGAATATATTTCCAGAAGACTGCAATTTGCAGCAATTTAAGTGCAGAACTAACATACATCTGCAAGCATCTCGGGGCCCTCGGGGCGCTGTTAAAGCGTTATAGGTTCGCCTTTTCCGGAAGAATTATTTAAAAAATAATAATAAAAATGTATATTAATGTAAAATGTAAGAATGATTACTGCAGCCGTTTTAAGTCGGAATCGAATTCTAAAACCTTCATCGTCGAGTGTTTTAAAATAATTTGGCCTTGGGCAAAATAATCTGTTCCTACGGGGCCGTGTAATATAGTCGTAATATTTTCCTAATTCGTCTTCTAAAAAATCAAATAAATTCATGTTAGGACACATGTAACTGCAAACTACGCTCTTCAACGAAAAAATGCGCTGAAACTATATTTTTTCCACTCACTTCAAATAAATATTTTCTTTATCTTCCGGATAAAGGCTTTAAGAGGCACTTGAACCGGCTGATAGGCTATCGGAGACTTTATCTTTCAGACATCACTATCCGATAACTTTGAAAACAAAAGTTGAAGTTTATCTGACGGATAAGTTGCTGATAGGCTTTACGAGACTTTATCAGCTAGTCTTGAAACTGGCCCTTATAATTTTTGTAAATTTCCGATATGTTATCTATACCTAATATATTCACGACGCAACATATTTGGAAATAAAAATTTAAATAATTAAATAGTTTGCGCATCCAGGTCCGTATCTACCGTGCGTAGGACCTACATAGTTATTTTGTTGGGAACCGAGACAAATTAAGTGCACGACTGGGTGGCACAAAACTTTCTCGTTTATTGATAGTTCGGTTGTTTTTTTTATTGTAGGTACTAGGTAAGAACTTGATCTTTGATAAAATATAGCTTACATAAAAAAGTGTGTTCAGTAGTGCATGTTTAGCTAAAGCATATATTCATTTCAAAAGTAGCGGTTTTCTTAAAACGGTAAATTTTCGTAAGTTCCCACATGTTTTGGCCAGCAAGTTTTAAGAGTTCCATGCGCAATAATAGCTCTGTTATGTTCGCACTAAAAATGAAAACTTGTGGCCCAGGTAAAATCTGACTGGGGCGACCTGGTTGACCCCTGACCGTATCCTAAGTACATACTTAGACAGGAGAAGAGTTCAATGCTTGATTTTGCTGTCAATCGTAGCTGTCATTTGGGTGACCTTGCGTAAATGTAACTAGAAATGTATTCTGAAATATTCTAATTATTATTTTTCAATTTGTTTTATTAGGATTCTCATAAATGTTGACAATTTTTCTGAATATTTTGGTCCTCACAATCAAGGACTTAATGATGGGATTTTTTTTTTTTATAATACTTCTTCCGGGAAAGGCAAACCTATAACGCTTCATCAGCGCCCCGAGATGCTTGCAAATGTATTTTTTTTTTTTTTTTTTTTTTTTTTTAAAGCTGACTCGCCAGAGCGATATGATGCACGTTGACCTAAAAGATCTATTGTGCTTAAAAATTGTCAGGTTTATGTTTAGGTTAGTAGCGCCTCTACCTTCCTAATGTAGCTGATGATGCATTCAGCAGAGGATTTTCTTAATTCTTCGGTACTTATTACTTCCCTGAAGAATGATTTCCTTCACATATGATATGCTCAGCTGTTTCGTCTTCCTCGAGACATAGTCGGCACTCCGGTGAGTCGACCAAGTGCAATTTGTTTAGATGATATCGCAGACCGTGGTGACCTGTTAGGTAACCTACTAGATTTTTGATATCGTGCCTGCTTAGATTTAGTAACTTTTTGGCATCGTTTTTGAAAGGCTGTATAGCTTTTTTGGCCTGTCTAAGACCTGGGATGTTCTCCCAATAGGAAATGTTTTTGTTACGTTCCCAGCTGCTTATAGCAGAATTTGTAGCTGATTTGGGGATTGTACAGAAGGGTTCAGGTCCTACAAAAGGGGTTTCCGAGCCTTTTCTGGATAGTTCATCAGCTTTTTCGTTTCCTTCAATCCCCTTATGGCCGGGGACCCACCATAAACTGGTTTTGTTCCTGGTACTAAGTGTTTGGAGGGAATTGAAGCAGTGTAGTACTGATTTGGAGTCAATAGTTGGTGAGCTAAGGCCTTTTATAGCTGATTGACTGTCCGTGAATATATGGATGTTTGCGCCTTTTATACCTGAGTTTTGTATGAGGTTTGCGCATTCTTTGATGGCATGGAGCTCTGCCTGAAATACACTGGGACTTTTTCCCATTGGTATTGAGACATTTCGATTTGGTCCGTAAATACCAGCTCCTACCCCCGAGTCCATTTTGGAACCATCCGTATACCATTTTAGGCCGTTTTGGCAATTTGGTGGGTTATTGCTAACCCATGCTTCCCTATTTGTGATTTCTGTGGAGAAAAGTTTGTTGAAGCATAGTGTCTTTGGTAGGCGGTCTGTAACCGCACAGATCATGTCAAGTTCTGGAATTTCGGAAAGTAGTTCCATAAGTTCTGGATGTTCGTTAATATTTAACTCTTTCGCTCGCTTGCATCAGACTTGCAGAGCTGTTTATTGCCACTTTTTTGATGTGAATGTGGAGGGGTGTTAGTCCTATTAAGGCTTCTATAGCCACAGTGGGACAGCCACGCATGGCTCCGGAAGCGCCCAGACACGCGAGCCGTTGTACCTTATTAAGCTTTTTTATGGCTGTTTTTTGTGTGGCTTTGTTCCACCATACTATCGAAGCGTATGTTATAATGGGTCTGACTATGACTGTGTAGATCCAGTGTGTGATCTTTGGAGAGATCCCCCAGGTTCTACCATACATGCTGCGGCAGGCCCAGAAAGCTTTTGTTGCTTTTTGGATTTTGTTGTTTATGTGGGAGTTCCAGCTTAGTCTTTTATCCAGGATCACTCCAAGATATCTGACTTCGTTGGAATACTCAATGACAGTGTCATTGATCGAAATTTGGTTTAGATTTAAATTTCTTCTTTTCGTAAAAGGAACTATGACAGCCTTGCTGGGATTAATAGAAAGATTTTCTTTCCTACACCAGTCTAAGACTATCTTAAGGGCATTTTGCATGCGCGTAGTAACGTCGTTTGGTTCCTTGCCCCTAATGATGATGACGAGGTCATCGGCGTATCCAACTATGTTGAATCCTGCGTTACTAAGGTCTTGAAGTAGGTTATCGATAACCAGGGACCATAGTAAGGGTGAGAGTACTCCTCCCTGAGGGCAGCCTTTTACGGCTGTTACTGATACTGAAGTGAGTGCTGACGAGGCAGTTATTCTCCGACTTTCAAGCATCGCTTTGATCCATTTAATAGTAGGGTGATCTATGTTTCTGTGTGTCAAAGCATTTGATATGGAATTGTATCCAGTATTGTCAAAAGCACCCTCTATGTCTAGGAAGGCGCATAGCGCGACTTCTTTGCTCTGATATGCGCGTTTTATTTGAGTTGTTATATTCAAAAGAGCGCCTTCAGTGGATTTGCCTTTCTGATAGGCATATTGACAGGGGTGTAGAGGTGTGCTCTCTTTCAAGCATTCTCTAATGTGAACGTCTATTATTCTTTCCATTGTTTTCAGGAAAAACGATGTCATTCTTATTCTTGCAAATGTATGTATGCAGATGTATGCACTTAAATTGCTGCAAATTGTATACAATTAGACTATAGTCTTCTGGAAATATATCCCCAGAAAGCGAGTTCCAAAGTTTGCTTGTCCTGTAACAGAAGGAGTGTTGGAAACATGATGTCCTCGCGGTTGTCAAGTGTACTGTATGGTCATGAGCATTAGCAGCCTGTCTTGTGGGGCGCCCAAAAGTTGCATTTCGAGGGATAATGCCCTTGAGTTCCTCGGAACATCTACCATGGAAGTACCTATAGAACAAGCATAGGTCAGCGACTTGTCTTCTGTGCACCAACGGTTGCAGATTCGATGTGAGTGTAGGGTCTCCAATAAGTCGAACTGCTCGTCTCTGTATGCTGTCAAGTAGGTTAAGTGAATGTTTTGGGGCCGAGCTCCATATATGGGAGCAATATTCCAGGCCTGGTCTAACCTGTGCTTTGTAGAGAAGGAGAAGTTGCTTGGGGCTAAAGTACATCTTTGCTCTAAATATGTAGCTGAACTTAGCGGACGCCGATCTTGCGATATAGGATATGTGGTCCTGCCATGTGATTGATGAATTGACTGTGACTCCTAGAAAGTGCATTGAGTCCTTGGGATGGATTGGATGGTCATCCATTTGGATCTGAGGAACTGTTGATGCATTTTTCCTGGAAAATGTTGTGAGCTGTGTTTTGTTTGCATTAAATCCAACCAAGTTGTCTTTGGATTGTAATGTTCTTTTGTAGGTACATAATATTATGTATTTCGAATCAGATCTCAGCACACTATCGGTCAATAAATTGGATTCAGCTTACCAAAGTAAGTAGAAAAGTTCTCTATTTCGGCATTGTTATTCATAGTTCGATTTTACTGATAAATACAGATTATATCTTCACTCAATGTTACTATATTGCCCCTGCGTCATTTATTCCAACCTCTTATTTCCTAACCTTTGCAGTTAAAGCTGTAATTTATGAATTTAATTTTAGGATGATTTCGCGTACCACTGCGGGTGCTATTAGGGACCATCAGTGGTCCACAGAAGTCGAAAATAATCAACAACATGGCAGAGAGCTTGATACTTGACATTTTTTCCACCTTTATAAACTTTTCGACTTGATTTAAATTACAAGTGCATGTAATAGTGGTACATGCTCTTGTAATTTAAATCTAATTTTTAATTTTAATTTCGTTGCAGGCTAACAGAGGCGAAACTTGTCCAAGAAAGCGAGACCATTAGCAATTTCCGTACCAGTGCCACCTACTGGGCAATTTTAAACTTTACATACAAAAATTTGTAAAAGCTAAAAATAAAATAAATAAAAATTTAGATATTTTGCGGTGCTAATAATCATTTTTAGTGTCTATTTTAAATTGTACAAACTGACAATTTCGAATAAAAAATCCAAGGCCAGATCAAGTAAAATGAAAACGATCGAACCACATCGAACATAATCTGCCCCCAGGTTACCTAGTAAATATTTAAGGTTAAGAGATTAAAAATGATTATTAGTAAAACCCATTTTATACTAAAAACGTCATTCTACAAACTGTCCCATATCCTTCGAAAACTCCTACGAAAACAACAACAAGTCAGTTTAATTGAATACTGTCCAATAAAACCAACAAATTACAAACAACAATTACGACTTGAGACAGGAGCCAGATGACGTAAAATGAAAACGATCGAACGACATCGTTTCGACAATAGCAGTCTCAGTTTATTGCCACAGATAGAGACAGCAAGCGTGAAAACGATACCGTTCAGTCGTTTATATTTTACGTGATCTCACCCCAGGTAAACTTACTCATACCTACTAAAGACTGCTACCTCGTAATTTCTGAGTCAGGATGGCAATCATACCCCAAGCGTCAAAAGCGTAGATGGCCACTTTGTTTGACAGACCATGCATTAAAATGGAGTCGAATGGCATCGGAGTCGTCCAAGTCAATACTAAACCGATGGACAAACAGAGAAAAAAGATCGCGATTCCGAATAGACTCTCCCAAGAGTTACCAAATCAGGATGGCATGTACCTACTAGCACATGTAGTTTAACAAGGCCTTGGGTCGCATTTGACTATGGTAAACAAGCAATGCTCAAATATATCTATACTTCGTAGTCGTAGAGTCTAGACTAGACCCCGCTGAAAATATTTTGACCGAATGAATCTTTATTTTATGGGCCTCAAATAGGTAAAGTTTTAATTTGCATTCAAGTTGGCTTAACCTTGTTGGAATTATGATGTTAAACCTAAAAAAAACTTACGTCGCTCCGTGTAGGGATTATTTATGTAAGCCATTTACAGCTGGTATCCGGTTTCAAAGAGAATTGTAGCAAGTAAGCTTCCAATAATTCCAAAAGATGCTGAATTGCTGACTTGGTTCTTTGGACTTATCGCCAAATCGATGTTCAATACAGATTTGTGCCAAATGACTTAAAGAGTGCATAGATCACGATGCAATCACAAGAAGCCAACAATAACAATTCAATTCTTTAAATTCTCACCCACGACTCATCGCCATACTCCCATTTGTCCAAATTGGTAGAGCAACCTTCAACACTTCATAAAATTCCATAGATTCCTACTTGAGATGCAGGTGCAAGTAGCCAACAAAATCGCATTCAATGCCCCTAACCCCACTTCTTGATTACCCCTTAACAATATGATATATTCCATTTTGTAGAGCAACCTCTAACCGGGCAAAGTTCCAAATAGCACTTGAATCCGTCAAGCCGTTTCAGAGTTATAAGTCAATTACTGAGTTGCTTCGGTTTAGAGAATTAACAGCTGCTTGCAATTTTTGCTGCTCGCCTGGCATTTTACGAGAAATAGATCTCACGAATTTTTGTAACGTGCGTCGCGATGTCGTCAAGATTTATTGTGTTACAAAAAGTAGTATAGTTTCAAAACGGCTACACGAATTTTTATGAAATTTTGCAAAAAGCATAATTGTAGGTTGTTTTACAAGATAGACCTTATGCCGTTACATAATTTTTTAGCAAGAGCTGCACTAAGGGAGGCTTAAACAATTTGTTTACGCCTTCAACGTGGTTTTCTGTCTTCTTCTGTTGAACTCGAATGGAGTGACGTGTTTTGAGTGATGAGTCTGATTTAAATCAAGTGACAAAATGGAGGAAGGACAAGGCAAGACTTCTTCAGAGGAGAGTACACTTAAATTGATTTAATTACATAAAAGCGCGTCATCAGTATTTGAACTTTATCTCGAAAGCCTATTTGGCAGGTTTAATTTCGACCTTGAAAAATGTGTAAGAAAAGGATGGCTCATTTTCATTGCCATTTTGTGAACGAAAATCGCCGGTCGCTGCCCACAAATGCATGCAATGAATATTAGTGTTGCATAACCCAAAGGAACAACCAGATTGTCTTGGACGGGTTGACTTTAGGTCTGTTTTATTGGCAATCCATTTCAGTGAAGTAAAGTAAAGTAGAATTTTTAACACGCAATTACAACAACTACAAACTGTTTGACACTTTCGAGACTCTATGTAGTTGTTGTAATTGCGTGTTAAAAATTCTACTTTACTTTACTTCACTGAAATAGATTGCCAATAAAACAGGCCTTTTGTCTGTTAATCATTGAGCCAACACTTTGGCATATTTTGAATAACGAGCGCTTAACAGAAAATTTTGGTTGTTGTCACTTTGTCAGATATGAATAGGTAATATGATCCAAAAAATATGTTCCACATGCGAAATGTGGGAACAATCCGAACGCTTCTAAAAGCGTTAGATTGGCACTCAACTGACAGTTCTTCTACTGAAAAGAAGAGAAATTTGCTTCTGGATTTGAATTCAGAATCGCGGAGAGTTCTTCCGGACGGTTCTGGACGACCAACCGAAAACGACATAAGTATGTCCTTTCCAACGGACAACACGTTACTTGGAAAAAATTATGGAAATCATAGTATGCCTTGACAATTAGGGTCATCATAGTTCAGCTCCTGTTCAAAGTTGGATGATGGTCTCAGGTCTTGAGTTTATCTTGTAAAACAACATTCAATTATATTTTGTGCCAAATTTCATAAAAATCATCTGGCATCTGGTGATTCTCTACGAAAGCAACTGTAATTAACTTATAAATCCGAACCGACTTGACGTATTCGAGTGCAATTTGGAACTTTGCCTATTTAGAGGTTGCGCTAAAAAATTGAATTTATCCGAGGGTAGGAGGATGCTCAAGCAGTGGGGCTTGGAGCTTTGAATGTGCTATAGTTGGTCACTTACAACCGTATTACGAGTATAGTAATCTATGGACTTTTATTAAATTTGGCATAAATCTGTATTAAAGCTTGCTCTACCAAGTTGCACAACGGGAGCGATGAGTCCATAGAGGCAAGCCATTGCATCGTCTGGAGCGTTTGTAAGATTATCTGATAAAATTCTGGGATTTAGTAAAAGTTATATACCCTTCCATTGCCTCGGTCCTATTTATACTTACTTCCAGCGTTCGGTAGCGGTGCATGTATTTTTTTGGCACGTGCAAAGTTTCTACACATTCGCGCTGTTGTGTCATTACTTATTGTCATTATACGGGTGGGCCAAATACAAGTTTCTTTTTAAAAATGCAATAAAATGAACAAAATTAAATTTGTTTCATGTATTATGGCTTTATTAATAAGAGCAAACATTCCCATTAATTATGGAACACAACGTCGTTGAAGTGGCTGCCTCGGCTGGCTTCGCAGTAGCGCATTCTGTCACTGGTCACTCCAATTTTCAAAGACCTTGTTGATGTTTTCGGACTGTAGCTCACGGATTGTTTGGATGATATTGGCCTTAAGTGCTTGAATCGTTTCCGTATTGTTGGCATAACATCGGTCCTTCACGGTCCCCCACAAAAAAAAAGTCCAAAGGGGTCAAATCGCAGCCAAGACTGCTGATAACACGATTTGGGAATTTGGTGCGCAAAAGGGCTCTATAGTATGGCGCGACATTCTGCAGGAAGAGGTCGTCCAAATCCATTTTTTTCAATTTCAGTAAAAAAAAGTCCGTCAACATGGCTCTGTAAGGCCCACCGTTGACCGAAACGTTGTTCCCAGCCACATTTTCGAAGAAAAATGGTCCAATGATGCCGCCACTCCACAACCTGCACTTTGGAAATAAGTTTTCAATATTTCCCAATGTTGTTAAAGCGTAAAACGACCCATAGATCTTCATATATCCGCATAGGGAAGAGGTTACAGTAAATGAAATGGAGCAGAGAATTGCGAGGATTGTTGGTCAATTTTAATAAAATATGGTCAGCATTTTAAAGGCTTCCTAGCAAGTTGTACAATGAACCAGCAACAACTCTCCGAAATGTGAGACAGCGACGGGTTTCAAACTTCAAAATTTTCGTCCGCACTCAAAGTTGTCAAAAATAGTATGGCATACGTCGGTCAATCTGTAAAGCAAAAAAGCAACACCTGTTGATTTAAAAACCACAAAAATCCCTACACAGATTATACACTCTTGTGGTAAGCGTATTATGTTTTTTTTTTTTCATGGTTTTATTTTATTTATTAATTAAAAAAATGTCAAAAACATTGATCGGCAGCGTTCAGTAAACAAATCAGTTGCAGTTGCAGGTACATTGACCGACAGGATTTGACACAGATTGGGAAATTGAAAGCCTCTTTGTATGCATGATAAAATGGCCTGTGAGTGCAATTGCATATTTGTTTTTGATACAGTAATCAGGAATTGCTTTACGTTACATTTATTATATGGAATGGCATTATGGGTCGGCTTTGGGGCACATACGTGCGTCGGTCGGTCGTGTGTCATGCATATTGATGTACGCCAACGAAGGAGTAAACTTCGCCCGTGAAGGAAGCAATGGATATCCAAATTAAGTGTAGATACAGCTATTGGAGTTGATGTGTGAAATAGGTTTCCGAGTCGTGGCACTCATTAGCAAACTCTGTATAAATGAAGAACGTGCCATCTGGTATATCTCAGTCTTATTATAGACAGAGGATGTTGAATTCAATCTACTGGGATGTGACATCGAGCCTTTCTTCAGCCATTCTTCGATAGTTTTTCATTTTTAGGTACCTTTCACCTTGCCTTTTGGATCTGAAAATAAATAAAAAAATACCTTTCTGTAGATAATCCTTTTGTAAATAATATTCAATTTATTAGAGGCAAGATGGATAAAAATATACACGACAAAATACTAAGCAGTAGCAATAGTACCTACTTGCTGAATATGAGTATACCTACCTACATATATATATGTACCTATTCAAAGAGTTTTAAATTTAATGTAAGGGTAAGGACATTCAATTTATGTATAAAGAGGTATCAAGAGGATACTTTTCGAGTACATTACTTCTACCTATGGCGTCACTAGGGCACTCCAATCCAATACAAAAAATGTTAAGGGAGAAGAAAATTGCAGTAACACCGATAGCGGCAAGGTTTGTAGGGATATTATTATAGAAAAGAGTATACATAGATATAGCATTTCTTTTTATATTGTTACTATTAAAAATTTATATGGGGCGGTGGCATGGAATGTGTTTCTTCACTTTACAACAAGTATATAGCGTTGCTGTTGTAATGAAACAATTATGGTAGTGAATGACTAATGATAATGATTAATGAAATGACATTTCGCTATTCCATATCTAGTATAGTATAGTACGGATAGCAATATCCAAACTAAAGTCCAACAAAGCTGCAGGACCGGACGGTTTATCGGCCGAGCTTTTTAAGGCAGCGGGGGATGACTTGGTAGAGAGCATACACCAACTCGTTTCTAAAATTTGGTCAGAGGAAAGTATGCCTGAAGAATGGAGCCTCAGCATTGTTTGCCCGATCCATAAGAAAGGAGATCCTCTAAACTGCGCCAACTATAGAGGCATCAGTCTCCTTAACATCGCTTACAAAATCCTGTCTTCCGTACTGTGTGAACGCCTGAAACCATTTGTCAACGAACTGATTGGACCCTAGCAGTGCGGTTTTAGGCCCGGTAAGTCCACAACCGACCAAATATTCACACTACGGCAGATCCTGGAGAAAACCCAAGAAGTCCAAATCGATACTCATCACCTATTTATCGATTTTAAAGCCGCATATGACAGCATTTATAGAGACGAGCTATACAGAGCCATGTCTAGTTTTGGCATTCAGATTGTGCAGAATGACGATGGAGAACGCTCGCTGCTTCGTAAAGGTCGGAAACAGTCTCACCGAGACCTTTGATGTCAAAAAAGGATTTAGACAAGGTGATGCGCTGACATGTGACTTTTTCAACATCATTCTTGAGAAAATTGTGCGAAACTCGCAAGCCAACACCAGGGGCACAATTTTCCAGAAGTCCGTGCAACTACTTGCATACGCTGACGACATCGACATCATTGGCAAAACACAGCGAGCTGTCACTGGTGCGTTTGCAAGTATCAGTACAGAGGCGGCAAAAATGGGTTTAGTGGTGAATGAGGGCAAAACGAAATATATGCTGTCAACAAGAAGGGACACACAACATCGACGAATCGGACAGAACGTCACGATAGACAGCTATAACTTTGAGGTAGTTCGGGACTTTGTCTACCTCGGCTCCGCTATTAATTCTGAAAATGACATCACATCAGAAATCAAGCGAAGAATTACACTTGCCAACCGCTGTTACTTTGGCCTAAGAAGGCAATTGATTAGTAAGGCCTTGTCGAGAAACACCAAGGAGACTCTATATAAGACCCTCATCATCCCAGTCCTGATTTATGGCGCAGAATCATGGACGTTGTACCAAAAGCGGATGAAGATCTCCTTGGGCGCTTCGAACGCAAAATTCTTCGAGTGATTTTCGGTCCCGTTTGCGTTGACGGGCTTTGGAGGAGGAGATTTAACAGCGAACTCTACGAGCTGTACAGCGACATCGACTTGGTCAGAAAAGTACGTATCAGTCGACTAAGATGGCTACGACATGTAGAGCGAATGGACACCAACGCTCCGGCCCGAAGAGTCTTCGATTCCAACCCGGAGGGACAACGCAGTAGAGGAAGACCTCGCCTTAGGTGGCGCGCACAAGTGGAAGGGGACCTCAACCAACTTGGAGTGCGCAACTGGAGGCAGTTAGCCAAAGATCGTGCTAACTGGAGAGGCGTGTTGGTTGAGGCCCAGGTCCACCCCGGACTGTAGCGCCATCTAAGTAAGTAAGTATTTCTAGTATATCTATGAGATACACCCATGTGTCATAATTCTAAATGGATCGCTATTGGCGAAAGGAAAAGTTTGGACACTCCATTTGTTAACACTTATACTTAACGCTTATACATACCTACATAATTAGGTGCGTTTTTTTTTTGGGTATTATGAATCAAAATCGAGTTCAAACTAGAATTGGGCAATTTAGTTCATTTGAGTGATCGATCAATTTAGTTCAAATCACGCTACTGAACTAGTTCGCTTATTTTAGTTCAATTTAGTTCATGGGGTTGTTGGATGTAGAGTATAAAGTACCCAAAGAAGCCCTGTGGTAAGAGGTCGCCGACGCGATTGACATTCAAAAGCCACCTCGACAAATACAGAAACAAAGTTGGGTCAAGCTGCCAATGAAACCGTATCGATTTCTTGGGCACTCATTCCGTAAGTCAACAATCGCATGACGATACCGTTTCGACGATAGCCTTGCATCTCGTATAACATTGAAAATTGCTATCGTCTCCACGACATCGTTTCTACGATCCAAAATTTGCTTCTTGTAGCTCAATAATCGACAGAGCACTATCGTCCAGACGATAGCGTTTGCACGATAGCTAATTAAATTAGGTATCGTCATGCATTTCGTCATGCAGATTTTTTTACGATTTAAATTACATAATAACTCATTGTTATTTGTCAAGTGTCATTTATGACAATAACGATGACGTCTAGTCCTTTTTTCAACTACTGTTTGTGGGCTCCTGAAAGGTACCGAAAGTTTTCAAACTTTGTGCAAAATAAACGATGGTGGTAGAGTTACGTGAAGCAAATAAAAGACGATCTCGTGCACTACTTTCGCTTGGACGCTTGGATGCTCGCGTATACTGGCATGTTGAGTTGATGTGTAACGTCACCAAAGCTAGAATTTCATCGAATTGTGTTGAGTCCATTCTCAAAAAATTGTGATAAAGTTCCGTCTCCTCAGCTTTGAATTTGGAGTAGAATCCTTCCTGCTGACAACAGGCCACCCACACTCCTTCGTCCAAACACTACGTCGTTTTTATGTCAATTCATCATCCTCGCAGTCTTCTAACACGTAGAGTGAAAATAGTCGCAAGTGGAATATTTTGTTCCATTATCCATTATTTTTTCAAATATCTGACAACCAACAATTTTCAACCTGACACCGTTATCAGAATGTGAACGTACAATTTTGTATTGTAAGATAGTTGGCTATTGTAAGCTTATTGTCAGTCATTGTCAGAGGATTGACAGATCTGACAATCGTGTGTGCTTAGCTTTAGCTCATTCCGTTTGTATGAAAAGCATTGCGCGGTACTAATTATCATTTTTAGTGTCCAAGATAAATTTTACGAAGTCAAGAAAATTTCCATCTAAAATTACCTATTGTGACCGTCAAAATATAATTTAATATAATGTAGTCATTTGAAGGTTAAAAATGATTATTGGTAAGGCCAATTGAAAATAATAACCGTGAACTAAATGAACTAGTGAACTAAGTGTATGAACTTAGTTCACTAGTTCACTAAACTGAACTAGTTCATTGAACTAGTTCGTTCGTGAACTACACAAACCTAGTTCAAACTCCGAGTACGTAACGTATACTCCTGAGCATGAGCATGAAGTGATAGTTTGTTCTCCAATTTATATGAATAAAAAAGATTTTAGTTTGAAGAGTACGTGCTCCTGTACATAGGAGTATAAGCAGAGTTACCCAGAAGTACTACATTTAAGCTCATCCGTTTTACTTTTTTACGAAAAAATGTTCTTTTGTAATCTCACCACTTTTGCTTTTATAACTAAAGAAACTTTTCATCACTCTAAAGTAAATGCAATTCTTCAGCTGAATGCTTCTCTTTACGTACGAACGAAGTGTCTCTGTCTAGCAGCAGAATTATAGAATGCAATGACAGTGAGATCGTTCAAAGTCTGAAATGTTGTCGGACAAAACCAACTTCCCTTGTCAAAACTTGAATATTGAATGCAATTGGTTTTTGCTTAGGTAATGCCTTAGTAATGCGGGGTGAGTGAAAAACTGTCCAATGTCTGCCCACATCTATTTTCAAAAGGATGCAGTAGCAACAACCATCATTTATGTTCATTGGCGACATGCAAACTCTTGCCATTAAGTATACTAAGCTCTATTAAAGCTTCACATGTCTTTTTTCGTAGCTTGATTTTTTTTTATATAGGTACAGTGAGGGTAAAAAGTGAGTGAACACCAATGCGGTTTTCATTTGTCTTTGGAATTTGGATAAATTTTTATTAAATACTGATTGATGCCCAATTGCATAACACGTGCGTCGTCTGGTTGATACTTCGGGCGGGGTCTTCTGCGACATCTTCAGACACAGCTGCGATATTTTCAGCAGAAGGACTGCTGGGGGTACGGCCAGCATCGTATTGTTTGCCCAGTTGGTGTCGGAAGACCGGGAAATTTGCGCCAAAATTCACGTTGCGCCAACACCACTGACCAATTATTCGGTAAAAAAAATCGATACAATTATTCATTGTTCTTTATAGGAGTATAGCGATTCATGTCTTGTTGACGTGTATTTTGTATCTTTTTACTTCACAAATGTCAAAAATGATAGCATAACTTTTGCGCCACTTTGTGCTAGGTAAGGCTTCGCAAAATGTGAATGGAATTCGACACGGACCGGACAGAGCGATGATGTGTGCGTTTCAATCAACAACAAGATTCTAAGCCAACTTAGGGAGAACAATCTTGCAGCAACTGTTGCTACAGTTTTCAATATTAGAAAGGAGCTAAACAGATTTTAAAGCGTGCCAAATAAACTATGCATCATCACGGCACATAAAAAATGTATTTGAAGATCCTTTGTAGAATAAACAGTTTAAGAAATGCCAATTTTAATAAACTAAGAGGGAAATGCCCAAATTTGCTCGAGATTTATACAATCATGAACAACCACCTACGTGGTCGAAAAATGAGGTCAATTTCCGACTAAATTCACACAATGTCAATCTAACCGCAATTAATTTCTTTTTCCTATATAGGTTACCTGCACGGAGAGCTGTGACCTAAATGTCAATCCCAGACAAATGTCAAATATGAAAATTAGACCCAAATACCAAAACCGCAAAAGGTGAATAATCATTTATGGGGATACGTAATCTTTAGAATATTTTGGGCAACCACTATCTCCAACTTCAGATCTGTCAAGTCACAGAATAGAAAAAAATATATTTCTGTCCCCTTCGGCCTATCAAAAAATTTATTGATATCTAAAATCATTAAAAATGAAAAGTGAGATTCCATCGGCCTTCAGAAAAAAAATTGACCTTCTTCATTTCCATTTCCACTGTATCTACAAAAAAAAAAGATAGGTAGGTATATTTCCTAACGCTCTATGTCCATTATACGCACACCAATTTTTAAACTTAGGAACAGGTCCTCCCTCCTACCCCCAGTGATAATGGGATCCATGTCCAAAAATTGTTTACTTTTCGTAAACACAGCGA
The DNA here is from genome assembly GCA_949372485.1 of Cheilosia soror. Classification (NCBI taxonomy): domain Eukaryota; kingdom Metazoa; phylum Arthropoda; class Insecta; order Diptera; family Syrphidae; genus Cheilosia; species Cheilosia soror. Next base: position 75,390,632 of record OX443561.1, on the reverse strand, counting down.
CAAGGAAAAGGTTTTCATCTTATACTCCCTAAGATAAATATAAATCCAACTAATAAGATTCCTTATCGTGCTGTTAAATACATATCTCCCAGATACGCTATACACACTTCATTTCCACACTAGGTTTAAATATATTTCTTTATTTTTTTTTTTGCCGAACCTTGTCCAGTAGGTTTTCTTTTTTTTATTACTCAGTCACCACTTTTCCTCGATTTTATGTAAAATAGACAAAAAATGAAAAGAAGGAGCGTCGGGCTATAAATACCACAACGCCAGGTAATGAAAATCGACTTAAAAAATGTAGTAATGTAAATTTTTAATTTTTGTAAATAAAAAAATTAAATTAGATTCTCTTTAAGCGTTAAAAGAAACAATTTAATTAAATTGATAGAAAAAACACTTTATTGGCAAAGGGATTTCAAAATGAGAGTCCTAAATGTTGATGCTAAGATTGAATATAATCTACCACATACAACTAGACCGTCGACTCCTCCCACATAACGGACTTTGCCTATAAGCTGCCTGCGGGCCAAGGATTTTTCATGCATTAGTTTCTTTCTTTTTTTTAAATACTTCTCCCGGGAAAGGCAAACCTATAACGCTTCATCAGCGCCCCGAGATGCTTGCAGATGTATGTTAGTTCTGCACTTAAATTGCTGCAAATTGTAGTCTTCTGGAAATATATCCCCAGGAAGCGAGTTCCACAGTTTGATTGTCCTGTAACAGAAGGAGTTTTGGAAAGATGATGTTCTCGGTTGTCAAGTGTACTGTATGGTCATGAGCATTAGCTGCCTGTCTTGTGGTCGCCCAAAAGTTGTATTTCTAGGGATAATGTCTTTGAGTTCCTTGGAACATCTACGATGGAAGTACCTATAGAACAAGCATAGGTCTGCGACTTGTCTTCTGTGCACCAACGACTGTAGTATCGATGTGAGTGTAGGGTCTTCAATAAGTCGAACTGCTCGTCTCTGTATGCTGTCAAGTAGGTTAAGTGAATGTTTTGGGGCCGAGCTCCATATATGGGAGCAATATTCCAGGCCTGGTCTAACCTGTGCTTTGTAGAGAAGGAGAAGTTGCTTGGGGCTAAAGTACCTCTTTGCTCTAAATAGGTAGCTCAACTTAGCGGACGCCGATCTTGCGATATAGGATATGTGGTCCTGCCATGTGATTCCTGAATTGACTGTGACTCCTAGAAGGTGCATTGAGTCCTTGGGATGGATTGGATGGTCATCCATTTGGATCTGAGGAACTGTTGATGCATTTTTCCTGGAAAATGTTGTGAGCTGTGCCTTGTTTGCATTACAACCAAGTTGTCTTTTCCCCACTTCAAGATTTTGTCCAGATCACCATTTAGAGAACTAATTTGTTCACATCTCTGACTGTGTGATGTAGACGCATTCACAGGCCCACTGTTCGAGATAGAGGATATAAGAGTGCTGTCATCAGCAAAGCTGTAGATATTATTATTTGTCGATCCAAGCAAATCGTTGATGTGGAGAAGAAATAGAGTTGGGGAAAGAATAGATCCTTGGGGCACTCCTGCATTTATAGCAAACGAATTAGTTGATACACTATCTACCACAATTTGGATCGATCTTCCCAGAAGAAAATTTTGCATCCATCCGCAGAGTTGTTGTGGTAATCCATAAGACGCCAACTTGCCTAATAGGACTCTATGCCAGACTCGGTCAAATGCCTTTGATATGTCCAAGTCTACGGCTCTGGATTCGCCGTGTTGTTCAATTGTGCGTTACGTAGCTTAACAGGTATCCAGTGGAACGGCGGCTCCGAAATCCGTATTGCCTGTCACTTATTAATCGGTGTCCTTCTATAGATATTTAATTATTTCGACATTTATTGCCTTTTCCATTACTTTTGAGAGCATTGAAAGTAACGCTATTGGACGATAGTTTTGTGGCAGACATTTCCTCCCTTTCTTTTGAATAGGTTGAATGCGTGCGGTTTTCCAGCAAGAAGGAAACGTCTTCTGGGAGTACGACATGCTAAACAGCTTACATAGTACAGGTGCAAGTTCTGGAGCACAGCTCTTGAGTACTATGGCCGGAATTCCGTCGGGTCCGGTTGCCTTATTGCAATCTAGTTCCTTAAGGATGAGTTAAATTATTCGAGTCCGAAATTTCACTTCTGCCATCGATGTTTGCACCCTCGGGATATTTGGTGGCTCTAGTTGTGCAGGATCTAGGGTGGAGTTCAGTGAAAACATGCTAGCGAAAAGGTCTGCCTTTTCTTTAGGAATTGTTGCTAGCGTGCCATCTTCTTTTAGTAGAGGTGGAAAGGAAGAGCAACTAAAGTTAGAACTGATTGTCTTTGCCATGGACCAGAATGCGCGTGAGCCGTTAGGACATCCAATTACTTTGTTAGTGACTCTTTCGTTGTAAGTTGTCTTCGCCGATTCAATAATTAGGTTGCATCTATTTCGAAGAATTATGAATTCTGATCTTTTTTGCTCCGATGGGTTTGACCGCCATTCACGGAAAGCCTTGTTTTTCGCTGCGGTAATTCGCTTGCATTCTTTGTTAAACCAGGGTTTATTTGAAGCTGGTTTTTTGATGCAATGTGGAATGTACACCATACCGAGTAAAATCATTTCGGTTACGGCTTTTGCGCACATATTGACATCGGTATCTCTAAAGCACATACATATCAGCCCATGGCAACGAACCGAAGAAATTACGCAGCTCGTTCCAGTTAGATTTACTATAATTCCAAATCAGACGATGGCGATCCTGGTTCGCTCCTATTGGTGTCGGTAAAGAGAGAATAGCAGATATTAGAGCATGTTCCGAATTCCCTAAGGGAGCAGATATTTTTATTTTATAATTATCTGGCTCGGTTGTGAGAAACAGATCTAAAGTGTTCCCGTAATTCGATGGATTGTCAGGAATTCGCGTTGGTTCATCAACGAGCTGAGTGAGATTGCAGCTAATGGCGAAGTCTTCAGCTTATTTCCCTGCATCGTCCGTTCTGTTAGAATATCGTAGCCAGTCCATGTTATGGGCATTGAAGTCACCAAGTATAATAACTTCAGCCGTTGGATGATGAATTTGAATTTGAATTTGCTGTACAAAATCAAAGGAGCGCAATTAACTCACGCATACTTGCAAAATCCTAGCATAGTATTCCATGGTATAGCATGGAAAATCATTGCCGCAATTGATTTTCACATTTTACACGTATTCACAGATAGGGGAATTAATTCCGAGGAGAATCGGGTAGGTGCATGAAAGTCGCCGGCCTAGTTCTATGTGGTTTGTGGTTGCTATAATTTAACTTCTCCATTCATATTTTAGGTGTTACGCCATTTTGTGCTATTTCGGTCACAATTTACAAAGTAAATAAAAATTGTTCGGCTTCGCATTTAATTTCAAAATTAATCATCGCCCTTTTCAATTGTTGTACCACTGGTAACCCTGAATAGGCAACTTAACACCTAGGATGATATTTTCCATTAGATGACGCTTTATACCCAGTGATACCAAACTGAGATTATTTATTTATTTCTCGTTCAGAACTTTTACAAAACAGAAATAAATAGGTGCCGCAACAGGCGGGTAGACACCCTAAGCCTAGCTTCTCGCAACTATTCGTTTGTGTGAGTTTATATTTTTCTAACGAATGAAAGGGACCTACAATATTATGCCGAGTCCAAACGGCTGAATTGAGAAATGAGAAGCTTTTTTTTAGAACGGTTATACTCTCGGATGTTTGTCAGACGTTCGCAAGAGGTGGCGCAGTAGAAAAAAGCACAATTCAGCTATTTCCACTTGCATTTTGGTTTCTTTGTCAGTTATTGACAACCGCTGTTGGTCAAATCATTGACAAGCAATTTTTCGCTATTTACACTTTCCAATTTTCTATTTGGATTAAAAATATGTCAGTTGTCAATTTCAAATTGACAAGTGGGAACCCAGCATTAGCCTCGATAAAAACTATCCTATCAAACTACCATTGCTTTAAAACTTATCGAAAAGTGCTATCGGTTGTGTCATAGTGACATTTGACGAAATTCATAAAAAAAATCAAAGAATTTCGCCAGAAATATACCTACAAATTACTTATTTCTATTTTCATCCTCCATTTTCGGTGTTTATAAATTATTTTGATTCGCGTATCTTGTGTTTATGGATTTATTTTTGTTCGTGACTTCCCAGAATTTTTTTTGCTGGTGTTTTCTTTTGTGACTAACATTTTTTATGATAGGTAGAAGTGCTGCCGAGCTTTTATGCAGAAAGAACTAAGCCCGGATAATCGTTTTATTTTTAACGAATTATGTAGCAAAAAAAAAAACACACCTACGACCTTATTATTCACTTGGTTTACAATGTGTTTTAAATCTTACAAATCTTTAAAACTTTCCTCGAGTTAAACCTTAGAATGTCTAAGAAAATCTTCATTGGACGAAATAAAAGATAAGCTCTTGGAAATCACATAGTCGCCGTCAGTGCCGGGAGATATAACTTGCTGCGACTGTACCTGGCTGAAAGTAGCTATCAAAAGGGTGTAGAAAAACATTTTATTTAAGGACTACCACAGGCCACAGCCAACATATGTTTTAAAGTGATGCTAAAAAAAAACTTTCTTGACACTTTATCATCTCTTTACGGTGGCCTAGGCTGGGTTGTGTTAAAATATAGAGTATTTTTGGAACTAATAGCAGCAATCGTTCTTTAATTTGGCACATCAATGCATAGCAAATAATAATAATAATGAAGAGGGTTTAGTGCACTGCGACCTTGTGGTCTATTGTGCCCCTGCTTATACCTTGGAAAGGTGCATGCCCTTTTCCAGAGCCCCATCGCATTACAGTTCCGTTAGGAACCGTGTTTGAGGGTTTTTGCTCTGGCTTTAGCCTTGGCAAGAATATAAACTTTAGAGCAGTTCATCCAGTCCAGTTTCTTTTATGAATCTGAGAATGAGTAGTGGGTCCATGGTTTGTATATCCTTATTTGTTATCTGTTACTTGCCCAGATGTTTGATCCTCCTGTGGATCAGTGCTCCACAGGATTCTAGAATGTGATCTGGGGTTTCTGCGTTCTCATCGCAGAATCTGCAGACCCCTTCTTCTGATAAACCCATTTTCCTCAGATGTTCCCTCAGTCTACAGTGTCCCGTTAGGAGACCTGTGAGGATTCTTAGGTTGTTGTTGCTTAGACCAATACACGCCTTGAATCTTTTTAGATTGCAGTTCCCTAGAAGTTTCTTAGCTTACCTTAGGCCCTGAAGGTTTTTAAAAGATGCGGTTCTTTTTTCCTTTTCGATCCTCCTGAACTCTTTTCGTAGGGTATGTTCCCCTATGCCGCAGAACGGTTCCGGTCCTATGAATGGCTCCGCTGCTACCTGTCTTGCCAGAGAGTCTGCAGCCTCGTTCCCCATGATGCCTGCATGACCAGGTATCCAGCAGATGGTTACTCTGTTGTTCTTGCCTAATTCATTAAGCCTGTGCAGGCATTGCCACACAAGTATGGATTTTATTATATAGGCTCCAAGTGCCTTAATGGCAGCTTGACTATCTGGCATCACTGCTATATCACAATTTCTGTAGTTTTTCTTGAGAATTATCTGAACGCACCTATCTATAGCCCATATTTCGGCTTGAAAGATGCTGGTACATTTGGATTCGTAGTGCTTAGTTCCTGGCCCAAACACTCCTGCACCAGACCCTTCATCCGTTCTCGATCCATCTGTATACCACTTTACAGTGTGGTTGCTCAGTCCATAGATCGTGGATTCATTGCTCCAATGTTTCTTATTGCTGAGCTTCGTTGTGAAGTTTTTCTCAAAATTGAATCTCCTGATACTGTCATCCCTGGGTATAGCTAGAAGTGGAAGTTTTGCGAGTAGTACATCGTACTCTTTCGAGCCAATGCATTTCTCCCTTCCGATTCCTTCTTTTGCCATCATCAGGATAGTTTTTTCCGCCGTGTCCTCAACCATAAGGTGTAGAGGGGTTAGCTCTAGGAGTACCTCCATGGCTGCAGTTGGGCATGTACGCATTGCTCCTGTGATGCATAGGCTAGCCACGCCAGTCTTTGCACTTTGTTGAGAATATCTCTTGTTGTGACTAGGCTGGTTCGTTTTGCCCATGCTACAGCTCCGTATGTGATCATGGGTCTCACAATTGCAATGTACATCCATCGCAGGATGCTTGGGCTGCATCCCCACGATTCGCCTGCTAAACTCTTACATATCATAAGAGCGCGTGTTGCCTTCTTTGAAATCTCTTCCGTGTGTTTACGCCAGATGAGTTTACTATTTAGGTGTAGTCCTGTGTTACTCTCAATCCTCTCTGTATGATGTCAAACTTTCCCCTGGCAATCAGTACTATGTCGTCGTTAATTTTTCCAGTAGCTCGTCCACAACTAGGCTCCACATTAAGGGTGATAGTACCCCTCCTTGTGGACATCCTATAGTTGTGTTTACTGTGATAGTCCCGGTTGACGTTTGAGTCTCCGCTGATCGAGTGCTCAGCAGTTCACACATCCACCTGGATATTGTACTGTTTACACCTTTTCTTTCCAGGGATCGTCTGATGGCCTCGTGGGAGGTATTGTCAAACGCACCTTCGATGTCAAGGAAAGCGCACAGTGGCGTCTCTTTTGTGTTCAGAGCGCTTTGGATCACCTCCGTCAGCTGATACAAGGCGGTGATATAGCAAATAGGTTGCAACATATGGACAGAATAGTGGAATGAGGCGTGGCACCATTTATGACGGATCAAAATTTAAAGTTTTGGTAAATTGATGCGTATAGTCTGTACAAGTCATTTCGCAAAATGTGGGCGGGATTGAATTCAAAGCGTGGCACCTTTCTTACTCTATGACAGACAGTTAAAAAGGAAGCACTTGCTTTTCCTTTTTAACTCTATGACGCTAACTGTCTGTAAACAAAGGAGCAAACGGTGACGACGTGGATCATAGAGTAAGTGTACTCGCTAATGCTAACTGAATGCCCATGTTTGAAAAGTATTCACAATCATACATACTAATAGATATATTATTAAAAGAACACCGGGGGCGCGAAATATGGGCTTAACTGAAGGATTCTCTGTACCCCATTAGATATTTGTAAGAACTGCGCTCAAGGAAGGCATCAACCCATCAGCTGACGTTGTTCGTCACAAAATTGAGCGCATAAATCAATGAAACTTCCTTCGAATGATTCACTTATTCAAATTAATTTAATCCTAAGCCCACCGATGAGACTTTTGCTCCTCCATGACTAAGTAATTTCCCCCTGTTCGTATCAGACGGGAAATAAATACAATCCGGAAGAAAGCAGTGTTTTTATAACGCCGCCGCACCATATCTTCGAGGAAGGGGAAGGGTGTACTCGCTCGTAGCTCGTCCTCTATAAAATAATAACGCAGCAGCATCAGCATCACCGTCATGCTGAAAATTATAATCGAATGGCAAGAAGAAGAATACCAGGATAATGCTAATGGCTACCATACATCACAGTATCGGGTTCGGGTATCCGTCGTCCGTTTGTCCTTATTCATTCCCTAAGAAAGATCTACACAATAAGAAACTGCTGCATTACCAAGGAAATCAGTTTATCCTTCTAAATCGCTTCTGAAGATTCTGTAAGCTGTATGAACTTGTCTTTCAATTTCATCTTTGGTTGTGTACCTTTGGCTTCTCTCTACATGTACGTGTACACCTAGATGTGTGCGCATAGTTCCCTTAGTAGTGTGCTGTGCTGTGTATGCCAGTTCCCTGTTGTATATCTATTTGCTGGAAAAAGAAAATTGAGCGTAATTTCCCTTCAAATGAAAGAAGGAAAAAAAACTGTTAAGAAGGATACAACCGGTGGAAATTGTATTTTGTGGGTGGACAGTGGAATTGAAATTTTAAATATACTCTTTGCGTTAAATAAGTTATTTCCCTTGTTTCTTTTGCATTTTTAATTTCAAAGAAAATGTATGAGAAGAAGAATGACGTGACAATCAGTTTCCGAAGGTTACTGACTGATAGAAAATGTTCTAACCGTGAAAGGAAATTGGCTAATTTGCCGCTTTCCCTTGACCGATAGACATCCATACACACACTAATACAAGTATGTATATAAAATGTAACGTCCGTCTGTTCGTTTCTCCATAACTCGAGAACCATTCGTCCAATGTTCATGATTTTTTTTCTGATTTATCGAATCGAAGGAGTAAAAGAGTCGCGGGTAGTAGAGCGGGGGTCTCACGAACCGTTAGGCGTATGAACTTGAAAGTTTGTATGTTGATAGATAAGTCACAATTATTACAAGCATCATTCATAATTTTTCAAAATTCGTGCTCCAAGGTTTGAAAAAAATAAATAATTAATTGAAAATAGATCTTATTTGGCCAAGTGCGAAAAAAATTGTTTTCTCGAATGCAGCTGTGCTTAGGGGTGGTTTTAAACCAACCGGCTCAAATATAGGGAAACCTTAAAAAATCTTGTTTGTCCCGATCTTCTTATAACGCCCTTCAACAGTGCAACAGGAGCGGGATCGAAAGGTTACAGATCTCACCTCAGCCATCAATTAAGCCATGACCATTTCCTGCCCTCTAGTTAAGCCTAGCGATAAGAATAAACCTCAATAGAAATGGACTGTAGAAATAGGATCGCTCAGAAATAATTGTAGAAAACTTTTCAAAAATGCAAAAAGCACAAGAGATGCATCCGATTGGAACTCATACAAGCAATCTCTCAAAATATATAACAGAGAATTAAGGAAAGCAAAACGAATATATTGGTGGATATTTTGTGGTAAAATAGAAGAATCCTCTGAAGCATCACGGCTAAGGAAAATTCGCTCAACAAATCCAATAATGCCAAGCTATCTTAAGGACCATTCACATGGAAGCGAACGAACGAATTGATGAAATGCGAATAAACCACTTTTTGTTTTTATGCATTTATAAACAGAAAATTGCACATTTTACTACTCCAAGATTAGCATAATTAATTATTCCATCAAAATTTATTAAGAAAACAAGTTTATTAACAGTTTAAATAACGAAATTTCGAAATCCAAATTTTTTCCCGCGAACGAAAACACCCTGGCGCGAATTGTCAGTCTATTCACAATCCACATCATTTAAATCGCGTTCCACAAAGTAGCGAATAAAAAATTCGTTCGAACTTAACCTTATTCCAAGAGGAGGATATCTTGGAATAATGAAATGTGGAATTTTCTGTTTATAAATGCATAAAAAGTGGTTTATTCGCAATTCATCAATTCGTTCCTTCGCTCTTATGTCCTTTAGGAAAACTGGCGACTCTTGGACGAATTCCAGCGAAGAATCGCTAAACCTTTTACTCGATACGCTCCCAAATTGTAAGCAGCACTGACCTCATTAGATCCACTGCACACACAACCAATTCATTTGGGCTAGTTATATGCAGGACAAACTCCTTTGGGCGCTACACAACTTCAAACCATACAAGTCTGCAGGAGCAGATGGCATTATACCTGCCGAATTACACCAGACTTCGGATATTATACTGCCAATTCTGGTAAATATCATACTGGAAAATGTTCTGACGTATGTTACATCCAAAAGACCTCAGACCCATTAGATTATCGTTGTTCTAATGGGAACATTGAAAAGACTGATTGATGTACAACTACGCGACGGCTTCGATAAATCGACTTCTGTCTACGCAGCTCAACATGCTTACAACAAAGGTAAATCAGTGGAAACAGCACCACATCAGATTGTTCGTTAAATCGAATATTCCTTGCATTATAAAGAATATACAATGGTAGCCGTTTTGGATAAAGAGGGCGTTCTTAACAATGTCAACACATCAGCGATTACAGATGCGCTGTCAGGTCTAAACGTAGATGGCTCATTTTCCGATTTGATTAAGCTACTGCTTAGCAGTCGGATTATTAATTCAAAGCTGGGCGGTTCATTTGCCAGAAGATCTGTCAGTAGAGGCACCCCACAAGGTGGTGTATTATCCCCTCTTCTTTGGAATTTGGTGGTTAACAAACTACTGAAGCATTTAGGAAACTAGGAAGCGAGGGATGTACGGTGATCGCTTATGCGGACGACGCGACATTGCGATAGCAGTCTCTGGAAAACACCTAATTACTGTCAAAGAACTCTTACAAAACGCTCTGAATAAGCTTACCTGATGGTCAGTACGTTTACGTGTAAAATTCCTCCAATTGATTCCCCCCCCCCCCTCTCTAAATAGCATTAATTTAACTTTATAAGCAAAATATTTCGGTCTTATTTTGGATAGAAGGTTGAATTGAAAATCCAACATTCAAGAAAGAGTAAAAAAAGCTACAGTCATGCTTTTCTCTTGCAAAAAGGCCATTGGTAACAAATGGGGCTTACAACCTCGGATAACTCATTGGCTCTATATTTCGGTTAAAAGACGGATACTCACGTACAAAGTGGTTGTTTGGTGGACTGCACATAATAATGACATAAACCTGAACTATCTAAACAAAGTCTAACGATCAGCCTACATGTGCATTAGTGGAGCACTTCGCACACCACCCTCAAATTGCTGCTAATTCAGCCGTTCGTTTGAAAGAAGTATCGCAGTGGTCTAGCAAAGATTTTGGACACGCCTCTATACTGAACAATTTCGAAATCGTTTCTGGAAACATCTTAACATTCACAAATCCGCTGGTCCAGATGGTATATCCCGCATAAGCTTTTCGCAAGCTTTTCCACTTCCGAGTAGATGGAAAATTGCATTTGTCCAGCCCGTTCCTAAAAAAGGCGATTCTTCTTCACGCACCAACTACCGACCCATTGCACTTACGTCCATTCTTTCCAAGGTCATGGAAACTCTGATAAACCGTCAGCTTATGAAATATCTTGAATCACGAAAACTTCTCAATGACCGGCAATACGGTTTTCGTGGCAGCAGGTCCACTGGTGATTTGATGACTTATCTCACCGAAAAGTGGAACCAATCTCTCCACCACTCTGGTGAAACGAAGATTGTTGCGCTTGATATTTCGAAAGCATTTGACAGAGTTTGGCACCAAGCTCTTTTGTCGAAAATGCGTGCCTATGGGATCGACGCGTCTCGTCTTCAATAGATTAGAAACTACCTTTCTGGCCGTTCAAGTTGTTTTTGACGGTTTCAAGTCTGGAATTCACCATATAAATGCTGGTGTTCCCCAAGGCTCTGTTTTGTCTCCGACACTCTTTCTCATATTCATCAATGATCTCTTGCTTGTTACTTCTAATCCAATACATTCTTTCGCTGATGATAGCACCCTCAGTTTTTCATATTCGTTCCCTGACTCACGGCCGTGGCACTGGAACGGCAACGTATGCTAAACACATTAAATTCCGATCTTGACAGCATTATAAAATGGGGTACAATCAATAGAGTGGAATTTAATGCCTGCAAAACACAATGCTGTCTTCTATCATTAAAGCGAAACCTGAACCCTCACTCATTATCCATGAATGGGACTTGCATCGACGAATCCGAACGACTTTCCATACTTGGTATTTGTGTCAACGTCCAACTCCGTTGGAATGACCACATATATAAAGTCGCCAAAAACGCTGCGAAATGTCTTCGATGTAAGAAGTACTTTACACAGTCCGACTTAGCTTCAATATACAAGGGGTTTATTCGTCCTAAGCTTGAGTACAACGCTCATATCTGATCTGGTGCACCAAAAACTTCATTGCACCTACTAGACAGAATTCAAAAGCGCGCGAAAAACTTATAGGCGATAGAAATATAGCGGAATCTACTGGCGCGCTCGAACATCGCAGAAATGTTTCTTGCTTTTCCTTGTTTTATTGATATTTTCACAACCAATGCTCTGATGAAATAGCTAACTGCATTCCGCCCCTTCAACAATTTTCTCGCAACACTCGTCACTTGAGCACTAGTGAATTGTAAAAAAAAAAAAACACAGACTGCACTACTCACATAAGTAAGACTTTGACGAAAACTTCAAGTCTACCATCCCCCCTAGGTCTCTCTGCGAGGGAGAGGCTTTTCTTGAGGACAAGTCGGTTCACTTTTATACCGACGCACGGATCAAAAACTGACAAATGGGTGGGTGGTGGTGTTGTTTCTAATAGACTCAATCTTGCAGTGTCTCCTTCCCTTCTTCCAGGCGGAAATAATGGTGATTAAAGAAGCCCTATCCTGGGTCAAGAAGAACGTGTTATCTAGTAAGGATATTCGTTTCGTATCTATTCAGATAGTCAAGCAGCTATTAAATCCTTCGAATCCTTCAATAATTCAAAAGTAACCTAAGAATGACGCTCGTCTCTCCTAGAGATGGCAGAGCGGTGCAATATTCACCTGTTCTGGGTGCCGGGCATAGAGATATTCCAGGGAATTGTAGGGCCGATAAACTCGAAAGACTTGGAACAGCTTTACGTTTGCTACCTGTCAAAGCTAACTTAGAATTACCAATCGCTACATGTAAACATAGATTAGAGCTAGACGCCTTTGAGAAAACAAATCTTAGATGGACAAACGATACAGCATGTCTAGCGACATAGCAGATATTGGCCAAAGCTGGGATCTGAAACGCTCTAAGCGTTTGATATCTCTAGAAAGACGTCATATTAGCGCCATGATAGGTGTCATCACTGGACACTGTCTGATAGGTAGGCACGCAACTAGACTTGGTGTTCCCTCAAATGATTTTTGTAGAAGCTGTAGAGATGACGAGGAGGAAGAAACTATCCCCCATCTTCTAGTTCCTTCTGCCCTGCTCTTTCTCGGAATAGGAAATTCCACTCACTTAGGAGCTTTCTTCTTTAACGACCCTGAAGATCTCATTACTAATGATATCAGGAGTTTATTACACTTCATTAAAAGCTCAAAATGGTTCTAACAATTAGGCGTGGAGTAATATTTGATCCGGATGGTATCACAATGGACCTAATATTGGTGTGTTGGCGTATGCTGGCACTGCCTGACAGCCACTTCAACCAACCTAACCTATGCACCACAGGATCTAACATTCTGACAAATTTCATTATTCTAGAATGGCCGGAAGTGCTTCATAATTTTGATGATCATCATCTACTTAAGTGGATTCATTCAGTTACGGATTTTGTGATTTGTGAAGTCCTGTATAATGAGAACAACTAATGCTACAAAGAGATGGAATTTGGTGAGATGGACCTTTTTAATGAGCTTGATAAATGTTATAGGTTTGAATTTTTTGGCTCAATTGGTTCCGTAGTTAGAGGGGGATCGAAAACAGTTTGTTCCTGTAAAAAGGGTGTGTGCCTTTACTAGATATTTTGGCTGGGGCACGCCCTTAGATTAGTACCGCGCAATTATGTAGTTGAGAACCTCGAAGTAGAAGAAGCACCCGCGGACTAGGTAGTCTTTCTTTCCAACTCAAAACGGCGCATATCGTTTACCAAGAACTCCCCATCGCAATTACATTAAGCTGCCGAAAATAAATATAAATATGTACACTCAATTTTTTTTACTAGGAGTCGTGTCTATTAATAAGACCCGCGACTAGTGATAAGAACGCGCTCACGAACAAGGTGAACAGCATTTATTTGATAGTGCGTCATTTCACAATTTGAGCGAATCATTCGTCACATTTAAACACGCACACAAAGTTTTAGTAAAATATTTTTTATATTTGTATTTGTTTTCTGAGTAAGTTTTCTTAGGCTAATAGATTTTTTTTAAATTAACTTATTTCTATAGACAATTCGAGATCACAGATATTTGCTAGGTACTTAAAATATATATTACTATTTTGCGAGATATTTTATTCACGTTTAACCGCCAAGTTCATGGTGTTGTTGATCCAATTGACGAACGAAGACACCTTTACGAACACGGACGGTGCATTTGCCTGACCGCAGGGCGTCTTGCCCCACGACACGATGCCAATGATGGTGGACTGACCAAAGTACATGCTTCTCTGAACTAGGGGTCCTCCCGAGTCGGCTGTACAAATGCTGTTGCCTCCGTCCAGTGGACCTGTACAGAGGTTGGTTTCGTGCAGTGACAGTCCGAGTTGACCGAGTACTCCTTCGCAGAGGTCGAGGTCCATAATCGGCATATCCGTGGCCTGCAGCTGGTTCGGGAATGACGGCACTGCTGTTGTTGATGTATCGCCCCAGCCGTAGAGCGTTGCTTCTCCATGGGGCAGATCGTCCTGTTTGGGCAGCTCAACAGGCTGCACGAAGTTGGTGAATTTGAACGGCGTTTTGGTGTAAATCAAAGCGATGTCGTAGGGATTCACGCCACCCAAATACAGTTCGTGAGTGACGAAATGATCGATGCTGCGACGCTGGATGTTGCCACCCTCCTCCTTGGAGTGAATGTCATGGCAACCGGCAACCAAAACTGAATTCTCAAGTGTTTCCTTTGACTTCAGGCAGTGGGCTGCTGTCAGTATCCAGTTCTCGTTGATGATCGTTCCCGCGCAGTAGTGTAGCGATCTGCCGCCGCCCGGTGACATCAACTGAATGGATACAATGTACGGCGCTGAATGTGGACGAGCCTCTCGTTTGTCCAAGGATTCGATGGGCCAACTGCGGCGTTGTTGTGACTTTTGTAGGTACTCCAACCGGGTTGGGTGCGGGTGTAACTTGCCCGAAACGTTCGACCCCACGGCTACCATCAAAGTGATTAGTATACAGAAAACAATTAGATTTAGAACTGTAATCTTCGGAGCTGATAACATTTCAAATAGCGCGAGCTCCACGGTTTCGGAAAACGTTTAGTCTCCTTTGTAACTTAAAATTGTACGTCCAGACTGAACAAAGTCTTGTGTGACTATGCGGTTTCTATGGGGGTTGTGGGAGCTTTTATAGTTTTCTCGCCAGTGAGGAGTGAGTAAGCGATGTTTTATCTGCGCGACGCGAGCGTAATTCTATGAGTTATGCAGGAGGTATGGATGGACACATTTCTTATGATTTTGATAAATTCAAAAGTAATTCGAATAAAATTCTTGGAATATCGTCAGCCGGTGGTGTAAATTCCATTCGAGTGAGCCAGAGGCACGAATGATCATGATTACCCATAGGGTGCTTCCCGGTTGAGTGTATGTATGTTCTAGGGAATTTACGTTCGTTTGCTTATCACCACGTTGGGTGATTGAAAAGAGGCACGCGCTGATAAGATGGTTTTTGTTTTAATTGAAAACGAGTTTCGCCTTGCGAAATCATCAGGTAGATATGGTTAGAGTTATCGGTATGGGTGTACGGTACGCATACCTAAAAGATGTTCCAAAGGTCGCATAAAGAACCTAATGTCGCACATCCATCATGGATTAATCAAATGCGTGACAAATAGTGTGTCGCCGAAAAAGTTTGATAACGCAAATAGTTATAGTATAGCATATTATATTCTGGTTGTGTAAGTACAATGGACCGAAATGGGTGAGCGAAGGTCAGTGAGGCTTTTTTAGGACTAGTCAGGGTGCTGAAAAAGAGATGGTGGCGCATGAGCCCTTACGGCAGCTCTCACAACTCCGATCTCGGTTACTAACGCGGGAAGTTGGGGGTTGTATACGTAGGGTTAACTATCAAATCAGATAAAAAAAAATTGTTGCCAGGCAACAAAGAGGGCGGAGAAAATTTAAGCAGTCCAATTCGATACCCACTATCTTTTTATTGATCTTAAGGCCGCTTTTGGCAGCATTTATAGACACGAGTTGTATAGAGACATGTGAAGTTCCCTTTCAAACTCGTCAGGTTGTGAAGAACTACGATAGAAAACACACTGCTCCTGCTCCATTACAGTCGAAACGATTTAATGTCGTTTTCGGTTGGTCGTCCAGAACCGTCCGGAAGAACTTTCCGCTATTCTGAATTCAAATCCAGAGAAACAAATTTCTCTTCTTTTCAGGAGAAAGACTGTCAGCTGAGTGTCAATCGAACGCTTTCAGAAGCGTTCGGATTGCTTCCGGTCGGTTCTGAACGACCAATCGAAAACGACATAACCGAGCCCTTTAGTGTAAGAAAAGACAGGTGACAGTTGATGCCCTGTCATGTGACTTCTTTGCGTCATACATTCCATTCACACTTGAAATAATTATCCGAATCTCACAAGCCAAAATATACAAGGCACGATCTTTTAAAAGTCTGTTCAATTACTTGCATACGCGGATGTCACTGACATCACTGGCAAAACTCAGCGAGCTGTCACTGGCGCGTTTGCAAGTATTGGGTTGGGACAGAAGCGACAAAATTTCGTAGACTGATGAAATTCGACAAAAATTGTCAGGGTCAAACCCAAATAGCGAGAGTCATTCACCCCTATTGGCGTTGGCGTTTGTCGTATACGACTTATGTTTCGTGTCGTTGTACAACAATGTTCAGATTTTTTTTTTTTTAATTTTTCTTAACAATTTTATTTTCTTTTCTATGTGTTTACTATCATTTCAATTTATTTGCCTCAAAAAAGTTAAAAACAGCGACTAAAAAACAAAGCGAAATACGAGTCGTTTACGACAAACGCCAACGGCAATAGGGGTGATTGTTACTCCTCGCTTACCCACTCAAAAATGAGTTAAGTCGTGAACGAGGCCAAAACCAAGATACATGCTGTCAACAAAAATTGACACACAACATCGCCAAATGGAATGAAACATCATAATAGGCAGATATAACTTTGAGGTATTTTTAGAGACTTTATCTACCACGGCTTTGCTATAAAAATAAATACATAGATGGCGCAACAGGTCCGTATATGCACCGTAGGCCTATAGCTTCTCACAACCATTCATTTGTGTGATTTTTTTTGTTTGGAACGAATGAAACAATTTTATACCGATTCTGAACGGCTGCATAGAGAAGCTTTTCAATGACTCTCGGATGACGTTCGAAAGACGTAATTGGTGTACTTCCGGGGATCGAACCTGGAACCCCTCTCACAGCAGTCAAGTACACTAACCACTGAGTCACTGCGCCCAGCGCCAACGCCCCGCTATAAACTTTGAAAATGACTTCACCTCAATGACATCAAATCAAGCGAAGAATTACGTTTGCCGATCACTTTTTTTTTGGCCTAAGAAGGGCATGTCAAGGGCCTTGTCAAGAAGCACTAAAGAAACCATATAAATCATCATCGACAGTTCTGCTATTTGGCGCAGCAGCATGCACATCCTTGGTCATTTGGCACTCAAGATTCTTCCAGTCTTTTAGGCCCTTTTTGGCGTTGACGGGTTTTGCGGAAGGAGATTTTACAGCAATCTTATTACAAGCTGTACAGCTATATAGGCCCAAAAATTGATAATCAGTCGTCTAAGACGGCTTAGACATGTCAAGAATGGTAGAGAAAGACCTCACCTTAGGTGGCGCGCACAAGTGGAAGGGGAACTCAAAACCAACTAAAGTGCGCAGCTTAAGGAAGTTAGCCAAAGACCGAACTAGAAGAGGCGTAATACCGAAAACACATGTGCAGAAATTGTGAACGTTTCACTGCAAGCAGTACTGCAGATGAAACAGACGTGCAGAATTCAATTTGCATCGATTGCTGTCAATGCGGGGAAAAATACGAAAGTGCAACACTGACGACAAATAATTCCCGTCTCTCTTTTCCTCGTACGCATCAGTAGCTGAATTTAAAAATTCGATGCTGCCAAGTCTATTTAATTTAATTCACTGCGTTGCTATGCAGTAAATTACTGCACAGTGAATTCTGCACGTGTGTTTTGGGCATAATGGTTGAATGGATCAGTTTCCCTCGGATTTGTAGCCCCACCATCGACTGCTCGACGATCTTTTTAGACGCAAAGAATGCGATGGAAATTATATCTTTGGGAATTGACACGGGATTCAAAAAACGCATGTGGACCGAGAATTTAATGAAAAAGTAAATGGCGAATTTTGATAAAACATTAGGGGACCAAGGGCAAGAGGATTTCGAGTTGGGCTTGGGGTCTAAGTATACCTAGGCTCTGGTACTAAAAAAGTTTATTTTAATTCATAAAAATTTTCTTAAACTTCGAATTGACTTCAGCATTCACGTGACGATGACTTATAATCTGTCAATACTCTGTTGCATGAGTTACTTGCATGCTATATACTTATGTATATGTTGATGCTTAATTGGTCGACTACGTTTAGAATTACAAAGGATATCCATTCAAATATTTACCACGTTATTTGGTCAGCACGACAAGCATCAAGTTTAAATTTTAATCAGTTTATAATACACGGCAGGTACATATATCTGTCACGAGACATTTTTTATTTTAATCGTAGTCTGTGATTGTGATAGTAGTACTAGATTATCTTTATATTACCTACATACTTTCATAATCTAATAAAATGAGAACTACACTCATACATATCAAGAGTTTTCTTGCGATAAGCTATCAAAAATACCTAAATACCTGAACTTCCTTATCAGGACTGTAAATGCGGCTGACAAGATCTCGAGTTTTTAACATGTTTCAATAATGCACATGTATTGAGAGGGCGATGCCTTCGTTGACATTGACCAAGACCTAGCAGCTGTTTACTAAGAAAACTTATCAGTTATTGATTTCAGTTCGATTAATTTATTTTGATCGTTGCATCGGCAAAGTAAAGTCGAAGTGAAAGTTAACTCGCTACGACTCTACTAGACATAAAATTTCAAAACATAAAGTCGAGTCAATCGAATCGAAGAAAGCTATTAATTCAATGAAATTATTCTCCGCTGATTGTAAACTGAAAGCTTCGTTTGGCTCTCTTTATCAGTTCGCTTTTAAAAATTTGACAATGGCGAATTATAGCGCAAGCTGTCATACAGTGGCCCAAAAAACAAAAAAAGTTGCCTGTAAAATTGTTTTTTTATTAAGAGAAGTTTTAAGTCGGAGGCCTGACTCAAGCATTTGTATAGTTCACCGTGGAATTTTAAGTGCACTCATCAGCATTATTTTGATGTAGATGTAGTATTAGATTAATTCAAAAGGTCCTTGTAAAGTGTGTTTTTTTAGAGGTTTGGTTTTTAAACTGGCAACACTGTTTATACAGATTGTCAATTTGACAGTTGAAAGTTGACTTCTGGTTAGTACTTTTTGCCATTTGATGATGAATAGATTAACGCCAGAACAACGCGTGCAAATTGTGCAAACTTATTTTGAAAACCATGGTTGGGTTCACCAAACTTATCGTGCGCTACGTCGATTTTACTATCGACATATTCGTCCATCTGAGCAATTTATTGGGAACATGATGAATCGTTTTTGGACCACGTAAACTCGCACACTCTAGTGGCCAATACGCATCCCCAAAGACGACAAACAGAGAGAAGAAGTAGTTATTGCCGTTGTGGAGCGCATTCTTTAAAAGAATCAGAATGATTCGATTCGCTTTCGTGCACAGCAATTGGACGACCAAAATGTTACCTATAGAAACATGATGTCTAACTTCTTCGTTCCTCGGTTGAATGGCATTTACGTGACAGAGCTTTGGTTTCGAAAAAATGGCCCAACATGCTACACGGCGCGAGACACCATCAATTTATTGGGGGAAAGTCCAAAATTACGTTTTGGACTTTTTTGCATAAGACTTTATTTCATGGCACATTTTCCGACACTTTCCAGGTTTCGCAAACCATACAGCAGCATGAATTTCACGTTGGATTCGAACTCTGCCTCTATTGCGATAAATGAAAGCCGCCCAGGGACTGGAAGGCCGGAGTTATTGAGAAGAAACAAATGCGAATCTTAAGAACTATAAAAACTGGCGGTGTATTAAAAACCATTACGCTGATGTGTGCCCACGCCCGACACAGGAGAAGGATGACACGGCCAAGGAAGTGTTATAGAATCTTCTCGAAACACTCTTTTCTCTCAAAGGCGACCCATAAGTTCTCGAAGACGTTAAGATTGTTCTTGGCGACTTCAATACCAGAATCGAAAAGAAGGACTTCTTCGGACGTCGTCACTGTCAGCACACGATTTCCACACCTGCAAGGGGACATGGCAGTCTTCAGATCATAAATAACGTTCGATAAAACTGATCGCACCGCGTTGTCAAAACGTTCCGAGCGACTAACATAAACTCGGACCACTATCTGGTAGTAGCCAAAGTACCGATGCGGAAAACCACCGAAAGCATAACACCCAACTGAGGCTGTAAGGAAATTTGACGTCGCAAGGCTATTGCCGGCCGCCAAAACTTTTGCCGACCTCCTATAGCAAACACATCATCAGCATTAAATGAAAAGGATAAGTGGTAGCACTGTTAACGTGCCAACACCTATGTGCTGTGTTTTACTGGTCAACCACGTCTGGCACAATAATGCAGACCAAAACCAGAGCTGTTACTAACAAGGAATGGGGAACATCGGTTACTCAGAATGAAAAAGACTGAGCAGTGAGCAATCGAGGGATGCTACTGCAGAGGTGTTAGGAAGATCTACCAGAGGGTAAAACGAGATTAGCATGGGACTACCGTGGTAGACTTTAACTCGATGCTGAGGAGTTGGGAAGAACCCTTTTGTAGACTATTAAACGGCGGAATCAGCAACAACCCGCTGTCGATACACGGTTAAGGTGGCTTCTCACGTGTAGCGTATAGAGAACAACCCACCAGTCTTTTTTGTTTAGTTTTTTTTTTAAATAAAACAAAAACGGTTTTGGATATTAATGAAATTCTTTATTCCTGTGAAAGTACGTTCGATGCCATTATGTATGGAACTCGATTTCTTTTGCATGGCCACCACGGGCACGCTTGCAGAAGTCCAGACGCTGAACCCAATTTTCGACAGTTTTCAAGCATAAATCGGCCGATACTGCTGCAATTTCACGTTCGATATTCGTACGAAGTTCATCAATCGTCGCTGGCTTGTTGGCATAGACCATAGACTTGACGTCCCCACAGGAAATAGTCTAACGGCGTCAAATCGCACGACCGAGGCGGCCAAGCGACTGGACCATTTCCTGAGATAACACGTTCTCCAAACTTGGTTTCCAATAAATTGATTGTGACATTCGCTGTGTGGCATGTGGCCCCGTCCTGTTGGAACCACATGTCCTCCAAGTCCATATCATCCAATTGGGGCCAATATTCGGTTATCATTGAACGGTAGCGATTCCCATTCACAGTAACGTGCCGGTCTTGATCATCACGGAAGAAGTACGGCCCAATGACGCCGCCGGCCCATAAACCACACCAAACCGTAATTTTTTCGGGATGCAATGATGACTCATGGAGTACCTACGTGTGGATTGCTGCCTGACCAATACCGCATATTTTGTTTATTGACGAAGCCATTCAGCCAGATATAAGCCTCATCGCTGAAGATGATTTTTCGATGAAAATCCGAATCATTTTCAAGTTGAAAATGTTGCTCAGCGCAATTCACGAACATACGACGCTTCTGGTGGTCAAGCGGCTTCAGTTCTTGCGTCAATTTAATCTTGTAAGGATGTAGGCCAAGATCTTTTCACAAAATTCGCCACAGCGACGTCACAGAGATGCCCAACGCTTGAGAACGACGTGTGAGAGACACATTTGGACTTTCTTCAACTGAAGCCTCAGCGGCAGCAATATTCTCGACACTACGGGCACTTCTTTGTCTCACTGGCACCAGAACATTTTGTACTGTGCCTGTGGATTCAAATTTTTCCACTAGACGCTCAATTGATGATCTGCTAGGACCATTCTGACGACCATAAATTGGACGTAGCGCTCTTAACGTTGAGGCCACTGACTCCGAATTTCGGTAGTAAATTTTAATAATTTCGACTCGTTGTTGGCTCGTATATCTTTCCATCATGAAATGGCAAACCTTACTGAAGAGAAATGTCAAAAGAGCGGCAAGAAATTCGGCGTCGTTTGCTGTCCCTGTCGCTCTACTTTTGTAGCGTCCCTATTTAAAAACCCGTTATATGGATATCTCTTCTGAGAAGAGGAGTTTCGTTAAAAATAGCAAAGGAGTCCTAAAATAACCCAAAGTCTTTCATTTCTTCACAATGAACAGCTCCCCGATTCTTTGTGTCAACAGAGAATGAGACAATGGAATATTCAAAACTGCTGACTACCACGGCAGCTTTATCTAAGAGACCATTTGAAAGGCGGACTCATTTGGACTATGCTGCTATCTTCTATTTCCTAGGCGAAATGTGTCAATCACTGAAGGTGAAAGGACTATTGGTCGGTATAAGGATGAACATCAAGCAGATAAAAAGAACTAATTGCCCATGATTCTTAAGATTCTTAAGATTTTGTATCTTCTTAATAACTCCGGCCTTTCAGTCCCTGGGGTAGCTTTCATTTATCGAAATATATGGCATTAATATAGAGCAGTCATTGCGGTATCTGCTTTCAGGAATTTAGCTAATATGCCGTCAAGTAAAATTGGTGTCAATGCACCTGAAAGATCTACGCCTTCGGAGCAACTGGAAGTTCATTGTTAACTAGAAGTCTTAGGGCAATCTGAATTTTAAATTATTGCTTGTCAACTTTGTTAAAATTTCTTCGCACATTTGTTGGAGTATGGCAAGTGACATTTTTTACAATTTATTGAGCTTCACGACCTCACTCATGGTCAAGGACATTCCTAATTATTTCCTTCATATAAATATTGAAGAAACCAATAAATCACCTACGAAAATCTGGGAACCATTGCCATTTCAGCTCAGTTATCTATTTCTCGTCAGGACATCACTAAACCGACTCGTAGCGTGAGTCTGATTCCTTGTTGGAACTTTGAATAGCTCTGAATATTCTCTTCCTCCATTCGCGTTTTACCTTGTATGGTAAAGTGAATCCCAACTCTGCTTATTCTTTCAGATATTGTACTGTTTGTTTTGTGTTTTTTTTTTCACCCCGTTCAGTTATACTCCATTATATATTCAATTGTATTGCGACTTGATGCGAAATTAAATTTCCAAATATGCAGACAAATTCAATGACTGGTATATAAAAAATATTGCCAAAAATCCACTACTAAGGACAGATGAAGCGCTCGCTCCTCCAAAATGATCACAAGGTATTTTTTTATTTAATTTCACCCCCAGACACTCCAATAAATTCCACAATGGATGCCATTGAAATTCTTTAATTACTTTAGTCGAGTGTAAGGTTTTTGGCCTTTTAGATGAAATGCCATCAGCAGCAAACTCATAATAATAACCCTTCCACTTTCACCATAGGTACAGTGAGAAAGAGGGGCAGGGATAGGTTTTATTTATGTCTGTGATGCCTTTGGTGTGTTTTTGGGGAACTCCACCAAGTATACCAGTGCCGCGCGATGACGACAACATAGTCAAGTGCTGGCTGTTTTAATTAAAATCAGTTAAGAGGAAGAGAGAGCAGATTTACGACACTATTTGAAAGGATTGAACATCTTTACACATGAATAGAGGGTTTTAGTACGTTTTAATTATGTCAGCCCCTGTCTTTATTCAGATCAAAAGTTTTGTATATAGAATGAACAAACGGATGAAGTGTGTTTTGATTTAGTGATAACAGTGAAATATGTTAATAAAGACTTGACTTAGACCGTGGTTTGGGGAATTTCCTCTGTCATCGTAAAAGTAACACCTTATTTGTGAATTGTGGAGAAATTTGTCAACTCCAAAGGGTTCCATTTTGTTGTGACGTTTAGCGCCATCTAAACGTGGGTGCATTGATCAAATGAATTTTAGAGCCTAACAAGTCCGAAGATAATTTGCAAGCGAGTGGATTTTAATCGCCTTCTCTGTTGCTGTTACGTTTCGTCCGTAGAGAAAATGAACAAATCCTTCCTGACGGTTTGAAGGTTAGGGAAAAAGAGAGCTGTCATAAAGTAGGTATCTTTGACAGTAAAAAGTGGAGTTCGGCGAAGCTAAATTCTCTCTAGGGTGCGTTGATGTTGGCAGAAGGTTGGGATGTGTCCGCGAATACACAACAGTTGCTGTTCAAGGTTCTCTTTCACATTTTTTTTATAGTAATCCTTAGATTTTGAAATTAAAATTCTTAAAAGTGAAGTTTGCGTATGGTATACAAAGCCTTGCATAGTCCCCAAAGGTTTAGAAAGTGCCTTAAATCATATTTCTAAATTTAAATCGATTGGGGTAGGTTCAAGTTCAATACAAGGTGGCGCAAAAGTCATCCTCCTATCGAAAGATGTTATAATTTTTGCAAATGCTGGTAAATGTCAATTCTACTTTGACATTTGTGAAGTAAACAAATACAAAATAGACGTCAACAAGACATAATTCGCCAGACTCCTCAAGAGCTGAATAATTGTTTCGATTTTTTTGCGGAATAACATGTCGATGTGATTGGCGCAGCGTGAGTTTCGGCGCAGATTTCGCAGTCATCCGACACCAAATGTGTAAAATCTACGACGTTTAGCCGGTTCGCCTAGAAGAATAGGGGACAACATGAGATGCTGGCAGGCCTGGCCGGCCACGGAGCAACCGTTCTGCTGATAATATCGCAACTGTGGCTATAGATGTCGCAGAGGATCCCCGGAGTATAAACCAAACGACGCACGTGCCACACAATTGGGCATCAATCGGCGGTCTTTAAAGATATCTTTGGTGAAAGACTGTAAGATGTTCCCTTGTTATAAAGTGCACCTTTAGCTACTAAGCCACAACCGAAATTCTGAGGGCTACATTTCCATTTTGCACAGATCGCCTGATTTAACCATTCCACTCGTTTTTGTGGAGTTTTTTGATGTCACGAGTCTATGTCGACAAGCCTTAAACTATTGGATCCCTCAAAAGGAATATCTGTCAAACATGCGAGGACCTATCGTCGAAAGTTCTGGCAAGAGTGATGGAAAATGACATAAATCAGTCCCGAATAGCCATCAATTCCGATAAAATTTTCTCGACTTAATAGAAAAAAATTAAAACATCAAATAAACAAAATCCAAAAGCAAAACCAACTTTTTTCATTAAAAAAAAATTACACCCAAAGAACATCGGGTGAGAACTTTTGCACCACAGCCAAACATAAGTCGGAGCTTATTTTTCAGAAAAGAGCTCACCAATGGTTTCGATACCAAATGGATTTTCTGATTACGTTAGCTTGCCAAACGCCTCGAAGAGCGCTTCAAAATACAATTACAATTAAAAAATCGCTTTCAAAAAATGTCACAAAAATCTACTCTAAAAATCTGAAAAACGAAACAAAAACGGTTATAAAAACTTCACAACAAACACCACAAATATATCCTCATAAACGCTATTAAAAACGTCAAAAAAGCTTCCAAAAACGCCACAACAAAGGCGCTCGCAAACACCTCTAAAAACGACCAAAAAAACGACTATAAAAAGCTTCAAAAACCCTTAAAAAACGTAACAAAAATAGCCCCAAAAACACCTCTAAAAACGCCAGAACAAATGCCCTAAAAAACACCTCAAAAAACGTCACAACAAACGCCTCTAAAAGCACGTCCCAAATAACTCCACAAAAAACTGCTCTAAAACGTGCCTAAAAACGTCCCAAAAACGACTCTAAAAAGCTTCAAAAACCCTTAAAAAACGTAACAAAAATAGCCCCAAAAACGCCTCTAAACACCCCACAACAAACGCGCTGAAAAACACCCCAAAAAACGTCACAACAAACGCCTCTAATAACACGTCCCAAATAACTCCACAAAAAACTGATCTAAAACGTGCCTGAAAACGACCCAAAAACGACTCTAAAAAGCTTCAAAATCCCTTTAAAAAACGACACAAAAATAGCCTCAAAAACGCCACAACTTCAAAAACTTCCCAAAAACGAGCCCAAAATGCCTAAAAACTTCCCACAAATGTTTAAAAAAACGTCTCAAAAACGCGCCTAAAAACACCTCAAAAACCACGACAAAAAACGCTTCAAAAAAAACACCCAAAAAACGCCGCTTGTGATCACTGTTGGATTTAGAACTTCCCACAGATGCGAGGTTGAGTGTATGTCAAAAAACAAACGCCTTAAAAAACGTCCTAATGCCTCTAAAAATGTTAAAAATAAACGCACTCTAAAACGCGCCTAAGATCTCCTCAAAAAGCACCGAAAAAACGCTTCAAAAAATTCCCAAAAACGAGCCCAAAACGCGTTAAAAAAGCGTCTAAAACTCCTTGGAAAACACCTCAAAAAATACCCCAAAACGAACCTAAAAAACGAGCCAAAAAACGCCTCTAAAAAGCGTTTTAGAAAACACCTCAAAAAAACCCCCAAAAATGCTTAAAAAACATCTCAAAAACGGACATAAAAAAACAGCCAAAACGCCGCTTGTGATCACTGTTGGATTTAGACTAGGTACGAGGTTGGGTGTATGCCAACAATCAAACGCCTTAAAAAACGTCCCAATGCCTCTAGAAATATAAAAAAAACGCACCTAAAAACGGATGGAGTCGCAGTAACTTTTAGGTTTCGCAAAAAGTCGTCAATAATAAAAAGTTACAATTTCAATTTAGAATTGTTGGGCCGCCCTGCCCTCGTCAAATTTTAATAGATAGCCCGGCCGTCCTCCCCATTACGAGACAACCAATTCATCAAGTCGAGTCAAGATTATTTACTTGCGTTGCCCAATCGTTAAGTGGTTTTGCAGACATGGGTTCCGGAAGAGTACCGTACGTATATATATTATGAGACCATTAAAAAGAAAAAGCTTTTATGTCGCACTTCAACTCCTGCGATATAACTTTTGTTTCCTTCATTTAATTAGCTCGATAAGATAACACAAGAATAACAGTAAACATTTCTAAGAATTACTCTCTTTATCTATCCCCAGTATATGCCCAAGAAGCTCCATAGTATAGCAATTATAAGTCAGCCCCAGTAGCAATTATAAGTCAATCAGGTAAACAGCGCCACGCTGCAAAATACCAACCTTTTAATTTAGAAATCTTGTCACAAATCTTTATGATAGGCTTTAAATAGAGACAGAACACCGCCGACCGACCGACGCCTTCGTTATCGTTTAAATTTAATATCTTCATATGCGACATAGGCATTCAGATTCGGAATGGCGAATAAGGTAAAGCATACGTGGGTCCTGCTAATGCTGCTCATCTATAATTCGCCGAGTTCAATTGGCGTTGCAGCACAAGCGCGCATTGCTGGCGGCAAGGATGCACATGCAAATAGTGCACCCTTCGTAGTTTCGCTTCAACAAGTTACGAGCAAGGGCAACATTCACTATTGTGGCGGTACCATCATCAGCGCCAATTGGGTCGTCACGGCCGCCCATTGCCTCTCGTCCAGCAGTATAGTGTATAACTCAGTGATAATAGCTGGTAGTATCCTTGTTAGTGGGGCATCGAGTACAGCACAGAAACGCAATATCGACTTTTACGTGGTGCACGACCTTTACGTAGGAGGCACGGCTCCATATGACATCGGATTGGTTTACACGCGTACGGCCTTCAAATGGACATCATCTGTTAAAGCTGCCTCCTTGCCCAAAGCTAACGCTATTCCAACCGGACATGCATCACTTTACGGATGGGGAAGTACATCGACGACATCAGTTGCCAAATATCCTTCCATTTTGCAGGTAAAGTATTTCCATACCATATATCTGTCTAAAAAGAAGTGACAAGTAAATTTAATTTTCAGACTGTCAGTTCGGTACCAATTGTGACGTTGTCGGAGTGCGAAAAAGCTCTAGGGACGTTGGCCGTCAATTTGCACGACACAAACATGTGCACCGGTCCCATGCACGGAGGGGTTAGCATTTGCACATCTGACTCCGGGGGGCCACTTATGCAGTCAAACACACTAATTGGCATCATTTCATGGGGAAAAATACCTTGTGGACAGGCAAACTCTCCGTCGGTTTATGTACGCGTTTCGGCGTTTAACACATGGATTGCAACCCATCAAGTGGCTCCCAAATAAGAGCTCTACGGATTTGGGGTTTAGGTCAGTGACATTTTCTGTATAGTGTGTCGTTTAATATACGATGGAAGAAACCTATGTTGCATATGATTTGATTTTGAGATGGTATAAATGAACTGGTGAAGTGGCAAGATGGAGTAAGTATATCAAGGGACTAAGAAAACAAGCACACATTTTTTGATGAAAGGTAATTTCTGTCCTGTTCGATGGAAGAAAATGATTCTCGCGCTAAACTGCGACATAAACAAGTCAGAAAGATCAGGCTGCAATCATGGTCTAATACGGCTAGGACATGGTCATGGTTTACCTATCCGCAGAAAGAGATATTCTACAGCGAAATCCGTATAAAAGGAATTACATGAGATTATCCAGCTATTGGTCGGAATATTGTCAAGGCACTGCTTTCTTGCCGTAGTCACCTTAAAAAAAATTGGTGACGATTGGTGACCCTTTAGGTACCCACATGACCCAAGGCCACAGGACTGCTGGAGGCTGTCCGGGCAGCTAAACAGGAAGGGTGTCCACTTCACCGAGGCGTAGGCATGCTAGTTTGCACTTGCAAGCTCGGCGGGTGGAGTGATTCTTGCCCCGATGAAGTAGACGGTAGTTACGTAATTCATGCCCTACTTACTTTCTTATCGGACTCCCGACCCATGAAGAGTCTCTGCCTCAGACACTGCAGCCTTCAATCCTCTACGATCCCGGGCACGCTGCTTCCAGTTTTCCAGACCAAGTGCTCTGGCGTCCGCGATGGCTTGGTCTTTGAAACCGAAGATCGGTCTTCCTTGAATTCTCAAACGTGGGGCCTGGGATTCGAAGATCCTCTTAGCTGGAGCATTATTGTCCATTTGCTCGATGTGGCCGAGCCAATGCAGTCGACGTGTTTTGGCTTTTTGGACTACATCCGCGGTCCATTCGCCCTCCTCGCACACAAGACCAAAAATCCGCCGAAGTAGTTTTCTTTCGAAGGAGCCCAGTATCAGCTCTCCCTTCTTGCTTATCGTCCAGCACTCGGCGCCATAAAGCAGAACTGGCAGGATAACGGTTTTGTAGAGCATACATTTCGTCCATCGGGTTAGGAGTTTTTAACCCAATTGTTTTGCCAAACCGAAGAAGCAGCGGTTTCCTAAGGTGATTTTTCGCCGGATCTTCACTAGGGTGCAGTAGAACAGATGCTTGTTTGCTTTTTCCTAGCATGTACTTAGTCGTGTCCTCATTTACTTCAAGACCGACGGATATCGCCTGTTCTTAATCGCCGTCTAAGCTTCTATCACGGCACTCTGCTGGGAGCGACCAATGATTTCAATAACGTCCGCATATCCCAGCTGCTGGACGGGCCTGTTGAATATAGTGCCTTCCATGTTAGCACCTTCCTTCGTCCCAAAAATAGAAACCTCGATAGAAACTCACACAAAACGAATGGTTGCGAGAAGCTAGGCCTTGGGTGTCACCCGCCTGTTGCGCCACCTATTTATTTTTATGTTAGCACCTGCCCTGCGCTCTATCTGCTCCAGTACGAGATTAAAAAAGTCGGATGATAGCGCATCTCCTTGCCGAAATCCGGTGCGTGTTTGAAATAGTTCGGAGGAGTTACTTCCAAACTGCACGTTTTTGCGCGTGTTTTCCAGTGTCCCGCGAAACAGCTGAATCTGTGAGTGCACAGAGGAGAGTCTCATAGTCAGGCGCTCCATATATAGGCTCTGGCTACTCCAGATGTGCTAAGGCGTCCAACGTCGAATTTCTTCTTCTGGACGGTTCGCAGCTTCTTTTCGTTGGACAGTCGAGCTCTGAATTCAGCCGCAGCAAGAAAATGGTCAGAGTCGACGTTTGCCCCTCGGAATGTGTGCACGTCGAGGATGTTTGATATGTGCCTCGCATCGATGAGCACAAATGGTCGATTTGGTTGGCGGTTCGACCGTCTGGAGAGCGCCAGGTTGACGTGTGAATCCTTAGCCTTGGAAAACTTGGGCTGCTTATCACCGTATTACGAGCTGCTGCAAAATCTATTAGTCGGTAGCCTATTGTGTCGTTTCGTGGATTCTGTGCTTACTAACCCGCCAAAGATTTTTTCCTTTCCGACTTTAGCATTGAAATCCCCGAGTACAACTTTAACATCATACTCCGGACAGGCTCTGTAGGCTCCATCCAGGAGGTCATAAAACTCCTCTTTGATGGGATCTTCAGCCTCGTCGGTATACATGTGAATCAAGGGAGGAAAGTACAAGATGGAGTTGTAACATACAGTTTTTGCCTTCTAAGCTTTCTGTGTGTGTAGGGGTACCTACGGAACCAGCAACTCATTGAAAGCTAAAAATGTCAAATAACTTCCTTATTGCTAAAGTATATATACATTGTCCCTTCAATGTGAAGGTTAGGTTATAGGTTAAGTTAAAAATGGATATGAGAGAGAGGTCTCATATACGGCACTAGGCAACATAAGGGCCCATTGCGATCCCTAGGGGGAACCAATTGATGCAGTAACCTACAATGGAAAAACACCTAAACACTTGCCCTTAAGAAAGCCCCAATTTCCCTGCAAAAACCAAGAAGCACCTTATAGTTGATATTGTCTATCTCCTCCAAATGTTGGAAGAAGTACCTGCCCGAAATTTCCTTGTACTGCGACATATTGCCTCACATTCACACAGTATATGTGTTATGTCCTCCTCGGCTTGCAGGTCATGTCCGAGTCTGCCACAGCTTGAGCCTTTTGGCATGTTTTCTAGGAAGACAGTGCCCTGATAATATACCGATCAGTGTCCTGAGCTGTCCCCTGCATTGTTTGAGGATTTCCCTAGATCTCTTACGGTCGTATTGCGGCCAAAGTGCCTTAAACACTACGTGACCAGTGAGGCCCGCCCACCTCCGGTCGGCTTCCTTAGTTATTTTATTCCTAATATCGCTCTTTATGATGCAAGAAGGTGGTTTAATATCTACATCTCCACCATCTAACAATTCACCGCCTCTTCTCGCAAGCTCATCGGCTTCACACGGTTCTGCTTCTGACTGCATAATGTCCATTTGTTAGTTACTCTCGGGTGGCTGTCCATTTGAGAGTAATAATTTCGAGATTTTAAT
Organism: Cheilosia soror; assembly: GCA_949372485.1. NCBI lineage: Eukaryota > Metazoa > Arthropoda > Insecta > Diptera > Syrphidae > Cheilosia > Cheilosia soror. The sequence continues at coordinate 75,359,804 of OX443561.1, read as the reverse complement.
CTCGCGAGTTCTTTGATAACATTTTGAGAGTAGATTCCCTGAGAGTACTCTCATAACCGTGTCCACTTGATATATTTCGTCTGCTAGTTACCAGTTAAAATATTATATTCTTACAAGCAAAAGGTTACCGCTGCGTTAATAATTATTAGGACTGTTCTTAACGAAAAGAATGAAGCAAAAAAGAAGTGCTGGATTAAACCATGGGTAGTTCGTGCGTCAACGGCAACTCGGTGAAGGGTCTGCTCTTGCAAGAGAGCTTCAAATTGAAGATGAACCGTTTCACAACAAGTAATAATATTTCAATATTAATTCAATCTGTTGGGACAAATATTTTTAAAAAGGATACCAAATTAAGGGAAGCCCTGGTATTGCTTGTGAGTGTGTACTGGTAATACTATGAGTTAATTTATTTTCTCCGATACCCATTGTTTTGCCATGTCAACTCTCGACAGCTGCTCCCAAAATACGAACCATGTTGGAATTTTGCGAGCCAATCTCCGATAGTGACCAGAACATGTGTCCACTTGCGAGTGACTTTCAAAAGGCTCGAATCTCGAGAGTAAAAAGTTAACTCTCCGCGAACTACTCTCAAGACTATGTCCACTTGCGAGTTTGCTCTCGAGAGCTGCTATAATCGTATAGACACTTTTAGGTCTGGATCTACTTTATCCCTTTGCCATTCATATCTTTCCCGGTATCATACCTCGTACGGAGTGTCGAAGTCGACCAGAGGGTGAATTTCATCAGTTTGCACCTGTACGCCCGGGAGTAGCTCCGCTGGTATTGTACAGTGCCCAGAACTGCCTTCTCTAAAGTAGCCCAAGGTTGTGAGCCGTAGCGCACTGCTTCCCGCTAGTTACTTAATATGCAAGTCAAGTTGCGTGAGGTGTAGAAAGGTGTTCAGCGGTGCCGTAGGGGTGCTGCGACGCTAGTTTACCGACTATTGTTTTCTTCTTTTTCGCCTTCCACTACACTAGTGCGCCGTGAGTATGTGCCTTTCCTTCAGTGTGAATTGAAGGAAGGGCCAATACTCACATATTCAATGTAAATTTGTGTACATTTACTAATGAGTCCACGTCTTGTTTCGCTATATGATCATTGAGCAGTGAACAAGGCACATCTTTTCGAGGGAAATCTCACAGTCTCTAGAGAATTCCAATACTTGAAAAAAAAAAACGACATTCATTTCCAACCCCATACCTACTGCATTAAACAAATGATTTTCGAAATTGATCACAGATACGTTTCTCAAACGGGATGGTAGCGAGGGTAGTCTATGTGTGAGTGGCGGAACCTCTAAGCCGACAGAGATTATGTGACAGGATATAGCTCACATGATAGCTTTGCGATTACCTAGAGGTGGCATTTCAAAGGGAAATTAAACTCGATGTCGATGCTGGATGTGTATGGGATAATGCCAATCATTGCAGCGTGAAATTAAAAATACGGAATTAGCTACTGTCAGTCTGTCAGCCATGTCAGATGGGTGTTATAAGAGGCATAATGACATAGAAGGGTATACCGAGGAATTTATTTCTTATATATTTACACAGTACTCCCACTCCCGGGCTCAAAGATAAGTGAACCGAGAGGAACCCTTGCGTTGGCAACACTGGGAGCAGACGTTACTCCTTAAATTGTTGATAATGAAACAAAAAAACAAAGTGCAAAAGCAACAAGTTTTCTGATTTCGTTTTATTTCCAAGAAGCAATAATTAAACCCGCGGCAAGTGCATGCCAATCAGCCCTCTCCGGAAATCTCATTATAACGATACATCACTTTGGTTTTCAATCAGCTCGTCAAGTTCTAAGATAAATTTCCATTATCTACAGCCTTAGCAGATAAATAGCTGCCACTCAGTGAGACGCGGCGCCATTATATCGAACTTGTTTCACGCAAGATGGCGCGTAGTATTCGTTTGGTGGCATTCGCTGTCATTTTACTTCTGTTCAAAGTGTCATTTTCGAGTTCAAGGATTCAACCGCGGATTGTCGGTGGAACAGCGGCTGCAGCGGGTTGTGCGCCTTTCATTGTGTCCCTGCAACAGGTAACAAGCTCTGGGAATGTCCATTACTGCGGTGGAACTATCCTCAACTCCAATTGGGTGGTGACCGCAGCTCATTGTTTATCCTCGAGCAGCGTGGTGTACAATTCTGTGATACTAGCTGGGAGTATTCTTGTAAATGGTGGGTCTAGTACAGCTCAGACCCTCCCTATTAGCTACTATGTGGTAAACGATCTGTACGTGGGAGGAGCGGCACCCTACGATATTGGACTGGTCTACACTGCCACCGCCTTCTTGTGGAGCTCGGCTGTGCAACCGGCTTCATTGCCAGCAGCTGGTGCGATTCCAACCGGGACAGCTTCGTTGTTCGGCTGGGGCAGCACTTCGACAACGTCCTCGCCTGTGTACCCGGCAACGCTAAAAGTAGCCAATTCAGTGCCAATCATAAGCCTAGCGACTTGTGAGAGCGCCCTAGGAAGTGACTTGGCATTGAACTTGCACAACACGAATGTGTGCACCGGACCCCTAAGCGGGGGACTGAGTATTTGCACCTCGGACTCTGGCGGCCCACTTGTGCAGGGCAATACCCTGATTGGAATCGTTTCGTGGGGAAAGGTGCCCTGTGGACAGGCCAATTCACCGTCGGTATATGTGCTTGTCTCAGCATTTAACTCGTGGATTGCAGACAACCAAGTAGTGCCGAGCTAAGTGGTTCTCCATGTGATGATTGTGAAGAAAATAAAATTGTTTTCTTTTATTTCTAATTGTTTGTATTTCTGCATCAACGACAATGAAAAGAAGTTGGGAACCCCCGGCGGCACGTTGTGTGTGAGAAAGAAACTTTTGTGTAGGTACATATTGTGAATGGCCGTTGAAGAGGCCCCCTTAAGTTCAAGCACAAGCGCAAATTATCTTCCTTTGAAATGAGACACACGCTCATCTGAGAGCTGTGCCGTGACAATTGCAGCAGATAATAGAACTGAGGGGTTTCGTTTCGCCTGCTGCTGCGTATGCATGTAAATTAAAATTTACTTTGACTGGCCGTATATCCTTCTTACTCGTATAATCTAATTTTCATTTGTCTCCACATGTGCACGGTGTTCATTGTTAACTGTGTGCTAACTGCAAACATAAACTGAAAGGGCAAATGTAGCCCCATTCCGACGGTATTTTTTTTCTTTTATGGCATGAAAGAGCGTAAGGACGGTGTCCTCGCATGGGTAGAAATCAAGTAGGTCATGACTCTTGCCTCGTGAGTCACTTTTTAACAATGTTTATTAGGTAGGTAAGCATAAAGACACTTCTCGACTAATGATTACCGCAATGGCAGCGATAATTATCTTCTAAAGTAACTACTCGTACACACCTTTTGTAGAGAAGGGGCAAAGCTTAGTTTAAGCGCTTAAAATATTTGGCGCCATTAAAAACCTTCAAAGAAAAAGTACAGTCGGTTCATTTTTATTCAGAGCGCTTGTTCTGGATAAGTGGAAGCGAGGAGCAGACGATAAAAGGCTACCATATCTCAGAGAGGAGTTCGTTAAGTAAGAAGTGTTAGTTCTGCAATTAAATTGCTGCAAATTGTAGTCTTCTGGAAATATATCCCCAGGAAGCGAGTCACAAAGTTTGCTTGCCCTGTAACAGAACAGAAGGAGTTATGAAAAATTGATGTCCTCGCGGTTGTCAAATGTACTGTATGGTCATGAGCATTAGCTGCCTGTCTTGTGGTCGCCCAAAAGTTGTATTTCTAGGGATAATGTCTTTGAGTTCCTTGGAACATCTACGATGGAAGTACCTATAGAACAAGCATAGGTCTGCGACTTGTCTTCTGTGCACCAACGACTGTAGTATCGATGTGAGTGTAGGGTCTTCAATAAGTCGAACTGCTCGTCTCTGTATGCTGTCAAGTAGGTTAAGTGAATGTTTTGGGGCCGAGCTCCATATATGGGATCAATATTCCAGGCCTGGTCTAACCTGTGCTTTGTAGAGAAGGAGAAGTTGATTGGGGCTAAAGTACCTCTTTGCTCTAAATAGGTAGATCAACTTATTAGAGGACGCCGATCTTGCGATATAAGATATGTGGTCCTGCCATGTGATTCCTGAATTGACTGTGACTTCTAGAAGGAGCATTGAGTCCTTGGGATGGATTGGATGGTCATTCATTTGGATCTGAGGAACTGTATTTTTCCACGAACGAATATTCGCGGTTTTTTACAGTCCGTTCACAAGAACACTTTTCATGACCGCGAATTTTAGCCATCAGTTTCTACCAGCAATTTCTAATTTGAGGTTAAGTTGGAACAAACGTTTTATTCGCTAGTTTGTGGAACGCGGTTTAATGACGTGGAATGCGAATAAACTTTGACCATTTGCCGAGGGTGTTTTCGTTCGCGCCAAACTTGTTTTCTTAATACATTTTGATGGGATAATTAATTATCCTACTCTTCGAATAGTAAAATGTGCAATTTTCTGTTCAGAAATTCGTCAAAAATCGTTTGTTTGCATCTCATCAATTCGTTCGTTCGCTCTGAAGTGAAAGGTCCTTAGCTATAGGTTTGTTCTTTTACTTTTGTAGTAAAAATGGAAAGGAATATCAAAATGAATTTGTATAGTAATATATGAAAAAATTACAGATGCACTTTGTTTTCCCCTTAATTAAAGTATACGATGTAAGCTTTTTGTTTTTCAATTATTATGGGCTGTGGTGGGACTTGGTTCCTTTAGGGCTAACGTCTACCACAACAATAATTCGAAAATTGCAGTAGTTGAAAAAAGGGTCTTTAAAATGCCTGATAAACGCGAATTAGCGACAAAAGTTACTCCGAATTTTTTTTAATATACCTAATCAAAACATAAATGGAAATAGTCAAATGTCAAAAATGCGAAAGAAGTCCGCAAATCTCAAATCATCTGTCAATTGTCAAAGTGACCGACAGCGGCGACAGCTTTTTTGACTCTTACTACAAGAAAAATTGTTTAGTAAAAAGTAAAAAAGGATTCTCCCGAAGACTGTCTCGTTTACAAATTGTTCGAGCTAAGGAACGGTATTTGTAGTATCTTGAAATACTGTATAAATTGTCAGAATTTTAGTGTATGCTTACATTGTATAAAATGTCAAATTTAATAAAATAAAACTCACTTTATACGAGACTACAGAACCGGACAGATGTCATTTGTTCAGGATACTACAGTATTCAGAAAAATTCATAAGTTAGTAAAAATTCGTAAAATTTAAAAGTAAGCTTTAGGTTTTTAGGAAACACTTCACTGGGAGCACAAGGAAACATAACTTTAAACATTGCAAAATATTAATGCAACAATAGGGTCGCAGGATAAGTGTCGCGCAAAGTGATCGAAATTCCAGTGTGGATTATACCAAAAACCACCCCGCCTGAGACGGAAGATTGCTTTGATAGTAGAACCCATGATAGAGGTATCAAGGGGAGGTAAATCAAGCAGAGCATCTAGATCAGAACCCGTCGTACTCGGGAAAGTACCCGTGCAGCCAAGACAAACCAAACTTTGTAGTTTTGAGCAGAAGGCAGTCACAAATTTTTGCGAAAGCCCTAGAAGTATAGATCCAAAGGAACTTTTTAGAAGATAAGCCCCACGTCTTACCGAAAGCACGCTTACACTGCCTGAAAACTGTGAGGGCCTTTAATGTCTTTGACTTAACATGCTTTGCCCAAAGAAGTTTCTTATCCAGGATCACTCTCAGATATTTCGCTTCATGGGAGATCTGGATATTGACGCCTTTTAGCTTTGGCTGAGTTAGACCGGTTAGAATCCTCCGTCTCGTGAAGAGAACAACTTCAGTTTTCAAAGGATTGACTGAAAGCCCATTCCTAATGCACCATTCATCGATCATATCTAGAGCCATCTGTACGATAGCACAGACAGTCTCTAAACATGATCCGACAGAAAGTATTTAGATATTTAGATATTTATTATTATTATTATTAACAAACATTTACAAAGATTACAATCTGTATCTATAATGACGTAAATGTGATCATGATAATTCAGAGGTATATATTTATTTATTTATTATTTATTTAATATAATTAAGCATTTAATAAAATTTAATTTAAATTGACTATTCAAATTTTACAAGTTAAAAATGAAATAAAAATAAAAATAAAAGTAAAAGAAGAAAGAAAATGAATGAAATACAACATTTAACAAAAAGATAAATAAATTGAAAGATCAAAAATTGAAAAGCCCTAACACCTATAATTGCCAGCCAAGTATGAGAACAGAGAAACACTAAAACTATCAATAAAACAGAGTCTTCTTATGCCAAGAGGAAGAGAGTTTCATAAGCGAATGGCGTAAACACAAAATTGTCTTTCGGTTGTGATTGTGGTAGCTCGCGGAGGAATTATCGTAAGAGTACGAGATGAATTTGAAAAAGTTAGTTTCCGATACAGATATTCTGGATTCCGTGATATTATGATTTTATGCAAGTATTTGATGGCACAATAGTCCATGTATTTATCCAGTGGTAGACCCAGAATCCTACTTTTATATGAGGTTATGTGATCTTGGCGCTTTAGACCGTACACATAACGAGTAACATTATTAAAGGCGACATTAAGTTTTCTTCTAGATTCCGCATTACAGTACATTGTCACTTCGGATCCAAATGACAAAATTGGAACAATAAGGGATTTAACTAACATTAATCTAGTTTTTACAGGGGTATAGTACTGTGACATATACAGATTACGTAAACATCCATAAATTTTACCAACAACAGTACGAACATGAAGATCCCATCTTAATTTTGTATCGAACCAAATGCCAAGATTTTTGGCCTTATCAACGAACTCTATCCGTTCATTTCCTAGATATATATTTGGCAAATCAGTCGAATCTAAATGGTTTTTTGATATTAATAAACATTTTGATTTTTTGGGGTTTAGACATAGTTCGTTTTTCTTTGACCATTGAAATATACTTTCAAGGTCATTATTTATCTTAAAAATGGCATCCTCAATTAGTCCTATTCTACAACTAAAATACATCTGAACATCATCAGCATACATATGAACAGAAGAAAATAAAATGCTTTCGGGGAGATCATTTATAAACATTGAGAATAACAGCGGACCCAAGATAGATCCTTGTGGGACACCAGTAAATGTACATTTAAAATTTGACATGGAATTGCCGGCCACAACTGCCTGTTTTCTACCGGATAAGTAGGAGTTTATTAATTCAGCTGCTGAAGACGAAAAATGAAATTGTGTCAATAGTTTTGTTACAAGTTTTGAATGATTAACCGTATCAAAAGCTTTAGAAAAATCTAGCAGCACTAACAGTGAGATATGTTCATTTTGCAATGAGATTCTTAAATCATCCGTTACCTTTATCAGCGCAGAAGTACAGCTGTGCTGTTTTCGAAAACCTGATTGGTATTGGCAAAGTAAGGCATTGCGGTGCAGATGAAAAGATATTTGTTTATGAATAATTTTCTCAAACACTTTGGACAGAAAAGGTAAAATAGAGATCGGACGAAATTCAGGTGGTGTTTGCGAAGTTCCTTTTGTCTTTGGAAGAGGTATTATTTTAGCGATTTTCCAAGCGCTAGGAACACAAGATGTCATTAAAACAGTATTAAATATGTGGGTTAACACTGGGAGAATAAAAGGAAGTATAGTTTTAATAAATAAGGGATGAATTTCATCAAGACCTGCGGATTTAGAACTAATGCTCAGTACTGCCTGAACAATGTCTGCTTGGTTCACCCTGTAAAATTCAAAACCACCATTAGTTGTAGTTAACGCATTAGTAGAGGACACGTTTTCGGGTAGAGTCATAGGACTCTGCACAAATTTGTTGTTGAGGCTATTTAGATCAATCTCAGAGAGATCAAACTCTTCTTTGCTACCAATTCCTATGCTTCGGATATTCCTCCATAAAGTCTTTGATGGCAAATTATTATCAAGGTGTTTTGAATAAAAACTACGCTTAGCCTTATGTATTTTAAAATTAACAACGTTTCGAAGCCTACGAAACTCTTTATACAGCTCGGGCAATCTAAACTTTTTCCATCTTCTAAACGCCAAATCACGTCTGTTTTTAAGCTCCATGATCTCAGGAGTAAACCAAGATATGATATTATTTTTAATTACTTTGGTTTTAATTGGAACGTGTGTATTAAACAAGTTCAGAATTATATCATTAAATATATCTATTTGTTCATTAGACGTCGGCATATTATAAAAACTTTCCCAATTTACTCTTTCTAAATCAGCCCGAAGTAAATTAGCATTCAGCGATTTGAAATTTCTATATGTGACAGACCGTTGTGTCTTGGAAAACGAGATATTAAAAGTTGCAAAAATTAAGTCATGTTTGGAAAACATTGGAGCCGAGCATTGATTGAAAAAAACGTCACCACTGATATTAGAAAAAAATAAATCTATTAAAGTACTGCTGGTGTTTGTAAAGTGAGTGGGTTCTAAGAAGTTTATTAGATTAAGATTAAGGGCTTCCATGTTATTCAAAAATGCAGTACTTTCTCCACTTAAAACATTACAATTGAAGTCACCGCAAATAATTACATCTGAATATGTACTTGAAATGTCTTCAAGCAACGAGCAAAAGGGAGATATATCTATTTGATTATTTGGTCGATAATAAACTCCCAGGAGAGTTTTTCTATTATCACCAACAATTTCGACAAAGCAATACTGTGTTACACTCTCGGGAGGGGACGACAAAACAGGATTACATTTAATACTTCTTCGAACATATATTGCAGCACCAGAACCAATCCTATTATATCTGTCACCACGAAAGAGCCTAAATCCACTCAAATCATAGACGACATTCTGGACTTTCGGCTTAAACCAGGTTTCTGAGACACATACCACATCTACATCGGAATCAACAAACAGTTTTCTGAATTCATCTATTTTACAAAACAAACTTTGTGCATTGATATGACATACGCGAAGTCCATCACATTGTTTGCAAAAAATATTAATTAGAACGCGCAAATTTGTGCTCAAGCCATCGCTACCGAAAGCGCTTTGACTCATAAAAGTAGAAGTATGAAATACTTTAAAACATTCTCAAAGGCAAACGACTCTATCTCATAAAAAATGTAAAACAATCTATTGAAAACCTGGCAAGCAATTGAAATAGGCAAAAGGGAATTATACAACAAAAAGATCACAAATTCAAAATAACAAATAATACTGAAAACAATAATTAAGTATGCATTATGATGGGGCACTCTCAAAGTGTCCAAAGCAAAAAGCAGCAACAGCTTACGTTGATTGAAGATCGTTACCATCATTTCTTGCGGTCGCAACTAGTTGGTCCAAGGCAGTTGAGTGATTAATTGGAAAAGCTCTCCCTTTGGGTGTCAATCGCACATACACATTTCCATTACGAGTAAACACAGAAGAAAGCTTGTTCGGTTTTTGCCTCTTCAATTGGAAAGCTTTTCTGAGAATTATGCGGTTATATGGCGTAATACTCTCATTTAAATAAATTCGGCTGTCAGAATCCATTCCCAGGTGACGGAGTGAAATTGTTTGTTTTGATGTTGTGTACATTTCGTTTATGCATTTTAATACAGTGATTTTATCTGCTACAGACTTGAATTTAATGATTATAGCTCCGTCTGATGAGTTATTTCTTGGTTTCGTACGGAAAATCTGTTTAGGAGTTGAAATTGCAGGACATTTAATAGACGTACACAGTGTATTGAACATGTTTTCCAAATTTTCGTTTCCAGTTTGTGGTACTCCATGTAATAATGCATCAGCAGCAATTTGTTCTCGGTGCATACGATCTATTGTTCCCTGAAGCTGAGATATTTCGGCGTTTTTTTGTGTTGTTTCTTCCATTTTAAAAGATTGCTGACTTTCAAGTTCATCAACTCTAATTGTCAGCGCGGATATTGTGTTGGTGATGTCTTCTATGCGGCTATTAAAGTCGAAAACAAATTTGTCTAGCTTGTCAGATAGATTTTTGTTTACATCTATAATAAGTGATTTTAGCTCAGATGTGCAATCACTTATCCGTTTATTTAGACATTTATACATTTTCTCTTCTTTGGCCGATAATAAAATAGAAGGTGATGATTGTTGTGTGGTTTTTGGTCTCAAGTTACGAGGCGATCTTTCAGCGGACATTTTTGTTTTGTTTTGGCGGGAAGCTCTTACACCGAATTATAAAAACAAGAATTTAAGTGAAAGCAAAGTGATTTGACTTAAGATTTGTAGTTTTAAAGTAGCACGCTAACTTATCGTAGCTTTTAAATCACTTTTTTAATTTTTGGATTGGTTATTTTAAGGAAATTACTTGAACTAATGTTGCAACAAATTTTGACGTTAGTCACTATTCACCATTTTCTTTAACATTTTAACATTAACAAGTATGGCAACATCATCCGCGTATATGCCTGAACGGAGATTTTTGAACCGTTTAGGGTATGCAACAGAGAGTCAACTACCATGCACCATAACAGGGGAGACAGAACACCACCTTGTGGGCAGCCTTTGTTTACCCCTGTCGTAACATGGCGTCCACAGTCCGCATGTACTATTCATCACCATTGCCCTGATCGACAATACCAATATCTCATCTAGCCCGTGTTGTCTAGCAGAGTTACACATGCAGTCAAAAGTCGTATTGTCGAAAGCGCCCTCTATGTCGATGAAAATTCCCATGGGGTATTTGTTACTATAGAGCGCGCATTCAACTAGATTTTGAAACGCAGTCTTAAGCCATTTAGTTCATCTAGCTTCAGACAGGATTTTCCACACTGATATGCATGTTGCATCTCAGATAGAGGGTGAATCCTCAGAGCTGACCTGCGCACTTGCATCTGGACCAGTCTCTCCAAGCTTTTCAGCAAGAAGGAAGACAGACTTATAAGTCTGAAACTCTTGCGTGGGAGTGGTCATCTTTTCCAATATTTGGTATGGAAACAACTCGATCCGTATGCCAAGGTATAGGAATGTATGCCAGTGCCAAACACGGAGACGGAATGAATAGTTGGCAGCAAGTGGTTTATACCCTGTTGGAGCAGAGAGCTGCGTACACTCCATCGGTACCAGACGACTTGAAGCCATGAAAAGATGCTACAGCACATATAAAAGACTCATCCGTTGCCACACACGATGCAGTAAACCATAAGCTATGCCGAGTTTTGCGGCTTAGATATTTCGTAAGCAGGCTTAGCTGTGACCTAATCTTTAGGTTAGGTTACGTTATGAAGGTTTGTGTGTCATCGTGTCCTCTCAGAGATCTAAAAGATCGATTCTGTCAATCTCGCAACAGAGTAAAAAAGATTAAACGTACCCAACAAAAAAACAACCAGCAAGTTACTATAGTCCGCATAGGAACCAGTTGGTGCTCCTAATCAAGTGCAAGAGATCTGATATATGAAATCCTGTGTCTCCTCCAAACTATTCCAATCGTGCACCCAATCTCGTTCTAGAGTAACAGAGGTGTTGACACGGAATGCACTGTTTTCAGCAGAATCAGTTCAGCTAATGTGGTATACGTATATTGACAACATCGACCGCACCAGCTCAAACCTCTGATAGAGACATTCAATGGCTATTAAAAAATAGGCGAAATTTTGTTAGTTAACGGCTTCATCTATATGCCTCGGTAAACATCACTTGGGACACCTTTGGACACACTTACTCACTTTTATAAAGGTCTGCATAATTTCAAACGAAGCCAACGACTAACCTACATTTCAAAGTGAACAATCATACGAAGACGAAAACTTACACTCATTTACACGTCCAACTACAGCCCAATCATCTACATAATACCATAAACTTTATGAAATGTTTACAAAGAATGCTGTTAACTCGAAATTTATGACAACAATTATTATCTACATCAAAGCTCAACACAGCACCAACTTACGCACCTAATTTGTCCTTATCCATTATTCTAATACGCTTATGAGCCGAATAATAAAAAATGTCTGAGCTCTGATTTATGTAGGATTAAAGAAGGGATCGTCTTAAAAAAAAAACGAAAAATCAGCAAACAAATCTCAAAATGAAATCATAAAATCCTCAAACGGACGTGCCCCAGCACCAGCTCCTCGTACGCGTACCGAGACCGAGACGGACATCATCAGCGAGGGTGTGATTTAATGTTCCCTAAAATCATTTTAATTTAAACCGCATTCAGCATTAAACTACTCAGCGATTCCCATCACACAGAGGACGTGTTGGTTGGTGTTACTGAGCTGACACACACACAAACACACCAAGTCCAGTGTGATATGCTGATGACGACATTTGCCTACATTAAGAAGATAATATTCCAGTGCGTGATATGCGAGATCCCATAACGCCATAACCATGATGTTTCACGGTTCATAAATCGATAAAAATATTGTAAAGAACATCATCACTCTTGAATTACACTCATTAGATTTTTCTGCTGACTGCTGTGGGAATGTCGGTCGTCTTTCTAACCTGTACAAGTTTTTGTTGACCTTCCACAAAATCGACATTGCTTACGTTTTTTATCGGTCCCAATCAGAGACAAAGCAGTCTTACTGACGGTTATGAGATACCTTTATAAACTTTTTATTCGTAATCGCACCCATGTGGCATTGGCATCACAGCATAGCGAAGAAGGAGCTGCGGGAATGTCCTTCGGTTTTGTTGGCATTTCCTTTATTGAAAATATCCCTGCAGGGATGGAGTTTTATAGGTACAGTAAAGGGTTCCGTTCCGATGCTGCAAATCTCAGTGGGTTCAAAAACTTATGCTATGGTCAGCAATAAAGTTCATTAAAAATCCACAGCGGTTAAGGAGTATATATGGAAATACAAAATGGAAATGACTAGATGTCGACGTAAAGGGTGAAATGCTGATTTCAAAATTAAAATCAATATTAATTTTGATTGATTAATTGTGGGGCAACTTGTAAGTATAGAAGAAAGGGTAGAGCACACTATCTGTCAGCTAGCACCTCATGAATAAAGATTCTCACACGATAATTGCAGTTTGATGCGTACCAAAATTCGTTGTCAAAATTCATCATTTGTAATTTAAATTGTATTAGGTACTCAATTAAATTGTGCTGGTTTAAGGGTAGTGATGCGATTATATGAGAACACAAGCGTTCCCACTCTAGCCTCTCACTATCAACTCCTACTCTCACCTCCACGTTGGTGACTGGTGGGTGCCTAGTACCTCGACTGGAGATGGGGTAACCAACCCCTGTGGAAGGTCGTTGGTGGCAGCGAACGAGAGAGGGGGGGAGGAGTGTCTACGCACTAAGACACTTCCTCTTGTTTCAGGCGGCAGCGGATGAATTCCCTAGATGGAATCAACGGTGGCGTCTACAGTTCCAGTCAGGTCGAACTAAAGTGTAATCCCTGTATGAGCTGCTTCGACATATTTGGATACCAGGTCTATGGGTATCTCCAATACTGAGCCAGGGTGTTGGAAAAGAGTTGGTGGCGGACGAACCCTAGACGGGTCAACGGCAGCGCTCATATCCCAAAATTGGGTTACTGACATCGGAATATCCGACCCGCTGTCCTAGGGTCAAAACAGGGCCTGGCCCTCCAGGTTGGGGGTTGTGCCGTCGGGGTAACTTCCCGACCATGGAAAAAATAAATAGTTATGAGAGAGACGCAACCAGCCTCGGATAACGGAACTCCTCAAATGACAACCAGACCCGGAACGTCAATGGACTATGATTTAAGAGTATGTACCTGGAATGTAAGAACACTCTACACCCCAGGTGCCACTCAAAAACTTGAGTCTGTCCTCATGCGGTACAAGGCAGACATTACCGCGATCCAGGAGATACGATGGATAGGATCAGGCATGATGAAAAGAAAAGATTGCGACATTTATTACAGCTGCAACAAAAGGCTGCATGAAATCGGCCTAGGACAAAAGTTATTGACTTCAAGCCGATAATTAATCGCCTTTCTGTGATCCGCATCAAAGCTACTTTCCAAAACATAAGCCTAATATGTGCACACGCCCCTACCGACGAGGCTGAAGATCCCATCAAGGAGGAGTTTTATGACCTCCTGGATGGAGCCTACGGAGCCTGTCCGGAGTATGATGTAAAAGTTGTACTCGGGGATTTCAATGCTAAAGTCGGAAAGGAAAACATCTTTGGCGGGTTAGTTGGTAAGCACAGAATCCACGAAACGACAACAGACAACGGCTACCGACTAATCGATTTTGCAGCAGCTCGTAATACGGTGATAAGTAGCACTAGGTTTCCAAGGCTAAGGATCCACACAGCAACCTGGCGCTCTCCAGATGGTCGAACCGCCAACCAAATCGACCATGTGCTAATCGATGCGAGGCACGCATCCAACATCCTCGACGTGCACACATTCCGAGGGGCAAACGTCGACTCTGACCATTTTCTTGTCGCGGCTAAATTCAGAGCTCGACTGTCCAACGAGAAAAAGCTGCGAACCGCCCAGAAGAAGAAATTCGACGTTGGACGCCTTAGCACACCTGGAGTAGCCAGAGCCTACAGCGAGCGCCTGAGTACGAAACTCTCCTCTGTGCACTCACCTACCACAAACGCCAACAATCAGTGGTGCCAGTATCGCGACATCATCAAGGAGGTAGCCGAAACCACCGTAGGGTACCAGCTTCCCAGCTCAAGGAGATCGAAGAGTCGCGCGATCGTAATAACATCCGGAGGTTTAAAAAAGCCAAGCAACTGGCTGCTGGCTAAAAAAATGTAACGCAAGCGAGATAGCAAAGGAATACTAGATGTGGATGTGTTTAAGCAGCATTTCCAGCAGCTGCTTAATGGGCATCATGTAGAGAGAGTGATAGGGCAAGAAGAGAACCCACGTCCAGTCAATGAGGAACTAGTCCCACTACCAAGTATAGAAGAAGTTGGCTTAGCTATAAAAAAGCTTAAGAACAACAAGGCCGCAGGCTCTGATGGTCTACCAGCGGAGCTCTTTAAATACGTTGGTGATGTTTTGGTAGGGAGCATGCACCGAATCATCAACCAAGTATGTGTGGAAGAAAACATGCCCGATGACTGGACAATCATCCATATGCCCCATCTACAAAAAAGGCGATCCTATGTCTTGCAAGAACTATCGAGGCATATCCTTGCTAAATGTCGCATACAAGATCCTATCCAACGTACTGTGTGAACGTCTAAAACCGTTCTGCAACACACTAATCGGCACGTACCAGTGTGGCTTCCGGCCCGGCAGATCGACTATAGACCAAATTTTCACACTGAGGCAAATCTTGGAAAAGACCAACGAATTTCAAGTCGAAACTCACCACCTATTCATCGACTTCAAAGCCGCGTATGATAGCATACATCGTCAGGAGCTCTATATGGCGATGGCCGAATTTGGAATCCCGGCAAAACTGATTCAGCTGTGTCGCGTGACGCTGGAAAACACGCGCTGCAACGTGCAGTTTGGAAGCAGCTCTTCCGAACTTTTTCAAACATGCACCGGATTTCGGCAAGGAGACGCTCTATCATGCGACTTCTTCAATCTCGTACTGGAGCAGATAGTGCGCAGGGCAGGTGTCAACACGGAAGGCACTATCTTCAACAGGTCCGTCCAGCTGCTTGGCTATGCGGACGATATTGACATCATCGGTCGCTTCCAGCGTGCCGTGATAGAAGCGTTCACGGCGATTGAAAAACAGGCGAAATCCGTTGGGCTTGAAGTAAATGAGGACAAGACTAAGTACATGCTATCAACAAACAAACAAGCATCTGTCCACCGCCTAGGACAAAACGTCACTATTGATAGCAACAATTTCGAGGTAGTTAAGGAGTTCACCTACCTCGGAGTAAACGTAAACTCCACGAATGACACCCTAGTGGAGATCAGGCGAAGAATTACCCTAGGAAACCGTTGCTACTTCGGTTTGGCAAAACAACTGGGTTCAAAACTCCTAACTCGAAGGACGAAATGTGTGCTCTACAAAACCCTTATCCTGCCAGTTCTGCTTTATGGCGCCGAGTGCTGGACGATAAGCAAGAAGGGAGAGCTGATACTGGGCTCCTTCGAAAGAAAAATACTTCGGCGGATTTTTGGTCCTGTGTGCGAGGAGGGCGAATGGAGGAGAAGATACAACCGCGAACTCTATGAGCTGTACCAAGATGTGGATGTAGTCCAAAAAGCCAAAACACGTCGACTACATTGGCTCGGCCACATCGAGCGAATGGACAATAATGCTCCAGCCAAGAGGGTCTTCGAATCCCAGCCCCCAGGTTCGAGAAGACAAGGAAGACCGAACCTCCGTTTCAAAGACCAAGCCAACGCGGATGCCAGAGCGCTTGGTCTGCACAATTGGAAGCAGCGTGCCCGGGATCGTAGAGGATGGAAGGCTGCAGTGTCTCAGGCAGAGACTCTTCACGGGTCGGGAGCCCGATAAGTAAGTAAGTAAGTAAGTACTCAATTAAATTGTACAGTACTAAAAAAGTCTACATGTGCATACGGAAATGATGACCCAAGGCAGTATTGACGAAGTCTGCGACGAATGTTGAACAATACACATACAAAAAAAATGTGCACGACTGGGTCGCACGAAACTTTCTCGTTTATTGCGAATCTCGCAGAATCTTAGAGTCATTTCAACAAATTTTACGTTTAAAAATGTATTAACACTTACGTACATCTTACGTAGGTTTAGTAACTGAACCCTTGTTAACTAAACACGTATTACATACTACATAGATATTATGTACGTATTAACTACAACACTTTTTTACTTACTTTCAAATTTCACCCCAAACTGACACTTGAAGGAGGCAAAGAGGCGATGAATTTCGAATTCTCATTATTGATCATTATTTAAAAAAAAGTAGTCTAAATGGTCGGGATTTGGGTAGTATTTTTTGAGAAATGTACATAAAACGGCAATATTCGAGTTTTCTGAGAAAAACTAAGTACGTGATCATGTTTAGAATGCTTATGTTGTCTTAAATATGTATTTTGATCAAAATCGTTGGAGCGGTTTTTTGTAAAATTATGCTGACAAATGTTACAATTTGGATTCGAAAACCACTGTTATTAAACTGTTTAGCTGAAAACTGAGCAAATGGTAATACTATGGATTTAAGCACTACCTGACAGTAACATTTTTATCATAATCGAAAATGGCGTTTTTGAGATATGAGCAGTTTTTTAAAGTATGTACGTATATTAGGGATTTGGGTGTATATCAAAGGACGCAGTCTTTTTAGAGAAAAACTGAGTTTGCTATCAAGTTAAGAATGACAATAGTACCTTAAAAATATTTTTTTTTAAAAATCGTTTTTACCGTTTTCGAGAAAAAGCCAATTTTCAAAATCGCCGTTCCTGGACTTTTTAGCGAAAAACTGGGTATGCAGTCATGTTAATCATGCTTACATTAACTCAACTATCAATTTTGGTTCAAATCGTTAGAGCCGTTTTCGAAAAAATCTAAATTTAGACATATTTCGTAAAATTTTTATATGGGAGGTACCGTTAATATTAGGGCTAGCATAAAAAAAAACGTCCCTTACGGGAACCGGGAATCCCAAAAACTCTAAATACGAAGTTTGAAGCAAATCCGTCTAAGCGCTTAGATTCCCCAGGGGTGGGACAGAATTGTGAAACCCATTTTTTTGAGTTCCCCTATCATCGTAATATCAGAATTGATCAAAATCTCGAGTTTGAAATTTTGTACGAAAACAATATCTTTCTCTTTAGCCCACACCGCCGTGTCAAACAAGAATCATCATACGTCGACTCTAATTTCTCCCATATCTCCTTTGCTGATGAAGAGCCTTGAATATGCGCACATAGATTTGGTGAAATGTAGAGTACAAGTCTTGACGTAGCCTTCTCCTTGATGTCTGCGTCGGTCTCTGTTCCAAGAATAGACTTCCAGTACTCGTGTAGTTTCATCGCATGCTCCACCGAAAATTTCCATTTATGAAAATGATCTCTTCCTGTTAGTCTCTCAATATCTGCAAACTTTTCCATCTTTATATGTTAATATTATTATTCCAATGGTGCCTGCCTGGGCCCATAACCTCATGAAAAAAACAACCTTGTTAAATAAAACGCGTGCTACTTGATTGAATGATACAGAACAAGTAAAGTTTTATTTTCGGCCATTATGGTTTTCACAAAGTGACACATAAAACTATAGGAGTTGCCAGTTAACAAAAAACAACTAATTAAATGGATACGTACCAATTGCCGATAAAAAAAATGTCGACTACTAATAATGTCGATTTTGCCACTCGCTAAAATCTCGACAAAATTTGTATCGACTCTTAAGAATATCGAAAATTTAAAACCTCGACACTTAAAATGTCGACTGTATTTGTCGACTGTCGGTAAACAACGTAAAATAAACTTTGCATATACCCAAACTTGCACCCACTCCAAATCCTACAGTGACCACAAGCAGGGGGGTTGCAGGGGGGCAGCATGCCTCCCCATACGTATGTCACTTTAGTCTTATTTCGACATTTTAAAAAATCGACATATTCTCTGTCGATATTTTTATCAGTCGAGATTTTTCTTAATCGATTTTTTTTTTTCGGTATTTTGTTGATCGATTTTTTGGAATCGGTATTTTTAAAAGCGGTTAATCGACCCCAACCCTAATTAAATTCATTTTATTTCAACAGTTCCAACTCTTACCTATGGTCAGATCATGAGGTTTGGGTAATGACCGAAAGAATAAGATTGCGGATGCAAGCTGCGGAAATGAGATTTCTCCGTTGTACTGCTGGCGTGACCCGTAGAGATCGCCTTAGAATTACCAGAATACGTGAGGAACTCAATGTCGAGCAGGTACTCCTCCGTCATGTTAAACGCATGTTCCCGACCAGGATCCCACGACGTGCTATGGAATTCGTACCATCAGTCAGGCTTCCTCTAGGTAGACCCAGGATGAGATGGTTAGATCAAGTCCATAATCTTTCCTCTACCCGTATGGGGACTGCCCTAGATAATTAAGAGTCGATGGCGGCGAATCAAGAGCTATGGAGGGTCCACTTGATCAACCTACACTCGCGACATCCATGGATAAGCGGATCATCAAAAATGAATGAAAGAATCGAAGGATAGGAACTTAGCATCTTTTCAATCTCGCTATTCTCACTTCACAACCGAACATCCAAAACGTTGAAGGAGCGTCTTTCCATCGTAAATTTGGTAAATTGATTGCTGATGGTTTTCAAGTCCTCCCACCGCAAATAAGCTATAATAAGTTTACTGAGATGGTCTTGTGATATGTCTCCCAAAACTCATATCATTGCATTTCGACCTGCAAAATGATCTTGCAGCCATATTTTGGGATTGATATGCAAAGTTTGAACTTCTAGCGGAAGCGGGTTATTTAATGGCACTGTTTGTACACAACTTTCTCAAAAGGAAACTCAAGTGAAGCCAACGTTCATTGTTAATTTACATTTCGGCTATTTAGGAGGCACTACGTGAAGGTGGCGATACATTTTCGCCTCCAAAATAGAGCTCAGATTAGCTTTGGCCTAATATTTAAAAGTAAATTGTCAACGAGCGGGTGCTTACACCGAGAACAATTTGTCTTATTCCGATGATTAGTAAGTTTTTTGATCCTAATTGCTGAAGATATATTTATGTATGACTTTGTCTTGATTGAAACTCATTCCTTGCTCTTATTGCGGGTTGCAGTGTTTAAAATCTTCATGACACAAAATGATGGATGACACAAGATGTTGGTTACCAAAAGCAGTTTCAGGGGTCATTCGTGGGAACCTAATTCTTCAATAAACGCACTGCTGACAAAACTATTCGACGTACGACTTCAGTGCGGTGGAAGTTGGACTCTCCCACAAATCCTTCAACAGGCTTTCCTCACTGATTTTGGCAGTTAAGTCCCTGACTAAGATTTTGTTAATAATCATCATTAACGTCCAAAAGCCAATATCCCTGGTCGAAAAGTCTATAGTTCTTTGTCGCATAATCAATGAAACAACTTCCACTTTGTGTAGCAACGAAAAGAAGAATCGGCAACAAGATAAGGAATTAGGTTATTACCAGCAACTACTTTGTCCAAAAGAAGTTAGTTGGTTTACAGTACTACTTGTGCACTTGCAAGACAAAGTTACCTAGAAAATTAAATAAAATCGAATCAAAACAACCGTAATTTCACTGTGGGTGTACACTTTAACCCTGTTTATTTAATGTTTTTGAAATTCTCTAACAGTTCAAGGCTAAGATTAAACAAGCGAAAAGGAAACAAAACAAAGTTGGACTTGATGGGAGTAAACCAATGGATAGGCATATATAAGAACTTATAGACTCACCCCATTAGTACGGCAATTCACATACACTACGGGACATCCTGAGCAACCAGAAGAGTTAAGATTCATACCTGAAACGATTCTCAAATGAGTAACTTTCCAATGTACACATTGCAATGCAAAATACCTTTGGAACTGCATTCATTCGCCATCAAACTTCACCTATACTCAAAACCTCCCCATCGGATAGACTGTGATCCGTCATTTTGCTCGATTGAAGAGACACGGTCTGACTCACTATCTCATCACTTTCTGTTTTTTGATTCAAGGAACTTACAGTCGTAGATGTAGACGACCTAGAACCACCACGATTAGGTAGGAATTTATTTCTGTTCTTCACGCTTCGAAACCCGGAACTACTGCTGCTGCTGGCGCTATTTGAAGTGTGTGAGGATACAGAACTGATATACTCGTGGACTCTCGTACTGCTCAATAATTCAGATCTCCTTATGCCACCTCCTTTGATAATTGACTTTCTCGTATTACCATCGCTTTTGCCTTCGAGCGCCAGCGAATCGAGGAAAATCTTCACAGCACGCTTAATTTCCGCATCCGTAGGATATTTATGTCTGCCATCCTTTATCTTGTCATCGGTTGGCATTGCGCTGTGAGCTGCACTTGACTTAATCTTATTGATAGTTTGCACAAACAATGGATTCTGCTGCAATAGCATGAACTTTCGGCCCTCATCACAGCCTGCCGGTGACTGTACATTAAGGGTGGAACGGGCTGTAGGTGGCATTTCAGACGGAGTATGGCTACAACATTGAACGGGTGATAATCGTGACTCAAACTCAGCGTTTGATGTATCATTAATTCTTGACACTTGATTCTGATGACTCTTCGCCGGTTCTTGATGTTGCTGTGGTAACGAATGACTTTCTGCTTCCGGGAGGGTAGCATTCCGGTTCTTGAATGCTTGTAGCGCATTCGGCACATCGTTACGTATTCGATCGAACATCTTGCTGATGAAGTCATCTTCGATAAAATTGTCATTTGTAGTGACAGCCGTCTGTAGGTGGTTGGGCTTATCGGTGATTGTTATTAGCGGGGATGGTAGGGGACTGGTTGCCTTATTATCAGTTGGTGGTGGTTTGTGGTTTGTATAGTCTGTCTGCACGTAAACTCCGCGTAGAGGGGGTGGACTTGAAGGAGCAATTGTTGCGCCAATACTCGTATGGTCTGTTTGCACGTATACCTCTTGTCGGGTGGGATATTTTTTAATAGATTTCTCTGTTGCCGGTTGCGGCCGGTTTGATGAGGTCAATATATTTTCAATCAGACAGTCGACATCATTATCTGATGTTGGACTGCTAGACTGTTGGGCTTTGGAGGCAGATGAAGACGATGACACGCGCGATTGTCTTCTCGAGCTCAATGCAAAAGTTGACGATGAAATCTCGCTTGAATTCGACGAGTGCTGAAAGGAGATATACATTAGCGACTATAACACTGTAAAGTACTTTGTTGCTTACCTCTGAAAACTCACTCATTCGTAAAGCCTTAAAGTATTTATTCTCTTCCCTTGGTGTAGCTGTAACAACTTCTCTAAGTGGTGTGTGAATTTCAGGTTCCTTGTACGGACTGTGAATGCGTTCTCTGCTGGGCGACACGTCTTTCTCTTCCTGTTTCTTTTCCTCATGCATGCACTCAACATACTTGACATTGTCTCCAGGATTGTGAATGCGATTGTCTCCACAAATGGAAATGTTTGCCACTCGTTGTACTTGATACTCCGGCCGGATGTACATGACGGGAAAACTTTGAAGATTACACTTCGATTGCTTCAAAAGTCGTTCAGTTTCCTTCTCAATCTGAAACAAGCCATTACCTGGAGTAGAAATAATATCAACCACTTTCTGTTCTCTGAGTTTAGGCGCGGGAATGGCTTTCGCACTTTGCAGGTCTGCTACATTCACTTTCAATCGCAAAACCTGCGGTTTCTTTGTTGTTCTGTTATTTGACAGTACCTCGTTCCAAGTTTCTGGATCCTTTGTAACAGACACAACTGGTGGCTTAATTTCTGCTGTAACTAGGTTTATGGATTCTTTTTCTATTGAACTTGTATCAGTTTCTCTACGAAAACGTCTGGGGAACAGCGTAGTTTGATTGGAGTCCAGTTGCAAATCGGGATGTTCCTTTGAAAAGTCAATACTTCCTTTTGTTGACGTTCCAGCAAATCTTTGTAAAGGAAATCGATGCACCGCAGTTGTACTAACCGAAGATTTGATAAATGATTTAGGACATTCAAACTGATTTATACGGCCACTTTTCATTGGTAATATTTTGCTTTTAACAGTTTTACGAGAAGAATGGGTTGTAGGTGCAAACGACATCTGCGATAGGCTTTCAAGATTCTTCTCGGTACTTATTATAGATTTCGGGCTTCTTGTCTTCTCTGTTTCTTGAATTCCCACCCGTTTCGGCGACTTCTCAATCTCAGTTTGAACTTCCACTTCCACCGGCTTTTCATTCAAATTTAAATTATCCAATAGATACTCGGCAACCACATTTTTTATATAAGGACTAGGCACCGTGTTGTTCCAAGTTGCAGTGCATTTTTCGGTCAAAAACGACGAACCAGCTTGCCTACTGAGCTCTTCTCGCATTTTATTTTGCACCTGTTTAGAAGTTTTCAACAATTCACTGATTTTCATGTTTAACAAATCACCACTTTGGTCCATTTTTTGTTAATAAATAAACACAAATGAAACCTGCACACAACACAAACGTAAACAAAAGTAAATTTTGCTCTGTCAAATATGACGTTTGACTTTTTCCTTTAAATTGTTCTCAGCGACATCTGAATGGCGGTTCATTTTTAGCAATTGTGAATATTCTTTTGCTGTTGGTTTATGTATTTGCTAAATGTCGGAATATCGTAAATACGAACTAAAAAAAATGGTTATCTAATCTTTGAACACTTTTACGCGTAGCGTATCAACAGCTGATAACGGATTTAATTATTTTTATGTAGGTAGGCAACTATTTTTGCTTTTCGAGAGATATCATCCTCTTACACAAAGAAAGTCATGCACGTAATTTCTTATCGTGCGCTATCTACATTTCCTGGTACCCAAATTTTAGCTTTAGAAATTATGTGGCTTTGTATAATTAAATTTCACATGTATGGCAATAACATTTCTCGAATATGTACTGTTAATATGCCAACGTCACGGCAGAAAATCAGCTGTTTGGCAGTTGAGCTCAAATGTGTAATAAAAATCGTGTTGTCGTAAAATCGTTACAAATTCGTTATCGTTAACCGTAATTGGATTTTTTTTTTGGAACCAGATGTAGATATATGTAGGTATATGTATGTATTTCATACCCAAATTAAAAAAAAAAAACGCAACACCGCTGCTGAATTGTTGGTTTATCGGAATTGTGTTTGGTTGATTTGGTTGAAACGTCAGTTATTTTGCGATGGCGCGGCGGTAGAACCAGGACGCCAGCTGGGGTTTTTTGTTTTCTTTTTTGTTGCGTCAATGGATGTGGTAATCTGCTAAAGATGCATTATTCCGTGATACCAACATGCACGAAACCCCAATAATCGATGCCTTGAGTGGCGCCTAACGTACTAATCCACACCCTATTTCCTTCAACCACTCTCCCCGCGGGACTGCCGTTAGGTATTACATCGCGGGGCTGGTTAGCAATTCATGCCAAATCCTATCGGTCCGCAATTTCGGCTCTTTCAAATCTCCTTAATTCTTCGTGGTACACTCGTAATAAATGAGATAGAAGGACCAGCCAGTCATCTGGTCTGCCCATCCGGGCGTGACTTGCTGAACTTATAAGCGCGAGTGTTGAAGACGAAGAAAATAGCAACACTACATATCATGCTCTGTCGGAAAGACTGACTGAACGAGTCTCAGAAGTCTTACATGAGCTCCTCAGAATGAGGACATACGGCGGATGAATTCATCATACTGAATCAACGGTGTTGTCAACAGTCAAGATGACAGTTACCTTACTTGAGCTACTTCAACATATTTGGAGCTGAGGTCAGTGAGGACAGACATAATGGCGAATGAACCCATTATGGACCAACGGCAGCTCTCACATCCCCGAAGTGGGTTACTGACACCGGAAGAATCCGGCCCATTTCGTCCAAGGGGTCCAACAAAGGTCCCGCCCCACCAGGTTGGGGGTTGTACTACGGCTTAACTGCCTGAATGCGTAAAACATGTGTAGTTTTGAAGCAGCAACAACAAGAAGCCGATACGGATGATTTTACTTTTGACAATATAAGGACAACGAATTTCGGATCTGTACGTGGAATTTTAGGTCCCTTAACAGACCGCGTGCAGCCTAACAGCTAGCGGATGCGGAGGGGCGAAATGTTGTCATAGCAAGTACGCGGTTCCCGCATCTCGATATTCACAAAGGCACTTGGAGATCTTCCGACCAATCAACCGTCAACCAGATTGACCACATTGCGATCGACGCAAGACACTCCTCCAGTATTATGGATGTCCGAACGTTCCGAGGGGCCAACATTGACTCGGACCACTACCTTGTTGTAGCCAAGGTACGCCTTCGGATATCCCGAACACCGTCAAGACAAGTAAATACTGTGAGGAAGTTTCACGTCGGACGGCTAAAATTGCAAGAGATCACCAGATCCTTCTCCGATCGAGTCTCTCTCAATCTCGCAAGAAGTTCTATGCAGCCAGCAGCAAGCATTGAAGACCATTGCCAAAACGCCGCCTCTGATGTGCTTGGTTTCACTCGACCACCACAACGAAACCCCTGGTTCGACGACGAGTGCCGGCAAGCACATGCAGCGAAACAAGAGACATGCCAAGCGGCGCTGCAAAGGAGGACTAGAGCTGCTCGTGAGCTCTACTCGCAGAAAAGAAGAGACGAACACCGGCTTCTCAGGAGAAAAAAGAAAGAGCACGAGAAGCGCGCGATCGAGGAAATAGAGAGATGCTACAGCAGGAATGAGGTTCGGAAGTTTTACCAAAGGGTAAAGAACCTGCCAAGGCTACAGAGCCCGAACCGAAGCCTGCAAGGACGAACAAGGGAACATCATAGGAGAATCGCAGTCAATGCTGAGGATATGGAAGAACTACTTCTGCAAACTGTTTAACGGCGATGACGAACTAAATCCCGCTGTCAGGCAGAATGAACCACTCAACTTGGACAATGAAGACAAACAATGCCGTCCACCCGACCTGGACTAAGTGAAGATAGCCATATCTAAGCTTTAGTCCAACAAAGCCGCTGGAGAAGACGGCCTAACCGCCGAGCTATTCAAAGCGGCATGCGATGACTTGGTTAGGAGCATGCACCAACTCATCTGTAAAATATTGTTGGAGGAAAGTATGCCCGATGAATGGAACCTTAGCATTGTTTGTCCGATCCTCAAGAAAGGAGACCGTCTGAACTGCGCCAACTACAGAGGTATTAGTCTTCTTAACATCGCCTACAAGATCTTATCTGCCGTGTTGTGTGAACGCCTGAAGCCTTTCGTCAACAACCTGATTGGTCCCTATCAGTGTGGCTTCAGGCCAGGAAAGTCTACCATCGACCAAATATTCACACTGCGCAGATCTTGGAGAAAACCCAGGAAGTTCAAATCGATACCCACCACCTTTTTATCGATTTTAAGGCCACCTATGACAGCATCTATAGAAACGAGCTATACAGAGCAATGTCTAGTTTTGGCATCCCTGCCAAACTCGTCCGTTTGTGTAGGATGACAATGGAGAATGCACGCTGCTCCATCAAGGTCGGTAAAGAACTCACCGAGACCTTCGATGTCAAAAGAGGATTTAGACAAGGCGATGCGCTGTCATGTGACTTCTTCAACATCGTTCTCGAAAGAATAGTGCAAAACTCAAACGCTAATACCAGAGGCACCTACGCCGACGACATCGACATAATCGGGAGAACGCAGCGTGATGTCACTGGCGCGTTCGTGAGCATTGAGACGGAGGCGGCGAAGACGGGTTTGGCGGTCAATGAGGGCAAGACAAAGTATATGCTGTCATCCAGAAAGGACACGCAACACCGACAAAATGTCAATATAGACAGATATAACTTTGAGGTGGTAAAGGACTTTGTCTACCTAGGCTCCGCTATGAACCCAGACAATGACACCAGCTCCAGCGCTGAGATTAAACGAAGAATAACTCTTGCCAATCGCTGTTTCTTTGGGCTAAGAAAGCAATTGAGTAGCAAAGCCCTCTCTCGAACAACTAAAGTGACCCTTTATAAGACCTTAATCATCCCAGTTCTACTTTATGGTGCAGAGGCATGGACTCTATCAAAAACGGATGAGCTTACTCTTGGTTGCTTCGAGAGGAAAATTCTTCGAGTAATTTTCGGTCCTGTCTGCATAGGCGGTGAATGGAGAAGGAAACACAACGACGAACTGCACGGGCTGTACAGCGACATCGACCTAGCCAGAAGAGTAAAGGTCCAACCGGAAGATCTTTGAATCCGCACCCGAGGGACGGCGCAGTAGAGGAAGACCGCGACTTAGGTGGCGCACGCAAGTGGAAGGAGACCTTAACCAACTTAGTGTGCGAAACTGGAGACAGATGGCCAAAGATCGTGCTGGCTGGAGACGCTTGTTGGTTGAGGCCCAGGTCCACCCGGACTGTAGCGCCACCTTAAGTAAGTAAGTAAGTATAACTATAAATATTTTGACAGCTAGCTAATCGCGCATTGTGCGATTGGTGCAGTCGTCCTCGATAGAGGCACAAGAAGAACAGTGACGCAACAGAGATTCACGTATATGGCAAGTCCCCTAGGTCTAGCTTCCCGGAAGATCGTCTTTACAATTTCATCAGAATCGGTAGATTTGCGAGATAACACAAATACGCAAGAGTTTGCTAAACAAAGTCACACTAAAATGTTTATTTTTTTTAACTGAATAACAAAGAACCTATTATTTCCAGATTATCATAAATGTATTGGAGAGACAATTCAAATACAATACAAGATAAGATCCTCTAACGACACCTATATACATCTATGGATGTTGTGATAAATGCCGCGATTATTATTCTTTTTTTTTTCTGAAAAGCTCTTTAAGTAAAACAAATTTACAGATAGTGTCTTAAATACTAAAATTGGTTTTCATTAACAATATGGAGTTGCGCCGCTCTTGTGTATAGTAGACAATGTCACGCAAATAAGAAAAATAAATAAATCGTTAGTTTTAGAAAGCCTTATCAGTGTTGAGCACGTAGTATGAAATTTCTAGACAAAATTTCACGCTTTAGCGATAAGCCAATAGGGAGGGAGTAAGTCGCGTCTTATCGGACGACTCATATATACGTATACTGCAACAAAAATAAGTTAGCTTTGAAACACCAGGCGATAGCGAAGAAATTTATGACTGATAAGACGGAGGCGAATGCATTAAATATTTAAACGTATTCTGAAATGATAAGGTCTTTCGTGAAATTCCT
Organism: Cheilosia soror; assembly: GCA_949372485.1. Classification (NCBI taxonomy): domain Eukaryota; kingdom Metazoa; phylum Arthropoda; class Insecta; order Diptera; family Syrphidae; genus Cheilosia; species Cheilosia soror. Next base: position 75,332,077 of record OX443561.1, on the reverse strand, counting down.
AGTATAGAAGCTGTGGCAATGATGTCAAAAGCTTGTGCGGCTTTAATCATAAGCCGACTTTGTTCGTCGAAAATAAAATGATGTCAAATTGGTTATGAAGACGAAGATAACGATATAAAAGATTCAAGTTTGCACTGCCCCAATGTATAGAAACGTGTCAACGCACGATAACCAATGCAATATTGAAAGTAATGGAAAGCGGTCTTCGGTGGAATAGTATCTATGTCAGCAGAAGTTTGTTTTTTATCAGTTATCCTATTCTTGGCCTATTTATTCGGAGCACAAATAAATGCAACTATAAATGCAACTATTACCAGCGTATTTTCAACATATAAACTAATATAAATAAGGCTTTAAGTTTCTTTAGTTGGTTTAAGGTCGAACCAGAATGGATGCGTCAAAAGTTACAAATCTGTGGGAATTCGACAACAATAAGCGAACGCGATTCAGCGAAAGCGACTCCATTTTGGTACGCAAGTTAAGCTAAAAGCTAAGTACAGATGCTTGTCAGATCTTACAATATTGTCAGATCTGTTAATGAGGGCGTTCAAGAATCTACTTTAGTAAGTCTGACGGCTCTCTAACTTCATGTTGCTGAGTTTTCATTGGGCCGGACTGGTCACGTAAACAGTTTTCTCAGTTGACGTTTATGTCCTCAATTCCGACAAATCAAGTCAAGAATTTCTCGACTTACCTACTGCTACTACTAAAGGCGTTTTTCTTTTTAGTTCAGAGCAGAGTCTGAACTGTCAAAAAAAATGACAAAATTTGTGTTTCTTTTTTTCGTTCAGAGAACGATCAGAGCGAGCTCTACAATTTCATGAGCTCAGAACAGAATAAATTGACTGAGCAGAGCAGGCTGAGTAAAAATCAGATTACGTACTCACACTCACAGTATGAGTTCAAATGGCGGACAAGCCTTGTTGTTCTGGCACAGAAGGTAAACCAAATTAATAAAACATTGAATAAATAAACATATGACAGCTATGATGTGCTCAAGTGTGTTTCATAAACAAATCAGAACGATCGGCACGCTCGGTTCAGAGCACGCTCAAAATGAATGCTCGAGCTCTATTAAAAAAGAAAAACGCCTTAAGTTGACATCTGTTGGCACAAATGTGTCCGGAGAATTAAGTTTTGACATTTCTATTGGATCATCGGAAAGCATTGACGGAGAGCATGGAAGATCGCAGTTTGACATTTCGATTGCCCTGACATGTAAAGCACCTATCTGAAACTTATGTCGTTTTCGGTTGGTCGTCCAGAACCGCCCGGAAGCAATCGAAAAGCTCCTGAAAGCGTTCGATTGGCACTCAACTGACAGTTCTTCTACCGAAAAGAAGAGAAATTTGCTTCTGGATTTGAATTCAGAATCGCGGAGAGTTCTTCCGGACGGTTCTGGGCGACCAACCGAAAACGACATTAGAATCCAGGAAAAAAAAATACTATTGTCAATAAGTGACATGACTATCGAAAATTCAAACAAATATGTCCAAAAAATGTGCCAGTTTTTTTATATTGAGTATGACATGCCGCTAGTCATCGAGTGATCAATGGAACGCGGCCAATGGTTTAGGTCTGTTCCTTTACTTTTGCAGTAAAAATGGATAAGACTGTGAAAATGGCAGTGGTGGGGAGGAAGTCTCTCTCAAAGAGGAAAACATACGAAAACGTTATAGGGAACGCTTTTGTTTGTAGTAACTATAAAAAATGACAGATGCATTTTGTTTTTCAATAAATTCAATGTGAGTATGAATCCAAGTATGTGGAAGCGGTTCAAATCAAATTTCTCTGTCAATTTTCAGGCGACTGACAGTTATTTCAATTCTTACTCCAGAAATTTGTTGAGTAAAAAAAAACTAGTATGATTCTCAGTGGTGGGGGGGTACGGCGTACGGGTAATATCTTGCTCTCTCGAAGCCGCTCTCTTTTACGAATTTTTAAAAATAGGGAGCAACATTGATTAAAAATGCTTAAAAATTCGTAAAGATTAGTAAATATCATAAGATTTAGAAGTAAAGGAACAGACCTATTGATACGAACAACTGTTAGTTGAAAAAGTCGCCAACATAAAAAAAAAACAAAAATGTATAGAGTGAATGGTTGGACGAAAGCATTCTGAAATTGATCCAGGAAATAGAAACGTGATGCAGTCTGTGGGATGTTGACAGCAACGCAGTTCACATGACACTTAACGAGTGTAAGGGCAAATGGACCAATCTGTGCACCACATTCAATAGCAAACTCGACAAATATAGAAGAATATTGCGATACTGTTCGGGCTCTTCTGACGGACCACACAATCCTTCGTCCAAATACTATTCCGTTTTTGTGGCAATTCATCTCGCAGTCTTCCAATACGTTAAAAAATAAGTAATTAATAACAGTTGGCGCAACAGGCGTGTAGAGACGCCCTAGGCCTAGCTTCTTACAACCATTCGTTTGTGTGAGGCACTGGCTTTTCTTTCACATTTTGTTCTCAATTAAACAATGGGACCAACCTTTGAAGTGCGAAATTGCGGACCGCGAGAGCCAGGGTAAAACCTGAGTTTCAAGGACGGCTACATCTACCTTCAGGCAAGCAAGACGCGAAAAGTCATCAAAGAAAGCAAGGCAAGGTGCTTTAAACAACTCTGCGGACAGAGCAGACCTAGAACCCTGGGGAATGGCAAATCCAGAGTTGTTAGCTCAATGCTTCTTTACGCTGCACCTGTCTGGACGGGGGCTGTTAGAACTAAGGAACCAAAAAGTAAGCTCTAGTCTGCATACAGGCTCTACATAAGAACAGTAAGACATTTCCGAACAATTTGGGACGAAGCAGCCTACGTAAAAACGGAAATGAATAAGGAAGGGCAACATTATATTTATAGCACTGTGGCAAGCCATGAGAGATAACAAGGCAGATGGACCCACAAACTTAACACCGTACCACAAACAGAACATGGGGACTGCTACTTTCAGCTTGCGGAGTTCCTATCGCGGCACGGTGGCTCTCCCCCGAATGGCCACATGAAAATAAAGATACGGAAACGGAGTACGCAATGAACTTACCAAGACCTTAGCTTCTAATAAACCATTATGTTGAGGTCAGAAGAAGATTGGTTGGAGATAATGTTCCTTTATAACGATCGTGCAGAAACTGGCGGCAAAACTTAAAAGACTACGAAAGAGACAAATTCCTAAAATCAGTCCTACTGCAGAACTGTATACAAAGGAGTGGTTTAGTACGTAGACGCGTGGCACCTGAGAAACATGTCGATAAAAACAAACCCTAAAAATTTGTAATTCTTTTCCAGTCAACCATATAATACCTAAACTCAAATGATACAGCCTCGAGACTAGATGCAGGCGTTCCTTAATAAATAAAATTAAACAGAGCCTTGGTCCAGCTTCTCGGATCCATTTGTTTCCCATATTGCCTCATTTTTCTTGTTGTAACACACAGGTTGCTGGTATATAAGTAAATAGAATAGAATAGTTGAATGTGTTCACGTTGAGTGTAGACCTGGCTCTAATGAACGTTTATGTGTACCTATTCCCTAACGAAGTAGGCTACTTGCTAAGTCCGAATATGTTTCAAATTTTCGGACAAAAGAAATTGTAAGCTCTCATAACGAATTGGCTACTACTCATTCTGCATAGCAAATGACGTAAACAGAGGAGTCCCTCTAGCCTCTACTGCCGTGCCAATTCCCCCCCAAACTTTAGATGCTGCGAAGAAATTGTTCTTCGTATTGAGAAGAGAACAGTCTTGCTGTGTAAGGAATTTGAATGAGTTCTCTCTCCCCCAAACGAAATCCTTTTGACGTTTCTACGCGAAAGATGATGTCCTTTTTATTGCCCTCGCACATACCACCAGGTCTGCATCCTCCTCTCCTAATGTCGACTTCTCGTAGATCTGCCAATAAAAAAGAGCTTAAAATGATACATGTGACCCCCCATATTCCGCCCTGCCCTGTGCTGTGCATTACCCCCCATCATACGGCGAACTCTATTCACAGGACACACATTATCAAATGGAAAGATATTCGTTTTGTGTGTTTCTACACTTTGGCCAATTCTAGTCACGAATCCAATCGAAATGTGTACGGATGTCCTTCAAAATGTTGGTCACGTCTGCACTGACGACCAAAGCAAGGGTTAATTTGTATGCACGCCACATGCTCAATCCTGCGTTGTATCTAGTATACCCACTCGTGATGGTGGTAGTGTCGTTGCTGCTACGTCCGTTTCTTCTGTTTCCATTACGAACGGGGGAGTAGCGTTAGCGTACGAAAAACTGGAGTTGGCGTGGTGAAAATTGGTAGAAGGGAAGCCATATTCCTCACGGGATGGAGATGGTAGTGACATGATTAGTATTCGCACCGGATACGCGCCCAAGGTATTCTTTCAATATTCTTATGGCATTCATCCTTCTACTGTTGCTGCTTTTATGTATAATATTTTTTCTCTGTCGTCCGTTTGTCTTGTTTTTGGTTTACTTTAGCTCTAGCGGGGGTGAATCCTTTTTGAATGGCTTCATAAATCGTCCAATAAGTTTCGTGCCCATATCAAAGCTACCAAAGTGATCTGCATTTAGAGGAGTCGAATTTGTATACCCTCTGCGGAATCTATAAAATCCTGCTTCTCCATTTTGATGATTGTGCTTTTGGAAATAAATATCTACACAACCCTCGGATGAGGACGATCCGGGTGGTGTTGTGTGGTTCTAATTGGAAGTCGGTGGCCATCTCCGGCAGTGATGTGATGAGAAATTTGAAATATGAATGTTTTTCAAAAGATTAATTAGTTGTACGGGAACGTGGGGGCAAAAATAATATGCTACGTGCCTAATTGAGGATATAGACCTAGATAACGATGTTATATGCGAATGTGGCTATAAATAATCCACTTATTGGGAGACAAGGGTAATTTTTGTTCTTGGGCAAACTCTCAGGTCTGTTTTCGTTCTACATTTTAGGTAAATTTGGAAAAACAATCGTTCCCCTACGCAGAAAGGAGTACCAAAGAATGGAGCAACACATTTCCGCTCTAAAAAAATACCAAATTTTGGGCCAAGATATTTCTATTCGGCTTGAAACAATTGTCATTGCTGTCAAAACGTACCTACTTGAATATGAAATGAAATTTATCTGCCTTTGTAATTGTATTTGTGGGCATGCGCCACCTGTCCTTAAATCTGAAATCTAAAAATAGAAATCTAAAAGCTGAAAGCTAAATCTTAATGAGGACGTTTAAAGCATGCAAGCTTACATACGGCTGTGTTAGAATTAAAACACAATACAAACAAAAGTACATACAAATTCTGATTTTATATTTGATTTGGCAGCAGAAATCTGAACCAATCGAAAACGTCATTAGGGTGTAGATTAAATAAGACGAACTCAATTGGCGACATTTTCCATATAAAATTATCCATTGTGACCTACAAAATATTAAATCAGTGTGATTCAATAGTAAGGCCCATTGATATAAAATAATATTTAGGTTGAAAAACCAAAAACAGGCAGTACTGGACAAACTCTAAAAAAATAATTCACTATCTGGGGTACTAATAATCATTTCTAATGTTATCTATTGTGACCTACGGAATATTTAAGGTGAAGGTTAAAAACGATTATTAGTAGGCCTACATTACTACTGTGCGAGAGGAGAGGTCACAGATTCGATCCGCGGAAAAACACAAATTTCATCAGGTTTTTTTCTACTACTCTCGAGAACGTTTGACAAACATCCGAGGGACCGAGGGTATAAATGGAAAAGCTTCTCTATTCAGACGTTCGGAGTCGGCATAAAATTGTATTCCATTCGTCCCAAAACAATAGGAAAAAAAACTCCCACAAACGAATGGTTGTGAGAAGCTAAGCCTAGGATGCCTAAACTATCCTGTTTCGTTTTTAGGCGCGCTTTTTGGGCGTTTTTTTTTTTTCGTTTTTAGACATTTTTTTGGCGCGAATTTATGCCGAATTGGTAAAATGCGATCCAACTATCTTTTGAAGTACTTAAAACCAGACAATTTCACATTTTACTATTCCAAGAGTAGGATAATAAATTAATCCCTCAAAATGTATAAGGAAATATGTTTATTTTTCTGTCAAATGAAATGATGGAAGAACCAACAAAAAAAAATACAAATATCTCAAGCAATTGCAAGCATTGCCCTAGTTCAAAAGCTGGTTGCGCTATGTTATGCTGGTTCTTCGGGAACAAAAAAGAGGGGAAAAAATTCTCGCAAACGTTTATCTGTCAAAATCTCCAATTTTATGCGAAAGACTGAAATTTGCAATTCTCAAAATCCGCATACGAGAATTTCTCTTCGAATGTTACTCGTCTGCCTTTTCTATGCGGATTTTCTTCTCGCATACGGAGCATTGTGAGTTTGACACTTCGAATAACAGTCAGCCTTATTGTGAGTTTCGCCCGGAAAATTGTTCACCTGGCGAAATTCTGTCCGCCCGAAATTCTAAAAGCTTTTGCAAGTTTCGCCCGAACGAATGCAAACTTCGAATCGACAGTGACATTTCAAACACATACGAACACATCTAATACCTGTATTGACAGCTTTGAAAAGAAAATAAAGAAATCTTTAAAAATTCTTATTATTTTAGAAGAGAAAGATTAGACTCTCAAGTAAAGTAATAAAAATGCATAAAACTGCGGCTCTTACTACAAGAGAAAGAGGAAGAAAATAATCAGGAACGAGTTACTCGAATCGAAGGCACTTGCAAGATAAATGCAATCCTTTGGAGTTGCGCGAACCATTGTAAGAATCAATCGTTTCTTGTATATTTATAAATAAATATTGTGCTAATGCAGATGTTTGACTTGGCACCATTGGCAAATTTACGAAGCGACAGGAATAATGACGGAAGCATCTATGCGTCGTCTATCCAGCAAAATTTAAATCATCATCCTAGGTGTTACCATCTCTGAGATATTGCGAGACAACCAGTGGTACCTTTTTGGAAAAAGTGAATTTTTAGAACATAATGCAGATGTTTGACTTGGCACCACTGGCAAATTCACGAAGCGACAGGAATAATTTACCGCTTGACGGAAGCGTTTATGCGTCCTTTATCTAGCAAATTTTAAATCATCATCCTAGGTGTTACCATCTCTGAGATATTGCCAGACAACCAATGACACCTTATTTTACCCCACCAAAATCGCCCCCTTTTCTACACACCTTTCCCAGAAAAGAAGAAGAAGAAAATGAATTCAACAGGCACTTGTTGAATTTATTGAAATGAATCCTGCCATTAAAACAGGAAAATAATCGAAAAATTGTACCCACAAAAATGCCAGCTTGAAATGGCAAATAGCTGCTCAGTATATTAATTCAATTCCCGGATCTAGGAAAGATTGGCAAAGTTGGAGAAAGCTAATTTGATTTATATTTTGAAATATACGTTCCCTAGGTACATACTTCCAGTGTTGGCACGATCAAAAGCCGGCCAAGGTCAAGTCACATGAGAGTGGCGCTTGTTTAATCTAAATAATTTCATAAATTTTGTGTCGGAAAGTTCAAAGAAATCTTGGGGTTCTCGAATATCTCGGTCTATTTAAAGTTGTTCCAACTGCTCCATTGTCAACTGTACAAATGCTAATGCCATTATGCCCAATGTAGCCATTGTAATTATTAACAAATCAAAACCCACATCCACAATATTTCTTAGCCAATTTGAATTGAATTTTTTGACGTAAAATTCTACCTCATGCGAGAGGTAAATACAATTTTCGCAAAGGTGGAAAAAACTTTGAGAATACCAATTTTTTCGTATGCGAAAATTTCAGGCGAATTTCCTCGTATACGAGTTGCGTTGCGTTATGCGGAATTTGAGAATTGGGGTTCTGACCCTGAGCTCATAGAGTTCGCTCTGATCGTTCTCTGAACGAAATTCACACAAATTCTGAGTTCTGATGTGTTTAAGCTAAAAAAGAAACACGAACTTTTTTTTGACAGTTCAGGCTCTGCTATGACTATGAGCTAAAAAAGTAAAACGCCTAATATGTCGCAGTCGAAGAAGGTTTCTGTAAAGCAACTTCTCGATTCTACTCATAATAGTCAATCTTTGCACTTGTCATTGTATAAAAGCACATTGTTCTCTGAAAAGTAATTTTGCTGAATTCGTTTCTTTCTTTTTAATATTGAACTCCAAAGAGGTTAGAGTAGCTTGAAAGTAATTTCCTAAATAAAATTAAAAGATTTGATGTATACTTACTCGTTTTCTTAAATTCTTGATTAGAGTAATTACACTCAGCATTTAGAGGAGATAGACCATACAAACTGCAAAGGGCTATACTCTTGGACCCTTTTCAAGGGAAAGCGTTAAGGTTGGTTCCATAGGGATCGCGACCTAACCTAAAGAGACTCGAAAACAACCTATCATCGGTGGATTGATCTTGTTTTGATCTCTGTGCAAATTATGTGCCTGTTTGTAAAATATCAACTGCTGCCGCATAAAGATTTCCTCAGAAAAGCACGTATTATTTCTATCGATAAAAGTGAATGCAATAAAGTGTAGGTATTTTATGTTCTGATGTTACGATGACACTTCTTTGACCTTCCTGATAGCTTTCTCCTCCAAACCAACGTTGTATTTTGAAATGTCGTCTAGTCTGAGTCGTTCCCTGATTCATCTGTTTTACATATTTGAGATAAACTTTGACCAGAATCAGTCAGTATACTGTATTTCTATTACATACCTACAAGGAGATAGTGATTGGCAACAATCTGCATCTTTCTTTTGAGATTATCACTCATTTGATGATTCACATTGTGTTACAACGAAAAGGGGTGTCATTTAAATTAACCTACTGAATGCATAACATTATTTTCATCGGAACAAATATTTATTATGACAGAAACGTTGTTTCAAACATTTTTATTTTATTTTTATTTATTTTTCTACCTACCCATAGGTTTTTTTCTTGAGTCAGCTAGCAATATCCAACAGATGGTCGCACATGGCGTGCTAGGACCAACTACGCGTGACCTTGCCACTTCCAATGAATACCTACGCATTTTTGCAAAAAGGGAGCTCCCGAGTATTCGACTTCCAGTTATAATTCCTTGAAACTTTAAATAGAATTTTCATAATCTCACGCTTTTTTCATAGAGATTTACCCGATTTACCGTCTACCGTTTACACTCTACGTCTACATATATAGCAACGTTGACGTAAGCGATCAATTGAACAAACTATTCCGCTGTCTGTTTATTTACATTGATAATGTAAACAAAGCATAAATATCATAGGCCGCAGTCATACTAAATAACGTACAGAATATTATCGGATTTAGTAACGCATCAGTACACGACGAGTGTGTGCGTTCATTTGAGAACCAGACCCGACTTCTATATACAAAGGTATTTTGGAAATTAATTTATTTTTGATTGATGAAATCAATTTAGAAATAGATTTTCTAGCAGCCCATATACAACTCGCAACGATTATTTTATTACAATCACTTGCTTCTTACTATGTATATATATATAAGGCTTTTCAGACCAAATTGGCATCACTGTCGTAATGGGCTTTACTCAGTTTTATTATTCACATTATTATTTAATGAAGCCTCATAGTGGAGAGTTCGGTATTGGAAAATGTTATTTTGAGTTTGGGCTATTTTAATTGACCCTTAAAAATTATTAGGAACATTAGTTTCAGTTGAGGTATCAGTTAAGCTTTCAGTTAAACTGATGTCTAAATGCAAAAATTGAACCGTCTAACTGAATCTGAAACTGAGACTGAAACTGATGGAATTCCCATAAGTTTTCAGTTCAGTTGTCAGTTTAAGTAGAAATAATCTTTAACCCTCGGCTAATCACGAGTAAATTGAAAGCTCAACTGAATACTGGACTGATGTCTAAATGCACTGTAGAGCATCAGTTTAACTGAAAGCTTAACTGATAGCTCAACTGAAACTGAAACTGAAATGACCGTCTAAATGGGGCTTACGCGTTCGCATAGCAAAAATTAGTCTAGCATATGAACGCCAGTACACAATAATGCTACTACCTATGACCCCCGTTGAAAACGACGCACGGTCTAAATATAAATACGAAAATAAGTGAATTTTATATTGCTTGTGCAAATATTTTGTAAAAAAAACCCTATACTGCAGGTAAATGGTTGAAAAAGCTGAAAAAAAAAAGATTTGGTTCAGTGGTTCTGACAGCTAACTGACGCGAAGTTTTTACATTAGTGTCTATTGATAACGTGATCCAGTTTCCCAGTTGCCGTTCACGGAGCAACTGGAAAAAAACTAAACCGGTTGACAACTCGGGTTACAGACCAGTTACGGACTCAGCGGCGACTTGACTCCACGCACGAGAAAACTGATCAGGATCACCAATCAAAATCTCTAGTTTCTTCAGTGTCGTCATTGTCATGGATACCGGCCGTGAAATGTCTTCAGGTGATCTCAGAGGCTATTTGGCCAACTATTTTCTAACCCCCACAAGTGTCTCTGCCCTAGCAGTGGAAATACATGACACACTAAATTGGAACTATTCACATAATTTTGTAATTTTGAAAATCATATTACGAATAAAAAATTTGGAAAATGGAATTTGTTAATATTGTTCACGCCAACAATTTGTTAACAATTTTGTTCAATGAAAAAAATGCCTGTCAATTTTACGAGACATTTCCGACTTTTATCAACGCCTTTTCTGTTTAATTTTTCTTCAAATAGCCGGGGAGGTGACAAATGTACCTACAAAATATAGGATGTTTTTCAACCTCATCCACCAGCAACAAGTTGATCAGCTGTTCGCACTCATCTTCGCCGAACTAGAAAGTGAAATCAATAGGAAACCCGACATGCAAATAAACACAGGTTATGAGTATGTGTATGACTCAAAACAAACTAATTGCCAACTCGCATCGCTGATCAGTTTTTTTCCAGTTGCTCCGTGTGTCTTGGGCCTAACTGTCTGTAGTATCTCGAAATACTATATAAATTGTTTGAAGTTTAGTTTATGCTAACTTTGTATAAAATGTCAGTTTTAATAAAATAAAACTTTACTTATACGAAACTATAGAACTGGACGGATGTCGTTTGTTCAAGATATAACACTGTCAAATCTAGGTATTCACATTCAAATGCGCCAAACCAGATGATTTGTCTTTGGGCCTTACTAATGATAATTTTTAACCTTAGTACGCTGCTTGAGCTAAATTATATCTCCCATACAAAATGCACTCCAAAATTAAGCTAAGCTAAATTCAAGCAAATCCCTTTAGTCGACCGGTAATCTGATGCTTCAGCTAAAAAAATCAAATTATCATTCTAGATTGTATACTTCATATATCCGTCAAAATTTAGCGCACCCATTATTGTTTCAGCTGATTTTCTCAAGCTAAATTTTCACAGATGAGTAAATAAGGATGAGTTTTTTCAATGAATACCTGGACGAGGAATCCCTTGAAAGTAAAATAATTTGAGATCAAAGAATAGCAGACAAGGAAAATAGAAAAGCGCATCGATGATTTTTTAAAGAGTCATTTTCACCGAACAGTTGTTCTCTGTGACACTTATATCCATGTCAAAATTTAGCGGTCTCAATATGATAGTTTGATAAAAGTTTTTTTTTTTAATATGCAATATGCGGGACCAAAATTGCGATAAAAATTAATGTATTTGTAGATATGAGAATGCCGCATTTGTTAAGGTTTTTTCTACTGCGCCACCTCTCGCGAACGTCTGACAAACATCCGAAAGTATGACACTGTCCTGAAAAAGCTTCTCAATTCAGCCGTTCGGTGTCGGCATAAAATTGTAGGTCCCTTCCATTCGTCCCACAAATAGAAACTCACACAAACGAATGGTTGCGAGAAGCTAGGCCTAGGGTGTCTACCCTATTTTACGGAATGAGTACCCTGATGAATTGCTCAGGATACTAATTCCGTAAAATGTGTGTTTCTTTTTCGTTTAGGCCCCTATTGTGAGTGTCGATTGTTAATCGTTGATCGACAACTGTCGATCGTTGGAGAACTGTGATTGTCGATTGTGATAGATATTTGTCGATTTGACAGTCGCTTGTAGTCGATTACGAGTGTCTGATCGATGCTTTCTCTTGGAAGTAAAAAAACGCTAAAATCAATCGACGCAATCGACAATTGTCGTGACGATCGCTGATTGACAATCACAATAAGGGCCTTAGAGAATGATCAGAGCGAGCTCTATGAGCTCAGAATAAATTTACTGAGCAGGCTGAGCAAAAGCTACGACGCACTTACAGTCGCATTTGACTGAAAAACAACAGGATAATCAAAATAGTTAAAATAGACGAGCTTTGTTGTTCTGGCACAGAAGCTAAACCAATTAATAAATAATAGTTAATAAATAACCACATGACAGCTATGTGCTCATAAGTGTTTTTCATAAACAAATAAGAGCACGCTCGGTTCAGAGCATGCTCAAAATGCTTGATCTCTATTATCAGAGCTCAGCTCTGAACTAAAAAATAAAAACGTCTAGTCTCTAAGAGCTGTTGAAATTTTCATAATAGCTTATTTTTCTATCTGTGCTATTTTACTCTGCAACATTTTAACCGCAAAACTAGCCTTTTCAACCGATTCACTTTTAACAACGCACTTTGCTTCTTTGTCAGTTGTTTCAATGAATAAAAACTGAACAAAAATCGCCATATCCGGGAAATCAGGGCGATTTTTATTCAGTTTATTTTTGTTTAATTAAAGAACAATTAAAAGTATTATAAAATCGGCCAGGCTGATGCTTTGATACCTTCCACTGTACAAAAGTCACGCAAAATGTTTGCATTGCGAGTTAGTATCATGTACTACCTACTGTACAAGTGTACTACACGCATGGGTCTATTATTAGTTTTGTATGGGAGTTACCAGAATTACTTGACCGACATAGCCCATTTTCAATACCAACCCGAATAAAGTCTTCTCACAAAATTTCATTCGACTAGGTCTATTCGTTTGGGCACCATCGTGTTTTCCAGAGGTAAGGTAAGGCCATAAATTGAAATTGAAATTGAAATTGAAATTAAAATTTAAATTAAAAAAAAAAAGTCTTGCCTCTGGTGTTTTCAACAGACAGAAAGACTGACAGGGCTAAATCGATTCAGAATTTGATCCTGATTCAGAATATATAGTTTATGGGGTCGCCGGTGACTCCTTCTTGGCGTTACAGATGCAATGATAAAGTGAATAGCTATACCTTCCTTCCGACATTTGAACCGAGTTTTCTCTGAGATAGAATGGCCACACCTTCTTGAAATTCCATGATACAGTCAACACGAATGTTCTGTGGTTTGGTAATCCGTAGGTCATGTCGTTAGTAACACTGCATAATAGAAGAGCGAATGAAGAATCCGTGGGTTATAAAAATTGAGGGTTTTAAAAAGGAAATACGTTCTTTTTATATTTTCTATACATTTTTACATAGTTTGCTGTTCCTTGTTTGCAGTTTTCGTTTGGTTTTTTTTTTTATAAATATAGGTACATAAACAATGCGACTATGCGCCTATGTGTGTAACTTCTGCCGCAATTTGCTGGATCTACCACAATTTCTGAATATATTTTTTTAAATCAATCTATATCTATAAAAATGCTACAGTTCGCATTTCGTTGGCTTCGATGTTCGCCGGCGAGTTCATCTGAGAATCTCAAGCGACACTTCAAATCGTGTGAAATGCTTGGCTTAGATGCGGATGTCAATCTATGATCCGTCGGGTATCCATTGATGGTAAAGAAGAATATGTGAGATATTCGTCACTAGTTTATAACTGCTGAACTCTTTGTGTTATCTTGGGTCAAGGTGCCTACACCAAAGTAAGCCTTTTCTTAAATCCTTAGCAAATTATATTCACATTGGAGATAGGCGCTAACTGTAGAACTATTTTTCTTATACGTATTATACACACGAATCATTTCCCAAAGTATTGAGATTGAACTTCGAACCACCCTGTTTATTCAAAATGAGCAATGCAGACAATCTACACATTTTTTAAATCCTAAATAAAAACACTTGCACAACAAACTCGTCAAGCGTTACATTTGGCGTGTCCCTGCCACTGGTTTTTGGTTTAAAGTCGACGGCAAGATTTAGTGGAACGTATCGAAGCCTTTGAGCAAGGTATGAGTGTATTTTGAACTTAGATACATAATGCAAATGAATATTTATACAATTTATAAGAAAATGTTAAAAGTAATATTTGGGTAGGACATCATTTCGTGCGCCTTTACCATTACGCGATACTAATAAAATAATTTTGAGTGTCCTGGCATTCACAATGGTGAATATTTTCATTTAAAATTATCTATTGTGGCCGTCAAAATATTTAAGTTGATGATCAAAACTGATTATTCGTAAGGTCCATTGTCAATAGATAATATTTACCATCAGATAATAAATAAAAGAAAATATAAAATAGGGCACCATTTGCTGTAAAGGCCTAGGGCCCAACAATGTCAATTTATTGCTTTCAATCGTCAATTGACAGATAATAGAGTGTCATACTTTTGTTGTCCACACTGTTTAAACTTTGTTGCACTCAACTGACAGTTCTTCTACTGAAAAGAAGAGAAAGAAGAGAAATTTGCTTCTGGATTTGAATTCAGAATCGCGGAGAGTTCTTTCGGACGGTTTTGGACGACCAACCGAAAACGACATCAGTTTCAGTTGTCAGTTCTAATGTCAAACAAAGTCACAGTTTTTCATTTGAGAAACCAATTTTGACTGAGTTCTGTGAGAGCGTTTAGATCATCGGATTTTTAATGTTTGCCATGTCATAAAAGAAGTTATTATTTCGTAAATTATCGTGTAAATTGGGCTCTATAGGTTTTAAGACCTCCTACTGCAATAGAGAACTTTCTGATCTGCATACAATTGCAAAAGAAATGTCAAATTAAAGTACGCAAAATGAGAACTCTCTGCGATTGTCAATAATTATGTATTTTAAAATGGATTTCCTCCCATAAAGAAAAAATATTTAAAATAGAGTCTATCCGCGTTTGGCTGTACGGAAGATTGCGAAAACGTGATACCGCCGCCACCACCATTTCCATTTCTCACAACTAATTCCACATTTTGCTTTATGGTTTAGTAAGCAAATTTTTTTTCCAAATGTAAGCACACATATTCACATGATGTCAAAAACCTTTTGGAATCGCCTGAAGGACGTTACGAGAACTCCGAACGCCAAAGAATTCACAATGGATAAACAAAGTTATCGGCTAGTGAATGAGTGATTCGTATTCAGAATACGTCAGACGTTATGTGTGTGGCTTCGCAAACGACAGCTTTGAAATTTGGCAACAATGAGTTTTAAATAATTAAAGCACGTACAACGGTGATGCTCTACGAATGCTTAGCGAAAACAAATCGAGACTTGGCAAAAAGTGGGTGGTGGTGATGGTAGGAGCAGCAGCGCGGCAGTGCTCTTAGCCAGAACGAGTGGTGGTGACCAAAATCGAGTTTGACAACTCTACACGCAACGCACATCACACGGTAAACAAGTACACAACCTGCCCGAGCCCGATACACAACATGTCATTCGTGCGGAATCGTCATGTGAGGCGAATGCAAAGGCGGCTTTTTTTACGTGATGTTGTGTCTTTTTGCCGCTTCTCCTCTTCTGCTACTAGTTCTCCCTGGGAATCTTTAGACTATCCACTATCGTTTCGTTACCCCCATGGACTTAACACTAAAGTAATTACTGACTATGTGGTTGGCTCGTTGCGGACGGCGCGGCGTCGGGGCGCGCGGGACCAAGGAAAGACGTGTGTGCCTTAGCGTGACTGTGAGCGGAGGTCTTCTTGTACGTGCTGCAGGCGATGGTAAGTTTATATGCTCGTACAGCAGTTCGAAATTCTAATATGTCCATACGGGGTTATGGACGTGGAAGTCATATGAAGAGTATGTGCGCATATATGCGTCAAACAGTTCATTATAATAACAAATTGCACATTGTTTCCCTTGTTTAGGTATATAGGGAGATACTATCCCTTCGGCGATTGGTTAAGTTAAAGTGTGAAATAAACGGACTGCCAACGAAATTCCCATCTGATCTTTTAATCGGACGGGGACGACACGTTATGAATTCTTTCCCCTATAGCCCAATATTGTATTCGATTACACATTTCCGCGCATAATGCCAATAGCGATTGGTAGTGCTTCATGGTAGTGACTAACCATAGCCAAACGTCTTCAGTGTCCTCCGTACAGCATGACAATGCTTCTTTGCCACTGCCACTTATTGTCTGCCACTTGCAGAGAATGTTCGTGTACTTCATACTAAATACTAAGCAAAAGACATTGTTCGTGACAATTCAATATAATTAATTCTGTTTCAGTATTCGATTGGGACTATCGGACGTGCTGTGTAAATTTTTGTGTTTTTCTTTTTTTTTTTTAAATTGTTTTTGAAACCCGGTTGCACGATACGGTAGGTAGGTGGTACACGGTGTTGTATTGCGTTTAAATAAATTGTATATAATTTGTCCATATAAGTACGGAATAGATATTAACTCATTTTAAGTTTGTAATATTAAAATCCGTTAATTGTTAGTCGGTATCTGATTTTATTGGTAGTTGTCGTTAGTAGGTACCAGTTAAGTTATCGATTTCACTTCTAATTTCGCTGTGTTTTTGACATATCAAATCTAAAGTTGTCATTTTTTGACAGCTGTCAAGTTAAGAGCATAAAATGGGGAAAATGCAATATTTATTGAAACTTTAAAAATTCCTACTTTCGTAAAGAACTTAAGTAACCAAACGTTTTCGAAAACGCCCAAAAATAAGTCAAACGATTTCTGACAGATAGATACATAGTAGGTTCATTCGCGTACGCGGTTTAAACCGAACGCAATCGATAGCAATCGATCGCAACCGCACAAAGTCTAAACACGTTCTCATCAAAAATGACAGGAAAAGAGAAAATGGGTACATTTTCCGCTCTCTGAGAGAATTACGCTCAAATTTTCGAAATTGACAGATTTCTACTGCCTTGCTCGGAAAAGTACGCGAATAGACCTAGTGTAATGTATTGGATTTTAATTCACTATACCAACAATTTTGGTATAAATTTAAGCTTATGTAGGAAATAAAATAATTTAACCGAATCCTTTCAAAACTAAGTGGGCAAAACTAAAGCTCATTTTTTTAAATCATAAAAAAAACACATATTTATTGGTACATATACGAATAAATCTTATTCTGAACTATTGTAGGTGCAGTACACTGTCACGTAGAGCCCAAGCGATTTTGCAATAATATTCTGGGGATTTTACTCTAATGTCGATTTCCATTGGGCTTTTACAGTTTTGCTCTCAGATCTCAAAATTAAATGAGATCACTTTTTGTTTTCCATTTTTGTTGGTGTATTATTTGACAGTCGACTATTTTTTATTTGCAATTTGTATTTACAAATGCCACTTGTTTTGGCATTAGCGAAAAGGCTGTTGCTATTCGCACTTTGTTCGGGACACGACTACGTAACGAAATGTCAAAGTTTATATTGTGTCAAGTTGGGGTATGTGGCTCGCTACGCTCGCGGCAAGGACTCTAAACTCCAGTAATCATTTTCGGACATTATGCCGTACGTTTTGGATCCAACTTTTTTATTTATAAAGAGTTTTTAATGAAAATAGGATTACGTTACGTTTATTACGTAGTCGTGTCCCGAAAATCGGTAAACGTCAGTTCAGTACAAAATCTGTCAAAATGAACGTGCGAATAGCCACTTCGTAGCGAAAATATGTGTAAATTTCGCTCTCGAATCGAGATTCGCAAAAATGTTCTGAATATAAAAAAAGAGAATTTCTTCCGCTCAATGGAAAACGAATTTGACAGATAGCTAGCCCAATGGAAATTGACTTTTATTAAGCTTTATAAGTTTATTTCAGCAGCGTGTATAAGAGCGTTTCGTATTCGTATGATCAATTCGCTGATCTACAATTTTCCATCGACTTTCTTTTGGCTTTATATTAGGAGATTGTACTGGCCATTTCATAACTGTATAATTTGGTTAATTTGTTCCAATTTGTTAATTATGGTTCTCTTACAAGTTTTGCGGTATTTTTAGGGTCGTTGTCATGTTGCGATAGAACGGCATATTGAGGAAGAATGATGCTTTGAAGGATCTATGATAAATCCACTTAACCTTTAATGTTCGTTCTTTATTTTGCCCTTTTGAAACGGGGATTAAATCGCTTCCCTTTAAATTAAGTTTAGACTCATCAGAGAAAAGCACTATCACAATTTTCCCACAGTCCTGATTAAATGTTCATTTCAGATTGGAATCCTATGAGTGGATTCTTTTTAGCAATTAATGACTTTTCTAAACTGGAACAAACAATGTTTTGTTTTGTTTTGTTTTAGATGGCGCTACAGTTCGGGGTGGACCTGGGCCTCAACCAACACGCCTCTCCAGTTAGCCCGATCTTTGACTAACCGCCTCCAGTTGCGCACTCAAAGTTGGTTGAGGTCGACTTCCACTTGTGGGCGCCACCTAAGGCGAGATCTTCCTCTACTGCGTTGTCCCTCCGGGTTAGAATCGAAGACTCTTCGGGCCGGAACGTTGGTTTCCATTCGCTCTACATGTCGTAGCCATCTTAGTCGACTGATACGTACTTTTCTGACCAGGTCGATATCGCTCTACAGCCCGTTCGCTGTTAAATTTGCTCCTTCAAAGTCCGTCAACGCAAGCGGGACCGAAAATCACTCGAAGAATTTTGCGTTCGAAGCGACCAAGGAGATCATTCATGGTTCTGTATAGCTCGTTTCTATAAATTCTGCCGTATGCGGCCTTAAAATCGATAAACAGGTGGTGAGTACCGATTTGGACTTCTTGGGTTTTCTCCAGGATCTGCCGTAGTGTGAATATTTGGTCGGTTGTGGACTTGCCGGGGCTAAAACCGCACTGATAGAGTCCAGTTCGTTGACAAATGGTTTCAGGCGTTCACACAGTACGGCAGACAGGATCTTGTAAGCGATGTTGAGGAGACCGATGCCTCTATAGTTGGCGCATTTAGAGGGTCTCCTTTCTTATGGATCGGACAAACAACGCTGAGAGTTGATGTATGCTCTATACCAAAGTCATCTCCCGCTGCCTTTTTAAGGCCGATAAACCGTCCATTCCTGCAACTTTGTTGGACTTCAGCTTAAATATTGATATCCTTACCTCATTTTGGTCAGGTGGACTTGGCTTTCAGCGCCCAGGTTGAATGGCTCACTCTGCCTTACAGCGGAATTTGTGTCGTCTTCGCCGTTTAACAGTCTGCATAAATGGTTTTTTCACGTCCTCAGGTTTCCTTGTTCGTCTCTACAGGCCTCTGTTCGGGTCTTTTTTCCGTGACAAATTCTTTTTAGCTTTTGGTAAAACTTCCGAACATTGTTCCTGGACCTGGAGTAGCACCTCTCTATTTCCTCGATCGTGCGCTTTTCATGCTCTTTTTTTTCCCCCGGGGAAGCCGGTCGGTGTTCTTCCCTCCTTTTTTGCTCGTAGAGCTCACGATCTGCTCTCGTCTGCTTTGTAGGCGAGTTGCTTTGCTGCATGTTGGGTGAAACCTAGGACATCAGTTGCGCGGCGTTTCTGACGGCTTCTTTGCATCGATGCCACTGGTCTTCAGCACTTGATGCTGTGTGACTGCAATTAATTACCATTAAGATAGCTCCAGCCAGATACACAATTTTCTGCATTTCTGCCTTTATATCAAATAAATCATATATCGACTTCAATGTTCTCAAACCACTTTTACAGCATAGCATAAATGTGTAGGGTAGGGGTAGGTACGTATATATAACATATCTATTTATTTTATTTTTTAAATAAATTGGTTAGGTTAGGTAACCATCATTTATCCGTCATAACTTTTCCCTTTAAAATCAACACACGTACAAAAGATATCAAATAAAACCACATGTTTGCACTTTACTGAGGGAAAAATTGCCTGTCACACAATTTTGCAATGGGCTTAAAAGTTAAAACATTCCAAGAGAAAAAACCATAAAAAAATGTGTCTAAATAAAAAAAAATGCACCTCCCCGATTTTACTATTGCATCCCCAAGCAAAGCATAGCAAAGTTGATTGCTGAATACATATACCTAAAACATTGAAAAGGAAAAAAGCTCTGACACAACCGGAACAGACATTTTCAAGCTGCGATTTCATAACCGAGCCTCCATTGATATGGACAATGCCATATACCAATACATATTTATATATTATGTACTGTACAATAATACGTACAAAAAAAAACACAGTCCTTTGAAGTACGCTGAACCGTGAAGCAAAGGAGGCTGACGTAATACGTATCCCAAACGAATACCCATCCAATGTCTACAGCTTTCTATTTTTCCTCAAGCTTTGTCGATGTGTTTGGGTTTGGGCTGGGTAAGACGAGAAATCGATAACCTTACTACCAACGCAATAGTTGGCTGCCATCAATGGATTTGTCTGCTATACACTGATTCCAAGTCAAAGCTTTATAAAAATGCTAGGGCTCGCATTTATGTGTGCATAATCTGCTTATACACACAACACACACATTGAGACGGCGTACAAAGTTCATAATATTGATTTAATTTAGCCAGACTAGGAAAATGGTTCAAAAGCTAAAAGCTCGACTATGGCAGCGTTGTCTTGTCCCAGACCATGGCCAACTTTTCCGCGCAATTTCATTGATTTTTTTCGCTTTTCATCCAGGCCAGCCCGACGCTACGCATACAGTCAAAGTTGCAAGCAAAGCAAACGATAGGATAATGACAGTACACCAATACCAGTGTGTTTCTCACACTTCGTGAATTGTCAAAGCTTTTCCCTTTTCCACGATTTGCTTTGCACCCTTTGCTGCATATCCTGGCCAGGGTGTGTTCCCTCTATACGTAGATTATAATCGATAACCCCCTGCCTCATACTCTACCCAGCTATCACTCATACAACTGCAAGTGCAAAAGGACTTTCGTGTTGGATGGAGTTGCAAAGTATGGCGGATGGTTCTAGATTGGTATGGCACAGATATTGTGCGAGGCACGGATACGTGTATGTTGAACTTGCCGTCGTTTCGTTGCATGGGGCTTTTCTATTTTTTTTTATTAATTTCGCGCTGGCCTGACAACTGTTTATGCGCGTTTTCTATATCCCTGTTTAGGCCGTGTCGTGTGTGTCCTTCACCCTGAAGACAAGAACTCTGCGACGTAATATCTGCCGTCCTGCCTACTGCCCACAGCCGCAATATTTGTAGATACATTATGTAGTAATTTTGTTTATGTTTGCCAAAGTAATAGATATGTACATATAATGAATAAGCCGTTTGTATGTGGATTCAGTTAAGCTCCTTTCCGCACTTGGATATGGAACAGGACAAATTACTAGGCAATGACAGCTCTTAAAGGGGATGATTGAAAATATGTACATAGTTGCTAGTGCAGCCGCGCCGATTGCTTCATTCCTAATTATCAAGAAGACAGCTTGGTAGGTAAGGTAGTGCGACTATGACTATTAAATTTGTAAGGTTAAAGCTAAGTACCAACGAAGCTCAAGCGAAACTACATTTGAGCTGCTCTTCAATTTTTCTCTCCAAACAAGCTAAAGCCCAGCTAAGTTTTGACATGGTTGTGGTTACAAATGTCATAGTTTTAGCTGTTTGTTGAAAATACCTACTTCCTTCAAAAATGCATCGACACGAGTTTGTTTTTCGTAGCGCTTTCTTTTTTCTTTGTTTGCTATTCCTTGATCTCAATTTTTTTATTTTCAAGAGCTTCTTTGCCGAGGTGGGTAGATAGGTATTCACTGAAAAAACTCATTCTTAGGTATTTGCTTTGCCGCATTGCAAAAACACTATAGAAAAAAACGGAGTGTCTATTCGGACATTCATTTTGACAGATTTTGTACTGGACTGACGTTAACGATGTTCGGGACAGGACAACGTAATCAACGTAACTAACATAATCATATTTTCATTAAAAACTCTTTATAAAGATAAAAGTTGGATCCTAAACGTACGGCATAATGTCCGGAAATGATTATACTGGAGTTTGTTTAGTGGCTTTGCTGCGAGCGTAGCGAGCCACATACCCCAACTTGACGCAATATAAACTTTGACATTTCGCTATGTAGCCGTGTCCCGACAACGTCCGAATAGCAACATACACGAACTGTCAAAATTAGCTTGAGCGAAAATATGCCGAACGATTAATGGGCCCGTTTGAGAGATAGGTACATGCAGTCTAACAAGTAAATAAAATGGAAGTCAAAATGGGAAAGAATTGAATGGAGTCGGTGTTGTGATTCAGGCATAAACGCATACAAGCACATTTTTGAAAATTGTTCTGTAGTGTAGAGTCTTCTTACATACCTACGACCGACGACCGACGACGGTAAAAACGCAAAACCCGGTACCCCAACCAGAAACAAAACGTCAAAACGATTTACCTCAAGCATCTATCCTCTGCTAACGCCAAGGATTTTGAAGCTATTTCCGGTCCAACAATTATTATAAAAATCTATCTGCTGTGTTGAAATTATTAAATGGAACCAGTTACGTTAAACTTACTTTTGACGTCTGCTATCTAACTAACAAGAGTGGCAATTTTTTTATTAATATAGCACATGAAAAGACCAGCTTGTTCCATTATGGTCACTACAAACGATTTAAATGCAATCATTCTTAGGTTAGATTACTCCCATAGAACACTATTACAGTTCTTCCTTTAAATTCTAACTTGCATGGAAATGTCACAAATGTGTTTTTTGGAGCGGTTGACGGAACGCGCCCATCGTCGCATTTCGAATAGTTGAATCAACGCTTCGCTTTTGACGCGCGTTACTTAGAACTGTTTAACGTAATGTAGCGTGGCATGTAGGTATGTACTTCGTATTTGTACAATTAAGAAAATGTTGAACGGCGAAGATGACACAAATTCCGCTGTCAGGCAGAATGAGTCATTCAACCTGGTCAATGAAAGCCAAGACATCCGTCCACCTGAATATCCAAGCTGAAGTCCAACAAGGCTGCTGGATCGGACGGTTTAGCTGCCGAGCTTTTCAAGGCAGCGGGAGATAGCTTGGTAAGGAGCATACACCAACTCGTGTCCAAGATTTGGTCAGATTCACATTTGTCATTTGACATTTTGTCAACGAACTGTTTGGACTCTATCAGTGCGGTTTTAGGCCCGGTAAGTCCACAATCGATAAAAAATTCACACTACGGCAGATCCTGGAGAAAACCCAAAAAGTCTAAATCTATACTCATCACCTATTTATCGATTTTAAAGCCGCATATGACAGCATTTATAGAGACGAGCTATACAGAGCCATGTCTAGCTTTGGCATCCCTGCCAAACTTGTCAGATTGTGCAGAATGACGATGGAGAACCCTCGCTGCTCCGTAAAGGTTGGAAACAATCTCTTGACCTTTGATGTCAAAAAAGAATTTAGACAAGGTGATGCGCTGTCATGTGACTTTTTCAACATCATTCTTGAGAAAATTGTGCGAAACTCGCAAGCCAACACCAGGGGCACAATTTTCCAAAAGTCTGTGCACCTATTTGCATACGCTGACGACATCGACATCATTGGCAGAACATAGCGAGCTGTCACTGGTGCCTTTGCAAGTACCAGTACAAAATCAGCAAACATTGGTTTAGTGATGAATGAGGGAAAAACAAAATAAATGCTGTCAACAAGAAGGGACAGACAACATCGACGAAGCGGACAAAACGTCACGATAGACAGCTATAACTTTGAGGTAGTTCGGGACTTTGTCTACCTCGGATCCGTTGTTAACTCTGAAAATGACATCACTTCAGAAATCAAGCGAAGAATTACACTTGCCAGCAGCTGTTACTCTGGAATAAAGAAGGCAATTGATTAGTAAGGCCTTGTCGAGAAACACCAAGGAGTGGCTCAGACGTTATCAAAGGCGGATGAAGATCTCCTTGGTCGCGTCGAACGCAAAATTCTTCGAGTGATTTTCGGTCCCGTTGCGTTGTACAGCGACATTGAATCGACCTGCTCAGAAAAGGACACCAACGTTCCGGTCCATGGAGTCTTCGATTCCAACCCGGAGGGACAGCGCAGTAGAGGAAAACCTCGCCTTAGGTGGCGCGCACAAGTGAAAGGGGACCTCACCTCAACCAACATGGAGTGCGCAACTGGAGGAAGTTAGCCAAAGATCGTGCTAACTGCAGAGGCGTGTTGGTTGAGGCTCAAATCCACCCTGGACTGTAGCGCCATCTAAGTAAGTAAGTAACAAAATATGTTTGTTCCGTTACTTTTAAATCTTACTAATTTTTACTCAACAAATTTCTTTGAGTAAGATTTGATACAACTGCGAGGTCAGTCGCTTGGAAATTGACAGATGCTTTGAAATTTATTGTCCTATTTAAATTGCACGTGCAACAACTACTTGCATTTGTGTTTTAATTTCTTGCGATGTGAGAAAACAAATTGGTACAAAAGTCGGGAAAATAAAGTTTTGTATTCAGAAATGCTTGTCTTGTAGGTTAGTCATTTCATTACAAACTCTTCCGCATTCTGGACTGTCATTTTTCATTGATTACTGCAAAAGCGTTCCCTAACTTTATTGTAAGTTTTTCTCTTTGGGGGAGAATTCATCCCCACCTATGCAATTTTGACAGTCTTCCATTTTTACTACAAAAGTAAAGGAACGGAAGCGGACCTAGTTTAACGTCATTCGCGAGAACATCTCGTGCACAACTGATGGGGCTTTCAATTCAAATAGCGCACTTTTACTTACAGATCAATTTCGTTTTATATATTTGATGTGGCATGAAAAATCGAGGAAATGAAAAACTAACTTACATTCGTGTTACAATATGTGACAACCAAGCAAATAAATCTTTTATCACGCATTTTTTTGAGTGATTAAATGATCGATGGAGAACTTTTGAAGCGGCGGCGGCGAGCTGAAAACTCTGCTTATCTAATCAGCTGTCTTTAACCGACCTTTCTTATCTAAAACGACGCTGTGTGACATATACGAGTGGTATACGGTATATACACCTCCTCTAGTGTCTCCCCTTTCTCGCGCAACTTTTTGTTATCACTGCTTTGCTCTATTTACTCTCCATCTGGTGTTATCTGCATTTGGTTGAGTGTGCTTACTCAAGTCTATTCTATCTTATCAAAACAAGCTTATCACAATTTAAAAAAAAAAACATACACCTACCTATATATGAACATACGAGATATCGTATGCCTATTTATTTATATTTTATCGATAGGGCGCAATGGTGGTGGAGCGATATAATTGCGAAGTAAACATTTGCCTAATCTTAACACACCGAGGCAGGAAGTTATTCTACAGTGATAAGATTATTGTAACACACAGTGGGGAGTTATTTCGAAGAGCTGTCAAAATTCCTATATGAAAGTGGGTTCTCTGGTGGAGCAAACTCCCAAGCAGAGGAGCCACTTTTAGAAAATTTATATGAAAACACTGAATGCGAATATAGCCATGTTTTTTTTATTCACTAAAGCTGGCATCCGCTGAAATCAAACCTCTTAACTTATACGTCAAAGTTGTCTTACGCCATTTGACGTTTTTATATATATTATTTGAGCAAATGAGTTTAACACTAGTTATTTTATTAATGAATGATAATAATAATTCCAATTCAACTTGACATAAAAATGTCGCTTTTTGACATTTTGAACATTGTTCTTTTTTTTTATCTTGCCCCACTGTGGATCTACAATCTACATATACACTTTTCGACGACGACGTTTAAGTGTCCTTCTAAAGTGATTCTAATTTTAAGCAAATGGGGCCAGATAAAGAGTTCAAAACAGAAATCACCGAACGAGCGATAAGCAATTGTGCTTTCTAATTAATCATAGCTGATAGCTGGACAATGCAAACGCCAAAGATGTGTACTAAAGTTGTTGATAATGAGTACCCAGAAATAATAATTTTAAAAACTTTATCACAAATGACGTAAGAATTTGTATTATGTGGAAATGTGGTGCCTGGCGATAGCAGAGATGTAAATTTTGCGCGTTTGGGTCTGCCTCTTATCTGTGGATTGGATGACCGCCACCGCACAATGCATGCAATATTATTTTATTATTCACACAAGAAATCGTCATGCGAAAAATTAGACAGAGAGAAAGAATCTTGATTACTTGATATGGCTCAATGTTCTTTATGGATTTAATTTGCATTCTTATATTGAAAAAAATGGGTAAATTGTAAAATGTAGGTAGTGCGTCCTACCTTCCTTCCCTGGATTTTTCCATATCTGGACTTTTGTATTCTAGTATTGTTAACTTGTTTGTTTTCGCTGTCTTAAGTAAAGTTGTGACGAATAAATTTCTATTCAAACCAACGCGAAGATGCGGCAGCGGAAGCGAATTTCGCGCGAGAAACGTGTGTCACATACCGCTATTGCCATGTATTTATTTCCCGCTGCCGCGTCAGTTTGAGCAGACCTTCATTTTAAAATCCTGTTCAAAATCATCAATTTCATCAAAATTTTGTAGTTTTTCATAGAAAAGATAGATCACGAGAGAGTAAGATATTTCCCATACCTGCGAATTTTAGTGCACCAAATTGCAACTGTCCCTTTCAGAGGAGTTGCGGCAAAAGTCGGACAGATATCCCGGCTTAAAAATAACCCGTTAAAAAAAAACTCCAATATAAACTGATGCGATTTTCCATTAGGTCCGTTCGACGTGGTTGTAACTATGCTTTTTAGAAGGGTCACAAATCTTGCTGGTAAAGCAATCCCGGCTAAGGGCTGGTTCACGCGACGGCATAGTACAAATTTAAAAATCATAATGAATAATTTCAAACTTTAAATTTAAACAAAATTTAGATCTAAGGCAGAAAGGAAACTGTCTGGATTGGGAGTCCATAATGTTGGCGAAAGGACTCCTTGGCCACCCTCCCCATCCATGTAGATATTATGGCCGATAGTCTATCGTATCTACCCTAAATTAGACGTGCGCATCTCTTCCGCGACCTACGCCATCTATGGGTTCTTAAAAATCAAATTAAACCTTCATGTTTTCAATTACTAACATTCACATTTTAATTAAAAGAAACATGATTATAAAAAAAATAATAAACTATTTACATCAAATAATAGGACTATATTATTGATTAATGACTATATATAAAAAAAATTAAATTTAAGTAAACAAAAAAAATGTATTTACCTTGAAATTCCAACGACGTCCGTGCGCACGAAAATCTTGGTTTCTTGTTAGGTTTGTAGTCTTATGATGTGCACTAATTCTAAATATATCACTAATCAATATTATATAATATGTAAACAAAAAACAATAATGAAAATAAATAAGTAATTACTAATAAAATTAACAATTTAAAAAAAAATATTCTAAATGAAATTTAACGTTAACAACAACAACAAGATGAAACAAAAATCTTAAAATAATTTCTTTTAGGTTGAAAAAAAATTAATATAATAATAGGTAGTAGGTTTTTTCGGTCAAATCCGATTAATTTGTACAGACACTGTCTTGTTAATTTTTATTCTTTTTTTTAATTTGATTGCTTTCTTCAGACTATCAATTATAGATTTTTTTTTTTTTTCTGACTTTGCAGCAATCTGCAGATCAAAACGTCGAAGTTCAATATGCAAAGACTTCCAATTATGAAGTGTTGTCCTTATTTTATGAAAGAAATAAAAAAAAATCCTAAATGATTTCGAAAATAAATAAGTAGAGAAAATCTTATATAAACAATAAACTATTTACCTCCCGATATGTTATCCTGGATATGAACAATGGGTATGGACAATTAGGATAGAGGATCCGTTTTCCTTTTCTTTTTTTTATATTTATTTTAAATCAATTTTAATCTTATCAATCTTGTTTCATTGACTTACTAAAGTATTATGACAAATAATTATTTTTTTTTTAAAACAAAGCAAAAACTAACTGAAATAAATTTAACAACAGTACAATTTCCAAAGTGCTTATAAATCTAAATCTAACAACAAAACGGACGGACGGAAAGACCAGAAAGAAGTCAATCGTTACATGGTCACCCTAGGGCGCACTCAGTGCGCTCTAAAAAATGTCAGTGAATTTTCGTAGCTGCCAAAAACCACAAGGAAACTCCAGAAATTTATGTCGTTTTCGATTGGTCATCCAGAACCGTCCGGAAGAACTCTCCGCGATTTTGAATTCAAATTCAGAAGCAAATTTCTCTTCTTTTCAGTAGAAGAACTGTCAATTGAGTACCCATCAAACACTTTCAGAAGCGTTCGGATTGCTTCCGGACGACCAATCGACAACGATATCAGATTTTTCCTGCCCCAATGCAACATGAAATGGGATTACTTTTTTTGCATTTGTATTGGTGTGTTATTTGACAGTCAGCTAATTTTTTGTATTGGAATTTGCGTTTAAAAATGTCTCTTGTTTTGGTATTGGCGAAAGTAATGTGAATCTCGCTCTCGAATCGAGATTTCCAAAAGAGATCTGAATCTTAAAAAAAGTGTTTTTTTTTTCGCCCAATGGAAAACGAATTTGGGGTATGTGGCTCGCGGCAAAGACTCTAAACTCCAGTATAATCATTTTCGGACATTATGCCGTACGTTTAGGACCCAACATCGAACATCGGTAAACGTCAGTTCAGTACAAAATCTGTCAAAGTTAACGTGCGAATAGACACTCCGGAATAATAAAATTGGTTTAAAAGAAATGTTCCACTCGATAAACCGGCATACTCGATAAACACATACATACATATTAGAGGAGCTGGAATAGAACATGAGTTTGACCCGGTGTGCTTTTGTATTCAATAACTTCGTATGTACCTTATTATTGGCGTATTTTTTTGGGAAGTGAGTAGGTATAACAAAACCAAAAGTGAGTATAACAATTTTGCATGTAAAATCAAAAGTGAGTCTAACAAAATGCAAACATCGTTCTTTCCAACGCATCGTTCCCGACACAAATTAGGCCCGAAACACACATGCGATTTCAATCGCGCGTCGTGAATGCGCGCACATACTGCTAGGTTCCACATTTCACTTTCACTCGAAATAAAATCGGAAATTAATTTTTGTGTTCTACATTTCACTGTATTCGATTTCGATTTCAAAATTTTCGGAATTGAGACAAAATGAAATTGTGATTGCGAAAAAATTTTGGAGTTTCCGAATCGCTCGAAATGCAGAACATTGAAAACGATTTCACTCGATTTCTGGAACCTAGCTGATAATTTTGGATTTTATGTGCGCGCATTCATATTGAAATGTGTCTGATTCATTTTTTGCGACTAAACTGACGCGCGATTGAAATCGCATGTGTGTTTCAGGCCTTACTTGTCGTAAAAAAAAGAGGTAAATTTTCCGTTTTATTCGGATTCAGAGATACCTACCTAATTCTACGAATTTCGAAATTCGCAGGTACATACCAGATTTTCCTCTACGAATGGATTTCATGATGTATATGTATATTTTTCGGGATTCGTAGCGTAAAAATTACCTTAGAATACATAGTCAACGAGGTTTTTAAGGTTATGCTGGATTTACATTACCACGCAAGGTAATTTTGCATGACATCACAGAGAATGATCCGTTTTCCACAGTCAAGGTTAAGACCACAAGCATAACAGTTAAATTTAGGCCGCCATAACTTTTTTATGAAGATTTGTGGTCTCACTCTTACAGATCATATCCTTGAATGTAGCAAACGGATCTCTCTCTCTCTCTCTCTCTGAAGTCATGCAAAAATGCGGTGCGTGGTAATGTAAATCCACGATTAACCTCCAGAGAAAGACAAACTAGAAAAATCCAGATAGAGATAGGGGTCCTATACAGGGTGTCCCAGGTAAGTAGTATATTCCTTTAAGGGAAGATTCCTGAAGTTCTGCCGAACATAAAATTGTATGGCAGGGGGGATCTATTTTCATCGTATTTCCCGTTAGATAGAAGATAGATATAGCCCAACAAAGTAGGTGACCTCTAATTTGGAGGTGTTACCAATTAAAACGCTATAAATTCTAAACTATTATAGGCACAAAAATTGTTTTCTACATTTTGAAAAGACAATTTAGTAGCGCATAAAAGTCCTAAGCACTTCGGGTACGTCTGTGCAGCTACAAAACTCCTTTGAACTGAAAACTTTGCAAATTTGTTGTTACAATTTTTTACTTAGGTCCGGTTTGTTCATCTTTGGTTAACTCTAATCAACGGTTATTCCAGCTGATAACCATCGAATCTGTTTGTTCAATCAAATTTTAACCAGAATCCATGATTTGGTTAGTTAACCAGAGAAATCGATAACCAACCGATAAACTGGAAAATTGGAACGATTTGTCGCAAATCTATGGTTTGGTGACCAAAGTAAAAAATAGCTGAATAAACGACTTTTGGTTATCACAGATACCTATATAACAGTGGGTTAAACTAAATCTATGATAACCTAATCGGAGATTTAACCAGCTCTCAACAAACCGGCCCTTAAAATGCCGTTTTCTCAAAATGTTTACTTTATAAATTTTTATCCTTGAGAAATTTCCTAAAAATTATATTAAGCAACTTTTTTTACGTACCTACGACCAACAGAAGTTGTAGTAAAAGCCGTTTTTTGTAAGACAAAAATTGTAATGCACTGCACATTTCCAAAGACGTGATTTTCTTTTTAAGGGTAAAATACACTCACTAAAAATTTAAATGAATATTATGTACATAGGTACATAATGTCTGTACATACTCACTCAACAGGCGTCTATGATATTCTACCTGTTTTATAAACCATAAATTTCAGATTTTCAATTTCCAAATCATCTGCAAATGACAACAAAAATTCCTAATGAACTCGCCTCGCCATGCCCTCTGCCCATGACACACAATCAGTGACTTGTGTTTACATAAAAAAAAAAAAAAACTCGTATGCATATGACTATGTTTGTGGCAGCGGAACTCACCCCTAAATACTTTTCATCAACATACCTATCACCACACGGGCCAAATCCAACCATAATCTAACTAAATGGAATCAATTTGTAAAATGCCCAACTGATTAAACAAAGAATTCTTGAAAATCTATTCGCATCCCACGACGATGCTACGAAAATATTTCTTTTCCTCAGGAGACTGTTCATCTACAGGGCAGTGGCAATAGCAACAGCAAGCACAAGCAATTTAGTCAATTTGCTGCATGCTGTATCTACATCGAGGAGAATCAGGAGAAACATACCGATACCAGTAGCCATCCATAGCACATAAGGCGAACAAACACATACATGCTCATGAGAAATTAGTTCGTGTAAACCGCGAGACAGAGGGGTCTGCGTCTGATTCTGCTGTGTTTTTCTCTCTTTTGCTGAGTTCCCAGCGAGCATATACAGTTTGACTTGTGCTCTGAGACAGCACACAGCAGCAGAACGAGAAATTTGAACGAGCACCATGTGGACGCACCCAGCAATAGAATTGTTGCTTGCAGAAGTTCGGAAAAGAAAAAGTCTCTATGACCAGCAGAACGTTGATTATCTAAACCGAGAAAAACGCAGAGCATGCCTTGAGAGCATTTGTAAAGTATTGCTCGACAAGGAGGAATTGGAAGTGAGCGTAGATGATGTCAAAGCCAAAATTCAAGTCCTTCGCAGTCAGCTGAATAAGGAGCTGCGATATATGGCGCGATCAAAGAAATACAAACCCAAATTGTGGTGTTTCAAGAAAATGGAATTCCTGAAGCCTCACTGCGGCGTAAGAACACATACATCATACCCTACGACTTCGACTGCTGTGCGTATACCTATATTCATTTATACTCATATATACATTTTGACAGATACATTTTATTAAAATATAATTTTACAGAACGCTAATACTACCTCCAATGGCCAACAGAAACTGACCAAGACTCGGACTCCTAAAAACTCAGTCGATCAGATTGAAAGTATGTCGAGAAGCACGTTTGAAGCTGATGTTCCTTCGTCCTCGAACAATTTGACGTCAAAGGTAGGTACACTTCCCTCATTAGTGAAATACTCGGCGAACTCTTCGCGAGTGGCTTCCGCACTCTCATTATACTGGGTCTGGTCAGCGAGAGTGATTACTTCTGGTCCCTCCGAAGGGTCCTCTTCGTTCAGTCCGACTGCATACAGATCTGGGTTATGCTCCATAAGGAAGTTGTGCAAGACACAGCAAGCTCGGATCGCATCGTCGATGTGGTTTTGTAACAGGTTCAAGGGCGTCATGAGAATTTTGAATCGCTCCACGAGTATTCTGAATGTTTGGTCGGCGGCTTGTGAAGACGCTTTAAGGCGGGTATTGAATACTCGCCGACTGCAAGTATCTGTATGGATGAATGGTGTCATTATATGGTCGTCCAGTTCGAATCCATCTTGCGCTATAAAAACATATGGCAGCAGCCGGTTGTTGCCGATGCTCTGCGCTGGTGGAACATTCTCGTGAGTCAGGTAGACGCCTTCTTCCTTTTCAATGTCGACATGCATAAATTTGTTATTGGCGTCAACTAGGGCCAGAACACTGGCCGATCTGGGCGTTTTGAACTTGAAGTGACGCCTCGTTAGTGTTCCCATGCATAGAGGAAACTGCCAGCGACTGTCGAATTCCTCTGCTTTACTCGCCCATTCTCCTTCGCAGGAAGGTAGCTAAAAGGTAATAATGTATTTTTTTCTTTTAGGAAACGGAAACGGAAATTGAATCAGTTAACAACTATCTGGATATAAATCACGACATAACTTGTGATGTAAATCAAGAGTTCTACGACACTATCGCTCTTACGCAGCAGATCGTTCAGAGCCGACTCGCAGCCAAGTTTCACAAAGCCGAAGCGTCCGCTTCTGACGCACAGAAGCATCA
Organism: Cheilosia soror; assembly: GCA_949372485.1. NCBI lineage: Eukaryota > Metazoa > Arthropoda > Insecta > Diptera > Syrphidae > Cheilosia > Cheilosia soror. The sequence continues at coordinate 75,299,262 of OX443561.1, read as the reverse complement.
ATCAAGCTGGGAAGGAGAACTTGTAAAAAGTCAACTTGATCTCATTACTGACGAAACGATTCGAAGTGACACAATGTGGGAGATACAATGCGTCCTCAGAAGAGGCATCGAACAAGATCGAGTTCTTCCGAGGCGTCGTAGACGAAACCGCAAGTCATCGCTAGCCGTCTCGGAAATATCAGCCGATGGCAGTTGCATCAGTTTAGATTCTGCCGAAAGCATGTGCAAGGACGCTCCGGCTTAGGGCCCCAAATGAGAACAAATTCGTGTCGCATAACTAGCTAGTATTTACTATGTATAAGATTTATAAATAAAATTGATGGTTTAGTTACCTTAAGGTATTTGTCTTTTAAGTTATTCCACAGTGCTTTGCATAGTAGCGGTATGTTGACACACAAGAAGGCCCTCGATAATTTAACAGCATTTTCCATGGATATGTATGACTCTCCAGTTGAGAGATATCGCAGGACGACGGCCAACCGCTGCTCCGAAGCCACCGTCATTCGCATGCAGGTGTTTTGGCGATCGATGTCTTTGCGAATCAAGGAGAGTAGCAAATTGAATGTAGTTATATCCATTTTGAGGCTGTCCAAGAATATGCTCATGTAATCGGTTATTTTCGGCTCCACGCAGAACATGTCAAGAGGATCACCGGATTTTAGCCTAAGCAGGGTGCGCCTTCGCTCGTCTTCGAATTTGGACCATTGTCGTTTTCGTTTCCTTCCAGACGGTGTGGGATCTTGTGTAGATTGCTCTGCGGTCTCGTTATTGGTTTCCTGAACTATTGCAGGAGCTTGGTTTTGAGCATCTGCCAATAGTTCAACCGGGGAGTAGTATTCAATTTTGAAATCATTTATTGGGTCACCAGAGCTGGTACACTCATCGAGTTTCTTCTCGGTTGATGTATTCACTGCCTCGTGCCGTACCTCGAAGCAGGGACTTGTACTTTGTACATTTTCTTCTGAAGATGACCTTCTTGAACGGTTGTCTTGTTCGTCGTCAATCAAGCGTGGCCGTATAACACGCTGCGGCGGCTTACGTTTTAGCAGGTGCAAGGCAACAGCTGAAGTTACCAAACTTAATGCCAGTAATTCGTCTTCGCTATCAGACCCCTCCTGTAGCAGAGAAATAGCCGACTTTGCCAATTCCAATGGAGCTAAATGGCTGTTGGCCATTTTTGGTTTGGTTATTAGATGTATTTACACTATGATTCCGTGTGAACGCCGTCTCCTTGCTTAAATAAATGTTCACTAATGAAAACGTACGAGACTTCTCCTAAACTCGATCGTGTTTGTGAATACTAACACATACACCCGAACCGAACCCGATGGCCTCAATCATTTCTCTTTGCTCTGCCATGCTATAATCATCTAAGTATTCATATTCATATATTTTATATACACATATATATACTATTATATGCATTCAGATAGTCAACTCGCATACACAAACCCCTAAACGACATCACAGTTTCACAGTAGTGGTGCCGTCGTCGTCGTTTATTTTGCCATCGCTTCACCATCATTCACCACAAAATGGTTTGAGGAAAAAAAAAAAACGAAATAAAATGAAAACGAACTGCACGTGTGTAAGCGAATTTGCAAAGGAAAACAAGGGGAAAAATAAACACATAGCATAAGTAAAATGCCGAAGAAAAGAATTGACTTGTGTAGGGAACGGAAAGGGAATAAAAACACAGGGCAATCAAGAGCAAACATATGTATGTATATACGGCTACAGCTGTTGTGGGACGCGACGCGGAGCACAGCCAAGACCCAACAACAAGAGCCACAGTCACGCAACAAAAGATGCATGAATGGGTTCGTGTTGTTTAATGTTTCATGTGAAAACTTTGCGTTGTTGCCAAGTTATACCTACACTACACAGGGAATTAACATCTTTAACAGAGCAAGTTTGAACATTATTTTTTTTTGTTTTAAAATTATTTCGACTATACACTCAGCGCCTGATAAGTTGCACTCAGGATTATTCAACGATAATTGTGAAAATTTTTGAAATAAAAAGTTACATACCTACATCTCCTAAGTTTAACGGCCCTTACGTACGTATAGGTAGTTAAGCATTTATCGATTCATCTTATCGTAGGTAAGTAGGTACCTAGGTCATAAGGATGATATCCTGGCTACTTTAATTTACTTTTAATGACGCCACACACAATCGGGGACTGGCTTCCCCCAAAAAGCCTATTCAGACAGCTTGATCTATAACAGCTACCTCCAGTAGAGCATGCGCTGTCGGTTGATGTCCCTTTTCAACTGGGCGCGTCCCCTAAGGTTAGGTCTACCACATTGTCATAGTTAATACCTAGTAGAATTGACGATTCTATGGGTCTACTTCTCATGCTTCTCGTGGAGCTCGCTGATGAGTTCCGTTTTCGTATACCTAGCTGCTACCTATTAAATTGGTTAAAGAGGCTTAAGCTGATGTCAAATATGGACGAACATAAAGATACCTATGTAGGTACCTATACCTAAGTTTAGTCAAACTGTTAAAATCATTCTTCTAAAGCGTCATGTGAGTGCCGAACAATTCAGACTTGGTGGCGCTTACAGTCCGGGGGTGGATTGTGTGTGGAGTCTTCCTCTGCTGCGCTATCCCTCGGGGATGGATTCGAAGACTCGTCGGGCTGGTGCGTTGTTGTCCATACACTCCACGTGACCCAGCCGTCACAGCCGTTGTATTTTTAGCTTTTTGACCAGGTCAGCGTCGCTGTATAGCCCGTATAGTTCGTCACTGAATCTTCGTCTACACACTACATGGTCACAAACTGAACGGAATATCACTCGAAGAATCTTTCTCTCAAGCATCCCAGAAGATTTTCATCCGCTTTTGACAAGGTCCGATGCTTCTGCACCATACAGCAGGACCGGGATGATTAAGGTCTTATATAATATCTCCTTGGTTCTATGAGAGAGGGATTTACTTCTTAGATGCCTTCTTAGCCCGAAGAAACAGCGATTGGCAGGAATGATTCTTCGCTTGATCTCTGCGCCGCCGATGTCATTTGCGAAGTGATAGTGCAGACAACCGTGCAACTAGTACACTTGACAACCGCGATGACATCACTTTTCTTTTTAGAAAGCTATAACTATGAGGCAGTCGAGGACAATTAAAAACGATTCGTGTTGGTAGATACTAGCTTAGCATAAAATAACGCTGGACATAGGTAGCATATTGACAGAAATCATAACCAAAAATTGTTGACGCCTTTCGCTTAAAATGCGGTAAGCTGCAGTGATTGGCCGTGATCCATTGATAGCTAGTTGACTAGCGGCATGCCAAATTCCATGTAAAAAACTGACATTTCAGCTTCAGCTCTAGCATTAGAGCTCTAGCGCATATTGTGAAATATGCTTTCCTGGGAAATTTTTCAATCTAGCGCAAAATAAACTGCTAGATTGAAAAAACAAATAACGAACTGCCAAAACAAATCTATAAAAAGTGTAAAACTTATATACTAAAACAAAAACAAAAGCAAAGTGGAAGTGTATAAGTTAAATAAAATAAAATGCGAATTCAAAATTCTGTGTAATTTAATTATGCATTTTTGATGCTCCATAGCTCTCGATCCTCCGCCATCGACTCTAAATCATCAAGGGCAATCCCCATACGGGTATAGGAGAGATTATGGACTTGATCTAACCATCTCATCCTTGGTCTACCTAGGGGACGCCTACCCGATGGTACGGATTCCATAGCACGTCGTGGAATCCTGGTCTGGGACATGCGTTTAACATGACCAAACCACCGAAGCATGGATCGCTCCGTCCGGAGAAGTAGCTGCTCGACATTGAGTTCCTCACGTATTCTGGTATTTCTGATGCGATCTCTACGGGTCACACCAGCAATACTACGGAGAAATCTCATTTCGGCAGCTTGTATCCGCGATCTTATTCTTTCGGTCATTACCCAAACCTCATGACCATAGGTGAGAGTTGGAACAAACACCGAATTAAAGACTGACAACTTAGCTTTGACACCAAGTTCAGTCCTCCTGATAACAGAATGACCAAGCTGTCTCAAAATTGACCCAGCCTGACCAATCCTACAGGAAAACTCGGCATTGCTCCTTCCATCACTCGTGAATAAGACCCCGAGATACTTAAACTTCTCCACCTGTTTCAATGGGACTCCACGAAAATCTAAACAAAAAAACTAAAAACTAAAACTTTCTAATATAAATTCATATCTATTAAAATAAGAAGATTATCCAGTTAGATATACAGTATCCAAACGCTAGGTATGTACATTGTGCAAGCCATCGCTTAAACCCGGCTCTGTCTAATGGCATGTCAACTCCTGCAATTCGCAATTGCCTTGGTTTAGTTAGTGAAATAACTAATTTCTTCCGCAACTATTCAAATGCAAATATAACTTTCAAAAATATAATTAAAAAACACGCACCAGAGAGACGAAAAGCTCGACTTCTACGCCTTTGTGAAACAAGATTCATTGAAAGCCATTTATGATTTCCTTTGTAGAACTCTTCAAATGCATCTCAATAGGTCTTGAAGAAATAACAAGCAGAACGTGGGCGACTTCTTGCAGCAGTCCAAAAAAGTGATTTTCTAGTACGCCTCATTGTATGCGAGAAACTATTCAGTTTAACACTGCCCTTATCAGTTTTCCTATAGAAGTTCTGAATTCTCTTAAGAATATCATAGAAAATGCCGACGAGTTTTTCAGACAGGCTTTTCAATCCGCATCCCAACCCGACAAGGACTTATTTGAAGTTGAATTAAGAGCTAAAAGAACTTTATTGAAACAAACAACGCATTCCAATCCAGAAACCTCTTCTACTGAAGACTATTTTAGAGTGTCTATACTGATTTGTTAAAATCTTACGGACATATTCATGGTCAACGATGACGTTCTACCATCGTTTCAAGCTCTTGTTACTTTGATAATGCAATTTCGTTGTCAGCTGTGAAAGCTGAGTACATTCTTTGGTGCGAATTTTTGAAATTGCTTGACAAGACTTACTTTAGAGTTATAAACTTCTTGTTTACGGTTTTGGCCACGCTACCACAGCTAGTAGGCCTGTTTTATTGGGCATATATCTCAGTAAAGTAAAGTAATATTTTCAGCACGCAATTAAATTAGTACAACAACTATATAGAATATCGAAAGTGTTAAGCAGTGTGTAGTTGTTGCAATTGCGTGTTAAAGATTCTACTTTACTTTATGTACTTCACTGACATAGATGTGGAATGAAACAGGCCTAGCGTTGAAAGAACCTTTTCAACTATGAAAAGGATTAAGGGTGTTGCTATTGGCACGTTGTTCGGTACACGGGTACGTAACAAAATGTCAAAGTTTATATTGCGTCAAGTTGGGGTAAGTGGTTCGCTACGCTCGCGGCAAAGGCTCTAACCTCCAGTATAATCATTTTCGGACATTATGCCGTACGTTTAGGATCCAACTTTTATCTTTATACCTAAAGACTTTTTACGAAGTGGCTATTCGCACGTTCATTTTGACAGATTTTGTACTGAACTGACGTTTACCGATTTTCAGGACACGACTACGTAAACAACGTAACGTAATCCTATTTTCATTAAAAACTCTTTATAAATATAAAAGTTGGATCCTAAACGTACGGCATAATGTCCGAAAATGATTATACTGGGCTCAGATCGCGTAAAATAAAAACAATTGAACGATATCGTTTTCAGGCATGCTGTCTCTATCATATCTGTGGCAATAAACAGAGACTGCTATTGTCGAAACGATGTCGTTCGATCGTTTTCATTTTACGTGATCTGGGCCCTGGAGTTTAGAGTTCTTGCCGCGAGCGTAGCGAGCCACATACCCCAACTTGACGCAATATAAACTTTGACATTTCGTTACGTAGTCGTGTCCCGAACTACGTGCGAATAGCAACAGCCGACTTTTTAATGAAAATAGGATTACGTTACGTTGATTACGTAGTCGTGTCCCGAACATCGATAAACATCAAATCAACGGCCGGCCGAATAGAAACATCTTTTCATGAAAGCTGTCCATCATATCAGTGGAAATAGGCGGAAGCAACTACATATTGTCGAAACAGTCGTTTGATAGTATGAGTTGGTTCTTGGAGTCTTATATTACCTAACGCTAACCTATCCAATTTACCTAACTGAAAATATAGTAGGTACCTACCTAAAAAATAAAAAACGACGACGCTAATGGGTTTACCAAAAACGTAGCACCTAGGTATAAAATATACGCTACGGTAACCCTAACATTTTGCACGCTGAGCAAACCAGTTTCCAAATCAAATTTTCTGCGGAAACTCTGCTATCTTTTATCGAAGTGGACAAACGATAGGGGCAGCGACAGGACGAGACGACAGAGACCATTGGAATTTACTTATCTTTTAAATTTCTTGGGACTAGCGATAGCGAGGCAACGTACTCGTTCATGATGTTGCCGTTGCACACCAACACTCTGATACAATTATATCACTTTGCCTCCCTGCTTACAGCATAACTGTAGATATATACTCGATGTGCGATGTCGATTGCGACTATACCGTTTCGATATCCACACATATCTATAGGTATATAAATAAAGCGATAAATATGTCATCACGATGTTTCTGCTCTTTCTGTAGATTATTGTTATGTATCTATACGGTTGGTTCGCTTTACGTGTTTTCATTCCTTTTTGGCTTCAGTCCATATCCAACACTACCATATTCACACACACACACATAAGGTGTGTATAAATTAAAGAAAGAAAAACACGTATCTAGATAGAAAATAAAAACGTAGTTAGGGTATCTAAAACAAAAACATCAAAACGAAGCAAAACGATAAAACTCTCCTTTACCCGACACGACGCCACGACACACGCCATTGCAAACATACGGCTATTCGAAGAAGCGAGATAGAACGGTATTAGACCGGTGTCATGTCAATGGGGTAGGTAGGGTAGTATGGGGCTCGTCGCCACTGTCCGCCGCCACATTCAAAATTAAAATTACACTCTTCTCTGTGAGTCTGTGTGTATCTAATGAATAAGAAATTTTCTCATAAAACGAAAAAGCTTTTATCGGCGGATATTTTATGATTTCCTTTATACACCAATTTATATCTGGATCCTGAATATGAGTATGTATTCCTATACCTATATATATTTTCTAAATTTATCAACGCAACGTTGCCAAGTTTCGCAATCTTATTTACCTTTCACAAATCACAACAGAAACAGTTCCTTGCTTAAATGGCGTTTCGTCGTGTCGTTTTGCCTGTATGCAATCTTTTCCACTTCACTCTGCCATCTCTTCGTTTTTCATTCTGTTTTGGTTAAATCGATCGCTGTCGTCGACGTTTTCGTCGTCACAAAATAAAATTGCTTTTGGCACGTATCCAAATCTACATCTCCTATCTGTGTGCATGACTCGATATGAATTTCAGCAAAAGGCCAAACAAATAAACAAATAAAAATATATATGCATACGAATGAAAATGTGTATACAACGGATGAGACAGAGCAGAGTGTGAGTTGATATCGATTTTTTTGTTCAGCTCTACAAGGATTGGAGGAATGCGTGTGTGTGTGTGTCGCGTATGCTATACTATCACATTTTGTGACGCAGAACTTGTCTGCTCTGCTCGGTAGGTATACGTACTTTTTTGTGCATACTTTATAAAATAGGGCATTGCACAGTTGTGTTTTCTTTCGAACTATGTATGTAGCACTAGTTAGGTCCTCTAGTTGGGTAAATTTAGCTAGATTCGACGGAACCATCTGGTTTGACTCTATCAAATAAGCAAAACGTCAAATAATAACCTACTTATAAGATAATTTATTATGTAACTCCTGGAGCAGGGTCATTTTTTGACAGCTGCTGACACCACGTTAAGGACCATTCACATGAGAACGAAGGAACGAATTGATGAAATGCGAACAAACCACTTTTTAAGCATTAATAAGCAGAAAATTGACTATTTTATTATTCCAAGAGGAGGATAATTAATTTATCCCATCAAAATGCACTAAGAAAACAAATTTATAAACAGTTTAAATAACAAAATTACGTTTTCCAAACTTGTTGCCGCCATCGAAAACACCCTTGCCGCGAACTCTCAAAGTTTATTCGCAATCCACATGATCAAATCGCGTTCCACAAACTGGCGAATAAGGATTTCGTTCGAACTTAACCTCGAACTAGACATTGCGGGTAGAAAGCGACCTAGAAAAGTGTACATGCGATGTGAACGGACTGTCAAAACTTGCGAAGATTCGTTCGTTCGTCGGTAGTTGTCATGTATTCACAGTCCTTTAGTATCAGAAAAATATTGTTGCTTAGCGCATTTGACACATGGTCTTAAATTATATTTTCAGATATATTTTTTTGTTCCTCTGGTAATAGATCTTTATAGCTAGCTACCCCATTAATGGATGCCACACAGCGCATTCACTCATAACAACTCCGAATGCGAATATCCGAAATAATTCAGCAAAACTTTATAGACCACAACCCATAGGGTACTATACATTTCCCGGTCAACTAGTGTTATACCACTATTCTGCCTTTACACATCGCAGCCCATTGCAAACACACACACACACATTCCTCTCCGGTTGGGTCGGGTGAATATGTATAGGTGTAGTCGCCCATTTTGGTTTTTCAAAGTCTAGTGTATGCGCGTTGCTTGATTCACTGCTTCGTTCGGTGACTTCAAGAATGTTATTTGACCGCAGACAATTTTCTGAGTTCGGAAGGAAGGAGTCTATACGTTTTGCGCGCTACACGCCCAGATAGGAAAAACCTGAGGCAAATCCAAATACACAGAGGAAACACATCGCACAAGGAAAAAGCTAATTTTTTCCAGTTGGATATTGGATAACCTGGCAAAAATTTTCCTGCCGATTTTTGGATATATTCATTGTTTTGTCGGATTATTTAATTTCGCGCGCGACTTTCAAAAAATTTGATTTATTTCACCTGAGGTGAAAATAGTGTGTGGTTTTTATTTTTTCGTCTATTTGTGTGCGACGGAAGCAACAAAAAAAAAATAACGTCAATTCGAGTGACGACGACGACGTTAACGGAAGTGTGCGTATTTTTGTCAGCATACAATTTTGTTGGCTGTTTCTGAAAGTGACGTGCAAAAAAAATATGTAAAGTGTGTACATACAAATATTTGTCAAAATGCAACACAATAAATAAAGTTAAAGTTTTGTGAATTTATTTACCCGCGAAATTTGGAAGCGTGAAGCTTTTTTTTATTCTTTTCACAATTTGAACTTGTAACCGCCAAAATAGATCGCGATCACGTCGGTAGTTCCGCCCGGTTTGTCAGGATGTCGCTACAAACGAAACGACAACACTGCTACCTGTGCGACTTGCCGCGAATGCCGTGGGCAATGATAAATGATTTTTCCGAGGCCGTATGTCGAGGTTGCGTCAATTATGAGGGCGCTGACCGCATTGAGCTGGTTTTGGATACAGCTCGACAGATGAAGCGCTTGCATCAGGCTGCTAAGCGTAGCCACGAGAATGGCGAAGTTGTCCAACAACAACAACAACAGCATCGCAGTAGCGGCGGCGGAGGAGGTGGTGGAGTTGCCGTCGGCAATGCAGGTCCACAGCAGCAGCATCATCATGCTTACACGACACAACGTATTGGTCCACCGCCACCACAGCCGACTCTGATGGACTTTCCTGTCAAAATTGAATCACACGAAGCAGCAGTTCGTCCAGTAAGGATAGCACACCTACCGCCGCATCATATGCAGATCCCGAATCGGGCCGCAGTTGCTGCGGCTGCTGCTGCCGCTTCAGGGAACGGACCTCAGGTACCACCATCGTTATCTGTGAATTTGAAAAGGCCACCGCCGGACGATGACGAAGGACATGGTCACAACGATGGACCCAGTGGTATGAAGCGCAGTGCTTCGGCTGCCGACGATTCTCCGTCGGGTGGACGTCCTCCATTGACGCGTGGCGAGTCATTGCCAGCAGTTACATTTGTACCGGACCGACAGCAAGGATTACGCGATAAACATCAGCCTGTCAGGGCGCCGTCATTTGATTCAACCACATTCAAGCCAGGCGGTAAGTTTTGTTAGTATTTTTCTACTTACTATTTTGTTTATTTTAGTTTTTACTTCGATTGGGTGTAGTTGTTTGTAGATAGTCGTGTGTGTTGCATGATTTTGTTTAAATTCTTGTCCATTTCAAAATATGTACATCTTAACTATAAATCCATAGAAAAAACCGGATTTCTAGTTTACTGCTAATTGTCACATTTTCTGTTTCTAAAATAAATCTAATTTGAAATTTAATTGAGTACAAATTTGAAACCAAAGTTTGTTAATATATTTTACACGCCCTAGCGGTCAGTGGAACGCGAGCAACATCTCAACTGTCAATCGATGACATTTTTGCTTCATCCAACTTCCTTTTGTGACACATGCTTTTTGACATCACTCTTGTTGAAATTCAGCTGATCTCCCACTCTTCATTGACATAACTAATTCTATCAAATCCGAAACACATGCACATTTTCAATATAAATCATTAGTGTCAATGTCAATTTGGATTCTCGTTTTATACTTAGCCCATCTTGTATCTATATAAAAAAAAACCTGGAATTTCTAGTCTCCTCCTCGCCAACGACCAAGAACCGGCGGCGGAATCTGTTCAATTCAGTAGACGGAATCTGTTGTAAAGTTCATCGACACAAATGTCATTAATTCGTATTTTTCTTTGTCGTTCTTTCTGTTCGCCTTGGATTTTCTTCTTTCTTTCGATGCCGTTATTTTACGCGAAATGAAAGAAAAAGAACGAAAAACATCTTTGGCATTTTACACAGTGATGTGTGATGTAGTAACAACTTGGCGAAATTGTTGCTATCGCCTTCACTGACATCAGAATCTTGTGACTTGTGTATGGTCGTGGGTAATAAGTTTAGGAATGTCTGACAGGCATGACACAATGCATTTTTTGTAACAGTTACATGCTGCGCTGCATAGGCCTTATGCTGGTGTATGTGCGGTAAGAAATCACGTAATTGTTTATGAGAACGGGATCGCAACTTCTGAAAAGATTGCATGCGGTGAGAATATTTCCTTTCGGAAGAACTGTCAATAGTACACAAAGCTGGTACAACAATGTACAAGTCTATTATAAAACATTCTTAAGATAAGAACTGTGCTTATCATTTTACGCACGTATTGAGATTAAGCACGTATTCTGATAGTGTGGAGTCGATTTAATTGACGATTGGTCATATGTATCTTTGTGTGCCGTTTAACACTTTATTTTTAGCCACTGAGAAAACATGTGGTTTTATTGCAAAAAATTAAATAGAAAAAATAATAATTGAGGAAGAAGTCTATGGGGAGAATGCTTCTGCATTACACTTAATCCCAAAATAGTACTTATGTATACTTAGAATAACCGTTTACCACTGAATTAAGATTGAATTTCATCGCGGTGCATTTATTTCGACAAACAAAAAGGCTAATACAGTAGTGACTTCCTTAAGTGAACCCGGTTCAAGTAAATTTTCTGTTATAACAAATTATTTTAATTAGCTCAAAGTTCCACATACTTAAAATACCAATGTTGTAGGTACCAATTTTATTGAGATTTGTCCAACCAAATTTGTGACTTTCACTGGTATCATAGACAAAATGTCAAAAAGGCAGCCCAAAACAGGCTTTATGTCAAAAATAATATCCATTTGCAAGTAGGTATCTCGCGGCCATTTTTGTGAGTTTAAATATGGGTTCTTTATTTTCTATTTAAATCACAAAATAGTACTTAAGCATTTAGCTTTACAATCGGCACTTATCTTTTATTTTTACCTCCTTCAAAAAGTGATTTGACTTCTATAGAACGGACGATCTTATTGGCCGATAGAAGCCTGCCCTTCATTGGCTGACTCCTCGGCTGTCAATTAAAGTACTAGAATGCTTAACTTTCTCTGTAGATGGGCCTATCAGAGACCCATCAGAGGCCCATCTTCGATAATCTCCTAGATTACAAGTTATGGGTTAGTTATCTATGTAGTTTGTCGATCTCCACGAGTTCCTTAATAGCAGATACTACTGTACATCCAATGAAAGAGTAAGTACGTAGGCAGTATCTGCATAAGTGAAGAACTAGATTGTAAGTGAAGTTTTATGCCAATGACTTCCAAAATACCCTACAAGTTAAAAGATAACACTGTTAAATCAGTCTAAAATTGTACAATAATCGGTCAGTTCCTTTTTCTGATAAGATAAGATAATGCAAATTAATTTCGTATGCGATAGTCATAGGAAGACTTATTTTCATGAAGGAAACAGCAGTAGTTGTCGATTATTGTACACCTGAATAAAAACAAGGCAAAACAGGAAAAACATGTTTCTTTGTCCATTGCTGAACCGTTTGTAGCTTATTTTATCATCTGATGATGACATTTTTAGCGTCACTGTCAGTGTCACAACATCATCGCCAAACTGATCGAACGATCTAACTGAACTGAACTTATGTAGTTTTCAATTGGTGCCAGAACCGCCCGAACGCTTCTGAAACCGTTCGATTGGCAATCAACTGACAGTTCTTCTTCTTAAAAGAAGAGAAATTTGCGTTTGGATTTGAATTTAGAATCGCGAAAACGACATTACATACGATTTTCTATACATACTTCTATTGTCTATTATTCAGGACCATTCACATGGAAGAGAACAAACGAATTGATGAAGAGAACAAATCACTTTTGATGAATTTATGAACGAAAAATTGCACATTTTACTATTCCAAGTGTAGGATAATAATTAACCCATCAAAATGTATTAAGAAAATAAGTTTGAAAACAGTTTAATTAACGAAATATCGAATTTCAAATGTTGTCGCGAACGAAAACACCATCGGCGCGAATTGTCAAAGTTTATTCGCAATCCACATCATTAAACCGCGTTCAACAAACTAGCACCTAAACTCAAAACTTCGTTTATTTGACAGTCAGCTATTTATTTTTTTTTTTTTTATTGCAATTTGTGTTTACAAATGTCTCTTGTTTTGGGATTGGTGAAAGTATATGTGAATCTCGCTCACGCATCGAGATTTGCAAAATTGATCTGAATCTTTAAAAAAGTGTTTTTTCTTGCCCAATGGAAATTGACATTAGGTACTTGGCAATTTTCCGTTCAATGATAAACTGTAACCTAAATATTTAGGTGCCTTAGCACATTGAACGCGGCCATTTCTTTACTGGATTCATAAACTAGGTGCCTCTACACAAATGTTTAAATAGCTGTCAGACTTAAGCCGGTGTGGAATAACTATGAAGTTGTAGGTATGCCGTGATTAGAAGAATCAAACAATCAATTTCCAGCTACCTATATAAGCATTTCTTATAAAGGCGTATAAAACAAAGCACGGTACCTACAATAATTATTTTAGGGTCGAGATTATTAAGAAATATGTACATGTACATTATAATCAATTTACTTCCAATAAATATCCGAAAAATAGGTTATATCGTTATATGTATTAACAATTTACACCAAGTAGGTAGGTAATGCTGTTTTGGACGTACATATGTGGATAAAGTTCACAATTCTAACCTCATTTTCTTGCCTCCCCATTTTGAAAAGACCTATAAAAAATTATTATTAACCTCGGTAGGTAGGTACTACTGGTACTACCTACCTAATCTGTACCGAGTAAAAAATGCATTATACAATAACAGTAGGTACGTCTTGATGCATTGTATATATTTGCAAATATGTTCTGTTCATACATACATACTGAAATAAGAAGGTATACCTACATATACCTACCTATGATTATAATGGAGGCATAATTCGTTTATTTTCCGCATCTCCTCATCTCTAAACCCCGGCAAATGAGAACGTCACATGCGCAATTTAGCTTACCCTCGACACGAAATACAGTAAAAAGAACAGAAATCGAAATCACTGGCAAAATAAAATAAGCTTGTGCTTCCCCCCTCTAGTTGGACTTGACTGTATGTATGTACGAGGTATACAGATTTTCTTTACTCGCTGTTGCATATTTGTAAATTCGTAATGGGGGTAAACATTCGCACAGACATAAGGATACGAAGAATGGGAAAGGAGAAAATAGAGATGGACATACATAACATATTATGTACGTGCTTTTTGTGTATTATGGCCTTTCTACAGCTTCTTCTGTCGTCACAAATACATGGGAACATGTTGCGGATGATGATGTGCATTTGAGAAATGCAATGCAAAATTGGCATTTAACACTTTCGTAGTAGGGTGTAGAGTGTATATGTATGTAATAATGCCATGGTGGAATGCAGCAAACGCAAAGAGATCAACAGCTTCATCACAATGGAATTCAATCATTTACCGTTATAACTATGGACGGTATTTATGCATACAACCAAATATGTTTGTACGGTACTTAGGGCATTTTCAGCAGGTTTGAAGTTTTAAATTAAGTGGCAAAATATGTATCTACCATGAACTACCTACGATTATGTTCAGTTAACATAATTGAACAATTCAATTAAGTAGGTACCTAGTTACAGCCTTATAAATAGGTAGGTACCTACTTATTATCCTTACATTGCTGCTAATTAACTCAAGCCTAAAATTTTTAAGAAAATTAACTACAATTTTTTATCAGTAGGCATTATAGATTTTAGTTGTCAAGCATTTGGAAATGGCCGCCAGCTGTCTTTTGTTTCCTTTTCACTCGGTAAACTCTATATATAGGTAGTACCTACTATAACCTGTAACTTTGTAAAATGGGTGGCAATGAACACAAAATCATAAGTCTGGCAACGCTGCATTGATTTATATCGAGCGCCATAACCTCAAAAATGAACGAAATTAGAGCGATTTACCTAGGTACATCATCTTAACAAACGTAAAATTACGTAAAATATAATACATAACTGAATTAAGCTTTCACAGAAAAGTTATTCTCTTGAATTTTTATCAGATGTTTGCTAGAGATAGGTTCACAGTAAACAAAAAAAACTTAATTAAAGGACCATTCAATTTTTAAGCAATTATAAATAGAAAATTGCACATTTAAGGGCCGGTTTGTTCAGAGCTGGTTAAATCTGTGGTTAGGTTATCATAGATTTAGTTTAACCCATGATTAAATAACTGTGATAACCAAAAAGCGTTTGTTCCTTTGGTCACTTAACCATAGATTTGCGACACCAGTTTATTTGTCAATTCAGTTGTTAGATTTAACCAATAGCTAAAATTGTCACAACCGCAGCAATGCATGCAATTTTTTCCACACTGTCTTGCATTGTATTCATCTGCCAGTTGTTGAAAATGCGTCCACATAGCAGATACGAATGCAACACACTATTTTGCTATTATTATTTATTAAATTAATTTTTATTTTTGAAAGAAAGTTGTTTTGTTTTTGACTGTTACGTCAAAGCTTGAACAAACAAAATTCAAGAATTTCCTTGGTTAATGTCGTTAATCGACCAAAATCTCCTGGTTATCGATTTCTGTGATTAACTAACCAAATCATGGATTCTCTGGTTAAAATTTGACTGAACAAATAGATTCTACGATTATCAGCTGAAATAACCATTAATTAGAGTTAAGCAAAGATGAACAAACCGGCCCTAAGAGGAGAATAATTAATTATCCTATCAACATGTACATATTAAGAAAACAAGTTTAAAGGTAGGTAAACAGTTTAAATAACGAAATTTCAAGTTCCAAACTTTTTGCCGCGAACGAAAACACACTTGGTGCGAATTATAGTCAAAGTTTATTCGCAATCCACATCATTTAATTCGCGTTCGACAAACTAGCTAATAAAAAATTCGTTCGAACTTAACCTCAAATGAGAAATTGTTGGTAGAAACTGATGGCTGAAATGTGTTTTTCCACTCTACAGTTCTTTTACTTGTGGGCACTTAAAATGAAATCTTCCTTTAGACTCTCCGGGTTAGACTCGCTCGAAGACTATCGGCCAGATTATAAACGATTGATGCGCTAACTAGGTCGATATCGGTGTACAATTCGTTTATGTAGCGTCGTTGAATTTCCTCCTCCAATGCCCGCCAACGGGATATGTTCACCCGCTCTAGACAGTCTAAAAATCGTCAGCACCAAAAACGACGTAAGCCAGTAATAGAATAGGGGTCAGATCACGATCGAAAAATATTATTAACAGGTTTAGTGAAAACGATATATGTAGGTACCTAATTCGATCAGACTTTTCAAAGATCGTACCTTGTGTGTTGGCCTTGGCCTGTAAGTTTCGACAATTCTTTCAAGTATGTATAATAAAAAGTCACATGACAGCGCGCCTTCAGCCTTGGATAATTGCACAGCCAAGGTGTCATGTCAACTTAAAGGATGACGAGACAGAAAGACAGGTATAATTATTTACCTACGCATTTTAATGTTGGTAAAATTTAAATTTTGGTAACCTACGTAGGTACATACTTTAAAGCGCTGGGAAGGTGGCAGCTAGATGTGCTATTAAGCTGCAGCTAGAATATACGTTTAAACCAGTTGACCAATGGGGCATCCCAAACGTGGACATGTTTTGTTCCATCCCCGACATTATCTGCTAGGTTCCACATTTCACTTTCACTCAAAATGTAATTGGAAATGAATTTTTCTGTTCTACATTTCACTGTATTCGATTTCGATTTCAAAATTTTCGGAATTGAGACAAAGTGAAATTTTGTGATTTCGAAAAAAATCCGATTCCGATTCGCTGGAAATGCAAAACACTGAAAACGAATTCACTCGATTTCCAATTTCGATTTCACTCGATTTTTGGAACCTAGCTGTATGATTAGGAAATACAGTTTTGGGAAATTATTTGAGGTACAGATACTGGCCCGTACCAAATGGGCCAATGGTGTTCCGAGACTGGACCCAAAAAGTATGGTTTGTTATACCGACGGATTAAAAATGAAATCTTGAGTTGGTGTCTTTGGACCCGACACCAAAGTCTCGATACCTATTAGAATGTGTCCCACGGTTTTTGAAGCAGAAATCCATGCCATTCAAATCTGCGCCGTTTTAAACTCCAAAAAGGGAATCAGAGGCGCCATTATACAAATCTTCTCTGAGAGTCAAGCGGCCTTACAAGCTTTAGCGTCCAATACAATGGACATAAACACAGTAAAATGCTGCTACGATGCTTTCAAACACAGCAAGGTAAAACTTGAATGGGTACCTGGCCATCAAACTATTGCGGGCAACGAATCGGCGGACCAACTAGTTAGGGCTGAATCTGAATCCGCGTTCAATGGACCAAAAACTTACTGCAGAGTCAATTGGGCCAATGCTTTAGGTCTAATTAACAATTGAAAACAACAACTTCGTCTAAACGACTGGGAAAATGTTCCGCGTTTAAGACAACCCAAACGATTAATTAAGTCTTACTCCCACAAGGAAATCTTTAACCTAAATAAGGAACGTATTAGAAAGCTGGTGGGCTTTCTCACAGGCCATTGTGGCTTGAGATATCATCTTAACAAAATAAATTTGTGTCCGGATACAGAATGCGGGTTCTGCCTGAGGATAAAGAATCCTCCGAGCACATTCTCTGTGATTGCCCGACATTTCATTGGTTAAAAAACGTGTCTTTAACAGGGTGACACGTTCACCAGCAGAGCTTAGGAACTCTACTAAAAATAAAATGTGATTTAGAGCCAGAAATGTGAAACAACATTTTAGTTTTAAATAATTACCTAACTAAATTTTCGCAGAAAAACAGTTTTATAGCAATAATTAAACGCGTAGGTATTGCTTGAAAATATAAATCAAACACAGTGCTAAAACGGAAATTTACAGTGCTAGACTTTCACAATTGGGCTAGGTTTGGCATCGCTGTAGGTGGCGCAACAGGCGGGTAGACAAGACACCCTAGGCCTAGCCTTCTCGCAACCATTCGTTTTGTGTAAGTTTCTATTTTTGGGACCAATGGAAGGGACCTACAATTTTATGCCGAGTCCGAACGGCTGAATTGAGAAGCTTTTTGAAGACAGTCATACTCTCGGATGTTTGTCAAACGTTTGCAAGAGGTGGCGCAGTAGAAAAAACCTTACTAAGGATATATTGGCCTTCACTAGGGAGGTCATTCGTCTCTTAGAATAACTCTACAGCCCTTTTCGATACAATAGATCTTTTTAGGTCGGAGTGTGAACCAATTAGGCAGGGAACTTAAAAAAATACTTTAAAAGTGTCAGATTTCATCGGTAAATTTAGGTAATTCATTGACAATTGCTACAATTGTATAGGTACCATAATAAGATCGCGCGAACGAAAAACCATTTTCAAGATTTTATTCAAAGTGTTGAGTCATAGCTATACTTCATTATGACATTTACATCTAAATACACATTCATTCATATAGCTGTATGTATAGTGAAACTAGCAGCTGGCTGTTCGTGTCGTAGTCGGTCGACTGACGCGACGGGTGGGACGGTTGTTGTTTGTCGACAAACAGAGTGTGGTGCATGATAGAGAAAGAAGGAGGAGGTTAAAGCAAGCAAAGTGTCACGACTCACACGTCATCTGTCCTTGAACTTCAAAGATGAACGTTCATTGTAATGCGCCTAGCCGTATTGAGTAGGTATACGTATATGTAGCGGCTGGGAAGTGCATAGCTTAACCAACTGGTAGGTACTGCCTGGGTACCTTGCCTACCTATTTAAAATCTCAAAATGTGTATTCCTGTAAACCTCTTATGTAGGTATGTACCTTCAATTGATGGCTTCTAAAGGTAGCTACCTAAATACCTATACCTACCTATCTATAGTGTAGATTTTGGAAGCCGTGCGCATGCACTTCAATTGAAATTACATAAGCAATGGGTAGGTACGTACCTACGCGCCAATGTCGTGCCTAAAAATGGGCAAATATCGATTAGTAAACACAACAGCCGAATAGTGAAAAATAATGTCTATCGAAAGGCCACTCACTTGGCATCTGTCAGTGTATGTGCACTGTGCATGTATCCAGATAACGTAATCATAATCGTGTTTATAATATACATACCTACAAAACTTCCACTTCTGGCTTATATACTTGTACCTACCATCTACCCTACGTTACGTACATGTCGTCATGCCATATACGAGTCGTCGCTATGCTATTTTTCGTGAATTGAAACGTAGTATTTACCGCACCTAGCCCACAACTTTTTGTATCTATAGAGCACGTCCCCCCTTTTATTGGATTCCAACTTCTGCTTTATGTATGGGTGTGCTTTATGTAGATGAAAAACACTTGGAAAGCTTCTGGGCTACGTTGCAAATTTTAGCTGAAAATGAGACGCAGCACGACGTCGACGACGAGTGTCACAAATGCACTCATACCAATGACCGTACATAACCTGTTTCTACGAATTCGCAATAATGCACTTGACACAGTGGATTGCATCTGTGTGTGTGTGGGTGTTTTGTAGCTATGTGTTTCCATTTTGATTCGCCTTTCCTTCTTTTCGAGTTCCATTCGCTCTACAGCTACAGCTAATTCAAAGCCATGAGACTTGTCGTATTAATGGAAATAAATTCAGCAGAACGCAGCAGCTGACAAGTGAAGTGAGTAGATCCGTTGCACTGCAGCTAGTGCACCCTGTTTGTGTATATATAAAACGCTATAGGCGTATATGCATACACACACTTGCGCTTCTTTAAACTACAGTCGCAAAAGTGACGTAGTACGTACTCGAGTGGATGGCACGGTCTGCGTCGCCACAGACCAGATGTGCACAAAGGAAAACCTGAAAAACCAGTTGTACAATGTACACACAGAGTTTTGTATGTAGCTTTCTGCTTTGTGCTTTGCTTCTTTGGTCTCGTTGTGGTGTTTTGTTTGTTTTGTCATGTCGCCCATTCTACACTATTTCGTGAGTTGTTTCGTCATGGAAAATACGAGCGAGGATGACTTGGTTTTGGTTCCGATTCCGAACCAGACATTATTTTTACATTGTAGTGGTATGGTATTACGTACCTACGCCGAAGAATGCATGTGTTGTGTATGTGCTTGCGGCAGAAAGATAGGGTAATGGTTCACCGCTATTTTTATTACAGCACAATGAAACAATTAAAACATTTCAATGTGTAGCTGCAGTTGTAGTAAACCTCTAGGTTAGGTCTTTATCTAGGTACACGTGGTGTTGCTTTGCAAGTGTACCTATTATGCCTTTGCATTTTTTCGGATGGAATTTTATAACTATAGAACACGTCAACTAAGTGACGGCCATATAAAACAAGGATAGCTGAAGAAGGTCATTGTATCAGAGATTACGTATCTAAATATACCTACCTATCGATCTTATCATTCACTGATAAGAAGCTATAAAGATTGGTAGGTTTATATTACGTAGTTGTGTGAGTGGCAATCAATTCATAACAAGCGTAGGTAGGTACCTACCTACCTACGTGGGAGCGTTCTTATTTTTCTATGAAATCAAAAACCTTAACATCAGCTGTCTGCGACACAGAACTATTGGAAGATTACGAACTCTCGAAACACTACGTAAGTACCGTCGGGAAACCAGCTCTGTGGGTTATTAAAGCTTTTGATGATGTCTCAAGAATACCTACAAAGTTTGTCACAACCATAAACTGCCTAATCAAACCTCCAGCTAGGATAAATAAAGGTTCACTTAATCTGTGCGCCAAGACAGTGGACACAGTAGTTTTATGATTTCAATACCTACAAGAATAGACAAACAATCCAGAAAATACCAAGACCTTTCTCCGGCACTGCGGTCAGATCAGATCAAATATGTATGTACTACGCAAAGCCGCATAAACTTTTCGGAAGTTAATTAATTAACAGATTTTATACTGACTAACGTAATCCTATTTTCATTAAAAACTCTTTATAAAGTTAAACGTTGGATCCTAAAAGTACGGAATAATGTCCGAAAATGATTATACTGGAGTTTAGAGTCTTTGCCACGAGCGTAGCGAGCCACATACCCCAAATTGAAGCAATATAAACTTTGACATTTCGTTACGTAGCCGTGTATCGAACAACGTCCGAATAGCAACACCCTAAACTTTTTCGTCGACATCGTCACTTTTAATGTCCCGCCGGGGAGTAGGTATACATTCCTAAATCTTCAGCCGCCGACTCTAAATGAACAGGACCGCAACTTATACGGATAAAGGAGATACATATTTCGAACTTAATCCAACTACATATTTCATAGACGACAGCTTGATGCTGAGCTGAGGATTATGCGTTTAGGGCAACCGAATCGTGGACCTCACCATTCGAAGAAGTGGTTGCTCCACATTGAGTAGGTACCTACCGTGTTTCTTATACGAACTTTACGAGTCACTCCAGCAATACAATAAAATTTCTGCAGCTTGTATTCGTGGGTATACATACAGTGGCTCAATTTTAAAATGCTGGACTAACTGCTAGGCCTAAATTCCACATTTCACTTTCACTCGAAAAAAAAAATCGGAAATGAATTTTTGTGTTTTACATTTCATTGTATTCGATTTCGATTTCAACATTTTCGGAATTAAGACAAAGTGAAATTGGGATTTCGAAAAAATTTCAGAGTTTTCGAATCGCTCGAAATGCAGAACACTGAAAAGGAATTCACTCGATTTGCAATTTCGATTTCACTCGATTTCTGGAACCTAGCTGTAAGCGAGGGTTATAGTACATTTACACTGCACCTAAATTCAACATTTCAGCAGACAAAATTTCGAAATCCAATTTTGCGTTCCCACTGTAACTTCACCATTTCAAATGACAGCTAGTATCAGAATTGATTACCTACAGATGTTTTTTGTGTTTCGAAATCCAAAGAGGTTTGTACCTAAAGAATTAATTTGTTAGTTATATTAATCTAAACATGAATACAAGTGATAATTCACTATCCAGACATATTTTTCCTACTTCCTAGTTTTTTAGCTTTTACAATCTAGTTTACAGCGGTTTTTTTTTGTCAGTGGGCTCAAAAGTCATCAGAATTAGGTTTGTTCGATTTGACAAACTTACAAATGCAGCGATGAAATTCAAAATTTCGCTGAAATCCAACATTTCGATATGTTGGAAAATATATGGCGAAATGCTGAACATTTGGCCTGAAATGCTGAATTTAGCCGAAATGATGAATTTAGGTGCGGTGTAAACGTACTATAGTTTCACTGGAAGAACAAAAACCACGGTTTAGCGTTTTTTCCCAATGTTTTTAGTTTAGTGATAAAAACTTTTATTGATAAGCGCGTTATAAAATACCTGCAATTACAATAATATACAACTTTAATTATATTGCCTTACCAATAATTATTTTTAACTCTCAACTTAAATATTTTGTCATTCACAATAGATAATTTTCATTTAACGTGGACACTAAAAATAATTATTAGTAGTACCGAGCTATGTAATTTTTACCCTAAATCTCTCGTTTTTGCTGCCATCTTCTTGAAGCTTCGTTCAAAAAAAGAATGAAAAAAATGGCGCATTAAGCCGCAATTTCGGAAATTGGCTTCGAAATTACAGCGTTGCCAGCCGGCACGATTAGGAAGTGGTTGGAAAATTAATTTTTTAAAACTAGGTGTCAATGCTGGGGTGGAATCGGCTAATTTGATAGTTGATTTCGTTGATAGTTGACAATCAAAACCATCGCTTTGCGTCCACGTAAGGTGATTATCAAATTGACAATCGCTTTTTTGCTATCAATTTCATGTGACAGCTTTTATGTAGGTGCCGCTTGCATACATTTGTGTCATTTTGAAGGTTTCAACTCCTAATGAATACTTTAGTAAAAAAAGAATTTTAAATAAATTAAAGTATGAAATTTGAAAATTCCTGAAGTGCAGTGTTTACTTCATTGAAACTTTTCTACAGCTCAAACAGAGAAGAAAATATAAATATCCAACTAAGGTTTCTACTTAACCTGAGAAATAAAGCAAATATCTTGGAACTTCCATGCAAGAATGCATATATTTAAAAATATTTATTGTTGATTGGTATCATTCATTATTGTGTATTTTACAATTCGAATATACATAATTGTATCAGGCAGCTGCTGGGAATAACAACATCCGCAAGAAAGTGACGTTAACTCTAAGTGCTGCCAATAATCAATCATTTTTTACTGATCGCGTTACGCAGAGCAAACAAGAGTTTTTGATTTTGATTTGGTTCTTTATAGCTTCAGCTATTTTATTACAATAATTAACTTAAACTTAAGATACTTTAAAGAAAACTAAGTCACTGTTTGATTATAATTAGTCCTAACATAACATATGAGTTTCTTTTTGAATAATATAATATTATTTTCTGACTTGAGGTCATTTGGTAGGGCATAAAAATAAACCTTTATGGAACAATATATTCTGAGATCTCTTTGTAGATAATAATGGTAGTCTAAAGTGAGTCTCCTATATTTCTTAAATTATATGGCTGTACATTTGCTACATAAACTATTTGATTATATAAATAATTAGGTAACAATTGTTTTTTTTTTTTATTTTGAATACTAGTTGGTTGTACCCGCTTCGCTGGGTATGCAAAGTAATATTTGATAAACAAATTGATTTTATTTAAAGAACTTCTTTGAAAACTACATTGCGTGTAAATTGTCTCTGGTTAATTAATAATCTTCCTTGCTGTGGATTAGATTCAATATACACCTTCTTTTGTCTTGCAACTCTTGATTGTGATAAAGCCACATACAGTTGGCCGTGTGAAAATTCTCCGGTCTTCAAATGCATGCCAACGTGATCAAATGACTGGTCTTGAGCCTTGTTTATTATTATAGCGTATGCTAGAATTCATCGGAAATGGAATCATTGTGATAATTCATGCTCTTATCAAATTTCGTCCAGGCTCTTCCACAATCAATCGAGTTCCATTGCAGTCCTTTTTTAGGGTTCAAGTTTTTCAGCAACACCATGATGAAACCTTGCTTAAGTACAGCACATGAGGTGGCTTGCTGGATGGAGTTTGCTGATTGAGGAATTCAACAGGGAAATTTGGTGCATCATTTGCATCTTCAGTCTTCACTGATAACAGAATCGCTCCTATTCATTTCTAATGTCTGCACATTTGTCAGCGCGGCAATGACTCGTTCTGAAAGTTCCTGCATTGACTTTTGCAGCAGATCGCCAAAAATTGTCTTAATTAAGTCTCCTGTTAATATAATTTCCGTGGGAATTTCAACAACGTCGTCTTCATACATTTCTGCTACCCGCGGCAATTTTGCAATAATGAGAAGACTCATATTTTAATAGCCCTCAGGATTTTGTCCACAGAGATTACTTCACGATCGGTTAGTTTTCTCTTTTATATTTAAATATCGCGAAATAAAATTTTCTATTAAAGTACCTGAGGAGCAGTTAGTAAATCAGTGATCTGAAAATTCGTAGCAAAGTACATATTGCCTAAAAACGGTTTCTATTTTTTTTGTATCTATTGATTTAGAATTTAGATTTATGAGTATAAATAATATTTTACTTCTTTTTACTTCTTTATTATCAATGTACATAGTTTCATATTGATACGACAAACTCCTTCGTGAGTTATGAAAAAGTTCTCATTAAAATCATTGCCAATAACTCGAGCCCAAAGCAAAATACCTACATATTTCTTATATAGAGTACACAAACCGAGTTTGAAGTCGATCGGATGAAAAATAAAAATGTTCCCGTACAAACTTTGACCCCCTAAGAAGGGTTGGTTTTATTTGGCAATTTCCTTTTGAAAACACTTGCCGAGCATTACTATAGTAGAGTTTGAACCTTGAAGAAAATTAAAATATATGAAAAATAGGCGGTGCGTATTTGAATAATAATGAGAAAACACAAACATTGAAAATTTATTCAAATACCCACCGCCTACTTTTATTTAAAATAAGAAAAATAAGAAAAGTAAGGAGCGTTACAGAATCAGTAAGGGTAAATATATATATGATAAATATGAGCACATTTATCACAGTTCTCTGGTTAATTGTAAGCCAATGCAAGGTGTTTAGCTTTAGTTGTATATGTGTTGACATATTAAACATTAAAATACATCGCATTCCTCTGTTTTGCAACTTTTGCAATCTATCTGACATTTTATTATTCCCTAAAAACAAAATTGTTGAAAAATATTCAAAGTGCGGTTTAATCATAACTTGTATATTTTTATTGCACAAACCATTGATACCCTACTCCTTATTCTTTGAAAGAAACCAATTTTCTTTGCTATTTTTTTACATTATGTACATAGTCTAAATGCGATCCAAAGCTTAGATATTATCCAAAATTACTCCTAGGTACTTCATTTCATCCACTTTCTCAATAATTTCTCCGTTAATTACAATATTTTCATTAGAATCTCCATTAATGATAATAACTTTTGTTTTACCTGCGTTAAGTTTTAACTTATTCATTTTTAAATAAACTTCTACACGTTTTAAATCAGCATTTAGTTGATTGATGCATTCGTCCGCAGAACTTCCAGACACATACAACAGAGTATCATCCGCAAACAGTCTAGCCTTCGTATGCTGCAGTACCTTTTCCACATCATTAATGTAGGTAATAAACAGTAGCGTTCCCATCGTCGTCCCTTGAGGTACCCCCAGTTTTACGGTATAATTTCCGAAAGTTTCTTGCCCACTCTTGTTCGTTGGGTTCTGTTCGATAAATAAACTTTGAACCATTCAAGTTCTACATCTCCAATACCATACTTCTCAAGCTTGGTACATACATACCTACTTTTAATTTTTTATTATGTATTAGATTATGTTTTTGTTTACGTTGAATAAGACAATCGCAAATTTACAAACCAAATTCTCATTTAATTGAAAAAAAGAAAAAAAAGGAAAAAAATATAAAAACGCGCTATTAAACCGAATAACTTTAAAACGGTTCCTTCTTACTTTTCACGAACCTTTTCTGATAGAATTCTGTTTGTTTGAAAAACCTTTCCACATTGAAAAGCTCTGTTTGACATGGAATTACGCATGAGTCTATTCTGTACTGTCGTCAAATATTTACAAAAAAGCGCAATTGCTAATCGAATGCAATCATATTCCGCCAAAACAAGTGATTTTGGCGTTTATAATTTACCGTTGCATAATCAATTATTTTGGTAGTATAGCGTGTGGGTGTATGCGTGATAAACAATAATTATTATAGTAACACGCTTTACCCACTATGATATGTGGAAAGAAACTTTTTTTTCTTAGCGCGAGTACTTCACTTCTGTCGTCATATTTTGTGCAATCGTAAATATCTATACTGTATGAAAATAAAAGCTATGAAGGACGAATTCAAAAGAAAACAAAAACTAAATCGTTTTTATGTAGGTACATACATAAATGAACATGCACGTAACAGTGAGATTGTATAGTTGAATGTATTCACAGAAAGCCATCATTGACTGACATCGAGGTGCGGCATGGGAATCACACGGCATTGTTATGTAAATAAATAAATTATAGCGGAAAAAAAAAACTAATAGAAAATATTGATTGCATTTGAAAAGTATATTTGATCGAATACCCTATGTTGTTTTGAGTAGTGTGAATTAGCGAAGAGTATGTAATTTTCTTGGTCACATCATTCTCTTTTAATGCAAATTTATCTATAGGCCTGTTTTATTGGCAATATATCTCAGTGAAGTAAAGTAAAGTAGAATTTTTAACACGCAATTACAACAACTATATAGAGTCTCGAAAGTGTCAAACAGTTTGTAGTTGTTGTAATTGCGTGTTAAAAATTCTACTTTACTTTACTTCACTGAAATGGATTGCCAATAAAACAGACCTTATGTTGTTATTACTGCTCATGTGGAGAGTACGATAACTTAGGCGTGAAAAAGGGGTAAAAAAAGGGGGTACATCTCCCATCTCCTCCCTTTTAGGCGAACAAGAAAGTCCTATAGATGTTTTGAAAGCCAGAAATGATCGTTAAATTTCTATAATTATTTTTTTTTTAAAAAGGAGCTTTAAAACTCTAATTAAAAAAATTAATATGTAAATAAACTGAAATAAAAATGTTTTAGGTATAGAAATTTTGCATATACCGAACCTAGCATCTACTACAAAACTACAAGTTTCTGACATTCAAAACTGGTAGCTACCTAATACGACTGTTCAGTAAAAGTGTCTGCAAATTTCAGCATTAATAAAATGTCGCTTTTTAGTCTAAAGCTTAGTACGCTGTTCGAGCTAAATTTTAGATCCCATACAAAATTCTCTCAAAAATTTAACTAAGCTAAATTTAAGCAAATCATTTTATCCGAAGCTGTAAAATCAGCTAAAAAATCATTTTAATTTCAGACTGCACTGTATGTACCTATCTGTCAAAATTTAGCGCGCCTGGTAATGGTTCGCCATATTTTCTTTAGCTAAATTTTGACAGATAGTGTAGTTTTTTGCTGTTTTGTTGCGGAAAAGTTAATAAGGATGAGGGTTCCCTTAAAAGTGAGAAAAGAAAGCGCAACGAAAATAAAACGTTATTTTCTTTTTGCTTCGATGCATTTTTGAAGGAAGTTATTTTCAACAAAGAGCAGCTGTTTTGTGTGCCACTTAGGTATATCTATTCCAATAATAATAAAGATGGATGCTATCGAAAGAACGAACCTTAGGTGGACAAGGTTAACATGTCTAGCGACAAAGCGGATGTGACAATATGTGCATTACATGACACTGCCTTATAGGCAGGCATGCACAAAGCTTGGCGTATTCTCAAACGATTTTTTGTAGAAGTTGTTTGGACGAAGAGGAGAAGGAGAGAGGAGACCACTTATTACCTTCTCTGCACATGTCCGGCTCTCTCCCGAAAACAGAAACTCCATTTGGGAGCCTTCTATTACAATGATTTAAACGATCTAACAAACCTAGACATTCGTAGTCTCCTATGGTTCATTAGAGACTCAAACTGGTTCAACGAGTAGGACAAAACTTTTAGATCCACGTGGTATCACAAGAGACCTTATAATGGTCTAAGTGTGTTGGCTTTTTGGCGGCAGCCACTTAAACCTATCCTAACCTAACCTATATCCACTCCATGTCAAAATTTAGCAAGGGTTTTAACTAATTTGACAGCGGCTAAAATTTAGTTTCGCTAGAGCTGTGTACATAGCTTAAAATAATAAATTGTATCAAATGACAGATGTCTTATTTTATATTACAGTGATAAACAAAAGTCTTTAACAAAAGTCCTTTAATTTCATGCTAATTTATTAACAATATAACCTGATTCGATTCATAAATACTCACCCCTATTCCCGTTGGCATTTGTCGTATAGGTACGGCTCATATTTCGTCTCGTTGTATAATGGTGTATAATGTCAGATTTTTTTTAAACTTTTCTTAACAATTTTATTTCCTTTTCCATGTGTGTTCACCATCATTCCAATTAATTTGCCTTAAAAAAGTTAAGTTACAAACACTGACTAAAAAACGTGAAGTAAAATATGAGTTGTTTACGACAAACACCAACGGGAATAGGGGTGACTGTCAAAACTATAGTAATATCGTTTTCTCGCAGTTTTGGTTTGATTTGACGTTTTCCTAGCGCCCGCTCGCAAAAAAGTATAGCGCTGAAAACGGTACCAGCAATGTCATAAGCCATCTGCCAGAGGTTTCGACTTGGGATAAATAGGTACCTAGTGTTAATCTTGGAAGGTTGGAAGTAGTGTCAAATAGAGTTTAGTTGTTGTAATTGCGTGCTTTACATTCTACTTTTCATTGCCGAGATGGCTGTTCAATAAAACACGCATAATATTAAAATCATTTAGGTATCAGTTTAATAATTTCGTAATCAGTTTTAGATCTGTACGCATATTAGTAAATTTTTAAAGTGACAGGTCTTAGAGTTAAATTTTTTTTATTTGAAATAAAAATTCAATTTCTAAGGTTTCTCTGGGACTTTGCCCACCACGAAAATGCACTGACACTCGTCTTAGTGTGCACAAGGAAGGGCTGAGCACGTCGACGTCGAATTACATTTTTTATTTACAATGGCTGCGTTCCTATCGCATTCGATATGGCTAATGTTTTTAAAACATGTTTTCGATAACAAATTTAACTTCTGCGAAGGGAACACGCCGCGTTTACCAGTCAACTTTTCGTTCATCAACTTTTTGTTGCTGAGTCTGAGTTGGCGAACCTACGCAATACTTCGCTCATAAACTAAAAGAAGAAATTCTTTAAAATACTGTCTGAAAACACCGCCTCTTAAAACGAAAATAGTCCTATGACAAACAAGAGCGTAAAAGCGGGTAAAAGTAAGCAATTACGTTTGCTTTTAGCCATAGATATATTCAAGTCTAGCCGCATTTGTGCAAAATGTATATTGTATATACATAATTCATAATAATAATTTTAAAACGATTTAAATAAATGTCAAGTTTTCGGTGTGTGTGACTTTCTTAGCATTTGTAGCGGCGATAAAAATAAATTAAACACTCTATTTGAATTTCATGTTTTACTGTCCATTTAAGATAACCTGAAAGATTTACGTAAATGCTTTGTTCCCTTTCAACAAAGTTGTACGATCGACCACGTGCCTACCCTGACTACGTATAATTTTGAATGCATGCTCTTAATCTTCCCCAACAGTCGACTCGACACCCACAAAAGTTTTATGTGGCCGGTGGCGGCGTTTTTTCTTAAAAGCCACGAACAGCTGACTCACAGAATACACTCAAAACAAAAATAGAATGAAACCAGGAAAAAATAAACACACGAAAGAGCTATAGTATCTGCGATATACGATCCAAAATGTATCCAGATGAAAAATACGGTTCAAAAATAAACGTGTTTACGGCATCGTTTTATGAATACGTTTTCGAATGTCTAATCTAGCCGAATTATGTATCTTCTGTTTCTATATTCAATAGTTTAAATTTATATCTATGTACATATTTATGTGTGTGTGAGCTTTTCTAAAATTTTGTTTTCACTTTAAAATTAGTGCATGGCTTTTTTCGTCAAAGGTTTAGATAAACTAAACAATTATTGAGATGCAAATAATAAAACGAGTGCAGATTCTTGATCCCTTTCCTCCATTCCCTCTATACCTACCGATTCCCGAAGTGGCAATTTAATTTTCTTTTCTACCTATACATATTTATTTCTGGTAGTTTATGTTAATTTATTTTGTTTAAACTTTTCACGCCAGTGATTCAATACAAATATGTATGTACCACACCTCACTGTGTTGGTTTGAATGTTTATTTTGTTGTTTTGTTTTAATTTAACACACAAACATATGAGGGCAACTTTGGTTGTCTTTATGTTTTTATCACCCAACGCGATAGTAGAAATCAACAAATTCTCTTATTAAAAAAAAAACAGAAACAAAAAAATAAAACAAGACCATTGGTGATTTACAATTTTAGTTTATCCGACAATGCCACATCCGCCTGGTCCGACGCTGGGCAACTCAACGCCTCCAGCATTACCAACATCACAACCACAATCAATACCACCACCACCTCTGCCACAATTATCATCTGCTTCTTCAGTCACTCAGTTAGCTCAAAGTCCGATGGCTAATTTAATGTCAATTACAGAGACATTACCTCCGGGTAGTCCAAGAAATGGCCCAAGCCCACCAGGACCCCCACCACCGAGGACGGCGTCACGAGGCAGTCAACATTCGCCAAACAGTTCAGGTAATTTCAACTTTACAGTTTTCAACTTGCGATATAATCTAAATTCGTTTTTGTTTTCTTTTATAGGATCCTCCTCAGGTCGGAGATCTTCTGGGTCAAGGCATGTGTCCAGCACCACAGTCACAAGTACGGAGGCCCAGTTAAACCAGGGACCTCAGGTTGGATCTGCATCAGTTGGTGGTGGCTCAGTGGGACCAATGCCACCTGGCTCGAATGGTTCGGATACTGGTGGTGGCGGCGGTGGAGGTGGAGGAAATAATGGCGGCTCAACTGGCAATGGAAATAGTGCCAACGGTGGCGGACCACCGGGTAATGCAGTACCTACATCAGCAGCTCAAGCACCAACCTCAGCGCAGAACACAACACTTAAATGTACTTTGTGTCAGGAAAGGCTCGAAGATACGCATTTTGTGCAATGCCCATCGGTTAATCATCATAAGTTTTGTTTTCCCTGCAGTCGTGAAAGTATTAAGAGGCAAAATGTAAGTAGACAATTTCAATTTGAAGTGTATATCATTTTTGCAGTAAAAGGAGTTTAATGTGGGGTGGGCTGAACTTTCGGTGAAAAGAAACAACTTCACAACTATTTTTTTTTTTATAAAACTGCATAGCAATTAATTTTAATCTTTCCTCTATTCTTTGGATATGACTTGGTTAATAGGGGACCAAAACTCAATGACCAATTTCTGTTAGAAATATTTGTCGAGTTTATCATTGAGGTGTTGTTATAAACGCGGGTTTAAAAAACAAAAATATCACAAGGGCCAAATCGGTGGAGCGTACTGGCTACTGCAAAATCGCCCCTTATTGAGATGAGTCGCTTTGGGATCCTAGCCATCGATGAGGCTAAACGGAAGTGTGAACCGTTTCTCCATCCAATAATGTCCCCTAATAATAACTCATCAAGTCGTGGAAGAAAAGTCCAAGGGCAGACGGAAGTTTGCGCGCAGAACGCCCTGGGGATTTACAATTTTGACTCCAGTTCTTAGTCTTGTCACATTCGCGGTTTGTTTGAATGTAGTGACCCATGTTACAATTGATTTTCGGTCCGGGACAGGGCCCAACAAGGCTACATTGAAGTGATTTCGGAAGGCGGGCTGAATTTCGATTTCAGAACATTCGTTCGCAGTGTATGTAGAGGCACCGACGGCAAACATACGCTACTCACTGTTCCACTGAAAACGATTGAGCTGGAATGAAATGAACTCCGCGACTACGTATGTCGAATGAGAACACTTCCTCCCCAATAAGACCCATACAGCCCGAGTGACGCGCAACAATAGAGTTCGAACCCTTTAGTTCTTGAGGGGATTAACATTTAGGAATCAAGTATTCTCTCCAAGGAAGAGGAATAAGTTAGATCTTGACATTTACTTGAAATTAGTCTGGAATTGTCTTGAATTCTTTATAATACTGGTTACCAAAAACAAAGCGCCCCAATTTGGATACCAAGAAAAACATTTTGAGTCAAACTCACTCATCCCTAATAAGTAAAAGTGTTATTATTCATTCTCCACTGCGCTTACCTACAAGTCATGCAATATGTTAGGCATGTGAGTTAGTATATACATAGGTCTGATATTGGTTTTGTATGGAAGGTACCAGAAGCATTTGACCGACATAGCCCATTTTCAATGCCAACCTGATGACCGACGACGATAAGAAGTCCTCTCATAAAATTTTATTGTCGTAGGTCGAATCGTTTGAATGCAATCTATTTTTAACAGACGGACATGGCCAACGGAGGCTGTTCAAAGATTTGACGTCGCAAGTCTACGATCGTAAGAGACCGCCAGAACCTTTGCCGAGCCGACCGCGTTCTCCCTTAACCTCTCAGCAAACGCACCTCCAGAATTAAGTGCAGAGGGCCAGTGGCAATTGTCAACACGCCATCAGATCTGCCGCCACCGAAGTGCTGTGTTTCATTAAGCGACCACAATGAAACACCTGGTTCGATGAGGAGTGTCGGATGGCACATGCATCTAAGACCGCAGCGTATCAGTCGATGCTGCAAACCAAAACCAGAGCTACTTTGAGTGCTGTCTGTGAGCTCTACGAGCAAAAAAAAACAAGGGAGGAGCATCGGCTTCTCAGAAGGAAAAAAAAAGCACGAGAAGCAAGCGATAGAGTCTATTGAGGGAAGTTATTGCAGGTTATTGCAATATTCGGATGTTCTACCAGAGGGTAAAAAGATCTGCACAAGGATACAAGGCCCGAACAGAGATGAACATGGTAATATGGTGGTAGATCCTCAGTCGGTGATGAGGACTTGGAAATACGACTTTTGCAGACTGCTAAACGGCGATGGTGACCAAAATTTCGCTGTCAGGTAGACCGATCCACTCATTCCGGACGGTGATAGCCAAAATTTCCGTTTCCCCTAACAAAATGAGGTAAGGATAGCGATATCCAAACGTAAGTCCAACAAGGCTGCTGGAGCAGATGCTCTACCGTTCGAGCTGGCGGCGGGAGATGACTTGCTAAGGAGCATGCACCAACTTATCTTTAAAATTTGGTCGGAAGAAAGTAGGAACCTCAGCATCGTGAGTCCCATCAACAAGAACTGCGCCAATTACAGAGGAATAAGCTTCCTGAATGTTGCGTATAAGATCCTGTCGACTTTTCTGTGCATGAATGCCTAAAGCCTAAAATGACAGATTGGCCTGATCGGCGCATATCAGTGCGATTTTAGACCCGGAAAGTAAACCATCGATCAAATCTTCACACTCCGGCAAATCTTAGAAAAAACGCAGGAATTCCAGATCGATACACACCACCGCTTTATCGACTTCAAGGTTAAATTTCGGCATCCCTGGAAAACTCGTCCGTCTATGCAGGATGACGATGGAGAAATGTCGAAAAAGGTTTAAGACAAGGCGACGCGATATCATGTAACTTCTTTAACATAACTCTTGAAGCAATTGCACGGAACTCGCAAGCCAACATCAGAGGTACAATTTTTCAAAAGTCCGTTCAACTACTTGCATATGCAGATGATATTGACATTATTAGAACTCAGCGAGCTGTCAATGTCGCGTTTGCAAGCATTGAAACGGAGGCGGCGAAGATGGGTCTGGCTGTAAATGAGGACAAAACGAAGTATTATGTTGTCATCGAGAAAGGACTCTCAACATCGGAGACTCGGACAAAACGTCACGGTTGACAGATATAACTTCGAAGTAGTTAAAGACTTTGTCTACCTAGTCTCTACAATTACCTCGCAAAACAACCTCGGCGTAGAAATCAAACGAAGAATCACTCTTGCCAATCGCTGTTTCTTCGGGCTAAGAAGGCATCTAAGAAGTAAAGCCCTCTCTCGCAGAACCAAAGAGATATTGTACAAGACCTTAATCATCCCGGTCCTGTTGTATGGTGCAGAAGCATGGACCTTATCGAAAGCTGATGAAAACCTCTTGGCACGCTTTGAGAGAAAGATTCTTGTGATTTTTGGTCCAGTTTGTATCGACGAAATGTGGAGGAGGTGATTTAACGACGAACTTTACGGGCTATATAGCGACGTTGACCTAGTCAAAAGCTCAAAATACGGCGGCTGAGATGGCTGGGTCTTGTGGAGCATATGGACAACAACGCACCAGCACGAGGAAGACCTCACCTCAGGTGGCGCGCACAATTGGAGAGCGACATCAACCAAATTGGTGTGCGTAACTAAAGCCAGCAAGCTAGGGACCGAGCAGGCTGGAGGGGCTTGTTGGTTGAGGCCGTGGTCCACCCCGAACTGTGAGCGCCATCTAAAGTAAGTTTAAGCGTAAAGCGACTCATTTTGTTCCGCGGAGATAAATGATACTGACTTTTTGGTAAGATTTCTAGCGAGAAACAGCTGTCAGTGTCAAAATAACCTATGATTTAAAAAGAAACCACTAGATGGCCCACCCTTTATAACTCACTACATTTTACAAAAAACAAAATACATTCAGTTGGGCGCCACTTAGGAATAGCCAAAGTTTAACACTGCAGAATACAGAATTATTATTTTTTCTTTAACTATATTGGGAAGAAAAGAGTTTTTTTTATCAATACTACTCAAAAACTGTTAAAAACCTAGTTTAGTTTTAGGTAAAAATGCTCACAAATTTATTTTTTTTCTTTCACCATCCTCTAACACAACAATTTTGTTCTATTTTCAGGGCTCCGGCAATGAAGTCTACTGTCCAAGTGGTGAACGCTGTCCTCTGGCCAATTCAACAATACCATGGGCATTTATGCAAGGCGAAATAGCGACGATCTTAGGCGAAGAGGTCAAAGTAAAAAAAGAACGTGAATCTTAATGACTCTTTTACTCCAAAAAAGTTAGGAGAATTTTAAAATATTTTAAATAACTGGACAACAACTTGAAATGAAAAAGTATCTATCGAAATATGGGAGAAATTTGCCACAGCACAAATTTGTTGATGCATGTTGATACAAAATGTGCACCAGTTTGCTCTTTTTTTTTATAAAAAAAAAAAAAAAAAACTTACAAAAAAAAAAATTGGTCAAACCGAATAGAGCTCGATCAAGTTGTGATAAATCCAGAAATAATTTTTTTTATTTAATCTGGTCTATAACACAACACCAACATTAACACGACTCTATTTCGGTGAATAATTTTTGTACACAAAATAAACAAGGAAAACGGAAAACGTTTTTTTTACAAAAAAAAAAAAACAACCAAGGTGTTTTTTGAATACAAATTGAATTTTGTAAACATTTTACAGTAATAACGATTTGTTATTACAAATTAACCGAATAAATAATATATAATCAATTTATATAATATAACTTAAACTATATTTGATGGAAAAATTTTGTGATATTGCTACAAACATTAGAAAAAGAAAAAGAAAAAACAAACCAATACAAAATAAAAAAAAAAAAAAAAAAACAGAAAAACGAAATGTGTAATAATATTTAAAAAATAGCAATAACATATTTGGTAGTGAGAATCTTCTGTCTTGTGTTTAGGATTAGGGAATCGCAAAGATAAGCTTAGACCTCTGAATGTGTACTTTATAAATTGTCCTCCTTCTTTCTTTCTGTTATGAGTTTGTATTGTATTTTTTTTTTTAGTTTTAGATGTATTTATGTGTAATAAATAAGTCAAAACACCTCAAAGAGGTTAAAATTTCGATCTGAAGCAAGAAATTGTTAACAAAAAAAAAAAACTAAAAAGGATTCAAAACGTTTATTAAGAAAGGAAATGAAATCAATGATATAAATAGTGTTTTTGTATCGTTAAATCCAAATGTAATATATCGACCTCAGTACACTATTATTGCGACTCGTCTGGTTTAGCTTTGACACTAGAAATCAGCAATCAAGACTACAGAGTGTCACCATACGCGTGGATTTGAATTTTTTGTTCCGGTGACAATAGAAGGGTTATAAAATGTAATTGGGCAGAAACTTTGGATCGTATAAATAGAAAAATAACTTGACAATCGGTAGTTTCATGGAGATCGACTCAATTTACCGGATTACATTACTCAAATTATGTATACTATACTATAGATAAAAATACATGTCACACTTGAAATCAACAAATGGGCCAATTTTGATAAATGTCTTTCATAAACGATTGCAACTTTGGGTGAACTTGCTAAAACTAAGTTTTGTAAGTGGCTTTGAATGTTGGAAGTAGGAAAAGAAAAACATTTGTGCGACAAATCCAAGTCACATCGACGACATTTGAGTTTGCGATTACAAATACCGTGCCATTTCCCATAATGTGAAGCCTCATCAGGTGGTCAGAGTGGGCAACAGAAAACTTCAAGCCTACAAATGCCTTTTGAAGTTTCCTACTCCGTACTTAAAATCCAGTTTTGTGTTACAGTCTTTGCAAGTATTTTTTTTTACAGCCCCAGGTCAACATTTTTAAGGAAATTTATTATTTAAACGATTATTAACTGTTGTTTTCCAAGGCGCTTTTTGACCGGATGAAAATATTTTTCTGCGATTTTTCAATAGCAGACTCTAATGTTTCTTTCAGGCACAAAGGTGTCCTAAACCATTTTTAATTCACTTGAATTGCATGTGTTATCAGCTGGTATGTTGTACCTCTTTGGGTCATCACATTTGGTCTTAATGACTGGCAACTGAGAAGATCTGTTGCCATCTGATTTTGTAGTCAATCACTGACAACTTGTTTACAGATCATCTAACGGCTTGATTTATATTTCGATCGGATTGCTAAAACGATTTTATCAATGAAAAAGCAATATCTTACTAAAATTTCATCTTTTGTGTCGTGTTTTATTTTATGTTTATCATCTCAAACAAATCAACATCCCAGTATTTGAACCCTCTTTCTAGATATATTATATAAAAATGTTTTTGTCACAACAGAACTACATAATAATTCACAATAAACAACAAATATTTTTGTGAAGCATCTATTTTATAAAAATTTCACATGTACATACGTAATTAATACTTTGTAAATATTTATAATTTAATTTTACTTGGTCGAAGTTTGGGAGTATCTAAACATTAAAACAAAATACATACATATATTGAAACTATGTCAAACTTCAACAGCTAAAATACGTATCGCCGGAATTTTGCAAACAAACTATTCTTGCATTCAAATTTGAATTGTTTTTTTTTTTAATTTTCTGTTCGTAAAAATGAATAACAATTACATTAATTTGTTTATTTACTTTGTATTCTTGAAAACAAAAGAAAATTCTTTAGTTAATAAGTTATTTTATTATTATAAAACATCAATAACTATTTTTTTTTTTTAGAACAACAAAACACACTTGTACAAAGTTTAATTTTTTGTGTGTTATTATTTACTATCTATTTCGGTTTTGAAACAAAGAAACGGACCTAAATAAACAGAAATAATACATAAATACAATTTGAAATGAATTATGTGTTTTTATTTATTACTTTAAGTGGATTTTCTTTACTTATTCATCGTTTCGCTTCTTATTTTTATTTGTACCAGGTAGTTTGATCGTCAGTGATTTTTCTTGCTATTCGATTTATTTTGTGATTTTCATTTGCAAAAGATAGTCATCTTGGTTGGTGTTTAAGGTGAAATTGTTTAAGCGACGTTAGGAAGACAAACGAGTTTAATGAATTTTGTAACGTTTCGGGGAATTTGAATATTCACAGAATTTTTATAAATATGTTATTCGAGGCTGTTACGCCATTATTATGGTTTACAAAGTAAAGATTTTTTTTTTAGCAGCTTTGGGGTGAAACTAAATTATTAGGAAAATTGTTACGTTTAGTTTATAGATAATTCTTAAAGCTAAACTGTTCGCCATGCGCGTGACATGTGTATTTAGTACCTGTTCGTAATGTTTCGAATCGTCCCTATTCGCTAGTATGGACATAAATAGTTCCGTATTTCAGGCTGAAATACATGCAATAGAACTCTGCATTAGAGAGAGTATAGACAGGGCTATAACGAATAATAACATTTATATTCTTTCTGATAGCAAGGCAGCTCTACTTGCAATTGACGCCTTTGAAATAACATCAAAACTGGTATGGGACTGCCTCCAAATACTGCAAATACTGGCCACCGCAAACAAAGTCCACCTGATCTGGGTGCCAGGGCACAGCGGATATGAAGGCAATGAAAAAGCAGACGAATTGGCCAGAAAAGGATCCGCATCCCAATTCATGATGCCAAGACCATTCTGCGGGCTACCAATCAACACTACAAAAAGTAGTGTGAAAACTTGGCTGAACGAAAAAATAGCTTCATTTCTGGAGGAACACCGAAGGAAACAGACAAGCCAAAATCTTCATGCCAAACAGTTCCCACAAAAAAACGAAACAACTACTACAATTAATGTTGAATTCGATTGGCAATCTGAGATTTTTTAAGATTTCTATAGATTTCGTCTGGCCAATCGAACAAAAAGAAGTATACTGCGCTGTTCTTTGTTGGTGTTGGTGGTGTGCCTGCCAAAAGTTGTTTACCTTTTTTGTTGTGAAGATTTTTTTTTCATCATAATGAAAGTGTATTGGTAAATCTCGAGCGTCTCTGAGAAAAAATCTAGATTCGCAAAAGTGCTCTCGACTCTGAAAAAGATTGCTTTTTTTTGTACCAAACGAACGAAAAAAGTGATCTCGGGAAGGAAAGAGTGCTTTTTTCTGGCGAATCGAAATTAACATAAGTAGATGTCAGATTCGATTGGTCACAGGCTTTCTCACAGGACACTGCAGAGTCAAAAAACACCTGATGACAATGGGCATAACACAAGACAACACTTGTAGACTATGCAACGAGGACGCAGAAACAGCGGAACACATATTATTGGACTGCAACTGTTTAACCAAAACACGTCAACGTTATCTATGTAAATTCTACCTCGAAGCAGCAGACATAGCTGCCAGCACACCCAAAGAGCTAGCCGCCTTTATTACAAACTGCGGCATCATGGATGAGCTATAAATGGAGGACATCACAATAGGCCCACTTGTGGCCGCAGTGATCTGGGATTTACTATACCACCTCCCCTCTACAATCTACAATCTACAATGTTTCGAATTCATTGTGTTATAAACTTAAATACAAACAGGCCAAACTGTTATCGTCGGCCAGGCCGATGCTTTGATACCCTCCACTGCATATGTCATGCAAAATGTTTGCCATGTGAGGTAGTATGTACATAATGTACATTGTAAACGCATGGGTCTAATATTGCTTTTGTAGGAGGCACCAGAACTGCTTGACCGACATAGCCCATTTTCAATACTTCATTCGCCTAGGTCGATTCGTTTGGACGCTATCGTGTTTTCAACAGACAGACGGACATGGCTAAATCGATTCAGAAGTTAATCCTGATTCAGAATATATACACTTTATGGAGTCTCCGGTAACGCCTTCTTAGCATTACAAATGTCATAGTGAATTATACCTTCCCGCGGAGGGTATAAAAACAACACTGCCTTACTTTACCTAAATCAACAGCATCGAGTGAAATCGAAATTACAAATCGAGTGAATTCGTTTTCAGTGTTTTGCATTTCGAGCGATTCGGAAACTCCGAAATTTTTTCGAAATCACAATTTCACTTTGTCTCAATTCAAATCGAATACAGTGAAATGTAGAACACAAAAATTCATTTCCGATTTCATTTCGAGTGAAAGTGAAATGTGAAACCTAGCAACAAATGACGCTTTTAGTCTGGAATTGACTCCAATGTCAACCAACAAGTCCCTCCAATCAGATCAGTCCCTAGCTAGCTGCCTCTTCGTACACCAAGGTGGGTTTTTCCTCTGCTTCGTTATCCTTCTGATGCACTTAAAGACTCGTCGGGCTGCACACTCAACACTCCATCAATACAAACTGAACCGAATATGATGCGAAGAATATTCTCTCAAAACGTCTCGAGAGGTTTTTATTGGCTTTTGACAAAATTTGTGCTTCTGCACCTAGCATCAAAATTGGAATGATTAAGGTATTGTTCTTCTTGGTCACATGAGCTTTACTTCGCCGATAACTTAGCTCGAAGAAACTGCGATTGGTAGGCAAAGGCTCCTATTGTGAGTGCCGATAGTTGATCGACGATCGATCGACAACTGTGCTTGTCGATTGTGATTGATATTTGTCGATTTGACAGTCGCTTGTAGTCGATTGCAAATGTCTGGCCGATGCTTTCTCTTGAAAGTGAAAAAATTTTGTTTGTACGAATAGCTAAAATCAATCGACGTAATCGATAATTGTCGTGACAATCGCTGATCGACAATCACATTAAGGGCCAAATTCTCTTAGTTCAAAGCTATGTCTCTCTATTGTGTGTTTCTGCCGATTCTTCGAAGTTGTTAGCAAATGCACAAATGACACATCGCTGTTTGTCAATAACGTAAATGTAGTCAGCATATGCAAGTTTTTACAAATATGTACTTAGGTGGTGCTAGATGCTCAGCAGGCACGAAGCGTGACTTTTCGATAAGCGGTCCTTTATTCAAGAGATATAGCATTTTTTGAAATTCTTACGGGAGCACTGCTTCCCTTCATCATGGACGCTTCGTGCCTGGTGCTTAGGTGGTCCTAGGTGAGTCTGGGTCTCAACGAGTTAGCTTGGCTTTTACTGCGTTGTCCCTCTGCGTTGGAGTCCAAAACTTTTCGGACTGAAGCGCCGTTGTCAATTGGCTTTGCATGTCCTAGCCATCTTAGGCGACAATCCCGCATACTATACAGCTCGTATAGTTCGTCGTTAAATATCCAAAGCCCGTAAACTTAAACGAAACCGAACATTTTACGAAGACCAAAGTCGCTTGGATAATGTGTATCCTCCGACGGTGCAGGGAAATAAGTCCCCGGGAACTAAGTCCACTGAGG
This sequence comes from Cheilosia soror, assembly GCA_949372485.1. Taxonomy (NCBI): domain Eukaryota; kingdom Metazoa; phylum Arthropoda; class Insecta; order Diptera; family Syrphidae; genus Cheilosia; species Cheilosia soror. The sequence continues at coordinate 75,258,360 of OX443561.1, read as the reverse complement.
GACTTGTGGTATGCTATGTACAATGGGCCGACTAACGGCCTAAGCGTTTCTCTCACCGAAAGCCACTTTAAACTAACTAAAGGTCTGACCAACTCAGGTGGGCTTCCTCCGTTATGTTTTTCATAAACTCTCTCTTCTCCCTACCTTCCGACCAATTCCACGCATCATATCCGCATTAGCTCTTCCGCCTTAAGGACTTACCTGGCCTCAAACCGCTCTGGTAGGAAGCAATAACATCTTTGAAAAATAGTTTCAGGCGTTCGCACAGTACGGCGGACAGGATCTTGCATGCGATATTAAAATCTTATAAATTCTTCCGACAAAAGAGAGTGCTCTAGAGCGGTATTAATATTATAATATTCGGCCCTAGCGAGGTATCCGTCGGAACGGAGAATTCTCCGCAACGCATATTCCGTCGGAGACTCAAATTACATTCGAGGTATCCGCCTTCCGAAAGAATAATTAAAATGCGGCGACGCATTCGGCCCTAGCGAAGTATCCGTCGGAACGGAGAATTCTCCGCCACCCATACTCCGTCGGAGACTCAAATTACATTCGAGGTATCCGCCTTTGGAAAGTATGATTAAAATGCGACGACGCATTGATTTGACATGATGTTGTTTCGTGGTACATCGCAGATTTCCTATTTAGTGATTGTTTTTTCGTTTGTTTTTGCTGTGAAAACACAAATTTAAGCAACAAATACAACCAATTAATTTGTTAATTTTTTTTTTCTTTATTGCTTTCACTGCAAATCGTAAACAAATTCCGCAACCAATTTCTGTCGGAGCATATCGGAAGAAAATTCGTATGCAGCCGTCAAAAGTATCAGTAAAAACGCCCTTGATCGCACTGAAACGCAGAACGCCAGTGTGCGTTGCATATTTGTCGGAAAAAAGTTCCGAAAAGGTCTTCCGAAGTATACCTCGAAGCAAAAATCCTCCGATTCGTATGAAATCGGAGAATTTTCCGTTCCGACGGATACCTCGCTAGGGCCGATTACTTAGTTACTTTACACCGCGTCTCCACTAGCAATATTTCATAGCTTACCATCTGTCATTTCTCATAGAAATAAATAATGATAGCATGCAATAAAATGTAGGGTGGGCATTTCATAGCTTACTATTTCCATAGCCATTCCGATAGCTTGGTCTTCGAAACGGACGTTCCGTGTTCCTTGTCTTCTCGAACTTTGGGGGCTGGGATTCGAAGACCCTTTTAGCTGGAGAATTAATTGCCTATTCGCTTGATATGGCCGAGCTAATGTAGGCAACGTGTTTTGGCCTTTTGGACTACATGCACATCTTGGTACAGTTCGCGGTTGTATAATCTTCTCCATTTGCCCTCCTCGCACAGACGGTCAAAAATCCGCCAAAGTATTTTTCTTTCGAAGGAGCCTAGTATCAGCTCTTCCGTTTTGCTTATCGTCCAGCACTCAACGCCATAAAGCAGAACTGTAGCAGGATAAGGGTTTTGTAGAGCACTTCGAGTTAGAAGTTTTGAATCCAATTGTTTTGTCAAACCGAAGTAGCAAACGCTTCCTAGGGTAGTTCTTCGCTGGATCTCCACTAGGGTGTCATTTGTGGAGTTTATGTTTACTCCGAGGTAGGTGAATTCCTTAACTAACTCGATATTAATATACTTCAACTTAAATATTTTGAAGAAAGTGGAAAAACGTTCGTTAACCCTAATTTTAACCCAAATTGTTGCAAAAATACTTTCTCGTTGCCTAAATATTTTTAAAGCTGACAATCAACAAATTACATGCCTACCTATGATGGAATAAGTATAAGGTGGTCTCGTCGGCAAAAAGTAGTCCCTTAACTATACTAGTAATAAATAAGTGCGTGTGAAAGGGTTCAGCGTAGTAAGTGTAAGTGAAACGACAATAGAGTGTGCAGAGAGAGTATGTTCATGAGTATGTTGATTAACCTTTAAGTGGAGTGGAATTGGTCTGAAGTTGCCTATTTATAATAAAGAAAACATTTTTTTTTTGCACAAGGGTTGACGTTTTGCAAACAAATTCGTCCGCACACAATCTTTCGCTTTAACAAGCAAACGCTCACTGAACGTTAAGGGACCAAAAAACGAACGATTCGGCAGCCGACGAGACCACCTTATACTTATTCCATCATGTGCCTACCTACCTAGGTCGTTTGACAAAATGGGAATCGTTAAAAAATGTTATCACACCAACATACTATACATGGACTGTTAGTCAAATGTCAGTTTCTATAAACATGCGAGAAAAAATTATGCAAACATAAGCACTAGCCCTTTTGGTTCAGTGCGGCGAAGGTATGAAACGTCTGCGAGGCATTGCTATTTTTTACAGAACACAGTGCCATCCATTGTAGAAATATTGCAACTGCGCAAAATAACGACTTATTATAATAATTTGAACGTTCTATAACAGATGGCACAATCGGCACTCAAACAAAATCGCACGAATTGCTCGATGACATTTGAGTGTTTTCGTTTCTCTCCGCGCGCCGTGAACCAAAGAGCGTGTTTATGTTTGCTTCAACGAAAAATTGGCTGCTAGCAGTCCATGTACAGTGGTTTACCGGAAATTCGCACCGGTGCGATATAGGAAATGGTTATCGTTACGCCGAAATGGTAAGTGGTCTCTTATCTCCTTCTTCTATATGTTCGCATTTTACGGCTCTATAATCGACATTCGCCTGGAATTCTCAGATGAACTCACCAGCAAATGAAATCTTTATCCGAAAGAAATGCAAGTCTCCTGGGTTTGCTGCGATGCGACGAGCCAATTGCAAAACGAAATGAAGGAGTATTGCAGCTCCTGTGTCTTCATCGGCTATAAAAATAATTTACGAATAATTGTCAGTCTCTATCTGACATTTAAAATGGGAAGTTAAATTCTCAGTAGATATGAGTAGTTACTTCGAAAGTCAAACAACGCTATACTCGGTGCAAAAAATGTGACAAGTACTCATTCAAATGTCAATGCTATTTGCGGATTATGTCGCCTGTTTTTCTTTTCTTCTTTGTGCAACAAATGCAGGAATATTGTATTCTCGTAATCAAGCTTGAGTATCTCTCGATGCCACTAGAAATAGAAATGCTATGTAAACTCTTAGATAGGGTAAACAATAGCAAGACACCAACATTTTGTGTCTTAAGAGTTTTTGGTTAGTTAAATTATATTTTCAAATAATGGCGAAAAGAACGAAAACTTATTTTACTCAATGAAAACTCAAATTAAATGCAATCAAAATAAAATAGAATATTTTAACAAATTAAACTAACACAACCTCCGGCCGCCATGGTTTATATTCAGGTGGTTCATATTCATGAAATAAAAAAAAAACAGTACTCAGCTCAAATCAGTTGGTTTTTGAAGCAAAACAATTGGAACTCAAAACTCGCCATATGTTCGTGTAAATAATGTGTATAATTTAATTCGAAACAAACTAATGCATTAGACAAAATTTAATGAAAATGTATTTATCCGAATAAAATACCAAGTTAGTAGACTATATTTCATAAAACCAAAATAACTTAGAAAAAAATATATAAATAATAATGCTAATATCTAGCAATGATTTTCCATTGACCTAAACAAATAAATCGAATAAATTATTCAATTATTGAATACAAAATGCATAAATTTCATTTCAAATCGAAAAAAAAAACTAATACGACAAATACGCCAACTTTGAAAAAGCAAAATAAAAATGGAATTATACTTCCGTGTAGAACAATTTGATAACCGTGATAAGCTTGGGATAAACTACTAATAATAAATATAACTAACTAAATATTGAACATTGTGTAATCAATTGTATAATGTAAATTGTCATAGGAACTTTTGTAGGACTAATCATTAAAAATATTTTTTATTTATTTTGTATCTATCCTCTTCGAATGGGCATTTTTAATAATGTATTTGTATTATGAAACTTTTAAAGAAGAATTAACATAGAGTTTGAGATCTATTGAATTTAACGAATGTGCTATTGAATTATAATATGAAAAGGAAAATACTTGAAATAAAACAAAACATGAATAAATTGTAAGTTAAAAAATTAAAAAAAACTTAAGTTTGTGTTTTAATTCTGAGTTTGAGTTCGAGTTGCATTTAGCGCACTTTGCTGGATCGAGGAGTGAGTAAAGAAACAGTCGGAGTCAACTGTCGGCGCAACTGTACTATATAGGTACTTCAATTGTGATTAATTTACAAAGGGTATTCACTTAATCTGATAAATTTATCCAGCTCGAATCGACTGTAAATCTGAAATCAAACAAACAATTCATACGATAGTGTGTCAAAGTTTGACATTTGTGATTTGCGTTGCGTAACCTTCCGCTGTTGATTTCCGAGCCTAAATCGTCGCGGAAAATTATGAGGTCTGCGTAAACTATTCTCCATACAAAATCTGACAGTTCATTTACGAGGTGGTAATTTTTTGCAGTTTACGCAGTTTATGAGGCTTTTACACGTTTAAGCGCGAATACCCTTATTATGGTTATTGGTCTTGTCCATCCGGACTCGACTTGCTGGACTTATAAGAGCGAATGTTGAACAGGCGAAATAACAAGACTATGCCTAATGCTTTGGCTGAATGAATCTCATAGTCAGAAGTCTAATATGAGACCTCAGATGTGTAGTTTCTTCAAATACTGTATAGGTATAAATTGCAGAAGTTTTATGTGTACCGTCCAACATTGTATAAAATGTTAGATTGAAAAAAACAAAACTGACTTTTCACGAGTTACCTTACTTGAGCTACTTCGACATATTTGGAGCTGAGGTCAGTGAGGATTTTTCAGGACTAGTCAGGGTGCTGAAACAGAGATGGTGGCGGATGAACCCTTAATGGGCCAACGGCAGCTCTCACATCCCCGAAGTGGGTTACTGGCACCGGAGGAATCCGGCCCCTTTTGTCCAAGGGGTCCAACAAAGGGCCTGGCCCTCCAGGTTGGGGGTTGTACGCCGGGGTAACTGCCCGACTGCGGAAAACAAACCCAGTTCCGAAACAACAACAAGCCTCGGATACGGATGATTTTACTGTTGACGAACCTGGCAAACGAATAAAGGACAACGAATTTCGGATCTGCACGTGGAATGTTAGGTCCCTTAACCGACCACGTGCAGCCGAACAACTAGCGGAGGCCCTGAACTGCTATAAAGCAGACCTAACCGCCATCCAAGAAGTGCGATGGGATGGACCGGGCAAGAAGAGGATGAAAGACTGCGATATTTACTATGGCGACTGCTATCGGCAACAAAAACAGCGCTTATTTGGATGTGGATTCGTCGTTGGAGGCAGACTTAGGCAAGAAGTCTTAAGCTTCAACTGTGTGAACGAGCGCCTCACGACAATCCACGTCAAGGCTAAATTCGCCAACATTAGCCTAATATGCGCCCATGCCCCCACGGAGGAGAAAGACGACGACACCAAAGAGAGGTTCTACGAGCTCTTGGACAAGACATACGAGCAGTGCCCTAACTATGACATTAAAATTGTCCTAGGTGATTTTAATGCAAAGATAGGAAGAGAAGGCATCTTTGGTAGTACTGTCGGGAGGTACAGCCTACACGACACCACCTCCGATAACGGATTCAGGCTGATCGACTTCGCGGCGGGGCGAAATGTTGTCATATCAAGTACGCGGTTCCCGCATCTCGATATTCATAAAGGCACTTGGAGATCTCCCGATCAATCAACCGTCAACCAGATTGATCACATTGCGATCGACGCAAGGCACTCCTCCAGTATTATGGATATCCGAACGTTCCGAGGGGCCAACATTGACTCGGACCACTACCTTGTTGTAGCCAAGGTACGCCTTCGGATATCCCGAACACCGCCAAGACAAGTAAATACTGTGAGGAAGTTTGACGTCGGACGGCTAAAATCGCAAGAGATCACCAGATCCTTCTCCGATCAAGTCTCTCTCAATCTCTCAAGAGGTTCTATGCAGCCAGCATCAAGTATTGAAGACCAGTGGCAACATTGCCAAAAAGCCATCAGAGACGCCGCCTCTGATGTGCTTGGTTTCACTCGACCACCACAACGAAACCCCTGGTTCGACGACGAGTGCCGGCAAGCACATGCAGCGAAACAAGAGGCATACAAAGCGGCGCTGCAAAAAAGGACTAGAGCTGCTCGTGAGCTCTACGCGCAGAAAAGAAGAGACGAACACCGGCTTCTCAGGAGGAAAAAGAAAGAGCACGAGAAGCGCGCGATCGAGGAAATAGAGAGATGCTACAGCAGGAATGAGGTTCGGAAGTTTTACCAAAGGGTAAAAAGAACCTGCCAAGGCTACAGAGCCCGAACCGAAGCCTGCAAGGACGAACAAGGGAACATCGTAGTAGAATCGCAGTCGATGCTAAGGATATGGAAGAACTACTTCTGCAGACTGTTTAACGGCGATGACGAACTAAATCCCGCTGTCAGGCAGAATGAACCATTCAACCTGGACGATGAAGACCAATTCCGTCCACCTGACCTGGACGAAGTGAAGATAGCGATATCTAAGCTTAAGTCCAACAAAGCCGTTGGGGCAGATGGCCTAACCGCCGAGCTATTCAAAGCGGCAGGCGATGACTTGGTTAGGAGCATGCACCAACTCATCTGTAAAATATGGTCGGAGGAAGGTATGCCCGATGAATGGAACCTTAGCATTGTTTGCCCGATCCTCAAGAAAGGAGACCCTCTTAACTGCGCCAACTACAGAGGTATTAGTCTTCTTAACATCGCCTACAAGATCTTATCTGCTGTGCTGTGTGAACGCCTGAAGCCTTTCGTCAACAACCTGATTGGTCCCTATCAGTGTGGCTTCAGGCCAGGAAAGTCTACCATCGACCAAATATTCACACTGCGGCAGATCTTGGAGAAAACCCAGGAAGTTCAAATCGATACCCACCACCTTTTCATCGATTTTAAGGCCGCCTATGACAGCATTTATAGAGACGAGCTATACAGAGCAATGTCTAGTTTTGGCATCCCTGCCAAACTCGTCCGTTTGTGTAGGATGACAATGGAGAATGCACGCTGCTCCATTAAGGTCGGTAAAGAACTCACCGAGACCTTCGATGTCAAAAAAGGATTTAGACAAGGCGATGCGCTGTCATGTGACTTCTTCAACATCGTTCTTGAAAGAATAGTGCAAAACTCAAACGCTAACACCAGAGGCACTATCTTTCAAAAGTCCGTCCATCTACTCGCCTACGCCGACGATATCGACATAATCGGGAGAACGCAGCGTGATGTCACTGGCGCGTTCGTGAGCATTGAGACGGAGGCGGCAAAGATGGGTTTGGCGGTCAATGAGGGCAAGACAAAGTATATGCTGTCATCGAGAAAGGACACCCAACACCGACGTCTTGGACAGAATGTCACTATAGACAGATATAACTTTGAGGTGGTAAAGGACTTTGTCTACCTAGGCTCCGCTATTAACTCAGACAATGACACCAGCGCTGAGATTAAGCGAAGAATAACTCTTGCCAATCGCTGTTTCTTTGGGCTAAGAAAGCAATTGAGTAGCAAAGCCCTCTCTCGAACAACTAAAGTGACCCTTTATAAGACCTTAATCATCCCAGTCCTAGTTTATGGTGCAGAGGCATGGACTCTATCAAAAGCGGATGAGCTTACTCTTGGTTGCTTCGAGAGGAAAATTCTTCGAGTAATTTTCGGTCCCGTCTGCATAGACGGTGAATGGAGGAGGAGATACAACGACGAACTGTACGGGCTGTACAGCGACATTGACCTAGCCAGAAGAGTGAAGGTCCAACGACTGCGGTGGCTGGGTCATGTAGAGCGAATGGACGTGAATGCTCCGGCCCGGAAGATCTTCGAATCCACACCCGAGGGACGGCGCAGTAGAGGAAGACCGCGACTCAGGTGGCGCACGCAAGTGGAAGGGGACCTTAACCAACTTAGCGTGCGAAACTGGAGGCAGCTGGCCAAAGATCGTGCTGGCTGGAGACGCTTGTTGGTTGAGGCCCAGGTCCACCCCGGACTGTAGCGCCACCTTAAGTAAGTAAGACTTTTCACGAGACTGCTAACCCAAACGGTAGTTTTTCATTCAGGATACAACATTGGCGACAAGGACCAGAACCCGCAAAAGATACCAAACATGAGAAAGTAAAACCTAATGCGGCTTAGGTTAGGTTAGAGTGGTAGGCCGCAATAAGTGCAGCCTCACTTAGGCCCGAGGAGGCCCATTCCCATTGTGATACCCAGGATCTAATGATCTCATAACTACCCGTTGAATCAAGCAGGAGCTGAGAATGAAGCGTTGGAGGCAACTTATGCTTACATTAGCGAGTTCGCCAAGATATTGACGAAGAAGTATTTTCCGAGATTCAGTTTTCTACGAGCTGAAAGGACTGGGCAAGTGCATAGGAAGTGAAGAATTGTCTCTTCCTCTTTCCTTCAAATTAGTTGAATTTCTCAATATCTAATTCAATGAAACTGAATAAATAGCTCAAAAAATGGAGCAAAAAAAATAATAATAACTCGCTGTTTCAATAAATTTTTTAATGCTGACGTTTCAGCATTTGCGCTATAGCGCTAGCACATGTCAATGTCGCGGGCAATGGCCGCGTTTCTTTGACCGCTAGATGACTAGCGGCATGCCAAACTCCATATAAAAAAAACTGACATTTCACAATATGTGCTAGAGTTCTAGCGCAAATGATCCATTGGGCAAGAAAAAGCACTTTTTCCGATTCAGACCAGTTTTTCTGCTCTAGAAATCAGCTGTCTGTCATTTTCATTTTCCATTGGGCAAAAAAAAAGCACTTTTTGTAAGATTCAGATCACTTTTGCGAATCTCGATTCGAGGGCGAGATTCACACATAGTTTCACCAAAACCAAAGCAAAACTACTCTCACTACCTCTCATTTCATGTTCCATTGGGCAGGAAAAATCTAAGATCTGAGAGCAAAACGGTAAAAGCCCAATGGAAATCGACATTAGTGTCGTTTTAGTATCGGTATTCTATTCCTTGAACGCCTCAACTCTCTGTTATTTTACATTCCACATGAGTTCCACACCAACAACTAATAATTGACAAGGAGGTATTTGTTTATGGCAGCAAAAGAGGGAGATTTTTCTTTTGGTAAATTGTTTAACACACTGAACTTAAATCCAAACCAAACCAAGCGAAAAAAGTGTTGAACAGTCCTAATGGATGCGATATTGAGCCTACAGCTTATAAAGTCATGGAACCGGAAACGTACGGAAGGCACTGTGGGAAATGTAGGTACCGGAAGTCGTTATCGAAAAAACGTCACATATATTTAAAAGATTGCAACCACATCAATCCAGCCAATAACAACAATTTCAGCAGTCATAACATCATCAACACCACAATATCTTTGGTAGTACAACCGGAAAGCAGTGTAGCCAGGGGCCAGATTTCGTAAAATGAAAACGATCGAACGATATCGTTTCGACAAAGCAGTCTCTGTCTATTGCCACAGATATGATAGAGACAGGTTTAGTGAAAACGATATCGTTCGATCGTGGCCCAGCACATGGTTTCCTCACCTCGATATTAATAAAGAAACATGACACTGTTACCAGATCATCAAATCGTTAACCAAATTGATGACGTTGCGATCGACGTAGGGCACTCACTCCTCCAGTAGGTATTCTAGATGTTGGAACGCTGCCAAGTGGAACCACTACCTCGTTGCAGCCAAGGTACGAATGCGGATATCTCAGGCACCTCAACAATGCAGATATACCTACTTTGTAACAAATCGTCAGAAACACTGACCGATCGCATATCCTTCAGCTTCACTTATCGAGAATAAGATCAATGAAACCAGCATTAGGTGACCAGATACAGGTATCGATCACAAGCAGCCATCTGAAGCGGCTAATACGACCGACGGAGATGACAGTGAAGAGCATTGTACAAATTTATTTCGAAGGTTTCGTCTGGAAAGTATACATGATGAACAAAATCTAAGCATCGGTTTCCCGAACCACAAGCAAGGAGGCCCCTAAACTGCGCCGACTAATATGTATCCCGTATATCCCGGACTGGCTTTTCAATGCAAGTTAAGGTCCTCTGATCTAATTTGGCATCCCTTTCCAACTCGTCTGATTATGCAAAATAAGGATGAAGTAGGTATACGCTCGCTACAGTTACATTAAGGATGAACGCAATCCCACCGAGGTCTTAGACCTCTGATGTAAAAAAACTGTCATGTGACTTCTTCAACAATATCCTTGAGAAAATTGTGCAAAACTATTAAGCCGACACCAGGGCCAACACTTTTCCAAAAGTCTGTAAAATTTCATGCATACAGAAAATGACGCCAACATAAACTAGCGCTCGTTGTTCAGAGCGAAAAATAAGTGAAGCAAAATGACAAACATCTTGGATTTTTCCATAGAATTCTAGAGACACCTATTGGGAGCGCGTGAGTGAATTTGCAAAGTAAAACGGTTGAAATTCAAATTGTTGTGTCAAAAAAAACGTACTGAAATACGAGTCGTTTACGACAAACACCAACGGGTGAAGTTGTACATCTGGAACATTACGCGGCACCGGCAATAATGGACGTAGTCATGAATGAGGGCAATTTTTGGTCCCGTTTGCGTTGACGAGTTTTGGAGAAGGAGGAGAACGAAGCGTACAGCTACATCGACCTTTTGAGAAACGGGAGACTGAGTCGCTTAAGATGACTCGGACACGTGGAGCGAATGGAAAGTAGTCGCTTAGACTCCTCGCAAATTTGCGACCGAAATTGGTACTGGATTCCTAGTTCATCATTTTCGCTAGAAACTACTGCCACAAGCGTGATAACATCGTAGAAAATAGTCTAAGAGGATATATTGACAGTTTCCCTATGTACTACAATAACTAGGTATTAGGAAAGGCGCGCACTGCAGTTGTCAGCAAGTGACGCGGCAATGAAGAGGTGACCAGGTGGTGGAGGCAGGTGGAAAAAAAAGTTTTATATACTCTAGAAACATAATCCTCTGAACAAATATAAATTCAAAGAAACCACAAAACGTTAGAATATGCACACACTGCATGCTTTTATTCATTTTTTTCCGAACAACATTTAAAAAACAGATCAATACAACTTTATTTGCAGCTTAATCCTCTCCAGGGGGTAATGGCTGACTATTATCTGGAATTATCGGCTCTGCTGGATCCTCCTTTTCTTGTTTAATATTCTCCAGCATAATGTATCCACCGGAATCGTCCTTTATAAAAAAAATAACACACATTAAATAAATCCTAACATAAATCAAATTAAAAATTAATTCGTACCGTTATAAGGACATCTAACGCATTTCCAGTTAAAACATCCATTATTTGTTGCGATATAATTCCAACTTGACTCTCGGCGATCGATTCAGCGTACTCGATACATGGCGCTCTTAGATCCGGACACTGGTTCAGAGCATCCTGCAATTGCGGCAATGGCAACTGTATAAGTACAGGCAGTGATTGAGGTTTCAGTCGCTGGCAACACTTTAAGAATCCTTCCCATATGACTTTGCTCTTCCAGACTTGTTTTAATATGAGGCGTTGCAGCAGTCCAATTATAAAACCCGACAGTCTTGGATATAGAGCTAAACTCTGGATGATTGTTCTCATAAGAAGCGTTGGAATGGGCACAATATCGACCAGTTGTTGAAGACACGAGCCCAGTGTCTCCTGTGTGTATACATCCTTTTCGGCTAGGCACAGCGATGTCGCTTTCACCACATACTTCAGTTCACATTTATTCTGATCGAGGGTGTGTAGCGACACCAAAATCTCACTCGGTGATATGGGCATTTTTTGATTGCTATATTCTGCGCCAATGCCTAGAAGTCTATTGAACACTTCTTTGACAACGATTGGATTTAGTTTCAACAATTTGGGCAAAGCAGTAAGAATCTCAGCTCGGGACAAGCCACTTAAGACGGGAATCAACAGGCGCACATCGTTGACTTTACTCTGATAAAGCTCACGCACTTTCTTCACCAGATCTGGTGTTGGTATGGAGCGCTCTGAGAGGATGTAAATTATTCTTGTGACCAGAGTTTCAACTCCCTTGGGGCATTCTTCAATCAGTTTGAGAAGTGTTGCATTATCAATGCCGAGAGTTTTGATTGGTGTTTCGATGGAGCGAAGAATTGTGCGCTTTAAGTCTGGAGAGGTTTTTATATAAACGCCGCAAAGATGTTCAAGGAGGTCTGGAACGAGTTTAAAACAGTTAAATTATTAGGGATTTTAAAATGATGGCCAATTTCTTTTGTCCTCTGATGTGTAAACACTTAACACTCTTTTTGGAAATTGGCCTATATTACACATTTACATTATGGATCCGGGTTTCCTTTTTTAAATAGAAAATTATGGCAACGCTTCGACACCTTTCAAGGGTGAGAACGGTAGAACTTTGTAAGCAACAAAAAATTGCATCGTGATCGCTATTCCCTCTCAACTCGGGCAAGGTGTAAGCGCTTCAATTCCTGACAGGAGAAATGTGTTTCCAAGTGCCACTGTCAGAATTCGACTGATTCGATTCGCCATCCGAAAATTTCAGGGGCTGTTGACTGTTCGCCATTATAAGCGAGAAACTTTACTAGCTACTCCTAGCTTTACCTATTCAAATTGTCTAGTGTTTGATTCAGCTGAGGCACAGTGACTCAGTGGACTACTGTGCGAGGGGTCTCAGATTCGAAGTTTCTCAATTCAGCGGTTGGGATTGGGCATAAAATTGTAGGTCACACAAACGAATTGGTTGTGAGAAGCTAGGCCTAGGGTTGCTTATACGGGACCTGTTGCTGTTGCGCCGACTACATACATATTTATTTATAACACCCACATGACTACTTACTTCTGTAGTGTTAAAAGGCTTTTAAACCTCCACCCTATTCGAAACATAGCGAAAAGAATACATCTACCTTAATATTTTTATTGGGAGCTTAAAATTCAAGAGCGAACAGGATACTAAGCTTAGCTTGGAAAAAAGCTATCGCCCCCGGGTGGGCTCGAACCACCAACCTTTCGGTTAACAGCCGAACGCGCTAGCCAATTGCGCCACGGAGGCCACAACCCCAGTGCCTACAAACACACATTTCTATAAATCCCCAACAAGCCTACGTGGCTTTTAAAGAGCTTTCGAAAATAAATTTCCCTCAAAGCTTCCAGCTAGAAGTGAAACATTTATCAAGCGCTGACCAGTTGGCCCATTAGCTCAGTTGGTTAGAGCGTCGTGCTAATAACGCGAAGGTCGTGGGTTCGATCCCCCCATGGGCCAGTTGATTTTTTTTTTTTTTTTAATAAAATTTTGAAATAGTACTGTATAATTATTACACTTACGTTCAGAATCCGGCAACAGACAGAGAAAAGTTGATAAACAGATCTTCGCAAGATCTTCCCTCCAAGCAATCTCGACGTTGCTGCGTCCATAGATTTCGCCAAATATCTCTGGTGGTGGTGTCTCTTTGGTCAAGTGATTCATCCATTCTACAGCAAAGGCTTCGATTTTCAGTGGAAGTACTTTATGTATCGCGTACAATGCGCGTACATGAGCCATGGCTCGCTCACGCAGGGTGGCTTTTTCGTGTACACAGAACGTCAACAAAATGCGAACAAAACGTTGCTTCCTTGGCGGTCGTAGTATGGCCAAATCCTTAACCAAATCGACACAGTAGTTGCTTGTGTCGTCAGCATAGCACATTTGAACCAGCTGGTTGACGGATTCATCAGAAATTAACGGTGCCTCAAGATACACCCTACGCAGGAGGATTAGTTTATCTTTGTACTCGCAGTTTGTACATATTCCAGCTATGATTTGATCGAAGAGATCATTGTAGGCATAGTCTGGTCGATGCTCGGATTTAACATACGAATGGCGGGTGAATCCTTGCAGCAGACAGTACTCTTCGTAGAGCCAAGAGAACGCCAGATCAATACGAGCCTTGATGTCCATCATAATGAATTCGAAAATGAGGAAGCGCACATTGTCGGGGAAGGTAGCTGCCATTACGGTCAAGATTTTACGTCGTTTGACGGAGACACCACCAGCTATACACTGACGTTCGGCACTTAGAATCCGCTTGACCGCGTCCACCAGGAATTTGGCCTTTGTGACTCTGGAGAAGGGTTTTGTGACTTCCTGCAGTTTAAGCGTTTTGGCTCGCTGTTTCATATGCTCCAGCAGAGCCTGTTCGCCCTTAACTCGTTCCATATTTTCGCGAAGTTTCTTTGTTGCTTCATCTTTCCGCTGTTGCTCGTCAGATTCCCGTGTTGTCTCGCTCATTTCTACGTCGATGCTGTCTGCTTCAATTAACTCTGCGCCCTCATTTCGTCGCGTGGATTCTTTCGAGAATACGCTAGCACCGGGTCCGATTTTCTTCTCAGTCATTTGAGCACCAAGCATGTTTGCGATTTTCGAAATCTGTAAGCTGAGCGGGGTGTCTCTTACGGGAATGTACTCCTCAAGGAAGTGATCTGGTGCGTCATTCGGTAGGTTCTTCATATTGGCCAGGACTAGGCTAACAGTGACTTCGGGGTTCCGCAAATTTTCTGCGATAAACTTTTCGTTTACTTTCGTTGACTTTTCTGCCTGCTTTTCCAGCAGCTCGTAGTCTACTTCCACTTCAGTTTCCTTGGCGGACGCGTTGTTGTCATCTGGATCCAAGCGCATTTTCTTACTCAAGCTGTGTGCCGCATTCTCCACGATTCGCTTTTGACGCAATGTGACCTCTTGTTTGTCCATTTTGGGCGTGGCGCGACTTATTTCCGACTGTGATGATCCCAAGTCTATGAGCATACGCTTAATGGGGCCCTGGAACTCGAAAGATCCTCGGTTTTTTAACATGCCAACAAGTTGCATTTTCAAACTCTTCCGCACTGAGCTGACTTGGGAGTCAGTGAGGGTGGGTGGTAGGTTTGAATTGAGACTCTTAAACGCTTCCACCACTTGCCCCATTAGGCTAGGCCGCATTTTGGCTATAGTACTCAAGCTGCCGGTGCACGCAATCAAATTGACGGACGAAATGTGTGTGGCAGCGTGGAATTTGAGAAGGATGTCGAAAATATTCATAGCTTCCTCTTCTAGTTTCCTGCGGCGCATGATTTTTAACGTAAGTGGCACGTCTTCAAGGGAAAAGTCATTTTCTCTCTTTTGACTGTCCTCGTCAGGATATGTTTGCAGGATTACGACCCCTTCGAGGAATTTGAGAGCATTTGTCCGTATGCCATCGTTATCGTTGTCAATCATATCCAGAATTTGTGCCTTCACCAAGCTGAGAACACTCCAAGCTTGCTCAGTACTGTCCGTAATTTCGGCCCGGGTGCAGATCCACTGCAGCCCATTTTTGTAAATTGACCCGCAAGCCTGTATTACACGTTTTATCACTTGTGCCGACGAGTCACGCAGTAGCATCGATATAACATTGACTATTTGCGGAATGAATTCCACTTTTACTTTGCTGAAGGGAGGATACAGTTTAATTCAAGAATATCGAGGAAGTGAGGGCTCTTACCATATCTGCTCCATGAATCCAATGATGTGCTTGCGAATGTCCACTGATGCATCATGGGCGAACGACAAGATATGCTCTATGAACTCCTCTACCAATTCGGGGCATGTGCCCAACATGATCTCCTGGATTTTGGCTAGTAACTCACATTTGACTGTTGTTTCAGCGACCATAATTTCATTGAACCACTCGACCACCTGTAAAAAGAAATTTTATTATACATATCTCGTGTTTGGCCGGTGGAACACCATTGCATACTCGAGCTCGAGCGGTGGCCGTTCGTTCATCTGTGAACAGTGTCGAAGTTTCACCCAAGAATTGGGTTCGCCCAAGTATGCCAGACATTTTTCTAAGCAATTACTAGTGCACTAGTTATTTTAACAGAGGTTTTGTTTATTTAATAGCAATATACATATAGGAGGAATCCCAAAATCACTAAACACAAATTGCGGCTTTTACTTTTGACAGCTGACAAATGTACATAAATTGAGTATTGCCAACTCAGAGTTTAAATAATGGAGAACTTTGATGGGTAGGTACATATTTTTGGGTTGAAATTTATCCCAAGTGGAAGTTATTAAAAGTATAGGTAGTAGTCCTTCTTTAACATCAATAGCAACGGATGCGACGGATTCTATGGGTCGGGGTCTAGGCACAATACCAATTATTGAGCAAATGCTAAGGCTACGGACAGAGTGAACGCGAAAAGCTAAGCGAAAGCTAAAGCTAAAGATTCTAAGCTATACGCAAAGCGAATGGTGTCCATAATGAACGCGAACATTACCGCTTCGGAAATCCATCAAAATAAACAAAATCCTTGAATTATGGAAATGGAAATGGTCAGAAGAAGAGGACTTTCCATTAAATAATTTATTTTTCAGCCATTCATTGTTGGAAAAGGACAGTCCGTTAAGAGATTAAAAAATCACCTAATAAATATGACGAATTTTATCATCCTTACAAAGATTTACTGGCAAAAATTGCTGAATACGTTTGAATGTCATTAAAAGTATAATAATAATAAATAAATAATTGACATGTCAATAAATGAACAGATGGTTGTGCCATTCAATGACATAAAAGCGAGAGCTCTCAAATTTTGTCAATCAACCGACATGTGGAAACCCACCTTAATACACAATTTTGTCGCAGATGTGAATAAAAACTCCATATCAATTTTTTTCGTTTGCGAACATTTCAGACAGATTTGTTCGTATAAAAGTTTATCACAATTGTCATTCGGAACTATGTATTTGATTGAACTTTACTTTACTGTGAATTGTGTTCAATAAAACACGCCTTCTATTGCTCATTATTTAAATTTTATTAACTTTGTACATGTCACTATTTCTCAATAGATAGCGTCGTCAACAGTAAGTGGAGGGTGTACAAGAAAAACATGACAAATGACACTTTGATGGTCGTAAAAAAGTTTTTCACGGTGTGGCTTGCGGCATTTTTTCGAATAATTTCTATTTGGTTGTGATTTTCATATTTTTTATCTAACTAAATATGTTTTTTCTAACTGCAATACCTAAAGAATAGTTTTAATTAAAGTCTTGGTGATAATATAAACGGCACCAGTATGTGGCATGAGGCCCGTAGACAAGAGCGAAAAATTCGTGGCATGATTGTGGACTACAGAAAAAGGGCCGAACGCAGACAGGATTTCTACGAGAAAATTGTAAATTTTTATTGCACAAACGATTGAAAACGTTTCATATGGTATTTTTTGTGTTTAGAAAGCTGACCCTACTCAATTTATTCAATTGCATGGACGAAAATGCAAGATACATCTTGATGCAGCAGTTGCGGCAGCAGGCGACGGCGCCGCTATCATGCAAGTGATATTTCGGATTTTCCGATGAAATCAAGAAGATTTTCGTTTTCTAGCTCAATCAGTAGAGACATTCTAATATGTGCTTTTATTTCAGTGTTCCCTGGCAAGGACAACACGACAACTTGATCGATCGATTTGATGTTCGTGCTCATTTGGACCACATTACGCCTGTTTCAAAGGTGACTGTGTCCGAGGATATTGGAGCCGAAGAAAGGCAGTGCAATTACGAACGCTATCGTATCCTAGCACAGAATGACTTTCTTAATTTGCCCGAGGAGAAGTTTTTGCATCAATTGTACTTGGAGGAGCAGTATGGAGCAAACGCGCAGCTGGAGGCCGAACGAAATTTAGGCAAAAAAAAGCAAACCGGAGCAGCTATCGCCTATTCCTACGATGATGCCGACAGTTCGACGCCATTTAGTCACATTCCCAGCGCCACTGTGCAGCATTGTGACGACGATAACGACTCCGTGGGCTCAGAAATTGATATGGACGTTTCCATCGACATATCAAAGTTGGACACCTCGCAGGCACATGAGTTAAATGCCTGTGGGAGGAACTATGGAATGCTTAGCAATGACTTTTATTCGTATCTCACTAAGGACGTCGATGAGGCGGACGCAATTCGCTTAGCACGAGAAGAGGAGCAGGAAAAGATGATGCTTAGTGGAAGAAAGAGTCGCAGAGAGCGTAGGGCCCAGAAGGAAAGGCGTGTAGCAGGCCGACCACTTAGCCCGCCTAGCTACGCCGCTAAGGAAGAGCCAATAGACGATGCCAAGGACAATGATAGTGATTCGAGGTCGCCGTCACCTGAAAATTCAGGCAAAATCACATACATTACCTCATTTGGCGGGGAAGATGAGCTGCAGCCGCACTCGAAAATACTAATTAACATGAACAAGGCCAACAAATCGGGCCCTGGCGTCACATCACAAACCGGTCAGGTTACCTATGCTCAGAAAGTGAAGGAAAACTTGGAAAAACTAAAGCAAGTACAGGAGAGAAGACCAGAACGGCCCAAACAGTATCAATACCGAAGCCGGAGTCGCAGCAGAAGTCGTGGTAGATATCGTCGAAGTTCCAGCCGAAGCAGGCGTAGACGGAGCAGAAGCAGATCGCGCGGAAAGCGATATCACAGGTCCAGATCTAGATCACGTTCGCGTCGATCACGATCCCGTCGACGAAGGAGATACAGCTCTTCTTCTAGGTCAACACCCTCGCCATCGGTGGATAGGGGAGGACGACGCAGACACTCACCACCCAGGAACCGATCGTCATCTAAACCTAAAATAAAACAATGGCCCCCCGACAAAGTCGCTGAAATTGTAAAACCGACTCCTCTTCCTCCAATAGTTGTGGAGCCACCTAAACTTCCTCCCATGATTCAGTACCCAGTTCTACCAATTCATAGGAACATTTCTGCACTTCAGCAACCAGCAGAAGCGGCCAAACAAGCCGAGATCCCGCAGCCTCTCCCAGAAGAACCACCACCCATCAAGAGGTACTACGGGCGCAAACGACCTGGCGACTCTTCAGAATCAGAGGAAGAGGCGGCTAAGGCTGCTCACCAATCGGACGATGAGCATAGCAATGATGACGATCCCGACGATCAAACACTAATGGACGTGGACACATCGTAAGCATACTTAACCCACCCGCAGCCTCATATATACATATCAAATCAAATCTTTCTCTAGCTCCGATAGGTCAAACCAATTCCCGCACTCTTCTAGTGGCGGTGGCTGTGGAGGTGGAACCGGTACTGGTAAACAGAATAGCAAAAAACTTCTCTCAGCACATGGCACAAATAATTCTAGCTCTACCGAGACCAAAGTCAGTAAGAATAACATCTCTCTCTTTTGGCATCTTCCTGCCTTGTTGTTTTTCTCTCTCTCTCTCTCTCATTTATAAATCTAAATAAAAATAGACAAATTCCGACCATCAACGGCATGATGACATCCGAAATAACAATTTAATTCGAATTCCCGGCGTCGGGGCACGATACGCGACCCCTTTTGTCCTGTTAATGCCGCCTTTTTAATATTTCAAAGTTACTATTTACAGGTGGGAACAAGTAGCGGCAATGGCAACAAAAATCTCCTTAATCCCCGCGAGAGGTTAAAACGCAAGATGCAGATACTCCTCAATAAGCAATGTAAGTTATGCCATGTGCTTGATTCGATTCTAGTTGACCGAATATCTTGCAGACAAAGCCGACAAGAAGGCTGAAATTGAGAAAACCGAGCGACAGCTGCAGCAGCAGCAGGAGCGCGAGGATGAGATGCGTGAATTGGCTCTCAAGTTGCGACGAAGGTAGGTGCTTTAATGCTGCACTGATTGGTAGTCTAATTTTAATTTTATTCTATAGACAACGAGAACTACGCCACAAGTTTGGTACTCCGAAATCCAGTGACGGTGGCGGCAAGAGTTCCGACGACGAATCCACTGCCGACTTGTTAAAAACTGAACATAAGAGCAGATCGCCTTCTCAGTCCAGCGTTAAATCTGTAAAAAGTACTCGAAGCAATCACAGGAACAGTCGTGACCGGGATAGAATTAGGTCAAGGCGAAGCCCAAGTCGTGAACGACACCGCGCCCGATCACGGAGTCGCAGTCGATCCGGCCATAGGCAGCGGAGAAGAAACTCACGATCAAGAAGTCGAAATCGCCGCAGCTCATCTCGACGACGCAATCGTAGTCGCGATAGGTATCGTGAATCCCGGGATCGCCGAAATCGACTTCGCAGATCCAGATCAAGATCTCGAACAAATACTGTGAATAGGTACAGGGAATCGGACCGTCATCCTTCCACCCAATCGAGGAATTATGACAGGCCATCGCACCCGACACAAACCAACGATGGCGAGAGGAATAATCGCAATAGAATCGTTATATCTGCTCCGCCAAAGTTGAAAAAACTCGTCGACTACTGATTATAAAACTCAAAACTCATGTATGCTGTAAATAAAGATAAAAAAAAAATAGCCAAGTTTTTGAACTCGCCCGCGCATGTCACGTCTGACACTTTGTAGGTCTCCATTGAATTTCTTCTCGAAACCGATCGAACTCGTGCTGTATTGGTATTCCTTTTCTGCTTTAAAATTCCCGAAATATCACAGAAAAATGGCCCAAAAAGGTGTGAACCCAATTACTGTGCTAAAAAGCATTTACAACAATGAATTCCAATGGTAAGAAACCGATATATTCATACAAAAAGGCCTCAAAACATTTTGACAGAAGGTCACGAATCGTGCTCTTTTTTTTTCCATATCGCTAATTGTCAAAATTATGAGAATATTTTTTTTTCATGTGCAAGTGCAGTTGAATAATTTTAAAATTTAATCGCTCGCAGGTCTGTGGTGAAAAGTTTTGGACTATTCCTTCTTGGCGTTCGTATCGCCAAAGAGTTTGTCGGCGTGGAAATTATGCCCGCCATTGCAGCGCATTAGGAGAGATTAGACAACCCACACGGAAGTAGAACTACTTAGTATATAAACACACTTCTTGTTATGCATTAGTCGCTAATAAAAAAAGTTAGTTGTTAAAAAAAAGAACATTTTGCGGTTTTAATGATGAAATACGCAGTAATTTTGGTGGTTGTGTCACTGCTTCAAGTGTCGTCGTTTGTTAATAGCTCGGGGCTGCTTTGGAATCAACCGAAACCAAATATTCTGCTGATTCTGACGGATGATCAGGATGTCGTACTGCACGGACTGGTGAGTATGCTATGGAATCGGCTCAGTACACATACTTATTAGTTTGGTCATAGGCACCAATGGTGCATGTGCAGCAGTTGATTGGATCAAATGGGGCGACTTTCTCGAATGCGGTAGGAAGCGTGTGCTGCATGGTTGTCCGTTTTTGCTAAAAATTTCTTTGCTTTTAAGTTTACGAGCTCGCCCATCTGTTGTCCATCCAGAGGTTCGATTTTGAGTGGAATGTATGCCCACAATCACCGTATCGTGAATAATTCGTTTGCGGGCGGCTGCTACGGAGGATACTGGAGGAAGAAGATTGAACCCAAAGCGTTGCCCGTTGTTCTGCAACAAAATGGTTACGATACGTTTTTCGCTGGAAAATATCTGAATGAGGTAATATCGATCTGGACTAAGAATACCTATTGAATTACTTGTTGTTCTTAGTACTCCGGACGGACTGTCCCCCCGGGCTGGAGGGAGTTCTATGGTCTGCAGGGCAACTCTCGATATTACAATTACAGTCTTACTGAAAACGGCCGAGTAGTAACCTATACCGACAAATACCTCACGGACTTGTTAGCCGAGAAGGTTGTATCATTTCTGGATCAGCGGAGAATGGGATCAAAGCCATTTTTTGCAATGGTTGCTCCGCCAGCCCCACATGCACCCTTTACGCCAGCTCCGAGGCATCGAAACGCATTCGAAGGGCTTAAGGCACTGCGCACAAAGAATTTTAATGTGCTCTCTGGCGAATTGGGTACGTAACTTAATAGACCGCTTTCATTACGTGATTCGATTTGCCATTACTTTAGATAAACACTGGCTTGTGGCCTCCGGAAGGGAGCTGCCCGTCCAAGTCCTGGACACAATGGACACATACTTCCAGAACCGTTGGGAGTCATTATTAGCGGTCGACGAAATGGTCGCTGCCGTCATTAGCAGCCTCAACAAATCAGGAGAGCTAGACAACACCTACATCGTGTTCACCTCTGACAATGGCTATCATGTCGGGCAATTTGCTCAGCCGTTCGACAAACGCCAGCCCTACGAGACAGACATAAGAGTGCCATTTCTCGTGCGAGGCCCAAATGTCCCCAAGAAAGCCGTGGTAACGGCTCCGATAAGCTTGGTTGACCTAGTGCCCACGTTCTACGAATGGGCCGGCATCCTACCCAAGGGCACCGAAGACGGTATATCGTTTCACGCATACCTTATGAATCCGAAGTACAACCCACTCTTCGATAGGGGCTTCCACCGCGAAATTCTTATCCAACACTGGGGCGAGGGCAACGACATGACGTACAACTTCCAGTGTCCGTGGAGGAAATCCGATCACTTGGCGGAATGCACCTTGGACGCTGACTGCCATTGTCAGGATTCGTGGAACAACACCTACGCTTGCATACGTCACTTTCGATTTGGCACTAACAAGCTGTACTGTGAATTCAAGGACCACGAGGTAAGCAACGCAGAAGTTTATTCCATTCAAATATTCCAACAAAGTCTTTTGCAGCAATTTGTAGAGGCCTACGATCTGGATGAAGACCCTTACCAAATGCAGAATCTTGGCTATGAAATGCTACCCATAGAAAGGGCGCTCTACAGCCTCGCGCTACAGAATTTGACCAGCTGCGTCGCAAGTTCTTGCAGAATCGTAAATATTTGAGGCGTTTGCCGTTATGTGCTCGCAGTAGTTAGGAAAAGAATAAAGAGTTGTGAATCTTAAGTAAGAGCAGACGAGTTGGTTTTAATTTTAGGAACTTGAAGCATTCTCTTACGAGAAAGATTAACAAATGCACACATACATTTCTTATACATAAATTATCGTTTATTTATCGACACTATTGCAGACAGTTTGTTACGAGAAAAGCAAAAAAAAAAAAAATATATGTTATGGAGAATTCATTTATTTTACCTGCAAAGTTCGATTTAAAAAAAAAAATTACATATGTTGCGTCTACCCCATGCGGTAACCTTTGCACTAGATGTCTCAAATCTTCCGATATACTTCACACGCGATAAGAACATGGTCTGCTTAAGAAAAATATACAAATACATAATACAAATTTAAATAGGGCTCGTCGTTGAAAATTGGGGGACAAGGAGGACGTTCCAGCTGCATATGTATGCATAGCTACATACTACAGTAAGGTAACCCCCTATTGAGACTTCTCCTTGTTGTTTTCAGATTTTTGTTCGTCCTCGGGATTCGAAGCTGTATGCCAGGTTAGTCTCTCTTCGTAGAATTGAATAACAATTTGTGGACACCGGACGTTTGCTTGTTTCGCTGGCACCAAGTCCGCCTCGTCGCTGTCTTTCCATTTCATGAGGAACATCAACTCGCCCGATGAGTCTGTGGCGCCAAGAATCCGGGATGGCTCCAGTCCCCTATCAAAACCAAGCGATTTCCGCGTCTCCTTCTCAGACTCATTTGTGCTTTTTCGTTTGGCTTTCATCTCGCTGACGGGTGTAGTGGATTGGCGCTTTTTTGCGCCACCCTCTAAAATATACAAAGCATACAGGAATATTTAGAAAAAAAAAATCGTTTCAAACGTTTTGCGTGCAATTGCGGTGGGTTAGTAATAAATTCCTTGCCCGTCTCCTCTGTGCACGATAAAGTCAGATGCTGTTTTACCTTTATCTTTGTCCTTACTTTTTAAGGAATCCTCAAAGGCCTGAATCAGATCAGGACAGTCCAGATTTTCGACCGGCTCCCAGGTGTTTTCACTGCGCGGGTATCCCTTCCACTTCAAGAAGTATTCGACCTGCAACACAATAAAAAAAAATAGTTGGCATCTTTTTTTTTTACGTACAAGATTAGCAGAACCTACTTTGCCCTTGTTAATACGTTTGTCTTCTATGCGTTCGACTGAGAATTCTACGGGTTCGGCTTCGGCTGGCTGATCACCACCCATGGTTTCTGTTTGAGTCTGAATTTTAACTAATTTACGTAAATTCGATTGGAGCACTTGCAATTTAGTTTGCAAGGAGGAATTAATGTGAAAATTTCCTGTTTTGAAGCGAAAAATTGAAAGGTTAGGATGTGCATGGAATTTCTTAAACTAGTCAATTTTGGGCACTTACGATTTGGATTTGAATGTAGAAAACGCTTTTAGAGTAATAAAAGAATATTTTTCCGGGGTTAAGCGTTGTTTTGATATAATATTTCGCCTTAAAATGCAATTTCTTTGCAAGTTTTATATAGAGCTGCGTCCTTTTTCCACTCTTAAATTATTGCGATGAGTGAAGTTGGTTGTGTTAGAAAAATAACCTTTTGTCTTGGCGCTAGTGTGCGCTTTTAGGTTACAGTTACATTTTATGACACACAAGTTCTGTTCATAAAATACCGAGAGAAATTTCTACCTCCTCAATTCAAAATAAT
Organism: Cheilosia soror; assembly: GCA_949372485.1. Lineage (NCBI taxonomy): Eukaryota > Metazoa > Arthropoda > Insecta > Diptera > Syrphidae > Cheilosia > Cheilosia soror. Next base: position 75,233,955 of record OX443561.1, on the reverse strand, counting down.
ATTTTTCACTGAAAATTTTTCCAAATCTTTAAAAATTGTTTCTTATCATTCAAGTACTTACAACACAGATGTGTACAAAATGTTCCCAAATTTTACACCATAATTGTGCAAAGATGAATTGTGTCGGATAGTGTCTATTCACACGTTCATTTTTGTTTTTGTTGCCCCCGTCATGTTTGTAACGTTAACATTATACTTGTTCAATACAAAAAAAACTTAACTGGGATAATCATAAGATTCCATCACATAATCCGCCGTGTTTTGTACTAAAATAAACATTCAAATAAATTTCCTTAAAAAGGAATACATACTCACCTACCTTCTACGTAAACAGCATGATCGTAGCAGCTTCGTGCGGGCATAGAGGAAAGTATAGCCAAGAAAAGAATTTGTTGCATAGATAGATTTTGAATAAGTAAAAAGGAGAAAGTAAGATGGCACAGAAAATTCACCGAAATTCAATTTTTACAAATAATACTCCCATGAACATTAAGGTTAGTTTCCGCAATATTGCGCTTTCAATGCAAATTTTCGCTTGATACTTGCATTGCAAGAGTGGAGATGTGTAAAACGACCGTCAGCTTCGGATTTAAAGTGGAATTTGTTTGCACAAAGGCACGGACGGATTATTTTGGGGATTCAGATATAACGCACACACATCTTATTAAATAAATTCATCATGACGGCAGGCCGTTATGGTATAAACACTAATAGCTGTAAAAACGAAAAATACCTACTAATTTATGGAGATGTTTTGGGATGACAATTAATTTTGTTTCGATCTCGAGCGATTAATTGCGTGAATGGGATATCTTTTAAAGCTCAATAAAGTACATGTATTCATTCATTCAAATTATAGTTATATACAAAATTTTCGGACACTTTGTTATCGAATTCGCTAAAAATAAATTCCGCGAAACCAAAGCTGTAACTAATTTTGTTTATAGATTTGATTCATCACAATTCTCAACAAAACCTATTTAAAATTTGTTTGATTGCGAAAAACAGCCGCTGTATTGCGGTTCTATGTTGATTTCAATAATAATTTGCTTATGGCAGTTCCTTCAATATTTCGCCTGGCAGTAAATGTCAGAAAACGTTGTACCCTCCTAGGAATTTCGTAAGTTTTTTAAAGTTTTATGCCATTAATATCCATAGAAATACAAAAAATATTTAGTTAAAATCCAGATCTATATGTAGCAATCGAAATAATTAACATTTTCTATCGTAAAACAGTGGAAAAAACAGTTTAAAATTTCTGCACCTGATACGGTGTGGCATCATTCATAGCCAACATGGCGACATCATCATTTCTAACCTCATTGTACAATTTGTGCAGAATTTCTTGTCTAAAATTGAATTTCTTGTTTTAGCAGCACAACTAGATAAAACTCAACATGTCGAAGTTCTTCGCCACCGGTGGTTCAGATTCGGAGTCTGAATCCAGTGAGGAGGAGGTTCAAGTACAAGCCTTTGGCAAGCAACAAGCGTATGCGGTAAGTTCAACGAATGCAATTATGACGATACATTTTCAATTTAATTTTTTACCCAGTTCAGTGACGATGAGGTCGAGGAGAAACGTGTGGTTCGTTCCACCAAGGAAAAACGGTATGAGGATCTTACGAATGTAATTAAAAACATTCGTAATTACAAAAAAATCAAGGATATGTCAAGCGTTTTGACCAGTTTTGAGGAGCTTGTCCGCGCCTACACAAAAGCTTTGCCAGTGATTTCCAAAGAGGAAAACGGTGTTACTCCCAGGTTTTATATCCGATGCCTGGCCGAGTTGGAAGACTTCATCAATGATGTCTGGGAGGATCGTGAGGGTAGGAAGAATCTGAACAAAAACAATTCTAAATCCCTTGGTACATTGCGCCAGAAAGTTCGAAAGTACATCAAAGATTTCGAGGATGAAATGACTAGATTCCGCGAAGCTCCAGATCAGGAGAGTGAGGAGGAGGAAGAGCGCCCCGAGCCCGATTCCGAAAGTGAGGAGGAGGTTGTTGCCCCACAAAAAGCGGTGTCGTTCAAGAAGGATATTGAGAAAGCACCAAAAGCACCTAAGGATGAAGATTCGGACGACTCCATTGATTGGGGTTCGGACAGTGAATCTGAATCCTCATCATCGGACGATGAAAATCAATATCAGAGCATGCGCGAACGTTTCTTGAAGCGCTCCACCGACAAAGAGGACAAGGACGACGATGAAAAGAAGAAAAAGGAGAAAAAGATCAAGGAAGTCAAGATTCGTCGCAAGCGCGAGGAGGATGATGAGGAAGGCGAATGGGAGACTGTTACCAAGGGATCGACTGTCGAAAAGCCAAAAATGTTCGCCAAAGATGCCGAGATTGATATTAATCTCGTTCTGGCAAAGCTTAACGAAATTATGTCTGCCCATGGCAAGAAGCGTACCGATCGTCGTCTGCAAATCGATTTGCTTTACGAGTTGAAGGACATCGCTGAACAGAACAACCTTGGCCACGCTGTTGGAGTGAAGATCCGTTTCAGTATCATTTCGGCAATTTATGACTACAATCCCAAGATATCTGAGCCGATGAAACTCGAGCACTGGGTCAAGTTATTGCAAGTCATGCAGGACATGTTAAGCGTTTTGCTGTCCAACAATGACATCTTCATGACTGAGAATATTTCCGAGGAGGCAGAAGAGTATACCACCTCGCCATACTACATTCGAGGCTGCTCCTTGGCGGCGGTTGAACGACTGGACGATGAGTTCACAAAGCTATTGAAAGAATGTGATCCACATTCAAATGACTATGTGGCTAGGTATGTATTATAAAGCTCCCTTCCTTATTGGATACCTTTATTAATTCCTTTGTATTTTCCCACAGACTCAAGGACGAAGTCGCAGTAACAAAGATAATTGAGAACGTACTGAAATATTTCGAACGTGTTGGCAACAATAATGAAACCTGCAGAATTTACTTGCGTAAGATTGAGCATCTGTACTACAAGTTCGATCCCGATGTACTGAAGAAAAAGAAGGGAGAACTACCCGCAACAGCTAAGACTTCTGTGGAGGTGATGGAAAAACTTTGCAAATTCATCTACTCCAAGGACGACACTGACCGTATTCGTACACGTGCAATCCTCGCTCATATCTATCATCACGCAATGCACGACAACTGGTTCCAAGCTCGCGACTTGGTGCTTATGTCCCACCTGCAGGATAACATCGATGTTGCTGATCCGTCGACAAGAATTTTGTACAACCGCATGATGGCTAACTTGGGCCTGTGCGCCTTCCGTCAGGAAAACGTTAAGGATGCCCACCACTGCTTGGTAGACCTGATGGTGACTGGAAAGCCAAAAGAGTTGCTCGCCCAAGGTCTGTTGCCCCAGCGTCAGCATGAGCGATCTGCCGAGCAGGAGAAGATTGAGAAACAACGGCAGATGCCCTTCCACATGCACATCAATTTGGAATTGTTGGAATGCGTATACTTGGTATCGGCCATGCTTCTTGAAATTCCATACATTGCTGCCCACGAATTCGATGCTAGAAGGAGGATGATCAGTAAAACGTTCTACCAGCAGTTGCGTTCCTCCGAGCGTCAACCTTTAGTAGGACCTCCCGAGTCCATGCGTGAGCACGTTGTAGCGGCTGCCAAGGCAATGCGTTGTGGTAACTGGCAAGCCTGTGCCAATTTCATCGTTAACAAGAAGATGAACACCAAGGTATGGGATCTGTTCTATGAGGCCGATAAGGTGCGCGAAATGCTTATAAAGTTCATCAAGGAGGAGAGCCTTCGCACCTACTTGTTCACCTACTCGAATGTGTACACTTCCATAAGCATCCCATCGTTGGCGCAAATGTATGAGTTGCCTGTTCAAAAGGTCCATTCACTCATCAGCAAAATGATCATCAACGAGGAACTAATGGCCAGTTTGGATGATCCAACCGAGACAGTGGTTATGCACCGCTCAGAGCCATCCAGGCTTCAAGCCTTGGCCATGCAGTTTACCGACAAAGTCACCAATCTGGTCGATGTCAACGAAAAGGTGTTCGACATGAAATTGGGCAACTTTTTGCAGCGCGGCAACATGGGCAACCGTGATCGTGGCTACAACCGCAATCAGAATAATCCAGGTGGCAACTGGGGCGGTCAGCGTAGAGGCAACCGCAATCAGCAAGGTCGCCAGCAACGCAACCAGCAACAACATCATCATCAGCAACAACAGCACCAACAACAACAGCAACAGACAATCGAAGAAGAGTAAACCCGCCCGCACTCTCCTTCCGTCAGCAGCGCATTTATTTTCGACGATTAACCAAGAACTAAATCTGTCCAAATCTAGAACAAATAGTAATGTTGGAAAATGGTAATTACAGGCAGTGGTGCGTCTCCGGCCTAAGGCAGAACAACACCAGTGTGTTCTTCCTTAGGCCGGGATAAGGATACAACATTTGCAACACATGGATCTGATGGGTGTTATTTATATAATTTCTTTTTCTTTCATAGTACTATTCAAACTTAATGTTTTTACTGCTTAAATGTAAACAAAATAAATTTCAACATAAAGCTGCGCTTAAAAAAAAACAATATTTTTTATAACAAATACAATGTAGAATATAAGATCAAGAGAAACTCAAACATGACTGTAAACAACAGAAAGTAAGTTACTATCTAATGCGAAGAGAATGTTAATAACATTTGCATGTGTCTACTTGATAGGACATTCAAGATATCGGCAGTGATCGTCACGTCATCTTGCAACTTAATTAGTTTTCAGGAACAACTTATTGATGGTAAGTGTTTTTTTTTTAATTGAATTGTTGTGGGCTTCTCTTTACTACGGCTGTAACTATGGTCAAATTGGGTTCTATTTGATACTGGTGGGTCATAACTTATTTAATTGAAAAATCTTCTGTCATTTAAATTGGTGTGAGGTATACATTTCTTCAATGTTGTACTTAGGGCAACATTTAGAAATATGTACATAGTACTCGGAGGTACCAATGTTTGCACTGGGACTACGGAGCGTTTACCTTGATGGACTCTTTCGCAATGTTTTCAGTAAAGCTAGTATTAGACGATATGTTGAATCAGCATACGTATGCTGAAAATTGTGTTCCAATCACAACACATCGTGTAAACAAAAATTTCTGTCATCATAGTATGTACGATAAATTGTGATTGGAACACAATTTTCAGCATACGTATGCTGATTCAACATATCGTCTAATACTGGCTTAAGTATACTCCCTATCTTCATGCTTAGCATGGCAATAATACGACCAGCTATAATTGGGGGTATTTGTATGATGCGCCAATGCACTGTAGGCTACTTGACATTATGCCCCTAGTGTGTAACTACAGTCGTGAAAAGGTAGTGATGCGATTATATGAGAACACAAGCGTCCTCACTTTAGCCTCTCACTATCAACTCCTACTCTCACCTCCACGTTGGTGATAGCCGGGTGCCTAGTACCTCGACTGGAGATTGGGTACCCAACCCCTTTGGAAGGTCGTTGGTGGCAGCGGACGAGAGAGGGGGGGAGGAGTGGCTCTTCACTAAAGCACTTCCTCTTGTCTCCAGGCGGCAGCGGACGAACTCCCTAGATGGAACCAACGGTGGCGCCTACAGTTCCAGTCAGGCTGAACTATCTAGTGACATCCCTATAAGAGCTGCTTCGACATATTCGGATCCCAGGTCTATAGGGATCTCCAATACTACGCCAGGGTATTGGAAAAGAGTTGGTTGGTGACGCCACTAGGCGACTTTAACGCTAGAATAGGCAGGGTGCAGGGAGAACATCTTTGGTAGAACAGTTGGCAAACACAGCCTACATGACAACACGTCTGGGAACGGACTTAGGCTAATTGACTTTGCTGCGGGGCGAAATATAGTTATAGCGTTTCCACATCTCAATATTCATAAGGAGACATGGCTGTCACCGGATCACCAAACTGTCAGCCAAATCGATCACATTGCGATTGACGCAAGGCACGCCTCCAGTATTCTGGATGTCCGAACCTTCCGAGGGGCCATATAATGAAGGAAACCTTGTAGTAGAATCACAGTCGGTGCTGAGAATGTGGAAAAATTACTTCTGCAGACTTTATAATGGCGACGAAGACCAGAATCCCGCTGTTAGGCAGAATGTTCCATTCAATATAGACCGATGATAGACAAGACTTCCGTCCACCTGACCAAAGCGAAATACGGGTAGCAATATCCAAGCTAAAGAACAACAAAACTGAAGGGCCTGATGGTCTACCTGCCGAGATTTTTAGAGCAGCTGGAGATGACCTGGTAACGAGCATGCACCAACTCATCTCCAAAATTTGGTCAGATGAATGTATGCCTGATGAATGGAATCCCAGCATCGTTTGCCCGGTCCAAAAGAAAGGAGACCCCTTCAACTGCGCCAACTACAGACGTATCAGTTTCCTAAACATCGCACACAAGATCCTGTCTGCCATATTGTGTGAACGCCTTAAACCCTTTATAAATAACCTGATGGCCCCTATCAGAGCGGTTTTAGGCCAGGAAAGTCCACCGTCGATCAAATTTTCACACTTAGGCAGATCCTGGAAAAAAACCCAAGAAGTTCAAATCGATACCCACCATCTTTTCATCGATTTCAAAGCCGCGTACGACAGCATCTATAGAGACGAGCTATACAGAGCCATGTCTAGCTTTGGCATCCCTGCAAAATTCGTTCGATTGTGTAGGATGACGATGGGGAAAGCTCGCCGCTGCATCAAGGTCGGTAACGACCTCACCGAAACCTTTGATGTCAAAAGAGGATTTAGACAAGGTGACGCGCTGTCGTGCGACTTTTTCAACATCATACTTGAAAGAATCGTCCGGAACTCACAGGCCAACACGCAATTCACGAGTAGCAGAGCCCTATCCCGAACAACTAAGGAGATTCTGTATAAGACCTTGATCATCCCAGTCCTGCTTTATGGCGCTGAAGCTTGGACTCTATCTAAAGCGGATGAAGATATCCTCGGCCGCTTCGAGAAAAAGCTTCTTCGTAAAATTTTCGGTCCCGTTTGCGTTGACGGGCTTTGGAGAAGGAGATTCAACCACGAACTATACGAGCTGTACAGCGACATCGACCTGGTCAAAAAACTGCGAGTAAGTCGTTTAAGATGGCTAGGACATGTGGAGCGGATGGAAACAAATTGAGTCTAACCCGGAGGTCGAAGGCGACCTCAATCGACTAGGAGTGCGCAACTGGAGGCAGTTAGCTAAGGATCGGGCTAACTGGAGAGGCTTGTTAGCTGAGGCCTCTGTTCACCCCGAACTGTAGAGCCGCCTAAGTAAGTAAGTGTAACTACAGTTGAGTTGTCTCTTGGTTTTATGTAATACAAAATTCGGTATTTTTCGTATTGTCATACACAACCTGGATAGAAAAGTTGGCTGTCAAAACACAACAAAGATGACGGTAGTTGTATATAAGTTGTTAGTTAGTTTGGTTTGAGTTGTCTTACACAATAGGGGCATATGCACTAAGCTGATCCTTGTGATTTCTCTTTCGTATGCTTTGATTCTGAAATACATAATGCCTTGTTTAGAAATAACTGTTTAATGTTAGTAATTAAGTGAACGTTTTTCTAACTATTGACTGAGGACATGCATGGCAGACGGAAGGCACCTGCACCTTAGTGAAGGAAGACTGATCGCTAACCTAAGGAAAATGCAGATAATATTTTTGCTTTAATGTTTTTTAATAATTCTACTCTACATTTATCAGTACTCTTGACAACAGTGAGTTGATCACTTTTTCCAAAATTTCTTGGGCGGCAGGTCAAGTAAACTGTAGAACTCGCTTTCTGTGGTCATATTTCCAGATTACAACCTGCAATACAACAATTAAAGTGCAGAACTAATGACTATCTGCAAAAATCTCGGGGCACTGTTATTAGTTTGTTTTTCTCGGCAAATGTTTTCTTTTTTTTAAATGAGCCCCTCACAAGGAACACATACGGCGGACGAATTCACTAGATTTAAACGGTGTCGTCAACAGTCGAAATCTTTACCCTTGAAAACCTCGTGATAATCTATGCAAGACATTATTATTATTATTATTGAAAATCTGGGAGAAAGCGTCGATTTCTACTATGTAATATTTTTTAAGTTACATAGTACCTAGTACCGTGATAACTAGAGGAATTTTTTCAAAAAATAAATCAAGAAAAGGCGCTTTCAGTTGTATAAGGATGAGGCGGAGTCTCTTTTCGATATATGTAGCAGGTTTTAAATGCGAAAACTTTGATTCTTGAAATAGAAAAAAAAAAATAAAAATAAAGGACCAACATTAATTGACCAATAGAATGAACGAAAAATGGGTATTTGAAACAAGGACGTTGTTAGAACTTCCATGAAATACGAAGAAAAAAATAAGAAAGATACGCGAAATCGCTGTTTTCGGAATTTGAACCATCAACATCTTTGAAATAACTGGTCCAAGATAAAGTTCAGAAGAAACTTAAGAAGTTCTCGATTCCTTCGGTTGCACATTCAGTTGACAGATATGGTATTTCAGAAAGAGCTGCAGCCGCTATCGTATTAGCTGCGCTTTAAGACGTTGGCTATAGCAAGGCACACGTAATGTAATCGATCGAAGTAAGATAAGAGCACTATATGATAAGGAAAGAAATATCCTAGTGAATAAGCCACTATTCTAATGTTCTATATTGACATCATTGTTTGGAAGATTTAACAGTTGCTGAGCCACCGCTGCTAAAACAAACACTGGTGGCATAAAAATGCATACAACCCCGAAAAAAGTTGATTGACATCCCTTAAGCAGGAAAGATCCCCCACACACTCCCTAAGGACTTAAGACCAATTAGTCTTTCCTCCTTTATTCTTAAATTCTCTAGAGGATCATCGACCTCCACATTAAGGACATTGTTGACCAAACATTTTTTTAAAGTTCTTAAAATGGAAAAGGTCAAGTCCACCGAAACTGCTTTTCAATCGATTGTTGGAACGATCAAGATCCTCTCACCCAAGGAATACACAAAATGGCTGCCTTTCTTCGAGGGGGCCTTTAACGATATCAAGGCTCTATTGATTATTCAAGCCTTAGACAGGCTTAATATCGGCAAACCAATCTTTCGCGTAATCACCCACATCCTTACAAAGAGGATGGTGAGGGCTACCTTTGGCAGCAGCACTGTCGAAAACCTTGTCACTGAGGCAACCCGTAAGGTGGATGATATCTCCATTCTTATGGAATATGGATCTTAAAGAACTTATGATATCGGTGAAGAGCTCCGGGTACAAAGCTGTGGCCTACGCGGACGGGGTCTTTTTAGAAGAACTGAATCTGGGCCTCTCGTTATGTCTTCCGAAACACTGCAGTGTCTTCCAAGCCGAAATCACAGTGATCTAGCCATTTAGGTAATAACAGCGCCGCTAACATTCTTAGCTTTATAACCGGCAGCAAGTGGTTTACATGAGTAGCTGGTAAAGGAATAGCTCCCCAAATACCAGTGGTATGCACAATGGGCCGACTAACGGCCTAAGTGTTTCTCTCACCGAGAGCCACTTTAAACTAACTATAACTAACTACACAACTCCCTTCTTCATAGATTTTGTAGGAGTATTCGTAACTTGTTTCCCAGCAGAAACGGGACGTTCATGGTTCATCAACTACCGCACAACGAATAAACGACGACGGCCATGGCCCCAAAAACTTATACTAGGGTTATCGCGGAATTTTACTGTCAATTTCTCGGATTCCGCAGTTCAATCAGTAGTACTGATTCAGTACTAGTGATGGCACTACCACATGCTAATATAATGGCGTTAAGCGGTCATAAAACGATTTCGAAGATTGTTTCTTGGGGCGCTGGATCTTCGGACACTAGAGTTAATTGTAATACTTTTGAAATGCCATGGGATATTTAAAAAGACCGTAGGTTTTCAAAGGAAAGCGAATCATAATCCAGCACAATGGATTGATCTAAGGGTGTAAGATTGTCGCATACATGACGTAATATATTACATTCGAGTTTTGACCTACCCAAGGCGGAAGGCAAAATGAATTCCTCCATTGGTGCAGTCAACTACCCCTTTTCTATTGGGTTCTGCTTCCTTTCCTTCTGATGGCTGCTGCGCCATGCAAAGTTGTCACGAGCACTAGCTAGCTGGACCGTTTCCCTTTTCGGGAAGGAACTGGGGTCACGGCTTTTGTACATACTAAGCAGCCGACGTGCATTTCGGCGGATTCTAAGTGGATCATTCTGTTTTACTACTGCACTGGACAGCTTGTTGTTTTCCAAAAAGTTCGCCGCGGTGACAGCTGAGGCTTTGGTTAGATCCCAACATTCAGTGTTCTTTAGCTTACTTGGCTTATCGACAACAGTAACTGCACTGTTCAAAGTCGAGTTTGCCTCTCCCGGTGAAACAGTCTTGTCCACTTTGTCCTCTTCTTCTTCAATTGCGGGATCATATGCAACAGACAACAGGCATTGGAGGTTGCGTAAGAGCTTACTCGCTCGAGGTTTCAGGGAAGTCAGTCTTCGGTAGGGTGTTAACACAGAGCTCATCACATTCCAAAGACTGATTTTCCAAGAAGTCAAGAGCATTTTGAAGCCGTCTTCTGTCGTTGTCTCGTAGTTGTTGCCTCTCTGCAGCTTTTTTATCGTCATTTTCAGCCGACAGTCGACAACTTGGTAAAGCTGTTGACGATATGGACTATTAGAAAGAGCTGGCGATGGACCGAATGTAATCATTCTCAAGAAAGAGTCTTTCAAATCTAAGGTCAACTGAATCAGCCCTATACTTGTTGACGGTTCTTGGAGTAAGAGGTTTCTTCCTCCTCCGTTATTCTCGTATAAGAATCGATTTCTTCGAAGTTCTTGCTCTTGGTGCCCGATTTGCTTACACCAGTTCCTTTTGTCTGTTGTTTTGTTTAAATTATCCATCTTGGACAAAAGAGTTGGAGGAAGGGAAGGTCGTTCTGTACTCACCCTCTGTGTACAGAATAGGGGAATTGAATTGAAACTAGAGGTCCTAGAGTTCACCGCTAGAAGACACATAACGTAATTGTGGTATACATCCCATGGCACGGTTGTTCACCGGGGATTATGGGTTTTATCGAGTTATTCCCCCCTAGATCCGTTATATTCAGTCGAATGCAGTGGCACCTAGTGCAGGGTGTGTCTTCACCACGTATAACGATCTTAGGCATTCCCTTTAGAAACAGACCGGGGGCTCTCAGTCCATAAATCTCGCCACTTTTCCAACGAATTAAGGTGGGTTTCCACATGTCGGTTGACTGACAAAGGTTGACAGCCCTCGCGTTTATGTCATCGAACGACACCAACGTCAGTTAATCTCTACTTATGCCAATTATTGGCAAAAAATCGTTTGTCAGTTGATTGACCAACTTACGAACTCGATGCCAATTAAATTTTCTCTGTCAATTATAGACAAAGTGACATTTTGTTTGACAATTCAGCTATTTCCACTTGTCCAGTGGTTTCTTGTCAATTATTGGCAAACGCTGTTAGTCAATTCATTGACAAGCAATTTTTCGCTATTTCCACTTGCCAATTGTTTAATTGGCATAAAAATACGTCAATTGTCAATTTCAAATCGACAAGTGGAAACCCAGCATTACCCCGTCGATAGTAAATGTGTTTGTCATTCATTTTCTTTGTATGTAATGGACTGACGGATGTGTACTTACTCTCCCTCTCCGGGTTTACGCCTTCTCCACCTAATTTTTAACAGTCTGGTAAATAAATTGATTTTTTTGTATAATAATATTTATTTTTATTACTCAATATCTTTTGTTTTCTGAAATACATAATATTATTATATATATTTTGTTTATTTTTTGTTTTTCCTCTTAAAGAAACTATTATCATCTGGCGTTAAATTTTGTTTTTGTGTTTTTTTTTTGTTTTTTCATTTCAAGTTTATATATACAAATAAATGCGCAACATTCGTGTGTTAAGTTCTTTCTTTTTCATTATAAGCCATTTTAGTTTTTGTTTTTCTGGTATTTGTTTAAATTATAACATTGTCCGTGTGTGTTTCTTGTGTTGTTTTGTTTTTTTAAATGTATAGTAGATTATTTAGATAAAGTTATATATAAATGAAACTAAATGCAATACATACTAATAGTAGTTATCTAATCATATTCAATGCAGAGAGTAATATAGTAGGCAATGTTTATCTAGGTATTATTATTCTCAAAGCTTTTTTGTTTCATTAAAAAAAAAGAAGAAATGAACGTACTTTTTGTAAAATTAACATGTGTTTTTTTTTTCTGGATATGCAAGTGCATTTTTCTCTTAAACTTCTTATCCGGCAGTTAGAATCGTTGCAGTTTTTCAGTTTATCTATTAGGGATATGGCGTGGGTGAATTATTGCAGGACATTTTACGTGAATTAGAAATGAAACAATAACCTTCTCATGATGATATTTAACTAAGAAATCGATCCTTAGTTGCATAAACTATACTTCTGTAGCCGACAAAAAAAAAAAAGAGTCAAATAGTTCAAATTTAAAATATGTATTAAAAGTGATTACATATACATATTATTGTTAATACATTTATAATTATATAGGTTCCTCTATTAAATTGGTCTACGCATTCTATTAAAGTTAGTCAACTTTATAGTAGCTCATTAGTGGTTATAGGTAAATGACGGTATTAATAATAATCCCAACTTAACCAGAACATATTTTATTTTAAATAGTTAAAGCATATTTTTTTTGTTATTGTTTTGTAAAATTTCAAGTATTACACTGTAGTATACATCAGCGTTGTGTATGATGTATATTATTTTTTTTGTTGGCTTAGCAATACGCATTTTGAGTAAATTGTTTTAACATACGAGTAGAATGTAGAAGAATTTGCAGTTGCGCTTTATTACTAATAATAACAATTTTATTATTATTACAAGTATTACTTTTTGTTTAGCATTTTGTTTGCTTTCTCTCACATCATCGTAGATGTAGTTTTTGTTTTGTTCTTTTTATTTTACGTACACAGTGTTTTATAATTATTATTTATGTTTTGTAAAATAATAAAAAAATATGTTTAAATAAAATCAAAAAACACTTGCTAAATATTGTAGCAATCGTTATTTTTTTTTTGTTCATTAAAGCGCGGAACTTGTTTTGTAAGTGTTTTTTTTTTATTTATTTATTTTATATGCCTTTTTATCATTTAGCTTAAATTATTGCATTTGTTTTGGTATTTTAGTTATGAAATTATTAGATGAACGGATTCAGAAGTTTATTTAAAGTTTCTTATACCAGTATAAGTAGTGTTCCCCATCTTCCACCATTAGTTCGTCGACTCCTAAAAGAAAAGTGAAAAATTGTAAAATTAGTTCGAGTGTTTCAATATTTTTGATTGATAAAATGTGGCCCATTGCACTTATTTGTTAAGGAGATTTTTGACACTAGCAATTTGATGTCATGTCGAACCTGTCACTTTAAAAATATACTAATTAAGCTTTAATGAATGAAGAATAACAGGGAAAGAACAGGACATAGCAGCACAAGTTAAAGTTAGTTAAAACAGAAAAGCCAAGTCATCATTTAGCTGTTGGTAAGGGATAACATTGATAACATATATGGCTTTCATCAGCAGAAACATTACTTTAATTTGACTTCATAAGTTTTAAATGAATTCCACTTTATATTCCACATTGCATCAAAAAACTAGCTTCAAATAAACCCTGGTTTAACAAAGAATGCAAGCGAATTGCCGTAGCGAAAAAACAAGTCTTTCTGTGAATGGCGGTCAAACGGGATCCCTACGTTATCTCCTTTTCCAGCAACCCTTATTGGACATAATCTCTCATTTTTTTATATCTCTTCTTCCAAAATCTATCGGGACGAAATCCCCTACGAAATCTCCCACCTACATACTTATTAAATCTGATTTTATAAATCGTCGAAATAGATGCAGCCTAATTATTGAATCGGCGATGACAAATTACAACGAAAGAGTCACTAACAAAGTAATTGGATGTCCTAACGGCTCACGCGCATTCTGGTCCATGGCAAAGGCAATCAGTAATAACTTTAGTCGCTCTTCCTTTCCATCACCTCTAGTAAAAGAAGACGCCACGCTAGCAACAAATCCTAAAGAAAGGGCAGATCTTTTCGCTAGCATATTTTCAGAGAATTTCAGCCTAGATTCTGCACAACTAGAGCCACCAAATATCCCGAGGGTGCAAACATCGATGGCAGAAGTGAAATTTCGGCCTCGAATAATTAAACACATCCTTAAAGAACTTATAAGAAATAAGGCAACTGGACCCGACAGAACCCCGGCTATAGTATTCAAGAGCTGTGCACCAGGACTTGCACCTGTACTATGTAAGCTGTTTAGCATGTCGTACTCCCAGAAGACGTTTCCTTCGGTGCCGTAAAATAAAGTAGATGGAAATAATGAATTGCACCTTTTTTCGTGGTCGACTTTATTTCCATAGCAAAATGGTAATAATGTCGAAAAAAGGTTTAGTTTTCGAAATTATGTCGAAAACTAAAAAAATAAACCAATAAGCAGTGAAACATGTATGGGGGGTGCCTGCTGCCCCCCTGCAACCCCCATGCTTGTTTTTACTGTCAGATTTGGAGTAGGTGCGCTGAAATGAATGTCGATCGACATTATTTTCATTTTTTTAAATTTTTTTTTGGAAATACAGTATAAGCATACATTTTTGTAATTCGACATTATTTCCAATCTGAAATGGAAATAAACACGATCCGGCCTTATTTCCTTCAACTTTAATTCACGACACCTTTCCTTCTTGCTGGAAGGCCGCTCGCATTTAACCTATTCCAAAGAAAGGCAGGAAATGTCTGCCACAAAACTATCGTCCAATAGCGTTACTTTCAATGCTCTCAAAAGTAATGGAAAAGGCAATAAATGTCGAAATAATCAAATATCTAGAAGGCCACCGATTAATAAGCGACAGGCAATACGGATTTCAGAGCCGTCATTCTACTGGATACCTGTTAAGCTACGTAACGCACTTATGGCCGCAAGCAATTCAATAACACGGCGAATCCAGAGCCGTAGACTTTTACACAAACCACACAGAACTAGACCGTCGCGTCGACTCCTTCCAAATAACAGACTTTGCCCACAAGCTGCCTACGGGCCAGGATTTGTCATGTATCCTGTACAAAATCAAAGGAGCGCCATTAACGCACGCATACTTGAAAAATCCTAGGCCCATGGTATAGCATGGAAAATCATTGCCGTCATTCATTTTGACATTTCAATTTCACACGTATTCACAGATAGGGGAATTAATTCCGGGGAGAATCGGGTTGTTGCACAGAAGTCGACGGTCTAGTTCTATGTGGTTTTTGGCCTTGGACATATCAATGGCATTTGACCGAGTCTGGCATAGAGCTCTATTAGGCAAGCGTTTTATGGATTACCACAACAACTCTGCGGATGCAAAATTTTCTTCTGTGAAGATCGATCCAAGTTGTTGTAGATGGTGTATCATCTAATTCGTTTGCTATAAATGCAGGAGTGCCCCAAGGACATATTCTTTCCCCAACTTTATTTCTTCTCGACATCAACGATTTGCTTGGATCGACAAAATAATAATATCTACAGCTTTGCTGATGACCATGACCATGACCATGACCATCTAATCCATCCCAAGGACTCAATGCTCCTTCTAGGAGTCACAGTCAATTCAGGAATCACATGGCAGGACCACATATCCTATATCGCAAGATCGGCGTCCGCTACGTGGAGCTACCTATTTAGAGCAAAGAGGTACTTTAGACCCAAGCAACTTCTCCTTTTCTACAAAGCACAGGTTAGACCAGGCCTGCAATATTGTTCCCTTATATGGAGCTCGGCCCCAAACATTCACTTAACCTACTTGACAGAATTTACAACCGTTGGTGTACAGAAGACAAGTCGCTGACCTTTGCTTGTTCTCAAAGACATTATCCCTCGAAATGCAACTTTTGGGCGTCCCACAAGACAGACAGCTAATGCTCATGACCATACAGTACACCTGACAACCGCGAGGACATCAACTTTCCAAAACTCCTTCTGTTACAGGACAAGCGAACTTTAGAACTTGCTGCCTGGGGATATATTTCCAGAAGACTACAATTTACTTTTACAGCAATTTAAGCGCAGAACTAACATACATCTGCAAGCATCTCGGAGCGCTGATGAAGCGTTATAGGTACCTCTTTCCCGGGAGAAGTATTTAAAAAAAAAAGTGAAAACTGTATTCCAGGCAAAATGTGCTAACTTTTAAAGATTTTGACACTTTTCACAAGTTTGATCCAACACTAGTTGAAGAAAATCGTGTACTATATCGAACACTTATGAAACAAGAAGTTTTGGATAGCATTTCTAAGTATGGAACCTGGGGTGAGATTCTGTAAGATAAAGACGTTCAATCTTTTACGTTTGGACAAAAGGTTTGCGTCATGTAACTACGAAAACGAAAGACATTTTCGTTTCGTTGGAAACAACGACAACTTTTCTATTGACGCTTTTCATTTCCTTTAAGCATTTCATTCTTTCACTCTTTCTGTATCTCTCACTCAAAAATGTTTTTCAACCCGTCAGATTAAGAAAATCCTTTCAAATTTTAAGCTGAGTGTAGGCAAATCTGACGCCCTCGAGTATTTCAAAATGGCGATTTTTTTCGCTACGAGCTTGCGTCACATCAGAATGGTCTTTGAATGGAGCTTCGTTCGGGTTAACTTAACATTCCCTCCGAGTGTCTGACACGCTCGAGTATCATATTTCCCCCCCACCATTTTTAACCCTTCCGTACGGTTGCCCCCACCCTGCAAACCGGCAGATTAACATACCTCCATACCATATCCATAATCATAATACACTATCAATATCTGACGCGCTCGAGTATTTCCATATTTATTCCATTTTTGAAAGCCAATGTATAGACGCTCCCCTACCGCTGAAAGGCTATACGTATACTTATGGAATATATAACCTTTTGTCTATCATATAATTTTTAGAATCCAATAGGTCCCCACGACGCACGCTCTAGTAAATCCCCATTTAGCATCGTGGGATCCTCTAGTACTATTAATGAATAGTAGGTACTAGAGGAGCCCAAAAAGTGAGCGTCAAAAGTGAGTGAACACCAATGTGGTTTTTATTTGTTTTTATAGTTTGAATACAATTTTTTGCTGTCGACATGAAGTATGTTTAATTATTGTTATTTCGTTGTCAAACTTTTACAGATTGTTGGTTTTCTAGAACTGTTTCAAACTCTAAAGAAAACTCAAAAAAGCATCAGTGTTTACTTTTGACGCTCACTTTACATACTGGCTGCTAATGTGTAATGAACAAAAAAAAAAAAAAGTTTTGCGAAATTGTTGCTCAACGCGTCCCAGTATTTATTTTTTTATCGAGACGTGGGAATAGTTAGTTCTTCACATGGAATTGTCAAAAACATTGACGTTTGTCAAACTATGATATTGGCAACCTCAAACTTTGGGTATTGTGTAAGGGTGCTAGTTCACAGTATGTAGCAAACCACATACGTTTGTAGCACTGACGTCATTTTTACGTCAGCGAATTGTCCCAATGGGTAAACGCCGTGTACAAGCACTTTTTGTGCACTGTCTGTTGACGTCAGAGCTAAAACTGCAGAGCCCGCATAATGTATAAAATTTGAAATTTGCGCCATTTAATAGTACAGTGATGCCAATGGAAAAAAGATAACAATGTGACAGCTGACAGTTCGGGGTTAATAAAAATGGAGCATTTTACGAAAGAACTACGCATATTCATTGTTGAGCAATATTTTAAAAATAAGGAATTTTAAAAATAATGCATTTTAAAAATACAGTCCGCAATTTTCGAACAAAATCATCTTCAGTGATGAAGCTCATGATAGCTTCGTTAATCGTCCAAATTGTAGCATTTGGGGTTCGGAAAACCCACGAATAATTGTTGAGAAAAAAATGCATCCACAACGCGTAAGTATTTGGTGCGGATTTTGGGCTGGAGGCATTATCGGACCATTCTTCTTCGAAAATGTGGCGGGTCAGGCAGTAACAATTAATGGTGTTCGTTTTTAGTGCCTACATTACAAGGGCGCTGTAGCGCAGTGGTTAGTGTGCTGGACTACTGTGCGAGGGATCCCAGGTTCGATCCCCGGAAAAACACAAATTACATCTTAAAAGTTTTTTCTACTGCGCCACCTCTCGCGAACGTCTGACAAACATCCGAGAGTATGACTGTCATGAAAAAGCTTCTGAGTTCAGCCGTTCGGACTCGGCATAAAATTGTAGGTCCCTTCCATTCGTCCCAAAAATAGAAACTCACACAAAACGAATGGTTGCGAGAAGCTAGGCCTTGGGTGTCCCCCGCCTGTTGCGCCACCTATTTATTTATTTATTTATTTTTCATTACAAGATATGGATGTGACCAACATGTGGTTTAAAAATGCCATACAGCCAGAGAAACAAATTACTTACTGTAATCGGCCGTTTTTGTAATCAGAACTGGCCATCTAGATCTTGCGATTTAACGCCATTGGCCTTTTTCTTTGGGGTTTTTTGAAGTCAAAGGTCTATGAAAACAAACCCATGACCACCAACGCCTTAAAAGAGGAAATTGGGAAGTTGTATTAATGAAATTCAGCCACATTTATGCGAAACGGTCATAGAAAATTTCAATCAAAGAGTACGTACTTGCCAGCAAAGCCGTGACGGTCTTTTATCCGATGTGCTGTCCCATAATCCCAATCTGTATATTGTAGGTAATTTAAGCTTTCTGATTAAAAATCTGGGGCCAGATCAAAATTATATTTTGCGTGAATTATAGCTTTCAAAAGTAGGTACAACTGCCATTTAAATAAAAGAGACTATTTACTACGCTTATAACTCAAGAACGCCTGCACCGATTTCGATGATTCGCACCAATTCGGACTGGTCTCCGGCCCAACAAGAAGAATACCCAAGACACTCACTCACTCTTACAGATCATTAGCCTTGACTGTAGGAAACGGATTTCTCTCTCTAAAGTCATGCAAAATTGCGTGGCGTGGTAATGTAAATCCACCATAAAACTCAATAACCGCTGGGCCAATTTTCATGATTCATTTTTGTTTTGTTCGTATTGCTGTATTTCGGGTTTAGGCAGAAAGAAAATTCCAGCAAATCGATTTATTCTCATTCCTGTGCAGGGGCGCAAACGCAAAGCCGGGCGGGTACAGCCAGTTTTAGATATTGCGATACCCATCGACGAGATTCTTTTCTTTCGTCGTCAATGCTAAATAAGTTGATCCCCTCCGACTCCTATAAACTCTTGATACACCATCAGGCAATCGAAGAAGCCAAAAACACGACAATGACACCAAAGGAGAAAGGCCACTCGACGAGAGGACAAAGAACAGTTCCTTCGTTAAAGCCTCTATTTACAAAGCAAATTTTTACAAACTTAACCGTTCGCATAAAAATAGTTTCCCCAACCCATGTTTATGCATATTTACTTATGGTATATATTTGCAGATGCATCGCAAAGCATTTAATTCACAAGATGTCCTTCTAGAACAAAAAAAACTGCCTCTATCAGGTTGACTTAGTCAGAATGCTTACTAACTCATTATTCAACTGACTGGCATATGGTTGACTTCTTTATAGGCACAATCTAATACATTACTTAAAAGGGCAGCGAAACAAAATCGATTGCGACCAACCCCTACGTTCGTGTTTACCCTTAGGCGTAACGGTGTATAGAAATAATGCAAACAACATTCAAAAATGTCAAACGTACGCAAAGAGGTGGTTGAATTCAATTCACGGCCACTCAAGTTATTTGCTCGTAACTAATTGGCGCCCAACACACCTCCCCCCCCACCACTATGTTTGTTGTTCTCTTGCCAGCAATTAAACCTGCTCATTTTCTTAACAGCCGGTCACTGTCACTCGCTTAATGGGGTAGGTTTGAATTTGGTTTATTTGTTGCAGTGACTTACCCACAGGTGCTATCAGCTGATTTCCTGGTGGATTATTGGGATCAGGTAATTCCGGTAGACGATACAGTAGCCAGTAGTTGTACCTATAGTGAGGAACGGTAGTTTAGTCATGGTCTTTTCTAAATGGTCGATAATTGAAGTTACCCTCTTGGTTCTTCCTTTTTGCCAGCTAGCGTGTGAACATAGTGTCCATTTGGCCATTCCCTAGCTTCGAAGGAGAATCTGCCAAATAGGGGCAAATCATATTACTGTATATTGTGATACATTGCAATTTAGTCTCACCTTGTGTCAATCTCAGCGGCTTGCGTCATGGCTTTGAAGAAACTCGTGTTCTTTGGAGAGATTAATGAAAGTGAAAAGGCTTCGGTAACATTCGAGCCCACCCAAAGTGTGTATGTGTAGGAGACGTTCTTCGTGTCGGACTCTTCGGCCGATGTCAGCCCGAATGGAACCGCCAGCTTGGGCTCTCCATTTTCTTAACGAAACAAATTTATACGAAATTTTAATATGCGCTAAAAATATACATACCTGAAGCGGAATCGCTGTTCTCTCGAATGACGTGATCGCATTGGAGGGCACGAACTGCTCCCAGACCCTTCCAACCCAGAGCGAGAATGATATCTGCAGTTAGCCCCACTCCAATGCTTGGATCTTGCCCATCCTGAAGTGGCTCTTCGGTCCAACCGCCATCGGGTCTCTGACGACTCAGAATCCACTTAGATGCAGCTGTACGGTTCCAAGAACCGGCCGGATCACGCTCGAGGTCCTGTAGTGCTTGCATTGCCAGCGCGGTGCTCCGCAATGAGCCAAACCCGCCCCTGGGATCCTGAAGAGTAGCCAGCCCCCTAGCGGGACGTCGTACAAAGTGCTGAAGGTGTCTGTGTCTGTGATCCGTGACAATACACCTGAGTGCGAGTATCACCATAGCAATAGTGTCCACACTTTGGTCTGTGACACCACTGGCAATGTCGAGGAGTCTTCGAATTTGCCGCTTTCTCACGTGAGCAGCTGAACTACACGCAGACAATGTGGTCAGAGCGAATTCAATATCTTGGGCTGGTTCATGATGCTGCAGAGTAGCCACCAAATCGTGTCCGTGGAACCGTTTCGGATCTTTGCACAGCGACCCCAACGCCAGAACATACCGTGCCAACTTATCCAGATTCATTGGCTTCGGTAATGTGTGATGCCTGTCCAGCATCGAAAGAATCTCAATTTCCATTTCCTTGACAGACAGAGTGTCTTCCAGCTCTTGGATCACCTGCAAATGTCCGTCAGAGTCGGTTGGATCTCTAGCACCGGACAACTCCTTCGCCAAGATGACCATGTGTGTGTCATTCTCCCAGCCATAGTCGGGCGCACGTTTCTCCTTCAACCAGTCCAGGGCCTTTAGGATGCCTTCCAGCTCGCGTTTGTCGGGTCCGGCGGAGCCCAACATCTCATGTTCCACGATAATCTGATCGGTAAGAGTGTCACTTGAGCTCTCTTGTATTTGGGTCGTTAATGGTGGCACTTGCGTGGAGCTTGATGCTGTTGTACCCGATGGTGTGGCTGGAGATAGTGTAGGATTTAACATGCTTGACGGCAGCGCTGGGGAGGTGCTTTGTTCCGAGAGGACGGCTGCCGAATTTACAGTCGGTAGATTCTGCATTTGATTCGTGCTAGTGTGTTCACCCCCATTTATCACATCAAATCCAAGGGGAACTGCTGGTGGAACGTCTGTCTCCAACGGCTGCTGTTGTTGGCTGTTAGAGTTTCCGTTTTCTGCCAGGATTTGCGTGATTAAGATAAGAACTCCCACAAATGTCACGTGCGACGTTGGAATTTTTGTATCCTGTGCCATTTCTCTCAAGTCTTTATTCTGTCTGCGGAACGATGCAACTAAAAGAAAAAAACAAACAGTGAAAAAAAGGAACAGAGAAAAAAACCGGTTACAAATAAGAAAGCGCTTAAACGGTGGTACTGGTACCCTTTTATGTGAACGACTATGGTGAGTGTATATATGCATCATTAAGGATGGAGCTATTATCGCGCGAAGAACGGCGAACGGCAAAAAGGATGCCAACCACCCATTTAAGTCACCCACATTAACTACAGTGTTAGGTATAAATGGAAATGGTGTGCAATGAATCGTAAAATGTGTCGCCGTCGACGTTGTCTGAAGTGAATAGCCGTGGGCTATTCAGGGTGATGATCAAGGATTTGGTTTATTTTTTTTTTGTTTGTTCTCTTCTTTTTATTTATGTGCGTTGGGCCGATTTCGGGCGGTGTATAAGTAAATTTAACATCCAGTTAAAGGTTATACAAATTAGATGAAAGATTTATTGCCTAGTGCTTAGGGGTTGAAATCAGTAAACAGATGTGCCAAAGGGAACTTCGGTCCCTCCAAAGGTTATTTGTTACTTTTGACTTAATCAATTGAGTGAGGGTGAGGTGAGTATTGTTCATGAATCGCCCTGAATTCCGCTGTATACGGTATAATTTACCGCAAGACAACCTTTTGCATTATTGAGAATCTACAGATGCAGATAAATGAAGTCAATCGAGCTACACGTAGGTCTAGGTATATATGGGTTTCTTTCATGTCCATCCTGTCACAGTCAAATATTCATTTCGGCTTTGGAACCTCACGATGTGGCTATTTCGGTGCCATCAAAATAACGCCAAGTGCAATAAGGCCAACTTTTGAAAATTGGCCTTATTTCGCTAAGCAAAAGTGTAATAAGGCCAACATTCAACAGTTGGTTGTCGTTTTCCATTGGGAACTCAGATTTTTCGTGGCGAATGGAACATGAAAGCAGATTGATCTGCTTTTGTGAATGTATTAGTACGTTATTTGACAGTACATCGGCTGTCCAAATTGTTTTCGTTTGTCGTTGGGAACATACGAACTTCATATGAATAATGATATCGACGAAAAATCGACGAAAAATCGAAATCCACATGTGACGAATTTTCAAAATGAAGTCCTTGTCCATTATTTACGTTTTTGTTCTGAATAATTGCTTTTCAAGAGAGAGGAGACAAGACGTACCCCTGTCGAAGTCCAACGCTACGGTGAAAGGTATTGATCTAACGTCGATTACCCGAACACAGTTTTTAGAGTTTGCGTAAGGAGATTGAATTGCTCTCAAGAGAGAACCGTCAATTCCATACTCCTGTAATACACTCCAGAGTTCTGCCGGGACGAAAGCCGCACTGCTCCTCTCCTAATCGTGCCTCGATCACAGCTCTGCAGCGCGTTTCCAGCACTTTGGCAAACAATTTTCCGGGGAGACATAAAAGTGATATACCCCTGTAATTGGAGCAATCCCTTTTATCCCCTTTCTTGAAAAGGGGCACAATCGCCGCATTCCCAGGCCACCTTAGTGACAGGAGAGAGCCATTTGACTCCCTCTTCACCTAAGGCCTTGATCATTTCTGATCGGATTTCATCCACTGCGGCCGATTTGCCAGCTTTTAGCGATTTGATGGCAAAAGTGACTTCCTCTACCGTGGGACTATTTTCTGCATCGCTCAAGGCGATAGATGTGTCATCCTCAATGCCCTGGATTGGATTGAGCAATTCGGAAAAGTGCTCGCTCCATCTGCGCAAGATTTTCTCCTCATTAGAAAGAAGTGTACCATCTTTGGATTTGACTAAGTTAATCCAATTTTTGATTATCTAGCATTTCGCAAAGCGACATAATAAAACCAAATTATTTTGATATATAAGACCAAATGTTATTTTTCCATAACAAAATCTTGTTATACCGTTTGAATTAATAATAATCGACCACTGATTATAAACAAATAAATAAATAATATAAAATTTAAAAATTAGATATTTAAATGTTTGCTTTATTTAAAAAATTTGCGCAAATCTCTATAAGAAATGGCATGTGGAAAAAACTATTGAAAACGTCAAGTTATTTGTTTTTGCTGATTTGGGAATATTTAAATTTTGGGGACCCTTTTTAATTTTTCTAATTCATTCAAGATGATGCATATCACCCAAGACATCAAAAAGAAACCGTCATTACGGTGGCTTTCCTACAAGGCAAGCAAACTATATTGTAGGTGGTAATTCCTGGCACACACCACCATATCGAGGGATAAACTTTTGCGTAAAAAGAATCTAAAGGCGTAGCCGACAAAAAAATTTTGAGCAAGGGAGGATCGATTTGGGGTGTGAAAATTAAAAATTTGCTGACCAGGACCTACAATTTGAAATAGTCTGCTTGTCTTGCAGATATGTATTTAAAACTGGGTAAGTGCATTTAAGGCATGAAAGGGAACCCACTATAATATAACGGTTTATTAGCAATGTCTTGGGTGATATGCATAATATTGAATGAATTAGATAAATGAAAGAGGGTTTCCAAAATTTATATATTCCTAATTCAGCAAAAAAAAAAAAATAATAATTTTTTTTTAACTTCTTAAAATGCTAATTCCGATATGCAGTGGAAAGTGACAAAGCCGAATTTTTTTTTCTCATATTTAAGGAGAAATAAAGTAAAATAAGATTTAAGATAAGAGAACTAAAGAAAATAAAAATGGAAATTTGTGAGAACAAGTTAGATGGGACATAATTCCATACACATTTTCTATGGACTTATAATAGCTATAAATTCGAGCAGATGGCCTTATTTCACTCACTTGCCGGCATAAGTATTTTGACACAACTAAAGTTAATTCTGCTCATAATTTGAAACTTACTTCATGTAAATTTTGGCATCAATGGAAAGGTCATTTAAATTCCGTTTGAATGATACAAAACTTTCCTTAACCCATTAAGTAGATACCCATTTAAAAATTTTAGAATTGAGTATTTTTGTGAAGGTCTACTTTTTTGACTTTTTTTCCTCGATATCAAAAAAAAATGTTTTGATGCAAAAAGTTTCTTCAAACAATTCTAATAGTGACCGCAAAAGTTTCTTCATACAATTCTAATTGTGACTGCATACATTTTTTTTCAAAAATCTCCTCGCTAATATTTTTTATGATTTTTTGAAAATTGCTAAAAATGACTATTTTAGTAACTTTTTCCTCCTTTACAAAATGTTTCTGAGATCATCCCATTCAAAAAATCATAAAAAATATTAGTGAAGAGATTTTTGAAAAAAAATTTATGCAGTCACTATTAGAATTGTATAAAGAAACTTTTTGCATGAAAACTTTTTTTTTTGGACCGAGGAAAAAAGTCAAAAAAGTAGACTTACATAGAGTTCGAAATTTTCAATGGGTACTTAATGGGTTATTGAAAGTTTTGTATCATTCAAAAGGAATTTAAATGACCTTTCCATTGATGCCAAAATTTACATGAAGTAAGTTCAAATTATGAGCAGAATTAACTTTAGTTTTGTCAAAATACTTATGCCGGCCACTGTAAAGTGAAAGAAATTCATATTTTGAAAGCGCAATAAAACCAACTTGGCGTTGTTGCACTTTGTCGAAGTGAAATAAGGCCAACTGTTGGAAGTTGGCATTAATACACTTTTGAAAAAGTGCCACTTGGCGTTATTTCATGGCACCGGCTATTTCTTTAATTACAACACAACCATTTGGTCCTCATTGTCGTCATTGCAACGGCTTTTTGGAGTTCAACTTGGGTTAAATTAGCGCAGTACTATGGGGAGTCTGTTTGGAAGTATAGGTGAGGTACATGAACCAGTATTTTAGTCTGAGTTGTCTCTAACAAAAATACAAAACTTCAGACAAAAGTAAATAAAGTGCACGACTGGGACGCAAGAATCGAAAGTTGATTGGAAGTTGTGCTAGTTATTGTACATAAACTTTGTTTAGTGCTCTAATTCTAATTTAAGAAGAAATGAGTTACTCCTTTAACTGAGTTTAAGGCGGCTCTCACACACTGAGGCAACAAGCAATAAGCAACTACCAACTGCCATTCTGCCAATAAGCAATCAGCAAAATTTTTCGTTCGAGCTATATTTAGTTGCTTTGATGTGAGACCTGTAATTTAATTCAAAGTAAAATTATTGTGAACGATGAAATTGTGTGTTTCCTATTGCCTTACCAGTTGCTTATTGAATGTTGCCTCAATGTGAGAGCCGACTTACGATAATATTGCAAGTTACTTATTACCACCGTGTAAGAGTCGGTTGAATAAAATCGATATCTTTTTTGACTTTCCAGATTTTAATGGGGTACACTGAAAAAGCGCCCTTTTCTACAAAAAAATCGCAATAAACAAAATAATGAAAAACAGAAATTTGTTGCTGGAAGAAAAATGTAAATAACCTAAAAATAAATATCTGGTAAGTCAAATAAAAAGATATAAACTTTATTTAAATGCATTCACCTATAAGGAGTATTACTTCTTCTATAACATTAATGTCATAAACATAATTTCTATATTAGCGGATATACACTCCCATGCACTTAAATAGGGACAAGATTTCTTGTTTGTCTTTTGCGGCGTTTTTTCAATAAAGCAACATAATATTTGTGTAGACATATATTTTTTTATGTTTTGATTTCAATTTTGTACGAGTATTAAAAGGAAAACAAAATTAAGCACCAAAATCTTTCCGTTATTTTTAAACAAATGATTTTTGCCGCACTTAAATAGGGACAGTAACTGGAAACAAGGATTAATAACAAAACGTTGCAAAATTCAGTTCAAATTCTTTTTATCTTGTTAAGTTTAGTTAACAATGGGTGTAGCCGCATTTGTTGGAAAAAACTTCATAAAAACCGTTTGGAAGTAAGTTAAACAGAGTTTCTCTGGGAAATGTCATTTCATGCGGCATTGATAGCTGCTGTTAATGATTTACTCGTATACTTTCCGTGACAACCGTCCCCAAACAGTCTTGATTATATATTGATGAATTACTACACATTTTTCACACCATTTTTATATTTATGGAATTAACGTTTAAAAATATTTTTTCGGTTAAAAGAATAGATGCAATTACGATGAAAAAATGTATTGAAATAGTAATCCATTAAAAAGGTTTAATATTTATGCATAATTAAAGCATTTACAAGTCTTGAATCACATATAAGATTTCATCTACTAGTCTAGCCGGTTTTACAGTGCGAGTTTTAACTCAGGTTTAGTTAAACTTGCAAGCAAATTTAAATCAAGTACGTAAACCGTGAGTGTATTACAGTGAAATTTGAACGAACGTTTAGTTAAACTTCGGTTAAACTTTTCTCGTCTATTTTGTACGCCACTGTATTTGAAATTTCTATCAGTTTTGTTTATTCTGATGTCAGTTTGGCAATTTAAAAAAGTGAAATAAAAAAATGTATATAAATAAAAAAAAAATAAAACTATTACTTCGGTATTGAGTTCCTCTTCGGTTTGAAGAAATTAATCATATTGGTAAAACTCATGTGTTTCCATCAGTTTTGTGTCAGTTTGGCAATTTAAAAAAAAGTGACATAATCAGGTAAGATAACATAAAGACCGATTATAATATTCTATGTTCTGACCAATTCTAAACAATTTTCAGCCTGAACCGGTGGAGAAGAAGAATCCCCTCAAGCAAATGCTCGAGGGCCAAATAGGCAAACTAGTTAGCTACAGTCGGGCAAACTAAAACTAGTCTTCGGCGAGCCGCAATTCGATGCCACCATTCGTATAGAGGCTGGATTTTTCTATAGGACCTCATGTCGATAAGCACAAATCGGGAAGTGCGAAGTGGTAACATGATCAACCTAGGACTAATTCAAGCCAAACTGCCACGCCTGACTGGGAGTGATTCCAAAGGCCGTTCAACTTAGCCGGGACGGGATATAGCTCATCAGTCATCACCTATGGTTCAATGTTTTGTATACCACGCTGAGTATATATAATAACAAATTTGTTAAACCGTTGATTTAAGCCAGATTTGTATTTTTTTGTATAAGTGAAGAACAAGAACTTATCTTTGTGTTGTGTGTATGTGCACTTCTAAATTAATTTGCAGCTTCCAGCAGCTCTGCCTGTGGCTGTTTCGACTCTGGAGCGCCCTCAGAAACCGGAAGGGAGATCGTACTACGAAAGTCCGGAAAATAAACTCAGTTTAAACCCCCATCCATGGCCGGTTAAGTTAAACTCGGTTTAAACTCTCGATTAAGTTTAAACTAGTACTGTAATACACCTTTTCGTATTAAACGTCGGTTTAAACCGGATATCTAGCTAAACGGAGTTTAAACTTGCACTGTACAACTGGCTAATATTTTTTTTTTCTACACTTGTAGCTCTGAGTTACGGAAACAGGATAATCACCAAATTGTCCACTTGTATTATTTGCCCGCTACACTTGTAGAAGTGCCAGTCGACTAGTAGTTTCGTGTTAAAAAAATTTGATACACTTGTATACATTTAATTGTACTGCAAGTAGAAGTACAAGCGGTTTGTTTTTAATTTTTACACAACATGAAATTATTAAAAAATCTTGTATCTACTTAAGTGCATTGGAGTGTTTTTTGTGTTAGCATGGGTCGAGCGGTACACGCACGTTCGAATTTTCTTGAATTCTCGGTAAATGACATCTACATTGGAGATATACTCTTATTGGGCAACAAATTACCCTGCATAACGAGGCTTTAATTAAGTTCTTCAAATTTGCAGCTTTTCGTGAATTTTCTCATTTCTTATTCGAAAAGGTAGGCAAAATACAAGTTTCTTTTTAAAAACGCAATAAAATTAACAAAATTCAATGTTTTCCATGTATTATGGCCACAACATGCGTCGTTCAAGCGGCAGCCTCGGCTGGCTTCGCAGTAGCACATTCTGTGACTCCAATTTTCCAAGACTTTGTTGATGTTTTTGGGCTGTAGCTCACGAATTGCTTCGATGTTATTGGCCTTAAGTGCTTGAATCATTTCCGGATTGTTGGCATAACATCGGTCTTTCACGATCTTGCCACCACTCCACAATCCGCACCAAAATGCTACATTTTCGTATGCTTCTTCAAGCGTTCGATTGGCACTCAACTGACAGTTCTTCTCCTGAAAAGAAGAGAAATTTGCATCTGGATTTGAATTCAGAATCGCAAAGAGTTCTTCCGGGCGGTCCTGGACCACCAACCGAAAACGACATTAATCTTATTTGACGCTCTCTCTCGCGTATGCAGCAGGTGCATAGGAACGTTATATTTCAGGTTTACCATTTTGCGAACATCCCACAAATATCCGAGACTATAACTATAAAAAAAAACACTAAGATTGGTTGTGAAAATCTAGGCCTAGGGTGCCTTTTCGGACCTGTTGACCTATGCATGCCGAAAGAAATTCTCTGAGCTGTTTCTAGCCTAAATTGTTCTGCGCTCGAAATAGAAGCCTTTTTAAAAAATGTTTAACAATATTCTGAATATCGGGGGTTGAAGATGAAACCGCACGCTCCTAGTAGTCCAGTTGTTGCCGCAGGATAAGCTTGGCCTTCGTTGTGGCCTTGTTGAACAGCATCCGCAATCCGTATATCGATGCCCTTACAATATATCGTCTTGAGCATTATTTACCCCGTCCACAAGTAAGAATACTTTTTTAGCTACAACAACTAAAAACGCATCAGTCTTCTTAACAAGATTTTATCTGCCATGTTGTGTAAACGTCAAAAATATTTCCTATAATAGTTTTGACATCCCTGTGCAAGTGCACGACGGAGAAAGCTCACTGCTGCATCAGTGTCGGTAACGACACAACCGACTCTTGAGAGAATTGTGCGAAAGTGTAAAATGATATATGCTGTCAACAAGAAGGGATGATCAACATCAACGTCGATGAATCGGGCAGAACGTCACAATATACAGCTATAACTTTGAGATAGTAAGAGACGTTTGTCTTTGTCTACCGGACCGGGCTAATTGATGAGGATTGTCAGTTGACGCCTGGTTCACCCGAGCTGTAGCGACGACAAAGTAGGTCCTTTTTTGGAATTTACATTTTTTTCTTCAGTACCTACAACCAATAGGCCTAGGGTGCCTATACAGACCTGTTGCGTTTTTCTGGTTAATTGTTTTCGAATAATTCTTCGCGTAATTTTTTATCGAATCGAATCGTTATTTTGAGTTCGTAAAATGGACTTACCAGTTGCCTACATTCTTGGCGAGAAAATAGGTTCTTAATTATCTGTCGCATCAATACCAACAGGGATCCTTAGACCTCACCTAGTCACTCATATGTGTATGATGATGATACATGTGTCAAGTGCTTGCGTTTCTTAGGTTCCGAGTATTTTTTGGAACCTAGGGAGAAATAAAAGGAACTAATTCTATTTCGCTCTGCAGCACTAATTTGTAATTCCATTGGTGCCCACCCACTTGTTAAATGTTTAATTCGTACATAAGAAGCTGCAGCTATATTATCTTCTATCAAAGGTTTTTTTTATACAGAACTCATATCTCAGCAAAGTAATCAAATAGAAATAGTCAATAAAATAGGTCTTCTTCGAATCACCCTGAAGGTATGCAACTATTTCTGATAAAAGGGTATAAAGTGGTATATTTTGGTGTGTACCTGCATAATATTCACTGGTAAATGACCTTGAAAGCAGTTTACCGGATCCCAGTAGCAGGTCATGAATACATTTATACCAAAAAGGCTTCAACTTGAACTAGAAATGGAGATGATGCTCACAAGTCACACACCTACTGATATTATCAGAACTGTCAAACTAGACTGCTGTGGTTTTAACTTCGTGCGGAAGATTCTACTTCACTCAACCTCAAATGGATATAAAATGTGAATTTTGAAAAAGGA
The DNA here is from genome assembly GCA_949372485.1 of Cheilosia soror. Taxonomy (NCBI): domain Eukaryota; kingdom Metazoa; phylum Arthropoda; class Insecta; order Diptera; family Syrphidae; genus Cheilosia; species Cheilosia soror. Next base: position 75,203,298 of record OX443561.1, on the reverse strand, counting down.
CCACAAAAAACGCGATTGCTTTCCAACTTTGTAAAGATGAGAAAACTATTGTACAAACTATTGAGGGCGTGTTCCTGAGTATAGATTTAAAAACACACCCAATGGAATTTGGAGAGCCAGTCAAACTTGATAGCCTTGAAGTTAAATTCTTTACATTATTCAAATGCTTCCTAGGTCTTATATTTTTTTTGTCACATTACCATAATAGAAAGAGCCTTGTTCTATTTTGTGTGAAAAACTAAAAATTGCCCATTCTGCGTCATTGTATAGGTATATAATGTCCTTGCAAACATATTGTTCAATCGATTTTGCATTAAGCTAACCAATAAAAAAAAAGCCTAATAACTTCTGGCCCGAAAATTTCACAGCAAAGTTCGTCAGGATAATAAAAAAAAAGAAGCCACCCTCAAGCCTCAGACCTTTTTCGTCGTTTCCGGCCGGGTTGGCGCCATCAGTCTTGCTATACCCACCCATTTTTCAACAAACTCACACCGATTACACATTCTCCCACTATTTGCATCACCCCACGAACAACAACTCCCCTGACTTGCAGAGAAAAGGAAACAAAATCATTTCCCGAGAATATTTCCTCGATGAGTCGTCGTCGTCATCATTGTCGTCCAATGACATGATGACATGTGTCTATTCGCTCCTATCGGAAGAGTCTCTTTTGCACACAAAACAAAACCGGGGGCGTTGGATGAAAGCCTAGCTGGTTGACTCCGTGTTTGTGTCCAAACTTTTGTTGTTATTGACTACGGGACAAACAATGGAGTTCCATTGTACGCTAGAAAGTACAAGTACTACCCGGCTAACAAAATTCGAAACAAAGGATCGCGACTTTATTTGCTATAGCTTGCTTTACAGTGTTGTTGTTGCGGTTTCAAAAAGGATCCAATGTGGTTTTAGTCTTCCCTCTTTTTTTTGCGTATACGACTTAGTGGGTGGTGGAGAGAATTTCTGGCACGAATATACCTACCACCTATTCCAAAACTTTATTGCCATCGTCGTCGGTCGTCTCATCGACTGCTTACTCATCCTCGTTGCCGGTCCTAGACATTTTGTACCTTATTGATTTATGTTCCACAGAAACGCAATGTGAGGCGAGATAATAATTAAACAATATCCCATAACGGATGAAACATTCTTTACCACCACCCTCTGTTTATGAATTCGTATAGAACCTGCAGTAGGTACGTGCGAGTCCTTCACATTGCATAAGCTTCTGCCAATCATGACTCTCTTAAATTAAATTATGTCAAATTACACAACGAAAATTGCCTCAGAAGGACACTGCGGCGTTTCAAACGAAAAGTCATAGCATCGATTTTTAATAAAAATTAATTAACATCCAGGACAATCGGAATAAAGTGCTGAACAGCTGATTGCATAATTCCTTTATGTCCCTGTGATACCTTTATAATTTGTGTACCTATTCTATGGTGTTCCTTAAGAATGGCTAGTGATATTTGCTAAAAAAAAATCTAATAAGGGATACGTACGAGTAATAGGACAATATTCTTGCTGACTTTGGTATTTCCTTAGATTGATATCAGTTTTTTTCTCCAGTGTCGTCCTTGCTGCTACTGCGGCGACAACGACGGCGGTGGTTCTTTGTCACAATTGAGTTTATTCCTTTCACTTCTAATTAATCAATAATTTATTTATGTAACCACTTGCACTTATACACAAACACCTACATATGTACACACACCGGATTTACCTAACCAACGAAAAAAAAAAAGGATAAAGAACGAAAGTTAGTCTTCAAAAACTTTTTTTTTTATTCGTTTTGGTTCGTTTGCCGAGTGTTCTTTTCTAGAATTATACGAAACGTCGTCGTCGCCGTCCTCCGTGAGTAGTATTTTATGCGACTTAATGACAATACCGACAAATGATGAGTAGAAAAACGTACATACGACAGGACAAAGAACAGAGAACAGCATATAATATATAGATATATATATATACAGATGATATATATATAAATATATATGTACTGTTGGAAATCTCTTTAAAGCCTAATATTGCTCGGTGTAGTCTGGCTTTTAATGCGAAAGAGATAAATTTATCACTGACGACAGTGAATGTATGGAAGGTATATATACTTTTTGGTTGAAGAGGAGTCCGCCCGCACTGTACTTCTTAGAACATTCGAACAACAACGACGACAACGACAACGATAATGGCAACGGCAACGACAAGAGTGAAGTAACTAACTGACGTTTTATCCTGAAAGTGTCATAAAGTGGAAAAACCGAGGAAATTCCCTTTTCGCTCCTTAATTGGAAAAATTTCCCCATATTTACAGTATTGTCTCTGATGGCATGCGCGTACTCTATACTCTGTCTGACCCAAGGAATGGGGGATGATGACTTTACCAATGCGATGGGTGGTGCAAAAATTGTCTTGTTTGTTCCTCTGTGCGAATTCACATGTAATTTAAGGATTCGACTTTAAATATTTCTTTATTTATTCTATGGCATTGTTTATAGCAGTAGAATGGATGCCTTTGGCAAGCTACCTACCCCATCCGTGTCAGTCAACCTCAGGCTAAATGAGGAAACGGGATCTCTTAACGATTAAGGGAAATTAAGTAGTCGTATCTGCTATGTGTTTGAGTTCTTTTTATTTTTTGGTTTAATTAAATTATTTGTTCTTAATAGTATAGATACTATGCCTACATTCATCCGTTGGATTTCTGAAATTGAATCAAAATTACCAGATACGTCGCAATTGCACCGCTTATCTGAAAGAAAGATTCGAAATATTATTTGGCTACTATAATAGAGATGTGTCACATACAGAAGTTAGGATTTCTCTGTCCACTCGACATAGGCCACAGGCGGAAAAGGTCGCCCTATCTGCGAGTAGTTGTTGCCAAAATTTTCGAATCTATAAATACAGAGAAAATTTTGATGTAAATACAAAATGTTGGTCGTGTTAACTAATTTAATTCAATTTGGAGTGATTCATTGGGCGGGAGAATCAAAGTGAAAGCATCCAACCATCCGAAACGGCCACACAGTTGGGGTCTATCGTATTACAATTTCCAAAGGAGTTAAATTGACTGGAAAGCCTCGGATAAGGGTACTTAACTCTCGAAATCTGTATTTTTGAACCGATGCTATGGATAGGTACGGAATGGATAGGATATATTATAGGTGTGCGTATAAAGAGACGAAATCAATATTTAGTAATGGCTGGACATAATGTTGGCACTAAGATAGCGGTATCATAGAAAATATCGTGCAAATTAATGGTGACAATTGAACTGGAAAAAAAATGTTACGTATACGCCATACCATCTTTTTTTTTTGCTTATTAATATGGTCGACAACTTTGAGCCTGCTAGAAATAAATGCTAAATCAAATGCTAAAGTAAAAGATGTTCGCCAATCTTTTGACGTCAAATTTGAAAACCAAATACGTAAGCCAAATGACGTCAACGCAGTCATCATGCAATACCTTATAAAGGTTGTTTTCTTTATAGGTTTGGTTTTTAAACAGACAACACTGGCCGCGTTCAATGTGCTTAGGCACCTAAATATTTAGGTGACAGTTTATCATTGAACGGAAAATTGCCTAGTACCTAGGCTAAATGTCAAATGCCTTACATTGTGTTAAGAATTGAGCATTCACTTGCTGTTTTGACATCAACTGATCAACACATTGGCTACATACTAAAGAAAAATATAAAATTATTGAAGTGTAAAATGAATGATTCTATTGACTCTTTTCTAAAAGCAGCTTTACAAATTGTCGGGTAAAAAAGACACATTTTATTTAATTATTATCACACTTGTGTACGTGTTGATTTTATTATCCGTAGTCAATTCCTGGGTATCATCGATGTCATACAAAACACCGTCAATTGTAACTTGAAATTTCATTTTTATTTTTATTTTTCCAACTATAATAATAAAACCACATACAAATCTCAGCAAAGTTCAACAATGGAGTGAAAAATTCTTCGATTTCAATCAGCTGTTTATGACATTTCTCAAATCCACTAAGAACTCAGGCAGAAATTCTTGCCTAACTTTCCAGTCACCACAGCTGACCGACCTCATTAAATTTGCCTAGATTTGCAGTCAAATCGACCAATCAGAGGCTGTTGCCTAGCTAGGCAAAAGCGCATTGAACGCGGCCACTGTTTCTACAGATTGTCGATTTGACAGTTGAAAGTTGATTTGTGGTTAGGATAAGTACACACGATTGTCAGATCTTACAATATTGTCAGATCTGTCAGTTAAAAATGTGTCCCAAATGTCTTACAACCGTTTGAACTTGCAATGTTGTCTTACAATATTGTCAGAAATGTCATTGTCAGCCCATTATAAGGCATTTTTTTGACAATGAAATTGTCAGGTTGCTGACGATCATGTGAACAAGTCTGAACACACAATTTTTTTTATTGTCAGTCAGTTAGGACATTGTCATACTCATTGGTTTTTGTCAGATGTCACTGTTTATAGAAGCTAACAATAGCTTAGACGCGAAATGGAAGTTTACTTTTATACACGATGAAAAATAATTAAATCGGTACAAACAACTGTGCATAGGAAAAGTCGCCAACATCAAAAATGCTTACAAAAAAGTCTTATAGAAAGAAAGTCCAGAGTGAATGGTCGCACGATAGCATACTTAAATTGATCCAGGAAAAGCTTCACAGTCTGTGGGATGTTGACTGCGCAGAGTATAACTATAAACTGTCCAAGTCGAGTCCATCCCCAAAAAATTGCGATAGAGTTCTGGCTCCTCAGCTCGCAATTCGACGAATAATTTGGAGTAAAATACCTCCTACTGACGGGCCTCCCAATCATTTGTGGAAACACGTCGTCGTTTTTGAGACAATTCATCATCCTCGCTGTCTTTCAACACGTAGGCAGTTAAAATAGTCGCAAGTGCAATAATTTGATCCATTATCCGTACTACAAAAAACAACCCACAAGACTTTGAATTTATCTGACAATGTCTGACAACACATTTTTCATATTCAAATATCTGCCGACCGGGTGAAAACACAAATTTCAACCTTACAACGTTGTCAGAAAAGTCATTGTCAGACCATTGTAAGACATCCATCTGACAATGAAATTGTAAGACTTTGGGACAAAATCTTAAAGCCGTTTGAACGCGCAATTTTGAATTTTAAGGTAGTTGGCTATTGTAAGCTCATTGTCAGTCATTGTCAGAGCATTGACAGATCTAAAAGTATTGTAAGATCTGACAATCGTGTGTATACTTAGCTTTAGTGCGCCATTTGCCATTTTACTATGAAGAGATGAACAACGCGTGCAAATTGTGCAAACTTATTTTGAAAACCATGGTTCGATTTGCCAAACTTGTCGTGCGTTCACCGCGATTGAAGAACAGGCGAAATCCGTTGGCCTTGAAGTAAATGAGGACAAGACTAAGTACATGATATCAACAAACAAACGAGCATCTGTCGACCGAATAGAACAAAACGTCATTGTTCATAGCAACAATTTCGAATTAGTTAAGGAGTTTATCTACCTCTGAGTAAACATGAACTCCACAAATCCCACCCTAGTGGAGATCCGGCGAAGAATTACCCTAGGAAACCGTTGCTACTTCGGCTTGGCAAAATAACTGGATTCAAAACTCTTGACTTGAGGGACGAAATATGTGCTCTACAAGACCCTTATCCTGTCAGCTCTATTTTATGGCGCCGAGTACTGGACGACAAGCAAGAAGGGAAAGCTGATACTGGGCTCCTTCGAAAGAAAAATACTTTGACGGATTTTTGGTCCTGTGTGCGAATGAAGGAGAAGACACAACCGCGAACTCTATGAGCTGTACCAAGATGTGAATGTAGTCCAAAAAGCCAAAACACGTCGACTACATTGGCTCGGCCACATCGAGCGAATGGACAATAATGCTCCAGCTAAGAGGACCTTCGAATCCCAGCCCCCAGTTTCTAGGAGACAAGGAAGACCGAACCTCCGTTTCAAAGAACAAGCCATCGCGGATGCCAGAGCGCTTGGTCTCGACAACTCGAAGCAGCGTGCTCGGGATCGTAGAGGTCGGAAGGCTTCAGTGTCTCAGGCAGAGACTCTTCACGGGTCGGGAGCCCGATAATGAATGAATAAAGACGACAAACAATGTGAGCATAAGAAGTTATTGCCGTTGTGGAGAATCAGAATGAGTCGATTCGCCATCGTTATCGTCAATGGAGAGCGCTATAGAAAGATGATTTCTGACTTCTTCGTTCCTCAGTTGAATGACATTGACGTGACAGAGCTTTGGTTTCAACAAGATGGCGCAATATGCCACACGGCGCGCGACACCATCAATTTATTGCGAGAAACATTTGCTGAGGGCATAATTTCGAGTGTGAGCTGGCGGCTTCCACGATCCTCTGATCTCACACATTTAGATTACTTTCTTTGGCGGTGTGTGAAGTCACTGGTCTATACCGATAAGTCAGAGACGTTGGACGATTTGGAAGTCAACATTCGCCGTGTTATTGCTGATCTACGGCCCCATTTGTTCGATAAAGTTGTCAAAAATTGGACTTCAAGATTGCGATTCAGTCGAACTAGCCGTGGCGCGCATATGCCCGAAATAATTTTTAAACAGTGATGGCATACAATTATGCGTTAAATAAAGTTAATATCATATACATTAACATTAGCTTCAAGTGTTTTATTTCATATTGGATTTGTTTACCTCTAAAAAAACACCATTTACAAAATACTTCGACGTAGTTATGGAGCTGAGGTTATAAAGGAAAAAGACTATTCAAGGTGCTCAAATAGAGATGGTGGGTCGGGACAAACGTTAAAACAACAGATAAATATTTCCGAAAAACCGTGGGAACCTTTGTTTCGTATTTATAAACCTCCCAAAAAGCCGTACGCAGTCAGCAGTCATGACATCGACGCCTATTATAGGAGCCATTAGAAACGCCGTCGCAGTTGGGGTGCTACGGTTTTCACCAGACCACCCTCTCACTATGGCCCTGGTTTAATAAGGAGTGTCGGGAAGGACACAGAGGTATTAGTCCGCTTAACACCGCCTACTAGAGCTTATCTGCCTTGGTGTGTGAACACCTGATGACTTTCGTCAACAACGTGATCGTTCCCTATCAGTATGGCTTGAAGCAAGAAAAGTCCACCATGGACCAAATATTAACACTGCTGCAATTCTTGGAGAAAACTCAGGAAGTCCGAATCGATACCTTCCACCTTTTCATCGATTTTAAGGCTGATTATGACAGCATTTATAGAGACAAACCTATACAGATTGATGTCTAGTTTTGGCATCCCTGCCAAAGTCGTCCGTTTGTGCAGGATGCCGATGGAGAATGCACGCTGCCATATCAAGGAACTTTCCGAGACCTTAGATGTCAAATAAGGATTTGGACAAGGCGATGCGCTGTCATGTGACTTTTTCAACATCGTTCTTGAAAGAATAGTGCAAAACTCCATCAACCCCAAAGGCACGATCTTTCAAAAGTCCGTCCGTTTATACTCTCCTACGCCGCCGACGACATAGACATAATCGGCAGAACTCTGAAGCGTGATGTCACTGGCACTTTCGTGAGTATTAAGACAAAGGCGGCGAAGATAGGTTTGGTGGTCAATGAGGACAAGACAAAGTATAATGTTGTCAACAAAAAATGTCACCCAACACCGACGTCCCGGACGATATAACTTTGAGGTGGTTGTGGACTTTGTCTACCTCGGCTTGCTATGAACTCCAGACAATGACACCACATCATAAATCAAACGAAGAGTTACACTTGCCAACCGCTTTTTTTTAGCCTAAAAAGGGAACAGACTAGTAAGGCCTTGTCAAGAAATACTAAGGAGGCTCTATATAATACCCTCATCATCCCAGTTTTGCTCTATGGCGCGGAAGCATGGACATTAACAAAGGCGGATGAAGATCGTCTTGGTCGTTTCGAACGCAAAATTCTTCGAGTGATTTTCGGTCCCGTTTGCATTAACGGGCTTGGGAGGAGGAGAACAGCAAACTCTACAAGCTGTACAGCGACCTGGACGGGAAACCACGTTTCACTCGACTAAGATGGCTAGGACATGTAGAGCGAATGGACAGAAACGCTTCGGCCCGAAGAGTTCTAACCCGGAGGGACAACAGAGTAGAGGAAGACCTCGCCTTAGGTGGCGCATGGACATTAACAAAGGCGGATGAAGATTGTCTTGGTCGTTTCGAACGCAAAATTCTTCGAGTGATTTTCGGTCCCGTTTGCGTTAACGGGCTTGGGAGGAGGAGAACAGCAAACTCTACAAGCTGTACAGCGACCTGGACGGGAAACCACGTTTCACTCGACTAAGATGGCTAGGACATGTAGAGCGAATGGACAGCAACGTTTCGGCCCGAAGAGTTCTAACCCGGAGGGACAACAGAGTAGAGGAAGACCTCGCCTTAGGTGGCGCCCACAAGTAGAAGGGCACATCAACCAATTTGGAGTGCGCAACTGAAGGCGGTTAGTCAAAGATAGGGCTAACTAGCCAGGCATGTTGGGTGAAGCCCAGATCCACCCCGGACTGTAGCGCCACCTTAACAAAGTAAGTAAGTCGGAAAACACACACAGCTAAAAACAAAGACTAACTTACGAGGCAGCGTTGCAAAAGAAGGCTGAGAGCGCAGAGAGGAAAGAACAAAAATAATAAAATTATAAGCGAACGACCCGGGAAATAAAGTGCTTATACAGTTGACACAACAGGTCCATATAGGACTGTAGGCATAGCTTCTCACAACCATTCGTTTGGTGTGAATTATTTTGTTTAATGCCGAATCCGTGCGACTGAATTGAGATAAGCTTTCGCAGGACAATTGCTGCACTTTCGGACGTTTGCTAGACCTTCCGGAGAGGTGTCGCAGTAGGAAAACCTTGTGAAAGCACGAGTATGTAACGTTGCTGTAAATTTATCACCGTTAATCAACTTACACTTTCCGTTAACACATCATCGTGGGGATACCGATTTATCTGACAGAGTAGTAAAATAGTTTGTCGTGCCTGAAATGTAAGAATATTTAAAGCTGAACATAAATACAGACTCTCGTTGAGCACCTACCTCCATAGACGTCAAATGGCAAGGCTCAACTACCATCAATAGTCGAGCTGCATGGAAAATGATCCACAACACCTGCAGCCAGGAGTAGACACTATTTTTACTGCTTAAAAACTCCAAAAATAGAAAGTAAGCGGTTGCCACAAGGTGAAGTAGGCATGAAACGAGTATGAATAAAACTGCGAGGCCATAAGCCCTTAAAAAGAAAACATTGGCCCATATGTCAAATGCAAGAACTTGAATAAAATAACGGTCTTACTCTGAAATCCTTTGAACGCATATAGATAGTGATTCATGGATCCCAGCTAAACGTTCAATAATGTTGCTGTTAGTGGCTGTAATAATTGCACGTCTTTTTTTTTTTAAATCATCTGAAACTGCGTCTACTTACTCGTGCTGGTCTGCGTGTCTGTAAAAGGTTTCTTTAAGGTGCCTGATGTATCGTTTAGATCCATACTGACAGTTTTTACAGTTGCTACTTTCTTATAGTATGTTGGAGCTTTTTTTACTGACTTCTCATCTAAAGAATTGTGGTATGAAATGAAATTTGAAATATACGTATGACAATCTGTACCAGCTAGGAATAACTTCTTCAGCGTTAGATTCAATCTTCTATATCGTCTGCCTACTCCTAAGGTAGTGTGAGCAATACTGATTTGTAAGCCAGTTAGCATGTAGTACAAGCTGTAGAATGGTATGTACCATTGAACGTTCATTTCTGTCAAAAATTAAATATATACAAAAATTAATATATAGTACATACAAATGATTTAAAAGATGCCTTACCAGCATTTTCATCGTCAATTTTCATATCCCCAGCCACTCGTATCCATGTCCAAATATCAAGGCCTTTACAAAAATCACCTTAAGTGGAATTATTTGTTAAATAAAACCTACTAACTCACCTAAGAGCACGGAAATGAACAACAACGATAATAATGCCATAACGTATGCCCTCACTTGCTCCCTTCGAGGGCTAACGAAGGAATGTAGAATTTCATCGACCTTAGCGAGATAGCCGTTTAAAACAAGTTTTTAAACATAGAAATGTTACTGTTACCTGATGCAATCGCTTGTTGAGTTCTTGAGTTGATTTTAGTCCAACTAATCCACAAATTACCCCAGAAGTGGTTGACAAAACCACAACAGACACGTCAAGGGCTGTGACTACTTTCGAGGTCGCCGATTTCATTCTAAAAGATGCGCTTTAGATGTGGCGGTTTCCAAAGAAAATAGGGAAATATAGGAATACACAGAGGTAGAGAGAAAAAAAAAGACAGATAGTGATGATGATAGATAGAAGTTAAAAGAGAAAAATAGAAAAATGGTCGCGGTCTTACTTCTTCATTAAAAATTTTGTTTCCTACCTGTAAACTTATAATTAGTTTTTAACTTTTTCGTATACGTAGTAAAAGAAAGATATGATTTTCGTAAACAAATTTTAAGTCGAGACCTTCGTGGGCTCCTGAGAGCTAAATAAAAATAAATAAATAGGTGGCGCAACAGGCGGTAGACACCTTAGGCCTAGCTTCTCGCAACCATTCGTTTTTGTGTGAGTTTCTATTTTTGGGACGAGTGGAAGAGACCTACAATTGTATGCCGAGTCCGAACGGCTGAATTGAGAAGCTTTTTCAGGACAGTCATACTCTCGGATGTTTGTCAGACGTTCGCGAGAGGTGGCGCAGTAGAAAAAACCTTAAGATGTCATTTGTGTTTTTCCGGGGATCGAACCTGGGATCCCTCGCACAGTAGTCCAACATACTGACGACTGCGCTATTGGGCTCCTGAGAGCTATTATAGCCCCTAAACGGATGGACGGATTTGTTGTAAATTTCGTATTCAACATATTTTGTATGTTTGCCCTAATATTACCAAAAATGAGTTGAGCCAAAATTTATGTTTAACATGACGCATACTTAGTTTTTGGCTAAAAATGCGTATAAATGTACTTTGGAACATTCGATTTTCGTCAAAAACGGTCTTATATGGTTTGTGCGAGCGAATTTGAGAGGAATTCCAACCTAAAAGACATGGAACGAAAAGCATATCTCAGCATCACGTTGCCATACTCTCTAACAGGGGCACTTCAAGCCATGCTTCACATTCTCCCCATCGACATCATTGGTTATTCGACAAGCCCCGAGTTTGATATTGCAGAAAGACAGTTGTCAACTTTCTCATAAGCACAAGAAAATTGAAGGCAGTGACAGATTGCCGCACATCTATTAACAAGATTGCCAAATAGTTTGACGTCACCCTTTGCTGGATTGCAGGTCCATGCGATGCCCCAGAAAATTATGAAGCTCACTATATAAGGTACGGCCCTTAAGTCCTCTACCCTACCCACTCGGATAGATTTAGAAAGGCATAACGTATATGGACTCGCCTGAATCAGTGCAACCCCTCTAAGCCAATATGGCCGAACATAAGTTAGAAAAGGTTCACCGGACTTCGAAGACACAAGGGAGGTACCATTGACACAGAAACAAACGTCATAACCGTACAAAGGTTGGATATACTATACAATTATGTCTGCAGGAGCTACAGAGATGATGAAGAGGAGAAGATACTATAGTGCACTGCTTGTGTACATGCACTGTTCTCGTCAGTATCTGATGGAAGGCCCATCGAATAGGAGTAGATAGTCGTTTCGAAGTTCGGTTTGGAAAATTCACTAACCCCCATTTTCACAGTGAAGTTTAAACTAAAGTTCAACTGAACCTGAACTTCATTTCACAATGTAATCTTCACTTCAGTTCAATTGAACTAAATTTAATGAATAGAATTTGACAGATTTTATACGACTTTTCCAAAATCGTTTCTTGTCTTTTCTTTCAGGAACACCCAAAGCAACGTCAAATATTTGGGTTTTTGACAATCGATAACTTTGAATTTGAAATGTCACTGTGTCAAGTGGTCTGAGGGATAAAAGCTGCAAATTTAAGAAACTTAATGGAAACCATATATTTTTTAAAAGATCTGTATATAACAAACACTACTTCCAACCAACCATAGGCTAGGCACCATTAATGCCAAAATCGCGAACCTATTTCATTGAATACATAATTTCTCCGATTTTGGAAATTCAACCCTTAAAGGGGTAAAAGGGGGGTTAAAGTTTGTGTGGGGACATTTTTATTTTTCATCCGATTATCTTCAAACTCGGTTTGTGAACTCTACATAAGAAATGAAGAAAATCAATTTCTCCGATTTTGGAAATTTTGCTTTGGACCCGAGTTATTTGCAATGACCCTCTTTAAGGGGGCCCTTTTCATAACTCAGGAACCGTTCGTCGTATGAATTTGCCGTTGAATATGCTTATAACTTCATCCAACTTCAGCGTACGTACTCCAAAGATATTCAAGCGGAAATCGGTTAGAATGAGGTATACTGCTAGAGAGTGGTACACATCCTCATGATCTTTCCGGCTTGCATATGTTGCACAGTGTTGGAAGATCTATGGGCGGTGAGGAATAAATCTAAGGACTTGCTATAGCCAAGAGGGTTACGCGAACAAAGCCGCGGGCAAAAGCTAGTACATCATAAAGGAAACATATTTGCAAAACTTTCTACCTTTCTAGAGCAAAGGGTTTGGGCTGGGTGTTGATGAGTCAGTGAGCGATTCACAATTTCCATTTTTATATATGAGATTACAAATGTTTGGTCAAAATCGGATGCAAACACCCAACACTCATGGGAGCTAAAGTTGCGCAATTGGAAAACGAGTCGTGGCACCTCCCATAAAACACTCCATCTTGACATTCTGCAGTATGGTCTAGACTCTAGATTAATTACGTGAACAGTTTTTCCCAGTTAACGTTTATGGAAAGGGTATGCAACAAATTTAGGCAAAAATTTCTCGACTGATGTCGTTTTCGGTTGGTCGTCCAGAACCGTACGGAAGAACTCTCCGAATCGGGATGCCAATCGAACAAGCTAACAGATCTTATTTGAGTTTGCAGTCTATGTGCCGTTGTATTTGTAAAACTGAAGTGCAATTGCATCATCAATACTTGATGACGAGGAAGATGGTGAAAAAGATAAAATTTAATTACAAGACTTTCATCTGATTTAAAGTTCATGAATGTATTAGTGCTTCTGGTTTCGGTTCTGAATTCAAATCCAAATGCAAAATTCTCTTCTTTTTAGGAGAAGAACTGTCAGTTGAGTGCCAATCGAACGCTTTCAGAAGCGTTCGGATTGCTTCCGGACGGTTTTGGACGACCAATCAAAAATGGCACAAGTGTTTGCCGTCAGGGGTGATCTACTCCAGACAAATCTAGTCGACTAATGCTATGTTTCCACCGAACGCTAACCCCGAGATTAAGTGCAAGAGATTTAAAATTAATCCTGAAGTGTTTCCACAAAAAAAAAGAGATTAATTTGACATTTCACCAGATGTTGTCATCAGCTGTCCAATCGAAATGTGTGGCAAATGATAAAAAATTAAAAAATTTCTACTTTCGAAATTAAAAGTAAAAACAAAAAATGAGTGGCAGTAATCTAAACATATTCACCCCTATCGCGAATAATATTTCCCCGGGAATGTTTCCCATTCAGCAATTAGATTTACATTGCTGACAAGGGAAAAAATTCCATCGGAATTTATTCGCGATACCCCTAATTATTACCGCATCATTTTGTCCTCAAAACTAATTAGGGGTATCGTGAATAAATTCCGATGGAAATGTTTCCCTTGTCAGCAATGTAAATCAAATTGCTGAATGGGAAACATTCCGGGGGAAATATTTATGGGTATCGCGAATAAATTCCGATGGAGTTTTTTCCCTTGTCAGCAATGTAAATCAAATTGCTGAATGGGAAATATTCCGGGGGAAATATTATTCGCGATAGGGGTGATTATTCGCGATAGGCGTGAATATGTATGAAAATTTTAACGGTTGCATTGGCAAGAAGTCGCTATTAGGGGTGGGTACCAAAAAAAAAAGATTTTTTTCTTTTCTTTTTGTTTTTAATTTTAGACCTTTCGACCTGTGGAGAGTGTGTTCAGAGACCGAACTCTACACGTAAACCTAGTCAGTTTAGGAGATTAATTTTTAATCTCCTTTTTATGAGATTAATTTTTGTATGATAAATCTCGAGATTTATACGAGGTTAACGAAAATTAATCCTAATCTCGGAGTTAATCTCCGGTGGAAACGTAGCATAAATTAAATAAATAAAAATAATACGTAGTTAGTGTTGTCATATGTCAAACATGACATATCCCTTTATATATTTTTTTAGCCTAGTCTAACTTATAAATAGGGGTATTCACTTAAACGCGTAAAAACCTCATAAACTGCGTAAACTGCAGAAATTTATACCCTCGTAAATGAACTGTCAGATTTTGTATGGAGAATAGTTTGCGCAGACCTCAAAATTTTCCGCGACGATTTAGTCGGCTCTCACATTGAGGCAACATTCAATAAGCAACTAGCAATAGGAAACACGCAATATTATCGCTCACAGTTATTTTACATAGAATTAAATTAGAGGTCTCACATCAAAGCAACTCAATATCGCTCGAACGAAAAATGTTGCTGGTTGCTACAATAATAATCGCTAGCGATATACAGCGCATGTTGAAAAGCAACATAATATTGCTTCCTTGTAGCAATATTTGTCATTATTGACACATTTGCGCATACTACGTTTCGGGGCTCATTCCATAACAGTTATGAAATTGGGTGGGAAATGCTCTGAGTTCCTTAGCACAAACATTTCCACCATGATTTATTGAACTAGTAAATGCAGGGTGCACCCAATATTTCCTTTTCTTTTTTTTTTTTTTTTTCTTAATTGGAACCACATTAGAAAAATCGAATCATCGGAGTCTTTGGATGACATGTTAGTTAGACATTTCAGGCAATACTATTGCTTCGATGTGAGAATAGGCTAAAATAAAGTTGCGTATTGCTTATTGACAGTTGCTAGTTGCTTAGTTGCTTATTGCTTGTTGCCTCAATCTGAGAGCCGCCTAAGGCTCGGAAGTCAACCGCGGAAAATTACGCAAGTCACAAATGTCAAACCAAAGCCGTATGAATTGTTTGTTTGATTTCAGATTTACAGTCGATTTACGCGATTTATGCAATAACATTTCCGAGGGGTGTTCATTTAAAGCACTGCAGAAATTTATACATTTACGAGATGCATAAATTTATCAGATTAAGTGAATAGGGTATTAAAATAAAATATTTTCACTAATCTCGCTTAAATAGTGTTTGCTTATAATCAATTTCCATGAAAGGGTAAATTTAAATGTATTCTAAAACACTTACCGCACTGGAATCTTAGAGTTGGCGTCAAACAAAAGTCCTCTGTATGTTAAACATACTGTGGAAAAAGAAAATATCACATTATTCCGCAGATAACTAAATAACTTTTCATCTTACTCATTATTAAAATCAGTAATAGACTATAAAATGCAAAGGGAATACTTCGACGGACTTCGATTTTTCCCTTTGAATTCTTTCTCAAGGCATATGGTGCTAATGCCAAGATCTTGCTTATATAAAACATTCCAATAGTCGACTCACTAATCTCCATTTCAAAATATTTAAAACTAAAATTCAGCACCGTTGCCACTCCATACAAGGCCGCTATACGAAATAGAATGCCAATCTGCAATTTTTTTTCATGAAATCTTGAGTGTACAACTTATTGACACAATTTGTATTTGAAAACCATCATCAAAGTTCAACAATTTAATTGTTATCGTTGCGGTACAGCCCCTAATTATATGTACCGGTAAATCACACATTATTTGGCTTTTGTGCATAGCGCCCAACGAGGGACGTGCGCTGCTCCAAGTGACAAGTAATGTTTGCACACTTGCTTGTTGTAAAAGTGTCTACACTCTACATCCGAGTCTGCAAATCAACTCGTGCCATTAGCAGACTGGAAAGCGTAAACAAACTCATTATTACCTTTAATCAAATACACAGCACGAAGTGAGGGTGGATTTTGGTAAGCCCTGCATGCCACCACGGTAAACCCTTTTCCTGGCAGCTATAAATCATATCGAGAGAATCTGGTGTTGTCCAAAAGGGGTTTTTGCAGAGGTTTTTTTTTTATTTATTTTGCTTTGAATGGTTTATTAAGGCTAATGGACATTTTTTGTTGGCAAGTAAAGGTTATTTTAACTGCCAAGGAACCAATTATTATTTTGTTGAAATTATTTGAACGTTAAATGGTGTTGACAAAAAAGATAGCGACTAGTAAATTAAATATAGTACAAGTTATTGGCAAGATAAGGTATTGTCATGGACGAGGGAGCGGAGTCACCATAGAATTCCCTCAGTCAGTGTACTGGTACACCACAAAATCGTATAGCGATTTCTTTGCTATTTGCCTGACCTGCACCAATTCCCTGCTGACTTCCGAGTCATCAACAACCATAAACAGAAAAAGACTGCCCGTTAGCTAATCCACTCCAACCTCTACCAGAAATGTATTTGAAAGGTAAAAGACTTCACAAAACGCGAAAAGTTTAAATATCTCATATTTATGATCAATAGCGAACGTAATGTGGATAAAGTGAACTCCGTTGGCTTCTGAGACTGTAGTTCTGCGTCCAGAACCTGAAGAAATGGCATAAAAGACTCCAACATGGGCCAGCAGGGCACCCAACATGTGTGCTTACTCTCATTCGACATCAGGGTGCAAACACTGGTGGCAAAGTTCTGTTCATTATTGGCAACGGTGAAAATAATGACAGCATCAACAACATGTCAAACTTGAATTGAATTGAAAAATTGAATTGAACTCTGACGCCTTGTAAAAATGTTCGGACATTCGACTTGCAATTCTTTGCTTTCCTTCAGCTCAGTTGTATATGTCATTGGAATTGAGCTATACATCTTGAAAGACCCACTTTTTGGGCCGACCGTGCGTCGTCATTCGGAACGTCCGGCTTGTTTGGATCTTCAGCTAAAGAAATTAGGGCCATCATACTTAACTAAGTACCTAACTGGTGTATATATGTAGTTTAATTTGTCGGAATATATGTACTTTTAATGGTTTTGTTAGGCCGCGTTTCCATATGCAAGAAAACTTCTGCAAGAAGTGTCTGACAGTCTGTCCGACAGTAACTTGCAAGTGGAAACAGCTATGCAAGTTCGATTGCGACAGTTATTGCATAACTTCTTGCGAGTATTTGCGAGTGCAATTAATTGCAGGTTTAAACGGCTTTGCAATGACTTGCGACAGTTCTTGCTGCTTATCGAAACAGTTTCGATAATATTGCACTCGCGGCTGGTTGAGGTTGACGTCTTTGAAAAGAAAAAAAGAAATTTAAAAAAAAAAAAAAATGATTGTCAAAGAGTCAACCTGCTGCATGCATGCATATACTGTCGTTAACTAATGGGCACATCAGATTTTAATTTCAGATCTCAGATTTTTCGTGGGTCGTGGCAAATGTAACATGAAAGCAGATTAATCTGCTTTTGTAAATGAATTAGTGCGTTATTTGACAGTACTTCGGCTGTGCAAATTGTTTTCGTTTGTCGGTGGAAACATACGAACTTCATATGCATAATCAAATCACATCGATGAAGAATCGAAATCCACAGTTGACGTAGAAGAAGAAGAATATGACGAAGATGATAGCAATTGCTCCAAAATGAAGTCCATGTCCATTATTTACTTTTTTGTTCTGAATAGCTAATTGCTTTTCGATAGAGTTTTTGTAATTTCGTTTTGAAAACAAATTCAAATTTCAAATATAATTGGTATTAGTGGGAGTATGTGTAAATCTCGAAAAATATCGAGAAATATATTTAGTTCGTTTAATAAATTACAGAAGGCACCAGATTCCTGTCTTCTTAAAATCCAATCGGGAACCCAAGTTCATCTTTTTTTCTTTTTAAACAATAAAATGGTATTTGCATCTGCTAAACGTTGACTTCAGTGGGCGCAGTAGCGCAGTGGTTAGTGTGTTGGACTACTGTGCGAGGGATCCCAGGTTCGATCCCCGGAAAAACCCAAATTACATCTTAAAGTTTTTTCTACTGCGCCACCTCTCGCGAACGTCTGACAAACATCCGAGAGTATGACTGTCATGAAAAAGCTTCTCAATTGAGCCGTTCGGACTCGGCATAAAATTGGAGGTCCCTTCCATTCTTCCCAAAAATAGAAACTCACACAAAACGAATGGTTGCGAGAAGCTAGGCCTTGGGTGTCACCCGCCTGTTGCGCCACCTATTTATTTTTTTTTTTATTTATTTAAACGTTGACTTCTTATCGCTATGATTTCACAATTTTCAGTGAAGTACCAAATTTCTTCCGACATTAATGGCTCTCCTGTGTAAACACCTCTGCAATAAATTGCGACAATGTGATGCGCGAGTTACTTGCCAGATATTTATTGCAGAAGAAATTGCAAGAATTCATGTGACAATGTAAACGCTACTGAAAGAAACTTCTGCAAGACTTCCGCGAGTTTACTTGCAAATGGAAACGCGGCCTTAGAGTTCAATGCGGACGGGCTACTTTATTGCCGCAGTTTTAAATTTGTAATTATTTTTTAAAAAGAAGGCCGAAAATTTGTTGAATTATAGCAATGTCGATATGGGTTTCAATCAAACTGTAATGATTGACGTGTCGCCCAACCTTTTGCTTTTTCACTGAAGTGCTTTATGGTGAACAACATTTTTCGTTCTATTCTCGAGCGCGTGTGACACCCCACATTATGTACAATTAACCATGTAAAAAAAAATGGGAAATTGAAAAAATTGACGCCACAAACATCCAGCGATTGTCCTAGCGACTTATTAATTGTCATAGCGAAAGCGAAACCCACGGGAAATTGAAGACGCTAAAATCATAACAGATGTATTGTGTAAGTTTCAGCTTAATCGACCGATTACTTTTCGAAGTGTCGGAAAAGGCGTTTTGCAAACTACACGGAAAAGCCTTCTTCCAATTACAAAAAAAAAAAAAAACAAGTAAAAGTGTTATCATCGGCCTGGCCGATGCTTTGATACCCTTCACTGAATAAAAGTCCTGCAAAATGTTTGCCACGCGAGTTAGTATGTGTCTAATATTAGTTTTCTATGGGAGGTAGCAGAACTACTTTACGGACATAGACAATTTTCAATACCAACCTGACGACGGTAAAAGAAAGTCCTCTCACAAAATTTCATTCACCTAAGTCGATTCGTTTGGACGCTAAGGTGTTTTCAACGGACAGAAAGATACATGGGTCCAATATTGGCTTTGTATGGGAGGTACCAGAACTACTTGACCGACATAGCCCATTTTCAATACTAACCTGACGACGGTAAAAAGAAGTCCTCTCACCAAATTTCAATCGCCTAGGTCAATTCGTTTGGACGCTATCGTGCTTTCAACAGACAGACAGACAGACGGACATGGCAAAATAGATTCAGAATGTGATCCTGATTCAGAATATATAATACTTTATAGGGTCTCCGGTGAATCCTTCTTGGCGTTACAAACGTAATGGCAAAGTGAATATACCTTCCTGTGGAGGGTATAAAAATACATTTTAGCTCAATCGTGGTTTTCGAAGTGTATACATATACGATTTTGAATGTTTTTAACTTTCTCGTATACGTAGTAACCCACAGTTTCACACTCGAAGTTTAAACTATAGTTCAACTGAACCTGAAGGTGAGTTTAAATTCGAAGTTCAACTCATCCGGTTTCACAATATAATGTGAACTTCAATTCAATTGAACTCAGTTTAACGAAATTGTATGAATAGAATTTGGCAGTATTGTACAGTAGTTAGCTTTTATACGACTTTTTCAAAATCGTTCATTGTATTTTCTTTCAAAAAACACACAAAACAACGTCAAATATATTTGCTTTTGACAATCGCCTGATCTGAGGTTTAAACTGCAGAATACTGTAGTTTAACTTGAACTACAGAATGAACTCCATTCAATGTTTAAACGAAATTTTGAAATCGAATTAATTGTTGAACTGAGGTTTAAACTGAAAGTGTAGTTTAAACTCTCACTGTGAAACTGGGGGTAAAAGAAAGATATTGTTTTCGTACAAAATTTCGAACTCGAGATTTTGAACAAGTGTGATATACGATTATAGGGGAACTCAAAAAAGTGGGTCTCGCAATTCTGCCCATCCGTATATGTCTATCTGTCCCACCCAATCTAAACGCTTGGACGGATTTGTTTCAAACTTCGTATATAGAGTTTGTGGGCTTCCCGCTAGGAGGCGTTTTTTTTTTGTTTTATTCTAGCCCTAATATTAACGGTACTTCCCATATAAAAATTTTACGAAATATAACACAATTTAGATTTTTTCGAAAACAGCTTTAACGATTTGCACCAAAATTGATAGTTGAGCTAGTAAATGTAGGCACTTTTGAAAATAGCTTTTTTCTCCAAAACGGTACAAAAGATTTAAACAAAAACTTATTTTTAAGATATCTACTATTGTCATTCCTAACTTGATAGCAAGCTAATTTTTTCTCTAAAAAGACTGCGTCCTTTGATATCCACTCAAATCGCTAATAATAGTACTTTAAAAAACTGCTCATATCTCAAAAACTCCATTTTCGATTATGATAAAAATGTAACTGAAAGGTAATGTTTATATCCTAAAGAATACGTTTTACTCAGTTTTCAGCTAAACAGTTTAGCAACAGTGCTTTTCGAATCCAAAATTGTAACATTTGTCAGCATAATTTTACAAAAAAATCGCTCTAACGATTTTGATCAAAATACATATTTAAGACAACATAAGCATTCTAAACATGATCACGTACTTGGTTTTCCTCAGAAAACTCGACTATAGCCGTTTTATGAATATGTACTTCTTAAAAATTATTACCCACCTCCCGATCTGTGTTCAGACACGGTAAATTTTTGTAAAGGCCAAAAATTCGGTGGCAATTTAATTCGAAATTCATCGCCTACTTGCCTCCTTCAAGTGTTAGTTCGGGTGAAATTTTAAAGTAATAAAGTGTTGAAGTTAATACGTATGTTTTTGTAGTATGTATTACGTTTTTAATTAACAAGGGTTCAGTTACTAAAACTGAGTACATCTTAAGTGAGTATGATTTAAACCGTAAAATTTGCTGAAATGAATGACGAGAAAATTTCGTGCGACCCACTCGTGCACATTTTTTTTTTTTTTGTATTGCAGGTGCCACGGCCCTTTGTTTACTGTTGTTTGCCTATATTCTTCCTTGGGTCATACAAATCCATCTCCAAAATCGTGGAAATCGAACGATTCGTTCTCGAATTAAGAAGATTTTTCAGGACAGTCGTCAACAGTCACAAACATCCGAGAGTATGTAGAGTATATACTCTCGGATGTTTGTTAGACGTTCGCGAGAGGTGGCGCAGTAGAAAAAACCTTAATTTATGTTTTTCCGGGGATCGCACCTGGGATCCTTCGCACAGTAGTCCGGCACACTAACCACTGCGTTACTGCGCCCACAATGTAGAAGGTATAGGAAAGAAAATAATTCATCGGACAGACGAGAAACCACCTCACCCACATAAGCGTTTTTGCTACATAAATAATACGTATAAGAAAAATATAAAAATAGTACGTATACGCCCCAGTAATATACATTTTTGTTTGGTTTTATCATCAGTAGATTAGTAAGAATGCTTTATAGAAGGGGCTCATAATCTTTTCCATACTGCGACTCCCTAGAGAGGTTGAAACATTTTTGCGACGCCTTTCTAAAAGCACATATATGTGAATAGAAGCTGATCTTACTGAAGATTCACTAAAGGGTTTTACAATAAGGACGAGTCGACGACGGTTAAATATCATCATATTTGTGTGTTAACATATACCCGCATTCATTAAAAAATGATTTCTTGTGCACGACGAGGAATTGACCGCGTCGGGTTCTCGTGTACACTCTCACGGAGCGCGGTAATCCTCCCGACCAATCTAGTTGACAACGACTCGTGCCAACTGAAAACACTTTATTTAATTTTGAGTGCCAAGAAAATATAAGAGTACCAGCCACGAAGCAAGTCTGACTGAAAATGCGGGAAACATAAACGCGCTTAATCTTTCACTATACAATGTAACTATTGGATTTCGCCTCGACCTTGCTTGACTTTGGTATTCGTAAAGAGAAACGTTATGCTTTTCCTTTGTTTGGAGTCTTGCGACGCCCTTACGATAGCGCCACGACGCGACAACCCCTGGCTTTACAGTGTTTACGATCCTTGCAACTTTGTGGAAAAAGAAAGAAGAAGGAGATTACTTAGCCGGAGCCTCAACCAACACGCCTCTCCACCTGAAATTGGGCACTTCATGTTGGATGAGATCCCCTTCCACTTGGGCGCGCCACCTAAGGCGTGGTCTTCCTTAACTGCGTTGTCCCTCCGGGTTGGACTCAAAGAGTCTTCGGGCCGCTAACCTGAAAGTTGTAGCTGTCTATGGTGGCGGTCTGTCCAATTTGTCGATGTTGTGTCTCACTTCTTGTATATTCTGTTTTGCATTCATTTACCGCTAAACCCATAATGCTCGCTTCTTACTGGCAATTATGTCAATGTCGTCAGCGTGTGCACAGACTTTTGGAAAATTTTGCCTTTACTGGTGTTGGCTTGCGAGTTTCGCAAAATTTTCTCAAGTCTGATGTTAAAAAGCAACATGACAGCGCATCACCTTGTCTAAATCGTTTTTTGACATCAAAGGTCTCGATGAGATTGTTTCCAACCTTTATCGAGCAGTGACCGTTGTCCATCGTCATTCTGCACAATCTGAACAGTTTGACAGGGATGCCAGAACTAGACATGAAGGAGATTGGACTATTTCAAAGTACGCATTGTGTTCTCCATTCGCCTTATTCACACTCGGGGCTGGGCATTGAATTGTCTTGAAAAGCCCGGGTGAGTTCGAGCAAGATATTGAAATTATGAATAATCTTAAAGGCTTGCATACAATAGCTCGTAATTTGTAAAGTAAAACAAAAACATTTAATTATCTTAATAATTTCTACTAAAGCAACAAACAAAAAGTGTCTCATGATTTAACCGCATTTATCGTCGGCCATCTTATTAATGTGTACATCGTCATCATCGCTGCCACCATCATTGTAATCAAATGACATAAATGGTGAGCCCAAATTCGATTGAATTCTTTCTAACAAATCTGTGGCTACCATTGCAAACTGTTCCCATATGGGATCTGGATTGGCTCCTCGAAATAGCCTGTTATCGTCTAAGGACTCAGCGAGAGTGTCTGACAATTCATCAGTTTTTTCTTCACCCAACACGTTGATCACGTTGCTTGTGTCTATGAGTAGATTCCAGAAGGCTTGACAAATAATTCCAGCTACCAACCAATCCTCCTGATTGAGGAACCTCCGAAGCATTTCCCCCAAAATTAGTTGCCCTTTGAGCTCCAAAAATGGCACACGATTCTCCCAGTCTCCCAAAAGATTCACCAGCACTCCTATTGAACTCGTTCGCAGATCGTATTCAGGCGATCCAAAGCATTGAACAATTGTTCGTAGACCTCCGGCTTTACAGAATGCTTCGCGGGCTGATTGATTACGGGTCAGATTGCCCAGTACGCGAGCCGCTTCAATTCGAGCTGGGTCTTGTCCACTTCGCAAGGTCTGGCATAAGGTAGCGCCTAGTTCGACGAGGACCATGTTAATGCTTCCCTCGGAATACTCATTATCCGCGGCATGTTGGGGTTTGGTGTTCGATGACTTGTCTTGATAGTAACACAGGTTGTGAAGGGCCCCAAGTGTGGCATTGAGGAGCTCTTGGACTTCAGTGTTCTGTAAAAATCGAACTACTAAGTATTTAAAGAGCTGATTTGCTGTTTGCTTACCATATTTGTGACTTTCATTTTATTCGTAACGTTTAAGATATGGAGCAGTATGTCTCCCAGTCCTGACTTCTCACCAAGGCAGTTGCCCACCTCAGAGTTTACACTCATGTTAGCAAGTACACGAATCAGTTTGATCAGGACATCGACCACAGTGTCGCCCATTTGGTTCTGCAGGCCCAACTTTTGTCTCGAGTAAAACTCCAACGCATCGAAAAGGTATTCCATAGCCACGTCGTTGTGATAGAACTGGGAATGTAAACGAATGGTATAATGAGCTGAGGAGTCGATGATTGTGCATACGCATACCTGAGTCCTTGATTTGTCATATCTAGCCATGATGTTTCCCAGTATATATCCCAACCTACTCAAGACAGACAATAGTCTTTCCGGGGTTTCGCTAAATATATGACGACAAGGCCCCAAAAGCATGCCAATCTTTCCAGTGAACTCTGACAAAGCCTCACAGCACTTGGTATCCTCTGAAAGAACACTAAAAAAAAGCAACCGCAATCAGACGGAAGATGGATTTTCATAATTCAATTCGTACCTCAATGTCCTCACAATATTCGCCTGTATTTCCAACTCTCCAATTGAAATCTCCGCAGCCTTTATAAGGTGTGGGCACGCCAGTTCCAATTGAATGTAATCCTCGTCCGGTGTAGTTTCACCAAAGTATTGCGACATTTTGTCCACCTGAACACGGGCTGACTGGACCCTTAAACTTTCAACTTCAATGCTTGTCTGTTGAGCTCCAGCTAAGGCCCTCAATGCTGCGGACAATTGATAGAGCGAATGCAATGGTGGGCCCGTCAGTTTTTGCATAGCCCCAGCTTCGTTCAACATTTGCAGGTGCAACACCATCAGTTGCACAGCTCCGTGTTTCGACAGACGCTGAGCTATGGAAATTTGTTTGAGAGAATTTTGACGCTTATTGCGAAACTGTTGGGCGGTGGTAGCGCCGCTCTCTCTTGCAGGTGCCGTTGACGGCTTCTGTGGCAATTCGTTATTTGTCTCCCAGAACTTGTCATTTCTGTTGTAATCCATTGCATCTGTATCTCTGTTCCGCTGGCTAGCACTGGTTAGAAATCGTACTGCTCCATAGCCATATATGCACGCTTCCGGTTCGTCTAAGGGGCTCGCTCGTCCAAGTCCATCGACCAAAAGCTCGGGTACATCGGTTTCGTGGAAAAGGTAGTCATTTCCCTCGTTGCGCGCCACCTTGAAGACCAACTTGCAGGCCCCAGTTAGGTTACTGCCAGTAACACGAAGCTAAATTAAGGGGAAATTAAACATGGCTCCCATTTCACTGAGTCTATACATACCCCCAGAACGACCCTTGCAACAGCGAGGAGAATTGTCGGTGATACGCATTCCACCAGGCCATACAATCCACCAAGCACTGCGCAGCGTGAACTCCCGTGGATGGACCTTATGCGTTTGTACAGCTCCAGCAGAATCTAAAAATAGCGTGTTCGTATAAAGCTGCGATATAGTCTGACAAATGGACAACTCACGGCATTGATGTGCTGCACAGTCTCATCGGTGCAATCCTTAATGCCCGAGTGCTGCTTCAACATCCCAGTGAGGGTTTCTGTTGAAGACTGTGCGAGCAGGTCATAGTTTCTGGTAAAGAGCTTCCTTGAGGAAAGGATGTTGATTCCATCGGTTGAAATATTTCCCAGATTGTTACCGTTTTCATCTTCGGTGGTCTTCGGTGCTGCTGGGGATTCTTCGGCGTCTTTCCACGAGCCTGACCGTTTTCGAGAACTCCTACTGTTCCGTGTTTGACCTAAATTAATGTTCAAAAATTACAGCTTTTCTTTAGAAAGTCAATTTAAAAATTACAATACATTTCGAATGACCCCCTTTGCGTGCCACATGAAACGCATAAGCTAACCGTTTTTGTTTTACACAAAAAAAAAAGAACTCTAAAATTTATTTCCATTGAATTCCACTTAATTGCTAGGTTGTCGAGGGTCGTGGCCGAGTGTGTCACTTACCATCATGGTTGGGAGGGGTTTTCACCTTTGGTGGCAATGCAGGAAGTTTCCTTTGTGATTTTAGATCAAGCACATCAAAGCGTGGACCCACCGATTGTGAGCGAGATGCTGCATTTTGTTCCTTGTCAATTGCTGGAATTGGTATTGGTTCCAGGGCTGGCAGATTTCGAATTTCCGATTGCAGATATCGCAGACTGAAAAGGGGGAAGATGATAGCACCCCACAGCGGCGAATATATGTGTTCTTACCAAAATGCACTTGGTGGTCGTCCAGGTGGTCCAGCTTTTCCATATAGCTGCCGTCGCGGCTCTCGGGGGGTGATTGGTCGACGAGTGCTAACCAGACGAACTCCTTGATTAAAAAACGTAAAGTAAGGCATGACCTACGAGTACTCGAATGTGAATGTTTTCACGAACTTACCACTGTTACTTGTCCCAAGTAGCATGGTTCTAGCTTCGCTAATAATTTCCGCTGTAGTTTTGCGAAAATTCGGCTCAGCTGCAGTATATCCTTGTTGCAAGGCACGGCTAGATCCTCGAAAGTCACTTTCCATATTTTCCGATAAGTTCCTGTTCAAATCAAATGAGCCATTGCCACTGTCTGTAGCGGTAGCCTTAACCGACGGAGTCATGCTGTGAGAACGACGACGTATTTTCTGCAGCCCCTGCTTCGAGGTGCTAGTTGTATCCTTAGCTTGAGTTCTAGTGTTGTCCATTTTTGTTACGATTTTCGTACATGCTTAATTTAGCAAATATTGTGAATTATATTGAAACCTTGTGTCCAACTCACTGAATCAAGTGAATTCAAGTGGCTGGCCAAATTATGGAATTACAAGTTTTCCGTTTGGCTCGTTTTGTGCGCCATGCCAACGACCAATACACGAACAATTGATAAAATCAATACTAACACTAAGTTAAGAGTATACACGAACAGGGTAGGTATTGCCTGCAGGAGTTCTTACATTTTAGTGTTATGTTTAGATGGTTTTTTTTTCAGGAAACTATTAGAAAGGGATATTATTTTAAGGAGTACTTAAAATAAGTTATATAGTAGGTAGAGGTACACCGTGGGGTGAAAAAGAGTCATCAACCGGTCCCATAGGATTAGATTAATTTATTTTAAAAGAAAACACGAATAATCGGTTATAGATAAGCGAGACAGTTAGTAATTGAATCTATCTATTGAAGCTGAACTAAATTTAAATTGCTTACTCACATTTTTTTAATTTTTAGCATATTTTTCATTTAATTTGGAATTGGTAATATTCCATACTTCCATACTACTTTAAAAAATGCAAAGTACGTCTGTTCGTCCGTCCATAACTCGAGAACTATTCGTCCGATTTTTTTGATTTTTTCCTGATTTATAGATGTGTGGCCAAATTAGGCTGTAGGCAAGGTGTGAATTGTAGAGGATTAAAGGGGTCGCGGGGAGTAAGGGGGGTCTCACGAACCGTTAGCCGTATGAACTTAAAAGTTTGTATGTTGATAGATAAGTCAAAATTATTTTATGCCTCATTAATCGTTTTTCAATTTCGTCCTATAAGATAAGGGTTGGAAAAAAGGGGGTGAAAACATTTATATTTCGACCTTACAACGCTCAATTTGCCATTACACTGTGGTCACTGGAAGCGGGGTCAAAACCGTAAACAAGGAATCGGTATAGACACTTTTAAATGCTTCAGTAGAAAAGGTTTCTAAAGGTTTTTTTTTTTTTAAATCGAAAGAAAGTGTGGATTGTCCTCATGTACCTCTTCGTCACTGCTGATGCTCATTTTCAAGTTATGACATTTCAGCATATTGTGATGATAATGCCCAAGAAAAGAGGGCAATAATTTCTTCTTAATTTGTAAGATTCTCTTTGTTTTCTGCTTGTTATATCGACCAAGAGCCCGAAGTAATTTTTCGGTCTGAGAGATAACCGAAAGATATTTGCATTACTGTGTAGCCTGAGTATAGGGTATATCGAAAATAAAAGTCTGGCAGCAAAACGTGGCAGCCGAAGCGTGTGGCAGCGCGTTGAATATGCATCATTTTCCACAATAGTAATAATAAGTATAACCACTTGATAATAGTTCTAAGCAACAGAGTAGATCAGCTTAATCATGAAAATATGAGTCCAAGACGTTTTGCACGCAGCGAAGTCCTTGCCAGACGCGACTAAAGTAGCGGATTAAACCCATTTTGTAATATTTGACATAACCGAATGTCATTTTCCATAAACATAGAGCACGCTCTCTTGAACATGAAAACATGAGTCCAAGACGTTTTGCAGGCAGCGAAGTCCTTGCCAGACGCGACCAAAGTAGCGGATTAGACCCACTATCAGCAGAGAATCGATATAACTACACAAAACATTGAATAAGTATAACTAGATAAATATAGACAACTTTATTTAATCAAGAAACAAAGATTCTGCCTCGCTTTCATCCGATGAGTCGAAAGTACTATTGTCATTGTCGATTTCAGAAGCATCTGCTTTAAGAACATCTTGCAGAGTATCGGGTGTCGTATTTCCCTCGAACCATTTTATTTTTAAATTATTTTGTTCCAACACCCAACCATTATCTGATGGTATTAATTCAATGGTTTGATTTCTCACAGCATTTTTCCATATACATGATACATGATTGGACCTATATATTTGCTGTAGCAATACTGTCCTGTTTGGGGCAAGAGACTTCCTTCAAAGCCTGAAAAAAAAAACGAAAAAAAAAAAAATAGCAGAGTGCACGGAATAAATTCGATATACCCTCTACTCAGGCTACACAGACCGAAAAATTACTTCGGGCTCTTAGACTAATAGAGTGACCCCATCTTCCTGCTTAACATCGAGCTTACTCTACCTTTCATTTGTCGTCATTAGTTCATTGATGCCAAATGTCTAAGACTACAGGAAGAAGCATTACTGTGGTGTCAGCCTATTTTAGTTCAAATGAGGATTCCTTTCCAGCGTATTAGCTTTTTTAGTTGCAGACACACCTCTGTATCCGGCCATCCAGCATAGTCTTACATTAAGCTGTGCACCAAGAACCTATAGCTTTACGAGACACCGACTTATATAGCTTAGATTTTAACTCTAGGCGTCAGCCGCCTCCACTGCTTTATTCGTAGCTCCTGTTGGTTTAACGCGTAGATCCTTTGGTATCACAATGGACCTACTTTGTTCTATGTGTGCCTGCACTCGTTGTGGAATGTAACTCTAACTTAACCTAATTCTACGGCAGAGATAGCTTTTATTGCCGGCTGAATTTCTTTGAAAAAGTAATATTTGCATATAGGTATTGCCATCATTGCAACCCCTGCTTAACAGGTATTGCCACTGCTAGTAACTCAGATTGGAAGAGACTGCTGTAGTCAGGAAGTTTGTTTGAACTGAATAGTCCATGACGTTCGGAGTAAAAACCATATTTGATCCATCTGTGCGGGTATGATTGATTCGATAAATATCGGTTGGTTCCCTTGCCATTTGTCCCTACTCGGGGAAACAAGTGATAAATGGTCTTACGAAATCTAGACGGGGAGTAGTGCAGTCTGTGCATACATTATTGCCCGTGAATAAATACACGTTAACTAACGTTACCCCTTAGTTCGTATTTCCAGCGTCTAGTTAGGCTTAGATGAAGGGAATACTGTTTGCAGTAGATTTTTGTAGACAAAGTCTAAGGGTGTTAGGTTAAGTATACCCTCTGGCTCCCCGCGTGGAGCTGGTTCGCATTGCTCCCATGGGTGCTAATGCAGTCCATTGTTTGAATTTCTGTCATAGTCCTCAGGGTGGTGGCCTTGGCCAGCGCTTGTCACCAGACTAAATTGCCATAAGTTATTAGCGGTCGCACAACAGCCGTGTCATGACTATTTTCGTTCGAATATTCTATTACATTGCCTTCTTCGCTCATTCCTTTATGTTGAGATTGCAGTTAAATTTTCGATCTAGGACTACTCCCAGGTACATGGGGTTATCTGATATTGTTACTGGAGGGCATTAGACCACCAATAGCCGTGGCCAAGAGAATTATTCTCGAGAATATCAAAAATAGGGCAGATCAGAGATGGTTCAATATAGAAGGGCACAGGGTCTCAAAGGCTCTGTGGCCTAAGCTAGATAGGTAAAAATCTTTAGAATTACTAAAGCTCAGCAGATCAAGGCTAAGAATGGCAATAGGGATACTCTCCCGGGCACTGTCTTCTAAGGAAGCACGCTATGAGATTAGGTCTAACAGATACAGACATGTGCAGGTATTGCGAAGACTTACAGGCCACAGAGGATATTACCCATCTCCTCTGTGAATGTCAAGCTATTGCTCGGTACAGGAGGAAATACCTTGGTAGGTACTTCTTCGACAATTTGGAAGAGGTTGGCCTCGCGAACAAAATTGAGGCAATTTTCAGGTTCTGTAGGGAAATTAATTGTTTGGGCGAAGTGTTTAGGTTATTTGACCGTTATGGTTCCCCAGGGATGGCGATGGGTCTAATATGGTGCCTAGTCCTATGTGATTAACTCACACCCTATTCAACCTAACCTAACCTAACCTACTGGAGTCCTTCAATTGTTGGCTGGCAAAATTCCGGAACTATCCTTTGTTGGTGAGAGAACTAAAAGTGTTGTTAACCATAGAGCAGGTAATTTTATTTGGACACTGATATTGAATAACAACTGCTTTGACCGTCCTTAAATTCTAATTAAAACATGAGACCCACATTCAAATAAGCACTTTCGCTGCTCCCTTTAGCAATCACCCTAATATACATATATATAGTTTTCTCCCGGCGGAATTCCCTACAAGCTGATTGTTCGAAGTTACAAGCGGGGGTTAGACTGTTTCCCCTGGAGGAGCTGACTACATCAGTCAACTTCATTTCGACACCCTTAAACATCTCGTCAGAGGCAATAGACGGGGGTTAGACTGTGTCGGTCACCTTTCGTTTTTGTTCATTCGTCAATTCGTCTCTGGTTTCTAGTCCTAGGAATTGTGCCACTTCAGTTGGGTTGGTCCATGACATTATTGCGGTTAATGTGGTTGGTTTCACCGGGCAGTTAAATATGTGTGTTACATCATGCGGGCCTTCGTTGCAGTCAGGGCAGCTGTTCTGTGTGTTGGGGTCTAGGCGGGACATGTATCTATTTAGTTTGTGGCATCAACTCGAGCGGAGTTGGGCTAGTGTTGTTCTGGTTGGACGTGGGAGTGATTTTTCTTCGGTAGCAATGGGTGGTGGTCTGCCTTCGAGCACAACGTTTGCTTTGTAGTTGGCGATCGTGTTGGTTAATGAGGTCTGGTGGATGTTTTATTCCTGCTGCATATTATTCGATATTGAAGTTGGGTTGTTGTACGAGGTGGTCTATTTCTTCTTGGAGGCCTGTGATGCACTTTCGGATAATGCGGGGTGGCTTGGGATTCGAGGTAAGGTTGTGGTTGGGGTGTTCCGGTAGGTGACAGGCCAGTAGGAATTGTTGTGAGAGCATGGTGTTGTGTTTTTTTATGTTTTCTCTCCCACGACGATTGGTTCTTCGCACCGGAGCGACTCGTCGCTGGACATCACCGGCTTGGCCACGACCAAAGATCGTCAATACAATCGTCACGTTTCCTCTTTGCTCTCCCTGAAGGAAACTGTAACTGCAACCCTTTTGTAGTACCAAGCAGTATGATAGTTTGCTTCAGTCAAGCTCTTCTGGTCAGCACCAGTTTTTGTCTCGTGGACGGGTTGTCAAAGGATAAAAAAGGGGGCAGACTGCTACGGTTACCCTCCATCGCTACCCGAAGACAAACCGCCACCAAGATATGCCAAATTCAAACATTTTTAACGAACTGTTTCAGCCATCATAAGCTGCAATAGAGTCGGGCCTATAATTTTTCTGGCCACTTTCGCCTAGTTCGCTTCGAATGCAGATGGTTCGTCTCTACCTTATTTTGGTAGGACACCGATGATACACAGCCAGACACACGGGTTCAAGAGATTGACCAACGCGCTCTAAAAACACACAAAAAATGACTAAACGCGCTTTTAGTGGCTTTATATTTTGTTTATTCACTTGAATTGCCTTGGACAAAGTTAAATTAAAAAGATAATAAAAGAAAACAGAAAATTAATTGTATATAATAATATATGTTTAACTTTTAGCTCTAAAATTCCAAAAAGGGTAAAATACGTACTGATTATTAAACGCACTCTCTTGTATTACGATTGAATAAAGCAAAGTAAAATGAAAGAAACATAAACCAAAAACGATAAGGTCTATATTATTATTAGAATATAATAATTAATAACTATCATTATGATTATGATTAATTTGAATGAAAACAAGAACTAAACAAGGAAGAAAAAAATGCTTAGCATTTTCTATATACAAACATAAAGTAGTATGTACTTCAGTATTGTGTTTCGTTTCGCTTTGCCTTTATGCATATCGCCATGAAATTCTATAATCATTCGGGGTTTTTGTGTGTGTATTGTGTACGGATAGACTTTTGTGTTGTTTTTGTTTTATTTTAAACTTTCCATACGGGATTATAGTTATGAAAAAAAATATGCTAACTTTTATTTCTAACAAAAAATTGAGGGGAACCTAGGGTGGAAGCGAAGAGACGCGACCGTGATTACGATGAGGACTCATCGTCTTTCTTTTCATTTTTAACGCTATGTCCGGTCATTTGTATGTGGACCTGAAAGAGGAAAGATCTTTGGTTGGGGAAGGCATGTATGAATGGATAAAAAATTACTTTAAGTTCATCGATGCTGGAGAATAGTTCTTGACACTCGGCACATTTGTATTGGGAAGGCTCAGTTGGGTGTTTCTTTGTCATATGCGAATGTAATGTAAGCGGTGACGAAAATGCCTTTGTACAGTTTCCACACGCGTACGATTTCTAAAAATAAACAACAATCAAATTATATATTCCATACGCATACAGTATACAAGTGGCAATACCAATTGATGGGTTTGCCTATGTCGGTACAAGATTGTTTTCGATTTGAATTCCTTGTTGCAGATGCTACAAGTTGGTACCTTTTCTGCCGTCTGCAATGGGATTGTAGATAAGATGATTAAACAAACTATTCAAACCTGAATTGAAGACCTTACCTCGTGTGTTTTCATATGCATTCGAAGCATACCGGGACCCTTAAAGCTACGATGGCAGATCTCACATTGTGGCTGCTTTTTACAGTTTGCCTGAAAGGAAATATCGCTTTAAAGGAATGGCAGTTGGTGAAACATTTCTGTTGATACCTTTATCCAATTAGAATGCGATTTCATGTGGCTTTGTAACCATTTAATCTGTCGGAACTCTTTCCGACACAGGTTGCAAATGTACCTCCCTGGCGAAGGGCAACTGGTCTGCGAGCTTATGAACTCTGCTACAGTAAAGCGTAAACAAATACCAAATACAATAGCGACCAATCTTCATTTCATCAAATAACCTTACCTAGATATATCTTTTCGTCGCTGTCCGACTCCTCGGACATTTCCACGGTGTACTCAATATTCTCATCGGGAATTATCAGATCTTCCTGTTCATCCTCGATCATCTCCTCCTCGTCTTGTATTTCGATGATGTCCTCGGTAGTCTCAATATCGTCATGTGTTGTTACCTCAGTGACATCTTCGAAATACTCGGCGTCTTCTGAGAGATCCTCGCGAACGATAATCTCGCACTGTCCATCGTCTGTGTCAGACTGTTGAAATTGAACAACTTGCGCTGGCTGACCATTCTGCTGAATCATCTGTACAGTGCTTCCAGTTTGAATCAATTGGCCAAATTGGCCTGCGTTTACAATTTGGGCCATTTGCGTTCCCGGATGTGCCACGATCTGTGCGGTACTAATAACTTGTCCATTCGAGAGAACAATTTGTTGTGGCAGCGCTGCCGTTTGAACTGTGCGGGGTTGAATTGTTTGCACGTGATTACTGATAGCAGTGGTGGTCACCGTTTTTGTCGACTCCTTTTGAGTTTGCTGTTGTTGGTTTTGCTGTTGCTGCTGCTGCTGTTGCTGTTGTTGTTGTTGTTGTTGCTGCTGCTTGCGCGGGATAATGGTAGGAGCCGGCGATGCTGGCTGAGTTTTTATCTCGACAACTGGCTCTTCGAAAATCACAGTCAACCCTTTGATATATTCACGCAACTCCCGATCTGAACGTTCGACGAGAGTCTTAAATGCATGACATCGAGACACCGAGTGGACGCATTGGACGCATATTTTGTCTGGCCATCCATCGGTATTTTCAATCTAAAATTTTATAGAAAATGGTTTTGGCCTATTAGGCGACATTGGTGGGCATCAGCTTACCTTCACGCGGGCACATTCCATTAGCATATCGGCAATCATTTCACCGAATATAGGCCGCATATCCTTTTTCTGGCTCAAGCAAACACGGCATATTTTGTCCAGCTCGAGATTACGTTTCCTTTCGTCCATCTCGTCGAACCAAAAATCTATATCGGAACCAATTGTGAAGCTATAAGTTGACCCCCTGAGTAAAAACCGTACTAGTATGCAGATTCGCTTTATGTGGCGACGCTGGTTGGCGATTTGACTTTTGCTGCCTTTATTTTAAGACACACTGGGAGATGGATAATTAAATATTGATATGAAATATTGAATATTGCTTTTCGAGCCTAGAATTTTGAAACAAATTAATTAAAAAAATATTCTTGTAAACAAGAAGAAAAAAAGGGACGAATAATTTTAGTTTCTGACAATTAACAAAATTCAACACTGCGCTGGTTGCGTTCGTAGGGTCGGCTTGTTTGAGCTGTCAATTCCAAACTAAGGGGGCAATTACATTTTACGTCAGAAAAAATTTTTTTTTTTACCAACAGAGATGCTTGGTCGTCTTAAGCTGCAGTTATAGCCACAAACGTAAAAATGTTGGTTTGCTGTTTTGGACCACTGAATAGTTTTCATCAATCTTTGTGCCTAAGTGTAGCTTATAAATAAATTATAAAACCAATATATCCAAAAAAAACTTGAAATTTAACATAAAATTGTTTAGAAAAATAATTTATTTTAATTTAATTTTTGCACATTATCTACAATTTTTTCGGGTGAAATTCTTAATCATTTCTGCAGCAGAAAATAATAAAAGTGCATCTAAAAATAAAAGTGAGCTAACTATAGTACATATAAATACGCCTTATATCGGATTTTTCGCTATTTTGCGATTTTTCTTTCTATTTTTTCCAAATTGTTTTGCGCTAAAAAATTTCTACAAACAACAATGAACAAACTAAAAAAAATCTGGCAAACATATCATTCTGTCCGTGAGTTAGATCGATTTTGACGAACAGCATTTCATTTTTATTTACAGTCCAGTCTCGTTATCTCGTTATATTTTTCCGATTTTTGTAACAAATCGTCGATGTTCGCAACTATGAAAATGTAGGTGTGATACAAAGTTAATACATATCGTGTGTGTACGCTTTAAGCCCAGTATCCTGCTCGAGCTTAATTTTAGCGAGCGCTTTTCCCTCCACCGCTGGATTTACATTGCTCACTAAATTTGTTGTACAGGATAAAGATAGGACACACATTATTGCCACATATATTTTGATTATTGTTATTTTTTCACTTTTTTCCTATTCGCTAACATCGATTTCCAAGTATTCCATGAAGTAGTTTATTCAGAATATGTTTTGTTTCGGAAAAGTCAAAATTTATCGCCGATTTAATGTACTATACAATTCTTTCGTGAGCTAAATCAGTGCTGACATTTTCTTGGCCGAGTATAACAAAATTGTACGTAGCACGTATAACATACAATACTTGGAGTA
Source organism: Cheilosia soror (assembly GCA_949372485.1). NCBI lineage: Eukaryota > Metazoa > Arthropoda > Insecta > Diptera > Syrphidae > Cheilosia > Cheilosia soror. Next base: position 75,167,665 of record OX443561.1, on the reverse strand, counting down.
TTTTTTTGCGAAGTGAGTATAACAAAACCAAAAGTGAGTATAACAATTTTGCATGTAAAACCAAGAGTTAAAAGCATATAAAAGTAAAAGTGAGCTAGCTATAGATTCTATTGTATTAGCCTAGACTGTGGAAAAACGGATCTCTCTCTCTAAAGTCATGCAAAATTGCGTAGCGTGGTAATAGGCTTAGGGCACACTAGTGCGCACTGGGTTAGCCCTGTCGCGTTCGATATAGCACTGAGTTCACACTGACAATAAAAACCTGTGTTCGAGGTGAGCACTGGGGCCGGGGCGCCCTAGTTGAGCACTGAGCTGACCCTAGGTATTCACTCAGGGCAAGAGTTCAGTGCTGGATTTGGCTGTCAATCGTAGCTGTCATTTGGGTGAAAACAAATTTTTGTGAATTATTGACTTGTGTAGCACTAGTAAATGTTAAAAGAAATGTGTTTTTCAGCATTACAATCATTAATTAAACAAATTTAATGTTATTGCTGGTGTTAAATCTGTACATTATAAATTTTTTTTAGTAACAGGTCTGAGGGTTACATTTCGTGTTCCACATGAAACTGAATTTCTGGGGTTTCCTTGGGTTTTTTGGCAGCCACGAAAATTCACTGACACTTCTCAGTGCGCACTAGGGCGCACTAGGGCTGGCCACGTCGAACAAACCTAATGTAAATCCACCATTACCACCACCGTGTGCGGGCCCTTATAGCACCACACTATATGCAATAGGTAAATGCTTTTAACATCACAAACCAGTAAGAATAGACCGCCGACTTCCCGTACACCTACCCGATTCCCCCCGGAAAGAATTTCCCTGTCTGTGAATACGTGTAAATGTCAAAATTAATGGCGGCAATGTTTTTCTATGCAATACCTTGCGACCAGGATTTTTCAAGTATGCGTGCGTTAATGGCGCCCCTTTGATTTTGTACAGCACCAATACATGAAAAATCCTGGTCTCGCCGGCAGCTTGTAGGCAAAGTCCGTTATGTGGGAGGAGTCGACGGTCTATTCTTACTGGTTTGTGTTTAACATGCTGCAAGCCTTTGGTGCATCACAGTGTGTGAAAGCCTTATACTCTTGATTCTCGGATGTTTATCAGACGTTCGCGAGACGTGGTCAAAAATAGAATTCAATAGAAAATTTCAGCAACTGAATGGATGCTGTTTCATGAAATACGAAACTGTGCTGTTCACTTTGCTTTCTACTGACTAGCTTGGGCGGCGTTTTTACCTCCATTTTTTCCACATTTGTAGAACCTCTCTGTTGTGAACCACCCTATGATTTCTCTTCCAGAGAGATGTCAAGAGTGACGGAACTGGCTGTCACTTTGCACGTGTCAGCAGATTGTTTTTCTTTTAAATTTGTTACACTTCTAACTAAGAACATTTTGACTACCTATTAATACGAATTATTAGTAAATAATATTTAAAATGCCTAATCAAAGCAATACCACAGACAATGAGTCTACCAAACCAGAATCAAAGCCAATTATTGCTGATGCAAGTGCCACAAAAAAAGCTGCGAAACTAAAAAAATCACAAGAAGCTCCTCGGGGTCTGCCGAAATCGGGAAGACCATGGAAGACACCTAAACAAAAGTAATATAACATTATTCCATAGAAACTGTCTTTCTATTATCTAGTTTTTTTTTGATAGATTTTCATCAATAAAAAAATCAGTTTATCGACGTTCGTCCGAAAAGAAAATGGAACTTCGCAATGAAATTCGCCACATCAAAGAATTGTCGAAATCTATAAAAGACGCCAAAAAGGAATCAAATGAAGCCAAGAAACAGCGCCGATTACAGAATGCCGAGCGGAGATTAGAAAATGAACGTCGTTCAGAGGTTGTACAGGTCATTAAGAACACAACGAAACTACGACGAATGAAGAAGAAACAAATGCGAATGATTGAGAAACGTGATTTGGATAAAGTAAAGGTTGTATAAATGATGTATTCAAAATAAAAAAAAACCGAATGAAAAATTTGCTTATCTTTGAATTGACGAGGAACAGTGGTCAGGCGGTTTATTTTTTCAGTAAAATCGTTTGTAGCAGTTTTAGATGTGGCAAAATGACTGATAATTACCATAGTTGTTGCAGGTTGTTGCACATGTTTACAGTTGCTGTTGAATTCAATTCGAATAGCCACAAATCTTTCTTTCCTATTCTATCTTCGTCACATTTTGCTGCATGTCCATCAACTGTTCGACTGAATAGACTATCCTTAGGGCTTAGCAAAGACATTTATGGTACGGCAATGCAATGTCGTCTATAAAGATTTACACACTCACTGAAATTGTTAAAATTGTCTTTATTTGTTAATAATCAATTCAAGCCACATTTTGTTTTCTTGCAAAATAATTGGTTTAACATTTTTGTTGCTTCGCTTATACTTAACCACTTTCTTTAAATTAAAGTAACATTCGTGAATCTTTTGTCTAACGCATCTAATAAAAGTTGAATATATATATAATATGTAACCTCTATACAAACTAATGTCTTAGATATTCTGAAAGCAGTGATTTATTTGATTATACGTAACATTTCATTCATTTCTCTCTTAAAAGTAACCTTTTTTCGATTTCATAACAAATTGCTTTACTAGTAAAAATTACAAAAAACATTTACATGCCATTGCTTATACGAGTTTTGATTTTTTGTTATTTTCAATATTCTGAAAAAAAAGAGATAATTTGGAAAAACCACAATACATAAATAACCAAGTCTATGAACTAAAATAAGTTATAAGACGTTTAAAATGAAAGAATATATTCTATATTGGTGGGGGGGTTCTCATAGAAATATGAATGTATGGGAAAGACTTTGTGTCCAAAATTATATTCTATTTATTTTGTATTCTTCTTTTTTTACAACTTTAATAATTGCATTGCTTGCTTTTGAGTTTTGTTCTATTTTGAGAACGAACGCGCAACACATTGTAAGTGCACTTCTTGGCACAAAAGTCGTTGCAAAAGTATAGTGGAGGTACCCGATTTTCATTGAATCATTTTAAAATTAGTATTTGCAACTTTTTCGAAACCAAAGAATGCAGTCTTGGCAAAAAGAGGCTCATCATTGTTCAAATGAATCCTTATTGAATGTCATGTTTAAAACCACCAAGAAAATCGAATATCTACGCTTACTTTTTATTGCAGTCCAGGCATTAAATACACGATGCACTTCAAGCACATTGCATTCTGATTAGAAAAGTCCTATTCATGCATACGTTACAGCTCACAAGTCACAAAACAAAACGCCTTACAACATGGAGAGATTTTAACTTCGGGAGCACATTTGGCAACCTACACGCTCAGCTTAAGAGGCTCACAAATGTTTGATCTATTGAACAGTTCGCAGGTCATAAGCACTCACAAGTGATTTTATTTGCTTAAATATTCTCACACTGTTTATTATGGAGTCGGGTCATTTTGCACAGCAAAAGTAATAAAAACATTTGGTAATCGAAAAAGTCATCCAAAGACTAGCTTACTTTGTTTACTAAAAACGTTACTGTCCAGATGTTCGTCGTTTTACGTGATCTCTATAAGGTACGAACAAGAGTTGATAACTTCCATCATCTCAAAATTAAATGGTAAACGTGACCAACGACTGAATTTATTAAAGATCTGCAGTGAATTGAATACAAAACCTAGCAGCCAGGAAGGCAACGCAAAGCGTATAAGACCGATGCCAACAAAACGAAAACAAACGAAACGCCAATAAAACGACGACGAACTTCCATGCCTTAATTAATTTGTTTTAATTGAATAAATTAGTTTTATTAATTAAAATTCATGGAAACAAGTTCACTAACGTATATCAAGACAACACAGCACGTAAAAATGAAATGCTAGATGTATTTGAAAGATGGTTGGTATTCCAAATTTTGTCGAGACATATTCATTAAATAAGGGCTGGAAATGAGATATCCGATGAGATTGCTAAGTAAGGGATAATTTCTCGGGACTAGAACCTATGCTGGGTCTTCCTGCTTCCTCGGTCAGAGCTTCCAATGACGATTGGGTCTCAAACGAACACAATATTCACCCCTATCGTGGAATCCGCCAGGGGGAATTATTCACGGAAAAAAAAATTTCGGTATCGGCTCTACAGGAAGCGGGCAGACTAAACGCATGCCACCGAAAGTCAGTAGAAATGACGGCAGAAAACTTATTAGCGTTCTTACATGGCACTTCGCTTTTGCTAAGCATCTGAGTGTGCTAGGCTTAAGTGATACCACTGTCTGCGACGCTTGTGGAGAGGGCGACGATACTTCGGATCATTTCCTTTGTTATTGTCCAGTCTTTGCTCGGATCAGGTGGCAGATTTTTGGCGCTGATGTGGTGACTGCTGATACTGTAAGCTCCTCATCGCTGAAATGCATTATCGGCTTTTTGCGAAAGTCGAATTCCAGTAAAATGGGTAATACTGGATTTGCTTCCTGGTAGTACAATGGACCAGTTGCGTCAGAGTGCTCATGTGAAGTGTTTCCTAACGCGACAAAAAAAAGGGCTCTTTCGTATCTACCTGCATTAGAGAAACATCCTCCATGATGGACGAATACACTCGGGTTCATCAAAAAATCAAAAGTAGACTTCCTTCACAGATAGCACGTAAAGAGGGGAACAACGTCTGGTTCTTCGGCTATCTCATTCCCTCTATGTTCATATGGCTGGGAACCCAGATTATAGTAATCGGATGCGACGATACCAAAATATTCTTTTCCGTGAATGATTCCCCCCGGCGGATTCCATGATAGGGGTGAATATCTAACTAAAGACAAGCCGGAGCTTGAACGCAGACGTTGTCGAACCGAGAGCCTTAATCGCGACTCTTTGGATATGTTTAATAAATAAATAAATAGCAGGCGCAACAGGTCCGTATAGGCACCCTAGGCCTATATTCTTTAAAGAATTGATTCGTTTGTGAGTGGCAAGGACCCACAAGTTTATGCAGAGTCCTATATACGCCATATGTCAGCGAGAAGGAAATAAATGAACCAGAAAAAAAATCAAAAAATCATTCTTGATTGAAGTCCCCACCTCTTGGCAAAAAGTTTTGCTACTGGCGTAAATCTTGCTGGTGTGCGGAAAGCTGCACTAGGGCAATACCTTTATGACGATCTTAGCGATGCCAGGGTAGCGAACATTTACAGATTCATTAAAAAAGTTTGACCTCATGTCCATGCCTTACGTGGCACGCACAAGTGGAAGGGGGCTTTAACCAACTTGGAGTGAAAGTTGGATCGGGGAAAGGCGTGTTGATTGAGGTCCAGGTCCATCCCGGACTGTAGCTATTTTTGTCTAAGTGCACCTCATTGAGAACCACTTCAACCAACCAAAGAGAGGAAGAGGCGAAGAAAACCCGAGAGAACGACAATAAACAAAACACCTCGTAGCAACAACAACGCACAGAGGTTGGTCTTCTCCTCCGTTCTAATCACCAGTTGGCAGACTTGTACTCATCATCAAGTGGTATGCACTTGGCCAATTGACTAAATTGAAATCCAAGTTCATTTCTGCACAGGGGCAAGCAGAAATGATTTCCCAAGTGGATTATATACGGAGAATTGACTGTCAGAATTCAAACTATTCAAACAATCACTTAAAAGGAGTCTGATGATGATTTAGTGGTGTAGTTCGAAATAGCTATCATTCCTACCAAAGTGACTGTGTCTACGAGTTGTTGTTAATGTTATTCTCTCAAACAATAATTCATAGACTGAAATTCGACAAATATGTCCCACCAAAAATTGTCAGGGACAATCCCAACTAGCGAGAATCGTTGTTACTCCTCGCTCAGCAACAACCATTTGGCCTATGAACATGAGCGGACATTTATCATGATCACCCCTATTCCCGTTGGCGTTTGTCGTAAACGCCTCGTATTTCACTTCGTTTTTTAGTCGATTTTTGTAACATTTTTTAAACAAATGAATTGAAATAACGGTGAACACATAGAAAACGAAACAAAACTGTTAACAAAAGTTAAAACAAAAATCTGCACATCGTTTTACAAAGACACAAAACATGAGTCGTATACGACAAACGCCAACGGGAATAGGGGTGAATATGTGTACATAATCGACGACATAATAAAGAAAAAGAGGCCAACTCCACCTAGTTGTGTGGGGAGGACTACTCCACATGCCTTCTGGCACTAAACAGATCCTCTATCCGCATCACAACTGGTGTAAACCACGGGAGACTCTAGATATTGCGAGTCATGCTCTGTTAATGAAGGATAGAGTCCAATGATTTGTGTGAAAGCTGCTGAGATTAAGAGGATCTGCAAAAACGATGCCTACGCACTCTAGGCAAGCATAGTTAAAAGGCTTTCAGATATAGCATCTCCGACATATTAGGTCCTAGCGAGGGCAACGCATACTTCGTCGGAGACTCAAATTAAAAATCGAGGTGTCCGTCTTTGGAAATAATAATTAAAATACGACAACACATTGATTTGCCATGATGTCGTTTGGTGGTACCTCGGGGTTTTCCTATTTACTGCTTGTTTTGCCCTGAAAACACAAATTTAAGAAACAAATACAATCAATTACGTTGCTTTGCGCTTTTTCTTTATTGCTTTCATTTATCAACACACCAATTCCTGTCGGAGCATATCGGAAGAAAATTCCTATGAAGCTGTCAAAAATATCAGTAAAAACGCACTAAAACGCAAAACGCCAGTGTGCGTTACATATTTGTCGGAACAAACTTCGGAAAAACTGTTCAGAAGTATACCCCGAAGCGAAAATCCTCCGATTCGTATGAAATCGGAGAATTTTCCGATCTGGCGGATACCTCGCTAGGGCCGATTATTGGGAGTACCAACTCGCTCCCAAGCAGGCCAGTAACTTGATATTTTTTGGTCTGTTCAGTCTCTCTTCACAGGGTATTTCCTATAGACATTTATGCCCCTATTTTGTAAGACAAATACAACTACAGTTGTCTCTTGGTTGTACATAATTCAAAATTCGGTATTGTCATACACAACCTTGATAGAAAAGTTGTCTGTCAAAGATGGCGGTGGTTGTCTATGAGTTGTTAGTCAGTTTGGTTGTGTGAAAGTTGAGTTGAATTTCAGACTCAACTTGTTGAGTTGTGTTCTACAATAAGGTCTCTTGAGTGAACGTGGAGAATTGTCTTCCATCACACAGCCCTTCATAATCTAACCCAACCCAGCCTAAGACCCATATCGCACTTTCCCGTATGACCTGTAAACCGGTACCAGTTACTCGGTTTTCAAAAGGAAAATGTTTACGCAAACCGGCTTCGGTAGGTTAATAGGCGGTCGTTGGGTATTTATTTGAGTGAATAATGCCTACGCGTGGTAGAAGTCTACCCCTAGTCTAATTGCCCTTGACAGTTGATCATTGGATGCATATTTTGTTTGCTCTGAAGCATAAACTCAACCCAATTCTAATCAATAATCCTAACTCCAGTCGATCAAACTAGAAAAGTGAACATTTTTCGATTCTAGCTGTCACCTCGTACCCATATATGTACATGTGCCCCATTCTAAATTGATTTCAGATGCATTTGTTGTTGTTCAATAAAAAAAAACGTTCATCTTGCAATTTTGACTATTAAGAACTGAATTATTATTTTTCTAATCGTGTCGACTTTTTTTGACAAGTTGTGTCCGCCTCATTCTCGCGTAACAAATATAACGTGTCGCTAATAAATAAATTATTTCCTAAAATATATTTACAATCAAAAACCACATCTAGTTCTGTTAACAGAGACCGTTCTAAATCATAAGAACTATTATTCCTTTCACCTATCCGTATCCATGTCCATTAACACAATTACAGTTTTCCGATAGTTTTTTTTCTTTACTAAGTTCTTCTATGTAAAATATATATCGTTAAATTTTAATGTTATTGTTTTTTTAAGATGTACGAACGATGCCAAGTAAAATGATGATTAATTTATTTAGTTTACTCTAACTACAAAACTACAAAAAAAAAAAAAAAAAAAATAAAACCTAATTTAACAGAATTCGATATTTTCGCGTGGCTGTCTATATGAATGGTGCGGGGGTGTGTGTAAAATTGAACTCAAATATGACCTAAGCTTTGCTTTAGTAAGTTATAACGATTAAACTATGTATAGATATATATGTGTGAGTTTTTGTGTATGTTCTATTAGAGAGTGTCCTTAAAACTAAAAAGCCAACCATGGATGATGGAGCAAAGCCTCCTTTGATCGATCCCCGTAGTCGTAGGACAATTCCTCGCCGGCTTCAATGTCATCCTTTGCAATAAGTACAAGATGTGGTCGATTCTTAACGACAACAATTTTTGTTATAAGATTGCCGTTGCGCGAATGATTAACTAAGCGGCCAAGTTTACCCGATTCGGCAGTTGCATCAATGCTGGAATTTGAAAAAATTTACTACTTAACTCGTCACATTTCGAGAATTAAGGGTAATTTACCAATACTGTTGATTTTTGTGTTTGAAATAATACATGTAACAACCAGCGTTTTCGTCTAGAGCGTATTTTCTTTCGCGCAGATTTGCCTCAGTCATGTTGATCAAGTCACCGATGTACTCGACAACGAATTCGCCTCTTTGAAAGGGACGATCGGCTATGATGCCCCTTCCCTTGTTCTCGAACGTCTCAATCTGGAATTTTAATGAAATCACGTTATTATTACTGACTGTGTGCACAGTGGTGTTCGAGTCCTAACCACCTTCAGGCCTTCGGCGCGCTCCTCAAGAATGGCCTTTTCTAAGCTTCGCATCATCTCCTCCTTTACAGCAGTCTTCGTCTTGCGCACACTTCGGCGCACGGGGAAGAATTCCGTCAACTGACGATTTTCCACAGCATTTGCGTTTGCTGCCTGCAGCCTAATTTTCGAGTTAGCAGTGAGAGTTGCATTCGTCTTCTGCAAGGACTGATACAGTTAGTAAAAGTACACGTTTTCGCAGGCAGGTAAACTCACCTTGTAGTTGTTGTTGTTGGTGTTTTGCTCGGCAGTAGGATTCTTGGCTGAGTTTAGTATTGATTTATTGTGGCTGACATTGCATTCAATTGGAGATTGTGGCGGCACAGTGTCAGTGCTGGAGGAGGAGACTCCACTGCTTTCGCTCAGCGCAAGTTGTGGCTCTCCCAAAGGCAATAAACACTTGTTCTCGTACTCTTGTTGATTCAGTCTACAGCACACACACACACAGATATTTAAGATGCAATTGCGATAATTTGTGCTGACAAACAACTTACCTTCTTCTAGATTTAGGATGACGCCTTTGTGCGTTGTTTTGGTATGGTGGTAGTGAAGACATTGCAGCGCTGCTGTGATTCTTTTTCGATGGCGACATGCACGATGAGGCCAACATCACACCTGGGCGGCTCACACAGGAGCTCTTAATAGGTGATGGGCATAGAATGCGATGTGGTGTGGCTGGCTTTCGTCGACTCCTGGGACTTAAGTCCGACTTATTGTCAATGAAGACGACGCCACTGTCACATGAGCTATTGTCAATGTTTAGCAGATAGCAGTTGCTGGGCGATCTAATGCTATTCGATGAGGCGAACGTAGATGCGGTAGATTCGATAGAATTTTCACGTTTCGGTGATGCGTTTAAGGACACGATTTTATTGAATTGACCATTCAAACAAATCGGGTAAGTTGAACTGCCAATTGATGCGGATGACGAGAAAACTGGCTCGACTTCGAGCGATTTCTTTATTTTAATTGATGACGCCTGATTTGGCGATTTGTCTACGTTCAAGCTTAGTACTGGCTCTTGGAGGAATATGTTTTGGGTGTTATTGATTGGTGAGGATCGCAAGCAATGATGGTGATGAATCTGTGGCGTCTGTGGCTTTTGAATCTCATACTTGCCAAAGATCTCAGTACAAGTGTCCTCCTCGGAGAGATCGAACGATAGAGCTGCTATAAGTTGATGGTCGTCTTGCTGGTTTTGCTGCTGATGGTGAATGCCGTTAGTGGTTTTAGGAATGTCACATAGGTCGCTTTTGGAGTTTGTTTTGAAATAGTTCTTAATGTTATGTGATCGAGTCTTTGAATGGCCCGCTTCGAGGCATTCGCGCATGAAGACAGCAGCAGCAGCTGCAGCTGTACGTTTCTCTCGACCAATGGTTGGTGACGAATTGGGTGATGTGTGTTTCATTGTAGTGGCGGCAATCTTGAAGTTCTTTTCGAGGGAAGCGTCGATTTTACAGTCTTTTCGCTTCGGACTGGCACAATGTTGGTCGTCCATGAGGCTGGCGACTTGGACACCGTTGCCGAGCATTGCTGCTCCGGTTTTTGTGGAACGAGCTCGGCGACCTATTAGCAGAGAAAACAAATTGGATTATTAATATTAATTAAAAGATTGCGGGTAATTTTTATTTAATATTGTTGTCGGTATTAGAGTTATGGAGACAATTTGGAACAGAAAGAATCATGATTTCGGATATACTAAGTATCTTGTTCATATCTTGTTTAGATCTTCACAAAGTATGTTCAGGTTCACCCCTCAGAACTTCAATAAAAACTACTCTGCCTATATACAATATACCCCAAAGACAGGCGTGTACTAACACGCATGCAAGCATACAAGAAATACAAATCTACACTGACGGGTCAGAATTGGAAGTAGGTACAGGAGCCGGAGTATTCTGCGAGTCTTTATGTATAAATGACTCGTACAAACTCCCAAATGAATACAGCGTCTTCCAAGCTGAAATAGTCGCTATTGACAAAGCAGCAAGAACCATATCTACAAAGAATCTCGACCTTTCCAAGATTACAATCTTCGCAGACAGTCAGGCGGCCATTAAAGCACTAGACAGCGCAACTATTAAATCAAAGACAGTCGGAGACTTTCAAAGAGCCGTGAACGAACGAAAAACACAAGGTCACTCTCTGCTGGGTTCCCGGACATAGTCACATTAATGGAAATGAAAAAGCAATAGATATCCCAATTAGTGTAGCAAAAAGAAATATTGACCAAAAATCATGGGAAAAAAATTAACACCACCTGGGCCTGTACCACGAAACAACAAGTATTGTTAAACAGTAGCAATTTATCGGAGCAATATGTAAAATGCTCCCATTCCACAATACTTGTTGTTTCGTGGTACAGGACCCTGGTCTAACATACACGACTGTGTTATATCCAGCAGCCTTTGGCCAAGAATCGACGAAAAAAGAACAAGATGTATTCTGAAAATGAACAAACGAGATGGTCGTATCTTTGGTATTATGGCCACAAGACGGCATCAGCTAACCAGACTAAAGCAGGTGCTGTCAAGCATAGAAGAAACGGAGACCATCAAGCACCTGCTCTGTGAATGCCCCAAACCTCCAAACTAGTCGATATCTGGGAGACAGATTTTTCGGAGACTTAGAGGACATACCTAGTGAAGGTACAATTGACGGAGACAATCATACGGGTTGGTTTTAGTAGACCAACTCCGACAAGGAACAACTTCAAGAAATCAGGCAGTGTTTATTTTTATCCACGAAGAGATCACAATATACCAAAAGGACCCGTGGTAGAACAGCACATGCTAACCTAACCTAACATTGAAGGCAAATTATTTGCCTGCTTGTGAAAAAGAAGTGCCATCAAAACTTATTTACGTAGTTGCCCAAATTAATAATTTGTTGAAAAATTTCGGGAAAACGTAAACAAACTTCAATAGCTGTTAAATTCGGACTTGAATTGGTAAATCAAAGATAAGAACAAAAAAGTGATCTAGAAAAATGTTCTTTATTATTTTTACAAAAATGCCAGCAGTATGTCAAACATATTGGTATTGATGAAAGTTTTACCCAAACGAAAACCCCTATTTTCTGTTGCCTAGGGCTATAATAAAGTTGTTATACTTATTATGTAGTACTATTGTGGAAAATGATGAATATTCAACGCGTTGTCACACGCTTCGGCTGCCACGATTTGCTACCAGACCAGACAGTTATTTTTGACATACTCTCTACTCAGGCTACACAGCAATGCAAATATATTTCGGTTACCTATCAGACCGAAAAATTACTTCGAGCTCTTGGTATATAAGTCTGGCTGGTTGACTTGATCTGTTTTGAGTTTTTTTTTGCTGGGCTAGACTGGTTAAGTGAACGTTTTTTTCAGTTGACGTTTATAGAGGATATAGTTTACACAACTTTATCGTCTCTCTTAGAATTTGTGCCTAGTCCAATGGGATGAACTCACACTCTATTCAACCTAACCTAACCTAGAATTAGTTTGACGTAAACACAAAAAAAAATTTTTGGCAATTCGAGTTTAAAGTTTGAAAGCGATTTATGAATGCCCCTATTGTGTGAGACAACTACAGTTGAGTTGACTCTTGGTTTTATGTCATTCAAAATTCGGTATTGTCCGTATTGTCTTGTCATACACAACCTTGATAGAAAAGTTCTGTCAAAACACAACAAAGATGGCGGTGGTTATCTAATGTCGTTTTCCATTGGGCAAAAAGAAGCGTCCGGGAGCGTACGGAGTCAAGAAAATCACTTCAGAAACCGTTCCATTGGCGCAAAAAATACTCTTCTGTTGATTCTGAGGAGAGAATTTCGCTTCTCGATTTCAAGTCAGAATCCACTCAAGAAGCACTTACAAAAGTGCACTTTATGTATTTTATACAAGCCAGTTGGCAGCAGCCATACAATCATTTTTGACGTTTCACCAATACGTGAGTGTAGTCACCCAGAAGCAGTTTTCTTGTTCCATTGGATTTCGGAATGAGTGAATCCCCGAGTGAAACCAATGGAAAACGACATAAGATGTTAGTTTGGGTTGTGTGAAAGTTGAGTTAAATTGAAGATAACTCAATTTAGGATTCCTTCATTTTTTCTTATGAAGTTTAATGGACAACTCATTTGTATTGTTGTTTTGCCTTGGACCGATAGAAAGTTTTAGAAATATTTAGGTATTTGTTCAGAATGGAATTGACGTAAACGCCATCTGACTTACAATTTTTTTCCCTTTCATACACGTACGGCAAATAGAAGCTTATACGTCAAACCAATTCTGACCAATGGAATATTTCAATGACGTAAGTTGAGATTCAAGTTTAAGCCAGGAAAAAAGATTTCAGCTAATCTCGAATAAGCCGATGCTTTTCATTGTCCAAGGTGAATATTTTAATAAAAACAAATTTAGAAAACAAATGAAACAAATTTTTATTTTTTTTAAACAATTTAATTCATAGGTACAATGTTAATAGTAGGTAAAGCGCGTTTCAATTCACTTGGCCAACCGTCACTTGCGCAGAGAGAGGATTTAAGAGAATAAACACGGCACAAAACAAAACACAAAAACAAAATACACAGAGACCTGCGCAGTAGAATGGCCAAGTGAATTGGTTCGCGCTGTACGAGGGGGAAGTACTCTGACAGTCTAACTTATTACTGCATACCTAACTTAAAAATGTCAACGAGCTCTAGCACGAAGTATTCTTTTCATTAAAATGTTCCAATCTAGCGCAAAATTATCTTCTGAATTGAAAAGAAGGGAGAAATAAAAAAGCTGTCAATGTCATTCTATTAAAAGTAAATAAATTTTGAAAAACAAATAAAAGTTCTTTGACAAAATTTGGAATAAAAAGAGTTAAGACTAAATCATATTTTTTAACTTTTTAATAATTAATAGTACATAAACGGACAAATTTTCAGTCATTATATAATAAGTAAAAACACCCAATATGTATCTCTACATTTCTGATAACTGGTCAGCTGTCAGATTCTCTATATCCGTTTACTTCCATTCGTAATGAATCTGTGGCCTACCTAACCTAATTGCCGCAATAAATTCAATATGTACTTGAAATACTGTATAAATTGTCAAAATTTTAGTATAATGCCGTATAAAATGTCAGACTTAATAAAATAAAACTCACTAACGAGACTACAACACTAGACAGAGGTAGTATCCTGAACTCACTTTTTCCATAAATATATAGATAAGTGGCATCACTGATCTAATAACACAAACGCTTCTATTGGAAATATTGCATTCCCCCCCCCCCTCACTCTTTCTCGTTTCATCTTTTTCGACTAGCTCTCTTTCACACTCTTTCCTATGCAATCCTTAAAGAGCAACCATAGCGACAGCTTATTTCATCGTCTATGGGAAAAATTCCCGCCACATGCTTCCACTATCCGATATCGAGAAAAACTACAAAATCTATTCTACTTTTTCGAATTTTCATACATACATATATGTAAAAAATTCAATACATAATTGCATACAAAGCTTGCCGTCAAATTATGGAACAATTGATTACGCAAATTGACGGCAATTCCAAACTGATAACGATTAAACAAACTACAAACTTCTTCAATATTGACATGAACAATTACATAAATTTTCTGTTCTCACCAAATTCTAAAAACTTACCGCGAACCATTTTTTCTGCTCTCTCTCACCGCTAAATTAAAGCAACTATCAAGCGCGCTGACTTTTCGCCAAGTATTCTTTGTCTTTAAACTTTATTATCACACTCAACTGCACATTTTGAAAAATTTTCTTTCACTATTCTCTATAAAAAAATGTTTCTTTTTTTTTTTTAATTTTTCTCAGCACACTTTTTTTCTCATTTGTTCGGATAGTAAAATGTTTTATTTCTTCACCGTCTCAGCAATTTGTACACATCAATGGTTCTTCTCTGTACGCCTTCAATACAAACGCACATATGCAATGGCATTCATTTCTCCATATCGTCGAGTGATTGGTATGGTATTGGTGTCTCTTTCGTTCCAATTTACCGGATATATGGCTGATCCTCCCTCCGATGGGAATGCGACACAATTATACTTTTGAAAATATATATATTTTTCAATATTTTTTCTTTTTCACTTTTGTGAATATTCCTTTTTATTAGATTTTTGTTCGGGCTAATTTCATTGGCCTGTGTTATACGAATATCACTGAATTAGAAAATTCCTCTATTCAAGTGTATTTTAAGAAGTTTTTTAGCAAATTGTACACTGAGAATTCGTTGCTATTGAGGACTTGTAACTTAAGTGTTTTTGTTTAAGATTTTGTTTCAGGCACATAGAAGATTTATCGCTGAATATCACTGTCCAAGTCCAATTATAAACGAGACGGCAGACTAGTGTCAGAGACGACCAGCATATGTTTTGCAGAATGAACTGCTAAACTCACGGTAGCGTCGAAGGGTGAAACAAAAAAAAAAAAAACATAAATTTTGTATGAGATTGATTTAAGAAGAAATTGATTTACTTCCTGAACACTGTTAGGTAGTATTGGCTAGTTTTTAGCTAGATAGTTTAATGACGAACGAGAAGAAGAAATTGATGTTATTAAACTGCTTTTCTGCCGACGGTTTACAAAACTATGTACGCCATAATAAAGTTTGTTACGCCATCTTGTATCTAGGAAATATTTCTATTCGTAGTGTACTTTCTCTAATTTGAAGGTAGATCAAGTGCGTTCAATTGTGTAGGTCAGTGACGTCAGTAAAACTGTAGGAAACCTCTATCGAGTTCAAATTTAATATTTTTTTACCAACTTGGAAAAAAATCAATTTTATCGTAATTTTTAAGAACTGCAAATACGATTTGGAGTAATATTCGCAGCAAATTTGCTCTTCAAATACTAAAATCCCGTGCACAAACTATTGGGAGCAATTTCGCTGCATATTTCGTTATTCGAATGAAATCTTGTAATAAAAGAAAAAGAGAAATATTCATTCATTCATTCATTCATTTTCAATGGTCCGCTTGTCCATTAAGTGGGTCGCGGGTGTAGGTTGCTCAAGTGGACCCTCCATAGCTCTCGATCCTCCGCCATCGACTCTAAATCATCAAGGGCAATCCCCATACGGTTATAGGAGAGATTATGGACTTGATCTAACCATCTCATCCTTGGTCTACCTAGAGGACGCCTACCCGATGGTACGGATTCCATAGCACGTCGTGGAATCCTGGTCGGGGACATGCGTTTAACATGACCAAACCACCGAAGCATGGATCGCTCCGTCCGGAGAAGTAGCTGCTCGACATTGAGTTCCTCACGTATTCTGGTATTTCTGATGCGATCTCGACGGGTCACACCAGCAATACTACGGAGAAATCTCATTTCGGCAGCTTGTATCCGCGATCTTATTCTTTCGGTCATTACCCAAACCTCATGACCATAGGTGAGGGTTGGAACAAACACCGAATTAAAGACTGACAACTTAGCTTTGACACCAAGTTCAGTCCTCCTAATAACAGAATGACCAAGCTGTCTCAAAATTGACCCAGCCTGACCAATCCTACAGGAAAACTCAGCATTGCTCCTTCCATCACTCGTGAATAAGACCCCGAGATACTTAAACTTCTCCACCTGTTTCAATGGGACTCCACTAACATGCAGAGTGCATTGAACAGGCGTTCTGGAGACGACCATCACTTCAGATTTGTTCACGTTTACCTTCATCTCAGCTTCAACACAAACGGCTACAAACCGATCGAGTGCGCGCTGAAGTTCAGTCTGAGAGGACCCAAGGATGACCAAGTCATCAGCGAAGAGCAAATGACTTATCCTCAGATCTCCCAATTCGAAACGTTCCTCGCCAAGACTGCGCTGGAATATCCAGTCCATATAAGTAATGAAAAGGAGAGGAGACAAGACGCACCCCTGACGAAGTCCAACGCCCACGGTGAAAGGTATTGATTTAACGCCGTTTACCCGAACACAGCTTTTACAGTTTGTGTAAAGAGATTTAATGGCTCTCAAGAGAGAACCATCAATTCCATACTCCTGTAGTACACTCCAGAGTTTCCCTCGAGGGACTCGGTCATATGCTTTCTCCAAATCTACGAAGCAAGCGTAAACAGGTGTAGCATACTCCCAAGCCTTCTCAAGTACCATTCTGAGAGTGAATAACTGGTCGGTTGTGCTTCTGCCGGGACGAAAGAGAAATATATAATATTAAAATTAAAATGCAAATTATTCAGAGCATTTTTGCGTTTCTGTTAATTTTAACAACAATTGAATTCATTTTAACCTAAAATAGAAATACTACCTAGTAAATGGACATTTTTAAGAAAGATAATATTTTGGGGGATTTATTTTTTAGATTACTTGAAATCTAATGCAATCTGACACTTTTATTCCCTAATTTTTCTTTAGAATGCGCCACTATCATTCGACCGAAATCCTATTTAAGACCATATTCACACCAAGACGAAAACCGAATTTTCGTCAAAAAAGTTTAGAAAACTAGTGCGGATGCATTTACACCGAACACCAACTCTTTTTCGTTTGACGTTTCAAGTAGCTGTGAAACTAGACTTTTTTTTTAGTTACTAAACTTTGCTCGTATTAACATAAGGCCTGTTTTATTGGCAATCCATTTCAGTGAAGTAAAGTGAAGTAGAATTTTTAGCACGCAATTACAACAACTATATAGAGTCTCGAAAGTGTCAAACGGTTTGTAGTTGTTGTAATTGCGTGTTAAAAATTCTACTTTACTTTACTTCACTGAAATGGATTGCCAATAAAACAGACCTATAATATACAAACAAAATTATTTAAGCTAGGTACTTGATAATCGTTAACTTATGGTCAAATGCATAAAATAATTAACATAAGTAACAATCAAAATCAAAACATTTGAAAATAGAATAAAATAAATAAAATTATAGAAAATCTAAATAATTTGCTCTTTATCATTGAACTAACTGACAACATCTTAAAGCAGATTTACATAGCCTTTCAGTTGACATAATTAGGTAATCGTTTAAGCCACGTTTAAGCATCAAAACATAAACCATATGAATAATGCATTTTGCCATTTTGTTTTAAGTTATAAAAAACGTTTTACGTTTTCTAAAACTTCGACTTTTATTAAAAGAAAGCAAATCAAATCACCGCGAAAAAGTAAACTGAGATGTATGGAGTGCAAACTGACTTCCCCGCTTAGAGTGACACTACGCGATGACGTTTATACTTAAACCATGAGTTAAACACGACTTTCTCAGGATCGAAAATTGTAGTCGACATTAGAGTTAACTCGAGGATAAATTTGGGCTAGATTTTACTTTACTGCCCATTCGAAAAAAAATACATTTTTTTCTTTATTCCGATTGACTTTAATGTGCCAAGCTCAAATCTGCAAAAAAAAGTTGGCGGTCTCTTACCGTTTGGGCGTGTCACGCCCCCAAAGTTCAAAAAAATACCATATAAAATAGTATCAAAATCTCAGGAATGGAATGTCCAATTTTTGTAAAATAATTTTGTATGTATTCCCAAAATGTGCAGTTAACTTATAAAAAAAGTTTGAACAAAATCGGATCCTAAACACCGGAGATATAAAATAATTAAAAAAACGCATAGTTTTTAGCGGTAAAATTAAGCAACCAACATAATAAAAACTTTGCATATCCCCAACCTTGCACCCACTCCAAATCCTACAGTGACCACAAGCAGGGGGGTTGCACCATACGTATATCACTTTTTATCCGATTTTTGTAAAAAATAAAATGTGACAAGTCAGTAAGAACAATGTTTAAATACAAAATATTAGCCCGTGGTCTTGGAACTAACTGCGATGTCAGTAGAAAAGATCAAAAATTCAGTGGTTCAAATTTAGCTCTTCTTAATTACCTCATATCTTCGGTCGTTATGATCCGATTTTGAGGAAACTTTGAGAGACGGTGAGAGACCGCCAAATATTTTTTTCAGATTGGTTTTTAGGGCACTGAAATCAATCGGACTGTGCAAAAAAAACTGTTATTTTCGAATGGGCAGTAAAGTAAAATCTTGCCTAAAATTGTTCTTTGTACACTCGAATTTATTTAGTTTCGACTAAATTTGGTTATTGATAAGGCCGTTTGAATATTTTTTCAATTAATAGACCACAATGCACAATGCTGTGAGGTGTTCTTGATTTGTAGATTCGATTTTATAAACATTGAAAAAGTGTGCAGCAGAAGAAGTAGATGTTGTCTACCTAGGAAGGGGGCGTAGAGTTCGCTATTGGTCTCATTAACGATTTTGTCAATTCAATGACATGTGCAAACCCAGCTTTCCCGGCCTTTATTGTTCGTTTAATCGTTATTTTTCTATCACTTTGAAAAGTTGCGCATTGTTTTTTAATAATTTATTCATTTTTATTCAATTTGATTTTGGAACTAGAAGTAGGGGTGTATTTAGAACCAGTTTCAACCATTTGACAAATCATTCATTTAACAGCATTTGACAGCTTAAGGAAGCACCCACAATAATAAAGAATTTCCTAAATGAATTAGTGCTTTTATTTGGAAAATACAAATAATTTTGCAAATTGTTTTCGTTTGGCTATGGAAGCATACGAACATAATAAATAGATAATCATATCGACGAAGAATCGAAATACACAGATGACGAAAATGATAGCAATTGCTCCAAAATTAGGTCCAAGTCCATTATTTACGTTTTTGTTCTGAATAATTGCTTTTCACGAGGCTTGTCGTAATTTTGGTTTGAAAACAAAATTATGAATGACATAAAACGCTCTACAAGTTATATTGGGATTAGTGAGAATATGTGTTAGGCCCAATGCACACGGAGCAACTGGAAAAAAAAAATAACCGGTTGGCAACTCGGCTTACAAACTAGGTACGGACTCAGCTGTGACTTGACTCCACAGACGAGAAAACTCATCACCAAAAAATCTCTAGTTCGTTCAGTATCGTCATGTTTTCCAATCTCCCCCACCAGCAACTGGTTGGTCTGTTGTTCGCTCATCTTCGACAAACTAGAAACTGAAATCAATAGGCAACCCAACCAGACGACTGATTACAAACTGGTTTTTGTGAATCGCAAACGAGTTTTCAACCAGTAGCGTCGTCCCATTGGATTGCACAGGGTATGACTTAAAGCAAATTAGTTGGCAATTCGCATCGCTGATCAGTTTTTTCCAGTTGCTCCGTATGCATTGGGCCTAAATCTAGAAAAATATCAACATCTAAAAAAAGTGATCCCATATCCGAATCAAAAAAGATTTATTTTTGCCCAATGGAGAACCACATAAAATTCGCAACTGTATATTATATTTAAATATTTTATTTCCGTTAAGAAAACTATAAATGTGAAATGCTTAGCGTGTCGTGTTAATTTCAATCAATTTAAATTTTCTGAACCGGCTTTAAGCCGAGAATATAAAAACATTTACGCAGAATCTCAGCTGTAGCTTCGCACAAGAGAATCCTGCTCGTGTGCACTTTAACCACTTGTCCTTCCTTGTTCTTTTCGATGCAATAGCATTTGTCGTAGAACTCTGAGAAAGTTGTACAAACCTCGTAGCAGTACTCGCACAGAGTGTGCAGCAAAAGATCCTTCGTTATCTTCAGCATAACATCGGAAAACTTGAGCAAAACTTTCGCTAACTTCCACTCCTTTTCGTGGTCCAATGTGATCGATTCGGTTTTAAGCACTTCCTTCAGATCGGAGAAGTCTACACCACAATTGCGGGAAATTGAGCAGATCCTTGTGAAGGCGTACAGTAGATAGACAGCGGTATTACCACGATCTTCGAGCATTTTGTCGAAGGAGAACACGTAGGCGTTTGATCGGTTATGACAGAGATCGGCATATTTGATGCAGCCATATGCGACAGATTCTTGAGCGGCTTTCAGTTCCTCCGGGGTCAGCACTTTGTCGCGTTCTTTCTCCGTTAACTTGTCTAAAGAGCGTCGTAAACCTTCATCCAATAGGTCGGACAGTTTCACCGAGTCACCAGAGCGAGATTTGAATTTCTTTCCATCTTCGCCAAGAACCACCCCGAAGGTGACGTGGTCAACACGATGTTTCTTGCGATCGATTATGTTAGCACGCTCGGCACATTCGAAAATATTGTTAAGATGGATACCTTGACCAGAGTCAACAACATATATAGCCCAATCAGCCTTTTCCTCTGCAAAACGATAGCGAATAGCGGCCATGTCAGAAGTGTCGTATGTAAATCCACCGTCCGACTTAACCACGGTCAGAGGAATGCCCGTTTTCGTTTCATCCGTCCACATAATTTTACGACCTTCATCTTCCTCTAAGAAACCCTTTTCTTCCAAGAGCTTTACAACATCAATCATTCGTGATTGGTAGAAGGACTCTCCCTTTTCTTCGAGGGTCACATCCAGTCGGTCGTAAATTGTTTGAAATTCTTTGCGTGAAGCGTCGCAAATTTGCGTCCATGCCTTGATGGAGTCCGGATCACCGTTTTGCAGTTTCACCACAGAGCTATATGCACGCTTCTTGAACTCCTCATCTTCATCGAACCTAGAAGAAATGACCCGTTATAGTGTGGCAGTGGGAAAAATGTTCACATATCCTAACCTCTGTTTTGATTCCTTGTAAAATGCCTGCAAATCGTGAATTGGTGGACTTTCCGTGAGAAAATTGGGAAACCTGTCTTTTAAATGAGAGATGAGCATTCCAAACTGGGTCCCCCAATCACCGACGTGATTGTGGCGCAGAACATCGTGGCCCAGGAACTCTAAAAGACGGCAAACCGATTCGCCGATAATTGTCGAGCGCAAATGTCCTACGTGCATCTGTTTGGCGATGTTAGGTGATGAAAAGTCCACTATAACACGTTTCCGTACGCATTGCGGTGGTTGTACTCCGTTTTGGAGTAAATCGCCAATGGCTGCGACTGCATATTTTCTGAAACAAAATAAATGTAATTCTTCAGCAACGCATGCAACGACAGACTTACTTATCCAAGAAAATATTGATGAAACCAGGACCAGCGACTTCAGTTTTCGCCACAACATGTGACGATGCTAAGCTACCAACAATGGCAGTAGCAATATCCCTTGGTGGCTTTGATTGTCCGGCAGCTTTTAGCGCATTCGCTATAGCCATCGCACTGTTGCATTGATAATCTCCCAGCTTTGTGGACACAGTGATCACCGCTGTGGCTGCATCACCACTTAGACCCGGGAATGCCTTTGTTATAGCGTTCGAAAACAACTCGGTTAGGTGTTCGTGGATAGACAACATTTTGCTGCTGGAGCTGCTACCGCAGTGTTTCTTCTCAGCAACGACAGCCTAGTCAAACAAAAACACGTTAACATTTTAAGGAATTCATCGCATAACCTATTTTTTTATTTACATTTTCCAGTATAGCCAGTCGGTGCTTCAACTTCATGTTCTGCACTTGTAGTTTATTGTATTCCTCGTCACCGACGTCCTCAAGAAACTCTCCACTGCTGATTTTTTTCATTTGTTCACGCAACTGCGACGTCAGCTTCTCCTACACTCACCGGTTTACACGTGTTTACATTCAGTTATTTACATGAAATACCCCATAAATACTTACCAATTGTTGGAGCCGCTCCACTTCTGCGTTCAATGATGACATCCTCGCAAGATTTTAGTAAATATTTCTCACAATTCTACGAGTAATATATAGAAATCTGCTGCAATTGTTCTTCAACGAAATGTAATTTAATGCCACAGCCACATGAGGGAGAAGCTTCAGCCAGTTGACAGCTGCTACAAATGTTTTGTTGATGCTGTCTCGTTTTTTCCCTAAGGTCTGTTCTTTTTGATATTTCAATGATTTCAATTGCATGCTTTTGGGCGAGTTTGCATTCGATTGCGTGTAGTACTGGATACATTCATTTAAAACCTGGAACGTTGATCCAGAAAGTACATTGCATTTTCATGCAGCTGATGAAAAATAATTATAATTAATTTAATTTGTCTTTATGGTAAGAAAATGTTTGGCGTGCATACTCTTCCAAGACGTATTTCTTATTATTACAGGAGCTGTATGCGCTACAAATATACTGCAATTAATCCCATAATGAGGTTAGTCCTGTTTCGAAAATGTATGATTATAATTACCTTCTATTCAACTGCTTTTTGTTACCATATCAGCTTCGTCTAACGAGGTGTATCATTTCAATTCAGCTACAAAATGCTCATGGTTCAGGGGAAAATATTAAGGTTGTGTGTTCTTGACGTAGACGAAGGTAATTTAAATCCATCATCAGCCACTAGTTGTTGGCGAGTCATACGGATGCTCTTAAAAGGGCGAGCTGTCTTTTTCCGTTTGTTTATGGTCTGATTATGCAAAACTTTATAACATTTTACCTGCCGATATGAAGGAAATATTCCTTTGTCACACTACACCTTACAAATTATTAATTTTACTTTCTACGCACAGCAAAAACTTCATATAAGTCTGAAGGGATATGACTCTTAGATTGAACTACGGTTATCCTTTACAAACCGTGCATTAACTAATTAACTCTCTAACCAACACTTTGATATTTACATCATTATATTTTTTTTTGTCTTTACAAATATGTAATATTTATCACAATGTTCTGCCTATAACCGCACTCAACTGTTCATCAGCTTTTCCAGCTTCGTCTTGATGCTACTTTGAATGCTAAGCAAGTACTTCATCTTAACAAGTTTCTCCTTTGCTCCGCTCAAGTCCTTCGAACTGAACAAACCCGCCAGTTGTACAACTTCCTCGTTGATTTCTTTTTGAATTTGCTGATTTAATTGATCGAGATCCTGCGTAGAGTCAGCTTCGTCAACTTCTTCATTTCGCTCCATCATTTCCATTAGGAACTCTTTGTTTAGTGCGCTGTTATCACTGGGCATGTCCTCGCCTTGCAATTTCAAGATGTACTGTCCGCGGAGCATAGGATTGGACAGAGTCTTGTACGCTTTGTTAATGAGTGCACTCCATTCGGCAGAGTTTTGTTGTTCTCGTTCCGATCTGTAATGATGACTATGAAAACAAAATCTAAAGACAACAAGACCGACTAACTTGTTACTAAATTTATCCGGATGTACCTGCGTTTGTAGCTGACGGAATACCTTTGTCAATTGCGATCCATTCAAATTATAATCACGCGACATCGAAAGAAGTTGAAAGAAATCCTTCAAAAATATTGTACTTTGTTGTGTTCTAACTCGGATATGAGTGCACTACTTACGTGTTCCTTGGTAACGTCCTGCAGCTTCCCACATTCGCTGCAAGTGAAATGATTTATTTTCCTGGTTGGTGTCTTGCAATTCCAGCACTCTGTCTGGTTAGAGGATTGGCAGTAAAATCTCTGAAGTGGGTGCTTCTTCCAATAAGCGTTATCAATGGCTGCATCTGATGAAATGGGAGCTGCAGCAGTTTGGTATGCGCGAATATTCACCTTAGAACCAACCAAACAGTTAGTGTCTTTTATGGCAAGAGCTGTGGCACGTCTAATTATTTTAACAGCTTTCATTTTAATCGACTTAAATTTATTATCTAATAACAAAACAACATAGATGAAGGTGCTAGTTGCTGTTGCCGGGATTGGGATCAGCTGAGGCCCAATGACAGATTATGCTGTCACTTCGAACGTATGAAGTGTCAGTTGTGCTGCGCAGTGTTCAGAAATGCGAACTTCTAGATCTGTTTGTGTTGACAATAATGTCGTTTTCGGATTGCTTTCGGACGGTTCTGGACGACCAACCGAAAACGACATAAGTCTGTTCTCGGAAACGAAAATGATTGCAATTTCTCTACGTTCTTCTTTGGAAGAGTTTTCAATTATTGGTTCCAAATTAGTTTTACTCATACATAATGCTGCGGTTTGGAAATTACTTATTTCCGCAATGATGTATGATTTTATCAGTACAAATAAAAAATGCAAAATGTGGTTGTGTCTGTGTTGTGGGTATACATTTTACAAAGTTCGCAATGAGATATTTTTATGGTTATTGCTATCGGGAATGATTAGGTTAGGTTAGAAAAGGGGGTGTGGTGCGGCAACACTATTTCCATTCTTAAAGCTCATCGTGATTCCCATCGTATATTTAACATACCCAAAAACAATCGAGTCGACTTTCCATCTCTTCTGAATGCTTAAACCATTTGACGCAGATCCGATATTTCAGTCCGTCCAGTTGCGAAAAGTTTTCGATAAAAAATTGAATAAAAGATGTTGGTTCGTCCCTGTTTCTTTCTCGTCTTTGCAGCTTCTGCATAGCTCGTTGGTATCTAGATTCCATTTTCGGATAATGGTATTGATTGCTGTGAGGATGCGAATTGAGTTCTTCTACAGAGTCATAGGGCTTGAGCAGTTTTGAAGACTATTTTTTAGGACCAGGTGGTGTTAGTCTTTTTAATTATGTCCAGGGACCCAGCAGAGCTAGATATTGCGGTTGTTGGTATTCTTAAATGCACTTCGACAGTTCTTTACGACCTTTGATTTGACTGTGTTGGATATAATCGGCTTAAGAGCAATTTGACTATCTACTAAAATATTTATATTCAAAATTGGAGATGCCTTATCTATGGCTGTTCTGATCTGTTATACCTATACACCAAGCCGAAAACCAAGTTTTCGTCAAAAAAGTTTAGAAAACTCATAGATGCATTCACACCGAACACCAACTCGTTTTCGTTTGACGTTTCAATTAGCTGTGAAACTAGCTATGAAATGTTTGTGGCGACTAGACTTTTATTTTATTTACTAAACTTCGCTCGTATTGACATAATATAAAAATAAAATTATTTAAGCTACTTGATAATGGTTAACTTATGGTTAAATGCATAAAATAATTAACAAAAGCAACATTCAAAGTCAAAACATCTGAAAATACCATTTAGTTGTGGCATGGCAGGTAGTTTGCTCTTTATGGTGCAAGCAAAGATAACAAGAAAACTCTTCTCACTCAGTCTCTCACATCCTGTCAGCAGTTTTGCTGAGCTCGCTGAATATTGCAAAAGGTGTGTCTGCTTCAACAACCCAACGATTGTACTCGTTTTCGTGGCGTTTTCATGGAAAACGACCTCAAACAACTCGTTTTAAAAACTGCAATATGTATGGGAAAACTTCTGTTTTCGAGGAAGTTTTCGCGAAAACCCAGTTTTCGGCTTGGTGTGAATAGGGTATTAGTCTCCAGAACTGCTTTGTTTGTATTGTTTCTGAGTAGCGTAAGCGATCCCGGCCTTCATTTCTATCGGTGTAGTAATTTTATTGTCGCTTAGTACTCTTTTAAGTGCGAATTTTTGCATTGAAGTCGTGACAGGGAATAATCTACATAGTTCATTGTGGTTTCAATACTTTCCAAACCGTGCTTCATTCCCAGTTCTTCGACATTCTGTAATACAGCAGCATGTAAATGGTTTGTCCGCTCGAACAGGGAGGACTCTCTTAGTCTGCGGTGCATTTTATGAACAGATCTATGGAAAGAAAGTGAAAGTATCATTTCCAGTCCCGCCTGTGGTACGCTTATTACAGTTCCTGTGGTAATCGTGGCGAGTACTTTGTTGAGGCTTTTAACTGTGATTTATTATCAAACACGAGATTTAGGATATTATAGGTCTGATGGTGGAAGTGTAGATCCACCAGTTTCAGAAGCAACAAATATACAGACTTCACTGAAATTTAATTCATAGCGAAGAAAGTTGTTTAACAAATTCCTTGTTCATTATACCTATTCTGAGATATTTTTCATCAGTAGAAATCAAGACAGAAAAACTGTTTTCCATCCTACTAATAATATGGCGCAAAATTATAGTCGCCTGGTATTAAGGGAGGTTAGTAGGTACTAAGTAGCGGCAATCTAACTCCAAAACTGTCGCCTAACTTTTTGTTGAATTATAGACGCTTTTTTTACAATCCTATAACTAAGTACCGACGAAATTTTTGTCAAACAGGCTCACAAGTTCACAGTTTGAGAAACCAAACTCAGTTTGGGGGATTCTATTTCAACAAATTACCTATCATAAACTGACAAATAGCGAAAGGACAACAAATTGAAATTAATAAATATTAAATTATGTAATTTTATTTTGTGATGGCTGTGAAAGAGAAAGAGCAGGACAGGAGCAGAGAAGGTGGGACACAGTTTCCTCCCTCCTCTTTATCTCTACAACTTCTACAAAAATCATTTGAGGGAGCACCAAGTCTGGCTGCGTGCTTACCTATCAGACAGTGTCCAGTGATGACATCTATCATAGCGCTAATATGACGTAATACGGATATCCTTTTTAGATAACACGCTACAATAAGCAGGAGACGGAAGGAGAGAAAGAGATTGAGTCTATCAGGAAAAACACCACCACTCACCCCTTCGTCAGTTTTTGATCCGCCGGTATAAAAGTGAACCGACTTGTCCTCAAGAAAAGCCTCTCCCTCCGAAAGAGACCTGGGGGGATGGTGGACTTGAAGTTTTTGTCAAAGTTTAAACTCCCAAAGTGTAGTCTGTGTTTCCAGAAACGCTTTCGAAGTGGTTCAGTATACAAGCGTGCCCAAAATATTTACTAGACCACTGCGATACTGCCGCAAACCAGTAAGAATAGACCGTCGACTCCTCCCACATAACGGACTTTGCCTACAAGCTACCGGGCGGGCCCAGGATTTTTCATGTATTGGTGCTGTACAAAATCAAAGGAGCGCCATTAACGCACACATACTTGAAAAATCCTAGGCCCATGGTAAAGCATGGAAAATCATTACCGCCATTAATTTTGACATTTCACACGTATTCACAGACAGGGTAATTTTTTCTGGGGAGAATCGGGTAGGTGCACGGGAAGTCGTCGGTCTAGTTCTTACTGGTTTGTAGATACTGCTTTCAAACGAACGGCTGAATTAGGATCAATTTGTTTGCTGAAAATGTCAAGAGGTGTGAGATGGAACAATATGTCCATTTCTGCGGAGGGTGTTGTGCGAAGTGCTATAATGCACATGCGACAATTGGTGGAGCAGCATCAAGTCAAA
This sequence comes from Cheilosia soror, assembly GCA_949372485.1. Lineage (NCBI taxonomy): Eukaryota > Metazoa > Arthropoda > Insecta > Diptera > Syrphidae > Cheilosia > Cheilosia soror. Next base: position 75,139,951 of record OX443561.1, on the reverse strand, counting down.
ATCGTTATAAAGTTCTTCAAAAGGATTTGACCGGGTTTTATATTTTTTAGATTTTCTTAATAGCTCAAAGTCTTCAAATATATTATTGTCATCATCGTCGGAAAACATGTTCAATTTCGCGTTAAAATACTCTAAAAAAAATTAATTTTGCCCTCGAATTGGCTAATGACAGATTATTTAGTGCGTTCTAAGAGATACTACTACTTTTCGTAGTTTTAAGTTTATTACCAGGTAACAACGATAAAGTGGGCTTTACGCCGACTATAATTAACAAAATACTTAGTACTACTTTGTTATCATAATTTTGCGCCATTCTTTTAGCTGTCAATTCTTCTCATTTGGCACTGCCGTGGTTGCGATGCGAACTACTTTATTCATCTAGCGATTAGAGTGCATCGGAATGAATCGGACTAGTTTTTAATTAATCCGAGTAAGTTCTTAATTCCTGAACTTCAATATTCTTGTGCGAATTGGGAAACGATTGGCAAATTTACTGGAATGCTATTCATTTATCTAGGAGAACGCATTCGGGCAATGGTTGGTCGCCTGCTTGATTACAGTTTCCTGTGAGTTTGTAAAATCCATTAACCTCACTACTCTATTTGACACTATATGTCATACCACCTGTCACCCGCTGTCACGGTGCCGGTATAGCTATTGATAATCACTTTGATAATATTGTCTTCATGTCAATAATGATAAATGAGTGTTAACGCCAAATCTAGGGTTTTTTTGATTCCATTGCCAAGTTGATTGGTCAACAAACAGTTTTATTCCACTGTCATAACCATTTGAATTGAAACTTTCCAATATACTCATTCAAGCAATGCGCATGGCAGTACCAACGAAGATAGGTATACTTGCCTGAATGCTAGGCTCTCCTGTAAAAGAGGGGCTACGGCTACGGGAGTTCCCACTGCATTTTGTTTCAGCTTTTGCAGACTGGAGCGGCTGTGTTGTCGCTAAAAATCGATAAGCACCGACGTGACCGCATTTTGATGCGATGCGATGACTAAAGTCAAACAAACACTCCGTACAGAGGTCCTCGTTTGTTTGTCATGTGTGTTTCTTTTTTGCCGCACTCAATGCAACCGCAACATTCTTTAAACAAGTCTAAATGGGTTTTAATTGAAACAATAGTCAACATTAAATCAGGTAGCTGTAGCAGCAAAAACAAACCCCAAATTAAATTTTAATTATCTGGCTAAAAGGCATACGTGTGTATAGACAGAGACAACAAACAGAAACACGTATAGCGAAACAGAATGGTTAAGCCGACGTTATTCGTTATAATTTTCTCCAGTAAAAAAAAGGACATTAGATATGCACAAGAGGATTTATGTGGCACATGTACACATGTTGAAGGACTTAAACCAAATACTCGCGCACTAACACACACATGTATACAGAGAAAGATATACCCACCCACCTACACACTTGGGATGGGAATTCCTTGTTATTAAAAATGATTTAACACAAAATCAAAATTGTTACACTGCAGCCGCGGGTTGGCGGGGGGAGTACGTGTAGAACGGAGTAGATTTCCTGCGGAGGCGTAAAGGAAATGTCTACTATACAGTTACCACTGTGGTGGTGAATGCTTCTTTTGATTTGGTTTTATGAAATACGACGCAAGGGTAAACTTTTCGTCAATTTGAACTTCTTATGGCGGACCACCACCACCACGAGCACGACCACGGGTATGCTGTTGCTGTGCCAGAGATGAAGGGATTACATTTTTTTAAGTATTTTCGTCATCGACTACGACGTCTCTTTTTCGGTAGGATTAAAAGGAATGAATTGGTTTTTTGGTTTTTCATTTGATAACATTGGTCGTACTTAACAGGGTTTTTAGTATTACTTAAAGGTGTCTAATTGATTGGGGGGGATTTTGTGGGTTGAACTAAATCACATCATTGAATAATTTTATGCCGAAAGGTGAACTTAAAATGATTGAAAACGTTCCCGAAAAGAAAAAGGGAACCAACAAATAAGCTAATTATAGTTGGAGGGCTTGAGAAATCGTATAGGGAGCGTATATTACCTCGGAGACTTTGATTAATTACAATTTTCGAGGGTGTACAGTGTACACGTATACAGATACAAATAGTAATCAAAGGATGGTGGTGTATTTACGGATTTAGACAGACAATAACTTGTGGGTTATCAGTCGGAGACGTTTAATAAATTACCTAATTTTTTATCAGCGTTTTCGAGATGATAATTAATCAATTAATTTTACAACCGCAATTCTGTGCGGTGATTGTTGGTTTCTTTGTCTTTTCTGTTTAGGTATTCGAGTGGTGCGTGTAAAAGGACCAGGGGCGTAGCGAGGCTTCGAGCTGTGGGGGGTGACTTTCACTGAAATGCCGACTTATTTTAGGAACTTGCCGACTGCATAGAAATCAAAAAAATCGGCCCAGCGGTTATAGAGTTATAACGTCATCGAGTTTCACCCCATAGAGGATGTTTTTTTGTATGGAAGGTACCTCGCCTCTTGGCCAATTTTCACAGGAACTATCCCGGGCCAATACCTAAGATTGCCTCAAAATTTGAGCTCGATCGGTTCAGTGGTTTTCGATATATGTATACGATTTTGAATGTATTTTAGTATGGGTGGCGCCACGCCCCTTTCTCCTCGACCAATACCTAAGACTACTTGTAAATTTGAGCTCAATCGAGCCGGTGGTCTTTGAAATATCGAAATGTGCGCATACAGCGAAGTATTCAATTTGGTCCAGTCGTTTTCAAATTTTAAGGTGTTTAGTCGGCAAATTCACCGATGCCGACTGCCCTTCTTTAATCGAAACTCGCTAAATTTTAAGGATTTTAGTCGCCAAATTCACCGTTCCGGACTGTCCTTCTATTGAATCGAAACTCGCTAAATTTTAAGGATTTTAGTCGCCAAATTCACCGTTGCCGACTGTCCTTCTTCAAATCGAATCGAAACTCGCCAAATTTTAAGAAGTTCGGTCGGCAAATTAATTAACCGATGCCGACCGTCTTTTTCAAAATCGAAACTCGGAGAAGTTACATAAAGATAATCAAATATAAATTGGCATTTCCGAAAGGTGGAAACTTTGAAAATGCCGACTTGTATACCTAAACCTATACCTAGTGAAACTCCAAGCTCACTTCTTATTTTTTAACTTTTTGTTCCGAGCTAATTTTTGAAAATTGCTCGTTTTTGACGATTTTTTTTAGTTGCTCAAGTTAATACATGTAGCTTCCTTGATTTGTCGACTCTTGAAAAGCGTGTGCGGGTGTCGCACCCCCGCACACCCCACCCTCGCTACGCCCCTGAAAAGGATCCATTATTATATGTGAAACCGTGATGAAAAATTGTTTCAGTTCACAGGATGTTTACAGATATACTTAACGAAATGAATTGGTCCGCTTTTTTGTGAATATAAAATTTGGTTTTCATGTCGTCACGTCAGAGGTTTTTGTTTTTTTGACAATATTCATATGAGCCACTTTGTTTAAGGAGGGTGCAGACAAGTTGATCTGTAGTCTGTAGAATTTCCATCATATAGTCACAAAATGCGTTTTTTCAATCAATACCAAAGGCGATGTTTTTGACGTTAAAATGCCGACACCGATTTAGGCTTCTGGACGCAACAGTATAAATTAAATGTTTCTTTACATGGAAATGTAACGTCCAGTATAGATCTGTTGCAGGCGATAAAAGTCGTCTGAAAACGATGAGAAGACCTGTCGCCACCAGACTTTTTTTTCCAGGCAGGTGTAATCCAAAAAGCCATGGCAGATCGAATATAAGCTCAAAAAAGTTGAAAGGCCGACATACAGGGTGTCCCAGTTAAGCGGTATAATTCTTTAAGGAAAGATTCTTGAAGTTCCGCCGAGAAAAAAATTGTATGACAGGGGGGAGGGGTCTATTATCACCCTATTTCCCGTTATAGCCCTTTTAAGTAGGTGATCTCTAATTTGGAGGTGTTACCACTTAAAACGCTATAACTTCTAAACAATTATTAGTACAAAAATGTTTTTTTACATTTTGAAAATAAAATTTCGTAGCGCATACAACTTTTAAGCACTTCGGGTACATCTGTGCAGCTACAAAAAAGTTATGGCTCCTTAAACTCAAAATTTTTAAAATTTGTTGTTACATTTTTTTATTTAAAATGCTTTTTTCTAAAAATTTGTACTAAATTTTTATTTTTTTTATGAAATTTTTATCCTTGAGAAATTTCCTAAAAATTATGTTAAGCAACATTTTTACGTACGATTAACAGAAGTTGTAGTAAAAGCCAAAAATGGTCAAATAAGACTCGATATTTCTCAAAACTAAGGTTTTTCTTTTATAGCATCCCAGAATAAAAGATCCATGGGTGTTACAACGACGAACTGTACGGGCTGTACACCGACATTGACCTAGCCAGAAGAGTGAAGGTCCAACGACTGCGGTGGCTGGGTCATGTAGGGCGAATGGACGTGAATGCTCCGGGCCGGAAGATCTTCGAATCCACACCGGAGGGACGGCGCAGTAGAGGAAGACCGCGACTCAGGTGGCGCACGCAAGTGGAAAGGGACCTTAACCAACTTAGCGTGCGAAACTGGAGACAGCTGCCCAAAGATCGTGCTGTCTGGAGACGCTTGTTGGTTGAGGCCCATGTCCACCCCGGACTGAAGCGCCACTTTAAGTAAGTAAGTAAAGGAAATTAACTGTTTGTAGAAGAAAAAGTGTCCTAATAAAAGTGTTCCCAAACATTTACGCACAACACATTTCGAAGAAGTTGTTCACAATAATTAAATCCTTACCTTTGAAAGGATGTTGTGCGTATTAAATGGGGATTGGGCCATTGGGATCTTTGGTCTTTGTTTGTGAATTGCGCTTCGTCAGTACACAGAATGTACTTCAGGAAGTGCCCGTTTTCTGCCACTGGCAAAATTCCACTCTTCTTTGCGCATCTCCTGGTATAGTAAATCCTGTGCCGGTGTGAAATAGAAAGGGTGTAATCTATTACTCTGTAGAGCTCAGTGAATCCTGGTTCTGGGAAGTTCCAACTGGACAGCAAGTTTGCAAGACCTGACTAAAGATTTAACTTCTAAACAGCACGCAAAATGCCACTCTCAATTTCCGCTCCTGCGTCTGAACCTCGTGAGATTCATCAATGAAGATGATTTTTTTTTTCTTAAATTGCGGACTGTAGCTGACAAACCTTTTTGAAATATTGCTCAATAATGAAAATGCTCTGTTCTTTCGTATAGCGCTCAAGTTTTACTAACCTCGAACTGTCAGCTGTCACATTGTTATCTTTTTTCCGTTGGCATCACTGTACCTACTGTTAAATGGCGCAAAATTCAAATTTTGCGTGAATTATGGGACTCCCTTATTTGTAGCTTGTATTACCAGCGAAAATAGTCCTTTCCGTGATTTCACTTCGCTTCCTTAGCTCTGCCATGACCTTAACAAGGCTCATTTGATTTCATCGCCTATTCATACTTTAGTTAATGCAGCTTGTCAAATGCGTAAAGCTCCAGGCTGGGTGTCTGGAATTGCATCCGTTTGGTAAAGGTTCATATATCGTATAGATCCCATAACCATTCGTTAGGCTAACTGACTTTCCCATTTGCCAAATAATGACTGGTTTAAGGACTACTTTCAACGTGCCGTCGTCGCCGGCCGGCATCTACATCATGTAAATGTTCTTACAATTTCTGTCAGGTGGACGACGAGGGCGACGCACGTAGGCGAATCCCTTGCCCTAATCTATAATTGTGATTGTAGCAAACGATTATGTGTGTGTATCTTACATAAATTGCTCTCAGTTATATATAGGGATTTCGAATTATCATAGACCAATTTGAAATGTCAGCCATGAGGCAAACATTTCCAATTCCATAATGTCTGCTCCGAATATTGAAATTAGGTCTTCGAAGGTTCCAGGCGACGACAAATTCTATTCACCCAGTGCAATGCATGAGTCCACATGTCAATTGTGTCAATTGACCTGCCATTCGTTTGTGTAGGTATGTGTTTAAGCCAATAGTACAAAGCAGATTTCGTGCGGCAATACAGAATCACCTTAATCTTAGGTGTTCATTCGATATTCAATGAAATAATGTTCTTGTAAGTGCCTGAATGTAGATGTTGTTATAGCCAGGTACCTATCTGATGATGTGTTTGATGCTCCCACAGCGACAACCCAATTTTGCGAGCGATATATCCATTACATCGTAATGAATGATGTTCCTATTACGATTACGATTGCTGGTCACATACCGAGCCAACTCAATCGTATGATTGAATAAAATTTCCTTCTGCTTAAATGGCTAAGTAGTTAAGTCGTAATTGCAAAAGCTGCCTGAAATAAGAGATGTTCCGCCTTGGGGTTGAATTGATTCCGATTGTACCTCTCACTGATGGTTTTCTTGTATCAATCGGACCATTGCCTGACGTAAGCCTATTAACAGATCTATTCCCGCACAATCGGTCATTTTCAATAGATGGATTCAAACAATTACCTCACTCCCCCAAATGAGTTATTGTATCAAAATAATAATAATTAATATAGTCCTTTTGCACGGGTCTATATACCTCGCTGATTTGTTGTAGACTTTGGTGTCTCACTGTCTCACTGTCTTACTGTGTCAGTGTTTTAGTGGCTCAGTGGTGCGGTGTATAATACGTCAAGAGTTGATATCCTTGTTTGCAATTTAATTTACTTGCAAATTAACACGCTATAATTAAAGAAAGGATCAGAGCCCGAAAAAGGAATGTATAATGAAAGAATTCTGTTGTACTACACAAAAATGCAGATTCATTTCCAGCTTTCATGCTTTAGGGATAGAAAGGTACACATTTACTTTGCTGTGCGAGATTCATTATAATTACTACAGGAATTTACTAATTCCTGAGTTAATGCTTTCTCTTGCTGCTACTACCACTACTACATCGCTGCCGTCGTCTACGTCGTCGTCGCCTCCTTCATCCATCGAAGAGTTAATAGCTCCCTTGTGGCAGCCTCATCAAGATAGTACAAAAGATTTCAATCCTTCGAACAATGTACATTCAAAGACGTGCTTACCCAGGACCTCGAATTTCAGAGAGCTCATGTATATGTGAATGTGTTGCTTCTTAGGAATTTCACCATTTTTAATTCCTCCTGGGAAGTCATAAATTTCACTTTATTTTTCCCATAGAAAAGGTGTGAATAATGAGCCGAATTTTATCACAATGGAGCGCGTTCAGGAGTAGCAATTGCACGAGAGCAAATGAATTCACTATCTATCGACTTGCCCCCACCCGAAGTGTATATAGAGATGGATAGTGGTGCAATGATGGGGGTCAATGAATCGGATGCTGGCTGGTGGAAAAACATCGCAGAGAAAACAAAAAGTGAATTAAATTAATATCCCATCATCGCAGAAGGTAGTACAAGAAAGGAGCGAAGGTTTTGTCGGAGTATAAGATCCCAACGGGCGACGATGACGACGATAAACGCTAATGGATTGCCGAAGAAGCTCCAATTGCATTTATTTTATTTATTGTCTATCGGAAAGGAGGTAAATGCAATCCCAATACCAATGGGCAATATCATTGCATTATTTTTAAATTATATCCTTGAGGCGGTGTGGTTGGATGATTGCACGCCACGACCAAATGGATTTTCAATTGCGAATGGCAAGGACCGTTTCCGGTCGAGTGGTTTAGCCAGGAATTCGGTTTAATTGCACTTGATTTCGAGGGACTAAGGTCTTCTATAAATCAATGTTTGCACAAATATACGCGAATGAACGCCGCGGCGAATAACTAGCTGGGCGGAAGTAGTTTGTTGGATCTATCTGTCAGTCCGGTGTTATAATTTAGTGCGCCCTAACTAATAGGGAATTTCGAATTTCCATAGGGTTGGGGGTTTGAAAATTGCACGCCTAACTGAGTTGAAGCTTAGATAATAATTTATCTACTGCATTGAGGAAGAGTTGTTTACCAGATATTTTCTGCGGTCTGATATATATGTGAAGCCACGTCTCTTCCACACACACACCGTCACAAACAATGAATGAATTGGCTACACGAGTGTGTTTACCATCAGCATCTCTATAGATTTCGAAATATTTTGGCAGCTCATCAGTAGTGTTTGAAATTTCGGAGTTCATCTGACAACAATTATTGTTTTTGAAATGGACATCGATGCAAAGCTACTGACTATAGATACATGTTTGAGTTTCATGATGGCTACTTGGTTTAGCCATCAACGTAAAATCAAGTTATACTATCAATAAGAAGAGATATCTAACATCAACGAATCGGACAAAACGTCACAATCGACAGCCATAACTTTGAGGGACTTTGTCTACCTCGATTCTGCTGATTTTATCTTCTCAGAAGAAATTAAACGAAGAATAATTCTTGCCAATCGCTGTTTTTTTAGTCTGAGAAGGCAATTGAGTAGTACAGCCCTATTCCAAACCACCACATCTTGCTATAGGCTCCGTGAAGTAGTCTTGACTACGTTACGGAATTTGGCAGATGGGCCGGTGCAACACGGATGAGACACAAAAGCCATGATGCAACTTCCTGAAATAAAGAATTCCGGAGCTAAACTAGTCTTCCATTCGGATCTTCGGGGGGACTATCTCAGGGGGTTCAACATGCAAATATTCACCCACATGACTTGCAAGACGGCAGACAACAACGAACAGAAAGACAAAAGAGACAAAACACGGACACTAACAGAAGATGTTCCGAAGAACTCAAAGACGTTATCCCTCGAAATGCAACTTTTGGGCGTCCCACAAGACAGCCAGCCAATGTTCATGACCATACAGTACACTTGACAACCGCGAGGACATCAATTTTCTAAAACTCCTTATAGGTCCGCCTTTCTCGGGAGAAGTATTGTCTGCTGCTTTATAGCGCTGAAGTTTGAACTCTATCTAAGGCGGATGAAGATATCACCGGCCGTTTCAAGAGAAAAATCCTTTGTATTGTCGGTCTTGCGTTGATCTCTACGGGTCTTGAAGGAGGAGATTTAACAACAAATTACACGAGCTGTACATCAGCGATATCGACATGGTCAAAACTTTGAGCATCAGTCGTCTAAGATGACTAGCATTATGTAGAGCCGGATGAAGTCCACTGCTCCGTGCGTCGTACAGGAACTGATGACGCGCCAGATGATAAGCGATATGTTTCCCACTTTAGGACAAATTCTGACTTCATAGTGACGCCATAAATAACTATCTAATCGTAGCTTAATACTTGGAGGTGACTATTGTATTTATCGGGGGGTTGCTGGCAATGATGTCGAAAGTAATGCAAATGCCCCAAGTTCGGTGCTTCTGGCAATTTATACCAAGCATTACTAGAAGCCAAAAGCTTGTCCAATTTGTATGCCGAGAAGCCTCTCACCAAGATTTGTTTGCTGCAGTCATATAGGCAATGAACCACGTAGAAAGTGCCACAGTTTCATTGTTTCACATATACCCAAATCTGGCCACTTTGTGACACTCGCTTCTCTTCTCTTAGCGTCTCCTTTAAGTGAAGAACTACTTATTTAAAATTATTTAAAGTTCCTCCCGAACTTTGATTTATCGATAGCTTGTGACGAGAAATCCCACTTTTAATTTTAACGCTGACTTTAGATCAACGGAGTGACTTAGAGCAATAATTTTTTTAACTAAGCAGATCAATGCTAAAGAACAGAAAGCTGGTAGCAGATGGTGATGACAGCGGTATACAGAGGTTGCCCACAAGGCGACGCTTTGTCTCGACTGTCACATTAATAGTCAATAAACTGGAAAGTGAACGGAACTAGTCATGGGATTATTCTACAGAAATACTTTAGCCGTGTACTTGTCATGGACTACATCACGCCTTACATAGAATTTACAAGACCCTTCTCGAGCGCCTATCCCAGCAGGGAAGAATGGAGAGACGAACTCGTACCTAGCATGTAAACCATAACCGTATTCACAGACGGACGTAAAATGGACACTGGGGTAGGGTCAGGTGTCTTCTCCGAATCGCTGCGTATATCAAAATCGATACGCCTCCCCGACCATAGTAGCGTCTTCCAAGCAGAGGTCCTGGCAGTGACAACAGCAGCCCGTGAGTCTGTGGTGAGGGCAATACCAACTGGAGGTATTACCTTCTTTATCGACAGCCAGGCAGCAATTAAAGCCATAACTGCACCAGAAATAAAATCGAAGCTTGTGAAGCGGTGTCGCGCAGAACTCAACGCTGTTGGTACACAACACAAGGTATCGCTCTGTTCCGGGACAAGAAGGCATTACATGCAAGACAAGGTTCGATAGCTGCTTCAAAACTAGCTGATCTCTCTGTGTATATCCCGCCTTGCACACTCAAGCTTGAAGCAGGGAGAAAAGCTACAAGAGAGGCGAACGTTAGATGGCCCACCTTAAATACTTGTACATACCACAAGAATGCTATGGCCGTCCTTCATTGAAAGCTAGAACCGAAAGTATAATACGGAAGGATAGGAAATCCCTGCATACCCTTGTAGGAATCATAACGGGGCACAATACTCTGTGGTACCACATGAAGAAAATAGGCTTAATGGAAAAAGAACTTTGTAGAGGCTGCGATAATGAAGGAGCTCTTGAGGACAGAACCCACTTCCTATGTCACTGTCCAGGTCTCCAACACACCAGGTATAAATTCCTATGGAGTCACTTCTTCAAGACCTAGCGTTTTTCAGCACATCAATAGACAATAGATAATGAACTTCGTCAAATCATCAGAATGGTTTGCATGTAGCAGCACAGTATAGGTAATTTGAATATAGGGCTATAATGGGTAAGGGACAACGTCTTTCACAATAGGTCAGTATTGACCTGAGTGTGGCACGGAGTACTCCTCGCCAGCGCACAAACCTAATCTTTCTTCTTTTCTTTAGCTTGTAACTAAACTAAACAAACTTAAGTGCGATTGCAAATATGAGTTGTAACCCTTTAGGTATGTAGCCCTCTATGAACCTCAAATATAGACTTAGATTGAGCTTACATTAATGAATTACATACCAAATAGCGGTAACGCTTTCAATACCTGAATCATAGGCGGTGCTATTAATAAAGTTACGAAGGACATTTTTAGGCTGTCAATTCGTCAAGAGTTTAAAGGAAAAATTATTCGAAGAATGGCATCATTCCACTCTTCATCTTTGACACAAGTCATTGTAGGGATGATTTGACCTCCTAAGTAAGTTATTTTGTAGGGCGTGCAGAAGAAAGAAATACCGCCTGTCGAAAAAACAATCTATACGGGCGCCACAAGATGGTTTCTAAGGCCTTGTGGGCTACAAATTAGATCGAATACAATCTCGATCGATCGATCGATACAGCACTGAGTTAGCACTGACAATGAAAACCTGTGTTCGATGTGAGCACTGGGGCGCCCTAGTAAATCACTAAGCTGACCCTGGATTTTGCTGTCAATCGTAGCTGTAATTTGGGTGAAATCACATTTTTGTGAATTATTGGCTTGTGCTGCTCTAATGAATGTTAAAAGAAATATGTTTTTCAATATTAAAATCATTAATTAAACAAATTTAATGTTTTTGCTGGTGTTAAATCTGTATATTATACAAAATTTTTTCAGTGACAGGTCTTAGGGTTACATTTCGTGTTCGACATAAAACTAAATTTTTGGGGTTTCCTTGGGTTTTTTGGCAGCCACGAAAATTCAATGACACTTCGCAGTGCGCCCTAGGGCTAACCACGTCAAACGAACGTAGTATTCAGTGATGCCAACGGAAAAAAGATAACAATGTGATAGCTAACAGTTCGGGGTTAGTAAAAATGGAGCGCTATACGAAAGTACAACGCATTTTTAATTGTTAAGCAATATGTTAAAAAATAATGAAGGTTTGTCAGCTACAGTCCGCAATTTTCGAACAAAATATGGCCGAATATGTAATTGAAAAAGACTGAATCAATTAATGATCTTAAACACTCTGGGTGTCCTGTCACAAGTCGTTCAACAGAAAACATCGAAACAGTTCGCGAGAGTATTGTTGGCAGTCCAGGAACATCAATTCGGCACCGTTGTCAAGAATTAGGCATTTCGAGAAGCTCTGTACAGCGAATTCTTACAAAAGCCTTCAATTGACTCAAGAACTGAAGACTACTGAACATGCAGCGCGAAAAGAGTTCGTTTAATGGATTTTGGAACAACAAGTGAATGATGATTTTCGAACAAAATCATTGTCAGTGATGAAGCTCATTTTCATCTTGATGGCTTCGTTAATCGTCAAAATTGTCCCATTTGGGGTTTCATAAATTGTTGAGAAATAAATGCATCCACAACGCGTGACTGTTTGGTGCGGATTTTGGGATGGAGGAATTATCGGACCATTTTTCTTCGAAAATGCGGCTGGTCAGGCAGTAACAATTAATGGCGTTCGTTATCGTGATAACCCACTTTTTAGTGCTTAAATTACAAGATATGGATGTGAGCACCAGCAGAAAAACAATTCAATTACTGCCGTTTTTGCGATCAGTACCTATTGACCATCCAGATCTTGCGATTTAACGCCATTGGACTTTTTTCTTTGGGGTTTTTTGAAGTCAAAGGTCTATGAAAACAAGCTTATGACCACCAACGCCTTAAAAGAGGAAATTGGGAGGTGTATTAATGAAATTCATCCACATTTATGCGAAACGGTCATAACAAATTTCAATAAAAGATTACGTACTTGCCCAGCAAAGGCGTGGCGGCCATTTATCCGATGTGCTATTCCATACATAACCCCAATCTGTATACTCTATGAATCAATAAAAAATTTAAGATTTCTAATTAAAAATCTATATTTTCTATCAGTATATCAAGTAATTCATCAATAATTGAGAACGGCTGGGCCGATTTGGTTAAACATTTTTTCCAGTTGTTCGTGCCAGGAGAAGGTTCTTTCGAAAGAACATTTTGGGAAAACCCTCCGGAAAAGGGAATTTTTTGTCCAATTGTTCTGAAATGGCTTTTCGAATGAAAACCTAGAAAATTCTTTGTGGAAAACTCGGAAAATTTGAATTTTTTTCGACGAAATTTTGCATTTTATCGGCTGATTTGATGATTTTGGACGATGTAAAGGTGGAAAATTCGTTGTGAAGCTTGAAAGATTTCGGATATAATCATAAAAGACAATTTGCGTCGTGCATTTTGGGTGGAGAAGTTAACGAGACAAATAATAGATGGCACTGTGCTGCGATCAATGCCCCAACTCGATAGATGGCGTTATACGTCATCGGCGTGTTACATTTAGGAGGTGGTACAAATATTATTTTTGAGGTGTTGGGATATTTTGAGCTGTTGTATGGGACATTTGTACCACCTCATGCATGAGTTACCCAACACTATATACGTCGAATTAGGCTTTGTGCAATGTGACATGTGTCCTTTCGCATTGTCACTTTCTATTGATGAAATGTGCTATTTACTATCCGTGTTTTATTATTACTCTGGAGTTTATCTGAAGGCCTTAAATTGGGGCGAGACGAAATTCACCGGGTCCGCTAGTAAATTATATTTTCGCTTTAAACAGTAACTAAACTTCATTCGCCATACTATTCCCAACGTTTGTGAACACATCCCCAAAAATGGCCGCTGAACACTGAACCATAGTGAAGTTATTGCAAATGGAAGCTACAGAAGTTGCAATATAAAATGACTGTTTTAGAATCGACTGCGATATTCCTTCCGTTTCTATAAAGCGCTTGGTCTTTCTAATAAGTAAATGCCGACAATTTTCGAATTTCCGCGAGTATCTAGCTTATAGGAGAAATATTTTTCCTTGTGCCTTCGAATATGTTTATACAACACCCAGTGAAAGTAACAGGCTATCGCTCCTCTTCCTCCCTTCTTTTATATTCGGTATTACAATAACATTTATCAAACTTTCCCTAACTACATAATCAGCTTCCATTTAAGTACTTTAGACTGAAAGGTAGGTATCCATTGTTAGTTTAAGAAGTAAAATGTCAACCACCCTAAAATAAATATCATACTCTCCCCTGGTTCCATTTCCTGTTTAGGTAAATATATTCTACCGATGACAAGCTGTCAAAGTTACATTTACAACTCGCCCTTATAGAAATCAGTCAACCAAATACTAATCCGATGGAGCTCAATTTCAAAGTATATCAACCTACGCATCTTGAAATACAGTCACCCCAAGATTATTCTCATAATCTCAGTATTATATACACTCCTAGCTATTAACATAAACCCCTTTTTTTTTTGGTTTTTGCTGCTGTGTGCGGATACCTACTTCCTGTGAAAACTTTTCATCTCGATGCTGTTTTTTTTTTTTTGGTCCTCATTGGTCTGTTTACACTGAAAATTGACTTTGCTACCTTCTACATCACTCGTATAAATGTAATGTTTACGGTGCGAAAAAATCCGCGCTAATAAATATTAATAGCCCTTTCGATCCCCTTCCAATGTTAATATTGTGTTAGCATCAATCCAGAAGTTTTCCCTTCTTATGCGAGTACCCTTGGAGAGATTCGAACGCTGTACAGAGATACTCTGGGGCCCAAGGAATGCGCAGATTTAATTAGAAACTTATATCTTAAATTATACCTAAACCTACTCTGCTTAATAGAATCTTGTGTGGTCGCTTTATCTCCAGGGAATTCCTGTCTTTTGTGCGCTTCAAAAATTTATTTTCACTTGTGTATAAATTAAGGTTGGACCTTGATGGAGGGAACCACTTTGGTAAGAGTTTTACGTCACAACATTGCGGAAGGGGGTCTGTCTGTGTGGGAAGTATAAAGTGACAGTTACAAATGAACGTCGGGACATACAAAAATAACAATTAAAACTAGGAAGTGCGTAATCATCGTGATTTTTCGTTAACTCGATTCTCGAGCTCCAATTGTACGCATGAATGGAACGAGAAGTTTCCCATTCACCACATCAGTGCTCTACATTGCACCTGAGCGCCGAATGCATTGGCGGACATACTCCACTCGGACTATGGCACGGGCAGAGAAAGCCAATTTTATGTTGGTAGGATATGGTACAGTCAGCAAATGAATTTGCAATGCGATGTTCGGATGCGTTTTCCACATTCACTCGGGCGTATGTGGGCTTTTTTTTCTCTTTCTTGTTTACAAAACGGTCTCCATAGTTCCAATTACGTTGATGTCACCGACTCCTCATTAAAAATGAGGTTCTATTTTCGACTGGCTTGGATTCAAAGATCCTTCATCGGTGTTTATTCGAGCCTGTTATGACCTACACCTACAACCCTATCTTAGACGTTGGATAAATGGGTAAATTTATCCATTTTAGAACTGCCCCATTCGGCCTACATTTTTTAGGTTATTTTAGCATCTACGCTGTACAGCTCGTACAGTTTTCTGGTGAGTATTGTCATCGTCAACGGAGAGCTCCAAGGATACTTTCAACCGACTTTGACAGAACAGAAATGACGAGGGCTTATATATTGGTAGCCTTTGTTCTTCTTGATATTGCTTTACCTGTAAATTGGCAAATAATTGGTAATATTTTTCTTTGTTTGATTTGCTCGCGCTCATGTCGTGGGCAGAGCCCAGTTACGCGAAGTCCTATAGCCTAATAGCCCACGTGACGCTCTGGCCACCTCGTCGATGTGCGTTTCTGTCGTTTGTACCCCTTTTAGACGGCTTCCGACTCTGCCAGTTAAGTCATATTGTTCGCGTAGTCAAAAAGTTGTTTTAAGGTTATATACCTAAAGTGGAAATTTGCACAACTTCCTGGAAGAAAAACTGACTGACATCGCCCTGCCTAAATCCTCTGTAGGAACTTGATAATCGAATGAGTATAACAAATCGACAGTTCACCTCTTTTTACGCCATACAAATGATTACCCTCCTCTATTCTTAAGCGAAGCTAAAGCTTAGAGTGAACTTGGACCTCAAGCAACAGTGGCTATAAATATTCTGGGCCTGACATCCGGCGAGATATCTATTGCTACCTGCCAATTTCTATTAAAAAGAGCTATCTCCGTGTATCTTACTACGTCAGGTGGTCATAATGATGACTGAAATAGTCAATTCAATTGGTTAAAAATGTTTGAATTGGTTGGGTTGTCTTTGGGAAGGGACGGAGAGTGACCGTAGCAGTCTGCCCCTCGTTTATTTTCTTTGACAACCCTGGTACTGCGCAGAAGAGCTTGATTGAAGCAAAACCATCCTACTTCTTGGAACCAAAAAAAGGGTAACAGTTTGTCATTCAGGGAGATCAAAGACGAAGGGTGACCGAAACAGTCTAGCCCCCCATCTATTGCCTCTGACGAGGTGGTTAAGCTGTCGAAATGATATTGACTGATGTAGTTGTAGTATCTTGAAATACTGTATAAATTGTCAGAATTTTAGTGTATGCTCACACTGTATAAAATGTCAGATTTAATAAAATAAAACTTACTTTATACGAGACTACAGAACCGGACTGATGTCATTTATTAAGGATACTACAGTAGTCAGCTCCTCCAGGTGGCGGTTAGTCTTCGGTGAGGGCGAACAAGTGACAGAATCAGTCGATAACCCCCCCGCTGGTAGCCTCTGACAGTCCGCTTGTAAGAAGGGTGGCTGTTACAGATCGACGTATTAAGATGAGGTTTACCGATATATTCAGCTCCTTCCGTTCGGGAAAAGACGAAGGGTAACCGAAATAGTCTAACCCTCGCTTGTAGCTTCCGACAGTCCGCTTGTAGGGAGTGTGGCTGGTAAAGATCTTCTCTACAGCTTGACGTCGAAAAGGGTTGACAGTTTGTCTTCGGAAAAGACGGATTGGTATTTTGTTTCAATAGATAATTGCGTGTTGATGTTTCAGTGAAGCCAGTTGGACTGGTGATGCAGCAAGTTCGTGACAGGTCGCTCAGGTCTTCGAAGAAATAAGCCTCTAAGGTAGCCCTACGCAAGAGCTAGTCAGGATAAAGGAGGTGAACGGTGGTTTCCTCTTCCTCTTCGTCCATACAGCTCCTACAGAAATCGTTGTAGGGTACTCCCATTCTGTGAGCATGCCTTCCTATTAGACAGTGCCCCATTAATGTTCCCACAACGGAACTAATTTTAAAGTTTTCTAGTTATTTTGGTGCCTAATTTCGGTCAAATTTGTCTGAATGCTATACAGGGTGGGCCATCTAGTGGTTTCTTTTTAAATTATAGGTTATTTTGACACTGACAGCTGTTTCCCGCCCGAAATCTTGAAAGAGTCAGGATCATACTTCCGCGGAACGAAATGAGTCGCTTTACGACTGAAAACTTATTTCCAAAGTGAGTGCTGTGTAGCCCAAACAATGCGTTTTGTGAAAAGAAGTTTTGGCCGAAATGAAGCAACCACCGCGCCTGCTGTACGCAGGTTTGTGCAACAAATTGGTGAGATTGGTACGACGACGGGGACCATGAGTGTTGTCCACTTGACTCATGGTCCCCGTCGTCGTACGGTTCGCACAGACGAGAATGTGGCTGCTGTAGCCGAGAGTGTGAGAATCAATTCACGAACATTTTTTCGAAAATGAGGCTGGGAACAACGTCTCGGTCAAGCTTTCCACAATACAACTGAAGCATATGTTAAAATAGTCTATCAATGTGCAGCCGGTGGTGTGTCTACTACAAAAGGTTAGGTATCCGTTTTTGCCAAATGTTCTTCTGCAAGCATATACCTTGGAATCGATCACTTCTATCGCTAGTTAGTTAGCCCATTGTGCATATACCACTGGTATTTGGGGAGTTATTCTTTTTACTACTCATGCAAACCATTTGCAACCATTTATAAAGCTAAGTATGTTAGCGGCCGGCGCTGGTATTACCCAGACTTTACTTACTTTACTTAAGGTGGCGCTACAGTCCGGGGTTGTCCTGGGCCTCAACCAACAAGCGTCTCCAGCCGGCACGAACTTTGGCCAGCTGTCTCCAGTTTCGCACGCTAAGTTGGTTAAGGTCCCCTTCCACTTGCGTGCGCCACCTGAGTCGCGGTCTTCCTCTACTGCGCCGTCCCTCGGGTGTGAATTCGAAGATCTTCCGGGCCGGAGCATTCACGTCCATTCGCTCTACATGACCCAGCCACCGCAGTCGTTGGACCTTCACTCTTCTGGCTAGGTCAATGTCGCTGTACAGTTCGTCGTTGTATCATCCCCTCCATTCACCGTCTATGCAGACGGGACCGAAAATTACTCGAAGAATTTTCCTCTCGAAGCAACCAAGAGTCAGCTCATCCGCTTTTGATAGAGTCCATGCCTCTGCACCACAAAGAAGGACTGGGATGATTAAGGTCTTAAAAGGGTAACTTTAGTTGTTCGAGAGAGGGCTTTGCTACTCAATTGCTTTCTTAGCCCAAAGAAACAGCTATTGGCAAGAGTTATTCTTCGCTTAATCTCAGCGCTGGTGTCATTGTCTGAGTTACCTAGATCACTCAGATAATTAAGATTAACTTTAACAACTTTCGAGATAAAAAAAAACAACTTTCGAGATGCTGGATCTTTTAAGTCGAAGAAGTTCCTCTGGATCTCTTTGCATCCAGAGCTGGCTAGGTGAGCCTAGCACTATATATGTATATACTATAGATTTTTTTTATCTGAAACTTTCTCTGCTTGCTGCGTCCGCGTGAATTATTTGTTGAGCGTAGGAAAGTGGTGCAAACATGATGTGCAGACTTATACTATCTACGCCAGAGGAGCCTAGCCTTGCTAGTTTGTCTGCTGCGCATAGTTCCCTGGTATGTCACAGTGACCAGAGGGTGAGGTTGTACTGTCCAGCTATCTCGTTAAAACATACGCGGCAAGATCTTATTTCGCTGGATATTAGGGATTTAATTGCATCTTGGCTAGCAATGTATATGACGTTGTTCATTTGTGATTCCGAATTAATCGGTGCCTTGACGAATAGCTGTGTCTTCGGCTTAAAGACACTGCAGTGTTTCGAAAGACAGAACGAGAGGCCCAAATTCAGTTCTTCGGAAAAGACCTCGGCGCCAAACTCCCTCCAGTGTCTTGGAATCGTCTGTGAATATTGACAGTGATTTGTCGAGTAGGACATTTTGTGAATCCCATTGGTTCCTGTCCGGTATTTCATATATATCGCTAACCTGTATATATGTCCACCCATGTTTGCTTACAGACAGCAAGGTTTCTATCTTCGACGGCCTGACGGCAGAGCTTATCCGCTTGCTGACGTGACACTTTATGAACCTCTTATCCTAATACAGCTAAATTATTTACTTATGTGCAAAATGCAAAGTCCTTCCCTATACGCTTTTCTGCATCTGTTGCTTGTTAGAATAAGATCTTGTTGTGCTTTTCAACTGCCATGTTTGTGAGCCCTCATCGCTGTGTCTCTCTGTGTACTGAATGAAAACGATACTGTTCAAACTCGCATTCCAACTCAAACACCAGCCGGCGATGAATGCAAATGATGAATCCAAGAAGCCACCCTGTGATGGTAGATACCCAACCCAGGCACGCAAAACTTTCAGGAAGTCTAACCAAATGTGTTGTTCACAATTACATGTGGTGTGGATTCTTTGCTTTGGTTAGTCATGCCTGACTGCATTTCGACACTAATTTAAAGACACTTTTGTGGATGCTCAATGGATGCGCATACTGCACCTAAAAAAAAAATACGCACCCCCCTTGAACATATGCAAACAAGAAATGAGACGGGGTATAGTCACTTCAAATGGATCCGTATCCATCAAAACCCCATTAACTCGGTGTTATGGAAGCTAAATGTGACGTAAAGATAATTGTGACATTTGGCCAAAATCTCCTCACATTTCGTCTGAATTCAATTAATGTTCTGAACGACTCTCGCACTGTACAGCAAGTACGAACGTCACTCACACTCTGCCCTAATAGAGCAAATATTTGCTTTGTATACTGCAATCGTTGTCTGTTGGTTGACAAACTTCTGACAAGGGACAACAACCCAAGACCTTTTAGCCAGTATATCACATCACATCGCAGGTTCGCTTGTTTGTTTGCCTTTTACTTTGCCTAACTACCATACATTTCTCAGGGCAACTGCATATACACACACACAAAAACTGAGTTTCTCCCAGTGGCCATAGAATAGATAACTATCTTCCGTTGCTTCCCTTGTTCGCACAAAATACAAACTTTCCACAATCAGCCGAGGAGAGATTCTTTAGATTTCATCTCCTTACTCGCTCTGTGTAGAAAATTACGTCAAGCTGAAGCTTATGGATATGCCATCAGGCAAAAGGAAAACCAACGATGGCGACCGCACTTAGGACAAAAGGATTGCTGCACTTTCCGAAACAACACAGATACATTTATATGTAGGTATATACGAGCTACACTAAATATGTATATTTAGTGCTGGGGCATGTTTCGCAAAAACTGGGTCAGCAATGGAGCACAAGTCGGAATCATGGAATAAGTGTTCTGTTTCTGTGTATCTCCGCGCGCACAGATGAATAATAGACAAATAACCAGTTTTTGTGGTCGTCATCCCAACTTGAACAACTAATGCCCAGAGTACTCCCCAGAGTAGTGGTGAATACGAAATAATTGTAAAACCTCTTAATTTCATGTCATTAGGCAAAAAGTTCGCTGATTAAATCCGACAAAAAGCTAGAGCCCCACCCAAAGTCGAAAGCCCAAAACCCCAAAGCCGCCAGGCCATCAGGTCGATGACGACGATGATGACGATGGAAATGGAAACCCTGTCATGCAGTATGGAACTCGACTTTTGTTTTCAGTGGCACGTAATACGGGAGCATACCTTTTAATTTTCACCGGAATCCCTAAATCTCCATAATGTGATGTGCGCTGTACCCGAGCCCGAGGTTGGGAACCTACATATATAGTGGCAGGCAACTAACAAGTAACAAATGTAGGTAGCGACCGAACCTTTTTCCGGCAGGTTTTTTCGTCTTTTAAGTTCTCACTGATGCAGTAAATCGTTTGTTGTTTGTACTGTTGTAAGGATTTTAATTAACATTTCAGGTCCAAAAGCACGAGTCCTGCTATGTTCATGTGTTTGCCTCCTGCCGCCTTTTTTTTTTCTCTCGGATTAGGGGGAACATTACGGCCGATTCAAAGTTAGTTTCGAGTGGGGATATCATTTGTGTACATAGGCGTGCGACCTTGCGTCGGAAATTAATAAAACACAAACACACGTTCCTCGCAGCACGCTCTTTGAGGAGGATACCATGTCGTTGATGAAGATGCGGTATAGCGAGGTGTATCAATGCTCAATCATGTGCAATGTGCTGTCAAATGATGTTTGTATCATTAGGACTAAGACAGGAAGATGTTCGAATCTTAGAAACAGGGACACAGAACGACGAAAAAGAAAAGAGTATAGTTTGACAAAACGCACAAGTGTTGTTGCTGCTGGTGTCCTTATGAATTCTGAGCACATAAATAATTTGAAATACTTTCTCGACAACAACTGCCACGTGCAATATGTGTATAGTGTGTATAGTGTGTGTACAATTGTACGCTGCTGGTACGGTGTAGTTTGGGTGTAGTGCTGCAGTGTGGCCTCCGGTTTAAATTGCATCATCAGTGTTCTCTGCGGGGGGCTGATGTGGAAGTGCAAGGCAGGGGTTTGGCATCAGAAGATACGACGAGGAAGTGGAAAAACACGTTCGTGTTCGAGTTCGAGTTTCAAGTGGTGCAAACTGCACACCATCATGTATTTGTAGTATCGTGCAGGAACTTTGCTTGTGAATGCAGGGTGCAAACTGCAAACTGCAAACCCGGGTGGTTACAATTAAAAGCGTGCAGTGTTAATTTCTTTTTCTTCTGTGGTAATAATCGCATTCGGTAGCCAATTTTCCTTTAGCAATCAGTATATTTTCGAGGATGTTCCCTCCTTTGAAGTAAAAAAAAAAATTATCAGCGACAATTTGTTTTGCTGTTCCAAGGATGTTTCAGGCAAAAGATACCTTTGTACTGTAGGTAGATACATGTGTATCTATATATAGGTTACACATTGGACAATAAATTAAATTGGCTCATGGGACTTTTCTTCACGTTTGGCTTCCACGAATGTTCACTGAATTTGTTGTGTCTAGTGTTGATAGGGAATCGATTGTAAATCGAAGCATTTCAGAGAAAACAGCTCCAATGACCCCATCCACGGTTTCTGTACCTAAAGATTGATAGAAATTTCAATCCTGACGCCATTATTTGGTTCGTCCCTGTCTGGAGCGTAGGAATGTCTGGAAAATATAATCCAAGAACGAGCTTGGATCGTGTTAGCATTGAGAGGAGGCTTTTAGTTTATAGGCTGCCGACCGACTTTTGCTAATGATGTCCAGTCTGGTAGGAAATGTAGCATCACATTTAATGCTGCATTGGGGTGACTTTTATTAAAATAAAATACAGGCCACTTTGCCTAACGAGTTGCGGCGAATAGCTTTCTCTATTGCAGTCCACCAATCGATAACACCATACATAGGTATATGTCTGGCAACAGGCAAAGCAGAGAATGGTAGAATTAAATGAAGGAGACTTTATTGGAAAACGAAAGATATCTTCGTCCGCTTTTGAAGAGTTATTAATTCAGATTCAGAGTTTTAGGCGGCGATGCTGAAAAATCTTAGAAAAATATAGACTCTTTGATAAATCTGCTGCTGTGCAAGCTAGGCGATTAGACTATCAGGTCCAGCAGTCTTGTAGGTTGAAGATATTCGCGCCAACAAGCGCAGCTATTGCTGCATAATAAATAGATAGTTAACTCAATAGAAGGAACCCTAAATCTAACTTCTTACAGCCATTTGTTTGTATACCGGACCCGGCGGACTTTGTCTCGCCCCAATTTAGCCAAGATAAACACCAGAATGATAAAAAAGCACAGATATAAATAGCATATTTGCTCAATGAAAATCACAATGCGAAAAGGGCACCTGTCAAAGTGCGTACAGCCTAAGTCAACATATAACGCCATCTATTGGGTTGTGGCATTGATCGAAGCACAGCGCCAGCTATTATTTATTTTGTTAAGCTTGGACATTCTTCACTATTTTTCCATTCGAAAAGTCAAAAGACATTCCGGAACAATTGCACACAAAATTCCATACAAAAAAAAAAAAAACAATTTTCCGGAGGGTTTTCCCAAAATTTTCTTTCGTAGAAACCTGGCAATTATGAACAACTGAAAGAAAAATTGAGCCAAATCGGTCCAGACGTTCTCAATTAATGAATTCATTGACATACTTTACATGGACTGCTAGTAGCCAATTTTCCGTTGAAGCAAACATAAGCACTAGCTCTTTTGGTTTACGGCGGAGAGAAACGAAAACACTCAAATGTCATCGAGCAATTCGTGCGATTTTGTTTGAGTGTTGAGTGTGCCATCTGTAATAGAACGTTTGAAATAATTTGAATAAGTCGTTATTTTTGCGCAGTTGCAATGTTTCTATAATGGATGGCAATGTGTTCTATGTAAATAATAGCAATTCGAGCAGAGGTTGAAACCTCTTTCCTACTTTAGCCGCACTGAACCAAAAGGGCTAGTGCTTATGTTTGCTTATGTCGTTTTCGGTTGGTCGTAACCGTCCGAAAAAACTCTCCGCGATTCTAAATTCAAATCCAGAAGCAAATTTCTTTTCTTTTCAGAAGAACTGTCAGTTGAGTGCCAATCGAACGGTTTCAGAAGCGTTCTGATTGCTTCCGACATTAATTTTTCCTCGCACGTTTGTATGAAACTGACATTTCACAAGCAGTCCATGTATAGCATGTCAATGAATGAATTACTATAAATTTTTCACAACATTTTTACATAGATTACAACCAACACGACTCTCCAGTTAGCCCGATCTTTGGCTAACCGCCTTCAATTGCGCATTCGAAGTTGGTTGAGGTCCCCTTCCACTTGTGCGCGCCACCTCTTCCTCTACTGCGTTGTCCCTTCGGGTTGGAATCGAAGACCCTTCGGGCCGGAACGTTGATGTCCACTCGTTCTACATGTCGGAGCCATCTTCATCGACTAATACCTACTTTTCTGACCAAATCGATGCCGCTGTACAGCTCGTAGAGTTCGCTGTTTGATCTCCTCCTCTAAAGCCCGGTCAACGCAAACCAGACCGTAAATCACTTGAAGAATTTTGCGTTCGAAGCGACCAAGAATATCTTCATCCGCCTTTGATAACGTCCATGATTCTGCGCCATAGAGTAGGACTGGGATTGGGATAATGAGAGTCTTATATAGAGTCTCGTTAATGTTTCTTGATAACGCCTTACTAGTAGTCTTAGGCCCAAGAAACAGCTGTTGGCAAGCGTAACTCTTCGTTTGATTTCTACTATGGTGTCATTGTCAGAGTTTATAGCAGAGCCACATGACAGCGCATCACCTTGTTTAAATCCTTTTTTGACATCAAAAGTCTCGGTGAGATTGTTTCCTACCTTTAGGAGAGTTCTCCATCGTCATTCTGCACAGTCTGACAATTTTTGCAGGGATGCCAAAACTAGACATGGCTCTGTATAGCTCGTCTTTATAAATACTGTCACATGAGGCCTTAAAGTCGATAAACAGGTGGTGGGTATCAATTTGGACTTCTTGAATTTTCTCCAGGATCTGCTGTAGTGTGAATATTTTTGGTCGGTTGTGGGCGAACAGGGCCTAAAACTACACTGTTGGGGTCTAATCAGGTTTCTGACAAATATGGTTTCAGGCGTTCACATACATTACGGCAGACCAGGATCTTGTAGGCGATATCAAAGAGACTGCTGCCTCAAAAGTTGACGTAGTTTAGAGGGTCTACCGATTCTGAGGCTCCATTCATCAGGCATACTTTTCTGAACAAATCCTGGAGGAGAGTTGTCCAGCGGCTTTGTTGGACTTGAGCTTGGATTTTACGGTGTAGAGTCTTTGCCTGAGACACTGCAGCCCGCTTACAGTTGTCCAGACCAAGGGCTCTGGCATCTGCGACGGCTTGGTCTTTGAAACGGAGGTTGGGTCTTCCTTGTCTTCTCGAACATCGGGGTTGGGATTCAAAAACCCTCTTAGCTGAAGCATTATTGTCCATTGTGGCCGAGCCATTGTAGTTGACGAGTTTTGGCTTTTTGGACTACATCCACATCTTGGTACAGCTCATAGAGTTTGTGGTTGTATTTTCTGCTCCAAAAATCCGCCGAAGTTTTTTTTTCTTTCGAAGGAGCCCAGTATCAGCTCTCCCTTCTTGCTTATAGTCCAGCACTGGGCTAAAGCAGAACTGGAAGGATAAGGTTTTTGTAGTTTTGAAGCTTGTAGCTGCTGGAAATGCTGCTTAAACACATCTACTATTCCCTGCGCGTCGGTGACTAGGTTTCCTTCGCTGTCTCGAAGAGACTGCGTTCCTGCTTCACCTTTTTACAGTCTACAGGATTTTGCATGTCTTCACCACCGACTGTGACTCTACTACAACATGCCACCACCTTCGTTTGTACAAGTTCTCTTTTTTTATACCGCATTACTACGATTGGCGATGATTCTGGTGGTTTCTTGCTTCTCAGATGATTTCGTTGGCTATTCGCATTCGAACCTCGGCTATAACATAAATGTTGATCGCCTAGAAGGTTTGGCCCTGGACATCCCTGACACCGGTTGGTGCGTTGCATCCCAATGAATATTGAGACGATAGAAACTTTGTGCTTGCTGTCACTATAGTTGGCCTCAGAGCGAAGCCAATTAGCTTAAGTCCGTTACCAGGTGTGGAGTCGTGTAGGCTGTACTTAACAACTTTCCTACTTAATTTGGCCATGTGTTGTTGCCCTTTTCCTCAGTTGGGTTATGGGCGGATGATTGTTGCCTTTGCTCTTTACAGCAGTCACAGTTTGTCATCGTCCTTTTTTCCCCGGCCAATTCCATAGAATTTTTTGCTCTATAGCAGTTTATGCCATTCGACCTTTGCTAATTGCTCTGCACTGAACATCCAAACGTCGCGTCGGTCGGTCGTTGCGCTTATTTCGCAGTTATTTTAATTTTAAGTCGATCCTTTTACGAGGCTTGCATTATGGAGTTGTTTCCCGACTCGGCACCAGTAATTTCGGGATATGAGCTAAGCACTCGCCAGTCGCCACCAATTCCTTTCCGAACCATAACATTGTCGCACTATAATCACAGTCCTGCAATCATGATGAGTTAACAGATCTCCGCAATCACATATATTTATAGGCACCTAACCATATGATCATGGGGCAGTCATGCCCCAAAAACTATTCACTCTTTTGACCATAAAGTATGTGAATAAATCATAGTTAAAGCCATACGTTATTTATGGCTTCCATTATGCTTAAAAATCACAAATACGACAAATACGAACGCTACAGTGTTTTTTAGTCGAATATATGTTGCCACAGTGGGGAGGGGGGGAATTTATGAATCACAAACTAGCAAATATTGATAGAAAAGCAGACTCTCTCTCTCTCTGTACGACAGACATTCTGATATACGACAATATTTATTTGGAATATTTTTCCATCAAAGGAAATTCTCTGACTCACACTTCTTCCACGTTCCACCCCCAAAATACATTTGCTGATGGAAAAATAAAATAATTCGATACGTATTTACTTCACACATTTCTATCCTATCTGACGTCCTGAGGGAACTGCGAGTATAGTAGTAAATTGAAGCAGAAATAAAATACAGGACAGTTGGAGCGTGCTTGGTACGGATCATATGATACCGTATCAGACAGTCTTTCGAGTTGGGTAAAATAAAACGCAAGCGGGATTTTTGAATAATACTTTCTTTTGTTGAATTTTAAAATGATTTTATTTAACTGAAATTTTTTTCACGTGTTTTTCATGTTTTTTTGTTAATTTTTTCGTGTAAGAGAAAGATGTAGAAATAGCAAACTAGTGTTTTCATATAGCTATCGCATTTAAACGTTAAAGAGACACTTGAGAAAAAAGTCTGTCGAATCGTTTAAAACTCCTAAAAAGAATTATTTTTAGAAACTTGTATACACGGTAGATTATTACCTAACTGCCTGCAATTGCGCACACCAAGTCGGTTTAGGTTGCCACCTTTCTGCGCGCCACAAAGCGAGGACATCCGAATTTATAGCAAAGCCGAGGTTATAGCTTTAGATTGTGACCTTTTTACCGATTCGTCGATGTTGGGTCCCTCTTCGTCTTGACAGCATATACAGGGTTTTTCAATAAGAGCGCTACAAAAGTTTTTTTAAATAAAACAAAAACGGTTTTGGATATCAATGAAATTCTTTATTCCTGTGAAAGTACGTTCGATGCCATTATGTATGGAACTCGATTTCTTTTGCATGGCCACCACGGGCACGCTTGCAGAAGTCCAGATGCTGAACCCAATTTTCGACGGTTTTCAAGCATAAATCGGCCGATACTGCTGCAATTTCACGTTCGATATTCGTACGAAGTTCATCAATCGTCGGTGGCTTGTTGGCATAGACCATAGACTTGACGTAGCCCCACAGGTAATAGTCTAACGGCGTCAAATCGCACGACCGAGGCGGCCAAGCGACTGGACCATTTCGTGAGATAACACGTTCTCCAAACTTGGTTTCCAATAAATTGATTGTGACATTCGCTGTGTGGCTTGTGGCGCCGTCCTGTTGGAACCACATGTCCTCCAAGTCCATATCATCCAATTGGGGCCAAAAATATTCGGTTATCATTGAACGGTAGCGATTCCCATTCACAGTAAACTTGCCGGTCTTGATCATCACGGAAGAAGTACGGCCCAATGACGCCGCCGGCCCATAAACCACACCAAACCGTAATTTTTTCGGGATGCAATGATGACTCATGGAGTACGTGTGGATTGCTGCCTGACCAATACCGCATATTTTGTTTATTGACGAAGCCATTCAGCCAGAAATGAGCCTCATTATAAATTGGACGTAGCGTATAGCTTTCCATCATGAAATGGCAAACCTTACTGAAGAGAAATGTCAAAAGAGCGACAAGAAATTCGGCGTCGTTTGCTGTCCCTGTCGCTCTACTTTTGTAGCGTCCCTATTTAAAAACCCATTACTTGGTTTTGTCCTCGTTAATGCCTAAACCCATCCTATCCGCTTCAGTTTCTATACTGGCAAGTGACAGCTCGCTGTGTTCTACCAATTATGTCAATATCATCGGCGTTTTCAAGTAATTGGACGGACTTTTGAAAGATCGTGCCGTGTTTATTGGCCTTTTTTCAAGTATGATGCCAAAGAAGTTGCATGACAGCGCTTCGCCTTCTCTTAATTCTCTTTTGAAATTAAAAGTTTCGGTAATATCGTTATAAACTCTGATGCAGCTAACGACCTTTCTTCATCGTCATCCTCTACAGTAGAATTAGTTTTTCAGGGATACCAAAACTAGATATGGCTCTGTATTGCTCATCTCCTTAGAATAGATGCTGTCACATATGTTGGTGGCTTTGATATCTATGAAAGGAATTAAAAGCTAGGTTCCAGAAATCGAGTGAAATCGAAATTGCACATCGAGTGAATTCGTTTTCAGTGTTCTGCATTTCGAGCGATTCGGAAACTCCAAAATTTTTTCGAAATCACAATTTCACTTTGTCTCAATTCCGAAAATTTTGAGATCGAAATCGAATACAGTGAAATGTAGAACACAAAAACTTCAATTTCGATTTCATTTCGAGTGAAAGTGAAATGTGGAACCTAGCAGTTAGTTTCAATTCCGAAAATGTTGAAATCGAAATCGAATACAGTGAAATGTAGAACACAAAAACTTCATTTCCGATTTCATTTCGAGTGAAAGTGAAATGTGAAACCTAGCAGTAAGTATCGCTTTCGACTTCTTAGTTTTTTTTCCATTATCTACCAAAGTGTGAAGTTTTATCCACGGTGGACTATACCGGCCTATGTTCGGGGCCAATCAAGATATTTACGAAGGGTTTTACGCATTCACACAATATGGCAGATATGAGGTTAGGGAGACTGATGCATCTGTAGTTGAAGCAGCTTAAAGGGTCTCCTTTCTTGTGGACCTGGCAAACGATGCTGAGATTCCTTTCATCAGGCATGTATTCTGACCAAATTTTGGAAATTAGATTGCTGCCAAGTTATCTGAATCAGCTGTTCTAAAAAGCTCAGCGGCGATCGTCACTCTCACCATCGTCGCCATTATAGAGTCTGCCAAATAAGGACTTGCAGCCCTCTTCTCTTTATACATTTTGGTAAAACGTTCGTATATTGTTCCTGGGGCAATCGTGCAGCATCTCTCAATTTGCAATTTGCAATTGTGATCTTTTTTTTCTGTAATGCCGATGTTCCTCCAGTCGAGCATCTCTTGTCCTCTTTAGTAGAACCGCTTTATACGCCTCTTGTTTTGCTGCGTTTTCTAGTGCACATTGTTTACCTAATCACAGGTACTGAAACCTCATCATCAGTCGCGCCATTAATGATAGCTTTCTGGCAGTGTAGCCACCTCACTGGTCTATTGCACTAGCTTTTTCAATCGCTAGGCATCGGGAATAGGGATAGGCAATCGGTGAAGATTCTGACAGTTTCTGACGATTGCAGCTTTTTGACGTCATACTTTCTTGCGTATTTCTTTATGGAGGCGTGTTGCAGTTCTTATAACTAAATAGTTCGGCCTAAACTATAGGCGACACCGTTGATTTCATCAAGGGATTTTATCCGCTGTCGCCTTGTTGTATACAAACAGGTTGAAACCAATTGATTTTGATTAAAGTACTAGATCAAAGTGCCTTGCTGTTGAGTTCTATTTATCTATTTATCTATTTATCTATTGTGGTTTCTTCTCAAATTTGTGTGACACTTTTGATTGTTTATCTGGGCTGACACGTACCACCGCTTTCGCGTTGATTCTCCATTCCAAGTCGCAAAAACATGAAGCTGTCCGACAAATAAGGACTTCTGTTCGTGGGCGTTGCGGCAGTTTTTTACGCTCTTTTTAAATTTGTTTGACACTTTTGATCGCTCGTCTTAGAGTCGAAATACTAAAGTTACTAAAGCTACGCATTTCAAAAACCATATCAATTTTGGACATGCTGGACGTCAGATTTTGTCTACACACAGCTCGTAAATACGAAATCTGACGTCTTATTGACGTCAGCGTGTCATGAAATGGCACGATTTTTGACAAGTGTAATAGTAACTTAACACTTACCCCCTCTGATTAAACGATAGAGATATTGATCAATGTTAAATTTGGTCAGTCTGTATAGTGTATATGTAACAGTGGCTTAGGTACAGGCTAAGGGGACGCAAACGGTACAGAGCTGAAATTCCTGTTTTGATCAACTTTTTGAATTAGACAGTGATTTTATTTTAGCTTCAGTATATACCTTCTAAATTCGACTAGTTGTCTTCATCCTTATCGGTTGTTCTAATGGGAGTTTTTAAGCAATCAAAAGTTGATTTTAGTATGGAAGGCGTGAAACTCTGTTAATGTTGTTTCCTCCTACTTTACCATATGAAATCAGCGCTTGTAGTTGATGGAACAAGCTTTATTTTGACCAATCAATATCATCTAAGGTACACCGGAAGGTCCATGTTCGAAGAACTTCTAGATAATATGCAGGACCATCGGAAAGAACCACTTGACTCTGAGAGCTCAGAATAGATTTTTGAGCGAGGTGTGGATTGGCTTCAAACCTGGTGATACCATATTGGACGGTTCCCTTATTGGCAGTCTTTTTAGAGCCGAAGTATGGACAAATAATTGGCTGGTAGAGATCATGGTGATCTCCACGGTTGTAAATATCATTTTTTAAGCAGAAGAGTAGAAGTCGCTACCCTATACGCTAGTTTAGAAAGATGAAACAACCTCTATCGGAGATTGCTTTTCTGCAATGATTATCTACACATTAAGCTGAACATTAAGTTTGAGATAGTGTAACTCTGTAACGCTGAACTGGGTCCCGCATCAGGGTAATAAAAGAGCAGATGCTCTGGCTAGATAAGGCTTATCATAAGCCTTTAATCGTCTCTAAAGTTCTAAGTCAAAGTATAGAACATTCCGAATATTAGCTCACGCCACTTTATGTCGATGTTCTTTGTTGTGAACTATTCCCAAACAAGTTTAAAGTTCGTAAAAATTGTCAGATACTATAAAATGACTTAACCTTATGTGGATAAGTTTCTTGTAGGATAGTTTTAAATTCAAACCTCTCACAATCTGGTACAAATTTGAATGAAGATCATACAGTGCTCTGATACATTATTTGCATTTGTTTTCTGCAATTTTTTTCAGAAAATTCTGACGATTTTCTACCAACATTTTAGTACCTACGTCTTAGCGATCTGTTTTTAAAATACTAACAATTGGTACAAAGTTTTTAACTAATAGATATTCTATCTATTTGGTATAAAATAAGTAAGTGCTAGAGGAAGCCTTGTAGGAAACATATTGCACATCCTAAAAAAAAAAAAACAATTGATCATAAGCCAAGCAACAGATTTGTTCACCAAAACTGCACAAACCGATTAACTAAAGGTGCACGAAAGTGAGAGGCTTTTTAAAAATTAAGTGATTTGGTATACAGGTTTATATCACTTTTAAGTCTCCCAGGAAAAGTCTTTTCGAAGGTGCTGAAAACGCGTTGCAGAGCTGTGGTCGAGTCACAATTAGGAGATGATCAGTGCGTTTTTCGTCCCGGAAGAAGCACAACCGACCAGTTATTTACTCTCAGAATGGTACTTGAGAAGGCTGGGGAGTATGCTACACCTGTTTACGCCTGCTTCGTAGATTTGAAGAACGCATACGACCGAGTCCCTCGAGGTAAACTCTAGAGTGTATTACAGGAGTATGGAGTTGACGGTTCTCGCTTGAGAGCCATTCAATCTCTTTACACAAATTGCAAAAGCTGTGTTCGGGTAAACGTCGTTAAATCAATACCTTTCACCGTGGACGTTGGACTTCGCCAGGGGTGCGTCTTGTCTCCTTCCCTTCTCATTGCTTATATGGACTGGAGTTTACGGCGCACTCTTGGCGAAGAACAATTCGAATTGGGAGATCTAAGAAAGTTGAAATTGGTGTCAAAGCTAAGTTGTCAGTCTTTAATTAGGTTTGGGTAATAACCGCAAGAATAAGATCGCGAATACAAGCTGCCGAAATGAGATTCCTCCGCTGTATTGCTGGTGTGACCCGTAGAGATAGCATCAGAAATATCAGAATACGTGAGAAACTCAATGTCGAGCAGCTACTTCTCCGGACGGAGCGGTCCATGCTTCGGTGGTTTGGTCATGTTAAATGCATGTCCCCAACCAGTATCCCATGACGTGCTATGTAGTCTCCATATGGGTATAGGAGAGGCTCCTCTAGGTAGACCAAGGTCTGGGGATTGCCCTTGATGATTTAGAATCGAGAGCTATGGAGGGTCCACTTGAGCAACCTACACCCACGACCCACTTAATGGACAAGCGGACCATTGAAAATGAATGAATGAAAGGTTATTCAACAATTGAATTAGTTGATCAAATAAATGGGTATACGAATTGCGCCGCTTAAAGAGAATTTTTGAATAAGTATCGCTCCTTGGTACAACCACCACGCCTATGCTTAAAAAGAAGTTAATTTCTAACTATATTGCTAAAAAACTATTATCGCGTTCTCGATGTTACAAACCCTGTCTCAAAGCGAACATACCCTATGTTTGTGAGACTGGGTATACAAAACGTCAAAATGAAATGTAAAGGGAAACACAAATTAAACACGATAGAGTGTTGTTTCATAAAGTGAAAACTTTGCACATTTCCCACATATCTTCGATTTGCTTGTGTGATATTTTCGATTTCATCCGCGTCGTCGTCGTCGTCGTCGTTATAAAAGACGCAAACCGAAAGGAGTATAGGATAAAAAAAAAATCATTTCCGTCCCACCGCACCGTCTATATACAAACACACACCCGACTACTGTCTCCTAGTATCAAAAGGATAACATTCGTAGATACGTATAGGTGCGGTAAAGATTTACGAAGCTAAAATAGGAAAAAAAACACACGCTACTGTGCGAACCTGAAAACAGAACGAGAAAAGGGGAATTGAATTGACGTTAAGGTTATCTTGCGGCAAACATGACTCGGATTTTGAGATGCTTTCTGTATAGATTAGGATTACACATTCACACACACACATCTATTGAAAAGTGTGGAAAGGATTCGATTCCAATCTGAATCTAACCACAAAAACACAAGGTTGCTCTGTGCGGACTGGTTTTTTTGTAATACAAGTTGGTCGGCTGCCTTACCTACAGATGTTTGCTAACAATCGCACGTCCACGCATATCTACTTTCATTTTATTCCACTAGTTTCCTCTTCACAACCGACCGGCAGGAAGAAGTCCCCATCGACAAGCCTCATTCGAAAACAGTGCGACAAACTTTAATCGACAACTGTTAGACGAGTTATACGAGACGCTTTCGTTCGAAATCAATATGACACACACACACAAATACACATACATTTTCAGACAAAAAGAAATAAAGAAAATTGCTTTTTCTAACAATTAAAGTGGATTAAAGTTGGTAATCACTTGGAATCCCATTCAAGTGAAGTGGAAAGGGCTTCAGATAATGGGGACAGCGACGCAATCGTTATTTGCCAATAGTTGGGTGATTTGTATATTTACGACTGTTTGATATTTTTCTATTGACATAAAGCATAGTCGAGTGTCGAGTCGTTGCTCAGTTTTTAAAATGTCCAACGGGGGGATATACGATATTTGATGCACGAGATGAAATATCCAACACAACATGGCAGACAGGTGACACATGAAAGCCGGTGGTATATACTGAACCGTTTCGAATGGAGCACCAGCACAGGTGACGTTGACATAATGCGATGGGAAAAGGACCTGTCAAGAAGTACTTTCGGTGCGATTTAAAGCAATATAAATGTGGATATGTGCGGTTAAGGATATAATAACGTGCACATTTTTGTATCGACAGCTGGCAACAAGTGCGAAAAGACTTTGTCGATGTTTGCTTCTAAAGTGAAGAAGCAAGGATAATCCTATAGATAGAAGTGATAGTTACGGGCTTTAAGGAAGTGACTGTGGATCAACGATGTATAGTGAAATTTTAAACGGCTTAAGTCCTAGAATTGTCATCGGTGGAGTTTTGTATTATCAGAAAAACTTAGACCTGCGAGTCTCATGCGTTAAGGAGCAATACGTGTTTTATTATTTTCGAGATGATAACGTAACGTGCGTCTGGGCCACTGACTTTGAGTTTCAAAAAATGCAGGAAGACAATGGAAGTCGTCATAATTGCGACATTACCAATAACAAAATTTTTAGCACAACTGCTGGTATAAAAAATGGCTGCCAAAGGACGTCTCATATCGATAAGTGCAGCATATATACATCCATGCATATTATGTAACAAAAGCAAGATGGAAGTCAATATTTTCAATCAGACGGGCTTAAGCTTAAAGTCGACCTTAAAGGCTCGATTCAAACATGAAGACGCTCTGCATTTGAAAAGGTCATATCGTGGAAGGATCACACTTCAAACAGAAGACTAAGGTCTACTGTTACTGTCCATGTTGCTGCGCTTCATACGCACGCTTTCGTCAGTTGCAGTTTGTTGTACACTTGTATGCAGCTTACTTGCAGCTTCATTGCAGTTGGCATATAAACCAACGAAGCTCTGTCCACTAAGCGGCAAAGTCGCATTTTCGTAGTTGTATTCCTAAAAATATAGTCCGCAGCCATTAGGATAGGACTGATCGCAGCTTAAAAAGCAGAGGCATGTTTGCCAGTAGTAAAGTCTGTAGTATTGTAGGTTTCCACGAAAACAGCAGCACTTGACTGAAGATTCTACTAGATCCCAATCTAGGTTCAGTTGGCTGAAGCAGTTCTTTGGAATTTAGTGCAAAAGGCTGTCACATACTTACATGAAAGGCTTCTCCGCTAAACAACTGACGCATAAAGTCTATAGATTCAAAGGACAGATAGGTAGGCTCCATGTCTTACCAAAAAGGAAGGGTTTCCACTGTGAGACAACTGAGAGCGCCTTGATGGATGTCCTCGACTTGACATGCTTTGTACAAAAAAGTTCCTTATCCAGGATCACTATCAGATATTTCGCTTTCTCGGAGAACTGGATAGTGACTGAGTCAGACCGGTGACAACAGTTCATGTCAGTTTTGAAAAGACTGACTGAAAGCCCATTTCTAGTGCACCATTCAACGAGCACGTCTAAGGCTGTCTCGGTCTCCGCGTTAGCACAGATAGTCTGTATTCTGATGGCATGATCCGACACAAAGTGTTTGAGCGAGGAGGTTTTCGGGGTCGAGAAAGAAGCGAAAGAAATTTCAAAAAAAAGTGTTAGAGAACGGGTATGGGTCTTAATTGATTTTATTGGGTGAGTCTTACCTCCGTTTAATGGGTTACAAAAAGTGACCGAAATGACAAAACACGAAATTGGCTTATGCTACGTTTCCACCGGAGATTAACTCCGAGATTAGGATTAATTTTCGTTAATCTCGTATAAATCTCGAGATTTATCATACAAAAATTAATCTCATAAAAAGGAGATTAAAAATCTGAACACACTCTCCACAGGTCGAAATGTCTTAAATTAAAAACAAACAGAGCTACATTTGACATTTATGTCGTAGGTGAGCTAAAGAAAAAAATCTTTTTTTTAGGTACCTATCCCTAATAGCGAATTCTGGCCAATGCAACCGTTAAAACATTCATACACAGCTTTGAGGACAAAATGATGCGGTAATAATATTTTTAGATTACTGCCACTTATATTTTGTTTTGACTTTTAATTTCGAAAGTAGAAATTGTTTAATTTTTATCATTTGTCACACTTTTCGATTTGACAGCTTATGACAACATCTGGTGAAACGTCAAATTAATCTCTTTTTTTTGGTGGAAACACTTCAGGATTAATTTTAAACCTCTTGCACTTAATCTCGGGGTTAGCGTTTGGTGGAAACATAGCATTAGATTATAAATAAAAATTCATAGAGGATTATCCGTAAAGAAATTATGTGAAAATTAGGGAAATTAATAATGTGGCGACATCTAGTTGTTCGGACATTAGTCATTCACTTGAACAGAAAAGTATGGCAACATCATACGCCTATTGAGAGTATATAAAGCTGGGAGTCAACTAATAGCTCCATAACAGACCAGCACCTTGTGGGCAGCCTCTGCTCGAACATGGCGTCCTCAGACCGCTTCTCAAAGCATCCGCATTTCTCTGATCCACAATAGCAATGTCTCATCTATCCCGGGTTGTCTAGCAGAGTCAGAAATGCAGTCAAAAGTTGGATTTGTCAAAAGTGCCCTATATGTCGATAAGCAGGACTTTTATGCTCTCGGATATTTGTTCAATGTTTGCGAGAGGACAGTTAGAAATGTGAATGCCGCACTACAGCAACTTAGCCACTGCAATCAAGTTCTAGAACTAG
Source organism: Cheilosia soror (assembly GCA_949372485.1). NCBI lineage: Eukaryota > Metazoa > Arthropoda > Insecta > Diptera > Syrphidae > Cheilosia > Cheilosia soror. The sequence continues at coordinate 75,103,644 of OX443561.1, read as the reverse complement.
CTGACCACAAAACGAAGGCCATCTCTATAACCAGTAACAAAACAGAATTTATTTTAGAAGCAGCACAATAAAGGCCAACACACTATACCACAGTGTTTTCAGATCAGTAGGCATGTTTTTTTGAAACCTCGCCAGCCAGCCGTTCATTTAGACAATTGCCAGCAAGATGAAGCCAGCCAGCCGAGTTTTAGTATAAAATTATGCATTTAGTAGAAATGCGCCACCTGTCTGTTCATTGTGAATTGAATTTCTCCGACTGGGGAGAAAATCAAGAGTTGTTGCCAGCAGTTTCCAGCAGGTTCTTGTTTTAATTAGCATATGAAAATGAAATGTGCCTCAACTGGCAACTACTGTCAACCACTGGCTGGGAAGGTTTCATAAAAACACAACTAGTATCATCTAGATAAGGAACATCTGTTATATAGCTAGCATGGTCCACAACAGCTGATGCTACGAACTGCTAAACAACAAGAAGCTGCAGCAATAAGATGAGAATAACAGTCAGCATCACAACACTTAAAAGGCAGATGGAGTTACAAATTCCGAAATTGTATGCCTGGACAAGCCTTAAATAAATAAATAAATAGGTGGCGCAATAGGCGGGTGACACCCAAGGCCTAGCTTCTCGCAACCATTCGTTTTTATTTTTGGGACGAATGGAAGGGACCTACAATTTTATGCCGAGTCCGAACGGCTAAATTGAGAAGCTTTTTCATGACAGTCATACTCTCGGATGTTTGTCAGACGTTCGCGAGAGGTGGCGCAGTAGAAAAAACTTTAAGATGTAAATTGTGTTTTTCCGGGGATCGAACCTGGGATCCCTCGCACAGTAGTCCAGCACACTAACCACTGCGGTACTGCGCCCACTAGCCTTACTTGAATCTTCGTCCTACAACTAGACATGTGATCATCTGGCAACTTAAAAATATTCACCATAAAACCGAGAAAACAAAAAACGGTCATACATAGGGCCATATATTCAAGTCACACAGTGGTATGGACACACGGCCATGTGGTCACATGGTCATATGGTGCCACGGTGTTACTATGTCAAACGGTTATACTAATATGTACTCCAAATAAATTGTAGCTCGGCATCAGGTCCATTATAGGACTGGCCCTGGGTCTAGCTACCAACTCCTTGTCACAGACAAAATTGTTAACAAAGTTTGATATCGAAACAAAATTCCCGGAGAAAAAAACTTAGTCCACATTAACACTAGGTACATAATAAATCAAAATGATTCCCAGTGACTGACAATTGCTTTAACAGCTATCAAAGCTTAGTGTTTATTTAACACAAGGGAGCTGTTGACATATACCTCGCGCTCGCATACTATTCCCATTTATTTTCTCTATTCCCCTCCTTTTACGAGCATACTACTGCCATTTATGAATTTTTCACTGGATTCTGATGCTGTCAACGAACTGTCTGACAAAGGTATTTGCCCTGTCATCTAGAAAACGATCTTATTGACGAGGCCATATATAGAAGACTTGTTTAGCTTGACAAGCCAATACCTATGACAGGATAAAACCAAGATTATCTTAACTAATAGACGCACTCGCTTCCGGGTAACAAAAGGGAATTACAAAAAAAAAAAAAAAATAAAATGAATATAATACGATTGATGGAAATGGAAAAATATTTCGACGAAGTAAACATGTTTATTGGCTTTAGGGATCAAAAATATTCCGATTGACAGGAACGTCAGGAACATCATGATTGGAAATCCTTTACTTGTTTATGCAGTGCATATCTAATTTTTATCGACATTTTTTTTGGGAGCGTTCTATTTGATGAATTTATGAATTTATGGAGAAAGTTGAAACAATATTTTTTTGGCTGGCAGAAAATGTCTGATTTTTTCCACTATTGGATATTTTGATTAACAGATTTTTATGGGAAACTTGAATGAAATTTCTATGAAATTTTTAATTCTTTGGAGATTTGCAAAAGGAATTGAATTTTACTATAACTTTTTTTGACTTCTGACTTAAGACTTTAATTTTTAGTACCCGTCTTAGGTAATTGTATACCTAAAGCGACAAAAATGACAAAGCGATGGAATGTCATACTTTTAGGAAATTTTTAACAAACATTCAAACCACAGATATAAATAAATAAATGGGTGGCGCAACAGGCGGGTAGACACCCAAGGCTTAGCTTCTCGCAACCATTCATTTGTGTGAGTTTCTATTTTTGGAACGAATGGAAGGGACCTACAATGTTATGCCGATTTCGAACGGCTGAATTGAGAAGTTTTTTCAAGACAGTCATACTCTCGAATATTTGTCAGACGTTCGCAAAAGGTGGCGCAGTAGAAAAAACCTTAAGACGTAATTTGTGTTTTTCGGGGAATTGAACCTGGGATCCCTCGCACAGTAGTCCAGCACACTAACCACTGTGCTACTGCGCCCCAAACCATAGAATAGATACTACGAGTAGTAGTAGAAAGAATCTATCACTCCATTATATTTCTTCCAGATGGAATTTTTAAACTTTTTCGCTCGCCAATAACCGCTTTGGAGTTATTAAAAATGATTGACAGATTATGAAACATACTTTCTTACTTGGCGCTTGCATTTTGTGTGGTTAACAAGTAAGTTATAACTAAGAGAGCTTAGCTAAGCATGCTTTCCAGACTTCGTAAAATTCTATCTCGTAAAATAGATCACAAACTGTATCTAAAAATAGGGCTATCAGAATTGAAATAAATTATTTGTTAAAATGGATTTGCCACAAGGCTTCGCCCTCCTCGCGCACAGGACCAAAAATCCCCTGATGTATTTTTCTTCCGAAGGAGCTCAGTATCAGCTCTCCCTTCTTGCTTATCGTCCAGCACTCGGCGCCATAACTCGTCCTTCGAGTTAGGAGTTAATTGGGTTAAAAACCAAACGGAAGTAGCAACGGTTTCCTAGAGTAATTTTTCACCGGATCTCAACTAGGGTGTCATTCGTGGAGTTTACGTTTACTTCGAGGTAGGTGAACTCTTTAACTACCTAGAAATTGTTGCTATCAATAGTGACATTTTGTCCTATAGGCGGTGGACAGATGCTTGTTTTTTTTTTTTGATAGCATGTACTTGGTCACTGGGCACACTGGGAGCGACCGATGATGTCCTCGCGGTTGTCAAGTGTACTGTATGGTCATGAGCATTAGCAGCCTGTCTTGTGGGGCACCCAAAAGTTGCATTTCCTTGAGTTCCTCGGAACATCTACCATGGAAGTACCTACAGAACAAGCATAGGTCAGCGACTTGTCTTCTGTGCACCAACGGTTGCAGATTCGATGTGAGTGTAGGGTCTCTAATAAGTTGAACTGCTCGTCTCTGTATGCTGTCAAGTAGGTTAAGTGAATGTTTTGGGGCCGAGCTCCATATATGGGAGCAATATTCCAGGCCTGGTCTAACCTGTGCTTTGTAGAGAAGGAGAAGTTGCTTGGGGCTAAAGTACCTCTTTGCTCTAAATAGGTAGCTCCGATGTGGTCCTGCCATGTGATTCATGAATTGACTGTGACTCCTAGAAGGTGCATTGAGTCCTTGGGATGGATTGAATGGTCATCCATTTGGATCTAGAAAATGTTGTGAGCTGTGTGTTGTTTGCATTAAATACAACCAAGTTGTCTTTTCCCCACTTCAAGATTTTGTCCAGATCATCATTTAGAGAACTAATTTGTTCACATCTCTGACTGTGTGATCTAGCCGCATTCAAAGGCCCACTGTTCGAGATGGAGGATATAAGAGTGCTGTCATCAGCAAAGCAATAGATATTATTATTTGTGAATCCAAGCAAATCGTTGATGTGGAGAAGAAATAGAGTTGGAGAAAGAATAGATCCTTGGGGCACTCCAGCATTTATAGCAAACGAATTAGATGATACACCATCTATACCACAAGTTCCACAACATCCGCAGAGTTGTTGTGGTAACCCATAAGACGCCAACTTGCCTAATAGGGCTCTATGCCAGACTCGGTCAAATGCCTTTGATATGTCCAAGGCTACGGCTCTGGATTCGCCGTGTTGTTCAATTGCTTGCGTCCATAAGTGCATTACGTAGCTTAACAGTTCTCCAGTGGAACGACGGTTCCGAAATCCATATTGCCAGTCGCTTATTAATCGGTGGCCTATTATTATTATTTCGACATTTATTGACTTTTCCATTACTTTTGAGAGCATTGAAAGTAACGCTATTGCACGATAGTCTTGTGGCAGACATTTCCTCCCTTTCTTTGGAATAGGTTGAATGCGAGCGGTTTTCCAGCAAGAAGGAAACGTCTTCTGGGAGTACGACATGCTAAACAGCTTACATAGTACAGGTGCTAGTTCTGGAGCACAGCTCTTGAGTACTATAGCCGGAATTCCGTCGGGTCCCGTTGCCTTATTGCAATCTAGTTCCTTAAGGATGCGTTGAATTATTCGAGGCCGAAATATCACTTCTGCCATCGATGTTTGCACCCTCGGGATATTTGGTGGCTTTAGTTGTGCAGAATCTAGGGTGGAGTTCAGTGAAAACATGCTAGCGAAAAGGTCTGCCTTTTCTTTAGGAGTTGTTGCTAGCGTGCCATCTTCTTTTACTAGAAGTGGAAAGGAAGAGCAACTAAAGTTAGAACTGATTGTCTTTGCCATGGACCAGAATGCGCGTGAGCCGTTAGGACATCCAATTACTTTGTTAGTGACTCTTTCGTTGTAAGTTGTCTTCGCCGGTTGGCTCCTATTGGTGTCGGTAAAGAGAGGATAGCAGATATTAGAGCATGATCCGAATTCCCTAATTCCTGTGAGAAACAGATCTAAAGTGTTTCCGTAATTCGATGGATTGTCAGGAATTCGCGTTGGTTCATCAACGAGCTGAGTGAGATTGCAGCTAATGGCGAAGTCTTCAGCTTGTTTCCCTGCATCGTCCGTTCTGTTAGAATATAGTAGCCAGTCCATGTTATGGGCATTGAAGTCACCAAGTATAATAACTTCAGCCGTTGGATGATGAATTTGTATCCAGTCTACCTTTTCGGATAAATGGCGAAACAATTTAGATGGTTCGTTATCGTTTAGCGAGCGGTACAGGCAGCAAAAGAATTTAGTACAACTGTGTAGGATGACCTTTAGTCATATTAAGTCGAGATCCGCAGGTTCCATCTCTTCTTTTCTTTCACACGCCAGATCTGTTCGGGCAAACACACATAGTCCTCCCTTATATCGAAAACGAGGAAGTAGTTCGTCTCCTGGACAGCGAAGATATGTGTAGTCAGTGTTTGAGTTTATTTGAGTCTCGGTTAAGACTAGGACGTCTGGTTTTTTTTCTTGTAGATGCTGGTGCACGCAGCTGACGTTGACATTGTTGAATCCTAGACCTCGAATGTTGCAGAAATCTGTTGCTAGCTTTCTTCTGTTAGTGACCTTGTTTTTTCTATTTTGTCTTTGTGTTCGTTGTTGTCTGTCGTCTTGCAAGTCCTGTTGCTGAATATTTGCATGTTGAACCCCCGGAGATCCGAATGGGAGACTAGTTTACCTCCGGAATTCTTTATCTCAGGAAGTTGCATCATGGCTTTTGTGTCCCATCCGTTTTGCACCGGCCCATCTGCCAAACTCCGAAACGTAGTCAAGACTACTTTACGGAGCCTATAGCATGATGTGGTGGTATCTCACCGAGCGACAGGTGGATGGGACCCTGTCTACCACCTAGTGAAGTACGAGATTGAAGAAGTCGCATGATAGCGCGTCTCCTTGCTGAAATCCGGTGCAAGTTTGAAATAGATCGGAGGAGCACGCGACACAGCTGAATCAGTTTTGACGCGATTCCGAATTCGGCCATCGCCATATAGAGCTCCTGACGCTGTATGCTATAATACGCGGCTTTGAAGTCGTTAAATAGGTGGTAAGTTTCGACTTGTACTTCGTTGGTCTTTTCCAGGATTTGCCTCAGTGTGAAAATTTGGTCTATAGTCGAGCCACACAAGTACGTTCCGATTAGTGTGTTGCAGAACGGTTTAAGACGTTCACACAATACGTTGGATCATTGAGTTGGATAGGATCTTGTATGCGACATTTAGCAGGGATATGCCTCGTTAGTTCTTGCGAGACATAGGATCGCCTTTTTTGTAGATGGGGCATTGGAGCTGATAGTCCAGTCATCGGGTATGTTTTCTTTCATTCTCCCTACCAAATCATCACCACCGTATTTAAAGAGCTCCGCTGGTAAACCGTCAGAGCCCGCGGCCTTGTTGCTCTTAAGCTTTTTTATAGCTTAGTCAACTTCTTCTATACTAGGTGGTGGAACTTGGTTCTTCATTGACTGGACGTGGGTTCTGTTCTTGTCCAATCACACTCTCTACCTGATGCCCATTAAGCAGCTGCTGGAAATGCTGCTTAAATACACCTACTATTCCCTGCGCTTCGGTGACTATGTTTCCGCGCCGCTGTCTCGAAAAACCTGCGTTCCGGTTTCGAAGCCATCAGCTAGTTGCTTGTTTTTTTATAAAACCTCCGGATGTTCGATCGTAAAAGCACGACTCTTCGATCTCCTTGAGCTGGGAAGCTGCGTAAGCTCTTTTCTTCATTTTCTCCCTTCTCCTGGCTCGATACTATTTTCTCGCTGACCTTTTTTTGCGCTGCAGCGTTTTCTTGTGTGCATCATCTGTCACCTTTTTCCTGTACACGCATTCATCATCATACCACGGGCTCTTTCTCTGTGGTGACAGATCCTGGTACCCTTCAGTCATTAGGCGATACTGGCACAACTGATTGTTAGCATCCGTGGTAGGTGAACGCACGGAGGGGAGCTTGATATTAATACTCAGGTTATGATAGACACACAAACATCATCGGATAGATCCCTTATATTAACCCCAAAAATAAAAACTCACACAAACGAATAAGAGTCCTAAGAGTAAGACTCCGTGCGGATCTTTTTACTACCACATATGGTCTTACTCTTAGGGTTAGCGAAGAAGTGTTCAGGACCGGTGAGCAGGCGGGACGTGACTCCCTTAAATGACATCTTGAAATGCCTACATTGAGGTTAAATACTTTGGGAAACCTGAGGGCACTGAGAATAACCTCTTTCCTTAAAGATATGTGAAGAGAGGAAGATTGTTCCTATACCTGCTAATGGACATCTTGTGTTTCTGCGACAATTTAACGAAACACCTAGAGCCATATAATTATTTTATTCTTCGCCCGCCTATACATTTTATAAAATACCACAACATGTTATGAATCTGAAAAAAAAAACTGTTTTGTTTGGGGAAATGTTACCGCTTAAACGAACTGTCCGAGTGTCCGCCTTAGAGAACCACCCAAAATGGGACCTTTCATTATAGCTTAGTAATTTCTGAGAATGCCATTAGATGAAATACCACACCCATGACGAACACAATGTGTACTATCCCTTCGATGTAACAAAAGGAATCGGAAGATCCGTTCCCGTTTGAACACAAAATATACATGTATCTGTATCTACCCATTCAGATAAATGAACCCAAACTTCAAATATACCCTCTTTAATTGGGGACCATATACTGCCGCTTCCTCCAAGGGACCAACTTCAAGATACGACCTCTCAAATCTGAAAACCCGAAAATAACTAATTGACATCAAATAGAATAATGAACATTTCCTCTGTTGCCTGTCTATCCCTTTTTTGTGTTTTTTTTTTTTTTGTCAACTGAAACAAATCGTTGCAAAGAGCAATTCCATCAATTAAGTATGATTAATGTAATTTTTATTTATCTACATACCTATTTACTCCCTGCTTGCTGCAAACTGCTTAACACTTGACACACAAAAGCAACTCTATCCAGCATGCCACAAACGTCAATGTCAAATAATATAGGAAAAAAAAAATATAAAAAAAAACTTTTTAATTAGAATTAACATCAATTACATTAATTACACTAAAAGCAATGTTAGAAAATGAAATTCATCTCCGAAACAAAAATAAAATTATCAAGCTATGAAGATTATAGACGCAGAGGCAACAAGAGCAAACAATATCCCTTAAGATTTTTGATTAAACTCAAGTTTTCCCTCCGCCCCCAGTCAGTTGGGGTCGGTGGCAGGAGGAGACGCCGCTTTTCCCTGGAAGGACCTATGCCCAAGGTAAGAGAGCTAGCGACGAGAATAATCCTCAAGAAAATTTATTGTAACTGGTAAGCTCCTGATTCATACACCTTGCCCATGTGACACATGCTCCCCTGATGGTGCCCGCTGTGGCATGAGACTGTAATACATTGTTTCCTTCGTAGGTTCGTCCTCGAGTTTTTTTTTTCTTTTTTTTTTTTTTGGTTTTTCTTTTTCAATTTAAACGGTTCCGTGCATGGCCAACGTTAGTCAGTGTTTCCGTCGATACATTTGGTAGCGCGTTGATTTTTTTTTTGTTTTGCTGCGCTCCACCACAAGTCTTTGATTATGGTATAGCGCAAGAGTTTCTGATGAAAATTACGGAGATACAAAAAAAACGGGAATGTACTCATGTAATTGTAAAGCGCTTTTTGAGAGAAATTTTATTTCAACAAGGATACAAAAAAAAAAAAACAAACGCTGCGCTGATGGCATTGTAAAAATTTGTCGGGCGAAAAATCATTTCAGCGAAATTAAGCGATATTTGATTTGATTTCTGAAATTGATGGCACTTTGACAATTTGAGTAATATAAATGGGGGAATCCATTGGCGAGGATTTGCGCCCATGGATGGAGCCTGAAGTTTTATATACTGACGTTTGTTCTTTGACAGTAGTTTTGAAATGCAATTTCATGAAAGTGTCAAGCGAGTGTAATTTTAATAGAGTTTTGCTAGCACATGCAGGGAGTTAGGTAGTTCGAACTCGAAAACCATTAAGCAAAAAGCAATAATAGTACAATAAGAATTTGAGACGAAAGTACTTTAACACTTTGATTTTTAATGATACTAGTTGGCAGTATTTTACTCCACTTTAAGCTGCACCAAGTCGACTAAAAATGGAAAGCAAATTCCGTCTGATATTGCTCACTAATGTGCGATTGATTGTCACAACAGTGAAGGTACTCTTGGGTGTTTCTCAGACGTTGAGATAACTTTTATACCCTCCACAGGAAGGTATATTCACTTTGCCATTACATTTGTAACATCAAGAAGGAGTCACCAACCAGAGACCATATAAAGTATAAAATATTCTAAATCAGGATGAAATTCGATTGGCCGGACCGATGATAACATTTTTACTTGTTTTGTATTTTAGGAATTCTTGGAACCTATTCGCTTCGTAGCCGAAAAAACGTCTGCTCCCAGTGTAGAACAGGGGAATATACAAGGTGGCGCAAAAGTAATCCTCCTATCAGAAAATGCTATAAATTTTGCGATTGGCCCCTAATGTCAGTTCTGTTTTGACATTTGTGTAGTAAACACATGCAAAATACACGTTAATAAACAATCTTACGCTACACTGCTCCAGAACGCGGAATATTGGTGACTATTTATTTGAGCAATAATCGGTCGGTGACTTTGGCACAACGTGAATTTCGTCGCAGATTTCCTAGCCGTCCAACGCCTACTGGTGAAACACTGCGACGTTTAGCCGCTCGCCTCGAAGAGACTGGCACAACACGAGATGCTGCCAGGCGTGGCAGACCCCGGAGTAGCCGTTCTGCAGAGAATATTGCTGCTGTAGCCGAAGGTGTCATGGACATGAAGACGTCGCGGGCCAAACGGTTACTGTGAATGGTGAGCGCTACAGAGCAATGATCAACGAGTTCTTTTTGCGCAACTTGATGAATTGGGACTGGAAAACATGTGGTTCCAACAGGACGGTGCAACGGCATACGCTGCACGTGCCACAACCGATATGCTGAAGGATGCATTTCCCGGGCGCCTAATCTCCCGTTTTGGCGATTTGCACTGGCCAGCAAGATCGCCTGATTTGACCGCTCCAGACTTCTTTTTGTGGGGCTTTTTGAAGTCGCTGGTTTATGTCAACAAGCCTCAGACTCTTGCAGCTCTTAAAGACAATATCCGTCAAGAATGTGAGGACCTATCGCCGGAAGTTTTGGCCAAAGTGATGGAAAATGCCATAAAAAGGGCTCAAATGACAATCAACTGTGGCGGCTGCCATTTACATGACATCATATTCTCGACTTGATGTAAAAAAAATTAAAAGACCAAATAAAAATAATTCACAAGAAGAATCAAAGTTTTTCATTTTTTTTTAAATTACAGCCAAAAAACATCGGAAGGTTATTTTTGCGCCACCTTGTATTAACGAAAAGTGCGTCATACACCGTCAGGATGTTACCTTCTATTTTCGCCAGCCAGACTTCTACTGTGGGGTCGTATACAGCAGACCATTACCACTCCTTTCGGCCTCTCGGACAATCCCTTCAGGAACCGTATTTTCTACTCGCAATAGGGTTGACGGGCTTTGGAGGAGGAGATTTAACAGCAAATTCAACGAGCTGTTCAGTGTATTGCGACATCGACTTGATCAGAAAAGTACGCATCAGTCGTCTAAGATGGCTGGGGCATGTAGAGCGAATGGACACCAACCCAACGCCCCAGCCCGAAAAGTCTTCTACGCTGTAGAGAAAGACAACGCCTTAGGTGCCGCGCGCAAGTGGAAAGGGACTTCAACCAACTTTGAGTGCGTAACTGCAGGCAGTTAGCTTTTACAGTCGGGTAAACGACGTTAAATCAATACCTTTCACCGTGGGCGTTGGACTTCGTCAGGGGTGCGTCTTGTCTCCTCTCCTTTTCATTACTTATATGGACTGGATGTTACAGCGCAGTCTTGGCGAGGAACGTTTCGAATTGGGACATCTGAGGATAAGTCATTTGCTCTTCGCTGATGACTTGGTCATCCTTGGGTCCTCTCAGACTGAACTTCAGCGCGCACTCGATCGGTTTGTAGCTGAAGCTGAGATGAAAGTAAACGTGAACAAATCTGAAGTGATAGTCGTCTCCAGAACGCCTGTTCAATGCACTCTGTATGTTAATGGAGTCCCATTGAAACAGGTAGAGAAGTTTAAGTATCTCGGGGTCTTATTCACGAGTGATGGAAGGAGCAATGCCCGAGTTTTCCTATAGGATTGGTCAGGCTGGGTCAATTTTGAGACAGCAAGGCCATTCTGTTATTAGGAGGCCTGAACTTGGTGTTAAAGCTAAGTTGTCCGTCTTTAATTCGGTGTTTGTTCCAACTCTCACCTATGGTCATGAGGTTTGGGTAATGACCGAAAGAATAAGATCGCGGATACAAGCTGCCGAAATGAGATTTCTCCGTAGTATTGCTGGTGCGACCCGTAGAGATCGCATCAGAAATACCAGAATACGTGAGGAACTCAATGTCGAGCAGCTACTTCTCCGGACGGAGCGATCCATGCATCGGTGGTTTGGTCATATTAAACGCATGTCCCCGCAAAGGATTTCACGACGTGCTATGGAATCCGTACCATCAGGTAGGCGTCCTCTAGGTATAGACCAAGGATGAGATGGTTAGATCAAGTCCATAATCTCTCCTATACCCGTATGGGGATTACCCTTGATGATTTAGAGTCGATGGCGGAGAATCGAGAGCTATGGAGGGTCCACTTGAGCAACCTGCACCCCCGACCCACTTAATGCACAAGCGGACCATTGAAAATGATGATGATGATGATGATGAGGTTTTACCCTACTTGCTTTAATGATGTGGCAGATCTAAGTTGGTTTTCTAGGCACCGTCTCTTCGATCATTTTATCTGATGTTATGAAGTTGATACTTTTTTTTCAGATCCCGTCATTGAGCTTGCTACCTACTGTAGGCAAAGAAAGTTTTCTGGGTTTCGTCTGTTGGAGAGTTCCCGTAATTTTTGCTTCTCCAATCTTGTGGAAAAAGACGTTGAAGAGTCCGGTGAGAAACTATGTGTCATAGTAGTAACATTCGTCCACTTGGCCGCATCTCTGATCAGCTTCGACGTTTATCGTCCTCTTCTAAACTCGTGGACTACCTTCTTTTGAGCTTAACTGCCTACTCGGTTGCCCGCTTCCAGTCCGATTTTCTTCTTTTTGTCGCAGAAGCCACAACTTATCTTGTGACTTCTATCGTATAACTTTACGCAACTTCTAAAGAAAAAATGTTTGCATTTAAGTAACGCAGCCCTAAAGTTCCTTTTGTACGCGACTACAGGTCCAATCGGTTCTGAAACCATTCATTACGATCTTGCGTCTGTGCACTTAATCTATCTACATCCTTTACTTCATTGTCGAAGTCTGTCCAAATCTCATATCTATACTGGAGAATGGAGTATACATTATCGACATTAGAAGTTGTCGCTTGCTAGCAGTACTTATCAGTCTGATCAGCGCACATTGTATATTCTTCGAAGCTCTTTCCAAAGCGAACTTTTTCTGTTGCCAGAAGGTGAGAGAGAAATTGTCGGACATACTTCACTGCCCCCCTGTTTCTTATGATTTCAGGCCCGATTCGGAAGTCGTCAGCAGTCGCAATATTCTTATTGGTCCAAAGGGCTATCCAAATTTTCTGTATTTAGACTCAGACCGTATTCATCCATCCAATTCAGTCTCCTTTAAGCCCTGTCGGTGTCTTTTGCCATTATGACAGAGGCGATATCATTTGCAAATCCTACCAGAATGGCTTCTCCGGCATCCCCCTACTTAGGTGATGCTTCCAAAGGTCAAAACCATTTGCTGCGATTTCCATTCTTCAGGAGTGCCATAAGCCAGTAGTTGGTAGTAGTTCGATGGCAGAGAAAATATAAGAATAAGACTCCGGAGGCAACAATTCATTACAGTTGTCAACCTCCCTGTTGTATTCAACAATTAGTGGACTAGTGCTCATCGCTTGTAATGGCGAAGCGAGGTGATAGGTTATGTTCTCTCCAAACAGCTCATGAAACAGTATGGCGGTAAAGGGCCCTAGAGCTAAAAATGAACTTCTTAAAAATGTATTAATTTTAAAAGTCCTACTTAAGTGTAGCCTCAATAACCCTCGATCTTCATGAAGTGAAATCTCCATACGCATTTTAGACTTTACTTAGCCGTCCAAACCTACGCCTTCCTATATAGGACGCCTATACTATACCTACATTATGGTACGGATTTCAGAGCACGACTTGGAGTCAGAGTTTGGGACATGTCGATAGTAAGTAATAATCACTACTGGTCCTTATGCGATTTCTCCGAGTCGACCCAGCAATACAATGAAGGAGTGTCATTTTGGCAGCTTGTATTCCAAATCTCATCACTGAGCTTAGTTTGGACATCAAATTCGGTCCTCCTGATCACAAAATGACCTACAAGCTACATGGCAGTTCTTCTAATTAAAAGGCCTCTAAATCATTATTTCTAAAAGAAGAAGTAATTTTATAGACTTCGGATTTGCCAAGAACCCACAAAACCCTACGGTCCTTGGACAGGACACTGCCACCTTCGGCCCCATTGTCAGACTGTTGGTCTCGTCAAACTGGGTTTCCAGCTGCTAAAGCTTGACTTACCTGGACCCAGATCACGTAAAAAAACGATCGAACGACGTCGTTTCGATACTAGCAGTCTCTGTCTATTGTCGCAGATATGAGAGAGACAGCTTTAGTGAAAACGATGTTGTTCGATCGTTTTTATTTTACACGATCTGGCCCCTGACCAGCATTGCTTGCAGTAGATTCTTTTCTGAAAAGATCAACGGGTTTCCGTTTTGAGTGCAACTTCCCAGCCCTGCTATAGGTGAGGCTTTTATTGTCCCAGTGGTGTCCTTCCCTTAGTCTTAATCATAGTCTTATGGTACGTTAAAATTAGAGTATTTGTGTCGATCAAAACTTGGTTAAGACGGCTGACTTTGGTGACCGCAGCACATGATGAATCCACGTCTTTATGTACAAACCTAAATTTGGTCACGAACGTAAAGGTCACAAGGCGATCGCGTAGGACCGACCGTACTAATTTGTGCAAGAGAATTATTTGCTTCTGACAATAATAACCATTTAATTGTATGAGACGGAGGAGGAAGAGAACCTCTTACTCGAAAAACCGTCAACAAGGGCTGTTTCGGTTGGGGGAAGCGAGGAAACGGTTGACCTCGGACTTGATAAACTTTTTCTTGAGAATGATGACAATCGCTCCATCGCCAGCTCATCCAAATTCTAAATATCGTCTACAGCTTCGATTAGAAAAAAAAATTGTCAACTGTAAAATGATAATAAAGAAGCTGCAGAAAAGACAACAACTATAGGAGACAACGACAGACGACTCGATGGCTTTAAAATGTTTTTGACTTCTTGGAAAGTCAGTCTTTGGAATGATGAGCCCTGTGCTAAGCCAGGCAGGAATCTAGAGCGAGGGAGCTCTTATGCGAACACAAATGCCTGTGATGTGCCTTAGCCTATCGGGGCACGGGTGTGTTGCATCTGACGAAAGACGAAGCAGACAAAGTGGATAGTTTCACCGGGAGAGGCAGACTCAACCCTGGACAGCGCAGTTACTTTTGTGGATAAGCCAGGTAAGCTAAAGAACACTGATTGTTTGGACGAAACCGAAGTCTCAGTTATCATCGCGGCGAACTTGGTGGGAAGCAACAAGCTGTCCAGTACACCAACAGTGGAAGACCCACTTAAAATGCGCTCAAATGCACGTGCGTCGGTTGCTCAATAGGCTTAGGAGACGTAACCCCAGTTCCTATATGGTAAGGGAGACGGCTATGCTAGGTAGAGCACGGGAACAATGAAGTCTACTGTCGGTGCGTAGCGCAGCAACCAATAGGATAGGAAGCAGAACCCAACGGAAAAAGGGAAGTTGACTGGGCCAAGGGAGGAATGCCTTTTGCTTTCCGCCTTGAGTAGATCAAAACCTGAAAAACCAGGCGTCATATCAGCTCGGCTAAAGATTCGTCTAAGGCTGAGGAGACACCTTGCTGATCCAGGAAGGTTCTGGCAGGTAGAACACAACAGTTGAGCAAGCCTAGGGCGCGTGCCTTTGGAGGAGCCGGCATGAGATTGGATGCAGCGAGGACGAAATGTCTTTCCCCTTTCATTTCGACTGCGACCGATCCCAAGCCACCTGGAACTGTCCCAAATAAGGATACGTCCAAATCTGAGAACGTTCCTGGAGTCTCTAAAACTTGTAGGCATGACGACACAATTTCCCCGGTTGTAGGTAGGCAGGTGAAGGCTGAAAGGGCGAAGAAAAGTCTTTTTGTCGCTATTGTCGATCTTTGTAATCCAAATCGAAGACTTACCAGTCACCAATGGGAACAACGAATTCTAGATGGCGTCAACGACGCTATCGTGAAGGCGGATGGCATACCTCTATTGTTTGGAAAGTTAACCACCTTTAAGGGATTCAAGGTCATGCAATGGACAATGGAATGGTTGAGGACCTTTTTTATCAACATCAACTCGCCTTGCAGATGCACTAAAAGCCAAAAAACTGATTGCGGAGTATCTATCGCGATCCTGGGCTTCAAATTTTAAAAATTAAACTGCAGTAGTTGAAAAATTGGCTGCCCATGCAACACAGAAGCCTGCATTTTTGAAAGCACAAATTGTGTTTCTCTGAACGCTGACAAATGCACAGATATTAGAAAGATAATTTTGTCCATGGGTGTACAAAAATGTTGTCTCCTCTCCTTTCCACGTGTATAATCAGGCACTTAATACAAAAAAAAAGTCTGGCAATGTCAAGCGCCACTTGCTTCAAGAGTGAAGGGCAATATTACAGACAAAATGACTTAAATTAACAACTAAAGTATCTGACGGTAAAATGTCGGTATAGGGTACTCAGTACTCACACTACAAAGGCAACACCGACACCAAAAGATTTATAATTAAATGCAAAGCCGCCTATCCTCGTGTTCTCGTAACTTCAAAAATGCACTTTCACGTTACGATAACGACACACTGAGAAGATAAAGACGACAGCACTTCTCCATTATTTATAACAGCAAAAATAGAAACAGAGAAATAGTATCGTCTCGTCGTATCATCACCTCGTAAATATGGATGTTTGCACTCGGGGCAGGTAATAAATCGCCCCGCGTCTTAACTCAAAACAGTTGAAGTTTTAATTCCTTCGAAAGTATCTATACGAAAATATGCATGCTATGTTCTACTTCGGGGGTCACACGTTTTTTTTATTCCACTCTTTAACAACTATTGAAACAAAACAACAGCAACAACAAATAAACTTTTCACCAACTAACGAAAATTTATTCGAAAAATCCAAAAGTGCAGGCGATGGAAAAAAGGAAACACGTTGGAGGGAAATTTGAATTTTCTTCTTTCGGGGAGGGGTTTTTTTTTTTTTTGACCAGAAAAGTTCAGGCGAGGAAGACGAATTTTCGACTTCGGCCGTGCCATTTGGAATTTTCCGTTTCGGCATGTCTGCACTTTGAATATAATTTTGTTCTTCACACACCCCCAGGAGTAGGAGCAGGCCAGGAGCATCACGAACACTACCAGCACCCAGGGTATCGGTAGTAGCAGCAACAACAAGTTCGGCGAACGATGAAATACAATCCCGGTACGGTAAGGAAATCAAGGAAGTACTCGTACTAGACCAACGGCAATAGCATTGCGCTAAAGCTATACAGGCTGTACACTGGTACAGTGTTGTACGTACAACCAAGGGCCAAGAGGGAGATGTCTGTGTATACTGTGATGCCGCTGCCGCTGGTGGCCTCTGGAATAATGCACGAACGTGACTTTTCGAAATCGGAATCTTTAGGGATGGATGGCTTTGCATTGTGGGCGGAAAGAAGAGCTCAACACCGTTAAATATAGGTCGATGGAAAATTCGTACTGATGGTAGAAGTTGTAGGCCACGGATGTGGTTATGTTCGTTTCATGTCCTATCAGCAAAATGAGCCCTGGGGAGTTGTAGTACTAGACTACGCCAAGTGAGCTGCGAAAATAATTTCTCAAAATTTAAATTCGTATATTTTTCGATTTTCTTGTGTGCGACAAAAATGAGTTTACTGTTCAAAAACGAAGACGACAAGGACGAGATGCGTGGAGTCCGATGTGTGGCCGAGAGACTAATTAACGAAACAATCAAATCAGCTGAAAAAGCAGTCAACAAGGACACTCCGAAGGGTATTATGAACGTAAATCTATCATCGTCATCGGCAACAACATCCACATGCTTGCGGCCGATGTGGCATTGGGAGATTAAGGATTTCACCCTGGCCTGGGGAATATCCAAAATCAGCGACTATGTTAATCTATGGAAGCTCTCGAAAGGCATCAAATTTTGCATAAAACACATTACGTCCCACTTTGATGAGGTTGCCACCACAGTTGGCGTCTGCGACAAAACCTCTGCTGGTGCACCGTATCCAAACGTCGTCGGCGTCGTCCCGACTGACAGTAGTAGACATTACGTGGATGCACTCTTCTCGAAACCAACAATGGTCTGCCCTAATCCGCTGCCAGTTGCCAGAGTGCACTTCATAATTTATGCAGCAACGCTGAAGGAGGACAAGCTGATGCAGCTTCAGTTTGAACCGGCGGTGGTAGTGATGCAGGAGCAGCAGGAGCAACATTTGCCTTGCACCTTAGTCAGGGTGAAATATCAATTCGAAGGATTTAAATCTTGGCATACGGTTGATTGTGATCGCTTCGATTTTCAGGATGCATACATTCGATTTATACTCGACTCGAAGGAGAGGTTCTTCTCCTTTTTTTAACACTGTTCTGAATTAATAATGTATCCCAATACCAAGAAGAAGAATTTCACTACCACTATACCATTGCCACTATCCCACCGCAATAACTTCCACTGGCTCCCGCACTCTTCGTCGATTTGATGTGTTTATTTAGCCAGATTCCCATCTCCTCCATAGGGGCGATGTCTCAACATGCCATTACCATAACCATCACTATGAATACATTTTTATGCGCGGATACAGGAGCGGAGGGATGGTTCTACCCTCCTTGAATTAAGTTTATCCCGCAAGTGTATATCCAATAAAGTCGGAGAGCGCCCAAAGAAAGCCGTTTTCTGTTTTAATTTGGTAACCATATAGAGATAGATATAGGCGCCATTAATTTGATTAAAGTTTTAGGGCTCTCTTAATAATGCACGACTGGTGTATCATCAATCGAATTTTATTTACTATTTGATTTAATTGTTTTTAGATGGCATGTTTGGGGTCGATAATTAGATAATAAATTTCAAAGTACAACCAACTGTTTCTGGGGGGAGATCGGAAGTAATTGCGTTCGTTTTTTCAGCTCGTTTGATTTTGAGGTAAAATTTATAAAATTATTCAGGCTAAGTCAACAAGTTAGCGGGCGAGCTTGTTTAATTCAAATAATAAATTAAAAAAAAAAAATGTAATTGAAAGCCGTAAGTGGGAGGCAGCAATTATTCCGGAATAGCTTGTTTTAATGTGTATGCGAAAATAATTATGTCAATTGAGATAAATAGAGTATAGAGCAAACAACATACGGTTAACCTTTTTGGATGAAATGGGCGTGTTCGTATATTACCACAATAGTCCGATTTGTGATGCATCACTTAATGTTTGGTTTCCATTAATTCCTATATCTATAGGGAAATCCTAAAAAAAGGCATTTTTGTTGTTTGCCTTTTTTTAGTTTGTCTCAAATAAAGCAACATTTTCCGCCCCTCCGACCACAACGATGAGAAGTATAGACCGCAGCCTATCGCGGTTCGGTCGGACTTGAGAAATTCATAGATTTTTCAAAAAACAGCAGTAAAACCAATTTTTGCGCAGTAGATTCTTTTTTGTATTGGAAACCTACAATTCATGTACATATTTAAAAATAAATTATTAGTTTTTTATAAATCGATCTGCTTGAATCTTTATTGGTCTTTATTGATCACGAGAGCATTTTTTTTATAGCGTTTTCGATTGAGCTCTTCAGATTCTTCTCTCAGATTTCAGATTTTGCCTGTGCAATCGAATTCTATTCACTGGATAAATGTTAAACTTATTCGAAATGTGTTCTTAAATTGATTTATAAAAAATTGCAAATTAGTAATCGGAAAAGTGCTCTCGATTCCAAAAAAAGATTGATTTTTTTTATGTCAATCGAACAAAAAAGTGACCTAGAGCCAAAAAAAAAAGTGATCTTTTTTTGAATAATCAAATGCGCCATTAGTTGTTGATGTACTCGTATAACGAAGTAACCGACAAGTCTAGTCAATAATGGCCGCGTTCAGTATGCTTAGAGCCTAGATACGTAGATGACAGTTTCTCATTGAACGACTAAGTGAAAAGAACAAAATGCAATATGGCTGTCAATCTATGCTATGAGTGGTGTTGAATAATATTTGGTGGCGAAGTGCTCATCGATCAGTACACAGCTTCACTTACCGGGAAAACAATTAAAAGAATTCGAAAGGAGAATCGACTTTTGGAACTCAACTGTTCAAACAAATTACTTATGATAAATGAGTGGTACAGTTCGAAATAGCTGTAATTCCAATCAAAGTCTTTGTTATTGTTCTTTGGAACAGAACATCACAATTACATGGTATAATACATACTTCCTATTTTTACATTATTTGCCTATGTATGTAGATCCTAACCATTGAACGCAACTAATTCTTTGACTGAGTACCTAACCTATTAATTTCACATTCCATTTCATAAAATTGTTATTCAAATTCAACATAATTTGTGAAATAAGTGAATATCCAAAATGATAACTGCATATACATAGCAATCATGACAGTCGCATTCCTGGTAACCTAGTCCAGACAAATGTAGTCAACTTAAGCCTACTATACTTTTGAATAGTCTCATTTGTCTACTGTCATCTGAGTGCGATTCACTTTTTACTTAGGTGATGACAGGCTTTCCTTTTATTTCGAAACTGAAAATATATTTTGATTTTCAAACTAAAAAATCAAATTACTTCTCTGAAAATGTGCAGTAGATTGAGCCGTGGGCGCAGTAGCGCAGTAGATTAATTTTGTTTACGAAAAAAGCAGCAGATCTACTGCAATTGCAGTAAAGTCCGAACCCTTATCCATCGATGCTGCAGACTGAAATCATACCTGTTACGCGAGTTGTCCGCGAACCGCGAGCTCTGTGTTAGGCAAGAAAAAACTTTTTTTTTTTAAACAATTTTATTTTATTTTTTGATAAGTCTCCTTTTACATCGATACACTCACACTTAGCCCAAAGATATTCCAATTTTGTTAAACCCTCCAAAAAATAGTTTTGTCGAGCTCTGCAAAATATGCCTCTGCAAAATAACCTCCACGTTTGTTGTGCATGTGCATCTCTTTAGTCCAAGCCATTTTTTGATATTTGGAAACAAAATTAAATCACATCGGGCCAGATTTGGAGAATAGGGTGGATGCGGCAGTAATTCATAGCGTAAGGCCCGAAACGCACACATGCGATTTCAATCGCGCGTCTGTTTAGTCGCAAAAAAAGAAGCACACACATTTCAATGTGAATAATTTTGGATTTTATGTGCGCGCATTCATATTAAAATGTATGTACTTAACTTTTCCGACTAATGCTGGGTTTCCACTTTTCGATTTGAAATTGACAATTGGCGTATTTTTATGCCAATTAAAAAATTGGCAAGTGGAAATAGCGAAAAATTGCTTGTCAATGAATTGACTAACAGCGTTTGTCAATAACTGACAAAGAAACCACTGGACAAGTGGAAATAGCTGAATTGTCAAACAAAATGACACTTTGTCTATAATTGACAGAGAAAATTTAATTGGCATCGAGTTCATAAGTTCGTCAATCAACTGACAAACGATTTTTTGCCAATAATTGGCATAAGTGGAAATGAACTGACGTTGGTGTCGTTCAATGACAAACGCGAGGGCTGTCAAACTTTGTCAATCAACCGACATGTGGAAACCCACCCTAAGGCCTTAGTTATAGCAATCATTGAAATGTATCATTGAAAATTTTGTTTTCCGATTTTAAGACGATTAATCAAACAATATTGGCTTTAGTTGGTATCAAAATAAAGGTAATCAATTGTGGAATTTTTTTACGAAAGAAATTACTTAATTCTTTAAATCTTTAAATTCAATTTTATTATTTCACTGATCGAAATCGATTTCAATTAACAGCTGGTTCTCGTTTCTCCAATTTGGAACCCAATAGTTTCACTGATGTGTTCGATTCTCTTCCTATATTCTCAGCTGTCAGTTTTGCTTTCAATGATCAACTCTAACCTCAAAACCTAGACTCGTTTGCTGAAAAGTCACTGACAGGCATTTTTCATTGATTGCTATATTTGACGGTGGCCATGGTGTAGTGGTAAGAGTCATTGCTTGTGACCCGAGCGGCGTTGGTTCGAGCCCCGGCGGGGGACAGCAATACTCTGCCACCGACCATAAAGAGAAACGAATAATAGCAGAGTTTCTCCACCACTACACCAAAAAAGGGGTTTCTGCTTGGTAGTACAATGGACCGAGATTCGTCTGAGTGCTCCAGGATTTGGAATCCCCTTTTTTAAAAAAAAAAAACAAAAAAAAAGTTTGCTATAACCGACTTGTCAAAAAAATGAAACCACCATCCCACTGATTTGTTTCAATGATGCATTTCAATGATAGCTATAACTAGGGCCTAAACGCCTAAACCAGACGCGCGATTGAAATCGCATGTGTGTTTCGGGACTAATTCCATCAATTTTGCCGCCGCGACTTGACACGAGTGAATCGTTGCATTGTCGTGATGGAATATAACTTTTTTCCTAGCCAAGTGGTGCGGTTCTCTCTTCAATGCGTAGTTAAATTTTAACCAATAATTCAGCATCATATTGTCCTGAAATCGTTCTTCCATTTCGCAAAGAATCGATGTACCCTGAGAATCCCATAAAAAACGGTGGCCATGACCTTTCCGGTCGATGGAACTGTTTTCGCCTTCTTTGGCGTGCAGTCCCCTGTTTTTGACTGTTCTTTCATTTCAGGCTTATATCAATGGATCCAATGGTCACATACCGTCGCAGAAACTCCTTCGGATTGCGCTTAAAAAGGTTCAAACTCAATAAAACTCAATGGTCATTCGAATTCGGTTGTTGTCGACGGTGAGCAAACGCGGCACCCATCCTGCCGATAGCTTTGTCGTGCTCTAATGTTTATGCAATATATTCTGCTACAACAAAATTAATCAATGAATTTCTCGGAAATTTTGACAGTCGTTGTTTTACAGATGACCCTAAGCAGTGACATATAGATTTTCCATCAGTGCCGTTATGTGTCTTCAAACACGGGTACTTATACCAATAACCCTCCGTATATGAAGATGAAGGTAATATGTGTACAAGAAAGCGTACGAGAAGGTCGAAGGATCGGAAGTTCTACCAGAGGATAAAAAGATCTTCCCAAAAATACAAAGTCTGAAGTATAGATGAGCATGGGAATACGGTTCTAGAATGTAGAACCACAGTCGGTGTTGAGGATTTGAAATGAACACATCTGCAGTCTGTTAAATGATGACGGAAACAGCCAACAACCGGCTGTCAGGCAGTATGATCCATCCAAACTTTCGTCCACCGGACCAAACTTGTGGCCTATTGGACGTGCTGTTTAAACCAGCATGCGGTGATTTGGTAAGGAGGATGCACCAACTTATCTGCAAAATGTGATCGGAAGAAAGTACGCCCAATGCATAAAACCTCAGCATCTTTTGTCGCATACAAACAGAAAAGAAGATGATACTCCGAACTGCGCCAAAAGAGGAATAAACCTCATGACTGGGTTCATTTCAGATTGATACCCACCACCTCATTATCGGCTTTAAAGTCGCCTATGATAGTGTATGTAGGGACAAATTATTTAAAGCCATGTCAAATTTCGGCATCACTGCCAAACTTGTCCGTCTGTACAGGATGACAATGGAGATATCTCGCTGCTTCGTCAAAGTCGGAAAGAAAACCACCAAACCCTTTAATGTCGAAAAAGGTTTAGGACAATGCGAGTCGCTATCATGCACCTTTTCTGTTGAACAAAACGAAACTAACAATTCAAAGTCAGAGTTACAATTATTTTTCAAAAGTTTGTCTAACTACAACAGCGTGCTGCCAGAGCCATTCATTGAAATGCAGACGGTGGTGAAGACAAGTACATGCTGTCATTGAGAAAAGACTCTCGATATCGGCGACTCGTGCAAAACGTCCCAATCGACAGATATAAATACTACCCTGGCTTTACGATTGCACAAAATGACATCGGCGTAGAAATCTTCCCAAGAGTCAACAACGCACCATCCCGATGAGTCTTTGAGTCCACCCCTGTGGGACACTGCTTCGTTGTCCGAAGAGCTGGCTGAAGGGGGTAGTTTGAGCAACTTGCTCTTCATCTGATGCGTATCGTATTTTTGGCGCTGCACTTCTGCCTGGATAGAGCATTTTTGCTATTTCACAGTCTACATCACTGAAGTTAGTACGGTATGCGCAGTACACTCCCAATTTACATATTTTGTATACTGAGGCAATATTTTTTGCCTTTTGCCAAAAACAGCATTCGATTGTGTGTAGGACTTTCTCTATTGAGCATGATATGTGAGCGGCACTGGCACTTGATGCTTTGTCACTCACGCACGTGAAGTGTTCTTTAGCTTCGTACTTAGCATAGCTTCAAAGAATTTTATGTGGGGCTTCGATGTTATGGATTATTTCCGCCTTTTTTCTACTACTTAGAGCAATTGCGCAGTAGCGCAGTGGTTAGTGTCTTGCACTACTGTGCAGGTTCGATCCCAGGTTCGATCCCCAGAAAAACACAAATTACATCTTAAGGTTTTTTCTACTGCGCCACCTCTCGCGAACGTCTGACAAACATCTGAGAGTATGACTGTCATGAAAAAGCTTCTCAATTCAGCCGTTCGGACTAGGCATAAAATTGTAGGTCCCTTCCATTTGTCCCAAAAAATAAAAACTCAAACAAACGAATGGTTACGAGAAGCTAGGCCTAGGGTGTCTACCGCCTGTTGCGCCACCTATTTATTTATTTACAGCAATCGCATCCGTTTTGTCTTTCGCAAGAGTTATCCCAAAGTTTCCAGCCGAACAAAACACGTTCCTTATGGGGCTAATTGTGGACTTGCTTTTCCACCTCTTGAAGTTGTTTGCCAATCAAAACGATTGCAATATGTATTGGAAGACATAGGACCCCGTCGTACATAACATTCCAAAATAAAGGACCTAGTACTCAGACCTGTGGTACTCCTCTGTTGATCTTATATTCTTTGGACACTATTGTCTGTGGTGTAGTTTAGGACTCTGCGCCTGCTCCTCCCGATTTTTTATGAGACACGCTGGTACTAGTTAATCTCTGATCTAATCTAAATATTACATGGTTGCAATTTGTAGTGTTGAATTACTTACTTAGGGTCCACCACAGTCCGAGGTGGACCTGGGCCTCAACCAACAAGCGTCTCTTTGGACAGCTGTTTCCAGTTTCGCACGTTAAAGTTGGTTAAGGTCCCCTTCCACTAGCGAGCGCCACCTGAGTCGCGGTCTTCCTCTACTACGCCGTCCCTTGGGTGTGGATTCGAGGATCTTCCGGGCCAGAGCGTTCGCGACCATTTGCTCTACATGAACCAGCCACATCAGTCATTGGACCTTCACTCTTCTGGCTGGGTCGATACTTTGTATCTCCTCCTCCATTCACCGTCTATGCAGATCGAAAATTACTCAAAGACCTTTCCTCTCGAAGCAACCAAGAGTAACAACCTCACCCGCTTTAGGCCATGCCTCTGCACCATAGAGAAGGACTTGGATGATTATGGGCTTATAAAGGGTCACTTTAGTTATTCAAAAGAGAACTTTGCTATACAATTGCTTTTCTTAGTCCAAAAAACACAGATTAGCAAGAGTCATTCTTCGTTTGATCTCAGCGCGCGCTGGTGTCATTGTCTGAGTTCATAGCGGAGCCTAGGTAGACAAAGTCCTTAACCACCTCAGAGTTATATCTGCCTTAGACGTCGGCGTTGGGTATATCCTTTCTTGATGACAGCATTTACTTTATCTTGCCCTCTGAACGAGTCTCAGAAGTCTTGCAGTGTTGAATTCACTTTTAATATGACTAAGTAGTACCACATCCACTCGACTTTTTGTAGTATTTTTCTCTTTTTTAACAAGACCGCCTGACCTTGTCCTCTTGTCACGTCTCAAAGCGCAGTGAACTGTCCTATGAGCTGTTAACTTCAATGAGAGGTTTTGTCTATTTTTTATTTCGCTGAACCCATAATTTCGTTTCGATGCTCTGTCGCTGTCGTGATGAAATTACGATATATTGAAGTTTTTAAGGGCGTTCATGTTGAATGTGGATATTCTCGATGCATCCTCAAAGTGCCTCCCAATGCAAATTTGTATGCAACATGTGACAGTGCTACGTCCACGTCTTTTAGTTGATTTCGTTTTCAGTTCGACTATCAGGAGACATCCAACACCCAAGTGGGTCTCATGGGGAGGAAATTAGGTCCCAAAACGATGTGCATTAGAAAAGTCGCGAGAGTCGTTTTCAAAATCGCAATTCTAGCGAATTTTTGTTGCTTGGTTGCTATTTGGGCATCAGCTCATTTTGACGTGTCTATCCTCTGCCAAGGGAAGGAATTTCACTTTATAAAAAAAAGGGTTTCGTATAGAATTCTACTAGTACTACTTGAAATGTTGAATGTGGAAAACTTAAAAAATTCCTGCAGTGAGATATTCCCCTTTTTATAGACTCCAGAAGCTCCAGGTAGGTTATCCGAAAGTTTCCCTTAAACATAGTTTAGGTGTTATCGAATTTCATGCAATTTACTTTTAACTTTTCTCCTACCTCCCTGGAAGGGCAGTACCAGGAAGAACAGAAATATATGATATAATAAATTTGAAGAGGTCTTCTCATTATTCGATGGAAACAAAAATCGAAAATCTCTGCATCTTGGTGTCATATGGTATCGAACAAGGACTGCGCTAAGGAAAGGACTACGCTACATCGTATCGTATTAAAAGAAAAGAAAATAATTCCAGAGAGGACTTCTTTTTTCAGTAGATATGTTTAGCTATGTATGTTATATTTATGCATAGTAGGTGCTCTAAACCCATATGTCTTTTTGTATGGCTATATTTGTAGAGTTTGGTGTCCCGGCGTTTTCTATTTCAACAATATTGTTTGAGTAGAAAAAACTGGCACAGAAAATACTTACATACTTGGATTTTCAACCATACCTTGGCATGCCTCTAATGCGTTCTTTACTCAAGGCTGTAGTTAGTGAGATACACTGCTGGTCAAAAAAATAGAGGAGATTTGTTTCTTAGTTGCTGCTAAATAACAGTTGTTTTGCCAATAAGACTTGCAACAAAATATATTTTTATTAAGGAATGCTTAGTTCGGTTAGTATGACGTCAAGGTTATTGCATTTACTAAGTGTACTGTTAAGTATTTTATTAATTTTTGTTGCAATACCATTTTGTACGTTTTAAAAGTTGGACATAAAAATAAGTGTGCTTAATTAAATTGTTTAAATTTGTCGATTTGTTTCGAAAGTGTTATTAAAAAGTGATTAAATTCAAAGGTGAGTTTGGTTTTTAATCACTTTATCACAATTTGTGTTTAAGTTTTTTGCTAAATCATATTTTAAGATGGGTCGAAAAGTCCACTGCTCTGCGGAAGAAAGGCAACTAATTCAGCGGTTAAGGGGTGAGGGTAAAACCTATAAATTTATAGCAGATGCCCTAGGAAGGTCACAAAACTTCGAAGCCAATGCTCTTAAGCCAACATTAGAGATAGAAAATGATCAAGGAGGAAAAAAACAACAGCTACTACTGACCGCCGCATTTTACTTCTAGCGAAGTTAAATCCGTTTGTTTCGTAACGCACTCTAGGCGCACAAATTGGGTGCACGCATAATCCGCAGGAGACCACAGAACTTTAATCTCCCAGAAAGAGTCGCCAGAAAAGTTTGACTCCTAAGAGCTAGGAACATAAGGTCCCGAAAAGAATTTGCTTTAAGCCATAGAAGTTAAGCTACGATTACACGGCCATTTTTTCGAGTCATTTAACTGACGCTCTGACGTAAAAATCGCGTCACATAGCAGTCATTTAAATGGCGTTCCGTGTGATCGCCATTTTTGGGATACCATTTTCAGCATCATTTAAATGACTAGGAAACTGGCGGAGCAAATGGCATGAATTTTGTGCCATTTAAATGACGGAAAAAAATGGCCGTGTGATCGCTCTTCAATGACGCCTAGGACATATGACTAAACTTTTTGGCTGTTGCGCCATTTAAATGTCAGCCTCCAAAAAATGACAAGGCTCGAAATTCATGCTATGCCATTTTTCTACGCAAATGGTAAATGACAAAGCATTTAATACGATATCTGTGCTGATATCATTTGGATTTTTGACTCGTTGCGAAACGTGTAGATTAGATTAGATTAGATATTAGGTCGGGAGAGCCGTTATTGGGCTCTGGCACTGCGGCCTAAAGGGCCATATTGTGCCTTCCCTGGTAGGTTCCTAGAGGTACTCTCCGGAGTAAAAATATTTTTTTAAAAAGATTTTTTACTCCGGAGACAGTCAGGAAGAAAAGTATGTATCTTCTTTGGGGGTATTCCAGCAAGATTTGCTGAGTTAACGAGTTCTTCGCCAAGGACATTCTTTCTAAGGCAAAAGAGAGACGGACATTCCGTGAGAATTTGAAGAGAGGTTTCGTCGCTCACCAGACATAGTCTACATGTGGGGAATATGGACGAGTATTTGCCTAGGCTGACTGAAAAGTTCGCTTGAGGCGATTCTCCATAAATGCCAGATCCAGCCTCTGTATCCATCTTGGACCCGTCTGTATACCAGACTCTTACTTGGAGGGATGATGATAGAGAGGTTTTTTGGAAGCCGTATTATATTGTTATATTAGGGAAAGGTGACCTCCGGTGGTAGAAATGGGGGGTCGAAGATTTACGAATGGAATAGAGGATGGATACTCAGTCTTACTTCCATTTGAATGTGTACTTGAATAGGTAATAGGCTAATAGGCCTAGGATGACATTTAGTGCAGTGGTCGGGGTAGGTTTACTCTTCGGGTTAAGGCGGAGGGCGACCGTAACAGTCTGCCCCCTGTCTATTGCCTCTGACGCGGCCATCACTAAGTAGGGAGACTGGTGCGTGGCAGAGGTGGGTAATTGAACTTGTCTGCTTTGCTGCTTGATCAAAAGTCGGTGAATGGATTGTCTGTTGGAAAAAAGGATGGGGACATAACAGGAATCGACAGGCAGCTTCATCAGCATCAACCAGATGGACTTCTTTTTATTTTACAACCTTAACTACTACTGGCCTTTTTTACAAAAAAAAATCAAAATACCCTTAATAAACTCACCGACAAGAACCTTGTAAATAGCGCCCAGAACTTCCGGAATGATGCACGTTATCGTTGGCTGCGATACGCGGAAAAGGAATCGCAGCGATCGAAAACTCTCACCAGTGGCGAGGTAGCGCAGCGTGATTGCCAGTCGTGCTTCCGCTTCTGTTTTTCGATGTGTGGCTTCACCAACCTCAACAAATAATCGAATTGATTGGCTGACACACGAAGGACATTGCGATATAGTTCAGGTTCTTCTTCGCGCAATTCGAGTAGTAATCCAGCTCAAAATCCAATCTTCTCGCGACGGCTCAACCACTTCTTTTGCCAAATACGCAAAATTGGCAAAAGATTAATTTAATTAAAATTAATTAAAAAATTCGCACGTATGCGTCGTGGGCCGTGGCCGAGAGAAAAACTCTAAATGACAGTAGCTATATTTTTCTCATAGGTCATTGCCGTCTGATCATAAAACAGATAACTGACGCGAAATCGAAATAATAGGAAAGGTGCCATTTGCCATTTTGATGAGGCAAGTCAGTACCGTGTGATCGCCATTTTTCGCTCGTCATTTAAATGGCATCCCAACGAAAAATTCTAAATGACTCGCAGTGTCCGTCATTTGATTTTGGGACAAAACTGACGATGGTAGTCATTTCGTGTGATCGCCATTTTTTCAATGACGAATCGTAGCTTCAATGTCGCTCTAATGCGACAGTTTTTCCTGACGTCACAGCGCCAGTGAAATGACTCGAAAAAATGGCCGTGTAATCGTAGCTTTAGAACGGACTTGAAGGAGTAAAAAAATGGCAGAATATTCTGTGGAGTGACGAAACAAGAATACATTTGTTCTCCTCGGATTGTGGGCGTAACGTAAGGCAACCATAAGGAAAAGAATACCATCCTCGCTATACACTGAAGACTGTTAAACATGGTGGAGGAAATATAAAGGTATGGGGTTGTTTTTCCTGTTATGGTGTCGGTCCTATATTTCGTGTCAATAACATCATGACGAAATATGGATATAGGGACATCTTGGAAAATGCCATGCTTCCATTTTCCGAAGAAAACATGTCCCTGCGACGGCATTTCCAACAGGACAAAGATCCAAAACATACGGCCGGTATTGTGAAAGATTGGTTTCGGGATTAAAACTTCTCTGTAGTTTCATGGCCAAGTCAATCTCCAGATCTCAATCCCATTGCGAACTTGTGGGATGAACTGAAAAGAAAATTAAGGGGTCAGTTCTTCACAAATGGGAATCAAAATCAACTGTGGGAAGGAGTGCAAAAGAAATGGCATTCCATTCCTCCCGAAACGTGCCAGAAATTGGTAGGATCAATGCCACGCGTCAACTCCAAAAAGTTTTGGAAAATAATGGAGGAGACTCAGGTTACTAGATTAAGTTAAAAAAAAATCCAACAAAATATTAATAAAATTTATAATTAATGATTTTTTTTAATTATTCGAAAAATATATTTCATATATCTTAAATAATGTAAATTTTACTAAAATAATATTGTAAAAACAAACAAACAAAAATTGAGATTTTTAAAAAATACATTCCCACACCTATTATTTTGACCAGCAGTGTATACACAAAAAGAAACCTCTAGTTGTCTAGCCAATGCCGTTCAAATGCGACTTCCAAATGGTTGCGAGGTGCTGGTTAGGTTAGGTAAGGTTTGGTTAGAGGAGCAGTTTGCAATATATGCAATTTTTCACCCAGAAGCCATTGAGGCCTATTGTGATTATCATTTTGTAGTACATAATAGGACATACAACTAACAAAACCATTCGTATCTGTTGATGAATCTTTTTAAATCTGATAGAGGTATCGATGCTAGATCTTCCAAGCCGTCGAAGAACCGTGCTCCCATGCAAGAGTAGCGGCGTTCTTGGGGGACTGCGCGGGGCAGTGACACAGGAGATGTTCCACAGATTCTATTTCCTCTTCATCTCTTGCAACTTCTGCAGAAGTCATTTATAAAGATTCCTAGTCTTATGGCCATGTTTCCAATGATGCCGTGACCGGTTATTACCCCGGCGAGCACTCTGATTTGGTTTCTATTAAAAGATGTTAGGATCTTTGACCTTTTGTGAACAGGAACTCGAACCTGACAATCTACACGGACGGTTCCAAGATATGGACTGTGGAGTAGGTGCGGGTGTTTTTTCGGAGTCTCTGAGTATCTCAAAATCCTTCAGGCTCCCGGACATAGCCAGTCTGTTTCAGGCGGAAGTACTTGCTGTCCGTGAAGCCTGCCGCCTAATCAAACTACACACGAACATAGTTCCGAGGTAAAAGATACGACATATTTAGGGACAGTCAAACCGCGATCAAGTCTATCGCCTCAGTAAATATAACCTAAAACTTAGTATTAGAATGCCGTGAGGAGCTGGCCTCTCTTGATCAATTCATGGTTACCCTGATCTGGGTTCCAGGCCACAGCAACGTTTATGGAAACGAATAGGCTGACGAGCTGGCCAGGCAAGGTTCAATTATCCACTGCTCACTGGCGGAATTGATCCACATTCCAATAGGAGCAATCAAAGCAAAAATTTCCTCGGAATCGTGAGTGACGAGACCCATTTCCACCTACATGGGAACAAATAAAATTTGCTTTCCTGGGGCACTGAAAATTTGTGAAGAATGTTGGTAGAGACCTTACCTTACATTCAGTGAAAGTCACACTCGCTGTTTGCTGGAGGCGTCATTGGATCATATTTTTGAGAACCAAACAGATGTGGATGGTAAGCGCTATAGAGATAGAGCCATGATTAAGGGAATTTTAATTTTCCAATTGGATAATGAATGAGTTGGGACTTGAGGTAATGTGGTTCCATCAGGCTGGATCAACTGCGGGTACTGCACGCACCACAACCGACATTCTAAAGCTTTTCCCGGTTGTCTGCTATTGCGTTTTCGCGACTAGCACTTGCCTACAAGATCGCACGAATTGAAAACCCGCCTGGATTTCTTTCTATTGGATTGTTTTTGTCCGTGCAGCTTTCAAAAAGAAAATCCATCAAAATTGCTGAACCTATCATCTGAAGTTTTTAAAAATATAAAAAGGGCGCAAATGGTAACCAAAAATGGCGGAGGCCATTTAAGCGATATCGTTTTCAAAACATGATGAAATTTTTAAATTCTACTCCAATATAGCCTATAGGAAAATAGGGTACACATTCGTCATGGTACACATTTGACATGCTGACGTCACAAACTTTAATTAATCAGGCCGGCATGTACGTTTCATTTATCAACGCCAATTGATATCCGACAATAGAGAGTCAATTGTGCGGCAATACGAGTGTCATTGTGTCTTAAAATCCATCAAATGCTCAGTCATTTAGTCGTGTCAATCGTGCCACACTGCCGCATGACAAGCGATCACAGAGAATGACCACTTTATAACGAATTCAAACGTCATAGTGACCACGGAATGACATACTATTCGTCACATGTATATTGTGTAATCGTGGCTTTAGACTTGGATTAATGCCCGGAACCAATCAACCTCCCTAGGAGCATTGTCTTCTTTTGAGAGAGTCTTGTGTAAGCTCGACGCCTTCCTAACCAGAAGATCGGGTCAAAAATCCGACATGCTATTTCAAGCTATAATTAATTTAGTGTCAGGGTTTTGTCAAATTTCTTTTGTGTCACTAATTAAAAATGGCAGATCGCTTAGGCGTACCGTAACCATTTCTGTGTACCTATCCCAGTTTTTTTTGATGGGTCCCATCTAGTGGTTTCTTTTTCAATCATAGGTTATTTTGACACTGACAGCTGTTTCCTACTTGAAATCTTGACAGAAAATCAGTATCATATCTCCGCGGAGCGAAATGAGTCGGTTTACGCTTAACCAACGTTGGGAAATATTGAAAACTTATTTCCAAAGTGAGTGCTGTGTAGCCCAAAACAGTCCGTTTTTTTGAAAAGAATTTTTGGCCGAAATGAAGCACCCACCGCTCAAGTTTGTGCAAAAAGTTGGTTGGACTTATATGCTAGTTGACAACACTCATGGTCCCCGTAGTCGTAGGGTGCGCACAGACGAGAATGTGGCTGCTGTAGCCGAGAGTGTAAGACGCAATTTACGAACATCAACTCGCCTTCGAGAATGAGGAGGTCCAAACCGTTGGTGCACAGAAGACAAGTCGCTGTTCTATAGGTGCTTGGTACTTCTATAGGTACTCAAAGACATTATCCCTCGAAATGTAACTTTTGGGGGCCCCACAAGACAGGCAGCTAATGCTCATGACCATACAGTACACTTGACAACCGCGAGAACATCAATTTTCCAAAACCCCTTCCGTTACAGGACAAGCAAACTTTGGAACTCGCTTCCTGGGGATATATTTCCAGAAGACTTCAAAGCAAGTTAAGTGCAGAACTAACATACATCTGCAAGCATCTCGGGGCGTTGATAAAGCGTTATAAGTTCGCCTTCTCCGGGAGAAGTTTAAAAAAAAATTGACTCAGCAATTGAAGGCGCATGACCATTGACCACCCGCTTCGTTATCGAGCCGCTTCGCAATTTGGGCCTTCCTCAGAGCACCTTGAATTGGACAACGATTTTGGGCGAAAAATCATATTTTTTGACGAGGGGCATTTTCATCTCGGCGGCTACGTTAACAAACAAAATTGCCGCATCTGGGGCTCAGAAAACCAGCACGTTATTGTCGAAAAGCCAATGCATTTACAGAGAGTGAAACTTTGGTGCGGGTTTTGGAGTGGTGGCCCATTTTTCTTCGTAAATGAGGTTGCGAACAACGTTTCGGTCAACGGTGGGCGTTACAGAGGCATGTTAACCGACTTTTTTTTAATTAAATTAAAGACATGGATTTGGACAGCCTCTGGTACATGCAGGATAGCGCGCCATGCCACACAGCCCATGCCACAATCGATCTTTTGCGCACCAAATTCCAAAATCGTGTTATCAGCCGTCTTGGGGATGTCAATTGGCCGCCTCGGAGCTGCGATTTGACCCCTTTGGATTTTTTTTTGTGGGGAACCTTGAAGGACCGATGTTATGCCAACAATCCGGACACGATTCAAGCACTTAAGGCCAATATCATTCAAGCAATCCGTGAGCTACACCCCGAAACCATCAACAAGGCCTTGGAAAATTGGAGAGACAGAATGCGCTACTGCGAAGCCAACCGAGACAGCCACTTAAACGACGTTGTATTCCATAATTAATGGGAATATTTCTTCTTACTAATAAAGCGATAGTACATGGAAAAAAATTTAATTTTGTTCATTTTATTGCATTTTGAAAAAGAAACTTGTATTTGGCCCACCCGTACATGCTGCACATTTAGAGACGCCTCATAAAGCGATGCGTGCAAAAAACGAATATCCTTCAATGCAATAAAATAAGGACAAACGCAATAGATTGACTGTGCCTTCTAAACGATTTGTTTGCCGAATGTTTCTACAACATAAAAAAAGACCTTTTAAAATAGCTATACATATTTGTAAAGCCCTTGTGATAGAAAACGCCCTTTGTACTTCGGCAAACCTCTGAATCTGAACCTATTCTATTAATGCAAAGTATATGTTGGACAGATTTTCCGTTCACCTATATACCCACACGTCTTGTGCGCCAGAAACCAATTTATTTCAACCCTAGTCAGGTCATACTCCAGTAGTGAATTTTTTTTTTTTCATTTTCCTTAATAGATTTAACACTTTCATGGAGTTCATAGCACACCTACGAGTATAGGTAACGTCTATACATCATGCGTACCGTATCCCTGAGCAGACTTGCAAAAACCAACTTAGGGTCACGCTCGAGGGAAATCTTATGATTTCCTCCCGGGCGGCGGCGGCGGGGTGAGAAAGTAGGCAGACAATCACACCCACAAAGAGAAAATCTACTTTAAAACGACGAATCCTCTTTGGGACTGGGGGCGAAACCCATTCCACGTCCACGGTCGTCCACCCCCTATTATCTGAAGGCAAAATTGTATCTCATTCTCTCTAGGTACTCTCGTTATGAAAATTCAAGTGGTAATTGGCCTTCTATTTCTATACGGCAAAGTGTGCATCACTCTAAGTCCACCCCGAGGCATTGTACGATAATAATTTAGTGGATCACCTCCTCGATGAGGAG
Source organism: Cheilosia soror (assembly GCA_949372485.1). Lineage (NCBI taxonomy): Eukaryota > Metazoa > Arthropoda > Insecta > Diptera > Syrphidae > Cheilosia > Cheilosia soror. The sequence goes on along the minus strand of OX443561.1, from coordinate 75,069,282 downwards.
ACACCGGCTACCATCAACGTTCTCGTACTCGTAAAGTCGTAATCCCCTATTTACACTCTGCTCGAGAAATATTCAAATAAAGTCGGCAATACAACTAATTTCCATTTTACAAGCCCTTAATTGTATGTTTAAAAGTTATTATTTCCCCTATGAATCACCCGGTTGGCGGTGGAGCTGGTGCTGGAGCTGGGCCTGGTGGTGGTGGCGAAATACCTCAACACAACAGCTATACACGCTTTGGTTTTTGTTTTCCTTGTTGTGTTTTCAGTTTTGTTAGGCTACACACAGTGGTCTCCGCGAAACTCATTTCGGACGAATTCTAAGATGAATCCTGTGCTGGCTCATGGAGCGCGGTGTGTTCCATGCCATTTGTGCGAGGTATGCGAAGAACAACACCGACTTGTGTGTGCCACTGTTGCCTTGTTGTAAATCGGTGCCGCACATGAATAAATTTCCATTTAAATATTACAATTCGAAAGGAGAATTTGCATACGCATCCGAACGAAGGGAAGAGTCCTCGCCTCCTGCCCCCTATTCTCATCTCCTGTTCTGATACACATTGTAAACAAATAACTTCGTGACGGCAACAATGTCGGCGGGCGGTAGTGAGGGTGGCATGGCAGTGCTGCTGCGACACTACCGACTACGAGTAGTGTAGGTGTTTTGTTATTCAAGCATCCTAAAAAAGGAAACAACCAGGATTATGATTGTTTCACTGTGTTCTTGCAGAGAGGTGGCACTGTTCTTGTTGCTGGCTGGGTGGCTATGTGCGTAGATAGTTGTTCGAGAAAGAAACACATCCATAGCCAGACACATTATTTGCCAGAATAACAAAAAACCAAACCGAGAGCACAGCACAGGAGGAAAGGAACCCGAATGAATGCAATGCAATGAGGAACTTGTTTGCGGATAGGGAAAGCAGAACAAATGACTGGCTGGGCTGAATGAGTAAGTGGACTCCGCGCTCGCGACAATATAAAAGATAAGACATGCCGTGCCGGCACGATTATAGCAGAGAGATTTAATAAGTGGCGGAAAGTTGAAGAATAATGACCTTTGAGATAGAATCTCGTTGTGTGCAGGAAAAAAAAAGGACCATACCATTTAACAGGAAGTTTTGATGGAATTTCGCGTTTCTGGCTTTGTGCGACAAACAAGCGGCGAGATAGTCGTAATGGACTCCCAAGGAGGTGGGTTTTTTTTTAGTCAATTTATAAAACTGAATATCTTGGCTGCAGATGTAATTAAGGGCGCGGCTTTGACATTTCCCTGTAGCGTTGCCCGGCTTAATTAGATAATGATTGACTGATAAGTAGGGACATTGCCAGCAGCAGCAGCAGCACCGCCATTGTAGGTACTATCGGGATAGACACGAACTTATTATACATACATAATTTGAATATGAAATTTTTTAAGTTGTTTGAACGGGGTTTTATGACACAGATGGGAGTTCTCTAATGGGCTTTTGAATCCTTTCATTGGAAACGAGGCGTTGTCACTTTTAGTCCTATGGATTTATGGGACAATTTTGAAACTCAGGTTCGATAACCCGGTGGATTTTTGGTCCTGTGTGCGAGGAGGGCGAATGGAGAAGAAGATACAACCGCGAACTCTATGAGCTGTACCAAGATGTGGATGTAGTCCAAAAAGCCAAAACTCGTCGACGAATGGACTTTAATGCTCCAACCAAGAGGATCTTCGAATCCCAGCCCCCAGGTTCGAGAAGACAAGGAAGACAAGGAACATTCCACTAATCACTCAGGAGGAATTGATCCAGGCATGCAGCAAGATAGGCGACAACAAGGCCCCCGGACCCGATGGCATCCCAAACAAGGCAGTAAAAGCGGCTATAAAAAAGAGTCCAGACGACCTGTTTATGATGACGATGCAGAAGAATAGTGGAAAATCCAACATTTGGTCCTGCTACCAAAAGGAAAGAAGCCTCCAGGAGAACCATCGTCCTATCGCTCAATATGCCTATAATTGGACACCATGGGAAAGATCCTCGAGGAGATAATCTACAATAGATTACTCGCAGTGGCAGACGAAAAAGGGGCTGTCTCAGACTACCAATTTGGTTTTAGAAAAATGAGATGCACTGTTGTATGCAGTAGTTGAAATTGCAAAAGGCGAAATCGAAGGGGGAAGATGGCGCTATGGGACAAAGGAGTACCATGCAGTAGTAACTTTGGACGTTAAAGATGCTTTAAACTCGGCGAACTGGTCTTTCATTAGAAGATCCCTCGCTAGAATGGATACACCGTACTACTTGCTAAGTATAGTGACGAGCTACTTCAATAGCAGGAAGTTGAGATATAATACAGATGAAGGTGAAAAATACTACTTCGTCACTGCCGGAGTTCCACAGGGATCGGTCTTAGGGCCGTTATTGTGGAACATCATGTACGACGGAGTCTTACGATTGACGCTGCCTGAGGGAGTGACGGTAATTGGATTGCCGTTGTGACAGTAGGTAAACAGATTCGTACAGTTGAATCCGTTACAAACGAAGCAATTGCCCGGGTAGAGGAGTGGCTAGCAACCGCCAGCCTGGAACTTACTTACTTACTTGCTTAAGGTGGCGCTACAGTCCGCGGTGGACGTGGACCTTAACCAACAAGCGTTTTCAGCCAGCACGATCTTTGGTCAGCTGTCTCCAGTTTCGCACGCTAAGTTGGTTAAGGTCCGCTTCCACTTGCGTGCGCCACCTGAGTCGCGGTCTTCATCTACTGCGCCGTCCCTCGGGTGTGGATTCGAAGATCTTTCAGACCGGATCATTCACGTACATTCGCACTACATGACCCAGCCACCTCAGTCGTTGTACCTTCACTCTCCTGGCTAGGTCGATGTCGCTGTACAGCTCGTATAGTTCGTCGTTGTATCTCCTCCTCCATTCAACGTCAATGCAGACGGGAGCGAAAATTACTCGGAGAATTTTCCTCTGAAGCAACCAAGAGTAAGCTCATCCGCTTTTGATAGAGTCCATGCCTCTGCACCATAAAATAGAACTGGGATAATTAAGGTCTTATAAAGGGTCACTTTAGTTGTTCGAAAGAGGGCTTTGCTACTCAATTGCTTTCTTAGCCCAAAGAAACAGCGATTGGCAAGAGTTATTCTTCGTTTAATCTCAGCGCTGGTGCGTCATTGCCTAAGTTCATAGTGAAGTCTAGGTAGACAAAGTCCTTTATCACTTTAAAGTGTCCGAGCCTTGGTGTTGGGTGTCCTTTCTTGATGACAGCATATACTTTGTCTTGCCCTCATTGACCGTCAAACCCATCTTCTTTGCCGCCCGTCTCAATACTCACGAACACGCCAGTAACATCACGTTTCGTTGTGGATGTCGGGCGAACTTTTGAAAGACAGTGCCTCCCTCTGGTCTCTGGTATTAGCGTTTGAGTTCTGCACTATTCATTCAAGAATGATGTTGAAAAAGTCGCATGACCTTTTTTGACATCGAAGGTCTCGGTGAGTTCTTTACTGACCTTGATGGAGCAGCGTGCATTCTCCATTGTCATCCTCCACAAACCGACGAGTTTGGCAGGAATGCCAAAACTAGACATTGCTCTGTATAGCTCGTCTCTATAAATGCTGTCGTAGGCGGCCTTAAAATCAATGAAAATGTTGTGGGTATCGATTTGGACTTCCTGGGTTTTCTCCAAGATTTGTCGCAGTGTGAATATTTGGTCGATGGTAGACTTTCTTGGCTTCAGGCGTTTACACAACACGGCAGATAAGATATTGTAGGCAATGTTAAGAAGACTAATACCAGACTTCAGAGGGTCTCCTTCCTTGAGGATCGGGCAAACAATGCTGAGATTCCATTTATCGGGCATACTTTCCTCCGACCATATTTTACAGATAAGTTGGTGCATGCTCCTAACCAAGTCATCGCCTGCCACTTTGAATATCTCGGCGGTTAGGCCATCTGCCCCAGCGACTTTGTTGGACTTAAGCTTAGATATCGCTATCTTCAGTTCGTCCAGGTCGGGTGGACGGAATTGTTGGTCTTCATCGTAAAGTTGAATGGTTCATTTTGTCTGACAGCGGGATTTAGTTCGTCATCGCCGTTAAACAGTCTGCAGAAGTAGTTCTTCCATATCGACTGCGATTCCACTATGATGTTCCCTTGTTCGTCCTTGCAGGCTTCGGTTCGGGCTCTGTAGCCTTGGCAGGTTTTTTTTACCCTTTAGTAAAACATACGAACCTCATTCCTGCTGTAGCATCTCACTATTTGCTCGATCGCGCGCTTCTCGTGCTCTTTCTTGTTCCTCCTGAGAAGCCGGTGTTCGTCTCTTCTTTTCTACGCGTAGAGTTCATGAGTAGCTCTGGTCCTTCTTTGCAGCGCCGCTTTGTATGTCTCTTGTTTCGCTTGATTTCTTAGTACATTTAATTTGTCATAATCATTTTAGTAATATGCTACACATTTTTTTGTACGGCCCTTTTTCAAAACCGACTTTTTAAAATATGCACAAAAAAAAATGTATATAACTTCCGTAGATGCTTTTCCGCTTTGTTTTTGCCGACGCTGTATATTATAGCCTATTAATATGCAATGTTCTACGCACTATAGAATGAAATCAAAGAAAACGTTGCATATTTATAGGTTGTAATTCAATACGATTGTATTTAAATTAAACAGAAAGGCATACTATGCCCCAAATCCCTCCTTAGTGCTAACTTTTAAGTAAACTGTGTTTGAAATAATTTTATTATTTGAGTGATTTTGCTTAAAATCACAGCACCCCACGCATTTACACGTAAATAATATAATAATCATTTCAAACATGGCTTACACTAAGTCCTTTACAGAATAAACACCAAGAAAAGAGTGGCTCAATATTTACATTTTTAGTGCAGGACCTATAAAAGCTGTTTTATTTTTTAAGACAATTATTTTATTTATATGCATTTATTATAATCTCTGCTGATGATGCACAGACACATATTGCACGCAATTGCACAAGGGCGGAAGTGCACATCGTAAATATTACTATACAAACACAGTACGTCATTACCACACCATCATGTCGTATTACTTTCATTATAATGCACAATGGACCTTGTTGCATCAGCATCTCCTAAATAACACCCCTATCTAAGCACCTTTAATCCTGGCTGTCCTCTCTACCGTTATATAAAACATATTTCGTCCGACTTTCGCAAACGTAATTTTTCATCCGTTAATGTGTATTTTCCTCCTACGACGACATGGCACACTGGCTGACTGGCTGACTGGCTGACTGGCCCACAGCATACACTAGACACTATACACTAACGGAACGAATAAAATCGCCCTCGCGTACCAACTCTTGATTTATTATCTCTTGCTGAGGATCGATTCCTGTGTACGTCGGTATCCGTTCCGTATATGCATTGTCGTTAGTGGAGCAGAGCCCGAACCCGTAGATGCGTTATAAACTATGGATTTGCAATGGGTAAAACCTTGGACTTCGTCTTCTTTTCACGGAATCAGATTCTTTTTTTCCTGTTTGGAGGTCAACGGTCCAAAGGACTTTCGAGGGGATGATAGGTAGAGGTACGTGTGCAATGTTGTTGCCACCATTGCATGCAACATCAAACATCATCAAATTGAAATTTACGGACGGCAGATGTGCCTCCATTGTTGTTTTCGCTGTTTGAAGAGCCAAGGGAAGGTTGTTATTTGAAATGGTGACCGAGCAAACGCATTCGTATGCACCACACCATTCGGCAGCCATTGCCGCCCACATCCGTTCATCCGGTTTGTCCATCGATATCGATTTGTGCCAAGTGATGGAATAATGAAGATAGTTTGCTGCTTCTCTGCGCCTGGTACGAGTATATATGGGCCATAATGATGATTGCTTTTTCTGGATGGAATCCATTCGAATGGAATTGGATTAAAATTGAATGGGTCGGGATCCGTGCGTCGTCGTAGGAGTATTGGTCCTTTTCGAGAGCATGCAGCATGCACTGCACATTGCATGCGGTCGAGAATTCTATACTGCTGTTGGAGCCGATGGCACCGATGTAGATGGTGGGCCTCATCAATATTTAACTGAGTGTGAGCTTTTTTCGGAACATATTTTCACCTCCCGCCGCCCCATATATGGATATGGATAGGTATGGCAAATCTTCTTCCGGCAGGTGGCAGCTCCTGCTTTTAAGGCTGGCTATATGTGAAGTCGACTAATTGTTACATTTGCCACAAGTGGGTCGGTTTTTATTTGCTCGAGGGCGTTTTAATTGGTCCATTGATTGCTCTAGACGGGGCGACTATATAATATTGTCGATCTCTCTTGATAGTGTGATACTATACTAGGTCATCGGCTTGTCCGCAAAATTAAAATTAAAAATTAATTGAATGTGGAATGAGTCCAGAGTGGTGTTGCAGGGATAATCGAAAATTGATTCGCGTAGTAAGCCATAAATGCCATAAACGCCATCTGTTGGGTAGTTGCAACATGATTAAGTTATGCGATAACAGTATCGAGTTCTCGGTTCGTCCTTGATTGTGTATGCAGTATGCACGATGTGTGATGGCTTAATGCGTCCGAGCATCGTAACAAAAGCGAAAAGAATCGAACTGGATTACATATTGTAAAATGCGTGAATCCTTCTCTCAGTACAAAGGAATTGGGGAAATATAAAGGAATTATTTCTTTATGATTTTTAATAATATTAAAGTATGAGTGCGCTTTTATGTTTAATTGAATTGTTGGGCATACGGATATATTTTGCCATTTCCATTTTGCCGCTTAAAGGATAGGAAATTCTTTTGATCAATAAATATATCGACAATCCTATAATTTGTGTAATTATCCTTTCTTCGTCAAGAGGGGTATGGTTTCGATTTCGACTCTGCTTTCTGTATTTCTACGGTTTGTAGAGAGATGTGGTTCGCTATTAGATGTTTGGAACACAATATCGTTCAAATGTCGGCCGCAGCTCCAAAGTATAGTCCAAATTTTAGTGACTCTGCCGCACAGATCGCCTGAATGTGAGCGATGGCATTCGTTATGTCGGCCTTAAGGGAATTGGTCGATTGCGGGTTATTTGCATAGACCTGCGACTTCAGGAAACCGCAGAGGAGAAAGTCAAGCAGTGTCAAATTGGATGATCTTGGTGGCCAATTCACGTCACTTCTGCGAGAGAAAACGAAGCCCTAAACCCAGCCATTTTACATTTTACTAAAACAAAGTACGTGGGTATAAACGACACTGCCTATAGCAGTCTCGCAGTCGTAAGAAATATTTAAAAAAAAGTTTCATCGAAATCTATCGAGTAGTTTTCGAGTTTTTAAGAGACAACGAAAATTCCTACAGTTTTGTTATATGTATAGATATAGATATGAGCAATTATGCCGACAACAAAAAAGGTATTTTTTTATATTTTTTTTAAATTCCCTGCCCATTTGGCTGACACTGCGACTTAAAAGATCTGTTGTATCGGAAGGGATAAGGTTATTCTAAGAGAAGTGTGACTTCCCTAGTGAAGGCCACTATATCCTTAGTAGCGGAGTTCCTGAGCTCTGCTGGTAAAAGTATCTCTTTGTTGAAGACACGTTTTCTTAACCAATGAAGTGCCGGACAATCACAGAGAATGTGTTCGGAGGATTCTATATCCTCAAGACAGAACCTACTACATTCTATCTCCGGGCACAAATTCATTTTGTTAAGATGATATCTCAAGCCCCAATGGCCTGTAAGAAAGCCCACCAGCCTTCTGATAGCCCGGAACATTTTCCTAGTGGTTTAGACGAAGTTGATGTTCCCAATTGTTAATTAGACCTAAGGCAGTAGACTCTGCAATAAGGTTCAGAACGCGGACGCGCCCTAGCTAATTGGTCCGCCGGTGCCGATTCGTTGCCCTCAATACCTTGATGACCAGGTACCTAGCCAAGTTTAACCTTGTTGTGTTTGGATAGGACTTGCAAGGCATCGTAGCAGCACTTTACTGTTTTTGAGTCCATCGTGTTGGACGAAAGAGCTTGTAAAGCCGCTTGACTATCTGAAAAGATTTGTATTGTGCCGCCTTTAATTCCCTTATTGCAATTTAAAATGGCGCAGACCTCAATGGCATGGACTTCAGCCTGAAAAACAGTGGGACACATTCCCATAGGTATTGAGACTTTGGTGGTATTGGGTCCAGAGACACCAGCACCAACTCCAGATTCCATTTTCGATCCGTCAGTGTACCAGACCAAACTTTTGGGGTTTAGTGTCGGGACACCATTGTCCCATTTCGGGCGGTCCAATATTTCTACCTCAAATAATTTCCCAAAACTATATTATTCCCTAACCATAATGTCGGAGGTGCAACAGAACATGTCCATATTTGGGATTGAGTTAAGTATTTCCAGGTGTCCCACATGGTCAGCTGGTTTAAACTTGTATTCTAGCTGTAATAGAACATCTAGGTGTCACTTTCCTAACAAATATATGTAGAGGTGAAAGCCCTATAATAGCTTCTAATGCTGTAGTAAGGTAAGTGCGAATCGCACCCGTGATGCCGAGACATCAGGCAATACGTTGTAGTTTTTGCAGTCTATTTGCCGTTGTCCGTTGAAGAACTTTCGGCCACCAAACAATTGCCGCGTATATGATAATGGGCCTTACCATCATGATATAGAGGCAGTGTATCATTCTGGGGTTTATACCCCAAGTTCTGCCATAAAGTTGCCTACTGGCCCACATGGCTCTAGTGAGTTCCAGTTAAGCTTCTTATCAAGGGCAAGTCCGAGATATTTGACTTCATTGGAGTAGCTCAAAGTAGTGCCGTTTACGGTTATAGTGTTAAGATTAACCAATCTCTTCCTTGTAAAAGGCACTAGAATGGTTTTACTAGGATTTATGGAAAGTCCTTTCAAATTTCACCATTCTGAGACATGTACAAATGCGTTCTGCATCCTACAGGTAATGGTAGCACTGAGCTTGCCACTAATGATGATCGCTAAGTCGTCAGCGTAGCCGATGGCACTAAAGCCTAGACTATGCAGACTGACTAGTAGACTGTCGACGACTAGTGACCACCAGAGAGGAGAGAGTACTCCCCCTTGAGGGCAGCCTTTTGCTGCTGTCACAGACACCGAAACACCTCCAGAGGAGGATGTAATTATCCGACTTTCCAACATGGCTCTGATCCACTGGTTGGTCGGGTATTCGATACCTTTGCATCTGATTGCCTTAGCGATCGAGTCGTAGTCGGTATTGTCGAAGGCGCCCTCAACGTCCAAGAAGGCACAAAGGGCAATTTCCTTGGTTCTGAAAGTTTCTTCTACCTTTCTGACAAGGCAATGAAGAGCACCCTCAGTGGATTGACCCTTTCTGTACGCAAACTGACTTCAGTGAAGAGAGTTAGATATTTCTAACTGTCTTCTAATATGAACATCGATGAGTCTTTCCATGGTTTTAAGAACAAAGGATGTTAGACTTATAGGTCTGTATAATTTAGGCAGTTCAGTTGGCCTGTTGCCATTTTTTGGGATGAAGATCACATTCACCTGTCTCCAGGAGAATGGAATGTATCCCCAGTTGTAACTTGCTCAAAATAAGGCAATAACCGCAGGAAGTAGTCTATAACCCTCTGGATTAGGGCTGGGAATATGCCGTCACAACCAGGGGCATTGAAAGGTTTGAAAGAGCCAATTGCCCATCTTACCTTGTCTTGACTGAAAATCTTGCCAGATAGACTATTAACCCTACTTGAAGTAGAGACCTTAGTGTTAATATCGTTCGAGTTATCGTGTGTTTCACGGAGAGACGAACCTGGGAAATGAACATGTAGTAAGGTTTTAATTGTATCCGTACGGTCCGTCGTGTAGGTATACCATCAGTTTTCTTTAGCAAACCTACACAGTTGATATGATCTTTACGCAGAGCTTTATGGATACGTGCTGCAACCGGCATGTCTGCTATGTCTTCGCTGCATTTTCTCCATGATGCTATTTTTGATCGTCTCAGTTCTGAGTTATATTCTGTGAGAGCGAACCTATATTCGTCCCACACTTTGGTTTGTTTAGCTCGGTTAAAGAGTTTTCTAACCTTCATCCTGAGCTTAGCAAGTTGGTCATTCCACCATTGAACCTTACGTTTACACAAGCTGACACAACTACTTTGGTAGGAAGTTATCAACACTTTATTTAGCTGGTACGCTGATTCATCAAGGTCCCACATGAACTCAATTGACGAAACAGCAAAAAAGGTAATACACTTAAGAAAGTTCTCGATTGTTTATTATTTAAATACATATGTAATTCTTTTATAAATTTCACGCGATGTAAAAGGTTCAAAAACGAAACTATTACTTTAAAATTGATCACCGACTATGTCCGAAAACAAACTTAACTCACTTTTATCATTTAACCCTTCCAAAAGGGGGGACAGGAGAAAATTTTTATAAATGTCGATACCAATTTTTAACCATTTTCACTTTCCTGCCACCCGTAGAGGATTAAATTTGTACACGGCTTCCATGTTTTTTTCTTTCAAAATTATTTCAAGGGTCCACAACCCGAATTATCCCAAAAAATTTTTTTTTGTAATTTTTCTATGATTTTTCGGAATTAGGCCACTTTTTGTAGTTGTATTGCGTAACCAAAACCAAAAAAAAAAAAATACTTACCATTTCTTGGGGATGATGTGTACCCTATATGGTACAGTGGGATAATGCACTGTCATAACCCAATATTAATACATAACGCTATTTTAAGTATTTTTAGATAGATAGTAAGGTTTTATTTTTAAATATTGTTAAAAAATGGTTACATAAATGTTTATTGCATTGTGTGATAACTTTTGAAACAACGCACGTGTAAAGCAACGCCGCATTTTTCGCAACGAGTAGCCGCTTGAGTATGGCAAAGTCGACATCTGGTTCGTTTGTCTTGCTCGACAATCAAGTGGTTGATTTGGTCATATCGGATATTTTCTGTGCTTGCGGGCCGCAAATTGAGTGGCATGTTATGTTTTCCGTATGTTCCCAGCAAACTCCTTGCTATTCTACGACGAAACTCTAAATTGTCCAGTGTACCTTTATTGTATTTATGCAGCTGCCATGCGTTAGAAATTGCCATATCGATGCAATGAGCAAACAATGGATAGCACCATTTTTTTCCTCTTATGGCAATGCGATAAAGACCGATATTTTGGTCAGACCTGTCGACTCCTCCCATGTTTTTATTGTAGGCTCTTATAAGGTTTGGCTGCGAAACCGATATTTCCTTTTTTTGTGCGCGAGAGTATCTTTTTACCGAGTTTGTTGGGTGAACTGGAACAGAGTTGGATATCATGTTAACAATGTTGTTGTCATTCCATTTACACACAACAGCGTTGAGTTCTGAACAGAGTTCGTAGCTATAAGCGCCTCTACCTCTTTTTTTTAAAGCTTTATCAGATCCACGCAAAGAACAGTTTTTTAAACGATTATTTCTTATAGTTCCAGTGCCTCTTATTTTCAATGCGTTTATTTCTTGAAAGAGTTCGAGCGAAGAAAAAAAATTGTCAAAAAATAAGTGGAAGCTAAGATTCAAGCCTCGTCCAATCAGTGCCTGACAAAAACTTAAAACAACCTGCGTTCCAAGTGCATGCTCTTTGTTTTTAGAAGTTGAGGATACTTTCGACCCAAGATAGGGTTCAAACCAAACTATGTATCCAGTTGGAGTCGTTCCAACCCAAAATTTATAGCCCCATCTGATTGGCTTTCCCCTTATGAACTGTTTGGTAGGGTGGCGTCCAAAATAGGGTATCATACCTTCATCCACACTATAATTTTCCACAACTGGAGCAAACAACAGGAACTTTTGAAGCAGGTGATGAAACAAAGGCCGTACTTTAGAGTAACGATCATTTGGATCTAGTTGAGTGTTATCGCAACAATGTAGTACTCGGAATATATGATCAAATCTATTTCTAGTGATTGATTTCGATATAAGGATATTTTGTGAATCTTCTTCATTTTCCCAGTACATTCTTCGTCTTGATACACTATTATAGCCACTCAAAATAAGTACTCCAATAAAGGTTTTAAGCTCACTAATCTGTATATCAGCCAGGAGATTATGTTGCTGGGCATACAAATTGGAATATTTTGTTATTTGTTCAAATAAAGTCTCATCAAAAAAGAGCGAGAACAGGTCCAAAAGAGCGGAAGATAGATTCAACCCACAAGCTTCGTAGTTAAAGTCTGTTAATGTTTCCTCCAAGTCTTTTTCCTCCCATGAAAAATTTATAGTTCGTGCCTTCTTTTTTGGGATAAAACAAGAAATTGGAATGTCATCTTTTTCATCGAAGCTTTCCGGATGTAAGACAACTTCTGCCACTAGCTGGTTACGAGGCAAATTGTCTACACAAACCACATCTTCCTCACCTGAATCTTCGTCTGTATCATCCCCCTCCAGCAATGGCGGTAAAATTGGTATTTCTGAGTAGAAATCGTCGTCATCGCTTTCGTCTATGCAACTTACAATCTCATTAACGGTCAGCCTAAAAAAAACCAAAAGGACATTGTATTATCCCACTGTACCATATGCGGTACATCAAAATGCACGTCTATGTAACGGTAACATTGTATGCTTGAATTGTCAAGATTGTTGATTATTACTATTCTTTATTGTTTTAGCTATATAGATAATGTTTATTTAACTTATTTAAATACACTGATTAGAAATTACTTACCTTTTCCTCGACATTGTTTTGATACGGCAAAATACGCGCGCTTAACTTTGACTTTACATCTAATTGAACGAAAATAAGTTTAAATTGACACATAAATATCTTAGCCTACTTATATTTAAACTAGATAATTCAAAAAAGTACTCGATTAAAAGTTTTTTTTCTGAGCTTACATTTTTTAAGTAAGCTGTACCATATGCGGTACAATGGGATGATTCGGGTAATAGTAAAGGTTTTTTTTCAACTCCTCATTGGTAGAATTTTCCGAACTGCTGAAATACGTGTACAATTATTTTCTATCTTCTCTTCTATATATATAAAAATAAGTTGTATTGTGTTTGTCGCCAATGTTCTCTGTAATGCGTGAACCGATTTTGATTCTGGAAATTTCCCATGAAAGGTGACGTTAATACCATGGTTTGTAAGTATATACGGTCTTTGTAGGTGTATTGGTTCATGAGTTATAGGGGCGTGGCACCTTCCATATAAAAAATTCATTTAAAATATTATATTTCGAAAACCACGCAATCGATTGAATTCAAATTTACACACAATCTTAGGTATTGGCCCAGAAGTATACTTGAGAAGATTGGTCAAAATTGGACAAAGGGGCGTGGCACCCTCCATACAAAAAGTATATTTAAAATCGTATGTCTTCAAAACTACCCAATCGATTGAACTTAAGCTTGTAGATAATCTTAATTATTGGCACTGCTTGAGGGCTCCTCTGAAGATTGGTCAAAATTAGACAAAGGGGCGTGGCACCACCCATACAATAAAATCATTAAAAAATCTTATATTTCGAAAATCACCGAAACGGTTGAGCTCAAATTTACAGACAATCTTAGGTATATAAAGGGGTGTGGCGCTATTTTTCGACAGTCATGGGAGCCAAAGTTAGTAAAATTTGTAACATTGATAGCTATGCATTGTCCTGATAGACAAGAATACTTTCTACGCAATACGATTCCTGGAAAAACCAAAAATATGTACCACTAAGCATTACAATAAAAACTGTTTATCATTGATTTAGATGAATTTGAAACTGTTTTTTTTATTTTTCTATTTTGCACTACGAAGTGTGCAGGGGTTCGCTAGTTCCCTATAAATCTATACCATACTAAATAACTCATTGCAATATCCAGGATCCAGCAGCTAGAAAGTTATAGCTCTTAAGTACAAACATTTAGGCTTTTACGCCTTCAAAGGGGGGGTCATTTTGTTAAATGCCGAAAAACTTGTCTAAAGGGGCATCTTCGAAAATGTAGACAGCGCCTTTATGAACACCTTAGAATTTGTAATAACTCTTTAATTAGCGTCATGTATAAATTTCCAGCTTCATATCTTTTTGAAACGATTGACTGGAATAATTTTGTAAGGGTGTCATTGATTTTTTGTATCCTTAAAAATCGGTAAATAAATAATTAAAGACTATTTAAATTCCACAATAATTGGTTGAATTTAATTCACATAATGGAAACCAGAATATTTTAAGGCCGCACTATTGTGCTTCTCTCTACCCCAAAGCTTTTCTATTCGATTCCCGCTCATCTAATGTGGCACCTAAAGTTCTAAATACCTTACAGAGAATTGAACTATCCCTGTAAATTCCAACCCGCTGTGATTACATCTGTTATGCCTTCTTTACATCTCGCTACGACCCCCCTCTATCATTTTAATTTACAAACCCGCAAGTCTCTATGAAACGCCTTCGAATATTGCCAACGTTATGGGCCCTTTTATCTCTAAGAGGATTGACCGAGTACTTACATTCAACTCGTTTGTTTCATGACCCACTTTGCTACCGAATGCCTTACACATGCCTTTTGCAAAATATTGACACTAAGGCCCACCGAAAAATTCTATGAATTTCTGACCATAGACAGCGAGTCCAAATGGAAAGTAATGAAAAAGAAACCAAACCCTTTCCCGACCAGGACAATATTACGTGTGTAGGTAGTTGTGTTGCAAAAAAAGTGATTTAAGAAAAAATAAAGTTAAGTCTTGTGAAAGGTGTTGGTTACACATATACACTGAAGCATCTCCGGCTCCCCATGGTACTATGTCGGGTTGGGGTGCTGTTGATGGTTGAATAGATGTCCTTGCTGCGTGGCATTGCATTTTCCCGCACAGTGAATACTGCTCTATGGCAGTGGCAGTGTTTCTATAGGATAAGACCAACGCATCCATTGGTGCCGCCGTCGGCGGACGCAAAATGTGGTAATTTATGATCTTGTTTATTTGCACACTCAATGACATATCTGTGTATGTGTGTGTGTGTGTTGGGTGAGTGTGAAAACAGGGATGGGAAATTGGGGAGGTTGGTAACTAAAAAAAAAAAAATATCCCCGGTGTGTGGAAAGTGGAAACTTTCCTCTTGTTTTATCACCCCTTTGCGGCCGGCGGGTATCTGCGTAGGCGATGACGGTTTTCAGTCGAAACTTTTTAAGAGAAATATTTATACATAATCGGGCCAAAGTTTTATCCAAATTTTTGCCGAAATACTATGTAAATCGTTAGGGTAGACGTTTTTTTTTTTTTTTTGTCTATTTGCTGAAAAGTGGAGGTAGTATATTGACAGCAGCTGAACAATGGAATTACACCAGAACAAGGAAAACACGTTTGCTTGTTGGTTCGGGGTTGAATAATATTTGCAAACCCAACTGAGCGGGAATAGTTTTGGTCATTAGGTCTTTTCGCTGGGGGAATTTTCATTAAATACCATTCATTCAAAGTCGTTGGGAGAATTGCAATTAAAAATTCATTTTTACGTGGGAAAAAAACTTTGAAACTTTGAAATTTGATTCTACATAACCTCTAGTGTGTTGTTAGGACAGTGGCTACTAATGAGCTGTTTAATAGTTGTTTGTAGGGATAAAGTCCTTAACGACCTCAAAGTTATGACGCTCTCACCAATTCGTCAATGTTGGGTGTCTCTTCTTGTTTGCCCTCATTTACAAATAATCGCGTTTTTGCCACTTCTTTTCCAATATTTGCAATAGCACCACTGACAGCTTGATGCGTTATGTTAAAACCATCTCAAAGTATGCAACATTTTTTGGGTTTTGAGTTTCGCGCAATTTTCTCAAGTATGATGTTGACGAAGTAACATGACATGTCTAAACTCTTTTTTTGACAACAAAGGTTATATCTCCATTATCATTCTACACAGCCTACAACTTTACACGGCTGTATAAAATGCACAACAAATATGTAAATAAATAGGTGTTGCAAAAGGGTACGACCCTATGTCTAGCTCCTCACATGTTGTATGGATTCTTCTTATGGGCAAATGAAAGGGACATACAATTTTATACCGCATCCAAATGGCTGCATTTAGAAGCTGTCTCAGACAGGACAGTAGAAAAAAAAACAAATTTTTCCGAGGATGAACCTTAGACGAATCGCTCAGTAGTTCATTGCCTTACTTACTTACTTACTTAGATGGCGCTACAGTCCGGGGTGGACCTGGGCCTCAACCAACACGCCTCTCCAGTTAGCACGATCTTTGGCTAACTGCCTCCAGTTGCGCACTCCAAGTTGGTTGAGGTCCCCTTCCACTTGTGCGCGCCACCTAAGGCGAGGTCTTCCTCTACTGCGTTGTCCCTCCGGGTTGGAATCGAAGACTCTTCGGGCCGGAGCGTTGGTGTCCATTCGCTCTACATGTCCTAGCCATCTTAGTCGACTGATACGTACTTTTCTGACCAAGTCGATGTCGCTGTACAGCTCGTAGAGTTCGCTGTTAAATCTCCTCCTCCAAAGCCCGTCAACGCAAACGGGACCGAAAATCACTCGAAGAATTTTGCGTTCGAAGCGCCCAAGGAGATCTTCATCCGCTTTTGACAACGTCCATGATTCTGCGCCATAAAGCAGGACTGGGATGATGAGGGTCTTATATAGAGTCTCCTTGGTGTTTCTCGACAAGGCCTTACTAATCAATTGCCTTCTTAGGCCAAAGTAACAGCGGTTGGCAAGTGTAATTCTTCGCTTGATTTCTGATGTGATGTCATTTTCAGAATTAATAGCGGAGCCGAGGTAGACAAAGTCCCGAACTACCTCAAAGTTATAGCTGTCTATCGTGACGTTCTGTCCGATTCGTCGATGTTGTGTGTCCCTTCTTGTTGACAGCATATATTTCGTTTTGCTCTCATTCACCACTAAACCCATTTTTGCCGCCTCTGTACTGATACTTGCAAACGCACCAGTGACAGCTCGCTGTGTTCTGCCAATGATGTCGATGTCGTCAGCGTATGTAAGTAGTTGCACAGACTTTTGGAAAATTGTGCCCCTGGTGTTGGCTTGCGAGTTTCGCACAATTTTCTCAAGAATGATGTTGAAAAAGTCACATGACAGCGCATCACCTTGTCTAAATCCTTTTTTGACATCAAAGGTCTCGGTGAGACTGTTTCCGACCTTTACGGAGCAGCGAGCGTTCTCCATCGTCATTCTGCACAATCTGACAAGTTTGGCAGGGATGCCAAAACTAGACATGGCTCTGTATAGCTCGTCTCTATAAATGCTGTCATATGCGGCTTTAAAATCGATAAATAGGTGATGAGTATCGATTTGGACTTCTTGGGTTTTCTCCAGGATCTGCCGTAGTGTGAATATTTGGTCGGTTGTGGACTTACCGGGCCTAAAACCGCACTGATAGGGTCCAATCAGTTCGTTGACAAATGGTTTCAGGCGTTCACACAGTACGGAAGACAGGATTTTGTAAGCGATGTTAAGGAGACTGATGCCTCTATAGTTGGCGCTGTTTAGAGGGTCTCCTTTCTTATGGATCGGGCAAACAATGCTGAGGCTCCATTCTTCAGGCATACTTTCCTCTGACCAAATTTTAGAAACGAGTTGGTGTATGCTCTCTACCAAGTCATCCCCCGCTGCCTTAAAAAGCTCGGCCGATAAACCGTCCGGTCCTGCAGCTTTGTTGGACTTCAGCTTGGATATTGCTATCCTTACCTCATTTTGGTCAGGTGGACGGAAGTCTTGGCTTTCATCGCCCAGGTTGAATGGTTCATTCTGCCTGACAGCGGAATTTGTGTCGTCTTCGCCGTTTAGCAGTCTGCAGAAATGGTTTTTCCATGTCCTCAGCACCGACTGTGACTCTACTACAAGGTTTCCTTGTTCGTCTCTACAGGTCTCTGTTCGGGCCTTGTTCCCGTGACACGTTCTTTTTACCTTTTGGTAAAACTTCCGAACATTGTTCCTGGAGTAACACCTCTCTATTTCCTCGATCGCGCGCTTCTCATGCTCTTTCTTTTTCCTCCGCAGAAGCCGGTGTTCTTCCCTCCGTTTTTGCTCGTAGAGCTCACGAGCTGCTCTCGTCCTTCTCTGCAGCGCCGCTTTGTAGGCCAGTTGCTTTGCTGCATGTGCTTGCCGGCACTCTTCGTCAAACCAGGGGTTTCGCGGTGGTGGTCGGGTGAAACCTAGCACATCAGTTGCGGCTTTTCTGATGGCTTCTTGGCATCGATGCCACTGGTCTTCAGCACTTGATGCTGGCTGCACAGGACTTCTCGAGAGGTTGAGGGAGACGCGATCGGCAAAAGTTCTGGCGGTTTGTTGCGTTTGTAGCCGTTCAACGTTGAATCTTCTCACAGTATTTCCTCGTTGTTGTGGTGTCTGGGATACCCGCATACGTACCTTGGCTACAACAAGGTAGTGATCCGAGTCTATGTTGGCCGCTCGGAAAGTTCGGACATCTAGAATACTGGAGGAGTGCCTTGCGTCGATCGCAACATGGTCAATTTGATTGACCGTTTGATGGTCTGGTGACCGCCATGTTCCTTTGTGAATGTTGAGGTGTGGAAACCGTGTGCTTGCTATAGTAGCATTACGTCCCGCAGCAAAGTCAATTAGCCTAAGTCCGTTTCCAGACGTGGTGTCGTGTAGGCTGTGCTTTCCGATTGTGCTACCAAAGAGGTCCTCCTTTCCTATTTTGGCGTTAAAATCACCTAAGACAATTTTAACGTCGTATTTAGGACATTGCTCATATGTTTTGTCGAGGAGCTCATAGAAACATTCTTTGGTAGCGTCGTCTTTATCTTCTGTGGGGGCGTGAGCGCATATCAGGCTGATGTTGGCGAATTTAGCCTTGATGCGGATAGTTGTAAGGCGCTCACTTACGTGTCGAAAGCTCAAGACTTCTTGCCTAAGTCTGCCGCTTACAACGAATCCGCATCCAAATAGACGCTGCTTCTGCTCTCTGTAGCAATCACCGTAGTAGATGTCACAGGTTTTCATCCTTCTTTTGCCTGGCCCATCCCACCGCACCTCCTGAATGGCGGTGATATCTGCCTTGTAGCAGTCTAGGGCCTCCGCTAATTGTTCGGCTGCACGCGGTCTGTTCAGGGTTCGAACATTCCACGTGCAGACCCGAACGTCATTGTCCTTTTTTCGTTTTGCAGGGTCGTCAACAGTGAATCCATCCGTATCCGAGGCTCTTGGTTGCTTCGTAACCATTAATTTTTCCGTGGTTGGGTAGTTAGCCCCACGCACAACCCCCAACCTGGAGGACCAGGCCCTAAGATAACCCTAGGACAGCGGGTCGGATTCTCCGTTGTCAGTAACCCACTTCGGGGATATGAGTGCTGCCGTTGGCCCATAAAGGGTTCATCCGCCACCATCTCTATTTCAGCACCCTGACTAGTGCTGAAAATCCTTACAGACCTTTGCTCCAAATATGTCAGAGAAGCTCACGCAAGGTATCTGCCATCTCGACTGTTGACAACACCGTTGATTCAATCTTGTGTATTCATCCGCTGTATGTCCTCTTTCTGAGGGGCTCATGTAAGACCTCTGAGACTCGTTCAGTCAGTCATTCCGACAGAGCATTATAGTGTTGCTATTTTCTTCGTGTTCAACACTCGCGCTTATAAGTTTAGCAAGCCAAGCCCGGTTGAGCGAGACCAGTACCCGGTGGTTACCACGCGGAGGTAAAATAAGCACAATTGATGTGTATGAAAAAGTTACAACAGCTGGGCACCGCCAAGTTGATGCCAATCAGCGCCTACCCGATTCATACACACCCAACCACCAGTAGTTCATTGCCTGTTGATGGAAAGTTTGTTTGGCTGAGGTTTAGGAAATGGGTTGTGTCCTAATTAGCTCCCTCGTTACCGCAGCCTCAGCAAATTTCTTCTTCCGTTAGTCGCATTCTCTTCTCTTGTGATTTCTACGAAGGTGGAAAGGAATCTTCTGTACTTTAGCATAACTTACTATGTATTCAGCTAAGTCATGTTTATACACACTTCTAACAATTACCGATTTATGTTGATGCAGCCCTTGAAAAGGTTGCAGATATGGATTCTTATATCCTGATGGGTGATTTCAATGCTCACGTGGGTGCGGATTTCTCGACATGGGGCAGCGCGATTGGGAAACACGGTGACCCCGATCAGAACGCGAACGGAGAGAAGTTGTTGGACTTTTGTTGTTCAAATGGAATGTCCATTATGAACACTTTCTTTCCACACAAAGATATCCATAAATACACATGGTACCGTCGAAGTCTTCAGCAGAAATCGCTGATAGATTTCTTTGTGGTACCATCGTGTATTAAAAGGATGGTTTGTGATGTTCGTGTGTTGAGAGGGGCTGAACTGTCAACTGATCACCACCTGGTGTTGTGCAAATTGTATCTCAACGATCAAATACCTATCCTGCCAAAGCGTAAACCAAGGATGGTTACGCGCATACGGTGGGAGGGGCTACAGAACGATGAGATACGGAAGGAATTTGCACGGTAGGTATCTGAAAGGTTTGAACAAATTCCAAATGTTCCATTGAATGTAGAGGAAGAATGGCAGTTGTTTTCAACAGCAGTTATTGCCTCTGCAGGACCTGTTTGCGGAGTGAAGCGGCTCGGTGTGGCGGCTGGTGGTGAGAAAAGAACTGCGTGGTTTAAAACGCCCGGAGTTCAAGAAGCTATCAGAGAGAAGAAGAAGGCTTTCAAGGTGTGGATTCACTTGGGGGACTCTCCTTCTCGAAACCGGTACATTGAGGCGCGAAGAACTTGCAAATTGGCTGTTAAAGCAGCCAAAGAACAGTCTTGGAAGGAGTTCGGCGAAAAATTGGACCGTGATCCATTATGAACACTTTCTTTCCACACAAAGATATCCATAAATACACATGGTACCGTCGAAGTCTTCAGCAGAAATCGCTGATAGATTTCTTTGTGGTACCATCGTGTATTAAAAGGATGGTTTGTGATGTTCGTGTGTTGAGAGGGGCTGAACTGTCAACTGATCACCACCTGGTGTTGTGCAAATTGTATCTCAACGATCAAATACCTATCCTGCCAAAGCGTAAACCAAGGATGGTTACGCGCATACGGTGGGAGGGGCTACAGAACGATGAGATACGGAAGGAATTTGCACGGTAGGTATCTGAAAGGTTTGAACAAATTCCAAATGTTCCATTGAATGTAGAGGAAGAATGGCAGTTGTTTTCAACAGCAGTTATTGCCTCTGCAGGACCTGTTTGCGGAGTGAAGCGGCTCGGTGTGGCGGCTGGTGGTGAGAAAAGAACTGCGTGGTTTAAAACGCCCGGAGTTCAAGAAGCTATCAGAGAGAAGAAGAAGGCTTTCAAGGTGTGGATTCACTTGGGGGACTCTCCTTCTCGAAACCGGTACATTGAGGCGCGAAGAACTTGCAAATTGGCTGTTAAAGCAGCCAAAGAACAGTCTTGGAAGGAGTTCGGCGAAAAATTGGACCGTGATCACAGATCTGCAAGCAAGGTGTTCTGGCAGACCATCCGCCGTCTTAGAGGAAGGAAGTGGAACATTATCGAAGGAGTCAAATCCAAAGATGGTACACTTCTTTCTGATGAGGAGGACATCTTGCGCAGATGGAGCGAGCACTTTTCCGAATTGCTCAATCCAATCGAGGGCATTGAGGATGACACATCCATCGCCTTAAGCAGGGCGGAAAATAGTCCCACGGTAGAGGAAGTCACTTTTGCGATCAAATCGCTAAAAGCTGACAAATCTGCCGGAGTGGATGAAATCCGGCCAGAAATGCTAAAGGCCTTAGGTGAAGAGGGAGTCAAATGGCTCTCTCGTGTCATTAAAGTGGCCTGGGAATGCGGCGAAACTCCCAGCGATTGGCAGATTGGGGTGATTGTGCCCCTTTTCAAGAAATGGGATAAAAGGGATTGCTCCAATTACAGGGGTATATCACTTTTAAGTCTCCCCGGAAAAGTCTTTGCCAAGGTACTGGAAACGCGTTGCAGAGCTGTGGTAATGCCGAGTTTTCCTGTAGGATTGGTCAGGCTGGATCGATTTTGAGACAGCTTGGTCATTCTGTTATCAGGAGGACTGAACTTGGTGTCAAAGCTAAGTTGTCAGTCTTTAATTCGGTGTTTGTTCCAACTCTTACCTATGGTCATGAGGTTTGGGTAATGACCGAAAGAATAAGATCGCGAATACAAGCTGCCGAAATGAGATTTCTCCGTAGTATTGCTGGTGTGACCCGTAGAGATCGCATCAGAAATACCAGAATACGTGAGGAACTCAATGTCGAGCAGCTACTTCTCCGGACGGAGCGATCCATGCTTCGGTGGTTTGGTCATGTTAAATGCATATCCCCCAGGATTCCACGACGTGCTATGGAATCCGTACCATCGGGCAGGCGTCCCCTAGGTAGACCCAGGATGAGATGGTTAGATCAAATTCATAATCTCTCCTCTACCCGTATGGGGATTGTCCTTGATGATTTAGAGTCGATGGCGGAGGATCGAGAGCTATGGAGGGTCCACTTGAGCAACCTACACCCGCGACCCACTTAATGGACAAGCGGACCATTGAAAATGAATGAATGTTCTTCTTTCCATATTTACCGTTCTCGGATTCCTGCGAGACACGGATTGGGCTTGGTTGCGCTTCATGAGCATTAGCTGCCTGTCTTGTGGGGGATAAGCTTTGAGTTCCTCGAAACATCTACCATGGAAGTACCTATAGAACAAGCATAGGTCAGCGACTTGTCTTCTGTGCACCAACGGTTGCAGATTCGATGTGAGTGTAGAGTCTCCAATAAGTCGAACTGTTAGTCTCTGTATGCTGATGTCAAGTAGGTTCAGTGAATGTTTTCGGGCCAAACTCCATATGGGAACAATATTCCAGGCCTGGTCCAACGTGTATGCTTTGTAGAGAAGGAGAAGTTGCTTGGGGCTAAAGTACCTCTTTGCTCTAAATAGGTAGCTCCACTTAGCGGACGCCGATGTGGTCCTGCCATGTGATTCCTAAATTCACTGTGACTCCTAGAAGGTACATTGAGTCCTTGGGATGGATTGAATGGTCATCCATTTGGACCTGAGGAACTGTTGATCATTTGTCCTAGAAAATGTTGTGAGCTGTGTCTTGTTTGCATTAAGTACAACCAAGTTGTCTTTTCCCCACTTCAAGATTTTGTCTAGTTCATCATTTAGAGAGATCTAATTGTTCACATCTCTGACTGTGTGATGTAGCCGCATTCAAAGGCCCACTGTTCGAGATGGAGGATATAAGAGTGCTGTCATCAGCAAAGCTGTAGACATTATTCTTTGTGAATCCAAGCAAATCGTTGACGTGGAGAAGAAATAGAGTTGGGGAAAGAATAGATCCTTGGGGCACTCCTGCATTTATAGCAAACGAAAAACGAATTAGATGATACACCATCTATACCACAACTTCCACAACATCCGCAGAGTTGTTGTGGTAATCCATAAGACGCTAACTTGCCTAATAGGGCTCTATGCCAGACTCGGTCAAATGCCTTTGATATGTCCAAGGCTACGGGTCTGGATTCGCCGTGTTGTTCAATTGCTTGCGTCCATAAGTGCGTTACGTAGCTTAACAGGTCTCCAGTGGAACGACGGCTCCGAAATCCGTATTGCCTGTCGCTTATTATAATCGGTGGCCCTCTACATATTTGATTATTTCGACATTTATTGCCTTTTCCATTACTTTTGAGAGCATTGAAAGTAACGCTATTGGACGATAGTTTTGTGGCAGACATTTCCTCCCTTTCTTTGGAATAGGTGAAACGTCTTCTGGGCGACATACTTAACAGCTTACATAGTACAGGTGCAAGTTCTGGTGCACAGCTCTTGAGTAGTATAGCCGGGATTCCGTCGGGTCCAGTTGACTTATTGCAATCTAGTTCTTTAAGGATGCGTTGAATTATTCGAAGCCGAATAATACGTACTACACAAAAACGTGGGTTCCTACTGAAAAAACACATGCTGCGCTTCTTCTCTGGCTAATCGTGCCCAAATCTGTTCAGATACGCTCGGAAGCATCTGATGTCAGAAGCTGACTAAAGTATAGAAGTCTACTTTTGTGTCGACCGGCCTACCCATTTCTCTGTTTCCGGAGTAAGACGAGGGGTCCATCTTCCTTTTGCTGACTGGTGTTCCATCTCTTCTGCCAAGTTCTAATGCTTCGCTGTCCTTTTTCCAGCCTGATATCTTTGACTGAATTTCGGTTATCCTGGATTTTGGCATCATAAGTTCTTTTTAGTTCGGTGGCTAAGATATCCGCTGGTATCATTCCAATGACACATAGTCACACATTATCATATGACACCGTCCGATAAGCTCAGAATACTCTCAGTGCACATAGTCGATTGACGGATTTTATACTTCTTGTATAAGACTTAATTGTCATTGCCTTATGTGGAATTTTGTCGGTGTCGAAGAGCAGAAACCGTTTCTCAACTTCATTGCAGGGAGGCCATAGCTATTTTGTGGCAGTACAAGTATCCATGTCGGTTCATCTGGCGTTCGCCTTTCTTTTAGCGCTTTCACTGTTTCAAGATTGAGGGTGCAAGGATATTCACAGATGGATCAGATCGTTCTAAAACATCTGCCGAATCTATTGTTACTTCGTCCATGGTTCCAAGAACCATGAGCACTTGACAGCACTTAACAAACAGTTATTGTTTTTATAGCTGCCTGGCTGTAAATAAATATGGTAAACTTTTCTTGTGGTATTGCCTCTATCTACCGTAGCCTCACGGTCACGGGCTGCAGTGACAACAGCTAAGAAACATTTCTAAGGTCTGATGGGAGGCCTAAAGATTTTGATATGCCTAGCGATTATGAAAATAGGCCTGATCCTGAGGCCTGTTTGATCTGTCTGCATACGCGGTCTACAGAAGTGATTTTTTCATATTCTCACCGACGACTGTGACTCTACGTCTACTTGCTCATCTCTACAGGTCGCTGTTTGGTTCTTGTTGTCTTAACCGTTTGGTATAAAACTTTCGAACTTTGCTTCGACGCTTCTCAAGCATTTTCTCTTTCCTCTTGAGAAACCAATGATCTTCCCTTCTAGTTTGCTGGGTCGCTTTGAAGGAGAGCAAAGCGCTGTATACACTCTTCTTCATCTTGAGGGTGGTCGTGTTTAACCTATAGCATGTCAGTTGGCATCGATGTCCTTGGTCTTCGACACTTGTTGAAGGTGGCATAGGGCTTTTCGATGGGTTCAATGTTTCACAATGTTTCTCCGTTGTTGTAGTGTCTAAACTGAACAACGAACCTGACTTCTTGACTAAGTACACAGCGTATAACAAATTAACACCTAAAGAAGTGCTGGCCCTGATCTCTATACCAGTTATACCACAATGAATGCCAACATTTTTTTACTGGGAAACGAGGAATAACAACGATTCCCGCTAATTGAGTTTCCCCTTGATAATTATTATTGTGAAATTATTCGAATTTTAGTATACGAATTTGTATTCCATCGTCTTCTTTCCGGGCTATATCATCGTATTTCCGGGATGGATCTCCTCTTTAGCAGTCGAGCGCCTCCACTAATTGTTCAACTGTACGTGGAATTGTTCAACCCAGAACAGTCCTTGTCCTTTTTCCATTTTACAGGACCATCAACATTAAACCCATTCCTATCCGGGGCTCTGATTACTTCGTAACCATTTGTTTTTCTACAGAGTATATACCAGTAACTGACTTCAGGGATTAATCACCATCTTTCTTTGATCACTCTACCTAGTGCCGAAAAATCCTTACTGGCTTTAGCTCAAATCAATATCCGGCTATCCCGACCAATTTTAAGTGGCTACACCATCAAATCGGAAGTGTCCAACCTATAACTTGAAATGGGCGTAAAATGGACTCCCATCTCCATCACTAGGAGGGCATCCTAGTTATAAAAAAAATGTAAACGTTCCATCATTCCAACTTCAATAACAAAACTCCACCAACACAATCATTATTTTCCGATTTGCTTAAGCAAAGCAGTTAACAGCAACATTGCCCAAAAAAAATCGTTTGTGAACAAATTCGAGCTTATTGGGTCCTCACGAGGGAAATTGCTTCACACAGGTACAATCATCACCGCCTACAAATTTACTGGTTCAACCTGCGACATCCTTTATATTGTAAGTACATTCATATTTGGGCTTGTATTGTCCTCATCAGAACACCGCACCACCTCTGACTCTGACTTACACATTTAGACCTTCTTTGTTATTCAATGTTGGGAGTGTTCGTTTCCTTGACAGATTTATGGCCCTTTTCACGAAAGATTTGCACAGCTATACACTTTGACATATGAAGAATAAATTCAGGATAATTATTCGTGTGCCGCTTCTTTATTATCCTTTGTCAGTTCCCTTGAGGCCTTTCTATAACAGATTTATTATCGTTAACGATTTGTTGGTGACAAATGTACTAATGCCACTCATTACCCCTCCCCCTCATGCCATCACACACATGTTGCACAAAATTATATAATCCTACGACTTTATGAAATTAATCAATTTTAAATAACACCAATGCTAGCATTTAACTTTTTCCCATTTTTCTGTCAAACAAAAAAAAAAAAAAAATAATTCCAACCCAATCCCCATGACATTTCATTCGCCTATAAAATTAACAATTAATGAAAATCATGCCAGTTGGATGTGTACGAGTACAAGCAGGCAGTTTGCAGAATTGTGTAGATTATAATAAAAAGAACGCAATGCACGTAACGTAATATATGTGTTCAGGGCAGGCTCCCATATGTACACATACAGTACAGACACATCTATATCTATGGGTGTTCTGTTCACACGATATGTCGTGGAAGTGGACATACAGCATTTCACTATTAACACAACACTCACTTGTGCGCTCACTTAAAAGTGTGTTTTAAATATATAAAAATACAAAAATAAAAAATAAAACAAGTTAAATTGCCCATATTTAAATTTTAATTGCAATTAATGTTAAACGGATGTTTTTCGTTGTTTATTTGTTTGCTTATAAACTTCCTCGCAAGCTTTTAATGCGTGAATTTAGTATATGCGAAAAATTAAACGATATCTCTGGTGAATTTAATTAAGTATATTTGTTTTAAGAGTAAGTAGGGATTTTGATGTAATAAGTGTCAGCGTTAATGATATTTGGTGAGTTGAGTTTATTAGACATGAGGCTGCCCAACAACGCCCAGGACAAGGGACACTATTTACTCTTTGGTTGTGCAATCGCGTAAGGGTGGTCAAATCCCGAAAGCAAATAAGCTTGTGTAGGCATAGAGTTAGATGATAGGTCGGGAGAGCCTTTACCGGCCCCTCTAAAGGAGCCTATTGTGCCTTCCCTGATGAGATCGTAGAGCCATCTTTTGACTCCGGAGACAGTCAGGAAGATAAGAATCTTCTCTGGGGGGCCAGTTTTCCTGTAGTAACGATTTCTTCGTCAAGGACTTTCTTTCTGAGACGGAAGAGAACCGGACATTCCATGAGAATATGAAGAGAGGATTCATCACTCTCCAGGCACAGTTTACATGTGGGTTCCGGTGATAGTCCAATTCGGTAAAGATGTTTTTTTTAGAAGACCATGGCCAGTAATAGGTAATACCTAAGCATGCCATTTATTTTTCAGGAAAAAACAGGAAAAATCAAAGAAATTTTTTCATTTCACAGGATTTATTTTTCCGAATACAGTATAGATTACAGGATAGTTTTTTCTTCGAAATCGAATATAAGAATAATATAGTAACTTAAAAAATAAAGTAAGTAAAGGGTCCGCCAAATAACTTTTTTTTTTTGAAAATGCTATAAAAAAAACTACTGAATATTTTCTCAAATTTCTTTTTTTTATTTGAAAGTACAATCCTTCCGGTCAGGGCTGACTTCGAAGATTTTGGAAAAGTCGCAAAAAAAGGGGATTTGCGTACAAAAAGGGGCAATATTAATCTGCCCACAAATGGCACAAAAAAAAATACGCAAAACGAGTGAGTTCACTAAAGTTAAGTGGCTTACGCATATTTTCATCTCGTTCTATCTCATTGTTGCTTTGAACATTGTTATAGCTAAATTGTTAATGCCTAAACTTATATAAAAGTGGGAACAACTATTAACGATATACAGAAAAGGGGCAAATATGGACAATTTTGGAAAAGTGGTCTCATTGGGGATATGAAGAAAAAAAAGGGGAAAAATGCAACTTTAGTCGCATAAAGTCGCAAAGTCAGCCCTGCTTCCGGTTAATAATGGAAAATAATTTCATTCAAATGGCTGCCTCGGCTGGCCATGCAGTAGCCTACACGATCGGTCCAATTTTTAAGTACATTATCGATAGTGTGCAGCTGTATTTCACCAATGGCTTCACGAATTTGTCCTTTAAGGCGTCAATTGTCTCTGGCATGTCGGCGTAACACTTATCTTTTACGGCACCCCACAAATAACATAAGCACATAAGCTCTGCGGCTGATAATGCGATCTTCAAAAACAGGGCGCAAAACATCGAGTGTAGCTTCGGCTGTGTGGCACGTAGCGCCGTCCTATTGAAACCAAATGTTGCCAATATCCTCCTCTTTAATTAATTAATATGCGTGAGGGTTTTCTGTGCCCCAAATGCGACAATTTTGCTTGTTTACATACCCGCCAAGATCAAAATGAGCTTCATCTGAAAAGATGTTTTTTTTGGCAAAATCGGCATCTTCTCTAAGTCGATCCCACTTAGCGAAGCGAAACGCATTGGATGGTCAGTTGGCTTCAACTCCTGAACCAATTGGACTTTGTATGGCGTCATACCAAGGTCTTTATGCAAAATTCGTCTCAATGATGTCTCCGAAATGTTCAATTGTTGAGAACGACGGTGAATTGATGTTGATGGCACTTCACGCACACTTTCTGCCACAGCAGCAATTTTCTAGAGTGTACGCACTGTTTTTGGCTTTTCACGCTTTGCTTTATCGATGAGGATGCCAGTTTCTTTCACTTTTTTCAGAAGATAACCAACACACGGAGCTGACGGTACGGAGAGGCTATGCCTGAGACACTGCAGCCTTCCATCCTCTACGATCCCGGGCACGCTGCTTCCAATTGTCCAGACCAAGCGCTCTGGTATCCGCGATGGCTTGGTCTTTGAAACGGAGGTTCGGTTTTCCTTGTCTTCTCGAACCTGGGGGCTGGGATTCGAAGATCCTCTTGGCTGGAGCATTATTGTCCATTCGCTCGATGTGGCCGAGCCAATGTAGTCGACGTGTTTTCGCTTTTTGGACTACATCCACATCTTGGTACAGCTCATAGAGTTCGCGGTTGTATCTTCTCCTCCATTCGCCCTCCTCGCACACAGGACCAAAAATCCGCCGAAGTATTTTTCTTTCGAAGGAGCCCAGTATCAGCTCTCCCTTCTTGCTTATCGTCCAGCACTCGGCGCCATAAAGCAGAACTGGCAGGATAAGGGTTTTGTAGAGCACACATTTCGTCCTTCGAGTTAAGAGTTTTGAACCCAATTGTTTTGCCAAACCGAAGTAGCAACGGTTTCCTAGGGTAATTCTTCGCCGGATCTCCACTAGGGTGTCATTCGTGGAGTTTACGTTTACTCCGAGGGTAGGTGAACTCCTTAACTACCTCGAAATTGTTGCTATCAATAGTGACGTTTTGTCCTAGGCGGTGGACAGATGCTTGTTTGTTTTTTTTTGATAGCATGTACTTGGTCTTGTCCTCATTTACTTCAAGGTCAACGGATTTCGCCTGTTCTTCAATCGCCGTGAACGCTTCTATCACGTCACGCTGGGAGCGACCGATGATGTCAATATCGTCCGCATAGCCAAGCAGCTGGACGGACCTGTTGAAGATAGTGCCTTCCGTGTTGACATCTGCCCTGCGCGCTATCTACTCCAGTACGAGATTGAAGAAGTCGCATGATAGAGCGTCTCCTTGCCGAAATCCGGTGCATGTTTGAAATAGTTCGGAAGAGCTGCTTCCAAACTGCACGTTGCAGCGCGTGTTTTCCAGCGTCGCGCGACACAGCTGAATCAAACCATGTCCAAATGTCCGCCGCAGCTTCTCATGTTATCACGGATCCGAGTGGTCCAATCTGACGCATAGATCCGGCTAAATTTGAGCGATGGCATTGGTTATGCTGGGTTTAAGGAAATCGGTCGGTTGCGGTTTATTCGCATTGAGCTGCGATTTCAGGCAACCCCACAAAAAAAATTTAGCACGATCTTGGTGGTCAATTCACGTCACCTCTGCTAGAGATAATCATAGTTTAGGTACCCTCAAATCGTTCACGCAGAATGACCATCTGCTGTGTTACACGTAGCCACGTCTTTCTGGAATCACATGTCATCTATCCCCATTTCGTTCAATTTCAGCCAAAATAAATCGATTAGTATAGTTCTGTAGTGCTCGCTCGTAATAGCCTTAGCAACGTCATATTCAAGAAAAAGTACTGAGCAATGGATGCTTTTTATGGATGCACTAGCTGAACCCCCGCCAGCTTCGCCAGGCATTTTGTTGCTTTTTTAATTTTTTTTTATTTTTTATTTTATTTTATTTATTTTCGGCCGACAATGTTTTAATTTTTTTTTATTGGAAGTGCCACGCCCCTTTATCCAACTTTGACAAATCTGCACAGAAGCACTCTCGGGCCAATACGACTACCTGTAAGTTTGAGCTCAATCAATTTGGTGGTTTTCGAGATATCCGATTTTGAATGTTTTTTTTTTTTGTATGGGCGGTGCCACGCCCCTTAGTCCGATTTTGAATTTGTTTAGCCTATCACTCCATCACCGTAATTACCGACATTTGGCTTGTTATAGCAATTCATTAAAAAAATCGCCTTGTCGCTAAAGATGTTTTTTCTATGGTCATTACATTAGCATTCACTTTGAGCTCCTGGGTCAGTTGGATCTTGAACAGATACAGGCCCAAGTTCCGACGCAAAATTCGCCAAGTTGAAGTCTGCAAAATGCCGACTTCTTGTGCACGACAAAACACAATAGCCAACATCGACCCGACCCGACATTTATTTCAAATCGAGCTCAAAGCTGATGGAACGTCGTGTGCTGGCGACCTATACGTACCGTCTTGCGATGCCCCTAGGATAATTCCACGACGCCCCAAGGCGTTCCTGCAAAGGCAATAGTACTCACTCAGCGAAGGGTTTCTTAAGGCTGGGAGTACTAATGGTCAACTAGTCCAAAATAATTACTTTTGTACGTTTCAAGGGCTGTGTCATTTCCACATTCGGTTTACATCTTTTCAAGTTCTCTTTGCATGTACCTAGACTACCTACACATTTTCGTCCTCCATCATTTGGCCAATGAATTTTTTCTTAAAATGGTAAGTGACGTAAGAAACGTAAACGCAGAAAAATGCGTGCAAGCTCCAAATAAACTGGCTATACTTACTATGGATTAAATTCAGGCTACCTGAACGTACCAAACCAAGTCGAAAAATTGTAAATAGTAAAATAATAAAAAAAAAAAAAAAACAAAATAGTCGAAAGCGAAAACTTGTGCATGACGTTATTTTGTGTTAACGTTGAAGCAACAAGCGTTTCGCAATTTTTCCTAAATGTTTGTTTGGTGTGGACTGGAAAGGCCTTAAGGAACAACTATACGTCACATAATGTAGTTTACGATGTCCTGTTAAATTTTTCAACAAAAAACAAGGAACCATACAAATGTCCTAATCCAAACTGTCAACGGGCAAGAATGTAGACAGTAAACCTTCTAAAGGCTCGGCCATCTAGTGGTTTCATTTTAAATCATAGGTTATTTTGACACTGACAGCTGTTTCCTGCTCGAAATCTTAACAGAAAGTCAGTATCATACCTGCGCGGAATGAAATTAATCGCTTTACACTTGACCAACGTTGGGAAATATTAAAAACTTATTTCCAAAGTGAGTGCTGTGTAGCCCAAAACGGGCGTTTTTTGAAAAGAAGTTTTGGCCAAAATGAAGCACCCACCCACCTCTTTTCTGACGGCGCATTTTCATCTCTGCGACTACGTTAACAAACAAAATTGACACATCTGGGGCTCGGAAAACCAGCACGTTATTGTCGAGAAGCCAATGCATCCACAGAAATTGACAGTTTGGTACGGATTGCAGAGTGGTGGCATCATTGGACAATTTTTCTTCGAAAATGAGGCTGGGAACAACGTTTCGATCAACGGTGGGCGTTACAGACCGACTGAAATTGAAGACATGGATTTGAATGAGCACTATAGTTCATGCAGAATGGCGCGCCATGCAACACAATTGATCTTTTGCGCACCAAATTCCCAAATTGTGTTATCAGCTGTCTTGGCGATGTCAATTTGCCGCCTCGGAGCTGCGATTTGACTCCTTTGGACTAAATATTTGTGGGAAACTGTGAAGAACCGATGTTATGCCAACAATCC
The DNA here is from genome assembly GCA_949372485.1 of Cheilosia soror. NCBI lineage: Eukaryota > Metazoa > Arthropoda > Insecta > Diptera > Syrphidae > Cheilosia > Cheilosia soror. The sequence continues at coordinate 75,037,006 of OX443561.1, read as the reverse complement.
GGGTACGATTCAAGCATTTAATTCCAATATCATCCAAGCAATCAGTGAGCTAAACCCCGAAATCATCAACAAGGTCTTGGAAAATTGTAGTGATAGTATGCGATACTGCAAAGCCAGCCGAGCATTGTGTCCCATAATTAATGGAACTGTTAGCTCTTACTAATAAAGCCATTATACAGGGTTTTTCAATAAGAGCGCTACAAAAGTTTTTTTAAATAAAACAAAAACAGTTTTGGATATCAATGAAATTCTTTATTCCTGTGAATGTACGTTCGATGCCATTATGTATGGAACTCGATTTCTTTTGCATGGCCACCACGGGCACGCTTGCAGAAGTCCAGACGCTGAACCCAATTTTCGACGGTTTTCAAGCATAAATCGGCCGATACTGCTGCAATTTCACGTACGAAGTTCATCAATCGTCGCTGGCTTGTTGGCATAGACCATAGACTTGACGTAGCCCCGCAGGAAATAGTCTAATGGCGTCAAATCGCACGACCGAGGCGGCCAAGCGGCTGGACCATTTCGTGAGATAACACGTTCTCCAAGCTCGGTTTCCAATAAATTGATTGTGACAATCGCTGTGTGGCTTATGGGATGGCGCCGCGCTGTCCTGTTGGAACCACATGTCCTCCAAGTCCATAACATCCAATTGGGGCCAAAAATATTCGGTTATCATTGAACGGTAGTGCTTCCCATTCAGTAACGTGCCGGTCTTGGTCATCACGGAAGAAGTACGGCCCAATGACGCCGCCGGCCCATAAACCACACCAAACCGTAATTTTTTCGGGATGCAATGATGACTCATGGAGTACGTGTGGATTGCTGCCTGACCAATACCGCATATTTTGTTTATTGACGAAGCCATTTAGCCAGAAATGAGCCTCATCGCTGAAGATGATTTTTCGATGAAAATCCGAATCATTTTCAAGTTGTTGCTCAGCCCAATTCACGAACATACGACGCTTCTGGTGGTCAAGCGGCTTTAGTTCTTGCGTCAATTTAATCTTGTAAGGATGTAGGCCAAGATCTTTTCGCAAAATTCACCACAACGACGTCACAGAGATGTCCAACGCTTGAGAACGACGTGTGAGAGACACATTTGGGCTTTCTTCAACTGAAGCCTCAGCGGCAGCAATATTCTCGACACTACGGGCACTTCTTTGTCTCACTGGCAATTTTTCCACTAGACGCTCAACTGTTGATCTGCTAGGACGATTATGACGACCATAAATTGGACGTAGCGCTCTTAACGTTGAGGCCACTGACTCCGAATTTCGGTAGTAAATTTTAATAATTTCGACTCGTTGTTGGCTCGTATATCGTAAGGCACACCTTACTGAAGAGAAATGTCAAAAGAGCGGCAAGAAATTCGGCGTCGTTTGGTGTCCCTGTCGCTCTACTTTTGTAGCGTCCCTGTTGAAAAACCCGATACATGGAAACAATTTAATTTTGTTCAGTTTATTTGCATTTTTAAAAAGAAAGTTGTATTTTGCCGACCCTGTATGTCCATTGCATTCAGCTTAAGCGTTGGTTTTCCCATCTGTTGAAAACCTCGATAAGCGTATTGGACGGATCTTATAAGTCTACTTTGTCTCTCGCCGTGGCGGACTCTCATCTGTCATTCAGGGTTATAAAAGTAGGAATATTGAAAGAGACGTATATAGAAACATTTCCTTCTAAGGCTATCAACACCTGAAGTTAATTTAAACAAATTCTTTTATGATTCATCGTCGATTCCGCAATGTCTTATGTGCCACCTCCTAATGCCGTTCAACCAACTCGAAATTCAGTTCTTGGCACGTAGTCCCGATGACAATTTTTCCCCCATCAATTTTGCTACCCCAGCTTACGTCTTACTTATTTCCAAATCCATCTGCAAGATATACGGAAATAGACTCCTTTTCCACAAGAGTCCTGTCAAGCGATATGGAATATTTATGCTGTCATGACGTGCAATCATTTCTGATTGATTCACACTGGGCGAAATATCAGCAGCGATATACCATCAGCCAGGAGAACTACTGTTGCATTGATGAATTGTCCGCATCTGATTAGAATACCTTCAATGTGCTCCACTACCCTGCAAGAGGCGTTCATTTGCACACAAATAACTTCTTAGGAGCAACATCTTGGCCGCAGCATATCCTCTCGATATATCCTATCCATATCTGTACTTGTCTCTGTTTTCTTTTTTTTTTATCTTTAACTGACGGTTGTTGTCTGCAGGAATCATTTAATAAATAAAAAATTCATGAATTATTTATGAATTTTTGTTTTCTGAGATATTTATTATTCCCTTTGTATTATGAATTATGCATGTTCGAGGAGCGAAGCTCTGGCTTCTCGCATGCACGCTCACCAACATCAGTCATCTATCCTGAACGACACGACAAAAAGGCCCGTCGACGAAAATAAAGCGTATCCTTCGATTTTCATTCACGCACGTGGTTCCTCATTCGTTTTCAATTGGTATAAATAGACAAGCGATGGATAATCGTACTCGAAATAATACAATTTTCGTCAATAACCCCAGCACCGGAACGGAACACAAGTAAGCCTTCGTCGACGCCCCTAATTCAAGTGCTGAATAATAATCCTCGCCACACAATAAGGATTGCCCTACAGAAATATTGTCATTTCGTACAGTCGCTCGTCCGTCGTCTCACTCATCAATGGCGAGTTTTTGTCCTTATCCCTGAAATTAACTTAGGAAAATATTCCCCGAAACAAAAAAACCGATTACAACACGAGAAGGATGGTCAACTTTCACCGACAACGACGACCGACCGAGACGACGGCAGGGATTACTTACGACATTCTTCTTTTGTCATATTCCTGTGGCGTTCACAGGAGGAGAACAGAAAAAAAAATAAAAGTAATTAGCGCATTTAGTATTTTTATGACGAAACATAATTGCGTATTTTTTTTTTGTTGCTCTTTTCTTTTCGCAACCGTCAAAAGTTTGCTCCGTGGCTCGGCGCGTCGGTCGTGAATAGGGGTGTGGTGTCGCCTTAAGTGTTAGAGTAGAGGGCATTTCAATTCGTAAAATTTATAATCCTCGGAAATGTTTTTAATCACATTTCTCTTCGGTTTAGGTATCTTTTTGTTCTCGACGAATTTAGAGGACTCTTTATGGCTTCTAGTGCTTAAAACCGAGCGGGTGGGGGGCATAACCATAAGCTTGAGTTTTATGCATGTTTTTAGGTTGGCTGCAATTTTATAGCACAGGTTATGACGGTAAAAAAGAAATATTCACAATAATGCGTGGGCGAGATTGGTGGTGTGCAACTGCCACCACAGGTTGCTTATATCACGTCAAGAGAGCCGGCTTAAATTATAAGATGTTCATGGGAAGGCTTTTTTTTTTCTTTTAACAATTTTAAGAGGTTGCAATACGTACATACTTGATTACTTCTTATTACGGGGGTGTGCCGGAAATATCCAAAATTTTTTACAGTTTTCGTTAAAATTACACAAATGTAATAAAAAATAAAAAAACACCGCGAACATAGGTTTAATAAAAGGAAAATTTATTGTTTTACCTACCCATGTGGTTTTTTATATCTACCGGATTTGTATTGGACATGACTGGATGCTTAAGTGGATTTTCTACGATGCGGAGCAGGGATTACCAGACTGTTGTTGTACATAACATAAAATAGCAAACCGAATGACCAGGTGGTGATGGATGAGCTGGAATTTACCTATTTTTGAATTTTGAGCTATAAAATTTATAAAATGGGTGTACGTAGTTTAGGTAATCTCTGGGCGCTTTGTGTGCTTCGTTGATTGTTGTATTTCTATTCTGTGTATAGGTATTTGTTAGAATACCAGAGTCCTTGGTTGAGTGATGTCCTTCCACTCACAGTATGTTTGGCTTGAATTTAATTTCATGGTCATTCAGTTTTACAGTCGTAAAGTTTACTACTCCATTTTACTCATTGTTTAAGCCTTAAATTAGGGTGCAGGGTATATACTTTCCAATGCCCTTGAAAATATGTATAAAAAAAAATCCGTTTTGCTTAAAACTTTTTTAAGTGTCATGATGTAGGCGTCGCACTTTAAGTTTGACAGAGACAGCAGCCATCATGACTTTCATTGGTGGACAGGACACAGTAGGTGCGGATGGAGTGGCTCAGGTTCTCAACAACTAAAAAGTAAAGCTGCCTATAGCTGTAGGTATATACACAGAACAAGTGTTTCGTCTTTGGCAATTTTTGCATCGTTGGTTAGTTGATGATGTTATTCTTTCGCTCACAACGCTGTGTTGCCATATTTTGATTTGTTTTTTTAATACTTTCCTCTTTCCCAAACCGGTAAAGCTTTAATAGCGCAACGGGATATCTGCAGATAGATCTTAACTCTGCCCTTAACTTGTTGTAAGTTATAGTCCTGTAGAAATATGTTGCGAACTCAGTTTTGGGAAAGGTTAAGTACTTGCGATTATTAAAGGTACTGATTGGGGATAACCTGGACGAAGTGGCTATCTTCACATATCTAAGCTTAAGTCCAACAAAGCCGCTCAAGCAGATGGCTATTCAAAGCGGCAGGCGATGACTTGGTTAGGAGCATGCGCCAACACATCTGTAAAATATCGTCGGAAGAAAGTATGCCCGATGAATGGAATCTCAGCATTGTTTGCCCGATCCTCAAGAAAGGAAACCCTCTGAACTGTGCCAACTTAAATAAATAAATAGGTGGCGCTACAGGCGGGTGGGTGTCTAAGCCTAGCTTCTCGCAACCATTCGTTTGTGTGAGTTTCTATTTTTGGGACGAATGGAAGGGACCTACAATTTTATGCCGAGTACGAACGGCTGAATTGAGAAGCTTTTTCAGGACAGTCATACTCTCGGATGTTTGTCAGACGTTCGCGAGAGGTGGCGCAGTAGAAAAAACCTTAAGACTGCGCTAACTTAGTCCTCTTAATATCGCCGCGTTGTCTGAACGCTTGAAGCCTTTCGTCAACAACCTGATTGGTTCCTATCAGCCAGGAAAGTTCACCATCGATTAAATATTCACACTGCGACAGATCTTGGAGAAAACCCTAGAGGTCCAAATCGATATCCAACACCTTTCCATCGATTTTAAGGCCGCCTATGACAGCATTTATATAGACGAGCAATATCTAGTTTTGGCAAATATCTCGTCCAACTCGTCCGTTTGTGCATGATGACACATATGGGGAATGAACGCTGCTCCATCAAGGTCGGTAAAGAACTCACCGAGACCTTCGATGTCAAAAAAGGATTTAGACAAGGCGATGCGCTGTCACTCGACTTTTTCAACATCATTCTTGAATGAATAGTGCAAAACTCAAACGCTAATACCAGAGACCAGAGGCACTATCTTTCAAAAATCCGTCCATCTACTAGCCTACGCCGGCGACATCGACATAATCGGCAAAACGAAACGTGATGTTACTGGCGCGTACGTGAGCGTTAAGTCGGAGGCGGCGAAGATGGGTTTGGCGCTCAATGAGGGCAAGACAAAGTATATGCTGTCATCAAGAAAGGACACCCAATACCAACGTCTCGGACAGAATGTCACTATAGACAGATATAACTTTGAGGTTATGGAGGACTTTGTCTACCTTGGCTCCGCTATGAACTCAGGCAATGACACCACCGCTGGGATTAAACGAAGAATAACTCTTGCCAATCGCTGTTTCTTTGGGCTAAGAAAGCAATTGAGTAGCAAAGCCCTCGAATAATTAAAGTGACGCTTTGTAAGACCTTAATCATCCCAGTCCTACTTTATGGTGCAGAGGCATGGACTCTATCAAAAGCGGATGAGCTTACTCTTGGTTGCTTCGAGAGGAAAATTCTTCGAGTAATTTTCGGTTCCGTCTGCATAGACGGTATGTGGAGGAGGACGAACTATACGGACTGTACAGAGACATCGATCTAGCTAGAAGACTGAAGGTCCAACGACTGAGGTGGCTGGGTCATGTTAGAGCGAATAGACGCAAATGCTTCGGATCTTCGAATCCACACGCGAGGAATGGTGAGTAGAAGACCGCGACACAAGTGGCGCACGCAAGTGAAAGGGGACCTTAACCAACTTAGCGTGCGAAACTGGAGACAGCTGGCCAATGATCGCGCTGGCTGGAGACGCTTGCTGGTTGAGGTCCACGTCCACCGCGGACTGTAGCGCCACCTTAAGTAAGTAAGTTGTTTCATAAGGAACGCTATACGAAAGGACAATGCATTTTTCATTGTTTAGCAATATTTTATAAATAATGAAGGCTTGGTTGTCAGCAACAGTCCGAAATTTTCGAACAAAATAACGGCCGTAATTGTGATTTTAAACCATCAGAGTGCAGAGAATAATTGAAAAATTCATGGAGACTGGATTAATTACTGATCTTGAACTGACAGTCCAGGGACTTTTTTAATGAATGTTTTTTTAATGAATGTTTGTCCTTTTACTGACATTTTATCTGGTTATCTGTTTCCGGAGGCGAGTGAGATCAGTTTGTTATATGTCCTTCAAAACATTGCTAAACTATTTATTTTCAAGATATTCACCTCTATTCCCGTTGGCTTGTATTTCACTTTGATTTTTAGTCGGCTCTTTTGACTTTTTTTGAGATAACTGAATTGGAACAATGGTGAACACATAAGGCGTGTTTTTATGAAAACTCGCCAGCCAGCCGTTTATTTGGACTATTGCCAGCAAGATGAAGGCAGCCAGCCGAATTTTAGCCAATAAACCTAAAAGTGTACCAGCATTTCGTATAAAATTAGTTTGTTTGTATACGATACGAAACGAGTCGTATTCGACAAGCGCCAACGGGAATAGGGGGTGATAAAGTTTATATTATAAACTAAAAATTGCCTTTAAAAAAAATGAGTAACAAAAAAATTGATGTCGCCATTTTTCTGTCAGCATCAAAGATCAGCTGATTTCGATCATATTGTGGAATGTTGAACTACTTACCGACGGCGGCGTCGTTCTCTGTCGTTCCCCCTTGTTAGGTTATGGCTTATCAAACAGCTCTTCTAAAACGTGCGTCGTGAAAGTAAAACTCCTGTCAGAATAAAATGTCAATCCTTTATTGTCTTTTGTGAAGGAATTTATTACAAAAACTTAAATTTTGTCGAAATCACCCTTGAAAAGTGGGCGTTGCAAACATCAATTTGTTAGGAAAAACATTCCCTGGGTGTAGAACATAGCGTTCATATCCATTAATAATTGAACCTATGTTTTCAAAATTAAGCTTTTTAAAATTCATTCATTCATTCATTCATTTTCAATGGTCCGCTTGTGGTGGACCCTCCATAGCTCTCGATCCTCCGCCATCGACTCTAAATCATCAAGGGCAATCCCCATACGGGTAGAGTAGAGATTATGAATTTGATCTAACCATCTCATCCTGGGTCTACCTAGGGGACGTCTGCCCGATGGTACGGATTCCATAGCACGTCGTGGAATCCTGGTCGGGGACATGCGTTTAACATGACCAAACCACCGAAGCATGGATCGCAACGTCCGGAGAAGTAGCTGCTCGACATTGAGTTCCTCACGTATTCTAGTATTTCTAATGCGATCTCTACGGGTCACACCAGCAATACAGCGGAGAAATCTCATTTCGGCAGCTTGTATTCGCGATCTTATTCTTTCGGTCATTACCCAAACCTCATGACCATAGGTGAGAGTTGGAACAAACACCGAATTAAAGACTGACAACTTAGCTTTGACACCAAGTTCAGTCCTCCTGATAACAGAATGACCAAGCTGTCTCAAAATCGACCCAGCCTGACCAATCCTACAGGAAAACTCGGCATTGCTCCTTCCATCACTCGTGAATAAGACCCCGAGATACTTAAACTTCTCCACCTGTTTCAATGGGACTCCACTAACATGCAGAGTGAGAGGATCCAAGGATGACCAAGTCATCAGCGAAGAGCAAATGACTTATACTCAGATCTCCCAATTCGAAACGTTCCTCACCAAGACTGCGCTGTAACATCCAGTCCATATAAGTAATGAAAAGGAGAAGAGACAAGACGCACCCCTGACGAAGTCCAACGCCCACGGTGAAAGGTATTGATTTAACGCCGTTTACCCGAACACAGCTTTTACAGTTTGTGTAAAGAGATTGAATGGCTCTCAAGAGAGAACCATCAATTCCATACTGCTGTAATACACTCCAGAGTTTCCCTCGAGGGACTCGGTCATATGCTTTCTCCAAATCTACGAAGCAAGCGTAAACAGGTGTAGCATACTCCCAAGCCTTCTCAAGTACCATTCTGAGAGTGAATAACTGGTCGGTTGTGCTTCTGCCGGGACGAAAGCTGCACTGCTCATCTCCTAATCGTGACTCGACCACAGCTCTGCAACGCGTTTCCAGCACCTTGGAAAAGACTTTTCCGGGGAGACTTAAAAGTGATATACCCCTGTAATTGGAGCAATCCCTTTTATCCCCTTTCTTGAAAAGGGGCACAATCACCCCAATCTGCCAATCGCTGGGTGTTTCGCCGCATTCCCAGGCCACTTTAATGACACGAGAGAGCCATTTGACTCCCTCTTCACCTAAGGCCTTTAGCAGTTCTGGCCGGATTTCATCCACTCCGGCAGATTTGCCAGCTTTTAGCGATTTGATCGCAAAAGTGACTTCCTCTACCGTGGGACTATTTTCCGCCCTGCTTAAGGCGATAGATGTGTCATCCTCGATGCCCTGGATTGGATTGAGCAATTCGGAAAAGTGCTCGCTCCATCTGCGCAAGATGTCCTCCTCATTAGAAAGAAGTGTACCATCTTTGGATTTGACTCCTTCGATAATTTTCCACTTCCTTCCTCTAAGACGGCGGAAGGTCTGCCAGAACACCTTGCTTGCAGATCTGTGATCACGGTCCAATTTTTCGCCGAACTCCTTTCAAGACTGTTCTTTGGCTGCTTTAACAGCCAATTTGCAAGTTCTTCGCGCCTCAATGTACCGGTTTCGAGAAGGAGAGTCCCCCAAGTGAATCCACACCTTGAAAGCCTTCTTCTTCTCTCTGATAGCTTCTTGAACTCGGGCGTTTTAAACCACGCAGTTCTTTTCTCACCACCAGCCGCCACACCGAGCCGCTTCACTCCGCAAACATGTCCTGCAGAGGCAATAACTGCTGTTGAAAACAACTGCCATTCTTCCTCTACATTCAATGGAACATTTGGAATTTGTTCAAACCTTTCAGATACCTGCCGTGCAAATTCCTCCCGTATCTCATCGTTCTGTAGCCCCTCCCACCGTATGCGCGTAACCATCCTTGGTTTACGCTTTGGCAGGATAGGTATTTGATCGTTGAGATACAATTTGCACAACACCAGGTGGTGATCAGTTGACAGTTCAGCCCCTCTCAACACACGAACATCACAAACCATCCTTTTAATACACGATGGTACCACAAAGAAATCTATCAGCGATTTCTGCTGAAGACTTCGACGGTACCATGTGTATTTATGGATATCTTTGTGTGGAAAGAAAGTGTTCATAATGGACATTCCATTTGAACAACAAAAGTCCAACAACTTCTTTCCGTTCGCGTTCTGATCGGGGTCACCGTGTTTCCCAATCGCGCTGCCCTATGTCGAGAAATCCGCACCCACGTGAGCATTGAAATCACCCATCAGGATATAAGAATCCATATCTGCAACCTTTTCAAGGGCTGCATCAACTTCATCTGCTTTTTAAAATGTATAGCTAAATCGGAACTTACCCATTTTATATAATTCAAATGACCTAAACTGAACTGCCATGAATAAAATTGCACGTATTCTCCCAACCTCCCCATAATGTCGCATTTAATTTTGTCAAGTTTGCAGTTTGCATCAAATCTGTGAATTGTTATAAAAATTATTCCCACTGACATTTTGCTTTAACAATGCGTTTGTCATGTAAAACATAAAAAAAAAGAAATGCACCCAGCACCATCCTGCTGCGGCTGCCACAATCAAAACCAGCTCAAATTTTCAATTTTACAAACGAAACGGTCGGCGGTATTGTAGGAGTACTGAATTTAATCGTGGGAAGGGTTTTCCTCCAGGAGCATTTTTCGTGAAATGTTTGCTTTAGTTTTCATTTAATTTTTTTTTTATTTCATACTCTACACATCAGTAAACTACATACAACAACACTATGCTCTGCACAAAAATGTAGATAGAGAAAAATGCATTTGAGTTTCCATTGCGAATGACTATGGGAATATTTTTTTTAAAAATTCCAGTGTAATTTTAAAATGCATAGAAAGATTGGTTTTTTTTTTGTGACAACACAAAAAATAAAATGAACAGAATTTTGTATATCCTATCCAGTAACTAGGTTATGAAATAAAAAGTAACAGTCTTTACATTTTTATGTTTTGTTCTTTATTGATCTGTTTAAAACGTCATCTTGTTTTTTTTTAAATTTTTTTTCGCATTTTTACCAAATATTGTTACACAACAAGTTTCCTAGTTTTTTATTTTACTTTTAAATATAAATTTTGAAAATATTTTGTTTTTAGTTGTCACATTTCTATATAATTTTCTACCATCCAAAGTCATCACGCACCTTGGGGATGGTTGTATTTTAACCCTTCTCTTAGGACATGTTTATATGTATATTTTTTTTATACGAAAAAAAATATTTTGTTTGCAGTATCGGTTAATTGAATAAATTTTTTTTTATCGTTTTTTTTTAATAATAGTAAAATTACACATTTTTCATGTGAAAATTTCATTTATTTTTATATAAGTTGGCAAATGTTTTTTTTTTCATACATTTATATATATGTATTGTATATACTTATAGTTATCTATAGAATTTGCTTTTCACCTGTTTAAAGAGGCGAAAATAAAATCGATGAATAAACGTACTTACAAATTGTTTCTATAATAAAAATAAGAAATATAAAAATGAAATGATTTATATTTAGTGAGAAAACTTAAGTGGAAAATTATGATTTTTTTTTAATTTATTTATTTACAGAGTAAGGCTTTTTGATATAGAAACTTTTGGTTCTGTTTAAAAATTGCAAAAATGCGACAATAGATGTAATTTCGTATTTTTACACTGCCTCGGTTTTAAACTTATTGGATATATTTTTTGTGGCTTAAAATTTATATCTTATTTTCAGTATCAAAAAGTTATTAGTACATACCATTCGAATTGTGTGTCAGTTGATGTTTTATTTATACATTAAAACTTTTGAATTGTGTTTTTACATTAACTCTACTTTTTTTTTTGGCGAACAATTTGGCACCAGTTCTGTGCACACTTGAGACGAACTGAGGGAATGTTCAAAGAGGAAGGTCTGTAAGCAAACACTGATTTTGGAAAATGTATCTAGTATGTACATTAGTCGGAAATAAAGTCACCATGATTATAAAACGGTAAAAGAAAGTAATTTTCGGCCACCGTCCTCTTTGAACATGTACTTTTAAATCTAGGTACCTACATTATACTTTCACTCAAAGACACCTACACTACGGTAATCTAATTTATACACATATAACATCGCCTGGCGATGAGCCCTTCTTGAGATCATTGCTGTCTTCTAGACTACAAGTTTCCTTACCTTCAACCACCCGATATTCGATTAGCTCGTCATCGATTGCCTTGTCAGATGGTCACAACTGTTCACGTCACATGAACACATCTCCGCTGACGGGGCCGGTTACTTTCCTCGGTGTCGTTGGCACTCCGTGGGGGCAGGTAGTTCCCTTGCCGTTGGATTCATCTTCGAAGGTTACCATTTTCTCACGAGGTTTCATTAGGATTTGTGGCGGTGGTGGTGGAGGTGGGGCGCACAGAATCGTCTGAGCCTGCAGGTTGTGACTAGTGTTGCTCACTTGAATTGGAGAGCGGCGTGGCGGTGGCAGAGCTAGGTCTCCGACGCCGGAGAGGTTGAATTCACTTATACTGCGTGGCACAAAGTATTCCATGTGGTTTTCTGGTACTCCGGTTGATCGACGCACTGGGGTGTTGCGTTGAAATGCAGATGAACGTCGCGGCAGCGAACTATACTGAGTGAGGGTGTGCTGGGCAAAGAGCGGATTTTGGTGATTGTTTGGCATGAATTCAGTTTGACGCTGTCAGGATTTTGGTGTCACCGAGACTGACACCAGAGCTACGTCATCGGAAGCGGGCAGAACGTGGTCCTGAACGCTGAACTTGCGCAGCCATAGAATTATTTCGGTCTGTATTAGACTGAAGCACATAGCGACAACGGCCATTCCGATGAGAATGTAGCCCGAGGCTAAGTAAAGACTTAGATTGCCCGTTGGAGCAAGATCGCCGAAACCAATAGTGCCCAGGGATGTGAAGCAAAAGTAGAGCGACTCGAGGACGCTCCAATTTTGCATTTTGTGGAATAGGACCGCGCCAAGGGTTACGTAAGAGATGAGCACCATGATGCATATGGAAATTGGCACGCTTGGCGAACTGGCCAGTTGATATGATGGCATTGTGTAGTGATGTATTTTGCCGGCTGTGTGATGGGTGAAGTGATTGGTTGTCGTGGTGGCGGAGGCTTCCGACGGTGGAGTTTTAGTTCCAGCTACACCGCCGTTGTTTTTCGAGCGAGCCTTTCGAAAGAGGCAGCGCATTGCTGATGAAAGTCCCTCGCCCATTGCGGAGAGGTACAGCAAGACTATAGGTATCCCGAATAGGGCGTAGATTAGGGCTGCAATGCGACCCCACTGAGTACGAGGAGATACACCACCGTAACCTATAAAAAATAAAAAAATAAATGGAGAAAGTGAGATGGTTGCTAGAAAGAAATTCAAAAAAGGAAGTAGAATAGAGGACTTAAAAATGGAATTTAATATTTCGTGTGGATTATGGACAATAATAGGAATCGGAACACTTGCTGAGAAACTTCTTCGATGAATTTTCGGTCCTGTATGCGCAGTAGGGTAATTGGAGGTGAAAATACAACCCCGAACTTTATGATATGTTCCAAATTGTGGATTAGTGGATCCAGTCCAAAAAGCCAATTTGGAAAGTCTTGTGCTGCGTCTTGAAGACACAGCCATTGTGGATGCCAGAGTCCTTGATCTAAAAAGCAGGACTTCATACTCTTCACGGTTTGGTATTTAAAAAAAGTGGAATAACTTCCCAATTGTTAAAAAGACTAGTGCGTCATTGGTTGTGAGTGTGATTTTCACTAATTTTTGACAAAATTAAAAAAAAAAAACAACTATTTTTTTACCTAATTTAAGTGGAGAATACTTTAATTGGAAATAGAGTTCCTGGCATAGGCAAGCTAACATTTCACTCTTAGCATCTACTTAACTACAGTCAGGCCCGGCCCCAGCCAAACTAGCGCCCTGTGCAAGATTTAAAGAAAGCGCCCTTTTTTCATATTTACACACATGCATAAGTCTTTTCCACATCACCCAGGAAGTAGATTTTCAATGCTATTTTTTATTGAGGTATCTAATATTGGCTTTGTATGGGAGTGGGAGGTAACCAAACTAGTTTACCGACATTGGCCATTTTTAACACCAACCTGACGACCGTAAAAAGAAGTCGTCTCACAAAATTTCATTCGCCTATGTCGATTCGTTTGGACGCCATCGTGTTTTCAACAGAAAGAGAGACAGACGGACATGGCTCAATTTATTCGGAATTTGATCCTGATCGAATCCGGTGACTCCTTCCTGACGTTAAAAATGTAATGACAAAGTCAATATACCTTCCTGTGGAAGGTTTACAAAATGTATTAACCACAAACCAGTAAGAAATAGACCGTCGACTCCTCCCACATAACGGACTTTGCCTACAAGCTGTTGGCACCATAGGATTTATTTATGTGTTGGGCCTGTTTAAATCAAAGGGAAGAAATTACGGCACACGCATACTTAGTAAAATCCTATGGCAGTTGCACCTGGCAGTGGTTTATGGCAGTAGGGCTGTGTTCTGAAGGTTTCTTCTTTTTTTCCAGTTACACTTCGTTCACATCACAGTTTAGTTTTAGGAAATATTAAATTGTTCAAACTGTTGATATCAATTAAAATTGGCGATGTTAAGGAATATTCACATGATAATGAACAAACGAATTGATAATAATATGCGAACGAACCACTTTTGATGCATTCATATAACAAAAATTTGCTCATTTTACTATTGCAAGATTACCTACAATAATAAAATACTGCATCAAAATATGGGGAAAATTAGTTTGAAAAGAGTTTAAACAACGAAATTTCGAACTAAAAATGTTTGCCTCGAAGGAAAACACCCTTGGTGCGAATTTTCACAAGTTTATTCAAAATTCAGACATTAAAACCCGCTCCACAAACTATCAAATACAAAATTCGTTCGAACTTATGTAAACTTAAATCAAAGATTGTTAAGTATGTAACAATAATTCTTAGAGTTTCGAACGCCCTCTGGAGTTTCTCCATAATTATACATTATAAATATTGTAGTCTGGCATTACTGCCACAAAAAGAAAAAGAAGAAAAAACCATATCCGCAAAGGAGCGGCCATATTGTAATAGATATAAGAAAAACACAGCTGTGATCAGACCAGACACGCCGAGTAGAGAATACAAATCTTTAAAAATCCACGCGGTTGTTCGATTTTTCTTTAAATTTGCAAAAAGTAAATTCTTGTTACAAGTAGTAGAAATTGATGTTTGAACTTGGCGAACTGTTGCGAAAAATAAAAGTGTTCATGTGAATGGACCGTCAAAACATGTGATAATATTCTTTTCACTTATACCATGTTCCCACCAACGTGATTTAGCTAAATTCATTTGATTTAGCTAAAATCATGTTATTAATTTCGTGATCTATTACTATTATATATTTTTATGACTGCAAAAAAACAAAATTGGTCCGGAAAAGACTTGCTCCTGGAACTTTGGAATGAAGAGCTTTAGGAATTGACAGTCAAAACAAAGTGTCAAAATGAAACTCTTTTCGTGATTTATTTTTTACTTTAGTTTATTCACATAGTTGTCCTTTATTTGTTATTTTGATTTTGTTATTAGACCTGGTTTTATTGCACATCTATCTCAGTGAAGTAAAGAAAAGTAGAAATTTTAACACGCAATTACAACAACTACACACTGCTTCACACGTATTCATGCAACGTCGTAAGTTTACCATTCGCGTAAAGAGAAAATTGCACATTTTACCATTCCTAGTATAGAATAATTTGTTATTCTATCAAATTGTATTAAGAAAACAAGTTTTAAAAGGGTTTACATAACGAAATTTCCAAATTTTTTTTGCCGTGAACGAAAACATACTTTGTTTGGAATTGAAAATTTCGTTGTTTAAACTCTTTTAAAACTTGTTTTCTTAATACAATTTGATGGATTAATAATTTATCCTACACTTGGAATAGTAAAATGTGCAATTTCTATTTATAAAAACATCAAAAGTATTATAAATGCATGCAAAGTATTTTTTTCCTTTATTTCAAGCGTAACATTGTGGAATTTTCTGTTTATAAATGCATAAAAAGTGGTTTACTCGCATTTCATCAATTCGTTCGTTCGCTCCCATGTGAATGATCCTTTAGTTGGTAGCAATTTTAACAAATTTGCTGGAACGTAAAATAAATCGCCAGCGATTTTTTTTTTCATTCACTAATCCCTTCCCTAGGTACCTCTTTTTTATTCGCGGGTGATTTGTTGTTGCGATGAGTTTCTTGTGAATTGAAAAAAGTATTAATTTTCGAACGAGCGAACAAAATATTATCAACGATATAGATTATATTTTCGCTCAAAATTAAGTTTAAATCATTCCAACCAGCCGTCTAGCTACTTGCAATATGATTTTATCTAAAATGTAAACAGTACCTTAACTTAGTTCCCAACATTTCTTAACACATCCCAATAAATGGCCGCTCTTATGTTTTATTTACATTCCCGCCATTAATTTTGACATTTACACGTATTCACAGACAGGGTAATTTTTTCCGGGGAGAATCGGGTAGGTGTACGGAAAGTCGGCGGTCTAGTTCTCTGTGGTTTGTGGTATTAACTCATAAATGAACTTTACATAATAGTAATCTCTCTGAGTCTTCTCATCATTTTCATCATTTTCATCATTTGCATCTACTCTTATGTCGAATATTTTATTGCTGGTTTTGTAAGTAATATCAGTACTTAACTTAGTTGAACCTCACACAACAGTAGATAAATGTTCAGTTTCAAGCATATTTGTAAGTTAGAAAAGGCAAGTACTTGTGTAAATGCAAACGCATAAATTGGTTCATTTTAGGTATTTAATTTCAAGCTCAGAGCAAACAAATTAAATTCAAGCACTATTTGGTCTTCTTTTTATTTTTTTTCGATTGCCACTTTTAATTTAAAAATGTATACTGATAGAAAAGAAATTACACGAAACGTTTAAAAACAGTAAAACAAAATTCGTATCCAGCTAAAAAAACCCAGCTGGCTGGATTTTAAAAATATTTCCAGCTAAACGCATTTTAATCCAGTCAGATCTGATTAAAAGTCAAAATGGCAACGCTGCTGAGAGTCTGAAGTGAAAGAGAAGAGAATACTATATTTTCATAATACAATACAAAGCTACTTGTTCTCTTTGTAAGAGAAATTTGTTACTCTTTTTCGTAGATGAGAAATCCCATCCCCATATGTGCAGAATCAAAAACCTGCACGTTCAACACAAACAATTGCGTAGAATGAATTTTTTTGTTTGACATATTTTCCTATGAAAATATTGCGAGTGACTGTGCAAGAAATAAAACTTGCACATACGGGGTGGAACTTTTTTTGTTTTGAGATTTTTGAACCAGGTTTTTTTGTAAAATGTAAGTGGATGTGCAAGAAATATACTTACACGAACAGGGTGGAATAAGAAGAAATAAGAGGTAGGTAAGAAATGAACTTGCATAGGTTCAGTGGGATTTTTTATTTTGCGACATTTTGAGTTAGATTCTCCCTAAAGTTGCAACACTGCAAGTAATGTGAGTTAATGTGCAAGAAATAATTCAGCACAGGTGTGGTAGGTAAATATTGTTATTTTGGAATTTTTTGAACACGCTTTTTGTTTAAAATGCAAATGGCAGTATTAGTTCGCTCAAGATAAAATTAGTTTTTCTAAGGCATACCTACTGTCCACGTAGCTACGCTTCATTTCGTAGTCACACATGCGACTTTGCCGGTCCGTGGACAGAGCTTCGTTTGTTTATATGCAATCTGCAAGGAAGCTGCAAGCAAGCGTACAACAAGCTGCAAATGAAGAAAGCGTGCGTATGAAGCGCAGCTACGTGGACAGCAGGACTTACTCCTAGCAATGCGCCCCCAGAATTTGGCGCCCTGTGCATTTGCACATCTTGCACATATGGTTGGGCCGGCCCTGACTACAGTAGTGGGTATAATGAGGGATGTCAAGATTTTCTTATCTTAGTTGGACATATCTTCCTTGAAATGATCAATTCGTTGGATTCGTCCACCTGGTCTGCTCATTGACAGCAAATTTTATAAAAATAACAAACCTGAAAATGCGAGGTTAACACATATGACACATGCCGCTTCTGTTTTGAAATTAGATTACATTAGATTATAAGTCGGGAGAGCCTACAGTACTGGTACTGCGGTGGAGATATTTTTTCGCAAGGCCATGGTCAGTAATTATACCTGTGAGGATTCTTAGGTTATTTTTATCCAAATTGGTAAGAAAGTAGGATTTCCTGAGTGAACATTTTGGAAAGAACTGATTGATGCAGTTCTGCCCAGGTATTTTTAGCCACACTTCATTAGATTCGAATTCAGCTAAGCTAATGTGCTTTCTATTTTTTCTGACGCAATGGTTAATGGTAAGGACTTCAGCCTGGATAATGGACGAATGTTTTTCCAGGCTGACTGAAAAGTAAGTTTGAGGCGATTCTCCATAAATCCAGTCCCTGAAAACCGTCTGTATACCAGACTAGGTCAAATCGCTTTGAAGTTATAGCTCGACCGATTTTTTATTCATCGATTTGTGAACTGATTTATGCATTGTTAATGAACGCTGCAAAAATTGCGGCAAAACATTTGGAAATCAAAATTTCGTTATTTGAACTACAAAATGGCTCAATTCTCTGTTTATAAATGTCCACACGTTCGTTGACTGTTGTAATGGCTTATCCATTTCGTGTTTCGGAGAATATAGCAGTTTAATTTTGACAGCTGTCAAACTTAAATGCCATCCAACTTTCGATTTAATCGGTCTAAAGTTTGTCGTTTTACAATATGCATCGTTTAACCACCGAACATGTTTTTTTTACACAAATTGTGAATCTGTAGAAGCCACGATTTGCGCTTGAAGAGCACAATTATGTCTAACAGCACATTATGGCATATTTTGCAATTGGAATTGCATCTGCATACTTATTGATATAAATGACAGAGTGACGAGCACATGACAGCAATTAGAAATTTAGAGTGATGATACGGTGACATGATTGTTACGATTGTACTTTATAAGCACTTCTAGTGACTCTGGAACGATTATATATATTCTATTTTATATTTAATGGCAAAGTCCAATAAATAAAATGAAAGAAACATTTCTTAGATATCTTAATTCTTTGTATTTTCTCTGTATACCCTCCAGAGGAAGGTGTATTTACTTTGCCACTATATTTGTAACGCAAGGAAGGAGTGGCCGGAGACCCCATAAGGTATATATATTCTAAATCGGGATCACATTCTGAATCGATTTAGCCATATCCGTCTGTCTGTCTGTTGAAAACACGATAGCGGGCAAACGAATCGATCTAGGTTCCTCCCATACAAAAACTTGCGTGTACGTACCTACTAACTCACACTGCAAACATTTTCCATGGCTTGTATGCAGCCATGTTCTTAAAGTTTTTTCTACTGCGCCACCTCTCGCGAACGTCTGACAAACATCCAAGAGTATGACTGTCATGAAAAAGCTTCTCAATTCAGCCGTTCGCAATCGGCATAAAATTGTAGGTCCCTTCCATTCGTCCCAAAAATAGAAACTCACACAAAACGAATGGTTGCGAGAAGCTAGTCCTTGGGTGTCACCCGCCTGATGCGCCACCTATTTATTTTTTTTTTTATGTATGTGGAGGGTATCAAAGTGTCGGCCAGGCCGATGATAACAATTTTACTTGTTTTATTTTACTTTCCAAAGCTGAAGTTGGATAACTAGTTATGAAATTTTTTTATACCTGATTTCAGCTGGGTTAATTTGTAATACAGGGTGGCGCACGAATCGTGCTACAAAAACAAAACGTAATAACTTTTTTTCTGTGTGAGTAATCGGCTAATTTTTTTATTTTGCAGGATACTATTTAAATTTCTTAAAATGAATGCTTGGGATACCGAAAATAGGATTTGGATAGTGCAGCGGTACCATGCTTTGCAGTCCATCATTTCCGTCCAAAGGGAATTTAGGTGTATGTTTGGCAGCACTCCCCCGAGTAGATGGACCAGGACCATTATGAGGAAGTATCGCACGAAGACCGTACCATCGAGATCCCTATGTCCGTATTCAAGACACAATCGCGGTTGTAGCATCTTCAATTCAGGCAAATCCAAGCGTTTCGACTCGAAACTTATCGGCGCAAATTGGAGTTAGCAGACGGTCATTACAACAGATAATTCATGATGACTTAAACTTGTTTCCACACAAAATCCAAATCACAAGCAAGTTAAACCCTCTGGATTTGCCTATTCGTCTTGAATTTTGCCAAAAACTGATTAAAATGAGGCCCATTTTGATATGAACGGCAATGTAAACAAGCAAAAACCCAGGAATTTGTCTGAATTGAAAGCAGTCTATTAAATCAATAATTGAGGAGATCCCGATCCTCCCTTCCAGGCCGCAATGAAGGGATCGCATATGCGTGGATGAACGTGGAGGGCATTTACGGTCTATCATCTTCAAAAACAATTAGTAATATAAAATTAAATTGAATTTTCTATACAATAAAAAAAAATAAATGAAATACCTACACTGATTAAAAAAAAAATTATTTGAATTTCTTATTGTAGCACAATTGGTGTGCCACCCTGTATGACGAAATGTAAAATTTTTAAGTCTTAGTAGCAAATTTTTTATAACGTTTCTTTTGGGATATATATTATATATCAGAAACAGTGCTCTCTATAAGTAAAAATTATCTTGATGATTAATTTGGAAAACATTTCCGGAAGCGTACAATATGTATAGTGAAAACTGTTATTTTTGATCCTAATGTCCATTGGGTTTTGAAAGCAAAGAACTGTAATTTTTTGCGAAGTTTCCTACAAAGAACTTAAACCATTTTTAGGGCAAATTTTGCCGATGTTCATTGACTGCTTTTTTTTAATGAGAAACTTTGGTTCTACTTTTGGATTATGTTCACGTCGAGAAAATGATATCGGCTAAGTGGCCACAGCCCGATTTTTGTCATTTCCCATCACTCTTGAAAGAACATCTGGCGATAGGTCCTCGCATTCTTGACGAATATTCTCTTTAAGGGCTTCAGGAGTCTGAGGCTTGTTGACATAGACTAGTGACTTCAAATAAGCATACAAAAAGCGATGGAAATGGGCCCTGTGGGTCATAACAAATTTCGATGACAACTTGTCTTCCTCGCGGTTGAGATTCAGGATGGCTTGAGCGTAGGCGGTCAACAGCTAACAGTTGATACACTGTTTGCAATTTTGTAAGGGAACAAATTACAGTTTTTCACCAAAATTGTCTGTAAAAACCACTGATTGATATATCCAATTGCGTGGCACTAGGTTTGGTGGATACCAATACTTCGGGTCCTCTGCGACATCTTCAGCCACAGCGGCGATATTCTCAGCAGAACGGTTGCCCCGGAGCCGTCCAGATCTGGCAGAATTTCGTGTTTTCCTATACTCTTCTAGGGGAGGGGCTAAACGTCGTATAGTGTTTGCCCATTTGTTGTCGGACAATCGGGAAATTTGCGCCGAAATTCACGTTGCGCCAACACCACCAACGGAATTATTTCGTAATTCTTTAGGAGTATAGCGTTGACGTATATTTTGTATCTATTTACTTCTCAAATGTCAAAGGAGAATAACTGACATCTACCGCCATTTGCAAAAATTATAGCATCTTCCGATAGTGTGATGGATGAATCTTGAGCCACCTTGTACTCGCTGCCAGATTTATTGTCGGAAACATTCATTGATCTGGCTCCACGATCGTGTGATCCCAAACCTGTGGAATATTTTCTGCTAGTCTACGGCAATAAGCCACAGCTCTGGGACCATACTTGGAAGTCAACATTCACCACATTATAAAGCATACTTAAACAATATTGCCATGGAAGTATCTTTTCATAATACCATGGCCATTAACATTATGTTTATGTGTTTTATTTAATTATAAAGCTGTATACCTCCATAAAAAAACACACCCTTTATTTTTTACGCAAATTTCGCAATTGTGAACTCCTGTGAACGCCAAGGCCGCAAATGGAGCGCAATGTTTCTCGTTGTATCGAAGCACAACTGAAATAACCTGATGTGAGAATATGTACAAAGCTTCGTTAAGTTTTATGCGATTGGCTATTACTGTTTCAGCAAAAGACATTTTGCGAATATTTTCGCAAGTCAACGTTGTGCACGCATTTTCACGGTTTGATATGAAAATTAAATTGTTCCTTCACACCCCCACTCACAATACCTAGTAAGACGGAAAGTAAATGACATACGCAACGCATACCCCTCTGGCAATGATTTCATAAGCAAGGCCATTTATATGGCAGCATTGCGTGACTGGCATCGGCATGTCACATTTATACATTCGCCTAATGAGATGTTTATCTTCTTGTCGGAGAGCGATATTTTCACCACTTTCCGGGACGTGTTAAGTGCTTTTCCATATACACACGCACAGGCACACCCCTATGCCCAAACAAGGGCTGACAGATTCCCGATTGAACCCATACACTTGTCGTTGTCGTGTCCATATACGGTTCGCCATTCTGTTTGACCCAATTCGCTAAAAATCTGAATCTGAATAAACCAATTACCTTTTATCATTAATCTCTAAGATAAAATCTCCAATTAGTCGTCACTTAACAGAATTTTCATTAAAGCTGCATGTATACTGTATGTATACGGGATAACGGGATACAGAATGCAAATAATACTTTCATCTAAAACTTCACAATTTAATTAAACGTAATTACGCAAAACTACAAACCAGCAAATTGCTGTTTCCATATTATTGGCGCAACATTTCCGGGCATAATTCTCTTTATTGGCCAACCTACTGAAAGCCAGCTCTCAGAGGCCGACCAGCCAGAAAATGGCCCAACCAAATGGCCACATTTTGGCATATTATTAGTCCGATTATCCCCCTCTTGTCCGTTGTCCCGATGTGCGTGATATCGGGCTCGCATTCAAAGTATCTGCACATGTATGGCTTACGATATAACGAAATTTACTCCACAATCAATAAGCATAAATTTAGATTATATTAAATCATCATACAAAGCACCTACTTATGCAGACATTTCTCCAGTCGTCCGTCGGTGCGGTGCGGTGCGGAGCGCTCCTGCTGCTGGACAAAAGAGATAGAGACCACCGCTGCGCCGCCGGCCGACCGGCCGGCTACTTCATTCCTCAAAAGCGGCATCACAATTGCTAACAATAATCGCATTCAATTCTCGGCTTAGCTACTCACTGGCTCACTTATGCGATGCGAAACGAGGGACACATTCCTATATGGCCGGCCAACAGATTAATCGCATCATACATTTCCGGATTTCATGCTGGACCATTTCCCAGTTGTTGTCGTTATTCGTGTTCCCAGGAAAGAGCAAAAGAATAGGAAAAAGTCAAATCCAAATCCAAAATTCCGGCGCGTCGCACGAGGAAAGGAAAAATCCACTCAAGGGTGTGCAAATTAAGAGTGGAAATTGTCCTTCTCAAAGGACATTGTGGCTTCGACATGTTGACAAATGCACACAGCACACCATTGACACACATCTTTTTTTTTTTCTAGAGAAGAAACGGCGACAAGCGGAACTCACTCTCCGGGTAGCGTTTGAATTTCAATTAAAAGACGATGGAGTGAGTATGAAAAAAAAGGAAAACAAAAAATTCTAGAACACAGAGAAACGACAGTCATCATCATTAGAGATATCAAATGAACTACTAAATACAACCAGCAAGACGAAGAAAGAAGATAGAAGACCGAAGACGACAACGGCAACGACACGGACGACAAACCAAAGAATCTTCATCATCATCAGTCTGTGCTTGAAAGGATGTCAGTCAGCACAAAATTGTCCTACACACACATATCTATATATGCCTATGACAAATCCTGTATAGCATTAAAAAAAAATTAAGGAAGAAATGTGCCTTCTTTTGCTCCGTTGGAATTGGAACTGGAGTTTGAGCTTTTATTGTTAATGGAATTGACGAGGATGAAAGACACACAGACCGGGGGTATGGAAAGGATCGAAAATGATTGGACCGAATCCAGGAAGTTGTTATGTGATTAAAAATAACAGAATCGGGAAACGGAATTTGACAGAATGTATCTCTTCCCCTTCCCTCTTTGTATAGCTTAATTCGGCTAAACAACAAAAAAAATCAGAGTAAAAAACAAAAACAACGAAAAAACACAAAATCTGGGACAAAAGGGGACACTGATTGGATTTAGTACTTACCAATGGTTGTTATTAGGGTGAGTGAGTAGAGAAAAGCCGAAGCGTATGACCACTTGTGTCCAGTGTGAAGCATCATTTGAACGCCGGGTTGTTGCACTTTCGATTGCCGCACAGCGCGAAGCAGAGTGTCCTGTAAAAGTGAACAGAAATATTAAGTTAATACAAGAAAAAAAGAAAAGTTTTTTAACTGTCATTCAAGGGACGAGTGGATAATGTAATGAACGTCATCAAGTCATATTTTCTACTGAAAAATTGCCATTTAAGTTGGAAGGATGGATGTCAGAATAAATTTTAGCTGCACGAAGAAGATTGGCATTAGACTTTGCAGTGGATAAGCGGTAGAAATGCAGCGTATAAATGGAATATAGTCGGCCATATACTTTTGAATGGTTAAGTTGGTGTCAAACTGTCAAATGTAAATGTAGTTTAGTTGCAAAGTTTTAAATCTAGAGGAAGGGTGCCGCTTCACTAAGGGATTTCCTGCACTTTCAGGGCGCAATGCACGGATTTCCCATACTGCGATTCCCTATACAGGTTATAATATTTTGGCGGCGCCCTTCTAAGAGCACACAACGGAAGAAACCACAGATATGTGAATAAAAGCTGAGCTGAATGAAGATTCTCTAAACGGTTTTTCAATAAGGATGGATCTACGTTGAAATGGAATAAAACAAGCTGTGTGCGAGGTATTAACGAAATACTTATTTTATTTAAAAGGCTCATGTATGTCATTATTGTATGGAATATAATACCACGTCCAAATGTCCGCCGCAGCTTTTCACGTTGTCACAGATCAGAGTGGTCCAATCTGCCTCATAGATCCGGCTGAATTTGAGCGATGGCATTGGTTATGTTAGGTTTAAGAGGATATAGGTCGATTGTGGTTTATTCGAATTGAGCTGCGGCCTCAGGCAACCCTATAAAAAAAAGTTCAGCGCCGGGGTTAAATCGCACGATCTTGGTGGCGAATTCACCTCTGCTAAAGATAACCATACCCTCAAATCGTTCATGCAGAATGACCATCGTGGCGTCTGCTGTGTGACACGTAGCAACGTCTTGCTGGAACCACATGTCATCTTCCTCCATATCATTCAATTTGGGCCAACATAAATCGGTTAGCATAGTTCTGTAGCATTCGCCGCTGATGGTAGGTAATAGCCTTAGCAACGTCATTTTCAAAGAAAGTACGGAGCAATGACGCCGCCGCCGCCGGTTTAAAATCGGCACCAAACAGCTTTTTATGGATGCATTACCACTTCGGGTGGGTTGGCGTCATCCCATACTCGGCAATTTGGCTTGTTAACATAGCAATTCATCCAAAAATGCGCCTCGTCGATAAAGATGATTTTTATATGGTCATTATCATTAACTTTGAGCTTATGGGTCAGTTAGATTTTGAACGGGTATACCCCAAGCCCCGACGCAAAATTCGCCAAGTTGAAGCCTGCAAAATGCCGACTTCTTGTACACTGCAAAACACAATTGCCAACACCGATCGGACCCAACATTTTTTTTCAAAACGAGCTGATGGAACGTCGTGTGCAGGCGACCTGTGCATACCGTCTTGCGACGCCCGTAGCATAGCCCCATGACGCCCCAGGGTGTCGCGACGCACAGATAGGGAACCCCTGACCTATATCATTGCAGAATCTACACAGATGTGTGTCTGAAAGTCCTAGTCTTTTGGCATGCTTTCTAAGAAGACAGTGGCCAGGCCAGACAGGATACCTATTGATATTCTCCGATTTGCCCTGCTAAGTTTAAGAATTTCTCTAGTCCGTCTGTGGTCCGTTTCTGGCCACAGAGCCTTGGACACCCATCTTCATGCTGCTTTTTATAGTTTCCTTGAAGGTACTCAATGGTGGGTTGACGTAAACTTGTTGATCTCTCGTCATTTGCCCGCCCTTTTTTTGCCAATTCGTCGGCGAGTTCGTTTCCTTCTATGCTGCAGTGACCTGGGACCCAGCATAAGCTGACTTGGTTTTGGCAGGTTAGTAAGTGTCTTAAGACAATTCCTAGAAAGACTTCTCTTGACAATTTGAGCCCAATATACGCTCATGACCAACAGAGGAAGAGGACAAATGCTGCTATAGTTTCAACGAGCTCCTCGCTGAGACATATTACGTCCCATATAAAGGGTTTCTTTTTAAAAATGCAATAAAATGAACAAAATTAAATTTTTTTCAATGTACTATGGCTTTATTAGTAAGAGCAAACATTCCCATTAATTATGGAATACAGGAGCGCATTCTGTCAATCCAAATTTTCAAGACCTTGTTGATGGTTTCGGGCTGTAGCTCACAGATTGCTTGGATGATATTGGTCTTAAGTGCTTAAATCGTTTTTGGATTATTGGCATAACATCGGTCCTTCACGGTTCCCCACAAAAAAAAAAGTCAAAAGGGGTGAAATTGCAGCTGACATCGCCAAGACGGCTGATAACACGATTTGGGAATTTGGTGCGCAAAAGATCGATTGTGGCATGGGCTGTGTGGCATGGGGCGCCATCCTGCATGAACCAGAGGTCGTCCAAATCCATGTCTTCAATTTCAGTAAAAAAAAGTCGTTTTTTTTTTTTTTTTTTTTTTTTATAATTCACTAGTGCTCAAGGGGTTTTTGTTCCCTTAAAATGCTAATGCACAGCACGAGTGGATGGGTTAATAGGGAGGATAAAGAAGAGGTACTGGTGCACATTGGTTTTAAACAATTGTGGATTATAGTGAGAGGAGAAAACCGCGTGAGGCAATGCATTCCACATGCGTGTTGTTCGACTTACAAAAGAATCTCTATATTTTACAGTACGTCCGAAGGTAGGCTTAAGGGTAAACTGATGTGCATTCGATGTGTGACGGGTGTTGCAAAAGAATTGTTGAAGGGGCGGAATGCAGTTAGCTATTTCATCAGAGCATCGGTGGTGAAAATATCGATAAAATAAGGAAAGGCAAAAAACATTTCTGCGATGTTCGAGCGGATTGACTTCGCTATATTTCTATCACCTATAAGTTTTATCGCGCGCTTTTGGATTCTGTCTAGTAGGTGCAATGAAGTTTTTGGTGCACCTGACCAGATATGAGCGTTGTACTCAAGCTTAGGCCGAATAAAAGCCTTGTATATTGAAGCTAAGTCGGAGGGTGTAAAGTATTTCTTACACCGATTTAAGAAACCTAGACATTTCGCAGCGTTTTTGGCGACTTCGTATATGTGGTCATTCCAACGGAGTTTGTCAGTAACACACATACCAAGTATGGAAAGTCGTTCGGTTTCGTCGATGCAAGTCCCATTCATGGATAATGGGTAAGGGTTAAGCTTTCGCTTTAATGATAGAAGGCAGCATTGTGTTTTGGAAGTATTAAATTCCACTCTATTGATTGTACCTCATTTTATAATGCTGTCAAGATCGGAATTTAATGTGTTTAGCATACGTTGACGTTCCAGTTCCACGGCCGAAGAGCAGGGACGTGACACGTGAGTCAGGGAACGAATATGAAAAACTGAGGGTGCTATCATCAGCGAAAGAATGTATTGGATTAGACGTAACAGACAAGAGATCATTGATATATTCATCAAATGTGTCGGAGACAAAACAGAGCCTTGGGGAACACCAGCATTTATTTGGTGACTTGAAACCATCCAAAACAACTTGAATTGAACGGCCAGAAAGGTAGTTTCTAATCCATTGAAGAAGAGACGCGTCGATTCCATGGCATAGGCACGCATTTTCGACAAAAGAGCTTGGTGCCAAACTCTGCCAAATGCTTTCGAAATAGCAAGCGCAGCAATCTTCGTTTCACCAGAGTGGTGGAGAGATTGGTTCCACTCTTCGGTGAGATAAGTCATCAAATCACCAGTGGACCTGCTGCCACGAAAACCTTATTGCGGGTCATTGAAAAGTTTTCGTGATTCAAGATATTTCATAAGCTGGCGGTTTATCAGCGTTAACATAGCTCTGTAAACCCACCCTTGACCGAGACGTTGTTCCCAGCCTCATTTTCGAAGAAATGTTCGTAAATTAAGTCTCATATTCTCGGCTACAGCAGCAAAATTCTCATCTGTGCGAAACGTACGACGACTGGGACCATGAGTATTGTCCACTAGCATTCCTACCAGTCTCACGAACTTTTTACACAAACTTGCGTACAGCTTGCGTGGTTGCTTCATTTCGGCCAAAACTTATTTTCAAAAAACGCAGTGTGTTTGGGCTATACAGCACTCACTTTGTATATGTATGGGAGGTTAGAATCGAAATAAGAAAGAAATTGTCTTCTGTAGACCAGTTTGGTAAGCATAGCATACATGAAAACATGAGTCCTTAGATCGAAAAATTACTGCGGGCTCTTTAGACTAATAGCTTAACAGGTCTTCAGTAGAAAGATGACTTCGAAATCCATATTGTCTGTAATTTAATAATCTCTAGATACATATTTGAAATTTTCGACATTTATTGCCTTTTCCACCTTTTACCGTCTTCAAAGATACTTTTTCGCCAATTTGAAGGAGACTGGCCTCACAATTCACAAACAAAATTGAAACAATTTTTTAAGATTTTGTAGAGAAATTAATTGTTTAAGCGAATTGGTTTAGGTTTTGATCGTGAAGGTTCCCCAGGGACGGCGATGGGCCCAATATGGTGCCTAGTCCACTGTGATGAACGCACGCCCTATAAAACCTAACCTAACCTACCTTCGTTAGCATAGAAAGCAAATCTTTTAAAATGTAGTTTTGAGACTATAATCTCTTTTTTTTTTTTTTTTTAAATACTTCTCCCGGGAAAGGCAAACCTATAACGCTTCATCAGCGCCCCGAGATGCTTGCAGATGTATGTTAGTTCTGCACTTAATTGCTTCTCTTTTGAGAATTGCCTGAATTCGATCGATCTTCCAGGAATAAGGAAAGGTCTTCTGCGAGTACGACATCTTACAACAGTTTATATAGGTTAGGTGCAAGTTCTGGTCCACAGTTTTTGAGTACTATAGCTGGAAGTCCGTGAAATTAAAATTGCTCGTGGTCGAAATTGTACATTCGTGTCGTTGATGATTCCACAATCGAATCAGTTTAGCTGTATGTGGCTTGTACATTAATTAAATAAGTAAAAATAAAATAAAAGTTGTGCAGAATCTAAAGTACATTTTTCCGATAACGTTGAAGCAAAAATATATGCCTTTTATTTTGGATTTGATGCTAGCGATCGGTGATGCTTCCCAAAAGAAAGATCCGCTGAAGTTACACGTCTTATAGTGCTTATTGCCTTTGCCATTGACCAGAAGGGTTAACCATTTGAACGTGCAATAAGTGTGTCAGTGATTCTGTGTAGATTTTTTAGCCTAGTTGTATCTTCCTATTTCGGAGATTTACAAAAGTAGATATCTTCTCTTCCGATGGTTGTGAGGTGACCGCCATTCCTTGAGTGCTTTGTATGCATTTTTTGTTGAAATATGGTTCACTGAAACCTAATCGTAAAATGAGGTCTACAAGCTCAATAAGACTGGAGAAAACTATGTATAAAGTCGTCAGCTTCTTTCCCTGCCTCGTCTTTTATATTAGAATGTAGTATCCAATTCGTTTTCGCATTGAAGTCGCCGAGAAAAATTCATTCGGTGGTTGGATAATGATATCGATATGCATCTACTGCTAGTCAACTAAAGGGTGTCCCATAATTCACGCAGAATGTAATTTATTTAGATAGAAAATACAGATTTTTAATCAGAAAGCTTAAATTTTTTTTGATTCGTAGGGTATGCAGATTGGGGCTATGTATGGACCAGCACATAGGATAAATGGCCGCCACGGCTTTGTGGCTCAATTTTATTAATATATCTACCAATTTCCTCTTTCAAGGCGTTGGTGGTTATGGGCTTGTTTGCAGAGACCTTTGACTTAAAAAAAAGCCCACAGAAAAAAGCTCTATACGGCGTTAAATCGAAATATCTGGATGGCCAATTTTGATCGCAAAAACGGCTGATTACACTATTAGGAGATGACTCATACACTAATTGAATTGTTTCTCTGGCTGTATGGCATGTGGTACCGTCTTGTTGAAACCATATGTTGGTCACATCCATGTCTTGTAATTGAGGCACTTAAAACTGGGTTATCCTGTCACGATAACGAACACCATTAATTGTTACTGTCTGACCAGCCGCGTTTTCGAAGAAGAACGGTCCGGTAACGCCTCCAGCCCAAAATCCGCACCAAACAGTCACGCGTTGTGAATGCATTTGGTTTTCAACAATTACTCGTGGGTTTTCTAAACCCCAAATGCGATAACTTTGACGATTAACGAAGCCATTAATTTGAAAATGAGGTTCATCATATATCTCAATAATGAAAATGCGTTGTTCTTTCGTATAGTGCTACTAACCCCGAACTGTCAGCTGTCACATTGTCATTCTTTTTTACGTTGGCATCACTGTACTATTTACTGGCGCCAAATTCAAATTTTGCATGAATTATGGGACACCTTTTACTCACCTAATGTAACTGATGATACATTCAGCAGAGGATTTCCTTAATTCTTCGGTACTTATTGTTTCCCTTAAAAATTATTTCCTTCTATAAGCACACAGGGCCGGGCTCAGCTGTTTCGTCTTCCTCAAGACATAGTCGGAACTTTGGTGAATCGTCTAAATGCATTTTATTAGGGTGATATCACATACTGTGGTATGACCTGTTAGGTATAGCCTACTAAGTTTTTGATATCGTGCTATTCGTGCCTGCGTAGATTAAGTATCTTTTTGGAATCTGATTTGAACGGCTGAATAGCCTTTTTGGCCTGTCTGCGACCTAGGATTTCGTCCCAATATAATATTCCATTGCTGTGTTCCCAGCTATCTATATAATAGCCGAATTTATAGCTCATTGGAGGCTTGCACAGAAAGGTTGAGGTCCTATAAGAGGGGTTTCCGGGCCTCTTCTGGCTAATTCATCAGCTTTTTCATTTTCCTCAATTCCCTCATGGCCGAGTACCCGCACCATAATCTGGTTTTCTTCCTGCTACTAAGAGTTTGGAGGGTATTAAAGTTTTAAAGCAGTGTAGTACTGATTTGGAGTCGATAATAGGTAAGCCCTTAGCTTTAAAAGCTGATTGACTGATGTAGGAATGTTACCGGCTTTAATACCTGAATTGTATAAGGTTTGTGTATTCTTTAATGGCATAGAGATCTGCCTGAAATACACTGGGAGTTTTCTTCATAGGTATATACTGAGACGTTTCGGTTAGGTCTATGAATATACCAGCTCCCACACCCGAGTCCATTTCTGAACCATCCGTATACTACTTTAGACCGATTTGGCAGTTGGGTGTGTTCTATTGCTAACCCATGCTTCTCTGTTTGTGATCTCCGTGAATAATTTTTGTTGAAGCAGTGTTTTTGGTAGGCGGCCTGTAACCACACAGATCATGTCAAGTTCTGGAAGTTCGGAAAGTAGTTCCCTTAATTCAGAATGTTTGCTAATATTTAAGTCGGCTCTCACATTGAAGCAACATTCAATAAGCAACTGGCAATAGGAAACACGCAAAATTATCGCTAACAATTATTCTACTTTGAATTAAATTAGAGGTCTCACATCAAAGCAACTAAATATCGCTCGAACGAAAAATGTTGCTGATTGTTTATTGGTAGTTGCTATAGTAACTATAGTTGCTTATTGAATGTTGCCTCAATCTGAGAGCCGACTAACTCTTTCGCTTGTGTCAAACTTGCTGAGCTGCGTATTGTCATTTTTTTTTTTAAATATTAGCTTATTAGTAAGACGTAAGACCAAATATAAACAACTTAGAGGGGATGCCAATCGGTACCTGCATAAATGGTAGAAACAAAATAAGACACAGTTTTTCTAAATTTACCCTTTGCTTGACTTAACTTTTTCCCTTCAGTATATAGTTACATTATTGCCCTTAAAAGAGATGGAGTTCTATTACTGCCCTAAAGTCAGAATGCCAAACGATTTACACACATAAGTACGTGTAACACGCTACAATGACTTTTACACATCAAAGACCCATGAAATACTGAACACTGTGCGGTTTTCCAATAAATATTGATTTACTACCATCCAAACATCCCCGGAGAACAATCAAAGCAGACCAAGAAAGATAAACAAAAAAAACCCTTTCCAAATGCATCGTTAAAAGAAAATAACAACATCAGCTTGGTCAAACTGCAAAAACGAGCATCCATAGCAACTGACGTCCATCCTTCTACCCTTGAGCAGCCAATTTCCATACAATGTTGCTGAATTGGCCATTTTAATGTACCCAGTACCCATCATACCCACTATTTTGTAATAGGGGTAATTCCCAAGTTAACTCACCTGAAAATGTTGCACTTCTTGAGCAGCCAATCGCGTCCAATTCTCCTTGTACAAAATGTTCAAATCTTCAGTAATTGACCACAGTCGATCGACCGTCCTGTAAAAAAGATAAGAGCACAAAAAAAACCGTATATACCAGATGAAGGGGGTACAAATCTTTAATTTGGTTGAAAGTTAACTTTTATCACTTCTCTGCGCTGTGTTATTTGAGAATCAAGGCAAATAATAAAAATGAAAAAAAAAAAAAAAAAAAAATGGTTGTAGGAGTATTTGTATTCCTCTTTGCTGTTATTTTGAAAGCATTCCTTGCCGAGGTAAGTAGGGTAGGGTAGGGTACGGTAGGGCAGTGTAATTTGGAGGAATGCGAAAAACAAACAAACTTAAGATCTAAATTCTTGACATTTATAAGGACCAAATGAATGGAGAAAGAAAAAAAATTGTGTTAGACGGTTTCCAGTTAGATGGAAAAAGAGTCGACAGGAATTCATTAAAAAAGGAAAACGTTTACCCAGCAATCCTTTGTGCACAACGAGGTGCGTATTTGTATTTCACTGCTGGCAGTTTTCTTCCTTTCTCCCATAGCGGCACGTATTTTCAAAAAGACTGGTCGTTTCACAGGAAACATCTACTACAAATAAATTCTATATCCAAACGACAGGACGACGCATCCACTGCAAGCACAGCAGTGAGCAGCAGAGCAGAGCACAACACAAATTTAAAATCAACAGAAAACATAAAACATAAAACATAAAACACAGTGATTGGTCAAGGAAGTCTGAAAGCGGATACACAAAGAACTCCCATCCCACTTCACCCAGATTGAGAGCAACAGCAACAGCTCCAGCTTCCTGCTTATCGAGCAAAGAAACTGTCAACTGTGTGCTATTGCCCCCTTCGACCGACCAACGACGACGACGATGAGGAAATAAAATTTAATGACATACAAAACAAGCCAGCACTATACCATACAATACACCACTCAGCCAAGCCAACACTCACCTTGATCTTATTTCAGCATTCGCCAGTTCCGTCCTGGGATATGGCTTTGATGCGGCCACAGCAGTTTCCAAGGAGCTGCTATCATCGACTTCACCCTCAAGTGTTACGAAAATTATCGAACCCATTGCGGTGTACAGGAGTACCAATATTAGGACACCTATAAAAAGAAAGAATAAATGAATGATAAAATTACGTTAATAGAATTACCCGAGGACCAGGCATTAGGCAGCAGCAGCACACGAAAAAAAAAGAAGCGAAAACCGAGAAAGGAAAACGGAAATGAAAACGATAACATTATAAGGAACGGTCCGGTCGGTTCGCTATAGGTACGCTACGCTACGCACTCATTTTCTTATGAAATGGTTGCAGCTGAAGGAAAAAATTAAAAAAAAAAAATACAAATTCGCTGGACATTTTTAATTTTACAAGGAATTTCCTAATCACGTTGACATGATGACGTGATTGCTGCTCGTAGATCTATCAATTTAAAATTGCGGGCGTTGCTAAAAATATTCAATTATGTAAGATTTTAATTTTTTTTCAGCGAGGTGCAAATTTTACTATAGGTGGTGTTAGTTGAGGAGATTGTTTTTTTTTTCTCTTCTAGAAATGTTGCTGACAGGGATAGAAAATTTGATTGGCATTTGAACAGTTTGCGGTTTATGCGAAATTTTCGAAAAGTTCTCATTAAAATAGATTGAAACTTATAAATGGAAATGGTAAATTGAGAGAAAATCCTTTCGCTTAGATTTAGTTTGGCAGCGAAAGTTAGAAAAGCACCTATGGGATGCAATGTTCTTGTGAATGTTAGTCCTTTAGTTATGACATAGCATTTTTTTCCTTCAAATTAGCTTGATGATGTAGTGAGGTTTATGGATTCCTGTAACTGAACATAGATATCATGGCGATAAGTGAATTTGAGAAGCTTTTTTTCGTTATAAACATGAGGAGTTTTGTTAAAATATTTGTCATACAAATTTCTGTCAATTTTGTGTCCATTATTGGTCTTGCTTTGATTAAATTTCATCTTGTGGGCTTAAGGCTGGGTGTTCGAGGGTATATGATTTTTCGCCCCGATGGGGCTTGCAGGGCTTAAGAGATAATTGATTGCAGTAAACGGCTTTCGACAGTAAATAAATAGACGCTGTTAGTGACCGTCTTAGAATTTTTATTTTTTGACTTTTATGTACCATAAAGTCCCAAAAACGTCATTTTTTGGGACTTTTTTTTTTCGCCCCGGTGGGGCAATATCTAAATGGAACTTTTTTATTTTTTTTATGATTTTATTTTATAGTTAATGGGTTAAATTAGTTAGTGACCGTCTTCGAATTTTGATTTTTTGAGTTTAACTATTATAATCTGCAAATTAAGGTGACCAAAAGGAAACAGTGCTTGTAGAGCAACCAGAACTTATTTTTGTCAGCTTTTCAAAACAGAATAACATTCAAACATTTATGTATCCGTTCATTGAATACAAATTAAAGATTTGGTTCATAAAATAGTTAAAATTGCATTTTGAAAAGTTAACAATTTAACAGCAGTTTCATTTTTGTTTCAGAACTCACGCTCACATATGCAATGTAGTTCACAAAATATCCGACACAGCGCTAATCGTTTTCTCTATAATTTTGCTCTCTCGCGAGAGTCTGTAATTTGCAGATTGTTGTTTTGCCGCATTCGTTGCCACTGGGATATGGAGAAAACAAGTTTGGATCCTTTTTTTGGTTTTCTGATAGATACATACTAATTACTTAATAATATTATTGTTGTTGTTTGAAGTCAATCGAGCATTGTGAGGCATAGAGGCAGATTGGATAAATATCATCGTAGACGTTACCTACAAAACGGTACACGTACGTAACATAATTATGAATATGATAGGGAAATCAAATCAAAATGAAAAATTATATTGAGAGCGGAATATTTTTAAGGGATGATGAATGATGATTGATATGGATTGAGGGCTTGAGAAGATTTGAGAATATGTATGGGAGTGGGAGATGGGAGGTGAATGATGATTTTTTTTATTATGAGTTGAGTTCAAATCAAACTACCTAAATGCAATTTTGGGTCATCGTAAATAAAATACCTACTGTATGAGGAAAGGGGTTGATTGCTTTGCTGTTCCCTATTTTCGGCCGAACTTTTCAAAATAGATTAGTGGTTGTGTGTTTTAATATTTTGAAAATTATTGTGTGTAGTATAAGTATATATACACAACATCCGCTTTTATTGGTGATAGGTATTGAAATGGTCATCTTTTCATAAATCATAATGATTGGTCAATGTTTTGCATGACCAGTCAAGTGAGTCAGACGTATTGTGTTAAGATCGCAGTTCGTATATGATTGCAAGGGCGCTTGGCGAGTTCGCGCAGTGCACATTAAATTTAGTTATTAATACATACTCAATATCTATCTACGTACTAGCATGGCAGTCACACCCGGCTTCGTTCATGTTATTTTTATACCCTCCACAGGAAGGTACATTATCACTTTGTCATTACATTTGTAACGCCGAGAAGGATTCACCGGAGACCCTATAAAGTATATATTATTCTGAATCAGGATCACATTCTGAATCGATTTAGCCATGTCCGTCTGTCTGTCTGTTGAAAACACAATAGCGTCCAAACGAATCGACATAGGCGAATGAAATTTTGTGAGAAGACTTCTTTTTACTGTCGTCAGGTTGGTATTGAAAATGGGCTATGTCGGTCAAGTAGTTCTGGTACCTCCCATACAAAACCAATATTAGACACATGCGTGTACATATACAGTACATACAGTGAAGGGTATCAAAGCATCGGCAAGGCCGATGATAACACTTTTACTTGTTTTTTTTCCGCATGATGCTGCCGTATATCTACAAAATTGATCTCATTATAGTCATATTCTCGGTCATATCTCTGTAGAGTGAAGATAATTACAATAAGTAATTTTTCTCTTCTAAAGGGTGGAGGGGGATAATTAAAAAAAAATGCCAAAAAAGCCAAAAACTATTATGTATTATTTTTTTTTTCAAACACTATTTGGGAGTAGTACATATAGGACATACATATGTACATATATCCATCCATCAATCGAATGGAAAATATGAATTTTCCTATATATAAACTTTGATGAAACTTGAGTTTGGCTCTTACCATTTGGGCTAGGCGTCCCCAATCAGTCAGGACAAACTTTTTATTAAATTAGATAATCCATACCTACATCCATAAATGGTGCGAGCAGGGCTGCAGCCGTTTGTTTTTGGATAGGAATAGGATTTATATTCTATATAAATATATAATATGTAGATATACTAAAAAGGAACCCAAACCCACAAAACAAAGCAATAATAACAAACTAGCCCTAACAGGTTTTTATAAACATCCAGCATAAAATGCCAAAAAATAAAAGCTAAGGTCAGGAATGAAAATTTGTATACATATTATGGATTTTGGATATTATTATTAAAATATTTCGATTTGTGCTTACGATTGCGATTGTACGTCGCTATGATGACGAAGGCGATATTCATAAGTGTGCGTTAGGAAATTCTATATCACACACACTTTTGGTTTCAGTGTATTAGATAAACAACGTTTGCAGCAACAGGAGCAATAGCAACAGCAAGCACAGCTTGTCCCTTTCCCTTCCCTTTGGTTGTTTTGATTTATTTTGTTGTGCAGACAATTTTGTATTATTTTTATTAATTGAGCTGAGCGAGTCTGCACTCTGCAGTCACAATTGTGATCTTGGTAAGGGAGGGTGTGCTCGGCTATTTTTAATTCTGTGCACTAATACATGTAAACACGTTTACTTGAGCACAGAGTTCGTAGCTGAGGGAGACCCACCCTTAATATTTATTTATTGTTATTTGTTTCAATATTCGTTACGCTAACTTCTTCCGTCGCAGTGCGGTATGCGTTGGCGTGCTGGGAGGTAGAAACTTAACGAAAAGTGAAATTAATTTGGCGTATTTAAACAGTCGTAACTCGCTACGCTCTTACTCTTAGGCAAGCATTGCTGAAGCGACGCTTAAGTGTTTCATTTTTCGTTATGCTTTTCAATAACTTACTTAGACTACGAATTGTTCGCTCCTCTGGCTTTTCAGTTTTAATCCCCGTGGCGACCACGCACTATCTTGTAAAATTGTAATATATAGCTATGGAATCCGTACCATCAGGTAGGCGTCCTCTAGGTAGACCAAGGATGAGATGGTTAGGTTAGATCAAGTCCATAATTTCTCCTATACCCGTATGGGGATTGCCTTTGATGATTTAGAGTTGATGGCGGTGAGTTGAGAGCTATGGAGGGTCCACTTGAGCAACCTACACCCGCGACGCACTTAATGGACAAGCTGACCATTACAAATTATGATGATAATGATGAGCCATTCTATATTTTTTTGTAAAAATTTACATCTCCGTATATCCAACCTTGGCTCGGCTATACCTATAAACTCTCATAAGCATCAGAAATCAAATGAAGAGTTACACTTGCCAACCGCGTTACTTTGGCCTAAAAAGGCAACTGACTATAGCAAGGCATTGTCAAGAAACACTAAGGAGACTCGGTGTAAGACCCTCATCATCCCAGTCCTGCTCTAAGAATGATAGAGGATGAAGATATGTTTGGCCGGTTTAAACGCAAAATTCTCGAGTGATTTTCGGTCCCATTTGCGTTGACGGGCTTTGGAGGAGGAGATTTAACAGCGAACTCTACGAGCTGAACAGCGGCATCGACTTGGTATTACTCGACTAAGATGACTAGGAATAGGACATGTAGAGCGAATGGATATCAACGCTCCGGCCCGATGAGTCTTCGACTCCGAGTAGAGGAAGACATCGCCTTAGGTGGCGCACACAAGTGGAAGGGGACCTTAACCAACTTGGATTGCGCAACTGGAGGCGGTTAGCGTTTGAAAATGTTTGTAAATGGGGTCGTGTATAAATTATTTTCGTCGGGTCTTGAGACAGAGAGGAAAGAAAACTCATCATCATTTTCTCAAGTGGGCTTTCCTAACTCTCGCTCGACCTACCGCCACCAACTTTATATCATTAGGGTCGGTCTTCATAGGAGTAGAGGCCTAGAGGGGAGATGGCCCACTTGATTCAGTCGTCTAACCCTGTGCTTATACCTAGAAGACACATAAGGGAACCCTTTAAATTATATGGAAGATTAAAGTAGCTATACATTAAACATTTTCGGTTTTGTTGTAAGATTCATTTCTGAGAAATCGAACCTATTCTCATTGGTCAATAAGTTCAATAAATGCATCATTGTCGATAATGTAGTAGACATGAAACGATACAATAACGCTTCAACAAGTTGCCGGTAGTTATTCACGGCCATTTTTTCGAGTCATTTAAATGGCGCTCTGACATAAAAATCTCGTCACAAAGCAGTCATTTAAATGTCGCTCTGTGTGATCGCCATTTTTGGCAGCGTCATTTAAATGACTAAGAAAATGGCGCACCAAATGGCACGAATTAAGTGCCATTTAAATGGCGGAAAAAAAATGGCCGTGTGATCGCTCTTCAATGACGCTTAGGACAAATGACTAAACTTTTTTGCTGTTGCGTCATTTAAATGGCATCCCAACGGAAAATTCTAAATGACTCGCAGTGTCCGTCATTTGATTTTGGGACCCAAATGACGATGATAGTCCTTTCGTGTGATCGCCATTTTTTCAATGACGAATCGTAGCTTAAATGTTGCTCTAATGCGACATTTTTTCCTGACTTCACAGCGCCATTTAAATGACTCAAAAAAATGACCGTATAATCGTATAGCTTAAGCTATTTTCAAAGTTTAAAAAAGATTTTTGAGATAGAAATGTTCCCGCTGTTGTTGGTACTCCAATAACTCCAGAAACACTAAGGCTCTGCTTGCTGCGTCCGCGAGAATTATTTGTTTACCGTGGGAAAGTGGTGCATACACGTTGTGCAGACTTCTGCTGTCCACGCCGAGGAGCCTCGCCTTGCTAGTTCGTCCGCTGCACAGTTCCCTGGAATGTCACAGTGACCAGGAACCCAGCAGAGGGTGAGGTTGTACTGTCCAGCTATCTCGTTGAGAGATATGTGGCAATCTTCCACCGCCTTGCATTTTATTTTGCTGGATATTAGTTATTTGATTGCAGCCTGACTATCAATGTATATGGCGGTATCCCTTTGCTTGACGAATAGCTGTAATTTCAGCTTGAAAGACACTGATGTGTTTCTGAAGACAAAAGGAGAGGCCCAGGTTGAATTCTTCTGAAAAGACTCCGGCGCCCACTCCCTCTAGTGTCTTAGAACCGTCTGTGACATTTTGTGAATCCTATTGATTTCTGCCCGGCATTTCATGGGTGCAGCCTCTTCGAAGTTGATTCTCGTAGGCAGATAGTCGATAGTAGTGGGCAGATGGTTGCCCTCTCCAGTGTTTCTCTTCATTTAATCTGGTTCGCCACGTTGTTGGTGGCATATTCTTTACTGACAATGTCTAGTGATGGAAGTAAGTTAAGCATGGTTTGCAGAGCGGTGGTTGGAGATGTGTTCAGTGCGCCCGTGATGCACAGGCATGCCAAGCGCTGAATCTTCTCTAAGACCTTTAGTTTGGAACAACTATGCCATATAGAATTATCATCATTCCTATGACTGCAGTATAAATCCAATGCATTATATTGGGTTGAAGCCCCCATCTAGAGCCTACAGCCCTTTTGCAGGAGTATAGAGCCACTAGGGATTTTCTAGCGCGTTCGGCAATATTTTCTCTCCATAGGATAGGTATATCTCAGTCCCAGATATTTAGCGCTGCTAATGAACTCGAGTGAAGTTCCTTTAAGCTTTGGAGGACTGACAGCGGGTAGCTTCACCTTTCTTGTGAATAAGACTAACTCCGTTTTCGTCAGGTTGACACCAAGACCACAACAATCGGTCAAGGAGACTACTTTACGTAGAGCGAGTTGCAGGATGTCGGAAAGTGTTTGAGAATACTTTCCAGAAGCGAGTAAGGCGATGTCATCCGCGTAGGCCACAACTTTGCACGCGCTGAGCTCTCTAACGAGATCAGAACATGACCGTTTTCGAATTATAATAGAAAGGGTGTTTTTTTAGAGGTATAGAACTTAAAGTTGGCAACACAATTTTAACTGGCGGCCATTTTGTCAGCTGTGAAGTGATTTATTTTTAGTTTGGTTTCAACATGAATAGACTGACGCCTGCACAACGCTTCCAAATTGTGCAAATTTATTTTGAAAATCATGATTCTGTTCGAAATACGACTACGTCCATTTTAGGGTCAACATATTTGTTCCACTTTTGGTTGAATGGATACGTCAATAAACAAAACTGTCATATTTGGATGATAATCCTCAAGTGTATGTTGAGACACCTGTACATCCACAAAAACGGACCTTTTGGAGTACTTTATGGGTTGGTGGAGTAATTGGTCCGTACTTCTTTAAAAACGATGCGATGCTGGCTAGAATGTTACAGTCAATGGTGACCGCTATAGAGCCATAATTACTGACTTTTTCGTTCATCAATTGAACAACCATGATGTGCAGGAGCTGTGGTTTCAACAAGACGGCCCAAAATGTCACTCAGCTCGTGCCGCAATTGATTTATTGAAGGAAACGTTTGGTAACCGCATATAGTTTCACATTGCGGACCCGTAAATTGGCCTTCAAGATCGTGCGACTTAACGCCGCTTGACTATTTTCTGTGGGGATATGTGAAGTCGCTAGTCTACGCCGATAAGCCCGAAACGATTGACCATACTTGGAGGACAACATTCGCCGCGTTATTGCGGCTGATATACGGTCACAAATATTGGAAAAAGTAATCGAAAATTGGACCTCCAGATATAAAGTAAATTTCATGTCAATTTAAAAACCTTTGTTTTTTTTTTCATTTCAAAGTTCTAAAAAACGCCCATTATATCCTGGCCATTATATAATTTGCCACAAATAAAATATTCATTCACAAAGTAAGATGGGCATTGTGCTAAAAATCAATAAGTACAATAAGTTTCAACAACAATAAATGTACATATATACAAAATAAAATTGTACCTACAAAAGGTACATTGTTTGTGTCCGTGTGCTTTGTTAGAAGAAGAGAAAGCGTCGCGTCGCCATAGTAAATGTCACCGACAGGCCGTGTCACTTGACGACACGTCAGCGGAACACAATCTGTCAGTCAATATAATAACAAAAATAACCTGCAAAGGCAAACAACAAAAAAAGGGAGAGTCCAACGTTTTCATCAATCAAAATAATAAAATAATCATAACAAGTCGTAGCTTTAATTCGCTTGTCAAAAACGTAAAAAAAAGTGTCATGCGACACTCCGCGTTGATAAATGTACTATAGGTACTGCATGTATAGTTTTATAGACTTTTTATCAATATTTATACGGCAAATATTTATTAATTTATTTATTATCATATCACCATTAATATGGTAATAATGAAATGCTAGTGCACAACAGATTCATGTCAACGTAGACCAAACTATGCATTTTTTATTTAACCACAAAGTTCTTTTAATTGGGTTTTTCATTTCAATTAAGCTCAAAGTACTATAAACATCCAAGATATATAGTACTCGCATATATCTTTGATTAATATCAATATCAAACTGAGTTTAAAAATCAAGCGACAAAATGAAGTTTTATTTTATGAAAAACAGTTAAAAGTTTTAATTATGTCAAAGCAAACATCAAGTGCATCTCTTTCTCTCTCTTTTGACGTTTAAGTGTTATTAAATGGGCGCACTTAACATGACTCTTTCTCCGTGTGCAGCATGTTGGGAGGGTGGGGGATCGTGGGGAGGGGGAAGAGAAGCAAACTTTTCCCTATTTATAGACGGACAGAGAAGAATATTTGCTTGTGGAATTGCATCAAAACTAATTGCGCTTACGTGTAAGGGATGATATTTTTGCGAGTAAACTGTTAAATTGAGGTAGTGTTTTAATTTAATACAAACTTGTACAAGTGGGAGTTGTTAACCGGACAAGATGTTGCTATCATTTTGATGGGTCTACCCATGAGCAGCTCCTTGAAATGTTAATAAAGAAAATGAGCTTCAAACTATTTTGAAGTGTTTTTTTTTATGTGATATGGGATGTGGCATGATTTGGACGTAATCTGAGGGGAGGGTGGGAAATGACACAGTTTAAGACAATGACGGGAATTTCGAAAATTCCTTGCCAACATTGACGAATCTGACAAAACGTCACAATCGTAAGTAAGCTATAATTTTGAGGTAGTAAGGGACTTTGTCTATAGTACTTCGACTTGTAAAATAACTCTTGCTAACCGCGCGCTGCTTCTTTGGGCTGAGAATGCAATTTAGCAGAGCCCTATAACGAACAACTAAGGAGATTCTGTACAAGACCATAATCGTCCGCACTCCTTTCGTTATGCCACATGAAGCGGATGAAGATATCCTTGGTTGCTTCGAGAGAAATGTCGTAAAAATGTTGATCTCGTTTGCCTTGACTGGCTTTAGAGAAGAGATTCAACGACGAAACATACGAGCTCCGTGCTGTACAGTGACATGTAGAGCGGATGGCCGTGTTGTTAGGACTCTCTCTTCATTTTACCCACGAAACGTGGTAATTTTTCCCTTTTTTCCCTTTTTACCGAACTCAAATTCCCACCAAAATCCCACGTTACATTAAAATGGAAATTTGTTTAATTCATTCATGGCTAGCGGCATGCCACACTCCATATACAAAAACTGACATTTCAGCATTTGCACTAGATCTCTAGCACATATTGTGAAATATCCTTTTCTGCGAAATGTTTCAATCTAGCGCAAAATTAACTGAATAAATAAATAAATAGTTTTTATTTTTTTTTAATACTTCTCCCCGGAAAGGCAAACCTATAACGCTTCATCAGCTCCCCGAGATGCTCGCAGATGCATGTTTGTTCTGCACTTAAATTGCTGCAAATAGCAGTCTTCTGAAAACATATCCCCAGAAAGTGTGTTCCAAAATTTTGCTGGTCCTGTAACAGAAGGAGCCCAGGAAAATTGATGTCCTCGCGGTTGTCAAGTGTCTGTATGGTCATGAGCATAAGCTGTCTGTCTTGTGGGGCGCCCAAAACATCTACCCTGGAAGTACCTATAGAACAAGCAAAGGTCAGCGACTTGTCTTATGTGCACCAACGGTTGAAGATTCGAT
Source organism: Cheilosia soror (assembly GCA_949372485.1). NCBI lineage: Eukaryota > Metazoa > Arthropoda > Insecta > Diptera > Syrphidae > Cheilosia > Cheilosia soror. Next base: position 74,993,932 of record OX443561.1, on the reverse strand, counting down.
GTGAGTGTAGGGTGTCCAATAAGTCGAACTGCTCGTCTCTGTATGCTGTCAAGTAGGTTAAATAAATGTTTTGGGGCCGAGCTCCATATATGGGAACAATATTTCAGGCCTTGTCTAACCTGATGTGCTTTGTAGAGAAGGAGTCTAAATAGGTAGCTCAACTTAGCGGACGCCGATCTTGCGAAATTTCACAAAAATTTGATTTTAACACTTGTTTTGTCAGTTTTCTGAAATTCCCACGATTTTGATGCTTTTTCCCTTTATCCCACGGAAGGCTTTTCGGACATCGAAAATCCCACAAAAAGGGATAAATCCCACGATATAACAACACTGCGGATGGGCACAAGTGTTCACTGAATTTTTTTTATCTAATAGTAATATAATCAGTTCTGTTACTGACTGACATAAAACGCCCAGACGACACCGCTAATCGTTGTCATTAAATTTTAAGGTTTGCACTAGCTGTTTAGACAAGCACAAAGATTTTTGGATAACACCCCGTGCTCCCCTCTTCGATAACAATCAGGTGAAATGAGTCTGTGGTAACAAAACGGAACATAGTGCTACTTGGGGTTTTCACAACGGTCACACCTACCTGCCAATCTTTGGGAAACTTTTCCGAGAAAAACACAAATTTTTCCACTCCACATCGGAAAGTATAACTATCCTTAGCTAGTTTTTCGGACTCGACGTAAAATTGTAGGTCCCTTTCATTCGTCCAAAAAATAAAAATCTCAAACAAACGAATAGTTGTGAGAAGCTGGGCCTAGGGTCCCATACGGATGGATTTGCTGCGCCAACTATTTTTTTTTTTTTTTTAACACGATACCTTTCGATAGAAAGGTAGAAATTCTTAGATAAGGCGTGCAACGAAGTGGTGTGGCAGGGCAGTCAAGTGGTGACCAAGTGGCAGGTGGCATCGCTGAAACCTATGTAAACAAATTTAGACGCGGTGACATGGTGACATGGATTTATAGAGGCATATGCATTGGCGCACTACCCCACCGCCATACCACTGCCACACCACTTCGGTGCGCGCCTTGTCTTAGGCTAGGTACAGACATGCGATTTCAATCGCCCGACTGCTTAGTCGCAAAATGGAAATGAAATGTGCGCGCATTCACAAATACAATTTTTCGAAATTTCCTCTTTGCCCCTCTTTTTAATGGACAAAATTAGGGGGGCATACTCCAGCGGAGTAGAAACATTTTTTGTTTGATCGGATTTACTTTGTGTTAAGTAATAAAACATGTTTTTGATTGAAAATAACGTTTATTTGCCAATTTTAAGATTTTTTTTAAATGGCTTCTTATTCTGAGAGAGAATAAGTTCCCATTTCTTTAAAGGAAGCTTATAAGCAAAATGCAAAATGGTTTCAAAAAGATGAATTCGTGCATGTAGAATTGATATTTCACTTTGTGTAATATCCTTAGTTTCTTTAGTAAAAATTATTCTTATTGGTCGACAGTAGGTACCTTGGTGATGATGGTGTTGGATTTTGCCAAACGATTTTCCCATTTAAAGTGCAGAACAATCGCAAGGAAACAAGAGAACTTTGAAATATGTTTGCATCTGAATCGGAATGCTTTCGAACTTTTGTTCATATTGGGTTTGTTGCGATCCATCCAATTTATTTCAAAATAAGCTCTAATGATTCCATTTCGTCCTTAGTTAAAGTTTGTCGAATAATCAAATACCTACATTAGTAAGCGCTTAATGGTATATTATCTAGCAAGCTCTGCAAGTTTACCTCAGCCAGAGTTTCCGTAACTGTGAAAGACTCTGGGCCAGGATAGCAATGACTTTTAGCTTTTTTAAGTGTACTAATAACTCGGAAACAGTTTCTTATCACTCATTGTTACAATTTCATATTTCTTTCGATAAACCTGCTTCAACAAAAATTTTAAGCGCTTTAAGAATTGAAATTTTTTCGCATTTAGGAACATTTTTGAATATCCAAAATCTGAGTTGTGTCCCGCATTGTCTTTAAAATAATTATGGTCACTATTATTTAGAGGGCCGACTAGGCCTGAATTTATTTGGAATTTCAAAGATTTCAAAGACTAACCAAGTTTAATTTGTTCTTAAAAAATCCTTTTCAACTCTATTCGATCGACTACACAAACAACAAAACAGAATTCGACGGAATACAACAAGAAAATGATTAATTTAATGGATATGTTTTCGTTGGAACCTGTGCTATGCAGATTGAAGTTATTTTATATGTATTAAACGAATCGATTTTGATTGTTTAATATTCTAAAACAATTATACATTTAATTGTTATTCATTAGAATTAACATAAAAATTGCAAAATACTTACAAAGGTTTGTTTTTTCCACAAGCACGCTCTATTAAATGAGAATCGAGAACGAGAAAGCTTAACGAAATATGGAGAGTATTTTCCATTCCATTTTACAAATTTAATGAAAGAGTGCGTTTAGTTCATTCTCATTTAATGCAGGTTTACAAATCAAAAATGACAGAAAGAAGAGAATTGCAAAATAAAGAGGAACGAAACGAGAACTTACCCTCAGCTTTGGAAATTTCTTCCGACATATACTGACAAAATTGTAAAAAAAAAATTGATATGTATGTATATATCTACGAAAAAAAATTAATATTTACCATAGCGTTAATTTTTTTTTGGAATTTGACAGATTTTTAGTGCCTTCTTGTTCTTACATAAATTGACGACATAAATTGATAAATTGATTTTTGTAGTTTTTTTTTTCAACCCTCTTAAGTTTTCGAAATAAGTGTGAGACTAATTCACGGTTTCATAGTGCAGACTTAAGTGCAAAGTAAATTTGAGTAGAGACGTAGAGATAAGTGCGACTCATGTATATTTTGCGTTTCACAGTCTATGACAATACTCAATACTCCAATAATTTATTTAATTAGCAAAATCAGTTGTGAACAATGAATAACTTTTAACTTTTGCGAAAAATATTTTTTTTTGTTTGTTTAATTGAACATGTAACGTTCACGCTGAGTAGCTCACCACCTGTCTAAGACACGAGTAGCTATTACTTTAAAAACGCGACATCTCGCTCTAACTTGGAATAATATGTAATATCTTACAAATGATAATATACCTGACAGTAATATTTCTGACAGATGAAAAAAAAACTGTACTTAAAGACTATTCACATGAGAGCGACCAACTACCTACGGACAGTCCGTTCACATGAGCACTTTTCATGATGGCAACAGTTCGCGAATTTCAGCCATCAGTTTCTACCAGATATTTCTAATTTGAGGTTAAGCGCTATCTTGTGGAACGCGATTTACTGATGTGGATTGCGAATAAATTTTGACAGTTCGCGCCGAGTGTGTTTTTGTTAGCGGCAAAAAGTTTGGAATTCGATATTTCTTTGCTTAAAGTGTTTTTAAACTTGTTTTCTTAATAAATTTTGATGGTATTAGTAATTATCCTACATTTGGAATAGTAAAATGTGCATTTTTCTGTTTTAATATGCAAAGTGGTTCAATCGCATTTCATCAATTTGTTCGTTCGCTCTTATGTGAATAGTCCTTTAGTCTTGTTCAGAAATATGGCGATGTGTAATACAAAATTTTAATTAAATGTTTTGCAGGTAATTTTGTCTTTTAAGGAGCACTATCAAATCAAAAATGTATTTGTGTGACCAAAAAGCAATTGTTGTAAATTAAGTCTATGCCAATATTCAAAATTTGATAGAGAAATACAGTAAATTAGCATATCCCTTAGGAATGTACATAAGCTTCCTCTATGTGTTCGCATTTTGTTCGCTCGCGTGGGTTATTAAACCATCGACATTTGCTGCGATGCGACGTCAATCATTTCATATTATACATAATCGTCTGGGATTTTTCAATGAACTCGTTGACGAAACGAAACGTTGACATAAATAAATGAATAAATTGCGATAATTAAAAACTTAATACACATAACAATTTTTTGGAATGACCGGACATGCCTAATGCCTGCAGACATTTAAAATTATAAAACAAAAAAGACAACTTACCAGTGGCAGATATACAGTGTGATTTGGGTGCCCTTTGACACCCGCATAGTCCGGGATGATGATCGCGTTGCTTTTCACTCTTCGCAGATGGAAAACACATTGATGGACTTGTCGGATTCTTGACGCTACTAACAAATGTAGACAACTGAATTGGTGGTGTCTTCTTATTCATAATCTGTCACTTAAGGAGGGCAGATGTGCTCGCTGTTCGCTTTTTGAAGGCTTATCCAACGCGTGCTTACCATCAAACTTATTCACAAGATTGTGCCGCCACATACGTCATTGGATTGGATTGGATTCTCTTAAATCGATTCCTCCATGTAATATACCCCGCTGAGCATACCCGCTTGTTGGATTAACCTCTCTTTTCTAATTTCCTTTACCATTAGCATCTATTTGCGCAAGCTAATGGTAAATTACTGAAAGGGGAGCCTATATAGATAGGCGCGTCCCGTGTCGTGCTGAATGCGCTGCGTCACAATTAGCGAGATTTGATATTTAATCTTTGTTTCGTTTCCTTTCGTTCCGCCCACAACTGTCAGAACTTTATATTTTGTTCGCCTCCTTAATGGGATTTCATTCGCTCACTTTCATTTCGATTTCGATTTCAATTTTCCTATTTCGGGGTAAATAATTTATAATTTCCAGTCGGCATTCAACGACCATAATTGAATTCGCATTCACGCTATTCGCCTGCTGGTGGAAGCGGAAGTGTGCTGTTCGAGGCATCCGATGGAAATTACAGGAAACACTGAAAATGAAAATGACAGGGAGGGAAAGAGTAGACATTACAATTATTGAATTTGAACGGAAATGTTTTTATTTTATTTTTTATATCTACACAAACACTAGAATATTTATCTGTATTTCTTGGAAAGAAATCAAAATTCAAAGCGCAGAAAATTCATTTGGTCCTCATTTGTGCCTCATTTGAGAAGGGTGCTTGGGCTTGGGCTTGCTCTCGTGCATAAATAACTCTCTTGATTTGAATCTCCAGATCCAGAGTTTTATTGCTCAACTCATCTTTAAGTTTGAAACTTGTACTTGTACCTATACCAAACCAATTCGCCGCCGCAGCGTCGAATAGTTTTTCTCTAAACGTCCTGCGGAGAGGAAAAGCATCTCTATACATGTGATGCGGATACCCAAACCCAGTTGGATAATGTGTAATATGAAAGTTTAATCAAAATAACGGATAAGGAATCCTTGCATTAAAAATTCAATATAAAATGTGGGGCGATTGCTGTTGTGTGGTATATTGCTGCACCCTTGTGGAATATCAATTGGGCCAGAGTTCTACATACATATCGACTTGGATTTAATCGGGTCCCCTTCTCCGGGCTCCAAGCCACTGACACGTAAGATATCTTGTATTCGTTTTGTTCCGAACTCGGGTACCTACTACAAATCTTAACCAAATGCGGTGAACACTCAGTACCTAAACAAGAACGTGTGCGCCATATTGATAAAGACAGAAAACTCAGACGAAAATATACATCTATAGATAAAAAAAAAAATAAATAAAACACCCCACAAAAAGGGAAAAAAAAGGGAGAAATCTAAACCTCAATTCAATCCGAAGGATCTGTTTCAATTTACGTGTGTTTTTTTTTCCTTGTTTTTTTTTTTTGTGTGGAAAGTTTAAACTTGTGCATACGAAAGTAGTGTGTATTCCCACCTTTTCGTTTTCCATTGCCGCACGTCAACCTTGTGATGACGAGCAAGCTGCCTTCTGCTTAAGGATTCATCGGCGAAGGTATATCTAATCAGATAAACATTTTCGCATTTAACCTGAATTTAGATAAGGCATTTCACAGAATGCCCAAATACGAGGAATAAGTCAGAGTGGGCAGTCAGCCAGCCAGCCAGCTAGCCAGGCTCTCTCTCGTATGTTCTGTGCTATTATGTCGTTTGTAATTGAAATGTAAACTGTGTCGGGTGGTTTTGAAGTTAATTGAATTCGAGTCCGGTATACTGGGGGATGGTTAAAAAGGATCGTCCCCCCCCACAAAAAAAGGGCATCCTTCTCTTCTTGTTACTGTTTTCGTAAGTGTTAAGTAAGTGGCAGTACTCAAGTATTATAGTGTTGTCCATTGTGAAAGGGCGGCGAATTGTTTGAATATTAAAATGGATATAGAAGCATCCTTGGGCGAAAAAGTTTCGACTAGTGTCGAATTCGGACTTGGTAATTGAAAACTTTTCTTTCACCAGCAAGGATAAAATGAAACTTTAATTTGTACCGCACAAATACTTCCCTACAGTGCGCAGCAATATAAAAACGAGTTCAAGGTCAATTTGTGTTGACAAAAACGGCGGACAGTTGTAGGACACCATTAAAAGCCTGATGTCACTCGATTATTTTGAAGAAAAAAAAAATTAGTAAATATTCTCGCTACACATTGGCCTGACGTGACGTATTGTCACAGCACGTCCAGTGGCACCATAACACGCTACGTGACATTGAGGTCCCTGCACTAGTCCCGATGAGAACACAAACCAATCCATCATTTCATTTCAGCGAATGAGAGAAAAAAAAAAGAAGAAATGAACAGACGAATGTTAAAACTAAGCGAAAACAAAAACCGATTGGCGTAGGAAGAATGCCGGAATAAAATCTGAAAGTTTTGATTTTTATCTGGCACGTGTTGCGTACTACGTACTCATGGCGGAAATTTGTAGTAGAATTCCGTCACTGTCACAAGTAGGAATTTGCAATTTATGTAACTATGTTTATAGTTGAAATTGGCGGTTGACATTGTGGGTTATCCTTATTAGGGTCGTAATAAAGGGTGTCCCATAATTCACGTAAATTGTAGATAATTTTTATAGAAAATACAGATTTTTAATTAGAAAGATTACATTTGCCGCTACGGCTTTGATGGCAAGTACGTAGGCTTTTATTGAAATTTGTTATGACTGTTTCGCATAAATGTGGCTAAATTTCATTAAAACACCTTCCAATTTCCTCTTTCAAGGCGTTGATGGTCGTGTGCTTGTTGCATAGACCAGCCCCAAACTTTTTTTGTCGCGGAGCACTTTTCTGGAGAGAAATTCCTCGCGGAGCATTTCGCTGTCAGTATCCCAATTTTCGTAGTTATAGAAAACGCAATAACTATTTTTAGTTGTCTTCTTATTAATTTTATTAAATTGAAAAAATAAGTAACGTGTTGTGACTTTTAACATTTTATAAAATATTTAAACTAGTAGATATTTAAAAAAAAAAACATTTTTAACTCATTTTCGAGTTGGCCACAAAATAAGAAAGACTTAAAAATCCCAATTTCAAAAAAAAAAAAATAATAATAATAATAAAAATTACCAATATTTACTGGAATAGCCTTTAATTTTTTAAAAGGGCAGTCAATCTTTTCTGAAGATGTTCCACTAAAATCCCGCATATTTGGCGCAATTTTTCAATTTTTAGGCCGAGTCCGAATGGCTGATTTAAAAAGCTTTTCAGGACAGTTTCAGGCGGATGTTTGTCGGACTTTCGCGAGAGGTGCCGCAGTGGAAAAAACCTTAAGATGTAATTTGTGTTTTTGCGGGGATTGAACATGTCACCTCTCGTACAGGAGTCGTTTCCAAATAAATTAAACTTGGATTTGGCACTCCAAAGAACTTGTTTTCCAAAGTTGCAAATGTTTTTTTTTTAAGTGGATTCTTTTGAAATTCCGGCTCTTGCTTAGGTTTTTGTTGACATAATGTGTGGTTTTTGTGGAATATGCATCCACGAAGATTTTTTTCTACGACACAGCGCCGCGGCAGTGAGTTCTTGATGGAGTTTAGGTGCAAAATTCTCCTTAATTTTAATGGATTGGATTGGAAATAGAAATGGATTGGCTGTATTTGTCCCGCAAATCTTTCTTTGGAGTAGTTTTGCGTCCAATCTCATTTCTTTTGCGGTTCTTGAAACTTCCGGTCTTCTTAGAAACATGTAGGTATTTCCCCGAAAACAAGCTTCGTAGAAAAACAAATCTTTTCGCTATTAACGCCATTGATTCGTTTACATTTTGATAGCTAGGAAGTTCTTGTACTGTATAATCAATACACAAATTACATTGTTGCGAACAAAATGATATAGTTCCAGAAGCACAAAATTAGCTAGCTTGATGGAATTTTTATATTTTGTCTCATCTTTCCGCGGAACACTTGAATTTTTGGAAAACTCGGGCATAGGCCATTGACTTCAAAAAACCTCAAATCCAATGGCATTAAAACGCAAGATCTGGATGGCCAATTCTGATCGCAAAAATGGGCCGATTAAACGATTAGAAAAGGACTCATGCAGTAATTGAATTGTTTCTCTGGCTGATGGCATGTGGCACCCTCTTGTTGAAACCCCATGTTGGTCACATCCATATTTTGTAAATTAGGCACTACAAAATATCCTATCCTATCACGAAAATGAACCCTTTGTTACTGCCTGTTACTATTTACTGTTATTGTTTTCGAAGATGAATGGTCCGGTAATTCCAAAATTCGCACCAAACCGCCACGCGTTGTGGATGCATTTGTTTCTCAACAATTACTCGTGAGTTTTCTGAACCGCAAATGCGACAATTTTAAGTTTTAACGACTAACGAACCCATCAAGATAAAAATGAGCTTCACTGAAGATGATTCGAAAAATCAGTTGTTCCAAAATCCATTCAACATGGTCAGTTGTCTTACAGTTCTTGAGTTAATTGAATTTTGTAAGCACGAAGTTTCAAGTCTTTCGTGAGAATTCGCTGTAGAGAGCTTCTCGAAATGCCCATTTCTTGACTACGGTGCCGATTTGATTTTCCTGGACATGTAGGAATTTCATCAACACACTTAACGGCAAAGCATCGAGTTCAATTGAATTAGGCGAACCATCGATAGAAGCGATGTGGGGAAAAGTAAAAAGCGCGTTTATAGAGGCTGGCTCCGAAACTGTGCCCAAAATGTCGAGAGTTAGAGACCCTTGGATATTCTAAGACACCTGGGACAAAAAATCGAGTGTCGTAGATCGTTGAAAATTAAAGCAAACGCCGAAACCAACGTTCAACGTAAAGTGGCTCTACGTATCGAGTACCGAGTAGATCACAAGACAATGCAGCGCTGTGTAAGGCGCGACAGGAGAAAAAGAATGGACGAACTTGCGTATAATGCGAAAAGTGCTGCAAGAAGAGGAGGTACGAGAGAGCTGTGTACAAAATCGCCAAGGATATTGTTGCCCGTAAAAGCAACGCCAACCCTCCTGTTTTGAATGTGGACGGCACACTATTAGTAACAATCGAATATCAACTGCGAAGATGGAGGGACCATTTTTTGCCCTGATGCTGAATGAGGAAACAGATAAAAATGTGGCGATCTTACAGAGAAAATTGACACCGGACTCCCAACAGCTGCAGAAAACCTCTTAAAAGTCAATAAAGCAGCTGGACTTGATGGCATACCAGCCGAGTTCCTGAAGACCGATCCCGACACAACGGCCTGTATACTGCTACCACTAAGATGCCGCAAGATGCTTCGTTCTACATAATGGACAGCTTTCCGACTCATTCGAAGTAAGACAAGGGGATATCCTGTTTTTACTGGCGATAGATGATGTACTGACTGCCACCGTAGGTACAACTGAGAGACATGGTATTCAATGGAGACCGTTTGAGAGGCTAAGCCACCTGGATTTTGCAAACGAAATCTGTTTCCCGCCAAGTACCAACAGCGGGATGAACGAGATGTGCCAATCACTGCAACAAGACCAAAATAATGCACACTGGCCGCTCAGCACATTAGCCGATTATTATGAGACAGACGCCCATTAAAGAGGTTAAATAATTTAACTATCTAGGCAGTTTTGTATCGTTCGATGGAGAAACGGATCTGGATGTTAATAGCAGAATAAGTAAAGACCGTAGAGCCTTTGGAATATTGTCTTCAGTATGAAACTCCAGTCAAATATCCCAATCCCTACGCACCAAGTTAAGGTTCTTCGAATCCAATGTCAAATCGATTCTGCTGAATGCCTGTAAAACATGTGAAATCTCTACCTCCATCTCGAGAAGACTACAGGCATATGTAAACCGATGGCTTCGACACATTCTTAAGATCCGATGGCTACAAATTCTATCGAACCAAGAATTGTGGCGCATAACGGGTCAAAAGCTTTTGAATGTCGAAATAAGGCAGCGGAAGTGGCGCTGGATTGGCCACACGTTGAGGAGACCAAACGACAACATCGCGAAGCAGTCCTTCGAATGGAATCCTCAAGGTACACGGCGAGAACTACTTGGAAATCAACAGTAAGTATTGGCCGAAGCAGCAACACAGCGTGGCCACAGCTGAAGTATCTAGCCGCAGATCGAGAAGGATGGAGGAAGTTTGTTGCCGCCCTATGCCGGCCATATTTTGGTTGAAAATTCCGGACTGTATAGCTGAACTTCACTTTTTTTTAAATATTGCTGAACAAAGGAAAATGCGTTGTTCTTTCGTATAGCGCTCCATTTTTACTAACCCCGAACTGTCAGTTGTCACATTGTTATATTTTTTTTCCGTTGGCATCACTGTACTATTAAATGGCGCAAAATTCAAATTTTGCGTGAACTATGGGACACCCTTAAATTCTTAAAAAATCAATACGCTGTACAATATGCAGCTAAATTTTAAATTATTGAAAATTCGCGCACAAAGTTAATTGCCTAAATTTGAAATTTCATTCTACTCAAATATACATTGCGGGAATTGCCATTCTGTGTATCTTTTGCCCGTGCCGAAAGATATTTAAATATTTCTCTTTGATCTTGAAATTTACAATATATTCAAGCAACAAAACATTTTCTCTTTTAATGCAAATAAAAAGTCTTGTTGTCATTCCATGGTAAGCAGACATAACATCGGCAATTTGTTGGCAAGTGGATTGTGTGGGAGAAGGTAGATCCGCTCAAATTATAATATTGTGTTCATTTTTAAGTCTTTCTAGACTTTTAAACGACGCGACGAGGCGACGACGATAGGAACTACACAGAGGGATTAAGGTTATTATTAAATTGTGTGATGCTTTAACACTGACAGCTATCTCGATGTAAAAAAGGTTGCAGAACTTTAGTGCGGTGGGTTTTTTAGCCATGCTTATTGTTAAAACCCCAGTCATAGTTAAAACGAAAAAGTATTAAAGTAAGCATTTTGTTTTGACAATTTTAACCACTTATAGCCGGTTTTACAGTGCAAGTTTAAACCGACGTTTAACACATATAAGTGTATTACAGTGCTAGTTTAGACTTAATCGAGAGTTTAAGCCGAGTTTAACTTAACCGGCCGTTTTTGGGGGTTTAGACTGAGTTTATCCTCCCGGTTTATGACAAAACGACAAGGCATTATTGTTGTTTTTATGCAACCAATTAGTTCGCAAGTGCAAGCCCTTATCTTTGATTGTACTCCACTGATTATGCTTGTATCCCGTCTAAAAACGAACATAGCAGCTGGAGCCGATGGGCTACACGAAACTTTTAAAAAACGCTGGAGCTCACCTGGTCAGGAGCATACACCAACTCATTTGCAAAATGTGGTCGGAGGAGAGTATGCTCGAAGAATAGAATCTCGGTACCATCTGCCCGTTCCACAAAAAAGGAGATCGCCTACAGTAACGCTGCTTTCACTGTAATGGAGTCAGCATCAAGCAGACAAAGCAACAGAAGCCCAAGCCCACTACCGACTTGGTCATAACGTGACAATTGATTGGTATAGCTTCGAGCTAGTCAGTGAATTTGTCTATAATCGAGCACTGCTGTAAATGCGGAAAACAACATCAGCGCCACCATGTAGAGCGGATGAACATCAATGAGGGAAGGAGGCACCAAAAAAGACCTCATCTTCGATGGCGACGGTAAAAGGAAACTTCCGACTGCTTGGAGTACTGGCTCTAGCCGGCGGCGGCTGGAGGGGCATAATAAGTAAGCTCCAGGAGCACCACGATTTGTAAAGCCATCAGAAGTAACTACTTCACTTTTTTAAATTGCCAAACTGACACAATAAATAAATTGAAAGTTCATTTGACCGTTTTGCAACAACATTCCAAATGAGCTGTTTGTAAAAATACCACCATCGCTTTGAGGTCCATATGCTCCGATGTCGACATATGAAAACTTATAATGGGCATCCGCAAACCCAAGAAGAACCATAATATCATATTTTATGGTAGTTGAAGTTTCGGTTTTTCTTGGAGCTTGTATAGCAATATGTTTGCAGTTTGCCATCAATTGCACTTAGGCAGTGCGGTAATTTTAATGGCGGAAGAATTCTCTTTCTTCAGACATCCAACAATTAGGTGATTTAGCTGGGAGTTGATTTGGCTTCAGGACATTCCATAACACATTACACACTTCTGGAATGATTCCTTGAATGGTTGATTTCCCAATGTGGTATGCAAATCCCAAGGAACTGTAGCTACCTGAAATAAATATCTATTCTATCTTTTTATATATAATTCTTCTGTCCGTGTTTGTTACCGTACTCCTCATAAACGGCTGGACCGATTTTAGTGAAATTTTGTGTGTGTGTTTGAATGAGTCTTGGGATGGTTTTTATATTCACAATTGGATCCGGTAGGTGGAGCTGCGATCCGATTCCAAAAAATGTCAAATAATAAACACTCAAAATGTAAAAAGCAAGAATAAGCTCATGAATAAAATTTTAAATAATATACACCCAACAAAAGTAAATCATGAATAAAATGTCAAATAAAATATGTAAGACCAGGCAAAACAACGTTTGCCGGTGCCGCTAGTATAAATGTACCTACATAAAAACAAGTAAAAGTGTTATCATCGCCCTGGCCGATGCTGTGATACCCTCCACTGTATGTACTGGTACAAGTACACGCATGTGCCTTATATTGGTTTTGTATGGGAGGTAGCAGAACTACTTGACCGACATAGACCATTTTCAATACCAACCTGGCGACGGAAAAAAGAAGTCGTCTCATAAAATTTCATTCGTTTGGACGCTATCGTGCTTTCAACATACAGACAGACTGACAGACAGACGGGCATGGCTAAATCGATTCAGAATGTGATCCTGTTTCAGAATATATATACTTTATAGGGTCTCCGGTGAATCCTCATTGACGTTACAAACGTGCTAACCGTCTGAATCCGAACATCTACCATTTTAGTTTCCGCAAAATTTTTTTTTATGTATCTACAAAAATAGTACGTATACGCCCCAGTTTTCATTTAAAATCTTATATCTCGAAAACCACCAAGCCCATCTCAGGTATTCGGCCAGCGGTGTTTTTTTGGAGATTTTGCAAATTTGGATAAAGGTCGTGGCACCTTCCTTACAAAAAATAAAAAAATTGGAAACGCTTTTTCCCAACACTTCGAAAAGAATCGGTCTTTTAGTATTTAGATACTAATTTAATCCATATTACCTTAAAGTTACGAAAAGTCGTAATGCTTCTGGTAAGCCTTCTCGATTGCTATGTTTAGCTAAATAAGGTTTTACCAAACTTAGTTCATATTCGAACTGCGGTATTTCCATTCTTGTATATGCAAAGAACTTGTCTGCATCATACTGCCTAATTTCTTTGACAAAGTTGTCGAAGTCTCCTTGACCTTTTCGGTTCCGATTTAACGGATGAACCCACCATCTGCGCTGAATTTTAGTCGCACTATCCACGGCATCAACTATTTTAGACATTTTTAAAATGCTTTTTGCCATTCTTTGTAGTTCATTCAATTCGTCCACCTAGTACACAGACATTTATTTTTTAATTTCATATTTATCTACGTAATTACAATAACTCACAGTTTTAGATTTGCGATTGGAAAACATTTTGGGGAAAAAATGTTCACGTATGTACTTTCAACAAAATTATTTGAAAAGTATTTACAGAAAAAATGAAGCCTGCCATATCTCTAGACATCTTCCAAGTGTCAAGAAAGAGCTTTTAGGGAAAACTCTTCACGATAGATGTCGCATACATATGCGTGTGTTTTTTTTCATTTTTTTCACTTTTCTAACTTTTTTAACATTTTTCTGAATGTGACTGTGGCTTAATGCTCTGCCGTATACAACATTTTAGGTTTTTTTAGGAATCATTTTGCCTAAATAGTATTCTTGTCTATCAGGACAATGTATATTAATGTTACGAACTTTGGCTCCCATAACTGTCGAACAATAGCGTCTCCTCACTCCTTTATCTATTTTTGACCAATCTTCACAGGTACACAATTGATTCGGTGGTTTTCGAAATATAAGATTTTTAATGTTTTTTTTTGTTTTTTTGTATGGGAGGTGCCACGCCTCTTTGCCCAATTTTGACCAATTTTCACAAGAATACTCCTGGGCCTAAGATTGTATGTAAGGTTTAACTCAATCGATTCGGTGTTTTTGAGATATTATATTTTGAATGCATTTTTTGTATGGGAGGTGCCACGCCTCTTTGTCCCATTTCGACCAAACTTCTTGCCCTTTGTACCAAGAACAAAGACTTTTTCAAAATTTGAGCTCAATCGGTCTTGGAGATATAGCTTGTGGCAGAGTGACCAGCGATTTGTCATGTGATTTTGTCCAGCTTTCGGTGCCCTTGACAGGACATTCCTCACCCAAGACGCTTCAATAGTAGATTCATTTGACTTACAGAAGATGCTTTATGTATTCGAATCTAATCCCTTTTTTGAGAATCTTGATATTCTCTGTGGATAATAAGTAAATTCGCTTTTAGATCAGCGTTAGTCCTGAAATGGGGTACGGTGGCGAACATCTATCTATCTATCCATTGGCGCGATGTGGGACGAAGTTAAAAGTGAATTTATGGAAGCTGCATCCGAAACTGCTCCTAGATAGAAGAGTAGGTACAGATTCCTGGATATCCCAAGAAACCTATAGGCCTACATCGAGCCAAAGCCCGTTCACGTTAAAAATACACGAATTATTGCTGAGAGGACAACAATAGCATCATAGATGCAGTCACTTTTAGTAGGAATGATAGCTATTTTAAACTAAACCGCACTTATTCACCATCATACTCCTTTTAAGTCCTCGTGGTCCATTCAGCAATTAAAAATACAAATACCCGAGACAGATGCTTAACGAAAGGTATAACTACGAACGGAATATCAGATAGCTCTTAGGACAGTTCATCATTGTGTGAGACATGAAAGTTGAGCGAGGTTGACTTTGGACAGTCCTACGGAAAATGTTAAAAACAAATGCTGTAAGAAGGAGAAATATATCAGAGAGTTATGCAGAATATTCTAACGAGATTGTTGGGCAAAAAAGTAGCATTACCCATCCTGTACTCGTACTGGAGGCGGACGGCATTCTAAAATAAGGCACGCAGAATGGAAACATTGTTGTACTCTGCTTAATGGAGATTACGGTAACGGGTGGAGTATAAATCACCTTTGTACAATTCATCAACTCATTTAATGCACAACTGAACAAGGTGGGTGGCTTGCGTCGTCGCTCACGACAAAGGCCTTAAGCGTTAGTATATCATTCTCATCCTGTACAATTCGGACATGACAATTTTTCCAAAATATATATCCCTATGCAACATTTAAATTTGGATGAAATGTTCATGGGCATGTGCATTAAATGTCCATGGAAGCGTTGCGATTGAGACCCCGGTATTGACATCGAAGCTCCAACACTTGCGATCTTTTCAAGGCCAACAAAGCATCTGGACTTGATCTTGATCTGGACCAGATCTGGCATACGTTACTTACTCACGCTTATTTTGAGATTCGAATTCGTTCGAATGTTTATCGAATTAGAAGAATCTGTATTTTGACATTCGAACGAATAGAAAGGTCATCCTATCAATCGAAAGTTCATTTGTCATTCAAATGTTGATCGTATTTTGAGATTCTAATCGTTCGAAACAAATGTCATTTTTTATTCGTGTGCAATTTCCTGTCGCTTAAACAGCGACTGCTTTTGTTTTGCTCCATATTCCTAGCGATTAGGTTAATTTACAAGATTGTGGGTAGTAACTATTTATTTGCTCTGTATAGAATAAAGAGAAATAGACTCTTTTTATATAGGACGCTTTCCAATTGGAAAAATCGCGAGCGAAAGGAAGTGTTGGTCAGGCTAATGGAGTGGAATGAAATCACGAAATGTGAGAATTATTAACTGGCACTTCAAACAATAAAAGAAATAATTAATTAAATAAACACGTTTTTTTATTGTTACAATTATTATTCAGCTGTTTTGTCGAGAGTGTTTCTTCTTATTTTATTTGATAGGCTTTAACTTTAAGGCACAATCACATTGAGACAAATGTTAAAAAAGTTAGAAAAGTGGAAAAAATTAAAAAACACACGCATATTTATGCGACATCTATCGCGAAGACACTTGGAAGATGTCAAGAAATATGGCAGGCTTCATTTTTTTATTTTTCATAAGTGTCAAATATTTGTCAAAAGTGGAAAAAGACACTGAATGACCCTATCCCCGAGTTGGAGGACGCAACTGCTGGAGGAACTCAATTGGGTGACGGTGCAACCAGCCAACTGATTTAGTTTCAAAGGCCAAGCAGTTACGCGGCGAAAAGAAGGCACGCAGAATCATGCTGAAATTGGATTTGAAGCAAATCCAAGGCGTCAACCGTGTTCGTCGCAAGTCGAAGAACATTTTGTTCGTCATAAACAACCCTGATGAGTACCTACAAGAATCCCCACAATGACACAAACATCATCTTTGATGAGGCCCAGATCGATGGTCTTTTATAACAAGCTCAAGTGGCCACCGATGAGAAGTTCAAGGCTCCAGAATTGGCTACCGTTGACACCGTGGGCGTAACCACCTCAGTGGCACCAATCGCCGAGAAAGAGGTAGATGAAACTGGAGCTGACGAAAAGGACATTGAGCTAGTCATCACACAAGCGAACACAACAGCCATGATAATTCGAGAGCTCAAGAATAACAATAACGATATTGTTAACGCGATTATGGAGTGGTTATAAGGTGTCCAATTCACTTTGTTTCACTATAATTTGCATTTTACCCGCCTTTTGAGATCATTCGTATTTAATTCACAACCCAAGTCGAACAATAAAAAGAAAAACAAAAAGAAAAAAACAATTTTATTGAAATATGTACGTGCAAATTTGTTTTTTTGACGTTCGAAATAAAGCTTTTTGTAACAAAAAATGACAAAACATCAAAGGAAAGGTATGTTTCCTCAAAATAGTTGACTTGCAGAGCTATCTGCTGGGGAGATTATGGAAACTATTTTTAGTGTGTGTTGGTTTTTGTAGCTTTCAAAATGATAAAGCTCAGAGCTTTAAAAAATTTTATTTTGACAAAAATGAAACGGAATTATAGAAAGTAGTTGATGTGATAAAGGGAGAAATAATATTATTTTGAAACTTTGTTTACTTTTTTAATATTTTCATGAATGTGATTGTGGCTTTAAAATCAACAACAGTATTGCTTTTGACAGCAACTACCAACTGCTGTATTGCAAGTTAGTGTGACCAGATTTGTATTAATTACATAAAAGGAGGAACTTTTTATTGAATTTATTATGACAATTTTTATATAAATATATTACTGACAATAATATGAGTATGGAATTTAATAACAAAATAAATAAAAATATTGTTTAAGTGCTAATAATAAATTTTCAATTTTAACTCGGTAAAATATTACTAATAATGCATTGTAGTATTTCTGCATACACGACTTTTACAAGATATCACTGTACCTCAACAATTTTAATATTTTTAGCACTTATTTTTCAATAATTTGTTGAAATTTTGAATATTTATTACATTTTACCAAAACAATAAAAAACAGAGTCTCAACAAAAAACCAAAGAATGGTCACTCTATATAAAACAGAAATATGAAGCAGCTGAGAATTCATTTGAGTTTATTTTATGACATCTTTCGATAATGAATATTATTCGTTAGAATGTCAAAATACACTAAATTCATTCGAACGAATAGAGACATTCGTTCGAATTGACTATTCCTTCGAATATCAAAATAAGCGTGACTTTATTGTTGGCTATTTGGGAATGAAGCCTATAGAATAAAAGGACGGAGTTATTAGGCATGTTTTTTTGAAACCTCGCCAGCCGTTCATTTGGACAGTTGCCAGCACAATTGCCAGCAAGATGACGCCAGCCGAATGAAATTAAGCAATACATACCCCTAAAAGCACACGAGCATTTCGTAACAAATTATGCATTTGGTAGAAATATTAAATAAATTCTGCCAATTTTCTCTGGAATGTTGTGTGCATGAGATAAGAACGCCATTATGATTTAAGCAAATTGTACGAAAATTCTAAACCACTTCTTGCTTTCAGCGCCACCTGTTTGTTCATTGTGAATTGAATTTAGCCAGCTGCCAGCCAGCAGCTCTCCGGCTGGGGAGAAAATCAAGTCATACAAAACACAAGAAATTATAGGGCTCGCGTTGAAAACCTTCAGCGAATAACAGAATAGTTGAAAAAATCGCCTCCGCAATTAGACAAAGATCGGGCTAACTGGAGAGGCGTGTTGGCTGAGGCCCAGGTCCACCCCGGACTGTAGCGCCATCTAAGTAAGTAAGTAAGAGCTAGCTTTAAGCTTTAGAAAATTTGAGAAAATATAAGTTAAAAATTCGCCTTATTTCCTGGGGCCTTAGTTCGCGGAGACGTTCTTTTGTTGATAAAGACAACCTATTCCGTTTTATTTGCGGGTTTATTGCCAGTCCACATTTCTTTGTCCAGGTGTTGACCATTGATAGAGCTCTGTTTAGTTCTTCTCTGATAGTGGATAGGAATTTTCCTGTTGCGAACAGTGCTAAGTCATCGTCATATATGCAACTACTTTAACTCCACTAAATTCTAGTTTAATCAGGATCTTGTTCACCACGAGAACATAGAGTAGGGCTGAAAGGACCCCATCTTGAGGAGTGCCTCTAGATGCAGATACCCTAGTCTCTACACATCCTTTTATAGTTTTGAGTTGATGATAGTGGTATTCACTTGAAGGTTTATAAGAACTCTTTGAACTGCGTCTGTTTTGACATTGTCGAATGCTCCTTTATTGTCCAGAAAGTGTGTATTTTTTTAACTTTTAGTGTTTTCTCCACTGTGGTAGCGACTAGTAATGTGTAACTATAAATACAGTCAACTTTAGACGACCAGACAGTGTCGACTTGAATCAATGAACATAATATTCATGAATTGTCTTCAACTTATTTAAAATGGACGTCGGACGCAAATCTTTTTTTTCTTTCCATGTCCTAACTGTTTCCCTTGCCACATTTTTATCACGACTGCAGTAAAAAAAAAAAATAAAAACTTTGAAATACCCAAAGCCGTATACGTGACGGGAAAAAGTCAACTCCATTCATTGCTAATTTGCGCACGCAATTCGATTCTAGTCCTTCGGGGTGTTTTGCATAATAAGACAGTTTTGTCCCGCCCAAAATAAGTTAAAGTTAATAACTTCGTTGCGACAATTCACCCTTTTGATGTCAAATTTACTGAATGGTGTTCCTAAACGCTTGACGGGGTACTGTATAAAATAAACATCTTGTCGCAAAATGGAATCTAAACACAAAAGTCCCTATTGTTTGTGCGAATTTTTTTCTTGCGCACAAACTGGACATTGGACAAGCGAATTCCGTTGAATTGCCATAATTTATCGTAACATTGTAGACAGAAGTGGACTTCTGTCATGGTCATCTTCAAATAAATGAAGTGCCTTTAGCTATTTTCTAAGACAAATTTGACATCACTGTGCGAGTCCTTTTGTGCGGTTTCGTCTTTTCCCTGAAATCAAGTCCCATATCCTCGGGCAAGAGTCAGTCAGTCATTCAATCATTCCCCTCAGTAGTGATAGCGGTCACCGGGTAACAGAGTTTGGAATTTAGAATTTCCTTGAAGTCAATCCTCAAAGACGCCAGCCGAGTACATCTAAACACCGCTTTATTTAACTTGTAATTTAACTTTCTACATGCGGTATAAGCTTTGACATATATGTACCGTACAGTGTTTGTCTATCAAGCGTCGGTCGTCTCCTTTTTCATGACAGATATTTAAGCTTTTATTTATTCAACACATAAACACAAAATTAAACCGCATTTTCAAACAAACCAGCAGAGAAGCGGGGGACTATCCTCCTTGCAAAGAGCGTGTCCCTGTCGCACTGTTTATTCGTCCTCCACTTCGCCTCTGCTGGATGATCATTCTTGACTTAACCTTCAACGCAATGTGTGTACATTAACTAAAAATTCATTGCATTCCGCCAACATGAGCTGCTTAGCTTATATGTATCGACATTTATTTACAAACACACACACACACAGACTCGAAAGTCGAAAGTCGAATGTGGAAAGTGGAAACCCATATTTGCCCGCATTACGTTCGTGTGACTCTTCTTAAAATCTTCCCATTTGAAGTTTGATAAATTTCATTATGCGAAATATTGTTTCTCGTTCTTTTATATTTTTTTTTCTCATCGTAATAAATCTAATTTTGACTTTTTAGGCGGTAACAACGGGTAAAGGAACGGGCTAAAAGCAAACAAAAAAAAAAAAGAGGAAAATTTGCAAATTCAAATGGCTCCAAGGTTGGCTCTGAGAAATATTCCCATGCAGCATATTTTATGTTGTTGCTGGATCTGAGCTGCTGCTGCTGATAACATTAAAAGGACATTTTTTCTTTTTTCTGTACATATACACAACACAGCCAGGAGTAGTAGGTATGTGTGTTCATACGTAAAACCACTTCATGAATATTGGGGTGTTATCTACACATTATGATAATCTTGTTTCGTCCTGTTTGTCAACTCCGCACTGGGAGAACAAAAGAGCCAAAGCCAGGCTACTAGAGGAAGTGAGTTAGCCGTTTATTCTTCATCCAGAAATATTCCCATATCAGCAGATACGGGCGCGCTGTATATGTGTCTGCGGCTCATATGGGATTTTGCCATTCCCGGGAGAGGGTGAAATTAAATTGAGAAAAATGAAAATTTAACTTAATATGACATGGCGATGTCATTCGTCCTTTATGTTGCCTTGCCATCCGGAGGGAGAGAACTACTTCTTGTATGTGCGGAATGGATTCACATTCGACATGCAAATAATTATAGAAATGTCCGTAAGGAGCGCAGGGTGTGTGAGAAAAATGTCTTGCACAAATGTCATGTATATTCGCAGCTCCCGGCACTATATGCAGAATGTGACAAAGGAGGAACATTAAATAGCCATGGATGGAACTGCAGAGCTCTTGAGACGTTCATAGTATATCCTCCCCCACTCTATCGTATGCACATTGGCACACGCCCATTGAGAATGCGAAAATGCCAATTGGAATACGACTCCTTGCAAGAAAAGCGACGAATGAGCCAACAAGGATGGGACATGGGAA
Organism: Cheilosia soror; assembly: GCA_949372485.1. Lineage (NCBI taxonomy): Eukaryota > Metazoa > Arthropoda > Insecta > Diptera > Syrphidae > Cheilosia > Cheilosia soror. The sequence goes on along the minus strand of OX443561.1, from coordinate 74,972,583 downwards.
TGGGAATATATACGGATACGAATGAACAGCAGCAATGCATTTGTCCACTTAATGATTACCCATTTGCATTCACAACTCGTGCTTGTCATTTGTCATTAAAATTGAAATTCAGACCCGTTTCTGACTCTTCCGAAATTCAGAGCGATAAATGATGTTGAAGGGAGCCGCTCAAGAAGTTCGTCTTCAGTTCAGTCTACACGAACGAGCAGGAGCAGTCAGCCAGCCAGAGCCCAGATCATAGAGCAGTTCACTCTCTGTGGGACGTGTTTGAATTTGAATCCATATTCCATTCCAATTTCGGGTGTGGTATCGGTATGGAAGATGTGAAAATAATGCATTTGCATTATTTTTCCTCACTTTTTGTTTGTCCTTTGCAGGATTGCATTCGCAAAAATTCTGCTGTCGAGAACATAAATGGCGAGTTAGCTTTTTATTGACCATTGAAATTTATCGTCCGTCGTCTTCTTTGGTCTTTTTGCAATTAATTTGGCGCCTGCAATTGAAAATGCAATGGAGGAGCAAAGGCGGTCAGCACATTTAAGTGGAAATTGTTTTTAATGGCGATTTCCTTTTTTTTCGCCTGCCAACCAACATGTGGGTGACACTAGTTAAGTGCCGCAATAAAGACCCCAGAACTGTATTTCGAATATAGAGATACACAAAGTAATGTATGCGTTTGCTGTTTGAAAACATCGAGCCAATTTAGTTGGTGGAAATGGTGCAGGAAATGTGCAAGCACGACAGAGATTGATATGAAACCTTGGAGTGGTTGCCATTGCATTTTCCCATTCCATATGCCAGTTGATATTGTGCGCTGCCTATATTGATTGATTAAACTGGTGTCTGTTGTCTGTGTCAGACAACACTGGTTGGCACTTAGCTACTGACATACATACGTGCGCATTCAAAATTGATGTGTCGAGAAGAGCTCAACAAAGACTGGGCCAATTACTCTTGTGTACTCACTACCCCCATTTGGGCAGCTTATACTTCTTCGAACAGTAAGTGTAAGTGTGCATATACGCAAAAGTTACGTATACGACACCGAAGAGCTGCATTAAAATCCAAGTGAATATTTTATTGGCTTTTACAATAACTGAATTTGACATGTATAGCACAAAGGTAAATGGTACAAGGTACACATGGTACAATGCGATTTATTCCGATTACACCTTGTCACATCCATATTGTAGAACACAGGTAGAAGCAATGACATCAAGAATTGATGCTAATCTATTCATATTCCATTCCATTCCATTCTTCCTCCGACACAAAACGCACAGTACATATTTCGAACCATGTCAATAATTAAAGCATTTATTGATAATTCCATTTGAATCTAATAGGGTCGGCTTTGTGTATGGAAGCATTTCATCTGTAGAGGCATGGAGAGTTAGAGATTACTTGGACACATAGTCACAAAACCGATAATTGGGTCACAACTTTGTTGTTGTTGGTGCAGGAGTACATATACCTACCGTATACCGTATACGAGTTGTCGACATTAAACTTGTGCTAGACTATTTTGGGAATATGGAATTCCGGACCTATGAGGGCATCGAGAGATTATAATCGATATTGGGAACTGACTGAACACATCACACAGTGAAGGGATGGATATAGCTGTATTGTAGTGGGGGGATGAGGCAACGTTTTGGGAATTGTATTCATGACTATGTTTTTAATTTGATTGAAGAGTACGTGATTGAAACTTTGGTTCTCGAAATGGGATTTCAACTTTTGTGATTCTAGTTAACTGCTGTGGGGTAACGTTTTGAGGCCTCTCAACTTTATCCATATCTGTGCCGTTGGTTTATGGGTTTCTAGAATCGTTCGTAGGTGGAAGTTTATGATTTTGATTTATTCATTTCCATTGTAATACCAGATCCTGAAAAGGAAATAAATTCTGATTAAATCAATTTTGAGTTTCTATATGGTGGGCAAAGAGTTTCATTTTTGAAAATCTCATGTGGGATTCCTTTACTATAGTTGGAAACAAGAACTTATAGTCATGGAGAAAAAAATACTAGAAATAGAATAGAAGAACATTTCAAAGCAGAGGCCAAACTCAGAAGTACAGACGATACATACTGTTTAAATCGAAGGACCAAATGAAAAGTAGAGTAGGTTAGGTTAGGTTAGGTTAGAGGGGTAGTTTGCAATATATGCAATTTTCACCCAGAAGCCATTGAGGCCCATTGTGATTACCCTTTTGTAGTACTGTTGATGAATCTTTTTAAATCTGAGGCATCATTGCTAGATCATTCCAAGCCGTCGAAGAACCGTGCTCCCATACAAGAGTAGCGGTGTTATTGGAGGGCTGGGCAGTGACACAGGAGATGTTCCACAAATTCTATTTCCTCTTCATATCTCCAGCCTCTCCATAAGTCATTTGTATAGACACCTAGGCCCCTATTGTGAGTGTCGATAGTTAATCGTTGATCGACAACTGTCGATCTATCGAGATCTGTGATTGTCGATTGCGATCGATATTTGTCGATTTGACAGTCGCTTGTAGTCGATTACAAATATCTGATCGGTGCTTTCTCTTGGAAGTGAACAAATTTTGTGCATACGAATAGCTAAAATCAATCGTCGCAATCGACAATTGTCGTGATGATCGCTGTTCGACAATCTGGCCATTTTCCTAATGATGCCAGTGTCCGAGCACTGGGATTTGGTTTCTATCAAAAGATGTTAGAATCTTTGACCTTTTAGTGTCAATTGCGGGAGTACTGTTCCATCATGCCTTAGCCAAGTTTAATGTGACATTGGCAATAAAGCCCTTAGCTGCGTTGAAAGCTGGTAATACTTCTTTGTCCGTCAGCTAATAGTATGTCCATTTCAGAGCCGCATCTGGCCAGTTTATCTGCTGACTCGTTGCTTTCTACACCAACATGTCCAGGAACCCAGCACAGTATTGCTGCGTGATGGTTTAATGCTCTCAATGCCAAGAGGCACTGGCTTACAGACTTGGAGATAAACGCTTTAAGTGATGCTCGGCTGTCCACGCAGAAGGTGATTTCCATTGCTGGTAGTTCCCTCGCAAAGACAGTTTGAGCTGCCTTCTTAACCGCGTAGATCTCCGCCTGAAAAACGCTGCTGCACTGGTCTGCCAGTCGGTATGAACGGCTGATGTTTAATTCTTCTGAGAAGAAACCTGCTCCCGTTCCATTCTCCATCTTTGAGCCATCTGTGAAGATGGGTATACCTTTTATGGCAGTAGGTACTCGTGGAGAGCCAGTCCTTGCTGTCCGGTATACAGACTGATATTTCTTGTCTGCCACGTTTTTATTGTGTAGCTCGATGGGTTGTAGGTTCAGCAACGTTTCTAAATCCAGTTGTGGTCTAGATTCTATACTGAACCCGTTATACCTATGCAAGTAATTCTTTGTATATCTTGTTCAGGTTCTAGAGGTAGGATTTAGTGTTAATAGCCTCCCACCACATACCCGAGCCATAGAACAGAATTGGTCTTACGATCGCGGTGTACATCCAGTGCCCCACTTCATCCCGAAAGCCTTCGTGCAGGCGTAAAAAGCATTTAGTCCTTTCTTCACTTTTCCCTCCGTATTCCGCGTCCAGTTTAATTTGGAGTTGAACTCAATACGCAGGTATTTGGCTACGGGTGAAAGATTAAGACGAATACCTCTCAATTTTGGTGGTTCTCATTTTGGTATCCTTTATCTTCTGGTGAACAGGATGAGTTTAGTCTTGTTGGGGTTAACCGATAAACCGTTGCTTTCCGTCCACTTTGAAAGCTCTGATAACGCAGATTCCAGGTCTTAACTAATGGTGGGAAGATATTTTCCTGAAATCAGCACAGCTATGTCATCTGCGTAGGCGATTACCTTGATGCCCCTGTTGACAAGTGATTTAAAAAGTTTGTTTCTTGGAATGTTCCATGGAGAGGAGATAAATCTCCACCTTGTGGCGCTCCTATATTAACTGATCTCTCAAGACTGCTCCAAGTCTCCAAGACTGCTGTTAATGAGTCTGCTGTTCAGCATTGTTTTAACCCAGTTAAGCAGGTAGTAATCCATTCCAAGCTCCTCAAGTGAAGATGTAATGGTTTTTGTGTTTAGGTTGTTGAAAGGCACCTTCTATGTCTAGAAAGGCTGCCAACGTAAATTAAAAGTAGAGTCAGTAAAAGTGTTTTTATTGACCTGGTTGATGATTTAATACCCTATACTTTACATACAAGCCATGAAAATGTTAGGCATGTCAGTTAGTACGTACATACACATGGGTCTAATATTGGTAGTTGTATATAGGAGGAACTATTGCCCGCTTTCAATACCAACTTGACGGCGGTAAAAATAAGTCCTCTTACAAAATTGCATTCAATTCGTTTCGACGCTATCGTGTTTTTAACAGACAGACGAGCATGGCTAAATGGATTCAGAATCTGATACAAATTGAGAATATTATATATATATCTACTTTATGGGGTCTCCGGTGACTCCTTCTTGGCGTTACAAATGTAATGACAAAGTTAATATACCTCCCTGTGAAGGGTATAAAAAGACCACCCCAACAGGGAAATAAACATCACCAATAACGGAAGGAACGTCCAAACTGTAAGAACTAGCGTTTGATTAACTACATAGGTGCTATTAATTTATACGACCGATGGTCGCCAATCGCCCTTTATGGAGTCGACCAGTGTTCCTATGTCATTGATATGCTTTTTCCCTTGTAGCTTTAATTTGATTCCCTCCGCTTATGGTTGAAATCCCATAATGTGATTTCTCTACATATTATTTATTCAGCATTTTATTATATCTCTTCATTCACATGAATCGCAAATTTGCCAATTAGACAAACTTGGACTACTATGAGTATGACATTTATGCAACTCTAAAACTAAAATGTTGATAGCTCAAGAAGTATCAGCCAATTAATATTCAAAATAAAAACATTTTTGCGGCAAAACTTATTCCGCAAGCCCGTGAATATAAGCTTCACTTGAGTTTTAATGAAACGTCAGTGAAAGGTGACAGTAAATGTGTTTCATGTGCATGGAATGTCAAAGTTATTCTTCACATAATTCGCGTTAGCACATCCTTGGCATATTAAAAATGTTTATAAGTTTTTAATGCCTGCTTTGTACCTACTTATACTGTAGTTTTGACATCACATGACAACTGTGCAGCAATTTACAGAAACATTTAAGCAAATATGTACTAATTATGCGAACATTTTTAATCACCATTTGATCGCATAGCATATAGGAAGAAAGAAAGTAGCAACAGCGATAATTCATTGGAGCTTTAATATTATGTCCGGATAGGCCCGTGTCCAAAAATTGTATTGCTTATTGTTCCTGTCTATCAGGAAATTAATGAACATTTTACGACTTAAGTGTCGAGAAATAATGTTTGCAGTTTTTTTTTTGTATGTGAAGTGTCATGACACTTGAGGGATTGAACTATCATATTTTCTTAAATTCTTCAAACAGACAGTAATATTACGTTTACACCGCACCTAAATTCATCATTTCGGCTAAATTCAGCATTTCAGGTCAAATGTTCAACATTTCGCCATATATTTTCCAACATTTCGAAATGTTGGATTTCAGCGAAATGTTGCATTTCATTGCTGCATTTGTAAGTTTGTCAAATCGAACAAACGTAATTCTGGTGACTTTTGGGCTCACTGACAAAAAAAAAGCCGCTGTAAAACTAGATTGTAAAAGCTAAAAAAGTAGGAAGTAGGAAAAATATGTCTGGATAGTGAATTATCAGTTGTATTCATGTTTAGATTAATATAACTAACAAATTAATTATTTAGGTACAAACCTCTTTTGATTTCGAAACACAAAAAACATCTGTAGGTAATCAATTCTGATACTAGCTGTCATTTGAAATGGTAAAGTTACAGTGGGAACGCAAAATTGGATTTCGAAATTTTGTCTGCTGAAATGTTGAATTTAGGTGCGGTGTAAATGTACTATAAACGCCTCTTTACCAAATTTCAAGTGGCTATAAATTTCAAAATATAGTGTAATTTTAAGCGCCACCTATAGAAGAGTGTATTGTGTAAGTTTCAGCTTCATCGACCGACTACCTTTTCTACTTTTTAAAGTACCTATTATTTGAGGACTAAAAAATTACTTTTCATTATGCAATCGTGAATATGCGCGAAAACATATTTTTTCTAAATGAAAACTGCAGTATTTTCAAATCAAAAGTAGCTTCTAACCTGCACATATATAATTCTACTTTTAAAGAAAAGAAATTTGTAATTCGTAAGATTTTTGCGGACATACAATTTTTGCGAGGAGTGGTTTTTTCTAATAACCCCAAAAGTATGCAGTTATTGCAGTTCCCTAAACTGCAGAAGGAAAATGAAGGTAAAAATAGTAAGAAAGTTATGCCCAAAAAACATGTGCAGAATTTCTGGACGCAGTGACGCGCGCCGATGTTATTTTTAAGTAAAAATTTTGAAATAAACGTCAAAACACAATGATGCCAAATTCGATAAAAATTAGTTTTTTTGTTTTTTTTTGTATTGTGGTGCCATTGTATGTTGCAGATGCAGTGAGAAATAGAGACAACTTGCAGTACTGCGACGCATGCTAAATTAGCTTCCCCATTTAATTGTGTGTTCTATTTCCACTGCAGTTCAATTTTATGTCCGCACCACCGACGAATCGAGTCAAAAATTACTTACTTACTACTAAGTTGACATCTATTTGTGATTGATAACATGTGTCCGGAGAACTCAGTTCTGACATTTGTTTTGGGTGTCATCGGAGAGCATGGAAGAGCGCAGTTTGACATTGTGTAGCATTAATCTAAAACTCGGAATCAAGGAGAAAAAAAAATAAAAATACAATTGACAAATGTACAAGTTGGCCACCGATGTGAAGGGTCGTCTTAAGTCGACTATATTTTTTCTGTATTAGATTTCCACTGAACGTTAAAACTACATTGGTCTGTTACGTCACTTTTACTACGTACCTAAGCATAACAATCGAAATGTCAACATAGTAGGTACTTTGTACTTAAGGTACTTAAGCCGCCAAGTGACGAACAACAGAGACAGAACAATATTTTTTTCAGCAAAATAATTTTGGCGACAGAACGTAAACAAGTCTGTGTTGATTGTGCATCGACAGAAATGTCAATTTATTGTAGGAGCCATGTTGTTTTCTGTTTGAGTTTGAATTTGTTCCGCTCGCATCGTATCATGGACTCGTGGTACCTTCTGTTTTATATTTCGATGACTAGATAATTTGACAGAATTGACGTCAACCATGTTTTCCTGGATCTGTTTCAGTTTTGTGTTGCTGAGGGAGCAACGTACACAAAAACGAAAAAGTTTTCTGTTCTGTTTTTTGTGACTTGGTGCCTTTAGTAAACTAGAATTTTGAACGTCCCCATTGTTTTGTATGTATTTTGACATACGGCTAGCAGTGCTGCCAGGTCGCTTTAACCACTCGAAAATAAAACAATTCACAAAAAGTGCTGAAAGGCACATTGAACTTTTAAGCAATTCTAAATTCTGGGTATAGTTTGTACGGATGCATGTGGTTCGGTAGATTGTCATTTTTTCTTAACATTTTATGAGCTCCTGCTCAATAACAGAGCATTGGCTGTGCCAATTCCAATTATATTTTTTAAATTTGTAATTTTGTAGTGTTGCTTAAACTTTTTTCTGTGATGTCACTTCCATATCTAATAAAAACAATCTTTGAAGCAATTCAATTCGAAACTGATGCGTAGATATAGTTACTGTCACTGAGCAGATGCAGTAGTAATAAAAATAAGAAAGAGATATCCAAAAAACGGGAACTCACATGAACTGTAGGGCGATGTTATGTTAAAGTTTAGTACGTACCTACTTATATTTCCGAGTGGACTTCCATATAAAAGTTATTTAAACAAAAAGCGCTAAAAATTCCGCCAAGAGGTACATTTTTTAATGCGCTCTGAATACATTAAAAAAGCGCCAGATCTAGCGCCGAAAGCGCTAAACTGACAGCACTGACGGCTAGTCATCGACAGGGGAATAGACGCTGTCATCTGTTTTATTTTCCTACTACCTACGACTACGAGATTAATAGATAATAAATATACATTTCCTATCCTTTCTTTCTATCTTTTCAGCACAGCAATAATATAAATATTACTCCGAAGGTCGTCTATAAATTCCATTCCATGGTGCAGGTGAGTATTTATTTTTTTTTATTGTGTAAAAGCAAAAGTTTACAACAGGTTCCTATTTCCTCAATCACTTTTAATTCGCTCTGTTGCCAATTAAAAACTATTGCCTTGCGAAAAAGTTTGTAATTAAAAACTGACTTTATTCTGCGAGAAAGTAATAGTAACATAAACTTTGACAGGTAGTTATTAAAATTACTATTTAAAAATCTAAATATAAGAGCATAACGTATATGTGCATGTCCTAAGTAACTATAATATTTTTTTTTCTGTCAATATACAGCGAATCCATTTTTAAACCATATTATATAGGGTTACGATAGGCGTGTTTTTTTTGTTGCTATCCTATAGAGGCTAACATAGATAGAATAAAATAAAAAAAAGGTCTACTGTGAATTGGCAGCACTATGCTAATTATTGCTAGTTGACATTTGACTTTTCATTTGTTTTATTTCTGGCTTCAAAAAGAAAAAAAAATTGTAGGCGATAATTTTGTACAAGTACACGACATACGCATGCCACTCCGACTAATAACTACTATTTTAGCCACATTTTCCTCCTTTTCATACAAAATTTGTCAGAGATCATCCTATTCAAAAAATCATAAAAAATATCAGCGAAGAGATTTTTGAAAAAATTTTGTTTGCAGTCACTATTAAGAATTGTTTGAAGAAACTTTTTGCATCATAACATCTGGGCAAAACATCCTTAAAACAAGTTTCTATTAACTTGTATACAATTTCAATACCTCTTCACAAAACATCCTTACAGCCTATCATACGAAGCCAGCCATTCCTAGTGTTAACTTTAACCTGTAGTTTCATCATTTCCGTTTTATTGTGCAATGTTCAGAATCAATGCCCGGGGCCAAAAAAGTTTTCACTTTAAAATCACGAAACGTGCATCAAGCACGTACATATAAAAGTTCCTGACTGACTCAACAACGCAAAGCGTCATGTCAGTAGTAGACAATGCACTTTCTTAAAGGCTGTAACATCTCTAGCGGCAAAGCCTTGGGCGACAGGGCCCAAAATTCGTATGCAGACATCATTAAGTGCTGAAGACCAGATGTAACGATGGTAAGAAACCATCAATTAAAAAATAAAAAAAAGAAATTAAATGAATTCATACAAACAATTTAAAAAACTAAGCAAACAAAACAAAATACGCTTTTGTCGACATGCACGTTTTTCAGTAGGATATCTCGTGTCTGAAACTTGCGTCGTGACAATTTGTAGAGATATGTATACACTGGCGATCACTAGGATGAGACCATACATTTTGCAATCGATTTTCACTCTTTATACCAGTTGAAAATGCTTTAACCGGAAACTTTTACTACCTGTGAACAGGTACATATTTTCCCCACAGTATGTCATAAAATTAAAGGGTAAATAAAAAACTATGGCTGGAATTTCCCAAGATCAATCAATGAACTACCTAAAAAGCGTATAAAAAGATGCGCCACTAGGATGAGGCCATTGCGAATATTTCGTTGCAGGACAGCACATCAGCGATTTTTTTCAAAGTTTTGTTAAGAATATTTAAAAAAGCGTTGAAAAGAACTGTTTTTATCTAGTTAAAAAAAATGGGTTCCGGAAAGACTTTGACAGCGACAGAGAAAAATTGCAAGGAGGCTAAATAGACGTAAGATTGTAAACAGTTTTCTTGCGGATCCACAACACTATGGGAAAAATCCAAAAGGACGCACGGCAGAAGCAACAACATTTCGAGATAAGCGGTTAATTCTACGACTTGTCTCAAATTTGACTCTACTAGTGACTGAAATAAGTGCGAACAGTGAAGTATCAGCCAGCATAGCAACGGTCCGAAGAATAATACAGAGAAGAAAACTTAAAAAGAAACCTGTTTTGAGACAACTACACAAGGAGCATCGAATGAATTTCGCAAGAGAACATGTCGCTTGGAGCAATAAATGGAAACTCGTTGTCTTTTCGGATGAAAAAATGTTAACCTTGACGTTTCTAATGGTTACAACTTTTATTTCCATGATCTAAGAAAGGAGGAGCTTATTTTGGCAAGACATCACAGCCGTAGGTATACATCAGGTGTAATGGTGTGGGGAGCTATAACCTACTCTGGCAGGGGTTCCCAATCTTGTTCATACTGCGACTCCCTAGAGAGGTTGAAATATTTTTACGACGCCCTTCTAAAGGCACACAAATCTAAATAAAAGCTCATATTAAGCTACGATTACACGGCCATTTTTTTTAGTCATTTAAATGGCGCTGTGACGTCAGGAAAAAATGTCGCAAGATACGATTCGTCATTGAAAAAATGGCGATCACACGAAATGACTATCATCGTCATTTGTCTCCCAAAATCAAATGACGGACACTGCGAGTTATTTAGAATTTTCCGTTGGGATGCCATTGTCCTAGGTGTCATTGAAGAGCGATGACACGGCCATTTTTTTCCGCCATTTAAATGGCACTTAATTCATGTCATTTGGTGCGCCATTTTCCTACCCATTTAAATGACGCTGCCAAAAATGGCGATCACACAGAGCGGCATTTAAATGACTGCTTTGTGACGGGATTTTTACGTCAGAGCACCATTTAAATGACTCGAAAAAATGGCTCAAAAAATTCTCCTAAATCTAAAAAGTAAGGTTCCCAGGTCGTCGCGACGCACAGTTAGGGAACTCCTGTACTATGGCACAATCGAGTTGGAGTTTTTGCCCACAACAATGAACGGAACAACTGCAAATGTTTGCAAAGTGAAAAACATACGGATACACTGTCAATTTTATGACCTCGAATCAAAATATAATTTAAAATGAAATCCGCAAATGGCGCCTCCGATGTCCTGAATACAGGAGTTTCGTTTTCATTAAAGTCCGTTAAAAAAAAAATTTAAGTTAAAGCTGCACCTTTCTTGAATGCCATTATGCGCATCAGCATCCTTCAGAATTTCTGTGTCCTCCTATCAAAAATTTGCATTTAAAAATAAAGCCAACGCTCGCCTTTTCTTCTATATAGAGAATCAGCACAATAAACTATTGCCCAAAGGCGCGCATCAAATTATAAATAAAATACGAGTTCATGTATTTTCCTTAGTATGTCAATTGCAAATTGCATTGCATAATATCATCGCAGGCTTTCCATCCAAAATGAGCTCATTGGAGACTTGCATTGCATGTGCAGTGCATTGACTAATCCTTTGAGTATTATTGTCCCAGTTTTCTGTTCTGTATGCTCTGCTCTTTGTCCGAATCCGAACGCGCTGGCTGGCTGGAACTAAAGTCTACACAAACTGGAATTGAAACTCCCAAACACTAATAAAAGATTCTTCGGATGATCTAAAATTCCACATAGAAAAGGCGAATTCAAATTTGAAAGTTTTCTGAGAAAACTTCCTCAACATCTAACTGTGCGCCCTGCGCTGGTTGATCCTCTCTTTGCCGCATCACACAAGACAAAACCCTTGGGGAGTCTTTAGTGCAATCAACTGAACTTTTTCCCAACTCAAATTATGCGCTCGTATTCCACTGGAATATGTGAGCGAATTTTAAAAGAAAACTTTTTTCCGTATGACCACATTTCTTCCCTAAATTTATTGAGGATTGATATTTGCTTACGCGAGAGGACTTGGGATTGGTGTCCACCAGAATCGTTGTCCCGTATCGAGGTTGCCTGAATAAAACACCTTTCCACTTGAAGGTGGAATGTTTTTATTCCCTATAACAATATAAGATTTGGTTACTTGGTTACTGGACGAATCTGGTTACAAAATGGCGTACGTACCCGCGAAATATACGCAGTCAACTTGATAGATTAAACGTCATTCTAATGTCAATTCCTAGGTTTGTTCGCTCAAGTTCACCAGCGGTCAGGGTTATGTCGCTGTTGCATTTGGAAATTGTACATTATTTTCGACAGTTGGGCTAGAGGATGGGAGTTGGGGTTAACCACAACACATACGTCAAGAGATCCCACAAATCTTATAATTCAAGCAATGATAATGATTGATGTATCCAATAATTTGGCCACTTAACCTAAGTGCAGGCCACAATTATAAATCAAAATTTATATACCGTCACGTTATCCGTCCTTAAATACTTCCGGCCCTCTCTGCCGCCCTCTACCCCCCTTAACAACGCCTGTAAACTGCAAAGAAAACAGAAGACAGACAAATAAATATAACAAAGCCAAACGAAGCATATTTCCTACACCGATAGCGTATATATGTGTGTGTGTGTGTGTGTCTCACATTCATCGAATTTCAACAAATCAACCTAAAGTGGCCATGAAAAGAAACATCACTAGGATTCCTTCCATATACCTACTCCCTCCAGCGCTGAGCCTAACTACCAAATCGATTTGTGTGGCGGCAATAAAAGAGCCTAATTCAACACCCCCATCCCCCTAAAAGCATTTCGAAGAGTTTCCCATTCCCACCCACTGTCACTGTGTTTTGTAGGTTGGTATAGGATAACAGAATCTGAGACTGAACTGTCTTGACGACGACGACGACGCTAGCGGTGAAATGGAATGAAAACTTTTAATTTGCAGATCTACAAAGTGGCTATTAATATTTCCGTCGATAAAATGATTCGGTGCCTGGCGTGGCGACAGTGACGACTGACGATGACGACTCCTCCAAACTGCGGATTGAATAAATAAATAAATAATACGGTGTTAATTGTTTGTAGCCGCGCGTGGAACAGCAACGGGCTGGTGGCGGTAATTTTGAGTGCGCTATATACACAATTGTCCGGGTCTTCGTTGGTCGTCAGCAGGACACGCTATTATATGAGCTGAGTAGGGCTGGCAGTAATTTCGAAGCGCGTCGCAGCAATAATTGTTCATTTCTGTTTTTGTTATCCTTTAATTATATTTGGCTATTGTCGCTGTCACCCTAAGTGCTTGATGTGATTGTGAGTTTGCTACAGTAGTGGTGCGGAGCTGTAATTACCCATGGACGACCTCGTGCCTCGTGGACTGCGAAAATTATTAGATTTCCTTGTTTCTGGCGCAGAAATCACGAGCAATAAGTATATTTTCAATATAATCATTGAACCCCAATATCTCGCCGCAAAATTTACGACATTTGTGGCCCGGCCCGTGAGTGGTTTTACTGCGTGCGAGTGGGTTCCGGTTCGCATTTGATACGTCATTTCGTGGGCCCTTTTCCTTTACATCGTTTCCTTAATTTTACTTAAATATCGAGTTGTTAAATATGACACATTACACACACATACATATACTCACCACCCGCACTCGACCAACATGCCATTGTGAATGACTTTGGCTGACGTATATATTGCTCGAATGGGGACAGATAAAATGAACGGAATAATTTCCGTTTTACTATAGGCAAGGCTGGGCTGGGGCAGAGGAGAGAGAGAGACAGCACCCATAAAACGGGTGTGTGTGTATATAGAGATGTGTTGAACGGTTTCCTTAATGATGGGGTCCTTAAAACTGTGTGTAATAAAAATCGAATTGCATTTCCAATGAGTTATTGATAGGAATTTATTAAATGGACTTTGGTTGCGAAGGACAAAAGTGGGTGGTGCTGGTGCGGTCGAATGTATCTCTTTAGATTACACATAAGACGACTTGATTAGGGGGTGGATTTTGTTTATTACATCGTGTTGTATTATATATATGATTTGCTTGCTGTTGTGCGAAGGAGGTGTGGGGTAATCTTCATAATGAAGGGATGTGTGACGACCTTGCTATGGATTGATAACGTTCTTAGGCGAATAAAATGAGGGATTTTAAGTTTCCCAACTGGATTTGGTACGTGCACAGCACACATGTTGTGGATTTCATTATGACAGCGATGCGACAGAGAGAGTGCTGGATTTTATTTTTTATTGGTAGATAAATGTATCTATACAGTAGATATGCCTACTCAGTATGGAGTTGTATAGGTTGAGCGAGTTTTCGACCTTCGACAAAGAAAATTGTTTAAAATTGGGGACTAAGGACCCGGCTCATTGATTTTCTATTTTGTATAAGGATCATCGATACAGCTTGGTGGGTTGTGCTGCTACTTTTGTGTGCTTCAATGAGCACGTTCAACTTGTTTCTTTAAAATGAAAATCATAATAATCAGCTCCGTAGGATGCTGCACATGACTTAATCATTAGGTGCGTCTTTCAATTCCGCTTCAAGGATATGTTTATAAAAGGTGTCCCATAATTCATGGAAAATTTAAATTTTGCGCCATTTAATAGTACAGTGATGCCAACGGACAAAAAAATTTAACAATGTGACAGCTGACAGTTAATAAAAATGGAGCACTATACGCATTTTCATTGTTAAGCAAGGTTTGTCAGCTACAGTCTGCAATTTTCGAACAAAATAATGGCCGTCAACTTGGCGGTGCCCAGCTGTTGGAACTTTTTCCTACACACCAATTGTGTTTATTTTACCTGCGCGTGGTAACCGCCGGGTATTGGTCTCGCCCATCCGGGCTTGGCTTGCTAAACTTATAAGTGCGAGTGTTTAACACGAAGAAAATAGCAACAATGTAATGCTCTGTCGGAACGGACAGTCTGCTCGAGTCTCAGAAGTCTAACATAAGCCCCTCAGAAAGAGGACGTGCGGCGGAAGAATTCACGCGATTGAATCAACGGGGACGTCAACAGTCGGCATGGCCGATACCTTAATGAGCTACTTTTACATATTTGGAGCTGAGGTCATAAAGGATTTTTCAATACTAGGGTGTTGAAATAGAGATGGTGGCCTTAATGGGTCAACGGCAGCACTCAAATCCCCGAAGCGGGTTACTGACACCGGAATATCCGGCCCCTTTCGTCCAAGGGGTGACAGAAATGGCCTGGCCCTCCAGATTAGGGGTAACTACCCAACCACGGAAAACACCAACGGTTACGAAGCAACCAAAAGCCTCGGATATGGATGGATTTACTGTTGACGACCCTGCAAAACGAAAAAAGGACAATGACGTTCGGATCTGCACGCGGAATGTTCGATTTTTCAATAGGGTATTGAAATAGAGATGGTGGCGGAGGAGCCCTTAATGGGTCAACGGCAGCACTCAAATCCCCGAAGCGGGTTACTGACACCGGAATATCCGGCCCCTTTCGTCCAAGGGGTGACAGAAATGGCCTGGCCCTCCAGATTAGGGGTAACTACCCAACCACGGAAAACACCAACGGTTACGAAGCAACCAAAAGCCTCGG
Source organism: Cheilosia soror (assembly GCA_949372485.1). Taxonomy (NCBI): domain Eukaryota; kingdom Metazoa; phylum Arthropoda; class Insecta; order Diptera; family Syrphidae; genus Cheilosia; species Cheilosia soror. The sequence goes on along the minus strand of OX443561.1, from coordinate 74,957,238 downwards.
ATATGGATGGATTTACTGTTGACGACCCTGCAAAACGAAAAAAGGACAATGACGTCCTGCACGAATGACGTCTGCACGCGGAATGTTCGAACCCGAAACAAACTGCGTGCAGCCGAACAATTAGCAGAGGCCCTAGACTGCTACAATGCATATATCACCGCCATCCAGGAAGTGCGGTGGGATGGGCCCGGCAAAAGAAGGATGAAAAACTGTGACATCTACTACGGTGATTTCTACAGTGAACAGAAGCAGCGTCTATTTGGATGCGGATTCGTTGTAAGCGGCAGACTTAGGCAAGAAGTCTTGAGCTTTCGACACGTAAGTGAACGCCTTACAACTATCCGCATCAAGGCTAAATTCGACAACATCAGCCTGATGTGCGCTCATGCCCCCACAGAAAGAAGATAAAGACAATAATACCAAAGAATGTTTTTATGAGCTCATCGACAAAACATATGAGCTAAGTCCAAAGTACGGCGTTAAAATCGTCTTAGGTGATTTTAACGCCAAAGGAGGATATCTTTGATAGCACAATCGGAAAGCACAGCCTACACGACGCCATGTCTGAAAACGGACTTATGTTAATTGACTTTGCTGCGGAACGTAATGTTACCACAAAGGAACATGGCGGTCACCAGACCATCAAACGGTCAATCAAATCGACCATGTTGCGATCGACGCAAGGCACTCCTCCAGTATTCTAGATGTCCGAACTTTCCGAGCGGCCAACATAGACTCGGATCACTACCTTGTTGTAGCCAAGGTACGCATGCGGATATCCCAGACACCACAACAACGAGGAAATACTGTGAGAAGATTCAATGTTGAACGGCTACAAACGCAACAAACCGCCAGAACTTTTGCCGATCGCGTCTCCCTCAACCTCTTGAGAAGTCCTGTGCAGCCAGCATCAAGTGCTGAAGACCAGTGGCATCGATGCCAAGAAGCCATCAGAAAAGCCGCAACTGATGTGCTAGGTTTCACCCGACCACCACCGCGAAACCCCTGGTTTGACGAAGAGTGCCGGCAAGCACATGCAGCAAAGCAACTGGCCTACAAAGCGGCGCTGCAGAGAAGGACGAGAGCTGCTCGTGAGCTCTACGAGCAAAAACGGAGGGAAGAACACCGGCTTCTCCGGAGGAAAAAGAAAGAGCATGAGAAGCGCGCGATCGAGGAAATAGAGAGGTGTTACTCCAGGAACAATGTTCGGAGGTTTTACCAAAAGGTAAAAAGAACGTGTCACGGGAACAAGACCCGAACAGAGGGGCAAAAGTGCACATATGTTGTGAAGGATTCCATCGTGGTGGGCTAATGTGGCTGGTGCAGGTTCAAGGCACTTCGATTTGCCTGCAAATCTAGGCAACTCTCGTGTGCCAGATGTGGGTACTCGGAAATTAGGCAAGAATTTCTGTTCTTAAAGTTCTTAGTCGCTTTGAGAAGTTTCGTAAACAGCTGATTGAAATTGAAGAAATTTTCCTTGGTTAATGTCGTTAATCGACCAAAATCGCCTGGTTATAGATTTCTGTGATTAACTAACCAAATCATGGATTCTCTGGTTAAAATTTGACTGAACAAACAGATTCTATGATTATCAGCTGGAATAACCATTGATTAGAGTTAACCAAAGATGAACAAACCGGCCCTAAGGCTTGTTGCTCAGAAGTTAGGTAGGTATAGGTAGGCACTAGGCAGGTATGTGACGGGTGAGAAAAACCCAAGCAGCATTTTCTGCCATTTTATTACCACAAACTCATTTAACCTGGATTTTGTATGTTTGTCGAAGTGGGGCTTAGATCCAGCTTGTGGAATTCAAAAAGGTTATCAGTTCTTTAAGGCTACTCTTCGAAATCTCCTCAAGGGAGTCTCTGACTGGTCGTAAATAGTGTCGGACAGGCGCTTAGGTATAATCTTTGCAACTTTGGCCTGTGGTGATTGCTGGCTATATCTTTTCGTGTTTTGCTTAGAAGGTATAGTTGTCCGAACTGTAGGTTGGCCACATCCTTCTGATGGATATGTTACACTTCGGTAGTCTCCTCCGTCTATGGTTAACCTTCGATAAGAATTCTGAGGAGATTGTTGCCTTTACTGCTCCGAACGAAATGTGAACCAATACCGCAAGTGAACGATGGAGAGCTGAACCTTGCCCGGCCATCTCGTCGGCTCGTTCGTTTCCATATAAGGGGTGGGCCAAATATAAGTTTCTTTTTAAAAATGCAATGAAATGAACAAAATTAATTTTTTTTCGTGTATTATGACTTTATCAGTAAGAGCAAGCATTACCATTAATTATGGAACACAACGTCGTTCAAGTGGCTGCCTCGGCTGGCTTCGCAGTAGCGCATTCTGTCACTTCAATCTTCCAAGACCTTATTGATGGTTTCGGGCTGTAGCTCACAGATTGCTTGGATGATATTGGCCTTAAGTGCTTGAACCGTTTTTGGATTATTGGCATAACATTGGTCTTTCACAGTTCCCCACAAAAAAGGCGGCCAATTGACATCGCCAAGACGGCTGATAACACGATTTGGGAATTTGGTGCGCAAAAAATCAATCGTGACATGGGCTGTGTGGCATGGTGCGCCATTCTGCATGAACCAAAGGTCGTCCAAATCCATGTCTTCAATTTCAGTAAAAAATAAGTCGATTAACATGGCTCTGTAACGCCTACCGTCGACCGAAACGTTGTTCCCAGCCTCATTTTCGAAGAAAAATGGTCCAATCATGTCACCACTTCACAATCCGCACCAAACTGTCACTCTCTGTGAATGCATTGGCTTCTCGAGAATAACGTTGTCCACTAGCATACCAGTCTCACGAACTTTTTGCACAAACATGCGTACAGCAGGCGCGGTGGGTGCTTCATTTCGGTCAAAACTTCTTTTCAAAAAACGCACTGTTTGGGCTACACAGCACTCACTTTGGAAATAAGTTTTCAATATTTTCCAACGTTGTTCAAGCGTAAAGCAACTCATTTCATTTCGCGGAGGTATGATACTGACTTTCTGTCAAGATTTCGAGCGGGAAACAGTTGGCAGTGTCAAAATAACTTACGATATAAAAAGAAACCACTAGATGGTACACCCTTTATAATATGTCAATGCCTGACGCATTAAAAAAGACATTAACGACCAATCTAGTTTTTGCCTTCATGGATAATCGAATTTAAGCAAGTTTTCGCCGTCTCTAGTCAGACAATATAATTCAATTTAATTTCAAATCAATTCAATTCAAAATGGAAGCATTCTCCGATTTATAAATTATGCATACGAAAATGCTTAATTTAACAGCAAGCTGTTTGTAGAAACAGTTTTTCTGTATTCCTGACCGTAACTGACACCTTCCAATGGTTTCGGTTACACCAAACAAAACTTTGCCCTACAAAGTTTTAATCCCTATCATAGACATTTATGAAATAATTTGAAGTTTGATGGGATTGACTTTTGGGAAATTTGAAACTTAACGGATTTGATTTTCTATCAATAATTTTGGCCCACCACCGATGAGTTGTAATGAAGTTTCAGAACTTTTATAAACTCACCAACTACAGGGACAGAGTTTGTTCATAATAATATCAAGAAGTTACTTACCTACACACCAGAGTGCGTTAGATACATATTGGGATTAATCTGTTGACGATAAATGCAAATGAAATATGGGCAATGACGGTCAGTTCAGATTATGTAAGTGAAATCTGGATCCAGCTAAAGAGGTAGGTAGTAAATTTTCGTAATATGTCAATAGAACGAACATTCAGCTTTAGAAAATGTCCGCAGTGCGCTCAATTTTGTTGGAAATAGTTAAAGAAGATATATCGGAAGCGAAGAGTAAATTTTTCGGTTGGAGCTTGGGTAAATTTTAAAGGGAGTCTACTTCTATCTCCGTACTATTTCCATTTATTCTCATCAGACTGTACAGAAATCTCTTCATAATCTTGTAGGTAAAGCTAAGTACGCTGCTCGAGCGAAACTAAATTTCAGCGGCTCTCCAATTTTTCTCTCCGAACATTAGCTAAAAAAAACCCTAGCTAAATTCTGACATAGAGTGCGCTGTGGATACAAGTGTCACACAAAACAGCCGTTCGATGAAAATAAATTTCTTCAAAAATTCATCGACGTGAAAAAGTGTTATATTTCCGTTGCACTTTCTTTTCTCCTTGTCTGCTATTCCTTGATCACAAATTTAACACTTTCAAAGGATTCCTCATCGAAGTATTCATTGAAAAACACTATCCTTATTTACTTTTCCGCAACACAAAAACAGAACAGAAAAAAAAACAACATGATCTGTCAAAATTTAGCTTGAAAAAATGTACCGAACCATTAATGGGCGCGCTAAATTGTGGCAGATACACACAGTACAGTCTGAAACGAAAATTTGATTTTTTAGCTGAAACAGCGTACCGCTCGGCTAAATGGATTGGCTTAAATTTAGCTCAGCTAAATTTTGGAGAGAATTTTGTATGGGAGCTAAAATTTAGCACGAGCAGCGTACTAAGCTTAACCTAAAAATCGCACGGCTAAATTTTGACAGATCAAGAAAATCAAGTAGGTAAATGAGTTCAATCAGCATTAACGTTTAATATTAGTATTTAAACATTAATCCAAATAAATTAGATTCCTACACTCAAATAACGTTTCATGTAGGAAAATTTAGAAATAAATGGGTAGTCTTGTGGGGACACAGTTCGTAACTAAAACATATAGCTTCTCATAGGTCACAACCATTTGTTTGTACGTTTTTATTTTTTGGGACGAATTGAAGCGATATACAAGTTTATGGCGAATTGGTATTGAGAAACTTTTCCAGGGCAGTATTACTCTCGAATATTTGCCAGACGTTCGCGAGAGGTGGCGCTGTGGTCGAATCTGTGACCCCTCGCTCAGCTGTCTAGCAAACTGACAGCTAAGCTACTGCTGTCAGTGATTCATAAAAGAATCATTCAATCAATTGCGACAAGAGAATGTATTTATTCTTCGTCATGCCAAATAGAAATTGTTAATTTAAACAGGTCCTAAAAGTATGAATACGATTACATTTAAGCTACTGAATAAAATTTCATAGAAATTAAATCGTTTAGTAACTCGTTCACGAATGCCATAATGCCAAAAATATGTGGATAAATGTTGCTCCATCACCTAGCAGAGTGTGCATACATAAATCACACTGAAAGTAGTTAGCTGCTTTATAGTGTCACCCAAAAATGAGGTGACAGTTAGCAAATTAGTATTTAGAGGCTTCAGGCAAAATTTCTTCGATAGCTTATCCCCTTGAGCGTCTACAGCAAAACGCAGGTAGGTTACAAAATTAAGTAGGGTTACTCGTTGTCACTTTGACCAATGAAATATTATCAACCCTCGCCAGTTACAAATTGAGTGCGATTTAATTTAATTAAGAAACTACTTGAAATATGGCTGGCTACTTTCATAAATTTAAATTAACAATTATGACAGAAATCCATCAAAAGCTGAGATGTTTGCTGAAGAAATAAAGAGCTGTCAGTTTGGTTTTACACTTTTTGGTCATTTTACGTTTTGTATGGTTTATCAACGTAGCACACTGCAGACAATTTTCCGTATTATTAAAATGCAAAAGCTGACAAGTGAAGTGAGTGTCAGTGTAGTATCCTTGTGACTTTTTGTTTATAAAACGGATCAGATTTTAATTATATTATAGTAGGTATAGTTTGGTATGTTAACATGGTATAGTCCACTCAATCTTGTCCAAATGTTACGACATGTATTTTTAGTGGCGAAATAAAGAAACCAGATGTAAAGAACAAAAAGACACGACGCTCACAACGTTATAATGGATTTATTAGAATTCTCGATGAGAAGTGATTGTACACTCAAAAGTACACTGATTGTACAATGATTGTTCATTCAGTCATTTTTTAAAACAATAATTTGTTGAATTGTTATTGGTTTTAGTAAAATAAATGTGTTTTCTTTGGTAAGATTTGCAGGTCTGTTAAAAATTAAAGCCTGATACATCTAACCATCTGCGCTAAAGGTCTAACCATTTGCGCTAGATGTCAATAATTATTTGTTATATATAGTTTGACATTAATTTGACGTGTCGCTAGTCATCTACCGGTCAATGGAACATGGGCATGGGGAATAACATCACAATTCGAAAAATAATATTACTCAACAATATATCTTGATGTCAACGGATCTTATTTTGCAATAATTAATAAACTCTGTACTAATAAAGTTATCAACCTATTTCAAATAAAGAGTTTTCCAATAGAGGTATTATTTTGGTATTCAAAGAAAAATGTCATTTTTTGGGATAAATGATCGGATGTTTATTTCATAATAAAGAGGAAGGTATGCCATATGGTATGGACCATATCCTTTTCATGAAATTTTCCATAACCAAATCGCAAATTGGCTGCCCTATGTCCTCGATAGCCTCAAGAATTTTATCTTTGAGGTCTTGAATCGAAGCTGGGCTGTTGGCGACGTTGTTGATGATCGGCCGGCTTGAGTTCTTGTGTTAACTGAACTTTATAAGCCTTAAGACCCAAGTCTTTATGCAAAATACGGTGTAATGACGTTTGTGAAATGCCCAATTCCAAAGAACGACGAGGAATGGACAAACCTGGGTTTTCTTCAACACTTTGGGCTACAGCAGCAGTACTCTCAGTTGTTCTTGAGCGACGTGCACGGGTTTTATTCTTGACATCACTAACTTGTTCCAACAGCTCGAATTTTTCTACCAATTTCTGTATTGCGGTCCAACAAGGAGATTCACTACGACCAAAAAATTACTGTAACTGCAAGATTTTTACCATTTTTGTAGTGAATTTTAATAATTTTAAGCGTGTATCGTTCCATTTTAAGTAATGGCGTAGTTTCTACTTGTCAAATGCCAAAGAATAAAAGCTTCAAAAGTGACAGCTACCGAAATAGCGGGCCATTCACAATAACACCTCTCATTGGAAAATCCTTTATGTCATATATGCAGTCACATAAATTATGTCGAATTTGTGTATGCTAGCTGACTAGGTTAGGTAAGGTTAGGGTGCGAGTTTATCACAGTGGATTAGGCACGATCGCCATCCCTAGGGAGCCCTCACGGTCAAAACCTAAACCAATTCGTTTAAGCAAATAATTTCCCTACAGAAACTAAAAAATTGTTTCTATTTTGTTTGGGAGGCCAACCCCTATAAATTGTCGAAGAAGTACCTTCCAAGGTGTTTCCTCCTGAGCTTAGCAATAGCTTGACATTCACAGAGAAGATGAGTTATATCCTCTGGGGCATGTATAAGTATTTGCAATACCTGCACGTGTCTGTATTTATTAAATCGAATATCCTAGCGTGCTTCCTCAGAAGATAGTGCCCGGAGAGTATCCCTATAGCCATTCGTAGCTTTGATCTGCTGAGTTTTAATAATTCTACAGATTTTTCCGATCTAACTTAGGTCACATAGCCTTTGAGACCCTGTGACCTACTATATCCGACCATCTTTGGTCTGCCCTATTTGTGGTTTTTTCGAGAAAAATTCTCTTGGCCACGTCTATTGGTAGCCTTATGCCCTCAATAGTTTCAATTTGTGGAAGCTCTGCTCCGTTTTTGGTCAGAAAATCAGTTATCGTTACCCTCAATAATACTGTGCCGGGTACCCAACACAACCTAAGACGGTTCTGAGCGCATAATGCTCTGAGCTCTGAGCAATGTGTGGCACCTCCTGACTAGTTCAAATTTGATGATGAAGGACTCTAGCGCTGCCTGACTATCAATGTAGATAGTGATATTCTTGTTGGATATTGACCCATATCAACTGCTAGGTTCCACATTTCACTTTCACTCGAAATGAAATCGGAAATGAATTTTTGTGTTCTACATTTTACTGTATTTGATTTCGATTTCAACATTTTCGTGATTTTCGTGTGATTTCGAAAAAATTTCGGAGTTTCCGAATCGCTCGAAATGCAGAACACGGAAAACGAATTCACTTGATTTGCAATTTCGATTTCACTCGATTTCTGGAACCTAGCTGCAAGTAGATCCTCAGCTTTGAGCACGACCTGAACCTCTGCCTGGAACATATTGCATGTGCCCGGAAGTCTTAATGACACGTGTAGGTCTATATCACTAAACCGGTACATTTCCTTAGTTTTGGAACCATCCATATGAATCGAAATTTCATTTTCATTCGAAACTTACATAATTCTCCAGTTAATCAGTGGGTATAGTACTTCGTACGGTGTGTCGAAGTCAAATTCCCCCAACTTTCATCGTTTTATCAGGGATGTTGGAAAAGGATTCCCCTAGTATGGAGGAGCTATGTTCTACCTGTATGGTTTTGAAGAACCCTGCGTTAGATAGCCGAAGCGCACTATTGTAGTTTTATTTGTAGGTCCAGTGGTAAAAGATACATGAACGCCTCAAGTGCAGCTGTGCGGGTGTAGTGCGCAAAGCACCAGTGATGGCAGTGAAGGCTGAACACAGATTTATTTGAATAGAATCGACATCAGTATAGAGCGATAAGATAAAAAATGTTTTTCGATTTGTTTTCCGGCGCAAAAACAAATAACGAAGACCGTTTGCCTACACGCGTGAGAAAAACAGCGAAATTCGAGATTAATCCCACAAAATTCCAACGATTGACGATTGATTGTCATCGCAAGAGCCAATCGAACGGGGAACTAAATACGCTTGAATTGGAATGAAAGATTAGTTGAAATAATCGGAATTAGTGCGATAAGGACTTTCTCTCATTTGAATTTGCCTTTGATGATCGTCGCTTGAATCACATTGTTCATCAGATTTTTGACGGACAACCGCGTACTATTGCACAAATTTGGATGATTCAGATTCCGCAACATGATTATGATCGATTCCACCTTCAGCTGTAAATTATGCCGCAGAGTTCCTACAGGAACTGGTGTATGGCATGGTGCCATGGCACATCAAGCGAGTTTAAAAATTCCGTCGGATAGTTGGTCGCTTCATCCTCGTCGATCACGCATCACGCTGTCAACGGATTTCTACGAATGTAGTTCTCCACCGATTTGACTTTGAAAAAAAAGCTATTGACGTCCTTATTATTCGCTGTTAGTAGGTATTGCCCGTTCACTAATCCAATCGAGATTTTTATATTTTTTTGTGCAATGTAATGTGAACTCGCTAAAATTTGCCGGGAACGATATCAATCCAGTCGAAACATCAACGGGAATTTGGCCATTGCCAACGCCAAGCGCCAGCAGCAGTTGTATCGAGAATTCGGCAGCAGAGTCGTTCGGCAGCAGGGTCGTTCTGCAACGGGACTCTCATGTTCGTGGTTAATTTCAACTTTTTGCCGCCACAAAGAAGACGATTTCAGGCATGCATTAAGTTCATCGCCAGCGCAGTTGATTTCGGGATGACGGGAAGCGTTTGACGAAAATCTCCGGAGAGCAATATCGCATAGCCCCGCCAAATCGTCTCGAATCACCTCGTAAATCCTTCATCGTCCGGTCAACTGCTTCCAATGCCCCATCGTGCATTCATCCAATGTGATGATTTTGCATTCTCGCATCAATTTCGCTGTCGCCGAATTCTTGGTCATTGTGCACATTGGCTTGTCAACCGTGAGAAGATTCATTGGCAGCTTCTAAGCATATTTCAAAGCGGAATGCGAAGTTCGACCGCCTTACAACAATGTGGCAGTGGCAAATTGAGATTTTGACCGAATTGTTGCCAGAAGCAAAATTTCGTCGAAAAGAATATTCAAATTTTTCGCGTTTTTCCGGAATTTTCCGAGTTATCCACTAAGAATTTTCTATTTTTCCATTCGAAAAGCCATTTCGGAACAATTGCACACAAAATTCCATACATAAAAATCAATTTTCGATTTTTCCAATTTCCGACTTTTCCGGAGGGTTTTCCCAAAAGTTTCATTCTTAAAAACCTTCTCCTGACAATTACGAACAACCGAACAAAAATTTGAGCCAAATCGGCCCAGCCGTTCTCAATTGATGAATTACTATACATTTTTCACACCATTTTTATATATATAACGTCTACTATCTCACTAACAATAGTGCAAATCTATTTATTAATACGACTCGTTTGTTGCTTGCGGATGCGGAAACGAAGTTTAACTAATTTTGGTCAAATGTTTAATTCAAAAATGTCACGATCTGTTCAATCAACGAACCTAGATTGTGGTACCTATTGAATTTAACCTCAACTGAAGGTAAGGCAGTTTTGCCGAGTGCTGCCATTTTTCTAAAAAAAATATCTAATTTCAATAAAATGTAGTCGTCGCTGATCATGTTCCTAAAAGCTTGAGTAAAATAATTATAAATTCGTTTTATATTCTGCATCTACACAAGTCTGTCGCCGCTGGTATTATAATTTAAAGAAAATGTATCCCTCAGTAAAAGATGCTCTAGAACTGTTCGGTTTTAGGTTACTATATTATGATTTGGCTAAAGAAATAAAAAAAAAGAATACTACTACTCCCCTCAATCTTTAGCTGTCACAAACATAATTTGCATAAAAGAAGACATTTTCATTTCGAATTTCGTTTTAATATCACCCAAACCCAAGAGGAAGTGTATTTTGACAGATTATATGACTTTCTGTCAAAGATTTGTTGACTGTTTCTTGAAGCAATATGAGATGATTAAAAAATAACCAAATGGGGTACAAAATATATAAAAGAAAAAGACCGACCGAGGGATGTATGAGTTCTTGGAAAACTTCACAGACATAACGAGTTCCTGTTGGGTTGGCATCATTAAGCGCGTTTTAAAATACCCAAGGTTATCACGTCGTCAATACAATATAGGTACATGCATATATTATGTTAAATAGACAAAAGGACCAACAAAGCTGACACCATGAAAAGGGTTGTAGTTGCTATTGCCAGTATATGTTTGCAAGTTTTCGAACGCCAGTCAGCCAACCGAAAAATTGCCCACGAAAGAGCAAAGCACATAAACCGAACATTTAATGTCGCTGTCAAACGCGTTCCCAACGCATTGTTGCCAGTTATTATAAAAGCTTAACGCCTGCTTTGCTCTCTAATTCCTATTATCCAATTTACTAAAACCCTTAAGAGACATCAATAAATTATCCCCACGATATTATGTCCTCCACATCCCCAAGAGGGGTTATCATCTATCCGTAAGTTTTCACCTCCCCGCATCCTATACTTGGCCCCATTCAGGAGATAATAGAAAAAAATAAGTAAATTTCGTGAAAATGTCTTTTTCGCTCATGGTCTCATGCTCATCTCATCTCTTACCGGATATTTCGGAGTTGTAGTTAAATTCAATTAACATCCATTAGTTGTGGGTGCTGCCAGAACGACGACGACGACGGATAATAATGGCAGACGAGTTTTGCATTGGTTAATGGTGATGGTGATGGTGTTGCCGATGGTAACAACTGTGACTGTGACTGTGAGTGGGACAACGAAGTAGATCCCAGTTAGCAAGCATTTTAATAATCCGAAATGTGAAGTAAATAATTAGAACACCATTAGTAGATTAAAACCTGGGAACACACTGCTCACGATAAATAAAAAGGGAACGATTTTCCACTACAAACAATGTAAACACACACATACAGTATAATACATATGCACACTATGAAATTTTAATTAAACACTGTGGGGCTTGCTTCGCAAATTATGGTTTTCAATAATGATTTTCGTTATTCACTACACTGTTAGCTATTCATTTCCACTTAAACACTTTGGAAAAACACCCGAACGGAAACAAAATATGTCATTGTGCAACTGCTTTTGATTTGTGAGATTTTTTCCATTATTGTCACAAGTTTCTGTATCCGTTTTCGGTAAGGAGTGGGATGGTGTTCGCAAAAAGAATGTCACTTTTGAAAGGGCATTTTTTTCGGTCACTTAATTAAGTAGTTTATGAGCAAAGGGATATTTTCTCCGTGAAATAAAACTGCGGGGAGTTTTCCAGAATTTTCACTTTTCCTAAATATACACTTTTTTATTGTGGAGCACCGGGTAAAATTATTGTACTACTTTGGAGTGAAAACAGAATGTGATCCAGCAGATGTGATTGGAAGTACAAAACTGGGTGAAACCGAGTAATGTGGATCTATGTCTCTGCAGACGATGGAGGAAATGTCACCGTGCCGTCAGACTATTATTGAGTATTGGAATTGAGCTCCACGAACGTTCATTGTCGTCTGCACAGAACTGAACTCTTTATGGTTGGTGACTGCTCCTGCTCCATATTTTCTCTCGCGGGAATACGCTCATGTCTCTATTCTATTCCAGTTATAGCAGAAATCCGTTAGCAAAATGGTGCTTCTCTTGTCATCCGTTTGTATACAGAAAATGGCGCAGGCGTTTTCCTTGCGACAACACTCCTTGTTTGATGTTGTTGTTGGTGTTTTTTTTTTTTTTTTTGTGGTTTCATTCTCTTGAAATGTGTGTTGGTAAGAAGAGATTTTGTTTTCTTTAAGACAAGACGGACTTAGCCGTGGAAATGTGATGAATGAAAACATTTGCCTGGGGAGAGCAAGGGTGGTTCAATTGGGGTCAGCGTTTTGAAAAGAAATCTCTCGATGCACAGTAGGGTAGGTACATATGTGGAGAGTTTGTTATTTTTACTCTTGGAAATTGTCAACCTATATTAAGATTCGGTTCCAGCGGAAGGGATGTTCCAATTTGACATACAATGACGCTAATGACATAGGTAAACAGCAAAATTTACTATGTCATCTTGTAGGTGCATTTCGAACTCAATCTTACACCTGAGATTGGTTAAACATATTTTTTTTTTATTTTGGTGCGAAAGGGTAAGATTGAGGTTTGGCGCAGTGGTTCAGTGGGTCTCTGGTTTGATTCATGGGAAAACAAAAATTCGGTCTTAGGGTTTTTTCTACTGCGATTCCTCTGACCATTCGACAGTGAGAGTAGGTATCTATAACTTTGCTGAGAAACCTCATCAATTCAGGCATTTGGAATCGGCAAAACAAAAACTCACGAAAGCGAATGGTTATAAGAAGTTAGAACTGAAGTCTTATAATGACCTGTTGCGCCAATTATTATTTAAAAAAAATTTATTTATTATTTAAGTCAGTCCACGTGTCCTTAATAATCATTATGACTGCCATAATACGCTCAATATTTTGGTATACGTTCCTATAAAAAATCGCAGATAAAAATAGCGAATAATAAAAGTAGCGAGTTTGTCTACGTGAATAGCTAAAGCATTTTAATTGAAGAAGAGAATGGAAGCATTAATTGCTTTGGTCGTGTGTAGGTACTACATTTGTCTGGCTTCGATTTACTCTGAATGTAAAAACTAGATTGATCGGGAAAGTCGCGTTTTCTAAATCAGTCATACATTCAAAATATCAACGTAGTACCTACGCAGTTTAGTAGAGAAATACTTGACTTGATCTGTCGGCTTCCTCTCCATAAACATCAAGTCAGCCAGCTGACAAACTTAGAAAACTAGAGTTTTTAAAGCTCTGCGAACTGCTGAAATCCATTTACAAAATAATATGCCGGCAGTGAAGGCGAACCTATAACGCTTCATCAACGCCCCGAGATGCTTGCAGATGTAGGTATGTTAGTTCTGCACTTAAATTGCTGCAAATTGTAGCCTTCTGGAAAGTCGAATTTCGAGCAATAATGTCTTTGAGTTCCTCGGAACATCTACCATGGAAGTACCTATAGAACAAGCAAAGGTCAGCGACGTGTCTTCTGTGCACCAACGGTTGTACATTCGAAGTGAGAGGGTCTCCAATAAGACGAACTGCCCGTCTGTGTATGCTGTCAAGTAGGTTAAGTGAATGTTTTGGGGCCGAGCTCCATATGGGAACAATATTTCAGGCCTGGTCCAACCTGTACTTTGTAGAGAAGGAGAAGTTGCTTTGGGCTAAAACCTCTGCTCTAAATAGGTAGCTAAACTTATCGGACACCGATCTTGCGATATAGGATATGTGGTCCCGCCATGTGATTCCTGAATTGACAGTGACTCCAAGAAGTCCTTGGGATGGATTGCATGGTCATCCATTTGGATCTGAGGAACTGTTGATGTATTTTTCCTAGAAAATGTTGTGAGCAGTGTCTTGTTTGAATTAAATACAACCAAGTTGTCTTTTCCCCACTTCAAGATTTTGTCCATATCATCATTAAGAGAACTAATTTGTTCACAGGCCCACTATTCGAGATGGAGGATATAAGAGTGCTGTCATCAGCAAAGCTGTAGATATTATTATTTGTCGATCCAAGCAAATCGTTGATGTGGAGAAGAAATAGAGTTGGAGAAAGAATAGATCATTGAGGCACTCCTGCATTTATAGCAACCGAATTCGATGATACACCATCTACAACAACTTGGATCGATCTTCCCAGAAGAAAATTTTGCATCCATTCGCAGAGTTGTTGTAGTAATCTATAAGGGACTATGCCAGACTCGGTCAAATGCCTTTGATATGTCCAAGGCTACGGCTCTGGATTCGCCGTGTTGTTCAATTGCGTGCGTCCATAAGTGCGTTACGTAGCTTAACAGGTCTCCAGTGGAACGACGGCTCCGAAATCCGTATTGCCTGTCACTTATTAATCGGTGGCCTTCTAGATATTTGATTATTTCGACATTTATTCCCTTTTCTATTACTTTTGAGAGCATTGAAAGTAACGTTATTGGAGGATAATTTCGTGACAGACATTTCCTCCCTTTCTTTGGAATAGTTTGAATGCGAGCAGTCTTCCAGCAAGAAGGAAACGTCTTTTGAGAGTACGACGTGATAAACAGCTTACATAGTACAGGTGCAAGTTCTGGTGCACAGCTCTTGAGCAATATAGCCGGGATTCCGACGGGTCCAGTTGCCTTATTGCAATCTAGTTCTTTTGTTGAATTATTCGAGGCCGAAATTTCACTTCTGCCATCGATGTTTGCACCCTCGGGATATTTGGTGGCTTTATTTGTGCAGAATCTAGGGTGGAATTCTCCGAAAACATGCTAGCGAAAAGATCTGTACAAAACTTGCAAACTTTATCGCTGTGAAGATGTTCGTCATATTTCCGGGTATTAGGTGTAATAAAAAGATATTCAGTATTTTTGCATAAATGTTAAGGCTTTATTTGGCTTCTTTTTGTATCCAGCGTCCAGCCTTTGTCAAATGGTTCCAAACGGTTTTTGTGAAATATTTAGCTCCTGGGCAGTCGAAACAGAGCTTATGACGGTCAGACTCGACGATTTCCATGATTTTATACACATTTTCGACAATTGCCCTTTCAGAGCGTGGTGCATCTTTCACTTGGGAAAGGATTCGACGAAACCAAAACTACGCATGATTAGCTGTTACAGTATCAGGACCATATAAACTTTATTCACATTTTTAGCTGCCTAACTTGCGTTATTGCCTTCATCGAAGAAGAAATGGAAAAATATGACGTATTTTCTCTTTGCTGGTGTCCATGTTTGACGAGCGCTCAAAGGATCTACGAAAAAAAAACTATCAGATAAGTTTTTTTGTAAGAAATCTAATCTTTCCAAAGCCAATTTGTCTTTTGTTTACGTCTGATAACCATAGCACGTATGCAACGCGAGATACAGATTACTAAATCCATCTTTTGAAAAAATAATGAATTTTTTTTACTGAAAGAATGAGCATAATTCGCCGCTGCTCCCTGAAGCTCGGCCGGTAGACGTGGGCTGCTCCCTCCCTCACCTCTTTTTGCCACTTCTGCTATTGGATTGGTGGGTGTATCGGAAATTGGCACCGGTGCCAATTTGCATTATTGCTTAGCACATTGGCCCCGGGTGACAATTTCCGATTTTCCACTAGGATTTCGAAAATTGGCACCTAAAAATATTTTCTGAACTTTTTTCAACAAATATCAAAAAATTGTTCAGATTAGTGATTACGAACTCGTTCTACGCCAGAAGCATTCTCTAATGGGCTTCGCATGTTTGCTTGGAGCTGAAACCGTACTCGCTTTTAGCTACCACGGCCTCATTTTTCGCACTTTTACAGGAGGCTTTTGAGAAAGATTGTCGCTCGCAAGAATGCTGGTGCTTCGGTTCCTTCAATATTCGACTTTGCTCTTTTTTATATATACCTAGATAAAGAGTATTATTCTGATCAGTTGCTGACGTGAAATCCCGTTTCCTTTTTGAAATTGCACAACGCAGGAAGAGCAATCGTATCGCATCCCCGAATTGGTTGTTTTCCTTTTTGAGAATCTGCAGGCTGCAACCAAACGACTGCTCTCAGTTTCATGATATTTTATAAAAATGTTGTTCGCATCTCGTTCAGATTTCAATTCTTCATCGAACAGACACTAAGTACCAGTGAACTCGTTTGATTTAAAGGACGCCATTTTTCATGAAATGTTATTCAATCACAATGCACAAACGAAATGAAAATTTTTACTAATCAAACTGAAAACTCATAGCTTACCTACCACAAAATTTCCAATTTCGGATACTCGACCGGTGGCGGATCCAATAGTGAATTAAAAATATTCTTTAAACAGAGGTGGTTTTTAAGCACATAAAAATTAATTTGCGCGCGCAATGTCCAGTAAATCGATTGGTACGGGAGAGCGGCATTGCTGCTTTGCTAGATAGCACAATTTCTCGAATCAAAATAAAAATTGAAACCATCTATCGGATTCCTGCCACGCTCAAATTACATTTACACACCCTAGAGACACGAATAAGAGGTTACTTTTGTTTTCGACGGCGCAGATCTAAGGAAATATTTTATATTAAAAAAATGTCTATTTCTCAAAATACATAATGTCTATGCAAAAATACATAATTGCAAACTTTTGAGACGAAAATATCTCGAGAACGGAGATTTTTAAAGAAAATCTTGCACCAATTCAAAGGGTTTAAAAATATGGTTAAAAAACGAGTTTTAGTTCGATTTCTATGAGCTCAAAATTATTACGAACGAATATTCACGAGGTTTAAAAATCCGTTCATATAAAAACTTTTCTTGGTTCGCGAATTTCAGTTACTAAAATTCGAACGAATATATTATTCGCTAGTTTATGAAATCGATTTAATGATGTGAATGCGAATATACTTTGACAATTCGCGCTCTAATGTTTTGACATTTTGATGTCAGAATTTGCAATAGTAAATTGTGCGATTTTCTGTTTATAAATACATAAAGTGGTTTGTTCGCATTTTATCAATTCAATTATATGTGAATAGTCCTTTAAAACTAGCATTCGTTTTTCCGTCACTCTCACCTTATCGAATATTAAAAGGAATGTCAAAATAAAATACCTGCGAATATTATGTCCATGGAAGAGATTTAGCGATTTACAAAAGTTCAAAAGTAAAAATAAAATCCGACATAGGTACCAATATATAGAGAAAAGTACATACGTACCTACAATGATTACTTTTCTTTGTCATAGTGAATGGATTAGCACCAAGCCACACGTCTTCAGAAAGAGTTAAATGCAAACACTTTCATTCGCAAAAAATGTGGAAGCACTTATAATTGGCGTATTTTTTTTGGGAAGTGAGTATAACAAAGCCAAAAGTGAGTATAGAAGTTTTGCATGTAAAAGTAAAAGTAGTAAAAGCTATAGATTTTCAAAAAAATACGCCTTATGTCGTTTATGCTATTGCTCTCAAACTTAAGTCGGCTACATTTCACTTCCTGATTTGGTTTTTTGTTTCCCTTATCCGGACCGTATTTTTGTCTTTCTGTATTCATTTCTGATACATAACAAACAACAGAAATGCATCGTTATTAGAATTCCCAATATGTATTAATTAATCCCTTTGCATTAGGTAAATGAAACACAAAAGAAAATTATAAAGTGACTTCCTGTTCCTTTGTACATAATCATCAAATATAAACACTTCTTTATCAATAAACTACATAACCGACAACTATGCGTTTTCACTGCTGCCAACACATTGCCCTTACAATCGAATTGTTTGAGCTGAGCTGTCATTCACTCCTTTTGACAGAATACGTGGCCTCCTCATAATCCGAAATATTTTGTAAAGAAGAAATTTGTGCTGCCGAAATTCTTTAAAATTACACACTAAAATGAATTCCGCTGTGTATATAACACTCTGTAGCTTGATATTTATCCAATTACTTAACTGCAGCAGCGCCTTCATAATCACAGTCGACGCACACAACGAAGAATGTTTCTTCGAACGAGCCGAAGGTGGAACCAAGCTGGGTATGATTTCCATTTTTATCTTTTATGCTGTTCAGAAAAGAAAACATATTTCTCTGTTCGTAGGTCTCACATTCGAAGTAATCGAAGGCGGATTCTTGGATGTCGATATAAAAATAACTGGTCCCGATCAGAATATCATCCACCAGAGTGAAAAGGAATCCTCTGGCAAACTTACTTTTGCTGCCCATACCACCGGCGTGTACACAGTTTGCTTTAACAATGAAAAGTCCAGCATGACTCCTAAGGTTGTGATGTTCTCAATTGATTTAGGAGAGGCGTCACAGCGAACACCTGGTGCACCTGGTGAGGAGGAGGCCGGCCACACCAAGTTAGAGGACATGATCAGGGAATTGTCCGGCACTCTGACAAGTGTGAAGCATGAGCAAGAATATATGCATGTAAGTTTGGCTCACATTATAATGTGAGTTCAAAGTGGAAAAGTCAACAATTTGTGTTTTCTAGGTTCGTGACAAAATCCATCGCTCCGTCAATGAGAGCACTAACTCTCGTGTGGTTCTGTGGTCGACGTTTGAGGCTCTCGTTTTGGTTCTAATGACCGTCGGGCAAGTGTACTATTTGAAGCGTTTCTTCGAGGTGAAGCGTGTGGTGTAAATGTTTTTTTTTTTTTATTTTAATAATTAAATTGTAATTGGGTTCGAATAAAAGTCTAAATTCAATGCGAGGATTAATTTTGTGGAAACGATTTTACTTTTATATATGATGCTATGAGTGGCGTCCTCTGTTAATTGAAAACTATTCTTTTATTCTGGGTGATCATAGAATCCGTCGTATTCGGAATTTTGCTACGAACCCCGAAAGAACTATCACAGAATCCGTTGTAGTGGAAATTTTTGATGCGAATTAAATTCGTAGCAAACATTTCCACTACGACGAATTAAATTCGCAACAAAAATGCCCACTGTTCTTCGAGGTTCGGAGCAAAATTCCGAATACGACGGATTCTGTGATCACCCAGATTGTCTTGAGACGTCGTCCACATCTTAAATCGTTGCATTACGAAATAAAGTAAATCTACGTAATTTATTGGCATAATCTATTTATATCGACAGCCATCGCTGGTATTTACAAAAAAAGTTCATATCTAGCAACTAGCAATAAACACGACAATATCAAAAATAGATAAGAAATAGCATGTAACGGCAGCATTTCGCAGGGAAACTGCTACAGAGTTGGGAAGGTATATGCACTGTTCTCATCTGCATCAGCTTTTTGCTGCGATCTTGAGTGTTTATTTAGGCCCCTATTGTGAGTGTCGTTAATTGATTGTTGAGCGACAATACTGTCGATCACGATCGTCGATTGTAAATTTTAGTATTGTGAGTGTCAATTGCGATTGATATTAATTTGTCGCTTTGACAGTCGCTTGTAGTCAATTACAAAAACAAGTCTGGTCGATGCTTTCTCTTGGATGTGAAAAAGTGTTGTGCGTAGGTTCGAATAGCTTAAAATCGACGCAATCGACAATATTGTCGTGACGATCGCTGATCGATAACCACGATAAGGGCCTTTTGCTCGGTCTGATCGGTTACATACTGCAAGGTTCCACATTTCACTTTCACTCGAAATGAAATCGGAAATGAATTTTTGTGCTCTACATTTCACTGTATTCGGTTTCGATTTTAAAATTTTCTGAATTGAGACAAAGTGAAATTGTGATTTCGAAAAATGTTCGGAGTTTCCGAATCGCTCGAAATGCAGAATACTGAAAACGAATTCACTCGATTTGTAATTTCGATTTCACTCGATTTCTGGAACCTAGCTGATAGGCCGTGTTTTCGCATCATCGATTCTAAGATGCTGCTTGTAATAATTGTAAATGAAAGCGATTGATAGGTTAGCTCGCAATCAAAGAAATTACCGCCATAACCACCAGTACCTCAAATTGACAACAGGTGGCGGTGACGTTGTAGTTCCCATAGTTTTTCAGCTTTACCTACTTATATTTGCCAACATTTTATGAAAATATAGGTAAGCGATTTTTGGGCAGTAATAAGCTGCAACATTGGAACACGATTGAACTTTGAAAATCATAACTAATTCATTGCAGACCTAACCACATTGCAATTGAAAGTTGAATCAGCAGATTTTCTTTTTATTTTTTGGCTTAGATATTCTACAGTTTGCGCTACCAACATCTCACAGCTCCGATCGCAGCTTTACTCCCTAGATGATGATTATGTTCGCTTATTTTGTCGTCTAGCCATTTTTCAAGTTACAACGCTGACCTATTTTGATTGCAATAAAACCTTTACTTTAACCAAGAAGGATGGTCAACCAATAAGTTCTAGGTATAATGAGGCCACATCACGTCTTTTCCTAACACTAACGGTGCATGAAATACAGATTATGTATTGTGTTAACTAGGCGGATCTAGAGTTCGAGATAAACGTATGCCTTACCTAACAAACCTCTCCAGTTAACCCAGCCCTTAGCTAACTACCTTCAGTTGCGAACTCCAAGTCTTGTGGGCGCCACTTAAGACGAGGTCGCCCTCCACAGTCGTTCCTAATGAAAACTTAAGCAAGGCCCGCATTAAAGTAACGAGCATGTGACGTAGCAGTGTCGTGCTGACAAATGAATCGCTAAAAGTCTATGTAAACAAGTAATGGAGACGCGACGTGGTATTATATCGAACAACTTTAATTTTCGAGTGGCAAGCGGCTGTTGATGACTTGCATATCCCTTGTAACCCTACTGTGACGACGTGGATGTTGGCATTGAAACAACGGTTTTTTGTAACTAGAAACATGCGAGACGACCAAGAATTCAACATTAGGACGACATTTTAAGAACTAATAGAATTAGTGGTCGGGGCACCAAACTATACGTTGTTTGCCACTTCATCACGCGCATTAATGCCCCAGTTATAGCCATCAGTAAAATGCAACCGAAATAAAAAATGGTTTTGCTTTTTTGGAGCACTTAAACTTAATCGTTGAACCTAAAATTGGTTTTAAAATGTTGTTTTTGAATTATAAAGTTAGTTCGTAAAAAAAATATTAGGCAATTGATCTTTAAATTTACTAAAAAAAAAGAATTTCTTTATTTTTTCGTACGAAAAACTTTTTCGGTTCAACTTCCCAGTCAATTCTACAAAATTTTTCACTGAATGCCTAGGATATGCTACAGTTAAATGTTTCAGTTTTGTTCTGTTTCGTGTTTTTACGGATGCATTTTACGGATAGCGCACGCCTTATAATCTCAGCCTCAGGATGGATCATCATAGCCTAAAATACTCGGAAAAGAAATGCTTAAAAACTAGCCTATAATTTATCAACTAGTAAAACAATCGTTTTTTGTTAAGCATGCTATATAGGTAACTTTTATTTGTGTTTCTTGCTTAACACAAAAAAATATATTTCTTTCTGTTCTTAACGAACAGAAACCAACTTTGAAATGAAACAACTTTTTAATTTTTAATATTTTTATTGAGCTTCGGATCCTTTACCACTGGTGGGGGGAAATCTTGGGCTTAAACCAAGTGTGATACAGAACTGAGTGGCCTATGGTCAGATGGACCAACATACGGTATTGGTTCAACATACGGTTGAATCTAAAGTCAAGCGAGGTTTATTTTTAATACATTTTGCTTATGCAGCATATCTGTAGATTATAATGTGTATTGATTCAGTTGAATCTGAAGTCAAGCGTGGGTTTGTTTGGTATTATGTTGCATTTATCTTGACGCACAAGTAGCGTTTGATATAACTGGTATGTATAATAAATAAATGAAATGTATCTGTAGATTTTTAACTATTCCCTGCTCATTATCGGAAATAATAATTTATTAAATAATTCACCCGCTGAACTACACATCCATTATCTATCTATTCTCAACTTGCAGATGTCGCTATTTCCCCGATTCGGTTTCCAAGCACGCCTGCCAATTGCCGCCCACTAAAATCCAAATCTGACGTTTACAAAACAGCATATCGAGGAAACTTCTGCAAAAAAAAAAGAGGAAAATTGGTTTTGCTGTTGTTGGGTCTGCTGCTGCTGGAGGTTACGACGAAAGGAAAAACTTAAAAATGGCAGCTACGCGAAGGCTTAAAAAAGTGAGTGAAGTGTGAAAATTCCACATATACAACTGGTAGAAAAACATCGGCATATAAAATTCTATGAAACGATGAAGTTCATTTGATTTAAACAACGGGATTTATTGTGGAAATTTGCCTTTTCCCCCCTCCGTTATGCTGCTCATCGTATTGAAGAAAATATAATTGATTTTGGTGATTTTTTTTTCTCTTTTCAAGGAATTGACAGATCTTCAAGCTTCTGGACTTAGATCATTTAGAGAAGTACTTATAGAAGATCAAAATCTTCTCCGTTGGACGGGACTGATTGTGCCAGTGAGTAAATTCCAGAAAGGTCTCGAGCGATATGCTTTATGAATCATCGGCGAGACTGTTTCACAATTTTTTTTCTTTTTGTAGGTATGCTTTTGTAAAGTTCTAAAATAAAATTTTTTTTTGCAGGAAAATCCGCCGTACAATAAAGGAGCATTTAGAATTGAAATCAATTTTCCAGCCGAGTATCCATTTAAGCCGCCAAAAATTAATTTCAAAACAAAAATCTATCATCCAAATATTGATGAGAAGGGTCAAGTGTGTCTGCCAATTATAAGTACGGAAAACTGGAAGCCCGCTACAAGAACCGATCAAGGTGAGTTAGAAACAGAGTAGCGTATTTTACAATATCATTTCTTAACCAAAAAGGAAGTCTCACGAAAATAGAATGGATTGGAGCAAGACACTTGCTGAGTTTGACTGCGTCAGGTGCACTAGTTGATATTAACTTAAGCGAATAAGCACGGTTGTATTGTGCATATTCTTCTGATCTACATGTATGTTGTCCTTGAACCCTGAGTCTAAATGTACATGAGTATGCGCAGCAGTTAAAAAATACATATTCGACCTGGCCAACTATTTTTTGAGATTAGTCTGGAACGAATTAAATGTTGCTCTCAGTACTTTAAGCTTAACTGGTACTAAGGATCCCTCCTCGCATTATTGATCTATATAGATCATGTCGGTAAATGAAAAAAAAACCTTGATATAAGCAGATGTGGTGGTTCGTCTATTGATGAGACAATGGCGAAACGCATTCTAGAGTAAATGCCACACATCAATATAACAAGCACCAATTGTTAATAGAACGACGTCGATTATAGCAAAAAATTCATCTGGCGGCTGGAAGTTATATATTTTTACACCACTATTGATTTTATCGAAACAATATGTACAACCAGGGAACACAATTTAGTCCCCGAGTACACATTGGCAGCAAAACTTCATTCACCTCTGTTGGAGACGACCTCGCGCTCGATTCAATACAAGCATCTTCTTTGAACCCTATTTTATTAGTGTGTTGAAAAGTAGCTTTGTTGCAAAGAGATAACCAAATCAAAGATCGATGCATCGTTACGCCTACGCCAGTTTGGTGGGCCTTACTGCCTAAATACTGAGCAGTTTGCCGTTAAGTGATAGCCAACCATTATTTCTACCATCTCGCAAATCAGTTTCATTTATAGTTTGTTGTGTGAGGACAGCCAATCATTGACTTCGGTTGAAGCAAATTTTTGTCTCCTTCACGAAAGTTCTCTTTATCCTTTTGTTGGGTTAGAAGCCTCTTTCAACTTTAGTTGAACTCTTGTTCTTGTCCTTTGCACAAATTGCCTTTGTTTTTATTTCGATTGTGTCACCCTCCAATGACCTTGGCTATCAACAGACAAGGTGCTCGGCAATCTGCGCTAGTACAATTGTCTTTCTTTTTTGTTGAACGAAAAAACAAGCACTAACTAGGAAAACCCCGATGTACCACGAAATAACATCATGTCAAATCAATGCGTCGCGTCGTCGCATTTTTATTATTCTTTCCGAAGGCGGAAAATGTAATTTGAGTCTCCGACGGAGTATGCGTTGCTGAAAACTCTCCGTTCTGACGGATACCTCGCTAGGGGCCGAATACGTTAATGCGAGTTTAATTGTCAGTCTAATGTCGACCTATAGCACTTACATCCATTCTTAAGCAGCTTGAATCATGGAAAGAGATCTACTGCACTCTTGTGAAACAAAAATCATGTCACAGAGTTTAGCATTGAGCTGTGGTCCGAAAATGACTCCCTTTTGGAACAACCACGACGGGTGTCTTCTTCAAAAGACTATAGACTACCTCTTTGGCCGTGCGTCGAATTTAAATTGTTTCCGACGGTTTCCAGTCACCAGTTATCCATATAAATATTGGTGTTCCCAAAGGCCGCATTTTCTCTACTGCCCACTTTTTTTCATAATCTATTCATTTAAAGAATTAACGCTTCTGAAACATCAACGTCTATAATGGAGCTTATAAAACTTGAACTGCATTATAAAGTGTGGTTTGAAACGTAACGCTGTCTGCTGTCTTTAAAGCGAAACCGAAATCTTCAGCCATGATCAATGAAGGCCACTTGCATCACTGAAACCAAAAAAATGTCCACGCATTCATGACAACCTTCGTCAGAATGATGCGAAGTCGACAAAATCGCTGTAAAATGTGAACAGTGCAAAAATAGTTTAGTCCTTCTGATCTGCAGGCTCCTAGCCTTAGCGGAAGATGTCTCTCATTGATCTATAAGTTTCTTTTAACAAACAGTGCTCAAACGAAATCGTCAACTGCATCAACCCCTTCAACAATTCAATGTCCATCAGTTCTAAAACGCAAAGCTGTGTGCTGTCTCCAAAGCGAAATCTAAACCTCCAGACATTATCCATGAATGTCACGTGCATCACCGAAACCAAACGACTTTCCTTTCTCGGTATGTGTGTTCATCTTCGTTGGAACGACCATTACACACGACGTCGCCAAGAATTCTGCGAAATGTCTAGGTTTCCTCAAACGGTGAAAGTAATATTTTATCCCTTATGATCTGGTTAGCAATATAAAAGGCGTTCATTCGCCCAAAACCTGTGTACAATTCTCATATCTGGTCTAGTGCACCGTAAACCATATTGCGCCTACTGCATAGTGTAGTACCCTGAATAAATGACATCTGTCTGGTTCTGTAGTCTCGTATAAAGTGAGTTTTATTTTATTAAATCTGAAATTTTATACATTGTGAGCATAGACTAAAATTCTGACAATTTATACAGTATTTCAAGATACTACGGATAGGATACAAAATCGTGCGTTCAAGCTTATCGGAGACATGAATATCGCAAATTCTATTAATTTGTTTGAACATCGCAGAAGGAGGGTTACTTGTCCCTCGCTTTTTTTATCGCTTTTTTAACAAACAGTGCTCTAACGAAATTGCCCGCTGCATTCCACCCCTTCAGCAATTCAACTGCAATACTGGCCACGCTAGGAATGCTCATTAGTTTACTATTCAGCCTATTTTCGGTCGTACTATGAAATATAGAGATTTATTCATAAGCCGTACAGCACGAATGCTTTACCAAACTCAATTTGTTCCTCCTTTTTACAATTTACAGACATTTAAAACCAATGTGCATCGGTGTCTCCTATCTTATCTACTCCCATTTCCTTAACGCCCCCGCTGTGTAGTTCAACTTACCTTAGATCCTTTTAGCGCGTGGGTATTACAAATTTAGATTTCTGTTCTATCAGGGAAACTTAAATGCACTGCTCCTTTTCATTGGAACTTTGTGCTGCATGTTTGACTAGTGTTATCAGAGCCGACCTCCTCAAATTTCCTCAGTTTGAGAGGAAATTCCCAATAAATTCAATTGGAATGTCCTTCGTATACGCAATAATTTTTCTGCACCTTTTCTCCAAGGTGATGCGTACTTGGTTCACAATTACCAGCCACAGCTGTGGTGCTAGATAATACTGTGGATTTACACGTTGTACAGCTCACAGTAACCGATTTCTTTATTAAAAACTCTATTTAACAATTGGTTGATCCGGTGACTTAGGTTTCAGGTTTTTAAATGTGCCAGTCATAGCTCTCGGCTCAATATTGATGAAAGCTCCTTCGATATATAGCAAGGTTATCATTGTAATTGGGCGTCAACAGTTTTTTTTTTGCTGAGTTTAACAAAAAACCATGGCCTGGGTATTAGCCAACCAATTCTTCCCAATAATAGCCTCTCTATTCGTATGAATCTGTTGAAAATCTCACAGCTTGCGAAAAAAAAGAGAGGAAGAGGCGAAGAAAACCGAGAGAACGACAATAAACAAAAAACACCTCGTAGCAACAACAACGCACAGAGGTTGGTCTTCTCCTCCGTTCTAATCACCAGTTGGCGGGCTTGTATTCGTCGCTCAATTAGCGCAAGTGGTAGTCACTTGGTCAATTGAGAAAAATCGAGGTGCGTGTTCACTTCCTGACAGGGGAAAAACAGAAATGTCTTCCCAAGTGGATATATACGGAGAATTGACTTTCAGAATTCAAAAACTATTCAAACAATCACTTAAAAGGAGTCTGATGATGAATTAGTGGTGTAGTTCGAAATAGCTGTCATTCTTACCAAAGTGACTGTGTCTACGAGTTGTTGTTAATGTAATTCTCTCAAACAATAATTCAGTTTTTTTTTTCATTGATCTCACAATGCTGGCTCTACGGTGAACGGGTCTTACGGTGTAATACAGAGCTGTTTCTACGGAGCTGTCTCTGTGTAGCAATGCAGAGTTGTCTTTGCCGCAGAGTGTTGAGCTGGTTAACGCAACAGGTCATAGGAGCTTTATGCCCAGCTTCTTACAATGAGTATGAGTTTTTGGGACGAATGAAAGGGACCAACAAATTTATGCCTATTCCGACGGCTTAATTGAGAAGCTTTTTCAGGACAGTTTTCGGATGTTTGTCAGACGTTCGCGAGATGTGGCGCAGTGGAAAAATCCTTAAGATGTTATTTGTTTTTTTTTTCGGGAATCGAATCTGGAACAGTGTCGAGCACATTAACCATTTTAGTTCTATTAAAAACAGTGGCAGATGTAGGGTCTGGCAACCTGGTAGTTCGTCTGGGGCATCAGGGTTAGAGGTCCACATTATCCCTTAGAGAAACTATTAAAGAAAAATTAGAGCCACCACAGAATAAAAGCCAATGAATGTAGTTGTTGCATGTTTACTTTCAACGCCGATGACAAAGAAGTTTGCTCGACCTTGTGTCTTGGCGCCTCCTCTCGGTCCGTGTTACAGCTGTTGGTCGTGTAGATATTTTCACACCGTTCAAGGATGGCGTTGGTTTCGGTCGTATATTTTCAATAAATGATAATAATAATAGTTGGTGCAACAGACCGTATAGGCAGTAGGCACCCTAGGCTTAGCTTCTTATAGCCATTCCGTTGTGTGAGTTTTAGGCTAGTCGCACATTGGATATGAATTTACATCGTACGTAAACGCATGAATATGGTCCTGCGAATAGAGTGAGCACACTGAATACGATTTTCTCTGTTAAATAGACAGTGCCTCGTGCCCCCTTCTGTGTCCATAAACATCCAATTTTAATGTTTCAACGCACGAACGTGTTTAAAAATCCCAACAAGTTGGGTTTGTATTCGGACGACGTTATGTACGACGAACTCGCATCCATAGTGTGCGCGCTCCCATACTACTTTGAAGGTCAGGATTGTTCGTGCGTATGCGAGAGAAATTCGTACGAAATCGTATCCAATGTAAGCTAGCATTACTATTTTTTTTGAGACGTATGCTATGTACGTACATACTACAATTTCATGCCGACTCTGGACGGCTGAATTGAAAATATTTTCCAGGACAGTTACACGGCGGTTGTCACACAAGGTAGGTGGAGCACTGTAAAAAAAACTGAGTCCGAAAAGAGTTGCCCAAGTCACGTTTCTGTTCAAAATAAAGTGCTTAGTGTAAAGACTCCAATCCTGAATATGAAAAAAAAAAGAAACAAGCTAACAGTCGTCTCACATCATCCAACATTAAATAACTTTCCTCATTTGACAAAAAGAAAATAAGTGGACATCTTTTGAATTTCTCATTTCATGTTAGTTATCCAAGCGTTAGTAGCACTTGTTAATGATCCCGAGCCAGAGCACCCCCTAAGAGCGGACATAGCCGAGGAGTATCTCAAGGATCGTAAGAAGTTTATAAAAAATGCCGAAGAGTACACCAGAAAAAATAGCGAAAAAAGACCCACGGATTAGTGGTCCTTATAAATAATTACTACTACCTATATTTTTTTTTATTTTTTTTTTTTATTTTATAACTTTTTTTTTTATTCAAAATTTTAAATTCCTAACAAATTATTTCACATTTTGTGTAAATCCTGCTTTAATATAATTATAAAAAAAAAAAAAACAAAACGCATAAACAGAAAAACTCCATTAGACGTGTGAAGAAAAAACAAAAAACAAAAAACTATTTTTAAGTGATTCTCGAAATGGCTTACCAAACAGCGCAGCGGAGGCGGACAAGAAGCAGCACTGCTCATTGTGAACACTAACATATTTAATTACCAGATATTATATATGTTATATATATAGGCATGTATAACAACAAATTTAAATTAAAGAATAAAAACCTTAAATAAAGAAATAAAAATGAATTGTGAACTATTTAAGAAAACAAATTAAAACAAAAATATATATAAAATAATGAACAATATCAACTGAATAAATAAATTGTGTGAAATTTATATTTTTCTCTATGCTTTTCTGTTTTGATTTTAAATGTTGTTTTCATATTTTACTTGAAAGAAGGACTTTTATTGTTAAAATGGTCTTAACAATGTCGTATTGAAGTTATAAAGGGTCCGCCAAATAATTTTTTTTTTGAAAATGCTATAAAAAAAAACTACTGAATATTTTCTCAAATTTCTTTTTTTATTTGAAAGTACAATCCTTCCGGTTAATAATGGAAAATAATTTCATTCAAATGGCTGCCTCGGCTGACCATGCAGTAGCCTACACGATCGGTCCAATTTTTAAGCACATTATCGATTGTGTGCAGCTGTATTTCACCAATGGCTTCACGAATTTGTCCTTTAAAGCGTCAATTTTCTCTGGCATGTCGGCGTAATACTTATCTTTTACGGCACCCCACAAATAATAGTCCAACGGTGTCAAATCGCAGCTCCGACATCAGCTCTGCGGCTGATAATGCGATCTTCAAAAACAGGGCACAAAACATCGAGTGTAGCTTCGGCTGTGTGGCACGCAGCGCCGTCCTGTTGAAACCAAATGTTGCCAATATCCTCCTCTTCAATTTTTGTGAACAACAACATGGCCCGATAACGATCGCCATTGGCTGCTCGTTATCTCCTTGCTTATTTTCGAAGAAAAATTGCCCAATTATGCCTCTGGACCAGTGTTGCCAGTTCGTGGGGAATTCCCCTTTTCGTGGGGAATTTCAGTCAAAAATTTGCTGAAAGGGGAAAAGGGGAATCTTCCCTTTTCTAGAACGAAATGTGGGGAAAATAAAAATATGATGAATTGGTCATCCTTGGATCTTTTCAGACTGAACTTCAAGGCGCACTCGATCGGTTTGTAGCCGTTTGTGTTGAAGCTGCGTTGAAAGTAAACGTGAACTAATTTGAAGTGTTGGTAGTTTCCAGAAGGTCTTATTCACGAGTGATTGAAAAAGCAATGCTGATTTTTCCTGTAGGATTGGTCAGGCTGGGTCATTCTGTTATTAGGAAAACTGAACTTGGTGTCAAAGCTAAGTTGTCAGTCTTTCGATGTTTGTTCCAACTCCTACCTATGGTCATGAGATTTGGGTAATGAATAAGATCGCGAGATTCCTCCGTTGTATTGCTAGTGTGACCCGTAGAGATCGTACTACTACGATCAGCTACTTCTGCGGACGGAGCATGTACCCAACCAGGATCCCAAGACGGACTATAGAATCCGTACCGTCAGGCATTCGTCCTCTATGTGTAGACTCAGGATGAGATGATTAGATCAAATCCATAACCTCTCCTCTACCCGTATGGGCTGGGCATTGCCTTTGATGATTTATGGTCGATGGCGAAGGATCAAGAATTATGGAGTGTCTACTTGTAACAACCCACACCGGCAATCCACCTTATGAATAAGCTGGCCATTAAAAATGAATGAATCATTGAATTAATAAACGCAACTGAAACGCATGCATTCATTATAATCGTATGGCTGATTGAAAAATGGGACATATTTAATAGCATGAGCGTGTTCATTCTAACTGGATTTAAGTTTTTGCATTGGAACTTGGGTAAACAATTTTTGCGCTAAGCTAATCAAAATCTATAAAAAGAAAAACAAATTTGGCGCTCTCTGACCGTTTGGGCATGGCAAAATTGCGAAAGTACCGTATAAAATGGTGCCAACATTTCAGGAATGAAGAGTCAAATTTTTTCAAAAAAAAAAATTTTGTTTTATTAAGTTGTTTGTTTAATTTCACCGCCAAAACTTAACATTTTGTAATTCTAATTATGTACTTTATATCACTGGCTTTTCTGATCCGATTTTCATGAAACTTATTTTATCAGTAAACACACACTTACTTAATATAAAATATCAAATTTACTCCATTCCTAAAATTCTGGTACAACTTCATAGTGTTTTTTGAAAAAGCATTGTGGGGAATCCATGGGGAATGCAGCCTCGAATAATGGGGAAAAAGGGAAATTTAAAGGTCTGAGATGGGGAATTTCACTTAAAGCGGCTGGCAACACAGCTCTGGACCAAAATCCGCAGCAAACATTGACTCGTTCTGGGTATATCGGCTTTTCAATGTATGTGTGCGGGTTTTCTGTGCCCCAAATGCGACAATTTTGCTTGTTTACATACCCGCCAAGATCAAAATGAGCTTCATCTGAAAAGATGATTTTTTTGGCAAAATCGGCATCTTCTCTAAGTCGATCGCAAGAACACTTAGCGAAGCGAAAACGCATTGGATGGTCAGTTGGCTTCAACTCCTGAACCAATTGGACTTTGTATGGCGTCATACCAAGGTCTTTATGCAAAATTCGTCTCAATGATGTCTCCGAAATGTTCAATTGTTGAGAACGACGGTGAATTGATGTTGATGGCGCTTCACGCACACTTTCTGCCACAGCAGTTTCTTTCACTTTTCTCACAAGATAACGAACATACGGAGCTGACGGTGCTTCTCTTCTTCCAAAATCCGTACGCAATTTTCGTACACATTCTGCAACATTACCATGATTTTCAAAGTAATGTCGCAATATTTCCCAGCGTTGTTCAAGCGTATACACAACCATATTCGTTCAGCGGAAGGATAAAACTAATTATCTGTCAAATCAGACATGAGCTAAGTGTTACCATTCGCGAAATAAGCAGTAGTTGAAAAAAAAAACGTTAGATGGCGGACCCTTTAGTTATGTTGTGGACGGGTACATACTCGGGTACTTCAGTATGAAGATCGTCACACGACTGCCACCACGAAACCCTCGGGTTGACAAAAAATGCCGGTTATGGAGTGGGGCAAAGTAATAGGCATATAAAGCGGAGCTTGAAAAGAGCACTTGTTGTTGCTGCTCGCAATCTGAATCGAAAAGACCCGAAAGGAACATCGGCTTCTCTGAAAGAACGTGGAGAAGATTGTATAATTTTAACGACGAGGTGAGGAATGGCTGCCAGGACTGCGATACTGTACAAAAAAGCCTATAGAGTTGACAAAGAAAACCTTGTACATAGTGCAATCACAATCGGTGCTGTGTCTGCAAATTGCATAACGACACCGTAAACGAAGACCAACAGCAACATCTAAGCTAAGATGAACTTTCTATTCGTTCGAATGTCAAAATACAGATTCTTCTAATTCGAACGAATTAGAATCTCAAAATATGCGTGAATGTGCGAATGACCAACATTGGTTTGAAGATTTACCAGCCGAGCTGTTTAAAATAGAGCCATATCTAGTTTTGGCATCCCTCCCAAACTGTCTAGTATGAAGAAGCCCGCTGCTGCATCAGTGATCTTAGCGACCTCACCTAAATCTTTGTGATTCAAAAAGGAATAAGGCTAGGCGGCCGTGCAGTCATATAACCCTTACATCATAATTCCGCGGTATTTCTGTCTAATTACTTCCAAACGTCATTGATACTGCCATAATTGCTGAAACACAGAGAGCGATCACACCGAAGGTTGAAAAGGACTACTCCAAGTATGTAAAGTGTGGGCCATCTAGTGGTTTCATTTTAAATTATAAGTTATTTTAACACTGACAACTGTCTCCCGATCGGAATCTTGACAAAAAGTCAGTATCATACCCACAAACCAGTAAGAATAGACCGTCGACAAATTCACAGACAGGGTAATTTTTTGCGGGGGGAATCGGGTAGGTGTACGGGATGTCGGCGGTCTATTCTTACTGGTTTGTGATCATACCTCCGCGGAACGAAATGAGACGCTTTACGCTTGAATATCGTTGGAAAATATTGAAAACTTATTTCCAAAGTAAGCGCTGTGTAGCCCAAACAGTGCTTTTTTTGAAAAGAAGTTTTGACCGAAATGAAGCACCCACTGCACCTTCTGTACGCAAGTTTGTGCAAAAAGTTGGGGAGACTGGTATGCTAGTGGATAACACTCATGTTCCCCGTCGTCGCGTCGTACGCACCACAGATGAGAATGTGGCTGCTGTAGACGAGAGTGTGAGACTCGATTCACGAACATCAACTCGCCATTGGTCTCAACAGCTCAGCATTTCACGCACTAGCCTGATGAGAATTTTGCACAAAGATCTCGGATTATTCGCTTACAAGGTCCAATTGACTTAGCAATTGAGGATGGTCGTGTGCCCTCAATTGCTAAGACGAGTCTCACCATCCGACCATAGAGCAGCTTGATTTGGACAACGATTTTGGGCAAAAATCATTAACATTCATTCATTCATTCATTCATTTTCAATGCTTCGCTTGTCCATTAAGTGGGTCGCGGGTGTAGGTTGCTCAAGTGGACCCTCCATAGCTCTCGATCCTCCGCCATCGACTCTAAATCATCAAGGGCAATCCCCATACGGGTATAGGAGAGATTATGGACTTGATCTAACCATCTCATCCTTGGTCTACCTATAGGACGCCTACCCGATGGTACGGATTCCATAGCACGTCGTGGAATCCTGGTCGGGGACATGCGTTTAACATGACCAAACCACCGAAGCATGGATCGCTCCGTCCGGAGAAGTAGCTTCTCGACATTGAGTTCCTCACGTATTCTGGTATTTCTGATGCGATCTCTACGGGTCACACCAGAAATACTACGGAGAAATTTCATTTCGGCAGCTTGTATCCGCGATCTTATTCTTTCGGTCATTACCCAAACCTCATGACCATAGGTGAGAGTTGGAACAAACACCGAATTAAAGACTGCCAACTTAGCTTTGACACCAAGTTCAGTCCTCCTAATAACAGAATGACCAAGCTGTCTCAAAATTGACTCAGCCTGACCAATCCTACAGGAAAACTCGGCATTGCTCCTTCCATCACTCGTGAATAAGAGCCCGAGATACTTAAACTTCTCCACCTGTTTCAATGGGACTCCACTAACATGCAGAGTGCATTGAACAAGCGTTCTGGAGACGACCATCACTTCAGATTTGTTCACGTTTACCTTCATCTCAGCTTCAACACAAACGGTTACAAACCGATCATTAACATTAACAAACAAAATTCCCGCATCTGGGGCTCGGAAAACCCGCACGTTGTTGTCGAAAAGCCAATGCATCCATAGAAAGTGACAGTTTGTTGCGAATTGTGGAGTGGTGGCATCATTGGACCATTTCTCTCCGAAAATGAGGCTGGGAACAACGTTTCGGTCAACGAGAGCCATGTCAACCGACATTTTTTTCTCAAATTGAGGACATCGATTCGGACATCTCTGGTTCATGCAGGATGGAGCGCCATGCCACAATCGATCTTTTGTGCACCAAATTCCCAAATCGTGTTATCAACCCTATTGGCGATGTCAATTAGCGGCCTCGGAGCTGCGATTTGATCCCTTTGGACTTTTTTTTAGTGGGGAACCGTGAAGGACCGATGTTATGCCAACAATCCGGAAACGATTCAAGCAGTTAAGGCCAATATCAGCCAAGCAATATGTGAGCTACAGCCCGAAACCATCAGCAAGGTCTTGGAAAATCGGAGTGACAGAATGCGCTACTGCGAAGCCAGCCGAGACAGGCACTTGAACGACGCTGTGTTTCATAATTAATGGGAAAAAACTTAATTTTGTTAATATTATTGCATTTTGAAAAAGAAACTTGTATTTGGTCCACCCTTAGTTATTTGCAAACGGCATTGATATTGGCATAATTGCTGGAACACAGAGAGCGGTCACACTGGTGCTTTTGTTTATATTTATAGAAACAGAAGATTGAAAAGGATTAATCCAAGTATGTATTGTGTTGGAAACAAGAAGGAACACGCAACATTGACAAATCTGGAAGATGGCAACTGACGCAGTTCTGTTTTATGGACTAGGAGCATGGACTGATGGACATGATTAATCGTTTGAAGAGGAAATTTCTTCGTAAGATATTCGGTTCCATTTTCGTTGACTAGCTTTTGGAATTAGACTGAAATATTCTTTGACGGTTTTTTGGTCCTGAGTGCGAAGACGGCAAATGGAGGAGAAAATATAACCGCGAACTCTATGAGCTGTACCAAGATGTGGATGTAAAAGTAAAAAAAAAAACAAAATACGTCGACTACATTTCTTCGGCCACATAGAGCGAATTGACAATAATGCTCCAGCTAAGAGGATCTTCGAATCCCAGCCCACAAGTTCGAGAAGAAAAGGAAGACCGAACCTCTGTTTCAAAGACCAAGCCAAGAACAACCGAAATCAGCGTTCCCGGGATCGCAGAGGATGGAAGGCTGCAGTGTATGCGCCGGAGACTCTTCACCTTAAAACGACATCGATGTCGTAAAAAAAGAACAAGTCATTGAATACTTGAGATGGCTGAGACATATAGAACGAATTGATACCAACAATCAGTGCCGCAGTCAACAAACCAACTTGTGCGTGACTGGAGATAGCTAAGGTTCGGCCTAACTGAAGCGCTTCGCTGGTTGAGACCAGGTTCGCCACTTAAAAATATGAAGTCTACATAAGAGCTTGTATGTATAGTAAACAGTACAGTGATGCCAACGGAAAAAAGATAACAATGTGGCAGCTGACAGTTCGGGGGTAGTAAAAATGGATCATTTTCATTGTTGAGGAAAATGTTTAAAATAAACAAGGTTTGTCAGCTTCAGTCCGCCATTTTCGAACAAAATAATGGCCGTCATAGTGATTTAAATCTATCAACTGTGAAGAGACTAATTGAAAAAATCAGGGAGACTGGATCAATGTGATTTTTAACACTCTGGCTGTCCTGTCACAAGTCGTTCAACAGGAAACTTCATGCTTACAAAATTCAATTGACTCAAGAACTGACGACTACTGACCATGCAGCGCGAAGAGAGTTCGTTGAATGGATTTTGGAAAAACAACAACTGGAGTCTGATTTTTCGAACAAAATCATCTTCAGTGATGAAGCTCATTTTCATCTTGACGGCTTCGTTAATCGTCAAAATTGTCGCATTTGGGGTTCAGAAAACCCTCGACTAATTGTTGAGAAACAGATGCATCCACAACGCGTCACAGTATGGTGCGAATTTTGGGCTAGAGGCATTATCGGACCATCGAAAATGCGGCTTGTCAGGCAGTAAAAATTCAATTACTGCATGGGTCATTTCCTAATCGCGCAATCGGCCATTTTTGCGATCAGAATTGGCCATCCAGATCTTGCGATTTAACGCCATTGGACTTTTTTTCTTTGGGGTTTTTTGAAGTCAAAGGTCTATGCAAACAAGCCCGCGACCAGTATCTAACGCCTTGAAGGAGGAAATTTGGAGGTGTATTAATGAAATTCAGCCACATTTATGCGAAACGGTCATAGAAAATCCGATGTGCTATTCCATACGTAACCCCAATCTGTATACTCTATGAATCAATAAAAATGTCAGCTTTCTAATTAAAAATCTGTATTTTCTATCAAAATTACATTTTGCGTGAATTATGGGACCCTCTTTATAAGTCACGTGAAGACGGCATTCGAACTGGGTTCATTCGAAGACAACAAGCTCATCCACTAAATGGTCCATTGTACTGCTTGGGATGCTGACGGTTCGTCAGCTGCTGCACTGACTACAGAAAACCAGGAAGCAGCAATTTGGTGCGATAGCGGAAGAGAAGCTCCATTCAAAACCCGACGATTTCTCAAACAATTTCTTCTTCAATAGTCGTGGAGCAACTTGAGCGATAAAAGGAGCATTTTTCTATGGACCTCTCAACCGACTATTTGCCATTGAGTTGCAGTCAAATTAGATTGGGCTGCCCAAAGCATCAAATGCCACAAGTTCCATGTAAGGATAAGATCACTATACCGGGATTAAAGCGCAGATAGCAAATAAGGCGATTGGACTTGATGGTTTTTAGCGAAGCTTCTACAAGCAACGGCAATAACATTGTCTGAGTGTCTACACCCACTTGCAGAGGGAGCTTGGAAAGCCGAGAGTTTTCCTTATGAATGGAAAAAGGAAATGATTGTTAAGCTTTAGAAGGAAACCTTACGCAGTGCGTCAACTACTGGAGGTAGTATAGCGAAAAAAACCTTCAACTTTATTTCAGTTAGTAGGGGAATGTTGGGTGAACAGCTTGATTGAAGATTGAGCAATGGCTAAGCACGAAAAAATGTAGACAAGCAAAAATGGCTTTAACAATCCCAGAGTGTTCTTCAAAGGGAGAATTTCCAAGTAGCGATATTTATAAGACGAAACCTTAGCATCGTGTGCCGTGTGCCCCATCCACAAGAAAGGAGATGCTCTGAACTGCGCCAACTATAAAGGAATAAGTCTCCTGAATGTCGCATATAAGATCTTGTCGGCTGTATTGTGTGAACGTCTAAAATCTTTCGCCAACCACCTGATCAGCCCATATCAGTGTGGTTTAAGGTCAGGAAAGTCTACCACCGACCAAATTTTCACACTCGGACAGATGTTAGAAAAAACCCAGGAATTTCAGATCGATACACACCACATTTTTACCGACTTTAAAGGACTATTCACATGAGAGCGAGCGAACGAATTACTAAAATGCGAACAAACCATTTTTGATGCATTTATGAACAGAAAATTTCACATTTTACTATTCCAAGAGGAGGATAATTAATTGTTCCATCAAACTATACTAAGAAAACAAGTTTAAAAATAGTCTTAATAACGAAATTTCGAATTCCAAACTTTTTGCCGCGAACGAATACACCCTGGCGCGAATTGTCAGTCTATTCACAATCCACATCCACATCATTTAAATCGCGTTCCACAAAGTAGCGAATAAAAAATTCATTCGAACTTAACCTTATTCCAAGAGGATGATATCTTGGAATAATAAAACGTGGAATTTTCTGTTTATAAATGCATACAAAGTGGTTTATTCGCATTTCATCAATTCGTTCGTTCGCTCCCATGTGAATGGTCCTTAAATTAGCCTATGATAGATTGCGTATGTAGGGACGAGCTATGAAAAGTCATGTCACGTTTCGGCATTCCTGCCAAACTCGTTCACCTGTGTAGGATGACGATGGAGAAATCCCGCTGCTCCGTCAAAATCGGCAAAAACATCACCGAGCCCCTTGTGGCGAAAATGGTTTGAGACAAGTCGATGCGCTATCGTGTAACTTTTTAACAGCATCCTTGAAGCAATTGTACGAAACTCACAAACCAACATCAGAGGTAAAATTTTTCAGAAGTCAGTTCAACTGCTTGCATATATGCTGACGAAATTGACATTATTGGAAAATCGCAGCGAGCTGTCAGAGTCGCATTTGCTGGTAGGTATTGAAACGGAGGTGGCGAAGATAGCTCTGGCTGTAAACGAGAACAAAACGAAGTAGGTATACCTATGCTGTCAACGAGAAAGGAGCCTCAGCATCGACGACTCGGACACAACGTCACGATGGACAGATATAACTTAACTTAGAGACTTTGTCTACCTGGGCTCCACTATCACCTCGCAAAATGACATCGGCGCAGAGATCAATCGAAGAATCACTCTTGCCAATCGCTGTTTCTTCGGGCTAAGTAAAGTAAAGCCCTTTCTTAAAGAACCAAAGAGACATTATATAAGACCCTAATCATTCCAGTCCTGCTGTATGGTGCAGAAGCATGGACTCTTCGGACGATATTCGGTCCAGTTTGTATCGAAGGAGCGTGGAGGGGAAGATTTAACGACGAGCTTTATGGGCTTTACAGTGAGGTTGACCTGGTCAACGTCTGAGATGGCTGGGGCACGTGGAGCGTATGGATAGCAACGCACCAGCCCGACGAGTGTTTAAGACCACCCCTGAAGGAAAACATTGCAGAAGAAGATCCAACCTTAGGTGGCGCGCACAATTGGAGGGCGACCGAGGGCGATCTCAACCAACTTGATGTGCGTATAACTGGAGGCAGCTAGCTAGGGACCGAGCTGGCTGGAGATGCTTGTTGGTTGAGGCCGCGGTCCACCCCGGACTGTAAGCGCCCCAAAAGTTAAAGCAAAGTAAGATACTTACAATCATATTTACTTTAGTTAAACCTTGACCATGATTTGGTATGACTTTGAGAGGTTGACACTTCTTTCCGACACATATATGTATAGCACTTGCCAGTAGAAGATTGAGGTAATGGTTGGTCTGTCAGAGAATGAACCATATAGCGAGTTAACCAGCTAACCCGGGTAATTAAGAAACGGTAGCGGTAGCAAGCCTTAAGAAGTTGAGTGGACATAACTAAGAGGAGACCTGAATCGTATTCTCCGTGAACGAGCAGTAGGTATTTCGTACTTGTCGAATACGTGTAGATCGTTCAGGGATGCGGCGGGCGCTGCAGCCAAGTTCCTTTGAACACTCTCGTCAAGTACCTATACATAAGATTGGGTACATCAATTTCACTTATGGTGGCACTGATGGCGCTTTTTGTACCCAACAACAGGATGAATCAATCTACTAAGCGCGATTCCTCGAACGAGAAAAAGTTGCGAATATGTATTCCTATCTCTTGCTTTTACAAATATCCTTCCTCCTGTAGTCTAGCGATATGTCGTCCTTATTGCATCAGTGTCGTCTTATACCTTTAATTGTCATCTCGATCGATTGGTTTCTTATATCAAAAGACTACTGCATTGCATACTTCTTACATATATGCGGCGAATTTTACAAGTATCCCTATATGCAGCTCCACTCTTCGCTCATCTTTCATTGCGGAAAGTGCACGCACTGTCGCAAGAGTCCAGCCCAAAAGTTGCGTGCGAAGCAATACCTTTTTTGGGCAATATGTACGTAAATCATCCGACAACTCACTACATGTCCGAGTATAAAGTTGTAAACCGCTTAAGGGAACGCACCGCAATTGACTTTTACAATTTATTCGCATTCGCAAGAAATGGACCGTCCAGATGGTGCAGTCGCATAACAATAGATGCGCCGATCGATGGTGTGGCCGAGGCACATCCATTGTTTGGTGTATAAGTCTACCGGATCTGCTTTTTGTCGCCGTCTTGCGGAGTTAAACTCGATCTTGTCTTTGCCATAAACGTTGTATTTAGTGCAACCTTAGTGACGCGTCGGGGAGTATGGCGCAGTACGAATACTCGTATGAACAAATGATGCGTCAGAAATAATTGATCTCAATTATTGGCGACACACAACAAATTGCTGTTGACTGCGAGATCAATTTAGGTATGCGAATGCGTATGCGTCGTCAGCGAGAGCAAATTGTATGTCGATTTCACAATCAAGGATTAAGTGGAGATGACGATTTGCATAAACGAGGCATTGAATGAATTGGAGAAGATTCGGCCACTTGCATATATTTTTCATGATATAATCGTCAGGCGACTTGTCAGGGCTGACCATGGCTTGTGAAACCCATTCCCTGCGAAGGTCATGTCACATGTCACGCGCAAAAGTGAAAGAAAGGAAACCGACATTTGGTCAAAAGCCGATCTACACTCCAGATAGTGTCGAGAAACGCATTTACCACTCGTAGTACACCTCCATTATCTGGTTTATGGCAAGCTGCGCCTATCGCCCATCGTCCATCGCCATATCGTTCACACAATTATCTCATCCACCAAGCCAACCGGTACCCACTCAGACGCTTAATTGCCTGTCATTGGAGTGGATATTATCCAGCGGGGCGTCTTTTTATCTCACCACATGTGCACTTTCGCTTTCCACTGCTGAAGGTGGTCACTCTATGGGCAGTGATCACAGCAATTTGTGCATTTTGTTGTCTGCCGGCTAGGGCACGCGATGCACTTGAGTGCATGATCTAGCTAAAAGTTTCCTAAATGTCATCCAATATTGCCCTGAGGCCGAGATACAAGTACACCATATGACAAGCGATGATAACGTGTGCCATACATTGTTATGTAGTTGGGCATGCCCGTCGGCGCGACTGTCAAGTGCGTGGTCACTTTGAAGTTGTATACGCGTGCCGCAGATGGTGTGAACACATAAATCACTGGACGCGCAATTAAATCCTAGTTAACGCCATTGCCCATTACCATCATCAGCGACACGTCATATCGGGTCGGTGGATCTTCCTTCCGTTCCGCACATATATGGCAGTGCGGCTAGGCGACTCGATGATGCGCACTCCGCGCATATTCGTGATATATTGGACCTCAGTTGGATTTTATAGCGATCGTGCAATGTCGATATCCAGTGTTGTGCTTTGTGACCAGTAATGGTATGTAAAAAACGTCAGTGCAATCAAGCTTGCGCGCGCACACACTACCTGTCGGATATGTCGACGTGGATGGTGGATGGATGGATGGACACCTCATTTTCAACTTGTTTATTGGACGGGGATTGTGAATAAAATGTGGACTCGCGTGAAAATGTCAAATGAGCCAATTGTCTATTAGTGAGAGAAGATTGAAGACGTCTGACATGACCACAAATTGAGTGAAGCGATGAAGATTGACTGCAGGAATCGTGTTGATCAACTATGTCTTTGACTTTGACTTTGTTTGTAATCCATGAGCAGGGTTGTTGTGAAGATTTTACTGAGAATCGTGTCTTTCTTTGGGTTTGTCAAAGACGTAGGTTATGTATGGTAAATTTGCTTCCGTAATTTTTGGGCCAATATTCTTATTCTGCTTCTTCTAGGGTCCCCTATTGCGCCAACTATTTAATTTTGTCAGCGCGATTAATATAACCAAAAACAACGCAACGGGGAACGCCGGATATTTCTTCAGATTTACCTAGAAATTGAAATTTAACTGCTGCTCCCTGGTCTAGCTATATCCCAAGTTATCTGCAGTTGTCCTCTGCGGGCTTGGCAAGTTCAATCCACTTTGCGTGCTCAACAACTTCCTCTTCATCTGGACATTTTATGCAGAATGACGAGCCTTCGTGTCCTAATCTTTGGAAATATTTTTGATGGCCGCCGCCCCACAATGCCCGCAATGGAACTGCGTAAGATGCGTAGTTACAGTTCCTGCATGCGCTCTTTTTATCCGGGTCTCAATTGTTGGGATCGGTTTGTAGGTCTTTTTTTGTTCGCGGTACCAATTTAAAAGACGTGAGCTTTGAAACATTTTATTACTTAACGAGAATTGCTTTTCAATGATTCCTTAGACCTCAGACTTCTGATGGTTACCTAGTTCTATGCTGATAGACTGCAGCCAATTGTTGATATTCTTAGCTACTGTGGTACGCTATAACTTCAAGGCTTGTATAGCCGTTTATGTTGAAGCTGAGATAAAAGTAAACGTAAACAAATCTGAAATGATGGTCGTTTCCAGAACGCACGTTAGTAGAGATGTTTAAGTATGTATCTCTTATTTACGAGTGATGGAAGGAGCAATGCTCAGTTTTTCTGTAGGATTGGTCAGGCTAGGCCAATTTTGAGACAGTCATTCTGTTATTAAGTGGACTGAACTTGGTGTCAAAGCTAAGTTGTCAGTCTTTGTTCCAACTCATATCGGGCTTGGTTGGTTGGTGGTTGGTTGAAAGTGGCTGTCAGCTGAAAACGCCAACACACTTAGACCAGCATTGGTCCATTGTGATACCACAAAAAAGGATCATGTAAGATCTCCCTGCTAGTTGAACCATTTTGAGCTCCTTATGAGAGGCTTCTGATGTCTGTGTTTATTAGGTCGCCCAAGTCGTTGTACTGGA
Organism: Cheilosia soror; assembly: GCA_949372485.1. NCBI lineage: Eukaryota > Metazoa > Arthropoda > Insecta > Diptera > Syrphidae > Cheilosia > Cheilosia soror. The sequence goes on along the minus strand of OX443561.1, from coordinate 74,914,948 downwards.
AGGCTCCTAAGTGAAGCTTCCTTCTACGGGAGAGAGCTGGGCAGGAACAAAGAAGGTGAGGGATAATTTCCTCCTCTTCCTCATCCATACAACTTCAGCAAAAGTCGTTTGCGAAAAGGCATAGCCTTGCGGCATGCTTACCTAACAGGCAGTGACCATTAATGACACCTATTGTAGTGCTGATGTGAAATCTGTTGAGAGAAATCAATTTCTTAGAGCGTTTCAAATCCAGCCTAGGCCAAATTTGTTTTGTCGCTAGACAAGTGGTGCCACTAGTTCACCTAAGATTTGTACTCTCGATAGCATGCAGCTTCAATTTTTGTTTGTAAGTAGCGATTGGTATTCCTAGGGTGCATTTATCCGGCAGAATGGGTTGAGTTGTTTCTATTCTAGCGAGTTCATCGGCCCTACAGTTACCTGGAATGTCCCTATGCCCCGGCACCCAAATTAGGTGAATGTTGAACTGTTCGGCCATCTCCGTAAGAGACGATCGGCAGTCGAGTGCTACAAGAGAAGTTATAGAGATCGAATCCAAGGATTTGATGGCTGATGCTTGGCTGTCCGAAAATATGCAGATATCCTTGGCGGATATGACATTTTTCTTGAGCCAAGATATGACTCCTTTAATCGCCATTATTTTCGCCTGGAACACGCTACAGTAATTTGGTAGACGGAAGGAGAGCTTAAGATTAAGACTTTCGGAGAAGACCACCCCACCAACTCCGTCTTTGGTTTTTGAGCCGTCAGTGTAGAAGTGAACTGATTCATCTTCCGGGAAAGTATCCTCATCCCAGGTTGCTCTGGGAGGGGATAGTGACGAGAAAGTTGTTGTCAAAATTTGGAGATGGGGTGGTGTAGTCAGTGTTTTCGGTTGAGATCTCGAAATTCTTCAGAATAGAGGTGTGGCCAAAGTTTTTCCTTGACCACTGTGAGATAGCTTTAAGGCGAATGGCTGCACTCGCTGCCATTTGCTTGCTAACTATATCAAGGGGTAATAGATGAAATAATATGTCTAGTGCGGCAGAGGGAGTTGTGCGTAGTGCACCGCTTATGCACATGCAAGCTGTGCGCTGGACCTTGCTTAGTTGGTCGCGGTTTATGGCCTTCTCCACCAGACAATTATCCCATAGGTGAGTATCGGTCTTATAACTGAGATATAGAGCCAGTAGGTTATTCGAGGTTGTAGACCCAATTTATTGGGAATAGTTTTTTTGCAAGAGAAGAGTGCTACTATAGCCTTCTTGACTCTTTCTTGGATGTTGAGCTTCCAACTAAGCTTCCTATCCAGGATGAGCCCCAAATACTTAGCTTTGTCAGAGAAAGTTAGGTTGATACCATTGAGTGAGGGAAGGTCGACTGTCGGAATTTTATATTTCCTGGTGAATAGCACCAGATCAGTTTTGTGGGGGTTCACACCTAAACCACAACGACTCGCCCAACTGGCTAGCTTATTTAGAGCATTTTGTAGGAGTTCTTTTAGAGTATTTAAGTGCTTTCCTGAGACGGCTCTAGCAACGTCATCTGCATGCGATCGCCGTGCATCCTTCACCTTCCAGGATGAAGGATAGTTTATTAACCACCAAATTCCAAAGAAGGGGGGATAGAACACCACCTTGCGGAGTGCCTCTACTAACAGATCTTCTTGCTGACACCTCACCCAGCTTTGAGTTGCTAATCCGACCATTGACCAGTAGATTAATTAGTTCGCCAAGTGAGCTGTCGACATTCCGAAATGAAAGCGCATCTGCTATCGTTGATGTATTGACGTTGTTAAAAGCACCTTCTATGTCAAGGAAGGCAACCATCGTATACTCCTTATGGAACATCAGGGAGTATTCGATATTACGTACTAAAGTGTGGAATGCCGTCTCTACTGATTTACCTTTGCTGTATGCATGCTGGGCCGTTGAGTTGACAGTAGTTTTTTATCGATACTGTTGCGTAGGTGGATGTCAATCAGTCGTTCTAGTGTTTTTAAAAGGAATGATCATAGACTAATAGGTCTGAAATCTTTAGGATTTATGTGGGAGCATTTGCCTGCTTTGGGTATGAAGACAACTTTAACATTCTCCATATCTTTGGGATATAAACTAGATTGAGACAACTTTTGAAGATTGTCTGAAGCATCGGCAAGATTATGTCCGATGATTTCTGCAGTTCGGCAGGTATTATGCCGTCAGGTTCCGCGGGTTTATATGGTTTGAAGCTATGGGTTGCCCAATTTACTCATAGGGCTTATAAAATGACGGAAAGAATAAGATCGCGGATACCAACTGCCGAAATGAGGTGTCTCCGTTGTATTGCTAGTGTGACCCGTAGAGATAATTTTAGAAACATCAGAATACGTAAGAAACTCAATGCCGAGCAGTTACTTTCTCCGAACGGAGCGGCCCATGCTAAGAGTCGATAGCGGAGAATCGAGAGTTATGGAGGATGCACTTGAGTAACCCACTTAATGGATAAGCGGGACTATTTTTTTTCGCAGTAGATTCTCTAAAAAATGCAGTAGATTGAATTCTATACCACTATTCCATACATTACCCACCTTTACCACAATACTTTACCAGCCGAATGTACCTATAACCCATTAATATTTCCAATGGTAAGTTGGTTCCATGTGATTGTTTCTTATTAAGTACCATGGTTTCCTTTTGATCGATGCATCGTGTCAACACATTTTCCCACGGAAATCCTCTGCCCTATCATAGTTTCTACTTTCCCTAGCCATCGGCTTTTGCCCCAACTTCCAACCCCAACTAAGGCGCTTACCCAACTCGATCGTCATTCCCCCTGGAGACTTACCAGCACCTCATAAACTAATAATTGCAATTAAATGCCTCATTTGGCATTTGGAATGACCAACCGATAGATAAACTGGTTTCCTCTTTGTGTGTAGCACCGGCTCTGCGGATTTATAGTCATGTTCCTCCATCACATTATCAAGGCAAATACAGTATTTCTGAACTTGAGATCATAGAGTACTGCCTCCCCCGCCTCTCTCGAGAGCTCTGATTGCTCATTAATTAACACAGCACTCAACATTGTGAGTAATAATTGCAATTGCAATTGCAAAACATTATGATCGTTTAATTGTGCATTCGGCTGATCGGAACGGAGAAACAAGCGATCTCCGATCGTGCGCGGCCTAAGATCTGAGGCGGCTCGTTGACAATTATGGGGAAATCAGAAATCAAGTGTCGATATGTCAGGGTGATTGTTTACTTCCAAAAATGGTAGCGTGGTAATAATAATAATTATTGTGCGGTATCCTTGTTGGGAACCATTCAATTTTCACGTCTCTCTAGATGTGTGCTGTCGCTGTGCTTGTGAACTTGTTAATGAAATAGAAATTTCATTGATCAGCTGTTACGTGTTGGATTTGATTTGGTTATGGTATGGTGTATGGATGTCTAAGTCTAATGTCTATTCAATTTCTTATTAGTCGAGTCGAACGTAAACAAAACATGTCTGTTGGTTCGTTCCAACATTTTCGTTGTGTTTTGGGAAATTTTACTTGTGTTCGGTTCGGTGGATTGGATTGATTGGATTTGGATAGTGGAACTTGGGACATTTTAACATAACCTATGAAGTTGTGTTGTGATGTTTGCGGAATGAAATGTTTTCCAAATGGGAAGGGAATGTACATAAATAAATTCTGTTGTTTTCTTTGTAGACTGACACTGAAGAAGGAATTTTATAAGGTTGTCTTATAATTACAACTCACAGTGAGTAGCTAGATGCACTGGAATACTCCTCAAAACCTAAAAAAAAAAAAAAATAATTTCTAGGAAGCGACTTCTTGTAGCATAGCAACAGGAACAGATACAATAAAAAAAAAAACAGATGGAAGTAAGATTGTGCATTACTCGAGAAACTTCCATTTCTATCTTCAAGCAGAGTTGGATGAAAATTCAAAACAATTTCAAATCGAAGCTCCATAATATGAAAAATTGGAACAATAAATCCACGATAATATGGACTGAGCAAAGAGCAACCCTTACTTTAATGCGTGTAAAGAGTACAGACAGATCGAAAACGGGATGTTTGGGCATTATTATTTTATGTAGCAAAATAAAAATAAAATGCTTCAGGGAAGTGATTAGGTTATTCTTAATTAAATGATAATTCCCTACAGGAATCCAGATCCAGAGGAGAATAGTATTTAGTGGCGGCTCCCACAACCGTATGAGTAACCTAAACTTATTCAAAGTACCTACCTAACGCTGAACCTATTGGCCTATAATGGGGCATCTGACCATAAAACTTGAGTTGGCTGTAGAGTAGACAAAAAATGTGCATGTCTTGACACAGAACCCCTACTTTTTAAAAGGCTTCCTTTAGAAAATAAAATGCTCTTGAGCGCTTGCTTAGGCAGTCTTTTTTTTCATCCTTAACACTTTCGACATAACTTGGAGGACACACTCACAAATTGTGACGCCCCTTGGAGAAAGGGGGGCTGAGTTTTAAAACGTCAACAAAAAAGTTTAAATGGGGTAACAACAGGCCGCGTTCAATACGCTTTTGCCTAGCTAGTCAACAGGCTCTGATTGGTCGATTGCCCTGGAAATCTAGGCAAGTCTTGCGTGTTAGGCTAGATTTTCTGCCTACGTTCTATGATAAACAGTCACCTGAATATTTAGGTGCTTAAGCACATTGAACGAGCCCAATACACTTGTCATACGATACGCATCGGCGATGCAGCGATGATATTTTGTCTACGTTTTACTTTGCATAAGATTGACGTTTCGGAACGCATTTTATAAATTGCATGACAAAGATGAATAGATGTCGTTTCAATGACAGTAAATGCGAAAAGTTCAGACAACGTACATATGTATATCTTTTATTTCACGCGGTCAAAATAAAAATAGAAAACTTTGAATTCAAAATTATTTTATGTGAATAATAGTTTGAATTCATATTTTTTCACTGAAAATTAAAAAAAAAAAATGTAACAAAAAATATCTAATTTAAGAAAACATGACGTTTTGGTTACTTCTCTCGACACGCCATATTTGTTATTAACAGCAAATGTCAAAAGTCAAATGAGCGCATTTAATAAATAAATTTGCTCAGATAATACGCAGCGATGACTTTTTGGAATCGTTTAAAAACTTGCGACTTTTTCAACATTTTCGTGTTTGAATTTCGGAACTGATGCAGTTGAACCGCATATGATGCATTCTGGATGTCCCTTACCCTATTTTATAAACAAAATACCAGTCAGTTACATTTTGTGCTATTGCCTTCATACACAAATACCCAGCGGAGCGAGAGTTTGAGCTTATGGCATCATTTTACAAGTTTCGATTTAATTGCGGTTTCAAACAGCTGCCTGGCTGACAATAAGGAAGGTATTACTTTCCTGGAGAATTGCGTCTGATCAACTGATCATCATTTTGAGTGTCCCGTCTATCTATGACTGATCGCTAAAGTATTTGATCACCAATTTCTCTGGTGAACAAACGTTGAGCACCCCTGAGCTAGAACGTTAGGTATATGTACTTACTTAGGCGATAAAGTTGGGTGGACCTGGGCATCAACCAACACGCCTCTTCAGTTAGCACGATTCCCATTAATTATGGAACACAATGTCGTTCAAGTGGATGTCTGCTTCGCAGTAGCGCATTCTGTCACTCCAATTTCCCAAGACCTTGTTGATGGTTTCGGGCTGTAGCTCACGGGTTGCTTGAATGATATTGGCCTTAAGTGCTTAAATCGTTTCCGGATTGTTGACATATCATCGGTTCTTCACGGTTCCCCACAAAAAAAAAAGTCCAAAGAGGTCAAATCGCAGCTCCGAGGCGGCCAATTGACATCGCCAAGATGGCTGATAACACGATTTGGGAAATTGGTGCGCAAAAGATCGATTGTGGCATGGGCTGTGTGGCATGGTGCATCAGAGGTCGTCCAAATCCATATCTTCAATTTCAGTAAGAAAACAAGTCGGTTAACATGGCTCTGTAAAGCTCACCGTTGACCGAAACGTTGTTCCCAATCCGCATCAAACTGTCACTCTTTGTGGATGCATTGGCTTCTCGACAACAACGTGCGGGTTTTTTAAGCCCCAGATGCGGCAATTTTGTTTGTAAAGGTAGCCGCCAAAATGAAAATGCGTCAGAAAACACAATCGTTATCCAATTCAAGCTGCTCTAAGGCCCAAACTACGAAGCGGATGGTCGTGCGTCTTCAATTGCTGAGTCAATTGGACCTTGTAAGTGAATATCCGAGATCTTTGTGCAGAATTCAACTCAGGCTAGTGCGTGAAATGTTGAGCTGTTGAGATCGATGGCGAGTTGATGTTCGTGAATTGAGTCTCACGCTCTCGGCTACAGCACCCACATTCTCGCCTGTGCGCACCGTACGACGACGGGGACCATGAGTCTTGTCCACTAGCATACTATAGTCTCACGAACTTTTTGCGGTGAGTTCTTCATTTCTTTTCAAAAAACGCACTGTTTGGGCATTTTTGCCGCTTCTGTGCTTATATGTATGTACTAGCAAACGCACCACTGACAGCTCCCTACGCTCCGCCAATGATTTCAATGTCGTCAGCGTATGCAAGTAGTTGCACAGACTTTTGGAAAGTTGTGCCCCTGGTGTTGGCTTGCGAGTTTCGCACAATTTTCTCAAGAATGATGTTGAAAAAGTCACATGACAGCGCATCACCTTGTATAAATCCTTTTTTGACATCAAAGGTCTCGGTAAGATTGTTTCCGACCTTACGGAGCAGCGAGCGTTCTCCATCGTCATTCTGCACAATCTGACAAGATTTGGCAGGGATGCCAAAACTAGACATGGTCCTATATAGCTCGTCTCTATAAATGCTGTCATATGCGGCTTTAAAATCGATAAATAGATGGTGTTGGGAGTATCGATTTGGACTTCTTGGGTTTTCTCCAAGATCTGCCGTAGTGTGAAGTCGGTTGTGGACTTCCTAGGCCTAAAACCGCACTGATAGGATCCAATCACTTGAGGTAGAACGTTGGTAATATGTTTTTAGGAGAGACTTCTTCGGGAAGCGTCAAACGCTGTATTATGAAACACCTGGAAGTAAAGAAAACATTTACCAGGTTCGGAAAATTTCCATTAAGAAGCGATCACCCCTTTTAAAAGACCCTTCATGATCTCTACAACTCCTTCTAGCAATGAAGAGAATCTTATTTCGGCAGCTTGTATATCCGCGATGGGAGTCGGTCGATCTGTAGGTGTCTGTACTATGATAACAAAATTTAGAGTCTAATTTGTGTTTTTCTGGGAATTGAACCTGGGACTTCTAGATCTAGATCTGTTGTAATCCAGCAGACTAATCACTGAGACAGTGCCAAATGATTGAAACATAATGGTTGCGTTTATACAATGAATACAATTTTTTTCAAGCCAAAAATCGAAAAACGCCTTGTGCATTATAGAAGCCATTTATATAGGTAGTTTAAATAAATGCGAACCACTATCTAGCAGGACCAAAAACCCGCATAGAACTGACTTTCAATTGGCCTCATTGGGGAATGGGGACGGACCTTTTTGTAAAATAGGACACACACTTTTCTCAGCTACTTGCCAGAGTTCATTGAACTTTTCCCATCAATTTCAAAAACTATATCTTCAGCATAATAAACTTTGTAACATAAATCACTACAAGGCAGGAAAGGAATCCTCTTTTCTGAAAGTCTTAACAATTTACCCTTAAAACAGCTCCTGTGCCTGTCCACAACCGCAGCATAAAAACATTTAATTTATACCCTTAAACTGCTAGGACAGGGGGAAGCGGAAGACTCATCCAGCAGACAGACAACAAAAAAATGTTGTATTCGAACCGCATACAATTTCCCTTTCCACATCCAACATGTGCTCATACTTCATACATGCCGCAACAGAGTTAGCAAACGGCAACATGACAATTCTACTTTATAATACCAGCGACTGTGTGAAATGAAACTCAGTATTTTCTGAGTTTTCAATCGTGTGCGAGTGTCAGTGCGCTAATAATTTTTTTTATTTTCAAATAAATAAATTACTCCCTCAAAACGGTTTATCTGCGTCATTTTGTTATCTGCAAAAAAAAAAGTTTTTTCTGCTACTATAGTTTTCCAAGTCTTTTTTTCTACGCTAATCAATCTCTACGGTATAAAGTCGATAAAATACTACAGTGTAACGAAACGTGTAAACAAAGAAACGTAAATATTTGTTTATAAAATTGTGAATACCCAAATGTGAAGTTGTTATTTTTTATTATTTAAATATTTTTCTATGCTGTAATTTTTTTGTGAATGAATGACTATTTAAACCGTGAACGAATTGTCAATGCTGTTGGATTGTACGGATTATATCAGAACAATTTAAGGTTCGTATCAGTAGAAAAAAAATAATTATTTATTGTTTTGTTTTTGTTTGAGATAAAATTTGCATTATCTAAACTGAATCGTTTATTTTTGAAAATTTATTAAATATCTGCACATGGCAACATAACAAAAAAAAAAAAAAAAATTTATAAGATGTACAATAAAATGACGTTGAAATGTCAAAGCGATTAAATATTAAGACCTGACATTTTAAACATGACATTTTAAACTTTTTTGATGGAATTTGTTTTTCTATTGTCAAAGTTGGTCCTGCGTTTAAATGAGGTGGTTAGATCAACGAAACGAAAATTAAACGGTCAGCAAAAGAGTTGGTTGGACTATTTTTGTGAGGCGAAAAGGAATGGTATCAGGGGGGTGAAATTATTTTTGGTAGTTGAATCTGTAAAATAAACTTTGAATCAGGAAATTAATAAACAATTTGTACCTACATTTTTTAAGTGTGTTCGCATATTCTCTTTAAATAATTTAAAAGTGTATTTTATCGTCGCAGAAATTGTTTTGAATGAATGTGTGTTTTTAAAAATTTTACGACAAACTTGGAATAAAAATTCAAATGTGCCCTTTTTTTTAAGTTAAGGTGGGTATCCATTTCCACATGTCGGTTGATTGACAAAGTTTGACAGCTCTCGCGTTTATGTCATTAAACGACACCACGCGTCAGTTCATTTCCACTTATGTCAATTATAATTGACGAAAAATCGTTTGTCAGTTTGATTGACCAAATTATGAACTCGATGCCAATTGAATGTCACTGTCAATTATAGACAAAGTGACATTTTGTTTGACAATTCAGCTATTTCCACTTGTCCAGCGGTTTCTTTGTCAGTTATTGACAAACGCTGTTAGTCAATTCATTGACAAGCAATTTTTCGCTATTTCCTCTTGCCAATTTTTTAATTGGCATAAAAATATTTTTTAATTTCAATTTTTAATTTCAAATCGACAAGTGGAAACCCAGCATTAATCAGTGGCTGAGCGTCAAAAATGCAGAATTTACAACAGAAATTACTCAGCCCCACTGAAGTGCGTTTAACACCGTTTAAGAGTGGATTTTCAATTGTCTGATAAACTGTGTTTATCTACTTGATCAGCAGAGCGATTTCCCAAGAATAATATAAAAACTATTACGTGTTTGGGAAAGTATAGTCCCTATACTTTTGTCTGACAGTTAAGTACTTATAATATCGTTTTCTTTATCTCGCAATTGAAAAATCGACCTCTGTGTGGATAGTTTTTTTGTTATTATTGTTAGAGACGCTTAACACATTTTAAATTCAACGCTCCAATTTATTTAGACGTCTACAGATAAGGGATAGGGTGTACAAAAAATGTGACGAAATGTTCTGTTTTTTTTTTTTGTTTTCTAACAACAATTTCAAAATAAATTCCACTGACAGTCTTTATTAAAAGAGATGCATTGTTTTTTTTTTAGGCTAAAGGGTGATGTCTAATTTTGGAAAAACAAATTTAAATTTTAACGTTAGTTAGGTATATCCGATTGAAGCTATGAAAAGCTGATAAAACGATAAAACCGATTTTGTATTATGCACTTATGTTTGAAATTTGCAATATTTGAAGTGCGCACCCAACCAAGCCTATACCTAGGGAATTGTTTCCATTTATGTAGTAATCTAAGGGCCATTTGCTGATACGACTCGTAATAATTTAAAAATGTAGGCATATTCTTCCCCTTAAGGGGGCGCTACAGTCCGGGGTGGACCTAGCCTCAACTAATAAGCGTATCCAGCCAGCACGATTTTTGGTTAATGCCCCCTTCCACTTGCGTGTGCCGTCCCAAAAATGATCTATTTTGACCGTCAAAATGTTTAAGTTGAAGATTAAAAATGATTATTGGTAAGGCCTATTGCCTATAAGAGACATTTATGAACGGTCCACTTGAGTGTTCCACATCCGCGACTCTTGTAATGTATAGACGGGACATTTAATAATGACGATCTGGCATTACATTAAGATACAACTTAACTAAATAATGCACTTCATTCAGTAGTACCAGTGATTGTTCTTTAAACCCAGTCTTGCAATTTCTCTAGAAAGGCAGGGCTAACGTCAAAAAAAAATTTAAATCATATACATCATCTTCATCTCCTTCATCCATGGCCAGGCCTTCTTCTACCAATACAACTCTTCTATGAGAGAACTGAACTTCAGGCTAACTCATCTTTCGGAAATGAATTTCATCCACCAAATTTCACGCCAGCCTTCCACCTCAAATGAAGGCTGGCGTTCACTTTGTTCGCGGTAAAGGCCTTAAGGACCATTCACATGAGAGCGAACGAACGAATTGATGAAATACGAAAAAAACACTTTTTAAAACACAAGATATCCTCCTCTTGGAATAAGGTTAAGTTCGAACGAATTTTTTATTCGCTACTTTGTGGAACGCGATTTAAATGATGTGGATTGTGAATAGACTGACAATTCGCGCCAGGGTGTTTTCGTTCGCGGCAAAAAACTTGGATTTCGAAATTTCGTTATTTAAACTGTTAATAAACTTGTTTTCTTAATAAATTTTGATGGAATAATTAATTATCCGGGTCTACCCTGATGTGTAGAAAAATATAATACAGAAAACCATAATTTAGAAAAAAAATATAGAATGAAAAAATCTCGAAAACAAAAATCTCGAAAGCAAACATTTTTTAAAAATTAATATTAATTCAAGATTTACTCATATGGAAAACTATTTGAATTGCATGCGTATGTAACAACAATTTGATTTATTGTTCCTGCAAGCAAATGAGTCAGGTAAAAAATAATAGGGGCCTATAACACAACGCGGCATATCACCAAGTCTTACAAGTCTTACAAGTCTTGAATTTGCCCGCACGTGATCATCATAAGATCAGCATTGAACTTGAAACTTACAGAAATGTGTAAAAGATTGTAGAAATTCACATACTTATTCTACAAGTACTTGTTGTTTTGTGATATATGTCCCAGCAGGGTTGCCAGAATTTTGTTTGCTTTAAGCGCCCAAAACTTAAAGAAATGTAGCCCAATATCGTTGCCCAGAAAGAAGCCCAAAAATCGTTGAAAATAATTTGTTTCCTGTATAGGTATTTTATTATAAAACAGGTACACATGTATTGATTTGGTGCTCCGCAATAAAAATTCAAGTGCTCCGCGGAAAGATGACCGCAAAAGAAATGAGAGTGGACGCAAAACTACTCCAAAGAAAGATTTGCCGGAAAAGTAGATGCAATTCATTTTTAATGTCTATTAAAATTAAGGAGATTGTTGCACTTAAACTCCATTAAGAACTCAGGGCGCTGCGCTGTGTCGTAGAACAAAATCTTCATGGATAACAAGAGCCGGAATTTCGAAAGACTCCACTTAAAAAAAAACATTTGCAATTTTGGAAAAAAGTACTTTGGGGTGCCAAATCCAAGTTTTATAATTAATTTCGATCCGACTACTGTGCGAGAGGTCACAGGTTCAATCACCGAAAAAACACAAATTACGTCTTAAGGTTTTTTTCCGCTGCGGCACCTCTCGCGACTTTATATCCTGAAAAGCTTTTTAAATCAGCCATTCAGACTCGGCCTAAAAATTGAAAGTCCCTTGTTTTCGTCTCTAAAAAAACAATTGGCTGTGAGAAGCTTGGCCTAGGATGCCTATATGACCTGTTGCGCCAAATATGTCGGATTTTTGTGGAATATCTTCAGAAAAGATTGACTGCCATTTTAAAAAAATGAAGGCTATTCCAGTTTACATCGGTAATTTTTATTATTTTTTTTTTTTTTTTTGGAAAATGGAATTTTCAAGTCTTTGGTTTTCTGTGGCCAACTCGAAAATGCGTTAAAAATGTTTCCGAATTTTTGTTTTGTTTTTAAATATCTACTAGTTTAAATATTTTATAAAATGCTAAAAGTCACAATACGTTACTTTTTTCAATTTAATAAAATTAATAAGAAAACAACTAAAAATAGATGGTGTTTTCTATAACTAAGTGCTCCGCGAGAAATTTCTCTCCAGAAAAGTGCTCCGCGACCAAAAAAGATTGGGAACCGCTGTTCTACAGCATTGCTCACTGAAAGTGTTAACAATTGGGTTGCATGCAAATAAACTTAACTCCTTCAAAATTGCTCCATTCGATCCATTTCTTACGTTAGATAACACGTAAGCCCAAAAATGTTCGGGATTTTGGCTCGTGTCAAATAAAAAGGCCTGCAAAATAAATTAGAGTGCGTGCAAGTTGAACGACTGTTCGATGTTACTTGACTGCAAGAGTGCTGCCATGTTTTAAAAGTGAGGGTTTGTCCAAAATATTTTTTTTTTAGTTTTACGAAAGAGTAAAACAAACAAAATTAAAACAAAAATTTTAAAACGATATATAGCCCAAAATTGTGTTGGGCGCTTATGGAGGAAATTTCTGTCGTTTTTTAAGCAAAAATATAGCTTAAAATACGACAAAGCGCCCAATCTGGCAACCGTGGTCCCAGGTCTTCTAAAAATCTTATTGACGTGCTATTGTCAAAACACCGCGTGGCGTAGCTCCGACACTAAATATTTACATACTTTTGGACAAATTTAACTAATACGTACATTTTTTTCTGTTGAATAGTTATAGTTATGGTTTCGAAGGAATGTGTTTTGTTATGACTACATATTTGTTAACAATTTATTATTTTCCATAAAGAAGTTACAAAATATTCATTTTAGACTTGTTTTCATTACTTTCGGAGTAAATTTAATGAATTATAAAAATCTCGAAAGCAGTTTTATTTTCTAGATTTTTTTTGAGATTTTTGATTTTGACCCATTCGAGATTTTTGCATTCGAGATTTATCAAATTCATTTTCGAGATTTACATCTAGATTTTAGTCGTTCTAGTTAACGTCATGATCCCTAATTATCCTCATCTTGGAGTAGTAAAATGTTCAATTTTCTGTTTATAAATGCATAAAAAGTGGTTTGTTCGCATTTCATCAATTCGTTCGTTCGCTCTCATGTGAATGGTCCTTTAAAGTATTATCAAGTTGTTCAAATACCAAGTTTGTTTTTAATAAAATAAAATTAACTAAAATCTATTATTTTCGGTGTGCTATGGTTTTATTAGAAAGAGTAAACTTCCCCATTATAGAATATGAGTTCATTCATATGGCTGCCTATTTGCCTAGGCTTGCTCAGCAGTACCGCATTCTTCCCACCCAATTTTCCAAGACCTTGTTGACTGTTTCTGGCTCTATTTGACAAATGCTTTGAACGATAGGTATTCTTTTAGGGCTTGAATCCGTCCTGGATCCGCAGAAAATCGATATTTAAGGGTAACCCGTAAAAAAAGTCGTAGAAGCCATCCTACTAAAATCAAATAGGGTATATGAAGACATATGTCCAAGTCTATGTCTTCAATTTCAGCCCACAAAATTTCGATAATCATAGCTCTGTAGCCTTCACCGTTGACCGAAAATGGTGTTTTCAGTGAGTAACATTTTCGAAAAAAAAAAAAAAATATATTAACCAACGATGAGTCCTCTCACGTACCAAACTGTAGCGTGATTCAAGTGTAGGTACATTAGCTGAATTGCGATGACCTCTCATTTGTGATCAAAGTTTATGGTTAATGTTTATTAAAATCACTTTGGCCTTTATAATTAGTCACTTGATAAATTCATCTATCATGATGACTCAACATTTCCTCAGTTTTGGAAATAGTCTAAAGCAAGAAGTCAAATCAATCAAAGTATCATCGGACCGTAGAGACCCATAACCGCTTTGTCATATTTGTCCAACGTTCTTAAGAGAGCTATACCAACAGAACTATTTGAAGATATCGACAAAATTCAACAACACTTTCAAAGAATTCGCTGTCCATTGCAATTTAGCTTACAAGCTTAAGCAATTTATCACCTTATTCTGAATGATAGATTTCTCAGAAGCATTCGTCAAAGTAAATTACTCTATGCTCAGCTGAAAGATTAAAATATGTATTTGGCTTTAGTGATGGTGTCGTAGGGTTTTTACTACTATATTCTCGATTTTGAACCTCATCGCAATTCATCATGCTACATACGGGGTGGGCCAAATACAAGTTTCTTTTTAAAAATGCAATAAAATAAATATATATATATTTTTTTTCATGTAGTATGGCTTTATTAGTAAGAGCAAACATTCCCATTAATTATGGATCACAACGTCCTTCAAGTGGCTGCCTTGGCTGGCTGCGCATTAGCGCATTCTATCACTCCAATTTTCCAAGATCTTGTTGATGGTTTCGGGCTATAGCTCACGGATTGCTTGGATGATATTGGCCTTAATTGCTTGAATCGTTTCTGGATTGTTGGCATATCATCGGTTCTTCACGGTTCCCCACAAAAAAAAAAGTCCAAAGAGGTCAAATCGCAGCTTCGAGGCGGCCAATTGACATCGCCAAGGCGGCTGATAACACGATTTGGGAATTTGGTGCACAAAAGATCGATTGTGGCATGGGCTGTGTGGCATGACGCGCCATTCTGCATGAACCAAAGGTCGTCCAAATCCATGTCTTCAATTTCAGTAAAAAAAAAAAGCGGTTAACATGGCTCTGTAACGCCCACCGTTGACCGAAACGTTGTTCCCAGCCTAATTTTCAAAGAAAAATGATCCAATGATGCCACCACTCCACAATCCACATTTAACGATACATTGGCCGTATACGACGACGGGAACCATGAGTGTTGTCCACTAGCATACCAGTCTCACGGACTTTTTGCACAAACTTGCCTACAGCAGGCTCGGTGCGTGCTTCATTTCGGTCAAAACTTCTTTTAAAAAAACGCAGTTCTTGGGCTACACAGCACTCACTTTGCAAATAAGTTTTCAATATTCCCCAACGTTGTTCAAGCGTAAAGCGACTAATTTCGTTCCGCGGTGGTATGATACTGACTTTCTGTCAAGATTTCGAGCGGGAAACAGCTGTCAGTGTCAAAATAACTTACGATATAAAAAGAAACCACTAGATGGCATTAACAACGCTTATGGGATATTAAGCCAAAGGCTCGATCGACTAAAATTAACCAACTAGTATAGAATTGACAACCATTTTTGACACCCCAAAGGTGAGTCATGATTAAAGTAATAAATTGGTTTAAGTGTCTGCCAAATAATGACAAAGTGCCACTACAGTTCTATTGTAATCGCACATTTGCACATTGTCGCTACAACAATCCAGAGTGCACATGGGCCTCAACTACTACGCCTCTCTTCAGCTATCGCGGTTTTTGTTAGGTTGAGATTCTTTACACTTCTGCGCCCTATCCAAGGCAAAACCTTCCTCTGCTGCGTTGTCCCCACGAATTCGAATCAAAGGCTCTTTATGCAGAGAATTATGCACTAAAGAAAGACATGATCATATATTTAGATGGAACATCTTCTTCTAAAAGCCAGCACTATAAGTTCCATCAAAGTGAGGTAGCTCCGTGTAGATCACAGGGTTTGATTGAATAAAATGTTCATTCTCACGAATCTTTTCTTGACGAATGCATTTCAGTTTGAAAAAAAATCTTCGCTTTCTTTGAAACCCAATTTCTTTGATCTTTACTGCCTGTTTTTTTAATTGATTGCTTTATGCCGCCAAAATGTTTAACATATTCATTTTTAAATTAGAATAGCCCACCCAGGAAGTCATCAAAATCATGGATACACCCAACTGTCTCATCGTTAGCAATCTATAAAGACAAGCTAACAATAAAATCCAATTTAACACCATAAATATAAATGGAAAATCAGTTATCAAATGCCAATCGTAAAACATGTTGAATAGGTAGGTACCTACGCCAAGTCAACTTCTGTTAAATAATTTGACGACTCGTGAGAAAGGTTCATTTCGAAACTAAAAACGCACGCTATTTACTGAAGAGCTTCTTGGACTGACGTCTGTCATTAATTAAAAATGAGTCTCAAGACTGCATTCCTTTGCTAAAGCTTCCACCTACTTCTCGTTCACTTGAGTCATAATTATAATACCTCCTTCAAGTCGTATTAAATTCCAGTTGAGGAGTCATATCCTAACCCAAACCAATTATCCAAAGAACTGCATCGCACTCTACGGCAGTAACTATACAACCATCCCTCATCCCTCATCCCCCGCTGTGTATGTCAATTATTTTCTTATTTTGCTACAACTTTCTATGTACCTACACACATTCCTTTTTTCGCATTCATCTAGGTAGGATTCACAATCGCAAAAATAAGAAAACCAACCCTCTCGTCCTTTTATGGGAATTTCACTTTCCCTCTGACGTTCTCTCATAGACTATGCGCAGTTATGAGCCTCGTACACATCCCCTTTGACAGGACAACGACTGTTGGATTTCACAACCTGTCAGATGTGAAAGAAAAACCAAAATCCACCACTACACACGAGGAAAATTCGTTCTCCCTTCTGAAAAGAAGGACTCGCCAGCAAAACCTCTGAGTGCACACCAGAGTTTGCGATTTGTTTTCCTCGCGAGTGGATTCAATTTTTTATCTGTGAAAAAAAATATATATTCCAATTCAAAATGATTCGAAAAGTGAAATAGTTGCCCTCCCCTTCGCAGCGGAAAATCCATAAAGTATCCACCGACTACCGATACAAAAGCAACATAATAGTTTTGTGAATGTGTAATCTGTAATCTCTCCAACAACCCACACAAAATAATCAAATCGAGCAGAACATATCGTTGTGTGGGACACACAAACCAACCAACACTACGCTTTTCTTATCAAGAAAAAAGTATGATTTTATTAGTAAGTTGATGAAAATAATTATAACCAGAAACATAATCGAGAGTCCGCCCTTATCAGCGGTGGTCCCTTCGACGCAAATATGTCACGGCAACAAATCGGAAAATATTATTTAGCCAAGCAGCAGAAAAATAGTGCTGCCACTCTGCCCGAATGGTAAGTGTGAAAAGCGGTTTTAGGAACATCACCTATTTTTGTTTTCTTTTACGAAAGTGACTCATAGTGTTGTAAACGTTCATTTCCTCTTCCACGTAGCAGTAGCACACACTAACAGTGCCGCAGTCCACGCTATTACGTAGGCACTTGAATTAAATTCGAACGAAAAAAAGTTAGTTTATCGAGGCTATGTGCAGTACTACGCCTATTTAAGGTGCCCGACACGAAGAGGTTTTTTTTTTCTCTGTTTTTCTGTATCAAAGTATCCAAGTGTTTGGTGACTATTGGAGAGAGATTATCACACCACAACGAAAGCACATAACAAAGTTGGACAATAAAGTTGTAGGACATCTATTTTGGTCCTTGACAATTAGGAGTCTTGACTTTTATGGTTAGCCGGGTTCGTAAGTGGGCTGGCTGACGACAATCGATTCGTTTCATCACTTTTATCTGAGTCATCTAGAGCTGTATGACAATAATGGTTGCGTGCACTTTGTAATACTCTTCTGCTTAAGATAAACAGCCAACGCAAATAAGGATGAAAGGAGGAGATAGGTCGATTATTGTTTTTTTCACCAAATGGCAAAAATGGTATGAAGCCCATCAACATCTGGGTGATAATGCAGCAGTTCCTGTTGAATGGCTTTAGAGACGGAATTAATTGATTTCTTGTATTTTTTTAAGCGATTTTGTCAATTGATTTAATTGTAAAAAAACTGAAAAATAGCGACCTAAAGACTCAGACTAGCTACTTAAATATTAGATGTAGTTACATCTGCTAAGAGAACTTGTTCTGCATTTATGCAATCAGTTGATTCTGAGCTGTTTGCATTTTACAAACAGCCAAAAACGACTCGACATTTTTCATTTTTTTAAATGATTTAAAACGGGTTGGGTACACTAAACAAAAATACCCAAATAGAGTGCATTCACATTGCATTAATAGTAAAATTGGTATCGGGGGCATGTGCCCCCCTGCAGCCCCCCTATTTGGGGTCACTGTTGGATTTGGAGTAGGCGCAAAGTTAGGTATGCCGAAAGTTTCTATAAATTTTGGAAATTTGATGGTTTGGTTATCTTAAACACATGGTTCCCAAGACGTGCTAAGGAATCCGTACCATCAGGCAGGCGTCCTGTAGGTAGACCCAGGATGAGATGGTTAGATCAAGTCTATAATCTTTCCTCTACCCGAATGGAGATTGCCCTTGATGATTTAGAGTCGATGGCGGAGAATCGGAAGCTATGGAGGGTCCTACACCCGCGACCCACTTAATGGATAAGCGGGCCAATGAAAATAAATGAATTTTGGAGATTTTTCATTTGGTGAATTTTGAATTTGGGATTTTGTGCTTGGGGATAATCAATTTTAAGATTTTTTTAACACATTTTGGGTTTTGGGATTTTGCGCTTCTTATTTCTACAAGATTTGTAAAATCTCAGATCCCGTTCAATAAAAATAGAGAACTCTTTCAATGGACTACCTGATGCAAAAAACTATATTGACAATGCTGTAGCCACAATCGATTTATCTTAGTGACATTAACTGGCGTTACGATCTGGGTTGGCTCTGGACCTAATAGTACGCCTCACCATCAGTACACACGGTTTCTGGCTCCATACTCCAAGCGCTCATAAAATCGTGCGCGCCTTTTGAGTTGAGATCTTCCTCTACTGCTTTCATCATCTGAAACGAAGACCTTTCGGGTGGGACTGTCATTGTCCATTTTCTCTACAAATCTTAGCCATATTTGATGACTAATTAAAGTTTTTCTGATGAGCAAGAGTGTCAATAGGCACATGCAGCAAAAAACGAGGCCTACCAAGCAATGCTGAGGACCATAGCGGCGGAAAGAGCTGTTCGTGAGCTCTACGAGCAAAGAAAAAGGGAGGAACACCGACTTCTCAGAAGTAAAATGAAAGAGCACAAAAGGCGGACGGTTGAATCAATTTAGGGGAAAATGTTTGGAAGTTCTACCAGGGGGTAAAACGATCTACCCAAGAATACAGAGCCCGAACAGAAAAGCCCGCAGAGACGAACATGGGAACACAATAGTTGACTCACAGTGCTGAGGTGCTGTCAGGCTGATGACCCATTCAGTCGGGACGTTGATAGCCAACAATATTCTGTCCACCCGACTATACGCACGAAGTGAGGATAGCGATATCCAAACTAAAGTCGAACAAAGCTGCAGGGGCGGATGTCCTACTGGCTGAGCTTTTCAAAGCAGCGGGAGATGAGTTTGGTAAGGAGCATGCACCAACTCATCTGTACAATTTGGTTGGATGAAAGCATGCCCGACGAATGTAACCTCAGCATCGTCTGCCCCATCCACAAGAAAGGATATGTATTGAACTGCGCAAATTACAGAGGAATAAGTCTCCTGAATGTCACAACTAAGATCTTCTCGGCGGTATTGTAAAAACGTCTAAGATCTTTCGCCAACAACCTGATAGATCAGGAAAGTCTACCATCGCATCGACTAAAATTTTCATATTCCGACAGAATTTAGGAATTTTAGATCGATACAGGGTTAAATAAAAAAAACTGTTTAAGATTATTCACTCCGTATTGACGGTCTTACCGACTTTGACAGCTAGAAATATTATGCGTACAATTTTGTTGCCATGTTGCATATTGCATGCCAAAGCCCTACTTCACATGTAGTTGCATGCAACAGTAACCAATCAACCCTATAATGTAGTAAGTTAAGAGCGTTTCAATATTCGTTACGTTCTTACGCTCAATGAAGCAGCACTATAGGGTTTCATATTTCGTTACGGTTTTCAATTGCATATTTGCTTTTCATAAAAATGTCCTTCCTTTACCTATAAAGTGTCACTTCTACCGCGCGTAGCGCCCCCTAATCTGACTCGTAGACAAGTGTTTATGGAATGACACTATAGTGTTTCATTTTTCGTTACTGTTTTTCAATCTACAAATTTATTTCTTTGCCAAAACCAACGAATGAAGAAAATACCTTGCTCATGAGTAAATCGGTAGCTGCAGTCCGTACGGCACATAGCGCCTTCTTATTGGTACCAAAACTGTCTTGAAATTGTATGCTTTGTAGCATTGGTAAATCAGGCAACATTGCCCGGTAGATTTCGTCATTGTCAGCCATATGCTACATTCTCCATCATTTTTAAGCAAATAAGGGTCCAGTGGCTTTCAATTGCACACCAAGAAGTGGAATTTTGACACTGTCATGAGAACTTTCGTTCCATATTCCTGCTAGTGGACCTCATATTCATAATCTTCAAAACGAACTTGTTGTGAACCTTCATGTAAGCCTCTCAGTTCAAGGTTTTTAAAGGAGGCAATCTATGCAAGAGGACCAAAGTTAACTAAAATACTTTTTGCCAGGTTTAGATTTTCGGCCATGGGCTATTATGACATACAACTTCCATCAGATACGGAACTAGTACCTACATAAAACTGTCTTATTTTCTGTATACCAAACAGCCTTCAGCGGTCTTATTTTCGCAAAGACAAGCAAATACTCGTAAAACAAAAACGTACAATTATTTATAACTTAATTCCGGTTCAAATTACTCGCGCATATTAGACCAAAAATAAACAAACCAATTTGACCAAGAACCCCTACACAACATACAGCTTCCAAAAAAGGTCATCAACTTGAGTCAAAAACTGAAACTGAGAAAATGCCATCGCCCACTCACCGGCAAATAAACCAATTCGAATATTTTTCTCTTTATTATCTTCAAAACGCTGGGGCGTTCAGAGCACCAGAGCCACAGCACTTACGGTCAAAAACGAAAAAAAAAAAAACTAAATAACTAGTTTTGCCGATACAGATACGCATCTAAACGCAAATCAATAGTTTTGCCGCTCAACACACGCCCAATGTCTGCTGGCAGCCATGACGCTTGCAGCCTTCATGATTACTATTGCTAGCTACCACAACTGCGTTTATCATCCCCCCGTGCGGTGGGTGGTAGAACTATTATTTTCACTTTCGCTCTGTTGCACGCGATTATCAGTTTACGTCTTCCCCCTCCCAACTCATCCCTTCTTCAATCACCGAGACAGACAGAAAGACATTCTGCAACATAAAGTGACTTTTGTGATAGATATTTATATTCATCAGAAGTTTTATTATACCAAAATAAAAAGGAATGCCGAAGGAGAGTCATGGCATAAATGAGTGTGCTCAGCAAAAGTTAGTGCGGGGAGCTGCTGAATGCGTCATGAAATTTTTGTGAATATTAATAAATTCCACACTCATGGAAAAGTTTATCGATTTTCCGCCCCAGACATAGTTTACCGGTTGCCAGGTTGCATCTCACTTTTGGGGTAAATTTAACATTTCAAACTGTTTATGTACCTGTATGCAAAGGGGGGTTTTATTTGCACCGTCTAATTGGGCCCCCAACTACATCAATTTGACCAGTTCTTGACCTATGCGATTGCGGTTTAGCTTGCGGCAAAATTGTCGGTTTTGTCAGTGTTTCTCTTGTCTATTTTCTTAATTTGATAGATTTGCCAGACGAAATTCGCGTGTTCGAGGGAAATCTGATGTGCGAACGGTGGCGCGGCGAGCGACGGGGTGAGACAATTTAATTCCGAAAAGTGTTGTGAAGTCACGCGTTTGTTTTGTTGGCTTTTATTGTTTATATGATTCATTGGCAGGCGTGCGATAATGTCATACTTTTTCATAAACTACATACGTATGTAGTAGTATTATCAAGCATAGTGCTAATTTATTAAGGAAACAATTCTACGATATGTGTACTTGTTTTGTGTTCTGTTTTTTTGTGATTTTCGGTTTGAAACGACCTTGTTGATATGAGGGGAGAATTGTGTCATAAATGTTGTAGCTTTGTTTGATTAAATTTTGCATGACAAGTTGCATTAGTTTTTTGTAAATAAATTATTATATATTTAATTTCATACGTAATCTTAAAAAAAAAAACATGTTAAACTGTTATCATCGGTCTTGTCGATATTTTAATACCCTCCGCATTGCATAAAAGTCATTCAAAATGTTTGCCATGCGAGTTAGTACGAATTGTAAACCTAAGTCGATTCGTTTGGCTAAATCGATTCAGAATGTGATCCTGATTCAGAATATATCTACTTTATGGGGTCTTCGATTACTCCTTCTTGGCGTTACAAATGTAATGGCAAAGTTAATATACCTTCCTGTGGAGGGTATACAAATACAAACAGTTTTCAATAATCTCATTAACCGAAAATGTTCTGTCTTGTCTTTGTGGCTACTGGGCTTGAGGTCTTATGTCTATTTTAATGACTCTGTGCTGTCGAAAAAGATCCATTTCGTAAACATGCAATCAAAATGCTAACATTCTATAAACAAATTTACAAGATTTATTTACTAGGTTCAAAATACCGATCTATACGAAACGTATTTACGCTTTTCGAAAAAAAACTTAATACCTCACAATCCCCACAAACCAATCAAAGTTTAAACAAAAACCTTCACTAACTGTAAATAATATGAACATTCTTGCTCCCAAATATGCAGAACAACATTTCTTGCACATGCTATTGCTCTCAAACTGTAAATCGATACCGATTATACTCTCATTGAACGTGGCACTCCGAAATATTCGCTGATTTTCAAAATTCTGTACTCAAATTCAAACAAGAAATATAAAAGATTTACAGGAGAAATTTGTTCTTCAGACTTTGATTTAAAGTTTGAGAGCAACTGTGGAAATTCGATTTACTAAGGCAGTTGCAGATACGAACATCAAAAATAATGCACTTACAAAACCGATACAAACAAAGCTGATTACGAAAATTACTTCTCGTTGACAAAATGTATAAATTGGCAACAAAGAATGTCTCCCAAAATCCAGAAGAACCTATTTCGTTCATACGATTGCTCTCAAACTTTAGGCATTGACACACTCGATGGGCCTTACCAATAAACAATCACTAAACTCGAGTTTTACTAATTTCGAAACTAACTTTTGTTTCGACTTTTAATTTTGCCCTACCAATAACCAACTTAATCGAAGGGTTTACAAAACACGACTTTAGTACAAATTCTAGTACAATTGATGTCAAATCTTGTACGAATTTGACAAAATTGTCAGATTTTTTTTTTTGTTGAAATGCAATTATTTCACACAATTTCTTGGTAGGTCAGGACGCAAATATAAATACATCATCGGAAATAAATTGAGCAAAGATTTCTGGTCGCATAATGAAATGTACAAAACACATTTTTGGCTTGGGTAAACATTTTCACATAATTTAATGTATCCTATTAGGCCAAAATGATGAAAAATGTTCCGATGGTACCTAATCAAATCTTAATCACAGTCACCTTACAAAACAGAAACCATCAAATAAAAGAAACTATTAGGTTTGCTTGACAAATATTTGTCAATTTATTTAAGGAAAATAAAAATTCACTATTTCACAGGCCACTGCTAAATTTATTTTATATAAAACAATCATATCAAATTAAATCATAAAATTACTTATTAAATAATTTTAAATGGAAAATAAAAATTATTCGGCCTGAAAACTGACATTCCACCTTTGAATGACACTACTACGATGACACTTATACTTAAACCATGAGTTAGACACGACTTTCTCAGGATCGAAAGTTAGAGTCGACATTAGGGTTAACTCGAGGATAAAGTGGTTATTGGTACGCAATATTTTTTAGTTTCAACTTTTGCATTAAAGTCGAGACTAAATTTGATTGTTGGTAAGGCACGATGACTTGTTTTTTTTGTCTCTTATTAAACCGATACGAACAAAGTTGAATACTTGTTGTTGACATGTCCCCCAAAAGTTGCAGAAGAACCTATTTCGTTCATATACTATTGCTCTCAAACTTTAAATCGGCATTGACTCGATTATTTGATTTTTTTTTCGTTTCCGTCTAATTTTTTGTGTTTTTTGTTCAGTCACATGGCAGAATAGCCTATTTCGTTCACACTATTGCTCTGAAACTTAGTTTTTTCGTCTCCATCTACATTTTTGCGTTTCTTCTTTTCTGGTACAGGAACTGTCAATAAAAGGCCATGTTAAGCTTAGACATTTTGCGTCGCATGGTGTGGTAAGACCAGTCCGTTCGTAATAAATGTGTGACACTCGTTTTAGTATACGGCATGTTTTATGTTTTGTTGTAGGCTTCGTCGTGTAGCGGGGACAAGAACCACCTTATTCGGCGAGCTTAGCCGTGCCTCGCCAGCATACCGCGCTCCTCGCTCGCGACTTTCTTTCCCTTTCTATTCCCATCCTAAAGTCCCATCCACATCTTTGCTTCCCATCACTTATTCACTCCCAGCGCCCTCTATATTCCAGCAACCGGCCTATTACAAATAGCACTGCAACGCCTTAAGGCGGCAAGTGACAAAGAACAGAAACAGAATCCCATACATTTGTAACAGAAACAGAATTAAGAACAGAACATTTTTTTTCAGCAACAGAATTTAGCGACATGGCTGAACAGAAAATGGCTGTTTGATGACAGAACGTAAACAAGTCTATATTGATTGTTTCTGTTGCTCCCATCGACAGAAATGTCAATTTATTGTGGAAGGGAGTTTTTTTCTTTACACTAAATAGACGGCAGCCATGTTTTTCTGGATCTGTTTCAGTTTCAGTTTTGGGTAGCTGTTAGCTGAGCGAGAAACGTAAGCAAAATCAGAATTTACTACAGAACGAAAAAGCTTTATGTTCTGTTTCTGTTCTTTGTCACTTGGTTCCCTTAATGGGCTCATACGCAAAGAAAGTTTTTTGCGACGGAAAACGCATTGGCGACAGTTTTATTAGGACAGGATACGAAATCCGTATTGGTATAAAAGTTGTTCTCAAACTTAAATTGAAAGCATGATCGGAAAACGAAAACTCATTTTAGTGGGTCATTTCATGTGCGTAATGCCAATCGTCCGTCGATCAGTTGTCGGTCAGTTTCTTTTCACTGCTGATTGATTAACTCGGAAGTTAGAAAGCCATCAAAATATCGTGTTTCGTCTAAGAACGGAATTACGTCTACCAATCCAAAAATGCAGATGAAACGCCCTTTGTGTTGCAATTTTCTTGATAAAATATTCCACAATCAAAGTACGATCCTCAATTCATATTGTCATGCGTAGGACAAGCGTGAATTTGTATCCTTTTCTTGCAACCTCATTCGCCAATTCATTATACTGGCACCCATTATAGCATAAGCCGTTAGCATAGTATTTAGTTCTGAAGACCGGGACCGAATCGTCTCATCCGTAAACGAGCAATACGTGATGGAACTTGTTTCTGCTTCATGTGTAAAATCGGGTAATTCCGTGAACGTACAGCTCATTTGCGGATGCGGCGATTCGACGACAGGTCAACGTCACCATATAGCCCGTAAATTTCGTCATTGAATCTCCTCCTCCACACTCCATCGATACAATCTGGACCGAAAATCACTCAAAGAATCTTTCTCTCAAAAGCGTGCCAAGAGCTTTCGATAAGGTTCATGCTTCTGCACCATACAGAAGGACCAGGA
Organism: Cheilosia soror; assembly: GCA_949372485.1. Lineage (NCBI taxonomy): Eukaryota > Metazoa > Arthropoda > Insecta > Diptera > Syrphidae > Cheilosia > Cheilosia soror. The sequence continues at coordinate 74,889,204 of OX443561.1, read as the reverse complement.
TGATTACAGTACAGATGAACAGTATTTCCTTGGTTCTTCGAGAGAGGGCTTTACTTTGGATTATATGGCTTCTTAGTCTGAAGAAACAGCGATTGGCAACAGTAATTCTTTGCTTTATTTCTTCACTGATTTCGTTTTGCGAGGTAATTGTAGAGCCTAGGTAGACAAAGTCTTCTTCGAAGTTATATCTGTTCACTGTGACGTTTTGCCTGAGTCGCAGACATTGAAAGTCCTTTTTCGGTGACAGCATATACTTCATTTTGTCCTTATTAACAGTCGACCCATCTTCGCCGCCACCGTTCCAATGTTTGCAAACGAGCCATTGACATCTCGCTGAGGTCTCCCAATAATATTAATATCATCTGCTTCTGCAAGTAGTTCTGAAGAGAGTGCGTTCAAAATAGGCTTAAAAATTATCAATCAAAGCAGATTCGCCGAGCCCCCCTTGTGCCGTAATTCCATGGCGTCGTGTTCATAAGTTTTGAAGGACCAATGACCCTGTTATAACCATTGTTAATATACAGGGTGTCCCATTTAAGTAGTATAATCCTTTAAGGGAAGATTCCTGAAGTTCTGCCGAACAAAAAATTGTTTGGCAGGGGCGTCTATTTTCATCGTTATAGTCAATCAAAGTAGGCGACCTCTAAATTGGAGGTGTTACCACTTAAAACGCTATAACTTCTAAACAATTATAGGCACAAAAATTGTTTTATACATTTTGAAAAGACAATTTAGTAGCGCATTCAAGTCTTAAGCACTTCGGGTACCTACATCTGTGCAGCTACAAAAAAGTTATGGCTCCATAAACTCAAAATTTTATTAAATTTGTTGTTGCAATTTTTTACTTAAAATTTTTCTCAAAATTTTAACTTTATAAATTTTAATTTTTTTTATGAAATTTTTATCCTTGAGAAATTTCCTAAAAATTATGTTAAGCAATTTTTTTACGTACGATCAACAGTAAGTAAAGCCGAAGCTCTGAAGAAGGCTTCAAAAAAGTCAAGTAGATTTTAACGATCTGTTCTGACAAACACCGTGTGGCTTCTGACAAACAAAACGAGTCATAGAACCTACAGGTTTCTTTGCTGCTATCGTAACCTTAGACTCCACAAAAAAAACCTAATCTCTGTCAACTTCAAGTCTGACCTATTGATCCTAATATTTACTAATTTGACTATAGAAACCTGCGAGCGTGACTAAGCTGCCCATCTACGAGTGTAATATGTACTCGTATTATGAAATTCGAAAGAAACCCAACCGATTAAGCTTAAATTTGTAGGCAATCTTCGGCATTGGGTCGAGAAGCATTTTACGTTCGACAAAGGGGCGTGGCACCTCCCATACACAAGAAAACATTGCAAACGCTATTTCTCGTCACTTATGTTAGCCTAATTTGTAGAACTTAGAACATTAGTGCCCTTCCTGGTTATACGTGCGGGATATAAAAACCGAGCCCCTTAGTTTACGACCAAATTTTTTAGTCTGTAGGCCGCTTAATAAGTAGATCTACCACCGTATAACAGAATTTGTAATAATTTCAGTGTGCAGTTCACTTTTCATTTCCTCAAAGTTGTACTCTTTTCGTATCACACATAATGATAATCAGAAACCTACTCGCCCGCTATCAGTAACATGCACACTGACTCGCTGTCAAATTGTGTCAACTGACAAGAATTTCTAATTAAAGCGAACAAACTTTGAAATCTCATTCCCGATCTTGTTTCATTTAACAACTCTAGATACCAGTATTAGGAGCTTATCACCGAGACATTTCATTAAAAATGCAATTAAAACCATAATCTTTCGAAAACAGCAACCGCCATATATAGATGACAATGTAAACCCATCCAATTGTCTCCCACTGACATATGGTGCTGTTCGCCATTGAAATCGAAAGTCATCACGCTGACAGTGGCGGCAGACTAATTGAAATGTGTTAGCATGTGCGCATGCGGTTTTGACAACAATCGCACCAGAAAACAAAAGCCAAATCGATAAATAAAACAAAAATTAACATCTCTGCGAACGAGTTTGTTTACGTCTTTCTTCTCCCTTTTGGTCTTCTTTTTGGTTTTGGAAAAACCCATTGTCTGGGGTAATTTGTAGCGGCCCTCCCCATCCAATTTGGGAAAAAAGGTCTTTTCGGCACCTCTGTCTTTCGTGTGGCCCCTAATTGAATTCTGACCTTTGACAAGGTGGCTTAATTTAATGAGATGATGGCTTAATCTGGTCTTACGACCTTGCCAACTGTGTGATAGTAATCTCGATTAGTTTTCAACAGCCCACATATTGATTGTTACCATGGAGTTCTATGCGGTTAAGTGCGACAAACTGACAAAATGAATTATATGTTCAGTTCATGTACTCTACAGTATTCTGTAAGGGGGACACGAAAATACATTCCATTTTGTGTTTTTATTTATTTTTTTTTCAAGTAATTTGCTGCTGAAGTTACTGGATTGCTCAGAATAGACGGCTCTCGTTTTCTGTGATCTTTATTTTTGTTCATTCACCCCGTTGACGATGGATAATGTGCTGGGCGGTAATGGAAGCGTATGTGTGTGTTTGGTTTTCTCGGGGACGAAATGATTCCTTTAAATCCGTTAACCTAAAAATAACTTTCAATTGAATCAGTCTCAGAGGATCAACCAACACTCATCTCTGTATACTCTAAAGTAGAAAGAGTTTGCACGAGACGTGAAATTTTTATAAATTTTTGAGTAGATTTCCGAATTTGGTAAACGTCTTGTCATTTGATGAATATCAATTTAAAGACTTGACGTTGTAAGTGTTATTTTTAAGACTTCAAATGACGTTTCATTGACATTTAAAAACACATTTTTGGGAGGCTAAAAAAGATTTATCGGACGCTGACGTAAGCTTTTTTTTTTTTGTTTTATTGACTGGTTTAGTCAGTATGCAAATATTAAAATCGCATGGAAGTGAATCGTTATTTTAAGTAGTGTTTTTAAATGTTATGTGATTATGTTTTTAAACTTGGACAAAATTACAAGTCGTTGTATTCCGGCTGGGGAATATAATCCCGGACATCTTTATTGATTTCGGGATTTTTTAAATTCGCCAATCAGAAATTCAGCCTCATATTTCTGTTTTTGATGGTGCCTCAACAAACATTCCTCTCCCAACCAGTTGATGACATCTGCTAACTGAGGAGTACGCCACCAAAAGAAGAGGCAGACCTTTTCGCTAGCATGTTTTCAGAGAATTCCACACTAGATTCTGCACAACTAGAGCCACCAAATATCCTGAGGGTGAAAACTTCGATGGCAGAAGAAGTAAATTTCGGCCTCGAATAATTCAACGCATCCTTAAAGAACTAGATTGCAATAAGGCAACTGGACCCATCGGAATCCCGGCTATATTGCTCAAGAGCTGTGCACCAGAACTTGCACCTGTACTATGTAAGCTGTTTATCACGTCGTACTCTCAAAAGACGTTTCCTTCTTGCTGGAAGACTGCTCGCATTCAAACTATTCCGAAGAAAGGGAGGAAATGTCTGTCACGAAATTATCCTCCAATAACGTTACTTTCAATGCTCTCAAAAGTAATGGAAAAGGCAATAAATGTCGAAATCATCAAATATCTAGAAGGCCACCGATTAAGAAGCGACAGGCAATACGGATTTCGAAGGCATCGTTCCACTGGAGACCTGTTAAGCTACGTAACGCACTTATGGACGCAAGCAATTGAACAACACGGCGAATCCAGAGCCGTAGCCTTGGACATATCAAAGGCATTTGACCGAGTCTGGCATAGAGCCCTATTAGGCAAGTTAGCCTCTTATGGATTACCACAACAACTCTGCGGATGGATGCAAAATTTTCTTCTGGGAAGATCGATCCAAGTTGTGGTAGATGGTGTATCATCTAATTCATTTGCTTTAAATCCAGGAGTGCGCCAAGGATCTATTCTTTCTCCAACTCTATTTCTTCTCCACATCATCGATTTGCTTCGATCGACAAATAATAATATCTATAGCTTTTCTGATGACAGCACTCTTATATCCTCCATCTCGAATAGTGGGCCTGTGAACAAATTAGTTCTCTTAATGATGATATGGACAAAATCGTGAAGTGGGGGAAAGACAACTTGGTTATATTGAATGCAAACAAGACACTGCTCGCAACATTTTCTAGGAAAAATGCATCAACAGTTTCTCAGGTCCAAATGGATGACCATCCAATCCATCCCAAGGACTCAATGCACCTTCTAGGAGTCACACTCAATTCAGGAATCACATGGCAGAACCACATATCCTATATCGCAAGATCGGCGTCCGCTAAGTTGAGCTACCTATTTAGAGCAAAGAGTTACTTTAGCCCCAAGCAACTTCTCCTTCTATACAAAGCACAGGTTAGACCAGGCCTGGAATATTGTTCCCATATATGGAGCTCGGCCCCAAAACATTCACTGAACCTACTTGACAGCATACAGAGACGAGCAGTTCGACTTTTTGGAGACCCTACACTCACATCGAATCTACGATCGTTGGTGCAGAGAAGACAAGTCGCTGACCTTTGCTTGTTCTATAGGTATTTCCATGGTAGATATTCCGAGGAACTCAAAGACAATATCCCTCGAAATACAACTTTTGGCAGCTAATACTCATGACCATACAGTACACTTGACAACCGCGAGGACATACATTTTTCAAAACTCCTTCTGTTACAGGACAAGCAAACTTTGGAACTCGCTTCCTGAAAATATATTTCCAGAAGCCTACAATTTGCAGCAATTTAAGTGCAGAACGAACATACATCTGCAAGCATCTCGGGGCACTGATAAAGCCGTCATAGGTTCGCCTTTCCCGGAAGAACATTACTATTAGTTATTACATTACATTACATTAGTTATTGCAAATGGCTTGCCCAGTTGGTTTATATGTCGGGCTTCTTGCTCTGAAAAATGAGACGCATTCAAGTCGATGAGGTCTTCCTTCTGATCGCAAGATACGTGTAAACAGAGAGACGCACTTAGGAACTTTTTTGGTGGGTGTAAACTACTAGCTTCCCCGATTTCTTCCATATTGCCTAAGTTTACGCATATGTGAACAAACTCAGTACAGCTTCATCGTTAGTTCGCTAAAAAATGCTATTCAAAGGGCATTTTCTTTCATCCAAGTGTGTTTACTTGGCCACTCGCTCTGCCGAAATCTTCTTCAGATATACCTAGTTTCCTAAGGTGCCCCTACACTGCACTGTTAGCAAGTTCGGTAGCATACGAAGATTATTCTTGATGATGCATGTTTCGAATCTTTTTTAGTTAAGTATGTTGCCCTAAAAGTGTCTTAGTTTGCCTCATGCACTGATTATTGTTTCAGGTTCTAGCCCTGGTTTTCCTTCCTGAATTCTTCTCTGAGGGTGTGAACCCCTATTTGATAGATTCAGGACATAGGAAAGTTACTGATATAAACTAGTTCTTGCTAGGAGCTCCGCTATCTGGCATAGCTATATCACAGTTCGATTGATTTCTGTCGAGGTTCATTTAGACACGTTTAATCTTTAGCATAGCTTTCAGGCAGAACTTACTTACTTAGGTGGCGCTACAATCCGGGGTGGACCGGGACCTCCCTCAACCACTACGCCTCTCCAGTTAACACGGTCTTTGACTAACTGCCTCCATGTTCCGCACTCCAAGTTGGTGGAGGTCCTCTTCCACGTGCGGGCGCCACCTAAGGAAAGGTCTTCCTCTAATATCTAGTTCGTTGTCCCACCGGGTTGGAATCCAAGACTTTTCGGGCTGGAGCACTACACGTCTCAGCCATCTTAGACGACTGATGCGTACTTTTCTGACCAGGTCGATGTCGCTGTATAGTTTGTAGAGTTTGCTGTTAAGTCTCCTCCTCCAAAGTCCGTCAACGCAAACTGGACCGAAAATCACTGGAAGAATTTTGCGTTCGAAGCGACCAAGGAGATCTTCATTCGCCTCTGATAACATCCATGATTCTGCGCCATAAAGCGGGACTGGGATGATGAGGGTCTCATTGGTTTTTCTCGACAAGGCCTTACTAATCAATTGCCATCTTAGGCTGAAGTAAGATAGGTTGGCAAGTGTTATTCTTCGCTTGATTTCTGATGTGATGTCATTTTCAGGCAAAAAGATTCTGGAATTTTTGCCCACGGATTTAGAAAACGGTTCGAATTTTCCCGCTCCAGCTCCTTCATCAGTTGTTGATTGCTCTGTGTGTTCGATTATGGATTCATTGCTTCAAATTTTCTTGTTGCTGGCACTATTGCACAAAAAACTCATAGCAACAACTTAACATTTGAATGAATCGCTTTAATTCGCATGTGATCGAAGTAATTATAGCACATTTGACTACCGTCCATCAGCGAAGATCCGCCCATGTAAAATGAGCGTTTTAAAAACGACATGATGAGCCTGTCAAACTTGTCGTATAAATGTGATAAAACGATCGACCAATCCTTTCACCTTCATTTGGATTTATTTTTTATTTTTTAAGCCCATCAACAAATGTGTGTGCACGCTTCAGCGCAGCTTACATCTTCACCTCATCTCATCTTCATCATGCCGCAAAGTGATTAATCCTCCTGGTTCCCCAAATCCAGACGAACGTAAATACTAAAGAAGAAAACACCGCCGCATATCGTGCATTGGGTTTTTCTTTCAAAGATTATGATACTCCAACGATGACAGTCGACTAATGCTCTGCCCCATGCGTTTCATTTTTTTTTTTGTTGGTCTTACATTTTTAATTTAAATTTCTTTCTGCTTCATTTCACTAGGAGGGTATTTAGTTGCTGTCATGCTGTAGTTCATTCTAATTTCTCTTCAGTTGGAGTATTTGTGGAGAGACATTGAAATATTTGTCGCCATTTCAAGCACACACACACATGTGTACAGCGAGCTCCTAAAATAGCTCGTCCATCAAGTTGGCATATGCTTGCATTTCAGTTCAGTATCTTTCTTTCTGAAGGTAACAAATGTCAAGGGCTGGAGCGCGTAGGGCTATTTTAAATGAGATAGAAAACATTTTTTTTTTTAGCGCGTATTCAGTTTCAGTGTGAATATGGTTAGGAAATGGATTTGTTAATCGATCATCGTTTTGACAGGTACGCGCCGTTTGATAGTCCGGCGCCAGACAGTTGAATGACTTGAGCCAGACAAGATTCGACAAAGTTGGGGTTAAAAAAAAATGAAGATTGTTCTTCATTATAAGATTAGTACTCGATGTAATTGTGGTCGGGTTTGATGAACTCACAAAATATCCTTCAAGCGAACAATAACACTTGGCCAAATTAGTTTCTGCCAAACTTAATGGAGCCACTGCAAAACAATCGCGTGATGGTCCATCATCAAGTCGTGAACTTCCCTTTTTTTGTTGTCTTGATCCCAAATCCAAATTAGATTGTACATTTGCTAAGGAGTATGATTACACTTTGGTCGGAGTCGTCGTCATCATCTGCTATACACGCAGAGCGTAAAAAACGAAGACAACGACGACGGAAGGCAGTCCGACCACATGGGGTGGACATGAACCAGAATCGCAGACATACTACTCGTACTCGTACTCGTACACGGATACAGCAACGGATCGCCCTAGCCCCACAAGAGTGACGCCAACGTTTAATGAAAAACTCTACTGAATGAATTGTATGAATGAGTAAATGAATGAATCAATGAGTGATGATGATGATGGTGATGTTGATGGTGATGTTGCTTATAGATTCTTGTTACGAAGACGTCGGCGTTTGGCGATGACAACATGCAAACCGGGAGGCTGTGATGTGACGCGACGCTCTGGCTCTGGTCAGTTTGCTTTGCTCTCCTCGCCACCGCTTCTTTGGCATCCGCGTGGCTGTAGCTGGCTATAGCTGGCTATAGCTGGGCTGGAGTGATTTCAGCCTAAATGATTGGCGCAAATTAAATGCCGGATATCGTCATTTTGTCTGGCAATGTTCTTGTTGATATCCAGTGGGCTGGCCGCTGGCAGGTAGCAGCAAAAACTAGGTTAGAATAAATTGTTCTCAGTTCTCACACGACGACAACTGTAAAGGAATTTGTAATTCAATATCGTGTCGTCTGCTTGTACATCGATTGATTTATTGGGTGGCGCTATCGTCCATAATACCGCTTGTTCTCTAATCGACGCATTAATGCCTTGTAGAGAATCAATTACCACGTTAATGCGATAGCTAGAAAAAGAGACGATGAGGAATTTAAAAAAAACCTCAGTTGGGACCGCTTTTAAGCGACTCTTTAACTCTTTTTTATGTCGCATGTGTCAAGTGGACAGCGCCGAGATTAGTTACGATTACATGGCATTGGGGTGATTTTTTTTTTTTTTTGTTGATAGGTAGAAGCGAAAGAAAAGATCTTAAAAAGGGTCATGGTGAACTAGTCTACCTGTGTAATGAGTTGAAAAGGTCTGATTTATGGTGTGAAAAATAAATTTGTCAAGAGCATTCATGTGATAAGAGCAGAAGGTCAATAAATGTGATAATGAGCGGGATTAGAACTAATCGATGTTTATGGTATTTTCGACACCCGCTTGGTAATGTTTAAAGTTCGATAGGGAAAATGCATTTTGTCATCATTTTTAGACATACAACGAGAAGAGAGAAATGACGAACCCGAACAAAGACAACTAACAAATATTTTATACAATAAATCTACTATTGGATTCAGTCAGAACTTTAGAATTGGGTCAACAGATAGTGTCGTAACTTCTTCCTTACCTGATATACAGTAACCTTTCATTTAGCAATCATTCGCGATGGCTTGTTCTTTGAAACGTATAGGTTCAGTCTTGACTTTCTTCTTGAACCCGGTTAGAGCATTAATCGCCAAAAGTTATACTGTGTAAAGATTTCTAGACGCTTTGAAATGATCAGAAAATGACAGCGCACACGACTCCATCGGGTGCGTGACATCACAATCCCCTCAGTGTGATGTAAATTCTTTGATTCTTTATCAATATTCTGTGGAAACTGTATCCCCTAATATGCTGCTGTTCTCCCTGAACGAAGTTAAATTTTAATGTATGAATGAATTCCTGTTAATGTCCTCAATTTTCACCGCAAATTTTTTCCTTTGCGTATGATTAAAGTCGTGTTCATACCAAAAATCTGTAAGACCGACTATACATTCTCGCCAAAAGTTTCAGACCCATAAGTCTGTCTTCCTTCCTGCTGACAAGCTTGGAGAGACTGGTTGAGCTGCTCGTGCACAATGTTGCTCTGCGATCGCATCCTCTATCTGAGATGCAACATGCCTGTCAGCGGGGAAAATCCTGTGAAACTGCGCTTCAGAATCTCGTTGGTAGGATTGAAAGTGCTTCTGACCTGAAGGAGTACGCGATGGGCATTTTCGTCGATATTTAGAGCGCTTTTGACAATGCGACCATTGATATGATATGTGTTATGCAGTCATCATGGTAAAGATGTTACATTGGTGTTGTGGATTAAAGCAATGGGACATTGATTGCCGAAGCGGATTGTGGCAAATGCATCATGACAAATAAACAGAGGCGTCCCTCAAGGTGGTGTTCTGATGTCTCCCCTTTTATGGTGTATGGTAGTAGACTCTCTGCTGACGACTCTCAATCTTCCTGGAACCTACACACAAACCTACGCGGACGATGTCGCCGTTCTGTCTGTCGGTTCAGACCTAAGGATTGTCTGCTCTGTGGCGCAGAGATCCTTAGGCTTGATCGATGATTGGGGTACAAGAAATGGGCTTTCAGTGAATCCTCTTAAAACTACGGTTGTTCTCTTCACGAAAAGGAGGAAGGTCACTCGCCTGACTCAACTTGTGCTAAAATGTGTCCCTTTCCCGATTTCTAATGAAGTCAAATATCTGGGAGTAATCCTCGATAGAAAACTTCTTTGGTCCAAGCATATTGAATCGAAAACCGATAAAGCGCTGTCAACTTTCTGGCAGTGCAAAGGGGGCTTTGCTCTAGATGCTATGATGAACCTCCCCTTGATGTTTTTATCATGGGGTGTGCGCTGAGAACCATCTAATTAAAGAGAGGTAGCTTTTGGTACCTTTGACCCCTGTCTTATGGATATGCAGTCTGACGCAATGACACCAGAAATCCTACTGCGACAAAACTACCACCTTAACTTTCCTCAGGCTTCGGCCAGACTCTAAGCCAAGGACAAAATGCCATCGTGTATTCACGGATGGCTCCAAAACCGGACAGAGGTTCTGGTTCTGGAGTATTCGTGGAAAGCGAGGACATTATACTACACTATCCCTTGTGCTACCATGCGTCTGTCTTTCAAGCGGAGATTTTCGCTATCCTTATGGATATGCGCAATATTGTGAAAAACCGGTGGAGGGCTAGAAACATATGCGTTTGCAGTGATAGCCAAGCTGCACTAAAAGCGCTGCTTAACGAAGTTAGTGCTCTAAAGGGCCATTTCCATGGGAGCGAACGAACGAATTCATGAAATGCGAACAAACCACTTTTTATGCATTTATAAACACAAAATTGCACAGTTCTTTATTTCAAAACATCCTCCTCTTGGAATAAGGTTAAGTTCCAACGAATTTTTTATTCCCGACTTTGTGGAACGCGATTTAAATGATGTGGATTGTGAATAAACTGACAATTCGCGCCAGGGTGTTTTCGTTCGCGGCAAAAAGTTGGGAATTCGAAATTTTGTTATTTAAACTGCTTATAAACTGGTTTTCTTCATACATTTTGATGGGATAATTAATTATCCTACTCTTGAAATAATAAAATGTGCAATTTTCTGTTAATAAATGCATAAAAAGCTGTTTGTTCACATTTCATCAATTCGTTCGTTCGCTCTCATGTGAATGGTCCTTAACTCAAGCTTTCTCTGAACATCCTCTGCATAGTTGTTCTGCCTTTGCTCGCATCAGGTGGCGGATCTTTGGGGCTGATGTGGTGAGTGCCGAACATACCTAAGCTCTTCATCACTGAAGCTCCTTCTCATCTGCCGCCTGTTTTTAAGGGTGTCTGTTTGGCAGTACAATGGACCAGTTGTTGTATCAACTGGAGGAGGTTGCTACCTCCGACAAAAAAAAAAATTTATTATCGGCCTGGCCGATCCTTTGATACCATCCACTGCATAAAAGTCATGCAAAATATTTGCCATGGGAGTTAGCGTCTATGCACTGTTCAGGTACACGCATGTGTAAAATATTGGTTTTGTATGGGAGGTATCAGAACTACTTGACCGACATAGCCCATTTTCAATACCAACCTATCGTGTTTTCAACAGACAAACAGATAGACAGACAGACGGACAGATCGATTCAGATTGTGGTCCTGATTCAGAATATATAGGTATATTACTTTATGGGGTCTCCGGTGACTCCTTCTTTGCGTTACGTAATGACAAAGTGAATGTACCTTCCTGTGAAGAATATAAACAAAATTTGTGTCAAAAATGGATCGAAGTCGTTTGATTGAAATGTTTAAATTTTTTTCAATCTTCCATCTATCATAATTAAGTAGTTCCCACTGGGTGCTTATAAATGAAGGATATGTAAGGTAATATTTTTTCAATTTAATTTTGTCCCCATCCAGCCTTATACGCACTACGCAGTCTATCCAGCAAAAACGTTGCGTGTATTTCTATTACAAATTTCGCCACTTGTGTTACGTCAACTACATACGTCACAATATCAGTTCGAATATTGAATGTCGCCAATCTGTCTAATTTTAAAATAAATAGCAACAAGAACTTATATATGCGCATAATAAGTCGTAAATTTATATTTCTTTGATATATGAATATTGCTCAATGCCTATAATCAATATCGTATGCAAAATATAAAAACAGGTTGACATTTTTTGTTTGTTCTGTATATAAAGACAACGTCAAGTGAAAACGATAAAAATTATCAAATTATTATAATGGTCGACGATTTGCAGTGTTGTCATGATCACGTTTTTGTTTTTAATGATTGAAGAAGTTATGCATAAGAATTTCTTGTGGAATGTGTTACCATGTCTGTTGTTTTGCGTATACGTACGATACGAAGAGTTGTTAATCTTTTGTGGGATATTCTTGAGTGGCAGCAAGTATTTCCTCCCTTATCCTTTGTAGGACTGTAACACTTTAGATCCAAATGGATGACCATCCAATCCATCCCAAGGACTCAATGTACCTTCTAGGAGTCACAGTCAATTTAGGAATCACATGGCAGGACCACATATCCTATATCGCAAGATCGGCGTCCGCTAAGTTGAGCTACCTATTTAGAGCAAAGGGGTACTTTAGCCCCAAGCAACTTCACCTTCTCTACAAAGCACAGGTTAGACCAGGCCTGGAATATTGTTCCCATTTTTGGAGCTCGACCCCAAAACATTCACTTAACCTACTTGACAGCATGCAGAGACGAGCAGTTCGACTTATTGGAGACCCTACACTCCCATCGAATCTACAACCGTTGGTGCACAGAAGACAAGTCGCTGACCTTTGCTTGTTCTATAGGTACTTCCATGGTAGATGTTCCGACAACTCAAAGACATTATCCCTCGAAATACGACTTTTGGGCGCCTCACAAGACAGGCAGCTAATGCTCATGACCTGACCATACACACTTGACAACCGCGAGGACATCAATTTTCCAAAACTCCTTCTGTTACAGGACAAGCACACTTTGGAACTCGCTTTTTTTTGCATTTTTTTAACAAAACAAATTGCAGGAGACACTTTTTTCTTCCGTCACACAAATTAGGAAGTAGGAAAATGGAAAGAGTCACAGACGAAAAAGTTGAACTACAAATTCACAAACTTTTGAAAGTCCAGATAACTTATACCCACTTTTAATGGCACTACACTCCGGGCGGACCTGGTCCTCAACCAACATGCCTCTCCAGCCAGCTCGATTCAACCACAAACCAGTAAGAATAGACCGCCGACTTCCCGTACACCTACCCGATTCCCCCCGGAAAGAATTTCCCTGTCTGTGAATACGTGTAAATGTCAAAATTAATGGCGGCAATGTTTTTCTATGCAATACCATGCGACCAGGATTTTTCAAGTATGCGTGCGTTAATGGCGATCTTTGATTTTGTACAGCACCAATACATGAAAAATCCTGGTCTCGCCGGCAGCTTGTAGGCAAAGTCCGTAATGTGGGAGGAGTCGACGGTCTATTCTTACTGGTTTGTGGATTCAACGCTACTTGCCTCCAGTTACGCACGCCATGTTGGTTGAGGCCCTCTTCCAACTGCGCGCGCCACCATATGTAAAGTCGTCCTCTATCTTGTTGCCCCTCTGGACTAGAGTTGAAGATTCTCCGGGCCGGAGCATTGATGTCCATACGCTCTAAATGTCCCAGCCATCTTAGTCGATTAATTCTGGACTAGGTCTACATATATAAGCTGTACAATTCTTAATTGTACCCTCTCCTCCAGGGTCTTGCGATACAACTTGACCAAAGATCACACGGATAACTTTTCGCTCGAAGCAACTGAGTGTGTTTGATAAAGAGTCCATGCTTCTGTGCCATAATAGCAGGACGGTGATGTTAAGGGTCTTATACAACGTCTGTTTAGTTGCTCGGAAGAGGGCTTTGCTACTTAATTGCCTTGTAAGACCGTAGAAACAGCAATTGGCATGAGTAATTGTTCTTCGCTTGATCTCAGCGCTGATGCCATTGCTGGAGTTCACCGCAGAACCTAGGTAGACAAAGTCTTCGACTACCTCAAAATTATAGTTGTCCATTGTTACGTTCTACCCAAAGCGCCGATGGTGAATATCCTTTCTTGTGGATAGTATATACATATTTCGTTTTGCTTCTTTTAGGGTTGGGTACGAAAACTCCAAAATTAAAATCCCCAAACTGAAATCCCCAAGTCAATATCCCCAAACCCAAAATCCCAAATCCAAAATGCACAAATAGATTTTGATGCATTAACAGTAAAATTGGTATGCAACCCCCCTGCTTGGGATCACTGTTGGATTTGGAGGAGGCGCAAGTTTAGGTATTCGAAAATTTCTTTAAATATTTTGAATTATCATTTTGGGGATTTTTTTATTTGGTGGATTTTGAATTTAGGGATTTTGTCTTTGGGGATAGTCAGTTCGGGTATTTTTAAAAAGGTGGGGATTTTGGGGTTTGGGGATTTTGCACTTGGGTATTACATAGGTATCCCTTGCTTTTATTCACCGCTAGTCCAATTTTTGCCGGTCCTGACTCAATACTCACAAACGCACTAAACGCCGAATTCTACGGTATATGTCAATGTCATCGGCGGCATATGCGAATAATTGCACAGACTTTTGAAAGATTGTACCTCCGGGGTTGGCTTGTGAGTTTCGTACAATTCTTTCAAGTCCAGATTACGAAAACTAATTAATTTGTAGCTACAATCAAAAAATGTTAGGATTTGTCAGAATTTCGGTGCTTTGAATGCTAAAAAATAGTAATTAACGCACGAGCCCCAAACCAAGCTGTAGGCCTACATTTTTCGCAACAATTCGATTGTATTAGTTTTACATATTTTTTGGATCAATTTTATGCTGAATCTTAAAGGCTGAATTGGGAAACTTTTTCAGTGCAATTTTACTCTCGGATGTTTGTCGGATGTTCGCAAGAGCCAAGAGGTGACGCTATAGCTACAACCTTAAGATGTTATTTGGAGGTTGAACCCGACACCCCTTGCTTAATAGTCCTATTTTAGTAGCAATTTTAGTTATACAGAGCTAAGGCGTCGGTTATAGCCATCAGAAAAGTCCATCCGTAAAAACACGCAACAGAACAAAACTGAAACATTTAACCATAATAGCATATCATATAGGAATTCATTGGAATACTTCGTGAAACTGGTTGAGAAGTTGAACAGACAAATTTTTTCGTACGCAAAAATTAATAAATTCGTTTTCTAGAAAAGTTGTAGATCAATTGCTTATTTTTTTTAGATGAACTGACTTTAATATTCTAAGACCAAGACTAAGTTCAACGATTAAGTTTAAGTGCTCCAAAAAAATGAAACAATTTTTTTACGGATGCTTTTTACTGATAGCTATAACAGACGCCTAATATAGGTTTATCCAGTTGGGTGAATATTTTCTTCTATACTTTTATGAATAAAAACTATACAAATTGTATACGAAATTGAATGTAATGTAAAATTTATAAAATAAATGCCAGAAATTTTTCTGCACTGATTGAAGTTAAGACGTGTACACTAGTGTACACATCTAAAAATTTCACACTCGGTTTTTGTGTCATGGGCAGCGACCGCTTGAATTTGTGGCTTTAGGTTGGTGACAAGAAGTGTGTTGACCGCCGAATACATCTTTGTGATTTTTGAAGACGACTTGGAATTCTACTGCCTAAAGTTACGATTACTCGGCCATTTTTTTGAGTCATTTAAATGGCGCTGTGACGTCCGAAAAAAATGTCGCATTAGATCGACATTTAAGCTACGATTCGTCATTGAAAAAATGGCGATCACACGAAATGACTATCATAGTCATTTGTGTCCCAAAATCAAATGACGGACACTGCGAGTCATTCAGAATTTTCCCTTGGGCTGCCATTTAAATGACGCAACAGCAAAAAAAATTTAGTCATTTGTCCTAAGCGTCATTAAAGAGCGATCACACTGCCATTTTTTCCGCCATTTAAATGGCACTTAATTCATGTCATTCGGTACGCCATTTTCCTAGGTATTTAAATGACGCTGCCAGAAATGGCGATCACACAGAGCGACATTTAAATGACTGCTTTGTGACGGGATTTTTACGTCAGAGCGCCATTTAAATGACTCGAAAAAATGACCGTATAATCGTAGCTTAACAAACTAACTATACTGAACTAACAAACTTGTGAAAAATGTCTTGAGAAATTGCAAGGAAAAGACTATTTTTTAAATTATGACATTAAAAACTTTGACCAAGGCGGCTTTCTCATCATAAGCAATAAGCAACAAAGCAACTGGCAACTGTCAATCAGCAATACCCAACTTTATTTTAACCTAGTGCAAGTCTCACATTCAAGCAACAGTATTGTCATAAATTTCTAGCTTAGTCGGCTCTCACATTGAGGCAACATTCAATAAGCAACTGGCAATAGGAAACACACAAAATTATTGCTCACAATTATTTTACTTTGAAATAAATTAGAGGTCTCACATTAATAAAATAAATAGGTGGCGCAACAGGCGGGTGACACCCAAGGCCTAGCGCTTCTCGCAACCATTCGTTTTGTGTGAGTTTCAATTTTTGGGACGAATGGAAGGGACCTACAATTTTATGCCGAGTCCGAACGGCTGAATTGAGAAGCTTTTTCATGACAGTCATACTCTCGGATGTTTGTCAGACGTTCGCGAGAGGTGGCGCAGTAGAAAAAACTTTAAGATGTAATTTGGGTTTTTCCGGGGATCGAACCTGGGATCCCTCGCACAGTAGTCCAGCACACTAACCACTGCGCTACTGCGCCCACATTAAAGCAACTAAATATCGCTCGATCGAAAAATGTTGCTGATTGCTTACTGGCAGTTGCTAGTTGCTTATTGCTTGTTGCCTCAATCTGAGAGCCGCCTTACAGAGATATTTTGCTACTATTTCTATGCGCAAACGTATTGCTACTATGATTACGATCGCCAGCGATAAATATTACCGCAATCGGCAACATTTTTCGTTTGAACAATATGGAGTTGCTTTGGTTTTCATCGTTTTCATACATTCGTTTTCAATGGCCTGCTTATCCATTAAGTGGGTCGCGTCGCGAGTGTAGGTTGCTCAAGTGGACCCTCCATAGTTCTCGATTCTCCGTTTTAGACCTCTAAAATTTAATTCAAAGTAAATTAATTGTGAGCGATAATATTGCGTGTTTCCTATTGCCAGTTGCTTATTGATTATTGCCTCAATCTCAATATGAGAGTCGACTAAGTTGATATAACTTCTTCTCTATTTTTTTCTCGACTGTCTTTGTTTTATTTCCAACTGAGTCACGCGTTTATTGCGATGCGATTGCGATTACTGAATGCCAGTAGGTACTAGGAATATAATTTTTATTTGACTTGCCTTTTTTGTCCGAGTGTATATTTTTGTCAACACTGTCGCTTTTCTCAAACAAAATCGAAACGCAACGTGTCCCCATATACCCCTACAAATTCATCTCAATTGCCGCAGTTATTACCTTAAATGGTCCTGGCAATTACTTAATTTTCCCCCCATAGTCAAACCAATAAACGTGTGGGTGGCCTGTTGGTCTGCAAATGCAGACAACGTCTCTATCTCCACAAGCGGCTGCCCCAGAAACCTTGCCATAAAGACAAAAAAATATCGACGGTCCACGTCGGTTTTAATTGTTAGTCACTGGTGCGTGGTCGATACACTCGTACCTTCAGAATCAATCCTGGTATGGATTGGATACGCCACAGACAAACGCACAACGACTCCAATTCCAATGACACAGTTGTGCAAGAGATTCCCAAGTTGGGCCGCTCTCGATGCCCACATAGAACTTTATTATTGAATCGATTACATAATTGCCTCCACATGATGGCACACACGGTGACAGATCAAGATGAAAAGGGCCTTCTGCGATGACGACTGACCCTTGAAATAAAATGGAAGTTCTATTCCCGCAGCCGCATCGTAATAAAATTGAAACGAAAACTTTCGATTTTCTTTAACCCAGACCTTAAAAACGAAACAAGACGCAAAACTCTTCTTTGCAACTGTTTGGTGTTTGTTCGGTGGAACAGCACGAGGAGGGGGAAAAGACGCGAAGAGAAGAACCCAAGACGAGTGCGCGTCGCTTTATGGTTCTACACAGGAAGCACTACAATGTTTGCGCGCGTACGCGATCATAATAATTTAATTTTGTGCAATGTTTTGCGCTTGTGTGCGGCTCTTCGGGGGTAAGAGGAAGCTTGAAAAGATCGCATGTCGCAAGCTGATGTAACTTCCCCCCAATGCGATCGTTCGTCTATAAAAGAAGGGGGCCCTTAAGTGGAATGTGTTTGTGCCTTTCCAGCAAATGATGTGCGTGCAAATAGAGGCAAACATTTTCGACAAAATTGACGTATGATTCACTTGGGCAATTGACATTCATGCCGCGCCGCAATGTGGTGGCGTTCAATTTGGAGTCCCAATTAGCGATTAGGAATTCCGAGTTGTGAATTCATGCGGAGATGGATTAAGATTATTTAGTGTTTATGCCTATTCGTAACCATCGCGCAGTAATTATGTTTCGAAATTGGGTCGTTCTCTATCATTTATTGTCAGTGTACATTTTTATAGATGAATAACCTTTCACTTTACAACACAAACAGTTGGTGGAACAAATTCAAACATTTTCCCAATCTCCTATATTTTTGAAGGAGACTAAATGTCACCTTGTGACATTTAAAAGCCTCCTACATAACCGGTTCCGTTTCCACAAAATTCCATAACATTATCAAAGCGAAGTGTCATAAATAGTTTTCTCATTAGAAACCTCCCCTTCATCTGTCAAACTTGCTGGAATGTTTGTCAACAGCCACATTTATCATAACAACAACATTGAGATCCCATGCTGTGCGCGTTTAATTAAATGACACATCTAATGGCATGTAAGTTGTTTTAGCCACATATCGGCACCAGGTGGTGTTGCCGGTGTTTGCAGTTTCACTTATACATATATGTGCATACAAAAGCGCGGCCGCTTCTTTTAAGCCCACTGCCATCTTAATGACAATTGCAATGGGAATGCTAAAGTTGAATGTGTACAGTACATTAATCTATTGGCTGAGACAAAATGTGGATTACATTTTCTCTCCAAACACAGATTACGCTATTTTGCTGGTCATTTCGACTTTTGTCGAGGCATTCAACTTTCCATCAATTAAATGGGCAGGTGGTGCGATTTTTCTTTCAGGCAGTTTTGATTTTTTAATAATACAGGGTAAAAAAAATAACTTTTAGTATTTACCTAATGCTGGGTTTCCACTTGTCGATTTGAAATTGACAATTGACGTATTTTTATGCCAATTAAACAATTGGCAAGTGGAAATAGCGAAAAATTGCTTGTCAATGAATTGACTAAAAGCGTTTGACAAAGAAACCATTGGACAAGTGGAAATAGCTGAATTGTCAAACAAAATGTCACTTTGTCTATAATTGACAATGAAATTTAATTGGCATCGAGTTCATAAGTTGGTCAATCAACTGACAAACGATTTTTTGCCAATAACTGACATAAGTGGAAATGAACTGACGGTGGTGTCGTTCAATGACATAAACGCGAGAGTTGTCAAACTTTGTCAATCAACCGACATGTGGAAATCCACCTTAAGTTCGCCCAGTCGAGTCGGGTGAAAATGACGATGTTTGGCATCGAAGATTAGGTGAAGTTTGAATATTTTTTAGTAATCCCTATTAAGTTTGCGAGCCAGTCAGACTTCAAGTCTTTTATACGCTCTGATGTTTGTCGGCGAAAGGACGGAGTATACTTTGTGTTTTTCGCGAGTTGAACTTAGGTTAGGCTATGTTTTTTGAGAGTGCAATAAAGTCATTGGACATTATTGCACTCAGCTATTTCAAAGAAAGACGAGCAGGGGGGTTGCAGGCATATTCTACTGTTTATGCATTGTGGATTTTATTTCCACTTCGATTTGAACTTTATTGGACTTTTGAAAATGAAATAAAGCCCAAAAATCGTTTTAGACTTTATTGCAATTTTAGAAGTGCAATAATGTCCAAAATTACGTTTTGGACCTTTTTGAATAAGACTTTATTTCATGGCCCCTATTGATGTCATGGAAAGATCGTCTAGTTCGTTGAAGAAGGCAGCCTTTACAAAATGTCATCCTCTGTTAAGCCCATTTTGTTCATGTACCGTAAAGTATGCCCCTTAATATATCCTATCCTTCCGTATCATACGAGTACTCTTGGTTCTGGTTTCATAGAATTCTTGTGGTACTACAAGTATTTAAGGCGGCTCATCTTCACCTCTCTAGTGGCTTTTCTGCCTGCTTGAAGTTTGAGTGTGCAAGGCGGGATATTCACAGGAAGATCAGCTTGTTCTGAAACAGCTGTCAATTCTCATTGCCTGAAATACCTTCATGTCCTGGAACCCCGCAGAGCGATACCTTGTGCTCTGTACCAAGAGCCTTGAGTTCTTCGCGACAACACATCGTTTTTATTTCTGGTCCAGTTGAGCTTGAGAGACCTAGTCAGTCAGTCAGTACACCAACCAGTAGGTTAGTGGGTTGGCAGGAGAGAAGAAATCTGTACGTGCCACACTTAGATCAATGCAGATCCGTTTGTGATGTCCTAGGGTTTTATGACCCCCATACTCTGGAAACCTATGAAAAGCCTACCCGTTTTATTTACAAATTTAAGTATGTCATTAATGGACCTGTCTGAAAGTTGTTCTAAATCCAAGTAACTACCAAGGATTCTATTTTGTATGTGACAGAGCACTGGGCAGTGGCAAAGAAAGTGTGGAGTATCCTCATGCTCCTCCTCATCGCCGCATCCTCTGCACAGTTCATCTGTAGTGATTCCCATTTTCTTGGTATGGTATCTCAGCGTATTGTGTCCTGTGATAATATTTACAATCGAGGACAATGATTTCTTGTTTAGTTGTAAGATTTTTTTAGTTTTCTGTTTGTTGTAGAATGGCCACATTTTCCTGGTTATGCCACAGGAGTCGAGCTTGCTCCATCTTTCATTTGTCACCATTAGTATTTTGTTCCCAATCTTCTGTCTGAGATTACAGGGGGCGAATCATTACTGTGGTGTCGGTCGGCCTGGTTTAGTTCAAGGGAGGACCCTTTTATTGATAGCTCATCTGCTTTTTCATTCCCAGACATATACACCTCTGTGTCCAGCATGGTCTTACGTTGTGCTGCGCGCCAATAATCCGTAGCTCTTCGCGACAGCGACTTACAAGCTTTGATTTTAACTCAACGGCAGAGATCGCTTTTATTGCCGCTTGACTGTCAATGAAGAAAGGTAATATCCGCACGAGGTATTGCCATCATTGCAACCTGTTAAGCAGCTGTTGTCACTGCCAGTACCTCAGCTTCGAATATGCTGCTGTAATCAGGGAGCCTGATTGAACTGGGATAGTCCGAGACGTTCCGAGTAGAAACCCGCGCCAAGACCAATTTGCATCTTTGATCAATCTGTGTATATAGGTATGGTGGATCCAATGGATGTTGGTTGATCTTCATACCATTCGTCCATGCTGGGGAAACACATAAATGGTAAATGGTCTTGTGAATTCTAGCCGGGGAGTAGTATAGTCCGTGCTTACATTATTGCATTTGTTCAGAATTTTTGCATGAGTCGTCAGGCAGTGTTTCCAGTTTTTGGTCTGGCTTAACCGAAGGGCGCTGTCTGCAGCGGATTCCTGTACAAAGAGGTCTAGGGGTTTGAAATTGAGTAGAGCCTCTAATTCTGCCGTGGGGCTTGTTCTCATTGCGCCCCTTGTGCTAATGTAGGCCATTTTTTGAATTTTCGCCAAGGTTTTAAGGTTGTTGGCCTTTGACAGCGTTTGCCACCAGAATAAACTACCATATGTTAGTATCGGTCTTTTTTTTTTTTTTTTAAAGGGGATTCCAAATCCTGGAGCACTCAGACGAATCTCGGTCCATTTTACTACCAAGCAGAAACCCCTTTTTTGGTGTAGTGGTGAAGAAACTCTGATATTATTCGTTTCTCTTTATGGTCGGTGGCAGAGTATTGTTGTCGCCCGCCGGGGCTCGAACCAACGCCGCTCGGGTCACAAGCAATGACTCTAACCACTACACCATGGCCACCGCAAAGTATCGGTCTTAAAGTCGCTGTTACTTCACACCACAAGGTGGCGTAAAAGTTGTCACTCGATGTTCTTTGGTTGTCATTTTTTTTATAAATGAAAAACTTTGGTTCTGCTTTTTGATTATGTTTATTTGATTTCTTAAATTTTTTCGAGTCGAGAAAATGACCGCGCGCCGCAAGAATTAATGACCCTTCGAGCACCGTGTATGGCATTTTCCATCAGTCGTGTAAGCAAAGCACTTCCCGCGATATGTCCTCGCATTCTTGATGGATATTCTCTATGATGGCTTCAATACTCTGATGCATGTTGACATAGACTGGTAACTTTAAAAAAAATCTCACAATAAGATATGGAAATGGGACTCATAAAAAAATAAACAACACAGCACAAAAAAACAAACACCCTGTACTGATGATGGTTGGTATTTAATTGACTTGCGTGTTCTTTCTCTAAGACTATATGTCACGACATAGGAATAGGACCAATGGGCAACCTCTGAGCGGACCTAGCTTGTTCACCTAAATGAATAAAAAAAAACAACCCCTTCGTAGAATTTGTCTGTCATTTCAGTTCGTATGCAACTTTTCTTCGAATGCTTTTGGTTTACAATTACAATACTTGTACACTTTCTTGTGATATTGAAACATTCCAACAGTGAAAACAAAATCGAGGTGAATAGACTGAATTCCCAGCCTAAAGTTAACACTACATTACGTCAAAGCAATGTTGTTGGCCAAATGCAAAGAGCATCCTTCTGCTGATGTAACCCTTATTTCACAAAGCCAGTCTGTCGCATACCACCCATCACGTTGACATTTTCTGACTACAAATGCAGTCGTATTCGGCACTGCAGGGAATCCATCATCATCTCTCATGGTATAACGTCCCTCCCCGTCCCGACTGCTTATGGTGTTTGCTTTTATATTGTACTACCTTCAGCTTCAGTTTGTTTCCTTTATTCTTTCCGGAGTTGCCTTCCCAAACAGGAAATTGTAAATCGTTCTCGTTGTCGTTTTTTTTGTTAATTTCTCTACACGCTCGCTCATTCCCTTTGCTGTACATATTAACAAGTAGTTAACCTAACCACGTGCCATAAGTTTTCTGCATGACCATATATACCTGGCCATTGGCCATTGGCATACCTATTCCTATACGAAAGTGAAGACTATACTAATGCAAAAAAAATCATCAGGCGGACCGGCTGACCGTCCACAGTCCACAATTCCACACCAACCGAGTGGGATTGATTTTATTTGTGTATCAGTATCAGACAGTCTTAAGCGTCTCTCCTACGTGACGAACATTTTCATTTCATTTATAAATCTCTGCTTCGACAGTCAAATTGGAGCTATGAACTAGATTCGGTTTTAACTTAACCCCAATGATCTCCAAGGCGACTCTACTACTACACAGACTTCATTGAGAAATATAATTGCAGCTGGTATACGAGTAGATTGAATTGATTTCCGGTAGTGAGTTGTTAAGACTGATTTTAAGATAAGATACGTTTTTGAGTTGATCAAAAAAAAAAATGGTATTAATTTCGATTTTCTTTTTTTTTTCTCATTTCAGGTGAGTGCATTGGCAAATGTCCAAGTAAACCGTGAGTAATGGCATAAAGTTTGCAGTTCTACTTCATTAGTTTTTAATCGCGATAAGTGCATATCTTTGTTAGCCCCTTGGATTGGGGACAGAACGTCCTTTCTTTGGAATGTACTTTTTGGCAGCAGTCCTAATGGGGAAAATATCCCTCAAAATGAATTGAATTTTATTTTTATGGCATTTTTGTGACACAATTTGTGTCAGATGAAGTCCAATTTGAAGGACATTCACCTTAACGCAGTTGAACCTATAATCCTTGGGTTCAACTTTTTATATAGGTATACACCTTTCGAGTGGAAAAACGCTTCACTTGTGGGAGTTCACTCGTTCGCCGTTATGAGGTCGCTATATAGGGGCGGTCGTGGTGGTGGTGATGGTGATGGTGATGACGGCTATCAATTCTTACCTATTTGCTAGGCTGTCAAAAGGCGAAACTAACCCCTATGTGTGCGCATGAGGGTAGCTGATGATTATGGACGAAGGAAGAGGGTGTAGGGTGTTTATGGATATGCAAGTCTGACACTTGACACATAAAAGAATGGAAAGAAAATGTGCCCCCCAAGTGTGCGGGGTGAATCGGAAAGAATATCGCAGGTGAAAAGTGTGATAATGGCAGCTATTAGGATTGTAGTGGATGTATGTTTGTTTGAAATTGAATACCTGTGCATGGTTGTTCCGGTATTTTCATTTGGGAATACCATGCTGTTGAGGTAGTCCTTTGGACAATGCCATATATTCAAGAGCTTTAGTTTTTCAAGTCATATTTTCATATCGTAATCGCAGATATTTTCTGTGGATAGATGAGAGATGAAATTCCAATGAATTTACCTAACGGGCCTAAAATACTGAAGCTTTTCATCATCTGCTTCTAGTTGTTCGTTCATGCGCTTTGGCATTCCCGACGGTTTGCATTTTTGAAACGGCGGAGGTGCGGTCTTTCTTGTCGTCTGGAAGATGAGAGCTAAGGCATTTCGCTCGTTGTGGCCGACATGTTTTAGTTCTTTGTCTGGACCGAAAATCCACCGAAGCAAAACAGCCTAGTATCATCCGTCGGGCATGGCGGTGGCCATGGTGTAGTGGTTAGAGTCATTGCTTGTGACCCGAGCGGCGTTGGTTCGAGCCCCGGCGGGGGACAGCAATACTCTGCCACCGACCATAAAGAGAAACGAATAATATCAGAGTTTCTCCACCACTACACCAAAAAAGGGGTTTCTGCTTGGTAGTACAATGGACCGAGATTCTTCTGAGTGCTCCAGGATTTGGAATCCCCTTTTTAATAAAAAATAAAAATAAAAATCATCCGTCGAAGCAAACTTCTTTCAAAACAGCACTCGTCACCATGAAGCAGAACGGTCAGAGTAAGGCTTCTCTAGAGTACATATATAGTCTTTTGAGTCGTTAGTTTTGATCGCATTTGTTTAGCCAAATTGAAGTATCAGTAGTGTCCTTAGGCTATTCTTCGCCGTATCTCCTCTAGGATGTCATTCGTGCGGAGTTGCTCTTGGGTGCAGTGGTTCAATACGGTTGGATTAAATTGTAAGTCGGAAGAGCCTTCATTTATAGGCGGCTCTATATAGTTCAGGGTGAACCGAGGCCTCAACTAACAAGCCTCTCCAGTTAGTCCGGTCCTTATAGCCAACTGCCTCCAGTTGCGCACTCCTAGTCGGTTCAGGCGCCACTTAAGGCGAGGTCATCCACTACTGCATTGTTCCCCAGGGTTAGACTCAAGACTCTACAGGTCGGATCATTTGTTTTTACTCGCTCTATACATAGCCATCTTAGACGACTGACTCGCAATTTTTTGACGAGGGCTCTGGCACTGCGGCCTCTTTAAAATGTTGTGCCTTCCCTGGTAAGCTTCTACAGCAATCTTTTTACTCCCCGTCCCCAGAGAGAGTCAGGAAGACAAGGATTCTATGGAGTATGTTAGCAAGATTTGTCGAAGTAATGATTTTCTTGCCAAGGATATTCTTTCGTAGACGAAAGAAAAGCGGACATTCCATGAGTCACTCTCAAGACAGAGTCTATATGTAAAGGGTCCGGTGGGACGTTAATTCGCTGAAGATATTTTTTCATGAATCCATGGCAGGATTCTCAGATTATTTTTATCAAGTAGAGCTAGTGTGCCGAGCGATAGATCTCGAGCTTATCAAAAAGGAAAAGAAAAAACACAATATACAACACTGCACCATTTCGCCTGGTTTTAAATCGCCGTGAAAGCCTGCTTAAAGCAGGGGCTGGATAAACCTGTTGGAAATAGTGATACGATCTTGCTCGTATAATTGCGTCAGAACAACATTAAAGAAGTCACACGATAGCGGATCTTCTTGCCAGAATTCAGTGCATATTTGGAATAGTTTTAAGGAGCTTTTCTTTGTACATATATACAAAACTGTAGGAATTTTCCTTGTTTCCTCAAAGTGCGAAAACTACTGAATGAAATGAGACTTTTTTTTAAATGTTTCTTAAGACTGTGAGAGGGTTTTAGGCTTTGTCCTTCGTCCTTTGAAACAGTTTTTAACCAAAATGTATTTTTTTCCTGTCACAATATACTTATTCAATACAAAACCAGTAAGACAATTATCTTCGACTATGCCGAAGCTCAAATACCCGGTACTGTATTATTGTAAAAATAAAAAAATATTTTAGTACTAAAAAAATATATATTTGTATGGGAGGTATGGGTAGTTTTTATTCGATCAAGCTCATTTTTTGTCAAAAAATTTTAAATATTTTTAAAACAATATGTGCAAAGTTTAAACTTGCTATCTTTATTGTAGCTATTTAAATTTAATTTTTCACATCAAAAAGCTATATAAATCCGATATTTGTGTATGGGAGGTAGTAGTAGTTTTCATCCGATCTTGCTCATCTTCGAACTTAGCCTCAGTTTGGTGGATAAAAGCTTACGTACCAAATTTCAAGTCGATAGCTCTTAAATTACGGCCGTAATCGTGCGGACGGACAGACGGACAGACGGACATCGCTAGATCGCCTAAGAAAGTGATGCTGATCAATAATATATATAGTTTGTCATACCTACAACGCCTCCTTATGTGCGTTACAAATGGAATGCCAAAGTGAATATACCCTCACCACAGTGTGGTACCGGGTATAAAAATGTATAAATACCTAAGGGTTGTTCTAGATCGTGGTTCTGCTTAGTGGTAGTGAGTATACAAGCACATGGTGCACATGGGTGCAGAAGCATTATTGAGACGATAGGTATCACCTATACAATTTTATGCTGATTCCGAACGGCTTAATTAAAAATCTTTTTCATGACAGTTATACTCTCGGATATCTGCCAGACGTTCGCGATAGGTGGCACTAACCTTAAGATGTAATTTGTGTTTTTTCGGGGATGGAACCTGGGACCCCTCGCACTGTTAGTCCAACACACTAACTGAGCCTAAATTGAATTACTATATAATTTATTATATGTAAATAAACTAAGCAACTTATAGTTCACGACGCGAAGGAAGTTGCGGGACCAGCTAGTCTTCCTATAAAAGAGGTATACCTATACTTCTGTCATGTCACCCGACGTAGATGAACAGTCTTTCTTTCACCCATAGATACTTTTCTGATTTGATACGTGCGCCGCCGTACTAAATTATCGCCTCGCCCTTTCAAGAGCTCCGCTGGTAAAATGCTAGATCTGACGGCTTTGTTATGCTTAAGCTTTTTTGTATAGCTAAGCCAACTTCTTTCATATTCGGTGGTGGAATTCTTTTCTTATTGAAAAGCGACTCGATGTGGGTTCTCTTCTTGTTCTTGTCCTAATCACACTCTCTGTATGCGGCCCATTCAGTAGCTTGTTAACGATTTCCACTATTCCTTGTTTTTGAATGCATAGGTCTCAAGAGCTTGAGTTTCTGTCTTACAGCCAGCAGCCAGTTGCTTGGCTTCCTAGGGATGTAGTTTCGATCGCAAAAATCTTCCTTGAACTGGGAGACTGCGTAGGCTCGTTCTTTTCCTTCCTTCTTCTAGTTCGATTCTCTTGCCTTGCTATCCTTATTTTGTGCGTGTCAGCATGTTTGTCTTCTGCCGTCTTTTTCCCATTTTTCAACATTCCATTGATTCTTTCATTGGAGGAGAGACAGGCTGCTAGTCTATGGTTCTTTCGGCTAAATTTTTGAGGATGTCGATATACTAGCAGCAATGTTGTTGCTGTCTATTATACACGAGTGTCCTGCAGAATGTCTCCACTCAGGCGCTCTTTGTCGACTCTTGTAATTTCAGATTGCTAAGCAATCGAGCTCGGCCCCAAAACATTCACTTAACCTACTTGACAGCATTCAGAGACGAGCAGTTAGACTTATTGGAGACACTAAATTCACATCGAATCTACAACCGTTGCTTCACAGAAGACAAGTCGCTGACGTATGCTTGTTCTATAGGTAAATGTTCCGAGGAACTCAAAGACATTATCCCTCGAAATACGACTTTTGGGCGCCCCACAAGACAGGCAGCTTATGCTCTTGACCACAGTACACTTGACAACCGCGAGGACATCAATTTTCCAAAACTCCTTCTGTTACAGGACAAGCAAACTTTGGAACTCGTTTCCTGGGGATATATTTCCGGAAGACTGACAATTCGCAGCAATTTAAGTGTAGAACTAACATACACCTCCAAGCATCTCGGGGCGCTGATGAAGCGTTATAGGTTCTCCTTTCTCGGGAAAAGTATTAAAAAAAAATTTCCCCGTCTGTATGGTACAATGCTTCTAGTTCTAAAAATAATAATATTTCCAAATAGGATCCACTTACCAATCGAAAAATCATAAACATTTTTCTGAAACCCATTTCCTCAGAGTTGCTTTAAAATTTGTGAAATTCTTATAAATAGCTTGAAAACCAGTTCCCCACCTAATTGCGCGATTGACTAATTACCTCCATTATGCATAGTCATGTAAAACCTCTTAATTGGTTTTTTATTGATTTTTGTTTTGAAATTTTATGCAAATACCGCTTCCGTCAATTCAATTTAATACAAATATGTTCACCATTCGGTGTGGCCTTGACTCTAACCTCTCACACAACATCAAGTCCGCAAATTGCTCACTCAGTGCCAAAGCAATATTGTCGCCAAGATTCAAAAATCGATAAAATAATGGAAAACCGGCAAAGAGTCTGTCCAAAAGTGATTAACTCGTTGGGTGGGTTATATTGTTTAGTTTGCCAAAAAGCACACATTCAAAAGTCACCGGCCAATTTTTCATTTAAATTAAACGATAGGCAAATATAAATATTTTTCAAACAATATGGCCAATCGATAAAAGTTCAGACTTACACATACACACGAATAGAGTCTAGACAGGAGATCCCTATACATAAAATAAAAATCAAAATCAACATGGCTACGAATGTATGTGTAGGAAATAAAGTAGAGTGCTTGACATGACTTTCACACGAAATCGTACTTGAACAATAGAATCGAGAGGTGGTGGGTGGGTGGCTGGAACGATAACAACCTACAAGGTCTCTCCTTTCATTTTCCATATTTAAATCCCTGTTTTCACTCTGCCGTGATTTTTGTTCTCGTTTCTACTCGTGAGGGGATGATTCACAGCGAACGAAAATAACTACGCCTGCGATTTTCACCAGACGGATAGTTTTACCGGGAAAAATCAATAAGGGCGGAAAATCAGACTTCCATGAGATGACTTTCAAAAGAAAAACAAAAGAGCGAGCAAAGTGCACTCAATTGTGATGTGCAATAATGTGTTGCCTGTCATTTCCTACAGTCTGGCGGTGACGACTTGTCGAATGTCACGGCAGGGCATTTTCACAAGGGTTTTGATAAATTAAATAATTAGTTCCCCATTGTCTATATCAAGACACTGACTCCAAGTTTAACCATGACCTTTCGCAGTCCGATAAAAGTCGCATGCGATCAAGAAAAACCTTCAAAATTAATTTAATTACCTATACTATCAGTTGGTGAATTTTTTGAATACCCGATATCTGGTGGTGAAGTTAGGTTCTACCTACTTCCGCCTCCAAATCGACGAAAAGCTAAAAATAACCACCGACATGGTATAGGTACTCTTAGCCACTCAACCCACATTAAGATGTGACGAATCAATTCCTAGAGCTACATAGTTCTTTGATTCCATCATCTTCTCGAAGATTGACTGAAGTCTGTCGAATTCGCAAATATTCATATCCGTTGGGAGTTCCATATTCTCGATATAGGTGTGTTCTGTATTCTGTCACATCCGTCAACAAGGAAGACATGCACAGCAAATACCTAATTAGAATTAGAAACGGACAACAGTTGTGCGCGCGCCTTTGATGTCTCTCGTTTGTCCGCGAGTGTTTGCACCACAAACACTCTCAATGTTTACCATGTAGATTGGTGACAGCAACCATGTCGTGTTACCACTTGGAACTTGGGCCCTCCCGGGATGACATCAGCATATTATGATTGTGTACACAATCCGCGGACCACCATCGGCCAAAAAAAGATCTAATAAATATGTCTGCAGAATGATATCAAAAACGAATTTGTTTTAAAATTCTTCGAAATTAATTTTTGTCCAAAGTATAAACTGGAAATGAATTATGCGAGTTTTGGTTGCGTGAATTGAAGTTAATTAAAAATGAATTAGAAGGACGAGGTGCCTTGGAATTGGAATTCTATCTTCTGGTGATGGATTAAGATCATCGTTCTAGGAATTTTTTAGATTGCTGATGTCATATAGTTATGAATGAAATTGTTTTGACAAATTTATTGCGCTGGAGTTTGTCTGGAGCGTTGATTTATTTGTAGTATGTTTCACGGACCATTAATATGTTGGTCAGATAATAGAGGAACGGTTGAGTAGAGACTGAACATTTGGATAGCACATTTTGTTTCAGTGGTAGCCTAGTTGAAAGGAAAAAAAAAAAAAAAAACAGACCCATGATATGCTCAAGATCGGAAAAAGGTCTCATAAAATGATACACCTCAAATTAGCTACTTTTGGCTTTCAGGGGAAATAAGGCAAATAAAGTTCTAACAGTGTCTCGTACACGGTCTCTAATCCCGTTAAAGCGTTTTCTGAAATACCTCAGGGTAGCCATATTGGGCCCTTATTATTTATTCATCAATTTATTTATGTTGATATTAAGAACTCACATCTTTTCTGTATAAATAAAAATAAGAAGCTGATGCAACAGGGACGAGAGGTAGGTTAGGGTTAGGTAAGGTTAAATAGGGATACAGCACTAAGCACCATTAGGGCCCATCGCGATCCCTACAGGAACCAATTGCAGTAACTTACAATGGAAAAACACCTAAACACTTGCCCTCGAGAAAGCCCAAAATTCCCTAAAAAAACCAAGTAGCCCTTTATAGTTGGTATTGTCTATCTCCTCTAAATGTTGGAAGAAGTATCTGCCCAGAAATTTCCATCCACTGCGAAATATTGCCTCGCATTTACACAGTATAATGCGTTATAACCTCTTCGGCTTGCAGGCCATTGGAGTATCTGCAAGTGGCCGAGTCTGCCAGCTTGAGTCTTTTGGCATGTTTTCTAAGACGACAGTGCCCTGACAATATACCGATCAATGTCCTGAGCTGTTCCCTGCTTAGTTTGAGAATTTCCCTACATCTGTTACGATCGAATTGCGGCCAATGTTCCTTGGATTTTGGATACTGCGTGACCGGTTAGGCTTGCTCACCTCCCCGGTCGGCTTCCTTTGTTATTCCTAATAGCAGCCTTTGTGATGCAATGGTTTAATATCCACCTCCTCTGTATCTAACAATTCCCCGCCACTTCTCGCGTGTTCATCAGCTTGATCATTTCCAGCTATACTCGGTTCTGACTGCATACTGCCGTAAGCATTGTGCGACAGTTCCTGACTATTCCAGAATTGATTTTTGTAGATTCATATGCCTTGAGTTCGGCCTGGCTGTCGATATAGATGGCTATACCCCGTCCAGACATAGATCTCATCCGCATTAACTCTGACACTTTCAGAACATCAATAACTTCTGATTGGAAGACGATGCTTGTATCCGGTAATCGTATAGACACTTTTAGGTTTGGGTTTACGAAGGTTTTAAGTCGAGTGACGAGTTGTAGAGACCTACAATTTTATGC
This sequence comes from Cheilosia soror, assembly GCA_949372485.1. Classification (NCBI taxonomy): domain Eukaryota; kingdom Metazoa; phylum Arthropoda; class Insecta; order Diptera; family Syrphidae; genus Cheilosia; species Cheilosia soror. The sequence continues at coordinate 74,857,769 of OX443561.1, read as the reverse complement.
CGAAGGTCTAAAAGGTGGCGAAGTGGAGAAAACCTTAAGATTTAATTTTTGTCTCCCGAGTCTTTGTGCTCTCGCTCAGTATAATCCAGCAAACAAACCGCTAAGGCACTGCCCTCATCAGATGGATACCGCAACCTCACTAGTTTTATTGCAGTTCTAATCAGCAGCGTACGTGGTCGTAGACCCATCCATTTGATGACTAGGACCTAGATTCGTAAAATCGCACTAAACGTACGAGTACTAATCAGGTAAAGAGAGAGGATGAATTGAATTCGGGCTAGTCTTTTTAAAGTTATGGCTCAGGCCACCAAATTTCTACGAACTACTGCAGTGTACATTTATGGAACAGAACTAACCTACTGTTCCCAACACTCGCTAAAAGTTGCAGGTGAAGAAGGCGGCAAATATACTTTCATTATCCGATCTTGTAAATTCAGTTCACATTAAGTATGGGTCTAAGATGACACCATGATACATGGCACAGAATTTTGAAGCCCTGGAACTTAGTAGTCGATATTTTATGGCGAGGGGATCAACTAATCAACTCAGTTTGCACCAAGTCCACAGCATAATTCTTCAACTTGTGTCCCAATAGCTTAAGGGTATTTTCTATAACTAGGCTTGAGGAGAAATACATTTGATGCTAAAATACCCACTTGATCCGCTGAAGACTTTAATTCAGTTTTGTCAAATTCTTACCAAACTTTTTGAATGACCATGAGCCTACAAAAAACGCAAGATAATGCCAGCTAGGTACCTATAACTACTCCAAAGACTAGGTATAAAATATACAGAACTGGGTCGTACCTAGAAAGATTTGGCCCATGTACAACACCAGTAGGGTAGATACAAGACTTAGAATAGAATTTGTACGGAGACTGACAGTCTGACAGCAGTCGGCATTGCCCACTTCTACCAAGTTTAGGTATATCCTCTTTAGCAACAAAAGCAAAAGTTACAGTGATGTACAAGTTAATGGAAAGCTGTTTTTTGACACGACAGTGCCCTGTAAGGAAACCTGTGACCATTCGAATCTGACTTCTACTTAATTGTTGTAGTTGTTAGGTTTTTTTTTGTGGGAACTGTCTGTCATGAAGTTTTTGTCTTGAATGTTTCCTTCGGTATCCCTCCAGAAATGGAGATTCTTTTCTTCACTAGCCAGGTTTTCACACTACTTTTTATAGGTAGCATCTTGGCATCATAAATTGAGATGCCAATATTTGGGAAAACTGTTCGGTTTTAAAAACCCGTCATTCTAGCACTGGGGGCCTATTTCCAAATGCGCGGCGGATCGCTTTTCATGGCGGATTTGTATTTTTATATTTTCAAAAGCGATTTGATCCAATCAAAAGCGATAGCTATTTAGGTGACGGATTTATTGCGGATAAAAAATAAACTAAATTCCTGTGACGGGAAAATGCTGTCAAACTTTTGGGAAAATAAATGGAAAATTGGAAGTCTAATTGGAAAAACCTGAAAAGCACAGTTCGCATTTGAGAATAAGCAAAAGCGAAGACGGTCGAAATCGAAGTATCGTTTTCAATACGATCCGCCGCGCATTTGGGAATAACCCCCCTGGATAGTTAGTTTTTTTTTGTGAATCGTTTTGAAGACGATCATCTAACTGGACGACGTTTGAATGATATCTTAGTTTCCTTAAAAGAATATTTTTTGGCTGGTGGAATGTCCACTTCATCATTATAGAGTTTTTCACACCGTGGGTATGGTTTGTCGATACGGTTTTGTTATTAAACTTCACTAATTCAAGAATACGTGTTCAATTTTAGTATTTCTACAGCTGTTTATTTTTAGTTAGGAAGCTTGTGCCAGGCTTTCATGCCCCCTTTATAAAGGGGTCATCTTCAATAGTCATAAAACACCTTTATTTGTCTTGCAATTCTGTGCCAGGCTTTAAAGCAAAAATGTATCTTTGTTTAATACGTCCATTTTTTGACTTGTCAGGGAGTTTGTTATATAATTAGACCCCTCTAAGGGGGGACTTCTTGAAAAAAGACTGAAACATGTAATAAAATTGTATTTGTAATCCTATAGTACCCTGGTCAGTTTTAAGTCAATAAGGTCTTTAATCCGTGAGCTGTGACGATTGGAAGCTTGTTCCATATATAATTTTGTTTTCAAAGAGTGTGCCAATTTGAATACTGACTTTTTTCCCCCTTAAGGAAGGTGTCACTTGGAAGAGTAGTCGTACAAAGAAAATTCATTTATCTTTCTATTTAGTGTCAAAGCCAAATTGTACTGTTCTACATATAGTAGGTTGATTTGACTTGTCAGTGATTTTGTGTTATTTAATGGTAGCCCCCCTTTTAAGGGGCAATTCCTCGAAAAATGTTGAAACACATTTCTAATTATATTTGCGCTTTAAACACGCTGGCAAATTTCAAGTCAATAACGCTGGCTAATGACGTCCTCCTGTAAAAAGACTTATGCTGAAGAATTGTACAAAATAAAGGGTTTGGCCAGTAGATTTTGTATTTCAAAAAAATTGTATAAGAACACAATCCAAAAAAATGAAATAAACAAAAAACAAATTACAATTAATACCCACTTTTGTTGCAATTGAAACTCATACCGAAAAGGATCATCTTTTGTGCAATTAATGCCTGGAGGTAATGATTCACTGAGCCACCAAGTTAAAACGTTATGCTCCGCCATTACAGCCTCATTGCATTGTTGCGATTCTCATCCGGAACATATTGTATGCGACCAACTATGGTAATCATATCACATCACATGGTCATAATATGGTCATAGTATGGTTCCAGGTGATGGTGTTGCGCATTGTTCTTGACAATTCCTTACATGGAATCGTCGCGTCGCCTACCACCAGCGTGTTTTATGCGATGATGCGCTTTCCCGGAGGCGCTATTTCTCTCATCTTAATATTTGATGCCCTCCATTCAGCGTGGATGAAGCTGGTGAGGCTACCTCATCTGTGGAAAGTGTGCTGCCTATTGTTCGACTCTAAGATCTCACCTTAAGTATCTGTTTTGTTTTGTGTTTGTTGTATTTTTTTTTTTTTTTTTGCTAAGATACTTCACGAATCACAGATACACAGTATACAGAGGCACGCGGCACTGTGAGATATGACTTTTCACTGTGCACAACAACAAGAGGGAAAAAAAAAAAATAATAATTATAGCCTTCGTGTGGTGCAGAGGTACGTAGGTACATTATGTGATATGATATTGAAGTGAAAAATGAGAAAAAGAAGACACAAGTTCAAGGTCAAGTTGATTTTGTATGTTGTGTTCCCCCACACGAAGCATAAGATAAACAGCTTCCAGCTACAGACCAAACCGAGTGCCACAAGGAAATCATATAAGACGAAGAAGGTTTTTTTTGAGCTGGTTCCGGTTTTGCATGTGTTGCATATGTGAAGAATTGTTCAGGGGACATCGTGCGAAACTAATGTGGCCACCTACGTCGTTGTCGTTGGTGACGGTTCCAATTCCAGGTACCTATCAATCTATCTTTCCCTCGTGCTGTTGTATAGACAATTTAATAATTCAAATGAGAGAAAAAGGTTACAAATGTGACGTTATCATCGATGTCAGGATCGCATTGAATATGGAAAGAAATGATGTAAAGCATAATTAATTCCTTTGGGATGTGTGTAATTCATGAAGGATTGGTATTTGTCATCCTTTTGTATACAAAGATGTTTTCATAAAGATACGAGAACGAGTAGGTACCTATGTGGAGGAACTCGATTTCTGAAACAAACGTGCGCTTGTGGTGGTGGTGGTGGTGGGGAAATCCTTTGCGAACCCTAAGATGATTAAATTCATTTTTGAATGGTCTAAGAGGGATGGAGTGTCATTATGGGGGATTTTAAAGGAGTTCTTAGAAATCTGACAAATAACTTGTCATCCATCTCAGACTAGCTACTCCTTTAGCCAACTGATCAGCTATGTACCTACTTTATGCATTTCTGGAGGTTAGAAATTTAGAATTAGTGGTGGTCTATGATGAACGGCTGAATTGGTAACCACTTCCGGATCTGTGTCAGACGTTGCGGCATAGTATTTGCTTTCATTTTTCCGGGGATTGAACCTAAAATCCCTCGCTCAGTAAATAGCCCAGTCACTGATCCAAAGCGACTTAAATCTGTAGCCCTCTGTGCTAATATTTAAAGAGAAAAGCCGCCAAAACTCCCGAATTGCTGGGACAAAGCAATCGTTTGCTGCTGTTGCCTGTTGGGTAACCGAAATTGGTCAGAGGCTGCTCCCTAATTTAAGTGAGAAACTAGCATTTTGTGTAAGTTTTCCTCGCTGTTACGTATATCTGTAAAAGACCAAAAGTACCTAGATTATGTGGGCTTACGTTTTTATGTAAATGTACGAAATGTACTTGAGTTTAGTGGAAACATTCACTAAATCCACGCAATGCCGTATAACATTGGCTCATCAAGCTAGATTACTCCCATGCAATACTTTTGTGGTCCTCCTGCCGGGAATTTCTTAGCAGGATTGCAGATAGATGTTCGGTTACCCTGTGCTGGGTTCCGGGTTACAGTGACATCCCGGGCAACTGCAAGACGGACGAACTACCCAAACAAGGCAACGGGCTCCACATTAGCGATGGTCCACATCCACACGCTCCATTGCAATCTGTAAAAATGTGTCCTTCTCGAGGAAGCATTAAAAAATCACTAACAATAGATGGAACAGTATTAGCACCTGCATAACATCCAGACAAATTTGGCAGAAATTAGACGCCAAAAGAACTAGAAAACTCCTTTGTATTAATAGAAACAAAATCAGCTGCGTCGTGGGAATATTAACGCGACACTGTCTGATAGGCAGGCATGCCCATAGAATGGGAGTACCCTATAACGATGAGCTGCATATGGACGAGGAGGAAGAGGAAACCACCGTTCACCTCATCTGCCCCTCTTGTCCAGCTCTTACCACCTTGCGCATGACTACCTTAAGGGTTTATTTTTTTGAGGACCTGAGCCACCTGTCCCGTACCGATATTTTGCTGCATCAGCAAGCTCGTTACAAAGTCGAACTGGCTTCACTAAAATATCAACACGCAATTTACCTATTGAGTAGACACCAATCGTCACCCTGTTCGGTGTAAAGCAGTAGGGTAGATTGCTTCGATCACCCACTTCTGCTCGACACCAGTCTCTCTCTCACAACATACTAACTGTCAAAGGCAATAGGCGGGACCCGGAGTATAGCGTTTCTGTTACCCTCAGTCTTTTTCCCGAAGACAAATTGACACCCTTACCGACGAGCAGATTCGTCTCCGTTCCGTATCAGCCACACTTCTTGAAAGCAGTCAGAAGGTACAGGTGTGGAGTTAGACAGTTTCGGTCACCGTTTGTCTGTTTCTGAAGACTAACCGCCAACGGAAAGAGCTGACTATGTCAGTCAATTTCACCTTCAAAAATTTAACTCTCAGACTCCGTCAGAAGGAATAGACTGTTTCGGTCACCCTTCATCGTTCTCTTCTGTCGCAGTCTTCAGATCTGATCTGTACTAGCCACTTTTCTTACTAAACGGACTGTCAGAGGCTAACCAGCAGCATGGGGTTAGACTGCTAAACTGGAGGAGCTCACTACATCAATCACCCTCATCTCGACAATTCGAGGACCCTGTCAGACACTACAGAGTAACAGACTGTTTCGGTCACCCCTCACCTTTTCACCGAAGACAAATCGCGACCCCTCAGTAGGACGGAGTGCTTCAATCACACCGAAAGAAAAACGTTGGTAAAATCAAGCATGAACCTTATTTGATTTTGCGTCAACCAATGGGCATTGTCATTTCAACAAATGCGACATTGTCAATTTTTTATAAAAAAACATAACGGGTATTTTTGCATAAATCTATCACGCCATTGTCAATTTCGTGTTTAAATAACCACGCCTTAGGTTATTCGTATTAAAGCAAGCACGGTAAGCGATTGATTAAGCACGATCATTGTTGATTAAGAAATTCAAAATTGTACAATGGTCGTGTTTCTTTTAACACGTCCATGCTTACTTTATCACAGGGAAGCGATTGATCAAGCATGATCATTGTTAATCAACAACGAAAACATTGTACATGTACAATTTTCGTGATTCTTTTACAATGCCCATGCACTGGATAGTGTTTGATAATGCATAGCATGACCATTGTTCATTGGAAACATTGTAATATTTTTGTGCTTCTTTTAAAGCGTCCATACTTACTTTACCATATTATTTCTACTCGCACCCAGCTGAAAATACTATTAAAAACTGAAAACTAATATTAATCTACGCAAAATTACATTACATTTATTTACATTAGTATTTATTGAACTTTCATATAACAGTTTGACTTAAAGCTAGTTAACAAAATGGTGATAAATAATTAATATTTTAATATCAACAACAGGGGCCCAACGAAGTACATTTATTATTTTATAAATAGTTATATTTACCTACATAAATTGTGAGTGTTGTCTCGTACCGTATGCACCGTTGGCTGGTGTTGACTTCAGGGTATTGAAATCCGGGTGTCGAATCTAAGCAAAATTTCAAAATTATGAGTGGTAAAAGTTTACGAGAAAAAAACTTACTTTAGATGGCGCTCACAATCCGGGGTAGACCACGGCCTCAATCAACAAGCGCACTAAAAAACAAAACGTCACTGTACACTACAAAGAAAAAATAAAATAATAGTTTAAAAAACTAAAAAAACGCTTTTATCAGTAGGTAGGTACTGCACTAAAACCAAAAAAATAAAAATTAACCAATCTATTTTGAAGGTTTATCCTGGAAGGGGCTTAGAGTAAGCCATGTTTGTGTAGTTTACACTCAAATAATACAATACATAACTACAAACATGGCTTACACTAAGCCCCTTCCAGGATAAACCTTCAAAATAGATTGGTTAATTTTTATTTTTTTGGTTTTAGTGCAGTACCTACCTACTGATAAAAGCGTTTTTTTAGTTTTTTAAACTATTATTTTATTTTTTGCTTTTTAGTGCAGTTTAATATCTACCTACATACTCACAAAAGCTTTTTTTTTACTATAAGTTTATTGTATTATCATTAAAACTGAAACATCAGCATGCAAAATTTCAAAGTCCTAAGTCAATGGACAAAATAGTTAGGTATGTATTCCACATAAATGAAAATTCGCGACAGGTATGGTTTGATTGTCATTACTACGCGCACCTACCTTACCTATACACTTTCCATACCTGCAGATCTCAAATATAAGTATGTACGATTGTGCATGTGCATACCTACATATTTACGCATCACAAACTCCTATATACGTACATATGTACATAGTTTGTTTTATCCATATCCATATTCCATACATCAAATTCAACTACGCCATACATGATATGAGCATATATTCTGAATGCCCGCCACAGTGACAATTCTATTTTTAGAACGCAAATAAAACTACCCTTCCTAAGCACAACTGCAATCAAGATAGCAATTTTTTTCGCATTTGGCCGAATAAGATCTATTTTCTATTTATTATATCTTGCCCTCTGGATGGACTAGAAAGATGAATGTTAGCTCAAAATACTCGGTGAAGTATTGCCTAACAATTAAAAAGATTCTTTGAGTTGACCTACATATATTTATGAGTATTATGGCAAGTTGAGCGTAGTAAGGTAAAAATAGAAATGTTTGCACCCCCTTTCTTCAGCCCTTATAGGACGAAACGGTACAAAGTATCAATTAGGTATGTAATAGTTATGACTTATCTATTGACATATAAAGTTTCAAGTTAATACGGCTAATAGATCATGCGTTATGAAAAAGCCTCCCTCAAAGGGGCAGGGGAAGTCAAAATCTAAAAATTCTTTCTAAATATTGCATTGTCTTCACAACCCAACCAGCATGGAAAATTTCAAAGTTCTAAGTTTAGCGAAAGTGGTTCGAATTTGACTTGCAAGATTTTGACACAACAAATTTTTCACGAAGTTAAGTAAAAGCCTTTAAAAATAGACTGTTGACACTCGCTCGTAACGTAATGCACCTAGTACTTGCACTTCTGACTGAATACTGAAGATTTTTTCAAGAAAAAAGATGACCGACGCCAACGAGGCAAACTGACAAGACAAATTCCGTTAATCATGTCGCGACTGCGATGTTTGTGGTTGGTTTAACAAGAAAACATGTAAATTAACTACATTCGTGATAGTTCTACAATGTTTGTGTTTCTTTAGCAATGTTTATTCTTGTCTGCTTTATTATTTAAACATTTTCGTGATACATTTAACTGAAGTGTGATACTTTAACAACGTTTCTGATTGTTACACGTGACCGCTTTACAACACGTCTTGGCAAGAATGTAGGTTGTGATAATGAGAAATTTTTTTTTATAAAAACATGTCCGTAGATACTTTTAACACGTTCATGATACTTTAATAATAGTCAATGAAATTTTGCCTTGAACATGTTTGTGTTTAATTGTACTGTAATCGTTGTACTCCAACTACGAATGTGTTTAATTTATAAGAAATATGGTTGATTTTAAATTTATTGACCACGTTTGTGTTTAATCAAAAACACTTATGGTCAAATTAATTGTAAAGTCCCTAAGTTGTAATTTCATCCTGTTTATTGTTGTTTAACAATGAAATCAACAATTAAATTGTAGGCTAACAATGTTACCATTTTTGAAACAACTACAAACATGTTCAAACTAAATATATCTGTGATACTTACGAGCATTTTAATCAACAACGCCAAAGTAGTTGTTTCAAACATGCAGCATTGTTTGATTTAATCACATACGTATTTGATTTGACAATTTTAAGCACATTGTTAGCTAACAACGAAACATTTTTGATTCAACCAATGTTTTTTCTTTCGGTGGCAAGCTTTTCTGCTCAGCACCAGTCTTTGTCACGTGGACTGATCGTCAAAAGGATCATCATCGCAAATAAACGGGAGGCAGACTTATACGGTTACCCCATCCTTTTCCAACAGACAATCCATCCACCGACTTTTGGTCAATCAGCAAAGCACCGGACCGGTTCAATCACCCACTTCTGCCACGCACCAGTTTTTGTTCTAATTAGCAGTTTGATTCGGATCAAGACATCGTCCCCCACTGACGCAGTCGATTATCTACATTTTTTGATCACCCAATTTTCTGGTCAGCAAACAAGCTTGAATGTTGGTAATATTTTTTTAATAATTTCTAAACCGTCGTCGGGCGAGGCGCTGCATGAAGAAACTGTAATTTTGTTGGTAATAAATTGAAATTAATAAAGTCAAAATGCAGAACCTAAACACATTCCCTCCAAAAGCAGGTCATACCGGAACCTGCCTATCTCCCTTTGTGACAGTCTTAAAGTTGTTCAGAATGGTTTCTCATAAAACCGCGTATTCATTCCAACAATCTCCTGTCCTGAGTTGACTCCTGCTTGGTTTAGTGAAGGTATTATCAAGATTTTTTTGCTGTCGAAATTTGGCCCAAGTTCCTTAAACGTCCTATGGCCAACAAAATTTGAACAACTTCTTTTCGGAATAACTTGCTATTGTATTGGCTGGAGACTCTTGTACATGATGCTAGTCTTTATCCGCGAACATATGAATAAAGATCTATAGTGGATAATGCTACGCAGTTCATTTACAAATAATGATAAATGAGTAAGACCTAAAATGGAACCTTGTGGCACCCCATTGCTCATTGTTTTTCTAATATAACTTGCTACTGTTTTCGAATCGAAATCTCTTTTCATTCATACACTCGACAGCTTAAATTCGGTCCAGCATTTTGTTAACAATGGTTCTTAATAGATAATATTTATATTCAACATTTTCCTAAAATATTTTGTCGGTTACAATAGAAAAATGCATATGGCAATGTCCGCCACTGTCAGTTTGGAAAATGGAGAATAGAAATGGCTGGTAAATAGGGAGTTGTAATATTATAGACGCTCTAATTCTATTGACAGTACTTTAAGTAACGAACAGAAGTCACCAGAAATTCAGTTGCTTAAACTTGGCGAATTCTGTCCACACGCCGGCTTACCTCTGGATAGTTATACCACTTCTTTATAAATAAAATGAAAGTTGGACAATTTTGTCTACATTCAACAAGATATGCATACAAACTCTTGAACAAAAAGGGAGATAGATACTTGTTGAAATATATTCACACCTTGTATGGAATTTCGTGTCCGGTTTTTTTGTATCCTATCCAATTTGGTTGAAGAAAACATTTAAATTCCATTTAACCGCATACCGCGCCACTACTGGAACCAATTGCATCAATCAGTCAGAGTTACACTCCCAAATGGTCCAAAGTTTTCAATAAATGTTCACGCCACTTTAATGATACGATTAATATGTCCACGACCTTTTCCCAGCACACTCGGGTCCAATAAATAGAATAATGTTGTTCCATCTGATAAACTCATAAATGATTGGATGCGGTTGCTTGTTTCGTTGTTTTCTACCCACTTTTCTTTGACAGCGCGAATTAAAACACTTGTTTCTTACTTTTAAAATTAAACAATATTTATTTGGAACTATGTCCTTTATTATTGAAATACTTTTTACTAATTCTAAAAGGAGCTTAAGGCTACTATGTAGTTACAATAAGACTATCGATAAATTCATCATACAGTCGTATTTATATATTTTTCTTATCTATCTACAAGGAGACCCAAGCGTACAATCGTCTTGCTTGATAATGAAGAAGAGATAATATTCCAACATTGTATACAAACGATATTATCTCTTGTACATATGTTATCATTGTAGCGTTGTGTGCAAGACTGTACTAGAGGCTAAAGATATCATTGAATACAAATAATGTTATCTTTTTTCTCAATATGTTTTGCTATGGATACTTAACTCCCCCCCTTGTTAAACGAAATCGTCCCGATTTTTCGACGCTATTTTTAACATTTCTCTTTCATAAGTTTTGTTATATGCGTCAATCTTTTTTTGTTTTTGACGATCTGTTATACATTGTATAGTTTTTATCATTACGTACGTAAATGCTAGAATAACAATCAGTGTTACAATTGTGTATATAGTTGATAATATCGGTTTTTCTTCAAAAGGAATAATTAGTTTTTTTAAAGTATCTATGTTATCGAATTTGTACATTGTATCTTCTTTAATTATTTGGTCGATGTAAGACTCTGAATTATGATTTCTTAATATAACTTCTTTAATTTGCTTATGCATGTTTTTGTATATTTTATCGTCTAGATTTATAGTATTTTCATAAGTAACTAAGTTTATACCATTAATTGTTTGATTATTTAACTTATGCTTACCGCTTAATAACATAACACCGGATTCAATTTCTAAGTCGTAATCGTATTCTTGTTTAATGTTGCATTTTGAAGTTATATTCTTTAAAAGTGGAATAAGACAATTTTCTTCTTCAAAGTTAATTTCACAAATGTTTTTACTTAGATGATTTTGACAATTTCTTGTTCTTAAATAAGTTTGGTTACATAAGGCAATTGTTTTATCTGTAATGATTTTTCCATGTTTTGAATTTAAAGGTGTTACTTTATACAATTTACATGATTTAATTAGAACTGGATATTTATATATTGTGATGAAGAATTCATCAGTTCTAGCTAAAAATATTTTAGAGTACTCAAGTATATTTATTATGGGTACTTGAATTATTTCATGTTGAATAATATTTTTAATGTCATCTAAGTCTAGGCTTTCTGATAAATATTCATTATTTTTTGCTGCATTAATTGTTCTGGTCAATAATAATAATTGTTCGTACACTTGTTCTATTACTAAATGTTCTTTAAGGCTCTGACCTTCGAATTGTTGCAAAATTTGTTCAAATCTAGAATTTATAGTTTTTTGTTTATTATTGTTTTCTATGAGATTATTTATACTCGTTTCTATGTTAACTAAGTCATAATGGTCAGGATTACCAAACACATATTTGAAAGCTGTTCCTAAAAAGTTAATTGATCTAGTATGCCTAGTATGTTCTTGTAATTGGTCTGCTAAATTCTTAATTTTACTTAACCAAATTTTTTCTTCCTGTGTAGGTTGATATTTACTAGTTACGATATTTACGTAAGGTTGAAATATCGAAGTCAGGTTGGTGGCATGTAACAAATAAGTTTGTTCTTTGAATAAATACACGTCATCTGTTTGTGTAAGTATAAACTTCTTGTTTAGTATCTCAGTTATTTGAACGTTTCCTTGCCCTTCTTGACTCTGTACAATTCCTAGTAATGTTAGGAATATTAATATTTTCGTCATCTGAAAAATGATAATTCTTTATGTTATCCTTGTGAATTTTTATTCCTTCTTTAGAGATTACCGTGTCTCCTTTATCTTCTTCTACTATTCTTGTTATGTATCTAGCGTTAGATTTCTTTCTAAGACCTGTGATTCTTACCATTATCTTATCTCCTTTTTTATACTCTCTGTGTCGAGTTCCTTTATTTAGACGTTCGATCACTTTTTTGGATGCTGAGTTTAGTTTATTTATTATAATTTCACTATTTCTATATTTATTTTGATTAAAGAAAATGTCTCTAGGTTTCAAACCGGTAACTGAGTGTATAGAATTATTTAATTCACGCACTGTTCTAAATATTTCTTCGATAAGTCTTGTTTTATTCTGAATTGTGAATATTCTAGACAGTTCAGTTATTGTACCGTTTACACGTTCTACCTGACCGTTAGCTGTCGATCTGTATACTGGAGTTTCTACTTTAGTTATGTTGTATTTCAAACACATTTGGTTCACCATTTCTGTTTTGAATCCCTTCTCGTTATCTGTCATGAGTCGTTCACATTTTGGGAAATAATTAGATAAGACCTCTTCCATAACGTCGTACAGTCTGTTTCGAGTTTCGATTTCCCGAAGGATTGTATATTTAGAATACTTATCTACTGTTACAAGGAAAGTATACTTGTCGTTGAAGTATATGTCCATATGAATGTGTGTTCCCACATGTGTTGGTATTTCTGAATTATTCAGAGGTTCTCTGATAGGTTTTCTTTCATATTTTCCAAATAGACATGCTATGCATTTTTTGTTGAAACTCTTTGCTTGTTTATTTAGATCGGGCCAGTAATATTTCTCTGAGATTTCTTGTATATTGTTACGTAACCCTCGGTGTGCTCTTTCATGAGTTACCCTTACAAGTTTTAGTTGTTCCTCCAAATTTGTCACGTCTTGAAGTTTTCTTGGTGTGAATATAAATCTTACTAGTGGGAATTCTTTTTTTATGTTTTCACCATATTTGTATATGTTTTCAAATTTCGTATGCAAAGCTACAATCTTTTGGGGTTGTATAACTTCTTTCATCTGCCTTAGTAAAGAGTCTTTGTCCTTAAACTTTATTATGAGTCTTATTTTGTTACCAAAATAGATTTGTGTTTCGATATTATTTGTTATATCTTCAATAAGTTCGAACTGTGCAGTGTATGCATTAAAAGGCTGATTCACAGTTTTTATTATATCATTAGAAGAACTTTCAGCTGAATGTGCTGTTTCTATGGTAGAAGTATTTATGCGTTGACGTGATAATGCGTCAGCTACAAGATTTAGGTTTCCTGGTTTATAAACTAATTTTGCTCCAAAGTCTTCAATGATTCCCTTCCAACGTTTCAGCTTTGTGTTGGGATTTTTTTCTGATACAGAATATATAAGGCTCTGGTGATCGGTATATATGGTTAAGTCTGCTATACCATATATGTAGTTTCTGAGTTTTTGTAAGGACCATATGATCGCTAATAGCTCTTTCTCGTTTGTGCTATAGTTCTCTTCTGTCTTACTCAGTGTTCTTGACAAGAAGTGTATAGGTTGCTTATTCTGACTTAGTACGGCTCCAATAGCTATGTTGGATGCATCAGTAGTAAGCTCGAATGGTTTACTATAATCCGGTTGAAAAAGTTCGACTTGTTCTTTCAAATAATTTTTTAAAATTCTAATCGCTTCTAATGCTGAATCATTCAGATTTAACTTAATATTTTTACTTTGTTTTTTGTTTACTTTACCGTTATCTCCTCGTAAATATAATGTCAGGGGCTTGGCTATGCTTGCGTATCCCTTTATAAACTTACGATAGTAACCTGTAAGACCTAAAAATCCTCTCAAATCCTTTACCGTTTGTGGGACTGGAAAATTTTCTATAGCTGCTATTTTCTCAGGGTTCGTAGTGATTCTACCATGTCTGATTATGTGACCTAAGTATTCTACTTCTTCTTGAAAAAACTTACTTTTCTCATCAGATATTTTTAATGTGGCTTTATTGAGTACGTCGAATACTTGACTTATGTGCTGTATATGTTCTTCCTCAGATGAAGAATATATCAATACGTCATCAATGTAAACGTGTACGAATTTACCTACAAAGTCTCTCAAAATGTCGTCCACGCATCTCTGAAATATGCTTGGTGCATTTTTGAGCCCGAAAGGCATTCGTTTAAATTGATATTTTGCGCCATTTATAGCAAAAGCTGTTTTTTCTTTATCATCTGTTTTGATTTTAATTTGGTGGAAACCTGACTCCAAATCTAACGTTGTAAAGTACTTGGCTTTACCTAAATTTTGAATTGTCATGTTGACATCCGGAATGGGGTATCTGTCTGTTACAGTGTGAGCGTTAAGTTTTTGGAAATCAACAACCATGCGCCGTTTTGGTTTTCCTTTTTCGTCCAAACCTTTTTTAGGTACTGTCCATATGGGACTGTTATAAGGACTATGGCTTTTTTCTATTATATCGTCATGTAAGAGTTTCTGTATTTCTTTGTTTACGAATTCGTTATCTGCTATGGGATATGGATATTGTTTAACATAAACCGGATTATCATTGGTCGTCCTAATGCTTGCTTCTATAGTATCTGTAAAGGGTAACGGTCCTATGCTGTTATTAATCTTCATCAGTCTATCTATGTCTGCTTTATAAATATTATTTTCCCCAATTATGTAATTAATTTTCTGAATAGATTCGACACTGCTTATGGTAGTTAGAGTCATATTACTGAAATTTATTTCCGCGTTTAGAACTTTAAGTCCTTCATATCCTAATATCATATCAAAAGACTGAATATCCTCTAATTCAAAAAATGTTATATTTTTCTTTAATATCCTAACTACTTTCTTTGTATCTACCATAGAATAACCATGCATTGTTTTTATTTTTATAGGTTTAATTTTAATTTTTTCGCTAGAATCGCATTTTCTATTAATGTAATTATGGGTTGCACCAGTATCAATAAGAATTTTGTAAATTTTCTTATGAATAGTACTAGTTAAATTTAAGCAGGGCAACCCGTCTACTAGTTTAAATGATCTATTCTTATGTTATTATTTACCATACATTCCGTTTCATCTGCTTCTGCATATGTACTGCTGGCATCGTCTCTGCGTTGTTGTCGGGAGTTATTTACTCTCTGCTGCTTGAAGTTCTGCTGATAAGATCGTTGCGGTCTGTTGTGTGTGTTGAAACTCCCGCTGTGTTCACGTTTCGCTGGTGGATTATATACATCGGGTTTGCATTGATTCCAATTTTGTCGCTGTGCATGTACAATTTGTCTCGAGTTTATCTCCATCGGCTGTGGTCCTTGATTGTGTTGCTGCATATTATCGTATTGCTTCTGGGGTTGATAATTCGTTGTTTGGCTCGAATAATTTGGTCTTCTTTCGTTTCTGCGTTCATGTGGCATATTTTTGTGGTGCTTATCTTGAGTGAGATGTAAATGCCTGTGCACATTATCATGTTCTATTCTGCGAGCAATTGCGAATGCGTGTTCTAGATCATTTATTGTAGCTGAATATAATGATCCTCTTGTAAAGTTGTCACTCATACCATCAATGAATATACGAACTGCGTCGTCGTTAGCATTTTTAATTAGTCTGTCGATTATATTCGGCGGATCACCTGACATAGTGATTTTTGATATTATTAAATTGAGATTTTTATTTATCTCGTCGTGGTATTCAGACAGTGTGCTTCTTTTTTGCGTGATGGCTTTCATCATGTCTTGTAGCACGTATAGAGGTTCTTGATTAGAGTACGTATAATCTAATCTGTTACGTATCGCCTCAAAATTAAAAATTGTGTTATAATTAGTTAACACATTCGCGGCTGCATCCTGTATTTTACTTTTTACTATAGTCAATGCTGCTGCGTACTTACTGTGTGTTTTGAAGTTTTTAATGCTGTCCATTAATCTGGATGCTTCTTCGCGCCACGACCGATAATTTGATTGATCGCCGTTGAAAATAGGTAGGCTTTTAAATGCGTCTAACTGTATTTCACTACCATCTGTATATGTGGTTCTTATTTCCTCTAGCACAGGTATGTTTGGTACTATGCCTAATCCAGATTTTACTTCATTTAGTTTTGTTTCTAAATTAGTGTTTATTTGATTTTGGTTAGTTATTATTGCTGCTAACCTTGCATTCTCTGTGCGTGTGTGCTCTAGGGTTTGTGTTACTGTGTTGCACCTGGTTTCTAAAGCTTCTAATCTTGCCATTAATACTGCGAGTTGTTCCATTTTGAACTCGTGTCTGTTGTCGTCGAATTTGTGTGTTTTTTTTTCTCCACATATACACTTTCACTGAATTGCTTAGCTGCTTCGTATGAAGAAGCTATATTTGTACCTGCTATGCTAGGTAATTCTTGTAACCGGTAACGCGAGTGTTCTGTTTATACTAGATTTCACTACTTGTTCCCGAGGTCCGCTCGATTGAAGTTAAAAAGTATATTTAACCTCCTGGCAGGATCGCCAATTAAAACACTTGTTTCTTACTTTTAAAATTAAACAATATTTATTTGGAACTATGTCCTTTATTATTGAAATACTTTTTACTAATTCTAAAAGGAGCTTAAGGCTACTATGTAGTTACAATAAGACTATCGATAAATTCATCATACAGTCGTATTTATATATTTTTCTTATCTATCTACAAGGAGACCCAAGCGTACAATCGTCTTGCTTGATAATGAAGAAGAGATAATATTCCAACATTGTATACAAACGATATTATCTCTTGTACATATGTTATCATTGTAGCGTTGTGTGCAAGACTGTACTAGAGGCTAAAGATATCATTGAATACAAATAATGTTATCTTTTTTCTCAATATGTTTTGCTATGGATACTTAACTCGCGCGCATAATTATGCCCCAAAAGATATCACTTGGCCGCAGGTGTTGAATAGATTTTTTTTTTTTGCGAGACCTTTGAATTTGAAAATATTGCCGCCTGAAAAGTTCATCAACCCAACGCATAAGGGCGAAACTTGAATAAATTTAAAATACAAAGAACAGCGAGATTGTAAGGTAAGGAAATGTCATTGACAGCCGATACAATGGCAAAAATGTCATTGCAAAAATTATGTCACTGTCAATGGGGCTTTGAATTCGGCTACCAGTTGACCTTACTCGACACTTTTAAGTAGCTACCAGAGTGTCATTTTTTTGGATATTTTTTTTACCAACATTTTCTCTCCTCAAATCTAATTGAATTGTTATATCTTGTTTACCCACTTCAATCAATTGATCTTCAATGGAAGTGAATTTTGAAAAAAATTATTGACAAGCATTTCAGATACCAGTAGACTTAGAATAACATTTTAAAGTGTGTACTTGTGTTTTTGTCGGTATATGATACAAAAAAAGAGCTGATGTGACTGTTACATAACTGACAGCTTATTCCTTGGATTAAATAAAAAGAAAAACCGCCATTACATTTTTTGTGGGTTAATTTGTGACAGACTTGTGTATGTTGGACGGGTTATTTTAATGTTGAGAAATCGACGATTTGTTAATCCTGATTGCTGTTCATGTTTGACATACTTTAATGAGTTGATTACACTTTTGTGGATTTGCAAAGAAATAAATCAGTAATACTGCACAAAAAGTTATTCAGATTAAAGAGATTACGTTAATGGTGTTACATTGTGATTACGAAAGTGGACTTATGTATATGTTTTTGTGAATAACGGGACAGTAGACTGTATTAAAGCATGACCTTGATGAGGCCCTTTCGAGTAAATTTTTAAATGGTCGTTATTGTGACAGACGTACGTCTGACATCGGAGCAATGACTTGAAAACTCGCTCCAGGACATGATTTAAATTTGTAGCCATTCAATCGGAACAAAGGCTTAACATCTATCTGGAAGTAGGTATCTGTAAGTGGCGATGTAATATCGGTTCTCAGTTTAGCCGGGCATAAAATTGTAAGGTAATTCCAAAGTCAAAAGCTTTAGAGAAATTCAACATCAACTTTTGAGTAATAATTTGGCTCAAGTTGTTAAATAGCCTTTGCCACGTAGGATTAACTAACTAAGGATCAAAATTATGTAGATAGGGCAAAACTCTGTATTTAAAGTGCGCCCTTTTTTACATTATCAATGTTAGGTACGGTGTACAATAAGTTTAAGATAAAACACGTTATTTTATCTAGTTCGACATTTTTTTAGGTATTAATTCTTGTAATTTTAGGTCTGCCTTTTTTTAACGCAATCCATCTGTTTGTAGACCGCTGGTTGCGTTTTTATTATTCGAGATCAATCACACGTCACGGGGTGTGTTGTGATGAATACATAACAATCAAAACTATTTTTATACCCGGTACCACACTGTGGCGAGGGTATATTCACTTTGACATTCCATTTGTAACGCACATAAGGAGGCGTTGTAGGTATGACAAACTATATATATTATTGATCAGCATCACTTTCTTAGTCGATCTAGCGATGTCCGTCCGCACGATTACGGCCGTAATTTAAGAGCTATCGACTTGAAATTTGGTACGTACGCTTTTATCCACCAAACTGAGGCTAAGTTCGAAGATGAGCAAGATCGGATGAAAACTACTACTACATCCCATACAAAATATATAGCTATTTTATGTTAAAAATTAAATTTAAATAGCTACATATGAAGATAGGAAGTTTCAGCTTTGCACATATTGTTTTAATAATATTTAAAAATTTTTGACAAAAAATTAGCTTGGTCGAATAAAAACCCATATCCATACTACTTATAAAATGCAACGTCCGTCTGTTCGTTTCTCCATAACTCGAGAACCATTCGTCCGATTTTCATGATTCTTTTTCTGATTTATAGATGTGTGCCCAACTTAGTCCGTAGGGTGGGTGAGAATTGCTCAGGAATAAAGGGGTCGCGGGGAATAAGGGGGGTCTCACGAACCGTTAGCCGTATGAAATTGAAAGTTTGTTTGTTGATAGATAAATCAAAATAATTACATGCCTCATTCATCGTTTTTCAAAATTCGTCCTATAAGGGTTGAAAAACGTTTGCACCCTACTTTTCTATTTCGACCTTACTACTCTCAACTTGGCATTATACTCATAAATCTACGTATGTCGTTTTAAGGAATGCTTTTATTTGTTAGCCTATACTTCACCGAGTATTTTGATCTAAAATTCATCTTTCTGGTCCATCCAGAGGGTAAGATATAATAAATTGAAAATAGATCTTAATTGGTCAAGTGCGAAAAAAATGATTTCTCGATTGGAGTTGTGCTTAGGGGTAGTTTTATATTGCGTTCCCAAAATAGAATATGATTACTCGCACGACTGGCATTCAGAATGCACATTGAACGTACATACTCATGTATGGCGTAGTTGAATTTGATGTAGGCAATGGATATGCATAAAACTGATAAAACAAACTAAATATGTATTTATGTATGTCTACGTACATATAAGAGGTTTGTGGTGCGTAAGCGATAGATACATATCTACATATATGTATTTGAGATCTGCAGCTATGGAGAGTGTAAAGATATGATCGCGTAGTATAAATAAATAGATCATACCTGTGACGAGTTTTTATTTATGTGAAATCTTATGTCCATTGACTTGGACTTTCGGATCAGTACAGGTTACGTAAGGACTAAGTTGACGACGGGGGAGGGGTAAAGGGGTGGTAGGGACTAACTTTGAACTATTTGGCTGATTTTTTTCAAGATTGTACCGGCTACATCCTCCGGATCAGTATAGGTTAGTTAGAGTGTGGATGGGGGAAGGGGAAACAGGGGTATAGGGGTTATCTTCAGAACTACTCGGCCATTCCAAGAGTTGACCTTCGACAGCCACGTCTTTCACATGGACAGCTATATATTGAATGTTCGTGTGTGAGCTCTAGGCGTAATATGTTTATAGCTACTTGCGCCCATTAAATAAATAACATGTAGGTATAGTTTATGAAAGGCATAGCGATCAAATATTTTGTAAGCTTAAAAAGAAGGCAAAATATAAACAAGTAAAAGTGTTACAATCGGCCTGGCCGATGCTTTATGATACCCTCCACTGTATGTACTGGTACAGTTACACGCATGTGTCTAATATTGGTTTTGTATGGAGGTACCAGAACTACTTGACCGACATAGCCCATTTTCAATACCAACCTGGTGACGATAAAAATAAGTCGTCTCACAATATTTCATTCGCCTAGGTCAATTCGTTTGGACGCTATCGTGCTTTCAGACAGACAGACCGACATGGCTAAATCGATTCAGAATGTGATCCTGATTCAGAATATATACTTTGTAGGGTCTCCAGTGAATCCTTCTTGGCGTTACAAACGTAATGACAAACTGAATACCTTCCTGTGGAGGGTATAACAAACGTGCATTTATATGATAGCTGAAATAAATTTGAATTTAATTTAATAGAAAAGAAACCAGCGGGCGGAGCCGCGGGCGTTGCTAGTCTCCCATAAAATGCATAATTTTTTAATAATAAAATATTTTTTTTATTTTTACAATAATATAGTATGTACCGAGTATTTGAGCTTCGGCATAGTCGAAGATAATTGTCTTACTGGTTTTATTTCACTACACTTCACTTCACTTTATTTAATTTTGTTTCTGTACTTCACAAATTAATTAATATTTTATTTTTTTGTTTGTTATTAATTCACTGTTTTTGTTTTCACAACACACTGGCTGGCAGCAGGCTAAATTCAATTCACAATGAACAAACAGCAACAAGTTGCTTAGAAAGCAGTTTGTGGAATTAAATTGTTTATTGACTCAAATCATGGCCTACAATAATTATTATGCTATTATTTCATTACCAAATATCGTACATACAATTGATTTGTGCATTAGTACAACCAAAAACAGGGTTTTCCAATTTTAAATAACAAATTTCCGTAAAAAAAAAATCTTTTGAACTGCGTGTAATTAATGGCATTCTTATCTCATGCACACAACATTCCAGGGGAAAATGTCAGAATTTATCAAATATTTCTACCAAATGTATAATATTATACGAAATGCTGTTATACTTTTAGGCTTTTTGCCTTAATTCATTAGGCTGGCTTCATCTTACTGGCGATTGTGCTGGCAATTGTCCAAATGAACGGCTGGCTGGCGAGGTTAATCACACCAAATATCACTTAAAATCAACTTTTCCACTTATTAGAATCTTTTCACTTATTTTAAAACACTACCGATACTTTTTCGAACTTTACTTTACACGGTTTAAAAATTCAACTGCAGTCTCGTCGGATTTCGCAACCCTTTTTATACTCCCAACTAAAGCTTCTCGAAAATGCTATACTCCAACCGGAACAATCCGGAATGTACTGCTTCATTAAAGACCACCATTTCACCATTTCAGTTTTGTTGAATAAGTTCATCCACTGTCCATCAGATGGCGCTGCAGTCAATAAGTAGGTAGTAATTTTTAATCCACACTACAATATTTTCCAATGACAGACAGATACAGATTGTGAGTTGTTAAGAAGGGCACAGGGCACTAATTCTCTATACTTAGGGTACTTCGCTACTGATAGGTTGGGTTAGGGTGGAAGGCCGCAACAAGTGCAGCCCTTTTAGGCTAAAGTAGGCCCATTGTGATATCACAGGATCTAATGATCTCACAACTACCCGTTGAACCAGCACGAGCTGAAAATAAAGCGTTGAAGGCAACTCATGCTTGTATTAGCAAGTTCACCGAAATTGTCGAAGAAATCTTCTCCGAGATATAGTTTTCTACGGGCTGAGAAGGCCGGGCACGTGCATAGGAGGTGGATAATTGTCTCTTCCTCTTCCTGTATCTTTTTAGTGTTACAAGATTGTTGGAGCGCTTGAGATCCAGCATGACCCAGGTCTGTTACGTGCTCCACGTAGTGCAGTTTGACCACCTTCGATTAGTGGCCACAAACCACATAGAACTAGACCGCCGACTCCTGTGCACATACCCGATTCACCCCGGAATGAATTCCCCTGTCAGTGAATACGTGTGAAATGCCAAAATCAATGGCGGCAATGATTTTCCATGCTATACCATGGGTCTATGATTTTTCAAGTATGCTTGCGTTAATGGCGCTTCTTTAATTTTGTACAGCGCCAATTAAAATCTTGGGCGCGCAGGCAGCTTGTAGGCAAAGTCCGTTATGTGGTAGGAGTCGACGTCGACGGTCTAGTTCTATGTGGTTTGTGCTAGTGGCGCTTATCGCATTTTTTTAATTAAAAGTTTACACGTAGCGAGGGGCATATTATAGAGATTCTCGTTTTCTGGTAGAATCGACAAAGTTGTGAAATGCCTAGCAGATCGTGCGTCGTCCTTGCAATTCTCTGGAATGTCCCTGTGGCCCGGCAACCATATAAGGTGAATTCTGAATTGTTCCGCCATCTCGTTAAGAGATATGCGGCAATTGAGGGCTGTTTTTGACTTAAAGATGACCGAATTTAAGGATTTAATCGTGGCTTGACTATCGGTAAAAATTACTATAGCCTTTGCTGATATTACAGGGAGGCCCTGTTCCTTGATCGCCATGATTTCCGCATGGAATATGGACTACAGTGAACTGTTACTGGATAGATTATGCTCTAGTACAAATTGGAAAAGACACCAACGTCTTGTGTTGCTGTTCGTGCTTCCCCATTGAATATGGTGAGAGTTTGAGTCACATCCCATCATCAGGTCATTTTGTTGGGCCCGTCGTATAAGTCATCCTGGATGACCATCAACAGAGTCGTATGTGGCATGGGAATTACAGATAGTGTTTCGCTCCTATTTCACTGCTCTCTGGTCAGTTTTACTAAGGGTAGTCAGTATAAAGAGATTAGGCTCCCGTTTGTCAGAAATAAAACACTTTCTGGGTTCTAATCGCAATCATCTCCCCTCAATTCGCAACCTCGTTTTAGGCTCTGTCTACTTGAAATTATTTCTTAACAAGAACCATCGCACTTAACCGTTTTTCCTTAATTAAATGTTGGTTGCCCTCTATAGCCTCCCAAATCGATCAAAGGGCTATAGACATTTAAATATATCTAAGAGCCGACAATCAAGGACAAGCCTGGCAATGTGTATACTTTTAATTCTCTTTCACGGTCAAATATTCGTTTCTCATCCGACACTCGGAAACATACTTGTATCTACAAGTTTCTGTCAATAGGTCTGTTTTTTTCCTCATCGCTCTCAGTGAAGTAAAGTAAAGTAGGATTTTCAGCACGCAATTACAACAACTGCACTCAATTTGACACCACTGAGATTCACACAAGCTATTCATTTCCAGCAAGACCAACTTTGGAGCATTCTTCAATTCTGAACACCAGGGGAACACATTTTTGTGTAATTTGGATCTGTTCACAGAGTGTCTCCTTTTATGATACCTACTATTTTGTCGGCTGTGGTGGGTGTAAATGTACATATAAGGAATTGCATATTTTAAACAACTTTAAAAATGACAACTGAATATAACGGAAAGTAATAAAATACTAAATATTTTACGTTTTTATTTAAGTTGCATTTTGTTTACAAAATATAATTATATATACACATAGACTTGTAATAATTGAAAACTATCTTTGATATGTTATGGGATACATTTTTTGTAGATAATAAATAGGAAATCCTCCCATTTTGATTTTTTAACTGAAGTATGTAATAAAGGTTAAGTATTATTTACATAGCTACTCTTTTTTTTAAGTGAAAGTCATTCGATTTCAGCCAACTGACATTCCAACTTTTGATTTCGATGGGGATTCTTTTTGTTCATTTCTTCGCACATTCTCATTTTCGATTGCATTACCTAAGTTAAATGTTATGAGTTTTTTCGACTAAAAATTTGTGGTCTAAGTCTTTATTTAAACAATGTTTATAGTGAAATTTACATAAAACATACAAAATTGGAAGCAACATTTGTTCGTCTTATGGAGAAAAAATTTCAAATGTAAATAATCGTATGTCACAATCAAAATGAACAAACCAAAACGATTTGAAGTGCTCATTTATTTAATTTTTATTGCATTTTTTCTGTTCAATTTGATCTTTTCTTCCTCCAAGAATGTGTAAATAAACCCATCCTTTCTTAAATTACAGTCAAAACCAACGCAATCGACAGTGAAATATTTATACAGCTGATTTCGAAAATAAAGTTCATACAATTAAATCATTTGGTAATGACCTTCTTTCCTTCAAAACTTAGATTGTGAGAAGTTCATTCGATTGAAAGTTTTAAATTCGAGGAATACTCGATTCGATCGAATCTCAGAATTAGCACGTTCTTCACTTTAGGGCTCACCTAATAAACACACCCACGCATGTTTTTGTTTTTTTTTTCTTTGGCATTAATTTGTGATATTATTTTGACCATACAAGACGCCAGGAAGAGAAAAAAAGTAAACAGAAAAAGTAAATATTCTGTACAAATTGATAATCATTATTTTTTTTTGCGCTAAAAGGTTAATTATTCATTTTTCTAGAAGGATTTTGATTTTGAAATTGAATTTTTCATTGATGGCCATTTTGACAGCAATGCCAGCTGTTAACTTTTCAGGGGTAAGACCGACTGTTCAGAAAAGTGGTTGGGGACTGTTTTTTTGCACATTTTCTTACTTTACTTTACTTCACTGAGATGGGTGAGGAAAAAAACAGACCTAATAATATCGAATTTCTTTCTTTTATCCGATGTCATTGCGTGACAAATACACATGTCGAACTAACCCAGAAAATGGAGAGAAAAAAAAAAAAAATAACCGACTAATAACCAATCACTCAATCCGTATAGTGTGGTAATAGAAATGATTTCTTCTGGTGTCTTAAAATGTAGGCTATTGGTGTAAACCGTGTGACTTGCAAACTTAAAACCGCCGCCGCGTAGGCCGCAAATTGTCGGCGCAGTGTTTTTAAGACACTGTCAACTATATGTGCAGAGAATCAGGTTCATACCTGGTCACAGTGTTTTTTTTTTTTAACTGTTGCTGAATAATCTCAATTCAATTAGCATATGGTGGTGCAAACACGACGTTGGCGGTTAGCGGCTTTATATTCTCTCTAACATGTCGATATGTCAAATGAAGCTTCGATCAGAATTGCAAAGTTTTCCGCGACAAAAAATTAGAATATCATAGTCTAGGCTGCTGCTAATTGCACAACCGCACAGAATCTGTCTAAGCCGTGGGCAAACTAGCTGCAAAAAGCCGGCTTATGGCATGGTCATTGGTTACAGAGAGATGACATTAGATTGCTTCAGCACCTAAAATTTTTTTGTTATTGACAGTCGACTGTTTAGCGTTTAAGTCAAACACACAATGGTGTGGTCTGCATTTCCAGATAGATAGACCAATAAACGTGTGCCTTGTTTTTGGTTCTTTGGCGGGGTCAATAACCTATTTAGGGGTACTGCGGGCAGAACTATCGTTTGGGGGCGATCAAGGTTAAGCTGTGGCGATTCTCGTTGTGAAGTGATTTAGCCATCAGTGCGACAAGAAAATGTACTCTCGAGATAATAATTGCTTTATTATAATTTGATGAGACTATAGGTACGGGAATGTGTCTCAGCTTTAGAAAAGGTTAAAGTCATTAGCGCACGAGTGCCTTCATTTCGTTCTCATTATGAAACATTTTTGTTCAGAGGGGTTTGAACTTTTCGGTTGGGAGTTGGGACTCTTCTTTTTTTTAAAAGAATTTTAAAAGGATCTGTCAGTGGTGGCACTTTATTTGTCCCAGCTGGGACTTAACGCGGTCTTTGAGTTTGTTTTCATTGGAATTATTATGAGTCAGAGCTAGTGTAGGGTAACTCTTACGAACGGGTGAGTAATGATTCGGTGATTGTTTGACGCGATTTTTTGAATAATTTTTTAGACCAGAAAATCCAACAAACAAAAGAACAGAGCCACCAATTGTAGAGGCAATTTATACCCCTGACGGTGACGGAGAGTGCGAAATATATACCTGCGAATGAATGCTCTATAGGAAACTTAATTCGAAGCCAAATGTCAATGAAAGACTGAAGAAAGCGGCTCATGGAACACAATTTTTGGTAGGAGATGGGGACTGAACCTTAAAATAATGTATACACTAGTCGTGCGACCAATATTAACATAAATGGCAGCGTAGTCTGTCCTCAAGGCAACCAATTTCTAGTCAATGATAAAAATACAAAGACTGTAGGATGTATAGGGACAACCAGCGCCATAAAACTGCACCTACAACTGGATTGGACTACTGGAGGCAATTCTCAACCTGATACCACTAGAGTCTAGACATATAAAGGGTGGGCCAAATACAAGTTTCTTTTTAAAAATGCAATAAAATTAACAAAATTAAATGTTTTTCCATGCATTATGGCATAATTAGAAAGAGCAAATATTCCCATTAAATATGGAACACAACTTCGTTCAACTGGCAGCCTCAGCGGGCTTCGCAGTAGTGCATTCTGTCACTCCAATTTTCCAAGCCCTTGTTGATGGTTTCGGGCTGTAGCTCAAGGATTGCTTTGATGATATTGGCCTTAAGTGCTTGAATCGTTTTTGGATTATTGGCATATAACATCGGTCCCCTTCACGATTCCCCACAAAAAAAAAAAGTCCAAAGGGGTGAAATCGCAGCTCCGAGGCGGCCAATTGGCATCGCTAAGAGGGTTGATAAAACGATTTGAAAGATCGATTGTGGCATGGGCTGTGTGGCCACGCCATCCTGCATGAACCAGAGGTCGTCCAAATCCGCGTCTTCAATTTCAGTAAACAAAAATCGGTTCACCTGGCTCCGTAACGCCCACCGTTGACCGAAACGTTGTTCCCAGCCTCACTTTCGAAGGAAAATGGTCCAATGATGCCACAATTCCACAATCCGCACCAAAATGCACTCTCTGTGGATACATTGGCCGTATACGACGACGGGGACCATGAGTCTTGTCTACTAGCATACCAGTCTCAGGAAACTCTTGCACAATCTTGCCTACGGCATCAGGCGCGGTGGGTGCTTCATTTCGGCCAAAAAACTTCTTTTCAAAAAACCCACTTTTTGGGCTACAAAGCACTCACTTTGGAAATAAGTTTTCAATATTTCCCAACGTTGTTCAAGCGTAAAGCGACTCATTTCGTTCCGCGGAGCTATGGTACTGACTTTCTGTCAAGATTTCGAGCGGAAAACAGCTGCCAGTGTCAAAATGACCTATGATTTAAAAAGAAACCACTAGATGGCCCACCCTGTACATCCGAAAATCTTCTGCCAAAATTGTCTTAAGTCAAACAATCACTTGGAAACCCGCATAAAACTGGGCCATGTACAGATTTTAGACGAATACGTAAGGAACCTTGTAACTTCTGACTACATACCTCCCTATCTGCCTTTTGAAAGACCATTCCCTTGCTCTTTGCCGAGTAGGGATGAATGGAACTCAAATAAACCAACGAAAAGAAAATCGATATCCATCTAAATACGAGTAGATGGATCAATAATAGACTGTGGAACCGGTGCCGGTATATTTACGGAGGAATTAAATATCAGGCCCCTTGGTCACCAGCAGTGTCTTCCAAGTAGAGGTTCTGGCAATCGCGAGGGCGGCACGTTATGTGTCAATGTTGGGAAACGGGCAAATGGAAAAATGTAACAAAAATCAATTTCTGCAATTGAAAGAAATTCAAAGCTTGTTCGACGGGGTCACTAAGAATCTCTGCTGTGGTCGTACTAACAGGGACAAAGCTGGCTAGAAATGGGACTGCAATGTATCGAGCACTTCAGTCGATCAAGCTCAAAGCTCAGAGAATAAGTGGAAAACAAGATTAATCAGCTAGGTTCCAGAAATCGAGTGAAATCGAAATTGCAAATCGAATGAATTCGTTTTCAGTGTTCTGCATTTCGAGCGATTCGGAAACTTCGAAATTTTTTCGAAATCACAATTTCACTTTGTTTCAATTCCGAAAATTTTGAAATCGAAATCGAATACAGTGAAATGTAGAACACCAAAATTCATTTCCGATTTCATTTCGAGTGAAAGTGAAATGTGGAACCTAGCAGAATATGAAAGCCAACAAAAGGTGAAAGGAATTAACGACACGTGTGAAGTATTGCTGACTTTTTGGCCAGAAAAATAGCTCACACCGACAAACTTCTGCAGCTTGATAGATTATCGCCGTCAAAATTGGTAAGAGCTCTGCGGATCATATCTTCCTAAGAAAGCATACAAAAGAATTAAATTTTAAGGATGACGATATTGCAGAGGTTGCAGAACGAGTTTCTCTCACTTGAGGAGCAAAACACTTGGAAGTCCAAGTCACTATACTTCCGTGACAAACAGGAACTTTCTGATGTCTCACTATCTTATCTTTTGAGGATATAGATTGAAGAGCATGAAGCCAAACACTAACACCAACGGCTAACCCCCATAAAAGACCATCACAAAGACCTAAGTGTGGTATAGATGCGTCCACCCTGCTCTTCCTACCTAACTTAAACCTACCTAACTAAGGACTCAAATAAAAATGTGGTGTAGCGGAAAAAAGTTCTGAGTGGCTATAGCACAAGGACATTTGGCCGTAATGTTGTATTTCGATATTTCAATCGTCTTTGGTTTGGAAGCCTTAAATGACCTTTGCAGATAGGACGCAGGACGTCTGCGACTGCTTTGAAAATGGCATGATTTTGGTAGCCAACAAATTATGATCTAGCGAAACCACTTTGCTCTTTGAGTAGTCGATGGTTGAGGTCGCTGTTTTGTGCATCGGAAGCGGTCTTCTTAGAACCAAATGTCTTCAAAATATAAGTCCCATAACTCTTAAAATACTTGCAAGTTCACAAAGCCGCCGTCCTATTGTCCTTAGCCAATATTTTTTCATTGTAGACCAAGAGTCCACAATAAGGGTGAAAGCGGCGCCTAAAACGTCTGGGATCTATTTTTTTTTTTGTAATCAGCTTGACCTTTTCTCATGTAGCAATATTTTGGTTACATCTTCACCCCCAAAATTTGCTGTGGGCTCTTAAACTATTAATGGACGGCTGTGGCAGTATTCCTTGCCCGATTCTTTCAAGGTTATACCTGAAACCCCTTACCTTAATTGTGAAAGATGTGAAGATTTAAAACCTAAAAAGTTTCCCTCGGCCTTTTGCAACCCAAATCTAAGAGTTTCATTCTGAAAGTAACATCATGTCTTTGATGCTTTTAAGATATTTGAAACGGTAGTGGCTTTAACTTTACATCAATTAGACCATTTTACAGCATTTACAGTCTGTAGGGGCACTATACCATCATAGACCCACACCTGCATGTTTACTACCAGCTAATACAGCTACCACTACGGCACGGCGGCACCGCACAAGACACCATCAGTTGCACCCACAACAAACACAACGATTAAGTAATTTATCGTCAATAAATTATCCTCGTTCGATATTGCAGAAATGAGATAAAATTTTTCAAATTTATGTACACAATGCGCCACTGTTAGGTAACACGAGTAGCTACCGAAGAGATCAATTAAAAACCAACAACTGCAACGCACGCTATACGAGCAGATACACCTCGAGTCGATTGCATCAGACAGAGTTGTTGGCTTTCGTGCAAAAATCAAAACAATTAACGAATCGCGCTAAAGGAGACTTTCGTTAAGTTAATTGAATTAATTGCTGCCATTGCAACATGTCAACTTCCTTTTAACATGGCCTGATTACCGCAAGGCATGGAGATTTTTTTTTTTTTGGTTGCAATTCTAATGCGCAGATGGTTTTGATATTTTCCTGAGGGCCAGGAAAAATTAGGTTTCCTGCTAACTCAAGAGTTGAAGTTGATAGCCTTCGATTTTTCTTTAGTTGCAGCAGCAGCAGCAGGAGCACCCAAGTTGTTTCTGTTTGTATATAGAAAATGCGGCAGTGTTTTCACGGTCGTTGAGCAACTAGAGGCAATTTATGATAATTGTTCTATGTATGCAGCAGCGGGTTGGCTTGGGCTTCGTCTTCTCTGCTGCGCATTTGGAAAATTTATGCCATTCTTGATTGCGGCGCGATTCAACCTCGGGGGAATTTTCACGCGCGAGCAATGCTTTTAATGCAGATACATGCGGCGATGTGTAAAAAAAGGGGTGCAAAACCGAATGAGGTGCGAAAGGCGGATTGTTGGAAGTGTTATCCCTTGGTGGTCTCGTATATGTGATGTAACCGCACTTGGAATGCAGAAATGTGTTCAAAGTGCGTATATGACTTTAGCGAGAGGGTTACAAATTTTTTTAACGAGTAAAATGTAAAATCACTTGGAAGCCATTACAAGTGAACTTAGATGAACTACGCATTAAAACAAAAGTTGCTTCAAGCAAAAATATATTGTACGTCTGTCAAAGTTCGATAAGTTCATCAATCAAGAACTATAAGAACTATATTCAGCTGGAAAGTCAGTGAACGAGAATTTGGTCAGGGAGTGTCAGAAAAATGTAGGAATTTTGAAAGCAGTCAGGGAAAATTTGCTTCATTTATTTTTAATTGTACCAACATTTTGTAAATACCAGTGAAAAAACAATTTCGCATTTTGGTAAATTGTGTCTTTTTTTTGATGATTAGTGACGGGCTGGGCAAAGTATTTCTCCATGCCATGAAGCGTAGGCAATAAAATACTGCGTGCTCGGTGTCTTCATCTTCATTCCTACGCATTCGGGACAAGATGGTGAGCTGTCGTGCCCAAAACATTGCAGATACTTGCGATAGCCACCGTGGCCTGACAGGAACTGTGTAGGGCTGTGGTTACAGTCTCCATGGTTACGTTTTATCCATTCCTGGATTATCGGTATAAGTTTGTATGTCATTCTGCCTTTCGTTGTGCTATTCCAGCGAGCTTGTCACATAGCTTGACGTTGCCTTTTCTTCACTTTTAATCCTCTTGAATTCACTGGCATCGTATTGGTTTAAGGCTTTCTTGTTATAATATATCCTCAACATTTTGTCTGCAAGAATGTCGACGGGGACCATTCACGCTATAACAAAGGCGGCCTCATCCGATATAGTACGGAAGTTGCTGATTGTTCGTAGCGCGCAGACCCTATATGTTGACAATAGTCCCCTTTTGGTCTCCTTCGTCCTCAGTGCCTGCGCCCAGACTGGGGCTGCATACAACAGAACTGATGTATAACAACTGTGGAAAGTAGGATCCTTCTTTCGTATCCACTATCCAGGTTCACCAATGTTAGGCGGTATGCGCGAGAATACTCCCTGCATTTGCGATGCTTTCTTGGCTAAATAGTCCACGTAGGTTTTGAGCCGCAATCTATTGTCCAGCGTTACTCCAAGGTATTTAACAGCTTCTTTGGACCTGATTATTTGGTTACCAACCTGGAAATTGACAAACTCTGCAGTTTTTCGACTGATTATGAGGACAGCTTCCATTTCATGATCGGCTAGTTCCAGGCTGGCGGTTGCTAGACACTCCTTTATCCGGGCAATTGCTTAGTTTGTAACGGAATCAATTGTACGAATCTGTTTACCTACTGTCACAACGGCAATGTCATCGGCGAATCCAATTATTGTCACTCCCTCAAGAAGAGGGACTAAGATTCCGTCGTACATGATGTTCCACAATAACGGCCCTAAGACCGATCCCTGTGGAACGTTCTAGTATTTTTCACCTTCATCTGTAGGTATTATATCTCAGCTTCCTATTGTCACTGTACGTAGCAATTAGTACGGTGCATCCATCCTAGCGAGTGATCTTCTAATGAAAGACCAGTTCGCCGAGTTTAAAGCATTTTTAACGTCCAAAGTTACTACTGCACGGTACTCTATTGCCCATAGCGCCATCTTTCCCCTTCGATGACGCCTTTTGCAATATCAACTATTGCTCTTATGGCATCAACAGTGGCTCTCATTTTTCTAAAACCAAATTGGTAGTCTGAGAGAGCCCCTTTTTCGTCTGCCACTGCGAGTAATCTATTGTAGATTATCTTCTCTTCTGCCGTATAGCTCATTCTGCTTATCCGTACTCCGATGCTCACGCCTTGCCGTAGAGCTCGTTCTACTTACCCGTACTCGGACGCTCACGTCTTGCCGTAAAGCTCGTTCTGCTTGCCTGTACTCCGAACTCCAATGCTCACGCCTTGCCGTAGAGCTCGTTCTGCTTACCCGTACTCCGACGCTCACTCCTTGCCGTAGAATTCGTTCTGCTTACCCGTACTCGGACGCTCACGTCTTGCCGTAGAGCTCGTTCTGCTTGCCTGTACTTCGAACTCCGATGCTCACGCCTTGCCGTAGAGCTCGTTCTGCTTACCCGTATTCCGATGCTCACGCCTTGCCGTAGAGCTCGTTCTACTTACCCGTACTCCGATGCTCACGCCTTGCCGTAGAGCTCGTTCTACTTACCCGTACTACGATGCTCACGCTTGCCGTAGATCTCGTTCTGCTTACCCGTACTTCGATGCTCACGCCTTGCCGTAGAGCTCGTTCTGCTTACCCGTATTCCGATGCTCACGCCTTGCCGTAGAGCTCGTTCTACTTACCCGTACTCGGACGCTCACGCCTTGCCGTATACAGCTCGTTCTGCTTGCCTGTACTCCGATGCTCACGCCTTGCCGTAGAGCTCGTTCTGCTTACCCGTACTCCGATGCCCACGCCTTGCCGTAGAGCTCGTTCTGCTTGCCTGTACTCCGATGATCACGCTTGCCGTAGAGCTCGTTCTGTCCCTCTTTATATTGTAAGCTTAAGTATCAATGAGGTGAGAAAGTCTTAAGTATAGTAGTAAGAAACTGTTGAATAAAATTGTAGCTCTTCTCTGAAGTTTGTATTTC
The DNA here is from genome assembly GCA_949372485.1 of Cheilosia soror. Classification (NCBI taxonomy): domain Eukaryota; kingdom Metazoa; phylum Arthropoda; class Insecta; order Diptera; family Syrphidae; genus Cheilosia; species Cheilosia soror. Next base: position 74,824,800 of record OX443561.1, on the reverse strand, counting down.
TTTGGAAGGACTCTAGATCCGACGAGTTATACATCAGCCTCCGACAAAAAGTGCATCACAAAGTCCTATTTCTAGGTTAAGGTAGGTGAAGATAGCTGTTTGGCTATGCCAATTAGCACTTGCGCATCTCTTATATTCATTCTACGGGGTTACGCAATAAAACTATATTACCGAATTTTTTGTGGTATATTTGTGAGAGGTCACCAGAGAGCTGCCTTAAATTCAGAAACACTTCGTCTTCCTTACTTAGATGGCGCTACAGTCATGGATGGACCCGGGCTTCAACCAGTACGCCTCTATAGTTAGCACGATCTTTGGCGAACTGCCTACAGTTGCGCACTCCAAGTTGGTTGATGTCCCCTTCCACTTGCGCTCGCCATCTAAGGCGAGGTCATCCTCTATACTTTACTGCGTTGTCCCTCCGGGTTGGAATCGAAGACTGTTCTTAGAAGACTGATGCGCACTTTTCTGACCAAGTCGATGTTGGTGTACAGCTCGTAGAGTTCGCTGTTAAATCTCCTCCTCCAAAACCCGTCGACGCAAACGGGACCAAAAATCACTCGTAGAAGCGTTCTAAGCGACCAAGGAGATCTTCATCCCGCCTTTGATAACGTACATGATTCTGCGCCATAAAGTAGAACTGGGATGATAAGGGTCTTATGTAGAGTCTCCTTGATGTTTTTTGGCAAGGCCTTACTAATCAATTGCCTTCTTAGGCCGAAGTAACAGCGGTTGCCAAGAGTGTAATTCATCGCTTGATTTCTAATAAGTTGACATTTTCAAAGTTAATGGCGGAGCCGAGGTAGACAAAGTCCCGAACTACCTTAGCCACACAAAATAAGTCACACTTCTGGCACGTGGACATAGGTCAAGGTGGTCTTCATACCAAAAGGCGATTAAGCTTCCCACGTTTCTCTGTTCTCTTTTTTCTTAAGTATTGTAAAGACTCATTAACAATTACATTCAAAATTAAATTAAAAGCAAACTTCATGTCCAACTCCCAATACGATTATCGTAAAGGTTTCCGGTATCTACTGAATGTTTAGCTTCTTGCTTCAACACGGGAGCAGCCTTTCACAAGTATCTGTTGGTTCTGTCAAAAAGTGAGCCTGCACCTCGATTCGACGTCAATTCCAAGTCAGCGCCAATTGAGTGATGAGCACTAGGCCACCAATTATTGAATACAACAGAGAGGTCGACAGACAACCCTAATGCATTTTGTTGTTGCTTACAGAGATTGGCCATCTTTAAGTCTTCTTGTCATTGTTTCTACACTTTCATACGAGGAAGACACTTCTTTTAGGGATGTGAAGAATTAGTTGATGTACAGCAGTAATTTGTCTCGCGTTGGGTACCATTTTTTGTTTAAACATGATTCAAAATCCTGGAGCCCTTAAACTCAAATTTTGCTCTTTTGTGGAATCGAAAACCCATTTTTGTATATGGGTTTAGAAGCTCTTGCTGATGGTTTACTTGATCTCGGAACGCTTGGGTCTTACTTTCCCATCTGTTTGGCGATGCATGACTTTCCTAATAAATTTTTTGACTTTTTATCGATTTTTTTCCTGCATACCCACATTTGACGTCTGGTCCACCCAGCAATAGTTGAACAAACCTCTAGCGTGACTACATATATCCGTAAGTCACCCTATTTTGTTCGCAAGAAATTGAACTAAGGTCAAGGCACTTTCCTTCGCGTATACTCACATTGCTCATTGAAGGGCATATTTTTTAAAGACGCGCGCTCGCTTTTATGATCAAACTCCCCTATAAGACTGCGTGTTACCACCGTAACATAAATTTATTACGTATATTTTCCAAACACCCTTCCGTACATTTTATCACATTATAACCACCGCGCTTCACCGATCTGCTCGATGACCCATGCGACCAAAAACCGTTTCCATTTTCAATTTAATTTTTTGAGATTTAAGTACCTCAATGCAATTCAACGATTTCTTCCCCCCATCTGGGGTATTTTTCAAAAGAAATGGGTGCGGAAATCTTCAAAAAAAAAAGGGAGCACCCAAAACCTTTTCCAAAATCAAATTAGTATTACAACTCACGCGTCTCTTTCGTTGTCCTCTTTCTTTCACCCCGATATGATGGGAAACCAAAATGTTGGTGTCATATTCCCATTGGTTTGTGTCAAAAGAGATTTTGGCTCTTTTAAGGATCATCCACACTGACACCATTCGCTTTCATTTGCATTTTTTCAAGTGGAAATTTTACAACACACACACACTGTCATAATATTCGAAAAATAAAATAATTTTTTTCCTCTCTTCTCTTGCAGATATCCGCGTTTTAAATGACACTCCAACTCCACCAGCTAACCGAAACGAAGGGTGGAAAAATTCGCCTCAATCTGCAGTCGTCTTAATTACTTCCACACGAGAAAAGAATCTAAATCTAAGAAATTCATTCTACCAAAACAAAAGAAAATCAATATTTTTAATTACGGGATTTATATCGAAACGTCAACGTAATTGCAGTCACCACAAAGCAAGCGGACACGTGTGTATATCCGAAATGAGCTGTTTAAAATGAAAAAATAAATCAGAACCGAAATTCGAGGCAATACACAACCAGGAAGTCAAAAAAATCTCCGACTGTAGAAACGAGTGTGAAATTTAAATTTTGACATCGAACAAAAAAAGCAAACCGCTCTAATTAATCACAGTGCCACGATGACGTCTATTCTACTTGAGGCAAGGCCATACAGGCCATTCAAATCTAGCGAGGAATACCTTGAGGCGATGAAGGAGGACTTGGCCGAATGGCTAAGCACAATGTATCCCGAATTGTTGATTAACGCTGAGAATTTCATGGACAGATTGGACACCGGAGTAGCACTTTGCAAGGTAAGTTTTATCAAATTTGTTGTCTCCATTGTTATAAACTATTTTAGACATGAAGTTAGTAGACAGATAGTAAATACCTGGCTATAAAAATCAAGATCATTTCTTGTGAATATGTCGAGTTTTTACTCACATTTTGGGTTCTCTGAGAAAGGCTTTCGGCTTCACCATTTTACATTTTCTGTCAGAACTTTTATTACGTCAAACAAATACCCGAAATCAGGCAGGGAATATCCAGGGGAACAAATTGGTCGGGAAGCACGATACTATTTCGGAGGCGGAGGCCAAAACCAAGCTGTCTGATAGTGTCAACCTTAAGAAACCAATAAATGTCACCTTAACCACAGACCGAAACGGGGGTGAAGTACCCGGCATAGCTATAGGCTTAGACCACATAAAGGCGAACGTCCAAGTTACAAACAAGTGAATTTCTGCAAGTGTTATACATTTGTGTTTCACCAGAGTTACAAGTTCAATGCTAATCTTATGATTACGAGTACTTGTGGATTTTACAAGCTTTTGTGAGACTTGTCTTCTTGTTACGTTGTGCTATACGTCCCAGATGGTCTAGCAGCTTGCGCTGTTTGAGCCTACATAGGGTACATGCCACAAACCAGTAAGAATTGACCGTCGATTTCTCCCACATAACGGACTTTGCCTACAAGCTGCCGGCGGGCCCAGGATTTTTCATGTATTGGTGCTGTACAAAATCAAAGGAGCTCCATAAACGCACGCATACTTGAAAAATCCTAGGCCCATGGTATAGCATGGAAAATCATTGCCGCCATTAATTTTGACATTTACACGTATTCACAGACAGGGTATTTTTTTCCGGTGGGAATCGGGTAGGTGTACGGGAAGTCGGCGGTCTATTCTTACTGGTTTGTGGTACATGCGTCAATTCATCTGTAGAATTTGGTCTGATATATGCCTGCATGTCAGATAATTGGGAACTTGTCACCCTATACACGATCAATGAGAAGAGAGACCGCATAACCTTCGGCAATTACAGATCTATAAAGGAATGCGAGCTTATGACTGCTGCAGCCGCTTTTGGGCAAAGCGTAATCTGAAGGTCCAATTTGGTGTCCATTCCCTCTACATGTCCCAGTCATCTTAGACGACTGATGCGTACTTTTCTGACGAGGTCGTTGTCGCTGTACAGTTCGTGTAGTTCGCTGTTAAATCTCCTCCTCCAAAGCCCGTCAACGCAAACGGGACCGAAAATCAATCGAAGAATTTTGCGTTCAAAGCGACCAAGGAGATCTTCATCCGCCTTTGATAACGTCCATGATTCTGCGCCATAAAGCAGGACTGGGATGATGAGGGTCTTATAGTCTCCTTGGTGTTTCTCGGCAAGGCCTTACTAGTCAGTTGCCAAAGTAACACCGGTTGGCAAGTGTAACTCTTCGTATGATTTTCGCTGTGGTGTCATTATCAGAGTTTATAGCGGAGCCAAGGTAGACAAAGTCCCTTACTACCTCAAAGTTATAGCTGTCTATCGTGACGTCCGATTCGTCGATGTTGTGTGTCCCTTCTTGTTGACAGCATGTATTTTGTTTTACCCTCATTCACCACTAGACCCATTTTTGCCGCCTATGTACTGATACTTGCAAACTCACTAGTGACAGCTCGTTGCGTTCTGCCAATGATGTTGATATCGTCAGGCCCGTGGTGTTGGCTTGTGAGTTTCACACAATTTTCTCAAGAATGCTGTTGAAAAAGTCACATGACAGCGCATCACCTTGTCTAAATCCTTTTTTGACATCAAAGGTCTCGGTGAGATTGTTTCCGACCTTTACGGAGCAGCGAGCGTTCTTCATTGTCATTCTGCACAATCTGACAAGTTTGGCAGAGATGCCAAACAAGTGGTGGGTATCGATTTGGACCTCCTGGGTTTTCTCAGTAGATCTGCCTTAAAAAGCTCGGACCGTCAGGCATGTATGCTCTTGATATATTAATGGCGCCAATTCCTTAGTAGCGGAACTCAGAGGTATTACTCCCCACTGTTAGCCGCCAAAGGCGTATTGCATGTCTATTGACCGTAAAGCGAACTCTGCCGTAATTTTTAAAGAAATAAGGTCCAATGTTGCCATCAGCTTGTCTTCTTCTTCTTCTTTTTCGACGAAGTTATGTCTTAAATTTTGGGGATCATAACCCTCCCATTTTACTGCATCCCTACTGGTCTGCTTGTGGGGTTCGCCGATTAGACCTCAAGAAATATCGTTTCTTTTCTACGAATTCTTGTTTTATGATCATAAATGACAAAAAGCGAACTCGTTATAACAGCTCATTTGAAAGTAAACCTTGTTGTTACGTCTACGAAAAAAAATTGTTGTAAATTAACATAGGACGCTTAAAGTATTAAGATCGATGGTCCCTTCAGAACACTGTTTGGCACTTAAATGCCTACTCAATTGCTTATGTGGCGCAACAATCCGAGTTAGACCTGGACCTTAACCAACACACCAGTTGTCTGTTTTAAGTTGCTTGAAGTGCCCTTCACTTGTGCGCGCCACTTAATGCGACTTCTTTCTCTACTGGTTGGAGTCGAAGATTCTTGGTGCGGGAGCACTAGTGTTCATTCGTTTTATATATCCTAGTCGACCTTTTATTAAATGGTTGTTTCGGACAGGTCGACGTGGTGGATATCGTAGAGTTGCTATTGAATTTTCTTCTCCAAATCCTGTCAACGCAAATGGAACCGAAAACCACTCGAAGATTTCGCTAATGCTTCCGCTGTATACAGCACTACCAGCAGGACTGGAATTACTACCTACTTGCCTTCTTAGGCCAAAGAAACACCGATTGGCAAGCATAGTTCTGGTATACATATCTTTCTTCTTTTCATTATATAAAAATGGAAATTACGACTCACTCACTGACTCATTAACGCCCAGCCCAAACTCCATTGCTTTAGAAAGCTGAAATTGCACAGAGGTTCCTTTTATGATGTGTATAAGGAATGAGGAAGGATATTTGGAAATTCAACCCTCAAAGGGGAAAAAAGGGGGTCAAAATTTGTATGGGAAATTTTTTTATTTTTCATCCGATTGATTTCAAACTCAGTTTGTGTACTCTATATAAAAAATGAACAAACTTGGTTTCTCAAATTTTGGAAATTCAACCCTCAAAGGGGTAAAAGGGGGATCAACGTTTTTATTTTTCATCTGATCGACATCAAACTAAGTTTGTGTACTGTATATAAGAAATAAAGAAAACAAATTTCTCCGATTTAGGAAATATTGCTTGGCGTCCGAGTGGCGATGGCCCCTTTTAAGGGGGGCCTTTTCATAACTCATGAACCGTTTGTAGTATCATTTTGAAACTTTGTAATGCCCTCCAACCTCTGTCGCCATTGAATATGATTATCACTTCAACCAACGTACGGACTGGAATCCACAGATTTTCAATATCTGCCAGAAAGTGGAACACATCCGCACGATCTTTTCGGTTGTATAATGCTGCACAGTAGGAAGATCTCGTCCCGTAGATAGTGGCGCAGGTCGCTAATACTTTATCTGTTAAGATGCCAGGACTTTATTTAAAAATTGATCGGGTTGGTGATGAAATCTATTTTTCCAAAATCCCCTTTCCAAAATCCCCTCTGCTGAAATCCCTTACTCCAAAAGACCCTGAGAGAAAATCCCCACGGGAGAATATTTCCCATTTTTAGATTTAGTCTTATTAATTCTGTCGCCGCGACAACTAAAAATGGTGTTTCGTATATGGGGAGGGGGGGGGGGCATGCTGCAGGGGGGTTGCAGGTTTGGAGTAGGTGCAAGGTTGGGTATAGCAAAGTTTAGTTTGCTTGGCGGAGATTTTGGCATAGGGGATTTCGTCCCGGGAGATGTTGCAAAAAGAGAAGAAACAAAATGAGATATTATGCCCAATAAGGGATTTTGGAAAGGGGGATAACGTAGGGATCCCAAATTGATCATAATATTATAAACTTTGAACAGTTTTCTCCAAATTTCGACTGCAATCCATAAAAGCCTGTACTGTAAAAGACCGAGAAATAAATTCTGTGTGAGTGGCTTTAAACTCAGTATATCACTATCGGAAATCATCATCCGTTTAAAATAAATAGATAGTTGGCGCGAAGCAGGGCAACAAGGCCTAGCTTCTCACAACCATACGTTTGTGTGTTTTTTTTTTCTTTTTTGGACGAATGGATGGGACCTACATACCAAGTCCGAACGGCTGAATTGAGAAGCTTTTTCTGGACAATTATAATCCCGGATGTTTGTCAGAGGTTCGCGAGTAGAAAAAACCGACGTTATTTGTGTTTTTCCGGCGATCGAACCTGGGACCCCTCTCACAGTAGTCCAGTTGTAATAGAATCTTCTGTCTTGTTTTCAAAACCGGGCTAAAATTTGTCTGTTAAACAAAAGGCTCTCTTGAATAACTTGTGTCAAATATTTTCTTCAGAGTGGTTAGTGAAGGCTTCCTTATATTTATTCCATTACCCATGAGCTGCAATCAATCCCATCAAGAGCCCATCCCATATAGAATTTTTGACATTTACCCGAATTGAGCAACTGTCCTGTAATAGTAAACATTGACTCCCCAGAGTTCTCCGACTTAAATGCATAATATCCAATTTCAGCTTTTGATGGCCACGTATAACTCAAAACAAACGCAATCTGCATTGTCTATCTTTTGTACTGCACGTCAACTCGACTGCCTCAGGCGCACCTATGCATTTCACGTGGCAGTAGTTGGCGAAACCTTTATCCTTCGCAGCTCCAATTCAACCGCAGTAGCACTCACAAGTCACAGTGCACTCTTTCGTGGTGCGCATTTGCATGCCAAATGCAAATGCAGCCCAAGAAGCCGTGCATTCATTAACGAGTGTCATATACCTACTACTTTTGCCATCGGCGCTAAAAAAGGTATTTCGCTTTTATGTTCTTGCCAATTGTGTGTGTAGTGTGTGTGTGCGGAAAAAGCAATTCATTTAGCAGGACAAGGAACATATTTTATCCCTCAGTCATAAGGTACTTAAAATATACTCTTGCTACGTTTTGTTTACCGACACAACACCGCCAGACATTGTTGCTCGCCATCGCATCGTCTCTCTCGGTATAAAAGGAACAGAAATCTGCAAACAGCCCCTGGAAATTCCACGCCTATGCCTAGGTACGTGTTGTGTCCTTGCCTTCGTTTTGTCCCTGACATGACGACAACATTACAACAGCACACAAGCGTATACTCGTACCGCACTCTGAGTGAATTATGGAGGCGGAGGTGGTGGTTTGCGAACTTTATTAAATCGCAAACTAAATTAAAACATCCCTGGCACAATGCCACACACACGTATATGGCATGAGTGTCATACAGAGCAAGGACATGGTCTCTGATTTCTGGTAATGGAAATATAGTTTTCTTTTTTTAATTTAGCTGCACAAGCATCCATATTGCATATATCATATGTCATGTCAGTTCCATTTCCATCAACGAAGCACCAGCCACCACGGTCTGTCAACATTCGCGTAATGGCCTTCTCTTCAAAAACGATAATATTTATGTTGCTCGCCTATACTTTGGAGTGCCAGTGCAGTTCCCTGCACTCGCATGCCAACATATGGATGCCATATTCTCATTTGGATATTCGCCATTTTTACCACAAGTCTCGAAAGTCGTCGAAATGAAATCCTTTTACGCATTCTGGGCGCACATTGCATGACGATGAGTGAGCGTGCAAAGTTTAAAGACACACACGCAACGCAATTGTTTATTTGTCGACCCAGCCAGCGCACGCATTCCACGGATGCTTTCCCATTTTACTCTTCAGGATGTCACGACGCTAATGTGTGTGGTTATTTTTACTTGAAAAATGCCGTTTGTCCGTTTGGATCTATCTAATTCTCCGATTAAAAAGGCTTGCTCTATAAATAGACTCGAATGAGATTCCTCTAAGGGTGTCACTAAGAACTGAGATGGAATGTTTCGGGTGTACAACTGTATAGTTTTGTTTATTCATAGATTCAATACAAAGATCAACAACGGCATATGCTGCAGCGATTAGGCTTATACGGCTCAGTTGAGAGTGTTCGCCAACTCAATCGACGTCATATTGAATTACGCGGTTAAGGGTCACTTGCACTTGTTAAAACCTACCCCAAGAGAGCTAATAGTAGCGAATGAGCCTAATCGATGAATGGCATATTTAAATGAATGCGAAGTAGACCAAGTCTGTCATCAACTTTCACCCTCTGTGTCAACAACACTGCCTGCCGCCACTCCACATGTAAACCGACGACACACAGCACAATCGACGACGACGCGACGTGGTAAGGGTTCAGCAGCGTTCAGATTCTTATTAACATGTCGAGCCATTTATGAACCCTTATCATTGATCCAATTCATATTTATTTATACTTTTGCCAGACGAGGGTTAGACATCGCCTGCAGACGGCAGGACCCCCATATTCCACTTTGTTATCAATAAATTTCAATGGGAATATTTAAGCCCATAAAGATAATGATTTTTCATAAATCTCTGGAGGAATATGGTAGTTTACTCTGGGGAAGGATCCGATTTCTACGGCCGGGCGCGTCGGTGTATAATAAAAAAAAATCTGCTTCATTTTTATTTTATTTATGTGGCAGCATCATTGGCTTGCCTTTCGAGCTCTCGTATATTGGATTCCACTTGTATGCAATTGGTTTGGTGGTGTGAATGCAACAAGGGTGTTGCTTTTTTGTGCACACAGAACAGAACAGGGATGGAGTTGGCAATAGTTTTGTGACATATGGCCAAGGCGATGCTATCGTTGGGGAATTAAGTATTAGCTAAGAGTTTTTTTAAGGGACGACATTATATTCTTGGTTGGGAAAGATAGAGACGGATTTTCTTTCTATGGAGGTCACAACATAAATTGGTGTATTTATGAGTTGGAACAACTTCATAATTTCATTGTAGTTTATCTTGTAAGTCGAATGTAGAACAGTTGAGTCTCTATAACGAGAAGGTTGGTTCTGCCAACGAAATTACCTTCTAAAAGGGTTGCCAGTCGTTTTTGTTTTTTTTATAACTAAGACAATCATATCTACATGTGCGTAGTTACTTTTGCGAATATGTCAGTTTCTTTCAGTCGATTAGTTTTCCAAAAATATAATTCAAATGTCCTTTTCGTACCGTACTACAGCTCAATCTTCATTTACTTAGAATTTTTTTTTCGCGGCATGATGAAAATACGTTCTTTTATTAGTTTACGATTTTTAAGCCCTTACTTCCACCGACACAAAGATGGCGATACCAATGCACCCGATTTCACCCTTCCTGGCCTAAGCCGTCAAACACTCTTCCTATCGTCCAGGTGCTATATGTATCTGGGAATCATTCTATACCTATAGGTATAGCAAGCTCAACTGGAAGCTTAACTTTGAACAACGGGCACAATTTTCTAAGCCTGTAATAAGGCATTGTGGAGCCCGCAACCGAGAACCTGGTGTATACTTACGACCAATCTTCACTTACGAATCAAAACGTATGGTGACCACCTCTAAGAAAAACCTATAACATAACATAACTTAAGGAGGTTCCAAGAACTGCATGCATTAGATCCCCACAGATGCTCTATAGTTAACATTTCTGACGTCCTAACATTTCTTCACCATCTTTCACATAAAAATATCACATCAAAAAGCCCGATCAGGTTCTAAGAATCGGATTTCAGGTCTACTAGACCCTATAAGGCCATAGCAATAATTTCTCTATCGATTACCCTGATTTGGGTTCCAATTCATAGAATCGACTTCGTAAACGAACATGCGCTGAGCTGATGAGCTACTAGACAAGGCTCAGCCCTCCTCTGTTCAGTGTTCACTTTTGGAATAAGCTCAGATTCCGCTGGGGGGCAGTCAAGATAAAAATCTCCTTAGATTTCCTATAGTGAAGTCTAAGTGGCTCAGTGGTTAGTGTGCTGGACCCCGGAAAAACATAAATTACATCTAAAGGTTTTTTTTTCCACTGCGCCACCTCTCGCGAACGTCTGAGAAACATTCGAGAGTATAACTGTTTTGAAAAAGCTTCTCAATTCCAGCCGTTCGGACTCGGCTTAAAACTGAAAATACACAAAACGAATGGCTGAGAGAAGCTAGGCCTAGGGTACCTGATAAAAAACCTGTTGCACCAACTAAATTATTTTTTTTTTTTAGTGAAGGCCAACTTCAGATAGAGAAGACGGATCAACAGTGTCAAAATAAGAATGCGGCCAAACTACAGCCAGGAAAAAATAATTCACCTTCGAAACAAATTGCGAAAAGATTTCATGAGAATAATAGCGATTACCGCATGCCATTGGCCTATAGGAGACCATGCAATCAGACTGGGCATCCCTCATAGGTTAGGTTAGGTTAGGTTGGAGGGGCAGTTTGTAATATATGCAGTTTTCACCCAGAAGTCACTGCGCCCCTTGTGATTACCCTTTTATGTGACATGCAAGTAACAAAACCATTCGGATCTGTTGATGAATCTTCTTAAATCTGGTATAGAGGCATCGTTGCTAGATCTACCAAACTATCAAAGAACCGTGCTCCCATCCCATACAAGGGTAGCGGCGTTCTTGGAGGGATGGACAGTGACTCAGAAGATATTACACTGATTCCATTTCCTCTTCATCCTTCTAACTTCTGCAGAAGTCATCTGTAATTATACCTAGTCTTTGGACATGTTTCCAATGATGCGGTGCCCGTTTATTACCCCGACGCGATTACTCGGATTTGGTTTTTATCAAAAGATGTTAAAATCGTTGACCTTTTAGTGTCAATTGCGGGCCACAATCTGCGAGTTATACCTAGTGCAATGGGAAGTGTTGTTCCATCGTTATTAAGCCAAGTTTAATGTGACATTGTCAATGACGCCCTTAGCTGCGTTAAGAGCTGGTAATACTTGTCTTTCAGCTATTAGTATGTCCAGTCCTCGTTCTCTTCCACACGAACATGTCCAGGAACCCTCTGGATGCCAAGAGGCACTGATGTATTCCTCATAATATTCGTACCAGTTGTATTGATGCAGCCGAAAAAGAAACTGTCATTCACTATTCTGTCCGGCTAGGATCTGACAGCGAGTTCTAGGATGCTCCGCTGAGGAAGTCTCGAAGCAAGGTATTGAAAAACGTACAACCTTCTTCAGTTCCACAGTTTGGATTCAAACTCTCCTCTTGAATTAACTTCAACAACCAGGTTGTGGTAACGAAACGATGCTATACCTACCTAACTAGATGACGTTACAGTCTGGGGTGTACCTGGACCTCAACCAATACGCCTCTGCAGTTAACGAATTTTTTTTTCCTTTTCACTTTTTCGCGCTTCCTAAGACGAGGTTTTCTTCTACTGCGTTGTACTTCATGGTTTGAGTCGAATATTCTGGGACGCTAGTCGAATATTCGCCCTACATTCGACTGATTTGCACTTTTCTGACCGCTGATGTCGCTGTCGCTGTATACGTTATGATTTATCTATCTTTCCGGCGATAGTTCTGCAATTTTATCGCATTTGACAATTATTACCAAACCAAATCGGAAGGTTTAGTTTGTCGTAGACGTTGCTATAAATTTGTTTTGATGGCACGGATTCCATGTTATGTCTTAGAAGCCGGGTGGCATTTAGGTATAGGTATCATGGGCATTTATAAATAGTTAAAATTCGAAACGTAAACTTATGCCATAAGGTTCATCAATCGAATTCGTAAAAGTGCAGTAGTTAGTGCGGTTAGCGAGAAGGTTTTACTCCCGGATAAACCAAAATTCTTTCCATTTGCAACCTTTTTCGCAAAAATTTGACACAAATTCGACAGTAGGTACATGACTGTCCTGTCTTAAAACATCCCTTCGAATTTGGCATTCGAAATTCCAGGTCTCTTTAGTAAAAAAAAACTCAAAGAGACAAAAGGTTTTGGGATGCTATATGGACCTTTTCCGCCATTTATTTAATTATTTTATAAGAACTACCTCTTGGCGTTGTTAAATTTACATGAATGTCAAAGATGCTGGTGTACTAAGCACCATACTGGTTTCGAATTCGTGTAACCATATAGAAGACATTTCACTACTCTTGCTCTTGCATATCCAGAATCCGCACACTCGCTTAACAGTTTCCCAAATTGAATATCAAGGGATTCTTTGCCAACAAATTCAAACTGACATTGAATGCATTCAAAATGCTCCCCCCCTCAGAACTCTTTTAATCATCGAATTATGAGAATCTACCAGCTACCCCTCAACTGGCTGCATATTTACATTCCCAAGTGCGAGATTATTTAATTTCACGCCCCATTGGTACTCGGCAGCGACCGGATGGTGCATTTTATCACCATCATTCACGATTCAAAACTGCAAGTTGTGTCCACTCAGAGTCAATAAAAATACACAAGGACGGAGAGAGGGGGACACAATCATTCCATTTATCCATTCATAGTTCGTTTTCGTTCTCAGAAAAAGGTCAGCCGGCACAGACGGGCACGCAAAAGATTAGAGCCGCCACCAATTAAGGCCGAAAGAAGGAGATGATTCAAAGATCATTACTAAGGGCATATTGGTCCGCGCGCCGCTGTCAGATTACACATGGTAGCCAGACGTTGAACTCCCCCTGCTGCTTACTTGGGAAGGGATAATTTTCCATTTGGGGGAGAAGAACCAAATATTAGTCGAAATTTTTATGGCCGAACTTTAATCACGCACTTGGGAGAGATCTTGGTGTGCACCATCAGCATCGCACCGACAACAGTAGCGCATCAAGTGTTCGTTATTTTATGAAGCAAGATTTTTTAGTTTTTTTTTTAAATGTACATCGTCTAAACAAATAAAAAAAGTAAAATACAAAATAATCAAAAAGAAAATGGAAAAACAATTTAAACGATTTTTTGTTTTGTTTTGTTTCATTGAGTGCGCTGTAGTTGTGTATGATGTTGTGATGGTGCGCTGCACTAAATGAGTACAACTGCATTGCACCATGTGACGTTGGAGGGAGGTAAAACTTGAGTGTATGGGAAACTATTTTGTTGTTCTAGCTGGCTGGGGATCTGGGAACAATAAAAGACAGAAACTTTTGTTTTATGTTTACTTATTGTCACGATGTAGGAGTGTGAAAACAATTGCAACTGCAGACGGACTTTGATGTCTGTGCTGTGTTGTCTGCGTGTATACATGGAATCGGTGTTCTATTTGGTTTCCATTGTTTCTGGTATAAATTTGTTAAATAAATAACAAATATCTGTTAATGGAAAACTTAAAGCATTTGTATTGTAAATGGAATGCAAATGCAACAGCAGTATCAATCAAGATTAAAAATGTGTGAGAGGGCTAATGGATGTCATTTGAATTTCTATTGTTAGGGGAGATTTATAGTGAAGTTGTGGCTCTACGAATTCCCAACTGGAATTAACTCCCACTAGCCAAATGAACCAAGTCCCACCAAATATGCAATGGGATTTAGTTCATTATGTTCGGGATATAGTTCATAGTTCATTATATGAACAAATTCCCAATGAATTAAGTCCCAATTTGAGAAAAGTGAGATTTAGTTCATTTAACTTGTTTCGACGAAAAAATAATTCTTTCGCCCAACCTCGCACTTAATCCAAATCCAACAGTGACCCCAAGCAGGGGGGGTTGCATATATTCCACTGTGCCTCATGGGAGATCAAATGGAAGATCAATTTCCGTAGGCAAGTTATGAACACATTATTTTCAAATAGGGGTTAAGGGGTATACAGATTGAGGTTATGTATGGAATATCACATGGGATAAATGGGCGCCATGGCTTCGCTGGCAAGTACCTACTCTTTTATTGAAATTTTCTATGACCGTTTTCAGTAAGACACATCCCAATTTCCTCTTTCGAGGCGTTAGTGGTCGCGGGCTTGTTCGCATAGACCTTTGACTTCAAAAAACCTCAAAGAAAAAAGTCCAATGGCGTTAAATAGCAAGATCTGGATGGCAAATTCTGATCGCAAAAACGGCCGATTACACGAATAGGAAATGACTCATGCAGTAATTGAATTGTTTCTCTGGCTGTATGGCATGTGGCACCGTCTTGTTGAAACCACATGTTGGTCCCAACCTTATCTTGTAATTTAGGCACTAAAAATTGGCCACAATAACGAACGCCATTGATTGTTACTGCCTGACCAGCTGTATTTTCGAAGAAGAATGATCCGATAATGCCTCCAGCCCAAAATCCGCACCAAACAGTCACGCGTCCTAGATGCACTTGTTTTTCAACAATTTCTGAATCCCAAATGCGACAATTTTCACGATTAACGAAGCCATCAAGATGAAAATGAGCTTCCTTACTGAAGATTATTTTGTTTGAAAAATCAGCATCCACTTGTTGTTGCTTCAAAAACCATTCAACAAACTCTCTTCGCGCTGCATGGTCTCCATTAGTCTCCAGTTCTTGAGTCAATTTAACTTTGTAAGCATGAAGTTTCAAGTCTTTCGTGAGAAATGCCCAATTGTTGACTACGTTGCCGAATTGATGTTCCTGGACTGGACTGTCAGCAATAACACTCTAGCTCTAGCGAACTGCTTCGATGTTTTCTGTTGAACGACTTGTGACAGGACACCCAGAGTGTTTAAGATCACTAATTGATCCAGTCTCCCTGAATTTTTCAATTATTCTCTTCACAGTTGATGGTTTTAAATCACTATGACGTGACGACCATTATTTTGTTCGAAAATTGCGGACTGTAGCTGACAAAACTTCATTATTTTAAAAATATTGCTCAACAAAGAAAAATGCGTTGTTCTTTCGTATAGGGCTCCATTTTTACTCACCCCGAACTGTCAGCTGTCACATTGTTATCTTTTTTTCCGTTGGCATCACTGTATTTTTAAATGGCGCAAAATTCAAATTTTGTGCGAATTTCCTTTACAATAATGTGCTGCACGTTATCTGTTCAACCCGTTGCTCAATTTCTTAAATTTTTCGCTGACTCGAGTTGTGTTGGTTTGACGAAATTTATGTGCCTGAGCTAGTTTGACGTGAATCATTGGAAGCAATCAAACGACACCTGTCAAATGTTCATGCACTGGTGTAAGGTATTCCATTTGCAACTCAGGTAGACAAACAGCGAAGAGTGACTGCAAGGCGCTGACCAGATAAAAATGCCTTTCGGAACCGGGCATCTTCCTTGGTTATTAACAGTGACACAAGTTTGAGAAGCAAATTAGCAAAGGAAATTAACTACCAACCTGGAGGTCGAAGGATTTTATGACGGTGTGAGTAGCTGTCAGCTCAGCTACCAAGTGTGATCAACGCGTTGCCCAACAAGTGATGCTTGGTTAAATATTCGAGGGTACCAACGCTCATCAACTCTTTGAGCAACCACAGCTAAAACTCTGTTGAACAACTCGAGGAACTGTTTTTTTTTTTTGCCAAAATCAGACATGTTGATCAACTAAGCGTATGGGTCATTCAACAATTGATTGTGTTGATCAACTAGGTGTACGGGGTCCGCAATGCGTTCAACACAAAAATGTTCAATTTTAATTTTAATTACGTTGCTTAGGTCGGCTCTCACATTGAGGCAACATTCAATAAGCAACTGGCAATAGGAAACACGCAAACTTATGTCACTTAACTCACAATTATTTTACTTTGAATTAAATTAGAGGTCTCACATCAAGGCAACTAAATATCGCTCGAACGAAAAATGTTGTTGATTGCTTATTGGCAGTTGGTATAGCAACTATAGTAGTTGCTTATTGCTTGTTGCCTCAATCTGAGAGCCGCCTAAAATGAACATCGTGAGTTTGTGCACTAGAGTACGAAAAAAATTCTTTATCCAATTGAAGAGTTGAATAAACTGTTGCACAAAATTGGTAGATGAGTTGCGCACTCATCTAATTATATGGCTACTATCAGCAAACATTTGTGATTCTATGGAAATCCATTATAGCTTTAATTTTCGAAAGAAACTGTTACACTTGTTAAAAATTTGTTGTTTACTGTTTTCAACTACTCATTTACAACATGCAGTGAGAGGTTGAATTTCTTATCAGACTCTGAATGTCGCAGACTGCTCCCACTAAAGCTAATCGGATTAGTCAAGGCCGTTTTTATTCTGTTGACTGTTGTTCTGCTCCAAATGCAAGTGTATTTTTACAAATAAAATAAAGGAAACAAAAATCGATTATTATCGGTATGGTATAGCTGCGTAAGGAAGAGGAAACATTTCCAATATTCATGAAATACAATTTCATTTATGTGAATGCTTACTTCGAAAATACCTGACCTGCCCGATTTTTTCGTTGTGAAAGGTATATCTACCAACCACATTAAAATTGAAGAGATCTTTGATCTGTCCTCTGATCATTCCCCAGTTATTTTGATATTGAGCGAAAATCTAGTCTATAACCCAGAGCCAGCGAGATTGACCGGTAGAACAACTAACTTGGACGGTTTTAGGAACGAAATCGAAGCGAACGTTGAGGTTGAAATTGACCGCTCCTGAAATAATACGCCCAAATCAAAGAAAAAGCCGGACAAATTTCTCCCGGAAATAAGAGAATTGGTCAACCAAAAAAGGAAAGCGCGTAAAAAATGACAACAGAATCGCACATTTCAACTTTTTGTGCAACTTGTTGAAGACAACTATTAAGGATTTCAAGAATCGTGCAATAGACTCTTACCTCGAAAGATTAACTGCGAAAAAAGATTCCAATTATTCACTTTGGAAAGCTGTAAAAGGCACTAAAAGGCCTAAAATCCCCGCGCCACCAATTAAAATAAATCAAAATGAATAAGTAAGTGAAGATAAAGATAAAGCGAATGTTTTTGCAACCCATCTGGAAGAAACGTTTAAACCGTACGATGATCAAGTGGTTAACGATAACAACGATGGGACTGAACTATTGTCTGACTATTCAACACTCGCAAGTGCAGAGCTAAGAGAACTAAAACATGAGATCGAGGATCTTAATTAAGGTTTAAGCCCCTGGCTATGATTTTATCACAGGAGAAGTTCTCAAATCTCTTCCTAGAAAAGCACTAATTAAGCTTCTCCATATTTAAAATGCTGCACTCAGAATAAAAGACGTGCCGAGCCAATGGAAAGTCATAATGGTTCTAAAACCAGGAAAACTGCCAAATGAGATAAAATCGTGCAGACCGATTTCGCTTCTTCCAATCATATCCATAATTTTCGAGAGGATATTACTTAGGCGTCCACAGCCTGACCATCAGTGTGGGTTCAGAAGTAGGTAAGCATTCGACGATTGAACAGGTTCATAGAATTACTCAAAAGCATTTAAGGAACGAAAAATATGTTCCAGCTTATTCCTTGATGTCTCGCAAGACTTTGATAAGGTGTGGCACAAAGGCTTGAAACTAAAATACCGACAAGTTCTTCCCGTACGTCTATACGATATTCTGAAATCATATCTCGGCAATAGACTTTTCCGTGTAAGACATGGAAGCAAATACTCGGATCGGATCTAAAAGAAATCTCTGCTGGTGTACCGCAAGGAAGCGTTCTTGGGCCGCTTCTCTACCTGTTATATACTCGTGATATACCAAAGGAAAGATGACGCTATCTTTGCTATGTTTGCCGACGACACCGCTATTCTAGCAGTAGATAAAACGAGAAACGACTGCAAAACGCACTAAATAAAGTAAATGAATGGACGAGGGTCTGGCGAATCGCCCTCAATGAAACTAAATCTGTTCACGTGAACTTCACATATAACAACACGAATGACTTGGCAATTTTTCTAAACCTGGCCAGAATACCTTTTGCGAACGAAACCAAATACCTGGGAATGACACTCGACGCAAAGCTGAAATGGAATTCGCACGTGAAAATGAAACGCAAAGAGCGTGAACTCAAATATAGAGAAATGTACCGGTTACTTGGAAAACATTCCCAGCTCAGTACCGAGAACAAACTGCTTTTATACAAGCAAGTGCCAAAGCCGGTGTGGACCTACGGTATACAACTTTGGGGTTGCACCAAGAAAACAAATGCCAATATTATACAATCTTTTCAAAATAAAGTGCTTCGAGAAATTGTAAAAGCATCGTGGTATATTAAAAACGACGATATCCACAGGGATCTCGGAACGGAATACCTACAATCCAAGCTGAAACTAGAAGCTTTGCGCGAAAGCATAGAAACCGATTAATCGGACACACCAACAATACAGTCCTACAAATTTTGGATGAGAGCAATTTATTGCGCCGACTACAAAGAACAAAAACCTTTCGACTTGGCGATATAGGGAAGGGATTAACCGCGTCTAAATTGCGGAAATGCGGGCGCAGTAGCGCAGTGGTTAGTGTGTTGGACTACTGTGCGAGGGATCCCAGGTTCGATCCCCGGAAAAACCCAAATTACATCTTAAAGTTTTTTCTACTGCGCCACCTCTCGCGAACGTCTGACAAACATCCGAGAGTATGACTGTCATGAAAAAGCTTCTCAATTCAGCCGTTCGGACTCGGCATAAAATTGTAGGTCCCTTCCATTCGTCCCAAAAATAGAAACTCACACAAAACGAATGGTTGCGAGAAGCTAGGCCTTGGGTGTCACCCGCCTGTTGCGCCACCTATTTATTTATTTTTTTTTTTAAATTGCGGAACATGCCGGCTCTTTCATTGGAGAGTAACTTGTCAAAAGGTTTCATTTCATGATAGAAAAATTGCTTGATAAGTCATATCTTAGTTGCAGTATCTACAATTTATATCGAAGGTTGGTGTTTTTAGTCAGTAAGAAACTGACACTACTATAATCACGCGTTGTTCTCATAGTGTCTATGCAAGATTTTCACTTACCCTCACGAAAAAAAAAATGTGCACGACTGGGTCGCACGTAACTTTCTCGTTTATTGCGAATCTCGCAGAATCTCAGAGTCATTTCAGCAAATTTTACGTTTAAAATCATACCCACTCAAGGTGTAAATAATACCGTAAATATATACTACATAAACATAAACCTACGTATTAACTAGAACACTTTATTACTTTCAAATTTCACCCCGAACTGACACTTGAAGGAGGCAAGTAGGCGATGAATTTCAAATTATATTGCTATGTACTGAAGTTTTGGACTTTACAAAAATATACCGTGTGTGAATACAGATCGGGATTTGGGTATAGTCATTTTTGAGAAATATTCATAAAACGGCAATATTAGAGTTTTCTGAAAAAAACTAAGTACGAGTTCATGTTAAGAATGCTTATGTTGTCTTAAATATGTATTTTGATCAAAATCGTTAGAGCGGTTTTTTGTAAAATTATGCTGACAAATGTTACAATTTGGATTCGAAAAGCACTGTTATTAAACTGTTTAGCTGAAAACTGAGTACGACATATTCTTCAAGATATAAACATATCTAGCAGATATATTTTCATCCAAATCGAAAATGGCGTTTTCGAGATATGATCAGTTTTTAAAGTACCATTTTTAGCGATTGGGAAGGACGCATTCATGGTTGAAAAAACACTGTTTTTCAACTATTTAGCTCAAAACTGAGCCAGTGGTATTACTATGGATTTAAGCATTACCTGAAAGTAACATTTTTATTATAATCGAAAATGGCGTTTTTGAGATGTGAGCAGTTTTTTAAAAATACTATTATTAGGGATTTGGGTGGATATCAAAGGACGTAGTCTTTTTAGGGAAAAACTGAGTTTGCTATCAAGTTAAGAATATTTTTTTTAAATCGTTTTTACCGTTTTCGAGAAAAAGCCAATTTTCAAAACTGCCGCTGCTGGACTTTTTAGAGAAAAACTGGGTATGCAATCAGGTTTAACTTAACTCAACTACCAACTTTGGTTCAAATCGTTAGAGCCGTTTTCGAAAAAATCTAAATTTAGGCATATTTCGTCATATTTTGTAAAATTTTTATATGGGAGGTACCGTTAATATTAGGGGTAGCATCAAAAACAAAAAAACGTCCCGAGCGGGAAGCCCACAAACTCTAAATACGAAGTTTGAAGCAAATCCGTCCAAGCGTTTAGATTCCCCAGGGGTGGGACAGACAGACATACGGACGGACAGAATTGCGAGACCCACTTTTTTGAGTTCCCCTATCATCGTGATATCAGAATTGATCAAAATCTCGAGTTCGAAATTTTGTACGAAAACAATATCTTTCTCTTACTACGTATACGAGAAAGTTAATAAAAATTGTGTGAATTTATCATAAATTTTGCCAGATAATGAGATTCAAATGAGGATTTAGCTAAATCTTGTATTAAATCTCGAAGCGACTACTAATGCTGACTAATGTGAGCACAATAATTTTGGGTCAGTGCTCGTCAATTATTACCCGAGACTATATTTCCGACCACATACCATACCGTCAACAAGATGTTCCTAAGCCAAATCAAATTTATCCGCAGCTCATTTTAGTTTATATCTCCCACCCGATTGTAACAAACGAAAACAAGGTATTTCCCGGTCATCAATCCACCAACGCATGCAGCGCGTACACCTAATGAAAACATCAACAATTCATTGCAGATTATCTGGAGAGTTGTTGCTGTTCAATTTTATTGCTGCACGCCATCATACAATTACATTTCCGGCATTCGCTGGCACACGTGCGTATTTTCAACACCGTTTCCAATATATGGACACGCCAGCTAACAACATTCTGACATTCTTTGATCTATTCCTGACGAAATCTTTTCCTGTTTTTATAGAACTCCGAAAAGGCAAAACACAAATCTCCACCACAAACAACGCATAACCGGGCACAACTGAATATTTATGCCCCGACCATCCAGAGCATTCTCCATCTCCATCTCATATGGAACATCTGCACAGATTTATTCCTTGCTTCTGTCCATGGGGTTGTTTGCTGCTGGCTATGGCTACCAACAGAATGGCGCCAAAATATGGTTTAAATTCAAAGGTATAAATACATCATGATTATGTGCATAATTCATTCGTCGTTGGAGAAGAAATTAAAATTTTAAAATAGACGTAATGTACTCGAAGTCGAAGCGTATCGCAGATGATCTATGGCTATGATGGATCCAAGTCGTCGCCATGCCACTGCACACACATACAGGTGACTTTGTGACGATTAATCCAACTTGCATCGTCGGTCGTGTTGCCATTTAAAACTGATGATGGAATTAGTTTTCTCGTTTTATGAGTTGAGCGCAAAAAACGAACACCCCATTTCAAATCTCTTAACCTATTTTTTTCGAGCGTAGGTAATTCACAGACATCTCAGTCGCAATGGCAATGGTACTTAACCCTCCTATTCCAGATTAACATTTTCGTCGAAATTTATTGCTTCAAAGCAACCCGCAGTCCAAAATACAAAAATCCACTCCCAAGGGGTGGAAATGGAAACTTTAAAGAAAGTCAAACGACCAAGAACTAGAACGTATCTAACTGCCTAAATTGAATTTGTGTTGAATCGGTGCATGTTTTGAGGGTGAAAAAAAAAATTAAATAAAAAATGTTGCGTGTTACAAAATTGAATACAAAATTTACTGGCAAAAAAAAAACTTTAAAAAGATTTATCACACGTTAGATGTCATCCGCCCAGGGAAGTTGCAGCAGGAATAAAAAATAGCAGCAAACAGGTCCGGTCGGACTGGAAGACCACCATTAAAACACAACTCCTAACGTTGGTCCTTTTGAATAATTTATGTGGAGTCCACCAAAAAAGGTAACCGCACCAAGACGCTATACAAACTGCGGGTTCAAGTTCGGTCACGGCACAAAAGTGATCCACCTTGAATTCGGTCGGTTTTGTTTTTCGGTGGCTCTGTCTTGGTCGCTTTACTTCTATTTTCGCCGAAAACCATTTGCAATTTGGTAACTTTAATTGCCATCATCTTTCCAGCTTCCAGGTAGATGCAGATATACAATAGTTTTGCTGTGGATACTTTTTGGGGTGCCAATTAATTCAATTCCACAGACGAATTTTTTATCTCAACCTTGACAAAGAGTATAATTAGGCAGGAATTAATAATTCACAAGTTTTTACAATCGTGTTCACAACTTTGCCAAGAAGAAGGATTTCATATTCAAAAAGGTCCTCTGGGGGACACTCTAAAATTTGGAAGCGATGTGATTTCCTTGGGGAGTGTCCGACTGTGTTTGCCTTAGTCAAAACCAGTATAAAGTGATAATTGGTGGGTATTCTTTTCATTGAACTGTCAAATAAATTAATCGCACTTAACCTTAAATTTAAATTAAGCAACAAATTAAAGGGAATATAGATACGGATACCTATATACCTATGAGATGAAAAGAAAATTGTTTGGTAAGCCCGGCTGTTAATTAAAATGGATTTTACAGGCGCACTTATTGTGTCTCTGCATGAATAAATTATAATTAAAATCACATTCACTTTGCTTACGAAAATATTTCCGCAGTAATAAATTAATTAGAGATTACAGCGCAGTTGACAGTTTTTAATTAGAAGCATGGATTGCATAAACGTGAAGTCATTGTTGTTCAACGAGCCGTATTACAGATTCCATTATTTATCGATTTGGCATAAATAATATATTTAACAGAATAATTTAAGATTAGTTTGACATTTGTAAATGACAACAAAGGCAATTACCTGCTTGAATTTAAGTCAATTTTGATTTGACAAGAGGTGCGCGTCTATCGACGACGCGACGGCTTTTCAATTCATTTGTGTTACGTGAGAAAAGTATTATAGATCTTTTTAGGAATACTTAAACAGGGATGTCAGTTAGCGACTATGGAATGCAGTCATGAAATGTCAATTTATTAGATCGGTTATTATCATTTTGTGTCAAGAGAGCGACTCATGACATGTTTATTGCATCAAGCAATTTTCTATGGTTTCTTAAGTAGGTATAAGTTAATTGCATCTTGCATCAGTAAAAAAATGAATGTGAACATTAGTTCATTGATGATTTTAAGAAAAACAAAAAATGGTTACTTTTGAAATGACCTCGATTTCAAAAAAAATGTCTTTAAACTGGTTAAAAAATTATGATTAATTATTTTTATTTTTGCTGAAAAAAAAGGGCTATTAACTGGGAGAGGCATTTCATAATTTAGGCAACAATTCCCACTGGCTTATGCTAGTTTTGACAATTAACTCAGACGTAACAGGAAAGCAGTTTCGTTTAAGCTACTGTTTACTGAGTTTCTGACAGTACGTGTCGGTTTGTAATAATTTATCCGCATTTGCAAACATACAAATTTCAAACATCCTCAAATCATTCAATGAACTACACTGGTCGGCATAAGTATTTTGACAAAACTTACGTTAATTCTGCTCATAATTTGAAACTTACTTCATGTAAATTTTGGCATCAATGGAAATGTCATTTAAATTCCGTTTGAATGATACAAAACTTTCCTTAACCTATTAAGTACGCATTTAAAAATTTTAGAATTTCGAATTTTTGTCAAGGTCTACTTTTTTGACTTTTTTTCCTCGGTATCAAAAAAAAATGTTTTGATGCAAAAAGTTTCTCCAAACAATTCTAATAGTGAGTGCAAAAAAAAAAAATTCAAAAATCTTTTCGCTAATATTTTTTATGATTTTTATGATTGTGATTGTGACGCTTCAACAGATTCGTTTATATGTTTCTTAAGAAGTTTTCACAGTTCACAGTTTTCGAAGGAATATCTCAAAGGAATCGTAGGCGGCCTTACAATACGGGGTGGACCCCAGCCTCACTCAAAAAGCGCAAAAGTCATCACCATATCGAAAGATGCTATAATTTTTGAAAATGGCGGCAAATGTGAATTCTGTTTTGACATTTGTTTTTAATAAATAATAAATTTTAATAACCGGTACATTGAGGCGCGAAGAACTTGCAAAAGCAGCCAAAGAACAATCTTGAAGGAGTTCGGCGAGAAATTAGATCGTGATCTGCAAGCAAGGTGTTCTGGCAGACCATCCGCTGTCTTAGGGGGAGGAAGTGGAACATTATTGAATGAGAGGAGCCAAAACCAAAGACGGTACACTTCTTTCTAATGAGGAGGACATCTTGCGCAGATGGAGCGAGCACTTTTCTGAATTGCTCAATCCAAACCATGGCATTGAGGATGACAGAACCATCGCCTTGAGCAGGGCGGAAAATAGTCCCACTGTAGAGAAAGTCACTTTTGCGATCAAATCGCTAAAAGCTGGCAAATCTGCCGGAGTGGATGAAATCCGGCCAGAAATGCTAAAGGTCTTAGGTGAAGAGGGAGTTAAATGGCTCTCGCGTGTCATTAAAGTGGCCTGGGAATGCGGCGAAACTCCCAGCGATTGGCAGATTGGGGTGATTGTGCCCCTTTTCATGAAAGGGGATAAAAGGGATTGCTCCAATTAAAGGGGTATACCCGGAAAAGTCTTTGCAAAGGTGCTGGAAACGCGTTGCAGAGCTGTGGTCGAGACACGATCTTGTCTCCTCTCCTTTTCATTACTTATGGACTGGATGTTACAGCGCAGTCTTGGCGAAGAACGTTTCGAATTGGGAGATCTGAGGATCTCCCATCCTTGGGTCCTCTCAGACTGAACTTCAACGCTCACTCGATCGGTTTGTAGCCGTTTGTTTTGAAGCTGAGATTAAGGTAAACGTGAACAAATCTGAAGTGATGGTCGTCTCCAGAACGCCTGTTCAATGCACTTTGCAAGTTAGTGTCCCATTGAAACAGGTGGAGAAGTTTAAGTACATCGGGGTCTTACTCACGAGTAATGGAAGGAGCAATGCCGAGTTTTCCTGTAGGATTGGTCAGGCTGGGTCAATTTTGAGACAGCTTAGTCATTCTGTTATTAGGAGGACTGAACTTGGTGCCAAAGCTAAGTTGTCAGTCTTTATTTCGGTGTTGGTTCCAACTCTTACCTATGGTCATGATGTTTGGGTAATGACCGAAAGAATAAGATCGCGAATACAAGCCGAAATGAGATTTCTCCGTTGTATTGCTGGTGTGATCCGTATAGAGATCGCATTTAAAATACCAGAATACGTAAGTAACTCAATGTCGAGCAGCTTCTTCTCCGGACGAAGCGGTCCATGCTTCGGTGGTTTGGTCATGTTAAACACATGTCCCCGACCAGGATTCCACGACGTGCTATGGAATCCGTACCATCCTCTAGGTAGACACAGAATGAGATGGTTAGATCTAATCTCTCCTCTACCCATATGGGGATTGCCCTTGATGATTTAGAGTCGATGGCGGAGGATCGAGAGCTATGGAGGGTCCACTTGAGCAACCTACACCTGCCATACACCCAGAGAAACAGTTCAATTACTGCATGGGTCATTTCCTAATCGTGTAATCGGCCGTTTTTGCAATCAGAATTGGCCAACCAGATCCTGCGATTTAACGCCATTGGACTTTTTTCTTTGGGTTTTTTTGAAGTCAAAGGTCTATGCAAACAAGCCCGCGACCACTAACCCCTTGAAAGAGGAAATTGGGAGGTGTGTTAATGAAATTCAGCCATATTTTTGCGAAACCGTCATGGAAAATTTCAATAAAAGAGTACGTATTTGCCAGCAAGTCCGTGGCGGCCATTTATCCAATGTGCTATTCCAACCCCAATCTGTATACTCTATGAATCAATAAAAAATCTAAGCTTTCTAAAACCTAAAATCTGTATTTTCTATCAAAACTAGGTATATTTTGGGTGAATTATGAGACACCCTTTATATACCAACGACAGTGGGCAAGGATTTTTTGTCCATTTGCAGGGTTCTTCGTTTGGTGTAGTGGAACAAGATTTTTCTGGTAATGATTCGAGCTACTATAGTATTTGTTTCCCTCAATCTCGTCTTTAAGATTGAAGATTAGGGTCGTTCCTATTGTATGTAGTGTAGCTTTAGGAAGCATCAACTTTTTGGCCAGCTCACAGCTCTTTAATTTCCCAGCAGAATACTGAGTATACTGTGTCCGTGGAACCAACAAGGGACACATAAAACCATTCATGAAGCATTTCCCTGTCAGTTTATATCAGTTTTTGGCTCCGATCCACCCCGTTGAAAGCTTTATTATCCCCTGTTAATAGTAATCGATCATTTTACTAAAATAATTTCCCAATATTGCACCCCTCTGCAGAATTCTCATACGTAACCAATGTCAGTCTGTGTCGAAGTCGACCGATATTACGTTAAACGGGCTGTTACAGAAGTCGAATTATTAGCGGCTGATGAGGAAGCATTGGTGTAGAAGACTTTCACTTTCACAAGACTTAAAACGGAACGTAACATACCTTACCTCATTATAGCGACAATACTTCCCATTTGAAATTTGCTCTGTAGACTTTGTTGTGGAACGGAAGGCATAATTTGCTCATATTAGCTGTCGATTTACAAAATTGTTCACGCACAGGAAAACCCTCTACAACCTTCAGCTTGTGACATTTACTTTTTTAACCTTCGCGGTTACCGTCAAAGCCCCTCGATTACATTCTTAACGCTTGAACTCTAATGACTGTCATTCTACGACATAACAAATCATCGCTCCATCAATCTCCATTACCTTGAAGTAGTTTGCTGGAAGCTAACAATTCCCGATGCCATCCACTTCTTCAAGACTGGTGCTTTTCGCTTGCACCGCAGTGGCGCAGGTAGCCCACATCTGGTTATAACATATTTTCAGCATGCGTTTCCCCAACTCAATCAAATTTGTTTTATAATGGCGAATAAATGCCGCGCTGCCCACACATTGGCAATAGTCGTAGATGCCATCCACCAAGAGTATAGGTATAGGTACGTATCAAGCTCCGGAATGGTGTCACCATTGTTGCTCACAATACACCTCGCTGTAGGTCAAGATGAGGGTTTCATTTCACACTGCTCCCATGGTCTTATTTTATGCGAAGACGGCTAATGGGCACTGCGTGTGTGTCTTGTACCAATTAGCATTTTCCATGTCAGCTATCCACCATACTGCCACCTGGGAATAGGTAGCAACACATTCCGTGTACGAAGTGAAAAATCACTCGAGTAGAAAATTATTTCACCGTAAATTGGCTTCGCGCTCAGATTTTGGGATGCGATATAACCGCTGACAGTTTAGGTGACCACCCGTCTACCCATCAGTATCTGGGTGATTAGATTTTCGATTTACGCCCAAGCGGCATCGGCATCAGCCCGCTGGAGTATAGAAGTCGGTGCCACAAGAGATTAAATAGGAGTGGTTGGCTGGCTGGCTGGCGGCGGCGGTGGTGGCTGCCCCATGATTTTCGATTGATAAGACTGACTTGGCGCGCGAGCAATGAGACTTGCGCTAATTTGCCAACGAGCTGGAGCTGATAATTTTCCCGTCCACTTGTATATGGTCTGGTTGTGGTTTTTTTTAATTGAGCTGTGATGGAGAGCTAATTAGTTTCAGCAGGGTTTGCGTTGCATTGCGGAGCGACTATATGTGTGTGAAAGACGCTGATAACTAGTTTATTTTTGTGTTTCTTATTTATTGGGAAAAGATAACGGTGGGAGTAGCCAGAGGTGTGATACTGACTATCCCTGATGTCAGATTGGGTAAATGTTTGATAAACAGTCGGTGATAAGAGTCCAAATGTGAGGTCTTGGAAAATGGTGGGAATTAGTTTGAAATGTTGGGGATAGTTGAGGCTATCAATGAATAGACTCTGCGTGACTTTGGGTAGGTGTTGGGCGTATTATGCTAAAATTATGCAAGGAAGATAGTTATTCAACTTTAGTTAAGGGTCACGTCACAAACGCAAAGGTGCTTCTGCTTAAAAATGCTTTTGACATGACCTACTTTAGACTTTTCCATTATTTCAATGGGAGGAATTTTTTGTTCAGTGAATCCTAATTGACAATTTTATGAGGTTTCAATAAAAAAAAAATAGTTGAAACAACTTGTGCAAACAACACAAGCTGTTCCATAATCTATAAGAACTGTTTGCTTAAATGTTGTCACAACGCGTTTGTATCGTGTATGGATGAAGTCCTTTTGAAATATTAAAAACCAACATTCTTTAAATTGTGAACTAACCTATTAATTTTTTTCCTCTTTTCAGGTGAGTGGATCTTAAATTTATTGCAACAAAATGTAAGTTAATGGATTTAATTTGTGCCCTGCGAATCATTGGGAGGGTAGATGATTTCGATTTGTCGTATATCTAGGTAGGTACATGCCTAAGACCTTTCAAACCCATTTTTTTTGGCAGTAAATACCATATGGATTATATTAGCAGGAAATCTAGCTGAATTCTTAATCATTTTTTTTTAAATTCGCATGCAATCAATATTGCTTTCACGCCGAACAAACCCAAACTAAATTATTTTTAAAATAGAGCTGAACTCATCCACTAAGCAAACGAAGCTGGAAAGAACTCAATGAACAATACGCTTGTTTAACGTGGGCCCTATGCCCCTATGGCGCACTAGTGCGCTGTGCACTGGGATAGCCCTATAGCGTTCGATATAGTACTGAGTTCGCACTGACAAGTGACAATAAAGACCTGTGTTGGAGCCCTAGTTGAGCACTGTGTATTCAGACAGGGGAGAGTTCAGTCTTCAGTGCTGGATTTTTCTGTCGTAGCTGTCGTTTGGGTGAAATCATACAGGTCTCAGAGTTATATTTCGCGTTCAACATGAATCTAAATTTCTGGGGTTTCCTTGGGTTTTTTGGCAGCCACGAAAATTCACTGACACTTCTCATGCTCACTAAGTGCGCCTTAACGCTAACTACGGCGAACGAACCTTTTAACAAAAAATCCTTTCCTACCCTTTTCGGTCATATTCAAATCCAAGTCGTCTGTGTCGTGATTCTGAATAACTCAATTTGAATACCTACAGCAACGTTCATTTTCCATAAATAACAGAAAAAGATATCCACTGTAAAAATGTTGTGATAAATTACAGATTCCTTTCTTATATTAGGCGTGTTTTGTTGAACATTTATCTCAATTCTCAGCAAAGTAAATTAGAATCTTCAGAACACAATTACAATATCTACACAAATAGTCTCGATTATGCCAATCAGAGTATAGTTGCTGTTGTTGCATACTTAAAGGTCATACTTTACTTTACTTTGCTGAGATAGACGTTCAATAAAATACGCCTACTGTAAGACACGTGGAATTAGAACAGAATTATAAAGAAAACAATTATGAAAATAATCGTGAAAGTGAAGAAGTTCTTAGTGATCTCGCATTTTATTAAGGTGAACAGTGAACACACGTAATATGATAAAAATGTCTGTTTTACATTTATTTATCATTTATCATTATTTATTAAATTTTACGATTTTTTTTAATTTAGGAGGCATTATAAAGAATCCAGAAGCCAAAAAATGATTAGCACTTTTTCTAGCAGGATTTGGTTTGAAAAAAATCTGCTAAATGCTAGATTCTAGCAGATTTAAGAAAATAATTATGGTCACTCTGCCTAAACATACGATGGAGCAGACCATCTTTGATATAAGCTACAGTGGCCGGCATAAGTATTTTGACAAAACTAAAGTTAATTCTGCTCATAATTTGAACTTACTTCATGTAAATTTTGGCATCAATGGAAAGGTCATTTAAATTCCGTTTGAATGATACAAAACTTTCCTTAACCGATTAATTACCCATTGAAAATTTGGAACTTTTGTAAAAGTCTACTTTTTTGACTTTTTTCCTCGGTTCCAAAAAAAAAAATATTTTGATGCAAAAAGTTTCTTCAAACAATTCTCATAGTGACTGCAAAAAAAAATTTTCAAAAATCTCTTCGCTAATATTTTTTATGATTTTTTGAATGGGATGATCTCAGAAAAATTTTGTATGAAAAGGAGGAAAAAGTGACTAAAATAGTCATTTTTAAAATATTAGCGAAGAGATTTTTGAAAAATTTTTTTTGCAGTCACTATTAGAATTGTTTGGAGAAACTTTTTGCATCAAAACATTTTTTTGTTGATACCGAGGAAAAAAAGTCAAAAAAGTAGACCTTGACAAAAATTCTAAATTCTAAAATTTTTAAATGCGTACTTAATGGGTTAAGGAAAGTTTTGTATCATTCAAACGAAATTTAAATGACCTTTCCATTGATGCAGAATTAACTTTAGTTTTGTCAAAATACTTACGCCGGCCACTGTATGTCAACAATATTGTGCATCGTGGCACTTCCCAATGAAGAGAGTTCTCTCGGCTATTCTGAAATCGAGTTTTTGACAGATTTGTCATGTCCGTGGAGTTTTTCTAGCCTACACGGCCGACATAGTTCTATTCGCTTCGAGGAAGTATCCTAAAATACTTTCCAATATTCGCTCTCTTTAAAATATTTTCCTGGACCCACAACTGTGGTTTTAGCGTAAAATATCGAATTGCCTTGCGGTGTCTTCTCCCAAACTGAATAACCCATTTGAGTTCGTCAAAGGTGCCATCTAAAAAAGCAGAGAGAGCCATCAGAACATACTTTCGAACGTGCTATGAATTCCCATGTGTTTTTAAACTCGTGCGAAATAACCATCCGTCGGTTAAAAATGTAGCCTTCCACATAACCTAAAGCGACGCCTTCAGTGCAGCTTGGCCGTTGTGACAGACGCCAATAGGATTGGCCATATGCATTGCATAGCATTAATAGCTAAACGTGCTCAGTAGAAAATGTGCTCAGAGCACTTCGTCCATTTTATGGTCGTCATAATCGTCCTACTGAGCAGGCTATTCAAGCCATTGTGACCAAATTTCGATTAACGCTTTCCACTTTTTTGGACATTAAACCACCGAATCGTTTGTGTAGACTGTAGAGTAAAAATGTACCGTTTTGTGTGGTTTATGGGCCGTTGGCATCATTGGACCGTATTTCTTCAAAGATGATGACAGCAACAACATTAAGGTCAATGGTGCTCGCTATTCGTTCTATGATTTCGGACTTATTTTTGCCCAAAACGGAAGTGCTCGGTTTGGTCGACATATGGTTTCAACAGGAGCAATTCCTCCCACTTTTGGACCTATGAATTGATCGTCTAGATCGTGCGAGTTGACGCCACTGGACTATTTTTTGTGGGGATATGTGAAGTATCTCGTCTACGGATAAACCAGAAACTATTGCCGTCTTGGAAGACAAAATAACTCGTGTGTTATTGGTGAGATACCAGCCGATATGTTGGAAAAATTATGATAAAATTTGACATACCGGATGGACCACTTGAGGCGTACATTTACACGAAATAATATTCAAAAAGTAAATGGCAAGAATTGATTCATCCGATCCTAAGAAAATCAATTTCTTAATTTTCCCAAAATTTTGCAAAGGCGCCGTCAAACAGAACGCGTTTTACCGCCGCGTTCCACCGCCGATCGCGTTGTAATACACTGCAATACATATTACATATCCCCTGTCACACAGAGCGCGTTTTCAACAACGCGTAAAACTCACCGCACCGCATCATTCAAACGCGACATTTTGAGAGATTTTGATGATAGCTAGGTATTTGTTTGACGTCGTCTATCGCGGCGTTGAGAACGTCGCGTCAAAATAATCTTAAAGGTTTCGTCAAACAGAACGCGTTATTAACGCCGCGGTGAGATTATTTTGACGCGACGTTCTCAACGCAGCGTTAGACGACGTCAAACAGATAGCTATCATCAAATTCTCTCAAATTCGTGCTATGAAATTCCCGAAAAAGAAAAAGAATTTGGGTGCACGAAACGAACACGACATAAATAAAAAGAGAGAAGAAGTCAAGGAATACCGTTCTCATTTAATTCCTTTGCAATTGTCTCCCATATCACCCTTCAAAAAAAAAATGTTTATACATTTTATCCCGCATATCGTAAAGAAAAGCGTAATTTCTTTCAAATTCTATCAATATTTCCATTTGTCACTACAAAAATTACTCTCACCGCTCCGCGTCACAGAAATAATCTGTAATTTTTCACAAGAGCGCGTTTCACCGCCGCCTTTGAACACCGGGCTGAGTTCAACGCTGCGGTGAAAACGCGCTCTGTGTGACAGGGGATATGTATTGCAGTATATTACAAGACAGCGGTGGTACTTGGCGTTGAAACGCGACGTTAAAACGCGCTCTGTTTGACGGAGCGTTAAGGCCGCGTAGAATAATCTGACCGCGGCGTTTATAACTCGTTCTGTTTGACGAAACCTTTATTGTTCGGCGAGATTATTGTCAGGATTATATAGGGATTGGAACTCTCCTACTTTACTGCATTCCTACTGGTCCGCGTATGGGGTACGCCGATTCGACCAGGAATTTTGTGGGCCTCACTTACGCTCTTAGGAATGTTGATTGACATTGTCTTTTTGACAACCAACTGAGCCGGTGCTGCTCCAATTTTTTGTGATGGGTTCTTTGACGTGAAGACTTTCTTGGATCTTCAAACTTCTAATTCAATCAAGCTTTGTATCTCCTGCTGTCATGCGAAGCATTTTCATCTCAGCCGTTTTCATCATGTGTTGTCTAGTATCTATATTTGTTTTCACAAACATTTTTGAATTATTCTAATACAAATCTAAAATCAAAATAGCCTGAAACACGTGTCTCAGTATTTTCTATTCTCTACTAAGTTCTATAAAATTTCACTTCGCCACGTTAAGTAGTTAAAAATAGGTGCATACTTTTGCCCCTCTTAAAGGGGTTCGTTAAAAAAATTCCGGAATGCTGGCTTTTTTAACAAATTTATATAAAAAAAAAACACATATTTTTATACAAAGCTTGCTTTTTTCCGCACATTGTCTGTAGTATCGGCACTGTGCGATGCCAAAACTTGACTATATAAATTGTAAAACAATGAAAATAAAGTCGCACTTATCTATAAAATAAAAATACGGAAAATAGAAGTCAATTGACAGTAAAATATAGAGCAATCGCCTATGGAATATTGGGTCTCTACAGTATCCACATTTAATTTTAAGAATTTACAATAGTGACATTTTCCGCATATAAAAATCTATTGTGACCTATACATTATATTATTATTATAAGAAGTGTGAGGAGGTTATATCCACGGTTTTATAAAATTGAATTGAATGCGCGGTAGGTACTAATGACATTTAAAGTAGCCAGACTAACTTTTACCAAGTCACAATGGCAACAATTTCGATATAAAATTATCTATTGTGACCGTCAAAATATTTAAGTTGAAGTTTAAAAATGATTATTGGTAAGGGCCTGTGAGTTTAGGTCACAATTCAAATTGCATTTAACGAGAAACTTCAGATGCCTTTCTGCTTAATCACAGCCACATTTTTTTTTTCAGAATCTCAAAATAAGCAAAATTATTAACCAATATCTTGTTTGACGTTTTCACACCAAATTTGGATGCAGAAATCTACCTCAAAACAATCAATTCACTTGTCAGCATTCTGCACTCATCCAATTTAGTTATACATTCTGTTTGACGTGTGAGATCTCTCGTTACACGATAAGCATCATCACACGAAACGATTAATGGTGACACATTTAAAGCAAGCACCATATTGAGATGCACGATCGTAAATAATTAATAAATACATAAATGTGACCATAAGAGGACTGCTGAATTATTATTTTTAATTATTGCCATATTGAGAGTTGCACTGTCATGGTCAATGCCAATTGTGGCAGTTGTGCAATAGAAAACTAAATCAAGATTGCATTCTCCAACAGCAGCAACTTGTACTTGTACCTCTTCTTCCACGAAGACCACCCGCAGACAATTGTTCCATTCAATGCAGAAGTCATAACTGCTCCTCATAAACGATCCGTATCTGATATAATTTTAGTGCCCTACAGATGGGGCCATGGGGCGCGCACACACCCAAATCCTTTGTGAATCTTAAATCCTCCTAAAGACGACCAACAGAGTTGAATCAACAACAAAACACCCATAAACATAATTCGACTCTGGACTGGACTTGAATCGGGTAAAATTCTAAGAAACCACCGTGAGCTATAAAAAGTGTTCCGAGGTCACCCTCCCGAAAAATAAACAACAACAAACAAGCACAAGATGCAAATGAAACAAAACTGAGTAGAATCAGGATGGCAAAGCAATGGCAGTCCTCTGGCGAAAAAAAAAAAGAATATTATAATCCAATGCGATTCCTTTTTGTTTGCCTCCTTTTGCAACTGACTTCCTAATGGGTGGTGTGCAAGGAAAAAAAAATGCTCAAGAAAAGTACCCACAGACTGTTTTGTGGATGTATGAGAACGCCAAGGGCTGCTGGTGTGGTTGTTCCGCACTTAATGGTTAAAAGGCAGACTTGTATATTTTGCGAAAAGCAAAAAAGAAAACACCAAAGTCGACTCTTTTTTCCTATGTATTTAGTTTAAAGTAGAAGCTGTTTTCAATTTTGATGCTTCCAGTTTGGTCTTCGCTGAAAAAAGTACTTTTCGCCATATAGTCGGATATTATTTTTGTCTTGATAGATATTGTTGTCTTGGCATAAATTCAGTCGGAATTTGTTGCAAATTTAGTTCCAAACAAAAATATTAAGTGACAAGACGTACAAAATGAATGACCAATGCTGAATCAAAGTCTGTTTTTCCTAAACCCTAAAAATTTAGGGCATTTTGGCGGTGGCCACGGTGTAGTGGTTAGAGTCATTACTTGTGACCCCGAGCGGCGTTGGTTCGAGCCCCGGCGGGGGACAGCAATACTCTGCCACCGATCATAAAGAGAAACGAATAACATCAGAGTTTTTCACTCACTACACAAAAAAGGGTTTCTGCTTGGCAGTACAATGGACCGAGATTGGTCTGAGTGCTCCAGGATTTGGAAAATTCCCTTTAATTATCTAAAAACAAAAAGGGCATTCTTCATCGATATCTCAAGTCTTCTCAATTTCCTTGACACTACACTACTATAGAATAGGTATAAACGTAACCCGCGGTACTAACAATCATTTTTATGCCCAGTTGTACAGTCAGAGTTTAAACTGAAGTTTAACTAAACCTGACCGAGAGTTTAAACTTTTGGTTTAACTCGTTCAGTTTCACAGTACAAAATAATCTGACAGTTAACTAAACGCAGTTGTGGAAGCGCAGAACAATTTCCCTTAAGGGGATATTTTTCTACCAGCGCACTTTTGACCAAGTAAATGGTTATTGCTTTTCTCTACTTTATCTATTTTACCATTTGTAAATAAAAGAAAATGTGTGCAATATTATTACATTGTGTATTTTGGTATTAACGAAGTGAATTGATTTATTTTCGACACATGTTTGAACTGTCATCTACTTTCACCAATTAATTATTGCAGTAATTATTATTTCTTTTTTTTTTCAATAATAATACATATCTAGTTGTTGAAATGTATGTGGCATTCAGACGGATGCGATCACAGGTACTGCTTCTTTGTAACTCGCTGGGTTTTTACATCACCCGTCGCCAGTAAAATATTGAAAGGATTTTATGAGCCTCTAATTAGGGTCATTGTCTGGTAATAGGTAGGCGCAAAGTTTTTTGCTGGTGTTTCTACGAAAATCTGCGCTATCTTGTTCTGGTTTTACTTTTTTTTTAAACAAAAAATGTAGGTAATCCATATCTGTATACAAAAATGGTATGAACTCCGAAACCTTTGAACTGAACAGGCATTGTGCCGAGAAGTGTGTTGAAAATCGGACAAACAAATTGCATTGTAAAAAGAATAGAGTGGGAAGTGTCTTGTTTCAGCCAAAACAAAATGTGAAAGATTTGAGTACGTATAGAAATATATTTTGTTCGCGAAGAATCTAAAGAAATCACTAGTAGCATTACAAAAAAATAATCGTCATTTCCACACACGAAAAGAAATAATTTGTATTGAAAAAACCTCAATACAATTTACGCTTGTCTACATTATGTTTGGGCTAAGATCTACCTGATGTTCACTTGAAAAAAGGCGTTTTCATTGAAAAGTACATTATATTGGTTGAAAATCTATTGAAATTTTCTGATGACAGTGGGTTTACCGCAGTAATGCTGGAACTAATCATAGCTCTACTTTTCACTCATATAAAATCAAGAAGTGCAGCACCCAAACAATTTCCCATTTCTGTTCTCTCTCTCTATCTCTCTGTATGAAATAGCAGATGTCAAAATAAACCTCAAAATGCGAAACGAAAGTTTAAACGGCAGAATGCAGGCGTTTAACTTAAACCGAGAGTTGAACTCCACTTTGGGTTTAAACGAACACAGTAAAACCGAAAATTTGTTGAACGAAGGTTTAAACCAAAACGAGAGTTTAAACTCTGACTGTACAACTGGGCATTAGTGTTCAGGCTAAATTTTACGAAGTCACAATGATGAAAATTTCCATATAAAATGATCGATTGTGACCGTCAAAATATTTAAGTTGAAAATTAAAAATGATTATTCGTAAGGCCCAATCTATTTAGTTCATCTACTGGGCGACGGTAAAGGCCGAACTCACAATCGCTAAACTTTCCATATAAAATGTTGTAAGTCACAATAGTTGATTCTATATGAAAAATGTCGCTATTGTGAGTTCATAGCATTTAAACGCAGTCCGCGGTACTAATAATCATTTTTAGTGTCCAGGCTAACTTTTTCGAAGTCACAATGGCGACAATTTCCATATGAAATTATCCATTGTGACCGTAGAAATATTTAAGCTGAAGATTAAACGTGATTATTGGTAAGGCCCAGTAAAATTTGTCTCGATTTAAGATAAGGCTTAATATTTGTTGCATTCTATGCGCGGTACTACTAATAATTGTGTCCAGGCTAAATTTTACGAACTCACAATAGTCAAATGTTCTTATAGGTTTTGATAGGTTTCTTATCTGGAAACAACTGTTTATCAAGTTTCCTCAACCACAGGCCTGTTTTGGGGGCAGCTTGAGTCACTCCCATGTCACTTCGGTTGTGAATAACGCTATAGTTTGTTGTTTCTTTGAGTTCCGAGATATCGGTGCTCCACATAGGATAAAGACATAACCAGACGTAGAATATTGGTCATTCTGATCTCCAGCCCAATCTGAGTCACTATATCCTAGAAACTCGTCGTTTTTGTTCTTGATGATTTCCAACTTGTAGTCCATCTACCCCTTCAGGTAGCGCATGATTAGCGTTACTGCTGTCCAGTGGCTTTTACCAGGGTTCTATGAAAATCGTTTACAGTAGTTTACTGCATAAGCAATATCCGGTCTTGAAACATGAGCTGCATATAAAAGTCTTCCAATGCTTGTTGATATGGCACACCTTTCATGTCTTCACACGAGACATCATTTTTCACATGTTTCTGTCATTTTTCACATCTGATGGCGTAGAAATCGGGTTGCAATCGCTCATATTAAATTTCTCCAATATCTTTATGATGTATACTGTACAGCTTTTGGTCCATATCCAAAGTTTTCCTTTGGCCTAGTCACGAGAGACTTTTATTACCAAAATGTACTCTGCTTTTCCCATGTCTTTCATCTTAAAGTTCTTCATTATCATTGATTTCAAATCATCTTTCCACTTAGAGTTGTTTTGAAGAATCAACATTATCGTCAACATAAATCGCTAAAATCAGAATATTCCTGCCTTCAACCCTGTAGTACAAACAGCAATCGACATTAGACTGTGTTAGTCGAAAAAACTTCAACGTCTTTTTCAACTTATCGTTCCAAACTTTACTGGCTTGTTTTAGTCGGTAAAGAAATTTCCGCAACTTGCACACCTTGTTAACTTTTCTAAACCCTTGAGGTTGCTCCATATATATCTTCTCAGTAAGCTCACCTTGCAAAAACGCAGTTACGGCGTCCATCTGCTATAATCTCCAGGTCAAATTTAACAGCTAAAGCCATCAAATACCGTACTGTGGTGTAACGAACAACAGGCGAAAAGGTCTCCTCGTAATCGATGCCATACTGCTGAGAGTAGCCTTTCACGACTAAACGTGCCTTGAATCTCTCAATATCGCCCTCCGATGCCCTCTTTGTCTTAAACACCCATACTTGCAGTGGATCGGTTTCTTTAACGTAGGTTTCGAAACCAGCTCCCACGTCTTGTTTTCCAACAGTGAAGGATATTCTTCTTGCATGGCTTTCTTCCACATTTCAGCATTGGACGATGATAACGCTTCTTCGACAGTTGTAGGATCATTGTCAACCAGCTTTGAACCAAAATTGCATACGTATCGATCTGGTTCTTTTTTAATTCTTGTTGATCTTCTCGGAACTTCAGTCTATGCAACATTGAAATTCACTTCATCATTTCCAGAGAAAAACTGTTCATCTTCATCAGGATTGTCAATCTGCTCTTCAATCAATTCATTAGAAACATCTATAGCTCTTCGTTGACTGCTCCTCTTTCCAAAACAACCCCGGGAACCACAACTTCAGGAACTACAACTCCAGGAACATGCTCTTCTCTAGTCTCGTCTTCATCATCAAATAGATAGATGTAGCCTTTAGGATCTTCTTGTTTGTCACAACTTGGAAACGCGTCTTCAAAAAAATCAACATTTCTGCTTATAATCATGTAATCATGGACTTCTTCTTCAGATCAAAGCAGCGATAACTCTTCGTGTTTTTACAATATCCTAAGAATACAAACTCTATAGATTTAGCATCAATCTTCCTTCTCTTCTTTTTAGGAATGTGAACCATAACTTTGCATCAAAAAACTCTCGAATGCTTCAAATTTGGTGTCTTTCCGGTCCTAAGGAGTGAGATTAAGACTTCGTGTCTTTTCAATGATGGTCCTGTTCATACCCTCCTAAAAAAAATCGTCAAAAAACCCAGGTCCAGGTTTCATTTCGGGAGTAGCACCTTCAGTGTCT
Organism: Cheilosia soror; assembly: GCA_949372485.1. Taxonomy (NCBI): domain Eukaryota; kingdom Metazoa; phylum Arthropoda; class Insecta; order Diptera; family Syrphidae; genus Cheilosia; species Cheilosia soror. The sequence goes on along the minus strand of OX443561.1, from coordinate 74,785,327 downwards.
GCTCAGGCGGGAGTGGGGATACTCACAAGTCTCAGGCTGGCCCTGGCAGGCAGAGTATTGGAGTGGATACCATTTGGGAGGGAGAATTGCTTAAGCTTGAAAGATCAACTCTAGCTCTTGTGCAGGTGTATGCACCGAATCTGGAGTCGGGGTAGGCAGCTTTCTTAGATGAAGTTGATGCAGCCCTTGAAAAGGTTGCAGATATGGACATTGGGCAGCGCGATTTGGATACACGGTGACCCCGATCAGAACGCGAACGGAGAAAAGTTGTTGGACTTTTGTTGTTCAAATGGAACGTCCATTATGAACACTTTCTTTCCACATAAAGTTATCCATAAATACACATATGGTACTGTCGAAGTCTTCAGCAGGAATCGCTGATAGATTTCTTTTTCTTAGATGAAGTCACTTTTGCTAAAAGCTGGCAAATCTGCCGGAGTGGATGAAATCCGACCAGAAATGCTCAAGGCCTTAGGTGAAGAGGGAGTCAAATGGCTCTTGCGTGTCATTAAAGTGGCCCGGGAATGCGGCGAAACTCGCAGCGATTTGCAGATTGGGGTGATTGTGACCCTTTTTAAGAAAGGGGTATAAAAGGGATTGCTCCAATTACAGGGGTATACCACTTTTAAGTCTCCCCGGAAAAGTCTTTGCCAAGGTGCTGGAAACGCGTTGCAGAGCTGTGATCGAGGCACGATTAGGAGATGAGCAGTGCGGCTTTCGTCCCGACAGAAGCATAACCGACCAGTTATTCACTCTCAGAATGGTGCTCGAGAAGGCTTGAGAGTATGCTACACCTGTTTGCGTATGCTTCGTAGATTTGGAGAAAGCTTATGACCGAGTTCCTCGAGGTAAAATCTGGAGTGTATTACAGGAGTATGGATCGAGTGGACGGTTCTCTCTTGGAATGCGTACCATCGTGCAGGCGTCCTCTAGGTAGACCCAGGATGAGATGGTTAGATTAAATTCATAATCTTTCCTCTACCCGTATGGGGTTTGCCTCTTGATTATTTGGAGGAGGATCGCAAGAGCTATGGAGGTTCCATTTGAACAACCTCCACCCGCGACCCACTCAATAGATAAGCGGACCATTGAAAATGAATGAATGAATCTAAAAATAAAGTATTTCCAACAAAATATTTCCCACAATCTGGCAGCATTGATATTTATGTCGCTTCCATTCGTCCGATCCGATAGTCAAAAACTGAAAAACGAGTGGTTCAGAGAACGTGGTATCCGTTACGTTCTATAAAAAAACGTTTGATGAAATTAAGATTCAGATCTGTTCTAATTGCCGAAGAATCAAATCTGCATCGTTTGAGTGGCAAACAGATACACTAACGACTAACCACTTCGCCATATACCTCCTCTATTGGTCATCCATCGTTCAGAATTGTCATTTCGCTAATGGGTCAACATCTTACTTAATACAAACAAATGCAAATGTGAGTTTTCGTTTAAAATTGGAATAACCGGTTCTACCGTTGGAATGGGATTAACAAATCAATTGAAGAAATTCAATTCAAATTCAGTGTCATGCCGAAAATTGAGTAGCCAAAAAAAGCTCCTTTTATTAACGATTTTTGAAACCATCTAATTGAGGTTTATTGACTGTCGTTTATTGGCAATTAATCACAGAGTGATTTGCTCCCAATATGATCTTGTTAGAGGAATGTTTTTCGTCCATGACCCAAAATCAGATTCAGATTTAGTCAAACATTCCTCACATTGGCCTGCGTAGACAAAATTCTCCTTATTCTCCTCATTCTCACACCGATCAATGTTGTTTTTTGTTTGTATTATTAAATTATCCAATCTTAATTGGTGATTATTTTGTAGATAATATCCAGCATACAACACATCATCAATCTTGAATTCTCCATCAATAACTTCACCTTCCATACCTACCTCTCTTAGTCACAATCAATTTTTTTTTGTCGAATCAAACTAATATAATAATAAATGCATTTATTTAAAAATCTGGAGAGAGAGACGGTAAAAAAAAATAGAAGCTAAAAATACACGAGCGCGAATTTAAGGTTGGAGGTCAACAATCTTGTGAATCAAAATAGCACTCAAATATATTACTATTCACTATTTTGGTTATTTATTCGTGTTGATCGAACAGTGATCTCATCGATGTTGTTTAACATTGAAACTGGAATCGATGGCGATTTTTTTTTTCGCGATGGATCAAACAAAAACACAGAATAACACCCAAGCCCCAAAAAGACAGTCATCTTACAAGGCTATAGTCGGTCAATGATGGATTAGGATAATATTTGTTAATGGGGTGTGGTGAATCGTTTAGACTTTAGACAATGTCTTAAATTAACGGAATCATCATTATTGTAATGTTAAAGGTAAATGTATCCAGTGCAAAGTGCTCTGTTGAAGGTCATGGGAAGTGTTTTCAATGTTACATAGGCCTTGGAATCGGTATCCCTATTTGTTTTACGAGTTTCTTCAGACTTTTGTTGGTTGTGGTTTCCATCCATCTTTTAGACTGTGTATAGATGTATACCCTCTTCATAGATACTCGAATCGATTGTTTTTCTTCCGAAAAAAACAGGAGCTACACTCTTTGAATAAATTTTATTTGAAAAGCTCTTCCCTCTAGATAGTTATTCCTAGAATTTAATTTTCATATCAAAACTAAAATATAAAAATATATATATAAATATATCTTGCAATCATGCAGTCGTTATCTATAGTCTATCTGGGGCCAATTAGTGGACCTAAACAAATATTTTCCCATCGATTTTCCACGTTTAGTGCATATAGTGCCCTAAAACAGAACCCGATTGGTTTTTCGTCGAGATGGGTGCAACGTGGGTCAAGTAGCTTATTGATGCGAGCTGAACAAAGAGTAAACATACTCGACACTATGTTGGACCCGTTGTGAAGTTTTTTTTATTTCTAGTTTATTTATTTGGGTTGGATTGGATTTCTTTTGGAACGTGTAGTTCTATTTGAGAGGAAACTATACCATTTCTGTTTGTTCAGGTGAAAATCGTAACGACGAATTGGAAGAATATTGTTTTTGTGAAGTGCAACTCTTTTGCATAGATTCATATTCAAAATGACCAGAGCTCTGTGTATATCTTACTTCGTTAGGTCATAAAGATGACTGAAGCAGTGATCTCCTGGTGGCGGTTTGTCTTCGGGTAGGGACGGAGGGTCACCGAAGCAGTCTACCTCCTGTCTATTGCCTCTGACAGCTCATCAATAAGGAGGAAGACTGGTGCATGGCAGAGGTGTGTGGCTGAATCAATCCGTTTTTATGCTTGACAAAAAGTGTAGGGTCTACAGGAAAAGAATGGAGGGAAATCTTAGCAGCCTGCCCTCCGTTTATTTCCTTTAACAGCCTGTCCACGAGGCAAGGACTGGTGCTGTGCAAAAGAGCTTGGTTGAAGCAAACCATCCTATTGCTTGGTATGGAAAAAAGGGTTATAGTTTGTCCTTCGGGGAGAGCAAAGACGAATAGTGACTCACGATATGCTCAAAATCAAAGTGTCGAAATGAAATTGACCGATGTATACAGCTCCTTCAGGTGACGGTAAGTCTTCGGCGAGGGCGAAAGAGTGAACGAATTATAGTCTAACCCCCCCGCTGGCAGCCTCTGAGAGTACGCTAATAAGGAGTTACATATCGATGTCTCAAAGTGAGGGTAACCGAAACAGTCTTACTCCCGCTTGTAAGGAATGCGGCGGGTACAGATCTGCTCTACAATTTGACTACGAAAAGGGTTGACAATTTGTCTTTGGGAAAGGCGAGATGGTATATTTTGTTTCAATAGGTAATTGCGTGCTGATCTTTCAGTAAAGCCCAGTTGGACTTTGTAACGAACTTTCTGATGCAACAAATATCGGTTCGAGGTCTTTGAAGAAATACGCCCCAAAGGTAGCCCTACAAAAGGTGGCAAGAGCTGGACAGGAGCAAAGGAGGTAAACGGTGGTTTCCTCTTCCTCCTCATCCATGCAGCTCATACAGAAACCGTTGTAGGGTACTCCCATTCTGCGGGCATGCTTGCCCATAAGACAGTGTCTGGTTAATGTTTCCATAGCGGAGCTAATTTTAAAGTTTTCTAGTTATTTTGGCGTCGAATTTCGCACAAATTTGTCTGAATGCTACTTACTTACTTACTTAAGGTGGCGCTACAGTCCGGGGTGAACCTGGGCCTCAACCAACAAGCATCTCCAGCCAGCACGATCTTTGGCCAGCTGTCTCCAGTTTCGCACGCTAAGTTGGTTAAGGTCCCTTTCCACTTGCGTGCGCCACCTGAGTCGCGGTCTTCCTCTACTGTGCCGTCCGTCGGGTGTGGATTCGAAAATCACACCCAACACCGTCTGAATGCTACACGGGTGGTAATACTGTTCCATCTGTTGTTAGTGATTTTTAATGCTTTCTCGTGAAGGAACATTTTTTGCTGATTGCAATTATGCATGCGGATCGTGGCTGATGTCAGATATGTGGATGCCGCTACCTTGTCTGGCTAGTTCGTCTGCCTTGCAGTTGCTCGGGATGTCACCTAGAACCCAGCACAGGGTAACTGAACATCTATCCGCAATATCGTTTAGAGATTCCCGGTATTTGTTTACCAACTTTGATCTGGTTGTTGGTGTATCCAGTGCTTTTATGGCTTTCTCATCTATCTCGTACAATAAGGCAAGCCGGCATGCTGCGTCGTGAATTGCCACAATTTCCGCCTAAAAACCGGTACATTGGTCGGGGAGGCGTAAGGCGAGGTTTCTACCATTTCTTTAAGCTTCTCGCGCAGTTTGTGTTATAGCAGCTATCTCTACTTAAAAGACGTTGATTTTGAATAATGCTTGTAGGTCCAGACCCTGACAGAAGATACCCGCAGATCTACCGATGTTCATCTTAAAACTTAGAACCGTCGCGTCGGTATAGAGAGCAATCTCATGCCCTTCGGTTTTTCCAGTCGCTATATACAATTCCTAACAGTAGCGACTGGATTTTTTTCGCCGGCGGGCGTCCCATTAGGCCTCAAAGAATGGCGTGTACTAAGGGGTTTTTTGCTAATCCAGACTCTCCAAATCTATTTGTGGTTTTGAACTTCAGACTCTCCAAGTCTATTTGTGATTTTGAGCGCATTTTTGCTACAGAATATGTCTAGGAAGTGAGTACCTTCAATGACGCAATGCATGCCGGTCTTTGGCAGATTTAAAGGCTGTTATTTTATTTCTCCCATACAACCCATATATCCAGCTGTCTTTCAGACTTGTAGGCCTAGTCCAACCATCTTCTGGGCGGTTGAAGTTTGAGATAGACCTTCTGCTTGCGGCAAAATTTCCGTCTTCGATGGTTTTATCCGAAGTCCAGAGCCTGCAACCCAGTTATGGACTAGCTGAGTCGTCTGCTGAAGACTAAGGAGAATTTACCTGTTACCAGATTTACAACATTGTCCGCATATGCGTTTACAATGAAGCCTTCCTATTCGAGTTGGTTTTTTTGTTCAGTCCGTCCACTATAAAGTGAGCCAGATGAGCGGTTGTAGGGCACCATCTTGATGTTAAGTTTCCCTGCTAACCTACCCTTCAAAATGTATGTCTCTTCGACATGTCGTCGTATACCATGCATCTGTCGAATCCAGTCGCGCGGAGACTTCTATTTAGGTGGGCTCTATTCAAGCGGCACAAAATTTCAACGATTTCAACGTCTATGAACGCACTCAAGGTCCAATACCTTATGCTGCAATCATCCGTCTACTACCGAAAGTACGCTATGGAATGTCGTGTAGATAGATCTCCACTTCATGTACGCGTTCTCTGATTTTGTTATCACCGATCCCTTTGCTAATTTTCTTCTCGTCGATTACTCTTTCGCCAATTGTATCTAACTCCATTCCCTCCCTTGTGTCTAATAATCCGGTAGACATATCGATGCATCCTGGGAAGTTTCTGTCACTATTTCTAGCTTCTCAGCTTCTCCTTGTGTGACTCAGTCCGTTGCCGTTGACGTTTCTTAGCGAAGACATTGGCGTCAGTGCTTCTGACATGACTTTCCTTGAGCCTTAAAAGTTCAGTAGTAAATTCAATTGATTCGCAAACATTTTTTCAAAGTTTTTCTTTGCGAATCTGTTAAATTTTTTTATGGAATTTAACGGTAGGTTGCCCACTAGATAAGTCTTTCTTTGTCGAGATTTCACTTAGACGTAGACTTTGGGCACGGTATGAGCTTAGCGATCTTGAGACTCCACCAAGGTTCTTTCAGTGTGTTTCACTTTTCCGTAAGGATTTTTCAAATGACCTGAGGAGCACATCGGTTAGAGATTCGATTGCATCGTGTCGACTTCTTTGTGAGATCTTTTGCCGGGCAGATATTACTGTAACTTGTTAAACTTGTCACAGTTTGCTTTTCTTGGATTTCGTAACTGTTTCCTAACCCGTGGATCAAGTTACAAGTCGTAAAGAGTTTAACATTGATTTGATAGCTAAACTTTCCAATTGTGGTTCACGGAAACAAAGGATTACACCTCGAACTCCCTTTCAGCTCGCTGTTATGAAAGCGGGATAATTTTCCCGATTACAGAAAGAGGAGCTAATCAAACAAAGCATCAGCCCTAGAATTAATTTCTGGGCTACCCCAAATAGTGTGATGGGCGTTAGAATCATAGCCTAAGGCCCATTTCACACACCTGGCAGCCGGCTAACCGGTCGTTGGGACTGTTTCGGTTTGATCCAGCCCATAAGAATGTATTCCCAACGAACAAGTAGCCGGTACCGCTTAGCCGGCTGCGAGGTATGTGTAAAATGGGCCTAAGACTCTGTTTTTCCTACCTCGCTTTGACGGTGTTACTAGCGTCTTCACCGGTTCCGAGTTACTAATATGTTTTTGTCTCCTAATGGTATCAACACTAACCAACCCAGTTACAGCTCTCGCCTTTCCCTCTTAGCTCAACCAGATCAAAGATGATGATAGAAAATAACCATATCTAGGTACATATTCCTAAGCCAGGCCTAATCCATGGCTGATATGGCAGTTTCCATGTTAGCTAACTATCGACTGGGTGCGTCACTTTATACTTATAGGCAAGATCTTCCTCTAAGAGTTTGATTGTTCATCCTGTCATTCACCATAGTCCCATATTGGGGTGGGTTCATTGTACAAATTGCAAATTGTACTAGATCGGACGTACTTTGCTCCCTTACACTCCATGTCCCATACAGACATGTATAAGGAGTAAAGCAAATCTTTCATGGGGTCATGTGACAGCCCACACAGTATTCAACTAAAAAAAAAGGCAATCAAAATAAAACCCTAAGAAAAAATGTAACAAATGGTTCAAAAATGCAGAAGTGCTGACTGAAAACTTATTCAGTTGTTGGCGTGTGTCAAAAAATTGATTTCTAATCCTTCAAATATGGTATCTCATATCAAAAACACCTCCGGCATTATGCAAGAACGATTTTCATTCTTCAGATCGTTGTTTTCAAAAGTAAAAGTCAACTCTTCATCTCAGTTCGACTTCGAATCTATTTTCACTTTTCATTCTTCAAAAAGTACTCAACCACTTGAGAGAGACATACAACCTGACAAGCTAGCTGAGGAATCATACCAAAAAAAAAAAAAAAATCCCAAAACCAAAATATAAACACAACATTCTCGTGTGCATGTATATAACGTACAAAACAAATTTTTATGAACTTTTCTTGTTATTCCAAGGGGGGGAATTCAATGGCCCTCAACACTTAACAAAACCAACAAGCACAACAACTTGTAGCTCTAGCGCAGAGTACTCTACTCGTCTTGGTGGAATGCTACAATATGCTACAGCTACAGTCAAGTTGCTGGCGGAGATGTTGGTAAATCTGTCAGCGAATATGTTCTACAATTGCACCTCCAAAATAGGTGACAGCATGTTTATGTAATTTGAATTCACAAACATTTTATAAACATTCGATTGAGTAAAGAGAGGAACGTTACGAAATATTGGATAACCCAGTTTCGAGTGAGATAATCCAAGGAAGGAATGTTACTGACCTTTAAGCTGTTGGGGGGTTTGGCCCACTTAAATTTTTATACACAAAAAAATGTTTACACGTTAAGGTATTTTTGGGAATTTTTTAAGTGGGTGAATTAGAATACTTGAATGAAATTAATTGAACGATCGATACCAGTATGTATATCAAGGACGAGTTCTCATACTCTCCCTCTGTGATATTGTTTACAAAGAAGCTCGTCATAAATTTAGACTTGTAGTTGTAAAATTAAAATTTAGTGTCTCACGATTTAAATAAATCGATCGACCTTCCATTCCAGTTTAAAAATTTTGTTTGGTACTTTTTTTCCCACGCCTCCTCGACGTTCTGTTACAAAATTCCACACGTTCCTGGTGCCCATTAACAATGCGCGACAAACTGCAGTTTATCTCTGTCCTGTACAATAGACCAAACCATGGAAGAAAAAATATATGCAAACTCGTCAACACAAAGAAGATTCTTAGAAACGACCGACATCGGTCTGGGTTTGGAGGAGAGAAATAAAATATCATCATCATCACACTTGTCAACGTGCGGATTTTTTTTTAACGACGCGACGCTTCAAACCTTTATTCACATCACACAGGGCACGCACATACGTACCTACAACAAAGATACGAATCGATTTGAACGTGATTTACTGATCCCTATTGGAATTCGACACGATCAGCCGCCCTCGCAACGCGTAATGGGTGTGGCGACGGTCGATGATTACGCGTGGGAAGGCGCATAAGCGCATACTTAAAAAATTTCTGCCGAAATTTACTGATTTTCGGACATGACTGGATGATGACAGGTGCGATCGACACTTGTTGATGTTTTGTTTATTTTGACATCTCTGTCACTGTCATACCTCTCGCGCAACAACAAGATAAACACATTAGAGTACATTGCATTGCATACAGATTTTTAATGAGTGGAGAAAATACAAATATTTTTCTACTGTGGTGACAAAGACCACACCTCTTCGAAGAAGTGACGTTTGGCCAACCTAATTCCTCATCCTCTGTGTGCCTTACGGCCACCTTTGTTGCCTTTTGCCACTCACCCTCAGGAGTCGTTACCCGCGTTGCATTTTCCAGCGTGCTTTATGTGCAGCATTTCGCCGGTACATTGTGCGCCGTGCCTTTGCTGCTGTGTACCTACCACCGGTAATTTACGACCACGCGCGGCTGCGTTATAAATCTGTCAAAATTATTAGTGTGTACCACTGGACGAACTACCACTTCTATCGGTCTGGAAAAGAATTTCAAAAATTCCGACAGCAACGTGGTGAACATTTCAATTTGGGTCCTTCAACACGAAGCGGACCCATTAAATTAGGATTAATGGTGGTCTCCAAACAGTGGCACGTCAGCTCTCAGCTCCAGAGAGACTGAATGAGATAGAGCGACCATAGGCAAGCGCTATTAAAATGACAAAAGCCTTCGTCGCGTTGCCGTTGTGTGTAATGGCTTGGAAACTAAACTGTTTTTGCCAAAAAAAAAAAAAAAAAAATGAAACCGAAAAATATTTACCACGAAGTGCGGCCGACTGGCTTTACAATATACAAGCTGAGGGGCTATGTGCGGTTTTGCGCAAGAATTCCAAATGATCCGGTGCAGTGATTTAGGATTTTTAATTGAGAAAAAGATTTTAGTCCATCGCTGAACGGAGCTCAAGTGAGGCTTGGTTTATTATAGTGGCTGCTGCTTGTCAACGTTAATTGAAGTGGCTGCAGGGTTGGAATTTTTGTATTTGTTGCGCTGTGTTGTTGTTAACAATTTGGTGGTTTTGCGAATTAACACTGTTACACGAGGGTGGAGCGACACAGCCGGATGTATTGGATTGAAATTAACCTGAAGTGGTAGGTTTGGGCTTTCGCAAGAGATGTCGAGTGGGTTATTTATTACTGCCTTGGAGTTTGGCAGTATTTATTTACCGAAACGCTTGTCCAAGGAGGCGAGTTGACATTACAAAGAGACCGCCAACGCAACGCCAGATGGTACGTATGGTTGGGTTGAAAATCTATTGGATAATTTAGATAGTGTTAGAAGGGATGTTTAATGAGGGTAGGGCAAGTTTGTGTTGTCAATAGCCAAATTTTACGATTTTAAGTTGTCGAACATAGAACTAGACCGCCAACTTCCGTGCACCTACCCGATTATACCCGGAATAAATTCCCCTGTCTGTGAATACGTGTGAAATGTCAAAATTAGTGGCGGCAATTATTATCCCATGCTTTATCATGGGCGCAGTAGCGTAGTGGTTATTGTGCTGGACTACTGTGCGAGGGGTCCCAGTTTCGATCCCCGGAAAAACACAAATTACATCTTATGGTTTTTTCTACTGCGCCACCTCTCGCGAACGTCTGACAAACATCCGAGAGTCGACTGTACTGAAAAAGCTTCTCAATTCAGCCGTTCGGACTCAGCATAAAATTTTAGGTCCCTTCCATTCGTCCCAAAAATTGAAACTCACACAAATGAATGGTTGCGAGAAGCTAGGCCTTGGGTGTCTACCGCCTGTTGCGCCGCATATTTATTATTTTTTTTTTTTTATATCATGGGCCTAGGATTTTTCAAGTATGCGTGCGTTAATGTCGTTCCTTTGATTTGGTACAGCACCGATACATGAAAAATCCTGGGCCCGCAGGCAACTTGTAGGCAAAGTCCCTTATGTGGGAGGAGTCGACGGCCTAGTTCTATGTGGTTTGCTTTAGGAGTGCTTCGTTGCTGGAGGTACATGTGGTAAAGTTTAGTCATCAGCGAGGGGCTAGGGCGAAAATCCTCTTACTTTAGTCCTTCTCTTGGGCGCCTGCCTGAAAATGGCTAATCGACCTGTCTGGTTAGTGTCAGCCAAGGGTTACACTTACGTATCAGCTGGTACGCTGTGATTTGTTGCGACGTACGACTGATGTGAGGGCGTTTAGTTTGAGTTGGGAATAAACCATAAATCAAGGCCGGACTAAGGTGCTGACGGTCAACCCGGCTGGGGGCCATAGCTCAGTCGCAAAAAGAGTATCCGGATACCTGGCGACCTCCGGATTAGCCAGATTTGTCTGTGTATTGTGGATTTCTGCACAGATCGACACACTTTCTAAGCTACTCCTGGATTCAAACATGAATAAAAAACTAAGAAAACAAAAACAAAACATTTCAACAATCCGGTGATCTCAAACTACCGGCTGGAAGTACTATGCCTCTGAGCTCGCTTCCAGTACTAGCGCTACTTCATTAAAGGCAGCTTTATGAAATTGGTCAACAAGAGATAGTCGCGGAGAGCGCTGTACGAAAAAAACCAGAGGCTGCATGCCGTACTGCTTCGAGCTCGCGGCAAGAAAGCCTCTCTACAAGGCAATATAGAAAGCGGCGTACCGCCTCCAGACTTCTGGAGCGCTGTAAGGACGTTCCCCTAGACCAGCTCTCTGAAAAGAAAAAAAAAAACGAAAGTTGTCAACGAGATTCCTCCTCCTCATCAAGAAAGCACACCATGTTCAAACGACATAGGTCGATACAGAAGTCCTCCGTTGACCCAAAAAGAGCACCCAAGCGATGTTCTCAAGGCACACCTAACCGATCAGCCAGCACGATCTTTGGCCAGCTGTCTCCAGTTTCCAGTTGCACCGCTTTGTATGCCTCCTGTTTTGCTGCATGTGCTTGCCGGCACTCGTCGTCGAACTCGTTGTGGTGGTCGAGTGAAACCAAGCACATCAGAGGCGGCGGCGGCGTCTCTGATGGCTTTTTGGCAATGTTGCCACTGGTCTTCAATACTTGATGCTGGCTGCATAGAACCTCTTGAGAAATTGAGAGGGACTCAATCGGAAAAGGATCTGGTGAAGGTGATCTCTAGCGATTTTAGCCGTCCGACGTCAAACTTCCTCACAGTATTTACTTATCTTGGCGGTGTTCGGGATATCCGAAGGAAAAAAATAGGTATATCTCGGAGAATACTTCTTTGACAATATCGGCGAACTCCCTAATGCAAGCATGAGTTGCCTTCAAAACGCTCCATTCTCAGCTCCTGCTGTTTCAACGGGTAGTTGTGAGATCGTTAGATCCAATGGGCCTCCTCTGGCTTAAATGAGTCTGCTCTTGTTGCGGCCTGCCACCTTAATCTAACCTACCCTTGATCAGCTAGGCTTCCCTAATAAACAGATAAGGTATCATTGGGCAGCTGCATCAGTCCACTGCGTCATGCATCTGCGAGCTGTCAAAAGCTTTACAAAAAACATCTGTACAGGGAATTTTCCATTATAAAGGTTCCACCTTCAAGTTACAATATAGAAATTGAGTCAAGGAATATGTGTACTTTATATTAACATCAGTCGAATAGGTCTTTACGATTTGAAGGCTTTTCTAAAACAATTGCCGTTCATTCAACTTCTTTGAGCTCCCTCAAAGGCCACCAAATGATTCATCATCACTCTCATCCACTCAACACAACCTTCAAGTGTCGCAATCGCGTTCGTTATCGGTTTAATATCTTAAAATCGGCTCATTTTCGCTCCATCTACAAATTCATCTCCATAACCGCACCACTATATACCTCTCCGGTTGGCAATACAAATTGTTAACCATTCAATTCGAATCGAAGAACAACAGACATTACGCCAGATTCTGCCAGTTGGTTGTCGCCCATGTTCGAACAAATCTTATCGCTGTCTAAGATCGCACCACAAATGACTCGAACAGAGACACAAAAAAAAAAAAAACCTCCTCGTTAGTTAGTGTCTGGAATAGATGGCAACAACGGCTATACAGTGACGGTTGTAATAGTTTTTAGCTCGACCCCAAATCACGATTTAAATTCAATTTTTTTTTTTTTGGCTCTTTGTATCTGCTCCAAAGAAGCTTATGGCACGTGATGTGTACTCTAATTTAGTTAAAAGCTAAAGCAGCAACAGTGCCAGACAGACAGAAGGCGTCTTTTAAACTGAACTGAAGTTCGTTATGTTTGAGGATGATGACAATTTTGAAATCAAAATTTATTGTCTGCGTATAGTTGTAGGTTGACAAGTCATGCGGTTGTACCTGATGCCCATGTCAAAAGAAGAAGCTCACGATAATGGCACTCAAAACGCACATCAATTAAAAAACATTGAATTCGTGCATACGTTTTCTGGGAGTCGCCCGTCGCGCCGGTGATTGTGGATATTGGTTCTTAGTATTCGGTGGACGGAGAACATAATGACAGTCGTGGGGTATCCGAAATTTATCCCAATTCGATGTGGAGTGCATGAGAAGTGAATTGACTATAAATGGCACGCGTTTTCACGTCACACACCATAGGTATAAAAATTTCGTTTTGAAATAACTTCCATAAAATTGTTTCAAATTTAAAATTATAAAAAAGTATGAGGTTTAAGGATACCTAATTTAGATCTTATGACAAGCCGCAGAATAGTGCATCTCATCTTAACCCATATGACTTGTATGTCATGTACCAAAGTGAACTACTTGTGCAACGCATAAGTGGCACTGTTTACGATGATGCGGGTTAAGAGTGTCTGATATCGCAGATTGGAAGTTAGGGTCAATGAATAGAGATCAAAATTAAATGACCAGACAGATAGCATTCATCTAAGTATAGTTATAATTGTGAAGTAGATGGAAAAACAGTTTCAACTGCGAGGAGTTTAATTTAACAGAGCATCTCTGGAGTCAGTAAAATGAAGCGCTTAAGGTTGGATTGGTAAATTCTTGAAATTGGTGGCGCTTATATTCGGGGAACGCCTGGGCCTCAGCCAACGCGCCTGATCTTTGCCTAACCACCTCCAGTTGCGCACTCCAACTGAGTGATACTCTCCCTCAACTTGTACGCGCCACCAAATCGAGGTCTTCTTCTACTGCTTTGTCCCTCCGGGTGGGAATCGAAGACTCTTCTAGCCGGAGCGTTCGCATCTTTTCGCTCTAAATGCCCTAGCTATTTTAGTCGACTGCTACGTACTTTTCCGACTACGTCGATGTTGCTGTACAGCTCTTAGAGTTCCCTGGTAAAATCTCCTGCTCAAAACCCGTCAACGCAAACGAGACTAAAAATAACTCGTATAGTATTTTCGTTCGAGACGACGAAGAAGATCTTCATCCGGTTTTGAAAACGTCCATGTTTCCTGCGCCATAATGCAGAACTGGGATGATGAGGGTCTTACATATATAGAGTCACCTTAGTGTTTCTTGACAAGGCCTTACTAGTCAGTTGCCTTCTTAGGCCAAAGAAACAGCGGTTGGCAAGTGTAACTCTTGTTGAATTTCTGTGTCATTTACAGCGGAGCCGATGTAGACACAGTCCCTAACCACCTCAAAGTTGTAGCTGTCTATCGTGACGTTCTGTCCGATTCGTCGTGTGTCCCTTCTTGTTGACATCATGTATGTATTTAGTTTTGCCCTCGTTTACCATTAAACCCATTTTTTCCTAATACTTGCAAACGCTCCAGTGACAGATCGCTGCGTTCTGCCAATGATGTCAATGCCGTCAGTAGTTCCACCACAGACTTTTGGGAAATTGTGCCCCCGATGCTGGCTTGCGAGTTTTACACAATTTTCTCAAATATGATGGTGAAAATGCTCATGTCTAAATCCTTTTTTGACATCAAAAGTCTCGGGAAGATTGTTTCCGACCTTTATCCGTTCTCGCTTGTCCAGTCCAACAGCTTTGTTGGTCTTGAGCTTGGATATTGCTATCTTCCGCATCATTTTGGTCAGGTGGACGAAAGTCTTGGCTTTCAGCGTCCATGCTAAATGGTTCATTCCGTCAGACAGAGGAATTTGTGTCGTCTTCGTCGTTCTACTGCAGTCTGCAGAAATGATTTTTGCATGTCCTCAGCAGCGACTGTGACCAGATTCCTTTGATCGTCTTTATAGATCTCTCTTAATAACATAAGTTAACTATACTTTTAATAGCGGTTAATTTCCGGAGTGGTCCGGGTTGTCCTCCAATTGTGCACCCCAACTGAGCTCTTCCTCTGCTTCGTTGGTCCTCAGCGGTGAACTCGTTGTCTGTACGCTCCATATGACGTAGCCACCCCAGTTAGTGAGACGCAGTAATCCAGCTTAAGCCAACATGCGATTTCATTCAAATTGTATGTATTGACGATGTATCTTTACCAACTATAGATGACTGTAATCGTTCAACTTTAAAGTCAAGGTTTAAAAACGACTGCCCTGCACATCGTGGTACATTAATAGTTCCACTGCAGCCTTTTATCCTCTGCGATCCCGGAGACGTTGCTGTAAGTTGTTCAGAAGAAGTGCTTTGCCCTATACTTACTGCGTTACTATATACAGACAAGTACAAACCATCTATTGGTGTACGGGAAAGCTTGTCAAGCTGGGCAATGGCGTCGTAGAATATGAGTTGTGAACTCCTCTCGTCACCGCACCATCTGCAAGGTAGGTAGGTAGGTAATTGGGTGCTCTTGAGGCTGCTGCCACATCTTCACGTCGACCATTAGTTGGGTCTATTGTGTCCAGTCACGAAAACCTTCCATTTCATACCTGTTGGAGACAAAGAATTTACCTCAGTAACCTAGATTTGGTATTAATCACAGGCTCTTGTATCCAGATTTCCAGCTTGTCCTATAGGAGCAACTGAAGGGATGTGGAGTTTGTTGTTTGTTACCGGAATCACCCCGATTTGAGTATGAATCTCAGGAGTTCCTTAAGATCAACATTATCCAAATCCTCTAGTTCATCGAAGAAGAAGCTGTTGAGAATCCTCTGTCTACTGTTTTTAAGGGCTGGGCATTCGCAACAGATTCTGTTTCTTCGACGTCTCTGCAGCCTCTGCAAAAGTCATTATGTAGTATGCCCAGCCTTTCCGCGTTTACGCCTATCGCATATCCTTGCGGCTCAGTCCGATCATGAATTTCGATCTCTTTTTGCTCACTTCTGGCCATAATTCTTTTGCATGCCTACCCCTACAGGTGTTGAGATTGTTCTAGCGCAGACTTGTTCTACTCAAGGATTCAATGTCAATTTTCCTAGCAATCGAGCTTAGCGGAGTTCTTACCGATTTTAGGGCCATTGAGTGCATCTTCGACCCATTTCTTGCAATCTCATCCGCCTGTTCATTGCCCGGAATATCTATATGTCCCTGTGCCCAGCATGGGGTCACCGTGTTGGCTTGCGATAGTTCGTCCAGGTATTTCTTGCAATGACTTACTGCCCTCGACTTCACCACGACTGACTCCATGGCTTTTATGGCCGCTTGGCTGTCAGAGTATATAGTGATTTGTTTGTCGGCAATGTGTCCTCACCTTAGGTCATTTGCGGCTAGGGTTATAGCAGCAATTTCCGCTTGAAACACACTACAGTCATCGTTGATTCGGAATGATTCTCGCCTGTATAGAGGGCTATTTCCCCTTCTTCTGTAACTGCATTGTGCTCCCATTCACTTCTGTCCGGAATTCTGGTTGTGAATCTCCTTTCAAAAACGAGTGTCGGTGGTAGATAGAACCATCTGCAAAGTTTATATTCAATCAGGCGCATTTTTCTTATAATTATTTTGAGTGACTTGATTTGAATCAGCCTGAATGCAATGATTTCTGATAAAATGCCATAAACTGGTATATTTAGATATATATTTCGACATGTTTACACCATTACCATTTCCAAATAGCAATACGCTGTTGCTGTGTCATGATCACATCCATACAACAATGGTTGAGTATACATACATTATGACATATTCCCCAGTGCTAAGAATTGAACAGCTCCCAAGTCACTTCTACTTGGGATGAATGTTTATTGTACATATTGGAAGTGTCAAATAGATTATGGTTGTATTATTCGCGCGCTGAAGATTCGTCGCTGCTTTTCTTTATTTGAGCAGGTCTATTATAGCAACAAAGTGCTCTTACCCCCCATCCCTCTCTTACGAAAATACAGCTTCAATTGATCGTCTCACCATTGCTAACTTTTTTGCCACATTCTTTAAACAATCTTTTGCCGACAATTCCTTTATACCAGATCCTTCTTATTTCAATTACCTACTCAACTACTCCATTGGCCCCTCCCTCTCTCAAACTTTTGAACCTCCTGTAATTGAAAATAAATTACAACAACTTAGTGATGAATATTCACCTGGCCCAGATGGTATTCCCGCTATATTTCTCAAGAAGTGTTCCCTTGTTCTCTCCTATCCCCTTTCGCACCTCTTTCAGCTCTTGCTTTCCCAAGGCGACTTTCCTCAGATATGGAAGTCCTCTTTCATAACACCGATTCATAAAAAGGGATCAAAGAGCGAAGTTAGTAATTATCGCCCGATAGCCAAACTTTCGCACATACCCAAACTCCTCGAAAGTATTTTGTACGAATCCCTAAGCTTCCAATGCAAGTCTTTAATTTGCCCCAAACCAACACGGCTTTCTTAAAGGTAGATCAACAACCACAAACCTCGTTGAATTCGTGTCCTCTGCCCTATCGGCCATGGAAAGTGGTAAGGAAGTTGATGTTATTGCAACTGATTTTAGCAAAGCTTTTGATAAGATACCGCATAAATTAATTCTTTTCAAATTGTCTGCCCTCGGCTTCTATACCTACTTAATAATCACCCTATATCCATCGTACAGTCTCTTCGCGACCCTGGCATATTGTACGACCGCGAGCTTAATTTCCGTTCGCATATCGAAGAGATAATACGTAAAGCCAATTGATCCCTTAGATTCATTAAACGATGGTCAAAGGAATTCTCCGACCCCTATACGTAACCAGATCTCTCTACACCACTTTTGTCCGCCCACTCCTCGAATACGCCAGCCAAACGTGGTCACCCTTTCAGCAAGTGCATATAAGCAGAATCGAAAACATACAAAGACGTTTTCTTCAATTTGCACTCCGCGGTCTTTCTTGGGACGATCCCCTTATTCTTCCTCCCTATCAAGACCACCTTAAACTCATTGACTTGAATAGCCTTGAGGATCGCAGGGATACTGCAGACGTTCTCTTCATTCATCGACTCCTATCGGGCTCTATCGACTGCCCGTCTCTTTACAACTCAATCTTCTTCAATACAAACCCTCGGTAATTTAAGACACCCCCGCCTATTCTATCTACCAAACCACCGCACGTCCTACGGCTCCAACGAAGCAATTTCCCGTATGCTACGGAAGGTAAACTCAAACATTTCCATTTTCGATTTTAACCGCAGCACTCCCTCCATTAAGCTCAGTCTCCTTAACTCTAAACACTAGCTTTAAGTCCTAGTTATAAGTCTTAGTTTTTAGTTCTAGTATTATAAGTTTGTATTTCTAGCTTGTACTAAGCCTAATAAATGGGGACATTGGTCCCCACCAAAATTCAAATTCAAATTCATTGGGACCATACGCTGACGTCAAAACTACGTCAGAGCCACATATATATGTGGCGTGCTACATACCTTGTACTAGTACCTTTAGCATTATTTTGATTTGAGAATTCGTGCGGACCTTGACTCCACCCATCATGGCTCTCCATCTGCCTCGATCGAATGCTAGCCGTTCATGTTGTTTTCTGGCTCTTTGGTGATCTTTAAATCAACTTCCCCATGGATATAACTGTCATAATTACATATTTTTCAGTTTGATTAAAAGACCCGATTGACTTTAGGTAAATATTTGTTTACTTGACTCATTTCCCGCTGTGGCTCATAAAATTCAAAGCATTTGCATGACTAAACCTATATGAAGTAGCAAGAATTGTTAAAAGACAGTGACATACTTGCATGATAACAGATATGACATCATGTTAGATACCTACGTGTTTTGGAAAACCTTAGATTTAGACCTTACTTCCTCGAAACGTAGTCAGGGAAAAATATGTTCCCATTTTAAAGAGGGAAACACAAATACCCAGCACACTGCTTGACAGTGTTGGTTCGCTGACTTTGCCGTAGCCTCTGAGTTGGCCAAGTCAATATTTAATATTTACTGTGTCACCCCCATTGTGGTCACCAGAGAAGGCAATAAACTGTCTCTCGTTATCGCACTTATCTTTGGTCCTGATACGGTTGATTAAACAAAAAACTTGTATCACCTAAAAGCTAATTAGAAAGCTTCACAAATCTGATCACAGAGAGAGATATATGTTCCGACATAACTCGCAAGAGATCTACGGCATCGATTTGTTGCAACAAAGTTGTAACCAACACGCGCCGCTTCGCGTCGCAATGACCTAATAGCTTGGAACTTTTATCTTATTTTGGACAATCGACGGTGAGTGGTGTTGGTTGGGTTTTGGAACGATTTTGGTCTTGATCGCGAATACGAGTTCACCTACACACAGTGCGCTCCGTTTGGCGGACCAATTTTTTTTTTTTAAGTGGCGTACAAGAGCACAAATTTTCGCATTTGGAGCTTAGTGCTTAGTGCGATTGTGTTTGATTTTAAAAATGGATTTACATTGCCGATTAATAAACAAGTTGGTGGTTTGACATGGATTTCGTTTTAGAACTCGCAGCGGAAGAAGGTGGGGGAGGGAAAAGATCCAGATCTATGTACGACAACGGGTAGACCTCGAAATGTGTTTTCAGCAGAAGCTTGGTCCGGCTGGAGAGTGGTTTATTTTTAGGATTTAATTTGGAGTGTGATCTGATTTGATTTCCAATCCAATACAAGCCGGAAACGTCAAATTATGCATGTATACGTTTTGATGGATTGCTTTGATGGTGGTGGAATTCGCTCAGCCTGAGAAAAGTAAAAGCATCATTTTTATGGCTATTACGTTGGGGATGATCCCCAGTTTGATGGCCTTTGCTTTTATTTTGCATATGGACTCATTTCATTAGCACTTCAAAGGTTGATGGTCAGGTTTATGTATGCAGCCGGAACTATTACGTTTCGTTGTTAATCGCGTGGTGGTCTATTTGCCAAACTAATTAGACCAATTGGGTGAATGGATATGGCGGCATTGTTTCATATTTTTCTACACTTAATCGGATTACGTGAAATGAAAACATCAACTTCTTGGAGCAGGCAAATCGGCTTATTACTACCTACATTTTGTTTTGGATGATTTTTTGTTTGCTTCCGCGCATATTATCTTTGATTTTACTGCTATTCGGTTCAGCGCCCCCAACTGAACACCACGCACGCATGTTTGTGTTCAATTTGTTCCTGGAACATTACATAGCAGCCAGCATAATGAGACTGCCCTGGGAAAAGTAAAGAAAAGAAAAGAAAATATATTTTCCTTCTAATGGACGAATGAAGAGAAGCAGAAGGAGGAGGAGCAGGAGGTGTCGTCGTAGCTTCCTATTGTGGTGCATAACAATGCATTGAATCCAGCTGGTGTGGTGGTGGTGTGCCTTAGCCTCATCGTTCTGTATGGAGTGCTTCGATAATTGCCGTCGTATAAGACACCAAAGAATGCAAACACAGTGTGATGGAATTTCCATTGCTTTTGTGGCGCGTTGAAAGGGAAAAGCATTTCTTTTTTTTTAGTTATTTTTCGCAATGCAATTATGAAGGGGGTATAAAGCAATAGGTTGGATTTTTGCTGCGGATACTCGTCGTAATGCGTTATTTGCACATTTAATGGAAAGCATTTAAATCAGTGGGAGAATTCAACACCAACTGGAAAGAAAAGAAAATGTATAATTCTTTTGTTGATAAATCTTTTTTTTATATTAAGGGTAGTGTAGGGAAAGTGAGGGAAATCTACCCGCAGCGTTGTCATATGTTATCCCGGACATACAACGGATGCATCTAATTTTGACAGATTGTATCCGTGGTCTTATTCTTTCGGTCATTGAATTACATAAATCTTATGACTGAATTAAAGACTGATACAACCGATGACTGATGACATGTGTATTGTGTAATTGTCAAATATTGTGTCAATTTTTGACATATCGTCAGATTTTGTCTACACACAACTTTAGGACAAAATCGGACGTCATATTGACGTCAGCATGTCCAAAATGTACACGACTGTGTAATAGTAGCGTGACAACTTAGCTTTGACACCAAGGAGAACTGCCTCTTGATAGCAGAATATCCTAGCTGTCTTAACATTTTAACAATAATTATTTTTTCCCTACGAAAAATTGTTCATTTTAATTGTCTAAAGATATAAAATCTGTTGTTGTTTTTTTTTTCACTATACTTATTTTAACTGTCACTGTCTTATTTGTTGTGTCTTCTCGTAACTTTGTCATTAAAGTTGTTGTTAACTACTGTTTGTTTGACAGATTATCATGATTATTTATTCATCGGGCTCTATTCCATAAACATTGACAGGTGACAACCCTAAAAATTTGTCGCATTTACCTCACAAAATTTTCATTTCATAAAATATTGACCCCTATTCCCGTTGGCGTTTGTCGTAAACGCCTTATATTTCATTTCGGTTTTAAGTCAGTGTTTGTAACCTTTTCGAGACAAACGAAACATAGAAAACATAGAAAAAGAAGCAAAATCGTTAACAAAAGTTGGAAAAAATCTGAATATCGTTTTTACAACGACACGACACATAAGTCGTATACGAAAAACGCCAACGGGAATAAGGGTGATTGACAGGTGACATAATTGTCAGACAAATACAACGAAAAATTATAAATTGGTCGTATCTAGTCGTAGGTCGCTGGGATGTTCTAGATGTCCACAATTTTGTTGACAAAATTTATTCCGCATCTGTTTCTCTGACATGAAATGTTTACTTAAATTGGAAATCACTTAATACTTGTCATTTGGCCGAAATTCAATCGTCAGAATTTTTAATTACATACTAAAAAAATTGTAAATTATGTATTTTTCTGCCCCATACAAAATTTGTGATTACAAATTTGTCAGACAATTTATGACAATTTTTGGAGAATTTTATTATGAAACCAAAACTTGTCGATTATTTTTCGACAATTTTAATGGGTGATTTTTTAGGTGTTTGGATTTTAAAATAAAAAAAAAATTGCAAAATTAAGTAAAATTTATATTAGAAGTGTCGAATTATCTATTCTTTCTATTTACTTCTTGAATAATATTTCGTGTCCCTACCTATATGTTGACTGCCACTATGCCTCAAGTGGTCCATCCGGAATGTCAAATTTTTGCAACATATCGGTTTAGTCGGCAATAGTTACTGGCTTATCCGTATAGAGACTTCACATATCCCCACAAAAAATAGTCTAGCGGCGTCAACTCGCACGATCTAGACGGTCAATTCACAGGTCGAAAACGTGAGATGAATTGCTCACCAAATTCGCTTCGAAATATGTCCATGGATGTGTGGCATGTTGAAGCCACATGTCGACCAAATCCAACTCTTCCATTTTGGGCAAGTAAAAGTCCGAAATCATCGAACGATAGCGAACATTATTGACCGTAACGTTGTTGCCATCGTCATCTTTGAAGTAACATCATACCAAACAAAGTTTTTGTAATGCTTTTGGTTGCTCAGCAGACGATATACGACAATTTTGATTATTAACGTATATGCTCAGTAGAACGATTACGACGACCATAAAATGGACAAAGTGCTGTAAACACATTTTTTACTGAGCACGATTTTTGGTAATAAAATTTAATAATTTGCAAACATTGTTTGGGCATAAGTCTATCCATGGGGAAATGGCAA
The DNA here is from genome assembly GCA_949372485.1 of Cheilosia soror. Classification (NCBI taxonomy): domain Eukaryota; kingdom Metazoa; phylum Arthropoda; class Insecta; order Diptera; family Syrphidae; genus Cheilosia; species Cheilosia soror. The sequence goes on along the minus strand of OX443561.1, from coordinate 74,762,796 downwards.
TACTAACTGAGCATTTTCTACTGTGACACGTGTCAGGATCAGGATCACGAATCACGCGTGAACTGTCAAAAAAATCAGGTTGGAAAATTAAACAGAAAAAAATTACCATTTACAAAATTGTCTAATTTATTTATGAAACAGAAATTTGGGAATTGTCCGGTTGACAGTTTACAAATTGTCACCTGCCACTTGTCGAAATTTTTAAATTGTATTAAATAAAACCCAGGGGAACACTTTCGTACGATTGAATCTTATTTTATTTTACACGTAAAGTAAAATTTTCGACGACTAATAAATTATTTAAAATGGGATTCAAAATCCTCGAGCACTCAGACCAATCCTGATGGTATCCTGGTGGAGTGACGGAGAAACTGTGATAATTCGTTTGTCTTAATGGTTGGTGGCAGAGTATTTGTGGTCAACTGCCGGAGATTGAACCTACAAGCAATGATACTTACAACTATCTGATCATGCCCATACCCGCTTTCCCTATTTTGTTGGACGATGGTTTTCAAAAGTTTGCTCCAATAAGTTAGCTCAGAAAACGTTCGACGCATTCTTTATTTTTTGATTTGTAGTCTAGTCTAGTTGCAGGTAAAGGTGAAAGTGCTCCACAAAAGTGTGATTGTACAGACATATATACAATCATTGACATACTATACATGGACTGCTAGTGAAATGTCAGTTTCATACAAACCTGCGAAGAAAAATGAAGCAAACCTAAGCACTAGCCCTTTTGGTTCAGTGCGGCGAAAGTAGGAAACCTCTGCGTGCCATTGCTATTTTGTGCATAGTACACAGTGCCATCCATTGTAGAAACATTGCAACTGCGCAAAATAACGACTTTTTCAAATTATTTCGAACGTTCTATAACATATGGCACTCTCAGAACTCAAACAAAATCGCACGAATTGCTCGATGACATTTACCTAAGTGTTTTCGTTTTTCTCCGCCGGCCGTGAACCAAAAATGCTAGTGCTTATGTTTGCTTTAACGAAAAATTGGCTGCTAGCAGTCCACGTATAGTATGTCAATGTATACAATATATATACACAGGGGCTCATGGTCTGGGTTGGGATGGGTTTGAGGAGTGGCTCTTTCTTCTTATATGTGTCTTGCTCCAGAGATGGCTTAAAAATCTGTATGGAGATTTAAAACAAGTAAAAGTTTAATCATCGGCCTCACCGATGCTTTGATACCCTTCACTGCATAAAAGTCATGCGCATGGGTCTAATTTTAATTTTGTATCGTAGGTACCAAAACTACTTAACAGATATAGTGCTCTCACAAAATTTCATTCGCCTAGGTTAATTCGCTTCGACGCTATCGCGTTTTCAACAGACAGACAGCCAGACACACGGACATGACTAAATCGATTCAGAATGTGATATTGATTAAGAATACTATATTTGTATTTTATAGAGTCTCCGGTGACTCCCACTCCTTCTTGGCGTTACTACAAATGTAATGACAAAGTGAATATACCTTCCTGTGGAGGTAAAATCTACTTCGCCGACAAAGTCGTCTTCCTCCCTCTGGGTTGAAGTCGAAAACTCTTCGGGCCAGAGATCTATAGTATTCTTGTTCTTGTCACCTAAGACAACTAATTCGCACTTTCCTAAGCTGGTCGATGTCGTTCTACAGCTCACAGAGTTCGTAGCTAAAATATCCCACTCCAAATCCCGTCAACGCAAACGGAACCGAAAATCATTCGAAGAACGTTCAAAACGATCGCCTTTGCTAATGTAAATGCTAAATGCTTCTTCATTAAACGGAACGGAACTGTTACAAAAAGTTTCCTTAGTGAAGTGACACTCCTCAATTGCCTTCTCAAATCAAAGGAAAAGGAATTAGAAAGCGTAATACTTCTCCTGATATGATCTCGTTTTCAAAGTTTATAACGGAGCCAAGGTAGATAAAGTCACAAAGTTATAGTGGACGTTCGGTAAGATTTTCAGACATATTTAGGTAGTTGATTTTGTCCTTGCTCATATCCGGCGTATAGGCAGGTAGTTATACAGACTTGTGAAAAATTGTACATCTGTTTTTGGTTTGTGACTTTCGCACATATTTGTCGAAGTTTAATGTTGAAGAAGTTACATGACAGCACATCACCTTGTTCAAAGATTGTTTGATTGTTTTCTGAGATTGTTTCCGACCTCAATGGTACAGCGAGTGTTTTCCATCGTCATTCTGGACAACCTGACGTGTTTGGCAGGGATGTCAAAACTAGACATGCCTCTATATAACTCGCATCTGTAAATGCTGCCATTTGCGGCCTTAAAATCGATAAACACATGGTGGGTATCGATCTGGACTTCTTAGGCTAATTGCACACACACCGATTTTGGACGGCCGATTTTATACCGGTCGTCCAAATTCCAATAGTGACCCACATGTGGGAACGGGACCTGGCACACATGCCGACCGCTGATCGGTGCCGGCAAAATGCCGGTGAGCAGCCGTCCACTGCCACTGTATCGCCGGCAGTATCGGAAGGTAGTGGCGTACGTGATTAAATAAACGCTTGCACACGCACCGATTTTTTGCTGACCATTCCATTCGACTGCTCTCGCTTCATTCAGTGTGTGAAATTGTAAATTGTCACGACAACAAAGCAACAGATTGTTAGACCGGTAAAAATCCGGTGAGTGTGCCAGCACCCTGCTACCAATAAAATGTCGGCCGATTTTATACTCGCCGTCCAAAATCGGTGTGTGTGCAATTAGCCTTAGATTTTCTCTAGCAACTTCTTTAGTGTGGATATTTGATCGGTTTTGAACTTACCGGGCCTAAAATCGCACTTCTAGGGGCTATTAGCTATATGAACGACTGCCGAGATTATAAGGAAATGCAGTTTGTTAACAGGAAAGTATGTAATGGGGGCATGGTGCCCCTATGAAACCCCACTGTTGGATTTGGAGTAGGCGCAATGTTAGGTCAAGTTTCTTTAAATATTTAGAATTAAAATTTTGGGAATTTTTGATTTTGAGGATTTTTCAAACAGTGAAGATTTCGGGTTTTGGGACTTTGCGCTGGGGGTATTATGTGGACATCCCTTGATAAACTTAAGTAATTCGTTTCTGTTGTCTTCCAGTTTTATCCAATATCCCCTATTGTTAAGGAGTTTTTGAATATCAATTTTATTCAGCTCGCTAGTTCATATTTTAGGAACGTCCACCTATTCTCAGTTGATATCAGTATAGGTTCTGGTAAAATAAAATTCGCTTCTTCAAAGTTTGTGGTGAAAATGTTGGTCGCAAAGAATTTAAACACGTTCCCGACACGTTCATATTCACCAAATCTGCCTACCATAATTTAGATCTCCCAATTACCTACCGTTAATGCCATTTATTTCCGCAGGTCAAACAGTTGATGTCTACCTTTTGTTTATCAACCTTCCAAAGCAGGGTTCGGACTTTACTGCAATTGCAGCAGATCTGCTGCTTTTTTCGTAAACAAAATTAATCTACTGCGCTACTGCGCCCACGGCTCAATCTACTGCACATTTTCAGAGAAATAATTTGATTTTTTTAGTTTGAAAATTAAAATATATTTTTGGTTTCAAAATAAAAGGAAAACCTCTCATCACCTAAGTAAAAAGTGAATTGCACTCAGATGACAGTAGATAAATGAGACTATTCAAAAGTAGTCGGCAGTCAAAAGTTGACTACATTTGTCTGGACTAGGTTACCAGGAATTCGACTGTCATGATTGCAATGTATATGCAGTTATCATTTTGGATATTCACCTATTCCACAAATTATGTTGAATTTAAATAACAATGCGTTCAATGCGTTAGGATCTACGCAGGCAAATAATGTAAAAATAGGAAGTATGTATTATACTATGTAATTGTGATGTTCTGTTCCAAAGAACAATAACAAAGACTTTGATTGGAATTACAGCTATTTCGAACTGTACCACTCATTCATCATAAGATTCCTTAAGTAATTTGTTTAAAAGAATTCGAAAGGAGAATCGACTTTTGGAATTTAACTGTTCAATTATTTTCCCGGTAAGTGAATCTGCACTGATCGATGAGCACTTCGCCACCAAATATTATTCAATACCACGCATATGTAGATTGACAGCCATATTGCATTTTGTTTTTTTATCCAGTTATGTCGCTTTCGGTTGGTCGTCCAGAACCGTCCGGAAGAGCTCTCAGCGATTCTGAATTCAAATCCAGAAGCAAATTTCTCTTCTTTTTAGTAGAAGAACTGTTAGTTGAGTACCAATCGAACGCTTTCAGAAGCGTTCGGATTGCTTCCGGACGGTTCTGGACGACCAACCGAAAACGACATTAGTCGTTCAATGAGAAACTGTCATCTACGAATCTAGAAACAAAGATCACTTTTTGTTTGCTCTAGGTCACTTTTTTGTTCGATTGACACAAAAAAAAATCAATCTTTTTTTGGAATCGAGAGCACTTTTCCGATTATTAATTTACAATTTTTTATAAATAAACTAGCGTAGCCCGTGCACACTTCGTAGTGCAAAATAGTTAAATAGAAGAACTGTTTTTATTGTAATGCTCTATAGTTCTTACACAACATTTGTTGTTGTTTTTTTTTTTTTTTTGTTTCAGAAATTGTATTGCCTAGACAATATTATTGACTTTCATCATTTATATCGATGTTACAAATTTTAAAAACTTTGGATTCCAATTCCAAGACTATCGAAAAGCTGTACCCGCCCGGCTTTGCCCGTGCACAGGAATTGTATTGCTTAGGTCTTAGGTAGGTAATAATGTTCTATCGTAAAATGCGAGAAATGGTAATAAATCGACTTGGTGGAATTTTCTTTCTGCCTAAACTTGAAACACAGCAATACGAACAAAACAAAAAAAAGAATAATGAAAATCGGACCAGCAGCGGTTATGGAGATATAACGTCATCGAGTTTCACTCCATAGAAGATGTTTTTTGTATAGGAGGTATAAGATTTTGAATATTTTTTTGTATGTGAAGTGCCGCTCCCCTTTGACCAAATTTGACCAATCTTCACAGGAGCACTCTAGGGCCAATAATTAAGATTATCTGTAAGTTCGAGATCAATCAATTTGGTGGTTTTCGAGATATGTATAAGATTTTGAATGTTTTTTTTTTGTATGGGCGGTGCCACGCCCTTTGTCCAGTTTTGACCGAACTTCACAGGACCACTCCAAGGCCAATAACTAAGATCATCTGTAAGTTTGAGCTTAATCGATTTGGTGGTTTTCGAGATATACGATTGTGAAAGTTTTTTGTATGGGCGGTGCCACGCCCCTTTGCCAAATTTTGACCAAACTTCACAGGACCACTCCAGGGACAATAACTAAGATCTTCCGTAAGTTTGAGCTCAATCGATTTGGTGGTTTTCTAGATATACGATTTTGAGTGTTTTTCTGTATGGGCGGTGCCACGCCCCTTTGCCCAATTTTGACCAAACTTCACAGGGCAACTCCAGGGCCAATAACTAAGATTATCTGTAAGTTTGAGCTCAATCGATTTGGTGGTTTTCGATATATACGATTTTGAATGTTTTTTTTGTATGGGGGGTGCCACGCCCCTTTGTCCATTTTTGACCAAACTTCACAGGATTCATGTATGGACCAATACCAAAGATGTGCGAAAGTTTGGTTAAGAACGGTAAATGCGTTAAAGCGTGAATCGGCGACAAACATTTTAAGGCTCAATTTTTATATATATAGATTTATGGGCACCTTTCGAAGCCAGTGAATATAATTCAATTCCACAGGCAAAATCTGAAATCTGAGAGAAGAATCTGAAGAGCTCAATCGAAAACGCTATAAAAAAAAATGCTCTCGTGATCAATAAAAACCAATAAAGATTCAAACAGATCGATTTATGAAAAACTAATAATTTCTTTTTAAATATGTACATGGTATGTAGGTTTCCAATACAAACAAAAAATCTACTGCGCAAAAATTGGTTTTACTGCTTTTTTTTGAAATATTTACTGCACAAATGAATTTCTCAAGTCCGAACCCTGTTCCAAAGACCTTCCTCAGTTTCAATTCTATTAGTATAATAAATTTTCTCACACCATTTCAAGTGTTAATCTTTAAAAATCAACGTATATAAACGACACGGGTACGGCTATACGGGTGTACACATTTTCGTTGGTAATTTGCACAAAATTTGTGAAATAAATTGCAATAAATATTGTAAAACCTATAATTATAAAATGGGTAGTTTGTTAATCGCTTGAAAATATCTCGAGATGGTCTCTCTGATGGAGGACAAACAATTTTTCATTCATACCATAATTACACTTAAAATCAGGAATTCCTTGCAGGCAACTTTTAAGTGTAACTGTTGAATAACATAATTGATCGCCCGAATGCAAACTGCCAATTAGTTGATGTGAGAAATGGAGTCATTCGGTGATTTTTTTATTTGCACTCAACTGTCATATCATAAACTAGACATTTTTATAGCAATTAATTTCAAAAAACAAGACATGACATGAACATGACTACAGGTATAGTGAAAGAGAGGAACTCACCTATCCCTACCTGTACACTCGTAAGATCATCATCATTATCAGTTGGAATTCACATTAGTGAATATGTGAATAAGCCAATCGAAAACAACTTTAAAATTTCCTTCAGCTTTAGACTCACTTAAGGCGATGTCTTCAGGCTGAGTGTTTTGCCATATAAATTGTTTTTATGAACTCTTGTGGTATGGTTAATAGTTGGCAATCGGTTTTGCACTGTAAATTAATGCAATCTCATCTATGGACTGACAGGCGAATTGGTGGTTAAACTGTTTTATAATCGCAGCTAAACTGGTGTTGGCCACAGACTGACAGACCTGTCGAAAGTTCGGGCGTTGTTCATAGGTATAGCTATTGCAAGGATCTTGAGTTTATAAATCATAGTTGTGGGGATTTTTAATTGATTTGTGGTGGGTTTGTTGTAAAAATAATCACAGTTCAAAGTTGTAGAACCAATAACTATATGTTTGCTTTCACAGATTGGACATAATTGCCTCGATATTATTTTCATTCATTCATTGATTTTTAATTGCCCCATATTTCCATTATTAGAGTCACAGCTTGATGCTGAAGTAGACCCTCTATGACTTTTGATCTCCCGCCACCGACTCAAGTCGTTAGGGGCAATCCTCATACGGGCAGAGGCGACATGTCGTAATTGATTTAACCATCATGAGCCTACATATAGACGCGCTTACACAGACTGATTTCATAGATTCCAAAACACGTCTTCGAATGCAAGTCGAGGTCATGATTTTAAAGTGATCAAATCTCCAAAGCATTGAACGCTCTTTTCGGTGATTCTCGGTCGTGGTTTCATTGAAAGATGGCCATAGCGTTCTTGTTTCTATTAGGGACGTCCATTCGTCTTTCTTGTGGCTTTTCTCCCTGCTTCAAGCATGAGTGTGCAAACACGGGATATTCTCGGAATAATCAGCTTGATCCGAAACAGCTGTCGAACCTGGCTCCCGACCCGTGAAGAGTCTCTGCCTGAGACACTGCAGCCTTCCATCCTCTACGATCCCGGGCACGCTGCTTCCAATTGTCCAGACCAAGCGCTCTGGCATCCGCGATGGCTTGGTCTTTGAAACGGAGGTTCGGTCTTCCTTGTCTTCTCGAACCTGGGGGCTGGGATTCGAAGATCCTCTTAGATGGAGCATTATTGTCCATTCGCTCGATGTGGCCGAGCCAATGTAGTCGACGTGTTTTGGCTTTTTGGACTACATCCACATCTTGGTACAGCTCATAGAGTACGAGGTTGTATCTTCTCCTACATTCGCCCTCCTCGCACACAGGACCAAAAATTCGCCGAAGTATTTTTCTTTCGAAGGAGCCCAGAATCAGCTCTCCCTTCTTGCTTATCGTCCAGCACTCGGCGCCATTAGGCAGAACTGGCAGGATAAGGGTTTTGTAGAGCACACATTTCGTCCTTCGAGTTAGGAGTTTTGAACCCAGTTGTTTTGCCAAACCGAAGTAGCAACGGTTTCCTAGGGTAATTCGTCGCCGGGTCCACTAGGGTGTCATTCGTGCAGTTTACGTTTACTCCGAGGTTGGTGAACTCCTTATAACTACCTCGAAATTGTTGCTATCAATAGTGACGTTTGGCGGTGGACGGATGCTTATTTGTTTGTTTATAGCATGTACTTAGTCTTGTCCTCATTTACTTCAAGCCCAACGGATTTCGCCTGTTCTTCAATCGCCGTGAACGCTTCTATCACGGCACGCTGGGAGCGACCGATGATGTCAATATCGTCCGCGTAGCCAAGCAGCTGGACGGACCTGTTGAAGATAGTGCCGTCCGTGTTGACACCTGCCCTGCGCACTATCTGCTCCAGTACGAGATTGAAGAAGTCGCATGATAGAGCGTCTCCTTGTCGAAATCCGGTGCATGTTTGAAAAAGTTCGGAAGAGCTGCTTCCAAACTGCACGTTGCAGCGCGTGTTTTCCAGCGTCACGCGACACAGCTGAATAAGTTTTGCCGGGATTCCAAATTCAGCCATCGCCATATAGAGCTCCTGACGATGTATGCTATCATACGCGGCTTTGAAATCGATGAACAGGTGGTGAGTTTCGACTTGAAATTCGTTGGTTCGTTCGTTCACAAATCTATACATATAATAAAACTGTAGGAATTTGTTTTGGCCGTTAAAAACTCGAAAACTACTGGGCAGATTTCGTTGAAACTTTTTTTAAAATGTTCCTTAAGACTGTGCCACTGCTATAGACACCATTAATTGTTACTGCCTGACAAGCCGCATTTCCGAAGAAGAATGGTTCGAAAATGCCTCCAGCCCAAAATCCGACCCAAACAGTCACGCGACGTGGATGCATTTGTTTCTCAACAATTTCTGAACCCGAAATGCGACAACTTTGACCATTAACGAGAAGCCATCAAGAACATCATAGCGCTTCATTTTTACTAACCCCAAGCTGTCAGCTTGAACATTGTTATTTTTTTTTTCCGTACCTACTATTAAATGGCGCAACATTAAAATTTTGTGAATTATGGGACACTCTTTATACGTTCCAGGATAAAAATCGTGGGTTTTGCATATAGGCTTAAAATGTATAAACCACTCCTTCTGTTCAGTTGTTTCTCTTGTCATTTGAGCGACGTTGTTTGGCCAAGTTCCTAGTTTCTCATTAAACTCTGTGGTTTTAATTTCATCAATACTGGTGCATAATGTCCTTTCCCAGAGGGGCCATCGGAACTTCATTTGAATTCCCTATGCATATAGCACAAATAATCGAAACTCATTTGAAAATGCAACAATCCTGGATCGATATGTAAACCACATCCCTGACATGTCCCAGATTTGTCTCCTCTTTCCTCAGGATATTTCCGATTCAATCATCCACTCGAATGCCTTTTGGCCCGAGGTAAAAACGAAAAATAAATGTCGCAAACTTGTCGACGGCTTTCGTGTGTCAGTTGCGCACACCGACACATCTTCCACACTTAATAAATCAATGAAAGTACCTATACCTATATTTTTGTACATATTTATACAAATTTATTGGTTTTTCATGCGCTATGCAAAAGACAATGGCTTACAAAGAACCATGTGCTGCTGCATGACCATGTGTAGTATGAGTATCCCTGGCTGTACAGAAATACCGCTGCAATGACGTTTCAATTTGACAGAGTCGTTCTCAATTTCCACACCACATCGCGAATCGATTGTTTTATGTAAATTTGTGCCAGTGGCTAAGGAGATTTTTTTCTTTATTGTTTAAGTTCCACCAGCAGCGCTATTATTATACGAACTCGGCGGCACCGACGTCAAATCATTTAATTGTTGGGCGTTCTCGCTGTATGCTTTATGACCAAGATAACGATTTGAATGGGTGTTTAGTTACCTCTGAGAGGTGACAGTCATTTTTAATTATTATGCAAATGAAAAAAGACTGCAAACAGTTGTTTTAAAACTCCTCTAATTCACGGTTAAGCGCTTTGACGCAGTTTTCCGTAATCCGATACACCTGCCCTACAATTAGAGTGACCTTTGCATCTTGTCACAATAAAATTTTCTCTTCTGGCCACTACGTCAATTCGCACTTGTCAAGCATCTAACAAAGCTGTTGACAGACAAGTAGTTCATTCTGAGAAATCTCCAAACTTTGAAATTAATTCGTCAATCAAAGTGCCGCAGCCATTTTATTTTTGTTCTCTTCCCGAGGTGGAAATATGTACATTCTTTGAATTGAATCTAGTTTGACATTAGGAGCGGCCATTAAATTTTGAAGGATTTTATGGTCTTTTGATTTCTTTTTTTTTTTAATTGCTGCGTCGTTTAGGAGAAATAAGGCTTCAATTTGTCGTGTTTGTTAACACCTCTGGAAATGCGTTCGCTCCCCAGTCTCCACTCACACAGAGAAAAAGATAAATAGAAACACAAGATGAAAGGTAAATTTTGAAACTTTGCATTATAACCTATCTGTAGTCATATTTACTTCTGTCAAACAGTTTTGTAATCACAGTTTTGCATAATTTGACAATCGGCTGTCAAAACATGTCACTTGGGAAAAATCAACAACCCATACATCAGATACAGCATTCGCCATTTTTGGGTGCCATATCATAAACTGTCAACTACGGAGGACAATGTCACATTGTTTACGACCACGATCGTGGGCCGCTGCTTAAGCATCGATTTTCTGCTTTCATAATTGACTGCGAATCAGGCAATAAACCGTTTTTATGGCTTTATTTTGTGAACAACAACAGAAATTGCATTTACGAGTATCACAGCGCGTGGGTATGCTCAGAATATACAAACTTCAAGTGATTATAATGGTTTCATTGTTCTCCATTTTGAAAGTACTTACAAATAAGGAATTCTGTAATAAGGTGTCACAAGTGCTATACCTATATAACCAAAACGTAACGAAAATGAAATGAATGGACAATTTGGATATCATTTAGAAACAGGTCGTTGATTGACTGTCAAAGTACCAAAATTTATTACACTTTCAGCTGTCAAAGCGAAAAATAAAATCGACAAACCGACAACCGGCAGTAGTCGGCAGAACATACCATCGCAATTTGCTCATAAATAATTCATTCGTTTGACCGTAAGCACACCTGTCATATAATATGAACGCGCGGACCAAAAACTTCGAGCAAATACTCAACTCAATCGCAATTGACATTAATTGACATTTTTGTATAGTTTTATTTTATTCAACTTGATCCATATTAACCGAGTCACTGATCACACACAGAGCGTCTTAATGAAGTGTAGGTAATTGCCTCTTACGTTACGACAAGTATGTAGAGAGAGAAAGAGATAGACGAACTGGTCGTTGGAGCACCTTTGAAGACATTGCACAAATCATTACTCACCCAGAATGGAAGTGAATGCGAAAGCGTGTCCTTGTATGGTGAAGAATTGCCGTGCATTTTGTGGGTGATTGTGGTTTAATTGAAGATTATGACATAAAATGTCGAACAATTTTTGACATATATATGCACTCATAACTGAGTCACGATTTTCATTAACATAACTCCTTTGTTTTCGTTAGCAATTAAAATGCACTATGGTAACTAAAGAAAAGCCCTCGCTCGCAATCAGGCCGATTAAATGTCAACGTGAACATTGTGACAGTACTGGGTCGTTATTTTGATCTCGTCGTAGACAGTGCCGTTGGGAATTTGTGGCGCCAAAAATGCATTTTCGATTCGTAGTTTCGCCCCGTGTCGCGTCGCCGCGCTCTATTAGCACACTTTTTAGTTTTACATGGGGGAGCCTCAGCCTGGTACAAAAATTCACTGAAACGCTCCATCAATTCAGTTGGTTTAGATTTTTGCACGTGATGGTGACGAACACAGAAGAGGTAACCCAAATAGTGTTGGTATAGGCTGATGTTTTTGTTGAATTGTGGCGCGCGAAAAATATTACAGTGACACCCCTGTCGTTTTTTTTTTGTTGACATCTAGATGGTGTTCGTTATGATGGGTCCGCCGATGAAAATCAGAACAAAATGTATATTTATAAACTTGGCAATTTTGCCAGAAAGATTGGAGTCAATAATTTGATGGAATGTATAGAAATGGATATGAGGTGCTGTTGTGGAAATTATAATGGCGTGACTAAAGAGCACGCCCTCTGTCGTGCGATATCTAAAGCAGAACAGTATCTATTTAAAAGTTTAGCAATTTAAACAAGCAAATTCAAATTTAACAACAATTCTATAGCAATAAAGGAACAACAAAGTTCTAATTTTATACATTTAAACGGTTTGAATTTCGAACATTGTATTTCTCCCTAATAGGGTGGGTATGGGTAGATCTAACAGTAGGTAAATGACAGCTGTTCCCAACACATCGTTTGAAAGATAATGGCCCTTATTTTGATTGTCGATTAGCGATCGTCACGACAATTGATTTCAGCATTTTTTCCCTTCCAAGAGAAAGCATCCACCAGACATTTGTAGTCGATTACAAGCGACTGTCAAATCGACAAAAATATCAATCGCAATCGACAATTACAGTTGTCGATCGATCGACAGTTGTCGCGCTCACAGTCATAATAGGGGCCAATAACTAGCTAGTTTAAACCAGTGATTCATTGGACTCCAGTGATATAATTTCATTCGGGTCATTATTGTCATTTGACGCAAACATTTCATTGGGAAAATAGTTCCCTATGTGGAACTTTCTTAAATTGGCTAGGGTAGGACACAGTGAGTGATGGACTCATCCTCTTCTTCATCTCTACGGCTTTTGCAGAAGTCATTGTATGACAGACCGAGCCTTTGCGCGTGCCTTCCAAATATACCTACCCTATAGTGCCCGGAGATAACATAAACGACTTTCGAGATGCTGAATCTTTTAAGTTGAAGAAGTTCCTTGGAGTTCTTTGTATGCAGAACTGGCCAGTATCACAGTCACAGTATCCAAGATGTTTCCATTTGAAACTTGCTCTGCTGTCCTTGTCCGCGTGAATTATTTGCTTAGCGGCGGCGGAAGTGGTGCATACACGCTGTTCAAACTTATAGAGTTCTCTGGGATGTCACAGGTTGTACTGTTCAGCTATCTAGTTAAGAGATACGCGGCAATCTACCACCGCCTTAGATCTTATTTCTCTGGATATTAGAGATTTGATTGCAGCTTGGCTATCAATGTTAATGACCATATCCCTTTGTGATTCCGAATTAATCGACAGTCACGCTGTAGCTTGAGGAATAGCTGTAATTTCGGTTTGGAAGACACTGCAGTGTTTCGGAAGACAGAAGGAGAGGCCCAGATTCAATTGTTTCTGAAAAAACTCCGGCGCCCACTCCCTCCAGTGTCTTATAACCGTCTGTAAATATTGCCAGTAATTGGTTCCCATTGGTTCCTGTCCGGTATTTCATGGGTGAAGCCTTTTTCGAAGTTGATTTTCGTAGGCAGGTAATCGGTGGCCAGAAAAAAAAACTATGTGGCGGACATTACAATGGGAGGGGACCTCTATTGCTACTTGCATTTATTTGAGTGTCTTACCTCGTTAACATGTTTTGATTGTGACTGTTTGCACCTCTGGTTGCCTCTGACTGACCATCACTAAGGATGGATACTGGTGCGTGGCAGAAGTGGGTGGTTGAACCAGTCCACTTTGCTGCTTGACCAAAAGTCCGTGAATGGATTGCCTGTTGGAAAAGGCTGGGGGCAACCGTAACAGTCTGCCTCCCTTTTATTTCCTTTTGACAATCAGTACACAGGACAGTGACTGGTGCTGAGTAGAATAGCTTGATATATACACTCCATCCTACTGCTTGGTACCGAAAAGAGAGGTCGTGGTTTGTCTTCGGTAAAAAGGCGAGGGATGACCGAAACGAAGTCTAACAGTCATTGGGCCTTACCAATAATCATTTTTAGTCTTCAACTTAAATATTTTGAGGGTCACAATGGATAATTTTATATGGAAATTTTCGCCATTGTAAGTTCGTAAAAGTTAGCCTGGACACTAAAAATGATTATTAGTACCGCGGATACACAATAACATTTTTAACCTATAATCTTGTGCAAAAGTACTAGCGGGGTCTGTTGTTTGAATGGAAGGAAAATGTTTTTGAAATGATTTATTAAACAATATATAAAGAAAACCTAATTAAATAGTAAGTTTATAATCTTTAGAACAAAAAACATAATTTAATTCATTTCATTCATTGTCCAAGGTTTGGAAGAAGCAATCAACCGTTGATTTTGTAAAACCTTTGAGTCTGCCTATGCTCATATGTTCGGGCTTTCGTAGGGAGAGTTCAATATTTCGTTTTAAGAAACCGTAAAGCCAATCGTCTCCATCTTTCTTGAAATTTCTTAACTTGGAGCGCAGCTAATATTATTATCCTTGATAAATTCATATACAATTTTTTTTTAAGTTTCGTTTGATAAGCCAAAAAGAACACTTTTTCAAATATTCTACCTGTTCGTTTCTTTCTCTTGTAGCTAAAGGTTTGTCGCGCCGTATATTTCGATGGAAAAGCAAAATCTTGATGGCTACTTTCATTGCCCGAATCCGACCAATCTTTTAAGCGATTCTGCTCTTTCATACGCATTATCAATGTGGTTCTATTCACCCCATCAAAAACACAAATATAAACATAAAAGATCAATGTTGGGCATATTGAACAAATGTCAAATGTGCCCCAAAGGTTCTGTACAACTTTTTTTCTTTTTTTTTATGAATTAATGTTATTCTTTCACAAAACTGATTTTAATTTTAAAAACTTTAAGAATAGTGCCATCATAATATTGTATCACAACAAAAAAAAAACACTTTCATTAAGTTCACAATCACTTACTTACGGGTGGTCAAAAATTACATCAAATTTCGAATAAGAACAAGAACACGCCTTAGTCCGGGAAGAGTTGAAGCAAAACTGTCAAAGTTCATAACGTTCCTTTAAATCAAATTAGGCTTCGTTCTCAATGCCAACTTTTCTTCTTAAAGACTGTGTTCACACCAAAACTCGCAAAGTCAAATGTGCCCCATTGTCAAATGTACCCCAGTTTACCCTAATAGGTTATGGTAATGGGCTATGGCACAACCACAGGTTTTGTTTCACTGTTCCTTAGCCAAATTAAATGTAACGCCAACAATGAAGCTCTCAGCTGTTTTGAAAGGTAGTACTATAGGTACTTGTCAATCGGCTAATAGAATGTCCAATTCAGAGAACTTTTTATGTTTATATCTATCATCAAGGAATCTTCTTCGAAAATTCTTCAAAGATAGCTTTCCTTGAGTTTATAAAATATTCGGAGTTTACAAAAATATTGTAGTAAGACATATGAAATGAAAACCTAATACATTACTTCACTGAGATATAAGGAAGTCATAGTAGCAAATAATTTTAAAAAGTACTTATGATTAGAAAGGTTACTGTTGGGTCATATCGAATTTAAATTGTCACAACACTAATGTTTTAATTTCATTGCATTCCTATTGTACTAAAACTTAAAATAAAAATTTTGAATTTCCCGCCATTGTTACCAAGTTTCACCATGTTTAAGTTATTGTTTTAATCCTTAACATACTAGAACACTAAAGTAATATAAAAGGACAAGAAATAAAATCTGAATGGCATTCGTTGGTGAACAATCAAGTCAAGTCGTTTTATTTAACTCGTTCGCTTTCGTAAATTTTCACAGCAGAAGTTGCTTTTTTATTCGTCGATTAAACTTACCTTGTTGAACTGGGAATTTTCCCGAAATTTCAATCGAATTTTTCCGAGTTCTCGAGTGGAAAAATCTCCACCCGAACAGTTACTACATTGGGCCTTTTCAATAATAATTTTTAATCTCCTACTTAAATATGTGGACGGTCACAATGGATAATTTTATATGGAAATTTTCGCCATTGTGACTTCGTAAATGTTAGTCTGGAGTCTGGACAATAAAAATAATCATTAATACCGCGGATTGTCTTGGCTGTATTCAAGGTATTTTTTTTTTTTTTGCGGTGCGAGGTGGTAATCTTCGAAAGACGAAACCGGGCCCGTACCCAGTAACAGTGTGGAATTTTTACCCACTAACCCTTTCTCCCTTCTTATCCATTTTCCCTACGGTATCTACCGCCTTCTTTGGCATTTCTTCGTAGGGGGGGTTTTCTGACTTAGTTGTCATCTGGGTTCGTGGTAGTCCTGCTGGACTCTTTTCTCTCATGCTCCAGCCTTCTTTATTTGCTCATGATGGTCTTCATGTTTTCCATCGCTGCATCCCAAACTTCTTGGTTTTTAAGCATTTAACCAATATCCATAATCTCTCCTATACCCGTATGGGGATTTCCCTTGATGACTTAGAGTCGTTGGGGGAAAATTGAGAGCTATGGAGGGTCCACTTGAGCAACCTCAACCTTGAAACCGTGGACATTGGAAAAACACATGTTTGGCGTTTTCAGGGCAATCAAAACATTGTGGACAGTAAGGGCTGTCATCATACTAGAATTTATGCAAGTATGAGCGAAAACATCCACGACCTGTCAGAAACTGTGTTAGGTGGAACGTTGAACTCTATTTCACCATGTTGTCTCTGTATACATGGCTGAATTTGTGTTGCAAGCACATACGTCCATCTGCATTTATCAGATACACTTCAGCGTTCTTGCCACTTTCCTATGCTAACGCAACCTTAGTGACATCGGCCGGGTTTCGCCGGTTTGAATAGCATGCTTTTCTTCTGGCGTCGCTGCAGAATGACTATTGGTAGCATTTTTACTAAAACACAGGCTGCGTCCCTGAAAGTGCTACGGTATGCGCTGCACTCTGTCAATGTATACTTATTCTATATACTGAGGCAATAGTTTTAGCGTTTATTCCTGTCTTCATGGCGCTCGTCCAGATAGGTACGGTGTAGAGGATTATGAACGCTCCTACTCTAAAAAAAAATAGCAGGATTCGACTGTGTCTATAGGGCCTCCCATATTGGGCATGATTCTTGAGAGAGTAGCGTTGGCTTTGGCTGCTTTGCGACTTACGCACTTAATGCGTGTTCTTTGAAGGATAGCCCGTATCTAGTATGACTCCGAGGTGTTTTAAGTTTGGCTTTGATGCTATTGTGTCTGTGTGGCCACCCATTTTTGTTTTGATCGTTTTCGTCATGTTTCTACTACTTATAATAACCGCTTTCGTTTTGTGTTCTGCTTGCGAGTGAGGACAGCCGAACTCAACCAATTCCGTACGGTCCTTACTGTAGAGTTGCTTATCTGTTCCACCTCTTCAAGCAGTTGAAACCAATAATTTTGGTCTCCTCCAGAATTGAGAGGCGTAGGGCCCCGTCATACATGGCATTCCAGAGTAAAGGCCTAAGTACTGCGCCCTGTGACACTCCGATGATGTTATATTCTTTAACACCATCGTCTGTGGTGTAGTTTAAAACTCTACCCCGGAAGTAGTTCCTCACAATTTGTATGAGATACTCTGATACTCTAAATTATCTGAGTGCTTGCAGAGTGCTTCCAGTTTGCAGTCTTTGATGCATTTTTGATGTCCACGCGTATTAAAGGTCTAAATCTAAATCAATGATAATAGTTGTGTTTTTATGAAACCTCGTCAGCCAGTAGTTGCCATTAGTTGACAGTTGAGGCACATTTCACATGCTAATTAAAACAACAACCTGCTGGCAACAACTCTTGATTTTCTCCCCAGCCGGAGAGCTGCTGGCTGGCAGCTGGCTAAATT
Organism: Cheilosia soror; assembly: GCA_949372485.1. Classification (NCBI taxonomy): domain Eukaryota; kingdom Metazoa; phylum Arthropoda; class Insecta; order Diptera; family Syrphidae; genus Cheilosia; species Cheilosia soror. The sequence goes on along the minus strand of OX443561.1, from coordinate 74,745,130 downwards.
CAATTCACAATGAAGAAACGGTTGGCGCTGAAAGCAAGAAGTGGCTTAGAATTTCCGTACAATTTACTTAAATTATAATGGCGTTCTAATCTCATGCACACAACATTCCGGAGAAAAATGTCAGAATTTATCAAATATTTCTACCAAAGGCATCATTTTATACGAAATGCTGGTATGGTTTTAGGCTTATTGCCTAAATTCATTCGGCTGGCTTCATCTTGCTGGCAATTGTATTGGCAACTGTCCAAATGAACGGGTGGCTGGCGAGGTTTCAAAAAAACATGCCTAATGACTTGGCACCTCGTAGTCTCTAGTGAAACAAACATTGTAGCGCTCGATATTTATCGCAAGCGTTTAACACAGTCTGTCAAAAAACCTCTTCCGCGAAACGAGTTCTACGGGAAAAAGGTAAATTAAAAGTTGAGCAGAAGCTGTCAGGAAAAAAGCCAGACTATTGTATAAAACATTTTCTGGCGTAATTTCCGGATGCCCTACTGCATCGATTAGCATCCTAATAATGATTCATCCATCTCATTACTAATAGCCCTTAAATCTGTCTGTATAAAAATAAATCCGTTCTAGAATCCAAGGCATTTCTCTGTACCTACATATCTGCGCCCAAAATGTTCAATAACTAATTTGAATTTTTTTCTTTTTTTTTTGCAGCACGCCAACAATGTTCGCCAAGCTGCCGAGGACTACTTGGCCAGACGACAAGCACGCAACAAATCGATGACACGCTCTATGACTTCCGGATTGGCTGGTCCAATTCTAGCTATGGGCAATGTGCACTATCTACCAGCAGCAAAGAGTGGCACGTTCTTCGCTCGAGATAATGTGTCCAACTTCATTACGTGGTGCAGGTGAGCGTCATTTCATTTATTTTCAATACTTTGATGTTTTTATTAGAGAGATTGAGTTGCAATAAGACGACGCGACGCACGTCGAAATGGGACACCATGATTATGCTTGATTATGGTTGCAGTTGCAGTTGCAGGTCACAATCGCAACCACACTCATGGTAGATGTAGGTTTTGGGTCAATTTAGGGACGTATCAAGAATTATCTTCAATTAGTAAACATTTTATGCAACTGGGTAGAGCACGGGCATGCATGCAAATTTAACGTCTTCTTCAAGAAAAGTGAAGACAGCAATAAGATTGCAAATGTGTGACAAGTGCATTTGCATTTGCATTCGCAATTAGTATAGGCTGCTGTACAGTGTACATGTGAATTATATATATAACGTCCGGAATGCGCTATGCCCAGCGGCGTATGTGGCGTATAAATTAGCTTAAGATGCGCCACTTGTATTTCAATTATTCTCGACAACTATAGCAAGGGGGCGCCTTACATTGCTGTCTGAATAATGAGCGGTTTGATGGCTATTTACTCTTTTTATATGTAGCAACATTTCATGTTTGGTGATTTTGTTGCGCAGTTAAATTTAGATAAACAGCTAATAGATGGAATTGCGGTGACGATGACAGACGGTGGCAGATCGGCACTCCTATTTCCAAGAATAAAAATACAATTTATGATGCGAACTGTACAACAGTGGTAACATTTCTCATTAGTAATTCAAATGAATAAATTAATTCAAATAATCATAATTCTATAGTTTTCAATTAACGAATACCTACGAAAAAAAAAATGTATTTGATTCTAATACTTTGTAATAAGCATCACCGCCGTCAGTTTAACGCCATTAATGAGAATCTGCCATGACAAATGAATCTTCCTTTTTTGGGCGTTTCGTGTGTGTTCCACAAAATGATTGGTATCTTCCTAACGATGACATAGCTTTATCTTGTAAATTATATACTACGCAATTTTTAGACGAGAAATTTGCATATTTTCGCATACTGAATGAGACCGGACTGGTCGTGGTCGGGTCGTTTAGGCTTAACATGATTAATTGTTGCTTCAGCCCTTTTGTTAATGAAGGTTGCCTATTAGGCATTTCCGAAAGCCGAACCTTCCACTCCATAGATGGGTGTCATAATTTGAAAAATTTAAATTATATTTGCTTAGGCGTAGTTGCTGCAAGCGTAACAACGTCAGTTGTAGGACCGTTTGCTGATACAGCTCATAACAATTTAAATTCCACATAAACTCGTAAGCGACCGTTTAAAAAATCAATAATAAATGAGTGGCGCAACAGGCGGGTAGACACCCTAGGCCTAGCTTCTCGCAACCATTCGTTTCCATTTTTGGGGGGCGAATGGAAGGGACCTACAATTTTATGCCGAGTCCGAACGGTGAACTGAGAAGCTTTTTCAGGACAGTCATACTCTCGGATGTTTGTCAGACGTTCGCGAGAGGTGGCGCCAGGGTTGTCAGATGTGGCGATATATCGCCAAACAGGCGATTTGAATATTAATTTGGCGACACGAAAATCGGTTTGGCGACGCACCCAAAAAAAGGCGATATTTCTAGACTTTGGCGATTTAAATTTTTTTAACCAAAAAATGGTCGGATTTTGAAAGAATCGCGATAGAAAACAGTGGTAGCACAGAGCATGTGAATGAAGTAAGGAGCAAGTAAACGATTTAATTCTTGTTTTACTAAGAGAAATGCGAAAAAGTTTGTCTAACTTCAACACACCGTTTGTTTCTTTGAGATATTTTTAGCCAGGCGTTTGCTTAAGCCAACTGCGACCCTGCTTTCAAAGTCTGTTTGTAAGCTTGATTCCACCCAAAAGCTTATAATATACTGAGGCTCAGTGGGAAAAATTAATTTGTGTCAATTAGTCAAATAAATCAAATCAAAATGAATTTCATCTATCTAGACAGTTCCCGAAGAAGACGTTTTGAAGTTTTGGAACAAGGTGTACAAAATGACAATAGGACAGCCAGAGTTTCAGGAGCTTGGGGAATTTGCAATAAGTTTTTTTTACGTAAAAATTACGAGTTGCACTCATTCATTTGATTTTTATGGTTTTTGAATTTGGAGAGTTGAAACTTTTGAAATTTGGCGATTTTTTGGCGTTTTATATTTTACTTTTGGCGATTCCGGTTTTTAAAACCTGACAACCCTGGGTGGCGCAGTAGAAAAGTGTTTTTCCGGGGATCGAACCTGGGATCCCTCGCACAGTAGCCCAGCACGCATTAACCACTGCGCTACTGCGCCCATCGTTTAGTCGTTAAAACGATTCTTTAAAATCATTTATATAGAACCTAGGTTAGGTTAGGTTTTGCACTTGTGCAGTTAAATACAATAAAATAGGCATCATAGAGGGCATCATCCCCATACATATAGGGAATTTTTACGAATTCGCCTGCCCAAGCCCTCAATTTCCCTGCAGAACGTAAAAATGGCTTAATTTTGTTTGAAAAACCTACTTCCTCTAAATTAACAAAGAAGTACCTTCAGAGCAATGCAATGGCAAGATGAATAATATCCTTTACAACACGTAGATCGTCACAATACCTGCACAGTAAACCTAATCTCCTAGCGTGCTTCTACAGAAGGCAATACCCAGAAAGTATCTCTAAATCGCAGTTCGTAGCCTTGATAGGTATGCTGTTGTATTTTTCGATCCAACTCAGGCCACAAGGTCTTTGAGACCCTTTGACAATTTTGGTCTACCTTATTGATGGTTTTATCGAGAATACTTCTCTTGGTGACTGCCATTGGTGGTCTTATGCCCTCAATTATTTTATTTTATGGAAGCCCTGCTTCGATTTTTGACAGAACGAAAAAAAAAAACTGACTTGGTTCTGCGAGCATAATTCTCTAAGCATTGTGCGGCAGCTTCTGACTGGTTCAGATTTGGTGATAGTAACACTATAACGCCTTTAGTGCAGCCTGAATATAAGTATATGGCTTGTTGGATATTGATCCCATTTGAAGTACTTCCGCAGCTTTGAGTACGGCTAAAAACTTTGCCTAAAACACACTGCATGTGTCCGGTATAGTCTCATTGCAACTTGTAGATCAAAGAGCACGGTAGTGCCCCAGCCAAGTAAAAGCACTTACCCTTTTTAACAGGAACAAACTCGGGCTGTTTTCGACACCCCCTCTAACTTTGAAACGAATTAAGCCAAAAACGTCATACTTGAAACATTTACCAAGCTCATTAAAAAGGTCCACCTCACCAAATTTCATGTCTATAGCATAAGTAGTTCTCAGCATACAGGACTTCAAAAATCGCAAAAACCGTAACAGACTCACTAACTCACTTAGGTGACGATTATCAAAATTATGAAGCACTTCCGGCCATCCCAGAATCGTGAAATTTGGTCCTGTGGTGCATACACTGGAAAAATTTCCATTCAGGGGGCGTGGAATACGCCCACTTTTGAAAATCGGTTATTATTTATTTGGTTATTATTTATTATTATTATTTATTTGGAAACTTAGCGAACATTTAGATCTCATTACTTTACGTCGCTGACTATTTACACACATTAGGCATGTTTTTTTGAAACCTCGCCAGCCAGCCCTTCATTTGGACAGTTGCCAGCACAATTGCCAGCAAGATGAAGCCAGCCGAATGAATTTAGCCAATAAGCCTAAAAGCATACCAGCATTTCGTATAAAATTATGCATTTGGTAGAAATATTTGATAAATCCTGACATTTTTCTCCGGAATGTTGTGTGCATGAGATTAGAACGCCATTATAATTTAAGCAAATTGTACGGAAATTCTAAGCCACTTCTTGCTTTCAGCGCCACCTGTTTCTTCATTGTAAATTGAATTTAGCCAACTGCCAGCCAGCAGCTCTCCGGCTGGGGAGAAAATCAAGAGTTGTTGCCAACAGTTGCCAGCAGGTTGTTGTTTTAATTAGCATGTGAAATGTGCCTCAACTGCCACACTAATCTGCACCACCGGGCCAATACCTAAGAATGCCTGCAAATATTAGCTCAATCGTTTTGGTGATTTTCGAGTTTTGCGATTATTGGTGGTGTTGGTGTAGGTATTTCCCATACAAAATGGAAATTTAGATTTTTTCGATTTTCCGACTTCATATGGTAGTCCAATATCACATATCCAAGGTCGATAAGAGCCATTTGCTGATACGACTCATAGAGTTCCACCCACAAACCAGTAAGAATAGACCGTCGACTCCTCCCACATAACGGACTTTGCCTACAAGCTGCCGGCGAGACCAGGATTTTTCATGTATTGGTGCTGTACAAAATCAAAGGGGCGCCATTAACGCACGCATACTTGAAAAATCCTGGTCGCATGGTATTGCATAGAAAAACATTGCCGCCATTAATTTTGACATTTACACTTATTCACAGACAGGGAAATTCTTTCCGGGGGGAATCGGGTAGGTGTTTCCCGTACACCGTCGGCGGTCTATTCTTACTGGTTTGTGGTTCCACCATTGGCATACTATACATGGACTGCTAGTGAAATGTCAGTTTCATACAAACCTGCGAGGAAAAGTGAAGCAAACATAAGCACTAGCCCTTTTGGTTCAGTGCGGCGAAAGTAGGAAAGAGATTTCAACCTCTGCGGGCCTTTGCTATTTTTTTACATAGAACACAGTGCCACCCATTGTAGAAACATTGCAACTGCGCAAAAATAACGATTTATTCAAATTATTTCAAACGATCTATAACAGATGGCAGTATGGCTCACTCAGCATACAAACCTCGACACAAACCAAATCGCACGAATTGCTCGATGACATTTGAGTGTTTTCGTTTCTCTCCGCCGTGAACCAAAAGAGCTAGTGCTTATTTTTGCTTCAACGAAAAATTGGCTGCTAGCAGTCCATGTATAGTATGTCAATGAATTCCACATATACTGTTATAATATGACAGTTTATGCCTTACAAAAAGTAGCCCCTAAGCATCTATATATAGAACTTAAAATTAAATCGTACACTACATGCAGACCTGTTCTAACCAGCACTAGTGCATAAACTTACATTGCTCAATAATTCATCTAAGAATTTGTATGATCATATTGAGATTTTTATAAAGAAAGCCCGTACAGGTAGTTGATCAAGTAGCCCCTTACACCTAGCGTTGTTGCCTTGGGGAGTAAAGTTTTTGGAAGCTACTTCGTAGATCAGCAATTTTCGCACAAAATTGTTCACTTCTGAGCCATCGTTTCACGACTTTGTAAAACCAAGCTCTATGACCTGACCACACTGTGATCGGCAACCGCGTTCCATTTCTTAATATATCTGTAAATAAGCGATTTTGAAAAATATGCCAAGAGCACTAGACTTTCACTTTCGGGAGGTACAAAATCTTTATATAATTTGGATGGAAAACTTTCTTTTAACTCTTTGGATTCTACATCTACAGCACTCAGCAAGGAAACCACTTTGAAAACGCGTTCTTCTGAAATCTAAATGATTGAATGAACATCGTTGCATTTCATTCTGAAAATGGAACGAGTCTGAATATAATCTTTGTAGTTTTTTGAACCAGCATGTCGAAATAAAATTTTGAAAATGAGCTGAATTTTTAATGCTTTAGTGTAGTCAGTCACCAATAATAGTCTAATCTAAACTGAAATCCTGTAATTATTTTTTTAGAAAAAGCCTTAAAATATTCGAGTGCCTATTGTTCGAAACTGACGACCTAATTATGAGGAAAAACGAAAAACATGTGATACTATGCCTTTTAGAAGTTGCTCGACGTGGAGCAAAATTTGGTTAGTAGCCCCGCCATACATATTTTGCGGCACAATTTTTATGACATTTATTTTCTGTCTACGGTAGGAATGCTCGCACCAATGTTGGTTCAAATGGAACGACAAATCGATCGAGAAATTGCCGCTGATAATAAGGCTTTGGGCATTGGCTGCGGTACACAAACTGAAACTACACAATGTGATACAAATAATATGGCGACAGAAACTGAAATGTTCGATTCAGATTCTGAAGAAGAAGAGGACGATGAAGGACCAACGCTGGTCTATGGTCCACAACCGCAAATTGTCACCAATGACTTGAAGAGTCTCGATGAAATGGTAAGTCTAGTTAAATTTTACTATTTTTTTTTTTAACTTGACAGGGTTGTTAAATGGTTTTTTAATAAATTAGTTTCTATATTTATTGGTTCTATTTTATACTCGAGTTTTTAATAAGTTTGAGGTATAAATTTTTCAGCCTTTACGTTCCTCTCCCATGTAAATATCATTATACCCGACCCGAGCTCACCATACGAGCTACGCACTCCCGTTTCCTGTCACTTTTTCGTTTCATCGGAGTTCGGAATTGCCGCCCAGCAAGCCAATAGAGGTTTCATTCAAAAATGTTGATACTTGTAGTAATTTTTGTAGGCCCGCACCTTTTATAGTAACACGTAAAAGTGAAACGTACAAATTTTGTTTAGCTTTTTTAGACCACTTAAACTTAATGATTGAACTCAATCCTGGTCTTAACTTATTCCTTATGAATTGTAAAGTTAGCTCATCAAAAAAAAAAAAAAATAAGCCATTGATCTTTAAATTTTTTAGAAAAAGAATTTATTAATTTGTCCGTACGAAGAACTTTTTCTGTTCAACTATCAGTCAATTCCGCAACATGTTCCACTGAATTCCTATGAAAAGCTTGGGTTAAATGTTTCAGTTTTCTTCTGTTTCGTCTTTTTACGGATGCATTGTCTTGATAGCTTTAATTAGCTCTTAGTCTATGAATTATTCAAAAATTAAACAATTTTTTAATTAACTTAAAATTATTGGATGCAAATATTTCGAATGCATTCTATAAACAGAAAATGTCAAGACCAAAGTGTATTAGGCTTTGCTATGATTTTGACGTTTCGCTAGTGATCTAGTAGCTATCTAATAATACGCAGCTATGGGTTGAAAATCTGGGCACTAATGTCTACTTTTCTTAAGTCGACGAGGCTTGCCTTTGGAAAAGATTTCGTAACGTCACTGTGACTACGTCAGGCACTACAGATTGTCAATTTGACAGTTGAAAGTTGATTTGTCGTTAATATGTTTTGCCATTTAACGATGAACAGATTAACGTCAGAACAACGCGTGCAAATTTATTTTGAAAACCATGGTTCGATTCGCCAAACTTATCGTGCGCTACGGCCATTTTACGGTCGACATAATCGTCCATCTGAGCAAGTTATTCGGAACACGTTGAATCGTTTTCGCACAACGTGCACTCTAGTGAATAAAACGTATCCCTAAAGACCCAGAAGCCTTTTTCGGGACGCTCTTCCTTACATCCATTAAGACTCACTGTTTGGTTTGCTTTATGGGCTGGTGGAATCATCGGTCCATATTTCTTTAAGGACGATGGTGACCAGAATGGAAACGCTATAGAAACATGATATCTGACTTCTTCGTTCCTCAGTTGAATGGTGTTGACAAAGTTTAGTTTCAATTCAACAAGATGGCGCAACATGCCACAACCCACAAGGCGCCCGACATCATCAATTTATTGCTGAAAACATATCGCGTAATGGACCTGGGAAATATCCTCCACGATCTTGCGGTCTTACACCTTTAGATTACTTTCTTTGGGGGTATGTTAAGTCACTAGTCTATGCCGATAAACCATAGACGTTGGACGATTTGGAAGTCAACATTCGCCGTCTTATAGCTGTCATTGGTATAAGGCCCCAGTTGCTTCCCATATTTGAATTACATTAATGACGTTTATACTTAAACCCTGACTTTTAAGAGTCGAGGGTTCGAGTCAACTTTTACGCTAAAATCCAGAATAATCATTTTGGTTTTAGTTATAGCTCCTTGTTTTGATCCGGCTGATGTAATCTCAGCATAACGTTTCGACATCAGTTAAAGGTTGACCGCCCAAGATTTGACCGTATTAATTCATTATTCACATCTAGTAGGTATTTGAAAAGCTTTTTGTCAGCTTCGATTCTTAGTGTGCTGCTTTTTTTTGGTTACGCCAATGGATGTGGTAGATAATCTTCTAAAGATGCGGTAGCCGCCATGCCCCGATAAGAACTGCGTAAGGTGTTAGTTCCAGTCCCCGTTTGTTCTTTTTGTCCAGACCTCGATGGTAGGGATTAGTTTGTGTGTCCATCTGCATTTAGCCGTGTCATCCCACCTGGCTTGCCATAGTGCCATCGTTGTTTCCCTCTCTTTTACTTTGACCCTTCTATTAGAGACCTCTTCCCAGTTGACTGTTTGCGTAGGGTAGATCCTTTGCATCTCGCCAGCAAGAATGGGGATTATCCCCGATATAGTGCAGGCTGCTTCATCCGAGATTGTACGAAATCCCCTTATTGTTCGTATTGCGCAGAGCCTGTATGCTGACGAGAGCTTTCTCCTTGTTTCGTTTGTTTTTAGAGCCCCCGTCCAGACCAATCCTCCTTGGATACCCAGGTCCACCAATGTTTGTCAGCATTTGGGAAAGAGCTGCTTGTATCTATGAGGCCTTCCTGCCGGCCGGCGTACTGGATTTGCGTTTTAAAGTTTAGCCTGTTGTCGAGCATTACTCCCAGGTACATTAAACCTAATGGTTTGATTCCCAACTCGGAAATTTGTAAATTTCACAGACTTTCGGCTGGTTATTATCAAGACAGCCTCGGTCTTGTGGTCAGCTAGTTCTAAGGACTCCAGCCATTTTTTGATTCTGGCAATTGCTTCATCCGTAGCGGACTCTATCTCGTGGATCTGTTTGGCCGATCACCTTAACTCCTTAAGACAGCGTTAGTCGCAGGACTCTGTCATACACTATATTCCACCGGAGAGGTCCAAAAACAGAGCCTTGTGGTACTCCCGCGGTAAAGTTGTAGTACTTAACTCCATTATTAGTGTTGAGTACATCGAACCAACTATTTGTGGCAAAGTCAAATAAATCACTTTTCAATTCCCAATGCAATTGCCACTAATTGACGACAACAAAAAAAATACCATCACGTTTTATGCTCAGAGTCAAAGCAGTGACAAATATCTACTAACTATTTAAAAAAAAAAATAAAACAGCAATATAATATTCAACTACACCATTATTGGTGTGAACTAATCGCCCATTTATCACTTAAGACAAATCATTGTAAACTTTTTACGACTTCTCTCGTATACCTGCAATAAAACTTCTACCACTCCTTTATTAAGTTTTGATATTGTATAGCCGCCGCGCATGCGCAAATGTGCATATTAATAACGATATTTCTCTTATTGTTGTTGTTCGTTTTAAATTTATTCATAAAGAAAAACAAATTTCCATTTAGTCAAGCAAGTGCTTAGATAAATTTGTTTGTAACAAAATTCATGTGTACTCAATAATAGATAAACAGCAACTTCATGCCGGGCTGAGAAATTGACAAATATGTTGTTTTCTGTTTTTCTTAAATGGTCTTTGCCACACTTGCATCGAATGCGACTGCTGTTAGCCAAGGTCTAATATGGCGTTTGGAATGAAATTCAAATGACAACTAGCAAGTGACCAGTAGACCTCGACAGTTAGTTCTGTCGATATCTGTCAATTTATGTTTAAATGGATTTTTTTTGTTCACTGTAATTGTCTGTCATTAGGATTAAGGGGGACTTGTAGTGGTTTGACTGTTTCGAGTCGGAGGATTATTAATTGTGTTGTTTTACTTATTGGTATGTGTAACTGTCAACAGGTCAGCTGACATTTGAATGGTTATCTTAGAAGTCAGTCTGGCTGGAGTGTAGGTATGTAGTTCAACGAGTTTTTCTTTTTAATATTTATTAGATTTATCTGAAAGTTTATACTTTTTACTTGAGTGGGTACCTAACTTTTATTACATAAATACGGGTTTTAAAAAATTTACGGGAATTCCCCACAAATTGAGTTAATGTTCTGCTAAGGAAGGGTATAAATAATTTACCAATGGTTCGAACAATCCATTCATTGACGATGATAGCCAACATTTCCGTTCACCCGACCAGAATGAGGTTAGGATAGCGATATCGAAGTCCAACAACGCGGCTGGAGCAGATGGCCTACCGGCCGAGCTGTTTAAAGCGGCGGGAGATGATTTGGTAAGAAGCATGCACCAACTTATCTGCAAAATGTGGTTGAATGAAAGTAGGTGTGCCCGATGAATGGAACCTCAGCATCGTGAGCCCCATCCACAAGAATGGAGACACTCTGAATGTTGCGTACAAGATCCTGTGACAAATACAAAGCCATGTTAAAATTCGGCATCCCTAGAAACCGTCTGTGCAGGATAACGATGAAGAAATCTCGCTGCTCCGTCAAAGTGGGAAAGAACACCACGGAATCCTTTGATGTCGAAAAAGGTTTAAGACAAGGTGACGCGCTATCATGTAGCTTCTTTAACATCAATCTTGAAGCAATTGTACGGAACGCGCAAGCCAACATCAGAGGTACAATTTTTTAAAAGTTCGTTCAACTACTTGCATATGCAGATGATATTGACATTATTGGGAGAACTCGCGAGCTGTCAACGGCGCGTTTGCAAGCATTGAAACGGAGGCGGCGAAGATGGGTCTGGCTGTTAATGAGGACAAAACGAAGTATATGCTGTCATCGAGAAAGATCGGCGACTCGGACAAAACATTAAGGTGGACAGATATAACTTCGAAGTAGCTAAAGACTTTGTCTACATAGGCTCTACAATAACCTCGCAAAATCGGAGCGCGTAGAAATCAAACGAAGAATCACTCTTGCCAATCGCTATTTTTTCGACCTAAGAAGGCATCTAAGAAGTAAAGCGCTTTCTCGCAAAACCAAGGCTGGAGGGCCTTGTTGGTTGAGGCCGTGGTCCACACGGGACTGTGAGCGCTATCTAAAGTAAAGTAAAGGTTCGACGATAATGCCGCCGTTGGAAGCGGCTTAAAATTGTATGTCCCATTCGATCAACCCAAAAATAAAACGTCCACGATTGTGAGAAACTATAGATCTATGGGCCTCCTTCTAGGGACCTGTTGAAACTTTCTTTTATATCATGGTTCAAAGCAGTTTGAAACACACCATCAACCCTAATTTTGATTTTGCAGCACTGGACAATATTTCTAATGGGACAAGTATAGAAATAACATTTCCAGCTGCTGCAGAAAAAGTATTTTTTCTGTTTCGGGCTTCCGATATCCGCAATTGTCAAGGGCTAAGCACTTCATATAGAACAATGACCCAAAGCAGTGGGGAAAGAACTGGTTATCAGAAGTTTCTCTAAAAGCTCAAACTTCTAGCTTAGAGTCCACAAGATCGGCTGTAATGTGCCTTGCTTCAAGTATATGCTAGCAGTTCAACTGATAAGGGTACTGTTAATGTCGAGTTTACAGCGTTCTAGACGTACCCCATCATTATTCAAGAATCAAGATATTAGAATGCTGCTGGGGTGTACTCTTTTATCTTTAAGAGATTTCTCTGCACAGTGCAGTGCAGTTTGTACACTTCTCCCTTTAGGGTAAGCGTGTTTGGCCGGGGATACACCTTCCTGATAAAGCTTGCTACGAATGTGTTTAGAGATGAGGCGTATTGGCCTCAAGTCTTGGTATTATATACCTACCCTTGTGTAACACTTTAGTACCAGAATAATAGTATTGACAGTTCTCAACGACATGGACGGAATCATTCCATTAATATCTAGGGGCTGGGGATTTCAAGGGCGAGAAGAGTCAGATGGCCTACTATTCTGGACTTCTTTCTACCTTGTTATTGGTGTATAATTCACATGACAGCCTGGAAAGTGTATTTTAGCAGTAGCTTTAAAAACTTTTAACAAAATTGAGTCCAGTTAACTTTGGGCCCCTTGAGAAATTCCAGACTTTAAGGTTCTCTGGCTAAAATTGTCCTCAGTCTCGCAGTTTCTGTTGTAACTGTGATTTTATCATAGAATTTCGATTGGCTACGATTGGCGATTGGATTAAAGTTTCTCTGGCTGGTTCTTAGTTCCCAGGTCCCATCAGCCTCCGTTTTTTTTTGGGTTTCTATGTAACTCAGGAAAGTCGCAACTGCTGCCTTCAACGAATTCGATAAAACTATGTTTAGATACTATGAGGATACTTTTCCAGAAGATGACTCGGTTCACTTCTACACTGACGACTCAAAAACCAAAGACGGAGTTGGTGGGGGTGTTTTCTCCGAAAGTCTTAATCTTAAGCTCTCCTTTCGTCTACCAGATTACTGTAGCGTAATTCCAGGCGGAAATAATGGCGTTTAAAGAAGTCTTATCTTTTCAGACAGCCAAGTAGTCATCAAATCCTTGGATTTGATCTCTATAACTTCTCTAGTAGCCCTCGACTGCCGATCGTCTCTTACGGAGATGGCCAAACAGTTCAACATTCACCTAATTTGGGTGCCCAGGCATAGATCCATTCCAGGGAATTGTAAGGCCGATGAACTCGCTAGAATAGGAACAACTCAACCCATTCTGCCGGATAAAGGCACAAAGATTGAAGCTGGATGCTATCAAGAGTGCAAATCTCAACAAATTTGGCCTAAGCTGGATTTTAAACGCTCTAAGAAATTGATATCTCTCAACAGATAGCATCGGCACCGCAATAGGTGTCATTACTGGACACTGCCTGATAGGAAAACATGCCGCAAGGCTAGGCCTTTTCGTAAGCGACTTTTACAGAAGCTGTATGGATGAGGAAGAGGAGGAAACTATCCCTCACCTTCTTTGTTCCTGCCCAGCTTCCGTAGAAAAAAGCTTCACTTAGGAGCCTTCAATTATAACGACTTGGGCGATCTGACAAACACACATCAGAAGCCTCTTTGTGAAGAGCTCAAAATGGTTCCACTAGTAGGGAAATCTTATATGATCCTTTTTCGTGGTATCACAATGGACCTATGCTGGTCTAAGTGTGTTGGCGTTTCCCAGCTGGCAGCCACTTTCAACCAACCAAACAAACATGATCAGAGTAGGATTTCTCTCTCAAGACGTTTTCTTGTTACCTAAAAGCACAAAGACTACTGGACAGATTCTAATAAAACTTTTTCTGAAATGTTTCTTAAGACTACGCGATGGTTTTAGGATATGGCTTTCATTGTCAAGTCCTTTGCGATCGTGTTGTGGTGTAAATGCAAATTGAGTGTAATACCGGATTTAGAGGGAGTAAAAATTGCTTTCCTGATGTTTGAAGAAAGCATGCTACTCACTCAGTCACTATAAAGTAAATGCGGTCTAAGCAGAACTTAAAATTTCAACCCACGAACGAAGTTACGGGCGCAGCTAGTGCTGGAGCTGTTAAATAGCTTCAAGTAGCGTTATATCTAACTGGGATGCGTGCGGCTCATCGTAAGTGGTTCATGTCCACGACAAGAAAAACTCTTAATACCACCAGATGTTGCAATACGAAATCACCACCCCCAGTGGCCTTCCTTAAAAGTTCAAGCTATAAAATATCATAATTATACTATAATTAAATTCAAAGCAAAAAAAAAGAAGAATCACCGATTCGCACACAATTTCCTTCTGCCAAATTAAGTCATAGGAACTTTGAAAATTTATTGATATTTGATTTTGAACTCGGCATGACTCGTAAGTGCATAATTTAAATCGATTATGGCCAACAATCATGCATCCGTTAGTGGTCGTTGAGTACCACAAATCCCAGCGGGTGGGATGAGAAACAACCACTCGCAAAAGTCGTGAGAGCTACACAGAGATCCTACCAATTTTGGGCGAGAAATCATCCAATCCAGTCGCACCAAAAACAGAAACTCGTGCACAGATTTGTTTAGATCACATATCATCTGACATCTGACATGTACGCTGAGCTCGGTAGCCGGAATTTACTCATATCCCGACGGAGTATAAGGGAATTTCACATAAAATAACCATAAATTATGCCGAATAATTGTAGCGATAAACTTTGAGTTGCTTCTCACAGTTATGCGCGCATGTCTATAATTTAGCTGCGCAAGCGTAGCTCTTTTTTTTTTGGAGTGATGTTCAGTATGCATGCAAGGATCGCGATCGAGTCGCGCTACTGACGTCGGGTTGAGAGAGACTGAGAAGTGCAATTCGACTTTGAATGAATTCAGACAAATACTGAAATACACCGATAGCGATGAGGAGTGAAAAGACGCGACTTGTGATTGTGACGGAGTATTGTTGAGTAGGGTGGGAGACAAAATTGTTTTGATATTGCCGGAGGATCACTCTCACTTTGCAATTGCGTTTCTGCTGCATGTATACACGTCAATTCAGAATACGATCGTTTGAAATTGTAGTTAAAAATGTTAAAACTATACACATTTGTAAAATAGACTTCTACTCAATGGGCGCGTTCATCTAACCATTTGTGCTGCAGCAAATTTCTCAATCTAGCGCTGTGTTAGGTAAGGTTAGGTTTACGAGTTGGTGAAGCTAAGTAGCCTCTTCTTCACCCCACTGAGGTCCCCGTGGACCTATTGTGATGCCCTTCGGGGGTTAGCCGTGTTGTATTGGCTTTATTTCATCCTTCTCGTTGTTACTCGCCTTTGTCCAGCCATCTCGTTGTCCTCAGAAACCTGTAAAGATTAGATATTGAGACATTAGAGAGTTCTTGGATTTCCTGAAAGTAGTAACTTCCAAGTATGCTGTTTCTCAAGTGACAGACACTTGGGCAGTGACAGAGAGAGTGAGGGGAGTTCTCATGTGCTTCTTCATCACCGCCGCCTCTACAAATGCCGCCATTCTTGAGATTTATGTCGTTTTCGGTTGGTCGTCCAGAACCGTCCGGAAAGCGTTCGATTGGCACTCAACTGACAGTTCTTCTACTGAAAAGAATAGAAATTTGCTTTTGGATTTGAATTCAGAATCGCGGAGAGTTATTCCGGACGGTTCTGGACTACCAATCGGAAACGACATGAGTTTCATTTCTTCCTAGAAAGTTGCGACCGGTGAGGGCGCCAACCAACTTAGACAGCGATATTCTGTCACATCGCAAAAGTTTGTTGGTCCTGCTGTTGTTGCACTCTGGCCACATCTTCCGTGATATGTTACAGGTGGTTAGTGTTTTTCACCTGATATTGGCTTTCATTCGGATCTTGTATTCCACTTGCTCTCTGAGACTATACAGATTCGTGGTTTGATCGTTTGAAGTACCTGGTCTATAGGTCCATTGCAGAACTTTTTATTGCCAGTTCGTCAACCCTCTCGTTGCCGGTTATGTCCCAGCAGAGAATCGTATTATGCTGCGAGCCAAGAGCCTTGAGCTCTTCGGCGAACTAGTTTGGATTTTATCTCATTAGTAGAGATTGCCTTAATTGCCTTGGTATTGCCATAATTGATACCCATGCTTGCCACTTCCACGACCGCCAGTATACCTCAGCTTGGAAGACACTACAGTAATAAGGGAGCCTAATTGAACTATGTATTTTGAGTTCCTCTGAGAATAGTCCGGCTTCAGTTCCACATTCCATCTTTGATCCGAAAGTCTAGATGGTTATTGATTTCGTTTCCGTCGGTTCTTTCCTGTTCCATTCTTCCCTGCTCGGAAACCGGCAACAGAATGGTTTATCGAAGTCTAGGTAGGGTAGGGTAGGGACATGTAGTCAGACTTGGTGTAACTCCCTATATGTTCCCAAGCATTTTGTCTGGCTTATCCTCAAGGCATTTTTGGCAGCCGATTCTTGCATGTATAGATCCATATAGGTAGCAGGTTGAGAAGCGTTTCCAACCCAGCAGTCGGTGTTCTTCTCAACGCACTAGTTGTTCCTATACATGCGAGTCTTTGTATTTTTGTCATTGCCTTAAGATTGGTTACCTTGTTCGTGGCTTGCCACTAAACTATGTGAGTATTGGGTGTACGATTGCCGTATACATCCACAGAATTATCTTCGGGTAGGTCTGCCGAAGAAACGATTGCATGCATAAAATGCTTTCGTTGCCTTGCTCAAGTGGACCCTTCATAGCTCTCGATTCATTGACATTTTGTTTCCAATTAAGTTTTCTGTCAAGAAGTATTCCCAGGTATTTCGCGCTCTCTGCCACCTGCTGGTGGTTCAAAGTGCGGTATGATTCTTCTGTTTGTAAACAGCACAAGTTCGGTCTTCTGGGGGTTCACCCCAAGGCCACATTGTTTCAGGTGTCCGCAGTGAGTTTCCTAACAGTTCATTTATAGTTGGTAGGAATTTTCCTGTCGCAAACAGTACCACATCGTCTGCATAAGCAACGGCCCCTAGGTACCCCACTGTTTTTGAGTTTCATGAGTATTTCATTGATGACGAGAACCCAAAGTAGGGGAGAAATGACTCCTGCCTGTGGTGTACCTCTGGAAGCAGTTACTTGTAGGTCAATGTCACCTAATCTCGCATTAATATTCCTTTCATTGAGCAGGCTCATGATCACGTTAGTGAGAGATAGATCAACGTTGAAATTCTGAAGCGCCCTCTTCACTGCACACGTTTTGACATTGTCAAACGCTCCTTTAATGTCTAGAAATGCGGCTAGTGTGTATTCTTTATCTTTTAGTGATTTTTCTATAGTGATGACGACGTCATGCAGCGCTGTTTCCATACTCCTCTACCTTTGCTATAATGCAGTGGAAATCACGCTGTCATTTAGCCGACTGCAAATATGAATGTTCAGCAGTTTTTCAAAATAAATGATGTTAGACTTATGAGTCTGAAATCCTTGGCAGTGGTATGACTAGGTTTCCCCGCCTTAGGGATGAAGACTACCTTCACTTCCCGCCTGCTTTTGGGATGTAGCCATGTTCCAGGCTGCTTTTAAAAAGCGCTGTTTTATCCGCTGTGTTGAGAACGAAAAACGAGCTGTCAAATTAAATTTGTGTTTTTCCGATCCAGCACACTAACCACTCAGCCACTGACCCACTGGAATTTGAGTCACTCGTTGTTAAAATGTTGGCGTTCGTCATAAGTTAAAAATGAAAAGAAACTATAGCGAAACCAAAATGACATATTGATCCCAAACTGGAGCTTTATGGCGCCGTTCCTCTATCTAGCACATTTCGCACTAGACTCCCAGCAGTTAATGGAATAAAAGTTATTGCTCGCCAAACACTTCCATCTTCTGACCCAAAAATCATTCTTAGCGTTTTAGATAACTAATGAAATTCTTTCGAAACTAAAAGTATCAAATTTATAAATTGCGTTATATCCCACCAACAACGACATACCTCGCTCGCACAAAATCCAACTATTTCACATCACAAGTAATACCATCCTCCGCAATGTTTAAACTTATCTAAAGATGGACCATTATTTTTACATGACGTTAGAGCCGCCACATTGTCAGGTCATTTGCTTACACTCTGTCTCCAGCTTGAAATGTGCAAACAAACAAGTCATTCGGTTAAAAAAAAAATGGAGGAGGTGGAGGACAATCGCGGATCGCAACAACTAAACGCCACATCGTGTACAAAATGATTTGATCGTATATAGACCTTTTGACTCTTCAGACTGGTAGCTGATGGCTGGTGCTGCTTAACTCTAGTAGGCTGAGGACTATCAGCTACTGTTGCATTTTTTGAGTGTAACTTAAGTAGAATTTATGATTCGACTCTGCGGTATAATTTGTGATCTTTGACTTTGTGTATGGTGGAATTGCAATGGATGACATGATTTCTGCAATATGGGTATGAGATTTGTTTACATACTGGCAAACAGAGTGCTGCATGCTAAGTAGGGGTTTTGTTTGTGATATGTGCTCGTATAAGTTTCGGTCATTAGAGGAGTATTTGTTATGAAAATGGGATTTACCCAAAACATACAAAATTTTAAGGAAAGGCAGTGAATTGTGGTTCCCAGAAGTTGACTGAATGGATGAAGACGGTTTTTTTTTTGCAGCTTGATGTGCAGAAATATGATCAATCCTTGGCAACTTTGTTATTTACCAATAAAAACCTTTTTAACAATATGCTTGAGTTTACCCCAAACCATAACCATATTGCGAACATGTGAATAGAGCCATGTCACTCACGAGACGGCCAAATACAAGTTTCTTTTTAAAAATGCAATAAAATGAACAAAATTAAATTTTTTCCAAAAGTTATGGATTTGTTAGTAAGAGCAAACATTCCCATTATATATGGAACACAAAGTCCTTCAAGTGACTGCCTCGGCTGGCTTCGCAGTAGCGCATTCTGTCACTCCAATTTTCCAAGACATTCATTGTTGATGGTTTCGAGTTGTAGCTCACAGGTTGCTTGAATGATATTGGCCTTAAATCGAGTGCTTAAATCGTCTCCGTATTGTGGCATAACATCGGTCCTTCACCCTTCACGGTTCCCCACAAAAAAAAAAGTCCAAAGGGGTCAATTCGTAGCTCCGAGGCGGCCAATTGACATCGACAAGACTGCTGATTACAGGATTTGGGAATTTTGTGTGTGACGTGGCGCGCCATACTGCATTAACCAGAGGTCGTCGAAATCCATGACTAGTATACCAGTCTCACGAACTTTTTTGCACAAACTTGCGTACAGCAGGCGCGGTGGGTGCTTCATTGCGGCCAACACTTCTTTACAAAAAAACGCACTGTTTGGGCTACACAGCACTCCGTTTGGAAATATTTATTATTTATTAAGGTGGCGCTACAGTCCGCGGTGGACCTGGCCCTCAACCAACAAGCTTCTCCAGCCAGCACGATCTTTGGCCAGCTGTCTCCAGTTTCACACGCTGAGTTGGTTAAGGTCCCCTTCCACTTGCGTGCGCCACCTGAGGCGCGGTCTTCCTCTACTGCGCCGTCCCTCGGGTGTGGATTCGAAGATCTTCCGGGCCGGAGCATTCACGTCCATTCGCTCTACATGAACCAGCCACCGCAGTCGTTGGACCTTCACTCTTCTGGCTAGTTCGATGTCGCTGTACAGCCCGTACAGTTCGTCGTTGTATCTCCTCCTCCATTCAGTCCATGCTTCTGCAATTTAGTTGTTCGAGAGAGGGCTTTGCTACTCAATTGCTTTCTTAGCCCAAAGAAACAGCGATTGGCAAAAGTTATTCTTCGTTTAATCTCAGCGCTGGTGTCGTTGTCTGAGTTCATAGCGGAGCCTAGGTAGACAAAGCCCTTCCTTTCGGTCTTCCTGTTCAAGCGTTAAGCGACTCATTTTGTTCCGCGGAGGTATGATACTGACTTTCTGTCAATATTTCGATCGGGAAGCAGCTGTCAGTGTCAAAATAACCTATGATTTAAAAATAAACCACTAGATGTTCCACCCTTTATATTGAACATGCAGGGCCGGCCTGAGCCTCATTTGCGCCCTGTGAAAGCATCATCTTTTGCGCCGCCAAAATGTTGAAATTAATACGTTTATAATTAAAAGATGAAAAATTTCTGTAAATTTGATAATAGAGGAGCATTTTCTTGAAGATAAGGCGGCTCTCAGATTGAGGCAACAAGCAATAAGCAACTATAGTTACTATAGCAACTGCCAATAAACAATCAGCAACATTTTTCGTTCGAGCGATATTTAGTTGCTTTGGTGTGAGACCTCTATTTTAATTCAAAGTAAAATAATTGTGAGCGATAATTTTGCGTGTTTCCTATTGCTAGTTGCTTATTGAATGTTGCCTCAGTGTGAGAGCCGACTAACTGCCCTGAAAACATACCCATGGACGATAAAAAGAAGTCCATCCATCTCCAGCTGATTTGGGGACACTGAAATTACCTCATGCGTCATGCTCTATGATTTCGGTTCAATTCTTGCACAAATCGAATCTTTAATTCTATAAATTTGAGGCACTTACAATAATCAACAAGAAATTTATCTCATTTACGAAATAAAATCGCACCGATGATTTTTGTAAAAGCTTCGATTCTTATGGCCAATTCACAACGGCGCTTTGCCGCTTGCGTGCGTTGACAGGCGTTTTAGAAACTTTACCGTACTTTATGTCAACGCGCGCAAGCCGCAGTTTTCCAAAACTAAATGCCGCTTCAGAGCTTTGGCGCGTTGAGAGACTAGAGTATGAGAAATTGAAAGTTCTGTTTGGTTTATGTTAATATACCACAATTCAGAGTAGAATGCAAGTTTACTCCTTTTTGCTTATAATTGTTATTTTAATGTACGAATTAAAAGGAAATGTGTTTAAAATAGTAAAAAATTCATAAATAAATAACAATTATTGTATTTTCACTTTTCTTGTCGTGGAATATATAGATACACAGGTACAAGCCTTCCCATGAAAGTCCTTTCAGGCGAGGCAGGTAGATGTTTAGTTTGGTTGAGAAAATGTGGATAAAAAGTGTGCAAGATTACCAAATGGCCAGCATATTTTATCTACGCTGTGGAAAGAAGTTCAGTCACTAAAATACAGAGGTGCAATTTTGTTAAAAACTTGCCTTGGCTATTTAAAAAAAAAATAAAAATCTATTAATAAATTCTCAAATATGGATACCGACGATCTACTCGATTTTTCAATTCATATTTATATTTTATTTCAGTTATATTTATACATCTGGTGGTATGCTGGACATTCATTCGGACGATTGCGACCGCAGGTACTGTTTTTCGTCGCTCGCTGGGTTTTTACCACATCCGTTCACCTATCGCCAGTAATGGCAATGCATATTGAAAGGATTTTATGACCCTCTAAATAGGGTCATTTGCCTGGTATTAATTAAATACACGAACATTTTTTTTTGCTATATTTCCGCGAAGATCTTGCTGTCCTGTCCAGACATTTTTTTATATTCCTATGGCTGGACTTCAAAACCTACCCGCCTATGGAGTTCAAATTTACAGGGAATCTTCGATATAGGACGGAGAATTCCCGTGAATTTAGGTCAAAGTCGGTACGCATATTCATGTTCATTGTCCCGATAGACAATAAAAAATATGTAGCTATATCTACCTAAGGATTTCAATTCATTGGCACGAGCAAAGGAGCGGGTACACCAAGTAATAAATTAATACCAATCATTTGCACATAGCAGAAAATTAGATTTTCCCTCGACTAGAAAAAGAAACTATAAATATTCTAAACAAAAATGTTTATTTCGTTTATCAATTGTATAAAGCACAGAGTAGTTTCAGAGAAAATTAAAATTTCAAAAGCGTGCACATAACATTTGGGCACATATTTTTTTGTTCAACAATCTGAAGAAATCACTAGTAGCATTACAACAAAAATAATATTCGTCATTTCCACACAGTAAAATAATTAATTTGTATTGCAAAAACCTCATATTCTACTAAAAACGAGTACGTGTATACCCACGCTACTCCAACATGAACGGCATATGCTCTATCACAATAAATATTATCAAATCGAACAAACCAAACCGAAAATGAAATGTCAAAGCCGTCCAACGCCACCGAAAGTAGAAAGTTGCTCTACTTGGGCGTCGCGTTGGACTTTACGATATTTACGATCTAAACGCGACCCGAAGCCTGACGCCGCATTTTGGCTTGCACCATATGAAAGCATTGGTTCTACTTTATCTGTCAACGCACGCAAGCGGCAAAGCGCCGTTGTGAATTGGCTTTTATACTTTAGGTTAATTTTATTTAATTGACATTTCATTCTGACATTTGTAATAAGAAAAATGACGTATGAATACAATGCTGTCAATGTGAAATTCAAATAGATTAAATTACGAAAGTACTAGAATATTTTTTAGTGCAAATCTATATACATATAATACAACTGTTGGAATTTTTTTTGGCTCTTAAAAACTCGAAAACTTCTGGACAGATTTGAATGAAACTTCTTTTAAAATGTTCCTTAAGACTGTGAGACTGCTATAGGCTATAGGCTATCGTTTATAGCTACCTCCTTAGGAATAGTTTTTAGACAAAATGTATTTTTGATCGTGCGACACGACAAACAAAACCAAAATCACACTAGCATGCGTAATGCGTATACCTCGATTTTCGAAAGGGTTGATTTGTTTTCGCAGTGTGAGTGCTATGGTCAGTTGTATATATTATGATCGTATGCCCGATGCCGGCTGGGTATGGGGTGCGTGCTGCAGTATGGCATGGGGTTGGGGTATATTAATAATCTTCATAAGAGAAGAGACGTATAATACAAAACGAAGAACTGAAACGGCAACGTATGTTAAGCTCATTAAATTCCGACATTGACAGCATTTTAAAATGGGGTTCACGTTCAGCCGATAGAGTGGAATTTAATGCTTCAAAAACACAATGCTGTCCGCTGTCTCTAAAGTGAAACCCGAACCTACAGCCATTATCTATGAATGACACTTGCATTGCCGAAACTGAAAGACTTTCCATCCTGGGTATATGCGTTCATGACAACCTTCGTTGGAATGACCATATAAACGAAGTCGCCAAGAATTCAGAGAAATGTCTAGGTTTTCTCAAACCGTGTAAGAAATACTTTACCCCTTCTGATCTGGCTACAGTACATAAGGCATTCATTCGCCCAAAACTTGAGTACAATTCTCATATCTGGTCTGGTGCGCCCAAAACCATATTGCGCCTACTGGATAGGATCCAAAATCGTGCGCCAAAGCTTATCGGAGACATTAATATCGTGAATTCTATCAATTCGGTTGAACATCGCAGAAATGTTAAGAAATGACGCTCGCTGGTTTATCGCTTTTTTAACAAATAGAGCTCAAACGAAATTGCCAGCTGCCAGCTGCAATTCCTTCAGCATGTCAACCGCAATACTCGCTAGGAATGCTCATCAGTTTACCATTAAGTCTATCTTCGGGCGTACCTACTATGAAATATAGAGATTCAGTCATAAGCCGTACAGCACGAATGTGGAATGCTTTACCAAGCTGTGTTTTTTTCTTCCTTGTTACAGACATTTAAAACCAATGTGCATCGGTGTCTTCTATCTTATCTATCCCCATTTCCTTAACGCCCGCGCTGTGTAGTTGACCCTACATTAAAAGAGTAGTGGAAAGTGGCCACAAAAATGATGGGCCGAACATTACAGGTGGGAACTCTATTGCTACCTAAGAATTTCTTTTAAAAATAGGTATCTCCGTGTATCTTCCTTCGTTTAGAGGTTATAATGATGACTGAAACAGTCAACTCAATTGGTTAAAAATGCTTGAATTTATGATCTCCGGGTGGCGGTTTGTCTTCTGGTAGGGACGGATGGTAACCGTTGCAGTCTACCCCCTATCTATTGCCTCTGACAGTCCATCACTAAAGAGGAAGACTGGTGAATGGCAGAGATGGGTGGTTGAATCAATCCGTTCTTCTGCTTGGCTAAAAAAAGTCAGTGGAGGGATTGTCTACTGGATTGTCTTCCTTGGACAACCCGTCCACGAGACAAAGACTGTTGAGCAAAAGAGATTGATTGAAGCAAACCATCCTACTGCTTGGTACAGTTAGGTTTTGTCCTTCAGGGAGAGCAAAGGCGAAGGGTGTTTCGATATAGAAACTCACACAAACGACTGGTTGCAAAAAGCTAGGCCTAGGGTGTCACCCGCCTGTTGCGCCACCTATTTATTTATTTATTTAATAATTAGAATAGTGATTTAAATTGTGCTTTTTATTACCACGGAGTTTGATGATATTGTGGCGGCGTTATAGACCACAGCCAGCGTCGTGCCACCAAAGGATCTATAGCTCCATGTCAGACGCACGTCAAGTCAATATTTGTTTTTCATATAAAACTCCCAAAAGGGTTGCCATAGTAAATAAAATACATACATTTTAGGTTAGCGCTTTGCTTACGTGCTTATTATCAACTGACCTTGCTGACTTTTAGTATGTCTTCCACTCTCTCATTCGAATTTTACTACCTTAAATCCGAATGGCTGTATAAATAGGTCCAAGTTTAAATCAATAAATTATAACTTAATCCATTAAACCACCTCATCATAATTACTTTTTTTTTACAGCTCACTATCAATCGCTCCAAAATGCCATTAACTGTGAATATTCATTCGACCGAATGATTGTTTAATATCCCCAAGGCATTAATATATATTTCTCCCCGAAAAACCGGCTCTTTCTACACAAGTTCTCTGTGTATCTCTATCTCCCCCGCCTTCACCTATAGTTCCATGCCGATAATAACCCCCGCCTCTTGCGAATTAATTTCCATTTCCATTTCTATTCGCTTTCGGATTTAACTTAACCACTAAATACGGATCGTTGGATTGATTGCACATGATTACCTGAAATACGATCGCGCCGGAGATCACCGCCGATGTTCACCTGGCAAAGCGTGTAAATTGTAGGCATTCTCTGCTTCCTTTATAGCATTAATTGCTAGCTATTTACACACATCCACTCCGCAATCCGCATCCACCTGCTTCATCACCAGACAGGAAGACGACATCGTTCGTTCATAAAGAAATATTAAGACTTTCCGCCGACCACGAATCAGGTAGCGGTGTGGTTAATTGAAGGATATTGGCTGCACATCAATTGGCAGTTGCGCCATTTATTGTGCACGTTAATCCTTTTAATGGTTCAACTTCTGTAGGGGCTAACGCACGGCTACTACGACTGTATGTAATTGTATTGACATTAATTGTGAGAATTTATGTGCTCAATTTCAATGTTTGTATCTAAGGGGAGTTTTGTTTTTTTTTTCTTTCCTTTGGCATCGGGTTTGGTAATTAAATTGTCCAGACAAGTAGCTTGCGTCGCGATAGCAATTAATCTGGCGGAATTTGTCATTAATAATAATCTAAGACTTTTGCTATATGAAGGAGCTTCGCAGAGATGTCTTCTAAATGACATATTGGCGCCGTTTTTTCAATATGACTGATTAAGAGTTAATTAGTTTGCTGTTTACATGTAATCGAGGGAGATTTTAATCTAGCTTGGCGTCTGCGTCGTTGCAGGGATCAAGACAACAAATCGAGAATTTCTAATTATACTCAGATCTCAATCTGATCAGCTTCTTGTTCGGTGAGCTCATGATCTGAATTATAATAAAAAATAAATGGAGCAATATGTCCATACTGGACCCCAGGCCTTGCTTTTTAAAACCACTCGTTTGTGTGAGTTCGAAATTTCAGACTGCGTCAGAAGGGATGGGCGGGGGGGTTAGACTGTTTCGGTCACCCTTCGTCGTTCTATTCTGCGGCAGTCTTTTTATCTGATCTGTACCAGCCATACCCTCCTTACTAACAGGCTGTCGGCTATCAGCGGGGGGGTTAGAGACTGTTTCGGTCACCCCTCGCCGTCTCACCGAAAACAAATCGCGACCTCTCTTTCGGTACCGAGCTTTCTTTTTCAACAGACAATCCATTCACCGACTTTTGGTCAAGCAGCAAAGCGGACTGGTTCAATCACCCACTTCTGCCATGTCTATAACTTATGGTCTAAATGTGTCCCCTTTGGAACAGCCACCTTACCTAACCTAACCTAACCTATTTTTGGAACAATTTTATACCGATTCCGAACAGCTGAGTTGAGAGGCTTTCTCATAAAGATGTAATTTGTGTTTTTGTCGTGACTCGAACATGAGAACCCTTGCTCAGTAGTCCAG
This sequence comes from Cheilosia soror, assembly GCA_949372485.1. NCBI lineage: Eukaryota > Metazoa > Arthropoda > Insecta > Diptera > Syrphidae > Cheilosia > Cheilosia soror. The sequence continues at coordinate 74,718,902 of OX443561.1, read as the reverse complement.
CACAGTAACCACTTATCCACTTATGCGACATGCGTCTAGCATAAAGGCACCTTTAGTGCAAATACCAAAAACGAGCTTCTGAGCACTGGACACGTTTTATTCATCAAATAAGATTGCGCCCTTAGTTAACAGAATCAGTGTGACACCGAATCCGCTTTGCAATAAATTCAGTACTTTCTGAATTAGACCCTCTGTAGTGCTCTAGAGTCTATCTAGATGAACGAATAACAAGAGTTCCGAGCTAACGTACAAGTGTAACCCGGCGGATTCGTTTAGTCATTATTTTAGACTCTCATTTGTCATTAGTCACTCGTAGGGCTCCCACCCAAACGTCCGGTCTAGTCTTCCAGTCACACCATTTCGTGTGGTGTCACAATGGAGCTACAAGGTTGATACGAACAAATCTTTTTAACACCCTGTGTCTCTCTAAGGACCTATGCACACGGAACAACTGAAAAAAAAAACTAATCAGCGATGCGAATAGGCAACTAGTTTGCTTTGAGTCATAACTTGTGTACTCAAATGGGAAGACCGACGCACACGACGCTACTGGTTGAAAACTCGTTTGCGATTCCCAAAAACCAGTTTGTAACCAGCCGTCAGTTGATGTCGGGTTGCCTTTTGATTTCTGTTTCTAGTTTGTCGACGATGAGCGAACAACAGACCAACCCGTTGCTGGTGGGGGAGGTTAAAAAAACATGACGACACTAAGCGAACTAGAGATTTTGATTGGTGATGAGTTTCCTCGTGTGTGGAGTCAAGTCACCGCTGACTCCGTAACTGGTCTGTTGCCAACCGGTTTAGTTTTTTTCCAGTTGCCCCGCGTGCATTGGGCTCTGTCATTTTCATGGTTTTATCGAGAATAAATTTCACCAACAATTATCAAACAATAAACAAACAGTTTGCAGGTACCTACTCAACGTTCTGATGCGAGCATAATGATCTGAGCATTGTGCGGCAGCTCCTGCCTAGTATACCTAAGACTGTAGGGCAGCCTGACTATCAATGTACAGCAGATTTCTATATTCTTTTTGGAAATTGATCCCATCTCAAGTGTTTCGCATCGTATCTATGGTTATGTGCATCAAAAATCACTCAAATCCTACTGAATAGAATCCCAAAGCGTGCGGTGAAGCTTATAGGTGTTAGACAACTAGTTTGGGCCTTTTCTTGTTTCACAACTCTCTTCATCAATGCCCTGAAGAAAGAGTTAGCCGCATTTCGCCCCTTTTATAAAATTCAGGGAACACTTGTCACTCATGTGCAACAGTTTATACAATGTCAAACAAGCTGCTTTTTCAAAGAGTACTAAAAAAAATAAATAGGTGGCGCAACAGGCGGGTGACACCCAAGGCCTAGCTTCTCGCAACCATTCGTTTTGTGTGAGTTTCTATTTTTGGAACGAATGGAAGGGACCTACAATTTTATGCCGAGTCCGAACGGCTGAATTGAGAAGCTTTTTCTTGACAGTCATACTCTCGGACGTTTGTCAGACGTTCCCGAGAGGTGGCGCAGTAGAAAAAACTTTAAGATGTAATTTGTGTTTTTCCGGGGATCGAACCTGGGATCCCTCGCACAGTAGTTCAGCACACTAACCACTGCGCTACTGCGCCCACTTCAAAGAGTACTAGGTATACCTAAAAACTAATAGAATTGATCAGGAACAACGCCCTTTTGATCGCTGGCGCTAGTGTGTACTACAGTTCTATATTGATTTTTCTGTGTACTAATGGGAAAGCAACTCATCTGACATTGGGCTGAGCTTGATTCCGGACGTTCTGTATGGGCTGCTGATGAAATCTCCTTTTCAAAAATCCCCTTTCCAAAATCCCCTCTGCTGAAATCCCTTACTCCAAAAGACTCTAAGAGAAAATCCCCAGGGACAAAATCCCCCATTTTTAGATTCGGTGTTATTAATTCTGTCGTCGCGACACCTAAAAATTGTATTAAAAACTGAATATACGTATGGGGGCGGGGCCAGCATGCCCCCTTCTTGGGGTCACTGTAGGATTTGGAGTAGGTGCAAGGTTGGGTATATGCAAGGTTTAGTTTGCTTGTGGGAGATTTTGCCATAGGGGATTTCATCGCGGGAGATTTTGTAAAAAGAGAAGAAGAAAAATGAGAGATTATGTGCAATAAGGGATTTTGATGGAAAAGGGAATAACGTGGGGATCCACTGTAAAATGTAAATTCTTTTATAGCTCAAACAGTCAGTGGAATGTATTGCCTCATTCGGTGTTCCCCTTTCATTAGAACTCAAAAAAAATGTTTAAATCATTGTGAACCAGTATCTCTTCTATAACAATCCTGTCAACTATATTCTACTCGTGCTATGTGTTAGCAAATAAGTAAAGGACAAACCCTTGAGCACAAGTAGATCATAAACAAAAACGTACTACTAGAACTCACAGTTTTGCGAACTAAAAACTCAGCACTACAACATTCTTAGGAATGTACTGGTAAACATCCATCTTTCTAGGGCCAGAAGTGGCGATTATTTGAAGGACCATTGGTCTAAATCCGTCCATTCGGGTTGGGAGAAATATGAATTCCTTAGACCGGGAAGTAGAAGAAACGTGGTCATACTTAATGTCATCCTCACGTATATTATTCCTTATTTCAATTTCGTCAATATCCAATGTCATTGGTATAACAAATTCGTTCCACAATACTCTGCAGGCTGTATTTCCCATAGTAGAAAATGCTGACTCATAAGACAGCCCAACGACAAAAGGTGGTTTTAAAACATCTCAATCCTTTTCTATATCTCGCCCAAAAGCAACACTGTGACACTGTCCTACTTCGTTTCAATACCAATCTGGCGCGCACAGTCGTGATTCCGATCACACCTCAAACCGACCAATTTTCTCACCAAAGAACTTTCTTTGTTGCGCTGCGCTCTGAAAAAAACACCGCTTTAAGCTTTGCATGATTTGCATTTGCCTGCGAGCCTTAACCAACGAGTACGAGTACCTAACGCTTAATTAATACTCCTAGTTCCCAGAGCCAGAGTGTATAGATGTAGAGGTAGCCGGACACATAGTGGTGAAATGTTTTCTTCATTTCTCTCCTTTGTTTACATTTTAAGTAAATCGTTGACGATCGACATAATAACGCCTTTGGGTGGGAGTTTGGAAAAAAAACATGCGCCTCACAAAACCCAGGGAAACTCATTCAGTTTTGTTTTCGATTCTGCTGCTGCTGCAAAACTTGGAAAACGTGACTTTGGATGCTGTGTGTGCAACAAGTATCGTCGCCATGGTGCGCGGTTAGTTCGCGCCGCCGCCCGCCGCTACCCTTTAGGGTGGAATAGACAATAATACAACAATATCTACTGTTTGATCATGCGAACATTGATCCACATTTAACGTCATTGTCTGAAGTTTAATAACAATTTTATTTGGTAAATAAACAATAAGTAGGCAGTGCTCTGCCTGCCGTTGTCTGCTGTTGCTGATGCAGCTAATGCTTGGGAAAATTCGTGGAAAACACGATCGATAATGGCACGATTATGTTTATTTTATTTTTTTGTTTTGTTTTCTTTTTGGAAATGTATACGAACATGTTGCCAAAATGCAACAATGAAGAGTGAGAATAATAAAATCACAGTTTGCGAAATTTCGTAACTTTAATAAGTCTGTTAACTTGGCGCTTTTTGTTTTCGTTTTTTAGAGGGAAAAACGAGCTCAATAGATGCATCATTTGATGGAGAGTGTTACTGTTTTATTTTTCAAAGTATAACACTTTCTGACAGTTCTCGCTGTCAAAACAAGGCCATTCAGTGTAATGAGAATACCTCTTTTATGATCTCAGATGGAAATGTTGATTTCGACAGATAAATTTGACCCAGTGACAAGTAGTTTATTTTGATAATGACCCCGAATGACACTTATAATGACCTATAATTGCAATTTGGTGATGGTATTGCCGTCATTTTAAGTGTATATTTTGTCTTTTTGTTATGCTATTTCAACTAGGTACATACAAACGTGATGCATTGACATAGACAGTGTTGCCAGAACACAATAACCCATTGACAGTATTCCTCTAATAAAATGTTTTAAATCCCGGTGATCCACTTACCTACGCTATAAACGTCAACTAAAATACGTGATCAATATATGCAAAGAAATTTCTCTCAGACAATAACTCTCAGACCAGCTTAAGGTGGGTTTTCGCTTTGTCGACAAAGTTTGACAGCTCTCGCGTTTATATCATTGAACGATACCACCGTCAGTTCATTTCCACTTATGTCAATTATTGGCAAAAAATCGTTTGTCAGTTGATTGAACAACTTCTGAACTCGATGCCAATTAATTTTCACTATCAGTTATCGACAAAGTGACATTTTGTTTGACAATTCAGCTATTTCCACTTGTCAAGCGGTTTCTTAGTCAGTTATTGACAAACGCTGTTAGTCAATTCATTGACAAGCAATTTTTCGCTATTTCCACTTGCCAATTGTTTAATTGGCTTAAAAATACGTCAATATCAAATCGACAAGTGGAAACCCAGCATTAGTAAAACAGTTATCTTAACACAGTCAGGGGTGTAACGAGGGTGGGGTGTCGGCAAATGAAAGAAGCTACATTTAATAACTTGAGCAACTAAATAAATCGGTAAAAACGAGCAATTTTCAAAAATTAGCTCCGAAAAATGAGAAGTGAGTTTATATTTTCATTAGGTATAGGTTTTTAAAATGTTTAAATGTATAGAAATCGGCATTTATAAAGGTTCCACCTTTCGAAAATGACAATTTATACTTGTATCTTTAAGTACCTTCTCCGAGTTTCGATTTTAAAACGGACAAATTTTAAAGCGGCATCGGTGAATTTGGCGACTGAACTCCTTAAAATTTAGCGAGTTTCAATTCGATTTTAAAAATGACGGTCGGCATCGGTGAATTTGCCGACTGAATTCCTTAAAATTTAGCGAGTTTCAATTCGATTTTATAAAGGACTGTCGGAATCGGTGAATTTGCCGACTCCTTAAATTTAGCGAGTTTCAATTCGATTTTTAAAAGGACGGTCGGCATCGGTGAATTTGCCTACTGAATTCCTTAAAATTTAGCGAGTTTCAATTCGATTTTATAAAGGACTGTCGGAATCGGTGAATTTGCCGACTGAACTCCTTAAAATTTAGCGAGTTTCAATTCGATTTTAAAAACGACTTTCGGCATAAGTGAATTTGCCGACTGAACTTCTTAAAATTTAGCGAGTTTCAATTCGATTTTTAAAAGGACTGTCGGCATCGGTGAATTTGGCGACTGAACTCCTTAAAATTTAACGAGTTTCAATTCGATTTTATAAAGGACTGTCGGAATCGGTGAATTTGCCGACTGAACTCCTTAAAATTTAGCGAGTTTCAATTCGATTTTTAAAAGGACGGTCGGCTTCGGTGAATTTGGCGACTGAACTCCTTAAAATTTTGCGAGTTTCAATTCGATTTTGAAAAGGACTGTCGGAATCGGTGAATTTGCCGACTGAACTCCTTAAAATTTAGCGAGTTTCAATTCGATTTTTAAAAGGACGGTCGGCATCGGTGAATTTGCCGACTGAACTGCTTAAAATGTATTGACTCAGGAGTGTTCCTTTTAAGATTGGTCAAAAGGGGCGTGGCAGTTTCCATACAAAAATCATCTTCTATGGGGTGAAACTCGATGACGTTATAACTCGATAACTGCTCGGCCGATTTTCATGATTTCTATACAGTCGGCGAGTTACTAAAATAAGTCGGCATTTCAATTAATGTCACGCCCCCCTCCCCTCCCACGGCTCAACCCCTCGCACGCAGCCAATTCATACGAAAAAAATTTCAAAATAGCTCGAACTCTTCTTTTGGTCTTTGGAATTGGTCTTTTTCATGTAGGTAATTAAACTTCTAGAATTCATCGAATTGCATTGAATGCACTCAATCATTAATTTGTTTACATTTTAAGATTACATAAAATGTTGCTATAGTCAGAGGATTGTAGCGGTATCATATGTTTGACCATTGACTCCCATATTTAGCAGAAATTTTTTTTTATATTAAACACATAAATCTCTATGCCCTGTCTTTTGCTTTACACGGTAACATTTCCGGCTTGAAAACAAAGTTGCAGCGCAAAGTATGGCATTTACTTGTCGGCGCATGTGGACAGAAAACATTCCACATCTTTCGCGCGTCGTCCTCTCATTTGTAGCAAAGGACACCACCTGGTTATTCCCTGTCAGTGGTACCAGAATATATGGTTATGCTCAAACATATACCCCATATATATCATTTTAGTTGTAATCTAACGACAGGGGAATAAGTATTACGCAAGTTTGTCCCAAGTCACGATTTCTGTGGTAGCATCAATATACCACTAGCTCTCTGGCACACACCAAGTCTCGTTAAAGATCTGTGTATCTGATGCCCGAGCACTATGTTGCTCATCACATCACCAAACCTCTGTATTGTAGGTCAAATCTGCAACAACGTTGTGCGGTGTTTTACATTGTTGCTTATTAAGACAGCTTTGTCTTAGAAATGATCATCTTTGTTTGTAACTATAGAGTTTCTTGTGATAATTAGGTTGAAGGATCGCAAGAGTGCAGATTAATTTTCAGCAAATATATAGCAAATAGACGACTTGCATAATCCAACGAATGTTGCTGCCTCCATTTGTTCCAAAAATAAAACTGACACAAACGAGTGAGAAGCTAGTCCTGGTTGTAATATAAAAATATAAAGGGTATCCCATTTAAATTTTGCGACATTTAATAGTACAGTGATGCCAACGGAAAAAAAGATAACAATGTGACAGCTGACAGTTTGGGGTTAGTAAAAATGGAGCGCTCATTGTTGAGCAATATCTTAAAAATAATGAAGGTTTGTCAGCTACAGTCCACAAATTTTGAACAAAATCGTCTTCAGCTCATTTTCATCTTGATGGTTTCGTTAATCGTCAAAATTGTAGCATTTGGGGTTCAGAAATTGTTATATTCAGTAAAATCCACATTTTCATCATGGCTAGGTACACGAAGGAACAACGTGCACAAATAATTAAAATTTACTACCGAAATTTCGAGTCGGTGGTGGCAACTTTAAAGGACCATTCACATTAGAGCGACCAACTACCTACGAACGAACGAATATTCGCAAGTTTTGACAGTCCGTTCACATGAACACTGTATTTGGTCGCGACAGTTCGCGAATTTCAGCCATAAGGGTATCCCAAATTTCTACCAGCAATTTCAAATTTAAGGTTAAGTTCGAACGAATGTTTTATTCGCTAGTTTGTGGAACGCGAATAAAATGATGTGGATTGCGAATAAACTTTGACAATTCCGCGACAAGGGTGTTTTCGTTCGCGGCAAAAAATTGGGGATTCCAAATTTCGTTATTTAAACAGTATTTAAACATTTTGATGGGATAATTAATTATCCTACTCTTGGAGTTGGAATAGTAAAATGTGCAATTTTCTATTCAGAAATGCATCAAATGTGGTTTGTTCGCATTTTATCAATTCGTTCGTTCGCTCTCATGTGAATGGTCCTTGAGAGCGTTAACGCCAATTTTCATCGCAAAATCATCTTCAGCGATGAAGCGCATTTTTGGTTAAACGGCTTCGTCGATAAGCAAAATAATAATGAGAACCCTCATGTGCTTCATGAGACAGCACTTCAGCCGCAAAAAGACACTTTTTGGCGCGGTTTTCATGCCAGTGGAGTCATTGGGAATGATAGATAAATGGTATTCGCTACAGAGACATTTTAAAACCTTATTTCTTTGAGCAATTGCATGAATTGGACATCAGTGATATGTGGTTCCACAAGACGGTGCCACAAGCCACACAGCAGGTGCAGCAATCGAGTTATTGAAGTCTCAGTTCGGTGAACGTGTTATCTCGAAACGGATTCGTCTATTGGTCGTTTGATTTGACGCCTTTAAACTTTTTTTATGAGGCTACATTGAATCATTGGTCTATGCCAATAAGCCGGTGACTTTAAGGACCTTGGTTTCGTTTTGTACACCTCTTGCTTGACAAAACCCTATAAAAAAGGCTGATACATTCAGGTCAGGTGACCAAGGGGGACCAGCGGAAAGTGGAGTTTCTGGATATTAATTTGGAATCATTTTTTGGCAAAATTTCAGGCGAATAGGCAAATCCAAAGGGTTTAAGTTGTTTGCAATTTGGATTTTGTACGGAAACAAGTTTAAGTAATCATGAATTATCCGTTTTTAATGACCATCTGTTAATTCCAATTTGCGCCTATAAGTTTGAAGTCGAATCGCTTGGTTTTGACGATGATACAGTCGCGATTGTGTCTTGAATCCGAACATAGGGATCACGATGGTATATTCTTCCTGCGATGCTTCCACATTTTGGCAAACATGTTTACCAGCCTCCCCATCTACTCTGGGGAGTGCCGCCAAACTCGTGCCTAAATTCCCTTTGGACGGAAATGAAGGACTGCAATTCTCTTTTCGGTATCCCAAGCATTCATTTTAATAAAATAGTTACCTGCCAAATAATAAAAAAAAACGCCAATTACTCACACAGAAAAAAAGTTATTACGTGTTGTTTTTCTAGCACGATTCGTGCACCTACAGGGTGGCATTTGCATTTTATTTAAAAAGGAAGTTGTCAAGAAAAATTAAATGTGCCATGCAAAACAAAAACTTGCCAAAGGTTTTTCCTTTGAAACTTGCTATAAATTGTTCCTAAATTACTTTAACTTTGGATGCTGTCTAAAAATGCAGATTTGAAAATTCAAACCCACTGTCAAACTCACAAGCACAAAAGGTATCTTTTGCGTCGCCGTGCATCATATCGCCCTGACGAGTCAGAAGTTTAATAAATTGCCAAAACAAACCCCTCAGCTTTAAAAATATTTTCGCGGCCATGAGTTTGAGTACCTATCATTTTCCAAAGCCCATTGAATCGTTTTTCATTTAATTTCTCCTCCCGAATAGTGCCCACTTTAAAATGCCAGGCCATATATAAGTCTGGCATACCACAAATGGCCAGACAAGAGCCATCACCACCATTGCCGTCATCCTTTGTCTTCACAAAGCTTTCAGAGCCACTCAAAACAAATGTGAAAATGTGATAATAACGATAATCATCATCAGGCGAGCGCAGCAGCGACTATGATCCAGCATTGAATTGCTGCCTGGAAGGAAAAATCGCACTGATACAGTGATACCCGCCCCGGCTGCGCTCTTGCAATTTCCCATATTTTCCGCAGGAGAAAAAAAACCCTGTCTCACGCTGAAAGTAAATATTTCACGCCGTCCACAATAAATATCCATTTATTACCGTATCCGTGGTACCTATATATACGTAAAGTGTGTATCTCACTAGGTATAGTCTCAGCGGACGAAGCGACGCGACGCGACGGGTCAAGCCAAAATCTGATTTTCTTTGGTACTATGCGAATTAATAATTCGCTCGCAGCTGAGATCATTTGGCGATGATACTGTTTTTGGCGGGAAAACGTCTGCGTCACATCTGACGGAAACACGCCATGTTTGGCAAATCAATCACCACCACACGATACCTGGTCGTGTAATGACGATAATCATAAAGTGTGTTATTGTTGTTGGCTAAAAAAGTAAAAGTGGTAAACGATTTATATAGGGATGTCCCTACTAACCTCGTCCGTTGGTCAGCAGAACTGAGCCTCGGAAGAGTCCTTGGGCACTAACATCCTATACAATTTGTCCACCTCCCTCCACAGATCGTGATATGGTCGAGAATTATAAAATCCCCCGATGCATATGGTTAAACCACATCCGTGATGTAAATTTACCACGTTAGCTGTTAGCTGATGGCTGCACGACCGACGCAGAGTCAATCCCAGCGTCAGGTTATAGGCAAACCCGTTAAAACCGTGTAATTACCCCACTGATACTGAGACTGAAAGTGTGTACGAGTACGGGTGCCATTTTGTTCGACATCATTTCTAAATTAAACGAAAATAATGTCAATTTGCAAATTTACCCCAGCAGTGTAAACATGTGTTTCGGGTCGCACCAGAGATGTTACCGAGGTAGTTGATGTAGGTATACTTAACAAACGAGGATCCAACAAACAAAAAAAGATCGTGTGCAGTTTGTTAGCCTGTCATGGCTGCTAATTGCTGGTATACCACCTAGTTTGACATTTGATCGTTGCGCCGGCCATCTTGGTCGAGATTGAATAAGTCTTTCGATTTGGATTTGGGTCTGCCGGTGCTCCATAAATTTAATCAATTTGGAACTTTCTATGGGCAGTTCGTGAGCTTGTTTGCAACTGCCTCCTTATAGTGGTGCATGCATCCTCATTTGATTGAGAGATCTTCCCACGCGATTGGTGAGGCGTCATTCATAAGACTTGTTAAATCCATCACAATCTGGATTGGCGTTCTCGTCATTGTTGATTGAATGGCTTCAGCAAACCGTGTAATGGTCTGTCGTCGCTTTGTAGCCCATCTAAAGCGAGATATCATCGACATGATGGCGCACAAAATCTCGCCGCGCTTCTGCTGCTGCTGTGTATCGGTTTGTAGATGGACTTGCCGTTGCGCAGCGGAGGACAGGCCCATGTGTACGTATAAAACTGTTTGCGCAGTGCCATAAGATCGCTATCGTAAAGTGTTTTTTTTTTTTTGTTGTTTTGTTTTGATTAATGACACACCGATCAGCATGCATGAGTGCATAAGCACTGTTCATAGATGGCACTGGCGAGGGTAATTGTTGTGCGCGTTCATAGGATAATTTGTAGAATGCAAACAATGGGCCAAGAGTCACTCGCATGCTCCAAACATCTGCAGAAAAGGAAGTCGAGTTGAGAGATTGCCGTTGATTAATGGCCTTCAGAGTCGTAGCGCATAAGAGAGGTCAAAACGCTGGAGAGATCCGACGCGTCACAATCATGGTGTTGGTGGTGGTTGTTGCGATGATGATAGATCGGTAAATAATTGATGCTGTTTACTTTTGTTTGGCTGCTGTAAATGTGCTGTGTTGCTGCCGTTTGCTTGCTTGCTCGGGATCAGGAAGTGCAATTTGTAGAAGAGATTTGTTAGGTCAACATGTGAGGTTTTATACGCCGCCGCCGCCGCCGTAGATAAATCGTAGATAGATCGAAGAGGTTTGGTTGCAGTTGCAATGTTTTAGCGTTGTCCCGAACTGCGCGCGATATCGTGTGCGGCATTTAATTGAATAGATTGCTGCGGTGAAGTGTTTTATTTCGTTGATGGATGGTTTCAGAAATTGAAAGTGCAGACTTGGATGGATATACAAGTTAAATCAATTAGATATTAATTTGTTTAGTTTCGATGGGTTTAATGATGGTTGCGTGGTGGTTTTTCAGCTTTCCACGAGAGGGTCACTTGGAGTTTTTCGCTTTGAGAACTGATGTAATCACTGCGGTTGACCTATGGGAATAAAAGATTAACCTTCTGCATTGGGGGCGAGTATAACATTTACGTTTGCATGCGCCGTGACTTTGTTCGTTTTGCTTTACAAGTAAAATAATTAAATAATCACCACTAATGGTGCTTGAATGAACGTTTATTTTGCGGGTGTTCCAAGGCAACTCCATTGAGCAGTTCTTTTTTTTATAAAGGCCGTTTATATGGTTTTTTTGCAAGTCGTTGGAAAATTTTATTCATGGATTTAATCGGGCGTCACATAGAAGGATCATGATCTGCTTCATGAACCTCGTTCAAGTGGTATTTTTTTCTTTTTTTAATAAAGGAGAGGACTTCAAATCCCGGATACCACCAGTCCGAAACTTCTGTAAACAGAAATCCATTTTTTGAGTGGGTCACCATGGTCAGCACATCTTATGACGTTTTCCATTGGTTTCACTCGGGGATTTACTCATTCCGAAATCCAATGGAACAAGGACAAGGACTACAAGAACTGCTTCTTTTTTACTCCGCACTCGCAGGTATTGGTGAAATGTAAAATAAATTAATGAATGACCGCTGTCAGTTGGCTTGTATAAAATACATAAATGTCACTTGTGTAAGTGCTTATTGATTGGATTCTTTCTTGAAATCGAGAAGCGCAATTTTCTTCTCAGAATCAACAGAAGAGTATTTTTTGCGCCAATTGGAACGGTTTTAGAATTAATTTTCTTGATTCCGAACGATCCCGAACGCTCCTTTTTACACAGTGGAAAACGACATTTGTGGCATACTTAATGCTTAAAGCAATGTTGCCATAAGTGGCACGTTGATTGGTTAATTGCACATGGAAATGGACACTGTTGGACGGAGGCAATAACCTCTCCATCTTCAGGGGGTTCATCCCACTAAACTGCACCTTGCATTACTAGAGGGCGTAGCCAATTTTTTGCTAAAGCCTTTGTATTTTGTAGAGTTTACCCTGTGCTGACCTCTGCGTTGCTTTATACATCCACAGTGTCATTTTGGGGTTAAGTCCCCTGGTTTTTACCAAGTAGACTTTTGCTGGTGCATAGGGATATCCTGGCCTTGTCGATAATCTTGGTTCAATGTTTTGGATACCTCTATATATTTGTGAGAATTCTGTATTGTCAAATGCTCCTTCTATATCGAAGAAACAACCGATCGCTACCTCTTTGTCTCTGAGAGATTTTTCAGTTCTTGAGGTAAGACTTTGCAAGGCGTATGTGGTCGATTTCCAAGGTTGGTGGGCATATTGATATTATTATGAAGGGGGTTCATTTGAAGTGCCCCGTCTCTGATATGTCTCTCCAGGATTTGTTCCATAGTTTTGATGAAAAAGGAAGTGAGGTTAATTGGTCTATATAACTTAGGCAGTTCGGACGGTCTGCTTCCTGCCTTGGGTATATATTTGACAACTGCCTATTTCCACTTTTTAGGTATTTATCCCCACGCGTAGTTAGCCCTGAATAGGTTAATTTAAAAAGGTAGCAATAGAGCCAGAAATATTCCATCCTCTCCAGGGGCTTTGGAGGGCTAGAATGAGTTGATTTCCCAAAACTAGTTTGCCTTCATTAAAGATTTCCCATACAGAACCCAAGGCCTTTCTTTTATGTATGAAGACCATTTATTTCGACCGAATAGAACGAATGATGCTGCCTATATCCATTTGCAGCCTTGGTTTTTCTTTCTGATATATTCTCAAAAAATATGTGCCGTTCGTTGTCTTAAACTGGGCTCTGATATGCCTCGCAGTCCATATTTATCTCTTCGACCTGCTCTAGAGTTGCCTGGTTACATCACATTGGCTACTGCTGTCGCTGTTGAATTTAAAGAACGGCTCAGCTGGTCTCAGATAATTTTCGATAAGACCTCGCCAAGCAGAATGCATCTTTTCGATGTGCCTGGTCACATTGTCTCATACCTTGCAAGGAAACGGGGGAGAGATCGTCATTAGAAGTTTTTGCCCGCTTTGTGCTGAGCCTCCCAAAGATTTCGCTGCCTCCTTTGTTCGTATTGCTTCGAAGTCGAAGCCTTTTTTGGATATTAATAGTCTACTGGGGATTTGTATTTCGCTTTTCTCCGTTTGGCAGACTTAGTCCTTGCTATTTGCCTTCCCACGGAGAACGTTTTTAAAGGCATTTTCTTTCGAAGAGTCGCGTATCTTATTTCGATGGATCCCGTCGATCGATCTTTGTATACGACTGCAGGTTTGTAGCTTGCTTAAAAGAACTCCTTCTGTTACTATTAGGAGGACTGAAGTTGGTGTCAAAGCTTAGTTGTCAGTCTTTAATTTGCTGTTCATTCCAACTCTTACCTATGGCCATGAAGTTTGGGTGATGACCGAAAGAATAAGATCGCGGCTACAAGCTGACGAAATGAGATTCCCTCGTTCTATTGCTGGTGTGACCCGTAGATACGGCATCGGAAATACCAGAATACGTGAACAAATTAATGTCGAGTAGTTACTTCCCCGAACGGAGCGGTCCATCTACCGTGGTTTGGTCATGTTAAACGTATGTCCCCAACTAGGATGCCACAACGTTCTATGGAACCCATACCGTAAAGCAAGCAGTCTCTAGGTAGACCCAGGATGAGATGGTGAGATCAAGTTCATAATCTTTTCTCCATCGAAAATGACTGAATGAATGAGAACTCCTTATCTGAAAAGTCTTTCGTCTTAGGAAGAAAAATAGTACCAAGTTCTTGAAAGGCCTTCAATACAATCAATCTTTCCGAAAGCGTGGTGTGGGTATGACAGCTGCCCTGCCCCATCAATCAAATGAGACAACTTCCCTGTTGTACTTTTCGAAAATTTAGTTCATTGGAAATAAGTTGTTGAATTCGTTTTACAAATGATCAATCGATCAGTTTTCCTTTGCCAGATCACCGTGTGGGGTGGTAAGGGATATCGGTTGATTTTGTTTAATTTTCGTTCTGACTTTTCCAAACTAACAGGAATCACGATCATCTTCTCGTATTTCTGAAAATAGTTTTGAGTGGAAATCGATCGTCGCGTCGTGTATATAAACAATGTAAATACATTTTTCGCCACAAAGAGGAATATTCTTTGTTTTGGGTGATTAGACGAATCGCGTGTAGGTATGCATGCAACAATATATAGGGTGGGTCATCTGCTGCTGAAAAGACTTTTCAGTGTATGTATTTTAACGATTTGTGCTTTATAGGAAATTGAAAACCTTCGTCCTTACTGTAGATTGACAGTCCTGATGTCAATCGAATTTTTGAACACATTTTCGGCGCCTATTTTACGAATAGCTTGACCAATATGGCTTATTTCAATAAACAAAATATGCGGTATTGGTCAGGCAGCAATCCACACGTACTCCATGAGTCATCATTGCATGCTGAAAAAATTACGGTTTGGTGTGGTTTATGGGCCGGCGGCGTCATTGGGCCGTACTTCTTCCGTGATGATCAAGACCGGCACGTTACTGTGAGTGGGAATCGCTACCGTTCAATGATAACCGAATATTTTTGGCCCCAATTAGATGATATGGACTTGGAGGACATGTGGTTCCAACAGGACGGCGCCACAAGTCACACAGCGAATGTCACAATCAATTTATTGGAAACCAAGTTTGGAGAACGTGTTATCTCACGAAATGGTCCAGTCGCTTGGCCGCCTCGGTTGTGCGATTTGACGCCGTTAGACTATTTCCTGTGGGGCTACGTCAAGTCTATGGTCTATGCCAACAAGCCAGCGACGATTGACGAACTTCGTACGAATATCGAACGTGAAATTGCAGCAGTATCGGCCGATTTATGCTTGAAAACCGTCGAAAATTGGGTTCAGCGTCTGGACTTCTGCAAGCGTGCCCGTGGTGGCAATGCAAAAGAAATCGAGTTCCATACATAATGGCATCGAACGTACTTTCACAGAAATAAAGAATTTCATTGATATCCGAAACCGTTTTTGTTTAATTTAAAAAAACTTTTGTAGCGCTCTTATTGAAAAACCCTGTATTTCATGTGCCGCAAAAATATATGTGTAGTACCGTGTTTCTGTAAATTGTTTTAACGCAAAAGAGCTGTCAGTGTCAAACTACACAATATGATTCAAGCAGACACCAACAGATGGCCTACCTTTTACATTTCTTTCTGTTCGATCGGATTGTGAGGGCCTTTTAGACTTTTTTTCTCACTGTCCTCAGTATCTATAGTACTGAATGAGCGGGTGAGTGTAATATTGACTGAAGTAAAACGGTTTTATAAATTGAATTGTTATATCACGTTTTAGTTTAAACAAAAATCAACAACAGCGTATTGTGGCTGCAAACATAAACCGTACATGCTTCACATGGCTAAGACTGCTAATTAAATACCATTTAACACAATCTACTTGCTCTTTACCACGATCTATTTATTCAGTCTCATTTGTATTTTTCTTCAATTACAGGTACGAGATCTCGTCGAGAAATGTACATGTCCGTCACAATTCCCCATGGTTCGTGTATCAGAGGGTAAATACCGCATTGGAGACACCAAAGTGCTGATATTTGTTCGGGTATGTATAGTACACAATTTAATTTATTTAAACTATCTCATTACGTAGTATACGTTTCCATAAATTAGCCTCTACAACTCGTTAGAATTGGTTGTACGTTGGACCTGGCCGCAGTATATTTTCGAATGAGAGTGCTAGTTTAGTTAGTGAATGAATTTGTAACTGGAAGTGGATGTATTAATTGGCGTCTGTCTCATTTTGAGAATGTGTCAGGAGACATTAAGTAATCCCACTTCGGATCCGTCTGGTTACTTTGAATAGATTCATAATCGAACAACAAAATCTCCAAAATGACTCCATAGATGTGGCGCTATATAACTCCAGCTGCAATTTATCGATCGGATTCCAATGCCAACTGCCATACGCGATCAATTCACTATCAATAATCCCGATTAAAGATTAAAATGCAATTTATCAACCTTAATTTGCAATAGCGGGCGGGTGGTATGCAATTCGCTGCTGCGCGTATGTAACTAAAGAATCAGTACAACGAACGATCCAAATTTGTCCTTGGCATAGCCGAACCTATCACAGATACAAAATCTTTTAATATCAAATTTTTATCTCTTCAAATCCATCGGGATTTTTGACTTGATTCTATGTCAATACATTTACAACATATATCTGGGCAAAATGTCGAAGAAAAAGTTTATTAATTGTGCACGACAACTGTCATTCGAATTGCAATCAAATTGAGGTCAAATTTTATTTGATCGAATGTGAACGCAGTGCTGCTGCATGCGTTGAGTTGTTTTTTTGCTGTTCACTGAGTGTGTGTGTGTGTATGATGTTGGACTTCGTTTTAGAATTATGACAAAGACATTTATTTTCTGAGAAAGAGGCATTGTGCCCAACGGTAAATGGGTTACTTAGAGCATGTCACTGCTTGGGTTGTTAATATAGGAACCACCTTCACATTTTTGTCGTCAACGATCGGCACAGTCATCTTAAGCAGTCTATTGTCTATCGTTTTGCGGATATCTTTTGATCTTGTCTATTTTTATAACAACTTCCCATTCTCATTACCTTCAGTGTCAGTTCTATACAAATTTATATACTGACCCGTTAGCTTACTTGTATGCGAACTTAAATGCTTTTGAGCATTTTGTAGATACATCTTGTTATCATTTTACTCACAGCAAATATAGGCTCCTAAAAGGATCGCAGTTCTAGCCGCACTGTACCATGAAGTATTCACACTTCTTTTCCGGTTAGTAATCAAGAGATCGACGTTTAGAGATACATAATTGCAATTGTTGACACACAGGCTTCACTTTCCGTGGGCCATCTAGTGGTTTCTTTTTAAATCATAGGTTGTTTTGACACTGACAGATGTTTCCCGCTCTTGACAGAAAGTCAGTATCACACCTTCGCGGAACGAAGTGAGTCGCTTGAACAACGTTGAGAAATATATTCAAAACTTATTCTCGAAATGAGTGCTTTGTAGCCAAAACAGTGCGTTTTTTGAAAAGAAATTTTGGGCGAAATGAAGCACTCACCTGACTAGGCTCATTTTTATCTCGGCGGCTACGTTAACAAACAAAATTGCCGCATCTGGGGCTCGAAAAACTCGCACGTTATTGTCGAGAAGCCAATGCATCCACAGAGAGTGACATTTTGGTGCGGATTGTGGAGTGGTGTCATCATTGGACCATTTTTCTCGAAAATGAGTCTGGGAACAACGTTTCGGTCAACGGTGGGCTTTACAGAGTCATGTCAACCGACTTTTTTTAACCGAAATTGAAGACATGGACCTAGGATTCATGAAGGATAGCACGCCATGCCTCACAGTCTATGCCACAATTGATCTTTTGCGCACCAAATTCCCAAATCGTGTTATCAGCCGTCTTGGCGATGTCAATTGGCCACATCGGAGCTGCGATTTAACCCCTTTTTTTGTGGGGAACCGTGAAGGACCGATGTAATGCCAACAATCCATCAACAAGGTCTTGGAAAATTTGAGTGACAGAATGCGCTACTGCGAAGCCGAGGCAGCCACTTGAACGACGTTGTGTTCCATAATTTGTGGGAATGTTTACTCTTACCACAATACACGGAAAAACTTTAATTTTGTTTATTTTATTGCATTTTTAAAAAGAAACTTGTATTTGACACACCCTGTATATTTGAACTTTTCTACCAGGGCGCAGTAGCGCAGTGGTTAGTGTGCTGGACTACTGTGCGAGGGATCCCAGGTTCGATCCCCGGAAAAACACAAATTATATCTTAAAGTTTTTTCTACTGCGCCACCTCTCGCGAACGTCTGACAAACATCCGAGAGTATGACTGTCATGAAAAAGCTTCTCAATTTAGCCGTTCGGACTCGGCATAAAATTGTAGGTCCCTTCCATTCGTCCCAAAAATTGAAGCTCACACAAAACGAATGGTTGCGAGAAGCTAGGCCTTGGGTGTCTACCCGCCTGTTGCGCCACCTATTTATTTATTTATTTTTACCTCGACTTTTAGATCTTATTAAAATTTGAGTACCATCACTTTTATTCAGTTCACAGATATTATTAGTTAAAATGTTATCTCCAATGCAAATGATGCCTAAAATCTGTCAAAGTATTTTTCCAATAAAAAAATTTCAGATTGAAGCAACAAGCAATAATCAACTGGCAACATTTTTCTTTCGAGCGATATTTAGTTGCTTTGATGTGAGACGTGAGACCTCTAATTTAATTCAAAGTAAAATAATTGTGAGCGATAATATTGCGTGTTTCCTATTGCCAGTTGCTTATTGAATGTTGCCACAATGTGAGAGCCGATTAAAATGGAGAAAATGAATTGACATTGACGTGTTCCCGTCTTGAAAACGTAAAATTTCGTAAAGTTTCTGTTCAAACCGTTTCCGTAATTGTAGGTTTATCTGTCGCAAAAAAATATTTTCTCCCACTCTTTCAAACCTACTTTTTTACGCAATTTGACTTAAGCTAGTGTCAAAAATAGGAGAAAATCCACTTGAGCTCAAATGGTCCAGTAATTATAATCACTCCACATTATAATTTCAATGTCATCGCACATTACCTTAAGCTAGATTACTCCCACTCACTTTCATTATGATTATTATTGATTATTACGTCTGGTATGAGATTTAAGGGCGCAGTAGCGCAGTGGTTAGTGTGCTGGACTACTGTGCGAGGGATCCCAGGTTCGATCCCCGGAAAAACACAAATTACATCTTAAAGTTTTTTCTACTGCGCCACCTCTCGCGAACGTCTGACAAACATCCGAGAGTATGACTGTCATGAAAAAGCTTCTCAATTCAGACGTTCGGAATCGGCATAAAATTGTAGGTCCCTTCCATTCGTCCCAAAAATAGAAACTCACACAAAACGAATGGTTGCGAGAAGCTAGGCCTTGGGTGTCACCCGCCTGTTGCGCCACCTATTTATTTTTTTTTTTTTTTTATGAGATTTAAGGACAAATTGCACAATTTTGTGTGGGACACTTTAGATAGAATAAAATATGTCACAAAGTGGTCTACAGTTTATTTGTTTCGCTCGCACTTTCTGAATTTGCGGAAATGATTTAGCAAATAATTTCCTTATTCTTTTGCTTATGCACATCCCTGGTTAAACTTTAAAATCGAATGCTGTCAAACTCATCAGATTAAAATTACAACGTTGCTGTACCGAAAATTTGTATATCTTACAACAAGTATTAAAAAAATGGAGTCAAATTTACTAATGAATAGAAATTGCAACTAACAACTGACAGCTGAAATTTGCTAATGACTTTTGCGACTGAAATTGACAAAATTTACAAATATTTGCTGAGTCACAGCACGCAATTCGCTTCCATATAAATAGTTCTTAACTCATTGCGGAGTGCCTAAGACTGGGTGAATTGGGCACTACTCCTAAACTGAACATAATCCCACCTCGTCACAATAATGAAAACAGAAAATGAATTCACATAACGTGTCATGTCTGTCGTCAATTAATATTTAGAGAAAATGTCATAACGACTGCAAGAAACTAAAATATGGATTTACTATTGACGCAAATATTGATCCAGTAATCGTCAAAAATAACACCGCACATCACGAAGACGTTTAAGAATTGATTTATTAAAAATGACTACCACGTCAAAAAAAATTTCACAAAATATGGTCATTACAGATCATATTGTCCTTTTACACTACTTGCCATTTAGTGAAATGTATCTCTCCAAACCGAAATGGTCGTAAGTCATGTCATTACATCATATTGCTTTGACTTGTCAACTGTCAGACATTTTCATAATTTTCCCCATTTGCATATAAGCTGCATCTAACCTTAATTATTTTTCTTAAATAAATCCCTATCTATAATTCCTCTCTGTGCAAATTGCCCCATCAAAACTTTTGCGCAGTATTATTAATCATAAATTTGTAGAGGACAATGACACGTCAACACTTGCAGTATTGTTCATTTTTTCTTTTCGCATCGATTTTGTTCTCAGCAGGAGTCAACAATACAGTCTCGTACTTGTTTTTTTTACCATTTTCCACATCAAGTTAGGAAAAAAATACACCACAACAAGACTCACTGTCATGTACAGCATTTCTATACAAATTCCGAGAATGTCAAAATTTTATTGGCAAAACAAAACAAAAGTAGCAAAACCTATCCACGGTGCTGGGTATAATTGCAATCAAAAGTGGTAGCTAACTTGGCTATATGAAAATAAATATGTTCGATTAAACAATTTAATTGACATGAATGTGCTGAGATTTATTATTGCCTTTAAAGATGATGATTATTATTATTGACCGATGTTGGGGGTGCCGGGTGCATGACCGTCAGCAATTTG
This sequence comes from Cheilosia soror, assembly GCA_949372485.1. Taxonomy (NCBI): domain Eukaryota; kingdom Metazoa; phylum Arthropoda; class Insecta; order Diptera; family Syrphidae; genus Cheilosia; species Cheilosia soror. The sequence goes on along the minus strand of OX443561.1, from coordinate 74,698,193 downwards.
ATTTGTTGTACCATCAGCACACCGTTTAACCTATTTTTTGTAAGGTCAACTACAAAGAGTGTAAGAACCAGAAAGTCGTAAAAAAAAATTTAAATGCATGTCTTGGTGTCTAATATGATGTGAGTGACAGAGCGAATTCGTAATTATTAGCGAGATATTTTGGGATGTAAATTTGATTGACATGAGGCATGTTTTTTTGAAACCTCGCCAGCCAGCCGTTCATTTGGACAGTTGCCAGCAAGATGAAGCCAGCCGAATGAATTTAGGCAATAAGCCTAAAAGTCTACCAGAATTTCGTATAAAATTAGGCCCCTATTATGAGTGTCGATAGTTAATCGTTGATCGACAACTGTCGATCGATCGAGTACTGTGATTGTCGATTGCGGTCGATATTTGTCGATTTGACACGACAGTCGCTTTTAGTCGATTACAAATGTCTGATCGATGCTTTCTCTTGGAAGTGAAAAAATTTTGTGCGTACGAATAGCTGAAATCAATCGACGCAATCGACAATTGTCGTGACGATCGCTGATCGACAATCACAATAAGGGCTTTATGCATTTGGTAGAAATATTTGATAAATTCTGACATTTTCTCCGGAATGCTGAGTGCATTAGATAAGAACGCCATTATGATTTAAGCAAAATGTACGAAAGTTGTAAGCCACTTGTTGCTTTCAGCGCCACCTGTTTGTTCATTGTGAATTGAATTTAGCCAGCAGCTCTCCGACTGGGGAGAAAATCAAGAGTTGTTGCCAGCAGTTGCCAGCAGGTTGTTGTTTTAATTAGTATGTGAAATGTGCCTCAACTGGCAACTACTACTGGCAACCACTGGCTGGCGAGGTTTCATAAAAACACAACTATGATTTTTAAGGAAAGAATTGAATTTGAACTGAAAAGTGTAGTTATGAGTTTAGTGGTTAGAAATCAATAAAAAAATCAGAGGTTTTCATAAGTCGTTCAAAAAGAGGAACACGCATTGTGAGGAGTATACAAATTATGCACACAAATTTCTCTGGGTGGAAAGGAGACCTGAAGTGGCTTTTATTTAGAAACTAGCTGCTGCCTTTTGAATGTCGAAGCTATGTTCTTACAGACGAGCAACAAACTCATCAATTGTCACCAAAGCTACTACAGCATCGCATGTCTGATGTACGTAGCTTAAGAGCTTGCGTTTCATTCTTAGTAATGGCTAAAACTAAGGCATCGGAAACTTAGCGATTGAAATTAAACCGCATGTCGGTAGGAATTATCGGAAGCTTTAGCTAAAAGCTACTTCTGCTTAGCCGCTCCTGTTAGTAGTTATTGTTGCTTAAATGAATGCGGAAGTATTTTTTTGTAATTTAAGTCTAGCTTCAAGGTGGATCCAATTTTCGTATAATATATGGAAGATCCTATTTTGAAACTAAGCAAGTGTGTTGACCTTGGCAGTCAATGCTGATTTACTTAATGGATAGTTACCTGTTCTTTGTCTATTACGAAGTCAACCGATTTATATGTCACACAAACAAATGGTTGTAAGAAGCTAGTCCTTAAGTCATATATGAAACCAAACAGTATTATTCCTAAGCAGACCTTTGGAAGGTCTAAGTCAAGAACGAAAGCGTACTCTTATACCAAAATAAAGAAATGGCTGTAAGAGCTCTTGGACATAGATATAACTGAGGAGGGCTTTTTAAATCTGTCATAGTCAGCTCGTTCCAATTCATTACTTTGCACATACTAATTTCTGAATTGCAGTTGACTGTTCTTGCAACGCAATATATTTAATACCCCTCATGTTTTATGGGAAAGGGGCAATTCCGCTGCCATATTTTAAGACTAAAGCTGTCATAGTTGTCTGTTTTTTGTACTCAAGTTTGGGGCGAATAAACGCCTTATATATTGTAGCCTAGCCAGATCAGAAGGCGCTGCATTGGTCATACCAACAAAGGTTGTCATGAACGCATATACCGAGAATGGAAAGTCTTTCGGTTTCGGTGATCCAAGTGTCATTCATAGATAAATGGCTGTAGGTTAAGGTTTCGCTTTAGAGACAGCAGACAGCGTTGTGTTTTTGAAGCATATTAAATTCCACATTATTGGCTGAACCCCATTTATGAAAATGAGAAAGAGAGTCGGAGACAGAACGGACCCTTGGGGAACACCAGCATTTATATGGTGAGTTTCAGACTTGAAACCATCCAAAACAACTTGAATTGAACGGCCAGAAAGGTAATTTCTAATCCACTGAATAAGAGACGCATCGACGCAAGACCTTTGTGCCAAACTCTGTCAAATGCCTTTGAAATATTAAGCGCAACAATTTTCGATTCACCGCGGTGATGGAAGAGATTGGTTCCACGTCTCGGTGAGATAAGTCATCAAATCACCAGTGGATCTGTTGCTACGAAAACCATACTCCCGGTCATTGAGGACTTCCCGTGATTCAAGATATTTTATAAGATGACGGTTTATCAGCGTTTCCATGACCTTAGAAAGAATGGACGTAAGTGCTATGAGTCGGTAATTGGTGGGAGAAGAAGATTCGCCTTTTTTTTGGGACGTGCTGGACAAATGCTGTTTTCCACCTACTCGGAAAGAGTCCAGAAGAATAGGACAGAAAAGGCCCTGGGGCGTCGTGGCGCTACCTAACGGCGTCGCTAGTTTTATTTTTTCACTACTGTAAGACTGCGAATAAAGGAAAAGCATTACGTTTCTCTTTACGAATACCAAGAGCAAGGTCGAATCAAAATCCAATAGTTACATTGTGATTGCAGTCGAAGATTATTCGCGTTTGTGTTTTCCGCATTTCCAGTCAGACATGCTTCGTGGGTGGCACTCAAAATTAAATAAGGGTTTTTCAATTGGTACGGATCGTAGCCATCCAGATCGGTCGAGAGCAATGCTGCGGCTACAAGAGAACCCGAGGCAGTGAATTCCTCGCCGTGCATAAAAAATCGGACTTGGGCCGAAAAAGATCCCACTAATCCAGGAGCTCAAAGTTTCCAATTTTTAGAAACACTCTCAGAAGACCCACGGATGTTATACGGTTCCGAAACAGTGCTGCCAGTGTTTTGTCATAAGAATTCCCACGTCAATGCCAAAAACAAAAAAAAACATTTTTCCCCTCGCCTGGCTCGACCCTAGATTTTCCCACACATATTTTAGCTCATTTTGAGTACTGAAAAATACATATTCCCTCAAAAAGGGAAATATCCGAAAACTGGCAGAATTGTTCTGGAATCAGATCAGGGATAAGAAAAGCTATAAAAGACAACCGGATAGGTAGACGTGGGAAGGAGTAGTGCACATGTCTAGCGTGCGAGAACTTTCGTCACTTTATTCACAAATGCCACATTTAATAAACGTCAAAATCGGTACAAAATGTATTTGACATGAATATTTGTAACTGTATTACTAATTGACAAGTAATTGCACTCCTAAACTGAACACCATCCCTGAGGATTACCCTTGCAAAGTAACCATATACTAATGGAGAACAGGAAATCGCAAGTCCATTCAATCAGTCAGTATAACATTCCAGAATGCATTCCCACCATTGGCATCGATCGCGCCATTAAATCGCTCTGCAACACGTTCGCTGTCAATTTAACAAGTTAGTTCGATTAACAACATCCTTGTTGCCCAACTAAGCCAAAGCCACCCGTAAAGCATTGAAAAGCAAAAATGTTAGCCACTCACAGTCACAAGCCAAGATCAGTCTGCTAGACCTTAGAAAGAGAATTACTTTTAATAACACACATGCCGCGAAATCAACTCTCCAAAAGAAATCGGTTAACTACAAGCGCCTTATGGCCAAATCAAATCAACAACTGGTCCCGGTCTCGGACGCAGTCATCATCAGTGTCGTATATAGTCGTCGTCTGTGTCTGTGTCTGTGTCCGTGCTGGCTCTAACAACTGTCTAGGTCTACTCTAGGCGAGTCGCACATAAATAACCCAACGTAATTGGTTGTTGTAATCGTCGTCGAAAAGGAACACGCATGTTGCTTAGACAAATCTCTTCGCTGTCATGGTTCATGTTGCACCACGGATGTACTACTCGTCGAATGTGCTGTGTAGTGTTCCCCTTGGGCGGCCAAATTGGGTGATCGGTGTCATTTCGTCGCCGCTGTTGCAACAACATTCTATTCGAGGGAGAGACGCATTCGTATTAGGCAAGCGATGTCCCAGTGAGACTGAGACACGATCAGGCTAATAGCTTGGTCATTTGTGTGAACCGCGATCCTGATTTGCTGTCAATTGTCGAATGCGGCGGTCAACTTTCACTCTCTTTTTTTTCCACCTCTGGCATCCCCCATAGTGGTTCCATGTAACTCTCATTAGATTTGTCAGGGGGATGTCAAAACATTTAACCGATAAACGAGATCAATGTGGCGCCGCTTACATTTGGTAAGAAATCGTATCTACCTAGCAAACCATGATAGATATTGGCTTTGGCTATTCAGTCGTATCGGTGTCACTCATGTCATTTGTTGATCTGATGACGAAAGCCCAACACTTATTCGAGAGACAAATTGAAGTTGATACAATTCGTAGAGATATTTGAATATACGTGACAGTTGTCGCATTATTGATTCTGTTCGCTTTCGATACCGACATCTGACAGTCTGAATGCATTAATTTGGGTTATTTGTTACATAAGCCGACTTAACTTAATCCTGTTGCATCGCCTTTTAAGTGCATCCAATTACGTAAGGTTTGCGTGTGTCAGAGTTGGTTATGATGGATGAAGCGGTTAACCTTAAGAAGATTGCGCTGGAATTTAGGATTTTGTTGCCCCTCGAGCACTGCAAAGGTGTCTGCAATCTACGACCGCCTATTTATTATGCGTAGCGTATATGCCTCGTGGTAATCTATTTGCGCAGGCTCGCATCAACAGCTCCCTCAATTAGCGTAGTCAAATTACAGTCAATTAAGCAAGTGATAAGTGGTCAATATTTCCCGCAATGTGTGTGCGTTTTTTTTTTTTCTGTACAATGTTGCTCTCCATGTCAAAACCGCAATACAACATAGAAAATCGCACGCCGTCTATACACACCCGATAGGAAATCCAACACCCTGGGCGCTAGCACAAAATGCGGTGCGAAATTTAGACGCCAGTGAGAAATTGTGTGAGACGCGATAGCCATAAATTAATTATGCAACGTGTGATCTGTTTAGACGCACTGATGAACTGGATTAGATGTTTAATTATGGATGTGTTTCTTTATTTCTCTTTCAGATTCTTCGATCCCACGTAATGGTACGAGTTGGAGGTGGCTGGGATACGTTGGCACATTATCTGGACAAACACGATCCGTGTCGGTGTAAGGCACAGCATAGGTCATCGGTTGCGGCTCGCTTGATACCCCGAACGAGTACTGGAACGAATGGTATTGAATTGCACAAGGCACAGGTGATATTCGAAAGGTAAGTCCAAAGGATCGCAGTATACCTACTCGTAGCTTTCTGTATATCCTCGAGATTTTATTATTTTCTTTGAGTCGTACGACTCAATTACTAACTTCGTACAGTCAAGTTCGCAATTGAGTTAAATCTTTCATATGACGACCAATCTAAGGTCAAGGACAGGAATTTAAAAACAAAACGGAGCCATTTTAGTTGAACTCTTTATAAACCTCCATATCCGAACGGGCTTCCTAAGGGGGCATTGTAGACTCAAGGAACACTTCAGGAGAGTAGGTGTATCTAAAGAAGGCCTCTTTATACGATGAGTCCAGTGAAATCCCAGAACATGTGGTGGATTATTGTAGGGCGTTGACCCACAAAAGACCGAAATACTTCGGCAAGTACCAACTATCAGATGAGAAAATACCGTCACTGGAGCCAGCTCTCATCCTTACTCTTAAAATAAACTGGATTAGAGAGAGTGTTATATGACAAACTTCCATCGCCAAGGTGTAGCAATAGAGCAAGACCCTCAAAAATAAATCCTATGGAATCTTTATGCAGGGGGAACTCTTATGAGGGAACAAACCTTTCCAAAATGTAGGCAGGGGGTGCAATAGACCAAAAGGACACAGGCAACACACACGCCTTTCCCAAATAAATTTAATAATAAAGTGGAGATCAAACAATTCAATTGCAAACCGAAATTTTGAGCCTTCCATGAATGACATGAGTGGCATCGCAGGTTGAATCGATCACACATTCTTAGACACGTTGGCCCGAAGTGAAGTTTTTATATACAGAAAGCGGGTAAAGGATCACATGTTAAAGCTCTTCGTGCTCACTTACTTACTTAGGTGGCGCTACAGTCCGGGGTGGACCTGGGCCTCAGCCAGTACGCCTCTCCAGTTACCACGATCTTTGGCTATCCGCCTCCAGTTGCGCACTCCAAGTTGGTTGAGGTCCCCTTCCACTTTTATGCGCGCCACGCCGCCACCTAAATCGAGGTCTTCCTCTTTTGTTGGGTGGAATCGAAGATCCTTCGGGACATTCGCTCTACATGTCCTAACCATCTTATTCGACTGATTACGTATTTTCGGACCAGATCGATTTCGCTGTGCAGCTCGTAGAGTTCCTTGTAAAATCTGCTCCTCCCGTCAACGCAAACAGGGCCAAAAATCACTCGAAGAATTTTGCGTTCGAAGCGACCTAGGATATCTTCATCCGCCTCTGATAACGTCCATGATTCTGCACCAAAGCAGGACTGGGATAATGGTCTTATATAGAGTCTCCTGAGTGTTTCTCGACAAGGCCTTACTAATCAATTGCCTTCTTAGGCCGAAGAAACACCGGTTGGCAAGTGTAACTCTTCGTATGCTTTTTGCTGTGGTGTCATTGTCAGAGTTTAGAGCGGAGCCGAGGTAGACAAAGTCCCGAACTGGCTCAAAGTTATAACTGTCTATCGTGACAGTCTGTCCGATACGTCGATGTTGTGTGTCCCTTCTTGTTGATATAGCATTGTTTTGTTTTCACTATTAAACCCATTTTTGCCACCTCTATGTTCTGATACTTGCAAACGCATACCAGTGACAGCTCACTGTGTTCTGCCAATGATGTCGATGTCGCTGCATACGCTGAAAGTAGTTACACAGTTACACTGACTTTGGAAATGTACCCCTGGTGTTGGCTTTCGAGTTTCGCACAATTTTCTCAAGAATGATGTTGAAAAAGTCACATGACCTCGCATCACCTTGTCTAAATCTTTTTTACCTTAACGGAGCAGCGAGCGTTCCCCATCGTTATTCTGGACAATGTGACAAGTTTGGCAGGGATGCCAAAACTAGACATGGCTCTATATAGCTCGTCTCTATAAATGCTGTCATATATGCGGCCTTAAAGTCAATAAACAGGTGGTGGGTATCGATTTGAAGTTCTTGCGAGTTTCCTCCAGGATCTGCCGTAGAGTGAATGTTTGGTCGGTTGTGGACTTGCCGGGCCTAAATCCGCACTGATAGGGTCCAATCAGTTCGTTGACTAATGGTTTCAGGCGCTCACACAGTACGCAAGACAGGATCTTGTAAGCGATGTTAAGGAGACTGATTGCCTCTAAGGTATAGTTGGCGCAGTTTAGAGGGTCTCCATTCTTGTGGATCGGACATACAATGCTGCGGCTCCATTTATTAGACATACTTTCCTCTGAACAAATCTTGGAGACGAGTTGGTGTAGGCTCTCTATCAAGCCATCTTCCGCTGCTGTGAAAAGCTCGTCAGTTAGGCCGTCCGGTCAAGCAGCCTTGTTGGACTTCAGCTTGGAGATTGCTATCCTCACTTCATTTTGATCAGGTGGACGGAAGTCTTGACTTTTATCGCCCAGGTTGAATGGTTTATTCTGCCTGAGCTATAGTAGAAGCCTCTACGAGCTAGTAGAAGCTTATTATCGTTATTGCTCAAAGCTGTGGAAAAGCAGATTAATGCCTTTGAAGTTTTGCTTTAACAACAATACCAAATGTTTGTTTGCGTTCATAGACCATACGGTAGACCAGTTAGTGGACAGTCTGTCTTGGATATCCCTGGATGCAGAATTGAAAAAAACCGTTTTGCGTTAAAAGATGACTGCTTCTTAAGATATTGAGGTATTAGATCTCATTGGTGCACTCGTCGATCTCGTATTTATTGTGCAGAACTAAAATTAATTCGTAAACAAGAGCGAAGCCGAACTTCAGAGACGACTCGAATTGAAACCCGCAACTTGGAATCTACTTGCTGCTGGCTGGTCGAAATTTGTGAAATTTTATAAAAGAAAACTTTACAATTTACTGCCCTTTATGCAACCTTATGCCCAAAACACATGTGCAGAATTTCTGGACGCAGTAACGCGTGCAATACAGCAAGCAAGATAAACGAGCCAAATTTTTGTTGTGACATAATTGCAATGAGGTCTGTCATACAATATCCAAACGTCATGCATTTGCTTACAGCTATTGTGTTTTGTGGAATTTTGATTTGAATATAAAATTTTTCAATAAAAATTATACATATTGCTGTTACCTGCTTTCGTATTGGAATTTGCATCTGTGCAAAGGAAAAAAAGAAACCGTCAGTCAGCCGGTGTTATTTTTAAGGAAAACTGTTGAAATAAACGTCAAAGCACAATGATGCCAAATATGGGAAAATTTAGTATTTTAGTTTTTTGTGTGGTGGGCATTGTCTGTTGCAGTGGATTTAAAAATAGAGACAACTTGCAGTATTGCGACGCATGCTGAATTTACATGTGTTTTCTCCCATTTAAACGTGTGTGTTATAATTCCACTGCATGAAAAATTCTGCACATGTGATTTGGGCATTAGACTCATTGGGCCTCCGCACACGAGACTAATTCTGCCGGTATAAAACCGATTTTGTAGGCAAGGGGACTGAAGTGAGGGGAAATAAACAGAATAAAATGTTCTGCCGAATTTGAGCGGTTGAACAAAGCATAAAACTAATACATACACAACTTTCAAAATATTTCAATTGTAAAAGTAATACTACACAATGAAAAGGGGTTCATATATATAATTTTTCTGCCGGCAGAAATCATCCCGTGTGCGGTCGAAGTATGGTGTAAAAATGGTTTTCTGCCGGCAGAATTAATCTCGTGTGCGGAGGCCCATTGTGTGACTGAGTGTTAGACCAACTATAAACTAAATTTTAAACCCAACACCCGACTTTCTTTCAATTGTAAATTATGTTACGACTCACCTGTCAAAAAATGGGAGAACTGTCAGTTGCAAATGAAGAATTCGTTCTAACAATCAAGCCCCTGTGACACATATTTCGCATATTCTTCTCGTGAGATCGAATAACCAACTTCCCAAAATTCCTATATGCGTTCGCAAAAGCTTCCTTGAGACATTTGTATTTTGTTCTTTCGCGTGGATTTTGGCGAATTCTCAACAATTTCACAAGACCGTCTACGATTCGTATACGAATCTGTTGTTAAACGAAATTTTCCTCTGCGGAACTCGAAAGAACATAAGGCGAATCGTGTTTTCATATTTTTAGACCTTGGGCCCTACTCTGTATTTCGTTCCGAAAGTGAAATTTCATTAGAATATTTGGTACTCTCCATTTCGAAAGCTGAATGAAATCTCAAAATGTTACAAGCATTGATATACGGAAAATCCGAAAGTATTGCAAAGTGCGAATTCAAAAGCGGAACGAAAAGCAATTTCGAATAGGATTGATTTTCGGAACGAAATCGAGAGTAAAAAAATAAAAATAAATAGGCTGCGCAACAGGCGGTAGACACCCTAGGCCTAGCTTCTCGCAACCATTCGTTTTGTGTGAGTTTCTATTTTTGGGACGAATGGAAGAGATCTACAATTTTATGCCGAGTCCGAACGGCTGAATTAAGCAGCTTCTTCATGACAGTCATACTCTCGGATGTTTGTCAGACGTTCGCGACAGGTGGCGCAGTAGAAAAAACCTTAAGATGTAATTGTGTTTTTCCGGGGATCGAACATGGAAGATTCTACATTATTAAGAAAATGTTTCTACTGTTTAGTGTTCTGTGCAGTCACTGATAGTGCACTGTGACGTATACGTAACATAATTACCAAAATAACATCTGCATTCGCAACTAGAATCTAAGTCTTTTTCTGCATCGCTTGGTTCGCTTAGATGCGTGACTATTATATTTAGCTGCACATAATTCCTTGTAAACAATAACAACAACAAAAGCCCAACATAACACGTAGACGTCGCAGTTTCTACGTGACAATTACTGTCTACCAGCCTATGCCCGATTGGAGGGTTTTTCTCTTGCATTCTAAGCAAAACAATTCCATAGCTATTAGCATTTGTCGTCTGGTCATTGAAATATACACAACTTGTCACTAAGCTTCCATTCAGTTTCATAACTCAATCGGAATTGTTAATTATTTTTACTATTTCAATTGCGTCACGTGGTCGTCTCCTCTAAAACTCTCCGGTCAAATGGTGCTGTAAATAAGTTATGATCTAATGTTTGCGTGGAGGCATTTATCAATCAAACCATTGCCATAAATCAAATAATAATTATTTACAAATCGACAAGAAATCAGTTTTTTTTTAAAGAATGAATAGTTTTAAACCCAACGCCCAAAAGACGCATAGGACAAATAATGGCGGAGAAATGACAGCCCCAGAGTGTTTATCTAACATTAGCATTTTTGTAATTTGCTTATTTGATTAGGTCGCTTCGCTTGTGTTATTGTCTGAGGAGGAGGAGAGGCTCTTGTGCAAGTCCTGCTTTGAACCGGTTTTTCCTCTTTCCAAATAAGAAGCAGCGACTGTGTTGGGTTCCTAAGACACAAAGAAACGTTCTCTGTTTTGCATAAAATATTGAAAGCGATTGCACCAGACAATTAATAAAGTTTAAATTATATGCGCAGAGGTCTGACTCTGACATGATCGAAAGCTGCAGAAGTGATCATAAAGCAATTTGTTTGTCAGGTTGGAGGACATGCGTCAGAGAATGATCTGCGCACGACCGAATGGGTGTTGGGTAACTTTATTGGTAGCACACCTTTGACAAATGGCCAGACTGAAATGTGATGGTTAACTAACTTTCGTGAGGGTATTATGATAAATTATCATCGCTTTTAGTGTGCTGATTTATTTGACTTAGATAGCCTGTGATTAAGTCAATATTATTGTCGGTCAGATTTGCATAAATGTGTAATTATCTGCGGACGTGTTGTGCAATACCGTAGATTTCTGCAAGAGAGTGACGTTGAAGGTTAATCTGTCGTGTATAGAGATCGGATTTCAGTTCGCACAGCTTGAGCTTGTCAGTTACTCGTGTGGTTAACTTCTGACGATTGGCGCTTGATTGCTTGCAGCGTTAAATGTGAATCTAATGGAGTCTTTTGCCATTAATAATAATCGGGGTTATGATTGTGCTTCTGAATGTGAAGCTGTAGCAGGTCGGGTCATTAGCCAGCAACTAAGTTGCGGAATCATTAGTTTAGTGTGCTGTGCTGTCCAAAGCTGGTGATGTTTTAAGGTTGTTCTACGATTTGGGAAGAAGAAAAGCAATTTTCGTGCGCGATTGCTAGCTCAGGACTGACAAATATTTGAAAAACAATCCGCCCGCAATCACCTAAACAGCTATCACTTTTGAATGGAGCAAATCGCTTTTGGAAATACAAAATTACAAATCTGCCATGAATAGCGATCCGCCGCGCATTTGGGAATAACCCCCATATACGATGGTTGCCTTCCGCATTCTATCCACCTTCTTTGGAATTTGGTCGTCAATGAACTACTGATAATCCTGGAAGGTTCAGCATGCACGGCGACCGCTTATGCAGATGATGTTTCTATAGCTGTCTCAGGCAGGCACTTAAATACTCTAAAAGAGACCTTACAAAATGTTTTAAATAAGCTAGCTATGTAGGCGAGTCGCTGTGGTTTAGGTTTGAACCCCAACAAAACTGATCTGGTACTATTTACCAGGAAATATAAAATTCCGACAGTTGACCCTCCCTCATTCAATGGTTTTAACCTAACTTTCTCTGACAAAGCAAAATATTTGGGGCTCATCCTGGAAAGGAAGCTTAACATCCAAGAAAGAGTCAAAAAGGCTACAGCAGCACTCTTCTCTTTCAAAAAAGCTATTGGGAATAAATGGGGTCTATAAGACAGATACTCATCTATGAGATAATTGTCTGGTGGACAGCCTTGGATAAAGCCATAAACCGCGAGGTCCAACGCACAGCCTGCATGTGTAGAAGCAGTGCACTACGCACAACTCCCTCTGCGGCATTAGACATATTGTGGCAACGAGTGCTATCTCACAGTGGTCAAGGAAATACTTTGGCCACTATTCTGAAGAAATTCGAGATCTCAACCGAAAACACTGACACACCACCCAATCTCTAAACGTTGACAAGAACTTTCTCGCCACTATCCCCTCCAGAGCAACATGGGATGAGGATATTTTCCGAAAGATGAATCAGTTCACTTCTACACTGACGGTTCAAAAACCAAAGATGGAGTTGGTGGGGGTGTTTTCTCCGAAAGTCTTAATCTCAAGCTCTCCTTCCGTCTACAAGATTACTGTATCGTGTTCCAGGCGGAAATAATAGCGATTAAAAAAGTCTTCTCTTGGCTCAAGAAAAACGTCATATCCGCCAAAGATATCTGCATATTTTCGGACAGCCATCAAATCCTTGAATTCGATCTCTATAACTTCTCTAGTAGCCTACGACTGCCGATCGTCTCTTACGGAGATGGCAGAACAGTTCAACATTCATTAAGGCCGATGAACTCGCAAGAATAGGAAAAACTCAACCCATTCTGCCAGATCGCTACTTACAAACAAAGATTGAAGCTGAATGCTATCGAGAGTACAAATCTTAGGTGGACAAGTGACACCACTCTTCTAGAGACAAATCATATTTGGCCTAAGCTGGATTTAAAATGCTCTAAGTTCTAAAAAATTGATATCTCTCAACAGATTGCATCGGCACCACTATAGGTTTCATTACTGGACACTGCCTGATAGGAAAACATGCCGCAAGGCTAGGCCTTTTTGCAAACGACTTTTACAGAAGCTGCTTGGATGAGGAAGAGGAAGAAACTATATTCCTCACCTTCTTTGTTCCTGTCCAGCTCTCTACCGTAGAAGGAAACTTCACTTAAGAACCTTCCATTATACAACGACTTGGGCGACTAACACAGACATCAGAAGCCTCTTACGCTTTATAAAGAGCTCAAAATGGTTCAACTAGTAGGCAGATTTTACATGATCCTTTTTCGTGGAATCACAATGGAATGGATGCTGGACTATGTGTGTTGGCGTTTCCCAGTTGGCAGCCACTTCCAAACAACCAACCAACCATGCAAGAAATGCTGCCAACTTTTAGGGTCCTTTAAGTGTTTTATTCTATTGCAATGAAGTGAAATATTGGGCCTGCGTCGCGTCAATATTGTGGAAAAACCCGATCATACTGAGGCAACATATTTACACAGCAGCAAAAGAATTGACTTTCATTCATTAATCTTGTCAGTTGGCAATATGTATAGACAATACATGATAGGTAGATATAGCCTTTTGCCTTATTATGATCAGTACTGACACAAATGTTGGCTGTCCAATCATCTGTAACTAATTCAACTGAAGCTCACACCCTACCGCAGTCGGTTGGGTCTCGCTCTCTCTCTGAGCATTTGTTTGACACATATCGCCCGTGACACACATTTAAGTGCTGTCTGCTGTCAGCATCTCACTGACGACGGCTTCATTAGTCGGCACAGGAAGCCAATTAATTCACTATGACTTGACACGAAATGAAATTTAATACTTATTTCTCCCCGTTTTCCATTTCAGATCACCGCCTTCGGCCAGAAAAGTTATATCGGCCTTCAACGCTTCAGGAAATATTTCACCATCTACCAACGGTTTGAGTACATTGTCACCAAGTGCCGCTGGAAAAACTCGCAGCCGTAGTCCAACACCACAGCGAAAGTATTTGAATCAACTAAATAGCACTACAAACGCTGAAAATTGCAATGTAAGTTCCTAGTTCCAATTGAATAGCCGTATTCTAATCACATTATGTAATTGCAGGAAAAGCTTCATCCACCATCGCAAATTGCTGCACCTAACCTGGCTAGGCGGTCAATGTCTCCGAGCCCTAGGCGCCTAATCGACATGCGAAAGAAGCAAACTTCCTTGGATTCGTCGAACGGGCCGAAATCTCTGCCCGCAAATATAGTGGAGGTCTGCAATAACCATGTTCAATTCGATAGCCTTAATTTGTCGCAAACCGAGGGCATTAGTCCACCCAACAGCAATGGAACGCTCAGTAATGAAACCTCTAGCAGTACCAAATTCGAAAACATCAGCGATAATGGCAGTGAAATCAGTGACGAGGGCTACCGCAGCTTGGGTGTGATCCAATCAAATGCCCAGAAACGTGAATCTCTTCATAGTCAAACGTCGATCGATGACGCTGAAAATACCGGTGAGTATACCTTTTGGAAAGCATTTTTTTTTTTAAATATCACTAACGGAGAGTTTTTACATTATACAGCGCGTCAAGATCAGACATCAAGTGACTCACAGCTTTCTCCAGTGGACGATCTTTCGCAAGCAACCAAAACCCCCGAAATTCTCGAAACCGACGGCAATATTGATCCTCATGCATCATTATCGGGACAACTCGACTCTATTGTAACAATAACGCCACCAGCAGAAGAAGAGGTCAACAAATTTGAGCAATCAGGCGTGTTCATCACCGAAGATGAGATCACCGTTAATATCGCCAATTCAACCGGCCTTCGAAAGACTGGATTCTCAACAAAAATCTACGGCGAGGAAGAACCAAAGTCTCTGCCCCCAGTGAAGAGCAAAATTCCTCGCTCGCCGGTTCCGCAAAGACGACGCAGTTTGGACAATAGCAGTTGCCACAGCAGCGTAACAGATGTCCGTCAATCTGCGAATGTAGCTTCGAGAACGGGTTTGCCGGTTTTCAATAGAAAAAAGCCCGTCTACAGGTCAGTTCGAAAGCCAAGTGAGTTGGCTAACGAGGCACGTAAGACTCCAGGCAAAGACGTCACCAACACTTGGAGCGGCAGAGTGCCTCCCACCGGCAAGAAACGGCCCACCATGACTGCTGACACATTTAGTCCCAGTTCGCCGTTCGATCGAAATTCGAAAACTCGTTCATCTCAGATTCTCTACGATAGCAATGGACGCAGAGTTAAGGGTGGCACATCACTCACGACGTCACCCGTTAAAAATTACGCCTCTTCACCACTGGCTCAGCAGCTTTTGGAAGCCGCCAGCAGTGCGAAGAACGACGCACAAATTCTCGAAAAAATGAAGGTTCTCTTATCAAGGTATTCCACAAGCAACTTGGGACCCGTTAAACCAGCAGCGAACCTCAAGAAACCAGTTTACGACGACTTCACTACAGCCTGGGTGAACAGCAATGGGCACTTGGAGCGTTCCAGTAGTTGTTCGCCACCCACTAAGGGTCCTTCTAAGCGAAGCTCAGCCGCTTCCTCAAACGAGAGCACGCATAGTCGAGACATATCAGTGGTTGTATCGCCCAGGCGAGACCGAGGCTTGTCCCGGATTCCAATGCCCACAAGGCAAAATACTGACCTTTATTGAGACATATTGAGAAGTAATGCAAACGCTTTTTTATATAAACATAGCAGTTAAGGGTTCAAGTAAATTGCATTTGCTAACTGAACCAACAAATGTAGTAGAATATATTTTGTAGTACATAGTTTTTTATACTAAAAAAAAAGGAAAAACAAGAGTAGAAAAGACAAAAACAGTATGTAACCGACATAGAAAGACCTTTTTCTATTTGAAACCAAAAATATTTGAAATAAAATAGACTTTGTCCGGCCAAATTTTGTTGGCCATTTTTCACAAAATTCTAAGACAAATCCAATACACAAACCCAAAAAAAACAGCGTTAGTTTCAGTACGAACATGACACAAAGAATGACAGTTGACAGGTTAGTTTAATTTTCATTGTCAAATTAAGTTAGGTTAGAACGATAGCAGTTGGGAAGTTTGAGGGCGCAAAAATGTACTCGTAGCTTTGGTAGATTGCTCTTTGTTTAATTTATAGATATATGAACACGGCATGTATTTTTATACACTAATTTGAATTATATCACATTTTATAGCTCAATAATCTTCCTAAAACAAAATATTTGCGCGAGAGATGTTCTCCACAGAAAACTGCAGATTTAAAGAGTGAAAGAAATCGATTTAGTGTTGTTTGTTTATCCGATTGGTGCTGTATAATCTGAGTTAGGCAATTTATAATTATAATCCCATATAAGTAGATTAGTTTTCACTATTATAACCACAATCTCCGACTATAACCAATCAGTTATAATCTACATAATTCCCACTTAATCCTTAAACTCCTCTCCGTATAAGAAGCAGAAACCATAGCAAACAAAAGTCAAAGGAAAACCCGAAGGTCACACAGTTCATAGCATATTATTGTACTTCAACAGAATTAATTATGACCAGTACATTTTTTATACATACATATAATTTTTTAGGTTAAACAATGACATAACAAACAATATAATACTTTATAATTTTGTTTTTATTATTATTATTATTAAGTGTAGCTTTTAGCCAACGAGTTGACAATTGTATGTTTAAACAAATTATTTTATGTAATCTAGGTATGAATATAATGAAATTATAACAAAAAAAAAACCGAAACCAATAAGTTCCCAAATATCACAATAAAATTGTTAATAATTCTTATTGTTTTTTGTTTAATAATGTTAACGCAATGTTTTTTTTTTGTCTTTTAATTTTCTTACATTTGGGTAAAGAGAGCAAAACATATATTAAAATGTATTCAAAATACATATAAAAACAAAACACTTATTAAAAATTTAAATAATAATTATTATGCGACACATATTACAGAAAAACACACAAAAATAAAATAAAAAAAAACAATCAAAAACCTATACAATTTTTTTTTTATCGTCGCCAATGTTTTGGTTTAAAACTCAGACCAGTTTCCAAAACCATCAACAACAAATTGGGGTAAGCTAAGCATTAGTTCTGTTCTGCAGTAAATCATGGTCCAGCGTACGAAATTTCCTAAGAGAGAGCGAAACTATTTTACTATATTTCTTATCACCAGTTGGAGGGAGGACCTGTACTTATCGCCCAGTTGGCACAAGTGGCAGTCACTTGGTCAGTTGACAAAATCGAAATATGTACATGTACAAGGTTAAATTTCTGATGGGGGAAAGCAGAAATGTCTTCTCAAGACTTCAAGAGGAATTATGGAGAATTAACTGTCAGAATTCAAACTATTCAACAAACAAACGCTTAGAACAAAAGGAGTCTGAACGCCAATTCTCAAATTCTGCATAACGCAGCTCGTATACAAGCAAATCCGGCTGAAATTTTCGCATACGAAAAAAATTGGTACTCTAAGTTGTTTCCACCACTTGTCCTTAAGATGAGTATACCGCCATCTAGTGGCAGATCAATTATAAGAAAATATAACCTCTCACTTAGATTATGACAGCGCTCATCAAATTATGGCTGATATGATAGCTGAGAGCCAACTTTACTTCAATTAAGAAAAAACGAAGAACTCACACGTGATTTGCGAACAAATTTGTTACCTACACGTCAAAATGTACCTACTTTTTGTGCAAAGAATGCCAAGGAAAAAATATTTAGACCAAATTGGCTAAGAAATACTGTGGATGTTGGTTTTGATTTGCGATTAACAAAAACAAAACATTTTGTGATTGTGTGTGATTGGTTCTATTCGGTTAATAATTAATTATGTGTTTACAATAGCTAAATTGGGCGAAATGGAATTAGCATTTGTTCAGTTGGCAATGGAGCAGTTGAAGCAACTTCAAATATACCGAGATATCCGAGAACCCCAAGACTGCTTTGAACTTTCCGACGCAAAGTTTATGAAATTATTTCCCACAGTACCTAATTAAAAAAACAAATCATTATTCGAAGTGTCAAACTCACACTTCCGTATGCGAAAGGAAATCCGCCTAGAAAAGACAGACGAGTAACATTCGAAGAGAAATGCGGATTTTGAGAATTGCAAATTTCCGTCTTTCGCATGAAATTAAACGTATGCGAGAATTTTTGAGAATTGACCCCGAACCACGCTTAGCCATTCTAGTACATTTTTTCGTGCAAGCAATACTCATACGAAAATACCTACATTTTGGTAGCATTTTGAAAGACTTGCAAAAAAGTACCTACCTACTTTTTTGGAAAAATGTGCTAATGTTTTCCTAGGCGCTCAGCAAAGGTAGTAGGTACACTTTGGTACCTAATTTTGTTCTGACTGACGCTGAATGCTACCGATTGGAAAATGGAAATGTCAAACTGACAACTGTCAACTTGACAGAACAATTTTCGAAAAGGTTTGGATGAAAAAAGAAACATTTTACCACTTCGATCGCAAAATTTATTTAAATATCTTAATTTAAGGTCAAAATTATTATGGCAAGTGCAGCGCGAAGGGATATTGCGCCTTTCCTTCAAAGGATGCGTGCTTTTTTGCTCGGCGTAAGTGCAATTATACACTTATTTTCCTTCTGTTTTTGTTATGTAAGTATCATTTTTCTTTGCATAGAGGGAACACACTGTAGCTCTGCGCTTTGAAGATGGCCTGGCAGACCGTACACAGCCACCACCAGATGTACCCGGCGGACCAGCACATCTCCTTTCAGCAAATTATTACTGCAACCGCGACCCAAGACGTGAAGTAGCTCCACCAATTGATTTGGTTAAGCAGAAGCTCATTGCGGGCGAATCTGGAACCAAATTGAAGTTGCCCACACCTGGAAAAACATATAGCTGGGATTAGAAAGGGAAATAAATAAATTTGTGATTGATTGCTAAGAGTACATATAATAAAAATGTGTTAAAGCGAAAAATCGGTCAAATGTATGTGTAGTTCACTAGAAATGTTATCTATATCATCTAGTTACCTAGTTCTACGACAGCAAGTTGTTATTAACTGGGTACTAGAAGCGCGGAGAAATAATTTGGTGCATACAAACCCTTAATAAAGTGAAACAACTAACATAACACACAAAACAACAATGTTCCTCTAAGTTATGATATAGCCAGTCAACATAACACACAAATTATATATTCGGATTCCAGGGACTATACCACGAAACAGCATATTGTTGAATCTGTTGTTTGTGAAGTGTACTTCGAATATGCGTGTTTTTATTCGGGTATATATATAGATCAGAGTTTATGAAGTTATACAGAAGAAATTGTCAATAAAAATCGCAGTGTACTAACGGACATAATTTTGCGTGAATTTTGAACTTTATTGGTATACAAATAGGGTTTGATATGTAAAACGAAATGGAAATCCTCTTCTTAGAATCCACAGAAGAGCATTTCTTGCAAATGGAAGGGTTTTAGAAGTTTTTTTTTTTCTATTCTGGACGCTCCCGGACGTTTCTTTGGCAAAATTTAACTTAAAAAGAAAAACAATTAGCAATTGTCCGTAGTAATTTACTAGACCAAGTTAGATCCATTGTGTTACAACGAGCAGAGTCGGTTATTTCCGCTTATTTCTTGAAACCATTTTGTTTTCTTCAGAAGGAATTTCCGCATTTTGCGGATATCCGTTTCGGCGATACTCTGTTGCAGCAGGTTGTATCTTGCCGGTTAAATTCAATTGAAATTGATTTCCAAGCACCGAAAATTTGTTAGCATATAAAAACGCAATATTGTCGATAGCAAATTAAAGTAATTCAGTTTATTAAAAGTAAAAATACAAAAGGTAATCCAAACGTTTAATATGACACATCCGATCGTGTAAGAGGTAGACGAAAGACAAAGAGACAAACAACAATAAAGGTGTTCGTAGAATAGTTGGGATGGACATCCTTCAGTGAAAAATGTGCGCGTTCATTGAAACTCAACACTCCTCCTCAATGAACAGTCCTTTTAGTCCACAACAAGTTTCAACATCTTGCAGAAGTTCTTTTGCTTGATCGGCCCCAGAGGTTTTGTAAATATGTCCGCAATCATCTCGTTTGTCGAACAATACTCCAACTTAATCTCATTAGTTGTACAAAGATCTTGGACAAAACGCTCCTTAGTTTCAATATGTTTTGATCGCCTACTAATACGATCCGTATTAACGAATGATATGCAGCTCTGATTGTCTTCGTTCATCAATGTAGGTTTATGCTGAATCTCACCAAAATCTCGTAATAGTCTTCGCAGCCATACTACTTCTTGACATGCATCACTAAGTGCCACGTACTCGGCTTCCATTGACGAAAGTGTGACACATTCCTGTCGTCGACTAGCCCACGAAATTGGAGACTCTCCAAGTAAAAATACGTATCCAGACGTTGATCTCCTACTGACTTGATCGCCAGCCCAGTCAGCATCTGAGAAACCAACCAGATTCCAGTCCTCAACACCGCCAACACAAAGCTTATAATTGATGGTTCCCTTTAGGTAACGTAGGACTCTTTTTGCAGCAGTCCAATCAGCTTCCGTTGGGTTTTGAAATTTTCTTCCCAAGATAGCAGTGCTTGCCGATATGTCAGGTCTAGCGTTCACAGCCAAATACAGCAATGCTCCGACCAGACTTCGATAGACCGTACTGTTGTCTAATAAAGCTGTCTTATCTTCAACTTTCAGGTAACCAGCATCCATTGGTGAATTAGAAATCTTAGCGTTCTCCATACTAAAGCTTTTGAGTAGCTTTTTAATGTAATTTTGCAGATGAATTTGAAAAATGTTGTCTTTTCGATGTATTTCCATACCCAAAAAATATCTTACTTCACCCAGATTGGTAATTTCAAATTCCTTTTGAAGTTCATTATGGATTTTATCGATCTCACCTGCATCCACGCTTCCCACCAGCAAGTCATCAACATAGACTAGTAGAAACACCTTTTTACCTCCAGAATTTTTGATGTATAAACATGGATCTGAGGCAGACGCCTTAAAATTCAGCTTCAGCAACACTTCATCCAGTGTTTGATTCCAGCAGCGCGCCGATTGCTTAAGTCCATAAATGCTTTTGTTGAGACGGCAGACTAATCCTTCTTTTCCGGAAATTTCATACCCAGGTGGCTGTTTCATAAAAATCTCCTCTTCTATAATTCCATTAAGGTATGCTGTTTTTACGTCGAAATGTTTAACAAACATTCCATGCTTTGCAGCAACAGCCAAAAACGTTCTTAGAGTTGTTACTTTTGTGACGGGAGCAAATACTTCGTCATAGTCAACACCATACTTTTGAGTGTAACCTTGCGCAACGATTCGGGCCTTGTATCTGGTGATCTTGTTCTGCTCGTTCCTTTTAATTTTAAACACCCATTTCGAGCCCACTGCTTTTCTGCCTTCTGGAAGATTTACTAATTCCCACGTATGATTACGTCGATGTGACTTCATTTCCTCGTTCATTGCTTCCTGCCACTCAGGTACGTTAACTGCTTCCTTGTAGTTCCTTGGCTCATCTAAAGCTAAAGATGCCTTGCCCACTACATAATCATTTAGATGGATTGGTGGTACTCCGCGAGTAATTCGCTCCGAACGTCTTGTTGCAGTTAACTCCTCCTGATCCTCGGGTGGTAATTCATCATCAAATCCATAAAACTGGTCCTCACTTGAACGATCATCATCAACAGAAACATCAAAACGTTCAGTTGGAAACACTTCCCTTTCAGGTACAAAACGGATTTGAACTTCATCAGGCTCTATATCCATATCAGAGTCTGGAATTTCGACATCAGTTTTCCGTATTTCATTTTCTAGAAAACGAGCATCTCGGCTGACTACGATTTTCATAGTATGTCGATCCAAAAAACGATATCCTTTATGTTGGTCAGAATATCCAACAAATGTTAGCTTTTGAGATTTGCAGTCCAGTTTATCGCGTTTAACATCAGGTATGTGCACATAAGCTTCACAGCCGAAAGTCCGTATATGCTTTAGAGATGGTTTCCTCTTATACCAAAGTTCAAACGGAGTTTTATCCACTGATTTTGTTGGCAAACGATTTTGAATATACGTTGCCGTAAGAACAGCTTCACCCCAATATCGTTTCTCCAATCCAGCGTCTATTAGCATGCATTTTGTCATTTCGATGAGAGATCTATTTTTGCGCTCGGCAATGCCATTTTGCTGTGGAGAATATGCAGTAGTAAACTGCGCCTTGATACCTTCCGCAATATAAAAATCTCGCAGATTGTTGTTGTCATACTCTCCACCTCCATCTGATCTAATGACGACTGGTTTTCTTCCAAACTGATTTTGAACTTGACGCACGTATTGCTTTATTCGATCTACAGCTTCCCATTTGTGTTTCAATAGATAAACTACTGTATAACGGCTGAAATCATCTATCATCGTCATCAGGTACCTATTTCCAGCTGGTGTTGGTGTTCTCATAGGACCACACAAATCGGTGTGAACTATATCCAGTAATTTGCTCGATTTTCGATGAACTATTCCAGGAAACGGCTTTCGACTTAGTTTTCCTTTTAAGCAACACTCGCAAACAACTTGCAGCCCACAATTTCGTACATCTAATCCAGAAACTAAATTCTCGTTCTTCATCTGCTCTAACACGGCAGGATCTCGGTGACCTAAACGCCTATGCCATTGATGTTGGCAGTTTGTATGATGCTTTTCTTCTGAAACCTTCGATGACTGCTCCATGACTTCAAGATGATAAAGATTTCCATCTCGATTACCCAATGTTACAACTTTTCCTGCTGAATTCATAATACGACAATTATTCTTATCAAATTCCGCAATAAAACCATTTTCGACCAGCTTGCTTACAGAGATTAGACTTCCATTTAGGTCTGGCACAAACAAAACATCATGAAGTGTGATTCTGACACGTCCTTTGTTGCCGTCATCGCCAACAATTACACCATCTCCACGACCAGCTGAATAAATTTGTTTCCCGTCAGCCAATGTTATGCCTGCACCATCAAACTCCTCCAAAGAACTGAAGAATCGTCTATCATTTGTCATGTGCGAACTCGCACCACTGTCGATTAACCAAGGAACTGCTTTATCACGACCAGTAGCGAACGCCACGTTTGTTTCCTCCTTTTCCTTTGTACGAGGATTTTCCTTTTTACCCTTCTTGTTTGCCAAATAATGACGACAATTCGAACGAAGATGTCCTGGCTTCTTGCAATGGAAACAAGTCCTAGTTTCCACACTGCGTTTCGTTTCGGTTTTTAATGCTTTTTCTTGTTTCGTAGACTCACCTCCCCGCTCCAGTCGTCGATGGTACTCGTCGATTAATTTGGACTTTATGAACTCTAGGGTTACATCATCATCAGAACGACTGTCAAGCGCCGAAACCAAAGTTTCATACGAATCCGGTAAACTCTGTAAAACCATACAGATTTTCGTGTCTTTATCCAACACATGTCCAGCAGCAGCCAACCTATCAAATGTTTCGTCGATATCAAACAAATGCCTTTCAACATTTCCTCCCTCGGGCAGTCTTGTTGAGCATAACCTTTTGAGCAGTGAGACTCGAACAGATCTTGAAATTTTCTCATGGTTATTTCGTAGCGTTGTCCAGACATCCTTTGCATGTCGACAGTTTTTGACTAAAGGTAATTGATTATCACTAAGAAATAGAATAATTGTACCTTTGGCTTTTCGGTCTTCCTTTTTCCATACGTCTGTCTTTAAATTCTCTTCTGGGAGTTCATCCTCAATGACTTTCCACAGATCTTCACGAGATAGGAAACTTTCTACTCGGAATTTCCAAATCGACCAATTTGTATTATTTAATTTCGGTACGGAAAATTTTTCGTCCACCATTTTGCCAAACACGATTAATCAAGTTTTCACAAAAAAAACTTCGTCGCTTATACAGCGGAACAGCAGATTTGCAAAATGTCTTTTAAATGAAATTTACTTTATATTTACTGGCACTGGGCCCATAACCCTGTTAGCATATAAAAACGCAATATTGTCGATAGCAAATTAAAGTAATTCAGTTTATTAAAAGTAAAAATACAAAAGGTAATCCAAACGTTTAATATGACACATCCGATCGTGTAAGAGGTAGACGAAAGACAAAGAGACAAACAACAATAAAGGTGTTCGTAGAATAGTTGGGATGGACATCCTTCAGTGAAAAATGTGCGCGTTCATTGAAACTCAACAAAATTATGGTACAGTTGAATGTTTACCATTCAAAATTTGACAATTCATTTACATATTCGATTTTTGAGAATTTCAACGCGTAAAGCTTTTGAAAGCACTGAGCACATAGGTCGATTTAAAATAATAGGTACTCGAAATAAAATAAAAATAGCTATGCGTTTATTTGCCAATTTTTGTACTCACTTTCCTCTAAACGCAAATTTTTGTGTTTAAGTTAGGCGGCCTTAAAACTACGCTGCTTAAATTCGAAAAATGTTTAAAAACAAGGTTTTCCTGCGTAAGGGCATTTTAGAGGGTGCGTAAAGTTAAGCAGGCTCTACGACACGTTTATGAATACGGCTGTATACCGTTAGTTCATATCGTCATTTACAAATTTGAAACAGGCTAAATAATTGTAGAACAGAGTTTAAGAAGATGGCAGACCTTAATAAAACGGGAAATAAGCTATGGGCTCAAAGAATGGTAAGTAATTTTTTTAGAGCTCTTATAAATTCTCAGGAAAACCCATCTATCTCTTGCATTCTTGTATTGCTTTATAAAGCTAATTATTATACTTTTTCTAAGATTGTTTACGTAAAGGTGCTTTATCTGTGGGAGCAGATAATCCCATTCGGATGCAAACAGAAAAGGAACCTGATATACGTATTGCTGCAGATGAAATTGAAGAATTAACGAGAGATTCCCCGGCCAAGTTCTCTAGTAAAGGCACTAACCCTTTTTACAGGACCAAACTCAGGCTGTTTTCGACCCCCTTCCAACTTCAGAACCAATTGAGGCCAAAAACTCAAACTTGTAACATTTACCAAGCTCAATAAAAAAAAGTCCACCTCACCTAATTTCGCCTCTATATCATTAGCGGTTCTCAACATACAGGACTTCAAAAATCACAAAAACCGTAACTGACTGACTCACTCACTCACACAATTGAATTAATGAATATGGTGGAGTCATGTGTCGAGCCAGGCCAGCGAGCGACGACGTTCTGTATGCGCAAATTGGCGTCGGATATTGTCTGTACATTCATCGAGAAATATCCGTGCCGATTTCGAAACGCTTCGCTAATTTCTCCACCAAGTGAGCTGATTCGAATATGGGTGCAATCAATGGCGCCGCTGCACCGCGGAAAACTAGATAATGCTGCAAATGACGCCGCCTTTGTCAAACGCTCTTGCTCTGTCCGCGGCATCCGAACGAAGGTATCAAAGTGGCGTAAAATCGCGTCGCAAACCTGTTGAAACATTGAAGCAAAATGAGAGGAATAAAAAGCTGGAAAACAGATATGTTTCTACCGAAGGCAGTATATTCCCTATTGTTGACTGGGAAATGCCAATATAATCGGCTGCCGTTTTTTTCAAAGTTACCGCAGGCCAGCATATGTAAAACAGCTAGCAACTTTTGCTCTGCCGTCAATTCACGTGAGCTGAAAAATAGAAATGGAAAATAGTAGGTAGGTATACCGAATGAAACAACATTAATGAAACAAGCGAACATACCGACGCATATCGCCTTCTATGCTGTCGCAACTCGCAAACCATGACGTGCAAACGCCGAAACGCTTCTTTCTGGAGCCGGAAGTATTTACGGAAATCGACGTCGTCGAAATCGTCGACCTTAGTACGTCTGTAGATGCGGTAAGGGCGTCGAACCGCACGTTCCACCTGACGCACATCTTCCTCTTCTGATGATGACATTATCATTTCTTCAACTTCAGACAAAAAATCCATTATTTAGGCAGTGTACTATTGCAAAACAGACAAAAACCAAAAACAGAAGCACTTGCACTTAAAAGTCAATGAATTTCGCTTTAACGAAGAGCACTCTCTACAGTCTAGTTGCAAATTGAGTAAATGTTATGGAAAATGATTTTAAACCTTCAGAAAAACTACGTAACCGGTCGTCGGAGTGCGGTTTAAATTTTAAGTGGTTTATCTGATAAAAGGTTTAAAAAATGACTTTATGAGGTTTAAATCGAGTGAATAATACGGAATTGCGAATATATATGGTTTAAACAAAATCTAAACCACTTTTTAAACCGAGGGAATAATACGGCCGTTAGATGATCATTAAAATTATGAAGCACATCCGACCATCCTAGCAGCATGCTAGATCCTGAGGTGCATACACTGGGAAAAGTCCAAAACTTGAGATTTTCCATTCAGAGGGCGGGGTATACGCCCACTTTTGAAAATAGGTTATTATTTATTTGGGCCACTTCCCATTGCCGTAGAATGTTGAAATTTGTTAGAGCGATAGGACTTGCAGTGTACGAAAGGTGAAATAAATCAAAAACTAAAAATTGTCCATTTAAGAGGCGTGGAATTTTCCCACTTAAAATATGAATAGAACTTAATCTACCTGCTGAATATAATTTTAATGAATAGTTTATAAGAAAGAAAGCCAAAGTGATGGTAGGTAGTCAATGTCTATTGACATTTTAAAAAGCGAAGACGTTTCAACGTTGTTTGTGAAATCTAATAAAAAAAACTTTGCAAAAAGTAGTGAAATCACATCAAAAACATAAATGAAAAAAAAGAGCCAAGTTCTCTTATATATATAGAACAGCAAAAATTAGGTGCGTAACTAGTCAGCCACGAAAAGTAATGAGATCTAAATGTACGCCAAGTTCTTAGTTTAAGAAGGTTAAATGTTAAAAAAAAAAATTGGTAGGTTCACTTGTCAAGTTTTCAAATTTTAATATATTGTACAATATGATGAAGTTATAAACGAAAAACTTGCCAAGTAAACCTACCAAGTAAAACATATGAAACCAAAATCATCGCCATAAATATGTCTATTACACTTGTATGCCATATTTAACTGACAAAATTGCCATATTTATATTCTAGTGTAATACCACCTTAATAGAAGAAAGATTCAAATTTAACTTATTCAGCAAGATCAAATCTGGCAATACGTTAACTTGAAATTCGTCTGTATTGTACACGATAATTACCTAATAATAACATCGATAGACCACAGAAGTGGGCTTAACCTGTCTAGCCTGTTCTTAAAAGAAGGTCTCCACCTACAGGTGGTATCTCATCTCATGTAAGTGAAAAGATAATATTATTGCAATTGGAACTCATATCCATTTTCAGTCGTTTGTAGATCTTAGATCAATTGTTTTACACATTTGACTAAAATAATTTAGGGTTTGTTGGAATATGATTCACGGAAGCCTAATATTTATCTTTCAATTTGGAATAATGATGTTACTGTACATAAAACTATAAAAGTGTAAAATCATGCCGGTGACTATTGGATACGACGCGATGTTTACCCGATTGGAAGCTAATCTTTTGTGCAGTGACTGGCATTTTTTGCTTCAACCATTTTCTGGTTTCTGTATATAAATTAATGTTTGGGAAGAACTGGTCGTCATTTGTTAGTTTGCTTCGCGGTTAAAGGTGTTTACAAGGTATGAGTGTGCTATTTCTTATAGATATAATGAACTGCTACATGGAGACATGCCTCAATGAACAGATTTATTTAATATTTTTATCAGTGCAAAAAATATACAAACGTTGAATTCAAGTCAGTACAGTATACCTACAGAATTGTAATCTTATAAAGGCATACCACCTATACAATAGGTACATAATATAGGTATACAAAACCAAATTGAGATGTCTAAAAATGATAACGTTCAAGATTATAATTAAATCTCTTCCAATTGAAATGAAAACATTTGCGCTTTGTCTGAAATTCTGAAGAAGTTGTACAAAAAAATAAGTCTTCTCCAAGTGAAGTGAATGTGATAAATAAATACCTTTCGTTTAATTTAAATTATATCAGTGAGATTTTTCTTTTCTATTATGGAATAGAAAATATAGTGATGGAACAAATAATAGAAACAAGCTTGTTCTTCGTCGCTTATCGAAAAAATAAAATGTTTTCGGAAAAAAAAGATAAATTAAACCCATACTAATAGTTTTGATACAATGTAATGAAAAAAAGTGACATTAGAGTTTTTAATAAAAAAAAGAAGGCAAATAGTGAATAAATGTCGATTCTGGTTTTCCTTAATTTTGGCCTTAAAAAAAAAAAAAACAAATAGAAAAAAATTATTATTTATTTTTTCTGTGAGGAATTAATTTACATCAGTAAAGGTGTTTTATATCCTTTTAATACTTGGTCGTTGCGCCCATATTTGTAATAACTGCTTCACATCTTCGTCCCATGGAATGAACCAACTTAAGGCACAAGTTTCGGGCCATGGATTTTAAATAATTGACCAATGACCACAGTTCTTCCTTGTTGTTGGCGCTGCAGCCGCCGATCCTGCGCTTAAGAATGCCCCATAGATGTTCTATCGGGTTAAGATCAGGAAATTGTGATGGCCCGGCCCCTCAATAACATTGATTTTGTTCTTATGAAACCATTATTTGGGCAACTTTGAGGAGTGCTTGGGGTTATTATCCTGCATAAACTCCCAATTAATAGGCATGTCCTCTTCAGCAAATGGCAGCATAACGGTGTTTAAGATTTCCACGTAGTCTACACGGCACACATTTTATCCTTTATCATGAAAAGTGGACCAGATTGGTGCAGCATTTCAAAGCACTCTTACCTAGCATTTAAGTGTAGAATTGATTTCGGAGAAAGACCAAATTGTATGCAGTTAATGTGGTTCAGCATTATGTAAATATTTGTTTCTATTATTTTTCCCATCAGTATATTTCGAACTACACCACTAATTCATCATTAGACTCTTTTTAAGTGATTGTTGTTGAATAGATTGAATTCTGACAGTCCGTATATAGGTATAATTCACTTGGGAAGACATTTCTGCTTTCCCCTGTCAGGAAATGAACCTTGTATGAACCATACATGAAAATGGCGTATGAGAAAAAACAAATTCTCAGGCGACGATATGTCACATTTATATGACATTTTTTTGGCAATTTGGTTGTAGTTTTTATAAAGTTTTTTGTTTACATATTGCAATGAAATTGAGTTTAGTGCACAAAAAAGGCTCTGTTTTCACCGGAGACAAAAAACTTTATAAAAAGTACAACCAAATTGCCAAAAAAATGTCATATAAATGTGACATATATATGTGACATTGCCAACAAAATGTCATATAAATGTGACATTATTCTACATACAGTGAACGTCAAAAGTGAGGTCAATTACCCTAACTTTGACAGGGTAGCTAACATTGACCGATATCAGTCAAATTTTTCAGCGCCTTCAGTGCCCAAATGAATCGAACAAACCAATTTTGCTCCACGTGCCATCTGTTAATTAAGAGAAATTATTTATGTCGTTAGATTCTCCACCCAAAATGCACGCAAAACGTCTTTTACCACAATGATTTTCACAATTTTCCGAAATTTTCCAAGCTTCACAACGAATTTTCCAATTTAACATCGTCCAAAATCATCAAATCATGCGATAAAATGCAAAATTTCGTCGAAAAATAAATTATTTTTATATACATAATATAAAATGAAATGAAGTACCTACCTACGTTTTTTTTTATTAAACTTTTTGGAGATTGCTGGTTTTAAGAACTTTTTCAAGACCCTAAAGAAAGTTTGAAAAATGGCTTTTGTTCATTTTTGCCACTCACTGTAAGTCGAGTAATTTTAGTGACGTCGGAGTGGGCATGCGAATGTCGTGTTTTGCATGTCATTTACTCGTAACTTTAGACATCTAATCTAGTCTAGCGGATAATGGAACGAAGACAAAAACGTGCTTTTTTTTAGTCTTACGATGAAATATGAATTTGCGATTAAATATTACTGTTTAATTATTATTTTGGTATTCTGATAATCGATTGTACTATCTCATTCGCATGAGCTTATAAATTGAGGTATTTGTAGCCAGTGTTACCGATGGGCGACATAAGTCGCCAAATGGGAGACTTTTCTTAATAAATCTTCGCATGTTTGTTGAATAGCTGTAGTAGGTACCAAACGGAATACAATAACCTTTCCATTCCAAACGTCAACACAATGCCAGCAAAATCTTATTTGCTTCTATACATATGGGTGGGCTTTTTATTACATATTAAAAGACCTGGTGAAGTTCGTACCACCTAAAATGTATTTATTTGTAACTCTTTATAAGCGATTATGAGTCCCAATCCACCTTCCAACTCCACAATTTGAGCTTCGTTTGATGATTAAATGAAACTCGTTCGTAAAATTCAAATTTCAAAGCTGAGTCGCGCCATTCCATTCCCAGATTTCGAATCCCACCTTATTCCGACTTCTATGGACAATGCACATCAATGTTAACAGTCTTACAACTTTTGAAATGCATAATTTTTTTGTATGGGAGGTGCCCCGTTCCTTTATCCAATTTTTATCAAATCTCGCCGAAATACCTTCAGGCCAATAGTAAAGATTTTCTGAATATGTGAGCTCAATTCTGTGGTTTTGAGATATACGATGTATTTTCTTAAAAATTGTGCTCGAACTGGCTTTCGAGATATAGATTTTTAAGAATTTTTTGTATGTCCAATTTTGACCAAACTTCACAGAAACTCCTTTAAGTCAATAACAAAGAGTCTCCCAAAATTTGAGTTCATGGTGGTTTTCGAGTTTTGCGATTATTGGTGGTGTATATTCCTATACAAAATGAAAATTTACATTTTTTATTGTGTGGGACGAATTTTTGGGCTCGGGCGACCTTTTTTGAAGACATTTTCAAATTGTCCATCGGTAACGCTGTTTGTAGCTAAGTTCATCAGTTCACACAGGTGTTAGGTTAAGGTTTCGTCAAACAGAACGCGTTATTAACGACGCGGTGAGATTATTCTACGCGACGTTAAGATTATTTTGACGCGACATTCTCAACGCCGCGGTAGACGACGTCAAACAGATAACTATCATCAAAATCTCTCAAAATGTCAACCAGCTTGGATGACGAATTATTGAATTTATTTGCCGTGCTACGAAATTTTTAAAAAAGAAAAAAAAAATTGATGCACGACATAATTAAAAGAGAGAAATGTCGGAGAATACAGTTCTCATTTAATTCTTTTGCAATTATCTCCCATATCTCACCCTTTAAATTAATTTTTATACATTTCTTTACCCATATCACCATTTGGCACTACAAAAATGACTCAACGCTCCGCGTCAGAGAAATAATCTGTAATTTTTCACAAAGGCGCGTTTCACCGCCGCGGTGAGTTCAACGCGTCGTCAAAAACGCGCTTTGTGTGAAGGGGATATGTATTGCAGTATATTACAACGCGGCGGTGGAAGACGACGGTAAAACGCAGCGTTAAAACGCGCTCTGTTTGACGGAGCCTTTAGGGATTCTGTTTATTTAGGATGTGTGTCAATTGCGTTAAATAAACAGGTATCCCCGGTTTATTTGATGAAACAGCAATCTTTGTCAAAGTTCACTCTATTAAACTCAAGCAAAAGAAAACGTGAACAAATTAGCCCATCATTTATTATATTGCTCCCAGAACAGCATACATTTTTGCTGCACATTCGTTTTCCACCACATTAATGTCAGAAAATTATCCGAGGATAATTATTTAGCCCAATTGACACATGGCCTTAAAACCAAAGTTTATGGTGTTACCTATATATGTTGTACATTCAAAGCTTCCGTGCTCTCACAATTTATTGTCTGACCAAACCAAATTGCATACTAGCAGTATTTTTTATTAGGCACCAAATTATTGGACAAACGTAGTAAATTAATTTTCAACTAATGCCAGATTATTTACAGATCCAACCACAATGTTAATCGAATTATTGATACTTCTAATAACCGCAGTCGTAGCCTATGACTACCTCAGCAAGAAGAGACGCAATGATATTATGTCAGAATCAAACATTATTGGCCCTAGGGCGCTACCAATATTGGGAAGTACTTTAATGTTTGTTGGAAAAACCCCAGAAGGTCAGTATAAAGTTTTTATATCGGTGTGGTCATCTAACAACTATGTTTGGGTTATCTAGGACGAGTTCCAAGTTGTCCTCTTTTTTAACTAAATGAACAATCAAATAAATTTAGGATTTGACAGATAAAGGAGGGGAATATTTCCAAAAGTAAAAACGCTTGTAAGTTGTGTTACTTTTAGTTATTAACATAAGCACCCACAGACAAAAATTCGCAAATAAAGGGTGGCATTATTAACAATTATTGTTCTCGTAGTTAACAATAGACAACTTGGAAGGGGGTACCTTATTTACAACATTTGGCGTAGGTACAGTAGCTTTTATTACAAAGCTAACTCCAAATGTTGTAGATATGTATGGTTGGCTTTTAAAATTAAATGACAATGAATGAAAATTAGACTACATGTCAAATGACCAGATTAACTCTGTCAGATCCAAATGCCAAAAATATCAGCGATGTTAAGTTAGTATACAATGGGCGCGTTCCATTGACCGCTGTATGACTAGCGCTCATGCCAAACTCTATATAAAGAAAACTGACATTTCATCATTTGCGCTAGAGCTCTAGCACATATTGTGAAATGTCGGTTTTTTTTTATATGGAGTTTGGCATGCCGCTAGTCATCTAGCGGTCAATGGAACGCGGGCAATACTATGGATCCAATTTGTAACTTTTGCCATATTTACCCCGATGATATTTGAAGCGAAGTATCTGCTTAAAACGAGACGATTAATAGTCGGTTTTACAGTGCAAGTTTAAACTCCGTTTAACCCGGTGCCGTTTAACACGAAAATGTGTATTACAGTGCTAGTTTAAACTTAATCGAGAGTTTAAACCGAGTTTAACTTAACCGGCCATGGATGGGGGTTTAAACTGAGTTTATTTTCCGGAATTTTGTAGTACGATCTCCCACCGAAACCGATTCCAGCCGGTACTCGTAAACTTTCAAGCTGTAACATCCAGTCCATATAAGTAATGAAAAGGAGAGCAGACAAGACGCACCCCTGGCGAAGTCCGCCGCCTACGGTAAAAGGTATTGATTTAACGCCGTTTACCCGCAACTCAGCTTTTACAGTTTGTGTAAAGAGATTGAATGGCTCTCAAGAGAGAACCGTCCACTCCATACTCCTGTAATACACTCTAGAGTTTACCTCAAGGGACTCCGTCATATGCTTTCTCCAAATCTACGAAGCATGCGTAAATAGATGTAGCTTACTCCCAAGCCTTCTCGAGCAACATTCTGAGAGTGAATAACTGGTCGGTTGTGCTTCTGCCGGGACGAAAGCCGCACTGCTCATTGCCTAATCGTGCGTCGACCACAGCTCTGCAACGCGTTTCCAGCACCTTGGCAAAATCTTTTCCGGGGAGACTTAAAAGTGATATACCCCTGTAATTGGAGCAATCCCTTTTATCCCCTTTCTTGAAAAGGGGCTCAATCACCCCAATCTGCTAATCGCTGGGAGTTTCGCCACATTCCCAGGCCACTTTAATGACACGAGAGAGCCATTTGACTCCCTCTTCCCTCCAGCTTTTAGCGATTTGATCGCAAAAGTGACTTCCTCTACCGTGGTACTATTTTCCGCCCTGCTTAAGGCGATCTATCAGCGATTTCTGCTGACCTAGACAATGTTGCCCACCCCCCACCACGGGGAGGTCAGCTACATGAGGGGGCTAAGTACTTGGTTTAAACTTGTAGTGTAAAACCGTCAGGTCATTGGGTCATTACACAGTAAAACCTTACGAAAACTGTCGAAATTTTTAATTATTTGACCACTTGGCATGTCGTCTAATCTTACCCTTAGATTATCGCTAGGAAATGGGAAGAAGGTATGGGTTGCATGTGACCCCTATATTAATATACCCTTTTCTATATTTCAGACATATTCAGCTTAATACTTAAAAATCGTGGAAAGTATGGATCAATGTACCGCGTATGGGTATTCAATCGTCTTGCACTATTCAGCACAGACGCTAAAGACGTTGAAGTCATTCTAAGTAGCAACCAGCATATAACAAAGAACTCATTGTATGACATGCTTGTTGCCTGGTTGGGCACTGGCCTTCTAATTAGTACGGGTGCAAAGTGGCATTCAAGACGAAAGGTTTTAACGCCGGCATTCCACTTCAAAATCCTAGAACAGTTTGTTGAGATCTTCGATCAACAGAGCCACGACTTGGTTGAAATACTTAAGGATAAAGCTGATGGGAGGACAGCTATCGATATATATCCATTCATCTGCCGAATGGCATTGGACATTATTGCTGGTATGTGACAAAGCAATTAACTGTGGGCATTTTTTCAATGAGTGCAATTTTAGAAACTTCAATGGGAACTAAGCTCAATGCGCAGAGGAATCCCAATTTTGGCTACGTGCAAGCTGTCACAGAGTAGGCTTTTCATACCAATGCATGGAATTCATTTAAATAGACGTTATTAATAGCATTACAGCAATTCTGTCAAATCGATTCGTCAAGGCATGGCATCGAATGGATCTACTATTCAAGCTAACGGCTCCTACAACTTACAAGCGTCAGCAGGCCGTCATACAGAATATGCATGATTTTACGGAAAACGTTATCCAGGAACGAAGAAAGACTTTGGAGAAACAATTAGCTGAAAGTGTCAGCTCATCATCAGAAAGTAAGTTCTAAAGTAAATGTCAATTATTTAACCATCTAATCAAGGTTTTTGTAGATAACGACGAAATCGGCAGTAAAAAGAGAATGGCACTGCTAGATGTGCTTCTTCAGGCCAATATAAATGGAAAACCACTTTCAAACAAAGACATCCGTGAAGAAGTCGACACTTTTATGTTTGAAGGACACGACACCACTACCTCTGGTATATCATTTACCCTATACCTTTTGGCAAAACATCCAGAGATTCAGCAGAAGGCATTCGAAGAAATTCGCGAAGTGATTGGGGAGGACACAAGCAGGCCGATCACTCTGCACGACTTAAGCAATTTGAACTACCTAGACTGCGTTATTAAGGAAGGTTTGCGAATGTATCCACCAATACCAATGATTGGACGAAGAATTAGTGAGGACATTGTACTCAGTAAGTACTTTCTAGCCAATTGTATTGAATAAGTCTTTGATCAATATTCTTTTCTTTTACATAGATGGAAAAAAGATTCCTGCTGGCACTGATATCACTATAGGAATCTATGTCATGCTTAGCGATCCCAAATATTTCACAAACCCAAAAGATTTTACTCCAGAACGACATCTTGCGGAAAGTACGGAAAAGACCAATTTCTATGCAAACATACCCTTTAGTGCCGGGCCGCGTAACTGTATAGGACAGAAGTTTGCAATTTTGGAAATGAAGAGCACAATTAGTAAGATGTTAAGAAACTTTGAACTGTTACCAATTGGACCGGAAGTCAGACCAATGATGAATTTGGTCACGAGATCCGCAAATGGCGTTCATTTAGGACTGAAACCACGAAAGTACTAGACATTTTGTAGATATATTATTGCTTGTAAATAAAGTCGTTTATTTATAATTCTCGTGGACAACTACAGAGAAGGTGTTCCGCTGTATCGTCGTCATCTCCACAAGCAGGACAGATTGTGGTATCGCTCAAGCCCAATACATTTAAGTGTTTGGCAAAAGCTTGGTGGCCCGAAAGGACGCCTACAAACAGTCTGCAGTCGATTCTCCTGAGAGACAGAAGGGAAGACGCCGACCTTTTGAAGATGTCCGGACGCAGTCGTTTGGTCTGTCAACACCCAGCACAGCCACGCCACCGACACTCGTGTTCCAGAGAAACCCAAGTATCAATGGATGAACTAACCACGGATGCAGGCAGACCCAACACAGGTTCAAGCGCTGAGAGAGCTTCTTCTAAACCCAGCCTGGCAAGCTCATCAGCGATCTCATTTCCCTGGATACCAGTGTGACCTGGGACCCAAACAGGTTTCACTGTGTTTAGCCTTCCGACCAAGTTCAGAGGAAGCTTGAGTTCGAGCAATAACTTGGACGAGGTAAGAGGATTAAGCAGACCTTTTAGTGCAGCTTGGCTATCACTGCAAACGGATATGCTTCTAGCTATCCACCTGTTTGTCGCAATTTAGCGCCTAGCCATTAGGATAGCGGAAATCTCCGCTTGGAAGACAGACGCATGCGGTTACCTAAAGGGTAGTGTAGTCTAATGTTCTCGCTTTCCACGAAGACTCCATTACCAGACCCCTATCCGGTTTTGGAGCCATCCGTGAATAACGATGACATTCTCTCACTGGCTCAGAGTCTGGCCGAAGCCATTCCGTTGCCTGAGGAAAGTTGACGTGGTAGTTTTGTCGCAGTAGGATTTCTGGTGTCATTGCGTCAGACGGCATATTCAGAAGACAGGGGTCAAAGGATAATACTTGCACAAGTTCTTCAAAATTCCAGTGTGCGCGGGGGAACTCTATGTCGTTGGTGTAATTGCGTGCTGAAGATTGCACTTTACTTGAACTTGACTGAGATAGATTGCCAATAAAACAGGTCTAATATCGCAGATGGTTATCGACAAAGTCTGAGAAAAATCTCGGTTAGTTGGATCCGCCATTGGTATTTGGGATAATGCTGCACAATAAATGGAATATTAATAATAATTTAAAGAACTTTAAACAGTTTAAATGAGTATAATCCAAAAAATAAAATTGTCTACACGAAACCAAAACAAGTTGTTCATTCCACTGTTAAACGTTATTAAACATAATTTTATGAACCCGAGATTATTTTATTTTTCATAAACAATACTGGAATTTTAGACCGACAAGGCGTTTACATCTATTAAAATAGGGTTTTATTTATAAAATAAATAATTTAGGAGGTACTTGTACAAAAATACATGTAGCGCTTACCGATGATAGGGTTCTTTTCATCGCCCCCAGATATTGCAGGCCAACTTTTACATTTGTCAATTCTGCCATGAGATATGCCCATTCACTACTACATAACCATATTTTCTATCGTCTCCCGAGAACTGTCAAAAATAATCATAATTTTACCAGCGGGGGGGTTAGACTGTTTCGGTCACCTCCCTTTTTCGGTACCATTAACCAGTAGGCCGGAGTGCATCAATCAAGCTTCTTTGCTCAGCACCGGTTTCTGTCATGTGGACATGGTCGTTAAAACGAAATAAACGGGCGGCAAACTGATACGGTTACCCCCAGCCTTTTCTAACAGACAATCCATTCACAGACTGGGTCAATCACCCACTTCTGCCACGCACCAGTCTCCCTCCTTTAGTGATGGCCGT
Source organism: Cheilosia soror (assembly GCA_949372485.1). Classification (NCBI taxonomy): domain Eukaryota; kingdom Metazoa; phylum Arthropoda; class Insecta; order Diptera; family Syrphidae; genus Cheilosia; species Cheilosia soror. Next base: position 74,660,971 of record OX443561.1, on the reverse strand, counting down.
GTCAGGAGAAATTTTAGGAGGCAGACGGTCGCCGTCCACCTTAACCCGAAGACTAAGTCGCAGCCAGGAGATGTAAAGATGTAAGAGATGTAAAGATACATAAGAAGATACCAAAAACCTCTTTACGAGGTAAGTCAAAAGTCACCCAAATTCGCAAATAGCAATGGTATTTCCACTGTAATGCCCGTCACATAGAATCTTTCTGGCCGCTTGTCAGATCTAAGGACTTGCTATATTTTTCTAGCTGCTCCTATAGGTCAAGGGGTGTTAATATGACACACTTTAATAATAGGCATTGTTCACAGTACACATATTAAAGGTAATATATTCCGAGCACTTATTTTCGTTTCGTTCTGCGCATCTGTCAAAAAGACATGCTTTTCCATAGAGATACATTTGGTCACATTGTCAGCCATGAAAACGCATCCGCGCGCATATTATTTCTATACATTTAGGGCCAGTTTCAAGACTAGCTGATAAAGTCTCGGATAGCCTATCCGGAATTTATATGTCAGATAAACGTAATATTTCGGTTTCAAAGGTTTCGAATAGTAATAGCTGACAGATAAAGTCTCGGATAGTTTATCAGCCAGTTCAACCGGCTGTTAAAGCCTCTATCCGGAAGATTTAAACAAAATATTTATTTGATGTGGCTGAAAAAAATATAGTTTCAGAGCATTCTTTCGTTGACGGGTGTAGACAGCAGTCAGAAGTGTTATATCATGCATTTATTTGAATTCTTAGTCGAATTAGATGAATATTACAACCATATTACAGGGCCCCGTAGGAACAGAGTATTTCAAATTATTTTTAGAAACGCTCGACGATGAAGATTTCTGAATTTTCGCTATTTTGTTTAACCATGCCCAGTCAATACCTTTCACCGTGGGCGTTGGACTTTGCCAGAGGTGCATTTTGTCTCCTCTCCTTTTCATTACTTACAGTCCGTAACACTTGAATAGCCTCACGCATTGCCTTTTTTAAAATTAGGTGTTTCCGTTACTTCTTTCATGCTTACATAAGGAATTATATATTCAGGAACAAGGTAGGAGACTGCTCTCTAAGACTTTGTCAAAATTTTAGAAATTTCTAAAGCTAACGGAACTTTCGAAACCAATTTATGTGCATTTTTTTTGTAACATTAGAATAGCCTCAATCACAGTTTAAGCGGAAATTAGGAAGCGTGAGTGTCGAAAAGCTATCGGGAAGTGATAAAACTGTTTTTGGATCTTTTCTTTGTATTAACTGTTAAAATCGGTAGAAAAAAAATCATTAACAGTTGCAGGAATTGCCAAAATAGACGCAAGACCGTTCTAACCGCACTGTAGCTCATAAAATGAATCGAAGCCCGAAAGTAATTATTAATTACTAGCAACGCCCGCGGCTCCGCCCGCTGGTTTCTTTTCTATTAAATTAAATTCAAATTTATTTCAGCTATCATATAAATGCACGTTTGTTATACCCTCCACAGAAAGGTATTCACTTTGTCATTACGGTTGTAACGCCAAGAAGGATTCACTGGAGACCCTACAAAGTATATATATTCTGAATCAGGATCACATTCTGAATCGATTTAGCCATGTCCGTCTGTCCGTCTGTTGAAAGCACAATAGCGTCCAAACGAATTGACCTAGGCGAATGAAATTTTGTGAAACGACTTCTTTTTACCGTCGCCAGGTTGGTATTAAAAATGGTCCATGTCGGTCGAGTAGTTATATTACCTCCCATACAAAGCCAATATTAGACACTTGCGTGTACCTGTACCAGTACATACAGTGGAGGGTATCAAAGCATCGGCCAGGCCGATTGTAACACTTTTACTTGTTTATATTTTGTCTTCTTTTTAAGCTTACAAATTACTTGATCGCTATGCTTTTTCATAAACTATACCTACATGTTATTTATTTAATGGGCGCAAGTAGCTATTAACAAATTACACCTACAACTCATGAGCTATTCAATATATAGCTGTCCATGTGAAAGGCGTGGCTGTCGGAGGTCAACTCTGGCAATGGCCGAGTAGTTCCGAATATTGCCCCTATACCCCCGTTTCCCCTTCCCCCATCCACACCCTAACTAACCTATACTGATCCGGAGGATGTAGCCGGTACAATCTTGAAAGAATTTTTAAAATCGGCCAAATAGTTCCGGAGTTAGTCCCTACCACCCCTTTACCTTCTCCCCCGTCTCCAGCTTAGTCCTTACGTAACCTGTACTTATCCGAAAGTCCTAAGTCAATTGACATAAGATTTCACATAAATAAAAACTTGTCACAGGTATGATCTAATTATTTATACTACGCGATCATATCGTTACACTTTCCATAGCTGCAGATCTCAAATACATATATGTAGATATGTATCTATCACTTACGCACCTCAAACCTCTTATGCATACATATATACGTATTTAGTTTGTTTTATGCATATCCATTGCCTTCATCAAATTCAACTACGCCATACATGATTATATACGTACAATTATGCATTCTGAATGCCAGTCGAGCGAGTAATCATTTTCTATTTTGGGAACGCAATATAAAACTACCCCTAAGCACAACTGCAATCGAGAAATCATTTTTTTCGCACTTGACCAAATATGCTCTATTTTCAATTTATTATATCTCACCCTCTGGATGGACCAGAAAGATGAATTTTAGATCAAAATACTCGGTGAAGTATTGGCTAACAAATAAAAGCATTCCTTGAAATAACATACGTAGATTTATGAGTATAATGGCAAGTTGAGCGTAGTAAGGTCGAAATAGAAAAGTAGGGTGCAAACGTTTTTCAACCCTTATAGGACGAATTTTGAAAAACGATGAATGAGGCATGTAATTATTTTGATTTATCTATCAACACGCAAACTTTCAAGTTCATACGGCTAACGGTTCGTAAGACCCCCCTTATTCCCTGCGACCCCTTTACTCCTGAGCAATTCTCACCCACCCTACGGACTAAGTTGGCCACACATCTATAAATCAGAAAAAGAATCATGAAAATCGGACGAATGGTTCTCGAGTTATGGAGAAACGAACAGACGGACGTTGCATTTTATAAGTAGTATGGATTTAAAAATTCCGTTATTATACCGTTATAATACCCTTATTATATAGAAAAAACTAGAAAGGCCGCACTTTTTCAGTTCTTTCTAATCAAGACAAGCGGAAAATCATGGGATTGGTTCCAATTCCACCCACTTTTTGAATAAAATAAGACATGAAGCTGGATTAGGAGTTAGACAAATGACCATAAGTCGGGTTGACAAAAGTGTTGGACACCTAAAGCGACTAAAGCTGAAGAAAAAACCACCACTAAACAATGCGCGTAAACTACAGGGGCTTACTTTTACAAAGTACCAGATGGCATGGAATACTGATGACAGCAGCAGTGCAAACGATTGACGAAAAGTGTCATTTTTAGATGAACATTTCAACCTAGATAATCATATCCGTCCGGTTCATCTAGGTTGAACTTTTTTTTTTTAGTGACTGCAAACAAAATTGGTTTCGAAAGTTCCATAAGCTTTAAGAAATTTCTAAAATTTTGACAAAGTCTTAGAGAGCAGTCTCCTACCTTGTTCCTGAAGATATAATTCCTTATGTAAGCATGAAAGAAGTAACGGAAACACCTAATTTTAAAAAAGGCAATGCGTGAGGCTATCCAAATGTTACGGACTGTATATGGACTGGATGTTACAGCGCAGTCTTGGCAAAGAACGTTTCGAATTGGAACATCCGAGGATAAGTCGTTTGCTCTTTGCTGATGACTTGGTCATCCTTTGGTCCTCTTAGACGTAACTTCAATGCGCACTCTATCCGTTTGTAGTCGCTTATGTGGAAGCTGAGATGAAAGTAAACGTAAACAAATCTCAATAGACCAAGAGCCCACAGCAAATTTTGGGCGTGAAAGTATAACCAAAAAGCTGATACATGAACAGAAAGGTCTCCAATAAGTAAACTCAAATGTCGAAGTCTGGCAGCGCTTAGTTGATGCAGCTGAGGTTAGTAATAGTAGGTTGAAAACGTGTTTTTTTCCAAAATCTGAATTTTTTATATAACCACTTGAATATAGTATTAAATGAAAGAACAGACTGCCCTGTTCACAAAAATATAGGTCCCAGACGTCTTACGTGCAGCCATACCCTTGCCAGACGTACTAATAGTGTGTTAAAAATCACACTAGGTAGACCCAGGATGAGATGGTTAGACCAAGTCCATAATATCTCCGCTACCCGTATGGGGATTGCCCTTTATGATTTACAGTCGATGGTCTAGAATCGAGACGGTGCACTTGGACTTACGCAATACCCGCGACCCACTTAAGGGATAAGCGGGGTATCGAAAATGAGTGAATGAATGAATTTATCCATGCTAAATTAAAAAAAACTAGAACAACACAATTCACTTAAAAATGTGATAAATAATAAAAAACATCATTTCCATTCCTGTCAAACAATTAGTGCCTGATAAATTTTGCTACCGGATAGTTTATCAGAGACTTTGACGATGAAACAGAAAAAAAATATCAGCTACTTTTATCTGGTGGAAAGCGTTATGTGTCGGCTAACTATCCCAAACTTTATCCGGAACATTTGAAACTGGCCCTTATTGTCACTTGTCAGGGTCACATATATTGGCCGCCATTGCAGAATGCGCAATATTATTACCTTTAATATGTGTAGGTACTGTGGGTTAACATTACATATACGATACCTAATCTAATACAAATTCTATTAATAATGAAATAATTTCTATTATTAATATTAATTCTTATATTACAGAAAATTCTTTAAATTTAAATAAATTATATAACTATCCCACAAATGTAATTACTATTTTATTAATGTATCTACATTTTAAAACTAGATTTTCCACTTTATTAAAGAAATGAATATACAATATGTAATAGCAAAACGGAAAATGGCCTGGCCAACGATTAATTCAGAATAATTACCTACCTACCGTTCGTAATCGAATGAGAATGAGAAGCTCTCATTCTACTTATATTGCATTGCATTGGCAATTCCTATTTTCAGTTTACTATCGGTTCTCTACAACGAAAGTGTTGATGTCAGTTGCTTTAAAATATATAAAAACTTTTTACCAAATAAACAATAAACGGAATAAATAAATTATATTCGAAAATATGACATAAAAATCAAACAATACGTATTCAGTTGACGTACAGTAATTCAGTTGATAAATCAATTCGAGCGCAAATCGCATCCACCATTTGCTACTGTCACCAAATAAATCAAAGGTCTGCAATTTTTTTTAATAAGTGAGCAAGTATTTAAATGGGACAACATAGTCTAATTAAAGATTGTGTAACCACTTCTTACCCAGATAGAAGCTATATGAATGTGATTAGACGATAATGTGAGGGGTCTGAGGGAACGGTATAAATGCAATACATTGTTTTATTTATAGAGTAGAAAGCTCTCAAAAATTGTAAACAAATGCAACTTAAATTCAGCCAGCTGTTCGAAAGCTCTAATTCTAATTCTAATTCTAATTCAATTGAATGAATTCAGGGATGATAATAATAATTATTTCAGTTGTCAAAATGTAGCGTTTTCAAAATGAAAAGTTAAATTGTTGGAGTAAAAGTCATTAATATAAATTGTCACTTCTAAGTAGAATACAATATGAAATAGATGACTGATATGCGGTAGTTAATTTATAATGGCCGTATTCACAAATCTAGTTTGGTAAGTGTGACAGCTCTCAAAATTCATGTTGCTAAGTTTTCATTGGGCAAAACTGGTCACGTGATCAGTTTTTTCAGTTGACGTCTTTCTTCGCAACACCGACCAATCTAGTCAAGAATTTCTCGACTTACTAGTAAGTTGACGTCTATTTGTAGCAACATTTGTGCCATTTGACGTTTGACATTTCGGTTCGCCCTAACGTAAAATATTAAAAGTTTTGTTTTTTTCGGGTATATTTAATTAAAAATATATAAACTAAGGTCATACTGTGCAGTGGATACCTCAAGATATATGTTATCTTTTAGGTAATACCAATCGGAATATAGGGATACCAAAGTCAAAGCGGTAGCCTTTATAGTTTTTAAACAGGACGTGTGAAAGTGAAATTTTTTTGTTGTTTCATACCAAGAAAATGTGGCAAATGTTATACTTTCACACGTCCTGTTGGAAAACTATAAAGGCTATCGCTTTGACTTTGCTATCCCTAGATTCGGATTAATATTACCGAAAAGATAACATATATCTTGAAGTATTGGCTGCTCGGGAGGAATTCTAAAGCTCTCAAGTGTATTCCGTTTTAGTGTACAAGAAAAGTTGCGCTAGTATACAAAAGTGACTTGGAATTTAAAACCAATGCGTGAACCACTTCAAGATACATGCTATCTTTTAGGTAATACTAATCCGAATCTAGGGATACCCAATTCAAAGAAAAAAGCCTTTATAGTTTTCCAAGAGGACGTGTGAAAGTGAACTTTTTTTTTGCTTTGTGGTACAAAATGTGGCAAATGTGATACTTTAACACGTCCTGTTGGTAAACTATAAAGGCTATCGCTTTGAATTTGGTATTCCTAGATTTGGATTAGTATTACCTAAAAGATAGCATGTATCTTGAAGTGGTTCACGCATTAGTTTTAAATTCCAAGCCACTTTTGTCCGGAGGACATTCAAATGTTTGAGGAAGAAAATATTCACTTTTATCATGAGCTGCAAAGTCTCTCAGTTGCAGGACATCTTTACAGAAAAGGTTTTGTTTTTTTATTGTCCGTATGTATGGTATTTGTCACCCTTTTTCTTTCAGGTATCTATGCAAAAGCATAACATCGAAAGAATGCAGTGATAGGAGCAACAGAAAATGAAAACGATGCTATTGAGCCAATTAAGCAAGCGATTCAGAGAAATACCGGTGTCCGAGTTTGGTCGTTATTCTTTTTGCTAGTTATGTCCTTCGCTTTGTTGTTCTTAGATTGGTATTACGATTAAAAAGAATATGTAAAAACAAATTTAAGCATCTTTTGATTGGAAAAATATGGGTTAGACACAAATTCAGTCCACAATTTTGATTAGGTACAGTGAACGAAGAAGCAACGAGATTATCCACCTGGAAACATGTACAATGTACCCTTTAGAATCTTTATATATTCGTTAACAGGAACACGAACTTTGCGCAAAATCTTTATTAAACATATTTAAACAAAAAGGTAATAGGTAGTTCTTGTAATTAAATTGTTAATCTTCTTGTGTTTCGTTGACTAGGGTGGGTCAGGACAGTTTAGTCTGGTACGCAAACCGTGTTGCCGAATCGTTGAAGATGGTATAGAGCCTGTATCTGCACCTATGTGTAAATGGTTAAGTATAAAGTGAATAGTTAAGTTCAATGAGAAACGGAACTTACATCAATTTGGTCCTATTTCACTCCTTCGATAATAAAGTGGATTCACACCAACGGCCACCAGTTCATCGATGTTAATCCACGTTAGTTGAATGAAACACTAAAAATTACAAAATTTTAGTAAACAGAAAGTCCCCTCAAATGCAAACATTACCTGGTAGATTTTTTTGGAATTGCCACATTGTATAGGTGGGTGCCGTGTATAATTGCAAAGCCAAGTGGTGCTTGTAGTGTTTTCACTCTACTTCATACAGATGTTGTGCAGCATGTTCCAGCTGCTAAAAAAAGCTTCAGACTTGAAAATGTCAACCAGGTGGGTGGTGTCCTTGATGTACTTGCCAGCTCCAACTGGGTGCGAGTGGTCTATGTTTACGAGGGACAGTATGCTGAACGCATCGACTGTTATTAACTTTCACAGAACAGTAAAGAAACGTAAAAAAAAGTTTTCCAAGACAATGCAATTCCTTCCATAGATGCATGCTCATCACTGACAATGGTTTTCTCGTGGCAGGTGCGTGTTCCATATCCCACATTTCAATGATACCATACTTTCTGGAAAAAACACAGTTTAGTATTCTTGACGAAATCACTTTTATATACGAACCTTTAAAGCGCGAGTTTTTCAAGGATTTTCTTGTATGCAAGGTATTCATCGTGGTGGGGCTAAATTGTAAGACCGTACATTTTGGATTTTTGTACGAATCTTCTTCTTGATTTTCTTTTTTCATTTTTATTGTATTTTTATTGCTTGATGGGTATAAATTGGAAAATATTTGTGAAATATGTACAACTTTTGCTGCCAAAATCCAATTTCTGAAAAAAAATTGTGACGTCTATAAAAACAAAAAAAAAATCACAATTGTCAAGAAGTGACATACCGACAATTCAAGTTAGTTTTCGCATTCACGGCAATTTGAATCCAGACAATTCAAGTCGACTTACCTTGACTAGATTTGTGAATACGGCCAATGTAAATATAAACAATTCTTTTTTTTTCCTTTTCAAAATTGTAAATCAAGTATTCAGCCCGGTAATCGACGTCATAACATTGAAGTTATATTAAGCTAGTATTAGACGATTATGTTTAATCAGCATACGTATGCTGAAAATTGTGTTCAAATTTTTTACACGATATGTTGTGATCAGGGTTGACAGATGTGGCGATTTATCGGTTTGGCGATGCACTCTAAAAAAGGCGATATTTTTAGCCTTTGGGGATTTAACCAAAATCCTCATATTTTTTTTCTTTTTTTTATAATTTTCACTCAAACCTTACATCTGTGATGACTGTGAAGAAATATTAAAATTATATTGAAAGAATGAAGACAACTTTAGAACTTGGAAAGATATTGATTTAGGGTCGGATTTTGAAGAAATCGCGAAAACAGTGGTAGCACAGGTAGGGTTGCCAACCGTACTCTAAAATAGAGTATTGTACTCTATTTCATGTATGTGTACTTTATAATCTATAACTCTAATAGAGTAGGGTAGGGTGCGGAGGATTTGACACGTTTTCATACTATTGTTAAAATCACAGAAATTCTAAGTTGTTTCTCTATGGTTTTATGCTAAAAACGTATAATGGAATCTTGGCGACAAAGTATTTATAGTAATAGAGACAACTGATTAGACGTTTAGGTATGGTATCCGTTTTCCTGCAAGGTGTAAATGTGTCAAAAGCTCCCTCGAAGCAGGAGAATTTGACAACTTCATAAGGAGGTTTTGACATATGGGGGAGGATTTGTCGCAGTACTATTAATAAAAATAAAACTCGAGATATAGGCTTTCAATTGCCATAATATTTTTATTTAAAGTAAATAAAGATGCTTGAACAAATATCAGTCTTTAAAAAAGGAACTCCATGTGTTATAAAATAAATTAAATAAAAAAAAATAAACTCAAACTAAAAAAACAATTCACTTCGTTAAGAAAGACCTAACGAATATCTAAATTCTTAGTCTACATTAAAAGATATTTTCGGTCTGGACCTTGAAGTACCGGGAAGATCGTCCGGTGGTGGTAATTTTGCTACAATATCCATTTTAATGGCGGCACCAATGTCCTCGTTAAACGGTTCACAGAAGTAATTCTGTTTGTGTTGTCGCCTTAAATATTTTATTGTGTAGGACATTGAACTTTTCTCGTCTATATGCTGTATGTATGCTGTATTTGACAAGGACATAATCATTTTTATTCGGAGATACTATAACTTTGGCATCCAAATCCAATGTTCTTTGAAGTTTCGGGATTAGCTCTTCTTCCTCTTCGCTAGATACAACAAACTGGTCGGATTCATCGCATAAGCTTATTTCAGTATCATCAGTTGAAGATTGGTCCAATATGCGCTTCACGTAAACTGGTTTGGGGCGTTTACGGTCTTTTAATTTCATAGCTTTGGCAATCTTTTCAGCTGCTAAAGTTTCCATTCTCTCCTTCTCAGGAGTGTTTGTATAAACTTTAGACGTAGCTGCATTAGCTCTATTTTGTTTTGGGGGCAACTTTGGAACGGGTCGAAGCTGTTTCGGTGTAAAATGGAGTTGTCAAATGCTCCTACATCTGCACAAAAATTTTCTTAAAAAACATCAAACTGAATCAAAACAACTAAACACATGAGCTCTTTACAAGTCACTTGCAAGATTTTTAAATTCCGGACTTTATATTAACGCGAGTAAAAAAAATTGCAATACATTAACTTACCTTGAAAGTTATATCCAAAGAAGGGAAAATAAAAAAATTGAAACACTCACAACAAACACAAGGCAATCACTGAAAGAACACGTACCACGTGCGGTCGGCGTTTACATCTTTATTGCTATTAAAATGTAGCGTTGCCAATAGCACGGTTTTTGTAAAAATAGCTGTTGTCATATCCTCCTGCATGTCAAATCCTCCTTACCCTACACTAAAATACTCTTTAAGTATACTTTCAATAACGAAAGCATTTTCATCTCCATTTTATGAATTATATTTCCTAACCATTCACCTATCTGCGTACACAAATGTAAAAAACTTTTTTCTTTCTCCTTTGTAAGTACATACAATAAAAACCGGCCGATGTTTAGAACAAATCATTGAAGGAAAACTAAACCTACAAAAATTCAACATTTAAATGGACAGATTATATTCCGAAATAATAATTTTAAAACAACTGCAGGGTGAATTAATAAATAACTCTGATTTTTTTGCAAAAGAATACTGGCGAAAAATGGCCAATTAGTAAGTGTCCGTAGGATTTCGTTTATTTAAAAAAAATTGTTAGCTATAACTCTCTAATTCTGCCACTTCAGCATTCACTGAGAGAGTCTTTTCCGTCATGAATGTGAAGTGGCGGGAAGAGAGGAACAGGGCTTCACTGAAACTAATTAAAAATGAGCTCCTGATTTATATGAACTTAGACTTAGAATGCTTACCCCCAGTTTCACACTGGAAGTTTAAACTATAGTTCAACTGAACCTGAACGTGAGTTTAAATTTGAAGTTCAACTCGTCCGGTTTCACAATATAATCTGAACTTCAATTCGATTGAACTCAGTTTAACGAAATTTTATGAATAGAATTTGGCAGTATTGTACAGTAGCTAGCTTTTATACGACTTTTTCAAACTCGTTCCTTGCATTTGCTTTCAAGCAATAACAAAACAACGTCAAATATTTGTGTTTTTGACAATCGCCTGATCTGAGGTTTAAACGGCAGAATACTGTCACTACAGAATGAACTCTGTTCAAGGTTTAAACCAAACTATGAAACCGAATTAATCGTTGAACTAAAGTTTAAACTAAAAGTGTAGTTTAAACTCGCACTGCAACACAGCGTTTGTTTCTTTGGGATATTTTTAGCCAGGCGTTTGATTAACAAACTGCGACTCTGTTTTAAAAGCCTGTTTGTAAGCTTGTTTCCACCCAAAAGCTTATAACTTACTGAGGCTCAGTGGAAAAAATTAATTTCTGTCAATTTGTCAAATGAATTTTATCTACTATCTTGAAAGTGTACCCGAAGAAGACGTTTTGAAGTTTTGGAACAAGGTGTACAAAATGACAAAAGGACAGCCAGAGTTTCAGGAGCTTGGAGAATTTGCATTAAGTTTTTTTTTTACGTAAAAAGTACGAGTTGCATGAATTCATTTGATTTTTATGGTTTTTGAATTTGGAGAGTGGAAAATTTTGAAATTTGGCGGTTGTGATTCGAACAGTATTTTTAGCATACCTACGTATGCTGGGTCCTATTCCACAAAAAACTTATCAACTTTTCACTTGGCACTTTTCAAATTGCGTTTTTTGGCAAAGTGAAAAGTGTTTCTGTCCCACAATATTCTTTGCAAATCTCACTTTGCACTAAGAAAATGTTTGCAAAGTGAGTGTGCAAAGTGTTCCACAAAGCATTTAATCATCTTTGCATTTCTGGGTGGTATGCAAAAAGCAGTAGCTCAGTCTCAGATGCCATGAAATAAAGTCTTATGCAAAAAGGTCCAATCGAAGTTTCATAATGAAAAAAAAAATAGTTATTTCTCCAACGCTCTAGCTAAATGGATTAGAGATCGATCTCAAAGCTCTCTGTCGTATTTAAGTGTAATTATTTTTTTTTTTTTAAGTAGGGTAAATAAAAGGAGAGAGTATGTCTTCTAAAAGTGAAAGTGTAATGGGAGCATGACTTTAAATACAGTAGATTTGTGAGATCGAACTCATGCAATCAATCGTTTTGTCACCTTTTTGCATATCAAAACGAGCTCCGCCTCACATCGTGCTTTCAATTTTAGATCGATCTCGAGATCGAGCTCACAACATGACATCTAACTCACTCAGTGTATTGTTGTTTGCATACCATGCTAAGAAAGATCTCAGAATAGTGAGAAAACATCTTGAACTCATCTTTTTGCATACAACCCATTATAACGTCATCGAGTCTCACCCCATAGAATATGTTTTTTGTATAGAAAAGGAGGTATACGATTTTGAATGTTTTTTTTTGTATGGGGGGTGCCATGCCCGTTTGTTCAATTTATTTTACATACAAACTACAAAAGAATACCTTTCCAGGAAAAAAAAGAATCATGAAATTCGGTGTTGCCAAACTCGAGATATAAACGAGATATAAACGGACAAACATAACACCGCGTCTCCACGAGCAATATTTCATAGCTTGCCATATAGCATGCTATGAAAATTGCTCGTAGAGACCACAAATAGTACTTATTCTATAAAAAATGGTATTCCATCTATTGCTCAGCTCATAGCTTGCTATCGATAGTATTCTATGGGGTGTACTTTTTTGTTGTGACGCATGTGCTTTCGTGTGATGGCTATGGAAATAGTAAGATATGAAATGCCCACCCTACATTTTATTGCATACTATCGTTATTTCTTTCTATGAGAAATGGCAGATGGCAAGCTATGAAATATTGCTCGTGGAGACGCGGTGTAATGGAAAATAATTTCATTCAAATGGCTGCCTCGGCTGGCCATGCAGTAGCCTACACGATCGGTCCAATTTTTAAGCACATTATCGATTGTGTGCAGCTGTATTTCACCAATGGCTTCACGAATATTGTCCTTTAAAGCGTCAATTGTCTCTGGCATGTCGGCGTAACACTTATCTTTTACGGCACCCCACAAATAATAGTCCAACGGTATCGAATCGCAGCTCCGCGGTGGCCAAACGACATCAGCTCTGCGGCTGATAATGCGATCTTCAAAAACAGGGCGCAAAACATCGAGTGTAGCTTCGGCTGTGTGGCACGTAGCGCTGTCCTGTTGAAACCAAATGTTGCCAATATCCTCCTCTTCAATTTTTGTGAACAAAAATTCGTTCAACATGGCCCGATAACGATCGCCATTGACTGTAACGGCCACTCCTTGCTCATTTTCGAAGCAAAATCAAATCAGACATGAGCTAAGTGTTACCATTCGCGAAATAAGCACTAGTTGAAAAAAAAACGTTAGAAAGCGGACCGTTTATAATTAAAATATAAGTCCAATTCTTATTTTGCAGAACAATATTTAAGTTGGAAAGGCGAACCTATAACGCTTCATCAGCGCCCCGAGATGCTTGCAGGTGTATGTTAGTTCTGCATTTAAATTGCAAATTGTAGTCTTCTGGAAATATGCATATGTATCCCCAGAAAGCGAGTTCCAAAGTTTGCTTGCCCTGTAACAAAAGGAGTTTTGGAAAATTTATGTCCTCGCAGTTGTCAAGTGTACTGTATGGTCATGAGCATTAGCTGCCTGTCTTGTGGGGTGCCCAAGAGTTGCATTTCGAGGGATAATGTCTTTGAGTTCCTCGGAACCTACAGGTTGTAGATTGTAGAACCAACGGTTGTAGATTCAATGTGAATGTATCGTCTCCAATAAGTCGAACTCCTCGTCTCTGTATGCTGTCAAGTAGGTTAAGTGAATGTTTTGGGGCCGAGCTCCATATATGGGAACAATATTCCAGGCCTAGTTTAACCTGTGCTTTGTAGAGAAGTAGAAGTTGCTTGGGGCTAAAGTACCTCTTTGCTCTAGGTAGCCCAACTTAGCTGACGCCGATCTTCCGATATAGGATATGTAGTCCTACCATGTTATTCCTGAATTAACTGTGACTCCTAGAAGGTGCATTGAGTCCTTGGGATGGATTGGATGGTCATTCGTTTGGATCTGAGGAACTGTTGGCGCATTTTTCCTAGAAAATGTTGTGAGCTGAGTCTTGTTTGCATTAAATACAACTAAGTTGTCTTTTCCCCACTTCAAGATTTTGTCCAGATCACCATTTAGAGAACTAATTTGTTCACATCTCTGACTGTGTGATGTAGCCGCATTCACAGGCCCACTATTCGAGATGAAGGATATAAGAGTGCTGTCATCAGCAAAGCTGAAGATAGTATTATTTGTCGATCCAAGGAAATCGTTGATGTGGAGAAGAAATAGAGTTGGAGAAAGAATAGATCCTTGGGGCACTCCTGTATTTATAGCAAACGAATTAGATGATACACCATCTACAACAACTTGGATCGATCTTCGCAGAAGAACATTTTGCATCCATCTGCGGAGTTGTTGTGGTAATCCATACGACGCTGACTTGCCTAATAGGGCTCTATGCCAGACTCGGTCAAATGCCTGTTGATATGTCCAAGGCTACGGCTCTGGATTCGCCGTGTTGTTCAATTGTTTGCGTCCATAAGTGCGTTACGTAGCTTAACAGGTCCGTATTGCCTGTCGCTTATTAATCGGTGGCCTTCTAGATATTTGATTATTTCGACATTTATTGCTTTTTCCATTACTTTTGAGAGCATCGAAAGTAACGCTATGGGACGATAGTTTTGTGGCAGACATTTCCTCAAGACAAGGCAACTATCGTGTCAGTTAGTAAAGATTAATAATTATGAAGCCTGTGTCTGTATCCTGTTTTAATTTAAAGCTACGACATGAATACCAATACTTTCCCTTGAGATAAAAAAATTAAGCTAAGAAAAATTAATGTACATTCAGATGGGGGCTTAATTTTAATGCAAACAGCGTACCTATCAAACTTAAAAGATAAGTCGATTTTAGGGTCTTGAACTGGGGGGTCGGATCAGAGTTACCAGTAACCGCACGCCTTAAATTTTTAGTACATTTCAATTAAGTTTTCAAAAAAAGAGTCTTTTTCCTTATTACTCCATCTTTTGGAAACATTTACAAATATTAGAGGAAACAGTCGTAGGGCAGCTTTATGCCTTTTTTCAAATTGTACAATATTGCAACCCTACTATTTTTAGATGAATTAGGTATCCATGTTTCAACCTTTTCTATTTTGCGTAATCTTTATGATAAACGAAAGACCCACACGTAGCTGTTGGAATGCGGCTAAGTAGTGCGCCTTCGCACTTTTTTAAACAAAAATTTGTATAAACAAAAATATAAAATCCTGATAGTAGATTTTCGAGCTCCTGCAGTAAATTTATTCAGCAGTCTAATCTAAAATGTTCTAACATTTCGTTCGCTTCTTGATATTCGATAGCTTGGCTATAATTAGTAATAAAAAGATTAGTGGACAAGCATTCTAAATATGCTTATCTTTTGAAACAGTTAATATCAAAATAACAACTGCACTTGAAACAAAATAAGATTAAAAGACGTATCGAAACATATGCTCTATAAAATGCCTAACCTCTACAAACAGTTGCCCTAAGAAGACTACATTTAGTGCGCTTTCACCTTATGAACGTAAAGGATGTTTCTCGGACTGCTGATATTCGTAGGGCTTATTTGCCTCATCGAGTACGTTGTTAAGAAGCCAAAGAATGAAATGATGGCCAACATACCAACTGTCAGGGATCTGCCGCTGATCGGAGCTGCCTTGGAAATGTCATCATTCAATTCTGAAAGTATTCTTTTAGTGGATTAAAGTTTAATAAAAAAATCCTTAGATGTTAAAATTTATTTTCAGATTTAGCTGAAAAATTTTCATTGTACGGCCGAGTATATGGCAGAGCATATAAAGCCTGGATTTTACACAAAACATACGTTTGTACCTCGGACCCCAAGCATGCAGAGGTGATTCTCAACAGTCAGAGACATATCTCCAAAAGTCTATTGTACTTTATGCTAAGGGAGTGGCTGGGTCAAGGTTTACTCCTTAGTACTGGGTCCAGATGGCAAAACAGGAGAAAAATAATTACACCAACATTTCACTTTAAGATTCTGGAACAGTTTGTGGAAGTTTTTGATCAGCAAAGTACGGTCCTAGTGGAGAAATTGAAGCCTAAGGCTGATGGGAAGACGGTAATTGAAGTGTCGGCGCTGATCTGTTTAACAGCTTTAGACATTATTGCTGAGACCGCGATGGGAACACAAATCAAAGCCCACGATGAGGCAAATTCACGTTATGTGAAAGCTGTTAACGAGTATGTACATAATTACTGTAGATATTGGAATAATTTTTAAAATGGACCCTCTTAATGTAGTGTGACTAATATCCTTGCTATGCGGTTCATGAAGCCTCATCTTGCGGTGAAACGAGTTTTTAAGCTCCTGGCACCAAAGCTTTACAATAAGCAGTTGGAGAGCATTCTCTATATGCAACTTTTTACCAAACGAATCATAGAAGAACGTCGCAAGGCCCTGGATGAATCCAAAACAATAAATGAGAGCGAAGATGAAGACTCACAGTTGGGAATAAAAAAAAGAATGGCTTTGCTAGACGTGCTCTTGCAATCCACGTCATCCGATGGAAAGCCCTTGAGTGACGATGATATACGCGAGGAAGTAGACACTTTTATGTTTGAAGGACATGATACCACTACATCAGCTATTTCCTTTGCGTTACGTGTGATTGCTACCCACCCCAGAGTCCAACAAAACCTTTTTGAAGAGATCAGGGAATTATTTGGAGATGACATAGAGAGGCCAATTACATACAAAGACTTGCAAGAAATGAAATATATGAGTTGTGTAATAAAGGAATCGCTGAGGATATTTCCTCCCATTCCTGCAATTGGCAGGTATATCCAGGAGGATCTTCAATTATGTAAGTTATGAAATTTATGCGCATAGCATATTAAATCTTTTATAAATCCCATTTTCTTCACAGATAATTGTACGATTCCAGCTGGAACTAATGTAATCATTCTCCTGTGGGAGATTTTACGAGACCCCGCTATTTTTGAAGACCCACTTGCGTTTAAGCCCGAGAGACATTTGGTAGAAAATACTAACGGCAATGCGTTCAATTACATCCCGTTCAGTGCGGGACCAAGGAACTGTATTGGACAAAAGTTTGCGTTGCTCGAAATAAAATGCGTACTAACAAAAATATTGCGGAACTTCGAACTGCTTCCCTTGGGTGAAGATGTACAGCCTTCTATAAGAATCGTTCTAAGATCTAAGACAGGCATTAATTTAGGCTTGAAACCGAGAAAGTTTTAAATCCGTAAAATAAACTAGTATTGGGTGTTTGTGATAGTAGTTATAACCGAGACTTAGAGTTAAGTACCTAAGCCGCCCTGGTTTTATTGCAGTAGTAGGTACATGAAATGTGATATCAATATTTTTAAATTAAGAAATAATAAAGGAAAGAAGCAGTTATATTCAATACATGTCAAAGTAAAGTAACTACTTAAAATCGCACTAGTTACAAGCAGATTTGAGCTCAAAAGCATACTTTAACTTTTGCTGAATTATAGACACTTTTAAACCTTAGCTCTTAAGAAATAAATGCTGAATTTAAAACCACCTAAGTCGACGCCAGGCCCAGTCTATTGTCACTCCCACAAACAACTTCTAACCTATATAGCACAAACCAGTAAGAATAGACCGTCGACTCCTCCCACATAACAGACTTTTCCTACAAGCTGCCGGCGAGACCAGGATTTTTCATGTATTGGTGCTGTACAAAATCAAAGGGGCGCCATTAACGCACGCATACTTGAAAAATCCTGGTCGCATGGTATTGCATAGAAAAACATTGCCGCCATTAATTTTGACATTTACACGTATTCAAAGACAGGGAAATTCTTTCCGAGGGGAATCGGGTAGGTGTACGGGAAGTCGGCGGTCTATTCTTACTGGTTTGTGCTATATAGTTTGTGGTCACTCCATTTCAAGTTATAGCTCAGATTTGGGGGTTCGTTTAACCACTTTAAGTGGTATAACTTCTAAAAAGCTACATTTTGGAAAGACAGTTCAATAGAACCTACAGATTATGAAAACTTCTTGTAATTTTATAAAGCCATAAAAAGTTATGGCTTCATTGACAGATACTTTTCGCCTCATATATCTTTCAAATACTAACAATTTTTGTCCATTTAGACCTGTATTCACCGACCAAAGAGGACAACTTGGAATGCACACCCTGGTGTCAGACTGAGTGCCTAAGCATATCATACCTCAATCGAGCTCTTCTGGTCAGCACCCGTCTTTGTCTCGTGGACGGGTTGTCAAAGGAAATAAACGGGGGGCAGACTGATATGGTTACTCTCCGTCTCTACCCAAAGACAAATTACCACTAGGAGACGCTAAATTCAAACATTTTCAACCAACTGTTGACTATTTTAATTATCGTTATGACCTGGCTAATCTTACTGGCAACGACCTGTACCAATTGAAAACCCCTTATTTAATTTTGTGCACATTTTGAGCGCCAGGCACATTGGCCGCGTTCCACTGACCGCTAGATGACTAGCGGCATGCCAAACTCCATATAAAAAAAACTGACATTTCATCATTAGCGCTAGAGCTCTAGCACATTTTCTGAAATTATCCTTTTTTGGGAAATTTTTCAATCTAGCACAAAATGAACTGCTAGATTGAAAAAAATAACGAACTGTCAAAACAAAAGTGGAAGTGCAGAAGTATAATATTTCCAAAATTTATGCGAGGAAAAATTAAGCAAACATAAGCATTACCCCTTTTGGTTCAGTGCGGCCGGCGAAAGCAGGGCGAAAGTATGAAACCCCGGGGCGTCGCTACCTACACACAGTTAGAAACCCCTGACCTATACGAAACAACGAATGGTAGCAAGTTTTGACAACCCATTCAAAACGAATTTTGTATTCGCTAGTGTGTAGAACGCGTTTTAATGATGTGGGTTGTGAATTAACTTTGGCAATTCGCGGCAATGGTATTTTCGTTCCTTCCAAAAACGTTGGAATTCAAAATTGTATTATTTCATATTTTTTTCACATATTTTCTCAATACATTTAGATGGATTAATTAATTATCCTACTCTTGTTATTGTAAAATGTTTAATAAATTGTCTCTATATGCATCCAATATCTGGTTTATCGCATTTTATCCATTCGATTGTTTACTCTCATGTGAATGAGCCTGAAAATATGCCACTAGTTCTCAATGGAACGAAACCAGTAGCCTGAAAACCACACACCCTTTATTTATATCGACCATCACAGTCTTCCAAACTGTAATTGTCTCGAACTGAACTACCCCTTGAAAAAGGACAAGTTCATTCCTTCACGCAAAATCCAAATTTGACAGAACATCCCCAATTTTTTTGTTCAACACAAACGCGTCCTCCATTAAATTTATTGTAGAACAAAGCGATTAGTAGACGAAAGGAAATCCTTTCAGTTTCTTTTCGGCTGTGAGAAAAACTTATTTTCCCTGTTTCCCGCAGGAGTGAAAAGTGCACACGAAATTCTTTGCAAAAATAGTTTTGTTTTTCAATTAAATATGTTATAAAAGTGAAGCAAAGCAAGGAAAATAAATAAATAATAAATTTCTTTCGACTTTACAATCATCCCCTTTGTCCAATAGTTTGCTTTATAATAATTATAACTGTATTGCAGTTGCAGAGTGAATAAAAAGTGTCAAGTCGAAAATAATTACCGTGTGGGTGTCAATGAATTCTTATAAAAATTGTTAATAATCAATTTCTATGTTGCTTATAAAATAATTTAATAATTGTTCTCTTACCTTTATCTCTATTACTCCCCCGCTTTACATTTTATTTTTATTCTGAATCGTATTTTTTATTTTAGAACATAAAATAGAAAAAAAAAAAACAACGCATGCACTCAAAAAAGTCAAAACGAACAGAACCAAACACCATCGCATCGGTTAAAGTTTGGCAGCCGAGAAATTTTTGCTGCCCGTCGTTCTCGTCGCCGATAGTGCTCCCGTGCTATTTTGTTTTATTTTATTTAGCTGATTTTTCATTTCTCAATTTATCCTCCGAATAATACAAATAGTAATCAAATATTGGAATAATCAAATCAGCCACTGATTTACGTTTTCGTTTACACACTAATTGCATTGGATTCGTTTTCGAAAAAGATATTACAACATGTATGGTAATAATATGAATGGCTATGCGCCATACGGTTACAACGGGTACAGACAGAGGTAAATTAATTTTTTTTTTGTTTTTTTACTGATTTCTAATTCCTTTCAATTCATATTTATTTGTTTGCATTAAAATTGAATAAAGTTTCACGCGAAAATTCCAAATAAAACGTAATCATTGTGGGATACACTGCTTGTAATGTGTTTTCGGAGCAGAATTAATTATGAGATCTTTTTTCGTGCAAGTTTGTTGTGAATGCAAAATATTGATTTTTTTTTGCTTTGACGATAATAAAATAATCTTCTGTTCCTGACTGTGAGAAGGAGGAAAAAAAAAACAAAGAAAACATAACCTAGTCTCTCGAGGCGAATAATGATGGAGATGAAAAATGCTACTGCAAATTTAATATGCTCGAGAGGCGGGAGTTTTTTTTTTTGTTTCAGCCTGTGGTCGAATGTGGAATTGTGTGTCGTGGTTTTTGATATCTTGTTTAATATAGTGCGTTTTTACTATGTTCTAGTATGTACCTATCCACCGACCTACATTTCAGCTACTTTTGCGGAATGCGATCGTTTTGTCAAACATTTTCATAGTTGATAGTTTGATGAGATAGAATTCAATCTTGTACCAACTAAATACATAGTCAAACGATAAACGTTAGGTCTATTGTAGATAATTACTGTCGTCACGCTGGGTTGCAAGCGAACAATGCACCTGATTTTAAAAAGAAACGTTTGACCGAACAAAGCGCACAAACCGAGTAGGGTTTGCGAATAGGTTTTGGTGATGGAGCGATAGAAACGAAACTCGTCCATGTCGGCTAAATGTCAGCTTTGAGCTCGATTTGAAAAAAAATTTCCTTTCGCGTCGATGTTGGCCATTGTGTTTTGCCGTGCACAAGAAATGTGCATTTTGAAGACTTCAACTTAGCGAATTTTGCGTCTGGACTTGGGCCTATATCCGTTCAAGATCCAACTGGCCCAGGAGCTCAAAGTTAATGATAATGACCCTAGATAAATCATCTTTAGCGACGAGGCGCATTTTTGGATGAATTGCTATGTTAAAAAGCCAAATTGCCGTATATGGGATGATGCCAACCCACCCGAGGTGGCAATGCACCCATAAAAAGCTGTTTGGTGCCGATTTTAGATCGGCGGCGTCATTGCTCCGTACTTTTTCTTGAAAATAGTCTACATGTTGGGTTCGGTGAGACCGTCTGTATACCAGTCGGGATGGATGGATGGAATGGGTTTGTATTTTTCCCAGTCTTCCCATGGAGGGCTAATGAAAGAGAAGTTTTTATGGAAACCATGTAGCATGTCGTCTAACAATATGCTGAATACTCCTTCAGATTTCATAACGTCGATTAGGGACAGGTGACCTCCATGGTAGGAATAGTGGTCGATGTTTTTTGAGTGGAATAGTTTTACAAAACGAAAGTGTGTTTATTATAAATTAAAGTTTTAACAATTCAATAAAATATTATACATGCTTTCAGAGCCGCGCACCATCTACTACTACCCTCTTGTCTGTCCTTTTTCATACGTCGTACCCCTACTTAAGTCGATGAGTTCACCTGGCTATCTCCCTCTTATTCATCCTCCTTCTCAAGACGGCGCTGCCAGGTTATCGTTTGTTATAATAGTCTTATTTCCATTTGAATGTGAACCTGAATAGGGAATAGTCCTAGGATGGCATTCAGTGCAGGTTCCGACTATACGTTGGACCCGTTCTACCTTTTTAACTGAAGTGGCTTCTCTTTGTCCACCAGACCAGCCGCGTAGTTAATCGCTGGTCTACCCACAAGCGAATACAGCCAATATATCTTTCGGGGTTTTAGACCCTTATTATAACCGCAGACTCGACGGCAGATCCAAAGGCATCTGGTGGCTCTGTTTACGATACGTTCTTTTTGTGGATTCCATGATAGTTTACTGTCAAGGATGATTCCCAGGTATTTGGCTTGGCATACAAATTCAATGGTTTTGCCATAGAAGGTGGGGCGAGTTGGAATATCTAGTTTTCTTCGTTTGGTAAAAGGGACGATTGCCGTCTTCTTTGGATTTAGAGAAAGTTCTTCTTTGTAACACCATCTTTGGACTATGGATAGTGCATTTTGGCGTATTTCTGATATCGTGCTTTCGAGCCCTGTTGGTGGATGTCTAATTGAAGGCTCCTTCAATATACAGGAAAGCGACAAGGCAGATTTTCTTTCGGTGGATGAAGTAATCAATTTTTGTTACTAAGTCATTGAGTGCTGACTCGGTAGATTTACCTGGTTGATAGGCATGTTGAGATTTGCTAAGCGGAAATATCTGCAGTGTTTTCTTTCTTGTGTGTCTATCAACTAGTTTTTCCATGTTTTTGAGAATAAAAGACATGAGGCTGATGGGGCGATATGATTTCGGACTTGAGTCCGAATTTCTTCCTGATTTTGGTAGATATTTAACTGTTACCTTTCGCCAGGCTTCTTCTATATGACCATAGGCCAGGCTGCAAGTGAACATTTTGGCCAGGATGGGTGGTACCTCCCTGCGGTAGAAGTGCCGGAAAAATGCAGTCATCACTTGCTGCTTTATATGGCTTCAGGGAATGTATGGCCCATTTTATGGCATTTGGTTTGCATATTGTTCTCAGATCCTGTCGACTCGAGGAGATAGGTTAGCTGAGAGAGAGAATCAATAATAATTGATCCAGGAAAGTGTGTTTTAAGTAAGAGTTCAAGTGTTTCTTTCTTATTTTGTGTCTGACTGCCATTCTCATCGGTAAGTGTTCCTAATATGACAGTTTTGTCAGAGGCAGTCGTATTTCAGATATATCTTCACAGAACCGCTTGAATGATTCTTTTTTTGCCTTTTTAATTCCTTTGTTGTAGTTGGTAAGAGCAGTAGAGTAGGTTTGCCAATCACCATTTCGTTTTGCTTTCCTTACTCTAAGACCTGTGTTTTTCTAGATCTTTGCTCCACCAGTCTGTTTCCCTTTTCATCTTTTTGGACTTAAAGGGCGGTTTTCCTCGTAGGCAGAGATTATAAAAGATCTGGGCCCTGTTTCATAAAAATTGACAATGCGACAGGTGACAGGTGGCAATTTGTAAACTGACAATCCGGCAATTATTGTCAAATTTCTGTTTCATAAATAAATAAGACAATTTTGTAGAATTGTCGCAAAATAGCCGACAAATGTCAAGTTTTGGTTTCATAAAAAAAATTGTCATGACAATGAATTGTCAGGAATTTTTCGAGAATTGTCATGAATTCTCTGACAAATTTGTCGTGACAATTTTTTTATGGGACAATTTTTTTATTCCGACAGGCGTTTGAGTCTCGGTCAAGAATTGAGAGCGAAGTGACAATTACGATTTAAAATGCTTAGGTTATATTTTTTCTTGAAATGAAGGCGATGAAGAATCTATAATGCAATTTCGTTTAGTACGCAATCGACATTTTGAAAGAAAGTATAAATAATGAATTTGTTGCGTTATGTGTGTTCAAATGTGGACACTCAGTAATAGCTGCATATGTTAACGGATTTAAATTAAGAACAAAAATTATTGTTATTATAATATACGTTTGATTGCAATCCAATACAGATCAATCATTTGGGATAATAAAACACAGTTGATTCTGCGTATGTCACGACAAATTTGTCGTGGTATTTAACTGACAATTATGTCACCTGTCTATATTTTATGAAATGAAAATTTTTCAGACAAGTGCGACAAATTTGTAGAATTGTCACCTGTCAATGTTTATAAAATAGAGCCCTGACTAGTTAGGCAGAATGTTCTAGTCTTTCTCTGGTGTCAATTCGAGGTGATTTTCCATTGAGTGAGTGACTTAGGTGCTCTTTGTAAAGGGTGGTTAAATTTTAAGGGCCGATGTTGATTTTGAATAAAACACAAATTACATATTTAGGAAATTATTGTCATTTCTTTTTATTATGATAATATTGGTATGGTTCAATTATGTATGGAACAAAATATCGACCTCGGCGGCACACCTCCATCCGATGGTCCAAATTTTCGATGACGCTGAGGCATAATTGAGGTTCTATGCCGTTAAACCGCACGCACCAAACAGTCACTCTTTGTGGGCGCATTGGTTTTTCGACAATCACTCTTGGATTATCATTCGCCCAAATGCGGCAATTCTGATTATTAACGAATCCACTAAGGTAAAAATGTGCCTCATCACTGAAGATGATTTTCTTCGAAAATTGATCATCCACTGTTGCCATTTCTTGCCACCATTCTGACCTTTGCGACGCTTGAAATGGTCAAGAGGCTTTAGTTCTTGAGTCAATTGCACCTTTTAAGCGCGTAAATGCAAGTCTTTAGGTATGCTGTATGCATAATGTTCATCAACGACGAGCGTGAGAGGTGCAATTGTTGGGCACGACGACGAGTTGAGGTGGACGGCTCTTCAGCCACACTATCGCGAACAGCAGCAATATTTTCTGCAATACGAGCTGTACGAGCATGCACTGGTGTTTTCACATCTCCTACAGACTCGGTTTGCTCAAATTTGTGCACGATTTTTCCGATTGTACGCACATTTGGACGATTAAATTGACCGAAAAAATCACGAAGTGCACGATATGCATTTTGATTTGAACGCCCATTTTCATAATAAGCCCGAATAATTTTAACGCGTTGCTCGATTTCATGGTTCAAATTGAGTTAGTCTGAAATTGAGAAATGTCAAATGAAATGCAGAAAAAACATCGGCCCTTAAAATTTAACCACCCTTTAGAAGGTCCAGTCAATGTATCTTTTTGGACGGAATTGGATGTTAGTTGGGTTGGGTTCATCTATTTTAAATCTGATGTGTCGATGATCTGAGCAAGACGGTTCAGAGGCCACATGCCAGTTGAAGATGAGGTTGTTAGATGGAGAAGTTGATAAAGTTCGATCTAGCACTTTCCTTCTAATTACATTTATAAAGGTAGATTCCCCCCCGATATTGCATATGTTTAGGCTATTACATGTAATAAAATCAAGTATAACAAAAATAAGTCTACTCACTTGGATCGCCAACAAAAATTTCTACGTCATCCTTATGCCCAGTTGCACAGTCAGAGTTTAAACTCTCGTTTTGGTTTAAACCTTCGTTCAACAAATGTTCGGTTTCACTGTGCTCGTTTAAACCCAAAGTGGAGTTCAACTCTCGGTTTAAGTTAAACGCCTGCATTCTGCCGTTTAAACTTTCGTTTCGCATTTTGAGGTTTATTTTGACAGCTGCTATTTCATACACGAGAGATAGAGAGAGAGAACAAAAAAGATAAATTGTTTGGGTGCTGTACTTCTTGAATTTATATGAGTGAAAAGTAGAGCTATGATTAGTTTCAGCATTACTGCGGTAAACCCAATGTTAAAAAGAAAATTTCAATAGAATTTTCAACCAATATATGTACTTTTCAAGGAAAACGCCTTTTTTTAAGTGAACATCAGGTAGATCTTAGCCCAAACATTATGTAGACAAGCGTAAATTGTATTGAGGTTTTTTCAATACAAATTAATTATTTTCGTGTGTGGAAATGACGAATATTTTTTTTTGTAATGCTACTAGCGATTTCTTTAGATTCTTGGCGAACAGAATATATCTATACATACGCAAATCTTTCACATTTTGTTTTGGCTAAAACAAGACACTACCCACTCTATTCTTTTTACAATGCAATTTGTTTGTCCGATTTTGAACACACTTCTCGGGACAATGCCTGTTCAGTTCAAAGGTTTTGGAGTTCATACCATTTTTGTATACAGATCTAGATTACCTAATTAAAAAAAAAAAAAAAGTAAAACCCGAACAAGATAGCGCAGATTTTCGTAGAAACACCAGCAAAAAACTTTGCTCATAAAATTCTTTCAATATTTTTCATTACTCTCGAGGGGTGATTGGACAAGAACCCAGCTAGTGACAAGAAGCAGTACCTGTGATCGCATCCGTCCGAATGCCCACTACATTTCAACAACTAGATATTATTATTGAAAAAATAAAAATAATAATAATAATTAATTGGTGAAAGTAGATGACAGTTCAAACATGTGTCGAAAATAAATCAATTCACTTCGTAAATATCAAAATACAGAATGTAATAATATTGCACACATTTTCCTTTATTTACAAATGGTAAAATAGATAAAGTAGAGAAAAGCAATAACCATTTACTTGGTCAAAAGTGCGCTGGTAGAAAAATATCCCCTTAAGGGAAATTGTTCTGCGCTTCCACAACTGCGTTTAGTTAACTGGCAGATTATTTTGTACTGTGAAACTGAACGAGTTAAACCAAAAATTTAAACTCTCGATCAGGTTTAGTTAAACTTCAGTTTAAACTCTGACTGTGCAACTGGGCATTTAATGAAATGTACAGTGTTGGCCAAAACATATGCAACTAAAATTACTTGCCTTTAACAGGCTCTGTAAATTGTTACCACAAAAAACACTGTAATAGTTTTAACTTGTTGAGTAAAACGCACGCTTAATAGAATTCACTTTATTTACTTTATTTATTTACTATCCCATCCTCGTCGCCACTGTAATAGTTTTTATTTAGATTATAGCCAAGCCACTGTTTTCGTTTTTATTCTAGTAGATGAGTAGTATTCCTATAGCTATGGAGATAGATACGGGTGCGTCGATTTCCGCGATTTCCCTTAGTACTTATCAAGATCTTTTTTATTTCCAGAAAATGGAAAAAACCGATATGGTTTTTAACAATTATAATGGCTCCCAAATTAAGCCTATTGGTGTTTGTGTTATGAAGGTGTGCTACAATAATAGGTGTGAAGATGTTGACGTTGTTGTGGTGGAAAATGGTGGACCTCCAATACTAGGTCGAAATTTCCTAAATGCTTTTGGGATTAAATTTGAAAATTTAAATTTCGTTGAAAAGGGCAACAGCAATGAGGTTAGGAAAATTTTTTGTAAATTCGGTGCCCTCTTTGACGGAACACTAGGCAAATTTAATAAAGGCACAGTGTCTTTGAAACTAAAAGGTGACGTTACCCCGAAGTTCGTGGGAGCTCGTCAGATTCCAATAGGTTTGAAAGGAAAAGTGGAATGCGAAATTGAGAAGTTAGTACAGTTAGGGGTCTTAGAACCTGTAGATTACAGTGAATGGGGGACACCGATTGTGCCAATACTAAAAAAATCTGGAGAAGTCAGGATCTGTGGCGATTATAAAATCACCGTAAATCCGCATTTGTGTATTGAAAAGCATCCCATGCCAAGGCCTGAGGATATGTTTGCGGAGTTACATGGGGGAGAAGAGTTCTCGAAACTAGATTTATCTATGGCATATCAACAAATGGTCTTGGATGAGAAATCTAGGAACTTGACAACGATTACCACATCAAAAGGTTTGTTTCGTTATACACGGCTTGTGTATGGGTTGTCTTCTGCGCCGGAGTTATTTAAAAAAAAAATCGAAAGATTGTTAAGTGGAATAGACGGCGTTGTCAAGTTTCTGGATGACATTTTAATTACGGCTCCCAATAGAGAACTTCATCGTCAGAAACTGTGTCTAGTTTTGACAATTTTAATGAAGGCGGGGTTAAAGCTGAATAAGGACAAGTGTGAATTTTTTTCTAAGTCTGTAACATACTTAGGTCATGTTATTGACAAATACGGGCTCCACCCGTGTCCGGAAAAAATTGAATTCATTCAAGAAATACAAAATCCAACTTCTGTCAAGGAAGTCCAATCTTTCCTAGGGGTGATAAATTTCTATAGGAGATTCATACCCAATATAAGCTCACTATGTTCACCGCTATATGGTCTGTTAAAAAAAATGTTCGTTTTCAGTGGTCTGAGGTGCATTCAGAAGCAATGGCAAATATTAAAAATGAATTAATACAGAAAAGAGTGCTAGCCCACTATGACCCTTCCCTACCGGTCAAATTAACAGTGGATGCGAGCCCAGTAGGATTAGGCGCGGTGCTGTCTCACGTTTATGAAAACGGTTGTGAAAGACCGATTGAATTTGCCTCTAGAAAATTGACAGAAACTGAGATGAGATATTCTCAACTGGACAGAGAAGCTATTGCAATACTATTTGGTGTTAAAAAGTTCCACCACTACGTGTATGCTCGGGAATTTATACTGGTGACAGATAACAAGCCACTTATGCACATTTTTGGTCATAAAAAGGGAATTCCCATAATGGCAGCAAATCGCCTGCAAAGGATAGCTCTCACCTTGGCTGTATATACGTTTAAAATTGAAAACGTTAAATCAAAAGATAATGTGGCCGACTATTTTTCGCGTCGTCCCAGTGAAAAATCGAATAATATCGACAGTCACGTAGTTGAGTCAGATTCTTTGTTTGTACATTATGTTAAACAAATTGACAGATTGCCCACTACAGTGGAGGAAGTCGAGCGAGAGACGGCGAAAGATAGCTTGTTAGTTTTGGTGCAAAAATTCATCAAAGAAGGTTGGGTACATGATAAGATAAATGAACAATTACGTTCTTTCTTTGTGCGGCGGCATGAATTGAGTGTAGAATCGGGATGCTTATTTTGGGGCTACCGTATTGTTATACCAGCTGCGCTGCAATCGGCTACGTTAGATGAGTTGCACAAGACTCATATGGGGATAGGTAAAATGAAAGCCATGGCTAGAGAGTACTGTTGGTGGCCAAAAATCGATTCCGATTTAGAGAAACTGGCAAAATCATGCGAGTCATGTTTAGCAACTAGGAACGATCCACCTAAGACAACACTTATAAATTGGGAGTGGCCGGAAGAGCCGTGGGTGCGCGTGCATGTTGATTTTTTAGGGCCGTTTTTTAAGAAATGGTTTTTGGTGGTCATTGATAGTTACAGTAAATGGCCCGAGGTTTTGGATATGGGTACCAATACGACTAGCAGAGCTACGATCGACAAGCTTAAACCTATATTTGCTCGATTTGGTGTACCTAAGATCCTGGTATCCGACAACGGCACATCATTTGTATCACACGAATTTGAACATTTTTTAAAAGCAAACGGCATTAAGCACATAACGACACCAGTAGGCAACCCAGCAACAAATGGGCAAGCCGAAAATTTTGTAAAGACCGTGAAAAATGCGTTAAAACGGGCAATTAATTGCAAAAAACAAATTGAATTACAAACTGCGTTAAGCTCATTTCTACTAGATTATAGGAATACGATTCACTTTAGCACGGGGGTATCCCCGTCTGTATTAATGTTAGGTAGAAAACTTAGAACCAGATTTGATTTGTTAAACCCTAATCGTAATATGAAAATAGACATAAACAAAGTTCAAACAAACATTGAAAAACAACAACAAAATCAACGGGAAAATTACAATTCGAATAATCGAAAATCTTTTAAAATAAATGACATGTGTATGGTAAAAAATTATTCGAAGCCAAACAAAGTTGTATGGTCTAAGGCAGTTATTGTTAAACGCCTAGGCTTGCAGACATATTTAGTTCAGGTAGAAGACTCTAACAAAATTTGGAAAAGACATTTAAATCAAATTATCGCTTGCAAAGAGAACTTAAAAAACAAAAAAAATAATTATGTTCCAACAACCTTATTAGACAGAACTGTTAAATTAAATGAAAATCAATTGACAAATTTTGAAAAGGAAAATGTAAAGGAACTAACTGTAGAGTCTACTATCGACTCTGAAAATAATAACGAAATTGTTGAACCAGAAAATGTAGAAAGCAATCATGTTGTTAACCAAGAAATTGATATGAATCCTGTTCGAAATCAGACAACACCTGTTAACGTTAATCCGTATAATCTAAGAAAAAGAAACACATAAATGTTGTAAATGGTTAAGGACAAGCAACTGAAGGGGGAAGTTGTAGTGATCGTGAGGTTATACTCACTGTACATAAAAGCTCTCTCTCTATTTGGAGACTTCACAGTAGTTACATATTTGGAATATGAATATTAAATAGCATCGAGTCAGTAAGTTGTTCGTCCTCCACCATCCAATCAACACTTCTGTTACTCCTAGTTAAGTTAAGCTAAGTAAATAAAGTGAATTGTATTAAGCGTGCGTTTTACTCAACAAGTTAAAACTATTACAATTTACAAATGGTAAAATAGATAAAGTAGAGAAAAGCAATAACCATTTACTTGGTCAAAAGTGCGCTGGTAGAAAAATATCCCCTTAAGGGAAATTGTTCTGCGCTTCCACAACTGCGTTTAGTTAACTGGCAGATTATTTTGTACTGTGAAACTGAACGAGTTAAACCAAAAATTTAAACTCTCGATCAGGTTTAGTTAAACTTCAGTTTAAACTCTGACTGTGCAACTGGGCATTTAATGAAATGTACAGTGTTGGCCAAAACATATGCAACTAAAATTACTTGCCTTTAACAGGCTCTGTAAATTGTTACCACAAAAAACACAATGATACGTCAATAAATATCAATACGGCACTAAAATCTCAAATAATGATCATGTAATGTAAATGTTGCTTACATCTCTGTGTTATCGCCATTTTTATCGATAAATATTAAATCCGGTGTGGACAAAACATATGCAACTCTGCAAATTTGTTTTAAATATCTGCATTTTTGCACTTTCTTTTGTTCTATTGTTATTCATATAACTAATTAGCGAAAATAGATTTGTCGACATATTCATTGTTAAATCGTGTTTTTTTCTGTTGGAGCTAAAATAGAGTTCGTTCTAAAATGGCACGCGCTAAATTCGGATTTGAGCTCAGAAAACGAATTGTGACTGATTATTCTTCTGGATTATCACAGAAAGACATTGCCGAAACATATAAAGTTCATAAAAGCTCAATATCGCGCATTATTAGTAATTACAAAAAGACTTCACAAGTTTCAGTGGTACCTACACCGAGTTGGACGCCCGCGCAAGACCAGTAATCGGACGGACAATTTAATAGTCAGACACGTCAAAAAAGACCCATTTATTTCTTCCAACAAGTTTCTGCTCGAACAATTAGCAGACGTCTTTAACAAACCTCTCTAAGAGAAAGGACGCCCAGCGAAAATACAGCTGATATCAAAACGTAATCAGAAGCGTTTGCAGTTTGCTAAATATCATTTAAATTGGCCAGAAAGTAAATGGAGGTCTGTGCTATTTAGTGACGAGTCAAAGTTTAATATTATTGGTAGCGATGGCATGTGTTACGTTAGGGTTAGACGACCAGTTGGAAAACGGTTAGAAGCACGTTACTGCAAAAAAAAACGGTGAATCATGGAGGAGGAAGTGTAATGGTGTGGGGCTGTTTTTCTGGCGCTGGTGTTGGCCCACTGCATAAAATAAATGGCATTATGGACAGATTTATGTATAAAGACATATTACAAAGTGTAATGCTTCCATACGCAGAGTATGATATGCCATTGCGGTGGGTCTTTCAGCAAGACAACGACCCCAAACACTCATCGAAAGTGGTTAAATAGTGGTTTGCAGAAAAAGAGTTACGGTAATGGAATGGCCACCACAATCGGCAGATTTAAACCCTATCGAAAACAAATTGATCGAGAAAATTGTACAAATTCTGATATGTATTTTGTTTCAATCTCCAAGGCCCCCGCAATTTTTGATCCTCTGCTCCCCCCAGCAGTTAAACTTACTTCCAAGTTTGTAAATCATATGTCCTCCCCCAGCGACCTTGATGGCCGATATATTATGTCACGGCTGAGAGACCACAGGCTATTTGAAAATGTTCGACTTTACCTTGCCTACTTATTTGAAAAGCCCGAATCCATCTGCATTGTCGGTAAAACCAAAACAAACGTTCAGATATATATTCAAAAAGAAGGCCTTCCTATTGATCCTGCAGAACTGCGAGAAATCTACAACCGTTATCACGATGGCTTCAACATTTCGTCGGCTACCGTGGACAAAGACCTATCTGCCTTTGCTTCTCATATCAGCTCTAAACGTATCTCGCACCTTCAAAGGAGCCGTGCTGACCACAACAATTTTTTTCGTCCCTAACTCGATACCTGGAACACAGCCACCCCCCCAGCATAGCATTCCTCTAACCTTTTACTATCAGAACGTAAGGGGCCTGCGTTCAAAAACCCAAGCTGTTCTGCGCCAATCTCATGCACTTCCATTCGATATCTATGCATTAACTGAAACCAATCTGATTCCCGATATAAAGAACCCGGAATTATTCCCACCCACATTTAACGTCTTTCGGGACGATATCAGCCGCCCAACGGATGACCCCGCCCTGTCGTGGTGTTCTTCTTGCTGTTCACAACGACCTGGACTCTTCTCAGATTGCCACCTCTTCGTCTGCAAAACTCGACTTTGTTGCAATTAAAATAACACTCCCCCATAAGTCCCTATACTTACTGTGTTTTTACATCCTTCCGGCCCAATCTATCGAATCCTACCAACTTGCTGTCAATGCGATCGATCAAGTAATAGAGTTATCTGACTCTTCTGACGACATCATTATTTTCGGCGACTTCAATCTGCCTCAACTGCACTGGGGTTTATATGATGATGAATCGTTTTTCATTGCGTCAAATCCCAACACAATCAAAGAATGTCTCTTCATTGATCGACTAACTGACTCGAATCTATGCCAAGTTAGCGGCATCTCTAACTACATGGATAGGCAGTTAGACCTAATCTTCACTACTGACCCTATCAACTCTTCTCTCGCTTTCCCCACTTCTTCTTTCAACTACTATTGACAACCTTGATTTTGTTAGTTGCATATGAAAAATGTAACTGAATAGTAGTTTTATGTTGTTTTCATATTATATTTAAATGTCTATTGAGTAGATTCTTTTTTTTATTATTATTAAAGCAATAAAGTATTAAATTTAAACAAAAAATTACCTAAATCTGTTTTCAAAAAACTTGTACATAATGTTTGGTGAAAAATACATTTTGGTTGCATTTGTTTTGGCCAACACGTACTTTATAAATTGATTGTAATAAACAAATGTTTATAGTCACAAGGGATAAACTTTCCTCTTCGACTTTCTTTTTATAAATCTCAGTTCCTTTAATTATTGTTTGTAATGTTAGACCTTCCGCACACGACTAGTATCGTCATCGTAGCGTATGCGGTGCGATGTACGAGATGCAGACGATTTGTTGCCGCACACTTGTATTTAAATAGAAAACAGCACACGACTCGTACGCTACGCGTAATCGTCACAGCATGCATGCCGACAGCATACATGACGACTATCGTCGGCCGCTTATCGTATTTGTACGCTTGAAGTTTGTTTACATTTTTCAATACCTACGTATTTTATTTAAAAAAAAAAATCGTCAGGCGACATTTTTACGCTTTGTATTTTGACGATTGGAAATTGCGTCGTGTGCGGTTTAATACGCCTATCGTTATCGTAGGTGCACGGCAAATTCATGATGTTACGATGACGATACGAGTCGTGTGCGGAAGGCCTAAAGTATTTAGCCTTCCGAATTATATTCTTCTTGTTATTCAAGGCAAATGTGGGTACACTACACATTTTGTTCAAATTAATATCCTAAATGCATGTGACCATTTTACTTCCTTTTTAAATTTTCATTTGTAATGTACATACTACCACTACACCACGTCTGATCCGTGAACGAGCAATATGTGACGGAATAATTTGCTTTTTAGTAAACGTATTGCTCATTTACGAATGCAGTCAATTTCTTTTCAAAAAATGTCTTTGCATGACTCAAAAGTCTTGCATGTTTGTTGCCTTGCGGTTGCATGTGTAAATTATTATTTTTCCCAACTTTATAGTTCCATAACATCCCCAATCCGTATGTGTTCAGTGAAACTTTGTGAAAAATGTATTAACAAATAAATAGGTAAAAGTGTCTGTGATTACTAAATCTGTGTAAGTGCAACAATTTTCAATAAAAATAACAACAGTTAACAGTTATAAAAGACAGCCAAATAAAATAAATTGAAAAACAACATGTACCGGTAAATGATGTATCAAACTTAATTTAAATAATAATTCAAATCATCATCCTGCGCCTGCATCATTCATAACATTTTCATTCTGCATGTCTAACAAGTTTCTCTGCTATCTATTGAATATGTCCCTTTCTCTCTGTTTTCCCTCAATAGCTAGAAGAAGAAAATGTGCACTTACAAACAATAACAGAAAATGTTTCCAGTTACGAGTTTAAAGGAAACTCGGTTTAATTTAACCAGTGCTTTGCAAATAACTATACCCAACACATCAGTGTATCACAGATGAAAAGGATATCCTCTTTGTTGTCGCCTCTTGCCAAAGGATACACATTACACACTGCAAAACCAAGTTCTTTAAATGTTGTAATATATATCAAAAGATCGCAGATGTACAAGAATTTCTGATTCTTTGGTATTAATTCCTTCTTTTGTATCCAAACAGTAGGTCACCGAGTCGTGGCGACAGTAAAATTATCGAGCGTCTGGTAGGAGCCATATATTTAATTTTAAAAAATATATATAAATAAAATGCACAACTACAAGTCAGAACTGATGGTCATAATATAGTGCACAGGAGAAAAAAAATCGAAACAAGTAACTGCCCTAAATGAAGTTATAATTTTTATTTATTTACCTTTGACTTTCTGCATCAGCAGGAGTAACAATGAAATTTCCTGCATGCATGAGCGATATTTTGTCGCCACGTCAGGATATGCACGACACACAAGAGCTGCCTTGTTGCACTCGTGTATACATTTTATTAACTTGTCGTACATTTTAAATCTATACATTTCACTTCGTCACCCAATTTTGCGGATAGTGTATGTAGGACACGAGATCGTAATGAAGTAAGCTCAAGTAATTGTAATACGAGTAGTTAGTAGCTGCCCCATTTCGTTTTTTGTGTATGCAGATACTTTAATAAATCAAATACGATGCGTATCAAGGGGTTTAAAAATGAATAAATCATATTTGGCGTTGCCTTTTTCCCTGAAGTAATCGTTTGGATGTGAAAGGCGCATGGCAAAACTGGAAACTTTTTAACAAGAACTCAAAGACACGTTGGTCTATTTATGGCCGACTCATAATAGAATTTGTATAAGCATGACAGTTAAATTGTTTGTTTGAGTTAATATAACTCGTACGTCGCATTCAATTTAGGGTTAAAATCGATATTACGATTGTTATCGCTAAGAAATGCTACACTAGATGCTGATGATTTGTGTTCCGAATGCTTTGTTGAAGGGACATAGTGACGCAATTATTACAAAATCATTACCATTATTACTTCGAGACCGAGGGTCGACTACTTAGGTTAATGGCGGACGGTTTAGTCATATAAAAAAACCACGTTCTGTTTATTGCTCTAGCCTTCTGCCAATACACAGGCCATAAAAAATCTCAAAAGATTCAGTCGACTGTGCATAATTCTAGCAAAACCCTTCTTTCATCAAGCGACAGGGTGTAACCTGGGGCGGATTCAAGTGAGGAGTCACTATAGACGCTAATAATCACCCACTTCCCAGTTGTAGAAAATATCGCGTTCGTGTCAACCTCCAAACCCCACTAGGTTAGGTTAGGTTTGTCGGCTGGCGAGGATTTCTCCGTGCCACACTCAGGTCAATACTGACCCATTGTGATGCCCGTGGGGGAGAGAGGTTGTCCCTTACCCTGTATTCAAATTACTTACTGTGCTGTTACATACAAACCATCTTGACGAAGTTCATTATGTTGTCTATTGATGTGCTGGAAAGTCTAGGACGTTGAAGAAGTGACTCCCTAGGAATTTTATACCTGGTGTGTTGGAGACCTGGGCAGTGACAAAGGAAGTGGGTTGTATCCTCAAGAGCTCCCTCATCACCCCATCCTCTACAGAGTTATTCTTCCGTTAAGCACATTTTCTTCATATGGTATCGCAGAGTATTGAGTCCCGTTATGATACCTACGAGGGTGTACAGGGATTTCCTATCCTTCCGCATTATATTCTCTGTTTTGCTTTCGTTTAAGGACGGCCATAGCATTCTCGTGGTATTACAAGTATTTAAGGTGGCCCATCTAGCGTTCGCCTCTCTTGCGGCCTTTCTCCCCGCTTCAAGCTTGAGTGTGCAAGGCGGAATGTTTACAGTTCTGAAACAGCTGTCGAACCCTGAATGCCTTCATATCCCGGAACCCAGCAGGGCGATACCTTGTGCTGTTTACCAAGAGCCTTGAGCACTTCGCGACAGCAAGGGTCTGTTGCATCTGACCCCGCAAAAGAAGAAGTGGACAAGAATGTTTCACCGAGAGAAGCAGACTCGAGGAATGCCTTTTGCCTTCCGCCTTGAGTAGGTCAAAACCCGTAAAACCGGGCGTCAGCTCAGCTAAGGATTCGTCCAAAGCTGAGGAGAGATCTGAATGCTATACGAAGGTTCTGCCGGTCAACAAAGCGAAGTTGAGCAAGCCTAGGGCGTATGCCTCTGGAGAAGCCGACGTAAGACTGGTTGCAGCAAGGGCGAAATGTCTCTTGACTTTCATCTCGACTGCGACTGATCTCAAGCCACTTGGAACTGTCCCAGATAAGAATACGTCCAAATCTGAGAACGTTCCCGGAGCCTGCAAAAAGGTAGGCAAGAAGTTAAACACCTCTAACACCAATGGTTTTTATAACCCAAGAAAATGTGTACCAGGTGTGGTACGCCAGGCTTCATCCTGTTCTACCAACCAGTTAACCTAACCTAACCTATGTAGATGTAGACGGTTTTGTCAGCAAATGGATTATTTTCTCGGTGCAAAATAAATCAGAATAATTCAGTCAAAACAGACCGTAGACGGAGGACCACCATAGAGCGCTGCCATGTCCTATTCTATTTCTATAATTTTACCAGCGAGCAGTATTTTTTGCTTACGCAAAAGTAATACTATTTTTTTCCTCAATAAGATATTCAAGTGCGTATGGTTGGTTTGGTTTGGTTGGTTTAAACCTACGACGGTTACAAGGACTAATGTGGAGTTAAATCGATTGTCTTCTCAGATGAGCTAAAGCTACTATTACACATCAAAAACTGTGTCAATTTTTGATATGCTGACATCACATGACTTGGAATTTTGTCTACCATAGAATCATATTTTATCTACAACAGAATGTGATGTGAGCAACCAATGCTTTTGTTGAGGAGGATTGATCGCTTAACTTTTTGGTGCCTGGCTTTGTTGAGAGTAAAATCAAAACATTTGCACTAAAGTTAACCTCTCAAACATAGAGAACGAGAACTGCTTTGTTTCCAGGGGCCAATAACGCGACAAGTGCAGGTAATCCTACAACTATTACACATTTCTGTAACTCAAAGTTACAAGTTCAATGCTGATCTTATGATCACGTGTGGACAAACTCAACGGGCAATTGTAAGACTTGTCGATTTGTCGCGTTGTGTTATAAGCCCAGATCTTTCCCACTTGCAATCGAAACCGAACCAACAGAGCTCAGACTAAAATTTCCACAATCGTAGCAATCAATGCACTCCCACTCTTCAAAGCCAGCAATTTTATTCAACACCAAACCTGCAAAAATACACGAAAAGAAAACTTTCTTTCACTGAGCGATAAGTTCAAGTCCGCCAACTGATGATTAGAATGGAGGAGAAAACCAACCTCATTGAGCTGTTGTACGAGGTGTTTTTTTTTTATTTATTGCCTCTCTTCATGGAAAGACCACTTGCTTGTGGCTTCTTTTTTTAAAGTCCCCAAGCAACATGCGCCTGGGAAATCCTATACAAAATTGCACTTGAAAATATAGTTAGTCAAACTGACGACGCACTTTTTAGGAAAGAATAAGCTCCATCTACATTGAGCGCTTTACACTATGAAGCTTTTGGCAGCGTGTGCTCTCAGGAGGTGTCATAAGTCTTGGTGCATGATAGTTAACAAATCTAAAACCTCAAAAAGTTATTTTTGTCTTTTGACAATGGTAGGGTTTGTTATTCTCTCGTACACATCGCTTGTTTGATGGATTAGGCTCCCACGTGCCCATTTGTCTAAAATGCTTAGGAGCCTCAACTAGGTCTGCTGTATATGCTCTGATAATGCATTTATCATGAACGGTAAGCTCAAGCCAACTGTCACAGTGGCTTTTTATGATACAGAGCTGCCGTAAAGAAACTACACAATCAACAGAATAGTCCAGAAACAACCAGAAGACTGGTGCGGGAACTTTCGTAGATTAAGAGCAATGGTTGAGTTGGTTTAAAGTGGATGAGGTGTACTTAGACAAAATAAGGTTTATTGTGCTGTTACTGGGAAAGACAAGTTGTTAATGGCCTAGTGTATCCTCCCGAAAACTGGTGAGTGAATCCTAGTCCTAGTTATCTCTTCCCTTCTCTGGATTCTTGTCATGGACGATATTATACTTAAAGAGCTCAGCAACGCAGGGCTTAACGTAACTGTTTCCGCGGATGATGTGGCGATTCTAGTTCAGAGTAAATTCCTAAACACATTGAATGAAACCATGGAATCAGGCTTCGTGTCAACCCTGATGAAACGGATAAAAATTTGGGTGAATTCAACTTCGACACACCGTACGAAGTACTATACCCAGATAGGGAGGACTGGCAAAAGAATGAATTCTCGACTGAAAATGAGATTTCGATTTATTTAAATCTGACCCTGTGCACTGGTTAGTTTTTAAACCGTCCGTCTAAATCGAAATCTCATTTTCATTCGAGACTTCATTCTTTTGCCAGACCTACACGTGCCATTAAGACTTCCGGGCACATGCAGTTTGTTCTGGCCGTGCTCAAATCTGCGGATCTACTTGATATGGGATCAATTTCCAACAAGAATATTGCTAACTAGATTGATAGTCAGGCTGCGCTAAAGGCGATAGAGTCCTTCATCATCAAATCTGAACTAGTCAGGAGCTGCCGCACAATATAGAGCATTATGCGCGCAGAACTAAGTCAAATTGTGTTGAGTACCCGGACACTGTAATATTGAGAGTAACGAAAGGGCCGACGTTCTGGCCAAAAACGGAGCAGAGCTTCCACAACTTGAAACTATTGAGGGCATAAGACCCCAATAGTCGCGACCAAGAGAATTATTCTCGAGAAAATTAAAAATAAAGCAGTCCAAAGATGGTCAGATATAGTAGCATGGTCTCCTCAAAGGCTCTGTGGCCTAAGCTATAGATCGGAAGAATCTGTAGAATCATAAAGCTCAGCAGATCAAAGATACGAATGGCAATAGAGATACTCTCCGGGCACTGGTCTTCTAAGGAAGCACGCTAGGAAATTATGATGTTTAATAAATATGGACCACGTGCAGGTATTGCATGTCCCAGAGGTTATTACTCAGCTTCTCTTTAAATGTCAAGCTATTGCTCGGCATAGGAGGAAACACCTTGGAACGTACTTCGTTGACAATTTGGAGGAGGTTGCCCTCACAGACAAAGTTGAAACAATTATTAGGTTCTGTAGGGAAATTAATTGCTTGGGCGAATTGGTTTAGGTTTTGACTGTGAAGGTTCCCCAGGGATGGCGATGGGCCCAATATGGTGTCTAGTCCACTGTGATGAGCTCACGTAAACCTAAATACATAGTCGCATCTATGTGCCCGTTCTGCTTAATTGTTGCAGTCCCTAATCCAACAGATTTTGTGATAAGCCGAATGGGCTGTCAGTGATTCATGTTTCCCTTATAGTAGCTACCTACAACAACTCATTTATCTCAAAACGGTAAAACATATCAACTACGACTTCCTTCCGAAAATGTTGAAAATGAAAGTACATAATATCCTTGTTCCACCTTATCCCGACAATCTCGTAATAGGAAGTTTGGCAATTGACAAAATCCACCTACCATCGTCGCACATTGCTTGGTTGAAAGCGTAATTTGCATCGCGTTGAATAAGTATATCCTATCATATCATGTCATACGTGAATGTTGAAGATAAAAGCTGTTTGAAATTCCGCCACTGCTCCAAATGGTATCTATGAAAACGTGCCAATGAAGTACAAAAACTAAAGAAACCAAAAAGTCCTCCAGACAATAAACAGAACAGAACTAGCTCCATATTCAACTATTTAACAGCGTAAATCGACTAAGAATAATCAATGAAATGCAAATCCATGAGAGGTTTTCTTTGTTCGCAGACCACAAATGTACTTGGATATTCAAAGAAAAATTATACACACTCCAACAACTCACTCATAGCATCGATTCGTGTCCCAGTTTTTTTTTCTTCCTCTTCGTTTTTTTTTTTTCTAAAGAGGAGATAGCACGAACCATTTGACGGGAAACTCACGTCTACAGAGAGTAGACAGAGTTCAAACGATGTGATGTGCTGTGCAAACCCACGAACAGGCTAAATGGGTGGATGTCCTTCTTTTTGACAAACACGATGGGGTGAAGAATCCTATCGATCGTTTAGAGTCCAATCACCCCGCCGCAGTGGTGTGCCTATTTTGAAGACAATCCTTCACCAATCTATTAATTAACTTGGGCAGAGAACAAAACCATCATATTCACAAATTTGATTGCAATGGCGACAGTATGAGAGAGTCTCCACATCCAAAACGATGCGGCAAACGAGAAACGAGAAAAAACAAGTCACCAGACTTAGAGTCGCCAATGCGTGGCAAAATAAATATTCGTATGTGGATTTGCCATTTCTCCATTTGCCCTAAATTTTTCCATTCTAATGGGTAGCATCTGATAAATGTCTTCAACCAAAAAGCATATTTGTATCCTTGTTCAGATTTCTTTGGTCAAAAATTCTCCTTGAAAAATGAGCCACACAGAAGAACATTTGCACAACAAGTTGAATGAAATATATTTGTGGCTGTTAATCCGAAGGGGGGCTGATGCTGCTCTCTCTCTTTCGGTTGCAACCACTTCATAGGGCTGCGGTAGATGCATTTTAATTTTAGTCAAATGATTAAAAGAAACCTAACCAGGTCTTCATTCAAGGGTATGCCATGGAGCATGGAAAAGACCCAGCAGTTCTGGCAACGCTCACTGACTGGATGTGAACTTAGGCAATCGATAGTGTGTATGGCATAGTAGTCATAGCCAACGCGTAGAATACGGGAGGAAAACATAAATACAGAGACACAGGCAACTGTGAGAGCAGGGTGTCAAGGCCGTGACATAGTTTCCACACTTCACTACCAAAATGAAGAGAACAAAAATCAGCACACAGGGTGAAAAAAAAAAACCATCCTGCAGCCACAACCACCTTCCAACTATTGTAAAATTAACAGATTGCACACTTGGATGGATCCATTGTTGGGAAACTCGTGCAAATATCTGTTGATGTACAAACATATCTGTTTACAGGAATTGCCACAACGTGCTTAGAGTTTAGAGAAGGGAAATGCGATAAGGCAAGAGAGAGAACAACAAAGTTGGATAAGAGGTTTCCTTTCTTCCAATATATATATATGCATTAGAGGAAAAAGTTTGGCGCCTGCTATAGACTGGACTGAGTTCAAAAGTTTGAGACACTGAAGAAAACTTTACCAAACATTGAATGAATAAGTAACTAACGTTTGATTTTCCACACATCGTGAGTGGATAAAGATTAAGAGTGATTTGACTTAATGACTTGTATTTTTCCGGTTCAATGTTTCCCATTTTGTAGATGCGAACCGATAAGAATCTAGTACAAATTGATTTATATGAAAACTGACAACGTCGGTGTTCCGTTGTCGCTTCTGAGCAAATTTTATTTGTATCTGCAATCAACTCATGAATAAGATATTTCACTCCAGTTCCCCCCTTAGGAAGCATGTCAACGTTCCATCCGTTAGGTGTACATTTTAAATTTGTATACAAATTCCTAATCAATGTTTCGAACCTTTTCTACATCCACGCCCATACCAACTGGGATATGATTGTTCACACGAAAGGCATTTTCTTTGATTTCGTATTCTTCGTCTTACAAATCTCATCGATTGTTCCGTATTATTTATTCGAGATGTGTAAACATGTTTAACTTCATATATCCTGTGCTGTTGTGTTGTGTGTACAACTGATTTGTATCGGGCTCTTTTATGTATGTGCAGTGCTAGTCCTACTCTCATGTTCCAAGCATCCCTAGTCTATCGTTAACATTTCATTTTACGATAGGTATGAAATTATGGGTAGGAGCTGTTGTCTGTTGTCCCTCTTGTGTATGATGTGTTTTAATGGCATTAAGTTCTACGCTGACAGGATGACATGTGCTTGAGACTTGTGGGATTTGTTAGCATTAAGTATGCTCAGTCGGAAGATGTACCTGCTTGCTTAATTAATGGTAGATGAATCTTACTGGTGAAAGCCATGCATTTGACAGGTGAAAAACTGGCACATGTTTAATTTATACTTCTGTCGAGGGTCTCCGTATTTGAGCGATGTTTTAATGCAAATTTAAAGATGTGACTATTTTTTTAGACATGTGTGTCACAACAACAATAACGAAGTGTAGACAGATACTTTAACTTTAACAGATCTGTTACCAACACTACCACTATCACTGACAGCGAAGCAGATATGAAAGACAGATAAGCTAGCCAGAAAGAGATCTGCTTCAACTTTCTTTGATGTGAAGATTATTCTGCGCTTAACAAGGCTGCTAAATTGCCTACCGACACGCGGAGGAGGCTTTCAAAGCAGCTGGAGAAGACTTGGTAGGGAGCGTGCACTAACTTATATGTAAAATGAAGTTATGAAAGCACGCCTGAACCTCAGAATCGTGCCACACGTCCCATCCGAAAGGAAGGAGACACTCTGAACTGCGCTAACTAGAGGATGTTCTCGACTATTCTATACTGTGTAAATGGCAATCAGTAACTCTATTGGCCCATATCAGTGCTGTCTTAGGCTATTAAAGTAAAAAATCTAGCAAATCTGCACCCTTCCTTAAGGAGAGGACTCTTTACATAGGCGAGTCAGGCAAAACGTCAAGTTGGACAGGTACAACTTCGAACTAGTTAAAGGCTCTGTCTACATTTGCTCTATTATTACCTCGCAAAATGATATCGCGCAGAAATCAAGCGAAGAATTGCTCTTGCCAATCGCTGTTTCCTTGAAGGCATCTAAAAAGTAAAGCCTCATAGTCATACCCAAAGGGATATTGTACAAGACCCTAATTATTCCGGTTCTGCTGTATAATGCAGAAGCATGGAATTTGTCGAAAAGTGATCAGAAACTTTTGAGACGTTTTGAAGGAAGGATTCGTCGGATGATATTGGCTGAAGTTTGAATCAATGAAGTGGGGTGGACGACGTTAAAAGTGCTCTAAAAGTGCTTTGAATGCAATGGCCTTTGAGTCCACCTCGCAGGGACAACGTACCAGAGGAAGACCACACCTTGACTCGTTTGAAGAGCGTTCTCAACCAATATTGTGTGCATAACTGGTGGCAGCTAGCTAGGCACGTAGTTGACAACACAAATGATTTGAAAACAACACTAAACAAAACACGATATATATGAACTACTAGCGGACCCGGCGAACTTTGTCTCGCCCCAATTTAACGCATTCAGAGAAACTTCAGAGTGATAATAAAACACAGATGTAGTTCAAATTTCAATGTGATTTATTTGAATGGAATCGAAGTCAGTAGAGTGCGATGTGAAAATGTTTTCAATTTGTTTTCCGGCGCAAAATCAAACAACGAAGGCGGTTTGCCAACACGCGAACGGGCAACGTGCAGCTGACCGTGTGAAAAACAGGGAAATTCAAGATTAATCCCACAGACTTCCAGCGATTGGTCTTGGGATTTATTGATTGTCATCGCAAAAGCCAATCGAACGTGGAGCTGAATCCGTTTGAAATGGAGTGGAAGATCAGTTGGAATAATCGGAATTCGTGGGATAAGGACATCCTCTCCTTTGAATTTGCCCTTAATGATCGTCGCTTGAATCCAGTTTCTTGACGGACAACCGCGTACCGTTGCACAATTTCGGATGATTCAGCTGTAATTCCTGGCACATCAAGCGAGTTCAAAAATTCCGTCGGGTAGTTGGTCGCTTCATTCTCGTCGGTCACGCTCTCAACGGATGTGTAGTTTTTTACGAATGCAGTTCTCCAGCGATTTGACTTTGAATAATGAAATTCAAGCTATCGACGTCCTTATTCTATGCTGCTAGTATTGCCCGTTCACTACCTAATCCAATCGAGATTTTTATAATTTTGTGCCGGGGAACACACTTTGGTGATGAGTTCCTCCTTCGACGATGTAAACTCACAAAAATTTGCCGGGAACGATATCAATCCAGTCGAAACATTAACGCCATTGCCAAGCGCCAGCAGTTGTCCCGAGAATTCAGAAGCAGATGGGTCGTTCTGCAATGCGACTCTCATGTTCGTGGTCAATTTCAATCCCTTGACATGCCGCCACAAAGACGAAGATTTAAGGATTTTCCATCTTTACATCGTCCAAAATCATCAAATTACGCGATAAAATGCAAAATTTCGTGAAAAAAATTCAATTTTTCCGGAATTTTCCTAGTTTTCCACTAAGAATTTTCCATTCGAAAAGCCATTCCGGAACAATAACACACAAAATTGCTTACAAAAAATAAATTTTCGATTCTTCCGATTTCCCGACTTTTCCGGAGGGTTTTCCCTGACAATTACGAACAACTGAAAAAAATTTAGGC
The DNA here is from genome assembly GCA_949372485.1 of Cheilosia soror. Lineage (NCBI taxonomy): Eukaryota > Metazoa > Arthropoda > Insecta > Diptera > Syrphidae > Cheilosia > Cheilosia soror. The sequence goes on along the minus strand of OX443561.1, from coordinate 74,616,330 downwards.
CAAATCGGTCCAGCCGTTCTCAATTGATGAATTACCATACATTTTTGCCTCCATTTTTATATATACAGATTAGAGTTTACCAATAAATCACAAACACCACAACACAGCGCGATCAGACTCAGAGAGTCGGGGTGCTGATATGCGAGACTCTACGGACATAGCAATATTCTGCTTTCTTTATCAAAAGAGCTAGTACCACCCTGAACGGATTAGATTACCCCCAGAATGCTTTTTAAAAAACACTTTGAAGGAAAATTCCCTTCAATATTAGATTGGCAGGACGGACGGTTGAATAGGGACTCAAAGTTGATTTGAACGGACGACTCAAAAATGGACTGTGGAGTAGGTGCGGGTGTATTTTCGGAGTCTCTGAGCATCTCAAAATCCTTCAGGCTTCAGGACAGAGCCAGTCAGTTTCATACGCAAATAATTGCTATCCGTGAAGCCTGTCGCCTAATCAAACTACACACGATCATAGTTCCGAGGCAAAAGATAGACATATTCATTGACAGTCGAGCTGTGATCAAGGCTATCGCCTCAGTCAATATAACCTAAAAATTAGTATTAGGATGTCGAAAGGAGCTGGCCTTGCTTGGTCAGTTCAGGATTACCCTGATCTGGGTTCCAGGCCATAGTAACGTCGCAGTTTTAACGACGCAACCAAAAAAAAACCCTCATTCACTACCTATGCGCTTGTCTGGCACTAGCCAGGTCTAGACAGCGAGCTCTGGGTAAACCCTTCTTCGTATCCCTCGAGGAAGTCTCGAAGAATAACATCAAAGAACGTATAACATTTTTGAATTCATACGCTGGATCTAAACCACCCTTCGACATACTTACAGCAACCAGGTCAAATGAGGATGTGGTAACAAAACGGCACATAGCGCTACTTGGGTTTATCTCAAACTACACCTCCACTCCTACCTACCCACCTACCCTACCAATAAATATTTGTAGTCACAATAGCTAACTTAACAGGAAAAATGTTGTAAGGTGGACACTGAAAATGATTATTAGTACCGCGCGATGACTTTACATTGAACTATGAATACGCTATTGTTTATCAACCTTTTGAGGTGAGACTTAGTTACTGTCATAGGGTTTACCCAGATTGAATTTGACGCGCATCAGCGAACTGTGGGCTGTGCTGGACTACTGTGCGGGGGATCCGCGGAAAAACACAAATTACCATGTCTATCACAGAATCCGTCGTACTCGGAATTTTGTTACGAACCCCGAAAAGAATTATCACAGAATCCTTCGTAGTAGCAATTTTTGCTATGTATTTCGAAGAAGAATACTAATACGAATACGAATTTTGAAATTCGTAGCAAAATTTTTACTACGACAGTTTCTGTGATAGTTCTTTCGGAGTTCGTAACAATATTCCGAGTATGACGGATTCTGTGATAGACATCTCAAGGCTTTTCCGCGGATGTAACCTCTCGCGAACGTTTGACAAACATCCGAGAGTTGTCCTGAGAAAGCTTCTCAATTTTAGCGGGAAAATGTTCGCGGTGATGATTTGTTTTTGACAAAAAAGGAGGTGAAATTTTCCTATTAACCATGACTAACTTACTGCACCGCCCCCACTCTCTCTGATCTTATCTTCCAGGAGAGCTGATCTTGATAAGTCTATGACTAGCAATTTCGAATTTAATACATAATTCACTATTAAGAAAGAAAGAAACCTTTTGCAAGGCTTGTTTCGTTAATAATTTGTATATTCGGCATGCAAACGAGCTAACTAACAAAATGTCGTTTTTAAATGTAATGTACTAGTCTAATGTATTTTACCCTCTATTGTTATACTGGTGTTAATTTCTTCCTTAAGTTCTTCTTCAACCGTTTGCTCGGCCATAACATCCCCATCACCCGACTTTTTATCTTGTTCCATTGGAGCGTTTAGTTCATTAGCGTTTAAATTGCATACTTCAAAGCCAGTGATTGGCTCAATTAATGGTTGCTCTTGCACTTGTGGTTCAGTAAAATCGTATTCACTCACTTGCATCGCTTGACTTTTCTGTTCACTTATTAATAACTGTATTTGGGAATATTAGTCACAGGTACAGAACCGTTTTATATTGAATACCAACCCCATCTTCACTGCAAATGTCACCATAGAGTCTTACATCCTCCCGACTCCTATCAGCACTCAAATAACGTTCGTCAGTTTTACGTGGTCCTTTTCGTATAAGCGGCTTACTTATTCGCTTAGGTTTTTGAGACTTTTCTCGTCTTGTTAGTTTAGTATAATTGTCTTGACAATCAAGCTATTAGAATTAAAAGAATTTAGTATGCGAAATGGATAAGAAAATGTATTTTCTTACATTTAAACGAAAAATGTTCGGACCTTGCCGTTTAGGGGTTGGTGGTGTTACATGATCGGCCTTTCGAACGAAAAAATTGGACCCATCCTCTTCGATTACACCCAATTGAGCCATATTTTGTAGTGATTGGTCTACCATTCCATGAAGATCCCTTACCGGGAGTGTGTGTTTCATGGTTATCTCAACGCGTTCACAAATGGCCGAAAATTCGGGATTTTCCAAACCAGCGTCGCTTATGTAATAGAGCGCCTTAAGAACATGACGATTTACTTTCTTTGGGACACCAAATTTGTCCATTGCGAATTTAAAAACAGAAAAGTAGTAAATTGACCAAATGAAATTTTGAAATATCAGTTTTAATAAACACAAAATATTGTATTAAAGTGTCATTGAATCGATAGGCAGCTAGAGATATTTTTAGCAGGTTTTTGACAGTGTCTTACTTACTTACTTAAGGTGGCGCTACAGTCCGGGGTGGACCTGGGCCTCAACCAACAAGCGTCTCCAGCCAGCACGATCTTTGGCCAGCTGTCTCCAGTTTCGCACGCTAAGTTGGTTAAGGTCCCCTTCTATTTGCGTGCGCCACCTGAGTCGCGGTCTTCCTCTACTGCGCGGTGCCTCGGGTGTGGATTCAAAGATCTTCCGGGCCGGAGCATTCACGTCCATTCGCTCTACATGACCGCAGTCGTTGGACCTTCACTCTTCTGGCTAGGTCAATGTCGCTGTACAGCCCGTACAGTTCGTCGTTGTATCTCCTCCTCCATTCACCGTCTATGCATACGGGACCGAAAATTACTCGAAGAATTTTCCTCTCGAAGCAACCAAGAGTAAGCTCATCCGCTTTTGATAGAGTCCATGCCTCTGCACCATAAAGTAGGACTGGGATGATTAAGGTCTTATAAAGGGTCACTTTAGTTGTTCGAGAGAGGGCTTTGCTACTCAATTACTTTTGAAAGATAGTGCCTCTGGTGTTAGCGTTTGAGTTTTGCACTATTCTTTCAAGAACGATGTTGAAGAAGTCACATGACAACGCATCACCTTGTCTAAATCCTTTTTTGACATCGAAGGTCTCTGTGAGTTCTTTACCGACCTTGATGGAGCAGCGTGCATTCTCCATTGTCATCCTACACGGACGAGTTTGGCAGGGATGCCAAAACTAGACATTGCTCTGTATAGCTCGTCTCTAAAAATGCTGTCGTAGGCGGCCTTAAAATCGATGAAAAGATGGTGGGTATCGATTTGAACTTCCTGGGTTTTCTCCAAGATCTGCCGCAGTGTGAATATTTGGTCGATTGTAGACTTTCCTGGCCTGAAGCCACACTGATAGGGACCAATCAGGTTGTTGACGAAAGGCTTCAGGCGTTCACACAACACAGCAGATAAGAGCTTGTAGGCGATGTTAAGAAGACTAATACCTCTGTAGTTGGCGCAGTTCAGAGGGTCTCCTTTCTTGAGGATCGGGCAAACAATGCTAAGGTTCCATTTATCGGGCATACTTTCCTCCGACCATATTCTACAGATGAGTTAGCTTAGATATCGCTATCTTCACTTCGTCCAGGTCGGGTGGACGGAATTGTTGGTCTTCATCGTCCAGGTTGAATGGTTCATTCTGCCTGACAGCGGGATTTAGTTCGTCATCGCCGTTAAACAGTCTGCAGAAGTAGTTCTTCCATATCCTCAGCATCGACTGCGATTCTACTACGATGTTCCCTTGTTCGTCCTTGCAGGCTTCGGTTCGGGCTCTGTAGCCTTGGCAGGTTCTTTTTACCCTTTGGTAAAACTTCCGAACCTCATTCCATCTCTCTATTTCCTCGATCGCGCGCTTCTCGTGCTCTTTCTTTTTCCTCCTGAGAAGCCGGTGTTCGTCTCTTACTTTTCTGCGCGTAGAGCTCACGAGCAACTCTGGTCCTTCTTTGCAGCGCCGCTTTGTATGCCTCTTGTTTCGCTGCATGTGCTTGCCGGCACTTGTCGTCGAACCAGGGGTTTCGTTGTGGTGGTCGAGTGAAACCAAGCACATCAGAGGCGGCGTCTCTGATGGCTTTTTGGCAATGTTGCCACTGGTCTACAATACTTGATGCTGGCTGCATAGAACCTCTTGAGAGATTGAAAGAGACTTGATCGGAGAAGGATCTGGTGATCTCTTGCGATTTTAGCCGTCCAACTTCAAACTTCCTCACAGTATTTATTTGTCTTGGCGGTGTTCGGGATATCCGAAGACGTACCTTAGCTACAAAAAGTGGTCCGAGTCAATGTTGGCCCCTCGGAACGTTCAGTAACCTCCGGTGTCAGTAACCCACTTCGGGGATGTGAGAGCTGCCGTTGGCCCATAAAGGGTTCATCCGCCACCATCTCTGTTTCAGCACCCTGACTAGTCCTGAAAAATCCTCACTGACCTCAGCTCCAAATATGTCGAAGTAGCTCAAGTAAGGTAACTGTCGTATTGACTGTTGACGACACCGTTGATTCAGTCTAATGAATTCATCCGCCGTACGTCCTCTTTCTGAGGAGCTCATGTAAGACTTCTGAGACTCGTTCAGTCAGTCTTTCCGACAGAGCATTATAGTGTTGCTATTTTCTTCGTCTTCAACACTCGCAAGTTCAGCAAGTCACACCCGGATGGGCAGACCAGTACCCGGTGGTTACCACTGGGAGGTAAAATAAGCACAATTGATGTGTACGAAAAGTTACAACAGCTGGGCACCGCCAGGTTGATGCCGATCAGCGCCTACCCGATTCATACACATCCATTCACCTTTTGACAGTATCTGATCCACAGTATTATTCACAGACTATGGACGATTGCCAGATCAGATGCCTTGCTAGTTCATTTCTAGATCGTATACGAAGTACATGTGGTTATTTCTCAAGTCTAGAGCGATATAGAAACGCACTAAGTCTCTAGTGGTACTAACCCACAGTTTGCGGATTTGGATTTGGTCCACCCGTTAAGGAAAAATACCAACTGTACTCTCGGATGTTTGTCAGACGTTGGCGAGGGGTAATTTGCGGTTTTCTGGGGATCGAATCTGAGACTACCTCGCCCACAAAATGGATAGGTACCTATAGCTCTACATTCTCAGAGTTCTGAATAACGTTGATCTTTAGATATACAAATTCAGACGGCATAACTGTTTGTGCTCGCAAAACTCGAGAACAACCGATCCGATTGTGCTCAAACTCAAATTCAGAGACGGTTTATGATCGACTCAAAGAATTTTCCAACAATAAATAAAACATCTGAACATAAAATATACGTCTTCTCATTTGTAAAATATTTTAATATATGATATACCTACGTGTTCGCGTCATTTATCATTATTACTGCCTGCAAAATTTTTTTGTAAAGACAGAAATAAAACAGCTGAACAGTCAAATGTCAACTAGCATAGTGCTGCCAAGTCACAGTAAGGTGTTTCTGTGAAGTTTGGTCAAAATTGTACTTAGTAAAGGTGTTTTTTTTTAGAGGTATACAAATTTAATATGACATAAAACACTTGAAGCTTATGTAAATTTCGGACGTATTCGCGCCACGGCTGCTTTGAATGAAGCGCAATCGTGAAGTCCAATCTTCGACAACTTTATCGAGCAATTGGGGCCGTATATCAGCAATACACGGCGAATGTTGACTTCCAAATCGTCCAACGTGTCTGGTTTATCGGCATAGACTAGTGACTCCACATGCCACCAAAGAAAGTAATCTATAGGTGTGAGACAGGATCGTGCAGGATAGTTCACAGGTCCATTACGCGAAATTATGCGCTAAGCCCTTAGCAAATGTTTGCCGCAATAAATTGATGGTGTCGCCCGCCGTGTATCATGTTGCGCCATCTTGTTGAAACAAAAGCTCTGCCATGTCAATGCCATTCAATTGAGGAACGAAGAAGTAAGAAATCATGTTTCTATATCACTCTCCGTTGACGGTAACATTCTGGCCCAGCATCGTCCTTTAAGAAATATGGGCCGATGATTCCACCAGCCCATAAAGCACACAAAACAGTGAGTTTTAATGGGCGTTTCGACAAATGCTTCTGGGTTTTCTCCATTCCAAATTCATTCACTCGATTCATCATGTTTCCGAATAACTTGCGCAGACAGACGATTCTGTCGACCGTAAAATGGACGTAGCGCGCGGTATAAGTTTGGCAAGCTGAACCATGGTTTTCAAAATAAGTTTGCACAATTTGCGAGAGTTGTTTTGTCGTTAATCTATTCATCGTAAAATACCAAAACGTACTAGCCACAAATCAACTTTCAACTGTCAAATTGACAATCTGTGGAAACAGTGTTGCCAACTTAAAAACCAAACCTATAAAAAAAACTCCCTTTAGTAGTAATGGATTCCGACCGGATTAAAAACCCTACAAATGTATTTCGAAATCAAATGTTTTGTGGTGACAACTATAAAACAAAACTAGATTTGCAAGAGGAAATGTAAATCCACTGTTTAAGTCATTTTGATTATATAATCTAAAGTAACAAACTTATTTTAGGTTTATCCAGCTCTACAGACTAGATAAATCAGCATTTCGATATATGTAGTGAAAAGGAACGGCAAACGTTATATCTCAATGCTGGTAAGATTTAAATTTGGGACATTGATGTACATTGTCCTGATAGAAAAGAACATTTAGGCAATACAATTTCAGGGCAAAGCCGGGTGGATACAGCTAGTGATTTTTAAAACATGTGCTGCACATTATGTTTTAAAAATTTGCTCACATTTTTTTATTTATCGTTGTCGTGAGTTGTGTTGTGCGCGACGACACTGGTTAACATATTTCGGTTCCATTACTACTATCAGTGCTGTTGTGCTTCAGTGCTTCCAGCTGATAGCATTCACATTTTAAGATCAAGGTGTGTAAAGAAGACAGCTTTTATTTTTTTTTTAGTACTTTTTGGAAGGCTGGATATTTGCCACTTCCTGTGTCATGTTCGCTGTTTGTGTCCTTGTTTTGTGTAAGCCAGTGCGCAGGACTTTGCAGTGTGTCCACTCCCTCCGCACCTTATACATCTATCAGAGAAGACGACTGAGGTTTTGCATGTTCTCGATATGTGGCTAGATTCCATGCATTTGTAGCATTTTATTGGAGTGATCCTTTTCCGTATTCGGCAGACTACCCATTCAATGCGCACTTTGTTGGTAGTAATTAGGCTCTCCGCCACTTCTGCCGGCGGGCTGTGTTTGTTTGTGTCCCTCGGTAAGCTCTTCGATGGGACTTTTTTGAACTAGTTTCGTCAGAGTGTTCTTTTCTACTCTCAAACTGCTTAGTTAGGACTTGGCAGATTTCGTTTCTGGTTGTGATTTCCTCCAGATCTTTGATTTCAAGGAGTACTTCGTAGGTCAGGAGTTTTACTTCCACTCCCGTACCCAGGGCCTTTTAACTGATGTAATGTAGTCTCATCGTTTCCTTCGTTGGGAGGCTCTTTAATTTGAGCAATAGATCTCCTTTGGTCGTCTTTCTTTTTTTGATTAACGTTTTCGCCGAGTTCCTTCAAATCAGGGTTTTCCCTTATATTTCGTAGCATTTCTGCGTACAAGAGATCACCCTTTGTTCGAATAACTAAAGCATCTGGGTTAGCGTTGCCACACGGACTTAAAACATGAAGTAACTACGGCAATGAAAAAATATTTTTGTAACAAATATTACGCTAATTTTGGTCCTAGTTTCGTATTCTTTTTTCAGATCCTATATTGTCCGGGAAAGTCGGGGATTTTCACGCTCCATAACTACTTTCTTCAAGTGATTTCTGGCAACCCTAATCTGGTCGGGCTTTAAGTCGTTTGTTTGTGCTTCCTTTCGACTTTTTCCACTTTGTTATTTTGTTCGGGCGGATGTTCTTCCTGTACCGGTTTTCTCGGTTCCATCGGGACCAAACTCTTTTTCTTCTTCACCACTGAAACTTGCTGGCTTATGGGTTTGGTTTTCCTTCTGCGTTTGGGAGTAGATAGTCTATTTTCAAAGCTATCTACCTCGGCCTCCGACAACTAAAAATATTTATAGAACTACTGTTCGGTACATAGTTAATTTGTTTTGTGTAAAGACAGCTGTTAGTTGCTAAATGTCCGATGCTTCATCTATTGCTGGTAGAATATAACAGTGAGTGCATCAACTAGTTGCGCAACCATACCAATAACGCAGTTGGTCACCTCAAACAATTGATCAATTGTGTGTACGACGCTTTATTACATTTCAATGAGTTGATCAACTACCAGGCTACTGAACAATTATTTAAATGATTTGATCAATAAGGTATAAGCCTCTCACAAAGTCGTAAAACGCCTTTAACTAGGACGTGATAAAAGTTTACTCAAATTGCATTGCTCAACGCAAGCAGCGTGAGCCTTGTGCACTAGTGTACGAAGCTAACAGTAATTGCTTTACCCAATTAAAGAGTTAAACTCAACCCATTAGTTACGCACTTACTGCTAGATGCTAGAAGCTTGTATACATAGCATAATCCTTGCATCCGTTCATGTGTTTTTCCCCCCGAAAGGTGTAAATGAAAATATTTCTCATGAGAAAATGCTCTCGAAAGTCTGACACGTTCCGGTTTTTTTTCAGAGTCAAATCTTGAACCTCATGATCCAGTGTCGCCGCCATTGACATATTTATTTCAACTCATTCATTTAAATATTATTTGTATGTAGGCGATCCACTTTATTGAAATCACTATCAATTCAGGACAAAGACCCTCCCTTGTTCATTCATTTCCATTCCATCGTAAATGTCATTGCACATTCAGAAAGCATCTAAAAATACATATTTTATACTATACTATGCCAAAAGTGAATATGTAAATTATTTCGTCCATGTACTCCTTATTCGTCTCGTTTTATTTGTTTCTTTTTCTCTTTTCTTTTATCTTTTAGCGGTGGCCGAATATGGGGGATGTCCCATTCACTGCCGTCCGGAATGGTTTGTATTTTATTGCTTGGATATTTTTGATTTGCATCTGTCTTGTTTTCGTCTGTTTACATTATATATAATATACATTTTTGCAAATTCATTGTTCGTGCTACTGATTTCTTCTCAGAGAAACTCATCGAAGAAAGACAGATAGAAAAACAATTTATTTTATCTTTACTTTTAAACTGGGGCACACGCTTTTCTATATATATGTAATAAATTACATCCATTTTAGGATTTTTTTATTTTTAATACAACACACATATGAACAAAACATTTACATAACAACAGCAAACAGAATACCCATACCCACAGAAAGAAAAAAAAAAAAAAACAAAACGAATTATCGCAATCAGGGAAATGAAGTGAAACGGAAATGGATATGTTTACAAATCAAAAAGGAGGTAAAATCGTCACCTTCTTGTGTAGGGGTCCTTGTTGTGATTTAGTGTGACTATATTCTATGCAAAATAGACAGCAACAAGCGGATTAGCAAGACAAATTGTAGAATTACTTTGTAAACTGAACAATAGCGCAGGCGAGTTGTTGGCCCATTCATTTCGAGTCTAATTAAAGCGGACGTGATAAAAATAGCAATGGTGGTTTAGAAAGCGAAGGGGAGGAGTGTGTGACTTACTTTAAATACATATATAAACCGGTGTCCGACCATTCTTATGGAATTGCAATTAGCCAACAAGTTTTCAAAAAAGTCGTCCAATTAGACTCAAAGTCATAATGTTTTTGACACTACGTATAAATTTCCATTTTTAACACAAAAACTTTGTCAAAACAAAAAATCCACAATTACTTTTACAATTAAGCTTTGCGCTGTGTATGCTCCTCATTTACAACCGCCATATCACAGTGAATTTAAGAGTGGAGAACTTGTCCCATTTCATATTTTTGTTTGTAAGGACACTCTGTACAATGGATAGTGTTTTGCTCAAGAGCAAGCTATTTTTTGTTTAGTAGGTTAAACACACTGATAGTTGAGGATGTCTACAAATAAATGGCTAATTACACGTTCCCTTTGATATTGTTGCTGAAGAATTAAAACATGTCATCAGGAATAGATTTTTAACGTAGCTGCAATGGAATGGGGCTAAATTTGGCACGCAAGCTTGTCTTGAAGGTCGGCGAGAAAATGTAGACTTAACTTGACTTGTTGTAATTTGCTCTTTAGCGAGCAAATTACAACACTTTAAGTGCAGAACCAGCAAAAGATTCACGCTGATGAAAATCTCACTCGTGGCCTAAGAATGACTAAGACAGGGTAAACTAACATAAATGTATATCTATGAATTATTGTTTGAGAGAATAACATTAACAACAATTCGCAGACAAAGTCACTAATTCATCATCACATCAGACTCCTTTTAAGTGATTGTTTTTGAATAGTTTGAATTCTGACAGTCAATTCTCCGTGTATAATCCACTTGGGAAGACATTTCTGCTTTTGCCTGTCAGGAAATGAACCTTTGCATTTCGATTTGTTAATTGACCAAGTGACTACCACTTGCGCCAACTGAGCGATGCGTACAAGCCCGCCAGCATCTCGTGGCGCTGTGGAAAGTAGAAGTGTCATAGGTTTTTCCTTTTTCGCGAAAAAAATAAAATATCCAATGGAAGATTAAAATTGCAAAAGCGTTTATGACATTTAGTCCACGATTGTGGATGTTTGGAAAACCTTCAGCAAAAAGTGCAAACAAATTGATCGAATCTTCTTAAATCTGAAAGAGGTACTGTTGCTAGATCTTCCAAAACGTCGAAGGACCGTGTACAAGAGTGGGTAGTGACGCAGAAGATGGTTCACAGATTATATTTCCTCTTCATCATTGCAAATTCTGCAGAAGTCATTTGTCTTTTGGCCATGTTTCGAATGATGCAGTGTCCGGATTTGGTTTCTCTATCAAAAGATGTTACGATCTTTGGCCATTTAGTGTCAATTGCGGTCCACAAGCTACGAGTTATAGTACAACCGGAAGTGTTGTTCCATCGTTATTTAGCCAATTTTAATGTGACATTGACATTGTCAATGACGGCCTTAGCTGGGTTGAAAGCTGGTAATACTTGTCTGTTCGCTAATAGTATTCCATGGAAATTCCATGAAGCTTACAACATTCCTGGCCTTTTGTAAATCGTTATATAGGATATCTAAGTCTTGTAAGCAACGAAATGTGCTGCGGTTGCTTTAACCTCTCTGTTATATTCAATAGCTTATGCTCTGGCTCAGTTGGAGTAATGTGATGTCTTTGTAATGTCATTCTACGGAATAACAAAAAAAAACACCTGTATGATATTATGGACACATTTTTGTTGGTGTAAACAAGTAACCCAACTCGTAAATAACCCATGTGTACCAAAAAGTCACGGTCAAAAGGACAAAACATTAGTCCACTCTGATAAATACTAGTCTCTAGACTATTCCGCCAACTATACCAAATTCGTTTCCTTAAACTACAAAATTAAAGAACAAAGTTAGGTCAGGTTTACAGATTGGTGAAGCTGAGTAGCCTCTTCTTCACCCCATTCAGGTCCTCGTGGAACCATTGTGATACCCTTCGATGGGGTTAGCCGTGTTGTTTGTCCAGCCACCTCGTTGTCCTCAGAAACCTGTAAAGATTATATATTGAGACATTAGAGAGTTCTTGGATTTCCTGAAAGTAGTAACTTCCAAGTGTTCTGTTCCTCAAGTGACAGATAGTGGGCAGTGACAGAGAAAGTGAGGTGTGTCCTCGTGGACTTCTTCATCACCGCAGCCTCTACAAATGTCGTCATTCTTGAGATTTAGTTTCATTGCATGGCTTCTTAGAAGGTTGTGACCGGTGAGGGCGCCAACCAACTTGGACAGCGATATTCTGTCATATCGCAACAGTTTGTTGGTCCTGCTAAAATTGTTGTACTCTGGCCACATCTTCCGTGAGGTTAGTGTGGGTGGTTAGTGTTTTCCACCTGATATTGGCTTTCATTCGGATCTTGTATTCCACTCGCTCTCCGAGACTGCAGATTGGTGGTTTGATCGACTGATCAAGGTCCTTTGCAGAGCCTTTTCTTGCAAATTCGTCAGCCCTCTCGTTGCCGGCTATGTCCCTGTGTACAGGAACCCAGCAGAGAACCGTGTTATGCTGCGAGCCAAGAGGCTTGAGCTCCTCGCGAGAGCGGCGAACTTGTTTGGATTTTATTTCATTAGTAGAGATTGCCTTGATAGCCGTGGGCTGTAGACGTGAGTGTGGATTGTAGAAATGAATAAACACATTGCCCGAGATACAATTCATTTTGTAAACATTCACTTGTTACGCAACCTTTAAACCTCTATCAAACTGATGGTGATTCTATTGGCAAGAAAAGAAGGATTGGCATCAAACCCGATCGGAATTGGATCCAGCAGCTCTGAATAACACCGCGCGCGTCCCAAAAAACTGTCGCCAATGACCTTGTTTGCTGACACTTTCACTCGCCGATCGTCCACTATCAAACCATGGATTTTGTCGACCATTTCTGGTGCTTGAAAGACCGCACCGAAATTGAGTAAACCAATGGTAAATGGTTCCAATCGATGGTAAAATGCTCGCCGGCTTCGGTGGCATACCTCTATACGATTGTCCATATTATTTTCAATCCGCCGCAGTCTTACTTATATAACTTCTCAAATGGACTGGTTCCAGCAGTTCTAATGTCAACATTTTAAAGCCCGAATCGACACTTTCCTAAGATTTATACGTGCATGCAATTATGCCTATTGTACACGCGAATCGAAAACAAATTCCGTAAAGCTCAGTCACTCATGAGACAATTCGTCTCCTGTCCTAATGTCGACATTTGATTTTTAATGCCAAATTTATTTTAACAGTTTCATGACTAAGTTTAGACAATCAGTTTTGTAATTTTCGACATATAAGAAGTCGTATGCAATATCGTTGTGTAAGAATTTAGCCCAATTAGCTGCTTCCAGTGAAAAAAAACAACGAAAAATCAATATGAACAATGTGAAATAGTAGGCAAGACTTGGGGCCTAAAACCTGCAATGGTGCACTGGCTATATACAGTGGTGGTCAGGCCCATACTCACATATGGCGCGCTAGTGTGGTGGAAGGCGACAAAGAAGAAAACAATAGTCGGCAAACTAGCGTCAGTGCAGAGAGCGTCCAACGTAGCAATAACGGGTGCACTTCGCAGCACTCCTACGGCAGCGCTGGACACTCTTTCAACACCTCACGCCACTTGAGTTGCATATTAAGCAACTTGCGGGAAGCAGTGCGCTACGGATCACAACCTTAGGCCATTTTAGAGAGGGCAGTTTTGGGCACTGTACAATACTAGCGGAGCTACTCCCGGGCGTACAGGTGCAAACTAATGAAATTCACCCTCTGGTCGACTTCGACACTCCGTATCATACCCGGAAAGATATAAATGGCAAAGGGATAAAGTAAGTAATCATTGCGAAATAGCTGTCTACACAGACAGGCATCGATAGCCAGGCCGCACTCAAAGCACTGGAATCTACACTGCGGTATAGCTAAAAATGAGCAAGCTGATGAGCTTGCGAGAAGAGGCGGGGAATTGTTAGATGGAGGAGAGGTGAACATTAAACCACCTCCTTGCATTATAAAGAGCGAAATTAGGAATAAAATAACTAAGGAACAGACCGGGTGTGGGCGGGCCTCACCGGTCACGCAGTATCCAAGGCACTTTAGCCGCAATACGACCGTAAAAGATCTGGGGAAATCCTCAAACAGGGGAACAGCTCAGGACACTGATCGGTATATTATTAGGGCACTGTCTTCTTAGAAAACATGCCAAAGGGCTCAGGCTGGCAGACTCGGACACTTGCAGATTCTGCAATGACCTGCAAGCCGAGGAGGACATAACACATACACTGTGTGAATGTGAGGCAATATGTCGCAGTAGAAGGAAATTTCTTTCAACATTTGGAGGAGATAGATGATACCAACCATAAGGGGCTACTTGGTTTTTGCAGGGAAATTGGTGTTTTTTCAAGGGCAAGTGTTTAGGGCTCTTATTGTGATTGTCGATCAGCGATCGTCACGACAATTGTCGATTGATTTAGTCGTACGCACAAAATTTGTTCACTCCCCAGAGAAAGCATTGATCAGACATTTGTAATCGACTACAAGCGACTGTCAAATCGACAAATATCGATCGCAATCGACAATCACAGTTCTCGGTCACTTGTCAGAAAGCATAGCGTATGTAGTTCTATCGTGAACTTTACGATCGAAGTGTAGAATTGTCCTTTCACTTGCATTGTTCCTACCTTACCTAGGAATAGACGTACTTGAGAACAATATGTTTTTGCAAATGCTGTAGGTAGTAAGTTTACTGATCTGCACCAGAAAAAGATAAGATGTGCAAAAAAAAACATTTAACGAATAGAAACGCAGAAAAAACTCATCAATCCAACGACAATTTAAAACTAAAGGGCAGTAGTATGACTTTTTCGTCATGAGGTTTATAAAACTAAAGGACCTTGGTTCTTGCAGCTTAATTATTTTTTTTTTATAAAACGTATCACTCAGCCACTAAATGTATAGTCAGTCCTCCTCCCCCATGCCCCATCAAACATATAAATACTACAAAACAAAACACAAATCAACTTTTTTGTGTGCCCCTTGGATTGCTGTCAAATTGTTAACTTGTTATGGTATTATTCAAAAGAAAACGAATGACACATTAAACATATCTTTTTCAACCTCCTCTCTCTCTCTAATGCATATGCTGTGAATGTTTGTTAATTCAAACGATATTTTCTTCATTCAATGTTTTGACTGTCTATTGTGTTATGGTTTTTTTTGTTTGTTTGTGTTTTTTTTTTTTAAATATTAATTGTGTTATGTTTTAATTGAAAAATGATTCGACTTCTGGCTATATATGAAAAGCAATCGCCGCCATAGTTGAAAATATCTTTGAAAATTTTCAGTCACGTTATGCGTTTTCACCGCAGGACACAGATTTCACATCCTCATACCCAACATCATCGTCGCTTAATTCACGACGTATGTATGGTGAATTTCCAACAAGCAATAGCGCCATGGGCTCTGTTGGCAATATGACTGCAATGAGTACGAATTCACTAAGTGGCGGCCCATCGTTAAACAACAGCGGAACTAATCTAATTGTAAACTATTTGCCACAAGATATGACAGATCGTGAATTGTATGCGTTATTTAGGTCGATCGGTCCTATAAACACATGCAGAATAATGAGAGACTTTAAGGTAAGGGTAAGAAAAAAGATATCGATCAATTGAGAAATAGAATAGTATAATGCGGTTCTGTTTACTCAGAAAATAAATTGGTACGATGATAGTTGATGTTGTTCTTTTTTTTGAATTTTCAGACTGGTTACAGTTTCGGTTATGGTTTTGTTGACTTCGCATCGGAGGCAGATTCACAGCGAGCTATAAAGACCTTGAATGGAGTTCAAGTGCGGAATAAGCGACTAAAGGTAAGCAAAAAGCGATTAACAGAAGGAGAAGAAGGCCCCTCAACGGCGGATGACGGCAACTCTATTTGTAATACCTTGTCCATAGGCGATTGCGAAGAGTGCTGATTTTAATTGCAGAGTGAATATTATAGCATGTTAAAATTACAGGATTTGAGAATAACAATCGTTGGATGAAGTTAGGCAATTAGCTAAGAAAATGAAAATAGTTACAATAGGCATCGGGTGCCTATGGCAAATAAAACAAGCTTGCGCACTAGTTCATCGAAAAAGTCTCATTTCGTAATAGGAATAACTCCCATAACTCGAACTTCTTTAAGTCGAGTTTTATTTTATTTAGAACAACTTTTCAACTTTTGGCCTCCATAAATCATAGCTCGAAGTTTCTATAACTCGAATTTATTTTCTTTCATTTTGAGAGTTCGACTTATGGAAGTTCCTCTGGATGATGATCACTAGAAGTCTTCACAAAACAAATTGCGCGACAATTTGCTCCGCATATATCCATATCTTAACCAAACTGGGGCCCATTTCTTCTTTTGTATCACCGAATGGCAAGTTATTATTATTACATCGTCCCTTAGTAAAAGAAAATAAGACTATATGCATATTACAAGACTTCTTCTCACAGACAGTGATGCGCTAGAAGTCTAAGCGCATCTTTTATAAATTTGTGCAAGAGGTTTTTAGCAATCGTAGCTATAGCCCGTCCCAGAGCAAAAGAAAGACCCCAGCATGCGCAGTAGCAATTTATTCAAGGGATATTTTTTCTCTTAGGGTATTTTTGATCGCATGATCAATGCACCAGAACTACTATACTAATTGTTTTATTGCTTTGGGTGTATCGCGTTGCGTTCGCTACTTTTATAACGCACAAAAAACTAAATACCACGCTGCTAGTACAAAACACACGGACACAAGCTGAAATGCTGAAATTACATTCAAAAATACATACGAACCGTGCAGGTAACCACTCGACATTATGTAGCGTATTGGCGCAAATCGTATGTGCTAGGGTAGTACACGGAATGCCGAAAAGCCACACACGAGTGCCTCATATCGTGCCTCATACGTATGAGTACCTTATATGAGTGACACAAAGAGGCGTAGTACACGGTATGTAGCCATTGGCTCCATGCGCTGACGTCAAAATTACGTCAGAGCCACATATATATGCACCTTTACTCAAAACTCTGGCTTTCATTATTAAAGACTAAACATATATTTGAGAAGTGCATGTGCAACACCCAGCAAATTTCACTTTTCTTTGGGGTGGGTAAATGTGTTTCTTTGGCATTCGCCAACGACGGTGCTGTGTGGACATGCCTCGTTCGTCGATCGAGATAGATGTCTTCGCAGGCAGGGGTATGTTTGTTGTTTTAAATGCGCACATATTTTTTAGCTGTAGTTCTGGTTGGAAAAGTTGTTTTGTTGTCGTAAAGACGGGCCATACTAGCTTTTATCAATTACATTCAATGAAGATACCACCCAGTCATAAGTTTTTGAAAATGTAGGCGGAAAGGTCTTTGCAGACAGGGTAAACACTTTTCTCTGTCTGCCTAATCACTGTAGCGTATTTCAGACAGAAATTAAGGTGATCAAAGAAATCTTTATTCTCATCTTATCCGATAACCATCTATAAACTCTTTAGTACTTTTAAGCAGCTGCAAAATAGGTAAACTGTTCAAACAATATTTTACCCGTTTTAATCGCCACTAAGATTTGCCGTAGTGTAAAGATTTGATTGACTTTCGAGGGCCTAAAAGAACAACGTATAACGCAACTCAACTGTTCAACAATTAAATTGTTCTCTCACAGTTCTGTCATATTTTTAACAAAACAGAGTTGCAGAATTCAAAAGCAGAATACCCTTCAGTATATTTTCGATCGTACTTTTAAATACACAGACGTTTTCGAAAGCTGTACTTGCCACGAATGGGGATGCATTGCCGCTCTCTTTTCAAATCACAGACAGTGTGTATTTTAGATACTACCTCCTGTTCTCTCAATCCCCAATTTTTATAATGCACCGCACTACTATACTTTAAGAGTAATCAATACAATCATATTTGTTGAGTGGATACTTTAAGACTGATGAACTTGCAAATAATGGAAATACACTACTTATTCTACCCTAATTAATGTATTTCGGTTGCCGGCCGTATACTATTGAAAGAGCAAACCCTAGGGGGGTGTAACATGTCTGGTGTCAAAACATTTTTGGCCAACTATTTAATACTGACTTTCAAAGACTTGCGATTCATCGGATGTTCTATTTGTTTCAACTGGTAGGGGATCAACTTCTCCTACATTGCCTATTATGTACCACAAGAAACCTTACAGGTGTATCGCCAATTATGCTGCTCGTCCACTTAGTGTCCAACGCATCAACCAATTTTATTCAACAGTTTATTTAACTCTTCAGTTGAAGAAACAAATTTGTTCTATTAGGCTCGTTCACTAGTGCACAAACTCACGTTATTCATGTTGAGCAACGTAATTCCAATTAAAATTAAAAATTTCTGTGTTGAACGCGTTGCGGACCTCATACACCTAATTTATCAACTCATTCAACTGTGATCCCGTACACCTAGCTGACCAACTCATTCAATTGTTGAATGTTGAAATTGGCAAAAAAAAAGAGTTCCTCGAATTGGGCAACAACGTTTTCGTTGTGGTTGCTCAAAGAGAGTTGATGAACGCGTTGATACCCTTGTACATTTAACCAAGCATCACTTGTTGGGCACTTGGTAGCTGACAGCTTCTCATACCTTCATGAAATATTTCGAGTTTCGGTTTCGACAGCAGTTTGGTAGTGATCTTCCTAGGCTACAGAGCATTGATTCTTGTTTAATTTTTCATTTGATTTGTGACTGAAAGCAATACATTATGTACTTCGTTTTACATTGCTATAGTTATGATTTCTTGTGAAAGAAAAAGAAAAGTGGCTGCCGCGTTAATAATTTTGCTAGTGTTTCCGCAATGATCTGCGCTGTCTACATCTAGAGCTAGACCATCGTCTTATTTTAGACAACTGAGTTGCAATTTAATGGTAAACCGTAGACAGTGCATGAACCTGATGTCAGTTGATTGATTCTAATGGCTCAACTAGCACAGGCACAGAAATTTCGTCGCACCCAACACAACTCGAGTCAACAAAAAATTAAAGAAGCTCAGCAACGTGTTGGGCAGGTAATCTGCACCACATTATTGTAAAATCGTTTCTCAACGCGTTGCACAAGAATGTTCAATGAGCAAAAAGAGCTCGTGGGCTACCCGCACACTTAAGCAACGCGGTGAGCAATCAGGCTAAAGCAGATCAAACGCGTTAGTTGGATAAAATTGAGGGCATCGTACATTAGATTTGAATGTGTTGAATTCGAAATTGATGCGTTGGGCATTAAGTGGACGAGCAGCATTATATTCAATGTTCTATCAAGTCTTTTGGCGAATATTAGTTAAAACCACCCCTTATACCACAAGTGTCACCACGTTTAAATTGTTCCTTTCATTTAGCTAAGGCCAGCAACCTCTCACGTATAATGCACATGAGTGCCTAGCTCTAGCACCAATTACTTTCAATCAATAAACACATAAGTACAACTCCAGACCATTGGTGACTACTTACTTTACTTGCAATTGAACTAAGCTCCTTCCGTTTCTGAAGATTAAAAAGCAAGTGATTCGTATTTGCACCTGAATAGTGACACATTCGGAGTTCTAGTTACTTGGTGCCACAAACGGAATGTAAATCGCACCACTGGAAATTTAATATTGGGTGCATGTTTGAGGTACTTATGTTTTACGAGACAAAACCTATTTAACCTCGGAATGAACCGTAACCTAATTTGAGGTGGTAAATAAAAAAAAAAACATTTCGAACTTCGTCATATAATCTGAAGCTGGTAGCTTGGGATACTTTCACTCAACTAGTCCTTCAATAACACAGCAAATCGCTTCTCTTCACTAAATAAGTTATAAACTTCATGGAATTTGTGTTGCAGAAAAACAAAATTCCTTCCATTCATTTGTTGTTTGTTCTATTGCCAGCAGGGTGAATCCTTGCCAAGAAAAAATGAAATCAAATATGTAGGTAATTGGAAAAGAACCAACTCTACACCATAACCTCTCATCCATTAATTATTTCAATACGTTTGTGTATGCTTCCCGTAATATGTACTTTTGAAAGTGCCTTATAATGGCAAAAGATGCTGACAATGATATTCTCGTCCATATTATTTTTTTTTGTTCTATTTCTCTCCAGACAATCGAACCACAGGTGAGAGAATTGATAAGAAATATAAAATTGATGTGCTTCAAAGTGCTGCCAATTATTTTAATAATTTGATGTGTTGAGTTGGCCGAGTTGCAAAGATACCATCAAACAAAATTTTCTAGTCCTAATTATGATATAACAAATGACAGCTTTCAAACGGAAGAAGTACTTGACCTCTACAAAGAGAAAATATCAAGGAAACTGCTATAATTTAAAAAGAAAAGAACGAAAAAAACAATCCTTTCCATTCTTCTGTTTCGAAAAATAGAGGTGAAATAAATTCAAGTTCATTTTTACTTATTCGTTCGTATGTACATTGTACACGCCTATATGCCGGATCCAATTGACCTTAAAGATATACTCTGCCATTACCGCACAGCAAAGTTACAGAAAAAAACAAACGTATAGGAGAAGAAACTCGAGGACACAATGAGGAAAAATATATATTTTTTTAAATAAACTACAAAAGGAAGTGAAAAGGCCACACACAGTACCGTCTGCATGGTATGACTGTTGTGCGGATTAACCGAATCCATCGCAACAATGCTTGGTGCTCTGAAAATTAAGAAATCCTTGCAGACACTCACTACATAACATGACACCAGCGAGCAAAAGCCAGGATATATCCAACTCTTGATAGTTATCACATTGTCATGGTATCCAGTATCTACACACACAGAAGTAGTACACTAAATCCTAGTCACCTGGTACCTCCGTCTCTTAACTGTTGTTATTTTTGTGTACATTTGCGGGATTTGTAGTAGTGGGTGGCAGCAACATGAATCGACCACCCATTTCGTCTTCACATCGTCAAGAGGACAACAATTAGAATGCTGTCGACGATGGCTTAAGATGGTCCTCTACTATATTTTTGTTTCTATGATCCACACATTGACGCGTAGAAGGAGCTGTTTTCTTCTTTGTTGTTGTGGACTCGGACGAAAGTTTTTTTTTCTAAATATTTACCCTTCTTTTCTTATTAAAGACAGCTCGGCATTTTGTAAATAAGGATGTAGAACATAAAGCTATATGTACATAGCTTTCTATTGGTTACTTTTTAAATATTTGGGAAGAAACTCCAATTGTGCTATCTTACTGTAATGAAATAAATTTATTTTCCAGGTTTCATTAGCACGACCAGGCGGTGAACAAATTAAAGACACAAATTTATATGTTACGAATCTTCCACGAACCATTACCGAAGAACAGCTAGACGTCATATTCGGTAAATATGGACAAATTGTACAAAAGAATATTCTCCGGGATAAGCTAACTGGCAAGCCGCGAGGTGTCGCTTTTGTAAGGTAAGATTTTCAATTAATTGAACTAATTGTATTTCGTCGCGTTTGTTTTAGCCTAATGACTGTTGTTTTAGTTAGTTTTATCTCTATTGGTCCTATAGACTTTCGATAAATTAATAACAGCATTTTCCGATTAAAGTCGATTATCTGATGGCAAAGTTGACTACATATGCCTTGTAAGAGACTAGTGATTAAATGTGAAACCACCCTAGTGGACTGAACTTTAGCGCGCATTCGATAGGTTTGTAGCCGTTTGTGTTGAAGCTGAGATGAAGGTAAGCGTGAACAAATCTGAAGTGATGGTCGTCTCCAGAACGCCTGTTCAATGCACTCTGCATATTAGTGGAGTCCCATTGAAACATGTGGAGAAGTTTAAGTATCTCGGGGTCTTATTCACGAGTGATGGAAGGAGCAGTGCGGGATTGGTCAGGCTGGGTCTATTTTGAGACAGATTGGTCATTCTGTTTTTAGGAGGACTGAACTTGGTGTCAAAGCTAAGTTGTTAGTCTTTAATTCGGTGTTTGTTCCAACTCTTACCTATGGTCATGAGGTTTGGGTAATGAGCGAAAGAATAAGATCGCGAATACGAGCTGCCGAAATGAGATTCATCCGTTGTATTGCTGGTGTGACCCGTAGAGATCGCATTGAAACACCAGAATACGTGAGGAAGTCAATGTCGAGCAGCTACTTCTCCGTTCAGAGCGGTCCATGCTTTGATGGTTTAGTCATGTTAAACGCATGTCCCCAACCAGAATCCCACGACGTGCTACGGAATCCGTATCATCAGGCAGGCGTCATCTAGGTAGACCCAAGATGAGATGATTAGATCAAATTTAAAATGTCTCCTCTACCCGTACTGGGATTGCCGTTGATGACTTAGAGTCATTGGCGGAGAATCGAGAGCTATGGAGGGTCCACTTTAACACTACACCCGCGACCCACTTAATGGACAAGCGGACCATTGAAAATGAATGAATAGTACATAGCATTTGTTGTTCGATTTATAGCTCCACCCAAACTTGCAAACAAAGTTAGAGAAAGACATTGTCTAAGGTGGCGTGCACAAGTAGGAGGGAACCTGAAGGGACTGTAGTTCGTACATATTTAGCTGAGAAGTTGGGCTAACTAGAGAGTCTTGTTAGTGCAAGTTGCTGAACTGTAGCGCCACCAAAGGAAAACATTACATTTTTACAACACATCCGGACAATTTGCGTGTCGTCTTGAGTACTATATTGGGGATGCCATTAGCTCCCAGGGAATTATTTTCCCGAAATCTGTTGCTTGTTGCATATTTTGTTGATTAGTTAGTTGGCAATTCGTTTCGGGATATTGTGGAAACAGTTCTATGACGATCGTATACAGGAGTACGTTGAAAGCTCTTTTGTATAATTCATGTAGATCGGTGAAGGTTGGCGTTGTTCTTGAGCGCGTGTATAGCCGCCTCGCTCTACAACACTAGCAACGAAGTTCCTATTTATATTTCATCGATCCACCTATTTCCTTTTTTCCCTTATCATTATTTCGTCACAAGTGCTACCCATGCCTTGTGTGGCTTTGTTACCAGCAGACACCATCAATTCTGTACCTCTGATGGGGAAGATAGAACAAATAAATAATTCCCTGGCAAAAGTTCGTGCCTTCCATCTCCATTACAGAAACAGGATAATCACGAAATTTCCCACTTGTAATATTTTCCCCGCTACACTCGTAGAAGTTTCAGTCGACTAGTAAAGTTTCATGTTACAGAAATGTGATACACTTGTATAAAATCAATTGTATTACTAGTACTTGTAGTATTGTGTTACAGACCCCGGGTAGTTTACTTAAACTTTCTCTTGCGATACCCAGCATAGAACTTTTTGATGGTCGCTGTGCGTGAACTGGTCACTCATTTCCCATGTAATTTTTCTCATCAGGCAACTGCTGGCATAAGTGATATCAACTATCTAGAGAGCCTATGTTTCCTCTGGAGAAAGGAAGTTTATTTCCCTTATTCGCACAATAGCCCTGTGCTGCAAAACCATCATGCAAATTTTCCTCTTACGAATTCAGTTCTAGTTGCTTTTGGACAGAGCCTGAATTCTATGCATTTAAAGAATGTAGTCAGATACCCAACCGATCTAAATCTTTCGAACTTTTACTATGCTTTCGTACTGCTCCTTTTGGTATGCTAACTGACACTATCGAAGTACGCTATTCGTAACAACTTCGCCGCGCTTACGTTTATATTTCTATATTGGAAATTTTCAGCCATATTTCTTGTTGGTATATTTCCCACGTCGTAACTCCATTCAGGCCTTTGACTTCGATGGGTATTTTATGCTTCAGTACAGAGGTAGAAATACTGGAACGCACGAAATGGGCCAATGGTGTTCCGACGATGGACCCTAAAAGTATGGTTGGGTACACTGACAAAGACTACTGCTATAGGTCTAATTAACAATTGGGAACATCAACTTCGTCAATACCACTGGGAAAATGTTCCAGGTTTAAGACAAAGTTTAATTAAACCTACAAGATTAAACCTACTTTTACAAGAAAATCCTCAACCTGAATAAGGATACTACCAAAAGGCTGGTGGGGATTCTTACAGGCCATTGTGGCTTGAGATATCATCTTAACAAAATGAATTTGTACCCGGAGACAGAATGGAGGTTCTGTCTTGAGGATGAAGAATCCTTCGAGCACATTTTCTGTGTTTGCCTGGCACTTCATTAATTAAGAAAATGTGTCTTTAACAAGTAGATACTTTTACCAGAAGAGCTCACGAACTCCGCTTCTAAGGTTAAGGTTAAAGTTAAAGTAACTTTATCCCTTTCGATACAATAGATCTTGTTAGGTCGAAGTGTCAGCCAATTGGGCAAGGAATAAAAAAAAATGCTTCAGTGCTCTAACCTCCAATAACCAATTACAAATTGCGTTTTCAACACATGTCCGTCTGTCTGTCTGTTGAAAACACGATAGCGTCCAAACGAATCGACATAGGCGAATGAAATTTTGTGAGAGGACTTCTTTTTACAGTTGTCAGGTTGGTATTGAAAATGAGCTATGTCGGTCAAGTAGTTCTGGTACCTCCCATACAAAGCCACTTTTAGACCCATGTGTCTCTCTGTCTGTTGAAATGACGATAGCGTCCAAACGAATCGACATAGGCGAATGAAATTTTGTGGGAGGACTTCTTTTTACCGTCGTCAGGTTGGTATTGAAAATGAGCTATGTCAGTCAAGTAGTTCTCGTACCTCCCATACAAAACCAATATTAGACACATGCGTGTACCTATACAGTGCATACAGTGGGGGGTATCAAAGCATCGGCCAGGCCGATGATAACACTTTTACTTGTTTTTTTTTTTTCTGGCAGCCTTGGATAGCTGGACTTTCCCATATCCTGTGGTGTATGGTTTTGAAGCTTGTTCTCATTTTTGTCGTTGGCTGTATGCCTTCCGAGAAGTTCATCTGCATCATTCCTTGGGTTTGTGTCCTTTACGGCGAATTTCCTATTACCACCCACCAGTTCTGTACAACCTTGTCCCATGCTGACCGAACAGAGTCCGCGAGCCTTCGAATTTCTTGATGGACGTTTGTCTTACATTTTACAAAGTCCATAGCCTATCCTTACATCTAAAGTATGCAAGGGTATCACTCTTTACTGAAATTAGGCTCCGGGGTCTTTTCACCGCTATGACGCGTAGTTCAGGTATCTTTATGCTACCATTTCTAGGTTTTTCTTGCGATTTTATTCCTTTTGTATTTTCAACATATGTTTTCACAGGCGACCGCAGAAACATTGAACTCCTTTTAGGGATTTAAACGAGGCTTAGAAATAAGTAATTTCTTCTTTACATTTATACGCCCCTATGCCATGTACCATGAAACAACAAGTCTTGTACAACAGTAGCAATTGATAAAAGCAATAATGTTAAAACGCTCTATTTGCACAATACTTGTTTCGTGGTACAAGCTCCTGTTATGAATATCGTTGGAATTTTCAAAATTATCTTACTTGATATCTGCCAAATGTGTAAAGAGAGTTGTTAGGGAAATTTCTTCCCAATTTCTAAAGTTGTTCCAATTTTGTTTTAAATTTGGGTAAAGACCAACCCTAACGACAACAGTTCATGCTAAACAAACACCAAAAAAAATATGTATACACAATTTAACATTGCATTTTATTTTTGTTTCTTTTGATAAGATTTAACAAACGTGAAGAAGCCCAAGAAGCAATCTCAGCCCTTAACAACGTTATACCGGAGGGTGGATCACAACCATTGTCTGTACGTATTGCAGAAGAGCATGGCAAGGCGAAAGCACACAGCTTTATGACTGCAACCCCAGGCGCAGTGAATATGAACATGAACATGAATGCATACAATACCATGGTGCACAGAGGTAGACAAAAAACACGTTTCCAAAAAGTACATCCATATCAGAATCCAAATTTTTTCTAAAATGCTCAATGCGAGAATAAACAATAATTCATTCATCAGAAAAACATGATAAACAAAATAATAAGTATACCACTTGAGAAAATATAGAGTGTAGGGTTCTAATTTTAATTTAATTTTTTTTTTTTTAATACAATATTAACAGTTTTTTTCGCGGCGCGGTATGTTTTTTTTTTTTTTTTTCTTAGAACAGCTTGAATGACCATGTTTTTTTTTGAACGGTAATAAAAAATCCGTCAGATTCTTAGCCCTTCTTTCTATTATTATTATTTTTTTTTTTTTGTTCTGTTTTACCACTTTTTTTTTTTTAAATGCTTATTTAGGTTAGGCGGGCGTTTCAAAAATTGAACACTGCCCCGAAATGGCTAACACGTTGCGTGTTTTTTTTAATATTATTTTTTTTAACGCGCCCTCAAATACGTATAACAAAAAGAAAACATAAAAGTAGGCAATTTTTTTTTTTGTCCACAGAAAAGTAAAAATAAAATGATCGAGGAAAAATAAATGTATTGAATTAACAATAATATTATATTGTCTTTGTTTTGTGTGCGTAGTTACGTAGCTATTCCACTACATTATATAGATTTGTAGTTGTATAAACTATCTACAAATTTGTATTATATAAGCAGTTAATTTCTATTGTCAGTATAAAGGAACACAAAAATAGATAGATTATGACGTAGAGAGTTCTTTTCTTTGAGAAAAAAACGAATATAAATAACTTGTTTCATAAAATACTAATATCACAACTAATAATTAAAATATAATATGTGCTTTAACATTTATAAGAAGTAAAAAAAATATATATATTTGAAAACGTGGAATTATAAATAAAGTTTCATAATATGTGGATATTTTTTTTGTTTTTTTTGTTTTTTTTTTCTTAGATAAATTGTATGGACAACTGTGGATTCAATAAAAAAAAAATAATAATCCTATGGTAAAATAAAAACAAATCGATTTGCCTACAAGAATAATGTTATTGTATTGGAGGAAATTAATGAATTTAGAGACAAAATGTGCTGATACT
This sequence comes from Cheilosia soror, assembly GCA_949372485.1. Lineage (NCBI taxonomy): Eukaryota > Metazoa > Arthropoda > Insecta > Diptera > Syrphidae > Cheilosia > Cheilosia soror. Next base: position 74,589,579 of record OX443561.1, on the reverse strand, counting down.
ACATACTGTGATAGGATTAGGCAATTTAGTACATCTTCAGTTTATATTTACGTAAATTTGGAGTTTTAGGGACAAGAAAAAATCGTTTAGAAAAGAGATTTCAATCGGTCAACCCAGCTTCTGTTTTTTAAGTCAATTTCTGGACAAAGATTTCTACTTTAAGATATATAAATTTGCCAGAATTCTGTCGAGTAGAGTCTGAATCTGTTTTTAAATAAATATTAGATTAATGAAGTGCTTAGCTTATTTATTCGGAGAATTAAGACTGCAAATGGTAGGAAAGGAACATATCGTTGTCATGTAAGTGACAAATCATTAGTTTTTGCCTCAACACAATGTCAACTAAGTACCCCTTTAAGAAATTCTTGACTAGATTTATAGGTTACCTCTCGTAATACGTCAGTTCAAAAACGGGTCAAAGGCATTATCTCTGAACGGGAAATGTGACGAAATTGCTTTCGTACACTCCGCGTCACTTGAATAGCACACCTCCTAAGGTCGGTTTCCTATCGCCCACTGGTCCCAACCCAAGCATGCTAGAGACTTAGTTTTTTTTTGTTAAATTAAAGTTCATTTAATTGTTGTGATTTGACTAGAAGGAAGATTTAAAACTTAAGCTTTAAGAATTAACAAAAAATTGTTAACTAAAAACCGGGAAAATGTGGGGTCCTAATTTTGCACCACTTGAATAAAACACTTAAACGAAAAAACATTTTAGAGAATTCTGCTTCTTTGTAACAGAAACATTACATTAAGGTAATTGGAGTATTTTAGATTTTAAAAAATGTTTCAATTAGGTTTGGAGCCACCTTTCAGCTCCAAAATTCACACCTCCTCTGGTTTGGAAGGGATTGGCAAATTGGCCAAATAATATAGCGAAATCGAACTCCAAGCTAATTCGATGGCTTGGGTTAGTTTAGATACAGTCCAATATTGTTGTCCCGATCCATAAAGTTGACGTGTTAACCACCCCAAACTTTTTAGATGATATTTAAATCCGGTGAGAAGGCCGGGTCAGCTTAATAGCTCCACATTTAGGTTCTATATATATATGCGTTTTAACAAGCCGAGCTGAATGTATTGACGTATTATCATATTGATAAATCCACGGCAGATTTCCAAAGAGGTTATGAAAGTATGGCTTGTTTCAATATGCCATTATACGACAACGCATTCATTGCGGTTGACAAAAACTGTAATTTGCAGGGGCCATAATACGAAACGACCCCCAACACCATCACACCTTCAACTCTGCTATGCTCTGCATCCGGTCCAAATGTTTAGACTCTTTGCGGAGGATATAGAAATATGTAGTAGCTCACCCATTCGGGGCTGCCAAATTAAATTATTTTCTTCTGAAAAGACCACACAATGCCTCTACCTAGTCGAGGGACCCTGCTCTGTATTTCGTTCCGAAAGTACAATTTTCCGAACCGAATATTTGGTACTCTCTATTTCGCAAGCGGAATAAAGTCTCCAAATGTTAAAGGCATTGATATACGGAAAACCAAAAGTATTACAGAGTACGTATCCAAAAGCGGAACAAAAAGCGATTTCGAATAGGATTGATAGAACGAAATAGAGAGTAGGGCCGCAGGTCACATGTGCGCGACAAAAACGAAGGCTTTGTGCTTTTCGAATCGGGTTAAGCGTGACTTTTTCTTGATTTTTAGTCTTAATATGCTTAGCATTCGAGATAGTTGTGAAACTTGCTTTGATACCACATTTTTTCATGATTTTTGGAAAAGAGGCCTGAGAACTTGTCGCTTTTTTTTAATAAAAGTCACCTTTCCGCATTAGCACACTGTCTTTGCGGCCGGCCTTTCATGGTTTAGTTAGAATCATTACTTAAAAATATGGATAGGTAAAACGTAACGGCTCCTCTCGATTTTCTTAGCTAATTTGGCAATAAATAGGCTAGCGTCCTTCAAGATTTGATTTGTCCTTTTTCCGCCCGGTTAATGCTTCTTCTTCACGCATATTATTTTTTTTAACTAAATATGTACCTATTTGAAATTAATAAAAAAAAAACTCGACCAAAGAAAAATATTAGTCCACGTGCCAAAGATAACGGTCAAACTAAATGCATGTTCTATTCAAGTGGCTCAAAAATGTTGCCTAAATTTCAACAAATGCTAAAATGAAGTGGAAAAACATATATAGAACGGCACTTTTCCACAACTTGCAATTTTTCAAAGAGAAAGAAGTAGAGTTACCCAAAAATAACGTTCAAAAATACTATTATTTTATCATTCCGCTTTGGAGATACATATAAGCAATTGTAAAGAGAATGTAAAGGTTGTTCTATTCAAGTGGCGAGGAGTGTACGTAAAATCGATGTAATTCTGTGTAAGCGTATAGCTTTTTTGAAAGGTCCCCTTGAGTATCCAACACCAGTCATCCATATAATGAATATTCGGGATATTTAAAAGTATGACTATAAGGAGATGAACCAAAGTTACTAGAGCCTAACATCAAATATGTAACACAACCGATAGGATTACCCCTATTACGATTGTCAATTATCACATGATATTTGGTATTTATCAAACAATTTCTTTAATCGGTATTGTGATTGTCAATTATTGTCAGTGAAATTTTGTTCCAGTGTCAATTTCTATTAATTCTTGATTGTGAATACAAAAACCGGTATTGCGAGTGTGAATTATCATTGACTTTTCTGTCAACTTGCATCTATTTCTTTCAACTGCAAATATCTAGTTGCAAATATATTTTTGTGTGGAATTTCAATGAAATGTTCGGTTTTATGTGTAAAGTTTATATTTTTTTAACTGATTTGAACTATTTAAATGCTTAAATGGTAAGCAAAAAAAGCATATGAGCCGGTTAGTTAAGCTAATATAGCAAAACTTGGCCAAGGGATTGTGCTCCAAAACAGTGGCGCAAAAAAAGTGGGTTGATATCGCAACAGACCTATTTTACGCACACGTATTATTTTCCTAATCGTCATCAAACCACAATTCCACAGAACTCATTATTAAATAAACTTTGATATTAATTTGCCAACAAAATATCAAAAGCAAACCCAATTTATAAAAGCAAACGTCAAGAAAGCGTAATTTATTCACAATAGTAAATTTCATTCACAATGATCAACTGAGTTACACAATACAAAAGTATCAATTAATTGATACGTTTTAAGGTGGGTTTCCACATGTCGGTTCGAGTGTCGGTTGATTGACAAAGTTTGACAGCTCTCGCGTTTATGTCATTCAACAACACCACCGTCAAGTTCATTTCCACTTATGTCAATTATTGGCAAAAATCTTTTGTCAGTTAATTGACCAACTTATGATCTCGATGCCAATTAATTTTCACTGTCAATTATAGACAAAGTGACATTTTGTTTGACAAAATTTCCACTTATCAATCAAATCCCTTGTCAGCTATTGGCAAACGCTGTTTGTCAATTCATTGACAAGCAATTTTTCGCTATTTCCACTTGCCAATTCTTTAATTCGCACAAAAATACGTCGATTGTCAATTTCAAATCGACAAGTGGAAACCCAGCATTACCAACTATCTATTGGTTGTTGATTGACAACCGCAATAGTGGTGGATGACAACTATAATGCATTTTCGTGTCTGACAAAGTTTTGTCGGTCTCCCGGGAATACCCAAACACGGATGGGCCGCGAAATTCCATCCGATTCGTGTATTCTCTTTTCATTGTCTACGCAATTTCCTGCGTTTGCTTTATTCTTAAACCGTACTCGGTCGCATTATGTTCACGCTAGCTAGACGTATGCATTTGCTTTATTTTCGAATTGTGTGCGGTTTGCGCTGCAATAATGCAACTACCACCGCGAACGACGAAAGAGAAATAAAGGAAACAAAGACAATTTCAAAATTAAGGCACTAAAGTGAAAACTCTGAACGTATAAATGCACCATAAGTGCTTGCCCAAAAGAGAATTAAAACGTTTCATACGACAAAAATCGTATCGTGTAAAACAGGTCTGATATTTCCAGTTCTTCCATAATCCAAAATTATGTGCGCGCATTCACGTTTCAATATGAATGCGCGCACATAAAATCCAAAATTATGTGCGCGCATTCACATTGAAATGTGTGTTTCATTTTTTCCGACTAAGCAGTCGCGCGATTGAAATCGCATGTGTGTTTCAGGCCTTATTGTGATTGTCGATCAGCGATCGTCACGACAATTGTCGATAGCGTCGATTGATTTTAGCTATTCGTTCGCACAAAATTTGTTCACTTCCAAGAGAAAGAATCGATCAGACATTTGTAATCGGCTACAAGCGACTGTCAAATCGACAAATATCAATCGCAATCGACAATCACAGTTCTCGATCGATCGACAGTTGTCGATCAACGATTAACTATCGACACTCACAATGGGCCACAAAAATACAAATAAAAAGCGATCCGTCGCGATTTTGGGAATGAGCCCCCAGGGGGCCACTAATCCTGTTATGGTCACGACATGCAATTTCAATGTACATTGGCTTAAGCTGGATTACCCATCCTGCAATCCTACTAAAGTTTACCTTTCTAGGAAAATAATTGACTTAACAGGTTCATATAGAATCCTAGACCTAGCTCCGCGCAAGCTTTTGCGAAATTGTGCAAAATTCATTAATCTATGAGAAATAAATATGCTCATTCCGCTTGAATTGGGTTTTGGAATTGAATTTGGGTTTTTCTGGGCCTAGATCACGTAAAATAAAAACGTTCGAACGATATCGTCTATCTCTCTATCATTTCTATGGCAATAGACAGACGCTGATATTGTCGAAACGATATCGTTCGATCGTTTTTATTTTAAGTGATCTGGCCGCATTACATTTTACCAATAAACTGTCTATTTTAAAATCGTCCTTAGCGATGAACTAGTAAAAGGTTTAGTTTGTCAGGTAGTTGTGGATAGTCACAAGATATACAGTAGTAAAGAATCAATGATCAGTTTAAAACAAGCCCTACTCAAACTTTTAGAAACTGACGCTATTACCTACATAACCACCGATCTACTATGAAATGTTATAGACAAAAAAAAACTGTCTTCTCTACTAAGCGACCAAACTTATTTATGCAATGGCAGTAGTGTAACGTTAAATATTCAAATCTAATTGAACTAGTAAAAAAAATGTTAAAAGCACTGAAAGAGGAACAAAAATCGTACTCCAACAATAACTTTTTTTTCATCGTCGTCGTCGTCGTCAAAAATCACTTCTACTCCGGGTCGAATATTTTTTTTTATATATATATTTTTTCTAGGGGACGCATAACAAATGTAATTAACAAAAAAATAAGTGTCCAAATATTTTGCTTACTTTGCTGTGAGCTGATAGATGTTTTGCGTAATCTGCACATTTTTTTCCAAAAAGGAAAATTTTTCAAAATTTTGTTAGCCCTTTAAAGATTGTTACTCGTTATTGTACCAATTACATAATAAAAAACAAAAAACACGCACAATATCTATCGTTAAAATACTCCAGCAAAGTACAAAAGTAGTCGACGAAAATACAAGAAAAGCCTGGATGAAGGTGAGATTTTTTTTTATTTTTTTTATGTACCTACCTATGAATAAAATCTATTAGGCTAAGCTTAAATGTACCTACACTACGAGCTTTCCTATATAATTTTTTTTTTGTTTTCTTTTTTTTTCCAAGAAAATGTACAAAAATCGAGTAAAAGAAACCATTGTTTCTGTTTCCTACCAAGATGTAGCTATTTTTTATAAAGAATGCATTATAAAAAATGGCACGAATTTATGTGCACTTTAATTTATCGTGAGGAAATCTTTTTTTTTTTTTCTACACATGATGTAAAACAAAATGTGAATCTTTAATTTTGGTGGACATTTGTTGTAATAGCAATCACTTTTTAATATATGTTTTTATTTAATAAGCTGCTAATTTAAAATAATGCTTATAATGTGTTTTTGTTTTTTGCTTTTTCTTATTTCATGGATAATCTAATATTGGTCGGATGCGAGCAGTCTTTAACCACTCAGGACTCATTGATGGACTGTATAGGAAAAAATCCTATCATTATCCCTACTTATAATTTACGTAAGTGTATGTAAATATTAAGGTAACGCATAGGGTAATAAAAAGAAACAAGGAGAAGAGATTAGGTCAATAAAACGTAATTTATACGACTTCCAAGATAATTATTTTTTAGACGAATATAAGAAATTATGAATTATGTTGTTCTACGTGTATTCTTTTCTGTTTTAAGTTCAAGTCCTTTTAAAGCAAGAGTAAAAAAAATACAAATGTTATAATGCAACAGTAGATCTCGAAAAAATTGTACCTTACAACGTTATGACTGAATTTTAATTTATTGTTTAATTTTCTTCTTTCATTTGGTTAATGATCAATTTGCACAACGAATGAAATCAAGCTTTATTTTTTTGTTTTATTTTAAATATTGTATTGATGTTTATTTTGTTTATTTTGTGCAATATACATAATATTATATATTTTTGGTTGTTGAATTGAGATTGTTTATTTTTTTATATAAATATATATATAATTGTTGTAAGAATACAAAAAGAAAAAAGAATATTGTTCAAAATATAATTAAAATGAGTAAAATAAAGTAATAAACAGACTTCCATAGTGCTTAACTTAGTTAATATTTTAAGAGAATTTAACAAAAAAAAAAAAAAAAAACTAATCTAACAATAATATTGTTACAATGGGGAAATAATAAAAATCATATATAGACAACAAATCACTATTCAAATAAACATTAACTGCCCAAAAAGATTTACAACTAATAGAGTTTTAGAGTTATAGGATTTTCACCAAGAAAAACTTATTAAAAAATAAAAATATATATACTTAAACAAATGTGACGATAAATTTAAACTAACAAAAAAAAAAGAACAAAGCAATTAAACGAGATCAATTATTCAAATTTAACAAACAAAAAAAAAACTTAATATTTGGTTTGGAGTTGGACATTTGTTGGTCATGTCGAGTTATTGCTTTAAAGTCTACCAACTAAATTGACGTTTAAAAATTGTTTACATGCTAATATTCTTATAATTTTTTTTTTTATTTAAAATGAGACTTTGCAGAATATTGGGCATACATAAAACTGAAGTCACTATCTTGGAGAATTCGGTAGACTAAGGCAGCTTCCACACCGAATGGAACAAAACGCCTTAAACAAACAAAACTGATTTTCTGCGTGTTTTTTTAATTTAAATATACACGTTTAAATACGAGTGCCCACACTGAAAAAGGCAAAACAAAGCAAGGAATCAAAAACGTTTTGTTCTATTGCCTAACGTCAAACATTACAGTTAAGGCATGTTTAGGCGAGAAACACATGTAATCAAGAGAGCGCCCACACCAAACTAATCAAACAGACAAAACCAAATAAAACACATGAAGCATCCAAGCGACGACTATCGGTATTTATGTTTCATTCAATCATTTTCTGTGAAGTGCAGCATTTTAATATGTGTGACGTCGAAAAATTAGTATTATTGATTCAAAATCGGCCGGCAATCGCAATATATTTATCAAATGCATCGAAACTCATTCTTATGTAGTTTTTAAACTTTTCTTCATCCTGGCGAAGTTCATTTATAAATTTAATGATTAAATTTATATTTGTCCTTCTTTGGTTTACAGGATGCACCCAATATTCGGCCCTAGCGAGGTATCCGTCGGAACGGAAAATTCTCCGATTTCATACGAATCGGAGGATTTTTGCTTCGAGGTATACTTCGGAAGGCCTTTTCGGAACTTTTTTCCGACAAATATGCAACGCACACTGGCGTTTTGCGTTTCAGTGCGATCAAGGGCGTTTTTACTGATATTTTTGACAGCTTCATACGAATGTACTTCCGATATGCTCCGACAGGAATTTGATGCGGAATTTGTTTACGATTTGCAGTGAAGTGTTGATAAATGAAAATAATAAAGAAAAAAAACATTTTAGCAAAGTAATTGGTTACATTTGTGTTTCCAGGCCAAAAACAAACGAAAAAAGAAGAATTAAATAGGAAAACCCCGATGTACCACGAAACAACATCATGTCAAATAATGCGTCGTTGCATTTTAATTATTCTTTCCGAATGCAGATTCTTCGAATGTAATTTGAGTCTCCGACGGAGTATGCGTTGCGGAGAATTCTCCGTTCCGACGGATACCTCGCTAGGGCCGATTGTTTAACATTTTTCACTTAGCACAAATTATTTTGCTGCCACAATAGTCATATTTTCGTCCCAGTCTGAAGCCATCTTTAGTGCAATTGGTATGGATGACTGTAGAAAAAATACGAAACAGAACAAAACTGAAACATTTAACCCCAGTTTTCCATAGGAATTCAGTGGAACATGTTGTGGAATTGACTGAGAAGTTGAACAGAAAAAGTTGTTGGTGCGAAAAAATTAATAAATTAGAGTCCCTTATTGTGATTGTCGATCAGCGATCGTCACGGCAATAATTGTCGATTGCGTCGATTGGTTTTAGCTATTGGCATTGTGTAACTCAATCGATAGGGGAATAGATTATTTGACCCTAGCGAGGTATCTGTCCGCAACGCATACTCCTTCGGAGACTCAAATTACATTGATTTGACATGGGCCCTACGAACTAAGTCCCAACTGGAACTAACTCCCACTAGCCAAATGAACTAAGTGCCACCTAATATAGAGTGGGATTTAGTTCATATGTTTGGGAAATAGTTCGTAGTTCATTATGAACAAATTCCAATGACTTAAGTCCCAAATTGAGAGAAGTGTGAGTTAATTCCCAACCTCGCACTTAATCCAAATCCAACAGTGACCCCAGGCAGGGGGGTTGCAGCGGGGCAGTATCCCCCCCATACATATGCCGCTGTGCCTAATGAGAGATCAAATGGAAGATCAATTTCGGTAGGCACAGTGGTATAATGTATGTTCATAAAGAACAAAGTCCCACTACTGGGTTTTAATTGATTCTTATGCCCCTATTATGTAAGACAACTACTACTACAGTTGAGTTGTCTCTTGGTTTTATGCCATTTAAAATTCGGTATTGTCCGTATACACAACCTTGATAGAAAAGTTGGTAGAAAAGTATGGCGATGGTTGTCTATAAGTTGTTAGTTAGTTTGGGTTGTGTGAAAGTTGGGTTGAATTGAAGACAACTCAACTCAAATAAGTTTTTTTTCGTTTGCAATACAATACAAGCAATAAATACAAAAAAATACGTTGCTAAAATGTTTTTTTTTTCTTTATTGCTTTCATTTATCAATCTTCACTGCAAATATTAAACAAATATATCAACCAATTCCTGTCAGAGCATATCGAAAGAAAATTCATATGAAGCTGTCAAAATCAGTAAAAACGCACTTGAGCACACTGAAACGCAAAACGGCAGTGTGCTTTGGATAATTGTCGGAACGAAGCTGTTCGGAAGAATATATTAAAGCAAAAATTCGCCGATTCATATGAAATCGGAGAATTTTTCATTCCGTTAGATATCTCACTAGGGCCAAATAAATTAGAGGCCTTTATTTTGATTGTCGATCAGCGATCGTCACGACAATTATCGATTGCGTTCATTGCGATTAATTTCAGCTATTGGCATTTACACATCAATCGCTGAGGGGAATATTTTTTCCCATTGCCTTTTTGCTTGTGTTTTTACCCAAACTCCCTTCGCGAAATCTGGATTTGTTTCCAAAAATTAAACCAGGGGGCTTATTACCAAATGCGCGGCGAATCGCTTTTCATGGCGGATTGGTATTTTTGTATTTCCAAAAGCGATTCGATCCGTTTAAAAGCGATAGCTGTTTAGGTGACAGATTACTGACGGATTTATTGCGGATAAAAAAATAAACTAAATTCTTGTGACGGGAAAAAGCTGTCAAACTTTTGGGAAAATAAATGGAAAATTGGAAAAAAACTGGAAAGCACAATTCGCACTTGAGAATAAGGAAAAGCGAAGACGTTCGAAATCGAAGTATCGCTTTCAATATGATCCGCCGCGCATTTGGGAATAACCCTCCAGAAGATATTTTTGTTTGTAACCTGCTTCACCCAACATTTGAACTCATAATTGTTTTGTTTTTTAACATAAATACGATATTTTTTATTAAAATCACTTATATTTCCTACGCACACAATTTTTTTCACTTGCAAGAGAAAGCATCGACCAGAAATTTGTAATCGACTACAAGCAACTTTCAAATCGACAAATATCAGTCGCAATCGACATTCACAAAACGAAAATTTACAATCGCCGATCGATAGTTGCCTCTCATTGATCAGTTATCGACACTCGTACCAGAGATAAATTGCCTAATTTTTTTGATAAACTAACTGAAGCAACATTTTAAGACCAAAATTGAGTTCAACGATTAATTTTAAGTGCTCTTAGAAATCGAAACAATCACCCCTATTACCGTTGTCATTTGTCGTAATCGACTAATATTTCATTTCGTTTTTAGATCGGTTACTTTTTTTGAGAAAAATGTTGATAGCTATAACAGACCTTATCAAGTACAATTAAGGCCTATTGGGAGTTTGTCTTTATTATATTTTCTCTTTAGTAGCTCGTAGTTCGATAAAAATATCAAAACTATTATTTGTGTGTACTAGAGAAAGTCTGATACTGGGTCGGATACAAAAATATAACAGCTGTTTACCGATTAGGCAAAACTAAACTGTAAAAAAGGCATAAATGTATTAAAAAGAAAAAGGTTTTAAGCCTTATAATGACACTGTAGCATAAGCATTTTAGAATTTGCTGGCAACAAACGCCTGCGATTGTCCCTCAGGAAAGCTGTAATAGAGCTGAAGAGAGGACATGGGCAGAGACAAGTGGAGACCAAAAGACGTCTTGTCATCGACTGCAATATTTGGAGGCAATTGAACTTTTCAGCGCCATTTACTACATTATATATTTCTTTGATGGGCTTAAGTCTTTTATTTTTGTAGCGAATGAAAGGCACCTACAATTTTCATGCCGAGTCCGAGCGGCTGAATTCAGACGATTTTTCAGGACAGTTATACTCTCGGATGCTTGTCGGAAATTCGCAAACAACGTGTGCAAGTAATGCTTCGGCGATATTATTTGTTTAAATAGTACAGTTAAGAAGAAAGTGCTCATGAACTTGAACTTTGACAAATACAAAAGACAGAAAAAGTCAATGTTAGGAAAAAAGGCAAAAAAAGCAAGGTCAACAAAATCCGTTCCCTGCTTTTAGTGATTGATTAGTGAATGGATTACTGTCAGAGCTGTATACAAAAAACAACGAATTAAAGCTTAAGCTTAGGTTGTGCAAGTACTCGATCCTATGTTTTGAGAATGATCCCATTTAAAAAGCTTGACATTAATCAATCCAAGCTTGCAAACGATAAGAAAACGGAACAAAACCGCTCATATACAGCTCAAAACCCCACCATGAATCTCAGAAGCCATTAAATCTCTATTTTATCCACAGCAGATTTAGTCCGCTTATCTGTTAGAACCACCCAGATTTAAGTACGAATCTCAGAAAAAGCATTCCTAAGGAGATATGCATTATTCAGATCCTCCAGTACCTTGGGTGGGAATGATAGCAAAATATGGTTCGAAATTTGTTACTTAAATCACATTAAACAGTGCTACATAAAGTTGCGCAAAAGTTGTTGTTGAATTCAAAAGCTATTCAACAACAATCACTTAAAATAAATTAGTCTGATTATGAATTAGTCGTGTAGTTCGAATTAGCTAACATTCATACCAAATGAAAATTCTCAAATTTCGAAATACGTATAGTCTGAAATTTGTATATTTGTCCTAGTGTGCAAGCCTTAAAAACGATCCTATGTACGTTTGCGAATGTTTTGTGTTTATTTTGTCCGCACAATGGCTTCAAATAGCAGTTCTACAGAGGCCCGACGACGTATATTGAAATCCAATACGTTCCCTCATGCGGTTCGGCTAGATTTTACTTTATATCTTTTATACCTAATTTTGATTTTGCAAAAATTCTCTAAGGAGTGAGGGTTTCTCAGCAACCCTGTGACAAGTGACCTGCTTATGGTCACTGTAGGATTTGGAGTAGGTGCAAGGTTGGGTGTATCCAATGTTTATATTTGTTGTATGTTTCTCTTCACCGCCAAAACTTCGAGTTTTTTAAAGTAAAATCTGAGGGAACGTAATGAAGTATGGTTTCTGTGCGATATTCCCCTGTAAATGCTAATCAAGTTCATCACGACTGAGGGGACGTATTGAAGTAAGGTTTCAATATACGAGGCCCGGCAACATCACCAACACGATGACTACACAGCTTTTTCTCTTCGAAGTTCGCATTGTTACGGACATATAGTGCATGGACACAGGATCTTTGCTTTGGTTACACACAAAAACAAAGCGTCATTGCAATGAAATAAAATTTGGCAGGTAAAGGGATAATGAAGTTCAAATTGAAAGCACAAACAAATAGTGTGGTAAAGTTGAACCGGGCAGTCAATTTTTATGTCCTACCCTCACTTTCTCAACGCAACTAACAAATGAAGAGTTATATCGAAAGCATAATGTCATGGCGCGGATAAGAATCTTCATGACCATGCAAGAATTATTTCTAAAATTGGATTTTCGGCGCATTTTCTTTGCCATCTAACTTTCTTCCTGCTGCTCACTCAAAATCTACCTTTCTTGCTCGACGCAACTTTGATTGGAAGGCATTTATGACATGCGCATACAGCACAACCGCAGAGATATGACTGCGTTTCTGCCCATGCCTTTAAGCGCGAACAAGCTGTCACTTGTCAGTATAAAAATAAAACTCTATTTAAAATTAAACCATCGAATTACCCTGTCATTTTACTTATTTATGTCGTTTCGGTTGGTCGTCCAGAACCGTCCGGATTCCGGAAGCAATCCGAACGCTTCTGAAAGCGTTCTATTGGCACTCAACTAACAGTTCTTCTACTGAAAAGAAGAGAAATTTGCTTCTGGATTTGAATTCAGAATCGCGGAGAGTTCTTCCGGACGGTTCTGGACGACCAACCGAAAACGACATTACTCTCGTTTTCGCTTCACTTGGAAAAGCTTGGATTTGTGTATGTGAATACGATTTATTTTTTATTAAATGCACACAATTCAATTGGTAAATAATTTACCTATTTTTGCCCTACAGTCTAAAAATTGGCCATAAGATCCTTTTTTTGCTGCTCGTTAGCTACAAGTTTAAGCGAATATCACGGCTTACAAATATTTTTCGAATTTTCCAAGATATCATTTTCGTTATCAACTGTCCCAACCACAAGTCTCACATTCTAAATTCGTTTTGTACTAAATTTTCTGTTTAATTTTTCACAGTTTATGATGGACAAACAAAATATATATAAACAACTACCCCAAAAAAAATAAAAAATTTAGAAAGTAAAAAGACAATACCTATGAATATACGCCTCAATAAATACTTTCGAATTATATTGCATGATCAACATTTCAAATTAATTTCATTCAACATTTGAATAACCAAATATGCCTTTAGTTTCCTCAATAGCATTAAAAAAAATACCCCAGACCCGTATATTAATATATTTCTTCTTACCGAAACCATAAAATAAATATTTCAAGTTCCTCTCTTTATTGTTTGTGAACTCACATCTTTAAAAAATAAAATAAAATAAAAAAACAGATATATAAATAATTCTTAAACAAGTACCTTCCGATTTCATAAAGTCTATATATATATTTTTTAGTAAATTCAATTTTATTAAACCAAACGACTTGGAGAATGTATAAAAGAATAAAACCTCTAAACTAAAATTTTAACATTTAAGTAAGCTCTGTTGATATTATTATACTAAATATATATTATATATATGAATTTGACAATTGAATAACAGCGAACAAAAATTAAAATAATTTATAGATAAATAAAAACTTATAACATAAGTAGGTCAATTAATTTTGTAAAATATTATGAGAGAATATTGATTCGATTTTTATGTTAATTTCCGCGAAATTTGATCTCTTGAAATTGATAAAAAACAAAATGTAAAATCTTGTTCTGTTATTTGTTAAATATAAAAAAAAATTAAAAAAAACAACAACCCAAAGTGCATAGTCGAGTTTGTAAGTTTTCGATTGTAATTGTAAACCAAAACCAAATCACACAAAATGATTATATATTGACCCATGTATATTATTATACTATATCGAAAAAAAAAGAAACAAAATATATATTTACATACGAGTATTAAAAAAAAGAAGACAAAAACAAAAATACTCATTGTGAAAATTGATCCTTTTATTGAACATACAAAAATGAAAAACAAAGCTAAATGAGATGTGAACCTTGTACTTATTGTATTATTGCGTTTCAATTTTTTTCTAAAAAAAGAATATATTATATATATACATATATTTGAAAAATTATTACGAAATGAAAAAAAAAGAACAAAACCAAAACAAGTGAATAAACGTAATATAGAATTTAAAAAGAAAACATTTTCTTTGTGTTTAAAATCGAGAGCAGTCATTTGGCTTTCTTTCTAAAGGGTGTTTTTTTAGAGTCCACTAAGTCCACTTTCTTGTCCACTTTGATATGTATCCCCCTGGTTGGGTTTACTGTCAGATTTGCAGTATGTGCAAATATTGTATATTGAAAGGGAACTAAAACCACCTATAGTTTTCGGAATTTATTTCCCACCTTATACATGGGAACTAAGTCCACTTCACGAAAATGGTTTTATTGCCCCCTTGGTGGGAACTGGGTCCCTCAATGGGCTTAGTTCCCGGGGACTTATTTCCCTGCACCATTACGGGACACTGCATTATTGGGAGACACGCTCTCGGGTTGGACCCTTACTTTCCAATGATTTCTGTAGAATCTGCATGGACGAAGAGGAGGAAGAGACAATTCTTCACCTCCTATGCACGTGCCCAGCCCTCTCAGCTCGTAGAAAACTATATCTCGGAGAATACTTCTTCGACAATCTCGGCGAACTCGCTAAAACAAGCATAAGTTGCCTTCAACGCTTCATTCTCAACTCCTGCTGGTTCAACGGGTAGTTGTGAGATCTGCCACTCTAACCTAACCTTTAGGCAGGGGGTGTATTCCCAAATGCGCGGCGGATCGCTTTTCATGGCGGATTTGTATTTTTGTATTTCCAAAAGCGATAGCTATTTAAATGACGGATTGCTGTCTGATTTATTGCAGATAAAAAATAATCTTGTGACGGGAAAGAGCTGTCAAACTTTTGGGAAAATAAATGGAAAATTGGAAGTCTAATTGGAAAAAACTGGAAAGCACTGTACGCATTTTGGAATAAGCAAAATCGAAGATGGGCGAAATCGAAGTATCGCTTTCAATACGATCCGCCGCGCATTTGGAAATAACCCCCCTGAATTTGTTGACCAGTTTTGTTCGCTCTACACGTCGTAGCCATATTTACGACTGATTCGCAGCTTTTTGATCTCCTTTTCCAAATTGGTTTACCCTCGGTCATGACTTAACCCATTTTTTTATGCATATGTCCCAATACATATTTGCAAACGCGCCAGTGACAGAGTGACAGCTCGCTGAATTCTGACAATGATGTTAATGGCCGCGTTCCATTGACCGCTAGTCATCTAGCACATAATATCCCTGATGGAGGAACAGCGGCAAAGTGACATTAAAACCAATTTCAATTCGTATTATTTCATCATCATGTCATGAGAGTCAAAAATGCATTTTGTGCCATCATGCCGCATATTTATTAATGCACTATAATATAAATAATCAAATACAATGTATATTAATTACATGAATTTTTGAATTCCTATTTTACATCAAATTGGAAATAAAGGGTTTTTCAACAGGGACGCTAAAAAAGTAGAGCGACAGGGACAGCAAACGACGACGAATTTCTTGCCGCTATTTTGACATTTCTCTTCAGTAAGGTTTGCCATTTCATGATGGAAAGATATACGAGCCAACAACGAGTCGAAATTATTAAAATTTACTACCGAAATTCTGAGTCAGTGGCCTCAACGTTAGCGCTACGTCCAATTTATGGTCGTCATAATCGTCCTAGCAGACCAACAATTGAGCGTCTAGTGGAAAAATTTGAATCAATCTAGCAGTTCATATTGCGCTAGATTGAAAAATTTCCCAGAATAGGATATTTCACAAAATGTGCTAGAGCTCTAGCGCAAATGCTGAAATGTCAGTTTTTTTTCTATGGAGTTTGGTATGCCGCTAGTCATCTAGCGATCAGTGGAACGCGGCCAATGTCGTCCTCGTATGAGAGTAATGAATAATGGCCGCGTTAGCTTATTTTTGACTATCGGCAGCTTTCAAATTGCAATTTCACTGTGTCAAGTGATCTGAGGTTTAAACGGCAGAATACTATCGTTTAATTTAAACTACAGATACAGAATGAATCTTGTTCAAGGTTTAAACGAAACTGTAAAACCTGGGGGCTTATTTCCAAAAGCTGTCAAAAGCGATAGCTATTCAGTGGGCTAAGTATGCACTTCGCCGCGAAGCGCATTTTTATTCGATTTAGCATTTTGGTACTATTCAGTTCACCGGCGAAGACTATCGCACTTCGCTCTATTACATTCGCGTAACTATGCAAATGCGAACGTCATTTATCGAAGTCAAATGCGATAGATGTTTTGATGGCGAATGAAGTTGTCAGCGGTGCATTTGCATGGTGGAAAAAAAATGTAAGTAAGAAAACGACAGCGAAAAATATTGTGATTTCTTATATTTTCTTTGCATTTAGGGCAGAAATACAAACTACAGTTCAATTTATGAAAGAGCACGACCAGCTGGCGAAAGGTTTGTTGCGCCAGTCCGATGTGAATGGCCGCGTTCCACTGACCGCTAGATGACTAGCGGCACGTCAAACTCCATATAAAAAAAACTGACATTTCAGCATTTGCGCTGGAGCTCTAGCACATTTTGTAAAATATCCTTTTCTGGGAAATTTTTCAATCAAGCACAAAATAAACTGCTAGATTGAAAAAAACAACGAACTGTCAAAACAAAAGTGAAAGTGCAGAAGTCAAATATTTCCAATTTGGTGTTAAATGGAAATTCAAGCTTCTATGTAATTAATATATACATTGTATTTGTTTATTTAAATTATTGTGTATTAATTAATTAATGCGGCATGATGGCACAAAATATATTTTTGACTCGCATGGTTTTAATGTCACTTTGCCGCTGCCGCTAGATCTCTAGCGCCAGCGTTCCTCCATCAGGGATATTATGTGCTAGATGACTAGCGGTCAAAGGAACGCGGCCAATGTCTTGCCCAACGCTCTTTTGATAAGATCCTTCAGCAATAAATCGAAGCGTTGCTGTTAGTTTTAATATTATAGGCGTTGCAATTGCAATACTTCTTCGCCTTGGAAATACGTCTTTTATATTTTCCAGCACATATCTAAGATAAAAAAAAACCTATATATATATGCACTTTTACCCGTTTTCAAAACAAATTAATCTTACTCGCTGTGCGGAAGATCCAGCGGGGATGAACCCCGTTGTAATATTTCCGTTGTACATTTAAATTTGAAGACCCATCGACTTCATCCCTTTTAGCATTTACATAAATACACACCGATCGAAAACATTTTTGTTTTAATATCCAATTTACTTGTTTACTTAAAGTTCGCGCAATTATTTGAACAAAATAACAACAACATTCCAAAGCATTTTGACAGATGAAGGGGAAAGTTTGTGGAAATACCAAGGGAAATGTGGAAATGTCTTGGAAGCTCGACATTCCAAACAATCGTTTTGCATAGTTGCCATGTCCGCCGCGAATCGAACCGAATGAATCGCAAATTATGCGATTCGCGGCGATGTGCATAGTTAGCCCCCAGCTGATGGATTGCTGGCGGATTTATTGCCAGCAATCCTCACAATCCAATGGGACCAGACGTATTCAAGTAGGGTTTCAATATACGAAGGCGACCAATGATATTATTACTTAGGGAAGGGTTTCGACAACAATTTTTTTATAATAATTCTGTCGGGAGAGCAAGCCTATGTATAAGAATTCAAAATCGGCCAAGATGCTTGCTGCAGGTAAACCCTGGTGAGCCCAACCTCCATATCAGGGCGAATTTTTGCCCTGTTTTTTAGGTTTTGGTTGTATATTTTTCTGTGAAGAGATGTCGCATATATTTTTGCTCTATCTGTACTCTTAAATTTGTACTAAACATTTGACATAGGCTTTAGCGATTCCGCCTCCGGGTACGATGGCACTGCCATGCCATTTGTTCACCCCTTTAGTTCGCGCCTTGCCTAATACCCCTACAAATAAATACAAAATTCAAATATCAATACAAAATTCTACTCGAAATTTAAAATACAACCAAATGGAATGAAAAGTGAAATAAAACTGCAAACAAATCCCCGCTTTTAAACATATCTTTATCGATCAATGATCAAAGCAAGACAGATGTCCTTTCTGTCCAAATCCACTATCCACACAGCACAGCATCGTAGTTGTCACATCAAAGATTACGAAGGCTACACATTGTTAGGCGCTACACTCTTTTATATTTTTTTTGAATAAAAACTAGAGCTTTAAGTAATTATAGCATTTTTTTCCAAGACCTATGAAACATCCATTCGTAGAGTTCGTCAACATTACACTTGATCCCCTTGACACAATAAACGACATCCTGAATGTCTTATTTACGATTTCGCCTTAAAGTATAATGTACATCATTTACTTGTTATAAACTTCTCCGGATGTTTAACCCATAAGTCAAATTTTTGTTTCAGATGCGTCATACGCATACCATAATTAATTTCGAAAGAATAAATTATCTTCAATGGTGCATTCCTTTTTCTAACCAGAAATAGAAATCATCATCGTTCTTTTAAAAACACACGATTGCCAGCGGCACCGTTTCTTGTAAATATTTTCTCAGTACATCTACCTATTTGTTTTTTTGGTGGGCTTACGTCCGATTGACCGGGACCATCCGAATGCAATAAATCTTGGCCTTGTCTCTGGGGCGCTGATCTATCTTCGAAAGGCTTTACCAGAATCACTTAACTGAAAATATATATTTTTACAATATAGCTAGTCAATCTTTTGATCTTTGGAATGGCGGCCAAAGCAATGCGTCAGATTCAATGTTATTTTCGTAAACAAGAAATGAAATGAACTGGCCAAAATAGAGAATAAATAAAATGACCCCATAAATCATAATAAGTGAAACTATGAGCTGTAAGCTCACACGTGCTAGTTGACAAACCGTCACCCCAACAAACCATATAAGCTGCCTTGTGTGTTTAAAAGTTGGCGCTAAATGTTTTTTTATTAGGTACGCGTTTTTCTCAATCTCGTTGAGTGAAAAATGCTATATTAACCGACACCATTCGCGGCAAGTATCTAATTAATTGCTTAGCAAGTGGTCTTTGTGATGAATTGTGTGGTACTAAAATTGTTAAATTGTTGAAGTTGAGCCAATTAAGAGAGTCATACCAGTACCAGGATGTTTGTGGTCAAGAATTTAAGTAATTTGCACACAAAGTTCTCTCTGCACTAAGACGACATGCCATTTTGTCGCCAGTGTCTGGGAATTAGCAGACATGCGGCAATAGAATTGTTCATGCCAAAATGATTACCTAAAATTACTTCCCCCTAACGATACAACATAGACATCTTCTCCCATTACAATATTCTATTACATGCACTAAACAGATGTTTAATTTTCATTTTTAATAATTTTCTGTGTTTAACATTACAAAATTATTTTTAAACAAATTTCACTCTTTGACACTTTTTGCAGAGTGAGAACGGCAATCAAAAGTGCAAATTTTATTAGTTTCTATAAAGCATTTGCAAAACCAGACTTTAGTTCAAGCTTTATCAGGTTTTTGCATTGTAACAACATAGCGGGAACAATTAAATTGGTATTAAAATTAACACAAAGTTTTAAGGTGAAGGAATCAAATCGTTTAAGCCGTTGTAATTTAATTGGCCAATTTGCACGATACAACGGTTACTATAGCTAAGCTTACAGAAATTAACAGCTTGTTACAAACAGATTAAGTGATACCCTATACTTACTTACTTAGGCGGCTCTACAGTTCGCGGTGAACCGAGGCCTCAGCTAACATGCCTCTCCAGTTTGCCCGGTCCTTAGCTAACTGCCTCCAGTTGCGCACTCCTAATAGTCGGTTGAGGTCGCCTTCGGCTTGCGCGCGTAACTTAAGGCGAGGTCTTCCTCTACTGCGTTGTCCCTCCGGGTTAGACTCGAAGACTCAACGAGCCGGAGAATTTGTTTCCATCCGCTCTACATGTCCTAGCCATCTTAAACGACTTAATTTCAGTTTTTTGACCATCTCGTATAGTTCGTCGTTGAATCTTCTTCTCCACAGCCCGTCAACGCAAACGGGACCGAAAATTCTACGAAGAATTTTTCTTTTGAAGCGACCGAGGATATCTTCATCCGCTTTAGATAGAATCCAAGCTTCAGCGCCATAAATCAGGACTGGAATGATCAAGGTCTTATACAGAAACTCCTTGCCTTCTTAGCCCAAAGAAACAGCGGTTGGCAAGAGTTATTCTTCGTTTAATTTCTTCTGAGATGTTGTTGTCAGAATTTATAGCAGAGCCGAAGTCCGATTCTACGATGTTGGGTGTCCGGTCTGGTTGACAGCATATACTCTCTCAAGTACCTATCATGTTGAAAAAGTCGCACGACAGCGCGTCACCTTGACTAAATCCTCGTTTGACATCAAATGTTTCGGTGAGTTCGCTACCGACCTTGATCCAGCAGCGAGCTTTCTCCAACGTCATCCTACACAATCGAACGAGTTTTGAAGGGATGCTAAAGCTAGACATGGCTCTGTATAGCTCAGATGTATATGGTGAAACCCTATAGCCTATATAAATTACGTATGTTAATTTGTGAAATGTAAATATGTACCTACACCTACAGGGTTGGCCATCTAGTGGTATCTTTTTAAATCAAAGGTTATTTTGACACTGACAGTTGTTTCCGGCTCGAAATCTTGAGAGAAAGTCAGTATCATACCTCCGCGGAACGAAATGAGTACAACGTTGGGATAATATTGAAAACTTATTTCCAAGTGATTGCTGCTGTCTAGCCCAAATAGTGCGTTTTTTGAAAATAAGTTTTGGCCGAAATTAAGCATTCACCGCGCATTCACATGCTAATTAAAACAACAACTGCTGGCAACAACTCTTGATTTTCTCCCCAGCCGGAGAGCTGCTGGCTGGTAGCTTGCTAAATTCAATTCACAATGAACAAAAAGGTGGCGCTGAAAGCAAAAAGTGGCTTAGAATTTCCGTACAATTTGTTTAAACCATAATGGGGTTCTTATCTCATGCACACAACATTCCCAAGGAAAATGTCAGAATTTAAAAAATATTTCTACCAAATGCATAATTTTATACGAAATGCTGGTATGCTTTTAGGCTTATTGCCTAAATTCATTCGGCTGGCTTCATCTTGCTGGCAATTGTGCTGGCAACTGTCCAAATGAACGGCTGGCTGGCGAGGTTTCAAAAAAAACTGGCCTAGTGTGAGACTGAATTCCCGAACAACAACTCGCCATTTGGCCAACGGTGGGCGTTACAGAGCCTTGTTAACCGACGTTTTTTTTAATCAAATTGAAGACTTGATTTGGACGACCTCTGACTCCTGTAGGATGGCGCGCCATACCACACAGCCCATGCCACAATCGATCTTTTGCGCACCAAATTCACAAATCGTGTTATCAGCCGTCTTGGCGATGTCAATTGGCCGCCTCGGTCCTGCGATTTAACCCCTTTGGACTTATTTTTGTGGGGAACCGTGATGGATCGAGGTTATGCCAACAATCCGGAAAAGATTCAAGCACTTAAGGCCAATATCATCCAAGCAATCCGTGAGCTACAGCCCGAAACCATCAACGAGGTCTTGGATAATTGGAGTGACAAAATGCGCTATTGCGAAACCAGCCGAGGCAGCCACTTGAACGGCGTTGTGTTTCATAATTAATGTGAATGTTTGGTCTGGTCGAGATTTGGTTATACTAATAAAGCCATAATACATGAAAAAAAATTTATTTTATTCATTTTATTTGTTTTATTTGTATTTTTAAAAAGAAACTTGTATTTGACCCAACCTTTACATGTGAAGTGTCAACCGTACTTTTCTTTCTGATGTTTACTTACTTCCCTACTATCTATAGGTAGATATGTAGATGGCGCTACGGCCCTTGCTTTGCTTGGGCCTCAACCAAAACCCTCTCTCCCCTCCCACTTAGGTGGGGAAAGAAATTTGCATTCAAACTGACCAATGATATTTTCATTCCCCTTCCCTTCGCTAATGACCAATGACCATACTTATACGGGCGTATAACAGGACTGGGCACTGGGATGATGAGGGACATACTACTCAATTGCATTCTTATGCCACAATAATATAGTAGTGAATTTGAAGCATAATTCGTCGCTTAATTTCTGATGACGGTAGTGCCCCAGCCAAGTTCTCTAGTAAAGGCACACCGCACACATCCTTTCCACAGGAACAAACTCAGGCTGTTTTCGACCCCCCTCTAACTTCGGAACCAATTAAGCTAAAAACTTCAAACTTATAGCATTTACCAAGCTCATTAAAAACGTCAACTTCACCAAATTCCATATTTGTAGCATTAGTGGTTTTCAACATACAGATACAGGACTTCAAAAATCGCAAAAACCGTAACTGACTCACTCACTCACTTACATAGATGTCAAAGTATTTTTATAAATATAAGGGATTTTTGTTAAGCAGAAACCTGAAAGTCATGACAGATGTACAGAGACACACATTGCTTCATGCTTATCACAAAATGAGTCTGTGGCCATTTATAGTCTACAAAGTCAAACCTAGACGATTGGGTGCAGATAAGTACACAACCATATACAGTTGTGTGAGAAATAAATGATGTTTCTAAAATGACGGAATCGAAAACCTATACATTGCATTTGAAGAGTCATAGATCAATTTATTTATTTTTAAAACTCTCCCTCTCTTTCTCCCTACCTATGCGGGTATATATAAAAATCTATCACCAAATTCAAAATTTCGGAATATAATTTAATTCTGCATCGTTCAATAAGAATCTCTGCAAATTTTGTGATCAGTTTCATTACGAACTTGAAACGATAATGTTTTCCATCGCTCTACTATCAGGTGTAGCATTAACATTGTTGTTCCTCCTGCAGAAAGGTCACTCCTTGATAAGGAAATATATTCTCACCTCGAGATTTCCTGGCCCTCCAGCGTTACCAATTATTGGGAATGGTCTCATCTTTCTAGGCAAAGAACCCCACGAATATTCCAGTGCATTGTTTGAATTTGTTCGCGTGTACGGTGACTGCTACCGCCTCTGGATAGGAACCGAATTTAACTTGTTCTTCGCAAGTTTCAAAGACGTCGAGTACATTCTCAACAATCCTCAGTTTAACAACAAAGCAGGACAGTACGACTACCTGAAATCGTGGCTTAATCAGGGACTTTTGATAAGTAAAAGTAATAAAATGCGCCATTGTAGGTGATGACCAGTTTTCAATACAATTTCCTTGATTAAAGATGAAAAGTGGTTTCGTCGGCGAAAGATCATCACTCCGTCGTTTCATTTCAAGATCCTGGAGGGATTTGTTCTAATTTTTGATCATCACACCAAACTGCTGGCGGATGCGCTAAGGCTTCGCCAACACGATGCACAAATCGATTTGTATGCAATGTTTTCTTTGACAACGCTGGACATTGTTTGTGGTAAGTATATGATTTGAATACCTTTCATACTTGTTTATCTGATGACGAAAACTCCAGACTACCCATTGACAGATAAAGGGCTTTGCCAATAATCATTTTTTGACATTTTCTAGATCGCAATAGATAATTTTATAAAGTAAAGTATTTCCGCAATATTTAACCCGGACACCTTAACTGATTATTAGTACTGCGCAAAGACTGAAACCCATTGACAGATAGAAACGAAAATTCCCGATAACCCTAAAGTTCAGACAATCTCGCACATTACGCTAAAATTTGAAACATGCTTCAATAAACCTAAATGGAGGCAAACGTATCAGAAGCTTTATGGGATTCCGTTTACAAAATGAATTAGTTACAAATCGGATTCATATTAGCCGACTAGAGAGTCGCTCTCCACTGAAAGCACAAAGTTCAGGCCGAAATTATCAGCTCAAAACAATCTGACATCATACAATTAAAATGTTAACTGATATGTCATTATTACCACAGCAATGCAATTTGTTGTTAAACGTGTTTTGTCTAGCACATAGACAAATCTTGTTCATTGCGGTTGACAGCAAGGGGACATGCAGTATAGGCTTAAGTTTCAAGCGGTGATTTACCTTGGTTTAGTTTTGCGTTGACTCCGGCCGTATTAAAATGTTCTTGATCGTGTTAATTTTTATTGTAACACTTTTCGGGCTGATACTATTTCAGCAAACGTACACTCGGTTTAGGAGGCTCGGGAATCGTTTTCCTGGACCATCGTTTTTGCCCATTCTCGGGAATGCTCAGCATTTTTTAAACCAACCAGCCGAAAACAATCTACGTATTCTAGAAGAGTTCCACGAGAAATATGGTGATACATATCGCGTGTGGTTCGGCGGGGAGTTGAATGTGTTTTTCCGAAATCTCAAGGACTTAGAAGTGATTATGAGTGGAATGACATTTGTGAATAAATCTGATGCTTATGAATTAATGAGACCGTGGCTGAATGAAGGTCTACTTGTGAGCAGTGGTAAATTTGGCAGTAGTTTGTTTGTGTTTTTTGTTGTTAATACACTCAAAAAACGTGACGGTTAAAAACAACCGAAATGTAGTTAAAAATAACCGAGTGATGCTGTTAATATAGCTCCTACAGTATTACTCGTTTAAAATTAACCAAGACAATTCGTTTATTGTAAATTGGTTAAAAATAACCGAGTTGCCCACTTCCCCACCCAGATCTACTCGGTTATAAGTAACCTAGTACTACTTGGTTAAATTTAGCAAACATACTCGGTTGAATTTAGCGAACCTACTTGGTTGAATTTAACCAACCTACTCGGTTGAATTTCGCCAAACTACTCAGTTGAATTTAACCAACCTACTCGGTTAAATTGTGTTCGTAAGCCAACCTACTCGGTGTTCGAAGCCAACCTACTCGGTTAAATTCAGCAAACATACTCGGTTGAATTTAGCCAACCTACTCGGTTAAATTCAGCAAACATACTCGGTTGAATTTAACCAACCTACTTGGTTGAATTTTGCCAACCTACTCGGTTGAATTTAGCCGACCTACTCGGTTAAATTCAGCAAACATACTCGGTTGAATTTAGCCAACCTACTCGGTTAAATTCAGCAAATATACTCGTTTGAATTTAACCAACCTACTTGGTTGAATTTTGCCAACCTACTCGGTTAAATTCAGCAAACATACTCGGTTGAATTTAGCCAACCTACTCGGTTAAATTCAGCAAACATACTCGGTTGAATTTAGCCAACCTACTCGGTTAAATTCAGCAAACATACTCGGTTGAATTTAACCAACCTACTTGGTTGAATTTTGCCAACCTACTCGGTTGAATTTAGCCGACCTACTCGGTTAAATTCAGCAAACATACTCGGTTGAATTTAGCCAACCTACTCGGTTAAATTCAGCAAATATACTCGGTTGAATTTAACCAACCTACTTGGTTGAATTTTGCCAACCTACTCGGTTGAATTCAGCAAACATACTCGGTTGAATTTAGCCAACCTACTCGGTTAAATTCAGCAAACATACTCGGTTGAATTTAGCCAACCTACTCGGTTAAATTCAGCAAACATACTCGGTTGAATTTAGCCAACCTACTCGGTTAAATTCAGCAAACATACTCGGTTGAATTTAGCCAACCTACTCGGTTAAATTCAGCAAACATACTCGGTTGAATTTAGCCAACCTACTCGGTTAAATTCAGCAAATATACTCGGTTGAATTTAACCAACCTACTTGGTTGAATTTTGCCAACCTACTCGGTTAAATTCAGCAAACATACTCGGTTGAATTTAGCCAACCTACTCGGTTGAATTTATCCAACCTACTCGGTTGAATTTAGCCAACCTACTCGGTTGAATTTATCCAACCTACTCGGTTGAATTTATCCAACTTACTTGGTTAAACTTAGCCAAGGAAACCTTTTTTCCAGCCGTCGACAGCATCCTTTTGAAACGTCCATGCACCTGAAAACTTAATAATTTTTAAGAGAGAAACAATCTAAACTATGCAATTAAACACTTTGAAGTAAAACGTTTCGTACATATTTATTTTTTAAGAATTAATTACAAGATTTGGTATTAAAAACGTGATAAAAATATAACCAATCGTTCTTAATTTATAATGTGTTATCGCACAATTTACATCTTTTAAAATGTAATATTAACATATAAATATTTTTCTATATTTTTATCGTATTATATAATATTTATCTAACATAATCATTGTGAAATGATTTGTACGTTTGGTACATATTTATTTTTTAAGAATTAATTACAAAATTTGGTATTGAAACCGTGATAAAAATATAACCAATCGGTGATTATTAGTCCATAATATATATATATTTATTCCGTTCTTAATGTGTTATCGCACAATTTACAATTTACATCTTTAAAAATGTAATATTAACATATGAATATTTTTCTACTGCATCATTGTGAAATTTTATTTTTTTAAGAAAGTTTATGTTTATTACTTTATAATGGGCTTCGTAAGACTACGTACTGCCTTCCATTTGGTAAAATATTTATCGTGTTTGGAATTGGTGAAATAAATGATTCAAGAAACAGGCAAATCCGTTTTTCTATTGATGGAGCTTCTACCTGATATGCATAATAATGTTCATCAAAACATAAAGTGTCCACTAAAGTTCCAGCTAAGATTAGGCGATCGGACTCATACAAATATAATTTGTCCAATACGAAAAAATCATAAAGATAGCAATCTGAACTTAAACTTTTTACTAAGACTGATCCTTTTTTATAATGTATAGAAGACATCGTCGCCCAATTCACTCTAGTCAAAGTCTTTTCAGGGTCCAGTGGTAGCTGGGAATGCAAAAAATTAAGTTCGGGTGACAAGGGAGATTTTATGGGGCCTACGTCAAGTATGTTCGAAAGTTTCCCCCTTAGGAAGATTTCATTTAGTTGAAGTTGATGCTTAATTGCTAAAGTTAAAGTGACATTTCTTCGATTACATGACGATCTAGCTGACATTTTAGAATGTCTGTGCTTAGCTTCGAACCTCATTGACCACAGTGATGATAATGGACCGTATTTTTTTAAAGCGGTGTGATAGTGAAGCAGGTTATGAAACTTTGGTTTAAGAGAGTCTTTGGTTATTTTAATATATTGTTCATTAAGTTCGGCAACTAACACTTGCAATAAATCTTCTGTTCCAACTGAAATTCTCACGCTAAGAAGTATGTCAAGAATTTTTCTTAATGTTATGTATATATTCCAAATAGCATTGTCTCTTGGTACAAAATCGCCTACAAGTAATCCAAGAAATCGTAAAAGAGTAAGCGTTTCTCCAGAAGATAAGCGCATATTCCCCCTCTTCAAATGTTCTTTTTCGATACTGCAAGGTTTATTTTTACTATCAGGCCCATATGCAAATGCTAATAATTTGTCATTAAAAAGAGATAAGGAAAAAAGTTTATTAGTTTCAGTGTACTCCAAAAGTATGAAATTTAAAATGTATTTTGCAACACCCTCTAGCACATCGTGCATAATATCAGCACCAACCTGCTGAAACAAGTCGAAGTTCTTAATGTCCAGAAAAACACATTTTTCCTTAATACCGGTTAAAGAAACATCATTTAAAGCAAGATCAGCTTCATAGCTATCAATTGCCCGAAGAAGTGATGTATCCTCATACAGTTGCTCTTTTAATATTCGCTTTGAAACTTTGCACACTCTGCAGGAAAAATTTGCAGAGAAACTCTCTACGAACCCAATCATAGAATGTAATCCTAAATTGTCGCCAAGGATTAGAGCAAGCTCAAAAAATAAAGTTCCCTTGAAAGTTGGAATATCTATTTGTATACCTTCTTCGCTTAAGAAATTAAATTCATCAATAACTGGTTTAAATATAACATTATTGCCGAAAGATACTCTATCAGATGAATGAAATAGCAAAACAAGAAATATGTTCGAAAGAACTGATGATCGCCAAGGCGGAAGACACGGAATTGAGACGTAAACTGCCCCTAATTTATGAATACCAGAATGACTTCCAAGAACGTTTCCAATCTCGTAATCATCGAAATACATAAATAAAGGTAAAACTATTCGATTCGAATGATGCGTTACTCTGTGTTTCCAATAAGTGCCTTGAATAAAATTTTCCATATCATCTTTGTATTGAAGACTGTCCATGTATTCCAAAGTTTCGGAGAGTACGTTTTTTAACGAAAAAAAAGATTGCATTACATGTCTAAGAGGAATAAAATGTTCTTTGCATTCCACAGGTTCCATACGTATTAACCCATTTCTTTTTATATTGTCGAATCTCTGGCCAATTAAAATTCCTTGGGGTTCAATATACGATCCTCGTTTAGTAAAATAAGTAATCCTTTTTCGTTCTGTTTGTAAACATTTTAAGGGGGAAATGATTAAAGGCACGAGTGCTTCGACTAATGATCTTGAAACATCATTGGATAGGGAGCTTTCAAGACTAACTTCATCAACGCAGTTTTCAATAGCTGAACTCAATGAACCTAAAAAATCGCTTAAGCCATCAACTATTTTTTGTACTACATTTCTAGGCAAAAGTACATTCGCATAAAGAGATGCAATCAAAATCGATAATGATTCATTAACCGGTGGTGCTTCTGTTATTTCAGACTTTTTGACTTGTTCTAAACTCTTATGTGAAGGAAATACAATTTCATTTGGTTCAATTTCATTAACATAAGAGCTTGAAGGTTGATTTAGACTTTCAGAAGCGTGTTCTTTATTAATGTGTCTTCTGAATGAATTGAAAATAGAAAATGATCGTCTACAATTTCCTTCCGAGCATTTGTAGTGTATAAACTCGTGGCCGTGATGATCAAATTCAAAGTGCTGTCTTAGACATTTTGGATCCTTAAAGTCGGATCTGCATAAAAAACAAACAACCATTTTAAAATATCTAAATGCTTTGCGCCCAAATGGAAAAAAATGTAAATTAACACTCTTCAATCCCTAATTCCCCTAGCAAACTATTAGATGCAGTGGATTCTTTGTCAAAGTCAGTTATTATTTTATAAAATGCTCTTTGAATAAACACCCATGCAGATTTAGATTCCACAGGATATTTTGCGTTCAACATAAATATAATTTTAAAACAAATATCGACCGCCTCTAAGATAGTCGGTAGTATATATTTTGTATCGTTAACTACAACAAAATAACTACTTATTTTATCTAAAGACGCACCATTTATGAGGATGAACGGTTGAAGAGTCAGTCCGAATTCCGAAAGTTTTTTACGCCTTATAGAGATCGCTTCATTGATCTCCGCATCGCTGGAAACATGAGTGATAAATCCGTCGCGGGCTTCCGATTTTGATGGCCGCCAAACCTTCTTGTTGGTCCCCTTTAGGCGTATAGTTGATGTTGCCAAAAGCGATGGAATCAGCAGAAACGCACCTAGGTTACTTATATCTTCAGACACTGAAATTTAAGAAAAACAAGTTGAATTTTACTACTACATTAGGGTTGTCAGAAATAATTTGAAGAAAGTAGTTATCGTGCATGAAAATCCCGGACACAATGATACTAGACCTGATACACCGAATCTTGAATACCCTTATTATAATAAAATAATAAAATAATAGGGGTATTCAAGATTCGGTGTATCATACACCGAATCGTGAATCTAAATGTGTATTTTTTTGTAATTGAGTGGAAGAACAGTACAAGTACAAGGACTTCTTGTCTAAATATTTCCTGTCAGTATAGAATTTTGTGAGTTATTCATTCATGAACATATTATTAGGGAACAGGGATACTTCAAATCCCTCATACATTATTAGACAGGAAAATAAATAGTTTTTCCGTGAAACAGTTTTTTCTGTTTTTCTCAAAAGTGATATGTTGTACATGTACTATTCTTCTACTCATCAATTCAATTATTGTCGGGTGATTTTCTGGCACATATGAAAGTGTTGGAAAAAGAAGTTCAATAAACTCAAATCTTAAAATATAGATATTTCCTTAGTTAGATACTCCCTATTTTGAAACTTCCAATTGGGGAAAGGGGGAAGAGATAAAGAAAATCAATTTCAATTTCTGGGATTTTGGAAATTTGGCTTGGGACCCGAGTATTGGCGAATGGCGACACAATATACTTTTTATTTTACAAACAAAAAGATTGTGTTATAAATTACGTGAATTTTGGCATTCACGAATTTTCAAAATATTGGAAAAAGTTTTTCTCGGTGAAAGAAACACTGCCGCATTAAAAGCGGTAGAAGGTGAAGAGAAAGTCATCTCCTTTTTAAATGGTATTAATGTGACTGGTATTCTATATTCATTATCGAGCATTTCAGAAAAGAACCTATTTTATATTTTTAAAGTAAGATTGCATTCGATTTTGAGTACTGTGTCACTAAACTAGTAATTTTTTTATTCAGAGTTTTCGAACCTTTATTTTGTCGATTATACTAAAGTTGGTATTACTATTGTACATATATAAATATTACAATAATATGTTGAAATGAAAAAAAATTAAAAACCCGGACATACAACATCCACATGCGAGAGTTCTAGCACGGGTACGCTAGTTTACGAAAATTAAGAAAAAATGAAAGTAAGCACTCACAATTCTCCAGCGATAGAAGGTTTTGCAAGTAGATATCCTTCGCATTTGCTTTTTTTGTAGCAGTTCTGTATATGTTTGTTTTTAAAGATGGAAAGTTTTGCATCAATCCTGTAGAATGATCGCTGTGTAGGGTGTTGAAATCCTTTTCCAGCTGTTAAAAATTAAATTGAAAATATATTTGGTGAAATTATACAACAAATTTTTACGAATAATAAGTAAATAGTTTGGAGGAAGTCCCAAATTGTTCTGGCACTGCCATTTCTACAACATTAACAACAGAATCAGAATGCATTTTGTATTTAGTGTGTAAGTTGAATCGAATATTATTACCAGTTTATACCCGAGCACGTTTTTTAGAGCCGGAAATTCGTCAAAATAGTTTGATATTGTCATCTCCTTCAAAAGTTCAAGGCGAGCACGAGTGGTTTTTCCCCATTTCTCCTCTGTAGTGTTCCAGGGATTGCTGGAATTCCTTAGCCACTTCAGATCTTCATCTGACGATTCTCCGTCTTCTACTATTTGGATAGTAGTAGATAGTAGACGATTTTGTGATGGAGTGGGAGATGATCTTCGACTCGAGCAAGGTGACGATGACAAAGAACGTTTCCGTTTAGATATTATACCCGTTTCACGGTATTTTCGCTTCAAATTGTTGATATGGTCTGGCAACTTTCCAGCCAATCGGTTAACGATCCCACGACCCGAATCCACGATTTTATTGTGAAAATACACAGACCTGTGTTCAGAAGGGAACAAATGAGCTATTTCATTTGTCCACATGCCATAAATTTTGGCCGTGATGTTTCGCTCGGGGCTGTTTTTTAGTATATGTGTGCATATAATCCGCACCAATCGAAGCCGTGCGACATTTTCAAGTGGCTTGGTCTTGTCTATTGCTAAGATACCTCTTCCCTCTAGGGAATTTTCGAGAAGTTTTTGAAGGTTCTAGAAAGACAATATAGTACTACGAATTAGGAAAATCTGTTCCTAGACACTGTTTTTTTTTTTTTTTTTTTTTTAATTGTGGTAACCATTTAACAAATTGATTAGGTACATTGTAGTTACATGAGGACTACAAAAACTTCATAGCACATTATGATCTTCAGTAATGAACTAACGCTATGTTAACCTTTGCTGCCCACCTTCCAAAACGGAATCAATATGGCCGCGGTTCCGGTGCAAGTGAATTCTACCCTCGCGAACTATTTATGTATGTAGTGAAAACGAAATATTTATGGACACTAAGTAGTACCTACTAAGTTATCGCGTTTTGAATGCCCCTATTGGAGAACACAACTCAACTTAGTTGAGTTGAGTTGTCTTCAATTCAACTCAACTTTCACACAACCCAAACTAACTAACAACTTATAGACAACTGACAGACAACTTTTCTATCAAGGTTGTTTATGACAATACGGACAATACCGAATTTTGAATTACATAAAACCAGGAGACAACTCAACTGTTTCGTTGTCTTACACAATAGGGGCAGGCAGAAGTGTCGTGCTTTGGGAAATTTCACTCGCTTTCATTCGCTTACATAATTCGAACGAATAAATTTTATACAAATGAACCACAACAAAGGAAATGCGTATTTTTGAATGAGCTTTGCGTATTCGCGTCAGTAAAATTGGGTTATTTGCTTGCACCGGAGCCACAGGCGTAGGCTAATCTCAGATTTTATTTGTTATTTATTACAGTATGTTTTTCAACTTGTATACTTACAACTTCTTCTGTTCCATATAGAGATTTCTCGGAAGTAGTAGGTGTAACAATGGCATCTATCAATAAATTTGAACTTGTGGATTCAAATTTATCACTAACTTCAAAAGAAGGTAGCATGTCGTTCAGCAAAAAACTTACATTTGTGCTTTGGTCTTGGGAACTGGTAAAATTTGTTTCTTGAATTTCATAGACCTGTATATGAACAACAGTAATTGCTACCATCAGTAGATGTAAATATTAATGATTCTGTAATAACAACTAACCGAAGTGTTAGCAGCATTTGGATGCATTGCCTTTCGCCATTCCTCAAAATTTCGCATAAAAAGTACACGATGTCCTATGATTGGGAACATCTCCCTTATCTCGGCATGGCCTAGTAGCGCCAAAGATATTGACGTTATGGCATTTTCTGTCATATTGAAAACAATTCTAGTTTAGTTCTTATTTAACATTTTTGTATCTTTTATCAGAGTTATAAAAGAAAGAATCAAACGATTTGAACAAGTAGATTTTAGTGAAGTTTCATGAAAACTGAATTTGGTTTTTGCGTACCGTGTAACCAAAATAATATAAAGGGTATTCACTTAATCTGATAAATGTATGCAGCTCGTAAATGTATAAATTTCTGCGGTGCTTTAAGTGAACACCGCTCGGAAATGTCATTGCTTAAATAGCGTAAATTGACTGTAAATCTGGAATCAAACAAACAATTCATACGACTGTCTGTCAAAGTTTGACATTTGTGATTTGCACAACTTTCCGCGGTTGATTTCCCAGCCTAAATCGTCGCGGAAAATTATGAGGTCTGCGTAAACTATTAAACTATTCTCCATACAAAATCTGACAGTTGATTTACGAGGTGGTAAATTTCTGCAGTTTATGAGGCTTGTACGCGTTAAAGTGAATACCCTTATAGTAATAGAATGATAAAAGATACTCCTTCGTATATATAAATGAATATATTATAAACATACCCTTGAAAACGTCAATATAATTTTCCAAGCCCCACTCTCGCAATAAATTGCAGACGTCGTCGTCCATAGCTTTATGTCTATAAAACAGACAATAATTCTTAACTATTTCAGAAAGCACGAACAAATCTTGCATTAAAGGGTTATTCTCCAGGGGTCAGATCACGTAATATGAAAAGGATCGAAGGACATCATTTCGACAATAGCAGTCTCTGTTTATTGCCACTGATATGCATAAAAACTATATCGTTCAGTCGTTTTTATTTTACGTGATCTGACCCCAGGAGAAGAAGAAAAAGTCAAATACCAGTAATTGCGCAGTTAAAATCCGATGCGTAATCAAACACGAATAATTTGTAACGGAATGAAAAAAAACACAAATTGCATATTGCAACTACCACAAAAATATTAGTATCTACGTAATATTATTGAATTATATGTAATAAATTATAGTTACCTTGGGTAAACGATGAAATCCTTGAACTGTAGGGTAAACGATGGAATAAAATACCACTGTAGGGTACAAGATGAAATCCTTGAATTACCACTGTAGGGTAAACGATGGAATAAAATACCACTGTATGGTACAAGATGAAATCCTTGAATTACCACTGTAGGGTAAACGACTTTGAATTAATACTGAAAGTATAATTTTTGTAAAGTTGATTCGCATTAAAATCAGTCAACTTGGCTTTGTTAAATTTAAAGTGTAATAATAACCGAGTGTAATTCTACTCGGTAAGAAACAACCGAGATCTCGGTTAAAATCAGTCAACTTGGCTTTGTTAAATTTAAATGAGTGAACTGTAAAAAATAACCGAGTGTAATTCTACTCGGTAAGAAACAACCGAGATCTCGGTTAAAATCAGTCAACTTGGCTTTGTTAAATTTAAATGAGTGAACTGTAAAAAATAACCGAGTGTAATTCTACTCGGTAAGAAACAACCGAGATCTCGGTTAAAATCAGCCACGGCTGGGTTGAAAGAAAAACGAGTTCAAACACGAATAATTTGTCACGTAATAAAAAAAAAACACAAATTGCATATTGCAACTACCAGAAAAATATTAGTATCTACGTAATATTATTGAATTATATGCAATAAATTATAGTAACCTTGGGTAAACGATGAAATCCTTGAACTGTAGGGTAAACGATGGAATAAAATACCACTGTAGGGTACAAGATGAAATCCTTGAATTACCAGTGTAGGGTAAACGACTTTGAATTAATACTGAAAGTATAATTTTTGAAAAGTTGATTCGCATTAAAATCAGTCAACTTGGCTTTGTTAAATTTAAAGTGTAATAATAACCGAGTGTAATTCTACTCGGTAAGAAACAACCGAGATCTCGGTTAAAATCAGTCAACTTGGCTTTGTTAAATTTAAATGAGTGAACTGTAAAAAATAACCGAGTGTAATTCTACTCGGTAAGAAACAACCGAGATCTCGGTTAAAATCAGCCACGGCTGGGTTGAAAGAAAAACGAGTTCAAACACGAATAATTTGTCACGTAATAAAAAAAAAACACAAATTGCATATTGCAACTACCAGAAAAATATTAGTATCTACGTAATATTATTGAATTATATGCAATAAATTATAGTTACCTTGGGTAAACGATGAAATCCTTGAACTGTAGGGTAAACGATGGAATAAATTACCACTTTACCAGATGAAATCTTTGAATTACCACTGTAGGGCAAACGATTGAAATCCTTTAATTACCTATGTAGGTATAGTTTTTATAAAGTTGATTCGCTTTCGATTCACTTTTACACAGCAAAAACTTTTATTGCAAAAAAATTAAAAACACTAGACACAACCGAAGGGTAAAGCACAACCGAAGAATACAACCACCAGAAACAAACTGACTGTACTAGGTATTCTGTTCTGTATTCAGTGCGCATCGTACAGAAGAACGAGTAAAATCCAGTGTTGCCGCTAGGTTAAAATAAGAGTCACTAACCGAGTATCCAAAATATTATACATTAATAATTCTAACATATAATATTATTATCATAATCGATTTATAAATTTACACATTAGTGGAAGATTTTGAAACACATTTTTGTTCTGATAAGTATACATAATTGTAGGGATGTGACTGATATATTAGTATTCATTACGATATTACTAATATTAGCTAAAATTAGTAATATCCGCAAAGGTGTTGAACAAAAATATTATTTAACTGATATCAAATCGTCAGTAAATGTCACGCACTTCCATCCGTATTGGCTATTTCGGAGATCAAACAAAAAATCGCCTCAATTGAAGATTTCTTGGACGTTTTTTAATCCATTGACATCGTAGCCATCCTTTGATGGAATTTGTTACTTTATGGCTTGATAAAAAGAAGACGAACCATATTTTGGGATATAGCCCCAAAATATTAAAAATTTGAGTGATTTTTTTCACTTGGAAAAATTAAGATTTTAGGGCTTTCTGGTGACATTTCGAAATAAATATAGTATATATCCCAAAATATGGTACGTCTTCTTTTTATCAAGCCATAAAGTAACAAATTCCATCAAAGGATGGCTACGATGTCAATGGATTAAAAAACGTCCAAGAAATCTTCAATTCAAACGAATTTTTGTATACCCTCCACAGGAAGGTATATTCACTTTATCATTACATTTGTAACGCCAAGAAGGATTCACCGGAGCCCTTTAAAGTATATATATTCTGAATCAGGATCACATTCTGAATCAATTTAGCCATGTCCGTCTGTCTGTCTGTCCGTCTGTCTGTCTGTTGAAAACACGATAGCGTCCAAACGAATCGACTTAGGCGAATGAAATTTTGTGAGAGGACTTATTTTTACCGTCGTAAGATTGGTATTGAAAATGGGCTATGTCGGTCAAGTAGTTCTGGTACTTCCCATACAAAACCACTATTTGACCCATCTGTCTGTTGAAAACACGATAGCGTACAAACGAATCGACTTAGGCGAATGAAATTTTGTGAGAGGTATTATTTTTATCGTCGTCAGGTTGGTATTGAAAATTGTCTATTTCGGTAAAGTAGTTCTGGTACCTCCCATACAAAACCTGTATATTAGACACATGCGTGTAGGTGTACAGTACATAGATACTAACTGGTATAACAAACATTTTGCATGACTTTTCTGCAGTGGAGGGTATCAAAGCATCGGCCAGGCCGATGACAACACTTTTACTTGTTTTTTATTTGAAAGGTGTAAGTCAATCGCTCTGGCAGAATCTAATTTTTAGTTAAAAAATTTAGTTTTTAAAAATTATTTTAATTGAAAAAAAGTATCACTAGTACAAGATAATTAAGCCAACTACCAGAATTTCTACAATAAATGATTGTCAGTCTATGCGCGATATTTCCGCTAGATATACCTAATGACAATGTCACCAACACGGTAACCCTGGTCAAATCAAGCAGCAGCAGCATACATACTGCATCAAGATACTGCGTAGTGGATACTACAGTGCTGTCGAACGTTTGCAATACTTTTGCTCGGTGCGTAATGCCATATTGCCCACTGGAATGAACGCAAAAATATTGAAGTGGTTTTGTTTCTTCATGCGGTTTTCATTTTGAGTAATATGATGTGGTACTCGATTGGGCAGGCAAGCACACTTTTTCTTGATCTAGATCACTTTTTATTGGCACAAAAAAGCCATCTTTTTGGAATCTAGATGACTTTTCCGAAACTCGATTTATTTTCAGAGTTGCTCGACATTTACCAATGCAAATGCATTTGAGTTTAACAGCTCGCAGAGTATGTTTACGTTTTAGTGAACTTTACCAACGTCATCGCAACATTTTACGTCGGCTTGATTTTAGTATCTAAATATAATTGATTTTTATATCAAAAATCAGTGGAAATTAAAAGAAAATGAGAAAAAAAAAACTTGTAAATCAGTTGAAAATATTAAAACAGCGTTTATCTCATACTATCGTTATTTTCTTACAAACGAAAAACAAATCAATTTTGGATTGTGTAAAAAGCAGGCAATGCATAAAGGAAGATTATTCATATGATGTGCGTGTTGAAATGTGAGAACCAATACAAAGACCTTGTTCAGTGTTAAGTCTGAAAAAGGAAAAAGATATGGAGAAAGTGAATAAATATATTGCAATTGCATACCTACTTGGTGATATGTTAAAACGTACATCGGTTCGGGCAATACTTTAGCAGTAAATTATTCGCCATGCTTTTTTTTGTATTGTTGCATCATTCCAGATTACGTTTCAGTTTCCAGGCGAATGATTATAGCCCTCTATAATTATTTCCACAAAAATATAAAAAACAATATTCCAAAAAAAAGATTTCACAGCACTCTTACAAATTTCAAACGACAGCACTGATGCAGTGCATTGCAACGAGTTGGTTAAATTCAACCAAGTATTCAGTAAGAAATAAACGAGTTTCTTTCAACTCAAGCAAATGCGCAGACAGTTAATGACGAGACTGTACGACTGTACCTTATATGTATGTAGTTACAAAATGTTCTGAAAACTTGTAAGAGATGTGTTCATCTGTTTGGTATTGTGTTTTTTCTCTGGGGCAAAATGCTGCCATGGTGTGTGGTGTCGGCTGTCGGTGTGTGCTATAGGTACTTATTGGTTTTTATATTTTTCGTCTCATCTGTGCGATGAGTAACGAAAAAATATAATGCAGGCACGATAAGAAAATGACGCACCACGGGTAGATAAACGAATGTTTTTTTTACATGGTAGAATTCAAACGAGTTACTCGGTTAAAATCAATGAATAAGCTCGATAGCATATTTTGATAATTAACCGAGTGATTTGGTTAAAATCAACCGAGCTATTCGTTCGTAGATAAACGAATGTTTTTTTTTACTTGGTAGAAATCAAACGAGTTACTCGGTTAAAATCAATGAATAAGCTCAGTAGCATATTTTGATAATTAACCGAGTGATTTGGTTAAAATCAACCGAGCTATTCGTTCGTAGATAAACGAATGTTTTTTTTTACTTGGTAGAAATCAAACGAGTTACTCGGTTAAAATCAATGAATAAGCTCGATAGCATATTTTGATAATTAACCGAGTGATTTGGTTAAAATCAACCGAGCTATTCGTTCGTAGATAAACGAATGTTTTTTTTTACTTGGTAGAAATCAAACGAGTTACTCGGTTAAAATCAATGAATAAGCTCAGTAGCATATTTTGATAATTAACCGAGTGATTTGGTTAAAATCAACCGAGCTATTCGTTCGTAGATAAACGAATGTTTTTTTTTTACTTGGTAGAAATCAAACGAGTTACTCGGTTAAAATCAATGAATAAGCTCGATAGCATATTTTGATAATTAACCGTGTGATTTGGTTAAAATCAACCGAGCTATTCGTTCGTAGATAAACGAATGTTTTTTTTTACTTGGTAGAAATCAAACGAGTTACTCGGTTAAAATCAATGAATAAGCTCAGTAGCATATTTTGATAATTAACCGAGTGATTTGGTTAAAATCAACCGAGCTATTCGTTCGTAGATAAACGAATGTTTTTATTTTACTTGGTAGAAATCAAACGAGTTACTCGGTTAAAATCAATGAATAAGCTCAGTAGCATATTTTGATAATTAACCGAGTGATTTGGTTAAAATCAACCGAGCTATTCGTTCGTAGATAAACGAATGTTTTTTTTTTACTTGGTAGAAATCAAACGAGTTACTCGGTTAAAATCAATGAATAAGCTCAGTAGCATATTTTGATAATTAACCGAGTGATTTGGTTAAAATCAACCGAGCTATTCGTTCGTAGATAAACGAATGTTTTTATTTTACTTGGTAGAAATCAAACGAGTTACTCGGTTAAAATCAATGAATAAGCTCAGTAGCATATTTTGATAATTAACCGAGTGATTTGGTTAAAATCAACCGAGCTATTCGTTCGTAGATAAACGAATGTTTTTTTTTACTTGGTAGAAATCAAACGAGTTACTCGGTTAAAATCAATGAATAAGCTCAGTAGCATATTTTGATAATTAACCGAGTGATTTGGTTAAAATCAACCGAGCTATTCGTTCGTAGATAAACGAATGTTTTTTTTTTACTTGGTAGAAATCAAACGAGTTACTCGGTTAAAATCAATGAATAAGCTCGATAGCATATTTTGATAATTAACCGAGTGATTTGGTTAAAATCAACCGAGCTATTCGTTCGTAGATAAACGAATGTTTTTATTTTACTTGGTAGAAATCAAACGAGTTACTCGGTTAAAATCAATGAATAAGCTCAGTAACCTATTTTGATAATTAACCGTGTGATTTGGTTAAAATCAACCGAGCTATTCGTTCGTAGATAAACGAATGTTTTTTTTTACTTGGTAGAAATCAAACGAGTTACTCGGTTAAAATCAATGAATAAGCTCGATAGCATATTTTGATAATTAACCGAGTGATTTGGTTAAAATCAACCGAGCTATTCGTTCGTAGATAAACGAATGTTTTTATTTTACTTGGTAGAAATCAAACGAGTTACTCGGTTAAAATCAATGAATAAGCTCAGTAATATATTTTGATAAAATTAACCGAGTGATTTGATTAAAAACAACCGAGCTATTGGTTGTATTTAGCCAACACTCATCGTTTGTTTATAACAGAGTGAATGTGAGTTTTCAGCAAACATAGATTCGTTTGAATTTTCATGAGTAAAACGGTTAAAAATAACCAATCAGTGTGTTAAAAACACGAAATAAGTTGGTTGATTTTAACCTAGATACTCATTACAATTTAACAAACATGAAAACTAAGTAGTTCGGTTAATTTTAACCGAACTATTTAGTAATGACAACCGTTTAGTGTGCTATTTTTAACCGTATTCATTTAACAGTATTAACTTGGTTGTTTTTAGCAACGAGTACTCATTTATTTTTAACCGAGATTTGGTTAATTTTAACCGATTTATTTTTAGCAGAGCAAAAATCGCACTCGGTTAAGGACAATGTTTTTGCGTGTAATGTGAATGATTTTTTTTAGGTCAGAAATGGCACGGTCGCAGAAAGATCATAACACCGGGTTTCCATTTTAAAATTTTAGAAGAATACCTAAAAGTGTTTGAAAAGCAAAGCAGAATGTTTTGCAAAATTTTGCAGACACACGTCGGAGGAGAGCCCGTTTCGTTGATCGAGTTGGTCAACCGATATACGATGGATGTGATTTCTGGTAGGTTGAAAAAAGTTTGTGTCGTTTCAAATAAGGGGTTATACGGAATTTAAACATTCGAAAACGTTCGAGCTAGACCCCGCCTCTTCCCATAGTAAAAAATCCTTGGACTTAACCCCGCTACAAGAAACCGTTATCAATTTTTGGCAAATAAGTTGTCGTACTCGCGTCGTGAATACGCTTA
Source organism: Cheilosia soror (assembly GCA_949372485.1). Classification (NCBI taxonomy): domain Eukaryota; kingdom Metazoa; phylum Arthropoda; class Insecta; order Diptera; family Syrphidae; genus Cheilosia; species Cheilosia soror. Next base: position 74,548,724 of record OX443561.1, on the reverse strand, counting down.
TCGTTACCGGCAATAGCTACATAAAATGCTAGTCCTAATCTTCGATTTCAAACTAGAAGTATATTAGATTAGATATCTTGGCCAAACTACCATTAACAATTAAAAATTTGACATATTTGACAATTCAAAATCAGTTCATTCAAAATGTTCATAGTGCTCGCTTTAGTAGTATTTCTCGCCACTATTGGCGCATATTTGTATGAAAAGTTTGCTCGGACTATACAGCTTGCCAAGGGATTTGTTGGTCCACCAAGTTTACCAATTATTGGCCATGGACATCTTTTAATTGGCAAAGCGCCCGAGGAATTAGTGATTTTACTTGATGGGTATATGAAAAAATACGGCAAAACAATAAAAATTTGGATTGGCACAGAGTTCAGTATTTTCACAACCAACATAAACTATGTTGAGGCAATATTGGGAACAACAAAATTCAACGACAAATCTAACCATTACAATACCATGGAACCATGGTTGAACGAGGGTTTACTCATAAGTCGTGGCCGAAAATGGTTTCAACGCAGAAAAATCATCACTCCGGCATTTCATTTCAAAATGTTGGAACAGTATATAAGTGTGTTTAATTCGGATAGTGTCAAATTAGTGGCGAACTTGAGGGCTGAAATTAATAAGGAACCATTGGATTTATACAACTTTGTCAACTTGTGCACTTTGGATACAATTTGTGGTAAATAGTTATGTGATTACATTTTACAGACAACCCATCCATACTACTTTATAAAAGGCAACGTCCGTCTGTTCGTGCCTCTATAAATTGAGAACCATTCGTCCGATTTTCATTACTTTTTTTTTAATTATGCCAAATTATGCCAAATTAGGCCGTAGTGTACGAGAGGATTAAAGGGGACGCGGGGAGTAAGGGGGGTCTCACGAACAGTTAGCCGTATGAACTTGAAAGTTTGTACATTGATACATAATTCAAAATTATTACATGCCTCATTCATAGTTTTCCAAAATTCGTCCTATAAGGGTTGAAAAAAAGGGGTAAGAATATTTCTATTTTGACCTCACTACGCCCAAGTTGCCATTATACTCATAAATCTAAGCAATTCAAGAAATGCTTTTAATTGTTAGGCAATACTTTACCGATTAACGTAACGAGTTTTCATTTTTGTGATATATTATGTCCATTGACTTATAACTTTTGGATATCAGTACAGGTTAGGTAAGGACTAAGTTGGTGACGGGTGAGGGGTAATGGGGTGGCAGGGACTAGGTTAGGTTAGATTAGGTTTGTGTGTTGGCGAGGATTTCTTCGTTCCACACTCAGGTCAATACTGACCCATTGTGATTCCCGTAGGGGTAAAGAGGTTGTCCCTTACCCACTATAACCCTGTATTCAAATTACTTACTGTGCTGCTACATACCAATCATCTGGTTGATTTGACGAAGCTCATTATCTTGTCTATTGATGTGCTGGAAAGCTCGTCTAAGTCGTTGAAGAAGTGACTCCCTAGGAATTTATACCTGGTGTTTTAGAGACCTGGGCAGTAGGATGTGGGTTGTATCTTCAAGAGCTTCCTCATCGCCGCAGCCTCTGCAAAGTTCTTCTTCCGTTAAGCCCATTTTCTTCAAATGGTACCGCAGAGTGTTGTGCCCTGTTATAATACCTACGAGGGTGGACAGGGATTTCCTATCCTTCCGCAATATCTTCTCGCTCATCTTGCGTTTGCCTCTCTTGTGGCTTTTCTCCCTGCTTCAAGCTTGAGTGTGCAAGGCGGGATGTCCACAGAGGGATCAGCTTGTTCTGAAACAGCTGTCGAACCTTGGGTAGTAGCTATTGACTAACTGTGGAACTATTTGCCGATTTTAAAAATTCTTTCAACATTGTACCGGCTGCATCTTCCGAATCGGTATATAGATTAGTTAGGGTGCGGATGGGGGGAAGGGGAAACGAGAGCATAGGGGCTACCTTTGGAACTACTCGGCTATTCCCGGTGTTGACCTCCGACAGCCACGTTTTTGACGTGGAGCTGTAGGTGTAATAGCTTTTATAGCTTATTGCACCATGTAGGTACAGTTTATGAAAAGGCATTGCGATAAACTTTCTCCTATACGTATAGTACTAAGGAAAAGATATATATTGTTTTCGTACAAAATTCTGAACTCAAGCTCAAGTTAATAGGTATGTTCCTTTACTTTTAAGTCTTACAAATTTTTACGCATTTTTACTCAATGTCGTTCCTCAACTCGAAAAATTCATAAAAGAGAGCGGCTTCGTGGGATTCAAGTTATTACCCCGCCACTGAGAATCTTTAGTTTTTACTCAACAAATTTCTTTGCGTAAGAATTGAAACAACCTGTCATTCACCTGAAAATTGGCAGAAGATTTGAAATTTGATTTGAAATGCGTGTAACGGCTATTTGCTTTATTTGTCTCTGATTTCCTGCGATATGAGAAACAAATTGGTATGAAAATGGCATTGACATACTATACATGGACTGCTAGCAGCCAATTTTTCGTTGAAGCAAAAATAAGCACTAGCTCTTTTGGTTCACGGCGGAGAGAAACGAAAACTCTCAAATGTCATCGAGCAATTCGTGCGATTTGGTTTGTGTCGAGGTTTGTGTGCTGAGTGTGCCATACTGCCATCTGTTCTAGATCGTTTGAAATAATTTGAATAAGTCGTTATTTTTGCGCAGTTGCAATGTTTCTACAATGGATGGCACTGTGCTCTATGTAAAAAAAATAGCAAACGCGCGCAGAGGTTGAAATCTCTTTCCTACTTTCGCCGCACTGAACCAAAAGGGCTGGTGCTTATGTTCGCTTCATTTTTCCTCGCAGGTTTGTATGAAACTGACATTTCACTAGCAGTCCATGTATAGTATGTCAATGGAAAATGGTATCAGAAGGCGGGAAAATAATGTAGCTTTGTTTTTCTTCTCGAATGCATGTAGTTCAGTCAGTAAAATCGCTTCCACATACTTGGATTCATACTCACATGGAATTTATTGAAAACAAGATGCATCTGTCATTTTTCATAGTTACTACAAAACCGTTCCCTAACATTCGTAAGTTTTTCTCTTTGTGAGAGAATTTATCCCCACTATTGTCATTTTGACAGTCTTTTCCATTTTTACTACAAAAGTAAAGGAACAGGCCTATTATAACGATGACAGGGAAACTCAAAAATGTGTGTCACGGTATACCCTGCAGGCTAAACGCTGATTTTTTATTGCAATTGTAAAATCAAATCATTGAGGTGTTTAGTTATATGTGACAAAAAGGTTAACCACTCTTCATTACCAAGTTCGTGATGTATTTCATTTGTGGATGTTAGAAAATCGTTTTAAATAAGTCCCGAAATCATTGTAAAAACCATCAAACTTTAGTGTAATAAAGCGGTTCCCCATGAGCGAACTCGTTTTCTTCCAATTGAAAAGTCTTCGTTGAAGCCTTCTACCACGAACAATTTTATTGATTACAGTGACAAGATAAGATAGCAACCTTGGAAATCATTATCCTTTTTCATACCTAATCTTATACGAACCTATTATTTCTGCCCGTTATTCGCAATCAGCTGTAATTCGTGCTTTTATAGGTATAGCTACATGTCAATAATTCGTCTTTTGCTGTGAGACTGCTATTACACATGCCAAAAATCTGTCAAACTTGTCAGAATCTGTCCTAAGGTTGTGTGAAGTAAAATCTATTTTGTTATTGATTACAGAATTTCAAAAATTGACACGATTTTTTAAATTGTGAAATAGTAGCTTTGGGCCTAAAAATCAGAGTGACAGCTGCGAAAATGTCAACAACCGCAAGCAACTAGCTATGTGCGCAAGAAGGTTTTAATATTATGTTAAAATTTGTTAAGCTATGAGTACGTTGACATACGAATATGCCAACTATGAGACAAAACGTGCATGCCGTGTACTCGGCATACTTTTCGCACATGCCACAATATAATAAAACGTGACATATTCTATAATATGTCGAGTAATTATCGTGACGTCAGAGTGGCATGCGTATGTCGTGTTTGGCATGTCGTGTACTCATAGCTTTATTAGCAACCATCGGTTGTAAATTTACATTTGTCACCTCACAAAACCAGTACATTTAACATTGAATGCGTGCAGTGCATTTTTTGTTTCAGAAATATAAAATCTACAAGAACAAATTTAATGTTAAAGAAAGAATTTTATTTATATAAAAATGAATGAAGGAGAACAAAATTCGCTTTTATTTTATTAAACATTATAATTAAAACTCTTGCGCGGTTTACCCAGCCCTGTCTTACGCCAAAACATCTTCCGGAAGGAAAGAGACTGCGGAAATTCCATGCAATATCGTTGTTTATTGAAATTCTTACCATTTCCTCTTTTTGTATTGCCAAAGAGATGCAATACGCTATACTACCTTCATATATAAATAAAAATATAAGACGAAAGGATCAACAAAATAAATAAAACACACTACACACAGATATTTTCGTTGTTTGTTAAAATGCTGAAATGCAGAAGTGACTTTGGAGAAAGTGAGACAAAACTGGTTTTGCAATATATAAATGACTCTGCTGGTGGCAAATCATTTATCTTTAACATCAATGTTCTATCAAAAAAATACATCTATGCTGATATAGGAAGCTTATCATTACCATTAGCGGGCGGGGACGCTGATCAACTACTAGTGGTGTAGGTGAATAAGAGTTCGTTGTGATAACAATGTACTTGTACTTGATCCGATCATTCTTAATATAAATATTAGACATAATCTCTTGATCCACTTGGGTAGTTCTGTTCGAAGTTCATTACTTCGTGTAGGTGTAGGCTGAATTGATAAGTTTGATAAAAATAAAGGGCACGACTTTGTCCCATGAAACTTTCTCGTATATATGCTAATCTCGCTGAATGTCAGAGTCATTTCAGAAAAATGCATCACCCTAAACCTTGTGTGTCCACCTTCAGTGGTCATTTGTGCGCTGAACTAACTTCTGTAAAATTATTGTAATACTATTGTCCCTTTCTGTCAATCTCTCGCTTTATTCTTTTTCTTTCTTTCAATAAATAAAGTTGTTTTCTGTAATCTAAGGAACGAACACGCGTTTCATTTCGATCGGAAATTTTTGATTACAGAATTCCTTTCAGCCTGGAAGTAACGCCTAAACAATTACGCCTAAAGTTCTGGCAACGCATACAAATAAACACAGTAAGATTTCGTAATTATTTTTTTTATCTCAAATAAGTCTCTGAACCAAAATAAGTTTTTGGGAACATAAAAGAATAACAGACAGAACAGAAATACAAACTTACTTTACTTTTAATGGCGCTACAAAGCGTGGTGCTCCTGGGCCTTACTTATTATGCCCCTCTAGCCGGCTCGATCCCTAGCCTGCCGTCTTCAATTACGCACGGAGCCGGAGATATCCTTCTACCTGGTCGCTCCATCAAAGATTAGGTGTTCCTTGGTCTCTCCTTCGCTCTGATATGCCGTGGAAGACCTTACGCGCTGGAGCATCGATGTTCATCCGCTCTACATGGCCCAGCCATCTCAACCGCTGGATACGGATTTTTTTACTAGGCTCATGTCGCTGCACAGCACGTATAGCAAATTTTTTCAACAACTTTGTTTATTCAACAAGTAAATGCAATTATCGTAATCTTCGATTTTAAACTATAAGTATTAGATTAGATATCTGGGCCCCAAGCTACCAGTAACAACTAAAAATTTGACATATTAGTAACTTTTCAAAATCAGTTTGTTCAAAATGTTCGTAGTGCTCGCTTTAGTAGTATTTCTCGCCACTATTGGGGCATATTTATATGAAAAGTTTGCTCGGACCCTACAGCTTGCCAAGGGATTCGTTGGTCCACCGAGTTTACCAATTATTGGCCATGCACACCTTTTAATTGGCAAAGAGCCCGAAGAGTTCATACTCATATTCCATGAATTCATGGAAAAATACGGACAAACAGTAAAAATCTGGATTGGCACAGAATTCAATATTCTCACAAACAACATTAACGATGTTGAGGCAATCTTGGGAACAACCAAATTCAACGACAAGGCCGGTGAATACAAGACTATGGAACCATGGTTGAACGAAGGTTTACTCGTAAGTCGTGGCAGGAAATGGTTTCAACGCAGAAAAATCATCACTCCGGCATTTCATTTCAAAATTTTGGAACAATACATAAGTGTATTTCATTCGGAGAGCGTCAAATTAGTGGCGAACTTGAGGGCCGAAATGAATAAGGAATCATTGGATTTATACAACTTTGTCAACTTGTGCACTTTGGATACAATTTGTGGTAAATAATTGTGTGATTAAATTTGTACAGACAATAGGTACTTAAGTTAACCGAGTTCGTTGTGATAACAATGTGCTTGAATATAATATAATCCAAATAATCTTAATATAAATACGGATATTATAGACTTAATCTCTTGATCCACTTGAGTTATTACTGTTCGAAGTTCATTACTAGAATAAGTCAGTCATGATTAGATTATGCAGTGTGCAGGCTATTCCTATAAAATTATCTACTGTGACCTTCAAAATATTGAATGTTAAGGTTAAAATCGACTAGAGTGTTGTTGTTTATAGGTTTATTTCGGGTTGGGTATGATATATCCTTTACCAAAATCCCCTTTCCAAAATCCTCTGTTCCATAATCCCATGTGCCGGAATACCTTACTCCGAAAGACCCTGAGAGAAAATCCCCACGGGACAAAATCTCTCATTCTTTGATTTGGTGTTATTAATTCTGTCTCGCGACAGAAGTGAGATACGTGTGGGGGGCATGCAGCCCCCCTGCAACCCCCCTGCTTGTAGTTTCTGTACGATTTGGAGAAGGTGCGAGGTTGAGTACATGCAAATTTTATATTATGTGTTTGGTTAATTTTACTGCCAAAACTACGCGCTTAAAAACGGATAAATTCTAAATTGTGAGAACAGGGGATTTTAATGAGAGATTTAATAAGTATGTATGGTATGTAGGAGGAAGATTTTGGCATCGGGGATTTCGTCCCGAGAGATTTTGGAAAAAGAAATAAAAAAACAGAGATATTATGTCCAATAAGGGATTTTGGAAAAGGAGATAACGTAGGGATCCCGTTTATTCCAATTGGCAACACTTTTTTCAGCTATAACCAATTTGACAGCTGACAACTGACAGATCTTCCTATAGATGAAATCTCCTTTCTAAAATCCCTTTTCCAAAATCCCCTTTTCAAAATGTCATGTGCTGAAATCCCTTACTCCAAAAGACCCTAAGAGAAAATCCCCAGGAACAAAATCCCCCATTTTTAGATTTGGTGTTATTAATTCTGTCCCAGCGACACCTAAAAATGGTGTTAAAAAGTGAGATACGTATGCAACCCCCCTACTTGTGGTCACTGTAGGATTTGAAATAGGTGGAATGTTGGGTATATGCAAAGTTTAGTTTGCTTGCAGAGGATTTTGGCAATGGGAATTTTGTTCCGGGAGATTTTGGAAAAAGAAAAAAAAATTAGAGATTATGTCCAATAAGGGATTTTGGAAAAGGGGATAACGTAGGAATCCCCTTCCTATACTGTGCAATATATGCAACCGGAAAGATGTGTACCACTTTGTAGCAAAATGACCCAAAAATTCCGTTTGAATATTTTTGGAGTGCGTACTCTGGAGTTAAATGAAGCGATAAACATATTCAACAGCGACAGAAATTTGGGCGCAAAGTTTCAAATCGATACGACGAACGGTTCATAAGTTAAGAAAAGGTCCCCTTTTTAAGGGGCATTGCCAATAACTCGGGCCCCAAGCAAAATTTCCTAAATTTAAAAAATTATTTTCTTTATTTCTTATAATAGAGTACACAAACTAAGTCTAAAACTTTGACCCCCCCCCCCCCCCCCCTTTACTCCTTTAAAGGTTGAATTTTGAAATATCCTTACTTATTGCTTGTAAAGGAAACCTCTGTACTTTTTAGCTTTCTAGAGCAAAAGGTTTGGGCTGGGCGTTGATGATCAGTGAGTCGTGACGTGATTTCAAATTGAATCAAATTTGTTTCAGTTGTTCGTAATTGTAAGGAGAAGGTTCTTTTGAAAGTTCCGGAATGGCTTTTCGACTGGAAAAATAGAAAATTCATAGTGGAAAACTCGAAAAATTTAAATTTTTTTTTTGACGGAACTTTGCATTTTATCGCATGATTTAATGATTTTGGACGATGTAAAGGTGGAAAATTCGTTGTGAAGCTTGGACAATTTCGGATAATTGTGAAATTTATTGTGAAAAAAGACAATTTGCGTTCATTTTGGGAGAAGTCAACAAAATAAATAAATAATAATAGGCGCTCTGATGCGAACAATGCCACAACCCGATAGATGGCGTTATACGTCGACTTAGGCTGTGCGCAATTTGACAGGTGCCCTTTCCGTATTGTCATTTTCTATTGAACAAATGTGCTATTTTTTTGCGCTGCAATTGATAAGAGTTTGGTGTATTATTACACTGATTACGGATAGTCGTCGTATATCGCGCATCACATCCGCAAACGGTACAAGCATTACGATCAATTGAAATTCAATGCGATCATTTTTTTTTAGAAAATAAGTTTGCGTGTAAAAAGTGAGGTTATTCATAATTGGGTTGCGGGAATTCATTGTGAAACATTCAGTCCGTAAGTTTTTTTTTTTTTTTTTTAATAAGATTAGTGTGTTTCGTACGGTCAGATGTACGTTGCCTGTTCGCATGTTTGCAAACCGTCTTCTTTGTTTGTTTTTGCGCTGAAAAAACAATCGAAAACATTGTTTATCAAATCGCTCTCTACTGATTTCGATTCCATTCAAATGAATCACACTGAAATTTGAACTATTTGAACTAGGCGTTAAATTGGGCCGAAACGAAGTTCGCCGGGTCCGCTAGTTATACCACAGGAAGGTATATTCACTTTGTCATTACATTTGTAATGAAGGAGTCACCGGAAGTATAATATATTCTGAATCAGGATCACTGCTCACCACCAAAATATTCTTTTCCGTGAATAATTCCCCCCGGCGGATTCCACGATAGGGGTGAATACTTTGGGAAATGATTCTTAGGTATAATCTAAGTTGGGGCTATCCCAGGGATCTGTGCAGCAGGTCGCAGCAAGAAGATCAAGTTTTAGATGGAAACGGTGCAATGAAATAAAGTATTAAGTCTTAAGTCAGTAATGTCCGGTCCATAGTTTTTTTCGGACCACTCATTTCCATAGCAAATATGGTGGTTCATCTAGTGTACGTTAATAATGGTGCCTATAATAATAGTCTACGTTCTCTTAGATGCTCCTCAAGGCGCAGTTATTGGGCCCGTTCTATATAACGAACTAAGGAAGCAATGTCTAGACCGCTGTGTTTCGCTGATAAACCCCTTTTTATTGTTTTATAATTACAAACAATATTCGACTTTCAATCTTTGTTTTTTGTTTTGATGTTTGACCCATTTCTTCTTAGACCCGTCATATTTCTTAGAAAAACAATAGTAATCATCAGTTTCCCATAATGAAACGCGTAAATTCAACAAACGCGCTACAAAACAAATTTAGTTTTGTCTCTCAAATAATTCAACAAAGGGAATAATGCACTTATCGCATTCGACAGCTATACCTGCAACGCTCGTCCTAATCTTCGATTTCCAAACAATAACAATTGATTAGATATCCGGGCGGGCCACAAGTTATGATTGAAAATTTGACACATTAGTCAGTTTTCAACATCAGTTCATTCAAAATGTTTATTGTGTTCGCTTTAGTTGCATTTCTCGCCACTATTGGGGCATATTTATATGAAAAGTTTGCTCGGACCCTACAGCTTGCCAAGGGATTCGTTGGTCCACCGAGTTTGCCAATAATTGGTCATGCACATCTTCTAATTGGCAAAGCACCCGAGGATTTTATCTTTCTAATTCAAGAGTTCATGGCCAAATATGGCGAAACTATTAAATTCTGGATTGGTACAGAATTCAATATTCTCACAAGCAACATGAACGACATTGAGGCAGTCTTGGGAACAACAAGATTTAACGACAAGGCCGGTGAATACAAGACCATGGAACCATGGTTGAACGAGGGCTTACTCGTAAGTCGTGGCCGAAAATGGTTTCAACGCAGAAAAATCATCACTCCGGCATTTCATTTCAAAATTTTGGAACAATACATAAGTGTGTTTAATTCGGAGAGCGTCAAATTAGTGGCGAATTTGAGGGCTGAAATGAATAAGGAATCCATGGATTTATACAATTTTGTCAACTTGTGCACTTTGGATACAATTTGTGGTAAATAATTGTGTGAATACATTTTTACAGAAAGTACTTGAGAGTAAATAGAATTTGGTTGCGATAAGAATGTACTTATTTATCTAATCTGAAAAATCTACATAAATATAAATATAAGAATTAATCTCTTGATCCACTTGAGATATTTTCGTTAGAAGTTCATTGCTTCGTGTGGGCTGGATCGATAAGTTTGGTAGTATCACAAATGAAAGAAGGCATTCACGATTGGGTCGAAGCTACGTACTTTTTAAAAAATACAATTGTCTTTGCGTACCATTAATTTCGCTCCAATTGGACTGGGTGTGTACTTGTCGACTGATTATATATTTACCACGAAATAACTCCATGTACGGAAAGAGTTGTCAAACCGTAGAAATCGTAGGAATTTTTCATAATAATTGCTGTGAAAATGCATAAGACGTTTTTCGGTGAGAGATCCAAACGCAATTTTAAATTAGCAGAGAACCTTCAGTGCCTTAGATGTTTTTGTATCAACAAAGTTTGGTCCATAAGAGGTTGCTGTCCAGAAAGACTGCAAGATATTTAGAAAGCTCCAATGGTACACCAATAGGTAATTGTATAGACATGTCCCTCACGATCGACCTGATAGTTCATTACGCACCATTAAAGGTCTAGCTTCTCACGACCATTCATTTGTGTAAATTTATAATTTTGGGACTGATGGAAGGAACCTTCAATTGTATGCCGAGTCCGAACGATTGTATTGAGAAGCTTTTCCAGAACAGATATATACTCTCGGATGTTTGTCAGACGTTAGAAATAGGTGACATAGTGGAAAAAAAACATTAAGGTGTAATTAACCACTGACCCTAGTGTAGCTAATACAATTCATAACATAAAGCTACAAGTTCAATGATAGTTTCTCACTAATTTAGTAGTAGAAAACTAAGAGTTCAAAGTTATTAATTACTAGTATCTCTGAAAATTATGTTTAACGCCCTATTGGAGAAAACAGTTCAAAAATTATATGACTTTCAAAATATCCTTCCTTATTCCTTATTCCTTATATAGTACATCATAAAGGGAACCACTGTGCAAAATTTCAGCTTCCTAGAGCAAAAGGTTTGGGCTGGGTGTTGATGATCAGTGAGTCGTAAACTTCATTTATATAGATTAACCGCCTGTTTCACACTGGAAGTTTCAACTGCACTTTTAGTTTAAATTTCAGATCAACAATTAATTCGGTTTCATAGTTTCGATTAAACTTTGAAGAGAGTTCATTCTGGAAGTTAAACGACAGTATTTAGTTAGAACCTCAGATCACTTGACACAGTGTCATTTCAATTTGAAAGATGTCGATTGTCAAATAGACAAATATTTGACGTTTGTTCTTTGAAAGAAAAGACATGAAATGATTTTGAAAAAGTCGTAAAAGAGCTAAGCATTTTCACAAGTTTTAAATCAGTTTTCATAATATTCACTCTATTTGCAAATGGACTTTCGACAGCCGCTCATTAGAGTGTAGCGATTTGTGTATTGTGTCACTTAAGTTAGATATTTGGATATGTTTTCTGACAAGGTCCTCGAAATCCGTAAAAGGGTATCTTTTGTAAAATATCCTAAAAAAATTAGTTTTTTTTTTCCTAGGCGATCCGAAAAATACGATTTTTACCAAAAGAGCTGTGAAATCCAGAAGGAACTTTTCCAAAATATCTTTAGGAACAAAGGAAGTTTTTTTATGGAATATGTGACATGTATGAAAGAATGCCAAAAATACATTGTTGTGAATTGTGCAAAAATTCTTAACGCTTCACTGCAAAGAGTAGGTACCTACAGGCATACTACGCCTAGCTCCTCACAAATATTCGTTTGTCCGAGCCTTATTTTTGAGAAGAAAGGAGGTACAAAAACTATGTTCTAAAAGTAAAACGATCCAACCCAATCTAGGCGTGAATACTGTAACATACAAGTGAGGGCCGGCACTTAGAAATAGAACCATTTTGCTGGAAGATAAAAAACTACTGCAAGCTAAACTACCTGCAAATATGGCGGGATGAATTGGAGGTTGTCAAGACGTTCAAAAATTTGGGAATACCCCAAAGACACGACCTTTGACTGAAAAAACATTTCTCACTCAAGCTCTCCGATGCAACAAAGCTATCATATGTGGAAAAATCTTATTTCCACTTCGAGAGTCAGAATACCAGCAAAAATTTAAGTCTTTGAAGCTTAATATTACGATGAAGTGAAAAAGTTGAAAAAAAAAAAGTTTCGGCTTCATCCAGCACGCCAAACTATCTGTTACAAATTGAGAGCGGTATAGCGCCACTTCTTGAATCCACCGATATGTTGAATATGGAGCTTTGTTATAAAGGCTTTGAATTTAGAAGACTATACACGACTCACAAAAATACTAGTGCGGAAAGCAATAATAACAGGACTGGGAAACCATCGCCACAAAATATAACATCAGGCTTGATTTAGAGGAGAGTAATATTTTAGACTGGCGGCGCAGAGGAATGCGCAAAAATTTATCTTGGAGGTAGAACAGGCCATAAGAATTAATAATGTTAGCCAAGCGGAAAGTTCAATCAAAATAATCACTTTGGTTCCGACACACTGATATTGGAAGAATTAAAAAATATTCTTAACGACAGTCGTAATTGGAGTACACTTGCCTCATACTGTGAAACTGCTCTTAATTATAAAAAAAGAATTTTGGATGAAAACTTTTAAATGTACACTACTTCACTAACTCTTCATCAGCGCCCCGAGATGCTTGCAGATGTATGTTAGTTCTGCACTTAAATTGCTGCAAATTGTAGTCTTCTGGAAATATATCCCCAGGAACTCGCTTCCAAAGTCTGCTCGTCCTGTAACAAAAGGATTTAAAATTAATGTCCTTGCAGTTGTCAAGTGTACTGTTTGGTCATGATGAGCATTAGCTGCCTGTCTTGTGGGGCGCCCAAAAGTTGCATTTTGAGAGACATTATCCCTTTGAGTTCCTCGGAACATCGACCATGGAAGTACCTATAGAACAAGCAAAGGTCAGCGACTTGTCTTCTGTGCACCAGCGGTTGTAGATTCGATGTGAGTGTAGAGTCTCCAATGAGTCGAACTGCTCGTCTCTGTATGCTGTCCAGTAGGTTAAGGGCCGTTTTATTCACTTTTGATCAACTTGCCGAAAACTCCAAAGTTGGCCAACTTCGAAGTTGAACGCAAATCGAAAGTTGAACGGTAAGTTGAAAATTGCTTTTATTCACTACATTATTTTGCAACTCCGAAGTTGAAATCCTAAAGTTCATATTCTTCTTCTTCATCTATGAATTTAGATTTTTCGTCGATATGTTTATCCTTATTAAGTTCGTATGTTTTCATCGACAAACGAAAACAATTTGCACAGCTGATATATCTAATAACGCACTAATTACTTATAGCTATACAAAAGCAAATGCTTTCATTAATTTCACATTAAAATGCACACATGAAATTACGCGGGAAATGCAAATCTAAAGTTGAACTGACATATTATGTGTCATCTGCCACAAATATCTAAATTCATAGATGAAGAAGAAGATCACGAATATGATAGTAATTGCTCCAAAATTAAGTCCATGTCCATTATTTACATTTTTGTTATGATTCTGAGTAATTGCTTTCACGAGGCTTTGAATTATTACATTACATCCAACATTCCAACACTAGCAGCAAAAAAAAATTATATTTCTTCGATTAAGTTTATGTTTCCACATATGTATTTAATAAACATCTAACATAACATAACGTCAGTGGATGTTGATGTTGCTTGCAAAGGCGTAGCCGACAGCATATCAGTGAATCCCAGTACTTCCGGTGGTGGTTGCGAATGCTCACTCCAATAAAATCGGCAACCGCCAATTGAATTGATCCGAGTGCATAGTACTTACCGCGATACGATTAGTAACTGGGTTTTTGGTCGCAATTCACGCGATCTATCAAAGAAAAAAAGCACATCACTCAATCCTACATTCAATCGATTCTACTCGCGAATCGACTAATTCGCGATGTACAATACCTTCTCTCATCACACGGCAACGAATTTATTATTAACTGGAGCACCATCATTGTCGTCCGCTTTGAGGTTTGCACGATACATTATTTTAATAAATTTAAAAAGTGAAATATTAATTATTATTTTTGTCACTTAAGAACCGAACTGCCGAACACAGAAATAAAAAATAAAAAAATTCTGACGTTTGACGTAAAACCCCAAGTTTGCTTCATAACTTCTACTTTTTCGGATAGTAGAGCGAATCCATAGTTGGTCAACTCTTGGTTTTCTCAACTTCGGAATATCCAAAGTTGAGTGAGTCAACTTCGAGTGAATAAAAGCAATTTCTCAAGTTGAGAATAAAAATCCCCAAGTTGTGTTCAACTTTAAGTGAATAAAATGGCCCTAAGTGAATGTTTTGCGGCCGAGCTCCATATATGGGAACAATATTCCAGGCCTGGCCTAACCTGTGTTTTGTAGCGAAGGAGAAGTTGTTTCGGGCTAAAGTACCTCTTTGCTCTAAATACTCGGCGGCCTTCTAGATATTTGATTATTTCGATATTTTTTGCTTTTTCCATTACTTTTGAGAGCATTGAAAGTAACGCTATTGGACGATAGTTTTGTCCTGCTTTATTGACATTTGTGTGTAAAATTATTGTTAAATTTGTTGACAAATCTCGACCATTAACTTAACTTAAATTTAACATGTTGCTCGTAAATGCACACGCAACTTTTTTTATATTTGTGACGTATCTGCGCAGTGTGTGAGAAAATGCAAAGCACTTGTGGCACAAATGTTAATACAAAACAACGTCACGATCATGTTTGCTCTTTCGACAATGCCTCCTAAAGAGTAAATGCAAAGCAAACGGGTGAATAGGGCGAAATTTATAAACTTGTATTTCTTTAAGATTTTTCTTTGCATTTGTGTAAGCAAAATGGAGGAGATGAATAATTGATAAGGGAAGTGACCATTTGGGAACTTTGGGTTGGTAATACGAAATGTATGCGATCATGTAGACGTCCTCTGAGTAGGCCAAAGTTGAGATCGTTCGATCAAATCTGACATCTCTCCTCCTTTGCTTAGAGCAAGATCAAAAATTAAAAATGTTAAATGAAAAATATATAAATTTCTCTCACACCTTCGTGACTTAAAGTACTCTCATCTCTCATTTCAGAAAGTGCAATGGGCGTCTCCGTTAACGCACAAACAAATACCGATTCGGAGTACGTGAGAGCAGTCAAAACGTAAGCACCTATAGCCCAATTTAAAAACCTACCTCACCACTGGATTTCTTTTGATTTCACAGAATATCCACAGTTCTTCATAAGCGAATGTTCGATATTATATATCGCTTGGATTTCACCTATTGGTTCACAAAACTAGCTCGTGAGGAAAAGAAAGCGTTGGCAGTTCTGCATGGATTCACAGAAAAAATCATTGTTCAACGTCGAGAAGAGATCCTTCGCGAACAGAAGGATAAAACCGTACAAGACACCAATGACGTTGGCTCAAAGCGTAAAATGGCCTTCCTTGATATTCTCCTTCAATCAGAAATCGACGGGAAGCCTCTGTCCAATCTCGACATTCGTGAGGAAGTCGACACATTTATGTTTGAAGGACATGACACCACCTCGTCGGCTATTACATTTATGTTCTACAACATTGCTATCTATCCAGAGTGTCAGAAGAAATGCTTCGAGGAAATCCGTGAAATCTTTGGCAACGATAAGACTAAACCGGCCACTTATGAAGATCTCAATAGTATGCATTATACTGAACTCTGCATTAAGGAGACCCTAAGGCTGTATCCTTCAGTGCCTCTGCTGGGTCGAAAGGTTACAAAGGAGTGTGAAATTAGTAAGTTGCGCTTTAAGTTCGATTAGACAAATTTAGTTGATTTATCTCTTTTTATGTACAGATGGAAAGATCATTCCGGCCGGTACGAATATCGGAATATCACCACTCCACTTGGGCCGCATGGAGGAGATATTCCCAAAGGCAAATGAATTCATACCTGAACGTTTCGATGTTGTTACTAATACCGAGAAGATGAATCCTTATGCGTATATTCCATTTTCTGCTGGTCCTAGGAATTGCATTGGACAGAAATTCGCCATGTTGGAGATTAAGAGTGTGGTCGCGAATGTTCTGAGGAATTTTGAAGTACAATATGTAAGCACCGCATCAGGAGAACCTTTGTTGATTGGTGAATTGATTCTTCGTACGCGTGATCCGTTAATGTTTAAGTTAAAGCCAAGGGTTTATAATTAGAGAAGAGCTTCTGATAGTTTAGTTTGCAAAATGTTTGTTATTTGTCTTGTTTTTATACAATTGTTTTCAATAAAGAGTTGGGTTAAGTTTTAGTAAATATTTGATGAATTTTGTTATGAACATCATCTTTATATATATACAAAATAGCTTTTGCCCGCGGCTTCGCTCGCGCAGTCCTTAGGATTTGGACAGAGAGAATCCTTCACAGTGAGTCATGTTCATGTAGTTACCTCTTTTATATTTATACTAGCCATGCTTGTTTGTTTAAAAAGTTAGTATGTTAAGTATGAAATTCGCACAGGAAACATACCTAAGAAATAACCTAAGAAAAGAAACAATTAGCAATTATCTCTGAAAAAAATGCCCTATTAGAAAAAACAGTTCAAAAATTATATGATCAATATTTGTTGGTGAAGACCTGGCATCTCAACACAGATCTTACTATAGAAGACTGACCCACTTGGGGAGGTGTGCGCTGAAAACCATCCCCCGGTTAAAGAGAGGTGGCTTTTGGTACCACGCGCATTGGAATTTTGAACGTGCGAGAATTATCATTTGACCCCTGTCTTATGGATATGCCGTCTGACGCAATGACACCAGAAATCCTACTGCGACAAAACTACCACGTCAACTTTCCTCAGGCAACGGAATGGCTTAGGCCAGACTCTGAGCCAGGGAAAGAATTCTATCGTGTATTCACGGATGGCTCTAAAACCGGACAAGGGTCTGGTTCTGGAGTCTTCGTGGAAAGCGAGAACATGGAACTACACTACCCTTTAGGCAACCATGCGACTGTCTTCCAGGCGAAGATTTTCGCTATCCTTATGGCTATGCGCTATATTGTGACAAATAGGTGGAGGGCTAGAAGCATATGCGTTTGCAGTGACAGCCAGACTGCACTAAAAGCGCTACTCAACCCTCTCACCTCGTCCAAGCTAGTGCTTGAACTCAAGCTTACTTTGAACTTGATCGGTAGCCTAAACACGGTCAAACTTCTTTGGGTCCCAGGTCACACTGGTATCCAGGGAAATGAGATCGCCGATGAGCTTGCTAGGCTGGGTTCAGAAGGAGCTCTTTCAGGACCTGAACCTACGTTGAGTCTGCCTGCTTCTGTGGTGATACTTGTGTTTCTCGTGAACACGATTGTCGGTGACGTGACTGTGCTGGGTGTAGACAGACCAAGCGACTGAGTCCGAACATCTGCAAAAGGTCCGCGTCCTTTCTTCTGTCTCTCAGGAAAATCGCCTGCTTGTGGGCGTCCTTTCGGGCCACCAAGCTTTTGCCAAACATTTAAATGTATTGGGCTTGAGCGACACCACCATCTGTCCTGCTTGTGGAGAGGACGACAATACAGCTGCATTTGCTCGCATCAGGTGGCGGATCTTTGGGGCTGACGTGGTGAGTGCCGAACATCTAAGCTCTTCATCACTGAAGCTCCTTCTCATCTTTCTTCAAAACACGGGAAAACTAAGTACAGCAATGTAAGGTGTCTGTTTGGCAGTACAATGGACCAGTAGTTGTGTCTGAGTGCTCCATCGGATAGTAACAACCTCCGACAAGAAAGAAGAAGAGCCGCTATCTACGGGACAAAACATATTTCTTTGTTCCACTATCACATAAGAACTACTAACCCTATTGGTATGGTCTTTTTGGAAAAGATAGGTCTTAACATTGGGAGTGCAATTTGGTCAAAATTGAGCAAAGGGGCGTGGCACTGCCCATACAAAAAAACAACATTCAAAATCTTATATCTCGAAAACCGCCGAATCGATTGAGTTGAAACTTAGAGACAATCTTAGGTATTGGCTCAGGAGTGTTGCTGTAAGATTGGTCAAAATTGGACAAAAGGGCCGCCCATACAAAAAACATCTTCTATGGGGTGAAACAGGGCACTGCGCGCGCCAGCTTAACTTCACTGGCGAAAGGATTCAGCAAGGGGTTAAATAAGATCGATTTTGATAGTTCTTGGAACTGTATTGCTACAACTATAAATAGCTATGGCCCTCCGACAAGAGATGACAAGGGTAAGCAAAAGGTACTAATTGTGTTTGTCGGCCAGGTTTAGTTCAAGGGTGTACCCTTTTCTTGCCAGCTCATCAGCTTTTTCATTTCCAGACACACTTCTGTGCCCGGGGACCCAGCATAGTCTTACGTTGTATAGCTCTTCGCGGGTGCGATTTACAATCTTTGATTTTAAATCAATGGCAGAGATCGCTTTTATTGCCGCTTGACTGTCAATGAAAAAGGTAATATCTGCATGAGGTATTGCCATAATTGCAACCTGTTTAGCAGCTGTTGTCACTGCCAGTAACTCAGCTTGGAATACGCTGCTGTAATCAGGAAGTCTGATTGAACTGGATAGTCCGAGACGTTCAATTCGTGTAGATAGGTATGGTTGATCCTATGGATGTTGGTTGATCTTCGTACCATTCGTCCCTGCTGGGAAAACAAGTGGTAAATGGTAAAATTTTGTGAAATCTAGTAGTGTAATTCGTGCATACATTAATGCCCGTGTATTTGTTCAAAATTTGTGCATGTCCCGTCAGGCTGTGTTTTCAGCTTTTGGTCTGGCTTAACAGAAGGGCTATGTTTGCAGCAAATGCCTGTACAAAGAGGTCTAGAGGTTTAAGATTGAGCATAGCCTCTAGCCCTGCCGTGGGGCTGGTTCTAATTGCCACCGTGGAGCCAATACAGGTCATTCTTTGAATTTTTGTCATGGTTCTGTACACCGCCGTGCCCGCGCGCCGGCAGCTTGTAGGCAAAATCCGTTATGTTGGAGGAGTCGCGGTCTATTCTTACTGGTTTGTGCCCAAATGACTATTTTGGGATTAGGACCTCATGCTCGTCCGAATGTTCTGTATAGTACAGGCGTAGAATGGTATCATTGCCTTTTTGGTTCTTTCTGTTATGTTGAGATTCCAGTTTAATTTTCGATCTAGGATAACTCTCAGGTATTTTCCGTTATTAGAAATTATTAACGGTATCCCTTCAATTGTAGGCAGGGCAAATTCCAGTATTGTTATGTGGGTTTCTTTGTCCAGGTATTGACTATGGATATAGCACTGTTTAGTTGTTCACTGATAGTGGGTAGGAATTTTCCTGTCGTCGGCATTTATGCAACTGCCTTAACTCCAGAGTAGGGGTGAAAGAATGCCGCCTTGAAGAGTGCCTCTAGATGCAGATACCTTAGTTTGTACACCTCCGAGCTTAGAGATGATTGGTCTATTTTTGAGCACACACATTATCCAGTTGATGATAGTGGTATTCACTTTAAGGTTTATAAGAACTCTTTGGAGTTCGGAAACAGACGTAATGTCAATCGTTTCGTTACATAAATTTGTATGAATATGAAGAGGTCATGCTTTAAAATAAATAAAGAGGTCTGTATCTAGGCCTAGGCGTCTTCTGGGGCGAGTTTAAAGGATCTACAATTTTGAGCGCTATCCGATCTACATCCTTTCATTTGTTTGTCAGACGTTCGGAAATATTCGGGTAGTGTTATTTGTGGTTTTCCCTTCTCTCAGTAGTCCCAAACTAACCCCTGAGCCACCCTGAGCTCTGATGTCTGATTAATTACGCAAATATTACACGCTAAAGTTCTACCATCAGTTTCCGCGTGGGCGACTTTATACATTTCATCAGTAAAAGTTTTAAATTTAAAAAAATATTGGCGCCGTCGTGACACCATGAATGAATGGGAATTTATTACCCTCCCGTTTGATTGCGCTTTCTATGATGATGATCAACAAACGAGATAATGGCTTCTCATAAGCAACCCCAACCATACATTGCCTTGATCTATAAGCAGAGTACTCTCTACTCTGCTGAAAATTATTGAAATACATTTTGCGGCATCCCCCGTCAAGATAACACTCAGCGCTTTCCTTATGGTAATTGATTTTTCAATTTTGCCCATCAATTAACATCTGTTATTCATTCGCAGTACGCAAACGGAATCCATAAAATCGAAAAAAAAACAACTCTCACCCCAATCTCCTCTCTCTCTGCAAGCAAAATAATGAACTTAAAGACGTCACTAACCACCGCGTACTCGTCGATCATACTCGCCTCATCTAAACAAATCCACAAACAGAAAATTCCATTAACTAAATGATCGCGTACAAAAGTTCAATGTTACAACGGGATCTTCTGATCCATCGGAATTCCAAAGGAAATTCCTTGATCATGACTCAGTTCAGTAGTCCAAGTCAGTGTTGCTCAATTGTGAGGAGGTCGAATGAATACCAATCGTGCACACTCCCCACACCTGTGTAGGCCAAACAAAATTTTCCAAATTTATTTTAAGAATATTCACACAAATTTGCGAAATAATTTTTAGAAAGATGACTAAGGGAGCATGCTTACAACGTAAGGCCTACAGAAGGGAGAAAGGCCGGGCGCTCGCATTCGCACGGAAGTTATCAAAATTTTCTCAAAAATCCAAATATTAGAATGAGTAGGTATGCGAATTGCGAACAAACAATAATACTATGTCTTTGTCATCGTGTTTGTTGTTGGTTTGTTTTTGACTATCCAATATGACGACCTTGATTTTATTGAAAATGTTTTATACGAAAATATAAACGGGACTATTATAACGACGCTACGGCGCCATTGATATTCACGTGCATTGTTCTTGTTCCCGTCCCGGTGAAGGAGAAACCAATCTTCATTCGTTTTTCTCGGTTTTTGTTTGTTTGTATGCGTGCTCTTTTATTTTTAATTTATTTGCGTCAAGCGTGCCATGTCAGTGTTGGTGCGGAAAATGCGAGTTAGATCCGAAAATGGAATGGAAATTGGAAACAGTTTCTGTTGTCTGTTTACTGTTTCTATGAACGTGGTCAAAGTCAGAGATATTTTTGTTTGTTTGTGGTCGTATTGCAGGATGCGTGGCGATGACAGCCAAAAATAATATTTTTGGCCGAAATATTCTATGACGTCGTTACGATGGATAGTTTATGAATCAAAAATAGATTTGTTTGTTTGTGGGTACTTAAAATTGTATGAAATCCGCACATAGCGGATAAAAACAAAACTGACAGTTTTTGGAAGGAATTTCGAACTCCCTCCACTCCAAGTGATGGGAATGAGAGTTAAAGATTATATGGGAAAAATCGAATTTTTCGTCAGATCGACTTCAAACTTTGCTTGTGTAGGTACTCTAAATAAGTTATAAAGAAAATTGATTACTCCGAATTTGGAATTTTTGCTTGGGGCCCGAGTTATTGTCAAATTATTCACCTCGATTACCGCTGTCATTTTTTAATCCGCATTACCTAACACAGAGACGACCCACCGAAATTGTAGCAGATTTGTTAGAATGTAGTAAAATCTTTTAGAAGGATTGGTAGTACTTGTATGGAATTGTCAAAAAGTCTGTTTTTTTAATTCCGAAAATAAATTATTGTGTAAATAAGTTTTTACTTCTCGAAATTTGGCCTTAGACCGACCCCCACGAAGTAATGGCCCTTATTGTGATTGTCGATCAGCGATCGTCACGACAATTATTGTCGATTGCGTAGATTGATTTAAGTTATTCAATATTCGTACGCACAAACTTTTTTCACTTCACTACAAGCGTCTGTAAAATCGACAAATATCAGTCGTAATATACAATCACAGTTGTCGATCGATCAACAGTTGTCGCTCAACGATCAACTACCGAGACTCACAATAGGGGCCAATGTCTTACGACAGTTCCGCAGGCACAAATAATAATCGGTCTATTTGGAAAATAAGTCATTTCTATAAAAAATCTTACGAAATACATATAAATATAACCAAAGAAATTTCTGTTGGTAATTTTTTGTAGATCTATCAAAAGAAACAAATGCACTGACGTTTACATTTTCCCACGTAAAATTGACATAAACTGTCTTTTCAAACCTTGCCTTTAGTGAGTTTGTTCGAAGTAGTCGGCACTAGTGGATATGGATACTAAGTGCGCACTTAGAAGAATCAGTGCATTTTTGTGGCTGACAAAACCTCAAGAAAATTCGAGAAATAATGTAGCTTCCTGTCGAACACGAAAATGTAATCCTGAAATCTATCACTTTAAAAATGTATCAATATAAAGATTTAACACTTTTAATAAGAATAAACTGATTTAATAAATCACATTTAAGTTTGCACAAATCAATAGTTCACAAAAATAATAGTTCACCCAAATCACAGTTACGAATGACAGGAAAATAAAGCACTGAACTCTTTACTTATTCTTACTTAGGTGGCGCTACAATCCGGGGTGGACCTGGGCCTCAACAAACACGCCTCTCCAGTTAGCACTGAACTCTTTGCCCTGACTAAATACAGAGTCAGATCAGTACTCAAGTCGATCAAAGGTTTTTATTGGTATGGTAATGCAAACTGGAACGAATTAGAGCGAACCTATAGTAATTTGGTTCTGGCTAAATTTAAGCTTTGTAGACATTTCTGTATGGGAGCTAAAATTTGACATGAATAGGTTTTTGGGCTTTAATTCGAAGACAAAATCATTATTCGATAAGTACATTTTGTTTCTTCCGTGAATTAAAAAGAGTGTCGCATAATTCACGCAAAATTTTAATTTTGAGCTATTTAATAGTACAGTGATGCCAGCGGAAAAAAGATAACAATGTGACAGCTGACAGTTCGGGGTTAGTAAAAATGGAGCGCTATACGAAAGAACAACGCATTTTCATTGTTGAGCAATGTTTTGAAAATATTGAAGGTTTGTCAGATACGGTCCGCAATTTTCGAACAAAATCGTCTTCAGTGATGAAGCTCATTTTCATATTGATGGCTTCGTTAATCGTCAATATTGCCGCATTTGGGGTTCAGAAAACTCACGAGTAATTGTTAAGAAACAAATTCATGTGAAATTCAGCCACATTTATGCGAAACGTTCATAGAAAATTGCAAAAAGTACGTAGGAACTTACCTCTCATGTAAAGCTAGTTGGCTTGTTTGACTGAAAAGAAACTTCAACAAAGTTCTCCATCTAGCACCTTGTAGGGGTAAAAGGAACGCCGCCATTACCAGTAACAATAACAAATTAGCAGTGTTAATATGTGATATTAAAATCACAAACTACATTAATTACTATACATGATTTAAATGATCTTAATTTTTGTTTGACAGTGACAGTCAACCTATCACTGTCAACTGTATCACGAACGCCAGAATGAGTATAGTCAAAGTACATGCGTATGCATTTTAAAATTGGTTTCCTATAATTAGAAAAAATATTCCTTAATGAGCTCTATATTGCATTATTAAGAATTGTTGAATGTTGATGAATGAGAAACGGTAATTGAATTATTAGTTTAAAATATTTTAACAAGCCAAACGGAAATGCATTATGGTCGGATAATAAAGGGAACTGCAATGAGACCTTAATGAGCTAAGTGTGCATATATGCAATTAATTGCTAAAATTAGTTCGAAGAAATGTCACGACACGACATTGTGTGATATATTTCGAAATAGAACTTAGTTTGTATGACTCATTTCCTTTGTTTGTTTGCTGATGCACATTATCGCTTTGGTGGTGTGCCGTATTGAATATTGTATTTGGCGCGCAGTTCCTATTCCACATAATGTGCCATAAAATGGTTTATTTTCAACAGGGAGAAGACACTAATTTTTGTGCGTACAATGTTTGCTAATTGGCGTTGTCGACATATAAATTTTATAGGGTTTTCTGTTGCGAATTCGCTCTAGCTATGATTCTATAGCTTTTTCAAATGTTTTTGTTGTCAATGAGGGCGTTCAAGAATCTAGTTTAGTAAGTCTGACAGCTCTATATCTTCCGTTTTCTCACTTGACGTCTATGTCCGCAATATCGACAAATCAAGTCATGAATTTCTCGATTTACTATCTACTATATTAATATATATTAACCGTCCGGAAGAACTCTCCGCGATTCTGAATTCAAATCCAAATTTCTCTTCTTTTCAGAAGAAGAACTGTCAGTTGAGTGCCAATCAAACGCTTTCAGAAGTTCCAGTTCACATCTATTTTTGTCAACATGACGTATCTGGAGAACTCAGTTTTGACATTTCTATTGGGTTATCGGAGAGCGTGAGAGAGCGCAGTTTGACATTTCGATTGCTCAGACGTGTAGAGAACCAATCAGAAACTTGGAACGCCGGAGAAAAAATACAATTGTCAATAAGTGACATACCGACAAATTTGAATCCAGACAAGTTTGATATAGGTAGAATTTAAATAAGTTTAAACAAATTTATTATTTTCTTACTAGAACTATTCGTACTTTTCCGAGCAAAGCACTTAAAACCTGTCAAATTCGAAAATTTGAGCGCAATTCTCTCATAGAGCGGAAAATGTCACCAAAAGTACGCGTCGTGTTCGTGTACACACTTCGAGCTACTTTAAGCCATTTCCAGTTAAACACCAAACAAAACTATTTCAAACTGCAGCGAAAATCTACAATTTTAATTAAATTGATATAACTTTGTATTTTATCAGTAAATGTATTATTTATTTTCACTTGTTTATATCTGTAAAACTCATAACCGAGCAAACGTTGGTTTATTTCGTCTATCTGTCTGACAATTTTATCAGTACCTATACAAGTATACATGTCAGAAGAAATTCCCTGAGCTGTCTCGAGCCAATATAGGAACTGCTCGTTACTCGTTATTTTGCTGGTTTTCTATTTTACTCTTATTTTCGACGAGAACGTGAACCTGTATAGACTTTGTGCGATTGCGATCGATTTAGACCTAATTTATCTGAAGGCAAATACAACCTTTTCTTTTAGGTTTGAAGATATCAGGTGGAGGTGAAGCTCTTGAATCTTATGGGCGAGAACCGGGAAATTGCCCAAACGCGCAATTTCAACTTGTTAGTATTGAATTCCATATAGTGATGTGCGATATATATCGAATCACTCGATTCATCGATATTGTCGTAAAAAAATATCGATTATTTCACTCGATAATTTATTTTCGATATTATCGATGCATCGATGTTTTTATCCCGATTTTTTTGCACTCAAAGACCACTGTCTCAGTTATAACAACACGCCTCGTTACGATTCAAGAACCTTAAAACATTTTCTTATTCTTAATATAATATTTTTATAATATAGTATTTCAAATAATCTATTTCTTTACATACTATGCATAGTAACTAGGCAAAATCTGTGCGTGTTCCACTTTCTACGTAGATTACTTTCTAATAGTTTTTGAGCAAGTCAGAATTTCGTAGTGAATGAGAGTGACTTACGTTTGGGGCTGTTTTTAGTATCGCCAAATTGGATGTCAATACTGAAGCAAGATGAAGCATAAAATGCTCGATACAGGAGCCCAAAATTGGGCCCCATGCATGCGCTTCTTCAAAACTGCCGAGGACGCACAGTGCCTTTATTTGAACTTACATTTCACTAAAGCCTATCAGCACAAAGTTAGGTTAGGTTAGGTTGTGAGGAGAACGATCACAAGGCACCTTGGTGGGCCCATCGCTTCTTTTATTATACTACTTTTGATAATTTCCTTGGAGGTACTGGTAGATTGACGTCAACTTGTTTATTTCCCGTCATTTCAAAACGAAAAATCCAGGCAAAAAGGTGGATGCGAAAAAACGCACCATAATACACCTTAAAATACGTGCCAAAAACTGTGCAAAAAATGCACCAAAAATGCACAACAAATACGGCCAAAATACGCGTGAAAAATCGTGATAAAAAACAAAAGATGTGCCAAAACCAACAAAAAAATCTCAAAAAAATTTAGCGAAAAAAACTGTGCAAAAACGCGCAACAAATCCCGCCAAATACCCATCAAAAATGGCGATGAAAATAAAACAAAATATGCGCCAAAAATGTGCGTGAAAAACCGCGATGAAAAAATAATAAAAGAGGCGGCAAAAAAGAGAGATAAAAAAATAACAAAATACGCGCCAAAAGAAAATGAAAATTTTCGCGAAAAAACGCGCCAAAAACTGTGGAAAATTTTCGCGAAAAAATGTCCCAAAAACCCTCTAAAATGCGGGCAAAAATAGAGCCAAAAATATGCGCCACAAACGCCTGACAAATCCCGCCAAAAATCGCGGTAAAAAAAAATAATAAAATATGCGCCAAAAAAGCGACAAAAAATCCCGCCAAAAATGTGGAAAATTTTCGCAAAAAAACGCGCCAAAATACATCTCCAAAGTACGCGCCAAAACTATGTAAAAAAATGCGCCAAAAACGCCCGACAAATCTCGGCAAAATAGGCGCCAAAAATCGCCCTGAAAAGATAACAAAATATGCGCCAAAAAAGTGACAAAAAATCCCGCCAAAAATGTGGAAAAATTTCGCGAAAAAAAGCGCCAAAAAATATCTCAAAATACGCGCCAAAATAAGCGATGAAAAAATAACAAAATATGCGCCAAAAAATCCCGCCAAAAATGCAGAAAAAATTCGCGAAAAAACGCGCCAAAATATACGTAAAAATACGCGCCAAAAAATCCACCATACTGCGCGTCAAAAAATTGCGCCAAAGTATGTGTCAAAAAACGAGCGAAAAAGCGCACCAAATAGATGTGATCAGCTTCACATCTCACAATCGACTGCCTCCAAAATTTCAGAACAAGCCCTTTTATAGAGAGGCAAAGCCGTTTGTTTAGGGTTTTTTTTACTCAAAACATCCCTGAACGGACTGGATCCATTAGACAGACGTCAATCGCATTTCGATCGCTTTCTTTGCAATGGATGCATTTAAAGTGAGATGCGAAATCATTTTAATGTTTTTTGTCCCCTCCCCCTCCCCACCCCCTTCTCCAAACTTGTTGTCAAATGACTGAAAAAACCCTATATTCAGGCTGTCATCGAGCCAAATATTTGGAATTTAAAATACACCATCAGGTAAGGCTTACTTACCACGATGGGAAGGACAGAAAGAGAGTATTTGCGAGTCCGTCTTTCAATGCAATACCACACCTACTTGCAAGTGCAAAGAGCTAGTTATGTGAGCAGACGTTATGAAGAAGGTATGGTGTCAGATTCAGTGCGTCCTAACAAATTTAACTCAAATCGTTTTCTGTTTTTGTAAATATATTTCTTGCCAATTTTTGACAGTCGCTTAGCAAATTTCCCATCTTGAAATATAGACTTTGGCCTCATTCAAGAATCTAGTCATCGTAAGTCGACTTGAATTATCTGGATTCAAATTTACTTACCTTAACGCGAAAATTAACTTGAATTGTCGGTATGTCACTTATTGACAATTGGTTTTTTTTTCTCCTGGGGTATTCTTGTAAATTTTTTTTTGTTCATCCTCTCAGAAAGCTTTGAACAGAACAATTTGGCACCGAGTTGTATGATTGCAAGAATAATGTCACGATGTAAGTTCATTACCCACTAAATTATCTTCTTCACGTAGCGTTTGTTTATAGGTACCAACTAAAGGAATTCCAGGGAATTTGAAGGCCGATGAACTCGCCAGAATAGGAACAACTCAACCCATCCTGCAGGATAAAGGTACGTTGGGTATACAAATCGCTACTGGCAAACAAGCTTGAATAGCTGGATGCTATCGAGAGTGAAAATCTTAGGTGGACAATTGGCGTTGGCACTACTTGTCTAGCGACACTACAAATTTGGCCTAAGCAGGATTTGATTTTTCTCAACAGACAGCTACAATAGGTGTTATTACTGGGCATTGCCTAATAGGAAAGCAGGCTGGAAGGCCAGGCCTTTTCGCAAACGACTGCTGTATGGATGAAGAGGAAGAGGAAACTATTCCTCACCTTCTTTGTTCCTTCCCAGCTCTTTCCCGTAGAAAGAAGCTTCCTAGGCCTTCCATTACAACGACTTAAGTCATCTGACATACACAGACAACAGAAGCCTCTTAGGCTTTATAAAAATCTCAAAATGATTCAATGATTCAACGAATAGAGACAAGTTTTTTCCATTGATCCGTTTATAGTGGTATCACAATGGACCTATGCTGGTCTAAGTGTTTTGGCGAAGGCTTTAAGTTAAGAAACTTGGAACATTTGTTATAAAGAGCACCTCAACGGGACAAAGCACTACGCAGTAAAGCAACAGCTTGCCTAAGGTGGCATTGGAAGAGCATCACATCAATCATGACGTACGCAACCAGGCAGAGCTAACTAATACGCAGTTGAACGGAGAGGAAGGGTGGCTGAAGCCCAATTTCGAATCGGACTATAGCACCATCAAACCATGAAGTTTCCATATCTCAACACGATAAGGCGACTTTTTAGTCATCAGGATCAAACATTCGCCAAACAAACTTTGATCGTACTCATCCAGAGTATGTTCATATAAATGGCGACTGGCGAGGTACTAAAAAAAAATGCATAGTTCATCAGGCGTGTAGGTATACAATACACCCTAGGCCTAGCTTATCACAACTATTCGTTTGTGTGAGTTTTTATTTTTGGGACGAATGAAAGGGATTTACAATTCTATGCCTAGTCCGAACGGCGAATTGAGAAGCCTTTTCAGGGCAGTTATACTCTCTGATGTTTGTCAGACGTATATCGCTGTTTTTAAATTCTTACGGAAGCACTGCTTCCCTTCAATATATGGACGCTTCGTGTCTGATAGGCATTTTTCGATATGTGATGAAGTCCATCGATCAACAAAAAGGTCTGGGCCTTTCTTGGTTCGTCCATACCGATGAGCTATATATACATACGAATCTATGAATTTATTGGAAGCCATGCTAAGCTGCAATCACTTTACTTAACGATCTTCAGACACGTGAAGAGTATCTACACAAAACACTGCATCTTCTATTTTCTGCGATATCCGGGACATTATCAAAACCGGAGGTCAGTCGCAGGCCTGTTTTTCGTCTCAAACGTCTCGATGCTGCCGACGATTTAATGCAGTCGACGTTTTTTCGCTTTTAGGACTGCATTCAAATCTTGTATAGCTCAAAGAGTTTAAATTTGCTCATCTATTTGAACATGAGATCTAAAATCCTTCGAAGAGTTGTCCTTTCAATGGATCTCAGTTCATCCTTCCTGCATATTCCCTGTCATCACAACATTAAGCCAAGTTTCGAAATGTGGTCAAATAAATGCTGCTCGGTGTGCTGCCGTACTAAGTTAAAACATAATTCACAACTTTTGGCAGCAGTGTTTTGTTTTTATTTTTCTAAAATATTTGCCATATTTTAAACAACTGGTTTGTGGATTTTGTTGTTTACTTACTTACTTACTTACTTACTTAGATGGCGCTACAGTCCGGGGTGGACCTGGGCCTCAACCAACACGCCTCTCCAGTTAGCACGATCTTTGGCTAACTGCCTCCAGTTGCGCACTCCAAGTTGGTTGAGGTCCCCTTCCACTTGTGCGCGCCACCTAAGGCGAGGTCTTCCTCTACTGCGTTGTCCCTCCGGGTTGGAATCGAAGACTCTTCGGGCCGGAGCGTTGGTGTCCATTCGCTCTACATGTCCTAGCCATCTTAGTCGACTGATACGTACTTTTCTGACCAAGTCGATGTCGCTGTACAGCTCGTAGAGTTCGCTGTTAAATCTCCTCCTCCAAAGCCCGTCAACGCAAACGGGACCGAAAATCACTCGAAGAATTTTGCGTTCGAAGCGCTTTTGACAACGTCCATTATTCTGCGCCATAAAGCAGGACTGGGATGATGAGGGTCTTATATAGAGTCTCCTTGGTGTTTCTCGACAAGGCCTTACTAATCAATTGCCTTCTTAGGCCAAAGTAACAGCGGTTGGCAAGTGTAATTCTTCGTTTGATTTCTGATGTGATGTCATTTTCAGAATTAATAGCGGAGCCGAGGTAGACAAAGTCCCGAACTACCTCAAAGTTATAGCTGTCTATCGTGACGTTCTGTCCGATTCGTCGATGTTGTGTGTCCCTTCTTGTTGACAGCATTTATTTCGTTTTGCCCTCATTCACCACTAAACCCACCAGTGACAGCTCGCTGTGTTCTGCCAATGATGTCGATGTCGTAAGCGTATGCAAGTAGTTGCACAGACTTTTGGAAAATTGTGCCCCTGGTGTTGGCTTGCGAGTTTCGCACAATTTTCTCAAGAAAAAGTCACATGACAGCGCATCACCTTGTCTAAATCCTTTTTTGACATCAAAGGTCTCGGTGAGATTGTTGTCAACCTTTACTGAGCAGCGAGCGTTCTCCATCGTCATTCTGCACAACCTGACAAGTTTGGCAGGGATGCCAAAACTAGACATGGC
Source organism: Cheilosia soror (assembly GCA_949372485.1). Classification (NCBI taxonomy): domain Eukaryota; kingdom Metazoa; phylum Arthropoda; class Insecta; order Diptera; family Syrphidae; genus Cheilosia; species Cheilosia soror. The sequence goes on along the minus strand of OX443561.1, from coordinate 74,518,028 downwards.
TCTGTATAGCTCGTCCCTATAAATGCTGTCATATGCGGCTTTAAAATCGATAAATAGGTGATGAGTATCGATTTGGATTGTTCGCTAATTGTTCGGCTGCACGCGGTCTGTTCAGGGTTCGAACATTCCACGTGCAGATCCGAAAGTCATTGTCCTTTTTTCGTTTTGCAGGGTCTTCAACAGTAAATCCATCCATATCCGAGGCTTTTGGTTGCTTCGAAACTGGTGGTGTTTTCCGTCGTTGGGTAGTTAACCCCACGCACAACCCCCAACCTGGAGGGCCAGGCCCTTTCTGTGACCCCTTGGACGAAAGGGGCCGGATATTCCGGAGTCAGTAACCCGCTTCGGGGATTTGAGTGCTGCCGTTGACCCATGAAGAGCTCTTCCGCCACCATCTCTATTTCAACACCCTGACTAGTATTGAAAAATCCTTAATGACCTCAGCTCCAAATATGTCGAAGTATCTCATTAAAGTATCTGCCATGCCAACTGTTGACGTCACTGTTGATTCAATCGCGTGAATTCTTCCGCCGCACGTCCTCTTTCTGAGGGGCTCATGTTAGACTTCTGAGACTCGAGCAGACAGTCAGTTCCGACAGAGCATTATAGTGTTGCTATTTTCTTCGTGTTCAACACTCGCGCTTATAAGTTTAGCAAGCCAAGCCTGGATGGGCGAGACCAGTACCCGGTGGTTACCACGCGGAGATAAAATAAGCACAATTGATGTGTATGAAAAAGTTGCAACAGCTGGGCACCGCCAAGTTGATGCCAAACAGCGCCTACCCGATTCATACACACCCAACAAAAAGGAAACAAAAAAATCCTTTTTATATTGCAGGAGGATATAACTCGCGTCTAAGAAATCTGTCACAAAAAACCTCCTGTCGCAAAAACGTTGGCGAATTGTTTCAAAAAGTTTATAAGTGTACAAGTACATGTGGCCCGTTAGCGCCCACAAGGATGTAAATAATATATCAGTATAATCATTATTATCGTGTCACATGAATAGAAATATTCAATTGGAGCAACTTGAAATCTTAAATCGTGTCCTGTAACTTTTAGAGCGGATATATATCTTTTAGAGAACAATTTTTAGGTTAGGTATCAAAGAGCAAAAGCAGGTTTTGCTATGGAAAAAAACAAACATTAAGCCAGACAAATTGGACGCCAGGCCACCAGAAAACCATAAATTACAATTTTGGCCACTACGTCATCTCTCGTGGACGTCAGACAAACATCAGAGAGTTTAAATGGTCTTCAACCCAACTTTACGGATAGCGGCTACAATTGTAGATCTATTTGTGACAAAAAATAAGACTCACAAAAATAAATGCTTGTAAGAAGCTTGGCTTAAGGTTGTACATCGACTTGATGGAACCACAATCTATTATTGGGACTCTATAGAAACGCGCTTTTTCAAATTCTTGAAAGCTTTAGTAAACACATAATATACACCAGTTGGGAAGTCATTGGAGTTGCAATTTACTCCACTCTAAGGCTACAAGAATGTGCTGCTCAACAAAGTATCTTCCTATTCAATGTAACAGTCAAATCAAATAGTAAAAATATTTTTAAAACATATCTGAATATAAAGACCATTAAAGTGTTCAAATGTCTAACGTATAGCCGAAGACACAGATCATTAATGCGTCTAAGACTCTAAGGAATGTTCATTTTAAATTATATAAATTAATTAATTTTACCAGTGAACATTGTAATTTATAACATAAAAATCAACAGAACCCAATCCGTTGGCATAACACTATAAAACCCATTGCCCGCGTGCACTCGGGCGTATGCGTAACATTATAAAACAAATAATTTTAACTGTCACCTTTAAAATGATTTAGACATTCACTGGCTATCGTACGAAATTTATGTACTTTGGCCACACGTTTATTGTTTTATTTCACTCATCTTTGTTCCTCATTTATTTAAGAGGGGGAGCCGCCATCATAAGGCAGAACAAGATGATGAAGAGCGACGGGTATAATAATGGTATATAATTATACAAGTGTTGTCAAGGACATTAAAATGTAGTACAATAATTACTCATACAAAAATTCTTTTTTTTTTTTGACTTGGGTCCAAGAACAAAGATCGCTCTCATAGAATGCAAACAAACTGGTCAGTCAAGTTCAAGATGAAAGAATTCCACCCTTAAGTCGCATCGTTGCTACAAATCACGCTGACAGAGCCACACCGAGTCGTGCTATTCGCCAGATTGTTAGGGAAACGAAGACGATGCGACCGAACGCGCGTCATTTTGGTTGGTGCAAAGGCAGAGCTAATTTTTAGAAAATGTTTAATTAATGAAATTTGAAAATAAACTGAGTGATGCATTCGGCACAGGGTGATGGCGGTGATGAATAAATTCCGATCGACAGAGATGTCCATCTACAACTGGATGTAAATGTGTGCAGCACTGCAATTCGGAAATGACTGTTGAAATGCCATTGCAGCCAGCTGTTTTAAAAATAAATTTTATTTTAAATGATGTTCTTGGATTTCCCATATTGGGTATTGGCCGAGTGAAAATAAAAACACATTTTCGTATTTTTCCGTGGAAAAATTTCACAATGTGAGCCATTCATAATTTTGTTTTGTTAATTGATGCGCCATTGGCGTATTTAGAGCTGCAATGGCGATAGGTACTCGCCGTGTTTAGTCCTATATGCAGATGAGGAAAGGATTAATAGGATATAATTTAAAGTATGTACATGCAAGGGCAAATATGAAGGATAAAGTTTAAACAGCGACACTCAGCTTTGCGATATTACGATAGACTGACAATGCCATGTGGTCAAATTTATGACAATTTATGACAGTTGTCGTTGTTGTTACTTGACTGATAATCTGATCATTTACTCAAAAATCTGGAAACGGAGAAAAAATAGAAACGAGAAGTAAAATTGAAAAACATTTTTAAGTCCATATGACACTATATTTTTCTCTTATTTTTTCCTCATTTTTATCACATTAAATTATGTTGAAAAGTCAGCTGCTTGTAAAAGAGACAAAAAGTGTAGGTATTGCGATAGGGGTAGCAATTGTTTGCAAAGCAGCACACATCTTCAAACGAAAGACTTCAGAGTGCCGGGAGGTAAATGCCAAATAGTTTTGGAATGTCAAAAAAAAGCTGCCAGCAGATGAAAAATGTAAAGGGTGATTTTTTGCTGTCTATTTTTTCAGACTGTTTTTTTTGACAGTTGACTTGTGATTCGTGACACGTGTCAAAGTAAAAAAATGCTCAGTTAGTATTGCCATTTTACCATGGATAGACTTACGCCTGAACAACGTTTTCAAATTATTGAATTTTATTACCAAAAATCGTGCTCATTAAAAGATGAGAGACCAATTTTATGGTCGTGTCGTGGTAATCGTCCTACTGGGCGGGCTACGTTAATAATCAAAATTGCCGTATATGGTCTGCTAGGCAACTAGAAGCATTGCAAGAGCTGCCAAAGCATCCACAAAAATGTACCGTTTGGTATGCGCCGCATTTCTTCAAAGATGATGATGGCGACAATGTGCGGACTTTTTTTTGGTCAAAATGGGAGAGCTGGGTTTGATTGACATGTGGTTTCAACAGGACGGCGCGACATGCCACATAGCAAGCGAATCCATGGCGAGCCGAATTTGGTGAGCAATTCATCTCACGTTTTGGACCTATGAATTGGCCGCCTAGATCGTGCGATTTGACGCCGCTGGACTATTTTTTGTGGGGATATCTGCAGTCTCTTGTCTATACGGATAAGCCAGCAACTATTTGCCGCCTTGGAAGACAACATAACTCTTGTTATTGGTACCAGTCGGTATGTTGGAAAAATTATGCCAAAATTTGACATTCCGGATGGATCACTTGAGCCGTAGTCGCGGTCAACATTTACATGAAATAATATTTAAAAAGTAAATGGCAAGAATTAATTTATCGACTCTTATAAAAATTTCACTCAATTTTGCAAATTTTCGTTGTTTTTTTTTTCAATTTTAAAAACAAGTCACGCTTTAATTTGAATACACGTCCCCTAAATGAAATAAATGTTTATTTTTTGATTCTTTCTTTTCGACCACTTTCTTTTCCTACCACTCTACAAAATTTCAATACTCTACGACAATCAAACAAATGATAACTACATATTCGTTAAAAGTGTACAATGCTCCTAATTGGAAAATTGTAAGTTTTCGACTTTTCCCAATATATATACCATAGGATCTCCCACTGTGCAAATTTCTCGATTCTATGATGGCGAAAGTGCTTCGTAATTTTGATCATCTGTCAGTGAGTGAAAGGTGAGTCAGTCATTTACGGTTTTAATGAGTTCTGAAGCCCTGTACCTTAAGAACCACTAAAGCTACAGTTGAAATTTGGTGAAGTGAACCTTTTATGCTGTCAACACTGAAGGACACCCAACATCGACGTATCACTATAGACAGATATCATACTTTGAGGTAGTTAAGGACTTTGTGTACCTAGGCTCCGCTATGAACTCAGACAATGACAAAAGCGCTGAGATTAATCGAAGAATAACTCTTGCCAATCGCTATTTCTTTGGGCTAAGAAAGCAACTGAGTAGCAAAGCCCTCTCTCGAACAACTAAAGTGACCCTTTATAAGAGCCTAATAATCCCAGTCCTTCTCTACGGTGCAGAGGCATGGACTCTTACACAAGCGGATGAGGTGGCTGGGTCATGTAGAGCCAATAAACACCAACGCTTCGGCCCGAAAGATCTTTAAATCCACACCCGAGGGACCGGACGGCGCAGAAGAGGAAGACGGCCACTCATGTGGAGCACGCAAGTGAAAAGGAACCTTTAGCAACTTAACGTGCGAAACTGGAAACAGCTGGCTAAAGATCGTGCTGACTGAAGACGCTTGTTGGTTGAGGTCCAGGTCCACCCCGGACTTGTCAAGAAACATTGAAGAAAAATGAACCAATTAGGCCGCGCGCCGCCCTGGTCCAAAAGCACACCCTCAGGATATATTGGGTTCTCTACGACTACGTGTAAGTTTTTCTCTTGATTTCTCGGTTGGACCAGCACACTAACCACTGAGTCACTTCACTCAGATTAGCCTGATTGAAATTTTTAAGGGCTTGTAGGGCGTTAAAAAATTGGGTGACGGTTTCCGCTTTTTTTCGCTTCTGCAGCTTATGAATATGTTGTCACTGGATAAACCTAGTCTATACACACGTCTGTCTAAGATGCCGTATGCCATAATGGAATTATCGACCTTTGAGACATTAATTCCCGATTTCACAGTATGAGCTTAAGTGTCGATTCAAGAATAAACTCAACTCAAACTTGCACTTTTTAACTTTTTGCCGAATGTATTACTGGGTTGCTTTTGCCAGCATATTCTTTACTGACAATGGGTATCACTAAATATCATTTGTTTAACCTTAACCATAAAAAATAAATAAATAGTTGGCGCAACAGGATCGTTAGGCACACTTGGCCTAGCTTCTCACAATCATTTGTGAGTTTTTATCTAGGACAAATGAAAGGGACCTACAATTTAATGCCGCTGTTAAAGCTGTTTTAAGACAGTTATACTCTCGGATGTTTGTCAGACGTTCGCGAGAGGTGGCGCAGTGAAAAAAACCTCAAGATGTAATTTGTGTTTTTCCGGGAATCGAAGCTGGGATCCCTTGCACAGTATTCCACAATACTAACCACTGAGCCACTGTGCCCACGACCATACACTAGATAACTAGGATGAGGCCATACATTTTGCAATACATACATTTTGCTCCAAGCGACATGTTCTCTTGGAAAATTCATTCGATGCTCCTTGTGTACTTGCCTCAAAACGGGTTTCTTTTTAAGTTTTCTTCTCTGCATAGTACCACTTTTTCGTATGATCCTTCGGACGACTGATACTCCACTATTGGCCCTTATTTTAGTCGCTGGTAGAGTACAATTTGAGGCAAGTAATAGAATTAACGGCAAGGTTGTTGCTTCTGCCGTGCCTCCTTTTTGATTTTTCCCATAGTGTTGTGGATCCGCAAGATAACTGTTTGCAAAAGTCTTACTTCTATTTGGCCTCCTTGCAATTTCTCGGACTGAGAGTCCTAACTCCTTGAAAGCATCTATTTCGTCTCTTTCTGTCGCTGTCAAAGTCTTTCCGGAACCCATTTTTTTTAACTAAATAAAAACCGTTCTTTTCAACGCTTTTTTAAATATTCTTAATAAAACTTTGAAAAAAACCTCCTACAACGAAGTATTCGCAGTGGCCTCATCCTAGTTGCGCATCTTTTTCTACGCTTTTCAGGTAGTTCATTGTTTGATCTTCGGAAATTCCGGCCATAATTTTTTATTTACCCTTAAATTTTATGACTTACTTTTGGGAAAATATGTACCTGTTCAGAGGTAGCAAAAGTTTTCTTGTAAAACATTTTCAACAGGTATAAAGAGTGAAAATCGAAATGGCCTCATCGATTTACTAGAAATTCGCACCCTGGGTGCCTAACGAAAAGTTTTCCATGTTTAAGTGCTATGAGAATGCAACACTAATTGAGAACATCTGAATCAAGAACATCAACTTAATGTTCCAGATCACAATAGAAACAATGGACGATCTATTTTAAGAAGATCAACTCGGACCTGGCTTTTGTTGGGGGTCCGAATTTCCGATTCCATTATTAGATAAAAAGTAATTTGCACCTGGTGCGAATTTCCGGTAAACCGCCTCACTCTAGTTATCGGCAGTGTATTCCAGGTCACACGGAATTCTTAAAATTAAAAGAAAAACCAAGAAGAATCTTTATCATGTGTGATGCGCAGCCATTCTAAATGCTGCACCATTTCTAGGGCACTTAAATTTCGCATGGAACTATCGCCACTATCGGTCTTATTACCGCCATGTAAAGTGAAAGCATTATGTTGGGTTGAAGGCCCAAATTAGAAGCGATCGCACTTTGGCAAGAGTATAAAGCCACTGTAGGGATTTCCCAGCAAGTTCGGCAATATTCCTCTTTCATAGAAGCTCTATTTGGCTTATAAGAAATACAGTCTATTATGATCTCAAAAATAAAACAATATCCATACACACATCTGGGAAAATCTATGTAAAGTGGTTTGGACTTTATCTAGTCACATAACACACAACAAACTAAGACCTAAATGCAGGTTTTCCCCGCAACAATTATTTGTAGACACCAGACGACCGCGAGTACACCGGCGAGTTTTTCAATGTCACGGCCACGCGCGTAGATCACAAAATTGTGTTTGCAACTTTAGTTGAAAAGACTAGTTAATTGGCGGACATTACAACTCACTCGCGATTAATTATAATTTTCTTACAGCAAATGTACAGTTCGATCAGAAATCTGATTCAGATTCAACATAATTCTGTGTTCTTCTAAAGAAGTTAACACGTATTCCAGTTCCAACCACTCTATCTATATACGCACAACATATAACATTAAAAAACAAATACAATTATTATTTAAATGATCCGCATTCTTCTTTGCTACAGATGCCAATCAAGAAAATTTATTAAACAAAAAAATGAAGAAGAAAATGCAATTTCATAATGAGGTGAAATAGGCCATTGGATGCCATAACCATAAGATGAAGATACCAACCACAACTCCAAGAAAACAGTAAGCAAAATCATATCAGGTAAGGAAACAAAAAGAAAAAACGTGTCTCCCGTGTCTCCCGTGTCTCACGATCTCGATCGATTAAGCATAGTTGAGTAGAACCACTAGAAATCGCCATCGCCATTCAATAACAAAGTCTCATCTCATCATCTAGCCAACAGCGCTCTTCTTTTACGAAAATAAATCCCAGCTGGGCACGAGACCAACGCCAACCGACACCCACTAGAGCACACCGATAACCCGACGAGCTTTTCCGAACACCCATACAATCACGAAATCATCGTTTTCATTCAGAAAAATAAGTAAATATCAGGGGAAATTCTAAAAGCCACCACTACCATCAGTGTCTTTGGCAGTATAAAAGTCCAAGACCGTCTGCACCGCAGCTCACTTTTCTCCAATCACTTCAACGAAAAAGAAGTGTTACGCACATCCATACATTATATTTTTGAAATTCTATTTTGCACCAACAGTCGCGTGTATAGTGAAACGCGGAAGACAGCCCAAACAAACTCGTAAAAATAAAGCAAAAGAAATCAATTACAAAGTGACGTACAAGAAAGTGAAGATATAAATAAAACAGAAAATCAATTTCAAAACAAACGGCAGTTATTTAACGGAGATTAGTGCGCAAATCACTATTTCATTCAAACGTGATCTTGAAGCGTGAAGAGAATAATCATTATTACGAGTATCTCATCCTCCTAACACATTTATCTCGTAATCGCAATACGAGTAAACAATACCAATCAATAGACCAGTGTGATATAAGATTCATTTTGCAGTATTATTCGTGCTAGATATTTGTGAAAAGGATATTTCTGGTAGAGTTGCTAAAAATGGCGGACGTATCTCATGAGCTCGGTGCATTGCGATTTGTTGTGGTGAGTATAGATTTTACAATTTTATAAAATTGGTAATGCGTGGTAGATTATTTTGCTTCATAGTTTCTTGTAAAAAAATTCTTTGGTTAGAGTTATAGCTATTTACAATTACAACCGCTCCACTTATATCATCCGAGTTTACAAGTGACTGGCTGTCATTTATGAAAAATGATACATTATTATTTTTTAAGAGAATGACCAAAATTTATTTTAAATAAACACGTTGTTGGTTGGATTTTAGGCTGTTTTGAACAGCACAATAATTTATAACTCATCAGAATTAATAGGTAGTCAGTTTTCCATAAAATTATAAATAATTATTTTTTAAGGGTGATTTTTTAAGCGTTTGGTTTTTAAAGTTAAAAAAATAACGAAAAATTCCAAAATGGACAAAAATTGGTATTATGGTCGATAAATCAATTCTTGCCATTTTTTGAATAATATTTCGTGCAAATGTTGACCGTGACTACACCTCATGTGGCTCATCTGGAATGTCTAATTTTGGCATAATTTTTCCAACAATAATAACGAGTTAGTTGGCTCTCACATTGATGCGACATTCAATAAGCAACTGGCAATAGGAAACACGTAATATTATCGCTCACAATTATTTTACTTTGAATTAAATTGGAGGTCTCACATGTCAAAGCAACTAAATATGGCTCGAACGAAAAATGGCACTGATTGTTTATTGGCAGTTGCTAGTTGTTTATTGCTTGTTGCCTCAATCTGAGAGCCCCCTTATGTTGCCTTCCAAGGCGGCAATAGTTGCTTGCTTATCCGTATAGACGAGGGACTTTAAATATCCCCACAAAAAATAGTGCAGCGGCGTCAAATCGCACGATCTAGGCGGCCAATTCACAGGTCCAAAAAGTGAGATGTATTGATCACCAAATTCACCTCGCAATATGTCCAGTCCATGGATTCGTGTGCTCTGTGGCATGTCGCACCGTCCTGTTGAAACCACATGTCGACCAAACCCAGCTCTTACATTTTGGGCAAAAAAAAAGGTCCGATATTATCAAACGATAGCGAGCACCATTGACCGTAACGTTGTTGCCATCATCATCTTTGATGAAATGCGGCCGAATGATGCCACTGGCCCATAAACCATATCAAACGGTACATTTTTATGGATTGCTGAGTGGGGAAGCGAGGAGTAACAACGATTCTCGCTTGTTTGGGATAGACCCTGACAATTTCTGTTGGGAAATTATGTCGAATTTCAGTCTCTGAATTATTGTTTGAGAGAATTACATTAACAACAACTCGTAGACACAGTCACTTTGGTAGGAATGATAGCTATTTCGAACTACACCACTAATTCATCATCAGACTTCTTTAAGTGATTGTTTGAATAGTTTTTTACCAAAGTGACTGTGTCTACGAGTTGTTGTTAATGTAATTCTCTCAAACAATAATTCAGAGACATTTTTATGGATGCATTGGCAGTTCTTGCAATGCTTCTGTTTGCTTAGAAGACCATATATGGCAATATTAATTATTAACGTAGCCTGCTCAGTAGGACGATTACGACGACAATAAAATGGACTGCTCTAAACGTATGTATTTCTTACTGAGCACGAATTTTGGTAATAAAATTCAATAATTTGCAAACGTTGTTCGAGCTTAAATCTGTCCATGGTGAAATGGCAATGCTAGTTGAGTATTTTTCACTTTAACACGTGTCACGAATCACGCGTGAACTGTCAAACAAATCTGGCTGAAAAGCCAAACAGCAAAAAAATCACCCTTTATAAAAATGATAATAATTTTTATTAAACAAACACTTTGTTTGAAATTGCATATATTTCAAAGAACGTTGCTGTTCGAGCTCTTTGAGTGATTTTTCGCAGATGTTCCAATATAAAGACATTTATAATCGTCTTGCAAAAACAATATTTATTCAGTTAATCCGTTTTTACAAATGGTAGGTAGCAACTAATAAAATAATGTATACAGACAAGATTCTACAACAAAAGAAAGAAAACTGTAAAATGACAGACAGAACTTGTCAGAAGATTGATGTTGAAATTTTTTGAGTTTTTTAGTCAGTAAAAAACACCCTAGAAATGATGTATAAATTAAGTTTGTAATTGAGGTTGGGCTAAAGTTTAAATAACTTTTGTGTCGTCTGCATTGCAGGGCCAGTAGTTTTCGTTTAATGTATAAACACACCAAATAATGTTGCACCATAGCAAATAATTCTAGTGCAAACAAAAGACCTTTGTTCTTAATTTTTATAGCTATTAAGCTCTCTCAAATTAAGCACTGTCATGTCATTGTGAACTCGCAACTTATTATTATGTATTTTAAAACGCTTCACATTCCACATGATTACTAGAATAGCTTCTGAAGATTGTCTGCTGAACTTAAAGAACTGACAACAATGGCTCCAAAATTTTGAGACGAATTCTTGGATGCAAATTAATTAAATAATTAAGAGCAAAACAATCTTAATCCAAAAATTTTAAAATCTTTATTTTTAAAAATAGAAAACTCAATTTAGTTCCTGTCTACCTTTGTACTGTCGTCCTTCTTCAAAGTACAGGGTCCGCGGTCCGCAATCTAACGTTTTTTTTTCAACTAGTGCTTATTTCGCGAATGGTAACACTTAGCTCATGTCTGATTTGACAGATAATTAGTTTTATCCTTCCGCTGAACGAATATCGATAAACAAAAGCGTGAAAAGCCAAAAACAGTGCGTACACCCGAGAATGAAATTATTTTCCATTATTAACCGGAAGGATTGTACTTTCAAATAAAAAAAGAAATTTGAGAAAAAATTTAAGCGTCTAACTGACACTGAAACTGAGACTGAAACTGATGGAATTATCATAAGTTTTCAGCTTAGTTGTCAGTTTTAGTAGATATTATCTTCTAACCCTATGAGGAAATTGAAAGCTCAACTGAATATCGGACTGACGTCTAAATGCACTGACAACTGAACTAATAACTGATCGTCTAAATGGGGCTTAGATGCTCATGCTCCCCTTCTACTGCTTTTTGTGGTAGCATTTTTGGTAACTGTCGTTACGGAAATTCCCTTAAAATAAGTCTAGGTTATTGTTTGGGTTCAAGGCCCAAAACAGTGAAAACTATAATGAAGATGTCCGTCTGAACTATATAATTTTCGAAACTAAAACAAAAAAAAACATATTTTTTAGCAGCAGATGCATATTTTCCCTGTATAAGCCTAGGTCTCAACTATTAGACCTTTTCATTTAGTGCGGTCTATGGCTAAATGCCTTCAGTTGCGCACTCCAAGTTGGTTGGGACACATGTCCCAAAGCACAAATTACTTAAATCTTAAGGTTTGTTCTACTGCCCCACCTTTCACGAACATCTGACAAACATCCAAGAGTATAACTGTCCTGAAAAGGCTTCTCAATTTGGACTCGGCATAAAATTGTAGGTCCCTTTCATTCGTCTCAAAAATGAAACTTACACAAACGAATGGTTGTGAGAAGTTAAGTATACACGCCTGTTGCTCCAACTATTTATTCTATTTTTATTTATGTCAAGAACTAATTGACGTAAAAGGCTGACATTTTTTGACAATTTCTTTTGTTTGAGTTTACCCGAAATAGCAATAATTCAAAGCAACAGGTATCTGTCGTAATACCTTTCCACTACATCTCTCATCTGTAGACGTCAGAAAGAGGCAGCGCGTTGAGACCAATATAGACACCGACCGTCTTACGAATGGCAACTCATTGAATACACACTTAAAATGTTTACTAGTCTTCAACTGGAAAAAAAGTATGTCATCAAATTGTGACAGATGACGACAAAAAAAAGATTTTAAGTGATGCGGACAGCATCATCCTTGTACGAATATCTAACATGGCCATCACATCTCTTAGGCAGTGATGCCAAATCATGGTTTTTCAGTCACTTATTACTCGTCAGCTTTGTGCAAATCACGAATGATGATCATGATTGACGTCGTTTTCAATATTTAAATGACCGTAATAAATTTTAATAGTTTCTCAATGAATTTTGATATCGGCAGATTTTTTTAATACCCATTTGTGGAGCCTGAATTGAATATCTGTCCTCAAACTCCTAACTTTGTCACTGACTTGCAAGTTTTGGGAGTCTATTCTTACGAGACTAATCGCCTGAAAAGTTACGTCACTAGATTTGCAATCAGACCCCCGATTTTGAAGGAATCGTAGATAGAGTAGGTAAATATGAACAACAGTAGGTCTAGAGATACCACACATCATTATCATTACTAAGGATGATTCAATAGCAATAACTATCCTTACTTCTCAAAAAAAAAAAGGTAATAGAACATCTCTTCGCAGCGCACCGTTTTCTCAAAATGTCACAACACGAGCATCGCGTCGTATCGGTCGTTGCCAAAAATCACGAATTTTGTGAAATTTTGTCGATGAAAAGCCGGCAAGTATACATCAACTCTTACTTTGCTTTCAATGGCTTTACAAACTTTATCTCATCAGTTATTGAATGGGTATAATAATTATAGTTGAATTGTCCAAATTTTAGACATTTCCATTAAAAAAAAATTCAATTTATTTAGGATTCCTTTTCACAGCCATTGTACTTTTGAATATGCGGATATCACCGAATTACATGGCTTTTTGCTTCACAACAGCATGCGACAAATTGTATACCTACTTATACAATATTAATACATATGTAGTAGCTTTATTCTATAAATAATATATCCCATACCACTGACTATAAAACGGACAAGTGGCATCGTACTGTCGGTCACTGCTTTGCTTTGCTTTGGTATTTCAATCTGTTGCAAATAAATCACAAATTTAAAATCCCACGAAAATACTTTGAAATGAAATTTAAATTGTTTGCCATTTGGCAGACTAACGTATTATTTATGCGAAATTATAAACAAATTACATTATAAATTCATACACACTGTCGTATGTGTCTGTGTGTGTGTTTGGTACAGGGGGAAAATTCTTGGCAATGACCGTCACGATCGTTGCCGTCCAAAGGCCCAGAAGTGCCATCGTCTTCGCATTCATTCATTTGAACAAACAACTGACTCGCATACGACCGAAATAAATAAAATTCACAACAACAACAACACGTTGTTGTTAATGGTGAATGTTTTATTTTGAACATTTTCTCTTCCTATTATATATATTTTTCTTCTTTTTTTTTTGAGAAAAATAAAAGAATAATATTTTCTTTATAAAAAAAGTCTAAACTTCCGTTGTTCACAATGGTTTACGACGACGTGAATTACTAATACTTTCAAATTCATTGACGGAGAAATTCTTTCTTATTTCTTTCGTGTGTTCCAAGTCACCTTGAGAAATATTTGCAGAAATATGTAGACACATAGATACATTTATATGACACGTGAGAAGAATTTTTTAACATGCAACTGTAAGAGATACTTACTCTGGTTACAACTGCACTATGGTGGCCCACAACAAGTCCAATGTGTGAACTAATTCAAGTCCATAGTAAAATGGGGGAAAATATGAAAACGAGAACAAAACAAGTAACAAAATGTGTGTCGCGACGCGACAATGGTCAAGCGGTGTTATTGTCGACCTTGGTTAATAGGTTTTTCTAGTTACCCTTACAATTAACCTGAAACACTGTCAAACTGGCTAACAGTTGCGGGAAAAGCAACATGAGCGAATGCATGCAGAGGGCAGTCGACGTTACCACATGTTGACATGACATGTTTTAAAGAAGGAATAATCTTTTTTTGAGAAGGATATGAGATTACCAACAGCACATTTTCATAGGACACATTTCCACACGAGAAATACAAAATAAGGAACTGAGTTATCCGCGGAGTTATCCCATCAGCCGTCTAGTACGTTATAGTTTTAGCGCACTGCCTTCTTTTTGACGTCTACAGAATGATGGTGAAATGATGTCATGTTACTTGTAAAATTGCCTATCCTCATTTAGAGGACATCTATTTTTAGTAAATATGATTATCCGCGATGAGGAATTTTAAAGACGATTATCGTCCAAAAAAATGTTGCAAACACTCCAAGAGCAAGAGCTTACTTTGTGTAACTTAATGATCGCATCGTTCGGTTGTATTCTCCCATTACTGTACTTAGGACAGTTTGAGAGCCTCTATGAAACACGAATGGCATATGAGAAATTTATTTAGTAGTATTTTAAATCATACTTGACATTTCACTTTAATACTTGACCGAAACTCAAACGCCTGTCGGAATTGTCAATTACATACTGACAAAAGTGTAAATTGTAAAATTTTATTTGTCCCATAAAAAAATTGTGAGTACAAATTTGTCAGAAAATTCATGACAATTCTCGAAAAATTTCTGACAATTTTATTGTATGAAACCAAAACTTGATAATTGTCTGTTATTTTTCGACAATTCTACAATATTGTCTTATTTTATGAAACAGAAATTGACACTCACCCTTTTTGTCATACAAGTGCGACAAATTTTTAGAATTGGTCACCTGTCAATTTTTATGAAATAGGGCCCAGGTCAAGTAAAATGAAAATGATCGAACGACATCGTTTCGGCAATATTGAGTCTCTCTTTATTGCCACAAAAACGATAGAGACAGATTCGTGAAATCGATATCGTTGAATCGCTTTTATTTTACGTGATTTGACCTCAGGTTTGCATAGTCATGTCTTTTATTTTGACCGTGTAATATTAACGATTGACAAACATAAAATCGATGCCTGTGCGCTCCTCACTGGGACAACTTAACAATAAATTTAAATTTTTTTGTTGAGCTTATTGAAATATATCAAACATTTCATAGATAGTCGCGTCGCTTTTCCAAGTAGCAAGTCGTGAATAATTTGGTTCGTATCACCAGTCGAACTCTTTCCTTGAACTTTTCACACATCTTGAGTCTTCTCTATTGCAATTCGAAGGGAGATTGTTCAGTTATAATATTAGTGAATGGCCATACACGTCTTCCCATAATAGTCGTTTCAGGCGAGACAAGTAGATTTTTAGGTTAGTAAAAAAAGAAGAATAGATTACACCGAAAATCGCTTCTCCCTTTTATACTTACCTAAGCTAAGTATACACGATTGTCAGATCTTACAATATTGTCAGATCTGTCAATGCTCTGACAATGACTGACAATTAACTTACAATAGCCAACTACCTAACAGTACAAAACTGCGCGTTCAAACGGTTGTCAGAATTTGTCCCAAAGTCTTACAATTTCATTAGGCGCATTGTTTTAAGAACATATAGCTAGCTCACTTTTACTTTTACATGCAAAATTGTTATACTCACTTTTGGTTTTGTTATACTCACTTCCCAAATACGTCAATTGTCAGATGTATGTCTTACAATGGTCTTAAAACGACTTTTCTGACAACGTTGTAAGGTAAAAAATTGTGTGTTCTCACGGTCGGCAGATATTTGAATTTGAAAAATTGGTCAATCTGTTGTCAGACATTGTCAGATAAATTCAAAGTCTTATGAGTTGTTTTTTGTAATAAGGATAATGGATCAAAATATCGCATTCGCGACTATTTTAACTGCCTACGTGTTGGAGCTTGGAAGAAAGCGAGGATGATGAAATGCCTCAAAAACGACGCCGTGTTTGGACATTTGTTTAAAATACTTCCATGAAATCGATGCGGTTTAATTGGCGGCTTGACTAGAGTTCCTTTTCCTGTACTTTTCGAGGTTGCTGTTGAATGTGGTGCGCAGATTGGTCTATTTGCCCTTACATTCGTTAAGGGTAAATTGAACCTCGTCGGCGACCTCTTGCCACAGGGCTCCCTTTGGCAGTTTATACTCTGCGCAGCCAATATCCCACAGACTGCGTCGCGTCTCTTCTTCTTCCTATAGGATTTTTTAAGTTTTTTTGATGTTGGCGCCTTTTCCAATGCACAGTTGTTTGTATGATTTACTAGAAACTCGCACCCTGGGTACGAAGTATTGTCGGATATTCGAACCCGGTGCGAATTTCCGATTTCTTGAAGAGTACGGAAATTGGCACCCATCCATAAACAACGACATTTGACAATTTCCAATGAGTCTTACAATGTCCTAATTGCCTGACAATAATAAAAATTGTGTGTTCTGACTTGTTCCGACGATCGTCAACAACCTGACAATTTCATTGTCCAGATGGATGTCTTGCAATGGGCTGACAATGACATTTCTGACAATATTGTAAGACTAAATTGTAAGTTCAGACGGTTGTAAGACATTTGGGACACATTTTTCACTGACATTTTTCACCAAAAGTGAGTATAACAATTTTGCACGTAAAACCAAAAGTGAGTACAAAAGTTTTGCATGTAAAAGTAAAAGTTAGCTAGCCATAGATTCTCCAAAAAAATACGTTTAATATTGTAAGATCTGGCAATCGTGTGTACTGAGCTTTATATTCACTTAAAATCGACCTGTCTCGTCTGACACGATTTTCAGGGGAACCCCTGTGTGTCCATACACTTTGAATACCACTGGAACTTTCTTCTCAATTATGATCGCTTCATCTCTTCACCTCCATGTTTCCTTGAGGTGTTGGCAGGGTTTGGGGCATTTTAAAGCTCCAATCAGGGAATTATGTAATATATTCCAGAATATGCCTATATGTTCTATAAAAGACCTTATACTGGCCTTTCTAACCTCACCCACATTTTTCCTGCAATTATATAATTTAGAAATCCATTCCACTTGCTAAAATCAGCATTCCCAAATAAACAATAATTCCAAAAAAAAATTCTAAACAAATCTTAAGTACCCTCTCAACCGCAAATACAAAACAAAAGCTCTTGAAATTTATTTCCCACATAAAGTAAGCGTTAGACATTTTTATGAAACTATAAAATCTTCAAACGTATGCACACAATTATTTCCAACCTGCCAAGAGCACATACAGTTGATGATGAACTTGAAAACAATTTGCAAATAAAGAAAGAATTTTCGAACGAAATTTGCTATACAGAAATTCAAACATTCCCTCGTCATGATGAATACGGAAACTGCACGAGGAACATGCAATCGCAATGTATTTCGTTCCTCAATCTGTAGTTGAAGATACATAGACCTCTCCATTGATCTTGACAGTGATACAACTGAATCTAATAGAATAAATTATTTTTTTTTTTGTTTTGAAAAATTAAAATACACCTTAGAGAAAGTGAAATGCGAAATTTAATTAAAAATTAGCATTTTTACATTTGAGGTCAATGAAAGATTGTCTTGGACTAATTAAACTTTCAAAAGATCCCATAGTCTAGTGCTGGTGAGAAGTCATTGTTAAAAATGCAGAAAACTAGGTAGTAAATTGAACTCAACCGACACGACGACACGCACGGTAGTGCTGTTTGGCGAACAATGAATGAGAAAATATTAACAAGATTCTAATACATTTTCCAGAAACTCGAAAGAAATTGGAATATGCATGAGCGCAGTGTGGTTTTGATTGACTGAAAGGCCTTTTTCAACGCATTCATGTTGTCTTATCGTACTTGTCATTTTAATGACATTACATCTTTAAACATAATATACATACAGTAATAACAACCATATTTAGGCCCATTTCACATAACTGGTGATTATCTACCCAGTCGTGTCGATAGTATTAGAAATTTTATGTGTGCATTCACACCACACGTTTAGTATATGCGAACTCACAATTGTAAAATATTCCAATCAAAATTATCCATTGTGATCTACACAGTATTTTAGGTGAAGGTGAAGATTGAAGGTGAAGGACAATCAAGTTGACCCTCCATAATTCTCGATCTTACTCCACTGACTCCAAAAAAAAAAACGCTCATCCAAAGAATGCCTCTTCGATGCCATGTGGATTCCATTGCACGTCCTGGAAGCAAAGTTGGGGACATGTGATTAATGTGACCAAAATGGGGATTATTTCGAAATTTATATTTAAAAAAATATGTAGGTATAGCATTATTGAGCTTTTTTTTTATTATTATTGAGCTTTAGCACCTTAATTGACACCTAATAGTTCAACCCAGTTTTTTCTTAAATACCGACGTTTTCCTTAATGATGAATCAATTCATTTCTATACTGACGGCTCGAAAACCAAAGACGGAGTTGGTGAGAGTGTTTTCTCTGAAAGTCTTAATCTTAAGCTCTTCTTCCATCTAGCAAATTATTCAAGCGTGTTCCATGTAGAAATTACGGCGATAAAGGAAGTCTTATCTTGGCTCAAGAAGAACGTGTTATCTGTGGTATATATATTTTCAAACAGCCAAGCAGCTATCAAATCCTTGGATTCCGTCTCTATAACTTCTTTAGTAGCCCTTGACTGCCAATAGTCTCTTATGGATATGGCCAAATTTGTGCGTAAGACGGATTTAAAATGCTCTAAGAATTTGATTTCCCTCAACAGACGTCATATCGGCACCACATGGAGTGTCATTACTGCGCACTGCGTAAGAGGACAACACGTCGTAAAGCTAGCCCTTTTTGCTAAAGCCTTTTACAGAAGCTGTATTATGGATGATGAAGAGGAAGAGGAGGAGAGGAAACTTTTCTCACCTCCTTTGTTCCTGTTCAGCTCTCTCCAGTAGAAGGAAGTTTCACTTAGAAAGTTAGAAGCCTTCCATTATAACGACTTAGGTGATGTGACAAATCCAATCTGACAAACACAGACGTCAAAAGCCTCTTACGCTTCATAAGAAGCTCAAAATGATTCAACGAGTAGACAGAAACAAATGTTCTCCATTGATCAGTTCGTCGTGGTATCACAATGGAGCTATGCTGGTCTATGTGTGTTGGCGTTTCCTAGCTGGCATCCACTTTCAACCAAGTCTGACTTATTTTCTGGTAGTTTTGATATTACTGCATACTGAACGTACATGGCTGTGCACTAGTTTTTACATTTTCAATCCTCTGATCGACTTTGTATGAGTTCTAGTTTGGCAGGGAGAAAAAAATTATTTCCCATTCTGATTTTAGGGAGATCCTTTCACCCCACCATGATTGAAATTTCAGCCACTTTCAACCTAACCTAATGAACCTTTCCAATAAACTTTCTTAGTTTCGACTTCAAGTTTAAGAAGTTTACAATTGTTATAGTTTCTATACACATTTCACAATTATGAACTTTTGTAAATTTAAAGTCGAGACTAGACTTTGTAAGCTGCATTCTTAGTTGGCTCTTTTTTTTAATATGTAGGTGCATACAGTGAGGGTCAAAAGTGAGTCAATACCAATGCTGTTTTCCTGCTCGCGCTAAATTGTATCTAAAAAAATAGGTGGCGCAAATATGAGTGCGTGTCCCGCCATCTAAATCCTGACAACGAATTTAGCGAGCATTTATCTGTGCTGTGGAGAGAAATTGGGTCGCTAAAATTTAGCGCGAGCAGGATACTGGGCTTAAAGTTTAGAAAACATTTTTTTTAAATATGAAAATTTAAATATCTTTTGTTATTGTTATTTTGTTTTAAAACACAGATCGTTGTTTTTTTAGACAAATTTTAAAACATTAAAGAAAACTTAAAAGAGCTTCGGTGTTCATTGACTTTTGACGCTCACTGTATACATATAGTATGATTTATTTAACGATTAAAGTTCTTTTGCCTTTTGGGCGCAGTGGCTCTATGGTTATTGGGCCGAAAAAACACGTTTCTTCACAGTGCCACCTTTTGCGAACGTCTGACAAACATCCGAGAGTATAACTGTCCTCAGAAAACTTTTCAATTCGGCTAAAATTGTAAGGGTCGTTTCTAGTATAAAAACCACCACTGGTTTTGAGAAGTTAGGCCAATACGGAACTGTTGCTCCAACTATTTTTTTTTTATTATTACATTTAAAAAAATAATCATTAGTTTGCCAAATTACCCAACTAAAAACTGACCAAAATGGTTCCTCGGTCAATGGTATAGAAATCAATTCGCCCGGTCTTTTCAACCTATTCTTTGGCCTTATTTGACATAGGAATGTCAAAGTCACGTCCGCTCTTCAATCATTGATGGCGTAGTATTTTTAAAGCAAATTACATCAGAAGTCACATAGCAAAATTAAATCAAACTCAAAATTTTACTTGTTACCAACATTTATTATTCGGAGAGGTGTTTTTTGCCCACACTGTATAATGTCGAGATAACTGAAAGACAAACAAATCGAGATAAAAGAAAAGGTCAAGCCCAATAATTTCGTAAGGATCAATTCAATACATTCGCTGTTACAGCGACCCACTAAAAATATACATACACCCAATTGATTGGCTTTCGAAATAGTTCTTCAACAATTGATTCAGTATTTCCTCGAGCATTCAATAGACTAGAACCATTAGATCAGTGATCACTCAATCAGTGGAAGAAGTAAGAAGTCTCACATGTAAAATAAAATATTGTTCAAACGAATATGTACCTATAGTGAAAAAATTTGAAGAGCATTCAAGTTTGAAAAATTCTTCACAACAAAAACGCTTCCGGTGTATTTATTTATTTTTTTTTTTTCTCCCAGACATATGGGCCAGACAGAATGATTTGTTTTTAAGGTCGAAACTAATTAAACCAGTAGCAGGCTGATCCAAAAGAAAAAAAATAATTTGGCAAATATATCGTATATAAAATTAAGAAACGAAAAAAAACTAAATGTAAATCTTTACGCTAAACCCCTTCGCGTGTGCGCTTGCAATTTCGAATTAATTAGCCGAAAAGTGACACAAAATTTTTGGTACTGAAATTTAAATTAATTATTTTCAACATGAGGCACAAGTTGAATGCACAGACACCCGGTCATTCTGTGATCAGGATTTTGGGAGAAGTCGGTGCTGTATAATGCAAGTGCAATTAAAATGTATTATTAATGTTCCAAAGCGAAATGACGACGTTTCTTTTGGGGAATGTATTTCGAAACGGCGAGTTTCGGTAGCGTGAATGTTTGCCGGGGTTTTTGTGTCCAAAACTCAGTGGGACTTTGATGCACGAGGGACAAACAGATTGCGTTGGTGGTTGTTTATTTTCAAGGTAAATTGTTAAAAACAGAACTGTAGAGTGTATGGGTTCAAGGTTATAATTCCCAGGGACTGACTCATTTCCACATTTCTGCTCAATTTTAATAAATTTAAATAATTTTCTCATACATTGAGCTTGGCCCTAAAAACATTCATTTAACCTACACGGCTACACCATACAGAGAAGAGCAGTTCGACTTAGACCCTACACTCACATCGAATCTACAGCCGTTGACTGTCGCTGACCTTTGCTTGTTCTATAGGTACTTAATTCAATGGTAGATGTTCCGAGGAACTCAAAGACATTATCCCTTGAAATGCAACTTTTGGGCGCTAATGCTCATTGTCACGATCATACCGTACACTTGACAACCGCGAGGACATCAATTTTCCAAAACTCCTTCTGTTACAGGACAAGCAAACTTTGGAACTTGCTTCCTGGGGATATATTTTCAGAAGACTACAGTTTGCAGCAATTTAAGTGCAGAACTAACATACATCTGCACATCTGCAAGCATCTCGGGGCGCTGATGAAGCGTTATAGGTTCGCCTTTCCTGGGAGAAGTATTAAAAAAAAAACACTGCGTAAAATGATTGTTCACAGTAGTTACGTCAAATGTTATCTGACATTTGTTAACTTACCAACTTGGGTTAAAATACCACCATTACTCGTGGGCGAAATATTGCTGTCGAAAAGATGGTTGTCAACTCAATGTTTTGTCTTTTGTACATTATACTCTATGTAGACCTCATTTCGCAACTTCACCTTTTTATTTGCTCGCCTTTAGGAACTTTGAGCCGCCAAAATTTAAAAAGAAAAAACGCGTGCTTGTTCCTTTATATTGCAAAAGTGACAAATCTAGTACAATTTCATACATGGAATAGTTCAGTGGCAATGTGATCACTTCGGGTGATCACACAATATTTAATGTGATGTAACGGCAAACATTAGCCTTTGCCAAAAACAATGGAACCGACACCTTATTCCTAAATCAAATTTTATTTGATCTACCTATTTGCAGTGAAATTAAATTGCCCCGAAATTCAATTTACAATAGTCATCATCATCGATCAGACATCAGCCTTTGACCACGGTCACACTCTGATGCGATTACTTAGCCAAAGAATTATCTACATATAACGTATTAGATTCTATTTATTCATTTGCACAGACAATTAGAAGACTAACGTTCCGAACTTCCTGCGAATAAGCATCTAAAGTCTGAATGAAATCATCTGAGGAAATTTATAGCTTCCAACTGCCAGCAAATAACTTTGACTATTTGGAATAGAGCCAACCCTGGCAAAGTTCTTTTGAAGTATTATATGCTTGGCTATAGCGTGACGCTAAGTAGTTATTCGCAAATAAATTTAATATTAAAAGACTGGCAAATGAATCATCTTCTGTCCATTTAGTTTCTAGTGAGAGATGTACCTTCTTCTTAGACAAATTACAAGAAAAAACGGTTAGCACTTAGGTCAGCGACGACTTGCTCACTCGGTCACTCCCCATGTGGCTGAATTAGGCGACTAACTAAATGTATACTTACCCTTAAGGTTTTCTATTCAACGACCTTGTCAATCAACGAAGAATTTGAAATATTTGGACATCGTCCAATTATGTTAAACATACTATAAGTTCAGAATTGAGGAAGAGCCCGTTCTTACATATAAGTACATACATTACATCATACATTTTCAATGGCCCGCTTATCCATTAAGTAGGCCGCGGGTGTAGGTTGCCCAAGTGGAACCTCCATAGCTCTCGATCCTCCGCCATCGACTCCAAATCATCAAGGGCAATCCCCATACGGGTAGAGGAGAGATTATGCATTTTATCTAACCATCTCATCCTGGGTCTGCCTAGAGGACGTCTGCCCGATGGTACGGATTCCATAGCACGTCGTGGGATCCTGCGTTTAACATGACCAAACCGCCGAAGCATGGATCACTCCGTCCGGAGGAGTAGCTACTCGACATTGAGTTCTTCACGTCGTATTCTGGTAATTCGAATGCGATCTCTACGGGTCACGCCAGCAGTACAACGGAGAAATCTCATTTCGGCAGCTTGTATCCGCGGTCTTATTCTTTCGGTCATTACCTAAACCTCATGACCATAGGTAAGAGTTGGAACAAACACCGAATTAAAGACTGGCAACTTAGCTTTGACACCAAGTTCAGTCCTCCTGATAACAGAATGACCAAGCTGTCTCAAAATAGACCCAGCCTGACCAATCCCCACAGGAAAACTCCGCACTGCTCCTTCCATCGCTCGTGAATAAGACCCCGAGATACTTAAACCTCTCCACATGTTTCAATGGGACTGCACTAATATGCAGAGTGCGTTCTGGAGACGACACGCTTACCTTTATCTCAGCTTCAACACAAACGACTACAAACCGATCGAGTGCGCGCTGAAGCTCAGTTTGAGAAGACCCAAGGATGACCAAGGCATCATCCCAATTCGAAACGTTCTTCGCCAAGACTTCGATGTAACATCCAGTCCATATAAGTAATTAAAAGGAGAGGAGATAAGACCTGGCGAAGCCCAACGCCCACTCTATAAAAAGTTATAAGTCTAGATCTCTAGGTTTTTTTTAGGCAGTTTGTTTTTAAAATTTTTGGCAACCAGTTCTAAATTCAAAATTTTACATAAAATTAAAAAAAAATATGGACTTACCATCGGAAAATGTGACACGTTTCTGCTTTTTTGTATTTTCTTTTAATTTTGCTAACTTATTTCTTTTTTATTTTTGTAGGAATCTCCCCTCTCATCAAAAGTCGCGATGTTTAACAATGCAGTTTCAAAGCACCAGGAATCGCAACACTTGAACCCATTTTCACAGTCTGGTGGACTTCCAAGGCCCACATTTAACAAGGGTGAATATGGAAAGTGAGTTGGACGCAACAAATATTTAAGCTAGAGGTGCTGATTTTTGTTTTCAAATTTTTTGCAGACCGCTAGCTGGTAGCTTAACAGAAATGCGTGGACAGAAGGCCAACATTCATGTGCTAAAGGAAATGTTGGAATTGTGCCAAATTATTGACTCAGAGGGATACAATGTGAAAGACGAACCCAACATGAAAGTCATTCCATTTGGAGAGCTTTTTAACGTAAGCGTTTCTGTTTTTCTATATCCATTCACTGCTAATAAAATATTTTTCTGACAGATCTACACGTATATCTCTGACAAAGTTGTGGGTATTTTACTGCGAGCCCGCAAACACAAACTGATCGAATTTGAAGGTGAGGTGCTGTTCCAGCGACGCGACGATGATGTGCCTGTATTTCTGTTGAAACCGATTAAGGAAATTCGTCAAATTTTGGAGCAAAAACAGGACGAAATTCGCAGAAGTGTAAGCCCCGCACCTCAAGCTACAAGTGTAATGTTGGACAGTAAAATGAGATCTGCGAGTGCATCACCCACACCCTCCAAATCGAAAGCTTCAAAGCCGGCAATCGTGAAGCCAGTTGCAAAAAAGGCTGAGGTGGCCACGCAGCAAACAACTCCTGAGATCAAAGTCGAAGAACCGATAAAGGAAGTCATAACTGAGCCACCACAAGCGCCGGCACAAGCACCACCACCAACACCAACACCAGCACCAGCTCAAATACCTATCGTGACATCACCGGCAGAACAAGAACCAGCACCGGCAAGTCCACAACCAGCTCAAATAGTCGCACAAGAGGTATCAGCACCATCTGCAACAGAACAAGCTGTGGAAGCAGCAAAAACGACCGCAGCTGTACCAGAGACGGTTGCAACTCCACCTGAAACCATAGTCACCCCACCAACACCTACAGCTGAGTCTGCACCCGCAGTTGTAATAACACCCGCAGCTAGCGAGCCAAGTCCCGCAATTGTCGAGGAAAAAACTGACATCAACAACAACGAAGAAGCTCCAGCGATAGTTGCTGCTACTGTTGAAGCATCATCCAACCCCGAAGCTCAACTTCCGGCCGAAGTGTCAGTTTCAGTACCCAACGTTGCATAAGAATCGAAAATTAAGCTTTAATTACAATCCTAGTTAAGGTGATTATACGTACTTAAAATTGCTAAAACCGCATGTAAGGGTGCAAGACCAGCTAGTTAAATGCGCTTTATCCTTAGGATACGTGAATAGATTTAGGTGCAGTATTATGTAATAGGTTTTCATTAAATATTTTTATTTTAGTTCCTGGTTAAACGGGGTGTAATCTGGAGATTGACAAAAGATAAATTAACAAATAAAACTGTACATATACATATTAAGTACTATTGTAGTTGTTGTTTTACTTTATTTGATCTGATGGCGCTACAGAACTGGCTGTCTCCACGACAGCTGAGGCCTTTCATATGTCGGACTTTGTATTGAAGCAGTAAATAATGATAAACTTACGCCCTACTTTAAGCTTAGACTATCTACATGGGACACCAATCCGCCTAATCGAATCCTTTTCTGCTGTGGATATCGACATTAAGACATAAGTAGGAATGATCCCATCTTGAGGGCTTTTGGCTATTTAACTTGAACTGAAATTCGTTCCGGATTCCCTTCTCGACTCATAAAGCGAAGGACCCAAAGATAACTGATTCTTCAATTAGAGTTCACGAGTTTGGAACAAACAAAACACCGACAACTTAGCTTTGAGAACAAGTTCGGTTCTTTTAATAACAGAATAACTTACATAGCTGGCACAGTCTGACCAATTTAACACTTACTTGCTTATCGGGCTCCCGACCCGTGAAGAGTCTCTGCCTGAGACACTGCAGCCTTCCATCCCCCACGATCCCGGGCACGATGCTTAAAGTTGTCGAGACCAAACGCTCTGGCATCCGCGATGGCTTGGTCTTTGAAACGGAGGTTCCTCTTAGCTGGAGCATTATTGTCCATTCGCTCGATGTGGCTGATCCAATGCAGTAGACTTGTTTTGGATTTTTGGACTACATCCACATCTTGGTACAGCTCATAGAGTTCGCGGTTATATCTTCTCCTCCATTCGCCCTCCTCGCACACAGGACCAATAATCCGCCAAAGTATTTTTCTTTGGAAAAAGCCCAGTATCAGCTATCCCTTCTTGCTTATCGTACAGCAGTCGGCGCCATAAAGCAGAACTGTATAGAGCACACATTTTGAGTGTTAGTTTACGTTAGTTTCCTAGCGTAATTCTTCGCCGGATCTCCACTAGGGTGTCATTCGTGGAGTTCATGTTTACTCCGAGCTAGGTGAACTCCTTAACTACCTCGAAATTGTTGCTTTCAATAGTGACGTTTTGTCGTAGGCGGTAGACAGATGCTTGTTTTTTTGTTTGTTGACAGCATGTACTTAGTCTTGTCCTCATTTACTTCAAGGCCAACGGATTTCGCCTGTTCTTCTATCAAGACACGCTGAGAGCGACCGATGACGTCAATATCGTCCGCATAGCCCAGCAGCCGGACGGACCCGTTGAAGATAATGCCTTCCGTGTTGACACCTGTCCAGTACAAGATTGAAGAAGTCCCATGATAGCGCGTCTCCTTGCCGAAATCCGGTGCATGTTTGAAATGGTTCAGATGAACTACTTCCAAACTGCACGTTGCAGCGCGTGTTTTCCAGCGCCACGCGACGCAGCTGAATCGGTTTTGCCGGGATCCCAAATTCGTCCATCGCCATATAGAGCTCCTGACGATGTATGCTATCATACAGGATTTGGGAAGTTACACTGGTACGTGCCGATTAGTGTGTTGCAGAACACTTTAAGACATTCACACAGTACGTTGGATAGGATCTTATATGCGACATTAAGCAGATATGCCTCGATAGTTCTTGCAAGACATAGGATCGCCTTTTTTGTAGATGGGGCATGTCATCGGGGATGTTTTCTTCCACCCATACTTGATTGATGATTCGGTGCATGCTCCCTACCAAAACATCACTGTAGTATCCTGAATAAATGACATCCATCTGGTTCTGTAGTCTCGTATAAAGTAAGTTTTATTTTATTAAATCTGACATTTTATACAGTGTGAGCATCATACACTAAAATTCTGACAATTTATACAGTATTTCAAGATACTACATCTACTCTCTTCTTTTTCAAAATTAAATTACCTCACGCAACATTTGATCAGTTCTTTCGTCTACTAACTTTTCCTAGGCTACAGGTACTCGTCGATATGGCTGTGCTACTGATTTCACATATCACTCCTTTGATTTTGCTGAGTGGTTTGCAAACTCTCAGTACCCATTTCATTCATTTGCCACATAAAAATTGGCCAACTTTTCCTGTTCTCCCACTTTGATGAACATTTCAATGAATTTAAGTGGATATCCGCCATACACACGAAAATCGATATCAACCATTTTGTGATTGTGCGTAATCACAATGTTCTTAGCCTTCAAATCCATCCATGAAAGCTTGTCAATAACATTATATATGACACCTGAGTCCACGATTAATTCTTTTAATGCTCCATCTTTTGAGCCGGCAAAATTTTTTCCTAATGCTCCATCTTTTGAGCTTACAACGTCTTTTCCCTGTTCAAATCTATTGAAACAGCGGAATATTTTCCTAATGTTCCATCTTTCGAGCTGCTCCATCTTTCGAGCTGACAACATCTTTCCCCTGTTCCAAATTTATTGAAACAGCGGGTAATTATTTTTTTTTTTTTTTTTTTTGCGCTCCATCTTTTGAGCTATCTATTCAAATTCGTTGAATCTGATATCAGAAATTCAACTAATTTGCGCTCATTATTAAGCCGCATTGACATTACGTTTAACTTACTCATATTGTTTGGTATCTTTTACGGGTTCTGGTCCTCGTCGCCAAATGTAGTATCCTGAATAAATGACATCCATCTGGTTCTGTAGTCTCGTATAAAGTAAGTTTTATTTTATTAAATCTGACATTTTATACAGTGTGAGCATACACTAAAATTCTGACAATTTATACAGTATTTTAAGATACTACAATCACCACCGTATTTAAAGAGCTCCGCTGGTAGACCATCAGAGCCTGCGGCCTTGTTGTTCTTAAGCTTTTTTATAGCTAAGCCAACTTCTTCTATACTAGGTGGTGGGACTAGTTCCTCATTGACTGGACGTGGGTTCTCTTCTTGCCCTATCACTCTCTCTACATGATGCTCATTAAGCAGCTGATGGAAATGCTGCTTAAATACACATACTATTCCTTGCACTTCGTTGACTAAGTTTCCTTCGCCTGCGTTACAGTTTTGTAGCCAGCCACCAGTTGTTTGGCTTTTTTATAAAACCTCCGGATGTTATTACGATCGCACGACTCTTCGATCTCCTTGAGGTGGGAAGCTGCGTAAGCCCTCTTCTTTCTACGCAGAGTCTTCTTTTCCTCCCTTCTCCTGGCTCGATACTCTTCTCTCGCTGCCTTTGTTTTGCGCTGCAGTGCTTTCTTGTGTGCAACTTCTGTCACCTTTTTCCTGTACACGCATTCATCATCATACCACGGGCTCTTTCTCTGGGATGGCTGGTACCCTACAGTGTCGCGATACTGGCACCACTGATTGTTGGCGTTTTGTGGTAGGTGAGTGCACAGAGGAGAGTTTCATAGTCCGGCGCTCCCTGTTGTAGGCTCTCGCTAATCCACGTGTGCTAAGGTCTCCAGCGTCGAATTTCTTCTCTTGTGCGGTTAGCAGCTGCTTCTAGTTGGCCAGTCGAGCTCTGAATTTAGCCGCGACAAGAAAATGGTCAGAGTCGACGTTTGCCCCTCGGAATGTGCGCTCGTTGAGGATGTTGGATGCGTGCCTCGCATCGATTAGCATATGGTCGATTTGGTTGGCAGTTTTTGGTTGCTGTGTGGATCCTTAGCCTTGGAAACCTAATGCTACTTATCATCGTATTACTAGCTGCTGCAAAATTAGTTGTTAGCCGTTGTTTATTGTCGTTTCGTGAATTATGTGCTTACCAACTTACCTGCCAAAGATGTTTTCCTTTCCGACTTTAGCATTAAAGTCCCCTAGTACAACTTTTACATCATATTCCGGCCAGGCTCCGTAGGCTCATCAAGGAGGTCATAAAACTCCTCCTTAATGGGATCTTCAGCCTCGTCGATGGAAACGTGTGCAAATATTAGGCTTATGTTTTGGCAAGTAGCTTTGATGCGGATCACAACCATCTTGGGGACTAGATATATGATCCATTGTATTACAAACACCCATCATATTCTCTCAAACAATAATTCATAGACTGCACTTCCCAACAGAAATTGTCAGGCTCAATCCCAACTGAGCGTTTCCCCACTCAGTTATTATTAATGCCGTATTCTAACTCAGCAGAAATGATTTGTATGTTGTTTGTGAAAAAAAAAACACAATTTTTTTTTTTTAGATAAAAAGGTACTTTATTTTTTTGTTTTATCTTTGTACTTTGAGTACTTTAAAACGCACTCTATTTTCCCTTGTTAACAAGGTAACAAGTCATCTGGAATAAAAAAAATGTTAAACAAATAAAAAAAAATAGAACAGAAAAATCCGAATAATATATATAAAAAAAAAAACAAAAAAAGAATGTTACTAAAATAAAAAATTCATATAAAAAATATTTAACCTAAATAAAAAAATGTAAACTATATAAACAAAATGTAGACGCCAAAAGGCTGCCTCAATCAACATTCACACACTATTCACAATAATCAATTAATCAACAATAATAATAATAAATATATATGTATAAAAATGTATATGTATAAATACATATATGGCTATGTAGAAATTGTAAAAACAAAATTTTGTTTTAAATAGTACGAGGAAAAAATATCACATTTGGTTGTTTGTTTTGTAATTATCAGTAGTATATATATTTTGTTGTTTTTTTTTTTTTATTATTTGCATAATCTTATTGCTAAATTTGAATTTCTTTTGATTTTATCGAGTTATCTTGTATTTTAGAGGTTTTACTTTAGCATAAACATTTCATTGTGTTATGGATAAAGAGTAGGAGAGAGAAAGAGAGACACTCACGCATAAAATAAGAAACATACAGGTAAATTCGTTAAATTAATAATAAATATCTAGAATTGTTTTGTTTGCATAGTTATTTATTTTTTTTGTTTAATACGATTCCATTTCTATGGATAACTTAAGCTAAGAAAACACAAACATTATTATAATAATTTAAGAAAGAGATTTTATTGAAGAACATAGGATCAACTAGTAAGAAAGCAACGGTATACATTATGTTTTTGCTGATTACAATTTGTATGATTTGTTTTGTTTTTTTATTTTATTTCAAAATACATAGTTACATTGAAATATATTTTAGAAATCACAAAAGCAATTTATTAGTTAATTTTAGATATTAATAGTAGAATTTAATTTTATTTACGCATGATGGAGGGGATATCATTGTGTTTTTGGTTTTGGTCTTAACTATGTTTTTTCTTTTAGTAAGGCTCTACATGGAAATTTGTTCATTAAAGCTTTACATTGTAGATCGGGGTCTGAACAACACTACACATTGTAAAGACATTTCTGAATGTCTAGCTATCCTTAGCTAGTGTTTTACAAACAAACGTAAATCGCATACAGAAATGCAAACGAAATTTACAACTAACAGTTTGTCTTGGGTAAAGGTCCGAGTCTATTATTATCTGAGGGTTAGTAAATATTAACTTGTTTGTTTTCATTTCTTGCAGGAACATAATATGTGGAAGTGGAGCAAAAGTTTGTGGTAAATACAATTGGCATTAAAATGTGTGACATTGTGATGATGTTACTGGGTTGATAGTTGTAAGGAGAAGCGTAATCATCCTAAACAAAAGCAACGTAATAATGAATGTCGCTGATGTAGGTAGAGATAACCATTTAAGGACATTAAGGAAACTAGCGTCTAAATGCTTTTAATTGATTTTCATTTAAGGTGTGGACAAAGAAACGAACATTATAGAGCAATTTGGAATGAATTATAGTAGCTACAGTAAGCGATGTTTGCAGGCCCTACCCCTAGTTTCTCACAGCCATTCGTTTTTGTGGGTTTTTCTTTTTAAGGCAAATGGAATTCCAATTTGGTACTGAGTCCAAACGGCTAAATTAAGAAGCTTTATCAAAATCTATAACTTATTATTTGTGTGTTTCCGGCGGTTGAACCTGATACCTCTCGTTCAGCAGTCGTGCACAGTAATCAGAACCACAGGGTCTACGATAGAGTAATTAGAAATTTTCAACATATTCAAAGTTACGTACGTTTCCTTATTCGTGTAAATGTCCAGAGACAATTTACACCAAATAGACACAGATATGATAGAGACAGCGGTTTTCGTTTGGTTTCGTATTTTACAGAATTTCACCCCAACCCATTGAAAAATTTATAAGCTGAAAACTTCTTATGACAGTCACGCACTTTAACCTCTTTCTTATATGGCTGTGAAATTTAGTAGACACAAAATACAAGAGACAGAAGCTGATTCTATCAAAACAATGTTCGAGTGTTTGCCAATCAGGCAAGAAAAACTTAGTAGACGAAAAGTATGAGCTCCTAATAAACAGTGTTCGAGTCAAACGAGTCAGAGAAGAAATATTTTAGCGAAAACAAAGAAAATAAGAAGAAACCAAACAAACAACCAGACAATTTTGGCAAGAGCACTGAATAAGAGACAATAAGAAGATGAAACGTTGCCGACTGAACAAAGTGAATGCTAAACTTTTACCCCACACAATTTCCCACAAAGATCGGATGAGGGTAGTAGAGAGCTTAGCTCGTCAGCTTAAAACAGGCCCTACTACACACTTTCGGAATGCACCAGATGGTCGCTAACAGCCGGAGACTCGAAATAGGGTAAAGTAACATCACTCCGGACAACATCATCAGGTTTATGAACAAGGTTTTAGTAAAGAAACTAATGACGTTCTGAAGATACAAAAGAGGAGACAGAATACCAATGATTTAAGTCCAAAGAAAACTGACAAAATATGGTGTCACTTTGAAGTAATGTAAGTTAGTTCGACAGAGAATGAAAATATTCCTTTCAATGAACTCCTCCATCCAACTACTGACTAAGGGATGGTGTGACGTGGTACACGGGCCGCTAAATGTAACAAAGAGCCGATGGCAATCGACCTCCAAGTTCGTTCAACTTGACGCCTTTTTTTTTGATACGTTAAGTCTCTGGTGAATGCCAATATCCCAGCAACCATTGACATACTATACATGGACTGCTAGCAGCCAATTTTTCGTTGAAGCAAACATAAGCACTAGCTCTTTTGGAGCTCACGGTGGAGAGAAACGAAAACACACAAATGTCATCGAGAAATTGGTGCGATTTTGTTTGAGTGCTGAGCTGCTGTTATAGAACGTTCGAAATAATTTGAATAAGTCGTTATTTTGAGCAGTTGCAATGTTTCTACAATGGATGGCACTGTGATCTTTCTACAAAATAACAATGGCGGGCAGAGGTTTCACACTTTCGCCGCACTGAAGCAAAAAGGGCTAGGCTTATGTTTGCTTCAATTTTCCTCGTAGTTTGTATGAAACTGGCATTTCACTAGCAGTCCATGTATGGCAATGCCCAGCAACAATAACCGAGTATAATGCTTTTTGCCTCATTGGCGGGATTGAGGCCAGTGTCTGTGTCATCCATCCCAAAACGGGCTGCCGTTGAGGCTAAATGAATTATATTATTATAAAAACATGTATGATGGTATTGAATTCTCTTTAATTCGTATACCTCAAATAAAAATTGATTTATTTAAGTTTGAAGATGGATGTGTGAAAGAGGAGATTTAACGACCACCTAAACGATCTATCCAGCGACATCGACTTGGTCAACACATTTTTCCAGCCCCTAGAGTATTTGAGTCTAACCCAAAGGAACAAAGCGGAAAGGAAAACCTCGCCTTAAGTGACGGGCACAAGTGGAAAATGCCCAGACCAGCTATACAGCGACATCGACTTGGTCAACAAATTTTTCCGGCCCCTAGAGTATTTGAGTCTAACCCAAAGGAACAAAGCGGAAAGGAAAACCTCGTCTTAAGTGACGGGCACAAGTGGAAAATGCCCAGAACAGCTATACATCGACATCGACTTGGTCTTTGAATCAAAGGAACAAAGCGGAAATGAAAACTCCGCCTTAAGTGACGGGCACAAGTAGAAGGATACCTCAACCAACTTGGAGTGCGCAAATGGAGGCAGTTAGCTACGGGCTAACTAGAGAGGCTTGTTAGTTGAGGCCTCCGTTCACCTCAAATGTAGTGTATGAGTGACACTATTTATTTTCCATACAAATTTCGCAATTGTGAGCTTCAGTAAATATGAAGTCGAAACTAAACAACGGGAATAGGAGTTAAACTCGGTTTCCATCGACAACACACTTTCGCCCTGGCACTATCTTTAGGGCATCGCAAGTTTTGTTTTTTCACTGCTGTAAGACTCCGAGCAAAGGAAAAGTATTACGTTTCTCTTTACGAATACCAAGAGCAAGGTCAAAGCGAAATTCAATAGCTACATTGCAGTCGAAGATTAGGCGCGTTTGTGTTTGCCGCATTTCCCATCAGACTTGCTTCGTGGCTGGCACTCGTATATTTGACTGGCACTCAAAATTAAATACGGTTTTTAATTGGTACGGGCCGTTGCCAGCCATATTCGCCGGGAGCATTACCGCGGTCCATTAGAGTGTACAGGAGCACCTGAGGCAGTCAATTCCACGCCTTGTATAAAAAATTTTGCATCGGGTATTGGGCTTACGCTCGTACAAGATCCAACTAATCCAGGAGCTCAAAGTTAATGACTTGGCTTCGGAGCGTTTGGAAAAGGTCCTCATTTTTGGCCGAAAAATCATCTTTAGCGACTCATTTTTAGATGAATGCGGATATGTGAACAAGCAAAATGGCCAGAAAGAGGGCACAACGATATTTCACCGTCGACCCTTAGTCCTTATTGAAAAACCCTTTAGTGAATCTTCAGTAAGATCAGCTTCTATTCACATCTGTGCTTTTAGAAGGGCGTCGCAAAAATATTTCAATCTTTCTATTGAGTCACAGTATGAAAAAGATTGGGAACCCCTGAACTGGTCATTAAATTCGTTACATGTTCATTGGACTATAATATGCTTAAATACAATTAAATAATTACACTGGGATTTTTGAAACAATATCTTAGCTAATACTCCTCACAAAAATGTACAAAATACCAAGAGGTATTGCTTGCAAGCGCTTAACAAGCAAGAGGATCGAATAACCAAATGTAGACACCAACGTCAGACACCAAATAATCAAAGAAATACGATTGCAGATCTCCAAGATAGAAAATTTAAATCAAAAATTTTGCTTTGTTCTACTTCCACATAATGTTCCATAAAAACTACATATATTTAATTAACTACGTACGAGATTATTAATTTTTGTTTGTTTTGTGTTTAAAAACTATTGTTTTACTATTTTAATAAGTTTTAAACTATAGTTAGTTCTCTCTCCGTTTTTTTTGTTTTGTTATTTTAAGTATCTAAAAAATGCAGCTCCTTGTTTTTTCTTTTCTCTCTTTAAAGATTTATGGCCAAATTGTTACTCTCTGAAGCTAATACAAGTCAATTGTCAATATAAAATAAAATCTATGCGCAAATGTTCAACACTATAGACAAAACACAAAATAAAACTAATCACTTGGACACGACACCGTGTTTGATACGTTATTTGTCAAGTCGGCTTTTTGTTTTTTTCTTCTTTTTTTTTTTAAATAAGGAAAGGCAAAATTTTATACTGATAAATATAATAAAATATATATTTTCAGCAAAGTCAATGTTTTATTTTTGTTGCGGGTGGGGTAAACTGTTTTCCTTATGAACTAAGATCTAAGACTATAAAACTTACAAACTAAGAAAATAACTAGAAAAAAAATATAACTTGTCTTTCGGTATATAGCAAATATTATGAAATAAACATTTTATATGTAACAAACACGAAATTTAATGATTTTTTTTTTGTTTTCACTCAAATTAGACAGAATTTGTTAAAGTTTTATTTTTTGTGATGGATAAAATAGAAAAAGAAAGAAATTTAGAGAGAAAAAAAATGTTTAACTTAAATGGCGAATTCATAAAAACCGAACACTATTTCATCAAAGTTAGTATTATCTACGCGTCTGAAAAAAGTGACATTTGTCAGTAGTTAATTAATTTGTCTTTAGTCAAGTGTTGTGGACCAGAACGGAAATAATAATTAAAAATAATAATAATCTCTATCTATTTGTATGTAGAGCAGTACAAACAATAATTGAAAAGTCATATTGTGTTCAAACATATACTAGTGCAAACAAATATTACAGAAAATATGCAAAAGAAATTATCAATGTCTTATCGTTAACAGAGGTATATGGAAATAAAGGGATCCGGATGGGGGGGGGGTTAGATATTAAGCATTGTAGGTAAATACAATATTATGTATATATATAAGTAAATGTGAAAGGAGATTGTTAGTCTCGCCTCAAGATGGAAATAATAACGAACATAAAATAGATGTATGCAATGTAATCAAACCATTTCTTTACTTTCTCAATATTTAGTCTCCGCCGGATGTGTTCTTCATGACGATGCGTTGAATTCTTCGTTTGCCTGGTTCACTGACGCCAATCTTCCTGTCGAGTCGGTCGAAGACCGCTTTTCGGTAATTCTCATCGTTGGAGTCTTTGTTCCTGGATCTTCCGTGTCCTCCTCTTGCCCGGCTTTCGTCAGATCTTCTCTCGCCCGACGACGATGACGGCGATGCGGATGATAAGGATGACTTTAAAACGACCCTTCTATTGGATGAACTAAAGGCTTTGGGATTTTTGGTCACCGACGGCTTTGGTGACGGCGGACGAGGAGATGGCGGCGGAGATGGGGTATCGGCAAGTAGGCGATCTTCCTCCAATAGCAATTCAACTTCATCATAATCAAGTTCGTCTTCTGACGGTGTGTCGTGCAGCTTGGCTGGCTTTGCGACAATCTGTTGAGAGCTAGGAGTTGGTGGCTTCTTCACCACCGGTTTAATGATGGCCGTTGCAGTTGACTGGGCATTGGTGCTACCGCCACCACTACCGGATATGTGATCGGAAAGGCTGCGTTTTGCTTCCGGTAGAATTTTAGCGGTTGGTATTGATTTTGATGAATTTCTACTACTGCTGTTATTTGCGTGACTGTGCGACGAGTCGGATCTCTTTGACGCATCGATGTCAGCTTGTTTCTTTTTCAACGATATTATTTTACTCTCCGTCACAATGATTGGCTTAAGCTTATGCGGGGGTTCATCACTATGTGGCTTGTCCTGAAATATTAAGTTTCATTTTGTTATGATTTATGAGAGTTGTTTTTTTTTTTTTTTGCCACTATAATTGACAACATTATTGGTGAATTGTATAATTTAATTACAAACAATTATAGAAAAATAATTTGCAAACTAAATTCAAATAAGAGAGGCATTCTTGTTAATGTGTTAGTTTAAAATGCGATAAATATTTACAATTTTTTCAGAAATGGTCGATTAGAAAGTTTTTGTGATGGAATATTTAAAATATGGCTGACAATGTATGATACTTGTAATTTAATGTATATGTATAAATTAATGTAATAGAATTTACAATTTCGATCAGTTTTTACATGTCAGTTGCATGGGTACCTATTGAGGGTACAAGCAGGCAATATTCCTTCCTGCAATAAAGCGAAAATTATCTTTGCATGGAAAACGGCTCTTTCTTTCATTTTAATACATTTTCATACTTATTGGAGACCCTACACTCACATCGAATCTACAACCGTTGTTGCACGGAAGACAAGTCGCTGACCTATGCTTGTTCTATGGTACTTCCATGGTAGATGTTCCGAGGAACTCAAAGACATTATCCCTCGAAATGCAAATTTTGGACGCCCCACAAGACAGGCTGTTAATGCTCGTGACCATACACTACACTTGACAACCCCGAGGACATCAATTTTCCAAAACTCCTTCTGTTATAGGACAAGCAAACTTTGGAACTCGCTTCCTGTGGATATATTTCCAGAAGACTACAATTTGCAGCAATTTAAGTGCAGAACTAACATACATCTGCACATCTGCAAGCATCTCGGGGCGCTGATGAAGCGTTATAGGTTCGCCTTTCACGGGAGAAATATTTATAAAAAAAGTAGCCTCAATTTATAATTTAATGTAACGTGTGATGTTTTGCAATAGTGAATTTTAAACAGTTACATGTGTTTGAAAAGATTTCAGATTTTTCTGTAGTAAGACAAATTTAATGAGGCGTCCAAAGGAAACCTTTTTTTTTTAAACACAAATTTATAAAACATTTCTGCGGAAACTGGATCGCTTTTCTTGATTTTTCTCTCAATTGTTTGTTGTTTCAATTTTTCAGGACTTTATAACGTACATAACTTCAACAGAGATGCGAAAAAAACTCTGTTGTCTTGGAAGTGACAACAATGTACTCATGACTTTAGGTTGCGATGAAAGCTTTCACCACCACATATACTCGCCTTCCCAGTGATAAGCTAGTCTTACTCGCAGGGAAAATAATTGGCGGTTAAGCCTGTTTCCAACAAAGTCAAAGACTGCGACGTTTCTCAATTGAAGTATTACAACGTAGCCACCCTCCCCTACTC
This sequence comes from Cheilosia soror, assembly GCA_949372485.1. Lineage (NCBI taxonomy): Eukaryota > Metazoa > Arthropoda > Insecta > Diptera > Syrphidae > Cheilosia > Cheilosia soror. The sequence goes on along the minus strand of OX443561.1, from coordinate 74,480,067 downwards.
GTCCTAAGCGGAGACAGGGAAGATGTAGCACTAGTCCAAGAACCCTGGATCTTGAAAACTCTTGTGTGTGAACTCATGCCTCTAAATTATCACACACATCCACATGTCACTGTAAAGCAAGTTCTTCTAAAGACCCATTTAGATGCTAAGATTCTTTACAACACATATATAACCGTGGCCAACCGGGAATTAGTTGACCGCGTATTTTGGCAACACTACCCCCGGGAAAAGTTACGATATATGATTGCTGTTGCAGAGAAGCAACAATCTCTTGTACGCAGAATAGAAAAATCCTTTAGCGTTAAATACACTATGGCGTGCAATCATCGTCGCACTCGTGATTAGGGCAGTTGAATCCTAGTAAACTAATAAGGAGAATGTTGCTATTCAGATCCTTCAGGACCAAACTGGGTGAGGCCTCGGCTCGAAGGTTCGGGAGTTACAGAATACCGCAAGGCAGAGGCTTATACCCCTTTTTATGGATTGTATGATTTAAGACAATGCGGTGCAATAGAGTTAGGTTAGGTTAAGTTAGGTTGAACAGGGTGTGAGTTTATCACATTGAACTAGGCACCATATTGGGCCCTAGTATATATCTGACCCTGTACCCTCCTTAGTTTTGGAACCATCCGTATAAATCGAAATTTCATTTTCATTCGAAACCTCATTCTTTTGCCAGTCCTCCCTATCTGGGTATTGTACTTCGTGCGGTGTGTCGAAGTCAATTTCACCTAAATTTTCATCCGTTTTATCAGGGATGTTGGAGACGGATTCCCTTAGTGTGGAGCTATGTCCTACCTGTCTGTGCAGAAGAGTTAAAATTTGGGGAATTTACTTTATGCTCGTATTTTTAGAAAACGTAAGTTTGCGTTACACCACTAAAACTTAATGTTGGGTCTCCGCACATACACTGGCGATCACTAGGATGAGGCCATACATTTTGCAATCGATTTTCACACTTTATACCTGTTGGAAATTTTGTACCGGGAAACTTTTGATACCTCTGAATAGGTACATATTTTCCCAACAGTAAGTCATAAAATACAAAACTACGGCTGGAATTTCACAAGATCAAACAATGAACTATGTGCCTGAAAAGCGTATAAAAAGAGGCGCCACTAGGTTGAGGCCATTGCGAATAATAACAACACCAAATATAAAAGTGGGAGATTTTGTCCCTTGGGGATTTTCTCTCAGTGTCTTTTGGAGTAAGGGATTCCAACAGAGGCGGTTATGGAACAGGGGATTTTGGAAAAGGGGATTTCATCACCAGCCCATTTAAATAATAGTAGTTGATTAGGGGTCCATCAAAATTAGTCGTCTTCGCCGCGAAGTACAAAATTGCTCCTATAAATGATCTCTCACTTAATGGTAGCCTTTTTCGGATCGAGGTCTAGAAGTCTAAGGCGTCTGTTATAGCAATAGTAAAAAAATTGTCTCTTTTCCACTAAATTCCTATGATATGCTATGGTTAAATGTTCCAGTTTTGTTCTGTTTCGTGTTTTTACGGATGCATTTTACTAATAGCTATAACTGCGGCTTAACATGAACCCCTCAGAAAGAGGACGTGCGGCGGATGAATTCACGCGATTGAATCAACGGTGACGTCAACGGTCGGCATGGCAGATACTTTAATGAACTACTTCAACGTATTTGAAGCTGAGGTCATTAAGGATTTTTCAATACTAGTCAGTGAGTAGGAATAGATAAAGTGCCGGAAGAGACTTTAATAGGTCAACGGCAGTACTCAAATCGCCGAAGAGGTTACTGACGACGTGGGGTTAATTACCCATCCACGGAAAAAAAGGAACGGATAAGGACGGATTAAACCGTTGTTGACAACCCGGCAAAACGAAATAAGGACAATGACGTTTAGATCTGCACATGGAATATTCGAACCGTAAACAGACCGCGTGCTGCCGAACAATTAGCGGAGGCCCTAAGCTGCTACAAAGCAGATATCACCGCCATCCAGAGTTGCGGTGGGATGGGCCGGGCAAAAGGAGGATGAAAAACTATGACATTTACTACGGCGATTGCTCCAAGGAAAAAAACAGCGTCTATTCAGATGCGGATTTGTTGTAGGCAGACTTAGGCAAGAAGTCTTGAGCTTTCGGCACGTTAGTGAACGCCTTATATCTATCCACATCAAGGCTAAAGTCGCCAATATCAATCTGATCCTTATTTAGAATACTTTAGAAATCAATGTAATGAGATGACAAACTGAATATACCTTCCTGTGGAGGGTATAAAAATACATAGAGGTTCGTATCGGACCCAGGATCTTCAGCCATATGCATAAACGATAATAAGTGCTTTCACTGGAGAATTTACATGAATGCATTATTCAGTAAAAGCATTAATTGGCATTTATGCCAATGATCCATTGGACTATTGCCATTGTGAAGCGGACGAACAGACTTGGAATTACCCTCACCATCTCATCAGAGAAGCGCTCACTCGGAAGGTATGTCTATGTACTATGTAAATAGCTATCTGGAAACTGAGGACAATGTTGGAGGTGATCATCGAAACAAACCATAGGTAAGACGTTCATCACCCACTTTTACAACGCACCAGTCTCCCTCCTTAGTGAGGGTCTGTCAGGGGCAGACTGTTAGTGTCACCCTCTGCGTTTACCCGCAGACAAACCGCAACCTAGAGGTGCCAACTTTGATAAGATTAGACTGTCTCAGTCACCATTTAAACACCTTAGGGCCGTTTGCTGATACAGTGAATTCTGCACGTGTGTTTTGGGCATTAGACTTTCGCAGCTCGCTCAATCTGAAAGCCATTAAAGGAATTTGACGCAAACAGTGCTTTTCGGCTAAGATAATCTGACAGTTTGAATATCCAGTCTAACGGCACAGGTTATCATTCATTCCCGGAAGAAGTATGTATTAAAAAAAAAAAAAGCAAACAAGCATCAATTAGGAAAACCCCGATGTAGCAAGAAATAACATCATGTCATCTCAATGCGTCGTCGCACTTTAATTATACTTTTCCGAAGATGGATGCCCCGAATGTAATTTGAGTCTCCGACGGAGTATACGTATACCTCGAATACATTTTTGATACCTCGCTAGGGTCGATTCAACCATAACCGAACGAACCAGAAATACAAATGGCACCAACACGGATACACCAACTGATTACAGCAGTGCTTTCCAAGTTGAGGACGTTGTCCTCTTTCATTAATCACCCCTATCATGGAATCCGCCGGGGGGAATTATTCACGGAAAAGAATATTTTGGTATCGTCGAATCCGCCAATTGAACAGTTATTATGTCATATAGGTAGGTATATACATAATATTAACACATACTATTGGTAGGGTGTGGTTTTTTTTCCAGATTTCTGTTCACTTTTCGGATTCGACGATACCAAAAGATTCTGTTCCGTGAATAATTCCCCCCCCCCGGCGGATTCCATGATAGGGGTGAATATTAAAATTCCATGCTAAGAAAATAAAAATCAGCACAAATGATGAGTGGATGTGGTGCCGAAAATGTGCATAAGGTAAGGATATTCCACACTTTCTTTGTTCACACAGCAGTTTGGCACAGTAAAAATAAAGTCGTTGGAAGATACTTCTTTCAAAACTTGGAAGAACTTTCTGACTTTTCTTGTCCTTTCATCCCTTAAACCTCACCTAACCTAATAATAGATGAACGAATTTGTAAATGTTCCTAGGAAGACCAAATGAGTAAAACTGTAGCTGTTTGTAAATCGAAACGTCTTTTGCTGCAGACTTAGTCTAACTTTGTTTAGCTTATCGGCGTTAGGCATACACAATTTCAAATGATAAAGACAGGAATCTTAACATAATCTTCACTTTAGGCCATACCAGCCCCTTGGAGGGCAAATAAAGTTTTATTTATACTAAATATGCGATAAGACATCTACTCGCCAATTATTTCGTAAATTATGCCCCTCGGTCTAAAGAAAATGTGTCTTCCGAAAGACCCGCGACATATTAGATACGAAGCAGTTTCTGGGGTAACCTAAAAGCCACGAAAAACGTAACGAAAACGTAGAAAATTCTTTATGCGAGTAGGTGCAATGCGTGCATGCACCGTCTGAGATTAAGTTAGGTGTAGGTGCAATGTCTTTCAACTAAGGCGACGTCAATAGCTGCGGTGCATCTTCTTCAAACACAAAAGAGATTGTCGTAAAAGCGAGCTTTCTTTTTCGTAGCACTATGTTCAGTATTTAAGACGAAAGTTAAAAACCAATATTCAACCGACGATGACCATCACATCAAAGTTGTTTATGTTTTCTTTCACCTTCAGCTGCGACATAGACTGTATAGACTGCAAACCTTTCCAGTGAGTGTTGAAGCTCATTAAATTCGTACAAAATTTAAATATAACCCGCCGCATCTTCGGGCGCTTCCGGAATGGAAGATCGAATCTTATCACATGACGTGAAAATCGGTAAACAAATTAGAAACAAAACAAAAAAAAAGTGTCAGGGATGTGCTGTAGAGTACGGGACATTTTGGTCCCCAAAGAAGAAACAGAATGTAAGTGCATAGTTAGATTAGGTTAGGTTAGGGTGGCAGGCCGCACTACGCACAGCCTAACTTCGGCCAGAAGAGGCCCATTGTGATACCACAGGGTCGAACGATCTCACAACTACCCGTTGAACCAGCAGGAGCTGAGAATGAAGCGCTGGAGGCAACTTATCCTTGTATTAGCGAGTTCACCGAGATTGTCGAAGAAGTATTCTGCGAGATATAGTTTTCTTCGAGCTGCGAGGGCTGGGCACGTGCATAGGAGGTGAAGAATTGTCTGTTCCTCCTCCTCGTCCATGCAGCTTCTACAGGAATCATTGAAAGGGAGGCCCAGCCTGAGAGCAGTGTCCCGCGTTGACACCTACTAGTGTGTTTATATGGGATCTTTTTAGTGTTACAAGATTGTTCGGAGCTCTTGAGATCCAGCGTAGGACAGATCTGTTTCGTGATGGAGCACGTTGTGCAGTATGACCACCTTCGATTGGTGGCGCTTATCGCATTTTGTTTCATTAAAAGTCTGCACGTAGCGAGAGGCATATGGAGATTCTCCTTTTTCGGTAGAATCGACAAAGTTGTGCCATGCCTAGCGAGTTCGTCGGCAAAGCAATTCCCCGGAATTGCCATATAAGGTGAATGTTGAATGGTTCTGCCGATATTCTTAGCGGATATTATATTATACCGTAGCCACGACAGGGCCTCCTTAATCGTCATGATTTCCGCCTGGAACAGGCTACAGTGATTAGGAAGACGGAGATTTGCATTAACACTTCAGCGTATATGGGAATCTATCAATTTCTCTAATGTTTTCAGTAGAAATGATGAGATCTTTGGGACTAACATGCGAGCTTTTACCAGCCTTGGGTATAAAAACCACATTAACTTCCGCCCATGACTTGGGAATGTGAGACAAATCCAGGCAACTCTTGAATATTACAGTAACCCATGGAATGATTAACTCCACATTCTGTTGAATTTCGGCCGGTATTATGCCATCAGGTCCAGGAGGCTTGAATAGACATAGACGAGGTCTCAGTCTGACTCCTGACGGCATTGCAGCTTTTTGGGAAGTGGGTATCCAGTAGAAGGTCTACAGTAGAGGTCTGAACTAGAGGTAGTCCTGAGCAATCAGTTAAGATAACTCGGTACCCTAGGAGTCGCCGCGAGAATTTTTCTGAGCCTAGAGGCCTCAGAGATCTCTCTTATCTTCCCACAGAAGTCTCTATGCTTTTCGTTGGGATTTCTTAATTTTGGTTTTATTAGATTTAAGGGCCTCTTTATACGAGATCCAGTCAGTGACCGAAGATATATCATAACTGAAATGTTAACTTATTAATCCACTCAACTTTGTTATAAGTACAAAAAAATTACATTAAAGAACGTGCCCCACGAGATTCGTCTAAAGTTGCTCTTGTGGTCAGTGAGTAAAGTTATCTGTCTACATTTTGGTTAACAATTAATTATGTCCAGGCTTGTGTTGCTCACTTGTGAATTAAGTATAGCAAGCAAAACGTTTTTTAGCTTTTCCTTTGAAATCCCTTTTTCTATTTTGTTTTCAATTCAATAAAATGTTTGTGCCTAGACCACTACGCAGAAATGATAAATACACAAAGCAAAACAAACTTACCTCGTGGTGCTTCTCTTCGGCTGCTCTTCGGCGGCGCAATTCCTTGTCTTTAAGAATTTTCTCCCTTAAGGCCTTTTGCTTCTCAATTTCTAGCCGATACGCTCTGGTCTCCTCGTCCTCTTCCATCTAAAACAACGTTGCAGTTAAGAATTATTTCCGTCGCATGGTTTTCTTTCACAACACTTACATCATTTCGATCTCTATCACGTCTGCGCATTGGCGACGCACTCCGCCTCCGTTTGCCATAATTCCTATTTTCATAATCTCTGCTGTTGCGGCGAAAACGGCATCCTCTGTTAAACGAATTGTATCTATCACGACTACCTGCCCGACGATCACGGTCTCTGTCAAGTCCACCACCTCCGCCTCCGCCTAAATTGCCGCCGGCACCATTGTTGCCACGTTCCAAGTGCCGTTCACGTTTTGGTGGTGAATAGCTTCGCTCCCGACTTCGGCTCCTTTCTCGGCTGCGACTTCGCAGCCTCGGAGGTGGTGATCTCTCGTTGCGGCGCTTTTCAATGTGCTGCCGATTTTTGTTTATGAACTCCTCCTGCTGCCGAAGCAGCTCCTCATCGCTTTGTAAATGCGATACATGACTACTGATGGTATGCATGAACTGAGTCTCTTGGATAAATTTGCTAGTTGCCGCTTCGACGCCACCCTTGAAATTAGGGTTTATCAAGACCTTGCTCGGACGAACCGACTGCTGTGACGTCGGCATTGGGGGTGGAGGTGCTGCTGGCAACTGTTGTTGAGGTGGCATTTGCTGACGCTGAATTCCCTGTGTTGGCGGACCGGAGGAATTACCGTAGTTAGGGTTGCCTTGCAGTGGAATTCCTGGCGGTCGATGCAACGGCATGCGTGGTGGTCTGATACCAGGCATTTGGGATGGACACTCTGGTCGAAACATTTGGCGCTGGTGCTGATGCTGATTGGGGGGAAACGAGCCAACATATGGTAGGCCGTTTGCGGGCACTGCCCCACCAGAATACTCGTTGTGTGGTACCTGCCCATACATATTTGGATTTGGGAGCCGGTAACTGCCTCCTGGCTGTCGGAAATCTATTCTCGGTCCAGGCACGGGATGCTGGTTCGGGGGATATGTATGACGCAAAGGCTTTTGTTCGGATAAATAGGGATTTTGTGGAAATTGACCTGGGATAGATTGAGGATTAATATTTTCATTGGGATGATGAGAATACTGGGGAAACCCACCACCAGCACCACCTGGACCCATTACACCATGTGGAGGATACCGCAGCAATGGCCTTTGTCCGGGATACATCATACCACCACGCATCATCGATACACCACCGATGCCTCCACGACCTCGTTTTGAATGCATGAAACGGCCGTGATGTTTATCTGCAAAAAGTTGGCACGTCTGATGATGCAAATTTGATTATCTTCAGATTTATGACTTACCTGGAGAGGAATCGTTTCCGTCTTCCATGTCACGCTCACTAGCCTGTTTAATATTGGTTCGTTCCTCTCGTTCATCCTCTGGATCTTCTCTTGGATCGGAGAATTCTGTTCCCGCCAGGCTTGAACTATCCTGGGAGCTTGGCAACATTGATTCTGTGTGACTGTTTGCAGAACTTACAACTGAATTGTCTATTTGCGATTGATCTTCAACATTGGTAGATGTGACTACTTCCTCCGAACATGTCGTCGCTATTGTCATTGTCGCCTGCATTGGTTGCTTAAAGTCACATGGTGGAGGTGGTTGATTTTTAACTGGAGATTCTTCGCTTGTTGACACGTCTGAATCACTAGCCACCGGATTTGTGCTGTTCTCTATGTGAGCTTGGGCATTCCCCGAGGAAGACACCTCCACGGATGTCTTTGGTTCACCCGCAATGCCATTTGTCTGTTCGGTTATGTGCGTCTTCACCCATTGTTCTGCCTCTTCTTTTAATTGTAGTTTCTCCTCATTTGTTACGTCTTTTTCTAGATCTAAAACATGATTACTTCTAAACAAAAAGAATCCTCTAAATTATTTATAAAACTTACCATCGTCAGATAAGAGCAATTCGTCCTCATCAGCACCATACAATGCATGGTCGTCCAAATCATCGCCGAGTTCGTAATTCAATAGATCATCACTACAAAAAGGTATATCCATGTTAAAAGTTAATCAAAGTTTCACAATGTGGTAGAAATGTTGATTTGCTTTGAAAAAAAAAAAATTAATTATATGCTGCCCCTTCCTTCACACGTACGCAGCATACACACATTAAATTTCCCAACCCCCAACAAAGCAACTTTTCTTTGAAAAAATCAAGGTTTTTCCAGCATTTTTCACAAAAATTTTTAGAGCACAATAATTTCCAGTTATCAATTTATGTTTATATTATATTTTTTTCAAACTACGTGCACTATTTCTGTGGAAAATTAATAAAAATATTTTAAGAAAAAACTCTTACTTCAAGTCGGACATTTTGATAATTCTCGCTGCCTTGTCGTTCGAACAGTGCTGCCAGTCTTCTCTATTTACCATCGGCAGGTGAGAGAAGGAAGAATTATTAATATCGTACTAGATTTATTTATTCGAAGTGAAAACAAAAAAATAAATCTTATTTGGGCTTCGTAATAACTCGAAGATAAAAATATACTGAGTTTCAAAATAAGTTGAGCTGGAACTAGCATTTGTTTTGAATAAAGGGTTGCAAACTAAAAGCAATAAAGCAATTGCTTTAAATCGGTATGAATAAAATCTTACTTTGCTAAGTAAGTTTGAAAATTCGAACAAAGCATGTACTTCACATTAATTTCTACGGAAATGCACACTTATGTCCGGAGACGTGCGGAATCAAGAAAATCACTTCTGAAACCGTTCCATTGGCGCAAAAAATACTCTGCTGTTGATTTTGAAGAGACAATTTCGCTTCTCGATTTCAAGTCAGAACTCACTCAAGAAGCACTTATTTAAATGCAATTTATGTATTTTATACAAGCCCAGCTGGCATCAGCCATACAATCCGTGAGTGTAGTCGGCCAGAAGCAGTTTTATTGTTCCATTGGATTTTAAAATTAATGAGTCCTCGAGTGAAATCAATGGAAAACGACATTAGCGTGTACCTACAACAAAAGGAATCTCATCTGGAATCGAGAACAAGTTTGCGAATCTAGATTTGTATCAATTTGTTTTTTTATTGACCATGATCATGCAGACCACGAGGCAGATAGATTGTGATCTTCATTTGCTATTTGAGTTGATAGAATGAGGACGTAAAATGCGGGAGTCTGCATCGGCTTTACCATAGAAATTATTTTTGTTCTCAATTTCACTAATTCTACCTGACAAATTTTATTTCACAATGCCAATCGAAAACTGCACTATGGTGCATTGTATTCGATTTCAGATCTAAAGCACTACTGAGCACTGAAGAGTTTTTTTTTGTTGGCATTGGTGGTGTAGCATCTAGCATGTAGCTGTCAAAATGTGTTTACCTTTTTTTTGTTGTGAAGAATTATTTTCATAGTGATTGCAACCTGCAGAAAAAAAATGTGTGCCTCACCAGTATAAGGCATAAGCACAGTCACTTCACAACTTTGTTTTATTTTGTAATTTTGGAACTCAATCGCAGCGCCACCTACCGGCGTGAATCACCATCCAGGGACCCACTCAAGCCCATACAAAAAATCAGAAAAAAAGCAACACACTCATAATCCAAGATCTTATCAAACAGCAAAAAATATCGATTGATGTCTATCAAATAAAATTTGAGAAACTAATTTATTCGCTATATCCATGTCAATACTATTTCTTCTTTTTTGGTTTAAATCTGTCCAATACCGTTGGTTTACTTGTTTCAAGGGGAATAAAGTTCTCAGATTGTTCCACCTTTGACTCGGAGATAACTTCCTTCTTCTGTTTGCGAATATCGGTGATAAATTCCTGAAAGGATAATAAAATTGTGTTTACCGTTTTGTTTCGAAAACTATGTATAAAAAAATATTGCCACGAACCTTTCTTGCCAAATCCTTGACGATTTGTTTATTTTTAGCCGCATTTACTGAGCCACCGCGTCCCTTCATCTTGTTTCGGGATTTGAAGTCAATCTGCGGCGGTTTTAGGAAGAACAATCCCTTCTTGGCATCCACCTTTTCTCTTAATGTTGGTACATCTACTCCAGAGATTTCGTTCGGATTAAGTGTGATCAATTCTGAAGGAATCTTTTCCAGAAGACTATGTACTTCATGCTCTTTCCGCTGGGACTTTGTCTGGAATGGATTGGCTTCAAGGGCGTCAAAGTTGGGCTCTCCTGAACCCGGCACTATTATCGACTGATAGCCTTTCGCAGTGGAGATACCAAGTATATCCTCATAGGGACAGAAACGAAGACCACTAATGTGGCCATCGCACTGCTGTCGAAGATATGGGGTGGTGTCCTTTCCAACCATTAGATTACTGTACAAATTACAAAGGTTTCCAGTAGCAAATCCAAGAACACCTCGTTGTGAAATATCAACTTCATTGGCAGCCATTCGCAGGTTATATACCGCCATTGGACCACTCAGTTCTCTGATGTCCCACACTTTTATGGTCCTATCTAGTCCTGCTGTAACCAAATGCTGACCTTTTGGGTCCACTGCAAGCGCTGACATTGGCGTTGGATGGCAAAGTAACTCTGCCAGTGGTTCGCGCACCTTTGGCGACCACATTGTTACAACTCCCTTTCCACCTCCCACGCAGAGAACGCCATTGGCAGGATTGCTGCGCATCAGGCGAATGTCACCCAGTTTAGTATTGAAATGCCCGACAAGTTCTCCGATGGAGACATCCAACCAAGAAGCATATCCCTGCGTACTGACACATGCTAATAGAAAGTGATAAGGTAGAAATTCCATTTTGTTCACCCGATGTAGTCGCTTAAGGCAATGCAGCTCCGTGCCTTGATTATCGTAAATGTACGTCCAGCTCTTTTGAGCACAGGCGAACATTGTCTCAACATGCAGCCACGTTACGTCGGCAATCTCCTCCATGACGTTCATCTCACAATGAAGGCGCTTCGATACCCAATCAAATGCGGCGACATGACCCCTGCGACCGCCTAGCAGTAAATGACGTCCGTTTTTTGTGTATCGCATCGAATATGGGCCAAATTCAAGGTTCAGTTTAAAGATTTTCGACGCAGCTGTGATGTCCACATTAGCCGCTATTTCCGATTGACGATAGTCCAACGTTCGTTCGCCCTCATCGGCAATAATAAATCTGCACAAAGAAATGTGTAACAACTAGGGCTAGATATTAATGAGTTCATCACTTACCCAGCATCCTCCTTCAGCAAAATCTCAGTTCTAGCTGCCTGTTCTGTGGCATACTCGTAGTATACCTCCTTCCTTTTCAACTTTTCCTTAAAGAATTTTGTTTTCACACCAGTCGAATCGATTTTCGGCCCGCGCGAATGTCTTTCTATCTGTTCTTTTGAAACTTTAGATTTGCGAGGTGGCAGTGGCCCTTTGGCATATTTCAGATGTTTCCGAAGCGACCTCGCTTTGTTTTCGACTTGTATTATTTCGCCTTTGAATTTTTGTTCCTTCTTTGGCTTGAGTTTAACCTTCTTTACTTGGGATTCTTCGACCGGATTATCGAAATAACGCTGTGCACCAGATTTTTTTTTTGATATTTTTTTTGTAACAGCGACTGTATTGATTTCATTGTCGCTCATGGTTGTTATAAATTTAAAAAAACTAACAAAATTAAAGGAAAATTTAAAAATTTTAGTTGATATTCAAGGAAAAACAACTCACAACGTGCTTCTGAGGAAATTGACTTTTCTTGACAACAGCTGTCAAAACGTAGGGCACTGTGACGTTGTTTGATAAAATGATTGAGGTCTGTTCGAAGTCACCGATGGCAGTCGTTAGAAAAAGTACTAAAGCTACTACCTATTACATACATGTCAAAAAAATGTGTAAATTTTTGACATACTGACCGTACAATAACGTCATATTGACATCAGCGTGTAAAAAAATGACACGTTTTTAGACATGTGTATTAGTAGCTTAAGGTTTGTGGTTGATACATCTGATCATTGACATACTATACATGGACTGCTAGCAGCCAATTTTTCGTTGAAGCAAAAATAAGCACTAGCAGCCGTATTTATAAACGTGGCGTAGAGCCTGCTTAACTTTACGCACCCTCTAAAATGCCCTTACACAGGAAAACGTTATTTATAAACATTTTTCGAATTTAAGCAACGTAGTTTTAAGGTCGCGTAACTTAAACACAAAAATTTGCGTTTAGAGGCTGCGTAGAGCTTGCGTAAATTGTTGTTTCTTTGGAAATGTCATTTTCGGGGTGGAATCGTGAATAGAGTGATCACAAAATCGACCTGCGTTTTAGTTTTTCACGTTGTAGTCTGAAAAATAGAATTATATTTTCTATTTGAAAAAAATAAAAATGCTTAAATGCAAATCGTGGTGAATTATTGCAGCAATTTGTTTCATTCGTGCTGGTGATGTTATTCGTTTTGTTTTGATACGCATATCCTTTAGAAACTTCCATTTCAGCTCTAAATATTGATGTTCCTAGTCTGTGATAGAACATTTTAAGAAATAATCTAGTTTTGTGTGTGTGTGCCATGTAATAATGTTTACAAAATACCAAATAAATGGTCATCCGGTATATTGATACCTATTTGTTTTTTTTTTTTTTTTATCTTCATAGGGCCATCAGGATCAGCAACATAGAGCTCAGTTGCTTTCAGGCACGGATTTTTTGAGTGAAAGTTTGCATTAGGTGCCTACATATTTGATTTCTTCATTTCAAATATTTTTGTTTACACAGAAAATATTTTTGTTTTCACAAAAAATTTGTCAGAAAACAGCTGACGTCCGTTTTAGTGGAAGAAAGTACTAGTTTTTTGTATTTTTTGTAATAGTTTCTCATATATTTCCCCTTATCTGGACACCAACCCTGTTTAGTAAAGCAACAGCGGAAAAATGTTTATAAATAACAATTTCAGCAAAGTAGCGTAGAGGCTGCGTAAATTCTTACGCGATGTTTAACTAAACAAGCTCTCAGAGGTATTTTAAGGAAATCTAATAAATACGGCTGTAGCTCTTTTGGTTCACGGCGGAGAGAAACGAAAACACTCAAATGCCATCGAGCAATTCGTGCGATTTGGTTTGTGGCGAGGTTTGTGTGCTGAGTGTGCCATACTGCCATCTGTTATAGTTCGTTTGAAATAATTTGAATAAGTCGTTATTTTTACGCAGTTGCAATGTTTCCACAATGGATGGCACTGGTGTTCTATGTAAAAAATAGCAAATGCGCCCAGAGGTTAAAATCTCTTTCCTACTTTCGCCGCACTGAACCAAAAGGGCTAGTGCTTATGTTTGCTTCATTTTTCCTCGCAGGTTTGTATGAAACTGACATTTCACTAGCAGTCCATGTATAGTATGTCAATGCATCTGATGCTGTAAACGAAAACTGCAATACCATTGGGATCATGTCATGGCGTTAACTAGAACGACTAAAATCTCGAATGCAAAAAACTCGAATGGGTCAAAATCTAGAAAGTACAAATGACTCGAAAGACTTTATCTCGAAAAAAATCTAGAAAATAAAACTGCTTTCGAGATTTTTATAATTCATTAAATTTACTCCGAAAGTAATGAAAACAAGTCTAAAATGAATATTTTGTAATTTCTTTATTGATACAAATTCAACACAGGCTCTTGTAAGACTTGGTGATATGCCGCGTTGTGTTATACGCCCCTATTATTTTTTAGCTGACTCATTTGCTTGCAGGAACAGTGAATCAAATTGTTGTTGCATACACATGCAATTCAAATAGTTTTTCATATGAGTAAATCTTGAATTAATATTAATTTTTGAGACAATGGTAACAATTCGCGCGCGCGGAATTACACATCATTAGCCTTGACTGTGGAAAAATGGATCTCTCTATCTGAAGTAATGCAAAAATGCGTGGTGTGGTGATGTAAATCCACCATAAGGTTTTTTTTAATGACTACAGCGATGAGGAAAGTGATAAATTTGAGATTGAATAGCAGACAAGGAAAAAATAGAGTGCAACGAAAATATAACACTTTTTCACGTCGATGAATACGCACTCTATAGGCGTATTTTTTGGGAAGTGAGTATAACAAAACCAAAAGTGAGTATAACAATTTTGCATGTAAAACCAAAAGTGAGTATAGGCGTATTTTTTTGAGAATCTATAGCTAGCTCACTTTTACTTTTACATGCAAAACTTGTATACTCACTTTTGGTTTTGTTATACTCACTTTTGTTTTTATATGCAAAATTGTTATACTCACTTTTGGTTTTGTTTTACTCACTTCCCAAAAAAATACGCCATATATTAAAAGCAAAAGTGAGTATAAACGTTTTGCATGTAAAAAAACTTTAGCTCCCATACAAAATTGTCTCCAAAATTTAGCTGAGCTAAATTTAGGCGAATCCGTTTAGCCGTGCGGTACGCTGCTTTAGCTAAAACATCAAATTTTCGTTTTAGACTGTACTGCAGGTTTTTAGCGCGCCAATTAATTGTTCGGCACATTTTTTCAAGCCAAATTTTGACAGATCATTCTGGTTTTTTTCTGTTCTGTTTTTGTGGTGCGGAAAAGTAAATAAGGATAGTGTTTTTCATTGAATATATCTCGATGAGGAGTCGTTTGAAAGTAATAAATTTGAGATCAAGGAATAGCAGACAAGGAAAAAAGAAAGTGCAACGGAAATATAACACTTTTTTGCGTCGATGAATTTTTGAAGAAATCTATTTTCCACGAACAGCTGTTGTTTGTGACACTTCTATCCACAGCGCACTTTATGTCAGAATTTAGCTAGGGTTTTAGCTAATGTTTGGAGGAAAAATTTGAGAGCCGCTAAAATTTAGTTTCGCTCGAGTAGCGTACTTAGCTTAAAAGTAAAAGTGAGCTAGCTATAGATTCTCAAAAAAATACGCCTTATGTCAAAATTAAGCTTGGATTTTAGCTAATGTTTGGAGAGAAAAATTGGAGAGCAGTTGAAATTTAGTTTCGCTCGAGCAGCATCAGTGA
The DNA here is from genome assembly GCA_949372485.1 of Cheilosia soror. NCBI lineage: Eukaryota > Metazoa > Arthropoda > Insecta > Diptera > Syrphidae > Cheilosia > Cheilosia soror. The sequence goes on along the minus strand of OX443561.1, from coordinate 74,464,888 downwards.
TGAAAATCGGCTTTTCTCAATTGTACTGAATACTGAAACAAAATTGTACTGAATAGTACTCATGTATCTTCTTAAATGTATAAAACCAAACAAAAACATAAAAAATAAATATTTTATTAAAAAAAAAACAAAAACGTGTACCTATCAGTGTCATCATCGGCCAGTTTTTATAACCTCCCCAGCATTTAAGTCTTGCAAATGATAAGAATTTATGTGGGTTCGTAAGTATACACAATGTACGTGGCTCTTATAGTTTTTATAGTTTTGTGCGTGCAGGGAGGAAACGGAACAAAGAAGTCCTTTCACAAAATTAATTTCATTCGCCTAGGTCGATTCGTTTGGTAAGACTCTGTTGTGTTTTTAAAAGACAGATAGACCGTCGGACGGATAGACGGACATGGCTCAATCGATTCAGAATTGCATCCTGATTCAGAATATTTATGGCTTATGGGGTATAAAGTGACTTCTTCTTGTAGAAATGTAAGTAAATACTTACACCTTTCAGTGGAGGGTGTAATATAGGCGTATTTAATTGAATCTAATGCTTAGTACGCAGTTTGAGCGAAACTAAATTTCAGCTGCTCCCCGATATTTCTCTCCAAACATCAACTAAAATCCTAGCTAAATATTGACATAAAGTGCGCTGCGGATATATCTATGTAAGTGTCACAGAAAACAGCTGTTCGTTGAAAATAACTTTCTTCAAAAATTCATCGACGCGAAAATGTGTTATATTTTCGTTGCACTTTCTTTTTTGCTATTCCTTGATATCAAATTTATCACTTTGAAAGGATTCCTCTTTGAGGTATTCATTGAAAAACCTTATCCTTATTTACTTTTCCGCAACACAAAAGAACAGAAAAAAGCATTGTCTGTAAAAATTTAGTTAGAAAAAATGTGGCGAACAATTAATGGGCGCGATAAATTGTGACAGATACATGCAGTACAGTCTGAAACCAAAATTTATTTTTTTAGCTGAAGCAGCTTACCGTTCGGCTAAATGGATTAAATTTAGCTCAGCTTAATTTTGGCGACAATTTTGTATGTGAGCTAAAATTTAGCACGAGCAGCGTACTAAGCTCAAAGTAATATAAGTCTTATAGACGCCGGATAGGAACTTTAGTCCATGTACATACATATTAACAGATTAAGACTAATCTTTGTACATATAGTCGTGTTCAAAATCACTTGTCCAACGGTCGATTAAGCAAACTGTAGACTTTGTACAGAAAAGAAGAAGTACAAAAAGACACCTGGACAATGCGGTGTAGAATTTGAAAATATGAACTCGTTGCATTCATTTTGCTCAAGGTCTATTTCAGCCCAAAACTCAGAAATAGAAAAATGACCTATTTCTAGCGTAGTCAGATAAAGCTCTAATTCATGATTGATAATTTCAATATAATAGTTTTTCCACATCTTCGAGGAATGCAGCAAATTTCAAAAGTTATTTTTTAACGAAGTGCGATGAGTAATGAATGCATTAAGAATTTTAAAACAAAGGAGTGCGGTCAGATTGTTTTTGTTTAGTCCTTATATAGAATATGTCTGATTTGAAAGATATAAAAATAAACTTTCAAAAATTAAAAATTGTACAATTAGTACTGAAAATTGAGAAGTGGTACTTGCGTACTTGGAAAAGCCAAATTGTACTGAATTCAGTACAATAGTAAGCCTTTTTGCAACTATGAGCAGCATACTAAGCTTTAAAATTTAAAGCGTCAGGCCATTATAGATAGCCACACGCTTCAATTTTACATGTACATTTCTATTCGGTTGTGTAATAAATAACTAATAAGTAAATATAACCATGCCATTTATCCTGTATTGTACAGGATACCCCTGTATTTTCAACAAAAATCCTGTAGAAAAATGACTCCTGTATTTTTCAGATAAACCCTGTAAATATCCTGTAATTATCCTGTTTTATTCCCATTGACTTAAAATCTTTGAAAACTCAGTTGAACGAGTGTTCGCAATAGAAAGTTCAAACGTTGAAACCTAATCTCAAGTCTGAGATCAAATTCAATAAAAACGAAGCCGATCATACTGCGCAACATTAAACGGACAAAATACAACTGCATACTTCTTTTTAGATTTAAAGGAGAACGAAATTCTTTTGGCGTTATGAAAATTGGTGTCCTGTTATAAGAGTCCGTTTATGAGAGGGTATTCTCTGTATTCTGTTTAGTTCTAGAAGGCTAATGTTCGTCGTTTCGACAATGTCTCAATCCTAATCTTACTGTATCTTCTTAACGCGGGCACATAACAACGTATAGTCGCTAACTAACTTGGTCACCTCTTGCAGAAGGCACTTATGCCTTGTATTTAAAAAACGTATTTTATTTTTTCTTAATTTTTTAATAGTGCGTGGTCGTTGTCTCCACAAACGTTTAGCTTATTAGGGGTAGCCACGAGCATTAGCCTTCTAGGGTGAAACTTTTGAACAAAGAATTGTTCGAACTGAAGACGAATTAGACAGCGAAAACATTGACTCTGATTAAATTTAAAATATTAAAATATTCATTCATATTTACAATGTAATAGTTACTCTTACTATATGTGGGGGCAGTGGCTTAGTGGTTACCGTGCTGGACTACTGTTCAAGGGGCACCAGGTTAAATCCACGAATTTAAGGTTTTTTCCACTAAATCACATCTTGCGATCTTCTGACAAATATAGGAGAATCTAAATAATAGCATGTAAAAGCCTTTCAATTCAGCCGTTCGGACTCGGCATAAAGTTGTAGGTCCCTTCCATTCGTCCCAAAAACAAAAACTTACACAAAGGAATGCCTGTGAGAAGCTCGGGTGCCTATACAAAACTGCTGCGCCAATTACTTTATTTTTTAAGTTACTATATTATTCTTATATTAGATTTCGAAGAAAAAACTATCCTGTAATCTATACTGTATTCGAAAAAATAAATCCTGTGAAATATAAAATTTTCTTTAAATTTTCCTCTTTTTCCTTGAAAAATAAATGGCATGCTTAAGTAAATAGAAACTGATACGAAATTTATCAAAATTTTTATTTAAAGGAAATTAAACCTGATGATGTCCATTGTAATGGACGAAAAGTTTTTCAAATAAATGATTATTATTTTATCGCATCTGAAATTTGTGTGGTACCTACCCATATACAAATAAAAATTAACTGTACCGACACCGCTCCTAGTTGAGTTTGATGTGATTTTTGTATCTGCTGGGAAATACAAATATGGCAGTACTGCTAATGACAGCAACCGCACTGCCTTATCAATCGAAACCCTGTTTTTCTCGACTGCAAGGTGTAAACGCATTCGAAATTCAATAAGCGTGGCTGAGGGTGACAAAAGTGTTAAAAGGTAAGTCGAGTAATTTCATTGAAAATTACGTATTTCAAGTGATAAATACCAGAAAATGATATTTATATTTGCTGTCCGCATTAATTAAAATCGCATTTCGCAACTTTCACGTGTGGTGTAACTATATTTTTGTCTAGAAATATACAAATTTCCCTTCAGAAAAAACTATTTTTCATAGAACATCAAAGAAAAAGAAGAAGAAGACTGAAAAAAGTAAGTTCTACGGAAAAGTGAGATAAATGAAATTTCGCGAGTATAGGGAAAAATGGCGGCCTATCATTTAATTTTTTTTTGTCTTTATCAAACTAGTTTTCCAAAAAAATCTTTGTGTAGATCTATTTTCATCTGTAACTAATGAAAATTACTTTTATTTTTTAATTCACTGCAAGCCTGTTCAGATTGATTTGCAGAAAAATGAGCAGCTCCGAGGAAGTATCCTGGGTTACATGGTTCTGTGGACTTCGTGGAAATGAGTTTTTTTGTGAGGTGAGTTAAATAAATCATTTATGAAAACAATAGTAGTTTAAGCTAATTTATTGTCTATTTGTAGGTGGATGAAGATTACATTCAGGATAAGTTCAATTTAACTGGATTAAATGAACAAGTTCCAAACTACAGACAGGCTCTCGACATGATTCTTGATTTAGAACCAGGTAGGTGTTTAATGCGAGTACAAATGGATAGAATATAAATTTTTTTTTGTGTTTTGCAGAGGATGAACTCGAGGATAATCCCCATCAATCCGATATGACTGAACAAGCAGCTGAGATGCTATACGGTCTCATTCATTGTAGATATATTTTAACAAATCGTGGTATTGCTCAGATGATAGAAAAATACCAAACTGGAGACTTTGGCCATTGCCCACGCGTTTATTGTGAAAGTCAACCAATGCTTCCATTAGGTAAAGTACATGTTAAAATAAATGCGCGCTTAATATTTTGTTCATTCGTTATTTTTTCATTTCCAGGTCTGTCTGATATTCCCGGCGAAGCAATGGTAAAGACATATTGCCCCAAATGCATTGATGTCTATACGCCAAAGTCATCTCGTCACCATCACACGGATGGGGCATACTTCGGTACTGGTTTCCCCCATATGCTATTTATGGTTCATCCAGAATATCGCCCGAAGCGACCCACCAACCAATTTGTTCCAAGGTAAAGCCCAACTTATCCATATAACATTTTCAGGACATTAACCCTGTGTGTCTTTTCCAGACTTTATGGATTCAAAATACATAGCTTAGCTTATCAAATTCAACTGCAAGCAGCAGCTAACTTTAAAATGCCACTACGAGCGGTAAATTTGAAATGAAAACATTTAATATTAATTATATATTTTTTATTTTCCTCACAAATTTATTGCATTTACATTTATATACATTAAAAACGAAACGAAAATTTCAATAATAATAACAATAAAGAAAAAAAAACTTATGTTAAAAGAAAAACAAAATGCCAAACTCAGTTGGAAAAAAGAAATACAAAACAAGAGAAATAACTTGACGATTTATTCGGAGAAAATATACGTTCACAACAAAATGAAAAGAAACACATGATAGATACGGAAATCACACACTAATCTCATTTGTTCGCATTTATTTTATGTTTGTTTCCTCCTTATTCCTTCTTTGTGATAGAACTTTTTTTTAGACGGTTTTTTAATTTTGTGAATAAATCTTGGAAGAGAAATATTAAATTTTAACCACTGATTACATTGCGTGTCTATGGTGTAATAAAACTAATCAATTTAGATTCTTACTGAATATGATAGTACACGTGTGTCTGTGTATAGGAAAAGTAATTGTCTACTGGGACTAGAAGTTGGTCAATCTATTTATTTAATGTCCCTGTTTCTCCGTATACATTTTATTCATGCGTGTAATGCAAATTTACTATCAAATCAAATGACTCAGCATACTGGTTTGTAAGCGAATATTGTGTAAGAACACACAGGCCGGGTGCATGGAATATAAACCTCGTGAATTTATGCCGCGAATCGTTTTGTATGACCATTTATACACATACTGCTAGGTTCCACATTTCACTTTCACTCGAAATGAAATCAGAAATAAATTTTTGTGTTCTACATTTCACTGTATTCGATTTCGATTTCAAAGTTTTCGGAATTGAGGCAAAGTGAAATTCTGGGGGCTTATTCCCAAATGCGCGGCGGATCGCTTTTCATGGCGGATTGGTATTTTTATATTTCCAAAAGCGATTCGATCCATTCAAAAGCGATAGCTATTGTGAGGGTTGCTGGCAATAAATCACAAGTCACACAAGTGAAAAGCGATCCGCCGCGCATTTGGGAATAAGCCCCCTGGGGTGGGATTGTGGGGGTCTAGCACGTAACTTGATACAATCGAATTCAGTCGATACAATCGAGCTCTGGCAGCACCTAATTTGTATCAATCAATTATTCTCGATTGATTATCTTCGATTGAGACAAATTAGGTGCTGCCAGAGCTCGATTGTATCGACTGAACTCGATTGTATCAAGTTACGTGCTATACGAAACGAAAAACGCTTCCGTTTTCACTAAACCTGTCTCTATCATATCTGTGGCAATAGAAACGATATCGTTCGATCGTTTTCATTTTACATAATCTGACCCCTGATTTCGAAAAAATTTCCGAGTTTCCGAATCGCCCGAAATGCAGAACACTGAAAACGAATTCACTCGATTTGCAATTTCGATTTCTCACTCGATTTCTGGAACCCAGCTGATAGATGAATCATCATGGCGAAAGTTTTCTAATTTTGCCGATGAGCCGATGCATTCTTTAAGTTGAGTTATTTTCTCCAAAGAAACAAAGAAGAAAGATAGGGATGAACGCCAGCCATGAGCCAATCTGGGTGATCACAGAATCCGTCGTATTCGGAATTTTGCTACGAACCCCGAAAGATTAATTAAATTCGTAGCAAACATTTCCACTACGACGGATTAAATTCGCACCAAAAATGTGCACTACGACGGATTCTTTGATAGTTCTTTCGGGGTTCGTAGCAAAATTCCGAATACGACGGATGCTGTGATCACCCAGAATATTTATGTATGATCATTATTTTAGTTTTTTTAGTTATTTTCTGCGTCTTTCTGGAGTGGCAGCACGAAAATGGATACTATCGAGCTCTGGTAGCACCTAATTTGACTCAATCGAGGATAATCGATTATAATCATGCCCCAGCTACTTCGCATTTGGATTGATCTTTATGACATGATTATAGGCATATGCAATGCATTCCGAGTGTGGATGGGGTGGTGGGTTATGGGTTTTGTAAATTTGTCTTTCTATTGGATGAGTATGTAGTACATATATACATTCTTTAAGTCAAGAAGTGGAATTTGGATGATGATGAGTTGTTTTGTTTCTCGATAGTAAATTGGGTTTTCTGGAGTGAATAATGCACATAAATGCGATTAATTGGTCTTGCAGCGTAGACGTGTAGAAAATATGAAAAGAAAATGTGAGTTCGTGTATAGGTGTTCTTACAAAAATTGTGTCAGTACGTAGGTACCTATGCCCTTGGATCCACCTTATCTTTTTTTCAATTTACCAAGTTATGGTAGAAAAATGATCTGGATAAATCATTCAAGCAATATTTTTTGGAAATTTAATATTCTGGGAGATCACAGAATCCGTCGTATTCGGGGGGGTTATTCCGAAATGCGCAGCGGATCGTATTGAAAGCGATACTTCGATTTCGACCGCCTTCGCTTTTGCTTATTCTCAAATGCGAACTGTGCTTTCCAGTGTTTTTCAATTAGACTTCCAATTTTCCATTTATTTTCCCAAAAGTTTGACAGCTTTTTCCCGTCACAAGAATTTTGTTAATTTTTTTATCCGCATTAAATCCGCCAGAAATCCGTCACCTAAATAGCTATACAAAAGTACAAATCCGCCATGAAAAGCGATCCGCATTTGGGAATAAGCCCCCAGAATTTTGCTACGAACCCCGAAAGAACTATCACAGTATCCGTTGTAGTAGAAATTTTTGTTACGAATTAAACTAATTTTCATTCATTTACATTTTAACTACGACGGATTAAATTCGTAGCAAAAATGTCCACTACGACGGATTCTGTGATAGTTCTTTCGGGGTTCGTAGCAAAATTCCGAATACGACGGATTCTGTGATCACCCAGAAATTCTGCGATAAACCTTTTTACATTTCTAATGCCGAAGTAAACGCGTTTGTGTTTCCCGCATTTCCATTCAGACTTGCTCTTTGGCTGGCACTTATATATTTGTAGGACACTCAAAATTAAATAAACGGTTTTCAATTAGCATGGGTCGTTGCCAGCCAGATTGGTCGGGATAGGATTACCGCGCTCCTAGAGAGTGTACAGGAGAACTCGAGGCAGTCAATTCCTCACCGTACACAAGAAATCGGCCTTTTGCAGATTCCAACTTGGCGAATTTTGCATTGGAACTTGGGCTAACGCCCCTAACAATATCCAACTAATCCAGGAGCTCAACGCTAATGACCATAGACAAAGACGTTTGTTCGCTGACTTGGCTTCGGAGCGTTTGGATGAGTGCGGGTATGCTAACACACGAAACTGGTACGACGATATTTCAACGTCGTCAACCCGTCCTTATTGAAAAACCCTTTAGTGAATCTTCAGTAAGATCGGCTTATATTCACATTTGTGCTTTTATAAGGGCATCGCAAACATTTTCCAAACTCTTTAGGGAGTCGCAGTATGATTGGAAACCCCTGTGCTAGTGTAATACCACTAAAGAACTTAGTTTATTTTGATTTTGGAAATTTTGCTTGGGGCTCGAGTTATTACCGACGGGAAAAGGGGATTCAGTTTGTATGGGAAACATTTCTTGTTATCCTATCGAGCGAGTAGCAAAGTGCACTAGGTACTTCTGTAACGGAAGCAAATATATTTTAAATATTTGTACCTAGTGTCCGAAGACTTGAAAAAGCAACATAGTAGCTTCGGTCTCTCTAACTGGAAGATGCAAGAATGAATTAGACAAGTCTAAGAAAAATTCCAGTTTGTCCTTTCAGATATATCACGTCATAGATCTGCTTTATTTGAAGTAAAATTACCACTTTAATGATTGACAATCCCGATGGCTCATTTAGACCTGTAATTTTGGTTGATTGATTCTCTTTTGATTATATAAAACTTTTCCCGATGTGGTAATGGTAGCGACATCTATTATGGGTATTGGATAACCAACATGATTCCTCTATGTATATAAACTCAATAGTACGACATTCTAAAATCATTTTAATAATGATACAAGACCGCGATAGTAAAATCAAACTAAACCCCGCCGTCTAATTATATCCTTCGATCGGGGTCTAAATTCATTACATCTGATGTACCCAGCAAGAGGGCACACTAGTCTCCCCTCTTTCTCAAATCTGCAACTCCTGCAGAAATCGTTGTAGGGGATACCCAATCTTTGGGCATGTTTGCGGACTACGTGTTAAAACGTTTGTTAGTAGGAAAATATCGATGCCCAGCAACTGCAATAATACATCTGAAAAAATTAGTTGTGACTTTGGTTACTCCATTATAAATACACATAGCAACGCGAGTATGTAATCTCTCGATCCGTTGAGAAGTGTTTATTCTATAATGTAGCGCATCAGTTGCACCTTGAATTTGTAGCAGAAGCTGCTGAAGAATCTGTTCAGAACAAAATTTGTACGACGTGCGAGGTCGAAAACAGTCAATCCGGAGGTACTTGTTCCAATCGACTAATCTGATGAACTCCCAAACGAATGCACGCTGGCTTCTTTCTCATAAAAAACGATAGTAGTTCAAAACCAACCGATACCGATCTTCTCTATTTTTTCTATCACTAACTGCGTGTTGTGCGTTTTATTTTAACATTCAAATGAAATGTATACGCATGTCAGTCAGTAAGATGTCAGTCTTTAATTCGGTGCTTGTTCCAACTCTTACCTATGGTCATGAGGTTTGCTTAATGACCGAAAGAATAAGATCGCGTATTTTTGGTGTTTTTTTTTTGGTTGCGCCAATGGATGTGGTAATCTTCTAAAGATGCGGTAGCCCGTGCTACCAACATGCACGATTCACAAACCCGAATAATCGATGCCAGAAGTGCGCCTGACGTACTAATCCACACCCTATCTCCTTCAACCACTCTCCCCGCGGGACTGCCGTTAGGTATTACTTCGCGGGGCTGGTTAGCAACTCATGCTAAATCCTCCGGGTCCGCAATTTCGGCTCTTCTAAGTCTTTCAAGTCTCCTTAATTCTTCGGGTACACTCGTTATAAAGGAGCATACCTCCAGCCAGTCATCTTCTGACCTATGGCTTATTAGACTTTGGGGGTTTGGTAAGTTCGCTCTTCCCCCCTGCAAAGCGCCTACAATGGAACATTGCGTGCTCCGTATCTTCTTCTTCGTCTGGGCATTCGGAACAGAAAGACGAGCTATCGTGACCAAATCTGTGAAGGTATTTCCGATAGCCGCCCTGCCCCGATAAGAACTGCGTAAGGTGGTAGTTGCAGTCCCCATTTGTTCTTTTTGTCCAGACCTCGATGGTGGGGAGCAGTTTGTGGGTCCATCTGCCTTTTGCCGTGTTATCCCACCTGGCTTGCCATAGTGTCATCGATGTTTCCCTCTCTTCTACTTTGACCCTTCCATTAGGGACCTCTTGCCGGTTGGCTGTTTGCCTAAGGTAAATCCTTTGCATCTCGCCAGCAAGAATGGGAATTATCCCCGATATAGTGCAGGCTGCTTCATCCAAGACTGTTCGAAATCCCCTTATTGTTCGTATTGCGCAGAGCCTGTATTCTGACGAGAGCTTTCTCCTTGCTTCGTTTGTTTTTAGAGCCCCCGCCCAGACCGGTGCAGCGTATAGAAGCATTGAGCTGACCACTCTGGATAGTAGAATCCTTCTGATATATCCAGGTCCACCGATGTTTGGCAGCATTCGGGAAAGAGCTGCTTGCATTTGTGAGGCCTTCCCGCCGGCGTACTGGATGTGCGTTTTAAAGTTTAGCCTGTTGTCGAGCATTACTCCTAGGTACATAAGAGACTCCTTAGACCTGATGGTTTGATTCCCAACCCGGAAATTTGCAAATTCCACAGACTTTCGGCTGGTTATCAAGACAGCCTCAGTCTTGTGGTCAGCTAGTTCTAAGCCGGCGGACTCCAGCCATTTTTTTGATTCTGGGAACTGCTTCATCCGTAACGGACTCTATCTCATGGATGTGTTTGGCCACCGTTACTACGGCGATATCGTCAGCAAAACCGATCACCTTAACCCCTTGAGGCAGCGTTAGTCGCAGGACTCCGTCATACATTATATTCCACAGGAGAGGTCCAAGAACGGAGCCTTGTGGTACTCCCGCGGTAACGTTGTAGTACTTAACTCCATTGTCAGTCTGATACCTTAACTTTCTATCGGCGTATTGCTGGTGTGACCCGTAGAGATCGCATTAGAATTACCAGAATACGTGAGGAACTCAATGTCGAGCAGCTACTTCTCCGGACGGAGCGGTCCATGCTTCTGTGGTTTGGTCATATTAAACGCATGTCCCCCACCAGGATCCCACGACGTGCTATGGAATCCGTGCCATCGCGTAGGCGTCCTCTAGGTAGACCCAGGATGAGATGGTTAGATCAAGTTTATAATCTCTCCTCTACCCGTATGGGGTTTGCCCTAAATGATTTGGAGTCGATGGCGGAGGATCGATAGAGCTATGATGGGTCCACTTGAGCAACCTACACCCGCGACACATTTAATGGATAAGCGGGCCATTGAAAATGAATGTAGCTCTGCCAAACTCTTCCTAATTCCGGTGACTCTTGGTCAACTGTTCAACAGTATTTCTCTGGCGACCTGACCCTTCTCTCTTTTGGGTTAATGCACATGTTCGGATACAGAATGCGTTAATGTTCAGCCCTGCAGCATCCTTCTATACATTGGCTGGGGGAAGTCCATTTTCTTAGCGCACGATACACTTTACTATAATTCATCATTCATTTTGGCAACCAACTTACAGTTTCTTTCAATATGCCAACAGCTATGCCAGATTTTTTTTTAACTGCGGGTCGGCAATCCTGAAAGCAAGTGAGTACTAAGTACTCGAGATACGTGGCCTTGCTGGATTCCAGTTAAGATTTCAAATTCTTCTGACAACTTCCTTGCATACAGAACGTGACTAGACTCTAGTTTGCCATTCAAATATCGTACGAATGTTTTAGTTACTATAGAGAGTGATCCCCAAAATTGACATCATGGTCACCGGGTATGTTGATTGTTGGGGTGATAAAAGCTGATTCTGTAGTCCGATTAAAATATTTCAGAAATCGTAAGGGATAATCCAAAACTTGGCCTTGTTTCAAGTCCAACTTTCGACAAAGCATCATTTTCGCATTAAAAATAATAATTGACCAACTTTTAGTCCTAATCCATAAACTATTGAGTGTAATATATATTTTTTTATACGCATTGATTAATCTATATGTGTTGGTGTATACTGAACTGAATTGGTATTTGTATACTTCACTGCGGTTTTAACTAAATTACTTTTCAGGACTACATTGCTCTGTGTCAGGAAATCCTAAGCCGACCAGAACCCGAGGCAGAGTAATAGCAGACTTGTCATCAGCACCCACGGAACACCGTTCTATTTATTTCTCATCCCGACGAGGCGGCATCATTTAACAAAAAAGAGAAACAATATCCATGGTCATTGGTTACCCCTAGCCATAAAGAGGTTTTTCCCTCGCCTTTACATGTTGTGATATGTTCGGTTTTATATGATGTCGCTCCTTTTGCTTGTCACTACCACTTGGTAGTTCCACTCTGTCTCACAACCAACCTTTTTTGATTTTCTTTTCTGTATTCGAATTGTTGCCCCCAGAGCGCCCCTTAACCTTCGGACATTTTTCTGTTAAGCCCCACCAACTGTTGGACCTTAAAACAACTCAATAAAAATTTATATATTATATAAATTTAAATTAAATAAATTTTCTAAGTAAAAACAAAAAAAAAATGCTAAAACAAAAAGTGTTTGTTCTTTTACTTTTATGTTTTCGTATATTTGTTTATTGTGTGTTTTCCTTTTTTCTTTTCTTTTTCTCTTTCATTCACAGCGTGGTCCACAAAAGGACGAAGAAGGCGAGGCGCACGACCGTCCAAATCGCATATAGAATGAAAATTGTATTTAAGGTACACATATACATAAATTGTATAGGAAAATAATGGAGAATTAGTAATTTTTGTATTGGCCACGCTTGTAAATTTCGAAAAAAAAACAAATCTTTTTCTACTCTATATGAGGCGACACTCTTTACATTCACATCATCGTTCGTACTGCTTTTCCAAATTCAAATCATTTCACGTAGTTTCATTCCATTTCCACAATTTTGGCGGCAGTTGTTGGGTCAAATTTGACACGTGAGCTCTTTGAATACCTTGTGCCCGACACGTATCCGGGTGTTTCATAAATCTTATTCGTCAAATGCCCAAACGCGTCAGTGTCTTTTGCTCTAATGACTAAAACTTTCATAGCACTACACAGTTAACTATTGTTTCCTCCACTACACCTGTACATTTTCGAGATGATATCTACTTTCTTCTGAAAGAAGAGTTTCAACAACAAACAATGTCTCGAAAATATTAAATTCGACGATTCACAGCACATCTATCCAATTGTTCATCTCACTCATAGTCACAATCAGTACATCAAGTTAGGACGAAACTTTTTTGATATTTTATATAATACAGAGAAGAAGTGAACCTCTAAGAAACTGCTGCAGACCCCCACTAGTTTAAGTAAATGTTAAGGAACAACTGTTAAACGGTTTATTTTACTGAAGATGGTGAAGCCACTATAATACATACGACATACCTACTAAAAATATAGAAAAACGTTTGTAATAAATGCATTATGAGTAATCGCATTTGGAATAAAAAAAAAATATATACATATACATACATCTAAATATTGTATTTTGTTCTAGACTACAAGTTTTGGCACTCGATGTTGGGGTTGGGCAGTATTGGGGACGTTTTTGTAGATACCTAAGCATTTATGCTCTTAAAAAGTCATTGGTCAGTGGCAATGGTGAAGGGGAGGAGAGAGCCCGCCGACAAACAGTAAAGGTTTTTTTATGTAAGCAGTTGCACCGAATGGAGGGTTTTTTATATGCCCCAGGATTTGGCTGTGTACAAGATAAACATGGAGGAATCGGCTACCAAAAGTGCCAAACTAACACTTGAAACCCGGGCAATTTTGGTTACGCACAGATTCTAGGGAAATACTTTGTCACTTCTGACTACATGTCTCCCCATCTGAACTTCGATAGATAGACCATTCTCTTGCTTTTTCCCGATTAAATATGAATGAAACACAAATGAACCTACAGAGAGGAAATCGATATCCATCTACATAGACGGATCAAAGGTGGGCTGTGGAACCGGTGCCGGTATATTCTCAGAGGAACTAAATATACACAGCTCAATCAGACATCCTGATAGCAGCAGTGTTTTCCAAGCAGAGGTTTTGGTAATCGTGGAAGCGGCCCGAATGGTGTGATTGTTGGGAATTCCGCATAAAGACAATACTATTTTCATTGACAGTCCAGGGCTATAAAAGCAGTCTCTGCTATTGAAATAAAATCCAAGCTATCGTTGCCGCGAAGAGCTCAAAGTTCTCTGCACGAAGCACATCACAAATCTCTGCTGGATCACTGGACACAGTGACATAGCCGGCAATTAGAGGGCTGTCTAACTGGCAAGAAATGTGTCTGCAATGGATCAGAATCGAGCACTACAATCGATCAAGCCACTAATCTGAAATCTTAGACACCTAGTCTAGAATACGATTCGCATGAAAACCAACAACAGGTGGAAAGGACTAATTTACCTGCGAGGTATCACGGAAGCTTTGGCCCAACTATGACAATGGCCGAACCATCAAACTTCTACAGTTTGACATGTAATCACTGTCCAAGTTGGTAGGGGCTCACAACTTCCTAAGCAACCATACAATGAAACTAAATCTCAAAGATGGCGATATTATGTGGACGTAGAGGCTGCGGAGATGAAGAGGTTCATGAGGACACACCTCACTTCCTCTGTCACTGCCCGCGGCTCTATCACTTGAGGAACGGAACACTTGGAAGTCACTACTTCCATGACTTACAAGAACTTTCTGATGTCTCACTTTCTGATCTTTACAGGTTTTTGAGGATATCAGGATGGCTGGACGGTGCGCGTCGAGTAATCGCTAGAAGAAGGGCCATAAAACTAAAGATCTCTAATATCAATGGTTAACCAAATGTTTCTCATTCAGCAATCTGATTTACATTAGTTAAAAGGGAAACATTTCTTTTGTTTTGAAAATTGAAACTGTTTACTTAAGCGTACCCTGAATTGCATACAGACCATAGAGCGTAGTGCATTTTCATTTTCTGTTTTCTTTTATTTTGGCAGGAAGTGTAAATGCTGTGTTGTTTATAAAATTAAGAAGGTAAGTACGTTTATAAATGCAAAAAGTAACGATTTAGTTTTGTCACGATTAGTAGAATAATTACAAAGAGAATTTCTAGTGACTCCAGTTCAGATGAATGGTTTTAAACCGGAACCTAATGGTTACTCCGCTTGATGTATTTCCGCTCCATCCATATGACAAGATTGATCAACCTAAACCCTCCTCTAAAATATCCCAAGGGGGTTATTCCAAAATGCGCGGCGGATCGCTTTTCATGGCAGATTGGTATTTTTGTATTTCCAAAAGCGATTCATAAGCGATAGCTATTTAGGTGACAGATTTCTGGAAAAGAGAATTATTTACCGATGCACCACCTTAGTCAACACCGACGTCCCTAGATGTTAAGCAAACCTTCTGATTTGTGAAACTATACCATAAAGCAGAGGCATTATCCCTTGATTTATGAGGAGGTGGATCGTATGCTACTATGGATGTAATTAAGGAAATTTCCAGTGCTTGGAGTTCACTGGTAGTACTAGTGCGGAAGAAAAACGGCAAAAACCGTTTCTGCCTAGACTTTCGAAAACTCAATTCCGTCAATGGAAAATCAATTTTCATTGGGCAAGAAAAAACACTTTCCAGATTCAGAGCACTTTTGCGAATCTCGATTCAAAAGCGAAGTTCACACTTTCACTAATACCAAAACAAGTGAAATTTGTAAACACAAATTGGAAATCGACATAAGAAGGATGCGTACCTGCTAACAGACTCATTATTTTGATTGTGGATGTGGATTTGAAGAACGCCTTTTGGCAGATTTCCATGGAGGAGAGCTCGCGGGAGAAGACCACCTTTAATATTCCGAGCGGACCACTGTTTCAATTCAAGGTAATCCCCTTTAGCCACAACGCCTGTGGGGACTTATGGACAAAGTGGTACCACTACATGAATTAAGACATAAAATCTTCTTCTACTTGCGGGCTATCTATTGATTGTTTTTTATACTTTTTTTGAGCATTTGCGATTGCTCTAGTTGATGGGCCACCTGCACCTTGTTAACGAAGCTGGACATACTCTGGGTGATCACAGAATCCGTCGTATTCGGAATTTTGCTACGAACCCCGAAAGCACTATCACAGAATCTGTTGAAGTGCACATTTTTAAATTTGTTTGCTACGAATTTAATTCCCACAACGACGGATCACCCATTAATTTAGACAAGTTCAGATTCTGTTTGAAGGAGCTAATGGTATCTAGGGATTATTGTGGGGGATAATGGGTTGAAAACTAACCCGGAAAAAGTTACGTCGATAGTGGACTCCTATACCAACAACTGCTCGACGGGTGAAAAGGTTTCTGTGTCTATCAAGTTGGTACCGACGCGACGGTTCTTTCAGAACTGTTCGGCACTTGCAACACCCATCACCGATAGTGTTTGGCCAATTACAGCGTTTGGTGAGCTTAAAGAGGCTCTTACTTCGGCTCCAATTTTGGTTAACCCCAACTTTACTAACCCCTTTATTATTTGCAATTACAGTCCGTTCCTTTTCCAAATTTACTGATACTTCCCTTTCCTGTTTGTATGTAATGAAACGGTGGTCCGCGAAGGAAGAGCAAAGGACCTCATCCCACGACAAGCTAAACACGCGCAAATCTACCATGCCAACATCGTTCAGGTGGACCGGGCATCCTTTACCAACTTTCAATTTCGATGAATATATTTAGTAGAATTTTCTAGTGTTAGAGTGAAATAGGTTCTCACTTATATTCTACAAGAAGAAACCCCATTATTCTTATACGTAATTTCGTTAGAACTGACCATAACAGAGTCGGGGGGGATATATGGAATATGGGAAACCATTCTTGCCAAATCCAAAAGAGGGAATTACGAAGCTTTTACAGAAAAATTATAAGTCTCGGATGTATGATAAGCGTTCGCCAGAACCTTAAAATGTAAGTACCTAATTTGTGTTTTGGCTAACCACTATCTACTGAGCCACTATCTGAATTGGCCAAGAGAGCTGACATCGAAAAACTATTCTCTGTATTCTCTTTACTTATCGGGCTCCCGGTCCCGACGTGTGAAGTTTTTTTCTGAGACAATGCAGAAAGGGGAAATCAAATGGCTCTTTCGTGTCATTAAAGTGGCCTAGGAATGCGGCGAAACTCCCAGCGATTGGCAGATTAGGGTGCTTGTGCCCCTTTTCAAGAAAGAGGATAAAAGGTGCTGCAAACGCGTAGCAGAGCTGTGGTCGAGGCACGATTAGGAGATGAGCAGTGCGGCTTTCGTCTCGGCAGAAGCACAACGGACCAGTTGTTCACTTTCAGAATGGTACTTGAGAAGGCTTGGGAGTATGCTACACCTGTTTATGCATGCTTCGTAGATTTGGAGAAAGCATACGACCGAGTCCCTCGAGGTAAACTCTGGAGTGTATTACAGGAGTATGAAATTGACGGTTCTCTCTTGAGAGCAATTCAATCTCTTTACACAAACTGTAAAAGCTGTGTTCGGGTAAACGGCGTTAAATCAATACCTTTCACCGTGAGCGTTGAACTTCGTCAGGGGTGCGTTTTGTCTCCTCTCCTTTTCATTACATATGAACTGGATGTTACAGCGCAGTCTTGGCAAAGGTCGTTTCGAATTGGGAGGTCTACGGATAAGTCATTTGCTTTTCGCTGATAACTTGGTCATACTTGCGTCCTCTCAGACTGAACTTCAACGCGCACTCGATCGGTTTGTAGTCGTTTGTGTTGAAGCTGAGATGAAAGTAAATGTGAACAAATCTGAAGTGATGATCGTCTCCAGAACGCCTGTTCAATGCACTATGTAGAGTGTTAGTGGAGTCCCATTGAAATAGGTGGAGAAGTTTAAGTATCTACCTCGGGGTCTTATTCACGAGTGATGGATGGAGCAATGCTGAGCTTTCCTGTAGGATTGGTCAAGCTGGATAAATTTTGAGACAGCTTGGTCATTCTGTTATCAGGAGGACTGAACTTGGTGTCAAAGCTAAGTCGTCAGTCTTTAATTTGGTGTTTGTTCCAACTCTTACCTATGGTCATGAGGTTTGGTTAATGACCGAAAGAATAAGATCGCGGACACAAGCTGACGAAATGAGATTTCTCCGTTGTTGCTGGTGTGAACGCATTAGAAATACCAGAATACGTGAGGAACTTAATGTCGAGCAGGTACATCTCCGGACGGAGTCCAGACTAAGCGCCATGGCATCCGCTTGGCCATGGCAAGACTTAGTCTTTAAAACGGAGGTTCGGTCTTCCTTGTCTTCTTGAAACTGGGGTGGGATTCGAAGATCCTTTTAGCTGAAGCATTATTGTCCATTCGCTGGATATGGCCGAGCCAATGTAGTCGACCTGTTTTGGCGTTTTAGACTACATCCACATATTCTGGGTGATCACAGAAACCGTCGTATTCGGAGTTATGCTACGAACCCCGAAAGAACTATCACAGAATCCTTTGTAGTGGACATTTCTTTCGGATTCTGGATTCTGTGACTATTACAGCTCGTGGAGTTCGCGGTTGTATATTCTCCTCCATTAGCCCTCCTCACACACAACGTCAAAAATTCGCCAGTATTAGAGCTCTCCCTTCTTGTTTATCGCCTAGCAAGCGACGCCATAAAGCAGAACAGGTGCCCTACTCTGTATTTCGTTTCGAAAGTACAATATTTCCGAAACCAAATGTTTGGTACTCTCTACTTCGAAAGCGGAATGAAATCTCCAAATGTCAAAGACATTGATAAACGGAAAATCGACAGGATTACAGAGTACAAATTCAAAAGCGAAACCAAAAGCACTTTCGAATAGGATTGACTTTCGGAAGGGCCCTGTATATGTCAGTATAAGCCCAATTGCTTTGCCAAATCAAAGTAGCAGCGGTTTCCTAAGGTAATTCTTCACTGGATCTCTACTAGGGTGTCCGTGTCATTCCTTAACTTCCTCGAAATTGTTGCCATCAATAGTAACGTTTTGTCCTATGCGGTGGACTTAGGCCCTTATTGTGATTGTTGATC
Organism: Cheilosia soror; assembly: GCA_949372485.1. Taxonomy (NCBI): domain Eukaryota; kingdom Metazoa; phylum Arthropoda; class Insecta; order Diptera; family Syrphidae; genus Cheilosia; species Cheilosia soror. Next base: position 74,446,067 of record OX443561.1, on the reverse strand, counting down.
AGCGATCGTCACGACAATTGTCCATTGCGTCGATTGATTTTAGCTATTCGTACGCACAACATTTTTTCACTTCCAAGAGAAAGCATCGATCAGACATTTGTAATCTACTACAAGCGACTGTCAAATCAACAAAATATCTATCGCAATCGACAATTTGTCGATCAACGATTAACTATCAACACTCACAATAGGGGCCTTAGTCTTGCCCTCATTTACTTCAAGGCCAATGGACTTTGCCTGTTCTTCAATCGCCGAAAATGCTTCTATCTGCACCAAGCACCAACTAAACATCTATCTCTTTCCTTGATGCCTTTTTTGAGAAAACAAAAAATACTGCTAGGTTCCACATTTCACTCGAAATGAAATCGGAAATCAATTTTTGTTTTCTACATTTTACTGTATTCGATTTCGATTTCAAAATTTTTGGTATTGAAACAAAGTGAAATTTATTGCGATTTCGAAAAAATTTCGGAGTTTCCGAATCGCTCGAAATGCAGAACTGAAAACGAATTCATTCTATTTGCAATTTCGATTTCTGGAACCTAGCTGTAACAATTGGGCCCACACTTCGCTTCGAATTACAGCTTGCCAACTACATAATATTCATCATCAGACACATTTGAAAAATTGGATTCTGAAAGTCAATTCCCCATATATATTTCTCTTTGTTTCCCCTCTTAGGAAGTGAAACTACACATCGATTAACTTTCGTTTGACCAAGCAAATACCACCTGCGCGAACTGCTCGATAAACTTTAGCCCAAAGCCTACATAATTATTACTGAATGAATGAGATAATTATATTTTCATTGTTGTTTATAGCGTGTTGTCGGACAATCGAGTGTTCTTCTTCTTAACCTCTTCATCAACCACACAAAACACTGCAGTCTATTTTCTATCAAGTTTATTGTTTTTTTTTTTACAAAAAAGTTATCATACACCGGTCTACGTCTTTACTTTCCAAATTAACATGGAGATCTCTTACGCATACCTATCATTATAATTTATTTCCACTATGCATTAATATTACTTATTACTTTTTATTGGTATTTCGATTTATATTTATTTAAAAAGTTCAGTCAAAAAAATATACGTAGGTTAACAACTACAACTGCTGGTAAGCATTGTTGTAGGAGCGAGAACGAGTTGAGTTGGATGTACAGGAAAAAAGTAAAAAGGCACCACAAATAAAATCAACTTAGTTTTGTTTTTTTAATTGTTATCTCCCCTTCGTAAAAATCGAAAGGGATATTGTTTTATTTCGCGATTTTCTTTTCTTTCTATTGACAGAATTCTATTCTCTTCATTTGCTAGTCAAAAAGTTTGATATTATGTATTGTGTTTCTTTAGATGGAATGGAAAAGAAAAACAAGGGGAGAAAATGAAGAAATCTCTTAGAAGTACATCAATAAATAAATTTAAATTAATATTAGAACATAAGATCTTAGTTTGTGTGAAATGCCTTAACTTAGTGGAGAATTGTTTGTTTGATGACGCGTTGATGGAGAGTGCGGGGTTCATTTTTGTTCGCGGTCGCGGTGTCTCTCCAATGATTCTCCCCTTCAATCTTCGATCTCTCCTGTCTCACTATGCTCAGATGCGGTCGGCTCTTACAGTTCATCCTTTAAGTCATCGCCTTCTTCTGTTGGTGGAGCACCGCCTTGGCCTTGGTAGAGCTTGGCGATAATTGGTTGCACTATACTTTCTAGTTCCTTCTTTTGTTTTTTGTATTCTTCTGGATCGGCATCAGCGTTCTGTTCCATCCATTTGATCTTCTCGTCGATCGCTTCTTCCATTTTTGTCTTTTCTTCGTCGCTTAGTTTGGCACCGAGTTTTTCCTTGTCGCCAAGTTGGTTCTTTAGACTGTAGGCGTATGATTCGAGTTCGTTCTTTGATTCGACGCGCTCTTTGAGTTTCTTGTCTTCGTCGGCGAACTTCTCAGCATCCTTGATCATGCGATCAATGTCGTCTGGGGTAAGACGATTCTGATCGTTGGTAATGACGATCTTTTCCTTGTTTCCGGTGCCCTTATCTTCTGCGCTGACTTGCAAAATACCGTTGGCATCAATTTCAAAGGAGACTTCAATTTGTGGAATGCCACGTGGTGCTGGTGGAATGCCAGTAAGATCGAACTTGCCCAGCAAGTGATTGTCCTTGGTCATTGGACGTTCACCTTCGTAAACTTGAATGGTAACCGTGTGTTGGTTGTCTGAGGCGGTTGAGAAAATTTGGGATTTCTTTGTGGGAATGACAGTGTTTCGTGGGATAAGTTTGGTCATGACACCTCCGACTGTTTCGATACCCATGGTCAATGGATTGACATCGAGCAGAACAATGGCATCTGTATCTTGTTCTCCGGAGAGGACACCAGCTTGCACGGCAGCACCATAGGCGACAGCTTCATCGGGATTGATACCTCGGGATGGTTCCTTGCCACCGAAGAAGTCCTTCACCAATTGCTGAACCTTGGGAATACGAGTGGAGCCACCAACCAAAACGATTTCATGCACATCCTTCTTGTTCATGTCAGCGTCTTCCAACACCTTTTGCACGGGCTTCAATGTGGAACGGAATAGATCCATGTTCAATTCCTCGAACTTGGCACGGGTTAGAGTCTCAGAGAAATCCTCACCCTCGAAGAATGATTCAATTTCAATTCTGACTTGATGACTGGACGAAAGTGCACGCTTTGCCTTCTCAACTTCACGACGAAGTTTCTGCACAGCACGGTTATCTTTGCGGATATCCTTTCCACGCTTCTTCTTGTACAACTTGATGAAGTGATCCATCACACGTTGATCGAAATCTTCACCACCCAAATGGGTATCACCGTTGGTGGCGACTACTTCAAATACACCGTTATCAATGGTCAGAAGTGACACATCAAAGGTACCACCGCCCAGATCGAAGACCAACACGTTCTTTTCACCTTCCTTCTTGTCCAAACCGTAGGCAATAGCGGCGGCAGTGGGTTCGTTAATAATACGCATAACATTCAAACCAGCAATAACGCCGGCGTCCTTGGTAGCTTGACGTTGAGCATCGTTGAAGTAAGCTGGCACTGTGACCACAGCGTGTGTCACCTTTTTGCCGAGATAAGCTTCAGCGGTTTCCTTCATTTTACCCAAAACCATGGCCGATATTTCTTCAGGTGCGAACACCTTGTTACCCTGAGATGTGGCTACACTGATGTGAGGCTTCGAGTTCTTCTCTACTACTTTGAATGGGAAGAATTTGACGTCATGTTGAACGTTGGCGTCCGACCATTCACGACCAATCAATCGCTTGGCATCAAACACCGTATTCTCGGGATTGGTAGTCAACTGATTCTTGGCAGCATCACCAATGAGACGCTCACCGTCAGCGGTGAATGCAACATATGATGGTGTGATACGGTTACCCTGATCGTTGGCAATAATTTCAACGCGACCATTTTTGTAAACACCCACGCTGTAAGAGAAAAATTATATTGATTTAGTTTAGTTGTCAATTAAGACTCAAGTTAAAACTCACCATGAGTAGGTCGTTCCCAGATCGATACCGATCACGGTTCCAATATCCTTATCCTTTTCTTTCTTCTCTTCCCCAAGGGAAAGGCCTACAAAGGCCACTACGGCCAGTAATATACACAACCTCATATTGAGCTATGATATCTGTAAAAAAAAAAGGTATGATGTCAGATAGGCATTCAAATTATTAACGGTATCAAACAAATAAATTAGCACTTGATAAACTAATGTGGAACACTGCTGACCCACTTTACTATGAGCATGTGAGTGACTCAACGAAACGAAAACCCTATTTCATAGGCACCGTGGCTTTGTCGCAATCCACCTTTTTCCATAACTGTAAAATAGCTAACTTTACGTGGACAAAGGTTTGCATGATAAGAAATGAAGAAATCCAAAAAAAATCTAGGTAGGTATCCGGTGAAAAGTTCTTTGACCGGTTAATAAATTCTACACACATTCTCAAAACAAGATAGGCTCATGATCATGACTGCGATAGAAAGAGAGAGTACGATAGCGTGTGGAAAGGAATGGAGTTGATCGCAGTAGTACGTATATCGACGAACCGAGAGACCGGTACCGGCCAATGACTCGATTATTGATTGTGATATGTATCATGAATCAAATCTCTACAAAACTGAAAATCCACTTGAGGTTAAGAGCAGGAATGTCAAATGTCACCATAACATTTGATGAGAAATATATTAGAACCATTGTTATTGGATAACTATAGTTGTAAGAAGATTTATAACTGTTTAATGTGGAAATATATCAGATTTGTTTTTTCTTGGAAATGTCCACCTATTTTACATGATACCGCTGATATCTGTGGTAATGTATTTAATACGATGTCCTCTGAAACCCGAAGCGATCTGGAAGGGCGTAGTTTCTTCTATGAAATAATATTGTAGGTTTGTACAATTCCATTAAATAATAATCTTTAGGATTATTTCAAATTTAAAACTTTTACTTTGCAATAAACACCGCCAGTTTTTTTTTAAATACAAATTTGTTATGAACCGTACGCAGGTCTAAAATAGACACAGCACTGTCGTGTATACAAGTGGGATAACAATGACGTGTACCCACCGCCTTGTATTTGTGTTTAAGCTAAATGTATAGGAATGTAGGTATGCATATGTATTTTGCAAGTAGGTATATCATGACGTGTCTTTAACTTTGCAATCTGTTTGGGATTCATTTTAGTGCTTTGTCCCAATATAGTATGACTAAACCGATGAAATTTCTGATTTTTCATGGTGTAAACGCCCACATGCTATCACGTAACCCCATCCATACGGTTGCTGTGATGTGACTTGAGCGCGATCTTTATTTCTTCCAATTTCTAAAATTGTTCTTGTACTTTTACTCCCCTTTCCAATCAGACGAAGACGACACGTCGACATTTTTTTTTTTCCTTTAGTTTGTTGGTTTTTAAAGAACGGTACTCGCCAATAGCATTACATTACTTGAGAAAAGAAACCAAGTATATGAGAGAGAGAAAACGAGTAAACTTAAGCAAAAAGAAAGCTTTATAATTATTGATGACGTCGCATCTCTCCAAACACTTTTTGTTCTACTCACACATTTTCATTTTATAGTAAAACGCGTTGCTATGTGAAATGAATTGAATATTCTTCTAGAACTTTATAAATGCCTTTGTATATTTCGAAAAGAAATGTAAAAATCACCGAATTGAAAACGGAAATATTGAAAAGGTAACTACAAAACCACCGCAAAAGAACACTTCATTCAATGGTCCACCCTTTTTTTTCCAAATTGCCAACATGGCCAATTCATTCGGTTCAGTTTATGGATAACACTTCAAAAACAATATTTTGTTCGTTTTTCGTACTTACATTTAATTTGTCTAGTTGCACTTATAGTTAAATTAATTTATCACTCCGTTTTGATTCACAAATAGTTGAGAATAACTAATTTTTTTTGTTGGTTTATTTTGTGAAAAATTCACTGAAATTCACAGAAATTGTGCTACAAGCTTCTACCAAAACTGTTCTTTTCTCTCTGGCGTATGAAATTCAACTGAATGCTCTCTTCGAGCCGGCTGCCTATTTTTACCCCTTAAAATTAAGCGTGGTGCTATTTGATTGGCTATTGCGCTGTCATTTTTGTTTGATTGTGATTGGCCCACGTTAAGAGAATTCAGAAAGCGATTTTGGTGCACTTTCTCTCTTCGGGGTAATTCTCGAAAATACTAGTAACTGTTTTAAGTGACACCTAGTGGGCACTGGGCAGGAGATAAGAAATTATTTATTTTGGGGGTGATGGGATTTCATAATTTACATAGCTACTTTGCTAAGCTTATCTGTGTGAAAGGAAAACTTATGACGTGTGTCAAAGAAACCGATGGGATCATTTTTTAACTAGCTCCTAGAGCAGGATCATTTTTTGACGGTTTACACAGTCATCACGAGTATGATTATTTAGAGCAATTGTCTATATGAGGAATATGGTATCTGTCAATTGGCTGAATTTCGTATGAAAATTTGGAAAGGGAAATGAGTAGGAAAATAATTTACAATAGGGGTATTGATGCAACGTTGTAAAACCGTCGTAAGCGTGGTAAAATTCGTAATTTTACGCGACGTGGTAAATGAACTGTCAAAATTTTTATTTTAAATTATTAACAACAAGATGGTAAACTTACGGTGCAAATATGGGTTGTAAATTAAAATGGTAAACTTACTACAACGTCATTGTAACATTTACATTTGAAATAAAGGCACTTCATCAGAAAAACAATGCTTTGCATGCATTTCGTCGACTGAGAATTACATAGTTCTATGTAGACCGACACCTGTCTTGAGAAATTCCACTTTTCAGTTTTTGATGCTCAATTTTTGTATCAAATGGGAATTTGTCAATTAATGAATTATGAGAAAGTATAGATTCTTTGTAAATTTTAATTTTAAAATGCTTTATTTGATGATTTATCCAGTAGTTTTTCATTAATCGCCATTTTAATTTAGTTCTCAAAGTTCTATAAGCCAACTCAATGTAGTTTGAACTTCGATGAAGGTTCTATGTGTCACATAGAACCTTGTAATTGTTTAACAGTTGTATGAATGAAGATTACTAGTTTGGTTTTAAAAACAGGGCATATGAAAATGGTATTTAAATAAAATATGTACCCATCCATAATTCACGAAAGTAAGATCCTAATGCCGTTTTCATTCCAATATTAATAGGTTATAAATAAACAACAAAAAATTCTGCTTGTTAGAGATTGCCTGAAATTGTTTTTAATACAAAAATGTTATAGTGCACTCCAGAGAAAGATATTATAATGATTCTCAACAAATCTTTTATTATTAATTATATTATATTTATTATCAATTATATTGGTTACAAGAGTTTGGGTTTTACAAGCTAGGTAGGTTTTTCGGCGTCGTCGGTTTAATTCAAAACTTCGAAGTGAAGTTTGTTGAGGTTCTTACTCTGACATCTGTCATCTGGCACACCGACATCTGACACACAACTCTTAAGGCGATCTTACATCTAATACACTATAGATAAAACATTACAACTCGGCCAGTCTGACTAACGATCGACCTCGATCGTTTACAATATCATGTCAGTTCTCGGTATCTTCCAAAAATTCATAATCAGTATAATAATTTTCATTTAAAGACTCTACAGTGTTGCCTTCTTGGTCCGATAAATTTGTACCCTGATCTGGCTCCAACCACTTTCTCATTCTAGTAGAGTCTACTACACTATTGTAGGGCAATTGCGTTATTTGGCAATTCTCTACATCTGTTATAACATATCGATCATGACCTAAACGTTTACGTATTACATATGGACCTTTGAATTTGTTAATGAGCTTTTTATTTTTACCAACTGTGGTATCAACATTTTTAATTACCACTAAATCACCTACTTCGAATTCAACTGCAGGCCTATGATGCTCCTCATAATACTTCTGATTGTACGACTGAGACTTCTGTATGGCACTTTTGGCTTCTTCTCTTATTACTTCTAAATTACTTGTTTCTTTAGAGTACACATCATGCAGATACTCTGTTAACTCTTCAAACACTTTTCCACGTTGTTCAACACCAAACAGCATTTGGCTGGGTGTCTTCTTAGTGGTACAATGTACAGTATTATTTAATGCAAACTCAACATCTGACAATCTGGCTTTCCAATCGGTATGACTTATGGGTTCAGTTATCTTTGCTAGTACAGCTTTCAAAACGCGATTAACTCTCTCTACTTGACCATTGGATTGAGGCGATGCTACGGCGTTAAGAACGTGACTAATGTTTCGGTCCCGACAGAACTTTTCAAATTCCAAGGAAGTAAAACACGTTCCTCGATCACTTATTATCCTTCGTGGGCGACTATAGTCCAAAAAGTATTTCTTAAGTACACAAATAGACTCTTTTGCACTAGTATTTACCGCATACAGTTTTACAAACTTTGTAAATGAATCTATCACAACTAACACATGTTTATGTCTGGAGTTCACTGTTTCCAACGGACCAAAATGATCAATGTGTAAGGTATCCCAGGGTTCTGGTTTCTTTGGAATACTGTACAAATTACGCTGATTACTCCGGTTTGGTGCGGAATAATAAATACACTTTAAACAATTCCTAATAAATTTATTAAGCTTCTCACGCATCGACGGAAACCAATAATGCTTCTGTACTTGGTTTGTACATTTATCAATGCCTAAATGACCATAACCCTCATGTATCATTCTCATTACATTGTCTTCCATCTCACTAGGTACATAAAGCTGCTGACACGGACCACTGACACGAAAGACTAAACCATTTTCAAGTTCATAACCTGGTACTTCCGATGTTTCTAATCTTTCTCTTAACTGTCGAATATTGGCATCACGTGTTTGGGCAATTTGAATGTTCAAATCTATCTCGTTTTCTTCAATAGGACAGACAACTACTGGTAGACGACTGAGTGCATCAACATGGGCCATCTGTTCTCCTGGGCGATGCCGAACTGTGAAATCAAAGTTAGCAAAACCTAATGTCCAACGTGCAATCCGAGGATTAATCAATTTCTTTTCTAATGTCAAAACCAAGGAGTTGCAATCAGTGACGACTACAAATGGGATACCATCCAAAAATGTTTTAAACCTTTCTAATGCATTGACAATAGCCAGCGTTTCCAACTCATAGCTGTGATAACGAGACTCTGCATCAGTTGTAGTTTTAGAATAAAAAGCAACTGGATGGAATTTTCCATCTTCCTGCTTCTGCATTAACACAGCACCGTACCCACGGGAGCTGGCATCTGTATGAAGCTCTGTTTCACGGTTGCGATCAAATATACTCAAAATAGGTGGTTCAGTTAGTTTGTCCCTCAGAACCAGGAACGAATTCATACACTCATCGGTCCACTCAAACTTAGCATCTTTTTGCATAAGGCGGTTCAAAAGTCGTGCTATGCGAGAAAAGTCAGGAACGAATCGTCTGAAATATGAAAAGAGCCCTATACACCTTTGTAACTCCTTTGTATTAGTCGGTACTGAATAGTTCTTAATTGCATTTAGGTGAGCTTCGTTTGGACGAATACCTCTTTCATTCACACGATATCCTAAATATTCTAACTCATGATAAGCAAATTTACATTTCTTCAAATTTAACTTCAGGCCAGCTTCTGATAACAATCGCAACACTTCACCCAACACTTGGATATGCTCTTGAAATGTCTTCGTCGCCACATTTATATCGTCTAGATAGACAACAATTTTGCCAGCATCTATCAGCGGCTTCAGAACCAAAGAAATAAATCTCTGAAACACTGGGGGAGAATTTGTCAGCCCAAATGGCATGTAGCAATACTCGTATTGACCCATCGGTGTGACGAATGCGGTCAAATGTCTCGATTCCTCGTGCACTGGTACCTGATGGAATCCGTTCTTCAGATCCAATGTACTGAAAAAAGACTTTCCCCCCAAGTATTCCAGACAATCTTCAATGAGCGGCAATGGAAAGTGATCTCTTAAAGTAATCTTATTTAACGCACGATAATCAACGCACATTCTTAATTCCCCATTTTTCTTCCGTACTAAGACAATAGGTGAGGCATAAGGTGAGTCACTTGGTCTAATGATTTCCTGAGCCAATAAGTCATCGATGGTCTGCTGTACTTCGACTTTCTCCTTAAATGATAATCTGCGCGGCCTACTGTATACTGGGGTATCATCCCTTAACCTAATTTTCATAGAATAACTACTCAACTTACTACTTCTTCCCATTGTGTTCATATAATTTTCAAAAATTGTCGATCTCAAAGCATCTGCATCTGTTTTGCTCAACTGTTTATCAATATCAATCAATTTCTCAAGATCTTCAATCTCAGTCCCACTAATCAGCAGTATAACTTCCTCATATTCTTCAAGCAAGTCTATTTCATTCAAGTGCACAATGCCTACGCACGACTTCAATTTAGTTTCAAACAAAACAAGGTCACCTATTACATTTACTTCAGGATCATTCGAACTTTCTTCAAACGAATTCAATTTTGTATCTAAAATTATTTCTTCTACTGGCCTGGTAGTGGTTGGAGCAAACGTCTGACTATCTAATGGACACTTAAATAAATTGAACAACTCGAGCGCACTGACAACTGATAACGGTAATGGGACTTCATTTATTGCTTTTAAACTCAAAATTTCATTGAAATTATATTTAATTTTAGTAATCTGGCAAAGATGAATTTGCATTTTATCCAGTAAATCACGTCCGATCAGTAATGGTACCACCGCCTCCTCATCTGGCAAAATAACAAAATCATGGGTGAATCCATGCTCTTTAAAATTTATCTTACATTTAACAAACCCGTATGTACTCAGCTGTTTATTACCCATACCCCGGTATGTTGTTAGCTGCCGATTATTATTCAACTTCAGTGGTACGCACGATCGACGAACACAGCTAATCGGACTGCCGGTATCAAACAAAGCAATAAATGGAATTACTTCAGTGCACTCAATCTGATCAACAAAAAAGGCAACACTTACCAAATTAACACTGGCCAACTGATGAGCTAACCGCTTCACTTCCACTTCTTCGGCAATGGCAGCTGCTACTGCTGCTCCTTCCTGAGTCTTCTTCCGCTTCGGACATTGGTGACGAGTGTGTCCAATTTCGGAGCACACGAAACAAGAATTCGGTGGGCGTCGAGGTGCCAAGCAAGTGCTTTGATAGTGTCCGTATTGAAAGCAATTAAAGCAACGCACGGCGGACGAATCTGGTTTAGTAGAGGCACTGGTATTAGTACCAGTATTTGCACTGGCGACTGCGGCTGTCCTTGGTTTTGTCAGCACTGGTACGCGTCGCTTTTTCTCATAACGCTCCATCAAGACTTTTAACTCAGCCACTGTTGTAGCACTGAACAGCATTGAAATCTGTGCTGACTTGTCATTTAGTCCATCGATGATGATGTCTATCAGGTCAATTTCAGCAATATTTGCCCGTCTGGCTATGTGTTGCATCTCAACAACATATTGTCGCGGTGTTTCATCTGGCTGCAGGGTTCGCAATTTTAGTTGATTCAGCACATCTTGCACCGAAAAAGCACGTCTGAACTCTGTGAGCAATGCTTGTTTTAACTCGTCATAAGTGCGCGCCATGACGATGTCGGTAAATCGCTTTGCGTGGCCACTCATCAAATAGCGAGCAGCGACCAGCTTGTCACGTTCACTGTAGTGATACACACTGAACACGTTTTCCAAATCCCCAATCCATTTGGTGATATCTTGCAAATCGGAGCCGTCAAACTTGCCCATCATTGCATCCAACACAGCCAAATCGATGCGTCGGCTTTCGAGCTGGTTCAGGCCTGCTTGCAACTCCAACAACTCACGCTTCTTCTTTGCAATGGCCAACAATTTGTCCAGTCGTGCCTCCTCTTCTTCTACCCCACGTAGATTCAACTGTTCAACTGGCAGCTGTGCATATGGCGACTCTGTGTTTCGCTGCGAACAGTGTGGTAATTCTGTCTGCTGTACTGCTTCTGGCTGCTGTGCTGCTTCTGGTTGTTTTGGTACATATGGCTGCTGTGGTACTTCTGATTGTATGTCGAAGAATTCTTGGTGTGCCGGAAAACCCATTTTCCTATAAATGGTCCGTAGTTGTACCAGCGTGGCTTCTTCGTCAAACTCCACTCCCGACTCCTTCAGGGCAGAAATCACCTGGGCTCGTGTCATTTGTTCTTCCATCCTGTCCGAACCCCACATCTGATTTATAATGATTCTCAACAAATCTTTTATTATTAATTATATTATATTTATTATCAATTATATTGGTTACAAGAGTTTGGGTTTTACAAGCTAGGTAGGTTTTTCGGCGTCGTCGGTTTAATTCAAAACTTCGAAGTGAAGTTTGTTGAGGTTCTTACTCTGACATCTGTCATCTGGCACACCGACATCTGACACACAACTCTTAAGGCGATCTTACATCTAATACACTATAGATAAAACATTACAATATCATTTTTTTTTTGTCTTTAATTACGAAATATAATTTAATAATTTTAAAATTATTAGGTATTATTTTAATTCAGTTAAATTATGTAGGTATAGCTACGACAATCCAAATACCTCTGTAATCCTCTGGCTTATTTGAAGTGAAACACGCTATAAATTGTTTAATAACTAGCGAACCTGGTACCGCGAACTTCGTACCGCTTCAGATGTTGTGTTAACTTATTAGATGAGTTAAACTCAGTATCCTATTAAGAGAAAATGAATACTCAAAATTCATTAAGTTCAATAAATATACCAAGAATCAAAAGTATTTTAAATACATTGACATGAGTGTAATTCACGTGGCAGCAAGGTTTTTTTCGCTTTCTTTATTGAAGCGAATAAAAATGATTCGACGAGCATTGTTGCACTACTTTCTGTTAAACTATTATTTGGATTAGTTGCACTCGGGTCGATTCCGAGTATCGTCGGAGTTCCTAGAGTTATAATACAATCTTCCTCGCCTTTGAACTTGTCTTTGATTATGGTGTCTTGGATGACGTTGTTCATAAGTTTCTGCAAACGTCAACTTGGTTCAATTGCACAGTTTCGGTTGGTTCAAATTGTAGAGCACTATGCCGACAGAGCCAACTTTAAGTTGCAAATTGTGCGAACTCACCAAAATTTTACTTTGTCCAATTGGCTCAATCGGTTTAGTGGTTCTCGAGATGCACAATTTTGAATGTTGACTTTTGTATGAGAGGTACCACGCCCCTTTGTCCAATTTTTACCATTCTTCACAGGAAAACTCTCGGGCCAAGACAAGACCTAAGATTGTCTGTAAAGTTGAGCTCAATCGGTTTATTGGTATTCGAGATACATTACTTTAAATGTTGTTTTTTTTATGGTAGGTTCAAACCCTTTCGTCCAATTTTGACCAAACTTCACAAAAAAGCTGTTGTGCAAATGCAAAGATTTTCTCAAAATTTAAGCTCGATAAGTTCAGTGGATTTGGGAGGTGCACCCCTTTGTCCTTCGTTGGGCCAGTATACCTACAAATCCATCAAGCCCAAAATCGTAAAACCGAACGATTCGTTTTCAAGTTATGTTATGACGTGACCAAGGGAAACAAGGATTCATTTTTATTATTATATGCATATGGATTTTTTAATCCACGCCAAGACAACACTAATTGCTCTGAAACTTTGATTGGATTAAATAGTAAATACTGAAGGATAATGCAACGGCACATTGATGGATATAGAACTTTGTTGTGTTTTACATACATTTCAAAACAATTATACAATTCTATGTACAAAATTAAGAAACACAAAGTTCTATGTCAATAAGAAGACCCTGTATTTTTATTTGCTCATGAATAGAACAACATAGTTCTATATCCAAATTTTGCTACATGGAACCTTATAATTCTCAATTTGAACTACATTTTGGATGATAGAACCTTGTTTTTTTGCGATTTACACTACAGAGCTTGAATTAAGGTAAATTTGCACGGGTTCGTTCAAAAGTGCTTGGAAATACGAATCCATTGATACCCATATCTCATTTTTTGCAAAAATGGCTCATAGAACTGTGTAATTCTCAGTCGACGATTTGTAATGCTTTTAATGCATTTACAAAGAGTTAATTGTACATTTTACTATTCCAAGTTTAGGATAATTAATGAATCCATCAATTTGTCCAAACTATTTGCCACGAAAAAAAAAACAAAATTCGCCCAAGAGTGTTTTCGTTCGTGGCAAAAAGTTTGGAATTGGCAATTTCGTTATTTGAACTCTTTTAAAACTTGTTTTCTTAATACAATTTGATGGATTAATTAACTATCCTACACTTTGGGATACTAAAATGTGCAATTTCTATTTATAAATGCATCAAAAGTATTATAAATGCATGCAAAGTAATTTTTGCTAATTTCGCGCCTTTATTTCAAGTGTGAAATTTCGCAATGTCGTCTAAGTTTACCATTTCGATTTTCACCCAAATTCGCGTAGTAAGGTTACCATCTGGTCGTAAATGATTTTCCATACAAATTTTCATTTACCACGTCGTAAACTTACGAAGTTTACTACGTTCACGACGTTGCATGAATACCCCTAGTATTTGGTAGTGTATATTTCGAAAGCGCAATGTAATCTCCAAATTATTGTCGAAAGCATTAAAATGCGGAAAATATTATACAACAAATAGAAAGCGGATTGGTTTAAAATACCTGGCTTTGTTGATTTGACCGATCTAAAAGGAAATAACCAAAACTCGGCGGCCGAATTAATCTGAAAATCCAAGGTTATACATGTTTCATATGAAATGTTCATATTGTCGCGGCAAAACAATTTAGTCAGCTCCTAAAAATTTCGTCTTACTCGTTGAACCAGTTAGAACTTCTGATGAAGCGTAGGAGACTACGAATATCTAGGTTACTCTGTTAGATCGTTTAGATCATTGTAGTAAAAGGCTCCCAAATGGAGTTTCCCTTTTCGGGAGCGTGCCGGACAGGTGCAGAGAAAGTGATGAATGGTCTCCTTCTCCTCCTCCTCCTCATCCAAACAGCTTCTACAAAAATCGTTTGACAGTATGCGTGACAGCTTTTTCAGCTTATTTTTGTGTTAATAAAATAAGCAAATCGACTGCAGATCATTTTTACCGGAATGGAATTCATCCGAAAGTACCTTATTGAACCCTAAAAAATGTAAAACATTTTAGTGGCACGAGTTACTTAATTTTGCTGGAACTGGACGATAAATTTGATCCGAAAAAAGTCGTGCGTCACTTCCGTTCAATAATTATCTTCGGCTAAGTGTCGAAAAGTGTTGAAAAGAGAAGTTCACCACACTCCAATCTTGAAACAGAAATTTGATTTGAATTAATTGAAATTCAGTGGTAACACAGAGGAGCAGGATACTTTTTTGACAGTTGAGCAAATCATTTTCCCCCACTAGGGTCAGAAAATGATCCGATAATAATTATTTAGCGCGGGCTATGTACATAAATTCTTTTACTAGCCTATTTCATGTTAAATTTCTATTTTGATAAATTGATTCTGGAATTCAGAAGTTATATTCAGGGAGAAAGATGGGGAAAACTGTTCATTTTAATTGGTCCACAAAAGCAAAACTATTTAGTGTTTTCGTTTTAAGTTAGCTTTCACACTGAATTTTAACGCAAAGCATCGAGCCCTTAATCGAAAACAGAAACCTCCTCGGAAACTACACGCAGGTACTTCCAAACCAATCGTTGGGTTGTTGCAGCAGATTCACATTTTGTGGTATTCAGCAAATTAAGCGAAACTGCTGACGGAAAAGCTATCAGGATTTCTCACTGCTATCATTTCTACTGTTCTGTTCAAATTCTTATTTAGTCTACTTGCCTTGCACCATAGGTAACAGGAAATATTCTATTTTCCTTGAATTTTAGAAATGGCAGCACTGCCTGTCACAACTTAAATGCTTATTTTTCGTTGTTCTGATTTTTTGAGTTATGTAAATACGAGCACAGTCGCAGTGGTTAGTATTAGTATACTAACTAGTTATATAGTCCCAGGTTCGATCCCCGGAAAATCACAATTTACATCTTAAGGTTTTTTCTACTGCGCCACCTCTCGCGAACGTCTGACAAACATCCGAGAGTATGACTATCCTGAAAAAGCTTCTCAATTCAGCCGTTCGGACTCGGCATAATATTGTAGGTCCCTTCCATTTCGTCCCAAAAATAGAAACACACCCAAACGAATGGTTGTGAGAAGCTAGTCCTAGGGTGTCTACCCGCCTGTTTCGCTACCTATTTATTTATTTTTTAAATACGAAATTTAGTTAGGTACCAAAATAAATATCTAGCCGATACAAACATTTCACAGCAATTGAAGCATAAAAATTCTAATTTGTGTTCGATATAAACGCATCGAAAATTGTTCCTAAAATGTTTGTCGAGAAAAGTCAGTTTTCGGTGCTGTGTGGTAGCTTAATAAGGAGACACAAAGAGATAGATCCAATAGTCCAATTACTTGCTATTTAATTATGTGTGGCATTTAAGTCACTAAAGCATTTAAAATATAGTTATTACCTACATTATGTACCCCTATTTTGACAGCGAGTTGATCGATCTGAAAATAATCGAATCGAAAATCGTCAACGAAGTACTTTCAAAGATGTGAGAAACCCTTAAATCTTTCGACTGACACATATCGCTCTATGAGGGGATAGATAAACTCCATTGACATTTCGCGCTTACTTGGAAACCGTAAAACGTCATTTTTGTTTACGTCGGAATTTATTCTAAAAATTAATTTAAAGTTTTGAGCTGTTTGTGTAAAATATCTGCTGTAATCTGTAAATAAATAAAAAATACTTGGTCATGAGCGCAAATAGAGCACTACCCCAATCTAAGGAGGCTCTTCTGAAATCGTACAACACCAGGCTAAAGGATGACGTAAAAAGTATGCTGGAAAACTTTGAAGGTAAATAGTGAAACTGTGTTGTGTGTGCTTATGCATTTCACAACGAAATTAAACATTTACGCTTAGATTTAATACTATTTTTATTCTACAACAAAATATCACACATCACATTTACTTTTTTTTTGACAACATTCGCTGCAAATAGTCCAATCCCTCATATAGTCCATTTCCTGAATGAGCGCAAGTTCCCTGCACATGCCATTCGTGTTTTCGATAGGGCATCCGCATCTTCTCAGCTAATTCAGTTGGACTCAATGCATTCGGTAGGTCCTGTTTGTTTGCAAACACCAGTATCACAGCATCCCGCAGCTCGTCTGATTCCAACATCGCTGATAATTCTGATTCGGCTTTATCAAGTCGTTCTATGTCGGTTGAGTCCACAACGAAAATAAGTGCCGCACAATTTTGTAAGTAGTACCGCCACATTCCACGAATAACTGTCTGTCCACCAACATCCCAGACAGTGAATAAAATATTCTTATACTCAACTGTTTCCACATTGAAGCCAATCGTAGGAATTGTTGTCACAACTTCGCCTATTTTCAGTTTGTAGAGAATTGATGTCTTTCCAGCAGCGTCCAGTCCAAGCATAGCGATACGCATATTCTTTTTCGGAAATAGGCGATCCAGCAGCGATGATATTGTTAGACCCATCTTATTTATTTATTGTTTGTTGTTTGCACAGAAATATGAAATATCTGAACTACAGAACAGGTGACTTTGGTATGCGACTGCTTTGTTGATTTTTGAACTCTTATATGCAATATAGTAATAGTATGTGTATTTATTATGATTCACAGCGCAATGACGTGTACAAATGGGCAGTTAAGAGAGATTATACATTTGGCTTTTCCCTATGTTAATGCGACTTCATTTCAGGAAACGTGGAATGAAAACCGTTGGAAGGGGAATTTTGTTTGAATGCTACTACAGTTTGAGATGTTGTTCGACTTTTTTTTTAAGTTTGAAATTTATTGTTACAGAAATTGTCAAACTTGCTAGAGGGGAGGGAGATTCTCAAATATCAAAGACTACGCAATGTGAGCAAGATACATATGAAATGCAAGTTAGAGCTGCCAATATTGGTTTGTATATGATAGAATTATTAACGTAATTGATTTGTTGTAACTGCTTTTAATTACAGTGCGAGCCGGAGAATCGTTGATGAAATTGGTGTCCGACATTAAGCAGTATTTAATTCTTAACGATTTTCATTCAGTAAATGAAGCAATAACGTCAAATTCACAGTTATTTCGAGCTACGCAGATCGAATGTGATAAGAAGCTGATGAAGTTAAGAGACGAAATGGCGATGGATTTGTATGATCTCGAAGAGGAGTACTACACGAGCATTAATAAATAGAAAGAAGTTTTATAATTTAACTATTGTGTAGTTTATGTTTTTAGTAATTTGTTTTATTTGGGGTACCTCTGCCATCTCAACAGCCAAAATGTAGATCCAATTTATTACTGTTGAGATCAAATAGAAATGAGAACAGTTTGAAAGTGGTAGATCCTACTTTGCCTAATGGGGCTGCGGTCCGTAAAGAGTCGCTGCCTGAGGCACTGTGGCCTTCTGTCCTCTGCCATCACAGGACAGGCATAATGCATAATGCGAAACGCATTACTGGTGTCGAGGCCAGCTCAAATATAAAAATTTGTGATGACAATCGTACACTCCACCACTATTCAATTCATATATATGTTTATGATTGAAAACAGTTTGATTACATATTACTTTCAGTTGTCTTGAACAAGCGCTACGGCGCTGTGACGGCTTTCTTTCAAAGGAACCCAGTATCAGAACTGATACGAATTTGATATGCATTCATATCTGTGACTTTGTAGTTTTAAGACCATAATGTTGTCCAAAACCGAAGTAGCAGCGGCTTCCTATAGTTATTCTTTACCGTATCTCCTACTGAGATGATAATTCGTTCAAGTTATGTTGTTTCAGTTATCTATATGTCGTTGATACCGACCATTGATGTTTTTGCAATCAATGCACAATACTCAGGTGCTCTCTGTACACTCTGGCTACTGCATGTACTTCATCTTCTGGACTTTGAATTTAGCAGCTTAAAAAAGGACATTATTTTTTGATACTGTCGACAGCACAGCGGTGTGTCCACAGATGAAGCTTAATACTAAAGAAAGCCCGATTTACACAGCCTTTCTACTTTCTGCACAAGAAAACGATGGAATATCAAAAACCAAAACACCAAGTATGCCGCCGCTGATTTAAAGTTTGAGAGCAATTAGTATGAGCATAAAAAGAGGTCTTCCTTTTATATTCCTATTTGAACCGGTATGAGAACATGATTTGGTGCTAATCGATTCCCATTTACCCTGTTCGCAAAAGACAGCAAAAACACTTACCCTCCATTGAATTGCTGCGAGTTTTGATTTAATATATGTACATATTTTGCGTGCCGAAAATTCTACTTCACTGTAATAGATTGCCAATCAAACAGGCCTATTATACCACAAACCAGTAAGAATAGACCGTCGACTCCTCCCACATAACGGACTTTGCCAACAAGCTGCCGGCGAGACCAGGATTTTTCATGCATTGGTGCTGTACAAAATCAAAGGGGCGCCATTAACGCACGCATACTTGAAAAATCCTGGTCGCATGGTATAGCATGGAAAATCTTTGCCGCCATTAATTTTGACATTTACACGTATTCACAGACAGGGAATTTTTTTCCGGGGGGAATCGGGTAGGTGTACGGGAAGTCGGCGGTCTATTCTTACTGGTTTGTGACTTATGTTTTGTATAGCTATACAAAACATAACCTAGGTTCCTATTCAAAATCTACATAGCTCCGACTCAAATTTCTGAACGAAATCCCAAAGTGATTAACCGACACACCCCGACAGCATTCAACGTTCAACTTTCAATCAACCGCGTCTATTTCCAAATTGCAAATTCCAACTGACAAACAACAAATGGGGTTGTCAAAAATTCTGAATTCGTTGACAAAAATTCAATTTCTCGGAGTTTGTATGTTTTATAAAATTGTTCATCAAAATGACGACAAGTATATCACAGGACATAATAAAAGTCCTCAACGACAGCGACAGTATTGATACAAAACGTAAAATATCAAAAATTACTGCAGAAATTAAACGTTACCAAGAGAAAATAAAATCATACATCGAAACAAATCATGTCGAGTTTTTAATGGATCTATCTAGCAACGAATTGTACTTGGAAGAGGGCGAAACACTTATCAAGGAGGCAAGCAGAAAAGGTGTATGTACTCAAAAATTGTATAGTAAATAAATCATTATTTTCCAGGTGGAATACCTTCTCCAAAACGTAGAAGGAGACGTACAAAATGCAATTTGCGAGGCAAATGAAGATCTCCAACAGTACATCGACGACTTAAAGGAGATATCTATTGGTCTAAAAGTCTCGTGTAAAATCCTTCGTATCGATGACCTCTTCCAGAGCTTAGAAGAAGCAAAAAGCAATAAAGAATATCTCATAGTTATGGACATTGTTGGAAAACTGAAGAATCTAATTGATGATCCGAGCGACAAAATCTTCAGTCGCTTGGAATGCTATCACATTATAAAAGTGAAATGTCGCATAGAGTCTGATATGCTGCTGCAAAATATGAAACAGTGCTTTGATCGACTGGTTCAATTTGCCGAGAAAGCTTTCCAAAATACAAAGTCGGTGACACTAAAGATCTCCAAGGATGAAAACCAACTACAGGATACCGTGTTGGCGTTGTTTAACGCGCGCTACAACCCAAAGAAGATGTGTGAGTTTCTTTTGGACAACTGTTTTGAGCCGATAATTATAAAACCAGTGTCTATGGAGTTTCGTGATGATGTTAACCCGGATTTTGTTCAGCTGTCTATGTCGTATAGTTTGAAAGACATGGGCGAGAGTTTGAGGCCAAACTATAAAGTCGTATTTAAAAACATTGAAATGCTAATACTCTGTCTGGGGCACATGAATATTCAGCTTTCCGACACACTGCATGTGTTTAATATTTTTGGTGATCAATTGAAGGAGCGCCTGTTGCACTTGATTGTTAACGAATGTTTGCAAAAGGCTATACCTGAGACGATGAACGAGATGCAAGAGTCTACTCTAGCCGAAGATGTTTTGAATTTTAATAAATTCCTCATCGATTCGCAATTGATAAACGAGGAATCTGACCTAGCATTGGTGCAGTTCACAGAAGAAATAGAAAATTTGTTTCGAAATCAATTTTGCGGCAGTATCATGGACAGTGCTGTGGATATCATGCGAAAGGATCTCCATGAAATGACCCTAATAGCTGAACAGAACAGCCCTGAAGATGTGGCCAATAACCCGTTCCTCTTCCCACGCTGCATGGTCTCGAAGAGTATTTTAGTGCGTTGTATAATTTCATACAAACATGAGTGACTGACTTTATCTTTTATATAGGAACTTGTACATTTGATGGAGAAAATCATTCGCCAAGCAGGATCCGTTGATGGCGACCTCAGCGAGCAATTAATATCAGTAATTTCATCTATTATCGATCGCTATGTAGCCGATGTGCCTGTGCATCATAAGAAACTTTTGGAAAACATACCCCAACAGTCGGCTTTATTTTATAACAATACCATGTTTCTGGCCCATTGGGTAACAAAGAATTCAGACAAAGGAATTGCAGCATTTGCTGTTTTGGTAAAATCACTTCAAAGTCTCGCAACTGAACACTTTAACAGTCAAATTCGGAATCAGAGGGCTTTGCTTATGGGAATACTTCAAGATTTCGGTAAGAAACTGTTAAGGATCTTAAAATTCTATGCGTAAAGTAATTTTTTTTTAGATTTGTCCGATGCCATAACTGCACTTGGAATTGCACCGCAGAAACTTGTGCACCAGTGCCTCAGACAGCTGGAATTGCTTAAAAACGTCTGGCAGAATATACTGCCCGATGATGTGTATAACAAAACAACATGTGGCCTTATAAACGACTTCTGTTCAGAAATAATTCGTAAAATCATGCTTAAGGAGGACATATCAGCTAAAGTTGGTGATCAGCTGGCCGAACTGATCGGTGGTATTTTGGAGAAGGGACCCACGTTGTTTAAGGTATGTTTTGGTTATTTATATTTACACAAACTGCAGCTCAGCTCTTGTATGGTCTCTTACCCTAGGACAAACATCAAATAATCCACGTCAAGTCCTGGATGAAACTCGAACAGCTAAAAATGATCCTTGGTGCGTCCCTGATTCAAATCACAGAGCAGTGGTGTGAAGGACATGGCATTCTGACAGCGAACTACAAAGCCGAAGAGATTAAACACCTAATACGCGCCCTATTTCAAAATACAGATCGTCGTGCCAACGCTCTGGCTTCGATTGTTTAAATATTAAAATAGGTTTTTGTATATATAAATGTTTATGATGAAAAAGTTAACATATATGTACATAGTATATCATCGCAAGATCTACTTCGCACTCAGCTCGCATGTGAGCTCTAGCATCAGTGGATTTAATTGCTCCCGAAACAGACTGTGGTCACGACCGTGGGTTACTTCGATAATCTTCATGGCTTCCTTAAGGTTGTGAAGAGCTTCCTTCGAAAAACCCTCGTACATTTGAAGTTTCGCCACTTTTACGTAAAGCAGCCCAAGCAAAGGATTCCAGCTGCCGTAGTATTTCCTGAAAGAAGCCGGTCGATAAATGAATACTGCAACAAAATAGGAATATTTACCTAAACCCTGGAATAAGTTGAAGCCCGAATTCTAGTACATCCGTCCATTTCTTAACTGCAAATGCACTTTCGACAGCTGCATCAAGCATTTTCACGTGCCACAAGTTCAGTGGGTGCAGCACGTCTTTTTGTTTGGCCAAGCACATCTTACAAATATCAATATCTAATCGAAAATGATTGGTCACAGTTCAATTGGAAGCAAATGCAACTTACAAGTAGTTTCCTTCATGTCTTCCAAATTACGTTTGGTCAGAGCCATAGCTTCGTTGTAGGCATTCCTGTGTTTGGGACTGACGCCGGCTCCACACTTTTGACAATTATTAAGCGACATATCCACCATTTCGGTGCAGTTCCTGTTTGGGCACACACCAGCATTCATTTCGATTGACTCCTGTGGATCAATGCATTTGCTACACATGCACAAGAAGAAGTAATTGTCCTTCAAGTCTTGACGTCTCTGTTCAGATGTGTTAAGGAGATCAATGTAACTAATGAAGATCTGCAAGAAAGTCAAATGGTAAGTAGAATTTTCTTTCTCCAGTTATTGTTGGTCTACCTTTGACCAATCTAAATACTCCATGTCTTCGGTAACTTGAATGTGTAACGTGGTTCCCTCAAAAGTTGCCACAGCGTTGGGCTTGCAGCTATGATCAGTCACAGAAACACCTAAGTAGATACCAGTTGCGATTGCATTCATTTCAGGGTCAAGTATGTTGAAGCCATTCGTAACGAGCTATAAAGAATTTTAATTTTCGTATAAATATCGGGAAAACGGAACTATTCGCTTGTGGTGCCAAAATCTGGCATCAGACTAAAAATAGCTGCACACACAGTGCGCTGACGTTTGACTTTTGCGTGTGAACATACTTTCACATGACCCGGTGTGTTGTAAGTGAAATTCTTGGGTAAACAAAAATATGCGTTTCGTTGCACTCACATACCCTGCGTCAAATATTTTCTGTTTGAAATAAATAGCACTCGGTAGTATGTGGCTTGCCAAAGGTGTGCTGGCGCTTGGCCAGATATCATCTTCTGATGTTAGCAGTTGGCGAAAGATTGCTTTCAATTGCAAAATCGATCAAACCATGTGTGCATGGGCGTACGGCAGAGAAGTGCAGTTGGGCGTTGAGAGGCTAACCGAAATCGCATGGGCGTGATGATAACCTGAAAATTAAACTGATCTCACACTGTTTCAGTGCAGTTTTATATTTAGACAGAAAATGGTGGTTAAAATTAGTAACATCATCCAAAAATTTGCCTGCAGCTAAGGGGTTTCTTATGTTATTCTCAATGCAACTACTCAATTACAAGTTTTTTTCAAGTGTAGAAGATGGGCCATATCTTCAATCATATCATTCCTCTATACTTCTTACACTTGGCGATAAAATAATAATAAAAGATCATAGCCCAAAACTAGTTACTTGGCTGACTGACTGGAACTATTTCAGAGAGCTATTTAAACAGAAGATCAACTAGAAAAAGCAGTCCAAATATTAACACTCAATTGCTGCGTCGGCTGCAACTCCCACAACAACAAAAAAGGTCAAACAAAACTCTTATCCTCGCGAAATATGTGAAATTATTACAGATAAGAGGAAAGCTAGAAAACGTTGGCAACAGAAAAGGGCAAGACTACACTGAACAACTTAAATAACAAGCTTAGAAAATCTATTGAGAATTCAATAACGAATCTTTAAAAACTTACCTCATCAGTATTACAAATGATGCGAGTACTGACTACTCGGTCTGGAAGGCAACAAAGAATTGATGAACAGGCCAATAGCTCTTATTCCCCACAATAAAAATCAGAGAAGGTAACTGAGCGAAAAGCAACCAAGAAAAGGCACACACACACAGAGTATTTTGAAGACGTATTTAAACTTATGAAGATAAAGTTTATCAAGCACTCAAAGCAAGGTGCGAAGAAGATGGAGCTATTCCGTCGGTAACAGCTAAAAAATTTGCCAAATAAATTAATGAAGGCATAAATATAAAAAAGGCCCCATGGTTTGAATTAATTACAGAAGAAATTTTGAAACAATGTCTGAAAAAAACTAGCGCAGATTATAAATGCTGTATTTAAGTTGAGATATGTTAAAAAAAAAATAGGTGGCGCAACAGGCAGGTAGACACCATAGGCCTAGGCTTCTCGCAACCATTCGTTTGTGTGTTTCTATTTTTGGGACGAATTTGGACCTACAATTTTATGCCGAGTCCGAACGGCTGAATTGAGGAGCTTTTTCAGGACAGTCACACTCTCGGATGTTTGTCAGACGTTCGCGAGAGTTGGCGCAGTAGAAAAAACCTTAAGATGTAATTTGTGTTTTTCCGGGGATCTAACTCGGGATCCCTCACAATGGCACAAGTCCATATAGATCCTAGACCTAGATTCTCACAACCATTCATTTTTTGTCGTTTTTTTTAAGACGAATTAATGCATCCCCCGTGAAAACAACGGACGCCACTGTCATGCCATAATGTAATAGTAAAAATATCATTGATTCATCCGAATAGATATTTAAAAGTTAATTAATTATTATATCATCGAGGAATTAACTCACCCGACCATAGATTCCCATTAATTCTGACGGATTTGGCACCACAATTCCATCCATTAGTTCGCACAAAACCGAGTGCAACACTTGTAAATGTTCCACTCTTTTTGCATCGTTCTTCAACTCGGCGTAATCTAATAAAATTGATTAGGACAGCGAACACAAATCGGCATATATCTCACTTACGTGACATGAGATCTTTGAATTTGCGGTAACAGGTCTCTGTGTAGTAGCTCTTTATGGAATCACCACCTCGTTCGAGTTTGATGATAATTTTAGACAGTATTCTCGCTGCATCTGGTACTATACGAGGAGCTATCTTTTTCAAAAATGCACATTCGATCTTGTGCATTGGCCAGGCCTCCATTTGACAAGCTCGATTGCAATAGAACACATATTGGCAGTTGGAACATTTGAGAACTTTACCGCTAGATACAAAAAACGATTAAATTATATTAGGAAATACTTGTCCCTCATTTTAATTACTTACGCAGTTAAACAATGATCACATCTTTCTTTGCGATACTTGGAATTGAGAACATAAACGAAGGGTTTTTCGGTTAAGATACGATCACCACGTTTGATGAGTTTTTTCTTTTGCTTCGATTGCATACTGGCTAAAGTTAATTCTTTCTATAAAAATTGTCGGAAACGAACTGATTTCACTTTTCCTTTCGAGAAGTCGTCTTGGTCGCCTCTTATTTTTTTAGGGGTAAAGTCAGTGTGGTGACGGTAGCCAAAGAGGTTTATTTTTGAAACGAATTTCGTGTGTGGCTATTTGCAGTTGTTTTCAGTATTATTTGCGTAGCAAATCATAATAATAAATAAATATGTAGTTATTTTTAGAAACGCACTGTTGATGTATTTATATTTAGCAAAAGCGATGTTTTGTTGTGAGGTAAACAAAACAGATGTATTTTTATGTGCACCTCGTTGACGTTGACTGACAGGTAATTACGTATTGAAAGGGATTGAAACAGTGGGGAATACAAGAAAGGAATAATTTTGATTGTAAACAACACAGACTTTGACAAGTATTGTACTTGTACTATTTATGACGTGCTGGGTCACAAATACATTCCCATGAAAGTGGTGTCGGGCGAGATGGGTAGACTTTTAGGTTAGTTGAAAAAAGAAGGGTAGATTACACAGAAAATCCCTTCTCTTTTCTACTCATTTAAAAACGACCTGTGGGGGTGCAAGTACAATAATCAATTATTTGAAAATGAGCTAGAAAGAAAGCTTTTATGAAAAGCATATAGGCGAACGAGCGGATTAGGTTGACAACCGAACCTAATGGCATTGGCATTAAGCCCATTGCAAGTGGATAGTGTGCTGTGTAATCGGAAGGATGGGTTTGAAGTTCAACCTACGAAAAAGACAACTTACACCCTTTCCTATTCCCACACATCTTGCGATCGTCTGGCAAACATTCGAAAGTAGACCTACATAAGTTCTGAAAAACTGCTCGTTCAGATACGGCATAAAATATGCCTACATCTTTGGCACGAATGTAACTTCCGTTTGCAAAAATAAAGCTCAAAAACAAACAATTGTGCAAAGAGGTTAATATAGCGGCCGGCAGAAGTTTCAATCTAGCGGCCTGGAGAACGTTTTCCTTGCCTTTGCACATTTTCAAAGAATAACAATAGGAAAACTTCACAATTTACTGGGCTTACGATAACAAGGAATTTTGCAGCAAACGAATTAACAAAACGATGCTCTATTCACTCTGGACTATGCGTACGCACCACTGCTACTGCCACCTCTCACGCTAACGTACTAGCAAAGCAAACTTTGTATAGCTAGAACACTGAGATACAACTCACTTGGTCAATATAATGGGTTCAAGAAGTCTGCAGCTACTTTTGCACTAGCTGCAGAAACACAAGAGTAAAGAGAACGGTACTTGCCATTGCACAATGCACATATGTATATCAGGCATTAGCGATTTCGCACTCATAACTAATAGTAATAAGATTAATGTAGTAGCCCATTTCAGGCTGACTAAAAAGTGGTTTTTCGAGATTCTCAACGAAGCGTGTGCTTCATTCAAATCTTGTAAAACGTAAATCTTTCACCTCTCGTGAAAGTCTGAAAAACATCCGTCAGTACAACTGTTCTGGAATCGTTTTTCAACTGTTTGGTTTCATCATACGAATTCTCTTCCATTTAAAAGAAGAATACACAAACAAACAGTTGCGACAAGTCCCTTATGAATCTGTTGAATCAGCAATGTATTCTGAAAATGTATATGCGCAACATTTTTATAAACATACTACATTTCCACTTCAAATAAATTTATTTAGTTGTTGTTACAATTCACAATATATGAAATAGATTATAGTTTAATTAGTCTGTGGCTTTGACCATTCCACATTTAAGATCAAATGATCGTAACCATGTCCATTAAGAACCTCAATAGCACTAGCGGCATCCTTCCTCATCTTAAAGTGAACGTAGGCGAATCCTTTGCAGAGACCGGTGTTCTTATCTCTAGCCAAGTACATTTTACTTTGCGGACCAATTTTCTTAACCAGTTCCTCCAAATCAGCTTCCGTCATTGATTCAGACAAGTTGGAAATACGAATAGCAGCAGTATCGTCGCGTCCTCGCATTCCTGGGCCACCTTTCTGACTGTCTTTCATGAATGGTGGAACATATTTGCCGGTTTTCGGTGCATCTGATGTAGTTGGAGCCGATTTGTTTTCCATCAATTGAGTATCCATTGCGGTTCCCTTGTATGGACAATTGACAGACCAATGTTCACCGTTGCAAATACGACACTTAGCAATGTTCTTGGATGGATCCAATAAGTTTTCGTTAGTTTTCTCCTCCTCCTTCGAATTAAGGAATTGCATGAAAATTTCTTCCGATACCATTGTTGTTTGTGAATTGGGCCCAGGTTTATCATCTTTAGAATCACCAAACTTTGCCCATGCTCGACGTTTCGCCACCGTTTTGGGAACAACTTGCTTTGTTATTTTGTACGTGCGTACTACTTTAATTTTTTTGTCGTCCTTATTGTATTTATATTCAGTGACGTGTTTCAGGCCATTCTCGGTGCTCTCCGTTGACGGTGGCAAGCCACCATAATCGAGCTCAACCTCATCGGCCCATGATGATTTGATCGTATCCACTCCCGGCATCTGTTTTGATACAAAAAAATTATTGATACGTGAAATATTGTTAATATTGAATACAGTTTTGAAAAATTATTACTTTTTTGTGGGTTTATTTATGTAGAAAATGTGGAAAATATTTCGCCACGAGTTTGCAACAATGAAATTAATTTTACAAGGAAACTTCACCACAGAAACGTCAAAAGAACATCTTTCATCGGTTTACAAATGGCCGACATGGCAGATGTGTTCAAAGAGTTTGGACTCAAATTAGTGCCGTTTTCGATTGGCAAAAAGAAAAAAACAACAGTTTTTCTTTCCCTAAATCACTTCTTGCGTTCCATTGGTATAAAAGAAGCAATATTTCTTAGATTCGAGAGCATTTTTGCGAATCTATAAATAAAGTGGCTTGTGTCGTTGGTGTACCTACTTAATCTAAGACCGTGTGTCAATTGGGATAAATAATTATCCCCGAAAATTTTCTGACACTATCGTCGTGGAAAATGAATTCTCAGCTGTCAAAATATTACCCTGCTCCGAGATCAAGATAATAAATTATAATATAGGTACCTATGTAATATAATTTTTTGACGTTTTCTTTTACTTGAGTTTTTCTAAAACGTTGAAAAGGAAATAAAACACTGTTATTAAAATTTAATAAAACTCTGTTTTAAGTTTGGTGAACTTCTCTTTCAACACTTTCATAAGTATTATTTATTCTACTTTGATTTTTTGGTATTAGGTACTCGTACTTTTGTCATACGGCAATATTCAAACATTTTCTCTGGAAAATATTGATTTAGGGCATGACTGTTCACTATGACACTCTGGCTCTAAATACCGGCATAAATCTTGCCGGAATCATCGGCAAAAACTCCAAATAGAAAGTCTACTTTCGCTGATAAAAATGTGCAATGTGAGCGCGCTTAATCATTTAAGGAAGTTCTATATAATGGACCCACTCCTCATCCTCATAGAACTAATGCTAATTTGGATTGGCAATCTGAGATTTCTCTAGATTTCGTGTGGCCAATCGAACAAAAAAAAAATTATCTGAGCTGTTCTTTGTTGGTGTTTGTGGTGTGCCTGCCAAAAGTTGTTTACCTTTTTTGTTGTGAAGATTTTTTTTTTCGTAGAGTGGTTGCAAATTGCAAGTTTTACATACATTTTCAAATAACTATAAAAGAAATCTCATAATAAATTTTCTGAATATCTGTTCACCACGTCTTCCACAAAATTGCAACCGCGATGCTTTTTCTCCATTACAAATAACAAATACTGCAACTGCGTAAACTGCTCGTATGACGAAGACGAGCCAGTATTATCCAAAGAGGACGACGACGACGATGAATATGTGCCACATGATGAAGATGAAATTTACACCTATTATTTGTTTCATATTTATCAAATTTTGGCTTAAATTATTTATTTTAATATGGTTTTTCAGTAGCTCGAACTTTTTCGACCGACTTCCATAAAACGTAAACAAACAAATGTCAAATCATATGTAAGTGTATTGGTAAATCTCGAGCGACTCTGAGAAAAAATCTAGATTCGCAAAAGTGCTCTCGACTCTGAAAAAGATTGTTTTTTTTTTGTACCAAACGAACGAGAAAAGTGATCTCGGGAAAGAAAAAGTGCTTTTTTCTGGCGAATCGAAATTAGCATTATCAAAAGTCAAAAGGTGAATTTAAAATTCACCAGTTAGCGGCTGAAATGTTGTCTGGTGCTTGAGTGTTTTGGATTTGCAAAAGTTTTGCACTTTGCTATTGCTACTAAACTCAAAACATTTGGTCAATATGCTTACTTTCAATTTTTTAGTGGTTGTTGCCTTATTTATCCAGTGTACCAACGGATTCTTTGATCCCTTATCGATAACTATTGGAGCAGGAGTAGCGGCTGGATTAGGATATAACTTTAATTTTATTAAGGACAACACGTATTGCAAGTTCAAGGAATGCTGCAATGCTGAATACATTCCAGGAGACATTGGCAGTAAGTAATCACCCCGCATTGAAATTACTTTAATTCAAATAAAATCTCCATAGGACTAGAGAGACAACTAAAATCCAAACTGTTTGGTCAACACATTGTGATACAACAGCTAGTGCCTGCTCTTAGAGCACACTTCAGTAAAGATGCAAAGTCAAAGAAGGCATTGGTTTTAAGCTTTCATGGAACACCTGGAACAGGAAAGAACTTTGTTACAGACTTCATTGCTAATTCACTGTTCAAAGAAGGACTGAAGAGTAAATTTGTACACATATATAAAGGCAGGGCGGATTTTTCACTGCAATCGCAAAGTAGTATTTACCAGGTAAGTGTTGATTGCTAATAATGTAGAGGCAGTGACTATAGATTTCTGGCCGTATACAGGCAAAGTTGGCCAATGAAGTGCGAGATGCAATTAGAGAATGTCCGCGATCGTTGTTTGTCTTTGACGAGGTCGACAAAATGCCCCACGGCGTATTCGACTCATTAACATCGCTCGCTGATTATAATTCTCACATAAGAGGAGCTGAATACAACCAAGCTATATTTATATTCCTTTCGAATACGGCAGGAGTGGAAATATCAACACGTCTGGGTGAACTTATGCGTTCGGGAACATTGCGAGAAAATACGAAAATGAGTGATTTTGAAAAAATTCTCGAGCTGGCAGCATATAATCTGGATGGTGGCTTGAAGAAGGCCAGTATGATCGAGGCGCATGTAGTCGATCATTATATTCCGTTTTTACCTTTAGAAAAAGCCCAAGTGTATCAGTGCTTAGAAGAGGAATTCAAACGCTGGGGCTTAAAACCAAAACCTGATGTTATTGAGTAAGTTAATTGGAATTAGTAAATTTCTTTAAATAATTTACTATATTCGTTTACTTCTTCAGGGAAATAATTAAAAGCTCTGTAACATTTGAGAAGAAAACAGGTTTATTTGCAACAACGGGATGTAAGACGCTGGAGAAGAAAGTCGCTGTACATGTCAAAACAGTATGATAGTTAAAAAATAAAGTGTTTGTATATGTTTTCACTTAAATTTGTTTCATTTTATTGTTTTAAGTTTACCAGTTGTTTAACCATTTCAAACGCGAATCCCTCTTCAAGAGATCCGTGTCCAATCTTTTTGGGTCTGCCTCAAATTGCTCAGTGGCCTCGAATCGCTCCTCCAATTTGCCAATTTCTTTGGTCACAATGCATTCGCCGTTCTCCTTTAAGATAGTGTGCTTTATATCATTTTCTGTGGGCTCACCGTAAGTAAAGGTTATCGGAGTAACTTTAATGAGATGCTTGATTTTCCATAATCTGGCGTTATTTTCTGGTATATTTTTAACTACTGTGAAATGGCCGGCCTTGCCGTCAAGTCCCAGATCTTTAAGAATCCTTTTCTCCCAAAATGGATTGCCTTTGAAAGGTTTTATACGCTGCACACGAAACAGCTTAGCAGGTGTTATTGGGGGATCTTTCTGGTCTTTGTGCCTGTGGGTTTATATTTGAGTTATATATAGGTTATTCGAATAGTTTGTAACCAACTCACCGTGGGTAGTAATAGATTCCCTCATACTTTATGCCATTATTATAAAGGTATTTTTTGTTATGTTTACCATAAGTACGGACAGGCTGAAGCGTCAGTTTTAGCGCTTGTAAAAGCTTGGATAAATCCATTTAGGTTTGGAATTTTATAAATTTAAATTATATTTTAGCGAGAAATTATCTGAAAAGAAAACACGGCAATGCTGGGAGGTTATGAAACAGGAGCAGCTGATTCTGACTTATGCATGGTGGAATTCGAATGGTGAATATGAAGTCAAACTGTTGCCAGGTATGCGGACAATTCACTCAGTGAATAATTATTGCATTTATTTTATTGAACATTAGGAAGTACCTACCTATGGCGTATTTTTTTAAGAATTTATAGCTAGTTCACTTTTACTTTTACATGCAAAAATCTTATACTCACTTTGGGTTTTGTTATCCTCACTTTTGGTTTTGTATTCACTTCCTAAAAAAATACGCCTAATAATAGAAAGATTTTTGAACGCTACTCTTTCTTTGGTTTCTACAGTTAGTGTGAAGATTTTTATTTTTATTTATTTATTTAAAAATCGCTTACAGACAAACGTCTTTTAATTATAGCAATCCTTAAATGGCTCAAAATAATATTTTTTTTTTATGTAAAAATATAAAAGATGAAAGATTTAATTAAAGGTAAAGTTGAGATTAGGCCGTGTGTCAATTGCGCTAAATAATTATCTTCGGCTTATTTTCTGACACTTCTGAAAGTGTTGAAAAGAGAAGTTCACCAAACTAAAATCTTAAAACAGAGATTTACCGATTTTACGCAATTAATTATTTGAAATTCAGTGTTTTATTTCCTCTTCGATATTAGAAAACTCAAGCAAAAGAAAACGTCAAACAAATTAGCCTATAGGATAATTTATTATCTTGCTCCCGGGCAGGATAATTTTTTGACAGCTGAAAATTCGTTTTCCATTACGATAGTCAAAAAATTATCTGAGGATAATTGACAAAATGTGCAAGTTGGCCTGCGATATCCTGGTCATTGAAAAACTATTTTAATCGATGTAAACGCCTTGTCGCCTTTATAAAAAATAAAGTAATCCCGTGTCCATAAAATATGTTTAAATCGTTTAAAAGTGGAATGAAAAACTAGTTTTAGTTTCGTGTAAACAATTTTGTTTTTTGGAATGGACTCTTTTTTAACTGTTTAAAGTACTTTTCCGATTTGCTCAATCCAATCCACGGCATTGAGGATGACACATCCATCGCCTTAAGCAGGGCGGAAAATAGTCCCACGGTAGAGGAAGTCACTTTTGCGATCAAATCGCTAAAAGCTGGCAAATCTGCCGGAGTGGATGAAATCCGGCCAGAAATGCTAAAGGCCTTAGGTGAAGAGGGAGTCAAATGGCTCGCTCGTGTCATTAAAGTGGCCTGGGAATGCGGCTAAACTCCCAGCAATTGGCAGATTGGGGTGATTGTGCCCCTTTTCAAGAAAGGGGTTAAAAGGGATTGCTCCAATTGCAGGGGTATATCACTTTTAAGTCTCCCCGGAAAAGTCTTTGCCAAGGTGCTGGAAACGCGTTGCAGAGCTGTGGTCAAGGCACGATTAGGAGATGAGCAGTGCGGCTTTCGTCCCGGCAGAAGCACAACCGACCAGTTATTCACTCTCAGAATGGTACTTGAGAAGTCTTGGGAGTATGCTACACCTGTTTACGCTTGCTTCGTAGATTTGGAGAAAGCGTACGACCGAGTCCATCGAGGGAAACTCTGGAGTGTATTACAGCAGTATGAAATTGATGGTTCTCTCTTGAGAGCCATTCAATCTCTTTACACAAACTGTAAAAGCTGTGTTCGGGTAAACGGCGTTAAATCAATACCTTTCACCGTGGGCATTGGACTTCGCCAGGGGTGCGTCTTGTCGCCTCTCCTTTTCATTACTTATAAGGACTGGATGTTACAGCGCAGTCTTGGCAAAGAACGTTTCGAATTGGGAGATCTGAGGATAAGTCATTTGCTCTTCGCTTGGTCATACTTGCGTCCTCTCAGACTGACCTTCAACGCGCAATCGATCGATTTGTAGCCGTTTGTGTTGAAGCTGAGATGAAGGTAAATGTGAACAAATCTGAAGTGATGGTCGTTTCTAGAACGCCTGTTCAATGCACTCTGCATGTTAGTGGAGTCCCATTGAAACAGGTGGAGAAGTTTAACTATCTCGGGGTCTTATTCACGAGTGATGGAAGGAGCAATGCCGAGTTTTCCTGTAGGATTGGTCAGGCTGGATCGATTTTGAGACAGCTTGGTCATTCTGTTATCAGGAGGACTGAACTTGGTGTCAAAGCTAAGTTGTCAGTCTTTAATTCGGTGTTTGTTCCAACTCTCACCTATGGTCATGAGGTTTGGGTAATGACCGAAAGAATAAGATCGTGAATACAAGCTGCCGAAATGAGATTTCTCCGTTGTATTGCTGGTGTGACCCGTAGAGATCGCATTAGAAATACTAGAATACGTGAGGAACTCAATGTCAAGCAGCTACATCTCCGGACGGAGCGGTCCATGCTTCGGTGGTTTGGTCATATTAAACGTATGTCCCCGACCAGGATCCCACGACGTGCTATGGAATCCGTATCATCGGGCAGGCGTCCCCTAGGTAGACTTGAGCAACCTACCTACGTGCCTGAGTGGAGGGTATCAAAGCATTGTTTTGACATTTACATAATGAATTGTATAAATACATAGTTATTCATTTAACATTTCTGGATCAATGGCCGCGTTCCATTGATCGCTAGATGACTATAGCGGCATGCCAAACTCCACATAAAAAAAACTGACATTTCAGAATATGTGCAAGAGCTCGAGCGCAAATGTAGATGATTTAGTTCACGTTTTTGATACCATACCAGAAGCACTGACTGTAACTTACTTACACACTTAAGGTGGCGCTACAGTCCGAGGTGGACCTGGGCCTCAACCAACAAGCGTCTCCAGCCAACTCGATCTTTGGCCAGCTATCTCCAGTTTCGCACGCTAAGTTGGTTAAGGTCCCATTCCACTTGCGTGCGCCACCTGAGTCGCGGTCTTCCTCTACTGCGCCGTCCCTCAGGTGTGGATTCAAAGATCTTCCGGGCCGGAGCATTCACGTCCATTCGCTCTACATGACCCAGCCACCGCAGTCGTTGGACCTTCACTCTTCTGGCTAGGTCTATGTCGCTGTACAGCCCGTACTGTTCGTCGTTGTATCTCCTCCTCCATTCACCGTCTATGCAGACGGGACCGAAAATTACTCGAAGAATTTTCCTCTCGAAGCAACCAAGAGTAAGCTCATCCACTTTTGATAGAGTCCATGCCTCTGCACCATAAAGTAGGATTGGGATGATTAAGGTCACCTTAGTTGGCTTTGCTACTCAATTGCTTTCTTAGCCCAAAGAAATAGCGATTGGCAAGAGTTATTCTTCGCTTAATCTCAGCGCTGGTGCCATTGTCTGAGTTTATAGCGGAGCCTAGGTACACAAAGTCCTTTACCACCTCAAAGTTATATCTATCTATAGTGACATTCTGTCCAAGACGTCGGTGTTGGGTGTCCTTTCTCGATGACAGCATATACTTTGTCTTGCTCTCATTGACCGCCAAACCCATCTTTGCCGCCTCCGTCTCAATGCTCACGAACGCACCAGTGACATCACGCTGCGTTCTCCCGATTATGCGTCGATATCGTCGGCGTAGGCGAGTCCGAGTAGATGGACGGACTTTTGAAAGATAGTGCCTCTGGTGTTAGCGTTTGAGTTTTGCACTATTCTTTCAAGAACCATGTTGAAGAAGTCACATGACAGCGCATCGCCTTGTCTAAATCCTTTTTTGACATCGAAAGTCTCGGTGAGTTCTTTACCGACCTTGATGGAGCAGCGTGCATTCTCCATTGTCATCCTACACAAACGGACGAGTTTGGCAGGGATGCCAAAACTAGACATTGCTCTGTATAGCTCGTCTCTATAAATGCTGTCATAGGCGGCCTTAAAATCGATGAAGAGGTGGTGGGTATCGATTTGAACTTCCTGGGTTTTCTCCAAGATCTGCCGCAGTGTGAATATTTGGTCAATGGTAGACTCTCCTTTCTTAAGGATCGGGCAAACAATGCTGATGTTCCATTCACCGGGCATACTTTCCTCCGACCATATTTTACAGATGAGTTGGTGAATGCTCCTACCCAAGTCATCGCCTGCCGCTTTGAATAGCTCGGCGGTTACTGGCTGTAACTATGTAGGGAAATTATATTTAACCACAAGATACTACAGATAGCTATGCCGCAAAAAAGGCCAACAAATGTAGATATTTACATAATATAGCTTTAAAACACTGTTCATAGCATTTTTCTTCTCAGTCTTTATGGAATTGATTTTACTCAAAGTGTATGCTCTGCTCACTATCCTAAATAGAGGGTACTATATTATATTTTAGGGATTTAAAGTACCTAACATAAATCTTTTATCAAATTTCATCATATTTGTTGTAATGGATGCACAGGCTTTTAAACAATGAGTAAAAAGACAGGGTTAACCCAATCGCCGACAGTTAATTTTGATTTTATAAATCATCTTGAACATACACAATATACTCGTATACCCACTAGAGTAAGAAAATAGGAGGGACTTATAATTTTCCCTATACAGGCAGATGATGCTCATTGGATACATCAGGTGGTAGATTCAGTTGGCACTGTTAAGGGATGAACACATCGCATCCTCTTCTGATGGTGAGAGGGTGGTTCTTGCAAACTATATACAATACCCTACACTCAGATATCGTATAAATGGATGCTGCGAGATGCAGCAATGGTAACAGTTCAAATCGGATTTTGAAGCAAAAACATCTTGTTGCGGTAGTCGGCTAAAATTAACTTTAAATTTATTAAACATCCTAACAAAGCTTTAATATTAAAGAAAATATCGTATGGATTATATTTTTGGTATAAATTATATTTAAAGGTAATTATTGTTAAAATGCAAGACATTTATTAAATTGTGATGAGAAATAAAAAATGTATATTAACTCTGTGTGCAGTGTTATTGAGTAATGTGTTGGTGTGCTAATGCCTAAGGATATACAACTAAACTTTCACTAAAACTTACCATTTTAATAGGCGTACTATCGGATATGTATATGTAATCGCTTTGTTTTGTGAATACCTGAAAGATAAGCAGCTTATAAGGCTCCTATATTTCTATATAAATGTCTGGTTACACCTGATATAAATTCATCATGCTACCGAATAAAATGATTTAAAAAAGGGCGTGTCTCAATTGCGTTAAATAATTATTCTCAGCAATTTTTCTGTTTTTTGTGTGACTATTGAAAATAAAATTCTAAAAATTCTTTATATAAATTACGATTAATAGTGCTCAGTGATTAGTGTGTTGTATAGAAACTAACAGAAAAAAACAAATTATACCTGAAGGATTTCGTCACTGCGCTACCAAAATTGTTCTGAGAAAGCTTCTCAATTTAGCAGTTCGAGTACGTATGGCATAGATTCGAAGATCTTTTCCATTCGTCCGAAAATTAAAACTCGCAGCGAATGGTTTAGTTTAGAGAAGGGGGTAGCGAAATAAGTCCGCGCGACATATCTCCGCCGAATTAAGAACGACATATCTCCGCACGCGAGTAACTGGAATGAGTGACAAAAAATGGTTTCATTATACTTAAAAATAAATAAATAAAAAAAAATTATTGAAATTTAGAAAAAAAAAAATCTCCGCGCGGAGATATTTCGTTCTTAGCTCGGCGGAGATATGTCGTTTAAATGCGTTTTCAAAACGACATAACTCCGCCAGAAAAAAGCGACATAATTTCGCTTGAAAAGTCTACCGCGCGGAGATATGAATGTGGAGATAAGTCGCTATGTCTTAGTGAAGCTAAGCCAAACGTCCCTTATGGTTCTACCTGTTGCTCCAGAGTACCTAATTATTTTTGTATCAAAAAATAATTTCAGGATAAAAAAAATCCCAAGCAAAAGAAAACATAAAATAACTACCTAGTCCAAGTTTCCGACAGCTTAAAAACTTGTAGGAAACCAATTGTAATTTAAAATGACCCAGAGCAGTGTTTTGTTGAAAAATTGTTAAAATATTTATAAATAAGTCCAAAATACATAAAGAAAACATTGCAGAATAGATTCGATGTGTTTAGTAGAATTTGTAAAAATTTAAAAGTTAAAGTTTCACACTGGAAGTTTAAACTTTACTTTTAGTTAAAACTTTAGTTCAACAATTATTTCGGTTTCACAGTTTCGTTTAAACCTCGAACAGACTTCAGTTTGTAAGTTAAACGACAGTATTCTGCCGTTTAAGGGCCAGATTCAAGACTAGCTTATAAAGTCTCGGATAGACTATCCGGAACTTATCTGTCGGCTAAACTTCAACTTTTGGTTTCAAAGGTTTCGGATAGTTATGTGACAGATATAGTCTCGGATAGAGTATCAGCCGGTTCAAGTGGCTGTTAAATCCT
Source organism: Cheilosia soror (assembly GCA_949372485.1). Classification (NCBI taxonomy): domain Eukaryota; kingdom Metazoa; phylum Arthropoda; class Insecta; order Diptera; family Syrphidae; genus Cheilosia; species Cheilosia soror. Next base: position 74,408,221 of record OX443561.1, on the reverse strand, counting down.
ATATCCAGAAGATAAACAAAATATTTATTTGAAGTGGCTGGAAAAAAATATCTGGTGGAAAGCGTTATGTGTCGGCTAACTATCCGAAACTTTATCCGGAACCTTTGAAACTGGCCCTAAACCTCAGATCACTTGACACAGTGACATTTTTTTCTCAATCCAGCGATTACTTTTGCTACATTCTCAAAGGTCCCTTTAATAGAAATTCACTAGAGGACAGAAATCCTCTTGTGAAATTTCAGAGATGTGGTCGCACTTGTGCTAGAACTCTAGCGCCCGGTCACCCCACCACCCCGCATAGTCACCTAAGATACATGTTATGACACTGATTTAAACGTCACTTGGTAGGTACATCTCATCAGTACAAACCGATCCAATTTGCGATTAAATGTCGAACAGCTGAGTATTTTGGATATTGTTAAACGTTTGCCCATATAAGTAGAACGAAGGCACTACCATTGACCAATATCTCATTGGTTCTGTGAGATAGGGCTTTACTCTTAGATATGGCTACTTAAGCCTGGAGAAACAGCGATTGGAGGAATGATTCTTCGCTTAATTTCTATGTCGTTCTGCGAGGCAATTGTGGAGCCTCTAGTTTAGGTAGACAAAGTCTCTAACTAAAAATAAAATAACTTCTATCTTTCCATTCTGACGTTTTGCCCTAGTCACCGATATTAAGAGTCCTTTCTTGATGACAGCATATACCTACTTTGTATTGTCCTCATGAACAGACAGAATACGCACCAGTGACAGCTCATTGAGTTCTCCAGATAATGTCAAATATCATCTGCATAAGCAAGTAGTTCAATGGACTTTTGAAATTGTTTGCCTGTGATGTTGGCTTGTGAGTTCTAAACTTCAAATTGTTCTTCAAGAATGATGTTTAAGAATTTACATGATAGCGCGTCGCCTTTTCAGACATCTTTCGACATCAAGACATCAATGGGTTCTATGGTGTTCTTTCCCAATTCGACGGAGCAGCGATATTTCTTCATCGTCATCCTGCACCGACGGACGAGTTTGGCAGGGATGCCGAAGTTGATAAAGAGGTTGCGTGTACCGACCAGGAATTCGTGCGTTTTTTCTAAGATCTGCTGCGATGTGAAGATTTGGTCGATAGGTTACTTTCGTGACCTAAAACCGCACTGAAAGATACAAATTAGTTATCAGCGAACGATTTTAGGCGTTCACACTGTAGATATAGTCGACAGGATCTTATACGCAACATTAAGGAATCTTATTCCTCTGTATTTGGCGCAATTCAGAGTACCTCTCTTCGCGTGAATAGAACACACGATGCTGAGGTTCCATTTATTGGGCATATACTAAATTTTGCTGATAAGTTGGTACCTTACCAAGTCATTTCCCGCCGCTCTAAACAGCTCGACTGGTAGGCCATCTGCTCCAGCAGCCTTGTTTGACTTAAGTTTATGGAAAAGTCTATCCTTACCTCGTTTTGGGCGGGTGGACGGACATTTTTTACTATCAACGTCCGGATAAAATGGACCGTTCTGCCTGACAGCGGAACTTATGTCGTCTTCACCGTTTAAAAGTCTGTAAAAGTGGTCTTTTTAAATCCTCAGAACCGACTGTGGATTTACACCGTATTCCCATCCTCATTTTTGCAGGTTTCTGTTCGGGTCTTGTATACCTACTTGGGAAGATCTTTACCCATAGAACAGTAGAACATCCGCACATTGCCCCTCAATAGACTCGACCGCTCGCTTCTCTTTCTCCTTTCCTTCTGAGAAGCCAATGCTCCATAGGTACAACTCACCATTTAAATACAAAATGAGGCGACTGGATTGTTTCAAACCCAAAAGTTAAATTTCAAGACATTTTCTGTTTGTTAAGAAATGCAATCCTCGTCTAAGGTTTTCGATAAATATTAAATTTTATTGCTTATTGCACTCGAATTTCACACACGCATATAGTCATGTAGATCAATAAAATCTGAGATTTCTCACACCCTTTGCAAACCCTTTAATTCACCCTTTGGCGCATCTCACCCTCTGTGTACCGCCAGTTATTATTCTAGGTGTGAAAATATGCCACAAATAATATAATAAAAACTGCAAATAAGTGGTACCCCAGCAGTATGTTTATTGAACAACACAAACATTTACCACCCCCGCTATACCAGGCGCACACAACAACACAACAATCAATATAACTCTCAAGGGTGTTGCAATCCTCTTCAAATTATAGTATTTAACCGTTTGAAAAACGTGTGTGGTTTGTTTTTAATATTTATAAAGAAAGGGGTGACACTGACAACAATTTTTTTTGTATGTTCTTTTTTTTTTTTAGATTTGACAGGACAATCATGGTATACGACATGACCCATTTGGTGCCGGCCCAGAGCATTTCACTGGGACGATACTACGTACCCGAACAACATGCCGTGATGCCGTGTGAGAACGTACCCCAGACTACACCACATACTCCCAGACGACGAACTACCCCCGTTACCAATTTGGATCCATCAGAACTTGTGGGACTATCACGAGAGGAACGTCGTCGACGCCGTCGGGCAACTCTCAAGTATAGGACTGCTCATGCTACAAGGGAAAGGATTCGAGTCGAGGCGTTCAATGTATCATTTGCTGAACTTCGTAAGCTGCTACCCACCTTGCCACCCGACAAGAAACTTTCAAAAATTGAGATTCTCAAGCTGGCCATATGTTACATTGCCTACTTGAACCATGTCCTTGAGACATAGACGCGTACCTACTGTATAAGTGAATTTCCAATTTAAAATTCAGAATCAGCTGTGTGATAAAATATTATTTTTATTTATTTCTGTGTATATTTGTAAATTTAAGTTAATAAATAAGTGCACCTTTGAAAGTATGTACATGAAATGTTTCTCGTCTTTAAAATCCATCCCCCGAACATATATACCATCGTTGGCATCAGTTGCTGATTCCATGATACGGCTTTGTAAATGGAATTTCTCTCCATGTGCCATCTGTGGCCATATTGTTTGTCCTTCCTCGTATTTGTTGTAGGGAAAATTGGAGCATGGCTGATGAGGATTCTGCGTGGAAATGTGAGCACCATCTTTTATTGCGTATTTGTGTTAAATAATCATACATACGAGTGAATACATAAGTACCTACTGACTTTATTCAGAGTCTGGTGGATAGTAAGTAGTAATAAATGATTTCTATAGACAAATTATGCACTTCTCCATCAGAATTGCACTTCTTTCCGAAAAAGCGTTGATTTTCTAAACCGATTCCAATGACAGTCGTGTCGCCTTCAACTTGTCCATGTTTTTAAAGCCACTTTGTACGATGAAAGAAAATGCATATAACTTACGACGTCCAAAATCACAGATTGAGTGGTCTGAGTGTTTTCTGAAATCATAATGTCATAGGACTTTGTTTTTAACATATAGGAAATGGGGTTATTCCTATCCAAGGTAATGCAAAGTCAATAAAAAAATGTTGAAATCGAAACCTGTCCAAGTAATCAGAAGGAAACAAATCCATGCCCATTATGGCAGTATTCATAGAGACGAGTTATCAAGAAATATGTCTAGTTTTAGCATCCCTGGCTAAACTCAACAGAGAGTGCAGAATGTGCAGAATAGAGAACACGTTCTTCTCCATTACGGTTGGAAACAAATTTATAAGTTAAACCCGGGGCACCATTTTTTTACAAGTCTATAATCAATTACCTATACGCGGTTGACTGATGACATCAACATCATTATGGCATCAGCACTCAGCGAGCTATCGCAAGCCCGTTTCCGAAGTTTGGGATTACAAGTACCTATATGCTGTTAAGAAAAATGGACACTCAATCAACGAATCAGACGGAAAGTCATAATATACCTTTATAGCTTGGCAATGAAGCACTTTGTCTGTACACCCGCTATAATCTCCAAAAGCGACATCGAATCCGAAATCGAGGGTATTACACTTTGTCGATTGAGGTTTTTTTTTATCTAAGTTAATTGGACGCAGTAGCGCAGTGGTTAGTGTGCTGGACTACTGTGCGAGGGATCCGTGGTTCGATCCCCGGAAAAACACAAATTACATCTTAAAGTTTTTTCTACTGCGCCACCTCTCGCGAACGTCTGACAAACATCCGAGAGTATGACTGTCATGAAAAAGCTTCTCAATTCAGCCGTTCGGACTCGGCATAAAATTGTAGGTCCCTTCCATTCGTCCCAAAAAATTGAAACTCACACAAAACGAATGGTTGCGAGAAGCTAGGCCTTGGGTGTCACCCGCCTGTTGCGCCACCTATTTCATTTTTTTTTAAAATTGGATAGTATAAGACCTTGTCAAGACACGCTATGGAGACTATAATATAAGAACTTAAAAATTTCAGTCCTACTCTCTGCAACGCTATTAACGAATGCGGATGAAGATATCCTTGGTGTGTTTTTTTTGAAAGCAACATTTTTCGATTAATTTGCGGTACCTACCTGTATACCTACGCTATACAGTTTGCGTTGATTTGTAGAAGTAGGGGTTACGTACGGCGACATTGCCTTGATCAGAAAAGTATAAATCAGTCATATAAAATGATCGAGGACGCTAACGACCCGAAAAGGTCTCGAGTTTATCCGGGTGACAACGAAGAAGATTAAATCCTCGGCGGTATTGACAAGTAGAGGGAGAGTTCATCCAACTTGGAGTGCGCCAATGAAGCAGTTAGCCAATAATACCTTTCTAACTATAGAGAAACGTGGGTTGAGGCCTATCAGGTTCACCACTCTAGGCACGAGGTTCAACAAGCAATGCAATCCGGGACATGATGGTACCTACACATGGTTGGACCTCGCTGAGGGCTGTGGAGTACATTTGAATCTGGATAATAGTGAAGATTGGAAACCCCAACTTCATCAGCTAATCACATGCATGGATGAAAAGACTCGGATAACGCACTTAGAGCAAGCTTCAATGCAAATAGAATTACCTACAGTCGTTTATAATAATCTGCAGAAGAATAATTACTTCCGCGATGAATCGAGAGCTATGGAGGGTTCACTTTTTTTTTTGTTTTATGCTAGCCCTAATATTAACGGTACCTCCCATATAAACATTTTACGAGATATACATGATACCCAGTTTTTCGCTAAAAAGTCCAGCAACGGCAGTTTTGAAAATTGGCTTTTTCTCAAAAACGGTAAAAAAGAATTATTTTTAAGGTACTATTCTTAACTTGATAGTAAACTCAGTTTTTCTCTAAAAAGACTGCGTCCTTTGATATCCACCCAAATCCCTAATAATAGTACTTTAAAAAACTGCTCATATCTCTAAAACGCCATTTTCGATTATGATAAAAATGTTACTCTCAGGTAATGCTTAAATCCATAGTAATACCATTTGCTCAATTTTGAGCTAAACAGTTGAAAAACAGTGTTTTTTGAACCATGAATGCGTCCTTCGATATATCCACCCCAATCGCTAAAAATGGTACTTTAGAAATTGCTCATCTCGAAAACGCCATTTATGTTCATTGGTTTTTTGTAAACACTTTGGACAATATTTGAAGTATATTAATAAAAATATTAATCTAATCTACTTGCATGTTAGTTCGACGTGTACAACAAAAAATTATGCGATTTTCTAAACAACGGATAATTATTTTCTTTAATTCGTCGTCCGTTCTCTGCTTCTACAGTTATTCGGATTTAACCGCTAAAGTCTAGTTCTTCTCCAGTTGAACTCTTAGATGAAACAACAAAATTATCAAATTGATTTTTCAAATACCCATCCAAACTATACAAGTTGCTATCCTGGAAAGTTGGAACAGGAATTATGTCTATTATGATTTTCCAATAACTGAAATCGAGCAAACATAAAGTCCCGGCTTCATATGGACTTGCATTCGGTTAGGTAGTCAAGGAGTCACGTGTTTAGGAATTACTAAATTCCTGGTGTTCCTGTTATTCAAATATAAAAACAAATCAGTTGTTAGGCAAATTCCAATATGCAGAAATAAAATACCCGTATTCCTGTACCTGGAGTACCTATACCTATCGTCTAAAAATAATATACGTAACTTTTCAGTTCCTTTTGGAAGTTGCCAATATAGTGAAGTAAAAACTATGGACATCATCGTCGATTTACTTTGATTTTAGTTTTATTTTTTAGATGAAGTTTGTAGCTTATTTAATCATTTTATAAATTAAAATTAAAAAGAAGAACGATATTGTTTTGACAATTGCGATTAAAGAATACGTGGGGCTGAGAATCTTGGACCGTAACTAGGATATGGCCTTCAACTTTAGTGCAAATCAGGTAAAGAGTTTCTTACCAAATATTGGAATATCTATTAGGAATTGCAATAACCGTTAAAAAAAGTGCTGGTGAATTTCATGTCGTGGTATCCATGGAACGGACGAATATTTTTGTTGATGTGTAGGGAATTGTTTATTTTTTTATGTATTAAATCTCTGACCTAGAAATTGCATACTTTTACCACTACCATTGTGTTGCACATTGAAATGGTGCTTTGGTTTCAATTTTATGTTATGTTGGGCTGTTTATTCACTTGAAATTCAATTATAGATTTGTTGGCATGCTTACAGTTATAGAATATAATTCTCCTCCTTAAGGGGGTGCAGTTATTTTCATAGTCCTTTGAAAAGTTTGATTTTTTACTCTTATAAGTCATTCCGCCTTTTCTCCTTATGAGTACAATATTATTGATTTGGTCTATAAAAAAAGTAAATAAATTGGTGCATATTCACACGCGCTAAATTCGTTTCAGCCTTCATAAAAATGCTTATTTATTTTTGTCAGTTTTCTAGGATAACGTCAATGGCTGCTTCTTTACAAACGAAACTGACCTGTCACAAACCAACCGGCTTGGAGATTTAATTGCTATATAAGTAGTTGTAGATAATTGCCTTTAATCAATTTGAAGGTAAATCAAAGAAAGATGTTTGCCTTAAATATGTTTATTTTTACTTGTACTTGCTGCGTTTTCCACACGCAATGAAATTTTAATAATGATTCATCCAAACACAAGCCAGTGCTGAAAAATGCTAATTATATCTATAAAAATTAAGTTTACCACTCACTGATCAGATCATCAAGGCCCAGCCCAAACCCTATGCTCTAGAAAGCCGAAATTTTGCACAGAGGTTCCCTTTATGATCTATGCAGGGAACAAGCAAGGATATTTCGAAAATCAACCCCTAACGTGGTAAAAGGGGGTCAAAGTTTGTATGGGAACATTTTTGTTTTTCATCCGATCGACTTCAAACTCGGTTGTAAGAAAAAAAGATAATGCCTTCTTCCGATTTTTGAAATTCTACTTGGGTCCCGAGTTATTGGCGATAAGCCATATTAACTCACGAACCGTTCGTTGTATCAATTTGCAACTTTGTAATGCGTCCCAACCTCTGTCGCCTTTGATGAATATCCTTATCGCTTGATCTAATCCCAGCGTACGTACTCCAAGGATATTCAAGCGGAATTCTGTAAGAATGGGGTCATACTGCTAGAAAGTAGTACACATCCTCACGATCTTTCTGATTGCATATGTTTCACAGTATAGGCAGATCTGGGCTGTATGGAATATAATTAAGGATTTGCTTACTAAGAAATATGTTGTGTCCCGTAGATAGTGGCTCAGTCGCCTCAGTCTGCTATAATATAATCTGTGTTGAGATGCCATGCCCTGTACTTACAAATTGATCTATATGATCTTTGACCTGTTTTCTCGCAGAGGGTATTAAACATACTTTTCAGAGATACTAACTACTCCTTAGGTAATTTCTTAGTTATGTTTCCTGCGAAATATATAAATATAAAAGAGGAAACCAAGTGACTGTAAAGAGATCTCTGTGTTGTGTACCAAATCCTGAGGGTTACGCGAGCAAAGCCGCGGGTAAAAGATAATTATTACATTATGCTTACGCAATCGTTCAGTCAATTTGAAGCATCTGACAAGAGCAACTGAGCTTTCTTTTATCACCTTCTACCAACATTGTAATAATTATACCTACTCTACAAACTGGACATTTGAAGGTTGTTAACTCGAAAAGTTTTGCACCGATTGATTGTAAAATTTTCAGACAATCATGACTATTGGCTCGAGAGGGTTTCTGTGAAGTTTGGTCGAAATTAGACAAAGTGGCGTGGCACTTTCCTACAAACATACAAAAAACATACATACATAATAGCCCGCCAGCAAACATACCTACTTACAAAAACTAAATTTGCAATGAAAATTCTTTTAATTACTCCTCAGCTTCATAGTACTACACAGAGTGTCGATTTGTAGCTTAAATAAATTAGGGATAAGTTTACTCAAAATCGTTTTTTTTAATCCATTGAACTGTTGTGTGGTCATTTGGGACCTTGTCTATTGTTTTATTCATTAATGCCATTTCTGAACACCTTTATTGATGATTTAAGTAAGAGTATTGCATTGCAACCTATTAGTTCTGACTAATACTCCCTCGACGATCATTAATGTATCCATTTTGATTGTTTTACTTTCAAGTAAATACCCTGCGTCTGAATAATTTTTGACATAAATTTGATACTTTACCATTTTACAATGTATCAAACTCTCCGTTTTAAAAGCGGTTTGACAATATCAATTTGCATTTGATTATACATAGTCCGAAAAAGCTTAAATTTTTGTTTGCTGACTAGCGAAAAATGTGACAATCGACACTTTTGCAAATGAAGGTGTCAAATATTTGCTGTTTTGTAAAACAATTGAATCGTTAGCTAAATGTATAAACACTCTCTTTAGCATAACCAATAAGCATTTCAAATTTTTGGGTGCTAACGTAACGACAGGTAATTCAATTTTGTGTTTTATATTGCGGAATTTTAAGAGCATCCATGATCCACCATCCACGTGGGTTTAGTTAAGCCGTAAACCAGAGATTTATTCTGCTTCTATTTAGCAGCTGGTGAAAATTCTACAAAAAACCGTCTCTGTAATTTCCTGCGCTGATGGTCGCAAATGACGTTTAAGTTATAATAGCGTTTCCTGAAAGGAAAGGAAGGCTGGACCAGTAGTAAGTAAGTAGGTAAATGAAAAGTGATTCATTTATTACATTTCAACATAAACATAGGTAGAGTACAAAATATGAATTTAAGAGATATCGCTAAGCCGTCAGCCAGCTTGAAAAATTTATAAATATAAATTAAATTTATTTTTCGATAAATAAAGGAAAAAGCTAAAGATTCAAACGTATTCTGATATTAATAACATTCTATACTTGTGAACTGTATTTTCCTGCATAGTTAATGCCTGTTTTCCAAATAAAATTAGCCTTTGCGGTCTAAATATTGGTCATACACTTCTAATCTGAAAGCAATCTTCTTTGGATTTCAGGTTACAGAGAGTACAGGATTGATTGAAGCTTTCATTATAAGGGTTACCATTTATGGGAAGAAGTTCACATCTTGCTTTGAATGCCAAGGATAGCTTAATCATAACTTAGTAAGTCGTGGAAGTAGTTTCTAGAGTTTTTATTAAAGTTAAGTTGTCTGTATAACAACCTGCTTTCGAATTCTCGAGCCTTTATGATGAACTCATCTCGAATAGAGTCTTAATTTTTCTGAATAATACGGTAAAGTCGGTCTTTCAAATTACGTGTGTTACTCATATCAATATGTAACGATTCTCCACCAGTCCGTATTCCTTAGCTCATACAAAAGCAGTTTTTTCGAAAGTCTGGAATCTTCATAATGGCTACATATCTTAATTGTGAAGTCAGATTGTGACTTGAGTGTGTTCGTCAGGAGTTTTGGTAGTCCAATTTGAAAGTGCCAAAAGTTACTATATTTTTGGTGTAGATTGACAATTTTTTTTTTATAAAGTTCCTATGGAATTTTTCGATTTCTTGAAACTTGAGAAGCGAAGCAAAGAGTTGATTTAACAACGGAATTAAATAGCTTATACTTTGCAGATAAAATTATTTTTTGTTTGAGAACACATTTTCCTATAAAAAGTTAAGCAAGCTTTGAGAGCTATTGGCCTTTTCGATTAGGTGTTTGTGTTTGTCTGGAACCAACTACTTTACCTGGCCTATACTACCTGGCAGTTTATAGTTTCCTAAGCACAAAACAATCGTCCAATAGCGTTACTCTCAATGCTCTCAAAAGTAATGGAAAAGGCAATAAATGTCGAAATGATCAAATATCTAGAAGGCCGTCGATTAATAAGCGACAGGCAATACGAAGCTGTTAAGCAACGTAAGGTACTTATGGACGCAAGCAATTGAACAACACGGCGAATCTTATATCCTCCATCTCGAACAGTGGGCCTGTGAATGCGGCTAAATCACAGAGTCAGAGATGTGAGCAAATCAGTTCTCTAAATGATGATCTGGACAAAATCTTGAAGTGGGGAAAAGACAACTTGGTTGTATTTAATGCAAACCAGACACAGTTCACAACATTTTCTAGGAAAAATGCATCAACAGTTCCTCAGATCCAAATAGATGACCATCCAATCCATCCCAAGGACTCAATGGATTGGAGTCACAGTCAATTCAGGAATCACATGGCAGGACCACATATCCTATATCGCAAGATCGGCGTGCGCTAAGTTGAGCTACCTATTTAGAGCAAAGAGGTACTTTAGCGCGAAGCAACTCCTCCTTCGCTACAAAGCACAGGTTAGGCCAGGCCTGGAATATTGTTCCCATATATGGAGCTCGGCCGCAAAACATTCACTTAACCTACTTGACAGCATATATAGAGACGAGACGAGAATCTACAACGGTTGATGCACAGTAGACAAGTCGCTGACCTTTGCTTGTTCTATAGGTACTTCCATGGTAGATGTTCCGAGGAACTCAAAGACATTATCCCTCGAAATGCAACTTTTGGGCGCCCCACAAGATAGGCAGCTAATGCTCATGGCCATACAGTAGGTACACTTGACAACCGCGAGGACATCAATTTTCCAATGAAGCGCTGATGATGCGTTATAGGTTCGCCTTTCCCGGGAGAAGTATTTGGGAAAGGTTCCCAGTTCCCACATTGACTTATTATATATGTTATGTTGGAACCAAAGGCGAAGACGTCTAGCAGTCCATATAAGAGGTAAGGTAGTCTATCTTACCTCTGGTCCATATATAACATGTCAATGGGTCCCCATTCGTGTGCTAAAGATCGAATTTCTCCTCTATTTACAGTCGAGCTATAAATTTATAGCCGCAACAACAAAATCGTCAAAGTCGGCGTATACGGAATGTGTGCATAAAGCTTTATTTATGTTGTTCGTCCTGCATACCAGAAAAGGGGGAAAAGTTTCAAAAATACATTCATCGGAAAACAATAGTAATCAGTATGTACCTAAATAAGTTCTTCTATATTTTTTCCAATAAAGTTTTAAATATACGCCGAAGAAATTTCTTCCTTTCAAACTATTGCTCTCACGATAATTTTGTTCGTGCATTACCTACTTTATGTTTTTACAACTTGGCATGCGAAATTTTCAGATCAACCTTTTCCGCCTTCGACCTCCAACCGAAAATGTCAATTTCGGAAATGTCTTGCTTGTTGCTATATACCTACTACTGTCAATTTCTGGCATTACAACACTAAATCTAAATTCTAAGTATACTCGCTGCTATCTACCAGTTCCTTGCCAAGCGCTACTTATCAAAATATCCTATATTGATCTATAGCCCGATGGTTTCTAAGCCTTTCACTTCACCTGTCTATATCGTTTCACTTTCTCCAACTTGATTTGTGTTTAGCGTTTACATAAATCTACAATCAAACCTCACAGTAGTTTAAATCAATAATAAGTCTCTATTACCCTTGCCAAAATCATCCAAAACATTGCCAATTAATTAGAGATAAAATCAAATTATACCACACAAAAAGGAGCTGGCAAGGAGCTCATGGGATTCCTAAATATAGAATACTGAACATGCAAACTCCAACCGCAATAGCATATCCAGGTAACGAAGGATTTGTTTGCCGATATAATTTAGAAAAATAGACGACCTTAAGCTTCTCACAAAAATCAGTTCATTTGCAACTTTTCGTCAAAAAGGATTCTCTTCGAATTTTCGCAATTAAAATACATACTTAAAGACATTTTCTCAATTCAATCAGAACAATCGAAATGCCATCTGTTTGAGCTCTAAACGACTATTGATAGCGATATAATAGAATTGTCCGTGAAATTACTTTAATCGACAAAGAGACAAGTGTTTCTATGTGTACATTCACCAACTGGAGTCAGCTATAAAGGATATGCCAACATCGGATTAGTCGTGTATGGTCTAGCACCCTTAAAAAACAACACTATACACGTGTTCTTTCCATATGGGGGGAGGGAGTGATACAAACTTTTTGACTGAATAATCCCTGAAACGTGATAAATTATTCCCCGGAGGGTTGGCATAGGAACAGGACCAAGTCTCGAGAAATAGATACTATTTGCAGGCGCATCGTATTGTTAATCGAGAAGATAACTAATTTTAACAATTGCACTAGCGGAGCATCTCAGTGTGAGAATGTAATCGAGTTTTAAATCAATTTGTATGGCGAGCTTTTGTGCTGTAGAGTGTTGAATCAAATGCGTGCTGTGGTAACCAGCGTGTAATTGCCGTGTAAATTTAATTATGTAACGATGTGATAATGTGATTGGTATAGGGGTTGAGTCTACTCCAGAGGACGTGTGTCAGGGTGCGGTTTTCGGTTTCAGAGTTGCAAACGTGCCCCGTAAACCATTGTGCGGGTGTTTTAGAATAAAGCTATGAGTGATGAGTTCATCAAGTTGCGGGTGTTGACAGTATACGGCCGAAGGCCCATGAGCTCAATTTGAATACGAGCTGGATAAATTATTTAAAATAGAAACAGTAATAATTATGCGTTCTTGCAGAGCGTGGGAGACTTAGTAAACAGTGCGCTACATGGAAAAAAAGTATAAAGTGAATAAGATTGAAACGCCTCCCTATACAAAGCTTTCCCTTTTTTCTGATGAACACCCGAGGGTTCATTTTAGACAATACTACAAGTGAATTTATACAAGTCTATCTCATTTCTGTAACTAAGTACAAGTGGGAAATTTCGTGATTATCCTGTTTTTGTAACTCAGAACTATTATAGCAGAGTATAGAAAAAGCCAAACTGGGGCCTGTAACACAACGCGACAAGTCGACAAGTTTAAATTCACTTGTCTGAATAATCTTGTCCGACAAGTACAAATTAATCCTGTAACAGAACGTAAACCGTTGCACTTGTCAAAAGAATTAAATTTCCCTGACTTGTCCGCACTCTTCGACAAGTGTTTAACAGGAGAAAAAAAAATAAAACAAAACAAAATCTGTTTTAACTAAAATAAGAGAGGAAAATATAGCCTTTTTGGTGCTTTCTGTATTATGTCCTAACAAAAGAAAATAAATGTTCAAATGGAAGAAAATACACAGCCTGCCAAAAAGCCTAAACGTAGTTCCGCAAAATAAGAATTGGACGTATAATAAGGGACGTATTTTGGCAAAATGATAAGAAACGCGCAATTTTAAGTACTAATTAAATAAGTAACATTATAATTAATACTTTAATTATACAAAATAAATGTTAGGCAGAATATTTCATTAAAAATGCACTTGTCAGCTTTTGACAATATTCACCTGTCCTCATTGAGCCATAGTTCTACAAGTGTTTCCTGACACTTGTCGTGTTCTGTTACAGAAAGTAGGATATTATATAATTTCCCACTTGTCATCTTTCATCGCGACAATTGTCCAAGTGGTCACGGACTTGTCGTTTTGTGTTACAGAATTTTTTAAAAGTTGTCGAAATTCACTTGTCCGACAACTACTTGTCGCGTTGTGTTACAGGCCCCAGGTCTTATCTGATGAGGATGAGCTGATTTTATTTGAATAAAAAATAAATTAAAATAATTTTGAACAAAGAAAAACATAATTTCTATGATTCAATAAAACAGGTTCACACTTCCAACAAAAACTACAAGTGTAAAAAAAATCTCACTTGTAGACTAGGAAATCTTACATGCGATTTAAGACTTGTAGAGGTTTTATTTATTTATAAATATTCAATCTTTTTAACCCTAGAAGGCTAATTTTCGTCGATTCGACAATGTCTCAATCATAATCTTGCTGTATCTTCTTAAAGCGAGCACAAACTTGGGCACCGATGACCTCTTGCAGATGGCACTTGTGACTGGTAATTAAAAGGCGTATTTTTTTAATAGTGTGTGTTCGTTGTTTCGACGAATGTTTAGCTTTTGTGTTCATTTTCGACTAATTTGTTTTTACTGCATGATAAAAAATAGTATGTTTTTTATTTATTATAATAATTACTTTACATTTGGGATACCTACATAATACCCAAGTGCAAAATCCCCAAGTACAAAATTCCCAAACCCAAAAATCCCCACCTTTTGAAAAATACCCGAATCGACTATCTCCAAGTACAAAATACCCAAATGCTAAATCCCCAAAATGTCAATTGAAAATATTTAAAGAAATTTTCGAATACCTAACCTTGCGCCTACTCCAAATCCAACAGTACCCCAAGCAGGGGGGTTGCATGGGTTGGGTTGGGTACGAAAACCCCAAAATTAAAATCCCCAAACTGAAATCCCCAAGTCAATATCCCCAAACCCAAAATCCCCAAATCCAAAATCCCCAAAATCAAAATACCCAAATAGATTTCGAGTGTATTCACAATGCATTAACAGTAAAATTGGTATGGGGGGGCATGCTGCCCCCCTGCCTGGGGTCACTGTTGGATTTGGAGTAGGCGCAAGGTTATGTATTCGAAAATTTCTTTAAATATTTTGAATTATCATTTTGGGGATTTTTTTACTTGGGGATTTTGGATTTGGGGATTTTGTACTTGGGTATAGTCAATTCGGGTATTTTTCAAAATGTGGCGATTTTGGGGTTTGGGGATTACATATGTTACATATGTTTCAGAAATTATGTAATATAGGAAGCTTACAAAGTTTAAATTTAGTTTAGCTTCGTCTATTGAAATCGACGAATGATTTAGCCTTATAAAGTTTGTCGATAATGATTAAACAGGCGAACACATAACTAGCATCGATGAACACAACTGACAATGAACTCTGTCAAATGTCATTTGTTAAGTTTAACGGATCGGATGAATTTTTGAATTGAAAAGAGGAAGGTTCTGGACGCTCTTTTAGTTTGTTCGTTTTATTTAATTAATTTTGTTTGAATAAATATTAAACTTAAAGGGTACCAGTTTTATTTCTTCCTCGACAAGGTTAATTAATTATTTCAATAAATTTGTTCATCGTGATTGTGAGCATTTTTTAAACCGGAAAAGAGTATCTATAAATTTTAAGAGAAAGATATTGTTTTCGTACAAAATTTTGATCAATTCTGATATTACGATGATAGGGGAACTCAGAAAAGTGGATCTCGCAATTCTGTCCGTCCGTATGTCTGTCTGTCCCCCTCCCCTTTGGGAATCTAAACGCTTGGACGGATTTGTTTCGTACTTCGTATTTAGAGTTTGTGGGCTTCCCGTTAGGACAAGATTTTTTTGTCATGTTAGCCTTAAAATTAACGGTACTTCCCATATAAAACTTTTAAGAATTATTAAACAATTTAGATTTTTTCGAAAAATGCTCTAACGGTTTGAACCAAAATTGATAGTTGAGTTAATATAGGCATGCTTAAAGTGACTGCATACAGAGTTTTTCGCTAAAAAGTTCAACAACGGGAGGCACTTTTGAAAATTGGCTTTTTTTTCGAAAACTTTAAAAACGATTTTAACAAAAACTTATTTTTAAGATACTATCGCCATACTTAACTTGATAGCAAACTTAGATTTTCTTTTAAAAGACTGCGTCCTTCGATATCCACCCAAATCCAACCAATTAAAAAACTGCTCTTATCTCAAAAACGCCATTTTCGATTATGATAAAAATGTAACTGGCAGGTATTCCATAGTAATACCTCAGTTTTATATATATATAAAACTATAATCCCTTTAAAATAGAATATGCAAAGGACACCATACACTATTTTTAGATAAAGCCAGATGCCTCCACTTGTCCATCCTCAGTCTCGCAGGCATCACGGCATCATAAAGTTCATCGATGATAAATGATATCTGGCTTAAGTATGATTAACTTCTGTACAAATATACCAACACCAGTATGTCCTTCTATGCGACACGGATAATTTCTAAAAAAGTAAACAACATCTTTGAGGGATTAAGTTAAATAGATTTTTACACATGTCACAATAGCAAGTAGTGCTAGCTATGATGAAAATTGCAGTGTAATTGGTTGGTTGCGCTGGCATTTCCTAAGAGGCAAGGGATGTTCTTGGGTTATCGGAGGGTTACTTCAATTAGGGTTGGACGAGTGATTTTTTTAAGGGGATTATAAGGATAAACAATATTTACAACAAGTGCAATAATTTATTGCATTTTTATTAATACAATAGCAGACTTAAGTTGTTTTTCTATCATTTGCAGTTTGAAAACGCTTTTACAGCTCGACGTCTCTGCAACTGGGAAGTACCCAAATGGTATCCACCACGCCCTAGACAGCGCAGGACTACAACAAAAGTAATCGCCAACGATCGTGGTCATCTGTTACCGAATGTTAAGAGGTTTTGATTTGACTTTGAATTGACAGTAATAAGTTGCGCATTTTATAAGTTTAGATCTGATGATTCTCCATGGGGAAACTATAAAGGGACTCATCAGCTGCCACGGAAAATCACTCGCGAAAAGGCTGATGAAATCAATCGAAAACTAATTGGAAAAGATAGGTGGAAGGATTTTGAAAAGAAGGAAGATACGGCTGACAACGAACGAGATGTACGAAGCAATAAACCTCATGATGATAATCAAACGAAGGCTAAAGTAAGCTTGTGCGCGCAAGTATAAATATACGCACAACAAAAACGCTCCTGATTAAACTTTTTAAAAAACCTTTATTATTTTTAAAATGGCACATTTTCTGAATATTTGTTTTTATGTGTCCAAATTTAAATAGTAAAAAATTGTTTTGAAAACTTTCTTTACTCAGTCCTTAGATTTAGAATACATCCCAGGCGACTTTACACCATACGAACAGCAGCATCCATCTCGAGACCTCCTCTTACAACAAAGATACGAACGAGACAATAACATTCAACCCGACCTCGAACCTAACGAACTGTTCTTAGAAAAAGCCGAGAGTAAACATCCATATTCGGGTAAAAGGGACTCCACTCCATCCGCTTTTCCAATCATTAACAACACTTTAAGCACCGACGTCGAGGATACATTTGAAAGAATGCATTTATCAGTGAATCGAGCGATAACTGAAAAGCCCCATGAACGCAGTCCATCGCCGGTAATACCGGCTTATGCAAATTTTGAAATGGCTCGAAAAATGCACCAAGACAATCTAGATCATCAACCACTGCCCGATTGTGTGGCTGATCAGGCGTTTCGAAAACTCCAAGCGGAAGGGCGAGCACATCCAGGTTTGGCATTGACCTTAAATCCCATTGCCACTGGGGTGGGGGTGAAAACTTATAACGCTGGCCCCACCCACTGCACGAAGATGAAAGTTTTTCGACCGAAAACTTGTGGAGTTGTACCAAAGGTTTATAAAGGCGCGACATCGATTCATCGCCCTTTCTCATCGATGGAGGCCAAAAAAGTGGGCTCTATGGACTTGGCGATTTGCTGGGACTTTCGTCCAGATAATCCGGCGGACGAGCCAAAGCCAGCCCGGCATATAGATGGGTCGAATGACTCTGCAGGTCCAGCAGTGTTTACTTTTGTAAAAACTCCTCGAACTCCGGAGAAAGTTCAGACCGGACGATCAGCAGGAGTGTTTACAAGTACATTTGGGGAGCCAGGGTTTTTCGACAAAGACATTATGCGGCGAAAAACTGACTTTGCCCAAGCGGGTCGAAACGAACCGGTGAAATGTACTTGCGGCACATCTCCAATAGAATTTGAAAATGCAAAGAACTTTCGAGCGAAGAGCGTATCACGCGGTGGTAGCTCTACGAAAAATGGAGTGGATCGTAAACGATATGAAAGTTCGCCAAATCTGTCGCAGTTTGAAGTAAGTGATTACCCAAAAGAGAATGAGAAACCTACCAGAGAGCATTCCTGCCGGAAATATGGACCGAAGAAGAACGGTGAACCACAGCCGGGTTTCTTTAGACGAACAGCTAGAATGTGTCACAAAGTTGCTCCTCAACCGTATCCGGAGGAAAAAGAAAAAGAAGAATACAAAGCAGCTTTTCGGGCTGGTGTACCACAATATAACGCATCGGGTACAGTGGTTGGATCTGACAGTGGATGCAGCTCGATGTCCAGTGGGTCTTGTTCAACAACAAATAAAGTGCTAGTAGTGCCGAGACCTCGAAATCCATACAATAAGAAAAACTATGATATTGAAACTCTTGTGCCACCATTTACAAGCTTGAAAGGTGGTGCTGGACAAGGCGGCTATCCAGAGCATTGGAGATTAGCAAGCGTTTATCAACATGCGTATAAGCCAATTGAGCAACGGAAGAGACCTCTGCTCCAAACGGTTTATAAATAGTACGAACTATGTTTTAATGTTTTAATAAAATCGTATTAAATAAAATATTTATTTGCCTTCTGACATGTCGAGTGATTACTATAGTTTTATATTTCAGCAGAAGACTCAGTACCAATCCATATTAAAGGTAATTGTAATATTGCGCATAAGTAATGGGCGGCCTATTGTGATAGGCAATAAGTAATAGCTAGGTTCCAGAAATCGAGTGAAATCGAAATTGCAAATTTAGTGAATTCGAGCGATTCGGAAACTCCGAAATTTTTTCGAAATCACAATTTCACTTTGTCTCAATTCCGAAAATTTTGAAATCGAACTCGAGCAGTGAAATGTAGAACACAAAAATTCATTTCCGATTTCATTTCGAGTGAAAGTGAAATGTGGAGGTTTACCGGAAATTCGCACCTGTGCAAATATCTGACAATATATCGGAAATTCACACCAGGTGCGAATTACTTTTTATCTTATATTGGAATCGGAAATTCGGACCCCCAACAAAAGCCAGGGGGCAGATCACGTAAAATAAAAACGATCGAACGACATCGTTTCGACAATAGCAGTCTCTGTTTATTACAATAGATATGATAGAGACAGCATGCGTGAAAACGATAGCGTCCAATCGTTTTTATTTTATGTGATCTGACCCCAGGTTTTATGGTCCGAGTTGATCTTCTTAAAATAGAACATCCATTGTTTCTATTGTGATCTGGAACATTAAGTTGAAGTTTCTTGATTCAGAGGTTCTCCATTAGTGTTGCATTCTCATAGCACTCAAGCATGGAACACTTTTCGTTGATGAACAACCGAAAGCTGAAACTTCAAGTGAAGAGTCTAGGTCGAAAATAGACACCTTCATAAAGTCTATCATCAAACAAAAGCCCTCAAGAAACGAATCGCGCGCGCCAGGTTTGATGGAGCATTTCACACCGGGTGCGAATATCCGATTTCAATATAGAAATAAAGAAAATCGCACCTGGTGCGAATATATATTAATATATATGCTTCGACAGGAATTGGTTGCGGAATTTGTTAATTTGCAGTGAAGTGTTGATAAAAATGAGACCAATAAAAAAAAAAAACTTTTAACGAAGTAATTAGTTCTGTTTGTTGCTTAAATTTGTGTTTCCAGAGCAAAAACAAACGAAAAAACAAGCACTAAATAGGAAAACCCCGATGTACCACGAAACAAAATCATGTCAAATCAATGCGTCGTCGCATTTAATTATTCTTTCCGAAGGCGGATAGCGTAACGGCTACAATTATTGGCACCCCCAATTTTTTTACGCAACTATTGGCACCCCATCATTCAACAGTGATTTTCTCAATAACCCTTTGTTCGAATAAGTCAATTTATTTTTTATTTTGAATTTGCACATTTTTCTCATATTTCTTTGTCTTTAGTTTGGAGACTTTCCTATCCATTTCTGTTTTATAAGTAAAAATAAAAACACGTGCGAAAAAAAAGTAAATCTTCAAAATTTTCCATGTTTTGGTTAAGGACCTATAATTTTGGAAGTTTTTTTTCACTACTTCCTTTTATACTTTTTCATGAAAACTTTTTTTAGTATAATAATATATTTTGTTAAAAAAGTTGTTGTTTTATTAATAAAAGGGGTGCCAATAATTGCGCCCAACAAAAACTGGGGTTCAATTATCGGCAGGGGGTACCAATAATTACATCCTATGTAGCTGTAGTTGTACTTTTGTTAGTGCCAATAGTTGTATCATGAAACCGTTATTCGTTGGTTTTTGCTATTAAAGTGTTTTTCTGCACCAATTTTATGTCAAAAATAGTCTAAGATCTAAATAATATTAAAAACAATTTGTTGTTTCCTTTCAAAAATAATACGTATTTATTTAATTATTTAAATTAATTACATTTCCAACAAAGAAAATTATATTTTTTTTATTTCCCTTGTAAAAAAACATTTATGTATCTTTTAATTTATATTTTCTCATTTTAAATAAAACATTTTGAAAGCAAATGTAAATAGAATAATATTAAAAACATAACGTTTTTCTGTTTTAAAGGGTGCCAATAATTATGTCAGGGTGCCAATAATTGGGGTTTTTCGTAAGCTTTTAGTAAATTGGCATTTTAAATATGTTTTCAATATCTAAAACCTTATTTATATAACTTAATCAACGAGGAATTTAAACTCTGTAAATAAAAATGATATATGTAGTTGATTTCCTTAGGGGTGCCAATAATTGTACTCATTACGCTACCTCGAATGCAATTTGAGTCTCCGACGGGATATGCGTTGTGGAGAATTCTCCGTTCCGACGGATACCTCGCTAGGGCCGATTGTCGGATATTCTCACCCGGTGCGAATTTCCGCTTTCTTTTAAAGAGTGCGGAAATTCGCACCCAGGGTGCGAAATCAATATGGAACCTAGCAGTAAGTGTCTAGAAAATAATATGCGCCCACATTATGTGTCATTCATAGCTGATATCCTTGAACTGGAGTAGGAGAATGCATGTTCAGGTTACCCCAACATTTGAAATTTTACAAATTTGATTAAGAAATGTACAGAAATATTCATCAGCTTCTACAATTGGAGAAAGTTTTCTCCAGGGGACCGATAATGGAAAGACCATATTGACTTTTTATAAATTAACATGGACTGTCATTATAATAAAAAGGTCTGTTGCTTTTATTTTTGTAGTAAAAATCAAAAAGACTGTCAAAATCACAATAGTGGGGAGAATTCTTTCTCAAAGAGAAAAACTTACAAAAACGTTAGGGAACGCTTTGCGACTAAAACTGCGAAATAACTAAATACGAAATAATTGCAGCGAAATAACAAAATGCAAGAACAAAAACCGCGAGTTATACCATACAACCCATACCGTGTCGATGTTTGAACCTCGAAACATTTGAACATCCAATACAGTAGAAGGGTATCTTTCGTCAATCGCAAAATGATCGATTTCACTGGTAGTTTGGACTGGTTGTATGACTTCCAAGTTATTTTATTGCAAATTTTTTGATTGAAGGCCAAGACTAGAACTTGTTGCCTTCCTTCTTCGAACAACCGCTCTCTATTTGATATTTAAGTGTCAACAGAAATTATGCACATCAAGTAGAAAAACATTTATTGAAGAGTTTATAAATATGTATAACTAAAATTCAGATGAACCAATTAAAATAAACATAAAAAGCCTCGTGCATATTAAATAAATATAAAAAAAATGTGATAAGCATAAAAAATATAATACTGGTGCAAGTATTCAAAAGACTATAAAAATATAAGGGCAAACATCGCCTGTTTTGTTAGGCAAAAACATATTCCTCATTGTTCTTGTGAAACACTGATTTCATGATTTGATTTTTAACATCGCGAGTCGATTTCCTAATGCTGCTCCTCAACGAAGGCTTCTTTTCGGTGGTTAGTTCCTCAATTTTGATGTAGTCCGTTTGAATGAGATTTGATTTAAATTTCATTTTCCTCTCGGTCGTATCAATAATAGAGACTTCACGAGCACTAGCTACATCCACAGCGGTGTTCTGCTTTTGGGGCCTTCGGCGTAGACTGTGACGAATAGTTTCCATAAAATTGTGGCCACTTGTGTGGTCAGATAACGTAATAGGGGTTTTCTCTACCTTCTCCTCAGTTGAATGCTTATTGGGATGCATTAATTTTCGAAAGCTGTTGCGAATAATATTTTTCACTTTGGACTTGGTTTCATTATCAACAATTGCAACTGCCTTTTCGCTTTTTAACGATTCTCCATTGCGTTGAATTACCAAAGGGTGTGCAATTTGATCTGCTTTGCGATAGGCCCGTACGAATGGAGCGGGTGCTTTGAAATCGATTTCGTCCCCATCTTCATCGTCATCATATTCGATTCCTTCATCATCGGTGAAGGACTCGCAGTGAGGCTCTTCCTTATCAGATGGTTTGTCATTTGAGGTAAGAGCTGAAATTGCGGCATTCTGTTGATCCGGTGCCTTCTGAATGGGTGGAGTTTCTACATCTTCCAGACCTAAAATCTGATTTTTATTCTCGAACGCTGATTTCAAAGAGGAAGCCTCTGGTGTTTTTGGCTCCTGAGATTCCAATTCCTCATGCTCCGCTTCTTGAGAGTTCTCAACGATATCTTCTAGTTTCTCACCAAAAGTCCGACCGATCGTAATCGTTTTTCTCTGCTTGGCCTCATTGATACTGTTCTCTAATTCCAACTGATAAAGATCCAACTCTCTTCCAATATCCATTGTTGTCTCCGCCTCACTAATGTTCGCTAAAACTCTAGGAGTCTTTGAGTTCATTGGAGAGAAAACCAGCTTTTCGGCGAGCATTTTCGAGGGAGTAAGATTATTGAAATCAATTCGGCACCCAACTGTTGGCTTAAATGAAAGACCGATTCGCAAAGGTCCGCTAGCTAAGTCCAATCCTGGATTCTCTATTCCGTTCGATGTGGATTCTATTACCTGATTTACACGTGGAATTTCAAAGGGATTCCTTGCGGCAGTGGTTTCATGCGTTCGAATGTTAAGTGCTGGATTTACAAAGCATCGCGGTTCCTCTGCTTTAGACAATTTCGACGGCGAAATTCGCTTTACCTAAATAAGTACATTACCAATCAAAGCGTTCTTAACAAATTGTTCCTATGCGCTTACCTCAAATGGATTGAATTGCTTCTCCGGAAGTTCTAAATTGAGACCAGGATTCACGAAGCAGGCCTCTTCAATGTCTGCTTTCTTTTTCTTTTTTGGGGGTTTGCGAATCACTTCAAATGGATTATCGGGCTCGCCATCCACCTTCTGAATAACTAGATCGGAAATTGATTTGACCTCCAAACATGGGTTGGGAGGAAATTGATTAGCATTTTCCTTGCCCAGTGGTGCTCTATTATTGGGCGGAAATCTATTTAATTTATGAATTAAACTTTTGACTTCCTTCTTTGGTGTCGATGAGAATGCAGCATTGGTAAATGCAGATGATCTTGGTTTATTTATGGACAAAGGAGTGGCACTTGTTGATGGATCTCTTACAGAATCTCGTTTTCTTTTACGCGATGGAGTGATAACCATCTCAAAAGCATTATTATCCACTGCTAAGGACATTTTTTTTTCACTATCGTTATATCTTTGGTATTTATTTTAATTATTTTATTCAACTTTTTGAGATTTAACAATTATTTTACACTAAACAAGGATTCTGAAGGATCAAGCAAACAAAACACACAAACTGCCATTTTAAAATTAGACAAATTTGGAACACCTGCCGCACAAACACACCATGGTTATTGTGAATATGCCCGATTATTTTTTGACAATATTTATTATGAACTTTTCGTAATCGTTTTGCATAAAATATGATTAATTTTAGTAAATAATCAATAAATTTGTCCTTTTCATGTAGCTAGAGAAGCGTTTTCCATCAAATTGTATGAAAAAAGGTTTTAATCTAGTACAATTGGTTGTTAAAACTCACCATTATTTACGTATGTTGAGTTTCTTATTTGACATTTCTCCTGTTGATAAAAAAAATATCCAACGAGCATTTTTTTTTATTCACATTTCATGTGCTAGTTTATTTTGGTATTTTTCCCATGCCATTAATTGTAATTTCCGGCTTCCCTTCAAGTGGAAAAACTACTCGAGCGAAACAGCTGCGGGAATTCTTCACAACCAAAGGGAAACAGGTGAAATTTATTTCAGAAAATGCAGCCATCCCAAAAGCTGGATTCGATAAAAATGGTTATTATGAAGACTCACAAAAGGAGAAAATAGTACGCAGCGACTTAAAGTCGGAAGCAATCAGATTAATGAATAAGGAAGATGTCATTATACTGGATGCTGGAAATTACATAAAAGGTAAGTTTGCTAGAATACAAAGTTGTTTACAATTTGTATTAATTGTGTCGGATTCAAGAAGGAACGAAAAATCCACCACAGATCGCATACAGGGGAAAGTGACATCCTCTAAAAACAAGTGTATTCTCTTAATTAAAACCATGCGAGCGACAAATCTTGTTCATCCTCTATTGCTTGTAGTTAGATATTTTGTGAAGCTATGACGCTTCCAATTATCAGTAGACTGTCAATTTCATTCGAAAAACAGCTCTGTGGTACTAGAATTCTGTGTTTCCTTAAAGCACAGAGTGTGTGACTCTAGACTTCCACCAACTTTTGAGCATGTAGTTCTTAGTCTATCTATCGCAGACAGCTATCTGCGTATGCATGCAACATTCTCTATAAGGCTGCATAGACGTTTCAAGTTTTACATGCACGATTTTAACGTCAGATTCATGATTAACATTTTCAATGCTCCATCTATATACTGTGTATAAGGATAACGAATGTAGGATGCCCAAGTGGGCCCTCAATATCTCGATCTTCCGAAACCGACTTCAGTTATATTCAGAGTCTCATTTCTGTGTGTGATGAAATTATAATGCGATTAGGACTTCAAATGCGCTGTGGGTGTCGAAGTGTGTATACCAAAATTTCTTTAGCATCCAAAGACAAGTTCTCGCAAATATGACTTACGATCGGCTTACATCTTATACTCACTACCGCCGCCAGTCAAAACGATTTAGATAAAAATTTTCTTAAAATCCACTTAGGCTACCGCTACGAACTCTTTTGCGCCACAAAAGCGGCTCGTAGTACCCAATGCACGCTCTTCTGTGGCATTCAAAAGGACAAAGCGTGGGAACTCAACTGCAATCGAACGGAAAACGAATCAGACCACACATCCGGCGACCGAATCCTCGACAACTCCAACATAGCCTACTCAAAAGAAATTTTCGATGCACTTTGCATGCGATATGAAGAACCTCATGGCAATTGCCGCTGGGACAAGCCTCTGTTCGTCGTATTCCCCGAAGATCAACTCGATTGTGAAGGCATCTACAGTGCGCTCTTTGAATCAACCCCGCTGCCGCCAAACATGAGTACACAAAACGTAAGTTTCTTCTTTCAATGTCTTTATTTACAAACAAATTTTCGTGTATAATAGAATATACAAATCAAATGGGATGGATAAGCACAAAACAATTGTCAAAATTATACTTTAATCTATGACTGTGCTATGATATTCGAAATTAATTTCTAATTTTCATGAATCAAATTTGTTTAACCTTCAGGCACCGGTTTGTGCAACCAACTATCTCTTTGAAATGGACCGCCTTACCCAAGAAATTGTTGCTGATGTTGTGTCATCCCGTAAGATAGGCATTCTCGGTCCGCTCCCAGTAAAGGGAAGTGCCATTAAAGCTGACCTACCGAGCAATGTTAACGCAATTCAACTTAACCGAATGCGTAGGCAATTTATTAACTACAGCAAAATGCATTCAACGAGCAGCACCTTGGATAAGGTGCCACAATTGTTTGTACAATTTTTAAATTCGAATTGTAACGTTTAAATTATAAAAAAAAAGGAAAATAATGTGTCTGTGTGTTTGTGTGTGGGGTTAAGAACATAAAAACTAAATTCATTTTACACAACACTTTAGTGCTGCATCTCGTCTCGAACAATGTCACTGTCGCCATTGTGAGAGTGCGCTGAAGTTCGACTATTGCCATTCGCCTCGGGATCTGATGGGCAGGCTGGTGGGTGTGGATTTGTCGTTGGCTTGCGGCACACCCAGAAAAGGCTTTCGTACTCACTCTTGAGCATGGATCGGGGATTTTGTGCGTATTTTGTGCGTACACCAGTCTCACTTTTTATCACTTCGAAGCCCACTGCGTCTATGATGTTCATAAGGTCTTCGTGGGTGGGTTCGATGCTGTTCTCCGATTGCATGTCGCTGTAATGATAAAGCAGTGGGCCTAGGTTTACCCATATTCCACCGGGAACAAGAATTCTGCAAAGAAAAGGTGGTTAATAGCTGCGTAGCTCGTGTGGGGTACTGTCCATACTTGTAAATGGTTTCAATGAATTCGACGATGTTATTGGCGCAGTCTATGAAGAAGCACGTTGCTACGCAATCATAGGAATGCTCTATTTCATACACCTACAAAAGTGGAGACCAAATTAAAAGACAAAATTTGAACAGGCACGCATGTTTTACCTGCAAAAAATCGCCAGCAGTCATCATAATCTCTCCCTTGGGTGGCGATTTCAGTGGACAAACATCGGGAAACTTAATCGGCGCCACCTGATCGCATTTTCGTAGGTTATTCACATACTGGTGGACCCACGGATACAATGTAAATTGATTTTCTATTGTACATCTAATGGGAATACGGTTAACATATGATTACAGTAATGCCTCACCACTTACTGATTCAGTACGAAATTGGACGCAATCAGCATGAAATAGGAGAACTCATTGCCCTCGCAATAGTATCCTCGGCAAGCCAGCTCATACGCCAGTCGGCCTAGACCAGCTCCAGGTACTAAGACTTTGACTTCGTTTAGTTCCCTTGAATGAAGGTTTTGAAAAACAGATTATAACGAGACGATTAGTTTTATGTACGGTGAGCTTACATTTTTTCCGGATCGAAGAAGTTCTCAATCGCGTCAATAATGGGCTTGTACGATTGTGAACGTTCCCCCTCACCTTCGGCGCTCCAATCACGGGCGAACTGCTTCAGTGTAGACTGGACCTTTAATAATTTAAAAGGTTCAACGACAGGCTGACGTTTTCGGATATTGTATGTTATGCAAACGAGAAAGAAATCGCACATTGTTTGTGTGTCTTGGAAAAGGCTTCCAGAAAATTAATCGAAACGAATAACAAAGCGCATCGAGCACTTGAGCGCTACTTACGTTGTCCATATCTTGGTGACGGACCTTAACCGCGTGCCCGTCTTCTTGGTGGGTCACTATGCTGGAAGCGTTGCTCGGAAACTGACAGAATAGTTTCTCCACTTCGTCAGAGTCGCGAAGCATTTTCTGAATTATTTTGAAGTTTTCATCGATGCAGTAGCGTACATCGCCGATGTGATTGCGATATTTTGCGAGCATGTTCTGATGGCGTTCGCTCAGGCTATTGAGGTAGTACTCAGTTTTGTCGACGCGAGCATAGGAGTAGGCTCTGAAATTAAATACAGACACATGTTGAACGGCAATTTATAATTATAAACTTCTTTAAGAGAGATATGCAGCATTAATTCAGCCGGCAAGTGCCCAATGTTTTAATTACCAGGATCGATACGAGGTACAAAAATGCATTGTTTGTGTTTCGCAACAAAGACCGACGTTGTGGCGATTCTAACCCTTACAAAACTTTCTGCACAAACAAATATAAAATGTTCTCTATTTTTAGAGGCAACTTATTTGAAGCACAGTTATTTTGGATACATAAGCGTGCTTGTATATTTCATCATCTTTCTCAGCAGAGGTTAACGACCACCAAACACTAAGCACATGCTTGGATTCACTTAAAATGCACAAATGACCTGCCACCTTTTTGCCAAATAAATAAATAAAAACAAAAGACTTATCAACAAACCCATAGCTGAGAGAAATTGCCCAACCAATGAGCTACTTACTTCTTGGCCGTTATCTGCCATACCTATCGCAAATTTGCACGAAAACAACTTTTGTGTTGCTTTCGTTAGACGACAGGTCGATTAAAAAAAATGCTTTTATTTTGTTATTTATTTATTACCTGTAGCACTTTAAAGCAGTGATTATGTTGAGGAAATGTCTGCGCTCCTCCTCTGCATCTTCGGGCCGCATTGGAGGGCTGTATATTGGCGGCCTGTCGTTCATATCCATTTTTGTGGTTTAATCGGATATTGGTTTGAAAACCGATATTACAAATTATTGTAGTGATTTAATATTTGGGATCCTCTGTTAAAAATTCTACACTTGATTAAAAACCACAAAAAATTGTTCCCATTCCCACAAAGGAATCCCAAAAAATGTCTGTCAAAATATGACACTCTATCTGTGTGGTATATTCACAGTAATAAATATTGGTTTTCGTTACTTTTGGTGCCGTTCGCAATAGGAGCGAATGAAATTATTTTTTCTTATGTCGATTTCCATTGGGCTTTTCCCGTTTTGCGCTCAGATTTATCCTGCCCCAATGGAACATGAAATGAGATTACTTTTTTTTTGCATTTGCGTTGGTGTGTTATTTGACAGTCAGCTATTTTTTTTTATTGCAATTTTTGTTTACAAAATGTCGCTTGTTCTGGTATTGGTGAAAGTATGTGTGAATCTCGATCGGGAATCGAGATTCGCAAAAAGTGATCTGAATCTTAAAAAAAAAAGTGCTTTTTTCGCCCAATGGTAAACGAATTTGACAGACAGACGCCTGATCTGAGGTTTAAACGGCACAATACTATAGTTTAACTTGAACTACAGAATGAACCCCGTTCAAAGTTTAAACGAAACTCTGAAATCGAATTTATTGTTGAGCTGAGGTTTAAACTGAAAGTGTAGTTTAAACTTTTTACTGTGAAACTGGGGGTTAGTTTGATTTCGGGTGGTTTTGAAGTCATCGAGGATGTATTAATGACCATACCAGTTACATCACTGTTTGCTGAATGTGGTATCACACCTATAGCATAGACCCAACCAGCCTTTACCAGCTATTTCCCTTCACGAATGAATCGTTTTATGCCGCTAAAATATTCTGCAATATCGCAGATGGTTATCGACAAAGTCTGAGATAAATCTCGGTTAGTAGGGTCCGGCATTGGTATTTGGGATAATGCTGCACAATAAATGGAATATTAACAATGATTTAATAAACTTTAAACAGTTAAAAAATGTGTCTAATCCAAAAAACAAAACGTACCGCTTAAGGTCCTAGTTATAGCTATCATTGAAATGCGTCATTAAAAATTTTGTTTTCCGATTTTAAGACGATTAATCTAAAAATATTGGCTTTAGTTGGTATCAAAATAAAGGTAATCAATTGTGGAATTTTTTTACGAAAGAAATTACTTAATTCTGACTAAAACTCTTCTTTAAATTCAATTTTATTTCACTGATCGAAATCGATTTCAATGAACAGCTGATTCTCGTTTCTCCAATTAGGAACCAAATCGTCTCACTCATGATACAACAAGACAAGATAGCGCATTGAAGTTTTCATTTTTGATTTGTTCTGCGCATGTACGTCATAGTTGCGGAGTGTACATTTTGACTCTTGGTATTTACGTGTGTTTTATATGGAACGAGTTGTGTTGGTTCTTTAATGGTGGCTTTACATTACCACGCATTCCTATCACGCAAAATTAAAGAGATGCTAAATACTAAATAGTCTATAGACGGTAAGGGACAGCAACACCTAACATGCAAAAATACGTGACACGTTTTTTGGTCGGCCATCTTGTTTACGTGATACGTATTATGGGAAAGCTGTGCATGTTGATATTTTTATAGCGATGGCCTATGGAATTTATCGTTCCTATAAAACAAAATAAACACTGCTATCATATGTTTTTACGATGCCATAATACCAGATGTTTGAATTTCAGAAATGGAAAACAATTTTGATGGTAATTTAACATTTTGTTAATTAACTAATAGAAAATGTATTGCAAATAATATTTTCAGATGGAAATCGGTGTCCAAATGTCCGAATACCTTGACGAGGAGGGATTTCAATGCTCATTTGAGAGCTTAGATACCGGTAAGTACTAGTCGTAACTTTGTTATTTTGATAAACTACGAATTGAAATTGTAAATTGTATATATGTATGTACTGATTTAATTGTTTATACAATGTAGATGATCCAGCCACAAGTCCACTTCAATTTAGAATACCTACGCCTCCGGATAGTCGCCACCGCTGATAGTTGCTCAACGCTATGTCATTGCATACAGGCCATCCAAAAAGAATGCGGGAGGCCTTTCCTCCGCATGACAGCAAAATATTTCGGATACCTCTTGTGACGGCTGAAAACCAACATATTGTTAAAAAACCGTCGCATTCGTCATTTCAATTTATATTTAAACATTTCCTTGCATTATATTACACGTATAAAAAATAAACACTTAAACTTAAGGCTACCGTGGATTGTTTCATTTCACTACTCATGATCGCTATCGTTATTCTCTTCCATTTCAACGTCATCGTCTTTCTCCTCCATATCCTCTTCGTTGCCACTGTCAGCCGAATTGTCTGCTACCTCGAATCCATACTTCTTATTCCTGGAACATTTTATTGTCAGGCGGAACTTAGCCATCGGTTTGTCAATTAGTTTGAGTATTTTAGCCTGCTCCGGTGTAAGTACTTTTCCATTTTCACAGACAGTATACTCACTGTACAGAGTAATAACACCCTTCTGTAGTTTTGTGGGCAATCCCAAAGAACGCAAACGTGGTTCCATTAAATGTGCGATATCCTCCAAGGGACCCATCCGCAGGCAGGACTACCGTGTCGGTAGCAGCAAACCCACTGCGGGCATATTCGACTGCCCAGTATTCTTTGGCCCGTTTCAAAATAATCCTCCTTGGATTTTTCTGTGAAAAGCAAGCCGCACTGTCCAGTCAACCTTTGGGCAACCTAATCAAATTAGTTAACTTTAATATAAACGCTTTAAAAATCTGCTGAGCAACTTACTTTGTGTAATTCTGGTTCAACTTCTTCGACCTCTGTTCGGCCAAGACCAATCTGCATAATGCGATGTTTGTCAAATATAAACCTAGAGTTCTTTTTCCATTCGTTGCGCAGTTCTTTCAGTTACGCATATTTTGTACAGAAAATAGAATATGTTTGGGTACTTTTCTACACATCTACGGATGTCCTCGATGATCTGTTGCTTCCATGCGAGTCCCTTTTTGTGGGTTTTCGTCACTGAAACTAAAAAAATATTATATATTAGAAAAGTTAATGATATATGCAGTGTTGGGGAATTACTTTTCTTATCTCTCTTTGTTCTAGGCGTATTTTTTAGCTTTGAAATGTTTCTTGAGAGTTGAAAAATTTGATTGTTTACATCTTAACTGTCAAATCTCCATAAAAAAGTTATAGCAGCCTAGATTCAACGGTTAGACTTGTGGTCTCACTCTTACACATCATTAGCCTTGGCTGTGGAAAAATGGATCTTCCTCTCTGAAGTCGTGCAAAATTGCGTGGTGTGGTAATGTAAAGCCACCATAAATGTTTAAATAAAAAGGAAAATATAGAAGAAATAGTTTCGGAATTCTGTGAATGTGCTTGGAAAAACATTTATCGTCCACAACATGTGTCTTTTTTTTTTGTTTTTGTTGTTCCTTTCAATTAAGTCGCAGAATTGCTTATTTTCTGCTCAGCTCGACGCGTCATATTAACAAAATTGATGAAAAAACTTGAGTTTTGAATCGAATGTGAATAAAATGTTTAAAAAAAACAAGTAGTTTCGTCAATTATTTATTCTATTTAGATTTTCTTGTGTTTTTTCGTCCACTGTTTATCGATTAAGGAAGCGAATGCAAAAGTGTATTCGCGAGCGGAAGAAGAGTGTTTTTGATACGGATATTGCAGTTAAATCAATTCAGTGGTTAATATAGTTTCACTATTGTCTTTCATCATAGCTTTAGATGCCTTCGGAAGACCAACCATGCTGCAGACTCTAAATCCTACCAAAGAAAGTGCGTGTCTAAGCATAAATGCAACTGCATTTATAATGCCAGTTTGCCTACCCTTTTCATGTTGAATAATATTTATTAAGTCATTTTTCACAAAATGCAGTCTATAAACTCCTTATTTTTCTATTAATTGGGTCTTATCGTTTAAAGATAAAGATTCTTTGCCTTAAAAGATTCTTTTTTTCTTAGAAAAGTTATGGAGCTGTTTCTAATGATTCTTTTTGTTGTTCATTAATTATATTTGCACTCAAATAAAGAGCAAATATCCCTTTTACAAATGTACTATTATTTATTCAATTAATAACAATAATAATCTAACAAAATCGCAAATTTGTACTTTCGCGCCAATTGTACATCCATTATCTCCGCAGCTACTACGTCATAATCTGTTGACAGATGAATACCGATGAACAGCAAGAATGAACGACATGCGCAATGCGATATCTTGTCTTGTTGTATCATGCGTTTCACTGATGTGTTCGATTCTCTTTCTATTCTCAGCTGTCAGTTTTGCTTTCAATGATCAACTCTAACCTCAAAACCTAGACTCGTTTGTTGAAAAGTCACTGACAGGTTCTTTCACTGACAGGAATTTTTTAATGATTGCTATAACCGACTTGTCAAAAAAATGAAACCATTGTTCCAATGATGCATTTCAATGATAGCTATAACTAGGCCCTAAGGCACCAAGTGACAAAGAAACACAAGAGAAACAGGAACAGAAATAGAACCCCATACATTTGCAACAGAAACAGAATTAGGAACATTTTTTTTTCAGCAACAGAAAAATGGCTGTTTGACGACAGAACGTTAACAAGTCTGTATTGATTGTTTCTGTTGCTGCCAGCGACAGAAATGCAATTTATCGTGGGAGGGATGTTTTTTTTTATTTGCACAGAATAGACGGCAGCCTTCTTTTTCTGGATCTGGGCTGCATTCCAGGCTTGAATATTTTAACTACAGCGTTGACAAGCTGTGACACTTCGAAGGAGGGGAAGTTAACTAAATTAACGAGAGGCAAAAGTGTGGTTCATTTCACTCATACTACAACATGTCATTAGTAACAATAGCTGTCCCAGATTCCAAGAAGTAAATAAATAAACAATCGCTGTTAATTTAGTTAAAATAGTCCAACCTGGAATGCAGCCCTGTTTCAGTTTTGTGTAGCTGAGCGAGCAACGTAACCAGAACCAGATTTACAACTGAACGAAAAAAACTTTCTGTTCTGTTTCAGTTTCTGTTCTCTGTCACTTGGTGCCTTTAACTGATTTTCGTTTGCAGATTAAACACCTCATAATCGAATTGTGAATCACCACAATATACATTCTCATGTACCTTGTGAACACACTCCAAAAGCAAAAGAAGGAAAATGTTGCTGGATGGACGTCTAATTTGATGACAGTTCCTAAACTAAAGCAAAAGGTTTCATTTGTTAAACTTTTTAACACGTACTGGAATTTACTGAATTATGTCTGAAAGTAGGAAAAAACGCTACCGCAAACCAAAGGTAATTCCAATTTAAAGTAGGTGCTAATATTTTCCATAACAACATCTATTGCAGCCGGAGGAAAAGCGCCCTGTGATTCTGGCAAAAAGGGAACCCGACCGTGTCATAGTCAAACCACCCGAAGAACAGCCAATTCAACCAAAAATATTACAAAAAGTTAGGGATACTAACGAGTTTAGTTCATCTTCATCTGGCTCTGCTGCGGTTCCTCAGAAAACCATCATAGTAACGAGGGATTCTATAACAGTAGAGAACTGTGCAACCACATCGGCGACATCAACTTTACCCGGTCAAACCACCTCACAAAGTCCAAATACTTCGGTGCCGACAAGGGAAACCGCATCAGATGTGTCAATAGCCGAACCAACCCCGATTATGACACGTCCAGCCACTGTGATTTCGTCTACATCTCAGGTTAATTTTAACGCTTCAAAATTTCTCATAAAAAACAACAAAGACTTTCTGGTGGTCGGTGTTGTTGGTCGACAGGGAGTTGGCAAGTCCACCATAATGAATATTCTCGGCGTGGATGACTTCAACAAAGAGGCGTATGCATCAATTTTTAAAGAGCAAGAGAGTATATTCCCGATCAAAATCAAACCCAACAAAGGCGCCGCTTGGCCGCGAACTGAATCCATTCATATGTACATCACGAAGGACAGGATGATCCTTCTAGACAGTCCACCAGTCCTGTGCAACTCGTACAAGAAAGATGAGATTACCAATGAAATGGACGATTTGCACAACATTATAATTTTCATGTCTGTGTGTCATTTGGTAATCCTCGTCCAGAACGATTACTTCGACATGAGTCTCATGCGATTGTTTCAAATGGCAGCGATGGCTAAGCCCAATCAGGACACAAAACCATTCGTCGAGGACTACTATCCCAATGTCTTGTTCGTGAAGAACCGAGCGAAGCGTTTGGACTATTTAGACCTGGAAAAGGAATACCTTGATAAAATGCTGAGGTTTTGCTACAGGGAGAGCAAGCTAAAAATATTCCTTGGAGAGACAGATGAACAGAAGAAGACCCCAAGTGTTTCGGATGCCGACAAGGTTGTGAATTGTTTTCGCATACCAAATGTGACGAGTGAGTGTGTAATTTCGGGAATGGTTTAGTCATTTTATTTTGATTTCAATTGCAGGCGACGACTTAAGCAGCTACCATTCAGATTTATATTCAATCGCGACTGACTTAAGACGACGAGTGTTTATGACTCCACGCAATCAAATCTACAACGCTCCAGGAGAGTTAACTGAAATGATTTGGTTTGAGTTGCTAATGCGGACTGCTAACGAGTGGAATCACTTCTTCTTTAGAACCTACAAAGAGGCGCGGATAAATCACTACCAGAATGGGACCACTGGAGAAAGGGAGACTGAGAAATTCCCACAATAGACTAGTTCTTCAGATTAAAGGAGAAAAACTCTCACTCTAAGCAGGTATCGAGTGCTCTGCTAGTGAATACATCTCTGGAGTCAACCCGTTTGCGGCAGAAGAATTGAACTATGTATAAGAAACGCGCAGGAGCTCGAAACAACCTGCTCCCTAATTAGCCTACAGAAAAGTGGCAACTTCGATGTACATACTATAAACACTGTAGAAAGTGGCTAAATAAAATATCACCAAAACTTAATTGAAATATTTTTAATTGTACAAAGAAGTTTAACGGCTATACTATAAGGCCTTTAAAGGTCAAAAACCTTGTTATGGCAACACCCTGCATTCGTTTTTTTATAACGATATTTCTGACAGACCAGAACCACCCAGCCAACAGAATCGGCAGCAGGCTGCTATTTCCTTTGCAACATGCGAACAGGAATGTATACAATAGCATGTTTATATACAACCCGGCATCATGACAACTGTCAACCTACCGCAAACAATTGCCTCACAGGGATGTTTTGAGGTTTTTGTTAAAATAAAAGACAGAATTCTTATATTTAGTGAATTTATTCAAATAATTCATATTTCTTTTTAATTTTATTATATTTACATAAAAGATTAATTTCTTTTGTTTTCTTTAATTTACATAATCATTTCTTCTTCCTTCTATTACGTACGATTTGTTCTATTACCTAATGATTTTTCTTTTTAATGGTTTCATACATTTTGCTTTTCCATTTAAATATTAAATCTAATAACAAACTTCATTTATTTTTTATGGCGATGAAGGTGTTTTTTGTATGTTATTTTAATAATTATAATTACAATCAACTTTTTTTTCGTATAATAAAAAATATCTAAAATTTCCAGTCTCTTAAAATTTAAAAACAACAAATTTTTAAATATAATTTACATAAAGTGGTTAAACAAAAAAAATTTTAGACATCAAATAAAAAATGCATGGAAAATGAATTAACACTAAAACAATGGTTACATTAAACAAAGAAAGTCAAAATTCTCAGCAAGACGGGAACGCGTTGAAGAGCAAATAAAAAATAATTAAATCAAGTTGATATTATAGACCGGATAGGTTCAGTTGGGGAAAACTATGGTATATTTAAGAAGTTTATAAAACAATGATTTGACAACTGACCAACTCGAATTTCCATGCGAATGTGAAATGACGTTTTTTTTCCATAATATATTTTCAGTTTTTGGAACAAACTGAATTATAAAACATACCGCTGTCAAAAGTGACACTGGACCGTTTCAAATTATTTATTGTTAACAGAACAGGCAATATTTGTTCATTTAATTAGTTTTGGAACTTGAGACATGTTTTTGTTACCTACTAATGGCGTAAAATTTCTTTTCTGTGGGCGTGTGGCGTCGATTAGTTAGAGCAGTCAGATATCGTTAACAAGGAAGTGTAATTTGGCCCATCAGTTCCGCGTAAGTATTTGCAGCCTCTTCGGCATTGATAAAGCCAAATTATTGGTAAGTTCAAAAGGTATAGAGTTCCAATTTTGAACGTCTAATTTAAGCTCGCTTTGGTTCTTTATAACACTTTCGTTTTGTTAATTTATTTTTCATATAAACCTATAAAATGTCACTTCAAGAAATATGCAGGGGCGTAGCGAGGGTTCGAGCCGTGAACACTCCTGGGCCAATACCTAAGATCACCTGGAATTTTGAGCTCAATCGAGTTGGTGATTTGGGAGATATAAGATTTTGAATTTAAATTTTAAATTTTAAAAGTAATTCAAAGTTGAATTAAGTTGAGATTGTTTACATTTTTTCATAATGCATTTTCAAAGGCGACCGGGTTTGCGTTGCGAAGTCACTGAGTGCGAAAAAGAAAAGGTTACTAGTGTATCTTAAGAACTATTCACAGACCAACTATCTACGAACGAACGACTATTCGCGAGTTTTGACAGTTCGCTCGTGGAACGCGATTTGATCATGTGGATTGCGAATAAACTTTAACATTCGAAATTTCGTTAGGTATTTAAACTGTTTATAAACTTGCTTTTCTTAATGCATTTTGATGGGATAATTAATTATCCTACTCATGGAATATCTAAGAAAATGTGCAATGTGCAATAAATGCTTTAAAAGTGTTTGTTCGCATTTCATCAATTCGTTCATTCGCTTTTATTTGACAATCGAATCGAAACTAGGTAAATTTTAAGGTGTTCCGCACGAATTTGACAGACAGCTGATTTCTAGAGCAGAAAAACTGGCCTGAATCTGAAAAAATTGTTTCTTCTTGCCCAATAGAGCTCTAGCGCAAATGCTGAAATGTCAGTTTTTTTTTATATGGAGTTTGGCATGCCGCTAGTCATCTAGCGGTAAGTGGAACGAGGCCAATGTCTCAATAAAGCAGGAATTGCGCCATTATCGATGCTCCGATATAAATATCACATAAAGGCGGAGAGCCAAGCTTTGCTTTAATGGTTACTCTCATCGCTGCTCTTAGCCCATGTCGCAGCTTCAATATAAGCGCACCCTAAAACGTATTTATGTTTGAGGACATGCAAATTAAAAAATCTGTTAAAAACATCACTTGTGTAGGGTTAACTAAACATGATTGGGACAATTTTTTTTTATATGGATAAGGAATGTAATTGATCAAGACTTGAACTCAAAAATTTGTGTAAGTGCAAAAACCAACGATAAATTTCAATTTAATACTTATACATACTACTATTTCACCGTTTTTTTACCACTTTAAATACAATTCATTCGAATAGTTGCTATTTTAATTACTCAGTGATTTATTTTCTTCTTTGCTCTTCTATTAAAATTGACCCAACGAGTTTGTTTCATACAATCAATGTCATTTGAACATTGTTTACTTGGCTAATATTATAGTTCGTAGGTATGTAAATTACGTTTTTTTTTTGTTTAGAAATTGTCATGTTTTATTTTTGTTTTAATTCTTAAATTTCGTTACTTAATTTTCAAATAAGCGTTTTATTTTCTCGTTCGTACTAATCTTTATATTATATATCTGTTTTTTGTAATGAATATCAAAAAGAAATATTTTGCTAGAAAGGACATCACTGTGTTTGTGTCTTTTTTTTTTATTTCTTTTCCATTATTGGATCGTTAATAACAAATATAGATACACTTAAAGGCTAAAATTGTATTCATTACTTACAATATACGGTACTGTTTAATTGATTTAATTTCTATTGTTTCTTTCATAATATATATAATATGTATATAATTTAATTTTATATATAAATCGACTAAAACGCTTAGATATTACAAAATTCAACATCACTAACAACAGTTCATGTTATTTTTTTTTAGCTTTTTAAAAGTGTCCCTTTTGAGAATTGTTTAATTGTTATTAAATGCGTGTAATTTTAGGGTTTCATTTTGTTTTGTATTTCTTAGGTTATTTGGTATATTCTGTGTAAACTACAATTTAAAATATCATTTATTCGTTTGTTTAACAATTTAAAATGTTTCATTCTCTAATTAATATTTTTTTATTAAAATGTTTTCATTTTTGTATAATACAAGTTTTCCGTGAATTTTATATTTATATTATGTTTATAATTAATGTTTTTATGAAAAGTGGAAAAAATGACAGCAACTGCAGTATAATATTTTGTGTTTTGCTATCATTTTTGAGATTTTTTGTTTTCTTTTATATGGGAGGTGTTAATGATTTTTTAATTATTAATTTTAATTCATAAATTTTTGCGACCGAAATTTGTGACTACAAGTGGAGAACAATTTGTGTGTTATTGTGTGACTGTTTCTTTGGAGTTTATTTTTTTCCCATACGAATATTTGAATTAATTTAATAAAAGAATAATTTGAATAGCTAAATTATCACCAGTGAAAGAGTAAACACAAGACAATTTCACATTTTGACCGGCAAACAAACAAACAGATTACGAAAAAAGGACGACTTAGCAAAAAACAATGCAAATTATGTCAATGGCTTTCAAATTGTCCTCCATGTTTTCGTTTAATGCCTGAGTAATGTAAAAACAAAATGGCGTCTACAGGATGAATGCAAGTTAAGTCTTAAGTGTTCTATATTAAATTTTATATTGTTAAAACATGCAAAGTGGAGAAACGTTCATTTTGTTTTCTTTCCTGAAATTCTAATTCTTAACTTTATACGAACTTTGTACAGATTATTTGGCAGTAAAAATTTCTATTGACGATAAAAAAAATAGAGAACAATATTCAAGTTCATTGGAATCTGGATTGAGGTTAGCGAAATTTAGGAAAATAATTTTATGAATAAAGTTTCGGAACGATTATTTGATAAATTGATTTGATATATACCCTGACAGAGTTTCCAGATCAGCTGTCAAAAAATTGAGCGTTTCACTCATTGACATACTATACATGAACTGCTAAACTGCTGAAATGTCAGTTTCATACAAACCTACGAGAAAAAATTAAGCAAACATAAGCACTAGCCCTTTTGGTTCAGATTCAGTGCGGCGAAAGTATGAAACCTCTGCGCGCCATTGCTATTTTGTATATAGAACACAGTGCCGTCCATTGTAGAAACATTGCAACTGCGCAAAATAACGACTTATTCAAATTTATTCGGACGTTCTATAACAGATGGCACACTCAGCAGTCAGCACTCAAATAAAATCGCTCGATGACATTTGAATGTTTTCGTTTCTCTCCGCCGTCAACCAAAAGAGCTAGAGTGCTTATGTTTGCTTCAACTTTCAACAAAATTGGTGGTTATGTATAGTATGTCAATGGTTTCTCTTTTCAGCTCAAATACATATTGGGCCTTGAATTGGTGTTTGTTTTTTTCCATTTAGAGCACGATCGGAGCAAACTCTTTAAACTGAACACAGCCTAATTTGAATTGGAAGGAGGGAAAATAGAGTTAAAGGACAACTAGTGCACATGGAGATGTGTGTTTCATAAGTACATTAACTTATTACATATATAATAGACATTGAGGGTAACAGATCCAACACCTTGAGCCAGGGCGGAAAATAGTGCCACGGTAGAGGAAGTCACGATAAAATCGTGGATGGAATACGGCCAGAAATGCTTAAGGCCTTAGGTGAAGAGTAACCCATTAAAGTGGCCTGGGAAGGCGGCGAAACTCCCAGCAATTGGCAGATTGGGGTGATTGTGCACATTTTTAAGAAAGGGATTGGGTATATTACCTTAAAAGTCTCCCCGGAAAAGTCTTTGCCAAGGTGCTGGAAACGCGTAGCAGAGCTGTGGTCGAGGCACGATTAGGAGATGAGCAGAGCCGCTTTCGTCCCGGCAGAAGCACAATCGACCAGTTATTCACGATCAGAATAATGCTTGAGAAGGGCTGGGAGTATGCTACACAAAATAAAATCTGCTTTAGTTTGCCTATTTGTATTTTTTGGCGTTAAAATTAAACAGAGCCCACTTGTAAAAGGGATAAGCTTCGCGAATTGCAATATGTGGTGAAATTTGTTGATGGCAGTGGTGAAGTGTCTAATTCTAGTACATTTTCTTCTAAGGGAGTTCAGACCTGTAAAGTGTCAACATCAACAGTTTGTCGCTGCAAATTCTGGAATTCCGACAAATCTAGTAAGACTTGCAAACTAAAACCGAACTTGGTCAATTTCTTGACTGATGTAGTGTCTTGAAATACAGTATAAATTGTCAGCATTTTTGCGTGTGCCAACATTGTTAAAAATATCAGATGGAATAAAACAAAACTGACTTTACAAGACTGTTAAACCAAAGAGTTCAGGATAAAACAATTGAGTAGGTACTCAGTTTACGTTCAATTGCGACAATTTTGCTTTAAATATAGTTTTTGATAAGAAATTGCAACTCATTTTGTCGTGCAAATCACTTTAGTTTATTTAAAATCGAAATTGCGAATTAGTGGATGTCCGAATTGAATATTGCATGACAATGTTAAGGACCCGACCTATAGAATCCGTCTTATACGTTGCTTCAAGATATTCGACCGACAGGTTGATAGAATACACTATACACAGCAGCTTATGGAAGGTGACCCATAAGCAACGTGCTTATGGAAGGTGACCCATAAGCAACGTACGTACCGGATGCGACGGATAAAGTAGGTTTACTTTCTACTTTTCTATCCGTCGCTCGTTTGGAAAACTCAAATTCATTGGAAATTCCGCAAAGAATGTCCTTGATCAGTAGTACATAATTATGCCCCCACTTGGCCGAAACTCTGCAGTTTTAAGACTTTACCTAATTTTGAAATTATGATTACCTAACTGTAGGGCTGTCTTATTATTTATTCTAAATGAATTGGTAGCTTGACAGATAATGCTATCATTTGACAGATAATCTGACAATTTGACGGTGGCTTTTTATATAAATTGACATGCAGATGCAGTCTTATTTTAACTTTAGGGCTGGTTTGAATCTATCTCAAATTCAATTCGGAAGTGACTCCTAATTTCAAATGATTTATTTTTCATCTCTAATTAATTTTTGATGAATATGCATTTTATGCATATTTGTGATTGAAAGCGTTTCTGTACTTTATGACTATTATGACATTTAGCCAATGTTGGCCCTAAAGGAATTGACAAATGTACAAGTTGGCCTGCGATATCTGGTGGCGAAGAAAAGAACCCTATTAGACATCCATGAATCTGTCATCGGTAAGCGGTACGTGTATTTCTGTACAAGTAATTTATTTATTTTATAAATGAAAAACTATTTTAATCGATGTAAATGTCTTGTCGGTCTAAAACTAAAGTATTGTTTATGAAACATAAAATAATCCCGGGTCCATACAATATGTTTAAATCGTTTAAAAGTGGAATGAAAAACTTGTTTTGGTTTCGTGTAAACAATTTTGTTTTTTTGATTAGACACTTTTTTTAACTGTTTAAAGTTCTTTAAATTATTGATAATATACCATTTATTGTGCGGCATTATCCTAAATACCAACAGCGGGTAGTAGGGTTCAAATTGTCGCCGCTACGGTACACCCTCTCAATAGACCTACCTACTAGAGAGCTGTTATTGTTGACAGGTAGATCTTGGATGTTTCAAATCAAATTTATCAAAAAATAAAATAAAATAATAATAATAATTAGGGACTTCCTTCGCACATTCGCAATCCAGA
This sequence comes from Cheilosia soror, assembly GCA_949372485.1. Lineage (NCBI taxonomy): Eukaryota > Metazoa > Arthropoda > Insecta > Diptera > Syrphidae > Cheilosia > Cheilosia soror. Next base: position 74,366,212 of record OX443561.1, on the reverse strand, counting down.
TTGGAATGTTTTTATTTTTTAATTATTTTGATTATTAAATTAATCTTCATTTATTCCTATGTATTTTGATTTTTAAAAATTTGTTGAGCTATATTTTATTTTCTGTTAAAAATTTCGAAAAGAACATTTTTTCTATAGTTGTTTCTGTACACTGTCTAGACTGTTTAGTTAGTAGGGTTGATTTTTCATTTTAGTTTTGATTTATGTGAATGTAGATTTTTATTTGAAGATTTGTTTAATATTAAAAACACGTTATTGCGAGATTTTATTTACAGGGAAAGTTGTGCGAACAATTGAAGGGAGTAGTCCTATGAGCGCTCCACTCTGAAGAGAGACTTTATTGAATGTCAATTGAAAAATTATGATTTGATATTCTCTCGCTCACTTTTTTCCACATTAACTGAGATCATAGAGAAACTGATCTCGTTCCACTTCCAATAATAATCTCTTTTATTATAATGAACTCTGGGAATTGGGAATGCTTCTACCAACCAACTTACAATGTAGAATGGAGAAAACGGAATGAGATGAGGAAAACAGTCTTGGGAATCACTTATGTACAAGAAAGAAATTGGATGAAGGCATTTGATGTTCGCAACTAATGTACATATTTCCAACTACTAGTCGTAGCTTAAAAATTGGTCACTTGAAATGCGTGTGGTCTTTTTAGTTCAAGGATTTGAAAACATCAACAGCGGCCCCACTGCGATTTGAGTGCGTTCCTTCAGAAAAGCGCGTTCAAAAGGCTGACTCAATCCCCAACATAAAATAGAAACAGGTGCTCAAGTCAAAGCCCGAACAAAACTTTCTCCGTTCTGACAATAGGTAGGTCTTCGGTAGGCATGTGGAAAACATCGTACTGCCCACAAAGTCGCTATACTTTAATCGGTTACCTAGAGTATGTATTTAACTGTCAGCTTAACTATCCTAGTTCGGTTTGTTATTGCAATATTGTTTTTGATTCATCTAAGTTGTGTCCTGCATGAGTTGTATAATATTTGTCTGTGTTAATGTTTGCTTTTTTTTCGGTTTATTGACGTCACAAAAATTTATTTCGCTTCGAATTAATAATAAAAAATCCCTGGCAATGTGTTGCCCCTTATACTGAATGTCCTGTAGTATACATCATCATTTACTGAAAGTGTGTATGGTGTTCGGTGTGTTGGTGTCTTTTTTATTATTACCTCTGCCGCCTACTGGTTGTAGGGGGAAATTTTTATGACGTCTCTAAAAATCATACCTTGAATGTTTTCTCCCTACGATGCTGACGTTGCACTCCGTTGGATGCCAGATTGCCGTTGCTAGTGTGCTGCTGCTGCAGGATCTGCTGGCTCTGCTTGGTGGTGGCAGCAACATTCGAACGATGATGTTGCTGCTGTTGCTTTAATAGACGCACCTCGTAGTCTCGCGCATCGGCAACGTCGAATGTCGCCGAACGTTGAGTCTTGGGATAGTAATCGTATTCGTGATCCTCACAACTCGGGTGGTTGCTTGGCGGGGCATGATACGATAAGGAACGTTTGCTGGACTTTTGATGTTGCCGATGCGGATGGTGATTCGAAGAAGACGACGACTGGGACTGCGCTGCGGCTGGTGGTGCAGATGTTGACGACGATTTGCCAGCTGGACATCGTCGCATTAAATCAACGCCACCACCGCAGCAGGCACACTCCTACAACTCGGTCACCGAGTAAAGGTCGTTGTTGGCATGCGATCCACCGCGCTTGAGAGATCGATAGTAGGCGTTTTGTTGCTGTGGATCGTAATGGTTTTTGCTACTCTGATGATGATAACCGGCGGAGGATGAAGAGTTTAAATTGTTATGATGGGAGGAGGCTGTTGAGACGACATTCGAGGGCTGACGATGCGACGATGACGACGAAGACTGTTGCTGATGGTATTGCGGATAATGTGGGTCTTGTTGTTGATGTTTGGAACTCGATTTGTATTGTTCCATGTATGACATGCCAGAGGAAGATTTGTTGCTGTTGTCGAGTGATTCGCTTCGACGCGATCGCTCTGACTGTCCAATGTTTTGGCCACCACGATCGTAGCCAAATGTACTGTGTGTCGACTGATGTTGCTGGCGAAGGCTTGACGATTTCGGAGGTAGGGTTTGCATATTCGCAGCGGAATGACGAGATGATGAACGACCTCCCCCAGAGGGGTCCTCTTTGTGACGGTTTTTTGGTGGAAGGGACGGTGGAGTTATCTTTTGCTGCAGTTGCGGTGGTTGCTGCTGCTGCTGCTGTTGATTTTGTGTGGTATACGATGGGGGTTGGTTGTTCAATAGATCGGAGCTACGGGCGCTCGAGATCTGTAGCTTTTGTGATGAGGGCCGCTGCAGTGAGCGGTATGAGTTTAAATTCGCGGCACAAAGCGGCTGCTGAGAGATCTTCGTTGAATGCTGTGGAATATCAGGCAGTGGTTGGTTTACTATGGAATTCAAATGTTTCATCTGCAGCCTAGATTGTGTTTGCAGCTGTTGTTGTTGTTGTTGCTGTTGCTGCTGTTGTTGTTGCTGTTGTTGTTGAAGTTGCTGTTGATTCGTCGACGTAGCAGTATGGCTTGGTTGGCTTGGCGGTGGTGGTCGATAGGGCACTGTTTCAATACTATACACTGAAGGAAGAGTCTGTTGCTGCTGCAATTGCTGCTGCTGTTGTTGTTGTTGTTGATGATATTGTTGTAATTGTTGTTGTCGCTCACTCTCCTTCTTTGCTGCTGCTATCGAGCTACCTACACCTGTCGTTCCTGGAATGTCGGTAAATGTGTTCGTTGTCGGAGTTTTCTTATATGGCGGTATACAATCTGGTTGATTGCAATAATCCTTGGAAACAGTTGCAATGCTAGGTGTCTTGGCGCTTCGCAGATTCGGACTAGGGCTCGTTCCTCCTTTCAGAGAGCCACCATACCGACCTACGTGACGCAATGTTGCGCATTTATTTGCTGTTGCCGCTGCTACTATATTCAGATTATTATTGCCTCTCACCGCTTTGGGCCCTATGCTAATGTACTTCGGATCGAAGCGGTTAAAACTATTGTTGGTCACGTCCCGGGGATCTTTGGTTTCGCCATTTTCGTCTAATTTATCCCTGCTTCCGCCGATGCCGTCGGTTGTTTTGCAGATTGTATGAGCAGTTGATGTGGTTGATTTGATCGATGATGCTGATGAACGAGGTAATGTTGCTGATGCGAAGATGTTCTTCATTGACGAACTGCTGCCTGCATTTAAATTGCAGGCAAGCGATTCTCAGTAAAAGTCATTGGATTCTAGCGTCTTACACTGTTTGCTGAGGGTGGCATATTTGCCATTATTTGGGCCGGCTAAATATGCCGATTGTTGAGATGGTAGCCGACCCAGGGTGTGGTGGCCGCTCCTGCAAAATAAAAAAAAAAACAAAGTGTAAGTATCCAGCAGGAAAGAAAACAAATATTTATTTAATTAGGCACACGCGAATTACTACGAATTCGAAATTCGAAGGACTGCTAAGGAAACAAACAAATGCAAACGATTTTCTCACAGGAAATTCCTTATAGGTCTATGGACAACTTTCGAAACGCACGAAAACATTGAATTTAATCAGCAAAGCCTTCGCCTTTTTACGACCAAAGACGAGCATAATTTGCAATTTGTTATTAAAATTGATACAGGAAGCGAACAAAACGATGTTTGGTTAAGGAGCAAATAGGAAATAAATGAATGTGAGCTCACATAAAAGTTGCCTACACTCAATCATCGTACAAAGGCCAGATGACGATGAGTTGCATCAAAAGATACACATACATTATTGCGTTATTCATGATGAACTCATATACATATAGTTGGGGGAAAATACTTCTGCATCCTGGGCTCCTGATCTGATTGTGGTTCATGTAATGTTACTACATTGAATTTTATTGCTGTCGACTATATGTGTTTTTATGCGCCTGGATGTAATCAGACAGATGTGCAGGAAAGTATCTATCGTATAATAGTAGCGTCATCTTCGTCGGGGGAACATAAAAGTTAGGCCAAAGTTCAGGGCAATTTAAATTTAATTTCCAGTCAGGGGATAATTATGATAAGAAAATGCCGACATAAATAAATGTCCCACCATGGGCCACAAAAAGGATATTAAATGATTGAAGCTTTAAATTGTGCTTCCTGGATCAGTTTGTTTAAAAGTTGGTTCAAAGTGGCTCTTCATTCTACAGTCAAGTGTTATGAGTATATTCAGACTCATTAGTTTAGGCCGTTAACGAAATACCCCCCCAGTATGACATGGAGCTTGCAAATTGAAGGAGGCCGACTTTCCTTAGTGACTAAGTGGAAATTGAAAGCAGGGAAAGGAAAGAAATTCGGTAGACTTGAACCAACAAAGTTCGAATCTATGCACAGAACAACGGCTCATTTTTTAATTGATTGTTTATTTATGCTAGTTAACGGCTAGGTTGTGGCCATGTTGCAGTGGTTAAAGCCATTGCTAATGCCCCAACGCGACGGGGACAGCTATACTCTTCCACCGACCATAAAGGGAAAACATTTATCAGAGTTTCTTCAACATTACACCAGAATTTGGAATCCCTTAAAAAAAAACTACAGCCAAATACAAACAAAAAACTTTATAAAAAGCTAATCTACATTACATAATTTCACCTACTAATATCTACTGTACAAAATTCTATCTGCAAATTAAACAAAATTGACTCTATTCTATTTATCCACTGAGGTTTGACCTTTTAAGCGTAAACCGTTTTAATGATTATTACTTTTTAATTAACTTTTAGTTTAGTACATTTGAATATTTAAATGTCAATTTCAAAATAAATTTGCACAAAATGGCGGTATTCAAATACAAAGGACGCTCAATGTTTAGAGACAGCGGCAGCAATGGTTTTAAGTTCTGCTAGCATGGGGCAAGTTCCGGTTATTAATATGTTTATTGAAAAACGCAAAGACTTTAATTTTTGAGAATTTGAGATATGACGCTGTTGCGCTTAAATTTAATGAAGCTAAACGCAAATGTATCTCTGCGACGTTATCTAATTTTATAGTGTAGATAACTACATATTTCAATCGGCACGATGTCTAAATATTTCCATAAATTGTTAACGCTGTTTGAACGGAAATACTTTCTGACATATCTGTCAACATTTAAACCCAGTACGAGTATGCATACATGGAAAATTCGTTTGATTATCAAATCAAAGGATTTTAGAAGGGAAGTTCCCACTTCAGGATAATTTGTAGTAGGCATGAGCTTGAGCTTAATTTTAGCTCCCAAGCTATCTGCTCTCGAAAATGTAAATAAATAAATAGTTTGAGTGTAGACACGAATATCGAAATTGTAGCCACGCCAAATAAAAAAAAAACACTTTAGCCGCGCGTTACAAAACGAAAGCGTTACAACGAAAGCGTGCCCATGAAGCGCAGCTACCTGTAAGTAGGCCTTAGTTGAAGAGATAGACCTCTAGTGGAGTCGACGACTTAGTATACAGTCCGGGAGGAGCCTTGTTAATATGAAGCGCGAAGTGCACACTATATCCGCCTAAATGTTTAATTTTATCTTTGAAAAAATATTATATGTGGGCTAAATTTAAAAGCTAAAATGTTATAATTAGTTTTATCTTGAGCACAGTCAGGGGTAAGGATAGCTTCTTTCTTTCTTTCTTTTGTTTTTTGTTTTTTTTTTTAAAGGGGATTCCAAATCCTGGAGCACTCAGACGAATCTCGGTCCATTGTACTACCAAGCAGAAACCCCTTTTTTGGTGTAGTGGTGGAGAAACTCTGCTATTATTCGTTTTCTCTTTATGGTCGGTGGCAGAGTATTGCTGTCCCCCGCCGGGGCTCGAACCAACGCCGCTCGGGTCACAAGCAATGACTCTAACCACTACACCATGACCACCGCCAAAAAGGATAGATTACTAAGTTTGACAGCGACTGGATATACATATTTGGCTTTGTTTTCACGGAAGAAACCTACTAGATTAAACATTGTCTATTTGCCATTTAATCCAAACGCTTTGAAATGCGGCTAACACAAGCCGGACAACAATGTTTGTCCCAACCGGAAAGAGGCATAGATTTTTCAAATGACCTCGAATGTCAATTCGGCTTTGACATTTGTGAAGAAAACAGAAATAGAATTTGTGTATGACCAACAAAGTCAATGATTTTAAGTCACAAATAGTCATGAGTGACGACGCCCATTTCCAATTATGTGGATATGTGTAGGTACAAACAAAATTTACAGTTTTAGGGCACTCAAAATCTGCACGAAGAACCATTACATCTTTTCAATGTTACTGCATGGTGTGCTGTTTATGCTGAAGAAGTCGTTGGATAATTTTTACCAGAACGTCAATAAATGACGAATGAGATTTTCATTTCTCCATTGGGCGAGTTGGAAGTGGAGGACATGTGGTTCCAGCAGTACGCAGCTGCTCAAGGAGAACATCCGTTAAGTAGTAGAGAACATATAGCCCGAAAATAGCTCCAATCGTAATCAACTTAAACGATATCATTTTATAGGGTTTTGCATTATGGCCGACCTTGTGAAACAAATTGAAAAATTGATGAATTCTTGACTATAGATTTTTCGGATAGATCCTGTTCGTTTAAAGAACTCTTTATGACTGTGTAAATAAATTAAAATATAGTGAAGCAGTGTTATTATTAATCCTGGGTCTATTTGGTTTTTGACAAAGAATAGTTCAGGGAATAATCTGTATAAATGGTTTGCATCTTAATAGGTACCTATTTGCACTATATTGCGTAGTCTGTCCCGCCTCAATTGAATTAGATTTGTGATAATAATAAATAGATTTATATACATAATATATATATACATATATTTACAGTAGGTACACTTTTAAAATATGTACTTAACATCAACCAAAAAAACACACGCAATCACGCTAGGTTACATTTAAACAACAAATAATGATATTTACTCAGCAACATTAAGTAAGGTTAGAAGCTACAATATCCTTAGAATTAAACGCTGATAATATGAACGCCCGTCAAGAATTGTTGGTAAGTGCTATGAGTTTACTATAATAGGTAGAATAGAGTAAAATGAGACAAACAACCCAATAAGGCAGCATTTATACAGTCATATTTAAATTTGTCATCCCTGTCAGGTCGTGCCGAATGACTATAGAGAACGGTCGCAGCTTCATTTATACCAGAAACTACCTCATCGAGACGTTTGATGTAAAAAAAAGACTTATAAAAGGTGACGTGCTTTCATGTAATTTGTTAACATCATACTTGAGAATATTGTACAAAACTCACAAGCTTATACCCGGGAAATGTTTTTAAAAAGTTTGTTCAATTACTTTAGCAAATATTTGGACAGATGCGGCAAAAATTGGCAACACCAAGTACATACATTATCTCAACCAGAAGAAACACACAATCGGGTGGAATGTCATAATAGACAGCTATAAAACTGTGCGTCTAGGCAGATGTGGTGGTTCGTCTACTGATGAGACACACATAGACAGCTTACTACCTTAGATAGTTAGGAAATCTGTCTACCTTGGCTCAATTAAAAATTCTGAAAATTAAATCAGATCAGAACAAAGATGGCAATTCAGTAGTAGTACGATTTTGTCAATAAATACTAAAGGGACCATTATAATCATTATTGCTACATGGAGCAAAAGCGAAGACGGATGAAACTGGTATTTTTGGTCGTGTTAAACGCAAAATTTTTCGGGTGTTTTTCGGTCCCTTTTGCATTCACGGGATTTGGAAAAAAAAGAGATTTAAAAGCTTGAAAGCGAATTTTACGAGCTGTCAGCAACATCGACCTGGTCAGAAAAGCGCGAATCAATCTTCTAAGATGGCTAGAACATGTAGAGCGAATTGACATACTAATGAAGTTCCACAGACGAGTGGGTTTCTCGTAAAAGCCGTCGATTTATGCCTGGATGTTTGAAAGAAACCTTTAAATTCTTCAACAAAAAAAAAAATAGATAAAAAGACAGGTATCTTTTTGGCAGTACAATAGGCCAGTGGTAGTGTGTGAATGAAACTAAGGTAAATTCATTTAGATCTGATGGACGAATGTATGTAAGAAGGAGCTAAAAGCAAGAGCTGAATCGTTGGACCACTAATAAGTTAGTTAGTTAGGACAGAACCTAGTGGTGGTAACATCAACATTTTTAGGGTTGTCATTGATTTGCTTGAGTTGTTTCAATATTTTGGATAAAGCCGAACATAAACAAAAAAATTGAACTCAAAATTTTAAGAAGTGTAATGATACCAAATTACAATTCTGAACGTTCCAGCTAGATAACGACCCCAAACACATAGCATTACAAATGTAATGGCAAAGTGAATATACCTTCCTGTGGAGAGTATACAAATTGTTTGTGTGCGTTAAGCCTGGCGTCTTCAAAATACTAACAAGTCGCAACGATCTGATATAGGTATGTATGCAAATATTTTTCAGCGTTTTACTTTCTATAAGATCTATGAAATGTTGGTATGGAGGCTTCAAGGTATACCACCTTAGCGCTTTAATATCTTAAAGATTTATCTTCAAAGCGATAAGTATATGTTAATGGAGAAGATTCAAAGACTATAAAATTTAGCTTGTAGGCAAACAACTGAAAATCTGCGGAAATTGTGAGTCTATGCGCGCCTTTCTAAAAAAAACTCTCTCGAGAAGTACAACCTTAACGATTGGGCAACAATAATAGCCTTAACCTTAAAATACTTATTATATCACGGCACTTCACTGAACCTCCAACAATTATTCGAACAAACATGAGAAAATAATAAATTATTTTTCTGTCACCCATGGCGTATACTTAATATTTACTAAGCAAACTGCAAATGTGCTGCATGTGAAAACGAAATGAAAATATAAATGATATTCACACGATAGAAAAAAATATACAAAAATAATAAAAATAAAAATGAACATAACACCAAAATGTGCACTTGAATTATTATGTTGTATTTACAACATTGCAAATGTCCTCGATTAATTTGTGTGCTCGGTGATAGAGAAAATAGAGAAAGAGAGAGATAGAGTCGATTATTAATAAATAAATAAAACAGTAAATAAAGATTTAAAAATGAACGAAATTAAAAATGAATACAAGCCATGCCTTGTGCCATGCACCACAACATCATAACCGGGCGGTGGCGATGAATTTCCATCACTACCACCACCACCAGTGTTAGAGGAAGTAGCTGTGTATGCCAACCCTGATCTCAATCCAGCAGTTCCGTTTCGATGATGTCCACCGGTGCCAGCACTAGTAATGCCACCACTGCTCAAAGTACCGCTGTGCGCTTGTTGATGATGCAATAAAGTGCGATTGATAGTCCCTGTACCAACCGGAGCGGTGGGTGATATTGTTGGGTTTGGTGCCGAAGATATCGGGAAGAGTGGTGTTGTTTCGGATTTATCTACTTCTGGCGGTGGTCTGTGAAAAATATAAATAAAGGTTATAATATTGATTTTATCTTATATGAAAGCATCTCACCTCTTTGTAAGGTAGATCCACGCATGAGAGTCTGCATACACAAGTATTGTGAGCAAGAATGATGTCAGTAAGCCGGCAACCATCATCAGACTGAGGCCAAGTAGTCCACCGCCGCATAAGCCCTTCAGGGCATCCGCATAGTGTTTGTCTATGGACCGACGATCCAGCGTCGCCGACAAAACACTTAGATTTCGTTTCGTTTCCTCCAGGTCGTTGCCCATTCGTTCGAGTGTCTGACGGATGTCGATACGTGGATATACATCTTGGCTCATCCTGTTTGCAGTTGCAAAATAAAAAGAAAGAAAAACACATCAGATAAAAGATAATGTAGACAAACAAAATGCAGAAAGGTGCGGGATAGGAAAATGTTGTTTAATACAAACCTTGATACCAGCTCAACAGATTCTTTAGCACGTTCCACTAAATCTCTGGACTCATTCAAACGCAGAATGAAACGATTCCTTAGGGTGCCGCAATTTAGGAAGTAGACATACGGACTCCGCTGCAAAAATTAAATATGAATATAGTGATTGTTTTGTTAATAATGGAAATAAAACAAGATGTGAAAGAGCTTATTACGCAAATGTTGAGTAAATACTACCAAGAAAAAGGGAGACACATCAAAAGATGCCTCATTATAGTTATAAACATCGAAACTTATTGAGTTTGGGTTTGTAGCATAGCCACAAACTAGCAGTCGCTAACGCTATTTGAAATTCTTAACAATCAGCAAAAAAATATCTTCAAATTGTTGCTTAATCTAATGGAGTTCGACTACTCTTACAGGGATAGAGAAGACAGTAGGCAGGAGATTCCGATGCACATTGGTTTTGAATGTCTGTAAGTTGGTCTGAGGAGAAAACAGAGTTAGGCAAGGCATTCCACTCCACACATTCGTGTGGTACGGCTTATGAAAGAATGTCTATATGTCATGGAAGGGTCGAAAATAAGGCTGAGTGGTAAACTAATGGGCATTCCTAACGTGGCGGATATTGCCGTGGAATTGTTGAAGGGGCGGAATGCAGCTGTCTATTTCGTTTAAGGACTGGTTGTAAAAGAACTGATACAACAGTGAGAGACACGTTTAACGCACGACTTTGGGCGAATGAACGACTTATATGTATATTGTAGCCAGATTAGAAGCGGTAAAATATTAGTAGAGCCTTTTAAGGAGACCTACACATTTCTCTTAAACAGCGTTCTTGGCACCTTTCTGTATGTGGTTGTTTAAACGAAAGTTGTCGTGGACACACGTGCTGAGATTCAAAGTCTTTCAGTTTTTGGTGATGCAAGTGCCCTTCATGGATAATGGCTAAAGGTTTGGGTTACGCTTTAGAGACAGCAAACAGCATTGTACTTTGAAAACATTATGTTCCACTCTATTGACTCACCCCCATTTTAAAATTATGTCAATGTCGAATTTAATGAGATTTGCATTATGTTAAGGTTCCAGTTGTACCTGTACGACCAAATAGGTCAAAATGTACGTGAGTTTTGGAATGAATAGGAGAAGCTGATTATAAATGTCAGATAAGAGATCATTGATGAAAATGAGAAAGAGAGTCGGAGACAAAACGGAACGGAGAAGAATGATCGCCCAAAAGTCGACAGTCTGGTAATCGCACGAATATACCCCACTATCCAATATTGTTTTTTCGGTTCTATATTGCCACCAGTATGCTATAAGGGTACGCACAACGCAAAGCCGGAAATATGTAGTGTGGAGGGAAATGTTGCCGCACTCTTACACTAACGAATAAGCGTCCACGTAACGTGATATATACCAAGCATTAATATTTCGCAGTCTATAATATTAATTTAAAGTGCCCGTGGAGTAATTCACACTCACTACATCCAACACGAATATATGAGGGTAATCTCAAAGCTTACTCGGTTACCTACATTATTTCGCATGTCCGGACTCTTTCTCCTCCACTTTTTCACTTTAACCAGTACACTTTCCATGCAGGATGATAATTTGCTTTTTTTGTGCATCCTGTGTGTACTTTGGACGCCATTAATACTCTATGATTAAAGTTGAGTTACATAGAGGAGGCTGTAGTTTTTGTTTCACGCAGCAACACATTTTCAACATCATTCATTTGCATACCATGCAGCAGCAGCAGGGATGCTTTCCTGCTTCCTTCTAACACACATTTGCAAAGGCTTTATTTTTTATGAATGGCCAACCAGTTTTGTTGTTTTTCTTTTCTTTCAAAGAACCTAAAATATGTTGCCGGTGTGTTTTTTGCGCTGGTTTGGTGTAGATTTTCTAATGTGCTATAGGGCATTGCTCTGCGGGATATGGGTTAGAAATGTGAAAATATTGACATTGGAGAAGGATCTGCATGTATGGGGGTTTATGTCAATTAGTTTCCTCAATCGCGGAGGAAACAAATGAATGAACTAACATTTCCTTATATGGTTAGTTAGGGAATTTTAGGTTTATCGAACTTTTAGAGTGGGTATATGTGCAGGGAGATTGGTGAGGGCACCAAGGTAAAAACTGTATAAAACGCTGTTCTCTAATTTTGCGCGAAAGTATATTGTATAGCCAGATAAGCATAAGGGACTTTGAAAACGCTGACAAATATTTGGTCATTCTAAGAACAGTTGTTCATTATTTCCTCTGTACATCGTCAAGGGATTCAACTCTAATGATCGAAGCGAAGAGAAACCCCGAAAGTAGTTTGAACGAGCCAGAAATGACATGTCACATGTTCGACGACGAGTGCCGGCAAGCACATGCAGCGAAACAAGAGGCATGCAAAACGGCGCTGTAAAGAAGGACCCGAGCTGCCCGTAGTGAGCTCTACGCGCAGAAAAGAAGAGACGAACACAAACTTTTTAGGAGAAAAAAAAAAAGAAAGAGCACGAGAAGCGCGCGATCGAGAAAATAGAGAGATGTTACAGCAGGATGAGGTGCGGAAGTTCGGAAGAACCTGCCAAGGCTACGGAGTTCGAACCGAAGCCTGCAAGGACGAACAAGGGAACATCATAGTAGAATCGCAGTCGATGCTGAGGATATGGAAGAACTACTTCTGCAGACTGTTTAACGGCGATGACGAACTATATCCCGCCGTCAGGCAGAATGAACCATTCAACCTGGACGATTAAGACCAACAATTCCGGCCACCCCGACCTAGACGAAATGAAGATAGCCATACTTAAGCTTAAATAGAAAAAAGCCGCTGGATCAGATGGATTAACCGCCGAGCTATTCCAAGCAGCAGGCGACGATGATCTGTAACATATGGTCGGAGGAAAGTATGCCCGACGAATGGAACCTCAGCATTGCCCGATCATCAAGAAAGAAGACCCTCTGAACTGCGGCAACTACGGAGGTATTAGTCTTCTTAACATCGCTTACAAGACCTTATCTGCCGTGTTGTGTGAACACCTAAAGCCTTTCGTCAACAACCTGATTGGTCCCTATCAGTTTGGCTTCAGGTCAGGAAAGTCTACCATCGACCAAATATTCACAATGCGGCAGATCTTGGAGAAAACCCAGGAAGTTCAAATCGATACCCACCACCTTTTCATCGATTTTAAGGCCGCCTATGACAGCATTTATAGAGACGAGCTATAAAGAGCAATGTCTAGTTTTGGCATACCTGCCAAAGTCGTCCGTTTGTGTAGGATGACAATGGAGAATGAACGCTGCTCCATCAAGGTCGGTAAAGAACTCACCGAGACCTTCGATGTCAAAAAAGGATTTAGACAAGGCGATGCGCTGTCGCATGTGCCTTCTTCAACATCGTTCTTGAAAGAATAGTGCAAAACTCAAACGTTAACATCAGAGGCACTATCTTCAAAAGTCCGCCCTTCTACTCGCCTATGCCGACGACATCGACATAATCGGCAGAACGCAGCGTGAGCATTGAGACGGAGGCGGCGAAGATGGGTTTGGCGGTCAATGAGAGCAAGACAAAGTATATGCTGTCATCGAGAAAGGACACCCAACACCGACGGCTTGGACAGAATGTCACTATAGACAGATATAACTTTGAGGTGGTAAAGGACTTTGTCTACCTAGGCTCCGCTATGGACTCAGACAATGACACCAGCGCTGAGGTTAAACGAAGAATAACTCTTGCCAATCGCTGTTTCTTTGGGCTAAGAAGGCAATTGAGTAGCAAAGCCAACTAAGGTGACCTTAATCATCCCAATCCTACTTTATGGTGCAGAGGCATGGACTCTATCAAAAGCGGATGAGCTTACTCTTGGATGTTTTGAGAGGAAAATTCTTCGAGTTATTTTTGGTCCTGCCTGCATAGACGTTGAATGAAGGAGGAGATACAACGACGAACTGTATCGGCTGTACAGCGACATCGACCTAGCCAGAAGAGTTAAGGTCCAACGAGAATGCTTCGGCCCGGAAGATCTTCGAATCCACACCCGAGGGACGGCGCAGTAGAGGAAGACCGCGACTCGAACGCAAGTGAAAGGGGACCCAACGAACTTAGCGTGCGAAATTCGAGACAGCTGGCCAAAGATCGTTCTGGCTGGAGACGCTTGTTGGTTGAGACCCAGGTCCACCCCGGACTGTAGCGCCACCTTAAGTAAGTAAGCAAGGAATTACACATGTCAAAAATCCTGTCAAATTTGACGTGCCAACGTTCTCTTAAGCTACTATTGCACATGGCAAAAATCGTGCCAATGCATTCTGTTACTTTCGTTGTCAGGGAGTGCGGTATTTTAACTTAAACCTAAAAAAAGGAAGCAACCTGACAGCCTGTACTCAGTTTGATAATAAAACACCATCGCAGTCGCAGATGATAGCCATGACCTCAAACTTCAAAGTAGAACATGAAAATGAGAAAAAAAACTATTTGTGCAGCTTCATTCCCTACAAATTGCAACAAAAATGACAGCTAATGTCACAGAAAAAGAGAAAGTTCCTTAAGGCCAATTAACACAATAAAAAAAATCTGTAAAGGCGACCGCTAATTAAAAACCAACAAAATTCCTCGCTGCCAGCTAATGACGGTCCACTTTGAAACTCTGGGAATATTGCAGATTTACCACGAGTCGCGTTTCTGGTGCGCGCGAGAACGCTATTATCCCTTAAATGGAAATTAATTTCATAAATCGATTCGATAGATGAGGTTTACATTCCTCCTGTGACACACATTCGGTTAAAGGTCCACTTTTTTGTTCATTCGTTCGTCTACCCCAGCCGCCCGGGTGCTGGTTGGTAGTACATGATCCATGGAATTGGATAAGCAACCAATCCACTCGGAAGGGATTTTAATTCTCTGAGCACACATTCATTCGTTATACACACATCCATGCACATGCAATTGATATTTGCACCAGAGGAGGACAAAAATATGAAGAGAAAAGAAGAAAAAAACAAAAAAGTTCTGTCAGATCTTCCGCTGCGGCATCATCTGCCGGATGCAGACATTTTTACAAACCGATAACCTCAAACCGATGTAATAAATTTCCCAAACGGGTCATGTTGCCCTTCTCTGCCATCCTTCGGAAAGAAATGAGCCCCAATCAAAAATTATTGTTGACAGTTGGTTGGGAACAGAAAACGAGATATTCCTATGAATTTAAAGGGACCCACCCGGGAATTGGGAAAGCAACTGGGTACAAAGAGGTTGCTATTAACTGTCAAAAACACTGCAGAATTATTACAAGATATATGTACTTGTGTTCTGTGACTTACCGTTCCAACTTGCCGGCACATGAACTCGTGCGGTCGCATACAAAAATCACCAGCTGCTACCGACGATGCCAAATAAATACCGGATAACAGCCAACATATAATTATACAAAATAAACCGGAAACACTGAAGAAGATTAAAGCACATCGTGAACGTCTCGCAACACCTATCACTAAGATGGTGCATAAAAGTAACAGTAGAGTTAAAAAGCCGAGTGTGGCTGGCCAACGTATTGACTCGTAAAATTCGCCGAGCTGAAAAGAAAATTATATAAAAAAATTATATAATTCTGTTGACTGCTTAATGTTCGTACTGTACTTACATGTAAAACTCCCTTTAGCGATGTGTCATTTTCGGTTCCTTTCGTTTTCATAAAATACAGGACCATGTTGTCCAAACTAGTTACGGCACGAGAGGTATTATCGCGCACCAGCCGACAAGTGTCTAACAGAATTGTGACAGCTGTTTGATTATATTGAGATTTATCGATTTGTTCTTCTAGATTGTAGCTTTGGATTTTGGTCTCAAGATTAATTTTAATGGATTCAGTCTGGAAAGGAAAAGGAAACATAAAATGAGTACAAATTGGTGCAAAATTTGAATTACAAGTATACAATTTGACAGGTAAAATGGTACCTAACACTTTAATGGTGTCTCAGACGACAGATGTCATAACGAGCAGAATATTTAGCCAACTAGAGGAAAGCTAGGTAGCTAGTGTTAAAATATGTATCTTCCAAGGTACAAATGTAACTAACGTGACAGCAAACGTCAGATAGCATACAAAAAATTGACATAAAAGCTGTGCAAATGGTTGATAATTTTAACGTAGCATTTATTAATGGTAACGTTTAGATTTTTAGTTTGCTAAGTCTGACAACATGTGCCTATTTTTGGTTGCTCCATATTGATCATGTAAACAATTTTCCAATTTACGTTGACGGAGGGTTTAGCCGACAAATCTAGTCTGTTAACATTTAGGTTTTATTAAATTTTGACTAAGAATTCAGTTGATATATAGGTAGGCATGTGCGATAGATGGTGCTTTACATTTTTTTAAACGCGATTCTACATTATTTTTTCAGAATTGAGAATTGCGATTATGAAATATTTGACAGTTTATTTTCGTATGGTACCAAAATGACAGTTGCTAGTTGTTAACAGTCACAACACATTCATGGGTGATTTAAAATATTGCCAGCCAGCGCTCCAATGACCGCAAATGGTTAGATAAATTTTTTTTATATAACTGTCACTAGTCTTCTAGCAGTCAATTAACTGTCAAGAACTTTCCAAGAAGAAAAGAATTTGTCTGGAACATTTTTTTGTACAAGAGAATAAAAACACACAAGTCTGTCGTGTCTAACGTAAAATGTCGTGTAATTCGTAAAATATTATAATTGAAAGAGTGGGCTAAGACTTTCTCTACGACAGGATTGCTAAAAATAAAAGCTATGGGAACGTTTTGAACTAGAAACAAAATGTTCAGTCCTAAAGGCGGCAACGCGTAAACGACGTCAGTGTATTTGTTACATTTTCCGGTCAGACATTTTGTTGGTAAAACTTTATAAGATTTTCCTCAATAATTGTTTGCTCTCTCGGATGGTTTGCCTTTTACAAAATGTTGCTCCATGAACAGATACAGTCACGCGTTGTGGATGCATTTGTTTCTCAACAAATTACTCGTGGGATTTCTGAGCTACAATTTTAACGATTAACGAAGCCATCAAGATGAAAATGAGCTTCATCAATAAAGATGATTTTGTTTCGAAAAATCAGCATCCACTTGTTGTTGTTCCAAAATCCATTCAACAAACTCTCTTCACGCTGCATGGTCAGTAGTCTTCAGTTCTTGAGTCAATTGAATTTTGTATAAGCATAAAGTTTCAAGTCTTGGAATGTCCAATTCTTAATAACGGTGCCGAATTGATGTTCATTGACTGCCAGCAATACTCTCGCGAACATTCTTCGATGTTTTCTGTTGAATGACTTGTGACTTGTGATCCAGTCTCCCTGAATTTTTCAACTATTCTCTTCACAGTTGATGATGGCTTTAAATCACTATGACGGCCATATTTTGCTTGCAAATTGCGCACTGTAGCTGACAAACCTTCATTATTTTTTAAATATTGCTCAATAATGAAAATGTGTAGTTCCTTCGCATGGCGCTACATTTTTAATAACCCCGAACTGTCAGCTGTCATATTGTTACCTTTTTTTCCCGTTGGCATCACTGTACTATTAAATGACGTGAATTATAGGACAGCCTTTAGAACGTTCGCATATTTTTTCCCATCGTCAGCATTTTTGATCTGAGAGACCAATCCTCTCTGTCCTCCTCGTACCTCGTTGCGCTTTTATTCCGTTCTCTGTGATGGCGGGTAGTCTTCGGCTACCGGAATGCAGACTCTTCGAAATAGAGAAGTGCAGGGAATAGCGAATCCGGATGTGTTAAAGCAGCATTTTTATCAGCTGCTTTATGGGCATCACGCAGAAATAGAGAAATAAGAGAAACCACGTCGAGTCAATGAAGAACCGCAGTTTTCATCATACAATATAGAAGAAGTTGGGTTAGCTGTAAGAAAGGTAGCTCTGCAATCCGTTCCCTTCGGCTAAGCCAGGCTAGTGGCTGGAAACATAGACTGACAGGTCATCTGCAAATGCTAAATAAATTCTTGGGATATATCCGTAATGTAATACAACTCCTCGTCTAGAGACCAGTTGTCACTTGTTTTCGTAGTAGAAATGAATGGCAAGAAGTTCAGTTGCCTAAGGAGGCTAGCATATGTACAGCGAATGGACATTGGACACTGATGCTCTGGCGCACAATACAGAAGAAGCAGATCTCGCCTTAAGATTAGGAGGCGCGCACAAGTAGAACCTCAATTAGGCTAGGTTAAGTTGAAGTGGCTGCCAGCATACCCCAGCACACTTAGACCAATATTATAGGTCCGTTGTGATAGGTACCATCTGAAGTCTAGGGCTACTTTCGAGTTATTGGAAAAGGTTTCCAAGGATATGATAGCTGCTTGACTATCGGAAAAGATACGAATATTCTTAGTAGATAACACGTTCTTCTTGAGCCAGGATAGGGCTATTTTAATCGTCATTTTTTCCGCCTGGAACATGCTACCATGATTAGAAAGACGGACGTAGAGACTGAGATTAAGTCTATCAGATTAAACACCACCACCCACCCCCTTGTCAGAAACGATTTCGAAAATATTCAGTATAGAAGCGTGTCCAAATTTTTTACTAGGCCACTGCGATACTGCTTTCAAACGACTGAATTAGCAGCAATTTGTCTGTTAAAGATGTCAAGAGGTGTAAGATGGAACAAGATGCCCATTGCTGCAGAACGTGTTGTGCGAAGTATAGCACTGATGATGTTGGACTTTGCTTAGATAGCTAAGGTTTATGGCCTTATTTAATGCAGTCCACCAAACAACCACTCCATACGTAAGTATCGGTCTTATAACCGAAATATAGAGCCAATGAGTTAGCCCCATTTGTTGCCAATGCACCATTTGCATGAGAAAAGCGCGATAGTAGCTTTTTTGACTCTTTCTTGAATGTTGGATTTCCAGTTTAACTTCCTATCCACAATATGTAAGACCTAAATATTTTGCTTCTTTAGAGAAAGTTAAGTTAATGCCATGTAGAGGGGGATCAATTCGCGGAGTTTTATATTTCCTTGTGAAGAGTACCAGTTCCGTTTTGTGGGGATTTACACTCACACCACAAAGGACCTTAATTAACTTATTGGAATTGGAGTATGTCACTAGATTCAGGGAATCAAAGAGGCGTATTGGTTAAGGCTAAGGTTTACAATGAACTGTAGGCCCACCTATAAAAAAAAATAAAAGAAACCACTGAAAGGCAGAAACTAACGTGGTTTTTGGCCCCCAACGTGGTCCAGACTTGCTTTAAAATTCTGTATGACAATGGGCCGGGATCCAGGCATCTCTTTAAAAAAATGCGCTAAAAGTCCAAACTCAATAAGATGGATAAGGTTTGAGGCCTAGGTTCACCCCCCAAGCCCCACCAAAAGTTAAGGCACAATTAGATGAAGGCACACATTCGCACTTAAGACCTTTGCAGCAATTTATGTAAACAAAAACCCACTTACTTTGAGATTACCAGAGAATTAAAAGTGTCATTGTGAGTTCGGGTCAAGGTTGTGGGTGAAAACAAGAAAAAATTCAGCCCCCGAAAGTAACAATTCGTCAACACATTACATCTTCTCGGTTATTACATTAAAAATAATTTAGCATTCACCTTTCGAATGGAGGGGTGTGCGACTGTACGTTAGCTCTCCCGTCTATTTGTTCGTCTAAAAACCACTTGAGTCACAAAGCTAAATACACACGAAATTGAAATGTAAAAGATATGACATAATTACTAGAGAGTGGACTGACTTACTATACACTGCCGTCCTTTATTCCCGTCCTTGTGCATACGTAGTACGTCCGTGTTATTATGGGAGCGTAATTTTTTCTTCTTTGCTGGGCTGCACCATTTTACCTCAATTGTTGTAAGCGGATATGCACAAGCTTATTATAAGACCCTAATAGTTCTTTTCACCTCCCCCTCCATGGCATGTCAGAGAGCATTGCTTTTTTTTTTTTTTGTGTCTTGTTATCATTTGAGTAACTGCAGGACACACAGGCGACACTGCATAGAGTGCAGCAGACAGTGCGCCTGGAATGCAACAGCAGCAGTAGGAAAGCTGCTGAGGTGGCCTTTGCAAAATGATGACGGCAATTTGCTATATTTCATTAGGGGATAACAAACGTTTATGCACGTCTGAGTGACTTAAACTGTGCAAGTGACATTGTTGTGTTCGGTTGCATTTTCCAACTGTAGTGCTATGCTAGTCACGTAAGTGCACATACCCATTGATGTGTGTGTGTGTGTGTACAGCTAGCTAATTCGTAAAGGACTGACAACCAGTGGGTGCTTAAGTACGTCCGTCCCACCCCCAGCCAAGTGGGTTTATGTTTGGAATTGCAATTATGTATGATTATGCGTTTCTGTGTGAATACATTTTGACGGAATCTTACCCGAGTGGCTGTACATTAAAATAACATTCTTCAGCAGTTCGTCATTTCACAAGAAAAATACAGACCAAAGTTCATATCAAATATATAGATAGTTCATCTTCATTGTTCATTCCCAACGCGAGCTCTTCAAATTCAATTTTTCAAATAGAAAACCTTCAACAACTTTTTCAAGTGGCAATCTGGACTGTCGCCCCCCACCGTTTTTAAGAGTCGGCAAATCAAGGAAGTAACATTTTAACTTGAGCAGCTAAAAAAAAAAATATAAAAAAAATCCAAAAAAATTAAAAAAATTTTAAAATTTGACTCGGAACAAAATGTTAAAAAATAAGAACTGAGTTTGGATGTTCATTAGGTATATGTTTTCAAACTCGTAAATGTATACAAGACGGCATTTTCAAAGGTTCCACCTTTCGGAAATGCGAATTTATATTTTTTTGACTGTATGTACCTTTTCCGAGTTTCGATTTTAAAAATGACAGTCAGCATCGGTGAACACATTGAACACATTAAAATTTAGCGAGTTTCGATTCGATTTTAAAAAAGATTGTCGGCATCGCTGAATTTGCCGACTGAAATCCTTAAAATTTAGCGAGTTTCGATTCGATTTTAAAAAAGATTGTCGGCATCGCTGAATTTGCCAACTGAAATCCTTAAAATTTAGCGAGTTTCGATTCGATTTTAAAAAAGATTGTCGGCATCGCTGAATTTGCCAACTGAAATCCTTAAAATTTAGCGAGTTTCGATTCGATTTTAAAAAAGATTGTCGGCATCGCTGAATTTGCCGACTGAACACATTAAAATTTAGCGAGTTTGTATTCGATTTAAAAAAAAGACTGTCGGCATCGCTTGGATAAATTGCTGCAATATTAGCATTAATTTATTTATTTCATTGTTATAAATTATTTATTATAAATAAATGCATCACTGTAATAAAAATGTCTCATATCGTCTTTAATGAAAATGGATCGTGGTTTGTGCTCGGATGCGTAAAACTTGAAAACGACTTGACCAAATTGGATACTTCCTTCTGCTGGTTTGTTCGTAATTGCTACGCGAGGGTTTAGGAAAAAAAAGTCGGAAAATTCTCAACAGGTGGCGCTGTAGCCCCGCATTAGATATCTCGAAGACCACCAAATCGATTGAGCTCCAATTTACAGGTAGGTATTGGCCCAAGAGTATTCGTGTTAATATTGATCAAAATTGGACAAAGGGGCGTGGCGCCTCCCATACAAAAAAAAAAACCTTCAAAATCCTATATCTCGAAAACCACTGAACTGACCACTGATCAAATTTTGAGGCAATTTTAGGTATTGGCCAGGGATTGTTCCTGTGAAAATTCGTCAAAATTGGACAAAGGGGCGTGGCACCTCCCATACAAAAAACATCTTCTATGGGGTGAAACTCGATGACGTTATAACTCGATAACCGCTGGGCCGATACAGTCGGCAAGTTCCTGAAAGAAGTCGGCATTTCAATGAAAGTCACCCCCCCACGGCTCGAACCCTCGCTACGCCCCTGGCTAGCGCAATATCATTTCAAATGAAGGCATCTACTTAAGATTCATTAAATGAGAGAATTTGGGGTTATAAAAGATCCTTTTGCCATCGAATATTATATAGTGATGACAGGCGAACACTGTATTGAATGACTAAGGGTCAACAGCAAATGGGCCACTATTATGGTTCCGACATACAAGGTCTATTTAAGTACTTTTTTTTCAAGTTTCGGTTCCACGATCTGTCAACAATAGTGACTATCGATTGACTCAATCCCTCCTAGAAATTGTCACTCGAGCCTGCCCTACTCTGATCTGCTACTGAGCATGCTTAACAGCTGCTTAAGGCATAGGATTTTCTATAAAGACTGGGAACACCAACGTATGCTGCTCATCAGTAAGCAGGCACTGAAACACTTCATAAACGATAAACTTTTTCGTATGCTGGACACCGTAGCAAAGCTAATGAAGAATACATACAACATGGCAGGCCTTAGAAAGGGTCATTGCACTGAAGGAGATAAATGCTGTGCAGTTTGTCCAGCAAGGAATCTGCTCACGTTAAATCGTTATCGTACCAACTTCGAACGTGACGAATGCTTTCTACTTGACTGCAGTTGAACGTCTTCAGTATTCCACAGAATCTATAAAATATTCTTTAGTTCATTATAAAGGGTGTGCCATAATCTATACACTATACATATAATAAAACTGTAGGAATTTTCTTTGGCCGTTAGAAACTCGAAAACTACTGGACAGATTTCGATGAAACACTCAAAGTGTAATTTTAAATGAACCAAATATAATTTTATGCGAGCGGGCAAGGCGAGCATGGGTCTAGCTAGTTAATAATAAACACCCCTATCGTGAAATCCGCCGGTGGGGAATTATTCACGCAAAAGAATATTTTGGTATCGTTGCATCCGCAAAGTGAACAGTTCCCCGAGTGGGTACTGTGAATTATGCCCAGTTGCACAGTGCCCACTTAAGTATCCATTCTCCCTCAAATTCAACTCAAGATTCGATTTATGTTTCATAGCGTCATATTTGATTATAAAACTTAAGTGCCCAATATCGGAAACCTTAGTGTCACACGAGACAGGTGGCAAGCTATTCAGCTGTCAACGATTTGACAAGTTCATTTGGTTTTTTTTTTTGCTTTACGAGTTCAATTAAACAAAATAATATTTTTCTTGCTAAAGTTAGGGGTTTTTTGCCAGTAACAACTCATTTGGAAAATCGAATAAATTATTAAATATTGCAAAACAACAATTTTTCTAAGTGCTGCCAAGTTTTTTTTACCATTTGAGGTGAGTATTGTGAATCGACTGTGAAACGCAAAATATTCATGAGTGACACTTGACTACTGAAACTTAAGTTACACTGAACTCTGCCCTGTGCAACTGGGCATACGTTTCACTGTATCGTTAAAAACGTTCAAATCAAATTTTTCCCGAACGGAGAACTGTTCACTTTACGGATTCGACGAAACCAAAATATTATTTGGCGTGAATAATTCCCCTCGGCGGATTCCACGATAGGGGTGAAAGTGATGCCAATGAAAAAAAAGATAACAATGTGATAGCTGACAGTTCGGGATTAGTAAAAATGGAGCGCTATAGGAAAGAACAAACGCATTTTCATTGTTGAGCAATATTTAAAAAAATAATGAAGGTTTGTCAGCTACAGTCCGTAATTTTCGAACGAAATCATCTTAAAGCCTCATTTAGACGGTCATTTCAGTTTCAATTTCTGTTGAGCTATCAGTTAAGCTTTCAGTTAAACTGATGTTCTACAGTGCATTTAAACATCAGTCTAGTATTCAGTTGAGCTTTAAATTTTCTCGTGATTAGCCGAAGGTTACAAGATGAACTGAAAATTTATGGGAATTCCATCAGTTTCAGTCTCAGTTTCAGTTTCAGTTAGACGCTTCAATTTTTGCATTTAGACATCAGTTTAACTAAAAGCTTAACTGATAGATCAACTTAAACTGAAACTGAAATGATCGTCTAAATGGGGCTTAAGTGATGAAGCTTATTTTCATCTTGACGGCCTCCTTAATGAACCGTCATCGCATTTGGGGTTCAGAAAACCCATGAGTTGTTGAGAAACAAATGCATCCATAACGCGTGACTGGAGGCATTATCGGACCGTTCTTCTTCGAAAATGGGGCTGGTCAGGCAGTAATAATTAAGGGTGTTCGTTATCGTGACATAATAATCCAGTTTTTAGTGTCTAAATTACAAGATATGGATGGGACCAACATGCGGTTTCAACCAGACGGTGCCACATGCCATACAGCCAGAGAAACAATTCAATTATACTACATGAGTCATTTCCGAATCGTGTAATCGGCCGTTTTTGCGATCAGAATTGGCCATCTAGATCTTGCGATTAAACGCCATTTGACTTTTTTCTTTGGGGTTTTTTGAAGTCAAAGGTATATGCAAACAAGCCCACGATCACCAACGCCTTGAAAGAGGAAATTGGGAGGTGTATTAATGAAATTCAGCCACATTTATGCGAAACGATCATAGAAAATTTCAATCAAAGAGTACGACTGTCCGATGTGATATTCCATACATAACCCCAATCTGTATACTCTATGAATCAATAAAAAATTAAGCTTTCTAATTAAAAATCTGTATTTTCTATCAAAATTACATTTTGCGTGAATTATGGGACACCCATCACAGTCATCCATCACCCTATCGGAAGATGCTATAATTTTTACAAATGGAGGCAAAATCTGTCAATTTTACTTTGACATTTGGGAAGTAAGCAGATACAAAATATATGTCAACAAGACATGAATCGCTCTATACGCCTAAATAAAGCGAAATAATGGTTCGATTTTCTTGCGTAATTATTCGTCGGTGTTGTTGGTGTAGCGTAAATTTTGGCACAAATTTCCCAGTCCTCCGAGACTAACTGGGCAATAACTATACGACAATAGGCTGCTCGCCTATAAAAGAGTATAGGACAAAAGGAGATGATGTCAGATTTGGCTGATTCCGAAGTAGCCGTTTTGCGGAGAATATCGTATAGATTAGATTAGATTCAGGGTTGTAAGGGGAACCTCACAAAACACTAGGCACCTTAATGGGCCCATCGCGATCCCTGGGAGAACCATCATTTACAAAGATGGAAAAACCTAGTCACTTTCCCCAAAGCATTTTATTTCCCTGCAGAATTTAAATATCTTCGCTTGGTCGATAAGCCCTATCTCTTCTATGCTATTAAAGAAGTAATTTCCCAAGACTTTGAAACGAGTACGTGCTATGCCATGACATTCACACAGTATGTGTGTGATGTCTTCCTCGACACCTATATCATTGCAGAATCTACACAGATCTGTGTCTGAAAGTCCTAGTCTTTTGGCATGCTTTCTAAGAAGACAGTGGCCAGACAGGATACCTATCGATATTTTCAGATTTGCCCTGCTAAGTTTAAGAATTTCTCTAGTCCGTCTGTTGTCCGTTTCTGGCCACAGGGCCTTGGACACACGGTGTCCAGTAATGTTGCCCTTGTTTTTGTATAGTACTTTTGATAGTTTCCTTGTAGGTACTCAATGGTGGGTTGACGTCAACCCCGGGGTATCGACCAGACGACGTGCCACAAAATTGAGCATCAATCGGCGGTCTTTACAGAGAATTTTGGTGAAAGACTGTGAGATGTTCCTTTATAAAGTGCAGACTGTAGCTTTTGACCTCAGCACTACACGCCTCACTCGCGAAGAGGGGTCATATTTCGCTAGGTGCGGTTAAGGGGCAAATACACTCATATTTTCTGCAGAAAACCAATCTCCAATGGTCGAGATTGACAAACTGCGTCATATGAAGAAAGATATGGCCTACCTACGATCAAAATAGAAGAAAGAACCTAACAAAACCCGGCCAGATATCGCCAGAATCAGGGGCGATATGTGGGCATTGGCCAATTGGAGACCATGCAGCCAAACTAGGTATCCTACACATTGCCGCAGTTGCGGAGATACAAATGAGAGGCACTAGGAAGTCTCAGACTGCGTGCACTGAACCAACCATTTTTTGACGACCTTAGCGACATCTCGGTTAAAGTGATACAGGATCTTATCCGCTTTCTCAACTCCACAGGCTGGTGATAGGTAAAGTATCGACCGGATTACATCTTTAACAATAATCACAAAGTAAGTCCCACGAGTCGTGGTAATAAAACGGCGAATCTTAGTCTTAATTGGGTTCAAAGTTGAGCCGCCACTCCTTCCTACATACCTACCTCGCTGTTGACCGCCACGCGCATGTAAACTACGCTCAAGCCACCCTAAATTTCGTCCACAAGGGATCACCTAATTTAACCATCCTAGACTTCTGCTGAGCGCAGTGGCTCAATGTGCTGTACTACAGTGAGAGGGGTGCCAGGTTCGATCCTCGGAAAGACATAAATTACATCTTAGGGGTTTTTTTTTTCAACTGCGCCACCCCTCTCTAACGTCTGACAAACATCCGAGAGTATAACTGGCCTGGAAAAGCTTTTCAATTCAACCGTTTGGACTCGGCATACAATTGAAGGTCCTTTCCAACCGTCTCAAAATTAAAAACTCAAACAAACGAATGGTTGTGAGAAGCTAGGCTTAGGGTGCCTATACGGACCTGTTGCGTCAACTATTTACTTATTTTGTAGACTTCTTTTTGTGGGGTTTCTTTTTGAAGTCATGAGTCTCTGTTAACAAGCCTCAGACTCTTGAAGCTCTCAAAGAGAAAATCCGCCAAGAATGCGAGGACCTATACCCGGAAGTTCTGGCAGATGCCATTTTCTCGACTTAATGGAATAAAATTTAAGGCATCAAATAAACATAAGCAGAACCAAGTTGTTCATTCATAAAAAACAATTACAGCCAAGGAACAGAATGTTAAGAAACGACTCAATCAAGCCATTGCCCGAGGTATGGGTGAATTCCTATAGATGGAAGGGCGTGGGACTTAGCCTTCCATTGAAGAAGATAGGGAAAGTTTTATTGATACAGTTTTAAGTTCCGCAAATTCTCTGATTTCAGAAGTGCGGTAAAATATCATGGAATATAACTGGAAATAATTTTCAAAGTGTCAGAGCGACCGTCAAAGGTAACCTAAACCTAACCACTACTTTAAGCTGAATTATAGCAAAGGTTGGTGGCTGAGCAGCAGCAAACGGCAGCTATCTTACTTATGTCGACAAACCCAGCCATTCTATTGCAAGACAGCGAAGCGGTGGCATGGGCCTAGGAGAAAATAGAAGGAAACAGCTGGCATTTAGAGATACAGAGCTGTCTGAGTGTCAAACTTCCAGTGGAGTGGCCATGGCAATTGCAGAGGCAAATCAGCTCACCAAGCAAAAGCGACAAGACACTGGCAAGGCGCCAACACAGAAACCAGACGAAAATAAACCGCGAGGCTTATCACGGACGTTGTTAATGAAAGGCGAAAATATGGCAAAGTTAACTGCCAGTTAAATAGTCACCAGGCCATGGACATTTCATTGCGTTCCTACACACGAAATGTAAAATAGAGACGCTTTTGAAGATAAAGTTTCCCATCCACGGGTGGCCGCAACACCGTGATAAAGAGTTTGTTTGTACAAGGCTTAGTCTTCAAATTCGAGAGAATACTGCATACAACTTTATTCCACAATATACTGCCATGATCCACAAGTGAAAAACTCCTTCGAACCTATATAACCTCAAAAAACTAATTGCAACTAGAAACTGACAGATGAAATTTGCTGCGCTAAAAAAGTGTTCATTTGAATGAAATGTCAGAATTCACAATTTGCTTACAAACTCCTCACGCTGGCCACCGCATTATAAGGCATAACCTTTAAAAATGAAATGTTATCAGTTCACTTCATTACTTTGACAAGCTGTCATTTCTCCGGCATTTTTAAACCCTTCCAAGAATATTGTGTAACTTTAAAAGACACCTCGGCGTCATTGACATTTAAATAATTTGCACACAACTCTACTGTAAAAATAAACAAGATAAGTCTCTTCATCAGTTACCAAGCTGTTCTTGAGAACTGTCACCTTAAACATCAACACTCTTATCAGAGAAAGAAAAATAAATTCTCCCTGTTGGCCATCGTTCCGAAAACGTTTTCCAGAAATAACAAACATTACAGCAATTGAATGAGATGTCCCTTCGTTACGATAGTGTCCTTCTCCATAAAAAAAAAAAACGAAAAAGGAGCACACACAAAACACTATTCTATACTCGTTCGTACAACATTTCCACCTTAATATCCGGCAACTAGTCGGATGTGAATTTTAGTAGTAGTAGTAGTAGTTGGCGAGGATCAAGAGGTAAATGGCGATAACGAAGCAAAATTGCATTCGTTTTCTGAATAATCAAGTTAAGGGCAATCGTGTTCTATCTCTTCTTCTCAAATCCCCCCCTCCGCTAAATCACTACCACAAGAAGGAAAAGTTAGCAATCGCCTGAATCCTGAATTACAAATTTCACAGCCGGAATGTTCTTTCAGCCAGGACATATGTGTGAAGTTTACTTCTTGCTTCCCTTTGTTGTGCGCTCTCTCTTTCCTGCAATTTGTACATATGCGATTGCGACCAAGTATCTAAATTCAGGAATATGACATGGTCGAGTAATGAAATGTCTTGCAGTAGGTACGGTATAGCAATGTCAAGGGAAGGTGGAAGGTTGCTCTAAATATAGTCAGCTTAATTAGAATTTAGCATGTTCTCCACCGTTTTAACAGGTCAGTACTATTATTTGGTCAGGTCAGATCCTTAGACCATTAAAAAGCTCTTAGTAGAAATTCTTACTGCAATATAAATACATAAATGAAGTTGAGGGTAATTTTGGGGCGTTATTGGAGCTCCAGACAAGAATGGAAATATGTTTGTGTAAACGATGAATAATGACCTCATTACCGGAGGAGTGTCCTCAACTATAATATTTTAGCTTGCGTGATTAATTAATAAAATGATAATAATTGGAATGTTGTAGAATGTATTGTTCGCCAAAAGCATTGTGACTATCCCCTTCCCCTGCCGAGGAAATAAGTTCGCCGTTGTGTAGGAGATTGAGATTACACTCTACACTTCTGTGGGATTGCCATAAAGTGGCTTTATTGCCAAGAGTAATGTATGCATGGGTATGCGTATAATGAGCTATTTTTAGAAAAATAAAGGGACAATCCTAAAATCTAAACGAATAACTTAAATCAAGGCTGGAAATTGTGGGTAACAAAAGCCGCTCCTATTGTGGCTTAAGTGTGGGAGGGTTTGATATAGGAATTTAAAGATTACGAAAGGGGTCTGTTAAAGTTATATTTTATTTGTAGAAAACTAACTGCCAATAGGCAATCAGCAATATTTTTCGTTCGAGCGATATTTAGTTGCTTTGATGTGAGACCTCTAATCTAATTCAAAATAAAATAATTGTGAGCGAGAGTATTGCGTGTTTCCTATTGCCAGTTGCTTATTGAATGTTGCCTCAATGTGAGAGCCGACTAAAATCGCACTAGCAGCTGCCGACCCCCTGCCACACTAGTATGGCGCAAGTAATTGCTGAACAAGATGTGCTCCCGAATTTACATGAAACTAGATTTTGCTATGGGTTAACAACGTAAGAGCTAGTGGATCAGTATTGAAACGAAAATTAACTGGGCCAACCTCGAAATTGTTGTCATTCCATATGAAACGACACGCCGCCGAATATCTTTCATAAAAGTCTTCAACTGTGTTTGGACAGTAAGTCAATCCACTTTACTGATTTTTATTTTCAAAACTCAAATAATCAAATGATTCCTACTTTAATGCCCAAATTACATGTGAATACTGCGCCCACCGCAGTACTAAACCAGTAATTCCGAACTAACATGCAACGGAAACGATGAAACGATAAAGCGACAGGTCGTTGGGCAGTAGTTCTGAGCTCCGATAAAACGAAAAGCCATCAGTTTAAAGTAAAACTTCTTATGGCTCGTTTCGGAGGGCTACAAGGTGATTGCATATGCGGATGATGTTGCTATTGCCGTGTCAGGAAAGTATGCATAAACACCTTAAAGGAACTCCTACAATACGCTCTCCACACGCTAGTAAAATGGACGAACCAATGTGGGCTGGGCGTTAAGCCTCACAAGACTGAACTTGTTCTCTTCTCTAGGAAATAACAAATTCCGGACCTTGACATCTTGATATCTATGACATAATCCTGACATTCTCCAAGGAAGCTAAATACTTGGGGTCTTATTGTAGACAGAAAGCTTAGCTGGAAGTCTAACATACAAGAAAGAGGTAAAAAAGCAATCATAGCTCTTTTCTCTTGCAAAAAAGCAATATATATGAAACAAATGGGGCCTTCAACATCGCATCACCCATTGGCTATCTATATCTCGGTCATAAG
The DNA here is from genome assembly GCA_949372485.1 of Cheilosia soror. NCBI lineage: Eukaryota > Metazoa > Arthropoda > Insecta > Diptera > Syrphidae > Cheilosia > Cheilosia soror. Next base: position 74,336,112 of record OX443561.1, on the reverse strand, counting down.
GCCGATACTAACGTACAATGTGGTTGTCTGGTGAACTGCCTTAGAGTCCAAAGAACCGCAGGCTTGTGCACAAATACAGTTTAATAAGTCTCCGGCCCCAATAGGTCATTCTGGGAGTAGGGGACATACTTGGATGATGAGGCGATTCAATTCTTCACCAGATGGATCGAAAACGTCAGATGGTGTAGGTGGTGGTGTTTTTTCTGATAGACTAAATCTCAGTCTCTCCTGTAGCGTATTTCAGGCAAAAGTAATGGCAATAAAGGATGTCTTATCCTGGCTAAAAGAAAACGTAACATCCGCTAAAGATATCCGCATCTTCTCGGAAAGTCAGGCTGCAATTAAGTTCCTGGAATCTGTCTTTATTAACTCGACTACAGCCCTAGACTGTCGCACGTCTCTTAGAGAGATGGAGGAGCAGTTCATCATTTAACTCTGCTGGGTGCCGGTGCATAGAGATATTCCAGGTAACTGTAAGGCTGATGAGCTTGCCAAGCTCGGAACTACACTACATATCATACCAAGTACTCATGGTAAAGCTGGAAGCCATCCAAACAACAAACCTTAGGTGGACATGTGGCACGAAATGTCTAGCGACAAAACAGATCTGTCCAAAGCTGGATCTTAAACATTCTAAGAATTTGATCTCTCTTGACAGAAGGCATATAAGCACCACAATAGGTGTCATTATACGGGACACTGCCTTATAGGCAGGCATGCAACAAGGCGTATTCTCAAACGAGGAGGAGGAGGAGACCATTCGTCACTTCCTCTGCACTTGTCCGGCACTCTCCTGAAAACGGAAACTACCTTTGGGAGCCTTCTATTTAAGTGATCTAAACGATCTAACAGACCTAGACATTCGTAGTCTCTCATGCTTCGTCAGAAGCTCAAACTGGTTCACCGAGTAGGACGAAAGTTTTACGGCTGCAGGAAATAACCCCCCAATGAAATAACCCCCCAAAATGAAAACGAAATATCCCCCCAAAATTTTGTATGGAGTGGGGATTTTATTCATATGAAATAAATCCCCAAAATTGGGGATTTATTTCATGGGTTTTTGGGGCCTTATTTCATACTTAAAATTGGGGGTTTATTTCATGATGAAATAAGTCCCCAAATTTAAGTATGAAATAAGTCCTCAAATTTGGGGACTTATTTCACTATTCTATTTTTGAGTGAAATTCAACTTTCATTGATGCTTAGCAGTGAATTTAACTGTTGTTATTAATATGATGACCAGAAAAATAGCATCTGCTGCACATCAGGGCGTCATTTAAGTTCTATTTGCGAAGATGGACGGTAATAGTGGCTTAGGCTTTGAAATTGTCAGTGGCAAAAGAAGAGGCAGCAAACTTTTGTATGTTTTCAATGAAAAACAATTATATCAAAAAAAATCAGTGTATAATGGTGTTGATAAATATGAGTGCTATGAAAAAAATTGTAAAGCACGTATTAATTTGTTGCCGGACAACACTTTGCAAAGACCAAAAAAGTTTTGTGGACATAATCACAATAGTGATAGTGAAATTATTTTTAAAGAATTCAAAGCGCTTAATACAATGAAAATGGATTGTGTGAATAGTGTAACCGTGTTAAGTGATGTTAACGCTATGAGCGGCATTCGCTCAATTTTTAGACACGTCTGTGAAAAGTATGTATCGCGTAGTTACAATATGTTTCTGATAACATGTCCTTCATATATGTAAATAATTTTGTAAACTCGTTTATGTTATTTTTATGTTCGTTGTTTAATGTTTGTCAGTGTGTTATATTATTGGATTCATTAGAATTTCATAACTTGAAATAAACTTGACTTCACTCAGGAATCAAGAAGCAACAACGAAATTTGATTTTCCCAAAATGAAACGTGGCTTGCAGTATTTAGTGAGCAAACTTTTCGTCGCTTCACCACAATCTCCGTTGGAAGTAGTTGAGGCTTTTCAACGAGAATCGATTTGGAGTAATTTTGGAAGGACCAAAGACGAACAGCATCCAACAGCTTTTTTTAAAGCTTGCATCGAATCGGATGATGATGTTCGCGAGGAGCGCGACGTGCCGGCCCGCGCCGCGCCCGTTCGCGCCGTTACCGCGAGCGCGGCGCGGTCCGGCACGTCGCGCTAGTCGCGCCGCGCCCGTTCGCGCCGTTACCGCGAGCGCGGCGCGGTCCGGCACGTCGCGCTAGTCGCGCCGCTCCCGTTCGCGCGGTTACCGCGACCGCGGCGCGGTCCGGCACGTCGCGCTCCTCGCGAACATGCGCCGGCGCGCCCCCTCCCTCCTTCGCAGATCTGATTTAAAATAATCGTAACTGTAGCCTTGCAATTGCTTGTTAATTTTCTTTAAATTCTTAAAAATCGAACGCCCCGCTTCTGATATAAAATAAAGAAGTAGCGCGTAGATACAATAATTTACATTCTCAATTGTTAAAAAAAAAATAAACATTGAAATGAGATAAAATTTAATTACAGATATTTCCACTATTCTTTGTTTTAATGACACATAAATCCAAGAGCAGTTACACCAACTTATTTGAATACATCGAGCAAAATATTTTCAAGATGAGTCCATCCGTATTTTTAAACGGACTACGAAGGTGGCATGCGTACAGCCTTAAAAGGCATCTATCCACATGCGAAATTAGTAGGTTGCTGGTTTCATTATTGCCAGGCTATTAGGCGTAATAAATCGGCGAAATTCAGGAGCTTATTAGCACACATTCGAGTTTCTAAAGAGGCATCACTTTTATACCACAAAATGTTGGCTTTACCCCTGCTTCCCAAAGAATGCATTAAACTTGCTTTTATGGAATTAAAAGCAAAGATTAATACATCGGAGATGAAAATTAAATTTGCGGAGTTTTTTAAATACTTTGAAAACCAGTGGATACAAAAAGTACCTATGTTTACTATATTCTTCCGTTTAGCTTAAAATGCTTTTATTTTACAATTATTTATTTCTAACAGGTCGGTCCTGAAAATATTTCTGTTTTTAAAGAAGAAATACGTACTACCTCGGCTGTTGAAGCATATAACGGTGTGCTAGGGCGTATAATTCAGAAAAATGGGAATTTCTTCAAATTTGTCAAAGCTATTCGGGATGAAGAATTCTTTAAATCCCGTGAACTTGAGTTGCTTGCCGAAAGTGGGGGAACGAGTGGCGAAAAAAGGAGAAAAACATCCGAAAACAGGCATGCTAAAATTTTGATAGCCAGTGAAATGTTGGAAAAGGGGCAGATCACTCCCATGGTATTTTTAAATAGGATGACTTTCCGGAACCAAGGCATCTGTGAGGAAATGGAGCCCATAGATGACATTTTTGAGGAAAACGATGATGACAATGAGCTCTCTCTAGACGAATTTGAAAAAGATTCGCCAGTAGATGAAGGGCCTCAAAACCTATGCATCGTTTGTCAAGATTTGACGCCAAATGTTTTATTTATGCCATGCAGACATTTGAAAGTTTGTTCTGAATGCAATTTAAAATTGCAGGCGCAGTCAATCGTTGAACGAGATCCATTCCCTAAATGTCCTTGTTGTAGAAGCGAGGTAAAAGACTCCATACTTGTGTACACATAAAACTATATAATATGTATATTAAAAAAGAGTAGGTACTTAATTACCCTATGTATTTATAAAGACGCATTTTTCTTGTTCCTAAATGTAATATTAACTTTCTGTAATATAATAAAAACATAAAAATACTCAAAAACTCGGGATATTTTCCCTAATTTTGGGGGGTTATTTCGTTTTTCGTTTGGGGGCTTATTTCATACCTTTTTGGGGACTTATTTCATCTTCGATTTTGGGAATAATTTCACAACGAAATTATTCCCCAATTTTGGGGAGTTATTTCGTTTTCATTTTGGGGGGTTATTTCATTGGGGGGTTATTTCCTGCAGCCAAGTTTTACTAGATTCATGTGGTATCACAAGGGACCTTATAATGGCCTTTTGCTGGCAACCACTTCAACCTAACCTAACCTAACTTCGTTGGACAGTTATTCCAAACTCCGATGAAACGAAAAAGCGACAGCAAACGGAAGGGGCTAGTGCGCGTTGTGAGGCAGCTTACGCTGAGTGGGACTTGGAAGAGGAATGAAATATAGGAGAGACATGCTGACTATCTCGGACGGAATGAGCCCTAAGGGAGCCCTCCAAAAAGGGAGCGCCGTGGGTAAGTGCACAATGCACGGAACACTGATGGTCCATATCGTGTCCCTACTGTCATTGAACCCTAAGAAATACTGTTAAATAGTGTGGAAATTATTTGAAAGTGTAAATGTCTATAATGAAAATGTTTAGTAATTGAAGGAATACAGAGATCGATTGCGTATTATAAAAACTTGTGACAATCCACATTTTAACTATTTATGGAGCTTTATGACGTTTCACTTTCAAAGCCTAGCTTTTTAGACTGACACATTTTTTTTAAAGACACAATACATGAGGACACTGTTGAAGCAGTTGAAATCCGACAATCAATTTTCCGTATACACTCTGTATTTATAGGGTGGGCCATCTAGTGGTTTCTTTTTAAATCATAAGTTATTTTGACACTGACAGCTGTTTCCCGCTCGAATTCTTGACAGAAAGTCAGTATCATACCTCCGCGGAACAAAATGAGTCGCTTTACGCTTGGGAAATATTGAAATTGATATTTTTGAAAAGAAGTTTTGGCAAAAAAAAAAAAAGCACCCACCGTACCTGATTCACGAACTCGCCATCGATCTCAACAGCTCAACATTTCACGCACTAGATTGAGGAGAATTCTGCACAAAGATCTCGGATTAATCGCTTAAAAGGCAAACCACTGTTTCAACATCGAATCTACCACACAAGCGGTTAGATTACGAAAAATCCTAGCCAAAGCCCCTTCCACGATGGGTTACCTCTACAAGTATGATAACAGCTGGACAGCAAAGAACTATGAGACCTTAGAACTGCTTGTAGGAACCCACTTTTTGGACTGTACATATAAAGCATCATGGAGTGTACTAGTAAAGGTAAAATAGCATGGGCTCTAAAATCCTTCCAACTCTACAAATCTGCGGGACCGGACGGTATTAATGGCTCCCTATGTGGCGCAAAACACGCATATCCATATGTGAAAGGCAGATCTGTGGAAACAGTACTTCACGGGGTCACTAGAAACATTGAAAAGTTCTTAAACCTAAAAAAATTTACGTTGACAGCCTTCCTAGACATAGAAGGTGCTTTTAAAAACCTAAACACAGAAACCATTATCACTTGAGGGGCTCAAAGATGGCTCAAAGACGGAGAATGGAACGGGAGCAGGAGACTTCTCAGAAGAACTAAATATCAGCCATTCATACCGACTGACAGATCAGTGCAGCGTTTTCCAGGCAGAGATCTACGCGGTTAAGAAAGCAGATCAAACTGTTTTAGCGAGGGAACTACAAGCAATATGGGAATTATCTTCTGCGTGGACAGCCGAGCAGCACTTAAAACGATTTACTCCAATCTGGTAACCTAACATATTTTGATAGAAACAAAATCGAGTGCTCGTCGGGGTAATAATCCCACGCTGCATCATTGGAAAAACATGGCCAAAAGACTAGGTCTTTACAACTGACTTCTGCAGAGGTTGCATAGATAAAGAGGAAATGGAATCTGTGCCCTGTGTCACTGCCCCGTCCACCAAGAACGCCGCTTCTCTTGTATCAGAGCACTGTTCTTCGACGGCTTGGAAGATCTAGCAACGATATCTCTATCAGATTTAAAAAGATTCATCAACAGATCCGAATGGTTTTGTTAGATGCATGTACTACAAAGGGGTAATCACAATGGGCCTCAATGGCTTCTGGGTGAAAATTGCATACATTGCAAGCTACCCCTCTGACCTAACCTTACCTACGCGCTGAATTTGGCGCAACTACCGAAGCCGAAAGAAAGATCTGATTGATGTATTATTTCGACGGAAATTTCTGTTAAAAATTCGCACAGAATTCATTTTAGAAATGTTTTCATTTCAGACCGCGAAAATATAATACTGAGTTTCTGTCAATTTTTTTAACAGCTGTCAGTTTCTAAAGAACGTTTGATTCAAAAAGAAACCAACAGATGGCTCATCCTTTATACTAGGTATAGGTACGTCGATAGCGGTAGCACTAATACTGTCCAGCAAAAGCTGCGAAAACTTTTTAGTGACAAAACTGAAATGTCATTTTGACAGGTTTTTATAGAATATTTCTCCTAAAATAGACCTATGAGCTAACAGGCATTGTAATCGATTTTAGAATGCCCTCAAAACCAACAGACTTTCAAAAGATATATGCCCAAAACATACCGAAGCAGCTTTTGCAATTCACAATCAATGGTATAGCTGTAGTCCGTTTTTGTCACAATGGTATAAATGATATAACAGGTTTCCTGCCTGTGGCATTTGAAAACATCCAATTACGAATTTATCAATTAGCAGAAACCATTCGATGCTTTGTCCTTGGCTTGTTGCCTTTATTGCATTTAATTGAAATCCATTTATACGTTTCGTTTGGTCGCAAAGTTTCCTGACCGCACATTATACTTCACTGATCCAGAATGATAACCGCCTTTGGGTCATCATCAGCACCATCATCGAGGAAGTCTCAAACCAATAAGCAATAATCACACACGATGGCGATTCTACAAACGAGTTTCATTATTTTCTTATAAATTTTCTGCTTCTATACTATATATATACACCAGCCAGCAGCCACGCCTTCAGGAAGATTCTTTCCCAGATTAAGGAAGAGAGAATCTCTCTCGGTTATATGGGTTATGGCTATGGGTGAACATCATCAACGCGACGACTTTAGCAAACATTAAAGACTTTATATCATACAGAGCTGGCTGTAGGGAGGCAAGTGGAGACCACAAAAAAGGATTCCATTTGGCTTTCCATCCTATAAATGCAAGAAATTGATTTTTTTTTTCATTTTGCCTTTGCCTTTGCACTTCTTTCTATGTCTATGTATGGTTTTTCCCCTTAGCATTTGGAAATTTAGCTTAAGAATGGGGGCGATAGTTTGTGTGACGAAGGAAGGAAAGTCCTGTTGGCGATAGAAAACACGGGTACGATGATGATGAGATGATGATAGTAAGGAGCAGAAAAAAAAAACAAGAAAAACACATGAAGCTCAGGACAAAAGAAATGGTGGCACATATTCCAGCATGAAAGAAGATTTACCTTTAGGCGGGCAGCAGCAGGAAGACATGACGCAGGGTGCTTGCTGACAGGGTGAATGGTTAAGTTTAGGTCGGGTTTGTATTATGACATCCTGGATCCTTTTTTGTGTATAGGTTCTTCCTTGGTCGCTTGCATTGGGGTGCAAATTAGCCTGGGAAAGTGGACTCCTTCCGCTTCTGCTGATGGTTTGATCTTTCTCAATGCGCTAGTATAGACTTAGAAATGCATGGAATTTTGGAAAATCCTTTAAGTCCATTTTAAGTTTATGTTGGGTAGTGTATGACATCAAGAAGCGAGGTAGTGCGAGTTGGGCTGCTGCATAATAAAACAGTTGCTCCAAATTATATTTCCAAGTTTTACCAAAAGAAGAAGAGAGTTGCCTCTTTGTCATTTATACAGAGTTGAAGAAGTGAAGCTGATGAGATTGGTGCAAAATCTTTTAAGATTTGCAGGGGGTATACACTCGTATTTTTAAACAGATTGTACTACGGTTCAGGCTCTTGTGTTGAGTTTAAATGTTTACTTCCAGTTCCATTTTGTATACATTTTATAGGTGTTGCATTACCTGGCAAATATTTCTCGCGTTTTTTTTAACATACCGTCAGTTGCACGGCAAATTTTAAAAAACCCTGGAATCCCTAACGCAGACAGTTTAATGTCGGTCTATTTGCTGCGAAAAGTGATTTTATCTCGTCTTCAGCACCGACACGATGTAGTGCAAAGACTTATCTATTAATCGCATTGGGAGTCTGTTTCGTTGCAGGAAAACACATTTATTTTGACATTCCTACTGTCAAAGTCTGAACATCTTTTCGTTCTTTCGGCTGGGTAGGTAATGGGTGCTGTGAATGTGAATAAGGGGAACATTCCGAGTGACAACTCATAAGTGAAGTGCTCAGTCTTTAGTATAGGTCGCCTAAGTATAGGTTCTTCCATTTAAGTTGAAGGTAGAAGAGCCTGTATAAAAGATTCGAGTTTCATAATTTAGAGTTGTTTAGCATTCAATTTTTTTTTCGATATTGCTCAAAAACCCGTGGTGGTGTAAAACAGATGCTGAGAATATGAAAATATTTCTGAGTTTTAATACACCTGGTAAAACCATATTTATCTTCTCAGACAGCCAAGCAGCTGTCAAAGCCCTTGACTCATCTGTCATAAAATCGAAGCTGGTAATGGAAACATATAATTTACGAACTTGTAAAAAAAAAACCTAGACATTCTTCACTCAATTTCAGCCAACAAGGGCTTTGTTGGAAACGAATCAGCTGTCTCACTGGCTAAAGTCGGCGTGACAATGCCATTTATCGGACCTGAACCATTCTGTGGTGTCAGTAAAAAAAATTTCAGGAATCACATCAAAAGCTTGGCTCAAATCAAATTCAACGAAGTCTAGCTTAAAATATATGGGTAAAACTGCACCAGACTATTCTTCGCTACCTCATTAATCTGGACAAAAATAATTTGAGGATTTTAACAGGTATAATTAGCGGCCATGGGCTCATGAAAAAAAAAAATCTTCACCGAATTGGAGTCGAACGGGAACATACATGTAGACTATGTCTAAAAAGTGAAGAATGTCCGGCCCTCTTCCGCCACAGAAGGAATATCCTTGGCGAGGAAATCGTAACTTCAGCAAACCTTGCTGACATATCAGAGAAGGTCATCGTCTTCCTGGCTGTTTTCGGAGTAAAAAGATGGCTGTCTACGACCTAACTAGGGAAGGTACAAAAGGCTCCTTTTTAAAGAGGCCGCAGTGCCAGAGCCCCATAAAGGCTCTCCCGACTTATAATCTACTAGCGAACCCCCTGCACACTTCGTAGTGCAAAATATGAAAATATAAAAATCAATTTCAAATTCATTTAAATCAATTATAAACAGTTTCTATTGTAATGCCCTGCTGTATTCACAACACTTGGTTTTTTAGGATTCGTATTGCCTACATAATATTCTTGTCTATCAGGATAATGCGCATCAATGTTAAAAATTTGCGAAACTGTAGCTCCCATGACTGTCAAAGAATAACGCCTCCTCACCCCTTTATATATTTTTTAACAATCTTCACAGGAACACAATCGATTCGATGGTTTTCGAAATATAAGATTTTTAATGGTTTTTTTGTATGGGCGGTGCCACGCCCCTAGGTCCAATTTTAACCAATCTTCACAGGAATACTCCTGGGCCAATACCTAAGATCGTATGTAAATTTGAACTCAATCGATTCAGTGGTTTTCGAGATATAAGATTTTTAATGTTTTTTTTGTATGAGCGGTGCCACGCCCCTAGGTCCAATTTTAGGACCAGGAATACTCCTGGTCCAATATTTAAGATTTTACGTAAATTTGAACTCAATAAATTTGGTGGTTTTCGAAATATAAAATTTTTAATTTTTTTTTGTATGGGCGGTGCCACGCCCCTAGGTCCAATTTTGACCAATCTCCACAGGAATACTGTTGGGCCAATACCTAAGATCGTATGTAAATTTGAACTCAATCGATTCAGTGGTTTTCGAGATATAAGATTTTGAATGTTTTTTTTGTATGGGAGGTGCCACGCCCCTTTGTCAAATTTTGACCAATCTTCACGGGAATACTCCTGGGCCGATACCTAAGATTGTATGCAAATTTGAATTCAATCGATTCAATGGTTTTCGAGGAATAAGATTTTGAATGCATTTTTTGTATGGGAGCTGCCACGCCCCTATAACTCATGTACCAATACACCTACAAAGTCCGTATGAACTTATAAACCATGGTATCAACGTCACCTTTCATGGAAAATTTCCAGAATCAAAATCGGTTCACGCATTACAGAGAACATTATCGACAAACACAATTGACCATGATTTTTATATATATAGATCTATCTATACCCAACGTTTAAAAAAAAACTAATTGAAAAAGTTTGTTCTGTTTTGATTGTCCAAAATTTTATAAAAGGTGTGTTCGATTTCATTCTATTTATGTAGATGTACTTTAAAAATTATCCAACTGATTTGACCACAATATTCACTCGTTAGACTTAAACTGAACCCAGAATTGAGCTTCCATTTGATACTAAATTCATTAGTGTTCGCTTTGGGTCCAAACCCCATAGGAAAATGGGAAAATCTCCGAGAGTTCAATAAATGCCCTCCGGCAACTAGCTTATATAGTACGTCCTTGAACTTGAGTTAAAAATCAATTTCAAATAATGGGTAATTCATTTATGGCCAGTTTCAAGACTAACTGATAAAGTCTCGGATAGCCTATCCGGAATTTATATGTCAGATAAACGTAATATTTCGGTTTCAAAGGTTTCGGATAGTAATAGCTGACAGATAAAGTCTCGGATAGTCTATCAGCCAGTTCAACCGGCTGTTAAAGCCTCTATCCGGAAGATTTAAACAAAATATTTATTTGATGTGGCTGGAAAAAATATAGTTTCAGAGCATTCTTTCGTTGACGGGTGTAGACAGCAGTCAGAAGTGTTATATCATGCATTTATTTGAATTCTTAAATGTCGAATTAGATGAATACAACCATATTACAGGGCCCCGTAGAAACAGAGTATTTCAAATTATTTTTAGAAACCCTCGACGATAAAGATTTCTGAATTTTCACTATTTTGTTTAACTATATCCATGCCCAGTCAATACCTTTCACCGTGGCCGTTGGACTTTGCCAGGGGTGCATTTTGTCTCCTCTCCTTTTCATTACATATATCGACTGGATGTTACAGCCCAGTCTTGGCGAAAAACGTTTCGAATTGGAACATCCGAGGATAAGTCGTTTGCTCTTCGCTGATGACTTGGTCATCCTTTGGTCCTCTTAGACGGAACTTCAATGCGCACTCTATCCGTTTGTAGTCGCTTTCGCTTATGTGGAAGCTGAGATGAAAGTAAACGTAAACAAATCTCAAGTGATGGTCGTCTACAGAACGCCTGTTTAATGTATACTTACGAGTGATGGAAGGACCAAGATCAATGCTAAGTTTATCTGTAGGATTGGTCAGGTTGGTCAATTTTAAAACAGCTCGGTTATTCTGTTATTACAAGAGGACTGAACTTGGTGTCAAAGCTAAATTGTCAAGTTGTCAGTCGTTAATTCAGAGTTTGTTCCAACTCTTACCTATTTGGGTAATGACCGAAAGAATAAGATCCCGGATACAAGCTGCCGAAATGAGATTCCTCAGTTGTATTGCTGGTGTGATCCGTAGAGATGGTGAAAACACCAGAATACGTGAGGGACTCAATGTCGAGCAGCTATTCCTAACGCAGCGGTGGATTAGTCATTTTAAAACGCATGTCCCCAACCATGATCTTACGACGTGCTATGGAATCCGTACAATCGGGCAGGCGTCCTATAGGTAGACCCAGGATGAGATGGTTAGATCAAGTCCATAATATCTCCCCTACACGTATGGGGATTGCCCTTTATGATTTACAGTCGATGGTGTGGACTTGCGCAACCTACACCCGCGACCCACTTAAGGGATAAGCGGGGTATCGAAAATGAGTGAATGAATGAATTTATCCATGCTAAATTAAAAAAACTAGAACAACACAATTCAGTTAAAAATGTAATAAACGATAAAAAACATAATTTCCATTCCTGTCAAACAATTAGTGCCTGATAAATTTTTCTACCGGATAGTTTATCAGAGACTTTGACGATGAAACAGAAAAAAAATATCAGCTACTTTTATCTGGTGGAAAGCGTAATGTGTCGGCTAACTATCCGAAACTTTATCCGGAACATTTGAAACTGGCCCTTAGGCTTGTTTTTTTTTAATACAGATCACGGGTAACTGGCCTCATGGTGTCGTGTTATTCTTATTCAATATTTTTTGTATTTTTATTTTTTTATAATTGACACACACTAAAGAAGTTATGACTACTCTTATTGTGATATGGGAATGGGATAGAGAAGATAGGAGATTCCGATCGATGCACATTGGCTTTAAATGTTTGTAAATTGTTTGACAAATCATCATCATCATGGAAATACTCACTCCTCAACAATGTCTCCAAATTATTTTGCTGTATTACGAAAAGCTCGCAAAACAATGGCTTTATTGAAAAATAACTTTTGTGGACATCTAATTCTGTGTTTCTGACCTGTCAACAGTCATGCTAGACTTTTTTCATTTGGGGTTATGTAAAGGTCTTCGCCAGCTACGATTTGGAAGCTAAACTTTACTCGCTTAGTTGGACAAACACCGGTCGCAACGCTGGAAGCAGTTATACAAAATTGGACCTCAGAATGAACCATGTAAGGCCTAGTCGCGGCCAAGATTTATACGAAACTAGCGGACCCGGCGAACTTCGTCTCGCCCCAATTTAACTTCAGAGTGATAATAAAACACCAGATATGGAGTTCAAATTTCAATGTGATTTATTTGAATGGAATCGAAATCAGTAGAGAGCGATGTGATAAACAATGTTTTTCGATTTGTTTTCTGGCGCTAAAACGAACAACGAAGACGGTTTGCGTGAACTCGGAAAAATTTTTCCGGGAACGATATCAATCCAGTCGCAACATTAACGAGAATTTGGACATTGCCAGGCGCCAGCAGTTGTCCCGAGAATTCAGGAGCAGATGGGTCGTTCTGCAATGCGACTCTCATGTTCGTGGTCAATTTTAACCCCTTGACATGCCGCCACAAAGACGAAGATTTCAGGATTTTCCACCTTTACATCGTTCAAAAACTTCAAATTATGCGATAAAATATAAAATTTCGTCAAAAAAAATTCTAATTTTTCGCATTTTTCCGGAATTTTCCAAGCTTTCCTAGTTTTCCACTAAAAATTTTCTATTTTTCGATTCGAAAAGCCACTGCGGAACAATAGCACACAAAATTCCATACAAAAAATAAATTTTCGATTTTTCCAATTTGCCGACTTTTCAGGAGGGTTTTCCCAAAATTTTCTTTCGTAGAAAACTTCTCCTTGCAATTGCGAAAAACTGAAAACAAATTTGACAGCCGTTCTCAATTGATGAATTACTATGCATTTTTGCCACCATTTTTATATATACCTACCTATATAGATTACTAGCTGGACCCGTGCTCGCCTTGCCCGCTCGCACAAAATTATATTTGGTTCGTTTAAAATTACACTTTGAGTGTTTTATTAAAATCTGTCTAGTAGCTTTCGCGCTTATAGGAGACAGAGAAAATTTCTACTGTTTTATTGTAACTATGTATAGGTATAGATTTAATATGCTCTCTCTGCATCGCCTTCCCTCTCCATGATCTTGCTACTTGTACTTGTTTTTAATACTGCATTTCCTTTAATTTGTTTCCCTCTTCCTATGGGATCCAAGCAACTACCTACTCCAAACCTACACCAGGGATGAAAAATCAGTTTTTTCAATTGTATTTAAAACTTAACACAAATTGTATTTAAATGGGCCCAATTGTATTTTTTTTTTTTTTTGGTAAATATGAGTGCTCCAATAGCGACATGAATTAACGGAAATGCTTGACATAATGGTTTACAGCTGGTAAAAGACTAAATAAGTTTCTGAAATTCAAAATTCCAAACTTTTTTTCCCGCAAAACTGAATGGCTCTTTAAACACGGCCAAGTATTTAGGTCTTATTCTAGACAGCAAATTGAGCTGGAAACCCAATATTCTGCAGAGGGTTCAAAAAGCAACCATGGCTACTGCTGCAAAAAATCTATTGCAGCCTCGAATTACATATTGGCTCTATGTATCCGTCATTAGACCTAGACCTATACTTACTTACATATGGTGTTGTCGTCTGGTGGACCGCCGTTGAAAATGATATACACTACACTTACATTTGTCGTGTTCAAAGAACGACAGGCGTCTGCATCAGTGAAGCAATTAGGACCACTCCAACAGCGGCTTTGGACATATTGTTCCACATGCTACCACCAGCCATTTACTGCAAGCAAGTGGCAGCAAACGCAGCTACTCATCTTTCAGTCGATTGCATTTTCGGATGCGTAGGCGAGGAAGAAAATGTATAAAATGTTGAAGAATTGTAATATTGTGTTTGTGTATTTTATTAAGTAAAATATATTCGCCTGGGTGTACTAAATTTTGGAGAATTGTACTTGCGTACTTTTAGAAATCAATTGTACCGAAAAAAATACAATTGTACGTCATTTTTCATCCCTGACCTACACTAGTTGTGTTTTTAGAAACCTCGCCAGCCAGTGGTTGCCAGTAGTTGCCAGTTGAGGCACATTTCACATGCTAATTAAAACAACAACCTGCTGGCAACTAGTCTTGATTTTCTCCCCAGCCGGAGAGCTGCTTGTTGGCAGCTGGCTAAATTCAATTCACAATGAACAAACAGGTGGCGCTGAAAGCAAAAACTGGCTTAGAATTTTCGTACAATTTGCTTAAATCATAATGGCGTTCTTATCTCATGCACACAACATTCCAGAGGAAAATGTCAGAATTTATCTAATATTTCTACCAAATGCATATTTTTATACGAAATGCTGGTATGCTTTTAGGCTTATTGCCTAAATTCATTCGGCTACCTTCATCTTGCTGGCAATTGTGCTGGCAACTGTCCAAATGAACGGCTGGCTGGCGAGGTTTCAAAAAAACATGCCTACTGTTACTATACCACATATCAAAATGAAATTCTAAAACTTGTTCTTGTTCTCATTGCCTGGAATCAGGGCTGACTTCGAAGATTTTGAAAAAGTCGCAAAAAAAGGGGATTTGCGTACAAAAAGGGGCAATACTAATCTGCCCACAAATGGTACAAAAAAAAAAGCAAAACGTGTGAGTTCACTATAAAGTTAAGTGGCTTAGCATATTTTCATCTCGTTCTATCTAATTGTTGCTTTGAACATGCTAAATTGTTAATGCCTAAACTTATGAAAATAGGACATAAATAGCTGATAGCTGATACCTCTGGCTGATAAAAAAGGACACATTATCCCAATTAATTGTGAAGTTGTTTCGAGAAGTATTTATTAGGTACTAGCTGGACCCGTGCTCGCCTTGCCCGCTCGCACAAAATTATATTTGGTCTCTCTTCTTATGAAGATTATTAATATACCCCATGCCATACTGTAGCACGCACCCCATCCCCATCCGGCATCGGGCATACGATCATAATATACATATGTACCTACATATACAACTGACCATAGCACTTACTGCGAAAACAAATCAATCCTCGAATGTATATATTTTCACTTCAAAAAATACATTTTGGCTAAAAACTGTTCCTAAGGACATGGCTGTAAACGACATAGCCTATAGCAGTCTCACAGTCCTAAGGAACATTTAAAAAAAAGTTTCATAGAAATCTGTCCAGTAGGTTTCGAGTTTTTAACGGCAAAAGAAAATTCTTACAGTTTTATTATATGTATAGATATAGATTTCACAAACTGGCTGGACAGAAGTAAGTCACTCATACACAGTAGGTACCTATCTGTTCAAGAAAAATTGCTTTCGATGTGCGACAACAACCCCAAAGTAGAACTACGGAATCCAAACAACTACCCCAACCCTACCCTGTTACGTCATATCAGAATAAAATTCACATACTGCGTTGTGTGGCGATATGCGATAATGGATGTAATGCATTGGATATTATAATGCATTATAGTGCACCCTCTGCATCGCCCTCCCTCTCATTGATCTTGCTACTTGTTTAATATACTGCATTTCCTTTCCTTTCCTTTGCTTCCCTCTTCCTATAGAATCCAAACAACTACCTACCCCAACCCAACACAGTTACCATACCACATATCGAATGAAATTCTGAAATGAAACCTGTTTTGTATTATACGTCTCTTCTCTTATGAAGATTATTAATATACCCCATGCCATTCTGCAGCACGCACGCCTCACCCCATCCCCATCCTTCTTCGGACATACAATCATAATATACATACCTACATAATATACAACTGACCATAGCACTCACTGCGAAAACAAATCAACCCTTATCGAATGTGGTTGTTTGACGATCGCAAAAGTATAAACATCCATTCGTAGCAAGGTATATGTGTATGTATATATTTTCACTTCAAAAAATACATTTTGGCTAAAAACTGTTCCTAAGGACGTGGCTATAAACGACATAGCCTATAGCAGTCTCACAGTCTTAAGGAACATTTAAAAAAAGTTTCATCGAAATCTGTCCAGTAGTTTTCGAGTTTTTAGCTGACAAAGAAAATGCCTACAGTTTTATTATATGTAAGGATGTCACATTTCGTATTTCAAACCAAAAAGTGTTTTAGGAAGAACTATCAACGAAATATAGAAAAGGGGCAAATATGGACAATTTTGGAAAAGTTGTCTCATTGGGGATAGAAAGAAAAAAAGGGGAAAAATGAAACTTTAGTCGCATAAAGTCAGCCCTGCCTGGAATGCCTTTATGTCCCGGAACCCAGCAGAATTATACCTTGTGCTGTGTACAAAGAGCCTTGAGTTCTTCGCAACAGTACTTCACAAGCTTCGATTTTATTTCTAGTGCAGTTATGGCTTTTATTGCTGCCTGATGGCTGTCGATAAAGAAGGTAATATTTTCAGGTGGTATTGCCCTTACCCACAAACCACAGAGAACTAGACCGCCGACTTTCCGTGCACCTACCCGATTCTCCCCGGAATTAATTTCCCTGTCTGTGAATACGTGTGAAATGTCAAAATCAATCGCGGGAATGTAAATAAAACATAAAAGCGGCCATTTATTGGGCCATGTTTACATTTTAGATAAAATCATACTGCAAGAAGCTAGACGGCTGGTTGAAATGATTTAAACTTAATTTTGAGCGAAAATATAATTTATATCGTTGCTAATATTTTGTTCGCTCATTCGAAAACTAATACTTTTTTTAATTCACAAGAAATTCACCTCAACAACAAATCACCCGCGAATAAAAAATATTAGTGAATAAAAAAATATATCGCTGGCGATTTATTTTACGTTCCAGCAAATTTGTTAAAATTGCTACCAACTATGGGATAACTTTTGGAATTGTTGTTTAGTTTAACACAAGGGTCTTCTGTGGCATCACCATAAATTATTATACTTAAAATTTCTACTTCTCTTTACTTCACTGAGATAGATGTGCAATAAAACAGGCCTAATAACAAAATCAAAATAACAAATAAAGGATAACCAAGTGAATAAAATAAATCACGAAAAGAGTGGGAACATGGTAGCTATAAGTGAAAAGAATATTATCACATGTTTTGACAGTCCATTCACATGAACACTTTTATTTGTCGCAACAGTTCGCCAAGTTCAAACATCAATTTCTACTACTTAACAATCTTTGATTTAAGTTTACATAAGTTCGAACGAGTTTTGTATTTGATAGTTTGTGGGCGCAGTAGCGCAGTGGTTAGTGTGCTGGACTACTGTGCGAGGGATCCCAGGTTCGATCCCCGGAAAAACACAAATTACATCTTAAAGTTTTTTTCTACTGCACCACCTCTCGCGAACTTCTGACAAACATCCGAGAGTATGACTGTCACGAAAAAACTTCTCACTTAAGCCGTTCGGACTAGGCATAAAATTGTAGGTCCCTGCCATTCGTCCCAAAAATAGAAACTCACACAAAACCAATGGTTGCGAGAAGCTAGGCCTTGGGTGTCTACCCGCCTGTTGCGCTACCTATTTATTTTTTTATTTTTTAGTTTGTGGAGCGGGTTTTAATTGGCGTATTTTTTTTGGGAAGTGAGTATAACAAAACCAAAAGTGAGTATACAAGTTTTGCATGTAAAAGTAAAAGTAAGCTAGATATAGATTCTCAAAAAAATACGCCTAATGTCGTGAATTTTGAATAAACTTGTGAAAATTCGCACCAAGGGTGTTTTCCTTCAAGGCAACCATTTTTAGTTCGTAATTTCGTTGTTTAAACTCTTTTCAAACTTGTTTTTCCCATAATTAAAAATGAGCATTTTTTTGTTATATAAATGCATCATTCTCATGTGAATATTCCTTTACATCGCCAATTTTAATTGATATCAAGAGTTTGAACAATTTAACATTTCCTAAAACTAAACTGTGATGTGAATGAAGTGTAACTGGAAAAAAAAGAAGAAACCTTCAGAACACAGCTCCACTGACATAAACCACTGCCAGGATTTTACTGAGTATGCCTGTGCCGTAATTTCTTCCCTTTGATTTATAGAGGCCCATAACACATAAATAAATCCTATGGTGCCAACAGCTTGTAGGCAAAGTGGGAGGAGTCGACGTCAATTTCTTACTGGTTTGTGCCCTTACCACAGACTCACGGGCTGCTGGGGAATTAGAAATCATTGCTTACATTTGAAGGCTTCATCGTAAAAACGTTCAAGTCTACTCAGACCGATTTCGAGAAAACCGAAAATATAAGTTTACCAGCTTAAAAACTGCTTAAAACTGAGGCCTGCCTGTCTCCTAGATTCAGGTGGTTCTTCAACAGTATAACATATCGAGTAAGCCTTATTTTAAAATAACCTTTTCCCAATACTGTTTTCATTTGTCTTAGGAGCTTGGAAACTATTTTTTTTTTTTAAATATCTAAATTCTATCAAAATGAAAAATATTTTGTTATTGTTATGTCGTTATCAAACTTTTTACAGATTGGTGGTTTTTAAGAACTTTTTGAAGACCCTAAAGAAATTTTAAAGGAGCATTTATATTTTACTCACTTTTGACGCTCACTGTATGGGTATAGTGATAGTACACGCATTACACCACCAACAGCCAAACAGTTTTGGCCTTTTTCTCAGTGACCATTCATTTGCTACAATATCTACTTTTAAAAGTAGGTACGCAGGAAGTTTTTGAATGAAAAACTGTATGGAAAATTCAATGAACCACCGACGGAGTACTTTGCAACACTCAGTTTAACTTGAATCAAAAAATCTCAATCACATTCGGAAATATAATGTAGGTACCTATATGTACGAGTTTTGTATGTACAAAAATAACTTGCACACCAATTCACTTTTCAGCTTTTAATTAAAAACAAAGTCGCACATTCCCACTTATTCTTTACGAACGTTTTCATACAGGCCATTACCCATATGTTTGCAGGACGTTTGCAATACAAAGTAGGTACATATATGAGAAGCATTTTTCGGAGTGCAATCCAAGCCCACTCCAACAACTCTTGATATAGTTACCGAACGGATTATGTTGCTGTATACGGTGTTGGAAGGTGTTTCCTGGGGGAGTATAGTATAGCCATTAAAAGTATCCTTAAAACAGTCGAACCAAATACCAAACAGAATGAAAGAGAACAAGAGAGAATAAGAGAGAAAGCGCGAAGCGTTCACTGCTACTTTTATTGATTCCATTTAACGGAAGCAAGAAGCCGGCTCATTAACTCCCGATGAAGTACTGTATACTTGTTTTTCTTTTAGGAATTTCTATTTTTTTTCCTTTTCTCTCTGGCTGGTGAAAAAGTTTAGCCCGATACTCAATTAATTCTTTGGAAAAGTCAATGCCCTGGCTGCGCATTCGGGCACGAAATTATTTCCAAAGCGAATGTATAGGTGAAATTATTATTAATCCTCTGTCACACTGTGCAAGGTAATCCTTCAAGGTTTAATGTCCTCGTTGTTGGTAAATTTTTAATACCGTTGCGATGGGTTAACGACGATGACATCTTCCTAGCGATTTTAATTTAATACCCCCTTCGCCGTCTGATGGTAACGATTTTCGTGTTCGCTCTTTGGCGATTTTCATAATGAATGCGCCAAAACGGATTGGACACTGTGGATTAAGGTGCTCCGCTAATACGTACAGACAGTTCAACTACCGGTAGAAGTATCCTAAAAAAATGTAGTAAATCTCCCGATCTTTTGTGAAAGCAAATAATTACTTTTCATTTAATTCCTTCTCTGTTTTCTGTTGGCAGTTTACTTTTTTTTTGTCTATGTCCTTGCTGTTTCCTATATAGGGGTGCATACGGGGGGGCATTACTATTTTGCACATTTCTTTTTTTTTTTTTCATTTTCTGAGTAGTGGTGGTGAAATGTAAATAACTTCTGGAATGGAAAAGTTTTTGTCCCTAGGGAAGAAAATTAATTGTCCAAGTGGGTTTGAAAAGGAATATTTACATATAGTAAAACCTATCACTTGGCATTGGAGATGAAATGGCAGCATTTTTTTTTTTCCTTTCTTCTCAAATTTGTTTCTTTTATTCAGTGAGTGAGTGTCTGTAACTAGAGGGTATTTCGAAAGAATATCGAAAACTTTTTATTAAATTTGCAAGTATGTAGGTACATACGGTGCATTCACAAATGTAGCTAATGGTAGCAGTAGATACTTGTTCAGAGAATGGATAAATGTATATTTTTTAATGGCGGCTGGTATATTGCTGAGGTCTGACAATTTTTGGGAGCCAACATTTATCTAGGTATCTCGTGTTTGTATGTATTTTTTTTTTAATAAACAATTCTCATGGGAAAAGTGAATTTAAGGATTCAACTCAGCGTTGCCACTGTTGGACTATTTTTTCGCAGTAGATTCTTTAAAAAAATGCAGTAGATTGAATTTTTTTTGCAGTAGATTTTTTTTTCAAACAAAACCAAGGCAAATTACAAAATATAACATAAACAATACAAAATTAATAAAGACGAGCATTTAAACAAAACAGAAAAATGCATTAATATTAATGAACATGGAATATTTTTCATCTTCATTGGCTATAAAGTTTTTCTTTGTCATCATCATTAAAAGGAAAGAAGTTTAAAATAATCAATATCAATACTGCCTTCCACTAGGACTAGGTACTAACTTTGCATCTACGTACCTCAGAGGTTTCAGTCTTTCATCATTATAATTAAAACGATTTTTTATCTGTTGACAAGCCTCGATATAAAATCGCAGCACGAAAAACCCCATCAAGCTAGAAAATATTTGTTCAGAATCGACGTCTACATTTGACCTGATGTTATTCAAAGACATATTTTGCTGAACCTAAAACAGTGTTTCCTACGACAATTTAAGCCAGGAAAACGCAGTTTTCCAAATTGGCTTGTATTTCTGCTTGTATTTATCTACTATTTTGGATTTGGCTTCCTCATTTAAGCTATTACAAAAATGCAGTAGATATAATTTGGTGGTAGTAGATTTAAATTTTGAAAAAAATGCAGTAGATCTACTGCAATTGCAGCAAAGTGGCAACGCTGATTCAACTGGCCTCCGAGAGTTGATAAGACGTGTACTCATAGGTGATGTGCATTCGTTGTTTGTCTATGCCATATTTTGAGGAATAATTTCATAAAGTTTATCTGAGCATCTGTCATGGTCGTCCTTAAAGAAAAGACATAGGTCAGTGACTATTCTTGTGTGTGCCAACAGTTGGAGAGTTGATGTTAGCTAATGTTATATGGAGGTCTGTCCTGTGCTATATAGAGAAGGATGATTTAATTCGGTCTGACTGAAATACCTCCTTGCTCTAAATAGGTAGCTTAACTTTGAGGGCGATAATATTGGGATAAAAAACAAAAACAAATAGGTGGCGCAACAGGCGGGTAGACACCCAAGGCCTAGCTTCTCGCAACCATTCGCTTTGTGTGAGTTTCTACTTTTGGGACGAATGGAAGGGACCTACAATTTTATGCCGCGTCCGAACGGCTGAATTGAAAAGCTTTTTTTCATGACATTCATACTCTCGGATGTTTGTCAGACGTTCGCGAGAGGTGGTGCAGTAGAAAAAACTTTTAAGATGTAATTTGTGTTTTTCCGGGGATCGAACCTGGGATCCCTCGCACAGTAGTCCAGCACACTAACCACTGCTCTACTGCGCCTACTATTGGGATATTGGACAAAAATATTGCACTGGGCATAGCATGTAGCATGTAGCATGTAGAGCAGCTAGATCAGTTTTGGGAATATGTTCAAAATAAATAAAAAGGCATCTAAGGTTGGCGATGGGGCTAATTTCAGAACACCTCAATTTGAACATACAATTGACTAGCAGAAGGAAGATACAGAGCTCCTTTGGTACTGTTAAACGACAGCATAAGTATCCTTTCAAACGGCCTAAGAACATAATATGTAAATCCAAACAGCACAAAATTTGTGAAATACTACGGTACTGTCAGAAGTTCTGCCCGAGTACCTTCAGTACTTTCAGCTTTGTCAAAGTACAGAACAGAACTTGAGCGAGAAATAGATAATTTGGCAGTAGGAACAACAACCAAAAGTCCTATGAAACAGATTGAAAATATCGACATCAATTTTATTTAGCGTGGGCAAACTAATAATAATTTTTTGCATCTAGGCTAAAATTTACGAGTTCATAATAGCGAAATTTTTAATACAAAATTATCTATTGTGACCTACAAAATTTTTAAGGTGAAGGTTAGAAATTATTAGGGCCTATTGACTGCAGCATTTTGTCATTTGAAGGCTGGGACAGCCAGCAAACGTGACTGTAAGGTTTTCAGTATTCAAAAAAGATGATCGTATTTAAGTCTAACGCCGATTTGGGTGTGCTAATGTAGTTCAGGCCATTATCGGTGTAATAATGGCTTTCAAAGTAGCTCTTGCTGTTGCTGCTAACCTTGTTAGTAATTTTTATCGAAATTTTGAAGAGTTGCAGAAGAAAAAAATACAATGAATAATTTTTCCATATTTCTTTAATTTACTTTACAGTCCGGGTGGATTACGGCCTCAAACTACAAGCCCCTCCACCCAGCTGAGTGCCTAACTAGCTGCCTCCAGTTACGCACACCAAGTTGGTTGAGGTTGCCCTTTAATTGTGCGCACTACCTAAGGTTGGGTCTTCCTCTGCTACGTTGTCCCTCAGGTGGACTCAAAGATTCGTTGCGCTGGTGCGTTGCTGTCCATACGCTCCACGTGCCCCAGCCATCTCAGCCGTCAGCTTTTTGACCAGGTCAACGTCGCTGTATAGCCCATAAAGCTCGTCGTGAAATCTTCTCCTCCACACTCCTTCGATATAAACTGGACCGAATATCGTCGGAAGAATCTTTATCTCAAAACATCCCAGGAGGTTTTCATCCGATTTCGACAGAGTCCATATGCTTCTGCACCATACAACAGCAGGACCGGGATGATTAGGGTCTTTATAATGTCTCAATCGGTTCTATGAGAGAGGGCTTTACTTCTTAGATGAGCGCAAAACAAGGACAGCGAGAGAAGAGTATCTAGCCAAGCAACTGGCTGCTGGCTTCAAAACGGGAACGCAGGCTCTTTTCGAGACAGACAGACAGAATTAGTAGTTGTATTGAAGCAGCACTTCCATCAGCAGCTGCTTAATGGTCACCATATGTAGAGAGAGTGATATAGGGCAAGAAGAAAACCCACGTCCAGTCAATGAAGAAGCAGTTCCACCAGAAGAAGTTGGCTTAGATACAAAAAAAGCTTAAGAATAACAAGGCTGCAGGCTCTGATGGTTTACTGGCGGAGCTCTTTAAATACGGTGGTGCTGTTTTGGTAGGGAGCATGCACCAAATCATTAAACCAGTGAAACAAAACATACCAGATGACTGTACTATCAAATCTATCTAAAAGCCCTATCAACAAAAAAGGCAATCTTATGCCTTGCAAGAATTATCGAGGCATATTCCTGCTTAATGTCGCATATAACATATAACATACATATAACATCCTATCCAACGTACTCTTTGAACATCTTAAACCGTTCTACAACAGACTAATCGGCACGTACCAGTGTGGCTTCCGGCCTGGCAGATCGACTATAGACCAAATTTTCACACTGAGGCAAATCCTGTGAAACGAATTCCAAGTCGACCATCCACTTCAAATGGATGGAAAACACCTGCTGCAACGTGCAGTTTGGAAGTAGCTCCTCCGCAAGGAGACGCGCTATCATGCGACTTCTTTAATTTTGTAGTGGAGCAGATAGTGCGCAGGGCAGCTCCGTTCAGCTACTGGGGTATGGGGACGAAATTGACATCATCGATAGTTCCTGGTGTCCCGTGATAGAAACGTTCATGGCGACAGCCGAAATCCATTGGCCTTGAAGTAAATGATGACAAGACTAAGTACATACCATGAACAGACAAACAAGCATCTGTCTACGACAAAACGTCGGTATTGATAGTAACAATTTCGAGGTAGTTAAGTAGTTCACCTACTTCGGAGTAAACATGAACTCCATGAATGACACACTAGTGGAGATCCGGAGAAGAATTACCATAGGAAACCGCTGCTACTTCGGTTTGGCAAAACATTTGGTTGCAAAACTCCTAACTCAATGGACGAAATGTATATGCTCTACAAAACCCTTATCCTGCCAGTTCTGTTTTATTGAGCCGAGTGCTGAACGATAAGCAAGAAGGGAGGAGCCGAAAGAAAAATACCTCGGCGAATGTTTGGTCCAAAAAGCCAAAACACGTGGACTACATTGCCTCGGCAACATCGAGCGAATGGATAATAATGCTCCAGCTAAGAGAATCTTCGAATCCCAGCCCCCAGGTTTGAGAGGGCAAGGAAGACCAAAAGCCTAAGACATCGCGAATGCTAGAGTGCTTGGTCTAGATCTAGACAACTGGCAGCAGCGTTCACGGCATCGTAGAGAATGGAAGGTTGCAGTGTCTCAGGCAGAGCCTCTTCACGGGTCGGGAGCTCGATTACAGCAACAGCTACTATGAGTATCGAGAAATATACTAATACTAGTTTGCAATCTTGTCTTTGAATGAGAGGACCACGCCATATTGTCCAACCCATATTTTGTAAACTGCTTTCAACAGAGAATGTGCATTTACCAAATTTCAAGACTGAAGATATAGTGTTTTAAATAGCTTTATGGTATTGTGGCTCTGTTCATCAACTACGCCGCAAGCATTATGCAAGAATCTTGACGTACATTCAGTTATACTATGAGTTAAAGCCACCAAACCAGCACATGCGTCGTTCTATCGTTTTTTGACTTCTGAAAAAGTTGGAAGTCGACGGGTTTTTTTTTTCGTTAAAATGTGTTCAGCAATAAAGCTCAGTTTTGGCGTGAAGACGTTGTTAATAAACAAAATTGATGCATGACACCAATACCTATAAGAGCAGTTTACATTTACATGCTGGGTCTTATTTCTTCAAAAATTGAGGAGGAAATCGAGCTACAGCTATTTTTATAATTTATTCTTTAACAGTTAACAATAATCCCGATGGAATGCGGTTTCAACAAGGTGACGCTATGTACCATACGGCGATGACCCATGGATTTATTGACAACAAAATTTGGCGAGATGTTTACTTCCAGAAATGAACGCGTTCATGTCCCAGGACTTTTTGATTTGATTTAACTGAAATATTTACTGTGGAGCTATACGTGAAATAAATTAAATAAATTAGTAACAATTGAAGACTAAAGGGCCAGTCACATAAGAACGACCAACTACCTACGAACGAACGAATATTCGCAAGTTTTGACAGTACGTTCACATGAGCACTTTTCTGGGTCGCGGCAGTTCGCAAATTTCAGCCATCAGTTTCTACCCGCAATGTCTAGTTTGAGGTTAAGTTCGAACGAATGTTTTATTCTCTAGTTTGTGGAACGCAAATTAAATGCTGTGGATTGCAAATAAACTTCGGCAATTCGCGCCGAGGCCGAGGGTGTTTTCGGTTGGGGCAAAAAGTTTGGAATTCGAAATTTCGTTATTTAAAGTGTTTCTAAACATGTTTGGTTGGGATAATTCTATTCCTATTCTTGGATTATTAAAATTTTCAATTTTCTGTTTGTAAATGCTTAAAAAGTGGTTCGTTCCCTCTCATGTGAATGGTCCTTAAAATTGTTCCTGTTATTCGTGATATTTTTACAGACAGCAGACTAAAAATTACTTACAAAATGTCTGAGCTGCTGTCATCTATCTCACCTGCTGACATCTTAAGGATTGAAGTATTTGCCACAAAAACGAATACCAAAGACACAATGCTTATTTTAAAGACAACAAAATACCTCCTTATCTCGCATCTAAAATATTTAACCTCCGGCTAAACTTTAACTAACAACAATACCAAATAATATCTCTTCAGATCAGACACACCCACAAACTTTTCTTTGAAAACTCGCTCGATTCATGGGATTTTTTGTTTTGTTTTCATTTCGACTTCCATTCGACAGAAACAAAGACGAGGAAAAAGTAGAAAGTTTCGAAATATGTTTTTATCCCTCTCCACTCCATTGGGCTTGCCAATGGGATACCTAACAAAAAAGGACATTCCAATAACTTGCATGTTCTATGCACCGATAAGGGTTGAAGAGGTGACATAAGACCTAATCCTCTATTGCACCGTCCTGTGTGTACGAACCACAGTTGAAAATACTTCCGGTGCACCCCACCTGCCAAGTGCCAACACGATAAAAGAAGCTGATAAGAATTTCAAAACTTTTAAACTTTCAAGAGGACTTATCAACAGAGAGAGATATAGAGGACGGCTCCTATATTAAAGTGAAAATTATTAACATAATCTGATAGCGTGTCAATCGTAGGTATAGCAGCAAGATTCAAATTGAGGTGTCGTCATCGTTTTCGTCCATCGCTCGAGTTAAATATAATTCAATGAGAAATGACACAAAATGTAATATAGGAATTCATACGACAGTGAAAAGTCGCACACAAGGATTATGAAGACGAAGGATGAATGTGCGACAGATATTGCTTTGGACACTTTAATGCTACTAAAACTGGCACACTCTGCTCGGAGATGGATAGGTACATTCTCATCTCATCTAAAATGTATATATCGCCAAATTGGACAGAAACGGGGAAACCCTTTTGCCGGGCATAAGATTGAATATTCTCACTCTATTCCGTTGCACTATTTATATTCATAAATATTTTACAGTGTAAAATTTAGTGAATTATTTAGATAGTAGGGATCATATCACGTATTGCCACTTCTTGGCCAAAAACCTGCGCTTGGGTCATTTAGCAAACGGGGGGTAACAGATTTACCCCAAAAAACTTTGCGAGGCACGTTTCAGCAACTCTAGTCGACATAAATTCTAGTGAGTACGGCTTGGGATGTAAAATTTGTAACAGGACACACATGTATTTATTATGTGCGACCTCATCCCAATGGGCGCCTATCATGACCAATTCGGGAGGGATCAATGGTGTGTGCCCGGAACAACACTCATGTGGGTCACTGTACCAAGAGTGAAATGTCAGGCATTCAAAATGACCGTAATATAGAAATTTGTGGAACGAGAGAGGCCATGGAGTATAGACCATGGAGTGGTGAAATTTAAGCTGAAATGTTAAACGTGATTTTTTGTTGTTGCCACTGCCACATGGCTGTAGTGGAAAATTATTTATCGGATGTTGTGAGCTTTTTTTCTCTCGTTTTTTTTATCTCTTTGAAATTGTACTCGTTTTGGATCGAACATACCTAACAGACAGTTCAGGGGCAGAGCCGCACCGGGAAAACATGGACACTAATTGGTCAATTTGTAAGGCTTTCGTTGCATACTTTTAGAAGCGATGCAAATGTGAACAGGAAATAGTGGACAAGGGATAACATCAATTAATTTGTTGAGAATAATGATAGAATATTCCGTTTCAAACGAGGAGTTGATGTGCCCACTTTTAAATTCAAACGAGCAAAAAAAAGTGGAGGGAAGTCCTCATCAATCATCTTGATTTATGACGCTGGTTGGGAGCAACATCCTTAACCTGTTTCTGTTTTTGCCTTCGACCCGGGTCACGTTTTATATAGTTCGAGAGCTGATGCCTAGCACCGGAGGGTCAATGGTTTAGGTGGGATTCGGGCTTACACCTATATCCGCAACAGGACTTATTCATATATTATTGCGCCCCTCTTGTATTTTCTCACTCTTCGTTGAACTGCGTCCAGCTCTAACGTCTTGTTTGAGAAGTTTATTTGTTTGTTGAAGTTTTATTGTTTTGAAGGTGCAACTCTTCCTGCGATTGGCAGATAGATCTTTGTCGTATGTAGATAGCTTCGTATACGAATATGGTAACCATTTAATATGAACTGTTCAGAACGGATATGGACCATTTGGGATTTGGAGGGAGTTGAAATATACTCGTATTGGCGGCGGGCGTTTGGCCGTGGATCCACTAGGGAAATTAGATATCAGTGCGGAGTAGAATCACTTTAGAAAGTAATTCACAGAGGGCTGTTTTCTATGTGTCTATTCTGTCAATATGACATGTACAGTCGTTTTGAGAAGGCAAGGAGTTGTTCATAAAGTTGGCGGTTTCGTATTATTCATCAGCCCTTGTATTAATAAACAAATTTCCACAAGTTATAGGTAGTTAACTAGTAGAAGTCAAAAGCATACACAAATTTATTGTGAATTGGATATGCAAATTTTTTTCCAAGAAAACACCGTTGATCGACTATTCGGTGATGGCATTTCTGACAGCGATAAAGAAATGTCCTCTAGGTCTATAGGAGCCATTCAAAATAGTTGACGACACCGTTTTGCAGAGAATTGTTGGGACGATGTGGAAATGGGAACAATTCGTACATATATGGAAACGGGCTATCGAAATCCGATGTTGCCAGTGCCACACACAACGATGGGATATCTTGTCCGAATTGAATTGCAACTGTGATTTACAACTGAAATGAATTTGTCTAATGAGTCAATGTAAAGAATCGACTCTCGAGCACACACACTGCAGTGCGCATGGCATAGAATATCTGAACATTTATACCACTTCACTTCACTTCAGCATTAATTTTGTTACTTTGCATTGCCTCAGTTTCACACGTTTGTTTTCACTTATATTTCATTAAATATCATCGTGAACACACCTTAAACATACCACAGAAAAGTTAACGGCCAGAAATTACCCAGACTCATTTTTAAGACCAATGAGGTGTTCAAGAATCCAGTTTAGTAAGTCTGACAGGTGTCTAAATGCATGCTGCTGAGTTTTTATTGGGCCGAACTGGTCACGTGTTTTTTCGGTTGACGTTTATGTCCGCAACACCGACAAACCAAGTCGAGAATTTCTCGACTTACTACTAAGTTGGCATATTATATTTGTGCCAACATGTGTTTCCGGAGAACCACAGTTTTGACATTTTTATTGGGATAGCATATGTGAGCGCAGTTTGACATTTTGATTACCCTGACGTGTAGAGCACCAATCAGAAACTCAGAACCCAGGAGAAAAAAAATATAATTGTCAATGGGCCTCCGCACACGAGATTAATTCTGCCGGCATAAAACCGGTTTTATACCATACTTCGAGCGCACACGGGATGATTTGTGCCGGCAGACAAATTATATATATGAACCCCTTTTCATTGTGTAGTATTATTTTCACAATTGAAATATTTTGAAAGTTGTGTATGTATTAGTTTTATGCCTTGTTCAACCGCTCAAACTCGGCAGAAAATTTTATTCCGTTTGTTTCCCCTCACTTCAGTCCCCTCGCGGCCTCGCCTACAAAATCGGTTTTATGCCGGCAGAATTAGTCTCATGTCCGGAGGCCTAATAAGTGACATACCGACATTTCAAGTTAGTTTTCGCGTTCGGCTAAATTAAAATAAAACAGAAAAAAAAATACAAAAATAGGACCAGTCGATCTTAGCTGACTAGAACTATGAACTCCTAAAATTCCGTGTTCTGAATTTTTTTGCGTACGGATTTTGGAAGAAGAGAAGCACCGTCAGCTCCGTATTCTTGCAGCTTCGTTATCTTGTAAAAAAAGTGAAAGAAACTGGCATCCTCATCGATAAACCAAAGCGTGAAAAGTCAAAAACAGCCATACCCAAAACGAGTCACTGTTTGGTGCGGATTTTGGTCCAGAGGCATAATTGGGCCATTTTTCTTCGAAAATGAGCAAGGAGTGGCCGTTACAGTCAATGGCGATCGTTATCGAGCCATGTTGAACGAATTTTTGTTTACAAAAATTGAAGAGGAGGATATTGGCAACATTTGGTTTCAACAGGACGGCGCTACGTGCCACACAGCCGAAGCTACACTCGATGTTTTGCGCCCTGTTTTTGAAGATCGCATTATCAGCCGCAGAACTGATGTCGTTTGGCCACCGCTGAGCTGCGATTTGACACCGTTGGACTATTATTTGTGGGGTGCCGTAGAAGATAAGTGTTACGCCGACATGCCAGAGACAATTGACTCTTTAAAGGACAATATTCGTGAAGCCATTGGTGAAATACAGCTGCACACAATCGATAATGTGCTTAAAAATTGGACCGATCGTGTAGGCTACTGCATGGCCAGCCGAGGCAGCCATTTGAATGAAATTATTTTCCATTATTAACCGGAAGGATTGTACTTTCAAATAAAAAAAGAAATTTGAGAAAATATTCAGTAGTTTTTTTTTATAGCATTTTCAAAAAAAAAAGTTATTTGGCGGACCCTTTAGTTGTTATAATCTCCGGCTGATGGCGCTAGAAAGCAACGGTTTTAGATACATCCAGTTTTTTGGCATATAACCTTTGGTCACTGAGTTGCCACAGTTTTACAATGAATTTTTCTGTATCGTACACTTAGGATGTACATAGGTCTGGCTAATTTAAATTTATGTGATTAATTATTCAAATTGTTGTAGACTTATTAAAATTTTCTTTTTTGATATGTAGAAATTATTACCTGTATTGAAATGTGGTTGATATTATATATTAAAAAAGTCAATTGAGAGATTTTTAAAACGATATTAAGGGGCATTTAACAACTTCGAACTCGAACCAACGGCAATTATTGGCGCACTGATAAGCTTTGCAATTGATAAGTCGATTGGCGAATGGGTGAATCAGTTGCTCACCAACAGGCTCATCAATTCAAAGCTGGGCGAAGCATCGGCTCGGAGGTTCGTCAGTAGCGCCTTAAGGTCGTGTGATCTCACCTCTTTTATGGAACCTAGTGGTTAACGAACTAATACTAATACTGGAAGGGGAAGGGTGCAAGGTAATTGCCTATGCAGATGATGTTGCTATCGCTGTCTCAGGGAAACATCTCAATACGCTTAGGGATCTCATGCAGAGCGCCCTCTCTAGGCTCTCTAAATGGACCAAAACATGTGGGCTTGGCGTTAATCCTCAAAACTATGAATTGGTGCTCTATACAAGGAAGTACAAAGTTTTTTCCCAAGATTTAGATTGTATGATCTCATTCCGTGTTCCAGGCGGAAATCATGGCGATTAAGGAGGCCCTGTCGTGGCTACGGTATAATGTAATATCCGCTAGGGATATCGTAATTTTTACCGATAGTCAAGCCGCGATAAAATCCCTGAATTCGGTCATCTTCAAGTCCAAAACCGCCCTTAATTGCCGCTTATCCCTTAACGAGATGGAGGAACAACGACAACATTTACCTTCTATGGTTGCCGGGCCACAGGGACATTCCGGGAAATTGTAAGGCCGACGAACTCACTAGGCATGGCACAACTTTGTCGATTCTACCGGAAAAGGAGAATCGCCTCTCGTTACGTGTAAACATTTTATTTAACAGAATGCGATAAGCGCCACTAATCGAAGGTGGTCAAATTGCACCACGTGCTCCATCACGAAACAGATCTGGCCCAGGCTGGATCTTAAGCGCTTCAACGATCTTGTAAAACAAAAAAATCCAATATAATATAATCTCCAATCATTGGGAGACATGCTCTCAGGCTGGGCCTCCCTTCCAATGATTTCTGTAGAAGCTGCATGGACGAGGAGGAGGAAGAGACAATTCTTCACCTCCTATGCACGTGCCCAGCTTTTTTAGCTCGTAGAAAAGTATATCTCGGAGAATACTTCTTCGACAATCTTGGCGAACTCGCTAATATGTACAAGCGTCTTGGTTCAACAGGTAGTTGTGAGATCATTAGATCATGTGGTAACACAATGGGCCTCCTCTGGCCTAAGTGAGGCTGCACTCAATGCGGCCTGCCACTCTAACCTAACCTAACCTAAGTGCTCCAAAAAAGCAAAACAATTTTGTTTCCACTTGCATTTTACTGATAGCTATAACCGGGGACTAATATAAAAGAGAAGGTATAGCACGATGCGGAAAAATTATAGACCTGTTCACGTTCTGTCACTAGAATTATTCTGTTCCTGATTCTGTGTATGTTCTTTGTCACTTGGTGCCTTTAACAGTTGCACTTAGAACATTTTGTTTGTAGATATTCATATTTTTTTCTTATACATATTTTCTGTCAAAGGCGAGTTTATTTTTCACTTTGTCAACTTCTTTTAATTTTCTTTAAATGTTATTGTGACTTAAGATTGTAACAAAAGCAGAATTATGTTATTCGAATTGAAATTCCGTAAATTAAATATTTTTAAAGGAAAGTGAAAACTAAGTCAAGAAATTGCGGCCGTGTTTTGACAGCTACCCCTCCATAGAAGTCAACTTAATTTTAACAGCTGGTCGTGTAATAAATCTACACCATACAAATCACT
Source organism: Cheilosia soror (assembly GCA_949372485.1). Taxonomy (NCBI): domain Eukaryota; kingdom Metazoa; phylum Arthropoda; class Insecta; order Diptera; family Syrphidae; genus Cheilosia; species Cheilosia soror. The sequence continues at coordinate 74,303,623 of OX443561.1, read as the reverse complement.
TCAGCCAGCTGTCAAACTTTCTAAACTTAGGTATGTGTTCGAAGCACATGTCACACCAAATATCATTAAAAAAGAACATTCTGAGTAGCATAAGGGATAATTGGGTATAAGTGCCCGACGCTTCGCACATTTCTAAACGATAATTATGTGAATACACGAACCTGAGACTTTGTCAAAAGATAATGCAGATTATTTATTATTTGACAGCATAGATCGAGGTTACGTAAAAAAGACAAATTATTAAAAAAAAAAATGGCACTTACCTGTTTTTTCAAATTACCAACAAGTCCTTCCACTTGTTTACCGGAACTAAAGGCTTGTAACAAGCCATTGTGGAAATCATCGTTTCCATATAAACCTGAAAGGTAATAGACAAAACAATTAGATTTGTAATTAATTTTACCTATCATTTTGCAAATTCACAATTGCAACAAAAAAAAGAACAAAATCTACTACAAAAAAAAATCTATTGTGACTTAAAATTAATGTGAATGTTATAAATAATTGGAGGTAAAAATAAAATAAATAAATAGGTGGCGCAACAGGCGGGTGACACCCAAGGCCTAGCTTCTCGCAACGATTCGTTTTGTGTGAGTTTCTATTTTTGGGACGAATGGAAGGGACCTACAATTTTATGCCGAGTCCGAACGGCTCAATTGAGAAGCTTTTTTCATGACAGGCATACTCTCGGATGTTTGTCAGACGTTCGCGAGAGGTGGCGCAGTAGAAAAAACTTTAAGATGTAATTTGGGTTTTTCCGGGGATCGAACCTGGGATCCCTCGCACAGTAGTCCAACACACTAACCACTGCGCTACTGCGCCGAGGTAAAGGCTCAGTAATAACCATGTTAGTTTAAAATAATTATTAGTACAATTTTGTAAATCATGGCCAGAAGAACCGTTAGGTAGAAAATTAAAAGTTCACTAAAAGTCATTCGATGTAAATCCTGCGTTACATATAAAAATTGTACAAAAAAGTTAATGCGACACTTAAATTCTGAGCGCTTGTAAAAATATTTTAATTCATGCATTAAATCTGATGCCAAGTACGACATTAACATTTAGGAATGTAAATGTAGAATGAATTTAATTATCAAATCGTAAAGAGACTGCAATATTGTTGTAGAAGGTAAATAATCCTGCTGATTTTGAATTCATACAGTTTTTATTCGAATTTTTTTTTATATAGTAAAATTTAATTCAAGGACAAAAAAACAGTAAAACAGCTTTCTTTTTTAAGTGCAAATTGTACTCACCTAAACCAATCGCTGCACAACACATCAATGTGATGATAACCAGTGTGCAATTTTGACATCTCTGGGCGCTGGGCTTTCTCGGCTTTCGATCACAGCATCTTGTTAATAAATATAGCAGTAAACCGAATAACGACAATATAAGTAATGCGGCGGGGATGGAAGCTAAAATTCCCAAACTCTGCAAATAAAAAAAAGAAAAGAGAATAAAGTTAGTACAATGCTAACAAAAAGACAAACAAGTAAAATTTAATTGAAATGTAAAAGTTAGTCCATCAATTTGACCTCTATATATTTTCATCTGGCAGGACTCTCTTTATCGAGCTGAGTACGTGTGAAAAATTACACAGAAATGCTTAACAAAAAAAAAAAAAAAACAAAACTAAATCTGCATATTTGCCCTAGGAAAAGAATACTTTTTCTCTGTATAGAATTACTAAAAGGGGGGAGGCTCGATCTCGGTCTGTCCCTATGATGATGTCGAAACTTGACAGCCAGAGAGAAGAGGAAAAACTTCCTTCAGCAGAGGAATTTTAAAATGCACACCATCACTATGATGTTGATGTCCATTTGCCAGGGTTTGTTTGACTTGCACGTTCTCAAACATCCCCGTTCCGGTTTTGGAAATTATGTATGGATAAGGGGACTGGGCATTCTGTGTGTTTGTTTCCGTTTTCGTGTGCTTTTTCTTTCAATGGAAATGGATGAAGTTCGATGGACTTCATTCATTTATTTCAACTTAAGGACCGACCGACAGCAAGCCTCGAGTTATCGACTAGTGCTCTAAAGCTAAACAATATGTCTATTGTTTTTGTTTTGTCTACAATGCAGTTTTATAACAATTTCTATATGGTATGGCTGATGAGGAGAATGGGCACAATATATGGCACAACCATTATCACTGAACTATCTGAGCGAATGTGGACAGATTCATTAGCAGATACTTCACACTTTGCAGTTTTTCCCTCACACAAAAGAGAGGTAAACATAACTGGTATAATGGTGGGAAAACACTACTCATTAGTGTTTGTTTAAAACTATTCTAAATGTAGTTTCAAAGTATTAAAATTCAACATTATTTGGTTAATATAAATGTATCCTCCTTTTAAATAATAACGGATAGGCGGTTGAATAGCGTTGCAAACATTTAAAATTTTGTAAAGAGACGTCATGCAAACAATCATAAGTACGGGTGGGCCATCTAGTGGTTTCTTTTTAAATCATAGGTTATTTTGACACTGACAGCTGGTTCCCGACCGAAAGTCAGTATCCTACCTCCGCAGAATGAAATGAGTCGCTGTACAGCGTTGGGAAATATTGGAAACTTATTTCCAAAGTGAGTGCTGTGTAGCCCGAACAGTGCGTTTTTTTAAAAAGAAGTTTTGGCCGAAACTAAGCACCCACCGCGCCTGCTGTACGCAAAAAGTACTTGAGACTGGTAGCGTAGAGGACAAAACTCATGGTCCCCGTCGCCGTACGGTGTGCACAGACGAGAATCCACAAAAAGTGACAGTTCGGTGCGGATTGTGGAGTGGTGGCATCGTTGGACCATTTTTATTCGAAAATGAGGCTGGGAACAACGTTTCGGTCAACGGAGCCATGTTAACCGACGTTTTTTTTTACTAAAATTGAAGACATGGATTTGGACGACCTCTTGTTTATGCAGGATTGCGCGCCATGTCACACAGCCCATGCCACAATCGATCTTATGCGCACCAAATTCCCGTCTTGGCGATGTCAATTGGCCGCCTCGGAGCTGCAATTTGACTCCTTCGGACTTTTTTTTTGTGGGGAACCGTGTTATGCCAATAATCCGGAAACGATTCCAGCGCTTAAGGCCACTATCATTCAAGCAATCCTTGAGATACTTCCCGAAATGATCAAGAAGATCTTGGAGAATTCGAGTGACAGAATGTGGCCAGCCGATTTAGCCATTTGAACTACACGTTGTGTTCCATAATTAATGGGAATGTTTGCTCTTACTAATAAAGCCATAATACATGAAAAAAAATTAATTTTGTTCATTTTATTGCCTTTTTAAAAAGAAACTTGTATTTGGCCCACCCTTCATAAATTTATAAAAATCCACCGGAGAGAATATTGTGTCAGTAATTTAAAACCCACGATTACACATGTCACGAAAATTGTTCCATCAGGTGGTATTGTATATGTCATAATGTGAGTGTATTAACGACGATTGACACCCGATCAAACAGTGTCAATCGTTTGGTCATGCGCGTGTCATTGTTTTCCAAAATTTATGACATACTCGTTTTGTTATGCTGTGCTAAAGCTGAATGGCAAAAGCGAGTGACCGGCGAATGACAGGAGCTTGACATGATTGATTCGAGTGTACATAATTGGTACTGCTAGTGATGTGCAGCACATTTTTACGAAAGTTATTCGTAGGTACCCATGGTCCTTTGTTTTTATAACACAAATCCGCCTAGCGCGTAAAATCGAGTGAGCGGCCATTTGCATGAAACAAGGAACAAGGAAAGAAAGTGTCAACGGCAACATGCATGGCACTGTAGAAAATCTTGCAGTTTCATGCATGGGACCTTGTTAATCTGCTGCCAAAAAAAGTTGGTAACTCATTTAAATCAGCATTGCTAATGCGATCACACAGTCATTCAAATCGGTCGTTTGATCGTGACATATGTAGAATGACCACTCTAGGACAAATTTGGATTTCATATTGACATGCACACGACACGAAATGACTCGTGACACGTGTAATAGTATAAAAGAGCAATTCCTCAGTGGTTAGTGTGCTGAATTACTGAACGAAGGGTCTCAGATTCGACAAAACTCAAATTATACCTCTTGCGAACTTCTGACAAACATCTAAGACTATAGCTTTTCTGAGAAAGCTTCTCAACTCATCAGTTTGGTATTCGGCATAAAATTGTAGTTTCCCTCCATTCGCTTCAGCAATAAAAACAGTTTTACTTACTTCAGATGGCGCTTACATTCCGGGAAGAACCACGGCCTCAACCAGGGACATCTAGTTCTAGTCAGATCGGTCCCTAGCTAAATGCCCCATTACCTCACAACCAGTTATTTGAAGTCGTTCTGGTCCGCCTGAGGTCTTGCGTTGCTACGTTATTTTTTTAGGGTGGACTCCAAGAGACTTATGCACGTCAATTTATTTTAAACCAGCCCAACGTGTCATCCTTTTACAAGATAATCGAGAAGGAAAACAATTTTTGTTTATGCTTTTCCAAAAAGTAATAGAATTAACTAATCCCAAATAAAGGGTAATTTTTTTCCTGTTTGGTTTTTCTGCCTGATTTTTTTGACAGTTCACGCGTAATTCGGGACACGTGTCAAAGTAAAAAATACTCAGTTAGCATTGCCATTTCACCATGGATAGACTTACGCCCGAATAACGTTTGCAAGTTATTGAATTTTATTACAAAAAATCATGCTCAGTAAAAAATGTATTGCGAATCCATGGACATGCGAGTCGAATTTGGTGAGCAATTCATCTCACGTTTTGGACCTGTGAATTGGCCGCCTAGATCGTGCAATTTGACGCCGCATGGACTGTTTTTTTTTGGATATGGTTAGTCTCTCGTCTATACGGATAAGCCAGCAACTATTGCCGCCTTGGAAGACAATATAACTCGTGTTACTGGTGAGATACCAGTCGATATATTGGAAAAAGTATGCCAAAATTGGACATTCCGGATGGACCACTTGAAGCGTAGTTGCGGTCAACATTTACTCGAAATAATATTCAAAGAGTAAATGGCAAGAATGTATTTATCGACTATAAATTTATCGACTAAATTTTAAAAATTTTCGCAGTTTTTTTTTTTTCATTTTAAAAACCAAACGCTTAAAAAATCACCTCAAGATCTATACAGATACAAGGACACAGGTGTTAATAAGCCTATATCGACTCGTATCACATATTCACATATTTAAATATTGATCAGGATCTACGGCTAATAAACTCTAGGCTAAAACAACTAAACGAAAAAGACCTTTAAACTTGTCAGTCGATTCTGACTTTACAAAGAAACACGATATCGTATCAAGATCGACACTTGAAAAATGCTAAAATTTAAAGAGACGAGGAAACAAATCACTTATTCTTCTGCATTCACACAATAAACATGTTTGTACAACTAAAACTGTCGGAAACATGTTTTTGTATAAAGATTGACACTTGAAAAATGCTAAATACATATTATAAAAAATATGAAAAAACAAATGAGTTAAATAGAGATGAGAAAACAAATAGGCAAGTGTAGACTTATTCTACATTTTTTTTTCAAATGAACATGTTTGCATAATTAAAACTGTCGGATACATGTTTTGGTGCTAATAAATTCATTCTGGCAATGAGAAGTATTAGTCAGTTTATCAAAAAGTGCGTTATTTAAATTTTTTATTCTTAAAGTATTTATGCACTTTGTCAACCAACTGTCAGTGACTGAATTTGATAATCATATCGTAATAATTTGCTGACAACTAAATCTGTTGTACGAAACTGATATACTTTCAATGAAACTAGTGTTGACGGAAAAATGGAGGTGGAAAAACTTCCTGAAATCAATTAAGTTTTTTCGCTCAAAGGCAACGTTTCGAATGACCTCAAGGCCAACCCTGTCTCCATCAATATTCCGTGAAATCTATGCCAACACGGCAGACCTCCGAATCGGACAATCACTTTATTTTAATTTAATTTTCCATTTTCGAATATGGAGGACTCTACTGGTGGTGCGGCGGTCTTTGCGAGTTAATGATCAAGGGATATGGATGGACGATGTCACCCCCCACCCCACCCGCACAATATATGCAGTCAGCAATTCAATACCATCAGGCTCTGGACAAACGTTTGCATACTCATTGTGCGTGCATTTTTCAATATTTTCACAAGGATTTTTATATGTAAATAGTATATTTCATAATTATCGCCGCCGTATATCATTTTATTGGCTTAATTGAAATACCGACAGGGAAGGGTAGCTTCGATTGATTTTTTCTCTTTGACTGTATTTTATTTCATTTTATCTCTACGATGTAGCTGTAAAAGGTAAAAACAAAATTGTGACCAGAGAATTATATGCATTTTCAGAAATATGTTGTATTGTGTATGTAGGTTAAAAGGACATGGACATGGGCTCATTTTCAGTTGTAGACATTGCGTTATATCTATTTTTCGTATAGTCGTCATCGTTGCCCGAGTCTGATGTGCTTAAATTTATCTGTGGAACTTTTAAAGTTTCACCTTGGAAATGTGGAGTTTTTGCCATTGTGTCTTCTATTAGTGGGTTGGCGTGGGGGGCGATGAATGGATTTTTATGGTTCAAGAGCGTGTTTTGTATCTGTACTACGAGTATTGTCACTAAGTTTAAAAGGTTTTTTTTATGAAAGGAGAATTGTTCGAGATGAAATACAATTTTTAAAACTACATGTGGGTCAAATTATTTATTACGATTTTCACTGGATACAACCAACATTAAAAATATATTTATTCCCACGAAAAGGGAATACAATTGAAATTACTATTTAGAGTCAACCAGAGTAGTTGTATTAGAGACTCGATCCGGTCACCCTGCCCATCTAATGGATGAAGAGTGGAATGAACTGTAAATACATGCGGTATCCGTAATTTGAATTTTAGGAAATTTAATAAATTTTATAATGGAAATTTGCAAGGATGCATATTATCCATGATAGAGTGCACAAATATATTATGCAGATGGTTTTTCGCATCTATTTTGGGGGTGGAAATTAAATTGAACAGTGTGTTTGAAAAGAAGCATGACAAATTTAGAAAACATATTTTTTTTTTAAAATACTGAAAGGCGAACCTATAACGCTTCAACATCGCTACGAGATGCTTGCAGATGTATGCTAGTTCTGCACTTAAATTGCTGCGAATTGTAGTCTTCTGGAAATATATTCCCAGGAAGCGAGTTCTAAAGTTTGCTCATCCTGTAACAGATTGAGTTTTGGAAAGTTGATTTCCTAGCGGTTGTGCTGCATTAGCTGCCTGTCTTGAGGGGCGCCCAAAAGTTGCATTTCGAGGGATAATGTCCTTGAGTTCCTCGGAACATCTACCGTGGAAGTACCTATAGAACGAGCAAAGGTCTGCGACTTGTCTTCTGTGCACCAACGATTGTAGATTCGATGTGAGTGTAGGGTCTCCATTAAGTCGAACTGCTCGTCTCTGTTGCTGTCAACTAGGTTAAGTGAATGTTTTGGGGCCGAGCTCCATATATGGGAACAATATTCAAGGCCTGGTCTAACCTGTGCTTTGTAGCGAAAGAGAAGTTGCTTGGGGCTAAATCACATCTTTGCTCTAAATAGGCAGCTCAACTTAGCGGACGCCGATCTTGTGATATAGGATATGTGGTCCTGCCATGTGATTCCTGAATTGACTGTGACTCCTAGAAGGTGCATTGAGTCCTTGGGATGGATTGGATGGTCATCCATTTGGATCTAAGGAACTGTTGATGCATTTTTCCTAGAAAATGTTCTGAGCTGTGGTGTCCTGTTTGCATTAAATACAACCAAGTTGTTGTCCTTTCCCCACTTCAAGATTTTGGCCAGATAGTCATTTAGAGAACTAATTTGTTCACATCTCTGACTGTGTAATGTAGCCGCATTCACAGGCCCACTGTTCGAGATGAAGGCAATAAGAGTGCTGTCATCTGTAAAGCTGTAGATATTCACCCCTATTCCCGTTGGCGTTTGTCGTAAACGCCTGATATTTCATTTCGGTTTTAAGGCAGTGTTTGTAACTTTTTTTAAACAAACGATTTGAAATTACAGTGAACACTTGAAAAAGAAGCAAAATCTTTAACAAAAGTTCGGAATAAAGTCGGAATATCGTGTTTAAAACGACACGACATATGAGTCGTATACGCCAAACGCCAACGGGAATAAGGGTGATTATTATTAGTCGATTCAAGCAAATCGTTGATGTGGAGAAGAAATAGAGTTGGAGAAAGAAAAGATCCTTGGGGAACTCCTGCATTTATAGCAAACGAATTAGGTGATACACCATCGATCTTCCCAGAAGAAAATTTTGCATCCATCCGCAGAGTTTTTGTGGTAATCCATAAGACGCTAACTTGCTAAGGGCTCTATGCCAGACTCGGTCAAATGCCTTTGGTATGTCCAAGGCTACGGCTCTGGATTCGCCGTGTTGTTCAATTGCTTGCGTCCATAAGTGCTTTACGTAGCTTAACAGGTCTCCAGTGGAACGACGGCTCCGAAATCCGTATTGCCTGTCGCTTATTAATCTGTGGCCTTCTAGATATTTGATTATTTCGACATTTATTGCCTTTTCCATTACTTTTTAGAGCATTGAAAGCAACGCTATTGGACGATGGTTTTGTGGCAGACATTTCCTCCCTTTCTTTGGAAAAGGTTGAATGCGAGCGGTCTTCCAGCAAGAAAGAAACGTCTTCTGGGAGTACGACATTCTAAACAGCTTACATAGTACAGGTGCAAGTTCTGGTGCACAGCTCTTGAGTACTATAGCCGGGATTCCGTCGGGTCCAGTTGCCTTATTGCAATCTAGTTCTTTAAGGATGCGTTGAATTATTCGAGGCCGAAATTTCACTTCTGCCATCGATGTTTGCACCCTCGGGATATTTGGTGGCTCTAGATGTGCAGAATCTAGGGTGGAATTCTCTGAAGACATGCTAGCGAAAAGATCTGCATTTTATTTGCATGTTGAACCCCTGAGGTTGAACCCCTGAGATAGACCCCCCCCCCCGGAGATCCGAAAGGGAGACTAATTTATCCCCGGAATTCTTTATTTTAGGAAGTTGCATCATGGCTTTTGTGTCCCATCCGTGTTGCACCGGCCCATCTGCCAAACTCCGAAACGTAGTCAAGACTTAAATCCTTCACGGAGCCTATAGCATGATGTGGTGGTATCTCACCGGGCGACAACTTGAGGAAATATTCATGAATGGCAGCAATGAAGAGCACGAGTTGAAAACATCCTTTCAGAAAAAAAATAATAGTTATTATAACGAAAATGCATTTGCCTAAAGAAATATATGGGGAACGATGATAGATCATTATCTTGCTCATTCCCAAAAAGAGTAGAATGGGACACAACACAAATGAGCCTACGAAGAAATCGATATTTACACAGATTGATCAAAAATGGACTATGTAGCCGGTTTATTTATAGAGTAGGGTTGTCAGAAATCTTTTGATGAAAGTAGTTATCGAACATGAAAATCCCGGACTTTCTCGGACAAAATAGGATCTAAAAAAAAAAAGAGTACAGAACTAGGACAAAAATGCGCGTACTATTTGTTACAAACAAATTTTAACTTTTTCGATTTCATTGCGGTATAGGATGTTTAAAGGCCATGTGCCAATCGCGCTGAATAATTATTCTCGGCTGATTTTTTGACACATATGAAAGTTTTGAAAAAAAAAAGTTCACTAAACTCAAATCTTAAAATATCTAGAGATATTTCCTTAGTTTCCGGGGAAGAGATAAAAAAAATTTATTTAAATTTCTAGGATTTTGGAAATTTTGCTTGGGAGCCGAGTTATTGGCGATAAAATATATTTTGTATTTTACAAACCAAAAGATTGTGTTTTAAATTACGTGAATTTTGGCTGACATCCATGGATTTTCAAAATATTGGAAAAAGTTTTGCTCAGTGAAAGAAACCCTGTCGCATAAACAACACAAACAAGATTTTATATTTTCGGTGGATTTTTGACATCTTTGAAATATTATTTTAGGGTTTCAAACATAAGCAAAAGTCGTTCCACTGCCGGGTGCAGAGAAAGCCATCTCCTTTTTGAATGGTATAAAATTGACTGGTATTCTATATTCATTGCCGAGCAATTCAGCAAAATATTTAATATTTTTAAACTGATTACATCGACTTCAATAGGTAAGATCGCATTAGAATTTTCCATTCAGTGTTTTGGAACCTTTCTTTTGTCGATTACTAAAAATCGTATTACATTTGTTGCAGAATTCAGAAGCAACAAGTTACGATTCAAAATCACTATCAAAAAGCGGAAATAAAATTGACAAGCTCTTTTAATTTCCAATCCTTTTCTCTCGACGATGAAAAAATGGAAAACCCGGACAATCTAGAAAAACTATTCCGGACGTTCCCCGCATAGGCGAAAAAGAGTACATGCCAGGGAAAACCCGGACGGATGGCAACGCTATCTCAGAGGAATCAAGTTTATAAGCGGTGGCCATGGTGTAGTGGTTAGAGTGTTTGCTTGCGTGAACCAATCGGTTTAAGTCTGAGGGAAATGAATAGTCCTACATTTTCTTGATCACTACAAGAAATCAGAATTTGAGTTTGAGTGATTTAATATTTTCCTATAAAAACTGTAATGGCCGCTATTCATCCATATATTACTGCGAAGTGCTTTAAACTTTAATAAAGTTACATGTTACGATTTTCCCAAATTTAGCTGTCATATATAGCGTTTTCAATGTTTCTGTTGTATGAGAGGTGCCACGCGCCGAAAACTTTCGCACAGTGCTAGGAACAGTGCTAGGAACATCCTCAAAAGGCCCACGGTTGTGGGACTGACCATGGATATAAGATCGGATAAAAATTCTGGAAACGTATGAAGGACAAACAGACCTTCATTCTGACGAATTTTCAACAAATAAACGTGCAAAGTAACATCTTCATTTCGTTCTGAGAGCATCCAATCGAGGTCATGTAATGGACGAAACGATTCGACTTTACATAAAATATTAACTTTGTCAAAAATCGCCGTACCATAAGAAACTGAAAAGAGTAGTGAAATATTAAGAACACAGTGAACGTGGGAGCACTCCCGTAACTCTTCCATCCGCCTTTGCTCCCACAAACTAAAAGAAAACCGCTTGATTTATGCATTCTTATTAATTTAAATAAAGCTTTAGCACACGCATACTTAACGCTTCATAATCCTAATCAGAATCACCTTCAAAGCGAGATTCGTTTGACTAAACTGAAAAGTAAAATGCATAAACTTTCTCAACCAAGTCTGTATGATCTGAACTATTTTTTAATATATTCTTCCCAGTAATACATGTTTACTCTTCCGGCCTCCAGTCCAGAGCCAGACACCTGGAATAGTAATTTTTGGACAAATATTATTCAAACGTGATGAGGCACAATGATAACTCATGAATCTTCACTTCCGTCGCAGCTTTGCATCTCTTTTCCATCTGTCAATTAATGCTGGAACGAAAAAAATGTCGCGTAGGCAAGACGCTTTGAAATAAATTCATCGATTTCACCTCACACCAGGCACGCTTGTGCTCCTCTCCTGAGTATCATCTGTTGACGAGAAACATATGCACACCAGCCACCTCTCTCTGAGGAGTACCATTACCAGACCAGTACCAGAACAGAACACAGAATGACAGAAGACAGAACCCGAGAGAGCGAGTCGGGAGAATTATTCATTCGACCCGCATCGCTTGAAAGTAATAAAAATAAAAATTCAAATTGATATATTTGCATGCTTCCTCCCACTGTGCTGTCTGTTTGTCGTCGCTACAGCAGTCTTTGAGTCTTTCCACATCTTCTTCCTGGAATTCCCATCCCGTATATATCTCTCTATTTGCCCCAGAAACCAAAGCAGAACTCCTCTCCAGAAGTACCTAACAACCCTACCACCGCAACCTATACACCACGAGTGGGTAGATAGACGTAGAACACGATCTTTGAGATGTGGGCCTAACTATACTCGTATCGTATACGTGTGTGTGTGTAGTTTGCATTAGGCTCTGCTAGGCGCTCTCCTTATAAGTGGCCCAGAAGTGTTACTATTTTTATTTTCTTGCTTGGGATGTGGAAATTATTGGGTCAAAGTGCCAGATGGCTGGATGCTGTTTGATTCGTTGCATACCGTGTGCTATTTGTTTTAGAAGATGATTCTCCATCATGCGGGTGCCTAGGGATTGCCATATAGTCTGGTGGCTGATGGTGTTTTGGGAAATACATACATACTCGTCTATATGTTTATCGCATTCATCAAGATGAAGATCTTGGATTTCACTGAAATCTTTGAGGAATACGCATGTATATGCATTTTTTTTGTGCATTTTAAATGATCAATGGATAGGGGTGAGTAAATGGGTAGGTTCTGTTTTAATTTGTCATTCATTTAAAAATTAAGCTACCCGCTACCGTGATCTTTTAACCAGCTCTTCCTGTCTGCATATGCAAAATAAATGTCAAAGTCAGCTAGTCGGCTGCTTAAGTGGTAGGATGGGGACAATTATTGACTTCATACGTACTGCAGCTACATGGAATAAATGTACCTACTTGCTGAAGAATTTTAAGGTGCGTCTATCGCACACCCGACCGACAACAAATATTTAGCACCGTAATTTTGACAGCTGAATGACACTTGAATGTCAGCCATCTTGGGATTGGTTCAGTTTGAGGATTGTCGTTTTACAATATGGATCGTTTAATTTCCCGCAAAATTGTGCTTTAATGTTGTATTGCGCCATACATAATGTCAATTGGGTGCTTGCAAAACAGTTGAATAAAAAAAAAAACTCTTCTTCAGGTTCATTTCTCTCTCGACAAATATTTCAAGAAGCAAAATTGTCGTGTCTGAATTGAGGTCTGAATGCATTTGCAAATAATGTATGTTTGGTTTGCGTTGGGGCGAATTGACAATTGCGTTGGATGACAACTTGTAAACTGGCACACTGGACAATTTTCGAATTTCTGTTTCAAATAAGGTCTATTCGCGTAAGCGATTTAAATTGAACGCAAAAATTCATCAAAAATGACTGGAAAAGAAAAAAACCAGCAAAATAACGAATAACGAGCCTTCCTCCCCTCTTGGCTCGAAACAGTTCAGGGAATTTCTTCCGGATGTACCTACTGATAAAATTAAAAAAGCAAAAATTTGACAGATAGACGAAATAAACAAAAAAATGTTTTCAACTGTTGCCGGGTTTGAGTTATACAGATAAAGTGTGTTCTTTTAGAGGTATAGAAGGAACTTTAAGTTGGCAACACTATTTCAACTGGCGGCCATTTGGTCAGCTGTCAAGTGATTTATTTTTATTTTGGTTTGGCATTTCAACATGAATAGATTGATAGACGCTTGAACAACGCTTCCAAATTGTGCAAATTTGTTTTGAAAATCATGGTTCTGTTCGAAATACGCCTATCGCGCACTGCGTCCATTTTACGGTCAACATAATCGTCTCACTTTTGGTTGAATGGATACGTCAATAAACAAAACTGCCGCATTTGAAGTGATGATAATTGTCAAGTGTATGTTGAGACGGGTGCATGCAATAAAGCCCGTGGAAATAATGCCCATGGGCGTAAATTCACTTTCCAAAATGCAATAACGCCCGCGGGCTTTATTACACTTTTTTAATGCAAGACGCAAATCTGATAGTAAACCCAAGCAGGGGGGTTGCAGGGGGTCAGCAAGCCCCCCCATATACGTTTTCACTTTTGTAAGCTCGTGGGTCTTAATTCACACTTGTCGTGGGCGTTATTGTATTTTGGAAAGTAAATTTACGCCCATGGGAAATCCATAAATTCGGATCACCAGCAACACTTGCACTTGCAGCTGCAATATTTTCGACTAATCGTGCATTACGATGATGCACAGACCCTACGACGTCAGTAACGCTTTCACTCTTCAAATTTCTTCACAATTTTACCGATTGCTTGCGTTGTCGGTCGATCGCGTAATCCGCGAAAAAAGTGGCAGCGTTTGAATCACCACTTTTGTAGTAAGTTTTAATAATTTTAAGTCGTTGTTCGATTGTTAAGTGATACATTATCGTAAATGAAAAACATTCATCTAATATTATGATACTTCAAATGACAGCTGAGTTTGGCAGGTGTCAAATGCCAGCGCTACCAATTTGAAACCACGAAGTGAATGACCATCTTTTATGTCACTATGTGAATATTAAATAACTAAAAAAAAGAAAAAAAAAAAAAAACGATTTCCATATTTTTATTTAATTTGGTCCTTTAAAACTTATTTGAACTAGAATTCAGCATCAATTAAGTGGCGGCCTCTGTTGACCAAAGCTAAATGTGCCTTTTTTTGCTGCGCTTTCCACCAATTTTTCGAGCATTTTGGTTGGTATAACCATGATTTCGTCACGAAGGTTTGCCTTGAGCTTGTCAATGGTCTGAGGCTTGATGGCGTACACTTTGTTTTTCAAATTGCAATCCCCGAACTCTAGGCATTGAAAACCAACACTGCTCAAATTATGGCCGAGATACCGCCATAAATGTGCTAAAAAGTGGTTAAAAATTACCTTAAAAGAATCGAATGCTGCGAATCTTCAACAGGCGGTCATTTGAAGGATATTGTTTTTCACACTTAATAGCAAAGTCCAAACTTTCATAAGGCTTTACTTCGGTCCGAGTTGAAATGTTCACAAAAAGGAATTTTTCCCAAGATCCCACAACACTGGTCAGACCGCAAATTCAGCTTGTCAATCGATATATGACAACTCATATTTAACTACGCCCAATTGTCTCAGGCTATACACAAAAATGACGGCATACACATTACACAGCTCATTTAGCTATACAATTCGTTTGACCGTTTGAACGCCAATTTAGCACAAAGTTGTAAACAGAGACAAAACGTATTAAAAAGTCAAGAGAAATCTTCAACTCGGAAACATGTCATCACAGCACTTGTCCAATAGCCCTAATTTAATAAATTCAAACCAAATTAAATCACTTGAAAGAGTAGCCAAAAGCAGTACCACACATCTCCACCCACGCTCGTGTGGTTCTCACACGTTCGAAAGATTTTGTCCCACCCGCCACATTGATATCTAAATTGCCTGCCTTAATTTAATTTTCATTGAGATTGTTATTGTTTTTATGACAAAACGCACGACGGCAATGAGGAGAGTGGCGGCAGCCACCATCATCCCGCGCGATCAATTTAAAAAAGAAATGTCAAACGTTGCATATCTGCGCAGGTCCGACATTTGAGACTATATTTCGGGTTTCCTTGTTTTAATTAAATCACTGGAATGGGCTTTTGCTCTGCCATGAAACACACAATGATGCGGGCGCGCAATTTCCCGATTTGATAAGTACATATATGTGGAACTTGTGGAAGGCTGTTTCCGCTGATAGAAGGAGTGCAGAATTTTTTTTTGTTCTGCCCCGATAAAGAAATGAATTTGCACTTATGTAAACATCGCGGGCAAACTCTTGCTAGAAATGTGCTGTGCAAAAACGAAAAATGTAAATTTTATCAATTGACCATATTGTGTTTGTGAGGCGCAATTAGTTTTCGTGATTTTTTGCAGTTAAGGCAGGAATTTCATTTCAGGGTTCTAAGTCACGTACGTTGTGCGGTTGCGTTTTTGCCGAGTAAAAAGGGGGCATTTGGGATTACGCAGGAAGATCGTTAGCCACCCAAAGTGTGGATTTGAACTTTCTCACGAAACGATTGTTTATGGGGTTTGTCGGTATATCAATTATTTGACTTGAATAGTACAAACACACCGACACAGCGAGTGTATGGGAAAATTCTTTGAAGTCGTGGTTCAGCAACGCACCCTCCTGCATTTTATTTTTGAACTCTATATTCCGATTAGACATCTGGTTTTAGAGGAATTCCGACCGACCGACAGTCAGCCTGGAATTAGTGGATAAATTTGGATATTTATTTGGATTCAAAGCGTCTGGCAGATGCGAGTTAAATTTACTCTGTATGTTTACGTAAGGTGTCGGCTTTTTCCTCAGTTGAGTGTTTAGAAATTTGTTTTTTTTTTTGTTAGCAGAGATGGGGCAAAAATGACGTTGTGCCTTTATATGAGAGATTGCAGATATTTGTTATTTGTTTACGAGGAATTCTGTGAATTTGGGTTCACAATTTGAGTCGATTTGTTGTTATTTTTTCATTTCATTTCATTTCATTTATTTGTTAATGCTTAAAAACAGTAAGATACAATATCTTATAAGTTTGTCTTAAGCTAATTTTACAAAAGCTGAGGAAAAAAAAATTGTAACAAAGTTTAATTTTATGGATGTAAATATAGGTGCAATGTCTTTAGTTTTAGATATATCTACATCTACAATTTATACATATTTATCTATTTAATGTAAAATGGTCCTTTAATAGTATTTTAATTCTTGTTGTATTCTGTTTTTCAGTAATGTAACGCGGTATAGAATTCCACAGACGCGCAGCGTTGACAAAAAATTGACGTTCCGATGTTAAACATGAAAAACGAGGATGAATCAGTTTGCGAGACCTCCGCGAGGTGGCTATCCTAATTCTTTCAAAACAGTATTGAGGTTTCTGTGTTAGCAAAATATTAGATAACAATGTCACAGTTCGAAGTTGAAGATAATTTTCAAAAGGCATACCAAGCAGACGATTAGCAAAACCAGACACTCTATCATATCTACGCAACCCAAAGACATACCGTACAGTACTGTTAAAAGCGACATTCAGCTTTCTTTTACTTACATAGTTGCACTTACAAAAAATTTCACAACCGTAAATCAATATAGGTATAATCAAAGTCTTAGCAAGTAATAAACGCGTTTTAACAGGTGTAAACGGTTGAATTACCCGCAAGTTGCGTAGTACTCCATATACTTTTCCGACCAGTGTATTAATATGGTTGTCCCAGGTTAGATGCCGATTAAAAGTCATCCCAAGATTTTTTGAACTTTCAACAAATTCTATTGGAGAGTTCCTTAACATGATCGAAGGAAAATAAGAAAGATCCAAATTATTTCGTGATATAACTAAACATTTCGACTTTTTGGGATTTAAATTAAGACCATTCGATTGCGACCAGTGTACTATTCTCTCCAAGTCTTCGTTGACGCAAGACGCGCCATGCTCGATAAGCCCGAGAGGACAGCTTAGATACAGCTGCACATCATCTGCATACATATGAGATGAGCAATTCTTGATTATAGATGGAAGTTCATTAACATACATAGAGAACAAAAGAGGACCAAGTATGGAACCTTGAGGGACGCCGGTTATATTCTGGAGAAAATCTGATAAGTTGTCACCAACTTGAACTGCTTGCCTTCTATTAGTTAGGTAGGAATAAAGTAGTTTGGCAGCACAAGCCGAAAAGTTATATTGCTGCATAAGCTTTTTACATAAAATTAAATGATTGACGGTGTCGAAAGCCTTCGAGAAGTCAAGCAATACCAAAAAGGTTACTTCATCCCTATCCAATGATTGCCTTACATCGTTAGCAAGGCCGTGATACAACTATGTTTTTTACGAAATCCAGATTGATTAGGAGTAAGCAAATTATTCGACGCAAGGTGAGCGCTAATTTGTTTTTGCAAAACCCTTTCAAAGACTTTTGACAAAAACGGCAAGATAGAAATAGGCCTAAATTCATCACCTTTGGCATTTTTAGGAAGCGGAATAATCTTAGCCAGCTTCCATTGATTCGGGTACTCGCTAGTCGTTAGAATTGTATTAAACAAAAACGTTATATGTGGCAACACAACCGGCAACACCATTTTTAAAAATGAAGGGTGAATTTCATCCAGCCCAACAGAGTTTGACTTTATAGAGAGCAAACTTTCCACGACATCCGTACTATTCACCGCTTGAAACCCAAAGCCAGTGTAGTCCGACTGAGCAGCAAACAAAAATGAATCTTCACTAATCGATTGAGATGGCGATGGTAGGGATATGAATTGCTGGTTCAGAATATTGCCATCAATATCTTCAGCTCGAATGTTTCTTGATTTACCGATCCCCAACTTGTGTAAATTACTCCATAACTGACGCCCATTTAAAGAAGTACTAAGCTGGTTGGAGTAAATTTGAGACTTAGCTTTACGTATTTCCGCTACGACTCTATTGCGCAGTGAAGAATACATTCGCTTGAACTCATTTAAACGGTAACGTTTCCAACAATTATAAGCATCATCGCGCTGCTGCATTTTGAATGCTTTTGACTGTTTATATGAGAAAATGCTATGTGTCCACATTTTTATACCCGGTACCACACTGTGGCGAGGGTATATTCACTTTGACATTCCCTTTGTAACGCACATAAGGAGGCGTTGTAGGTATGACAAACTGTATATATTACTGATCAGCATCACTTTCTTAGTCGATCTAGCGATGTCCGTCTGTCTGTCCGTCCGCACGATTACGGCCGTAATTTAAGAGCTATCGACTTGAAAGCTTTTACGTAAGCTTTTATCCACCAAATTGAGGCTAAGTTCGAAGATGAGCAAGATCGGATGAAAACTACTACTACCTCCCATACAAAATATATAGCTATTTAATGTTAAAAATTTAATTTAAATAGCTACAGTAAAGATAGCAAGTTTAAACTTTGCACATATTGTTTTAATAATATTTAAAATTGTTTGACAAAATATATATAATTTTTTAATTCTAAAATATTTTTTTTATTTTTACAATATAGTACCGGGTATTTAAGCTTCGGCATAGTCCAAGATAATTGTCTTACTGGTTATGGTTATTTTTTGTCTTGGGGGTTGAACCGGGCCAGCATAGTATACCTAATCACTGAGAAAAATCACCCGTCGAAAAGTTTTGGAATAGATGCAAGACCAAGTCATCTAACCAAAGCCGACTAACAATAGGATGAACCATGGGCCCATCTAGACTATATAGACTCTTTGGGGAATGGAGCATCTGTCTTTCAATCATCGCTGACGAGACTATAATGCCAAACCCAGATGTTGTCGCAGTATAGAGTATACTACTAACTACTGCCCAAGGTAACACTACAGGATCCCTACGTTATACCCTTTTCCAAAATCCTTTATTGGACATAATCTCTAATATTTTTTCCAAAATCTGCCAGGACGATATCCCCTATACCAAAATTTCCCACAAGCAAACTAAACCTTGCATATACCCAACCTTACACCTACTCCAAAGCCTACAGTGACCCCAAGCAGGGGGGTTGCATGCTGCCCCCCACATGTATCTCACTTTTTAACACCATTTTTAGGTGTCGCGGCGACAGAATTAATAACACCAAATCTAAAAATGGAGGATTTTGGCCCTGGAGATTTTCTCTTAGGGTCTTTTGGAGTAAGGGATTTCAGCACAGGGGATTTTGGAAAAGGAAATTTCATCACCAACCCGATGCATACATCTACTACTACTGTGAGCTGACGTGAAATGACTGTAAAAAGATGTAGGAATGTTCTTAGGACCGTTTTTGAGGCTGGCAAGATGCTTAATCTTAATGTTATACTACCCAAAGAAATTAAACTTATTATACCGACAACAAGGCGCAATTGGTGAGATATAAACGAAGGAAAGAATAGTAGTGGCTTCAGTAGAAGGGATAGCACCATGACTTGGTTTTTTCGGATTAGGAAACACTTCACTGGAGCACTCAGACGCAACTGGTCCATTGTACCTACTACCAGGAAGCTAATGAAGTATTACCGATTTCACTGGAATTTCTTCGACTTCAGCTTACAGTATCAGCACTTACCACATTAGCGCCAAACATTTGCCACCGGATCCGAGGAAAGGCAGGACAATAGTAAAGGAAATAATTCGAAATATCATCGCCCAAGCATCGCATAGAGTGGTGCCACTTAAGCCTTGCATACTAAGATGCTTAGCAAAAGCAAAGTGTCCCTTAAGAAGGCCAATATGTTTCTTTTCTTCTGAGAGACAACATGAATGCCGTCGACTTCTTACTGACCTGACTTTCGGGAGCATGCGTTAAGTCTGCACACATCCTGAGGAGCCCCTAACCGAGAACACACAAAGACCCAGTACAGGTTTTGGTCGCGAGAAGTTATCCTCTGAGCCTTCCTCAGCAATCGCATCGGATATCTCATTTGGAACCCAGACAAGAGTCAAAGAGTTCGGTATTGCGATCGAGTTTAAACAGTTCTTGCATTCCTGAACTACATATTTTGGAACGGGTAACAGGGTTGAGCAAAGCCTTAAGCGAAGCTTGACTGTCGCTACAGACGCAGATACTTCGACCCCTAACAATATATTCGGCAGCTATTAGGATAGCATAGATCACAAAACAGAGGCATGCTTGCCTAGCAAGTAATAAAGTCTAATATTGTCGATTTCCACGAAGACCAGGACCTGACCCTTGACTGATGTTGGTGTAAAACCGTAAAAATTCGACTACATCCCAAACTCAGACGCAAAGTTGACTCTAAATTTGCACAACAGCTGAAGTTCCGGTGCCATAGCAGCAACCGGCATATCCATGGAACAAGGGTCGTAGGATAAGTGTAGCGCAAGGTTATCCTAACTCCAGTGTGGATGATACCAAAACCCCTTCCGCCTGAGACGGTATACAAAAATTGTTTGAGAATACGTCAAGCCTTGTTGTATACGTGGGCGTGTCCCGTGATGAGACTTATTGTGTCTAAAGGATTAGATTAGATTAGATGATAGGTCGGGAGAGCCTTCACCGGCCCTGGCACTGCGGCCTCTCTAAAGGAGCCTATTGTGCTTTCCTGGTGAGGTCCTAGAGCCATCTTTTGACTCCGGATACAGTCAGGAAGATAAGAATCTTCTCTGGGGGTAAGTCACCAAGTTTTGGCTCCCTGAAATTACGCCAAAAGAAATTACGCCAAAAAAATAAAATGGAAAAAGAGCCCAAAAACCTCCATACAAATTTGTGGCATTTTTTCCTAGGAAAAATCGCCCAAATATTTTGACACAAGTGCCGCTAATTTTGGCATTTTTTCCAAAACTCTTTTGGGCTTTTTTTCCATTTAAGAAAATTGAGAAAACGCCAAAAAAACATTTTTGGAAAAAACACCAAAAAACTTTTTGGTATTTTTTCCAAAATTGAAAAGGAAAAAACGCCCAAAAAGTTGTTGTTGAAGCAAGTAAAATGTTGGAAGACAAACAAATAACACCCATTATGTTCTTAAATAGGATGGTCTGCGATCGAATATGTACGGATATGGAATCATATGATGATATTTTCGAAGGTAAATTTAATTCTCCATTTTAAACTGTCCGATAATAACAAACATTTGCTTTCTTATTTTTGTGAAGATTGCGCCGATGGCGTTGAAGACGATGAAGATTTTTCGGATGATAATGACGATGACGAAGTAGGAAACCAGGCGAAAAGCGCAGAGTTGGAAACCGTTGTTTTATGTGTAGTTTGTCAAGTGCTACACCCAAACATTGTAATGTTGCCATGCAAACATATGAAGGTATGTTCAGAGTGCAACATCAAATTACAAGCCCAGCCAGTGGCTGATGGAGAAGACAATTATAAATGTCCGTGCTGTCGGGAAATTGTCGCAGATACCCTTCAGGTGTACGTCTAATACAGTGATATGTACATATAAATTACATTCATGACTCTAAATAAAAAAAAGTTATTATAATTGGTTTGTTTTAAATGTGTTAGGTGGCTAAACTCTGAAATATAAATGAAATATAAATTGTCCAAAGAAGCGGCGCGACCCCGCGTTCCCCGCGACCGCGCGTTGCCCGCGACCGCGCGTTGACCGCGACCGCGCGTTAACCGCGACAGCGCGCTGTCCGCGACCGCGCGCTGGCCGGTTGGCGGCTACGCGAGCGACGACGAGTTCTAAAGAACTCTATCGGAGCGGGTAATTTATTCTACAACGAATTTTGGAGCTAATTTCCATATTAAATTTGGAAATTAAACCAGAAAAAAAAAATTGTTTTTTGGTTTTATTTCCAAACTAAACTTGGAAATTATGCCAAAAAAAAAACTTTTTGTGGCGTAATTTCCATTTTACTTTTTGGCTATTTTTCCAAAAATATGGCGTAATTTCCTGGCATTCTGGTGAATTTTCTTTTTTATTTTTTGGCGTTTTTGCCAAAAACCATTACGCCGCAATTATTTTGGTCTTTTTTCCAAAATACTTTTTGGCGTAATTTCTTTTGGCGCAATTTCAGGGAGCCCCAAGTTTTGCTGTAGTGACGATTTCTTCGCAAAGGAATTTCTTTCTGACACGGAAGAGAGCCGGACATTCCATGAGAATAGGAAGAGAAGATTCATCACTCTCCAGGCACAGTCTACATGTGGGGTCCGGTGAGATTCCAATTCGGTGAAGATGTTTTTTCATAAGACCATGGCCAGTGATAATACCTGTTAGGATTCTTAGGTTGTTTTTGTTTTGACCTAAAGGAGGGCATGGGCCACTTTATTTTTTGACAATTAAGGGATTTGTAGTGTTCATTGTCCGAGCAAAGCATTTGGAGAAATGTGGGCGGGATTGGGCAAAAGGTTGTAGCACTTCTCA
Organism: Cheilosia soror; assembly: GCA_949372485.1. Lineage (NCBI taxonomy): Eukaryota > Metazoa > Arthropoda > Insecta > Diptera > Syrphidae > Cheilosia > Cheilosia soror. The sequence continues at coordinate 74,281,131 of OX443561.1, read as the reverse complement.
TACAAAAAACACTGCACCTCCTATTTTGGGAAAGTTCATAATTTCAGCCTTTCGGACTTGGCATAAAATTGTACGTCCTAATCCGGAACCTACGCATTTTACTGAGAACATCCTCGAAAGACCCACAAATGAGACTGTCGTAGTCTATGGATGTATGATCGGCTAGTACACTGGCACCAAACTAGACGGCTCTGCAGGGGAATTAAACGTCTTTGGTGAAATTTTGGCGGCTAAATTTTCTTCTAAATTAATAAAGTCACTATACAAACGTCGCTCTGGGTAATTGGTCTAAATCTGTACACTCAAGCACCACACTTTGTCGTAGGTATGGCCTCACGGATGACGGAACCACGCTTGTATACCTATACATTCGAGAAAGTATGTATGTATTTGCATTTGTTGCAATCCCCAGAGGTGGATAGATATTGCTGGTCTATGGACTACGGATATAAAGGGTCTGGGGTTGTAGGGTGATTTAGTAATTTTTGTCACGAAGAGGTCTTTCATACATAGAGCCCTTTGCTCGTTGTACTATTTGCATCTAATTTGAGTGTTTTCCAGGTACTGCCTATATACAAACCGCTACTCCATAAAGCGTTTTTCTTCAATCTGCGATGGGAGAGCTCACCTCATCAGACAACCGAACAGACCAACAATTGTGACAATCACCGATTCACATAACCCTCATCCAACACTGACCTTTTCTTTAAAAGCCCATACTTCTCTCCCCCAGTCGGTATAAGTTTTAATTGAAAACATTTGCCAATTTTCCCATCATCGGGATCATTGTCCGAGATTGCGAAAACATTTTAATAATTTAATTAAACCATAAAACCGCACTCCATCCACGTTGCACTACAAGCCCACGTATCCACATAAAGCACTAGCCTGCTTGTCCACCGGCTAGGCAGCCCCAGCCGCGTAGGTTGCAACTCGTACCATCCCAACTCAAGTTGCCAGCTGTGGAAGAAAAAAAAAGGCAAAGTCCACTGATTACCATTCATCATGAATATGTCCACGGAGGGGTTCATAGACAGTATGCACAGCGCCAATATGGTAGACAAACAGGTAGACGACTTTATAGTTTACACGCTTCGGTAATTTGCATGTAAAACTGTGTGTGTGGTTCTTTTTCTCACTGCGACCAGTCTCCGCCACTTTCTGCCCTTGAAGTGCTCATCATAACAATAACACTGAGGGGGGTCAGTTTACGCACTTTTACATTCCCCAACCCACTCCAGGAGACAGAGATATCATTTGCATAGGAAAGTGGGCAAGGAACACACCAGGTGCAAACCGTAGGAATTTCGTTACATCTTCTTTTGCTTCCGGTACACATCGTCTGTGCAGCTGCTGCTGGTTGCGGAGTGTGTGGACTGTAGAGGATTATAGCCGAGTTTAAATGCAAAACTAAATTATCATCACCATGATGTCATATGGTAATGAAGCAGTAGATGATGGGAGTTGCAAAGGTGCCTATACAGATGAAGTCTGCAATAGTAGCCCAGGTCAGCAGGATAGAAATTTAGAAATACTTTTTTTTTTTGTTTTAGCCAAACTATTCAAATAGGAGAGGGAATTGTTTCTGAAAGTGGGTTTTAGAAATTTAAATTTTTGTTTGTGGGAATACTTTCAGATGGAGAGTGCATTAGTGCTGTCGATTTGGATTTCTAAACTGAGGTTGGTCCAACCAGAAGTTTAAGTGGAGTTAGTTGCTTTGCATTCTGAATAAAATATAAATTTCCTTTTTACTGAATATAGAATATGCGAAATAATTTAGAAGCAGTGGAATGGAATTGTCTGTTTATGAGGAACATGGTCAGTGGACATCATCACATCAGGTGATTTTTAGAACAATTTTTAGGAGAGAAGAGCTCATGTGGGCGCAGTAGCGCAGTGGTTAGTGTGCTGGACTACTGTGCGAGGGATCCCAGGTTGGATTCCCGGAAAAAAACACAAATTACATCTTAAGGTTTTGTCTACTGCGCCACCTCTCGCGAACGTCTGACAAACATCCGAGAGTGTTGCTGTCCTGAAAAAGTTTCTCAATTCAGCCGTTCGGACTCGGCATTAATTGTAGGTCCCTTCCATTCGTCCCAAAAATAGAAACTCACACAAACGAATGGTTGCGAGAAGCTAGGCCCAGGGTGTCTACCGCCTGTTGCGCCGTCGATTTATTTTTATTTTTTAGAGCTCATGCGACTTTGATGAATTTTCTGCGACGAAGCGAGTCTGCCATTTAAAATTCAAGTCGCTAGGTGAGTCCTTGCGGAGAACCATATTTGCATTGCGCTTACCAATGGAACGCCCTTTTATACCAAAGCTGCTTTAGGCATCTGGATTGACTCAAGAAAAGTCAGGGTAACAGTCTAGTAGTCACTACAATTGGGGCCGGTTCTACAGTTCAAGTTTAAACTCAGGTTTAGTTAAACCCGCAAGCAAGTTTTAACCAAGTACTTTAACCGTGAGTATATTACAGTGGAATTTAAAAAAAAGTTTAGTTAAACTTCGGTTTAACTTTTCTCGTTTGTTTTGTACGCCACTGTAAACGTAAAGGGTTTTCCAATGAGAGGTGTTATTGTGAATGGCCCGTCATTTCGGTAGCTGTCACTTTTGAAGCTTTTATTTTTTGACATTTGACAAGTAGAAAATACGCCATTACTAAAAATGGAACGATACACGCTTCAACATCGCATTGAAATTATTAAAATTCACTACAAAAATGGTGAAAATCTTGCAGTCACAGTGCGCAAAACTGAAGCATTTTTTGGTCGTCGTGAAGCACCTTGTCGGATTGGTCGAAAAATTCGAGCTGTTGGGACAAGTTAGTGATGTGAAGAATAAAACCCGTGCACGTCGCTTAAGAATATTGCTGCTGTAGCCCAAAGTGTTGAAGAAAACCCAGTGTTAACACCAAAATACCACACTTTAACCTTAATGTAATCTAACCCTCAATGAGACAAATTTCACCATAGATGGCGTTTGTCCACGGAAGAAGTCGATCGCCATAAATGTCATTTTGGCCATCTTTTTTTTGTCGGCTTGTGGTAATCGTGGTCTCGGCGCTTAATTCGGCCTCTTTCGTTATAAAACTGTCGTACAATAAAGACGTGTTTAAAATTTGAGTAAAATTTGTCTATATTTTTTACCCCTCGCATCATCACGCATCGTGTGACGCGACATTTGGTCCAAATCGAGCCAGATTTTCGGCAATTTTTTTTCCCCAGTTTTACCAACGCGTACGCACGCATACACAAAGTGCAAAATAAAATCTAAGATTATCTCTACCATCTCAAGGAATAGACGCATTTGCGCAATTTCGCTTCCTCCGTTTATATATTTTGCTTGCGCTGCACAGTCACGTGCGTTCGTATCGAACGCAAACCTCATCTTCAGATTCATCTTCGGCAGTTTCATTTCCATCTTCCACATCGCCAACATCGTCCATCTTCCACATCGATAAATCACTTCACACGCATCCAAAAATACAACATCACCTTTGGCAATTCCATCGCCAGCATAATCATCCTGATCGTGCAACCAACATAAGTGCACCGCAGCCCACCGCCGGCAGCTTCATCGCCAATATTTTCGCCAGCTTCATCCGCATCGTCGCCGCCAACATCTTCCTAAGCATAAGTGGCAGCGGCATCGTATCGCCAACTAAATTGCCATACAAACATTATCGCACTGCATAATATCAGCAGTCTCATCATCACTACCAATCATTGGCAGCTTAATTGCAAATACCTTTGTCAGGGTCATCCATATCTGCTTCGCCAACAACTTCGGCTGCTTCATCAGCATCAGCATCAGCATCAGCATCAGCATCAGCATCAGCATCAGCATCAGCATCAGCATCAGCATCAGCATCAGCATCAGCATCAGCATCAGCATCAGCATCAGCATCAGCATCAGCATCATCATCAGCATCAGCGGCAGTATCAGCATCAACATCAGCATATTCGTCGCCGACTCATCTCCGTACATCATCGTCGCCGTCGTCATCCCACACGTACAGCCGCCAACATCAATTCGCCATCAACATAAAATTCCAATTAGAACCGCAAATTAAGCCGCCACATTCCACCCGAATTATTGTAAAAGGTGAGTGTAACAACTTAAATGCATTTATATATTAGTTAAAATATTAAATTATATCACATATTGTGGGTTCGGCATTTTGACAGTGACAGTAGGTGATAGGTAAATATTTTCATTATCCGCTTTAAGAAGTGTTGCCGTGTCGGTTTTCTCAAAAAATAATACTTCGTCGATTATCGGTGCTGCCATTGCTCAATTACCAAAGGTACTTTTGGTAAAATCAAAAATCACATACATACCTACCTAACATATAAATTTTTGAATTTTATACGGTACGTACGAATCTGTTTTACCAATCTAAATATGAAAGAACTATCTGATTTTGTTTTTGCGGCTGACCAATTGGTGAAGTTCTATGCGGCCTGCAAAGACGTGCCAGAAAATAAGCATTCTTTATCCACATTGGAAGCACGTAAAGTAGAATTAAAAGAGTTATGGGCTGCTGTAAAAGGCGCATACATAGTATGTGTTCGTGATACCACTTCACCGGCTGAGGAGCTAGATATGCCAACAATAGAATCCAAATACATGGCTTCCAATGAAACTTATGTATCCTGCTTAGGTTATATTTTAGAACATATTTCCAAACTTAGCCAACCCGCGCCTAGTATCCTGAGCCCAGGAGACAGCCAACTGTCTGTAGATACAACTCAATGTATTAAGGTACCACCTTGCGATTCGGAGGTATTTCAAGGAGATTACCTCTCCTGGCCCTCATTTAGGGACATGTTTGATGCTGTCTATAAACAACATCCTAAATTAGGACAAGTTCAAAAGCTGTTTCACCTGCGTGCAAAAACGAAGGGCGAAGCGTTTAATATTGTAAGCAAATTTCCGCTTGTTAATGATAGTTTTGAACTAGCTTGGGAAGCTTTAAAAAGTAGTTACGAAAACAAACGAATTCTAATTAATAATCAAATCAAGGTACTTTTCAACCTACCATACGTTCATCATGAGTCCGCTAAGACAATCAAGGCATTGCAAAGTGCAATCAATGATAGTCTGGCAGTTCTTCAGTCGCATAAAATAAAAACTGAAGACTGGGATCCGATTTTGATTTATGCCTGCTCAAATCGTCTACCACAAACGACATTAACGCATTGGGAACAGTCGATTGAAACCCCAACAGAGGTTCCCACATGGAAGCAAATGGATACGTTTCTAAGTTCTCGGTTTCGAATTCTCGAGTCCATTTCGGATGTTATGTCAACATCGAATCAAGTGTCCAGCAAAAAACATCTTAACCATTATCAAGAAAACATACCAAATCGTAGCAAGGTTAATACCTATCATTCAAAAGCGTATACATTTACATGCAAGTTGTGTAGCGAACACCACCCGATTCGTATTTGTCCCCAGTTTCTGCAAATGACTATACCAGCCCGGCTTGCATTTATCAATAGCAACGGTTTTTGTACTAATTGTCTGGGAGCCATGCATACTAGCAATGATTGCAAAAGCAAACACACGTGCAATGCTTGCCACAGTCGACATCATTCCCTGTTACACACGAGTCCTAGTCTTACATTAGAAGAAAGTTTCATGCCGCCATATTCGAATCCAACAGAACCGTCTACATCAGCAAACAGTACATACTGTCCACTTCCTACTCAATCCATTCCTATTATACAGTCCACTTCATCAGCAGTACTACCAACGACAAGCCATCGCTCACATTATGCCACTATCCATAAAAGTGTCCTTTTAGCTACCGCTCTGGTTAAAATTATTCACCAAAATTCTGTTTTTATTGTGCGTGCGCTAATTGATCCAGGATCTGAAGTGTCCTTCATTTCTGAAGCGGCTCTGATTCGTCTGCAGCTACCCTTTCAACAAATTAATACTCTTATATCAGGAATTAGCTCCGCTCGGGCTGCAACATCTAGAAAACTTTCCTCATTTCTGCTTGACAACGAAGAAAATCCCAGTGAACCGGTGGCAGTACAAGCCCTCGTTCTCAAGGACTTGACTGGTCATCTTCCAAGTGCATCTTTCGAGCTTTCTGATCGAAGTCTATTATATGGTCTCAAATTAGCTGACCCCACTTTCAACACATCTTCGAAAGTCGATTTATTGATCGGAGCCGATATCTACCCACTCATTATTCGCCATGGGCTTAAAACCCTTTCAAACTCGCTTGTAGCACAGAGCACCATCTTTGGGTGGATTTTATCGGGAACCCTACCAAATATCGTCAACACGTTCACCACACGGGTTTCCGATCTTAATGAAGCAAATCTTGAACATCAACTCAAACAATTTTGGGAACTCGAGGAGTTACCGATTGCCGTCTCAAGTGCCTCAGCCAGTGATCAATACTGCGAGGAATTATACCGCCGTACTACTATCAGACAACCTGATGGAAGATATGTAGTCCGGTTGCCGTTCAAAACTGAAATTACACCATATAATCAACTTGGCTTTTCGAGACATATCGCGTTAAAGCAATACCTACGTGGAGAAAGGTCATTATCAAAGCATCCGAACTTACAAACTGAGTACTCGAAAGTTATTTCCGAATATCTAGCCTTAGACCACATGCGTAAAGTCAACCCTTCGAACACGGCCCGTAATGAGTTTGCTTCCTCTTTTTACCTTCCACACCATGCGGTCATTAAGCCTGAAAGCATATCCACCAAGCTACGGGTTGTCTTTAATGCATCAAGTGCCTCCAGTAATGGGAAAAGTCTGAACGACATCCTTCACCCAGGACCCGTCCTTCAACGAGATCTAACCACTCTCATGGTAAGATGGAGGTTTTACAAATTTGTGTTTAATAGCGACATTGAGAAAATGTATCGCCAGATTTTGGTGCATCCCAAGGAGACCTGCTTTCAAAGAATTCTTTTTCGCACTTCGCTCACTTCCATGATAGAAGATTACGAGTTACGTACTGTTACCTTCGGAGTTAATTGCGCACCTTATCTGGCTCTTCGAACTCTGCTTCAGCTTGCAGATGATGTACAAGATAGTTTCCCTCTGGCTTCCCAAATCATTCGGTCTGACTTTTACGTAGACGATGTACTATCCGGTGCCCACGATCTTCTGACAGCTCGAAAATCACAAATAGAGCTAATTGCCGCCTTAACTTCTGCAGGATTTTCACTTCGGAAGTGGACGTCGAATACTCTTGATTTGATAAATCATCTACCACCAGAGCATGTCCTGAACGAGCACTTTTTGAATTTCGATGATGACAGTTCTGTCAAAACATTAGGCATTCGGTGGAACGCCAAAGGCGATTATTTTTATTTCTCAACTCAACTCATGGAATCATCGAGCACCCCCACAAAACGGGAGGTTTTTTCACATATAGCGCGGTTGTTTGATCCCGCCGGCTGGTTGGCACCAGTTGTGATAACGGCCAAAATCTTAATGCAAACAATTTGGTCCGAAGGCATAGCGTGGGACCAGTGTTTGACTCCATCCTTATATCAACAATGGCGAACGTTCATCACCACTTTGCCGTATATCCAATCCTTTAAAATACCAAGGTGGGTTAATTACCATCCTTCTTATCAAGTCCAAATTCATGGTTTTTGCGACTCATCAGAAAAAGCTTACGCCGCAGCCTTATATCTTCGCGTATGTGATAACAACCAACAAATCCATTCTCATCTTATCTGTGCTAAAACAAGGGTTGCACCTGTAAAACCGGTGTCTTTACCTCGCTTAGAGCTATGCGGAGCAGTTCTTCTGTCTAAATTAGTAAAGTCGTATATCTCGAATCTTCCAGTCTACTCCTATCAATTATTTTTATGGACTGATTCGTCAATCGTACTCGCATGGCTGAATAAACCTCCACGCACCTGGAAAACGTTTGTCGCAAATCGGACAGCTACTATCCTGGATAATGTCGGCGATCTTAATTGGAGGCATGTCAAATCATCGGATAATCCGTCAGACCTTGCCACCCGAGGTATGGTCCCTCACGATTTGCAAAACAACGCGCTTTGGTGGAACGGTCCGCTATGGCTAACGTTGCCAGAGTCTCAGTGGCTAATCAGTGATCCAGTTGAGGCCCAGGACGAAGATTTAGAATTGAGACCGGTACAGTCTTTATTCCTTCAGTGTAGTGAAGACATTCTTGAACGATTTTCCTCTTTTCCCCGTGCATTAAGGGTTATTTCTTATATTTTCCGGTTTTTCAACCACACTCACCCTCAAAGGCGTTTAACATCAAACTCATCCTCCCTTGCTATCTCGCAGAGTGAAGTACGATTTGTTAAAACAAGACTTATTCAACTAACTCAGCAAACACATTTCCCTAGAGAATACGAACGCCTGTCAATGGGCAAAGTGGTTCATATGCGAAGTTCTCTACTATCTTTAAATCCTTATCTAGACGCTCAACAAATAATTCGAAGCAATGGAAGATTGACCAAATCCTCTCTTTCGTTCAATGAACGACACCCCATCATTCTCCCGTACATCTCAAGATATTCTTCTCTCTTAGTTGGGTATATCCATGAACTAACGCTACATGGAGGTAACGCACTCGTAATCCGCTTAGTTAGGCAGGAATACTGGATACTAAGGCTTAAAAATTTGGTGAAAACTCGTATAAATTTGTGCAAAATTTGTACGATACATAAAAAACAAATGCGTCAACAAATTATGGCAGCACTTCCTACAGAACGGTGCACCTACTCACCCCCGTTTACCTATACAGGTATTGATTTTGCCGGTCCCTTTGAGATAAGAAGTTTTAGTGGACGCAATTGCCGTCTCACTAAGGGGTACTGCTGTGTCTTTGTCTGTTTCTCGACAAAGGCAATCCATCTTGAAGCGGCAAGTGATCTGTCGACCCCAGTTTTTTTGGCGGCGTTTGCGAGATTTGTAGCTAGACGAGGCCTTCCAAAGGAAGTTTTCTCCGATCACGGTACAAATTTTGTCGGGGCTAATACCTCTCTTCAAAGGGATTATAAGACTCTACTCACTACCGCTGCCAAAGCAACATCTGACTTGTACGGTTTACAAGGATTAGTCTGGAACTTTATTCCACCTGGCGCTCCCCACATGGGTGGCTTATGGGAAGCCGGTGTGAAAAGTTTCAAGGCCCATTTTAGAAAAATTGCGGCTTCTACCAAGTTTACTTTCGAAGAATTTGCGACATTATTGGCTCGTATCGAGGCCTGCCTTAATTCCCGACCATTATCCCCCATGTCGGAGAATCCCACTGATTTGCTAGCTCTCACTCCTGGACATTTTTTACGTGGCGGCCCTTTGCTAGCCCCACCTGAGCCTGAAGTACGTTATTCAGCCCCTTCCTTTATCAATCGTTGGGAGAGGCTAAAATGTTTACACCAACTGTTTTGCCAACGATGGAAAGAGGAATACCTCAAGGAACTTCACAAGCGGTATAAGTGGCAGTTTCCTCAATCAAATGTTAAAGTAAATGACCTCGTCGTTATCAAAAATGAAAATTTACCGTCCACTGAGTGGCGCCTAGGACGCATCATCAGAGTCAGTCCTGGATCGGATGGTAAAATTAGAGTTGCGACCGTGAAAACACAGTATGGTGAGGTTACTCGCCCAGTCGTCAAACTATGTGTCTTACCAATTGTATAACATTTGGGCATTGAGTACTGGCAAACATACTAATAACATTTAAACTTAATCAACTGAATAACTATGTTTAACTCAATCGAATAATGGAAAGGGGAACTTCACTTACCTACTGTCATGAATTTGGGACACAAAAGGGGATTTTCTTTCAATAAAATAAATGCATTACAAATTGTTACATTCGTACCTTCCTATATTTAAGCTATCTTCCTATGTAATTATTATATAAAACAAAAAAAAAAATGAAATCTTGTAAATTGAATTTGTAACTTATAGTATCTAAGTTCTTAGCTAAGTATTTCATAATTGTATTTACTTAATTTCGCCGCATTGCGGCAAGGCGGCCGGTAATGTTAACACCAAAATACCACACTTTAACCTTAATGTAATCTAACCCTCAATGAGACAAATTTCACCATAGATGGCGTTTGTCCACGGAAGAAGTCGATCGCCATAAATGTCATTTTGGCCATCTTTTTTTTGTCGGCTTGTGGTAATCGTGGTCTCGGCGCTTAATTCGGCCTCTTTCGTTATAAAACTGTCGTACAATAAAGACGTGTTTAAAATTTGAGTAAAATTTGTCTATATTTTTTACCCCTCGCATCATCACGCATCGTGTGACGCGACACCCAGGTTTGTCCATTCCTCGTCGTTCTTTGGAATTGGGCATTCCACAAACGTCATTACACCGTATTTTGCATTAAGACTTGGGTCTTAAGGCCTATAAAGTTCAGTTAACACAAAAACTCAAGCAGGCCGATCATCAACAACGTCGACAACAGCCCAGCGTCGATTGCAGACCTCAAAGATAAAATTCGTGAGGCTATCGAGGACATAGGGTAGCCACTTTGCGATTTGGTTATGGACATTTTCATGAAAAGGATATGCTCGTGGTGGCCATTTGTTTTTCATTATTAACAGCATACCTTCCTCTTTATTATGAAATAAATATCCGATCATTTATCTCAAAAATGGCATTTTCTTTGAATACCAAAATAACACCTCTTATTGGAAAACCCTTTAGAACTTATGTTTATTTGAAATTTCCATCAGTTTTGTTTATTGTGTCAGTTTGGCAATTTAAAAAAGTGAAATAGTTAAAAGGAATAAAACCAACAAGCAATAAAGCGAAGAGTCAGCAGAAACATAGACGCCTCGGACAGTGCGCATTGGCTTGAATGGCTACAGTGGAAGGCCCGATGAAGTACTCAACCCTAAGAAGATGGTAAGCTAACTCATCCTCTGCAAGTGCTAGGCAAACCAAAATGCATCTTTCTCTAGGTTTGGGATAAACTCCAAGTGGACCCAAAAACCAACGCCGATGGAGTGGCCGTTTGGAAGGACAACTTCTTGCAGACTCCTGCTAACACGTAACACGTAACTAAGCTTGCAGACACTGCACTATGCATTAAGTGTAATATTTATCGCTAGGCCAATATCGTTTGCGACTGTTTCCGAAACCTGCTAATAAAGTGGCATAAGTGGTTGCACTTGTGAAATAGAAATGGCGCATTTTGTGTTGTAATTTTTGATTACACCTCAACTTACTTGCACTGTAAAACCGACAATTTGGATTAGACATGAGGGCCAGTGTTTGTATTATTCTGTTGTAGGTAGTGAAAGTGTCTTAAGAGGGCAAGATTCTTTGCAAGGAACATTTGATGTCTCGTCGCCATTAAGTCGATGGTGTAGGCATGGATATTTATATTTCTGATTAAATGAAATCGCTTGAAAAATGTTTACTGACGTTCAAAAATATTGACAAGAAAATGGTACCAGGTCCGGATGGAAACCCAAATATAGGACCATAAATCGTTCGTAGGACTTCTCTCTCGAACACTGCAATCCGACTGGGTAAGGGTCCATGCTTCTGCACCATATAGCAGGACCGGGATGACTAGATTTTTGTAAAGTGTCTCCTTGGTTCTTCTCGATAGAATTTTATTCCTCAATTGCTTACTTAGCCCAAAGAAACAGCGATTAGCAAGAGTTAATCTACGTTTGATTTTAGCGTTAATATTTTTTTCCGCAGTTACAGTAGTGCCCAGCCCAGGTAGACAAATTCGCTGACTACCTCGAAGCTTCACCTATCAATTGTCACGTTCTTATGAAAGCATATACTTCGTCTTGTCCTCATTTATAGTCAGTCCGGGCCATTCTGCTTGCTGCTGACTGCTTTGTAGCGAAAGGACCGGTTACTGCTCGCCTTGTTCTACCTATCACATCAATGTCGTCAACAAACCCAAGTAATTGTGTTGATGTACTGGCCTGGGTATTGCGTATTACCTTCTCAAGCACAATGTTGAAACAAATCATTTAAAATAGGTCAGTATATACCTACCTATTATTTGAGAATAGGCATGTAAAAGGCGTGGAAGCACTGAAGCCAGAAAAAAATGGATTTTGGTAAATAAAAAAAAAACATTCCTAAAGAACCTAACAGTGAACGAAAAAGCCTAAAACCACCTCGCCGTCTAAAGAAAAATTCTAAAAAAAGTTGCATTCAAATCTGTCCAGTAGCACTTATACGCTTTGAGGTAACAAAGAAAATTCGTCCAGTTTAATAATATAAAGGGTATTTGCTGAGCGCATAATTTCACGCAATGGACCAGTGAACTGGCCTATACGATCTTGTGATCTTACACCTTTTGATTAATTTCTTTGAGGGTATGTGAAGTCACTTGTCTATGCTGATAAACCAGGGACTTTGGACGATTTGGAAGTCAACATTTGCTGTGTTATTGCTGGCATACGGCCCCAGTTGGTCGATAAAGTTGTCGAAAATTAGACTTCACGATTGAGCTTCATTCGAGCTGTGGCGTGAATATGCCCGAAATTAAACAGTAATCATGACATAAAATTATCTATGTACTAGCTTTTGCCCGCGGCTTCGCTCGCGCAGTCCTCAGGATTTGGTACACAGATATTCCTTCACAGTCATTTAGTCCCCTCTTTTATTTTTATATATCGCGCAGAAAACCTACCAAAGAAGTACCTAAGGAGAAGTTCGTATCTCTGAAAAATGTGTTTAATGCCCTATTGGAGAAAACAGTTCAAAGATTATATGATCAATATTTTTGTTAGTGAAGCGGTCAACACAGATCATACTTAGCAGATTGTCTATGGGACAAAACATATTTTTTTGCTGACAAATACAGCGATATGATAAGCACCATCTTTAGAACAGGGGGAGCTTTTACCCCTTCATTATATTCCACACCTCCCAGATCTTCCTACACTCTTGCAACCAAAAAGATGCACCACTTTCTAGCAGTATGACCCCATTCATACAGAATTCCGCTTGAATATCTTTGGAGTACGTACGCTGGAGTTAGATGAAGCGATAAGCATATTCAACGGCGAAAGATTTTGGGACGCATTACAAAGTTTAAAATTGATACCACACAAACGGTTCGTGATAAAGAAAAGGGCCCCCTTAAGAGGTCATCGCCAATAACTTGGGCCCCAAGCAAAATTTTCAAAATCGGAAAAATTAATTATTTCTTTTCCTTCTAATAGTGTACACAAACTAAGTTTGAAGTCGATCGGATGAAAAATAATCTTTGACCCCCCTCTTACCCCTTTAAGGATAGAATTTTGCAAAATCGGAGAAATTAGTTTTCTTTATTTTTCATAGAGAATATACAAACCGAGTTAAAAGTCAATCGGATGAAAAATAAAAATCTTCCCATACAAAATTTGACCCCCCCTTTTTCCTCTTTAAGGGTAGAATTTTGCAAAATCGGAGAAATTAGTGTAATCATAGAGTGTAAACAAACCGAGTTTAAAGTCAATCGGATGAAAAATAAAAATCTTCCCATACAAACTTTTACCCCCCCCCCCCATTTTACCCCTTTAGGGAGGGTCTAATTTCAAAAAATCGTTCCTTAGTGCTTGTATACATCATAAAAAAAACATCTGTGCAAAATTTTAGCTTTCTAGAGCAAATGGTTTAGGCTGGGCGTTGATCATCTGTCAGTCGGAATCTTCATTTTTATATAAAGGGTCCGCCATACAACGTTTTTTTTTTCAACTAGTGCTTATTTCGCGAATGGTAACACTTAGCTCATGTCTAATTTGACAGATAATTAGTTTTATCCTTCCGCTGAACGAATATGGTTGTGTATACGCTTGAACAGTGCTGGGAAATATTGCGACAGTACTTTGAAAATCATGGTAATGTTGCAGAATGTGTGCGAAAATTGCGTACGGATTTTGGAAGAAGAGAAGCACCGTCTGCTCCGTATGTTCGTTATCTTGTAAAAAAAGTGAAAGAAACTGGCATCCTCATCGATAAACCAAAGCGTGAAAAGTCAAAAACAGCCATACCCAAAACGAGTCACTGTTTGGTGCGGATTTTGGTCCAGAGGCATAATTGGGCCATTTTTCTTTGAAAATGAGCAAGCAGTGGCCGTTACAGTCAATGGCGATCGTTATCGGGCCATGTTGAACGAATTTTTGTTCACAAAAATTGAAGAGGAGGATATTGGCAACATTTGGTTTCAACAGGACGGCGCTACGTGCCACACAGCCGAAGCTACACTCGATGTTTTGCGCCCTGTTTTTGAAGATCGCATTATCAGCCGCAGAGCTGATGTCGTTTGGCCACCGCGGTGCTGCGATTTGACACCGTTGGACTATTATTTGTGGGGTGCCGTAAAAGATAAGTGTTACGCCGACATGCCAGAGACAATTGACGCTTTAAAGGACAATATTCGTGAAGCCATTGATGAAATACAGATGCACACAATCGATAATGTGTTTAAAAATTGGACCGATCGTGTAGGCTACTGCATGGCCAGCCGAGGCAGCCATTTGAATGAAATTGTTTTCCATTATTAACCGGAAGGATTGTACTTTCAAATAAAAAAAAAAATTTGAGAAAATATTCAGTAGTTTTTTTTTATAGCATTTTCAAAAAAAAAAATTATTTGGCGGACCCTCTATATAGATTGAATTTGTATAGATACCTCTAAAAACAAAGGCACCTTTTACTAGCTGTACCCGCTTTGCCCGTGCCCAGTAATTGTCTTTCTGAAATATGCTCAATGCAATTACATATTTTGCAACTTCAGTTCCAATGAGTGTCGCAGTGTTTGTTTTTTTGTGTTTATCTAGGAAATGCCAAGTTTCTTTGTCCGATTTCACCCTCATTTTATTAAATGCACTTAGCAGCTAAAGCTGCCATAAATGTTAAGATGTTCTCGTATTGTAATCTTGAGATTTATATTTTCAGTGCCATCTATCGGAGAACTTTAAAACTTTTGATTTACGTGCTCCGTTCACTTCACAATAAATATATTGTGTAAATTTCACCTCAATCGACCGACTACTTTTCGAGGTGTCGAGAAAAAGCGTTTGTAATTTTTTTTTTATCGGAGGTGCCACGCCCCTTTGCCCAATTTTTACCAACCTTCACAAGAAAACTCCAGTGACAATACTAAGATTGTCTGAAAATTAGAGCTCAATCGGTTTGGTTTTTTTTTCGAGATACCTATACGATTTTGAATGTTTTTTTTTGTTTGCGAGA
Source organism: Cheilosia soror (assembly GCA_949372485.1). NCBI lineage: Eukaryota > Metazoa > Arthropoda > Insecta > Diptera > Syrphidae > Cheilosia > Cheilosia soror. Next base: position 74,265,929 of record OX443561.1, on the reverse strand, counting down.
TGCCACGCCCCTTAAAAAATCAAATCAAATACACAAACCAATAATCGAATGCATAGTCTAATGTATCTGCTTTTCTATGTTGTTAAAATTGAGGGTTAAAATGCAACACACTCTACGTCTACACTGTCTGCATAGTCTAGTCATATATAGGTCAGGGATTGTACCTGAAATTCTTTTGTTGCATCTGAAAAAAGCAATGTTAAACGTTATCCACACCACATCACAAAGAACTCTGTCGTACACCGATCTTACTGACGTCTAAGAAACCCTTCTAATATTCTAAGGTCTGCCTTTCCGCTGACATTTCAACCGACAGTGATACCGTCATGTTATTCTCTCCTCTTAAGTTCGACGACTTTACAGCTACATGAAAAAAAACGAGCTAAAAAAGGCACCGCTATTCCATATTATATCCACCATATAGAAAGAGCTATACAAAAAAAAAAAAAAACAAGGAAAACTTTTCTTTCTACGCCGAACAATAGCAAACCCAACACAGCACTGCATGCTACTCAAAATGGGACTCCGTCCGATGAACCGAAGCGATGCATGTAGCTAAACCATTCCTGGAGCCGCCATAAATGCAACAATTTTAGTTTTTCGCACGTGAAACGTGACTTACGCCTTTTGTTTTCTTTTGTCGCTTTTCTTTTAATTTCTTCGAAGAGAAACACAATTCAAAGAAAAGTATTATAAGAATGACTGCGGTGATGTAGTGTGTCATAGTCATAGCCATAAGCACTAAAAGCGATTTTTTTTTCCTTTGATTTAGTAGGGAGTAGGGGTAACTATATTCGAACCCCAAAAGTTTAACTTATTGTCGGGGAAAACGCATAGATTGCATTTTAATTTACTTCCATTCCTGTGACGTGGCTGCTGATGCATATGTGTAAAGCTTATCGGTTGTAAAGAATAGGCGTCTGCCCATATGTCGAAAGTCTCACGATGGGAATGCCGCATGTTATGCCATGTCGATGCCAATGACCCGGCGGCATTTGATTACTGAGTATTGTAAACCTACTTGTTCTACATGCGCCGCCGCCGCCATCAGCCCCTTAGAGAGGTGATTTCTTTGACGGAGGGTGTAGCTCCTGCAGAAGTTTGCAATTACTTTAATTAAGCCTTGAAGTGGTTATACAGTGCGTTTGACAAAATGCAGAACGCCAGGATAATTGCATCAGCAAATGAATGAGGAATTCTTATTGAGTAGGATGTAGAGGTTAGGGTTTGTAAATTCGGTTTAAACATTTTCATTAGTTGTGGAAAATTCACAAAGAGTAGGTTAGGTAGGTTGTGGGCGCAGTAGGTTCGATCCCCGAAAAAACACAAATTACATCTTAAGGTTTTTTCTACTGCGCCACCTCTCGCGAACGTCTGACAAACATCCAAGAGTATGACTGTCCTGAAAAAGCTTCTCAATTCAGCCGTTCGGACGCGGCATAAAATTGTAGGTCGGTTCCATTCGTTCCAAAAATAGGAACTCACACAAAACGAATGGTTGCGAGAAGCTAGGCCTAGGCTGTCTACACGCCTGTTGCGCCACCTATTTACTTTTTTTTTTTTTTTTAGGTTAGGTAGTAAATATGGCCACGTAGTGGTCGTCTAAGAGGTTCATTTATGTCGCTTATGTGGTTTTAAATCACAAAACTTGTTGTTTTGTTCGTTGTCTATGAAACCTTGCACTGACTAGATCAGGGGTTCCCTGCAGAGTTATTCTAGGGGCGTCGCAAGACGGTACGCACAGGTCGCCTTCACACGATATTCCATCAGCTTTGAGCTCGATTTAAAAAAAAATGTCAGGTCAGACAAATGTTAGCCATTGTGTTTTGCCATGCACAAGAAGTCGTCATTTTGCAGACTAAAACTTGGCGAATTTTGCGTCTGGACTTGGGCCTATATCCCTTCAAGATCCAAATGACCCAGGAGCTCAAATTTAATGATAATGACCATAGAAAAATAATTTTTAGCGACGAGGTGCATTTTTGGATGAAATGGTATGTCAACAAGCTAAATTGCGTATATAGGATAACGCCAACCCACCCGAGGCGGCAATGTATCCATAAAAAGTTGGCTGGTGCCGATTTTAGACCGGGCAGCGTCATAGTTCCGTACTTTTTTTTTTTTAAATAACGTTGCTAAGGCTATCACCATCAACGGCAAGCGCTACAGAACGATGCTAACGGATTTATTTGGCCCAAATTGAACGATATGGTGGTAGATGACATGTGGTTCCAGCAAGACGTGGCTACGTGTCATACAGCTTACGCCACGATGATCATTCTGCATGAACGATTTGAGGGTATGGTTGCCTCTAGCAGAGGTGACTTGAATTAGCCACCAAGATCGTGCTAGATTTTTTTTGTGGAGTTGCCTTAAATCGCAGCTCAATGCGAATAAAAGGCAATCGATCGATGTCCTTATGCCCAACATAACCAATGCCATTGCTCAAATTTAGCTGGATCTATGCGGCAGATTGGACCACTCGGTTCCATGGTATTATATTCCATACCAATAATGGCATGCATGGACCTCTTTTTCCATTTCAACGTTGACTGAAACAGTCAGTTGACTAAAAGGTTAAACATGTTTGAATTCAGCATCTCCTGATGGCGGTTTGTCTTCGGGTAGGGACGGATGTTGAACGAAGCAGTATACTCTCTGATAGTCACTGAGGAGAGAGACTGGTGCATGGCAGAAATGGGTGGTTGAATCAATTCGTTCTTCTGCTTGACCATAAGTCAGTGGAGGGATTTTCTGCTGGAAGAAAAGGATGGAGGGTAACCGTAGCTGTCTGCCCCTCGTTTATTTCCTTTGGCAACCCGATCACGAGACAAAGACTGGTGTTGACCAGAAGAGCTTGATTGAAGCAAAACATCATACACTGCTTGGTACCGAAAAAAAGGGTTAGAGTTTGTCTTTCAGGAAGACGAAGGGTGACCGAAACAGTCTAACTCTAGCCTCTGACAGTCCAGTTACAGATTGATGCCTCATGGTGAGGTTGACCGATGTACTCAGCTCCTCCCGGTGGCGTTAGGTCTTTGGCAAAAAGCAAGAGTAACAAAAACAGTCTAACCCCCGCTTGTAACTTCTGACAGACCGCTTGTAGGGAGTGTAGGGCTGGTACATATCTGCTTCACAACTTGACGTCCAAAGGGGTTGACAATGTGTCTTCGGGAAAGACGAATTGGTATTTTGTTTCAATGGGTAATTGCGTTGTGATGTTTCAGTAAAGCCAGTTGAACTTTGTAACGAACTTGCTGATGCAACAAATATCAGTTTGAGACAAGTCGCTCAGGTCTTCGAAGAAATAAGCCCCTAAGGTAGCCCTACGCAAGGTGTCAAAGCTGGACGGTGGTTTTCGAGAGCTATGGAGTATCCACTTGAGCAACGTACACCCGCGACCCACTTAATGGATAAGCGGGCTATTGAAAATTAATAAATTAAGGAAGAAGTTTGGATTAAATTAACATTAAGTCCAGAACCCTGTCGCGTCCCATTGTAATTATCTTTTTAGAATTGTATTTGAGGGTCCTTGCTCTGTCATGGCCTTTGCAAGAATATCCACTTCAGATAGAACTTGCGGGCCATATTTGGTTTATCCTTATGTAGTAACTGGTACCTAAGGTTAGGTTTGTGGGCTGGTGAGGAGTACTGGCGAGGAGTAAATTTACTTACTGTGCTGCTACATACAAACCATCCTGATGATTTGAAGAAGTTCATTATCTTGTCTATTGATGTGCTGGAAAGCTCGTCTAGGCCGTTGATAAAGTGACTCTCTAGAATTAATGGTGTTTTGGAGACCTGTACAGTGATATAGAAAGTGGGTTGTATCCTCAAGAGCTCCCTCATCATTGCATTCTCTATAAAGTTTTTCTTCTATTAGGCCCATTTTCTTCATGTGGTATTGCAGAGTATTGTGCCCCGTTATGATTCCTACGAGGATGGACATTGACTTCCTATCCTTCTGTATTATACTCTCGGTTTTGGTTTCGTTGAAGGACGGCCATGGCATTCTTGTGGTATTACAAGTATTTAAGGCGTTCCCCTCTCTTGTTTCTTTTCTCCCTGCTTCAAGCTTGAGTGCGCAAGGCGGGATGCACAGATCAGCTTGTTCTGAAAAAGCTGTCGAACCTTGTCTTGGTAATTCGTCTTCTTTCTCATTGCCTGTAATGCCTTCACGTTCCGGAACCCAGCAGAGCGATACCTTGTGCTGTAAACCAAGAGCCTTCAGTTCTTAGCGAAAGCTCTTCACTGGCTTCGATTTTATTTCTCGTGCATTTATGGCTTTTATTGCTGCATGGCTGTCGATATTGAATGTAATACCTCCAGGTGGTATTGCCCTTTACACAGACTCTCGGGCTGCTGTTGTCACTGCCAGGAGCTCTGCTTGGAAGACGCTACTATGGTAGGGGAGGTGTATAGATGTTGATATACCCAGCGATTCGGAGAAGACATCTGACCCTACCCAAGTGTTCATTTTAGATACGGCTGGTACTGGTACGGTGCCCAACAGGATTCCAGAATGTGTTCGGCCCTCTTACCTCAGAATTTGCAAACACCTTTATGTATCTGAGGCTAATACATGGATTTGTCTTTTTGTGCATGTCTTGGACTACAACGGGTCTAGAGGTTTTCGGCAGTTGAGCTACGCTTAGTTCGTTATCCTATTCTCCGCCATTGATACCTTACAAGGTGAAGAATCTGTTGTCCACTCTTGATACATACGCTCCTGCGTGCATCCGGTTCTTTTATAGTTTTTTTAAACATCTGTCCCGCTGACGTTGTAAGGCCAAAGTTAGTACCTGAGGTGGTCCTGTGTCAGAGAGCCTCCATTACAGTCGGCTACATCTGTCTGCAACCTCTGGATAAGGGATGGGATAACTATACTCGAGGCTTGGTCTGTTTACTTACTTACTTATTTACTTAGGTGGCGCTACAGTCCGGGTTGGACCTGGGCCTCAACCAGTACGACTCTTCAGTTAACGCGATCTTTGGCTTACTGCCTCCAGTGGCGCACTCCAAGTTGATCTCCTTAGACTTGCGCGCACGACACCTAAATGTAGGTGGTTCTCTACTGGCGTTGTCACTCCGGTTTGGAATCGAAGCCTTTTCGGACTGGAGCGTTGATGTCCATTCGCTCTACATGTCCCAGCCATCTTAGACGACTAATGGGTACTTTTTTGACCAGGTCGATGTCGCTGTACAACTCGACGAGTCCGCTGTTAAATCTCCTCCTCCAAAGCCCGTTAACTCAAGCGGGACAGAAAATCACTCGAAAAATTTTGCATTCAGCGAGCAAGAAGATCTTCATCCGCCTTTGATAACGTCCATGATTCGGCGCCATAAAGTACGACTGGGATGATGAGGGTCTTACATAGAGTCTCCTTGGTGTTTTTCGACAAGGCCTTAATTTTAGTTGAATAAAAAAAATACTTAACTGACAGTTTCAGTCCGAAAGTGACCAACAGTTTGACAGTTTGGTTGCTACCAACTAAATGTTTGCATTTTTGCAGTTTAAAACTGACACACTTGAGGTTTTGAACCAGCAACTGACAGTTGCAACAATTTTCCCAGACCCGTTATTACTTAAACTCACACATCCACGATCTAAAATCCACCACAACCAGCTGAATTATACAACTCTAGCAATAGCAATTTTAAATCCACACCAAATTGACGTTTATCTCTCAAGCTATGTCCTGGAATTCGTTCTAAATACTTGCTTCCTTCAACCACAAAATCTCCATCCACAATTCGTTTGTGCGAGATCCGCTTACACGAACAAAAAGGACTTTATGTCTATTGCAATCCGTTTATTTTTTTATAATATTTTCCAAAAAAAAATGTGACTCGCCTCTCGTTCTGTTCATTTTCGCGGTCAGTGACTCTACTGTACATTGTACAACCGCAGCGAAATTGTAAAATCCCCTTGATATGACAGCAAAGCTCGTAGTGAATTCGCTCATCGTTGGGCTTTATTTAATATTTAATTCTGACAGAGATTCAATGCAATTTTTCTCAAGGATTAGGGATTACCACTTTTTTTTTTTTGACAAATCTGGGTCACTCACACTCCTGATGGTTTAGGGGTTTTTTTTTTTTGTACCTTAATGTCGAATGCCTTAAATTCGTTTCTATTTCAGCAGGCTCTCCTTGGCGTTTACATAAATCCAATTAAGTCGGCTTCGTCTTCCGGCAAGGGCGGTTTGCAGTGTTATACAGTCACCCGATGTTGATAGAGAAATCACCAAAGCGGCTAATTTGTGTTTGGTGGTGGATTTCCTCTGAGGTTTAGTTGGGCGGCCGGCGCACGGCGGCGGCAAAAAAATATGTTTTTCATTGTAATCACTGAACCGTATTGACATTTGGTTACAGACCTATAAGTAATGCGGTTATAGGCTCGTACTATTCAATTTAGTTTTTTGGTATTTTGTGATTTGATATGGTGAATAGTTTTAGAGGGGTGAATGTACCTTGTGCGGTTTGCAGTGTCATTTACTTGGGTTTTTCCCTTTAGGCAGTGGATTTTCGTGCTTTTGACGTGGTTAGGTTCGAGCAATGTCGGAGCAACGTGTCGTTCTATAGGTTTTTTGCTCTTATAAGTTTGTAGACGTAAGTTTGATGGGACCTATTTCGAATGACCGCATCGAATGACCTTACATTTAGTAAAATAACAATATCGAACATTTTGATATAAAATTAGCTTTTGTGACCTAGAGGTAAAGGTTGAAAATGATTATAACTTGACGACTTTCTCGAACAACTAAAGTGATCCGATCCTTTATAAGACCTTAATCATCCCAGTCCTACTTTATGGTGCAGAGGCATGGACTCTATCAAAAGCGGATGAGGTTACTCTTGGATGTTTTGAGAGGAAAATTCTTCTTCTTCTTTAGCCAGAAGAGTAAAGGTCCAACGACTGCGGTGGCTGGGTCATGTAGAGCGAATGGACGTGAATGCTCCGGCCCGGTAGATCTTCGAATCCACACCCGAGGGACGGCCGGCGCAATAGAGGAAGACCGCGATTCCGGTGGCGCACGCATGTGGAAGGGGACCTTAACCAACTTAGCGTGCGAAACTGGAGACAGCTGGCCAAAGATCGTGCTGGCTGGAGACGCTTGTTGGTTGAGGCCCAGGTCCACCCCGGACTGTAGCGCCACCTTAAGTAAGTAAGTAAGTAAGTAAGACTTTCTTTCAATGATTGGCAAAATTTTCTAAATTTCTATGGAAACTGGACTGCTGCTCAAACACATTGTAGAACTAAATATCACTTTTAGTATGGTGTACCGGCGTACCGCTTTTAAAAACACTTGCCTGTGTTTTTCCACTGGCTGGGACGATTGCCAATCAACCCAGGAATGCCATTACATACTAAAACACAACCGTCACTATCCATCAGCCTTCCATCCTCTGCAATCCTGGGGCACGTTGCTTTCAGCAAACCCATCAGTGATCTGACGTTCGCGATGGCTTGATCTCTGGAACCGAGGTTAAGTCTTCTTTGTCATGTCGAACCTGGCTGGAATTCGAAGAGCTTTTTGCATAGAGCAATTTTGTCTAATGTAGAGCCGACGGGCTTTGGATCGAGAGTTATGGAGGGTCCACCTTAATGATATTTTATAACCGCGATCCTTGTAATGGACTGAAGATGCTAATGATGATCCAAACCTTGGTATCGTAAAATTGTTTTCCAATATTTGAACCACTTTTGGTTATTGATGCCTGTGTAGTAGGTGAATAGACAGAAACTTTCCAGTACTACACCAGCTGTTATAGGGCGTCCAAAGTTGAATTTCTTGTTCTTTGCAGCTTCCTCTCTTTGGAGAGCTGTGCATAAACTTAGCCGCAACAAAACATGGTCAGCGTCGACGTTTTCCACTCGATAAGCGTGTACCTTGAGTTGGCCGATTTGGTTGGCCGTTTGACCGTCTGGAGAGAGACAGTCTGCTTTGTGGAGCCTTAGCGTTAGAGACCTGGTGGTACTTATCAGTTGCTGCCGTCTACCAACTAACCCGCCGAAACTGTTTTCCATTCCTGCTTTAACGTTAAAGCAGCCAGGCACATATTTGACATTGCAGGCACCGCCCAGGAGACGTATATATAGGAACTCTACCTCAATAAACGTCTCCTCAGTCTGTGACGAGCTCGATTAGCATTACCCGGCGAAAAATACGTAGAAACCTTTCTTTAAACGTTCTCTTATGCGGAATATAATTAAAAAACCCCAAAGAGTGAGATATGTAAGCCGCATGGGGGGCCATCAATTACGGACACGTGCAGGTATTGCCAGGACCTATATGTCGCAGAGGATATTACTCATATTTTCTTTGAATTGTTTGGAATAGAAGGAAACACCTTGGATCTGGGCTTGCGCGCAGATGGCTCTAGATATGGTCAATGAATGGAACACTAGAAATGGGCTTTCGGTCACGAGACGGATGATTTTAACCGGTCTGACTCAGCTAAAAGGCGTCACTATCCAGATACCCGATGAAGCGAAATATCGAGGAGTGATCCTGGCTAAGAAATTTCTTTGGTCAAAGCATGTCAAGTCGAAGACATCCAAGGCGCGCTCAGTTTTCTGGCAGAATAAGGGTGCCTTCGGTAAGACGTGGGACTTATCTCCTAAAAATGTCCTTTAGATCTTTGTGGCTTTTTTTTAAGGTACTGTTTTTTCGCGAAAGTATGTACTGCCTTATGCACAAAACTTCGAAGAACGGTATGTATTGGCTTCGCGAGTGCTTTTCCGAGTACGTCGGCCCCTGCTCTAAATGCTCTGCTTGATTTACCTCCCTTTTATACCCGTATTCTTCACAATATAAAAGCTGGTGTACCGCAAGGACTGTACAAGACCCTGTCTTGTTTCTACTATGCACTACAATACGTCAAATAGTGCAGTGCAGTAGCGCAGTGGTTAGTGTGCTGGACTACTGTGCGAGGGATCCCAGGTTCGATACCCGAAAAAACACAAATTACATCTTAAGGTTTTTTCTACTGCGCAACCTCTGGCGAACGTCTGACAAACATCCGAGAGTATGACTGTCATGAAAAAGCTTCTCAATTCAGCCGTTCGAACTCGGCATAAAATTGTAGGTCCCTTCCATAAATAGAAACTCAAGTAAAACGAATGGTTGCGAGAAGCTAGGCCTGGGGTGTCTACCCGCCTGTTGCGCCACCTATTTTTATTTTTTTTAATAAGAGCAGTCGGTACGTAAAACCGTGGAAGAAATAACAGAAAAACTGCGGAGAGAACCGCTGTTTTATTGGCCTGAGTAGGCAACTGACTAGTAAGGTCTTGTCAAGAAACACTAAGGAGACTCGCGGATGAAGGTCTTCTTGGTGGTTTCGATCGCAAAAATTCTTCGAGTGATTTTTGGTCCCGTTTATGAGTTACCAGGCTTTGGAGGAGGAGATTTAACAGCGAACTCTACGAGTTGTACAGCGACATCGAACTGGTCAGAAAAGTACTAGGACATGTAGAGCGAATGGACGCCAACGCTCCGTTCCGAAGAGTCTTCGATTCCAACCCGGAGGTACAACGCGGTAGAGGAAGACTTCGCCTTAGGTAGTTATTCGTGCCCTCAATGGCCTACGAATACCCTTAAAAACGCTGCCCAGCGCCGGTAGAATTTAAGCGTGCTCATGAAATTTGTAGTTTCCTTCGCAAAATATTCATCGAAAAACATTCATCTTGGTTCTACACTCCACAGTAAGGCTCTACTCTAATACACATTCAGCCTCTTGCATTCGACAATTCGTTTTACCTACCCATTTCTATGATCCATTTACCCCATTTTCGCAAAACGGAGTAAAGAATCCCAGAAAGGAAACCTCTCTGAATCGGTTTCATTACATTACTCCTTTGAAGATACAAAGAGGAATTTATTGACCAATTCAAATTTAAAGTGCGCTCGGGTAGGGTAGTCAGCTTTTTGGATGAAAGCAACTTCGCACGTAGTCCATTCAATCCCTTTGAACGGCAAGTGAATTGAAATTGCCTTCATTTTCAGAGAGGGAAAAAAAATACAAAAACAAACAAAATATTCACTGCAACAGTTGACCACCGCTTACCCAATTGCTTCCGACAGATGGTGTGGCTTTATTATAAATTACACAATCAGTTTGTCCATCTCACTGACATTTGACATTTACTGGGCCGAGGACCGAGGTACCTATGTGAGGTACAGAACATATTCACTGAAACAATTTTACGTAGAAACACACGCACACAGTTTGTATGAATATGTCACACCCGCATATAACAAGCACAACCCCTCGCATATACGCAATTCACCTCCATTGACATACGAACTCGAAATTCAGAAGTTAAATCCTTGCGAGTGTTTGCTGCTTTTTTTTTTTCTCTGGTCCTGTTTAAAAATTTAAGGGAAAGTCCGTTTGACGAAAAGTTCGTCTTCACACAAAAGCAAGGGGTGCCGTTTTTTTTATTATTATTATTATTATTTCCACCATCATGAGCTATTGTAATAATTCACAATGGCCAACGGGACACGTAGCTGTGCCGTGCGCCACGACTACGTGGTGTGTATTTGTGTTTGAGTGGCTCTTATGAATATTCAACCACTCCAGTCCTGGGGGTAACTTGATTTATAATGCAAGTGAATGAGTACTTACTGCTCTTCCGTTTTTACTCACTCAAAAATATTACACGAGAAATACGAGTACGAGTACGAGTACGAGGAACGAACGACCGACGCGACGACTCTTGCGAGATGATAATATTTCGGAGGGGACGTTGCTGGAGTAATCCTCTTCCAAGGTTACACATAGAAAAAGAGATCGTTGTATTCGTCTCACAATGGACAAAGCGTTTAGGGTAATTTGTAAGTTCATTCGAATGTTAATGAGCTCGGAATGCGCGAGTCTTAACGTTGGCTTCCGTTTTTCAATCTGACGTTGCACACATGCAATGAAACTGTGAATACGGTTGGCTACATATTCCAAAAACTATAATAATTGTGAAATAATAATAATTAATAATGTGCCATGTGATGTACAGCGTTCCATTTATAGCAAAACATGGCTAACTAATCAAATCACCTACTCGGAGGTTAATATGAGTACTTGTACTTTGGCGACGTAAAACTATTTAGGAAGTGTCATGAGATTGTGACAGTTCTATATGAGATGTCAACATTTTTCAAGCTGTGATCGACTTTTTATACTGACAATTAAATTTATTGTTCCGTGGGTCATCATAATGTATGACCGTATCGGAAAATGTCATAGATTTTACAAATGACGCTGAAATGTCAATTTGACATTTGTGAAGCAAACAGAATTTGAATTGGTGTTAATATGCAAGGAAACGCTATATTCGTCAAGACATGGAATTGTTGTCACCATGTTTTTGATGAACAATTCGTCAGTGTCAGACATTGACGTATGAGTTACGACCTCAGCATCCCATAATTATTTTGCGAATAAATTAAAAGACGTGAGAAGCTGGTCCTACTCGACCCTAGGACTAGCTTCTCATAACCTATCGTTTGTGAGTTTTATTTTTGTGATGAATGAAAGGACCAGATGGAGTGAACACTTTTCTGACTTGCTCAATCCATTCCAGGGCATTGAGGATGACAGATCCTTCGCCTATAAGACACGGTAGAGGATGCCACTTTTGCGATCAAATCGCTTAAAGCTGGGAAATCTGCCGGAGTGGATGGAATCTGGCCAGAAATGCTTAAGGCCTTAGGTGTAAAGGGAGTTAAATGGCTCGCTCGTGTCATTAAAGTGGCCTGGGAATGCCGGCGAAACTCCCAGCGATTGGCAGGCGCCTTGTAGGTAGACCCAGGATGAGATGGTTAGATCAAGTTCATAATCTCTCCTCTACCCGTATGAGGATTGCCCTTAATGATTTAGAGTCGATGGCGGAGAATCGAGAGCTATGGAGGGTCCATATGAGGAACCTACATCCGCGATCCACTTAATAAATAAGCCTACAACAGAAAATGAATGAATGAACTTTCTGTATAGGTACTTAAGATGGCAGTATGAATGCCAACGAATTTTGCTGTGCTCTTCAATTGTTCGCGCAACCGAAGGTGGTATCTTCCTCTTCTGCATTATGGCTGTCAGTGGTGAATTCATTTTCATCTATATGCTAGGTTAGGTCTAGCCATCTCAACTGTTGTTCGTAAAGTTCGTCGTTAAATCATCTTCACACTTCATCGATTTAAATTGGACGGAATTTCACCCGAAGAAGAGGGATTCATCTGCTTTGACAAATCCCATTCTCGGCTAAAGCTCTTCGAACAGTGTTATTGCCTGCTCGTGCCCCATCGTACACCAAGTTGCTTCTGTGGATCGATCTTCGTTCACAAAAATGGCGCCCAACGTGGGGCCACAAAGGTTACTTGGTAAAATGTATAAAAAATCCCCTTTCGACGAGCTTAAGGCGAGCAAACACGGAAATGCCGCGCCCTCGCTTACCTATGGCTAAATTGCTTCGATGCGTATGATATACAATAATGTCAGACCCCGCGTTGGGCGCCATTATTGTGAACCAAGGGTCGATTCACTTACATTCACAATTCACAATTAACACATTGGTTCACACCAACTCTTGCCAATCGCTTTTTCTTTGGGCTAAGAAAGCAATTGAGTAGCAAAGCCCTCTCTCGAACAACTAAAGATCTTCGAGTCCACACCTGAGGGACGGCGCAGTAGAGGACGACCGCGACTCAAGTGGCGCACGCAAGTGGAAGAGGACCTTAACCAACTTAGCGTGCGAAACTGGAGACAGCTGGCCAAAGATCGTGCTGGCTGGAGACGCTTGTTGGTTGAGGCCCAGGTCCACCCCGGACTGTAGCGCCACCTTAAGTAAGTAAGGTTCACAACAATGAAAACCAACCTGGGGCGTGAAATTGTTGTTAGTCTGGATTGAAGCTCGAACAATATTGAGAAAGCCTCCATATAAAGGGTGATTTTGCTGCTGTTTGGTTTTTCAGCCTGATTTTTTGACAGTTCACGCGTGATTTGTGACACGTGTTAAAGTAAGAAATGCTCAGTTGGCATTGCCATTTCACCATGGATAGACTTAGGCCCGAACAACGTTTGCAAATTATTGAATTTTATTGCCAAAAATCGTGCTCAGTAAAAAATGTGTTTACGAGCCATGCGTTGTCGTATATGGTCTGCTACTGCTAAGCAACCAGAAGCATTGCAAGAACTGCCAATTCATTCAAAATAATGTACCACCATTTGGTGTGGTGTGGTGGCATCATTGGGCCGTATTTCTTCAAAGATGATGATGGCAACATCGAAACGGTCAATGGTGCTCGCTATCGGTTGATGATTTCTGATTTTTTTCCTCTCTCTCTCTGGGCACTATCTTCTTAGGAAGCTCTCTATGAGATTATGTTTAACAAATACGGACACATGCAGGTAGTGTAGGCCCCGGTCGCAGAGGATATTACTCATCTTCTCTGTGAATTTCATGCTATTGCTCGGAATAGAAGTAACACCTTGGAAGGTACTTCTTCGACAATTTGAAGGAGTTTGGCTTCTGAAACAAAATTGAAATCATTTTTAGGTTCTGTAGGTAAATTAAGTGCTTGCGCGAATCGGTTTAAGTTTTGACCGTGAAGGTTCCCGAGGGATGGCGATGGGCCCAATATGGTGCCTATAGTTTTCATTGATAAACTCACACCCTGTTCAACCTAATCTAACCTATGCTACAGCAGTTTACGCATGCTTCAAAGATTTGTAGAAAGCATACACCCGAGTCCCTCGAGGAAAACTCTGGAGTGTATTACAGGAGAATGGAATTGATATTTCTTTCTTAAAGGCCATACAATCTCTTTACACAAACTGTACATGTACAAGCTGTGTTCGGGTAAACGGCATTAAGTCAATACCTTTCACCGTGGGCGTTGGACTTCGCCAGGGGTGCGTTTTGTCTCCTCTCCTCTTCATTACCTTATATGGACTGAATGTTACAGCGCAGTCTTGGCGAAGAACATATCGAGTTGGGAGATCTAAGGATAAGTTATCTGCTCTTTGCTGATGACTTTGTCATCCTTGGGTTCTCTCAGACTGAACTTCAGCGCGCACTCGATCGGTTTGTAGCCGTTTGTGTTGTGTCTCTAGAACGCCTGTTCAATGCACTCGGCATGTCATTGAAGTCCCGTTGAAACAGGTTGAGAAGTTTAAGTATCTCGGGGTCTTATTCACGAGTGATGGAAGGAGCAATGCCGAGATTTCCTGTAGGATTGGTCAGGCTGGGTCAATTTTGAGACAGCTTGGTCATTCTGTTATTAGGAGGACTGAACTTAGTGTCAAAGCTAAGCTATCAGTCTTTAATTCGATGTTTGTTCCAACTCTTACCTATGGTCATGAGATTTGGGTAATGACCGAAAGAATAAGATCGCGGATACAAGCTTCCGAAATGAGATTTCTCCGTTATTGCTGGTGTGACCCGTAGAGATCGCATCAGAAATACCAGAATACGTGAGGAACTCATGTCCCCAACCAGGATCCAACGACGTGCTATGGAATCCGTACCATTAGGGCCTCTAGGTAGACCCAGAATGTGATGGTTAGGCCAAGTTCATAATCTTCCCTCTATCCGTATGGGGATTGCTCTTAAAGATTTAGAGTCGATGGCGGAGAAACGAGAGCTATGAAAGGATCCGCATGAGCAACCTACATCCGCGACCCACTTAATAGATAAGCGGCCCATAGAAAATGAATGAATGAATGAATGTTTCAATGACCGAATAAACCTTGTCATAAATACGTTTGGAGCTCAGCTTAGGTAGTTTTCAGAAGTTTTAGGTAGTTTTAAGAGAAAGCTAATAATAAAGAGTCCAAGTTTTTAGCAAGTTTCTTCGAAATGAAAAAACAACGCAAAACATTTCGGAGGGAGGCAAAAACTTTATTTGCTACACCGAAATTTGTTTGTTTAAAATAAATGTCCCAAAAGTTCTAAAATTTTGTCCATTTTTGGTACAACTTTCTAAGTTTGGGTTCTACTCTGATTTATTGTGTTTCACGAAATATTTTTCCTAAAATTCGGTAAAAGTTTAAAAAACCTTTTTATCATGCAGTCTTTGTATTATTGATTATTCCCAAGGAAATTTCTTCTTCAAGAAAGACAATTTTGAAGTTCTGTGTTTTCTTTAAATTTCGTACAATTTGGTACAAGCAATTTTGACAGATGCTACTCTGACTAAACGCATTTCATGTTGATGAGTTATTTATTTTTAACTACATACTTCCAACAAATATTCTTGACAAACAAGACAATTTGAACTTCTGTGTTATTTTGTCTTCAAATTTAGTACATATAAATTTTAAGCTTTTTTTTACAAATTTTAAAATTGCCATACAAATTTGTTTAACCGTTTTGGCAACTTTTTGAAAGGTATTTATATTTTTATAGTTTCTAACAGTTTGTTTTAAAAATTCTGACAATTTTGATACAAATTTAGGCAATTTTTTGGTACAAATTTGGGCAGGTACACCAGCTGCTAACTCTCAAAACCCTAATATAACAGTGACAACAAATATTAAAGCATAAATAACGCGGTAAATGCATTTCCTGTCAAGCAAGCTGTCTTCACTTTCAATTGATCTAAGTACCGATCTCAGTACTTAAATTCGAAATCAATAAATTCATTTACATAATATCCAATATCCATTTCCCCCCCCAAAGAGCACAATTGATCCGGAAATCTCATTTGCTAGTCAGAACACACACACAAAATGTTGTTGTTCCCGTCGTGGACAAAGTCGTGGACGCAATTGTCAAGTGCGTTTGGCAGAGAAGCATTTTCCCAGCGGCATTTACACGGCCCCCCTTTCGGTGGCCGATCGGATCATTTGACGCGTTTAAGTGCACACAAGTGCACAGGCAAATGTGACTCCCCAATAATGGGAGTGGAACCACCGATAGAATCACATGACTGGTTCTTAAATGTGGAAATACCATTTCTTGTCGGGTAAATTATTCTAGTCATGTCTTTTGCGAGAAGTGGTTTCATTGCGGCAGTATCGTGTAGCTTGTACATTTTTGGAGTCAACGAAATTATTTCTGCCAAAGGTGAGTATGTCGAAAATGGATTTATGAATCTGATTTGATGGTGATATGGCACAAAGTGATCGTAAAACTAAATTGTCAATTGGCTATGATGGAAAGTGATCAACATTTTAGGTAGACGAAAAGTAGTTGGCAATCATTATAAATGAAAATTGTACCAAACGAAGGAAATTTCGCAAAAAATGTCCGCAATACTTTGGATTTTTCTACTCCCTGTTTATTTTAGAAGTTCTCATTGTGAACAAAAATGTTTATTAGTAAAATATTTGTTGGCATATTTGTCTCGCTCTGCATCGAAAGACTTTTCAAATGTAGTAGAAGAGTATATATACTCGTAGAAGTCTGTTCCAAAACCAATTTAGAGTGAAATAGCGTTCCCAACTCTGACATATATCACTTCACTTCATTTTAAAGACGCCAGTAAATTACACACTTCCGAGAATTTCTTCCACACCTACACGTACGCCCATCTCCCTCAAACCAATCCCATTAAACATTCAGTTCAATTAATTTTTCCATTCAATACTTTCCCCGTGAAATCACATCCACTCCCACATAATTTCTTTCATTTGTTTGCATCCCATCCTCAAAATGAAATGAAAAATCATAATTATTATCATTACCCCGCTAGCTATTTGAACAACCACTCAACGCAATGTGTCAAAAATAACTTTTCCATATCATATGTCAACTGGAAGTGGTCTAATCAAATTCAATGCTACTACAATTTCAAAACTATTACTCTACGACGCGCTCTATTACCCTTGTGTTGTTCGCCACGAGAAGTGAACTTTCAAATGATCTGGGGAAGCAATTAATGAACTCGACCGCGTTCGACTGTCAAATGTCAACGACTGTGACACTTGCGGTTTTTCCGGCTATAGATCGCGCTCTATTTGCAAAATATATTCCTAAACGGTCTTTCTAATTGATGCAATTCAATTTGGCGCGCACTTAAGTGGCAATCAAATCAGAAGAATGGTTAATTGTTCTGCTTGCACAAAGCGAATTATGATGAAACTTTGAAAGACGTCAGAAAAGTAAATGCCATTACCATCGTTCAGTAGTTGGTGCACTGCATGCAATTCTCTTTCCCACGGGGCTTCAAAAGTTCCACATTTTGTGTGTTTAATTGAAATAAATGCAAATTGAATTTAATTTCTATCAATTGAACCGATAACACGCAGGAACACACACATACACACACACCGGGCGAGTTCGCAAACTGTGATTTTTATTTTTTATGGAATATTAAAGCGGATTTCAAAATTAACGCCATCAACGATATTGACAGCAGTGGAAGTGTGCACTTTAGTGTAATTGGTTACGAGGGAGTGTGAGTAGAAATCAATATCCGACCAGATTGAGGTGGATTGAGAGGAGATAAATGGTTCAGCAAATGAGTGGGTTTGGTGGATCTGTAATTAGGGGCTGTGGTTGCATGAAAAAAAAACACGAATCCAACTCAGATTGATATTGAATAGCTGAACTGGAGAATAATAGATACAGAGAGAGGATTTTAGAGAATATTGCAACTCGGCATACAAAGCAAATGGATTGACAGATTGTGAATACAAATTGATAGTTTTAAAGGCTATGTGAGCTTACAAAGAGATTTTCATCGGATGGATGGGTTGGGCATTGTGGCTACAGTTGTGCTCTATGTTGCCGGATTAATACGCAAATGGAGCTGTGTGGTTTGGACATGTTTAATTGCAAGAGCCCCCCAGTGTTGCAGGTCGAAGGAGCTGGATTGATATGTTTATGGCCAGTGTTACATGTTAGTTACATGACGTTACATCAATGAGATTCATGAGATGATGGGGTATTAACAAATAAAATAAGTTTAGTCTAACGAAATGCACTGCGGTAAGAGTGGAATCTGTTTTCTGTCTATGCATGCATTTTAAATGAAAAAGGTTCTCCGTGAATTAGGGTTGGTTTATGTACTCCTTATAGATTTGGTTATTTGGTTGTTCTGTTGGATGATGTATACTATACAGATTGTGTCTATGTCCAACCATTTTTTGGAAAATTTTGCAGAAAGATCTTCGTTTTTCGAGCTTACAAGGTCCAGCTTGTGCTAGAATTGAAGGCGGGTGACCTTTATGTGTAGCTTTAGGCCGGAAACAATGCAAAATATTATTCAGCGATGAGGCTCAATAAGTAGAATAGCCGAACTTGGTGTGGAGAAAATCCAGAACACTTTGCCGTTACATCTAAAGCGTGTCCCATAATTCAATCAACATTTGAATTTTGCGCCATTTAACACTCGATATAGTGATGCCAACGGAAAAAAATATAACAATGTGACAGCTGACAGTTCGGGGTTAGTAAAAATTGAGCGCTATACGAAAGAACAACGCATTTTCATTGTTGAGCAATATTTTAAAAATAATGAAGATTTACAGCTACAGTCCGCAAAATGTGGCCGTTATAGTGATTTAAAACCATCAACTGGATCAATTAGTGATCCATTTCCTAATCGTGTAATCGGCCGTTTTTGCGATCGATCAGAATTGGCCATTAACGCCAATTGCGCGAGTGTTGAACACGAAGAAAACACAAAGACTATATAGGTACTGCTCTGTCAGAATAGACTGGTTAAATAAGTCTCAGAAGTCTTACATCAGTCCCCAGAAGGACGACTTACAGCTGATGAATTCATGCGATTGAATCAACAATGGTGTCGTCATTAATTAAGGCGATAGATACCTTTCGTGAGCTACTCTAAAATCAGTGAGTCATCAAGCGCCATCAGAGACCATCAATTATATCAATGTCAAAAAATCATCATCAATCTGATGTACTATAGGTTTCTGAAGACCAACCCCACGAAATTCTTGGTTTGACGAAGAGTGCCGGCAAACACATGCAGCTAAAAAACTCGCCTACAAAGTGGGTCGAAGTAAGGTCTAAAAGAGAAGGAAAGAACACCGGCTTTTCAGTAGAAAAAAGAAAGAGCACGAGAAGCACACGGTCGAGGACAAAGGGCGTTGCAGTGTTCGTAAGTCTTGCCAAAAGGTAAAAAGAACGTGTCAAGGCAACAAAATCCAAATAGAGGCCTGTATAGATGAACAAGGAAACCTTGTAGGGACCTACGAAAGGGCCAACTGGAACTAACTCCCACTAGCCAAATGAACTAAGTCTCACCGCATATGGCCCTACAAAATAAGTCCCAACTGGAAGTAACTCCCACTAGCCGAAACGAACTAAGACCCAACTAAGAATGAACAAAGTCCCAATATAAAAATGTATAGAATCCCAATAGTTGGAGCTGCTTGGGATCACTGTTGGATTTGGATTAAGGCCTGAAACACACATGCGATTTCAATCGCGCGATTGTTTAGTCGCAAAAAATGAAACACACACATTTCATATTGAAATTTGTGCGCTTCATTTTTTGCGACTAAACAGACGCGCGACTGAAATCGCATGTGTGTTTCGGGGCTAATTGCGAGGTTGGGTGTATGTAAAAATTATTTTCGAAACAAGTTAAATGAACTAACTCCCACTTTTCTCAAATTGGAACTCAATTCATTGGGAATTTGTTCATAATGAACTATGAACTATCTCCCAAATATATGAACTAAATTCCAATGCATATTTGGTGGGACTTAGTTCATTTGGCTAGTTAGTTCCGGTTGGGACATAGCTCCAGCTGAAACTTAGTTCGTATGGCCACCTTGTAGTATTCACAGTCGGTGTTGAGGAATAAGAAATAAAATCCCTGGTATAGTTACTTCTTCGAGGATTTAGAAGAACTTTCAGGCAGGTCCACTAATGACCTGCTTCAATTTGTAAATAAAACGGGTTTCCAATCCGTAGGTTCACCATAGTTTCCAGCGGATCTACATTGATCTTAGTGTGACACGCACAGGTTTCTCCTGTCTTGCCAACACACTAACCTAACCTAACCTAAAACAGCGACCGTTGTCAGACAGGACGAGTCATTCAATCTAAACGATGAAACCTAAGATTTTCGTCAACGCGACAAAAATTAAGTGAGGGTAGCAATATCTAAACTCAACACCTTTTATCGACGAGCTGATTGCCCCTGTGCGGTTTTTTGGCCAATTAAATCCAATTATAATAGTAATGGAGGCGGTTTAGTGCACTGCTACCTTGTGGCCTATTGTGCCCCGCATGCTTATACCTTGGAAAGGTTCATGACCTTTTCCAGAGCCCCATCAGAGTTCCATTAAGAACCGTGTTTGAGGGTCTTTGCTCTGTCTTAGCCTTGGCAAGAATATCAGTTTTAGAGCACTTGTCCATAATTTGTATATCCTTATCTGTTATCTGGAAGTTGCCCATATGTTTAATCCTTTAATTCCATAAATGATCTGGGGTTTCTGCGCTCTCATCGCAGAATCTGCAGAGACCTTCCTCTGATACGCCTATTTTTCTTAGGTGTTCCCTTAGTCTACGCAGAGTTCTATTAGGAGACCTCTGAGGATTCTTAGGTTGTTTTTGCTTAGACCAATACACGCTTTGAATCATTTTAGATTATAGTTCCCTAGAAGTTTCTTAGCAGCGGTTCTTTTTGCTTTTCAGTCCTCCAATGCCGCAGAGCGGGATCAGATCCTATGAAGGGCTCAGATGCTCCCTGTCAGCCTCGTTCATGTTTCCTCTCTAATTGCGGCCAGTTTCTTGTTTCACCATGGAGGTGAAATTTTAGTTTTCAGTTTGTGCCACTGGACAAGCTCTTACGACTACCTCTTTAAAAACAGTGACTATTTTCTCGGCTTTCTGGTCGATGTCCGTCGGGCAATTTAGAACACCTTCTTGTAAAAGGTTTTTTCTTTTCTCGATCTCTTTGCTAAAAAGGTCCCAATCAGCTTTTCTAGGATATTTCTGTGTGACTTGGGAGGGTGTTGCAGCAATTTTCCATACTGGTTACTCTATTGTTCCTACCTAATTCGTTAAGCCTATATGCAGGCGTTCCATACAAGCTTGGATTTTATGACATAGGCATCACTGTTATATTACAGTTTCTGTAGTTTTTCTTAAGAATGATCCGAACGCTATGCATAGGTCATATCATATATTTCAGCTTGGAAGATGCTGGTATATTTGCCTATGGATTCGCAGTGCTTAGTTCCTTGGCCAAAATTTCCTGCATCAGTTCCTTCATCCGTTCTTCTTCCATCTGTATACTATTTCACAGTGTGGTTGCACAGTCCATGCATTGCAGTTTTCTTATTGCTGAGTTTTGTTTAGAAATTTTTCTCAAAATTTAATTTCCTGATATGAAAGCTTTTAGAGTAGTACCTATTAGGTCCAAAACCGACCAAATAATCACTAGATCCTGGAGAATGTCCAAATCGAAACCCACCATCTCCTTATCGATTTTAAGGCAACAAATGACAGCATTTATAGAGACGAGTTCCATAGATCGATACGATATATGTAGAGGCTGCGGCGATGAAGAGGTTCATGAGGATACACCTCACTTCCTCTGTCACTTCCCGAGTCTCTGTCACTTGAGGAACAGAACACTTGGAAGTCACCACTTCCCTGACCTAAAAGAACTTTCTGATGTCTCACTTTCTGATCTTTACAGGTTTTTGAGGACATCAGGATGGCTAGACTGCGTCGAGTAAACACCATAAGAAGGGACATGAAGCTGACCATCACAACATCAACGGTTAACCCCCAGGGAATCGCAATGGGTCCACAAGGACCTAAGTGTGGCACGGCAGGACTACGCTGCTCTGCCAACCCGTAAACCTAATCTACATAGATCGATGCCTACTTTTTTTTGCATCCTGTCAAGCTGTGCAGAATGACGGTGGAAAAAACTCGCTGCTTAAAGTAGGAAACAATCTTCACAAAACTTTTGATGTCATAAATTGTTTTAGACATGCGCTGTCTTGTAACTTCTGCGAAACTCGCAAGCTATTTTTTTACACAATTTTTCACAAGTCTGTAACAATTACTTGCATACTCGAAGGACATTGACATCGCATAGGCAGAACTCAGAACGAGGTATCACTGATGCGTTTCCAATTATTGAGATTGAAGCGGCAAAAATTCGCAAAACCAAGCATAGGCTGTCAACAAGAATGGACACACAACATCGACGAATGAAACGTCATAATAGACTGATGATTTCAACTATGAAAAATTGGCAATGTATTCAAAGGAGGCCGCTAAAAACAATGAAAAGTCCTGCCAGATGGCTGTCAAACAAAAAAAGTTAAAGATTCAAACCTATCGACTGTCCAAAAAATTACATAGAGTTCTATAGGTAATACATTTAATTTTAATATCGAAATGTAAGTGACATCTCAATTAATCTCACTGCGTCATGGTCCAAAAATGATAATGCCCAGTCAAAAACCAAATGTTTCAACTACAAAGCAAGCAATAAAATTTCGACTTCTCTATCGTGCATTTTAACTTATTTGTTCCATACCAACTCCAGGCGGGTGGTCATCCCTTCAAGGAGAATGCCAAAATTTATTGCCAAACGGCACACAATTGACATTTCCCTTTGCATACGAAATTTTAAAATGTAATTGCAAGTACCTACAGTAATAAAAAAAAAAATATATTGAGAACACAGCGAAGGAGAAGCAAGAGAGATTTTTCATTTGAATTCCAACATTCGAAAGGATATCATTATTGTGTGGAAGAGAATTGCGCTTTGGACCATACCAACCAACAGAAAGGAATACATTTCGTCTTTGTCAATTCTTTTCTAGTCTGATTTTCAATAGCTGTATGTATGTGTGAGTCGATCTATCGAAAGTAATTTATTAGACGAACACAGACACACATACTCGTATAGATATCTGTGATAATGGGGTTTCTGGTATTTTATCGCAAATCGATTTCTATACCACAACTCACACTCACCCACTTGTGAGGATAGAATCATTTCCCTATTTGTGATGCGGATGCCCCCTTCGGCTGCTGTCCAAAACGAACCCATTGGACTATGAGAATTTTGTCAGCACAATAGATGTTCCGCAAAAGCTTTTGTTTGAAATTATTCGAAGGATACTTTCCACAAGGATTGATGCTCTCATCACTCGCCCATAGAAATCCAGGTGATTGCTCGTCTTAATGTGGCAACTGCTAATAATGGAGAAATTAATAAAGTTATGGTGAGTATGGCTGATGCACGTTTCAAGGGAGCTCGCATCGCATACTCCTGCAAGGGGAGACATACTATCATGAAAGTTATTTCAAGTTTGGATCCTTTCCATGCAGATCACGTTTCACTTAATATTATGCGGGAAATGGATTCCTATTCCTGGATTTTCAGTTCACCGTGAAAACATGCGCCCAGCTAATGACGTTTGGTGGACCAAAGCAAGCTCAAATTGAACGGTTATAGTGATGTAAACAAAGACAAAAAAAAAAAATCATTAGCACGCAATGATATAGAATTACGCAAGCCTACCCTACACACACACACATACATATAGAATGTCTGCCGGCGGCAAAAACGTGAGTGAATCACCATCATCCGCAGCTAACTTCATCGATCACCTTGGTGTGTTTGTATCGAAGTTAAATTTCCATAAAAGGCCGAAAGAATGTGGTCAGCTTGTGTTTATTGTTGACTTTTACTTTTGTTTGGTTTCTTCACCTCATTCTTGTTTTGGCCTTATTCGCTGACTTACCGTTACAAAAAAAAAAAAAAACAAAATAATAATAATGCCAAATTTGCGATTTTTTTTTTGAATGTCGCTGCTGACATTATTGACGTTTGAATTAATTTTTTTTTGTTTGATATTCGGAAATGGAATTTTTCGAAAACATGTTTTGGCGTAGCTATACATAAATTATATAAATCTGGTTTCTTAAGTGAAGCCTCCTACGGTTTTTGCCAACATTTTGATTGTGATTAACTATTAAAATCAGGGAATTGGCATTATGGGAAAATTATTTTTGAAGGCTGACTTTTGACAGAACACAGCATTTAAAGTTTTATTGGGATTCGCTGGCTTCTGGTTCGCCTACACACATGAATGTAAGTTGAGGGCTTTACAAATGACCAATTTTAGTGTCGACTTTAATTTTACCGAATCCCAAAATTGCGAAATTTGCGTATGGAAAAATATAGCCATTGTGAACTCTTTAAATTTAAAGTAGCGTGGGCCATCTAGTGGTTTCTTTTTAAATCATAGGTTATTTTGACACTGACAGCTGTTTCCCGCTCGAAATCTTGACAGAAAGTCAGTATCATACCTCCGCGGAACGAAATGAGTCGCTTTACGCTTGAACAACGTTGGGAAATATTGAAAACGTATTTCCAAAGTGAGTGTTGTGTAGCCCAAACAGTGCGTTTTTCGAAAAGAAGTTTTGGCCGAAATGAAGCACCCACCGCGCTGCTGTACGCAATTTTGTGCAAAAAGTTCGTGAGACTGGTATGATAGTGGACAACATTCATGGTCCTCCTCGTCGTACGGTGCCAATGCATCCACCTAGACCTAGAGTGACATTTTGGTGCGGATTGTGGAGTGGTGGCATCATTGGACCATTTTTCTTCGAAAATCAGGCTGGGAACAACATTTCCGTCCACGGTGGGCGTTACAGAACCATGTTAATCGACGTTTTTTTTTTTACTGAAATTGAAGACACGGATTTGGACGACCTCTGCAGGATGGCGCACCATGCCATACATACATCCCGTGGAGGACTTTAAAAAAATCTTTTTTTTTTTAAACCCAAAATGCGTATACATATTGCCCAATTATTATACAATAAATACTGATAAAATAATAATTTGAGCTTAGTACGCTGCTCGAGCTAAATTTTAGCTCCCATACAAAATTTTCTTCAAAATTTAAGCAAATCTATTTAGCCGAGCGGTACCCTGCTTCAGCTAAAAAATTAAATTTTCATTTCAGACTGTGCTTCATAATCTGTCAAAATTTAGCGCGGTGCCCATTAATGGTTCGGCACATTTTCTCAAGCTAAATTTTGACAGATCATGTTAGTTGTTTTCTCTTGTGTTTTGGTGTTGCTGAAAAATAAATAAGAATGAGATTTTTCAATAAATACCTCGATGAGGAATCCTTTTGAAAATATAACACTTTTTCGCGTCGATGAATTTTTGAAAGAAGTTATTTTCAACGAAAAACTGTTCTCTGTGACAGTTATATCCCGTACTCTACATACGTCAAAATTTAGCTACGATTTTAGCTAATGTTTGGAGAGAAAAATTGGAGAGCAGCTTAAAATTTAAAATTCATTCCCATGAATCCATTACCTCTTTTCGACATCATTTCGCAGCAGCAGCGTACTAGGCTTTAATGATCAATGCGGATGCAGACTGCAGAGGTCAATAAAATCTAAAGAGATTTGAAACATGAAACTCTCTCTTTTGCTGGCGCTGCCGTTTATATTAAAACTTGACTCTAATGTATTTGCTGCCACATTTGTAAATAAAATCGTACTTTTTAAGAAGTGAGGGAATTTGATATTTTTTGTTTTAGTAATTATTGTGAGTGGAAGTGGAGGACATCTGTCTCTTTGTGGAGGACGGAGGACATCACCTTATAAAGGATGACTGTCCACCTCAAAGGAGGACGGGTGGCAAGCCTAATCCCATGCCACAATCGATCTTTTGCGCACGAAATTCCCAAATCGTGTTATCAGCCGTCTTGGCGATGTCAATTGGCCGCCTCGGAGCTGCGATTTGACCCCTTTGGAATTTTTTTTTTGTGGGAAACCGTGAAGGACCGATGTTATGCCAACAATCCGGAAATGAATCAAGCACTTAAGGCCAATATCATCCAAGCAAACCGTGAGCTACAGGGCAAAACCATCAAGAAGATCTTGGAGAATTGGAGTGACAGAATGTGGCCAGCCGATGCAGCCATTTGAACGATGTTGTGTTCCATAATTAATGGGAATGTTTGCTCTTACTAATAAAGCCATAATACATGAAAAAAAAATAGTTTTGTTAATTTTATTGCATTTTTAAAAAGAAACTTGTATTTGGCCCACCATTTATACTGAAACCTCAAATTTTGAATCGATTGACCAAAGTGTCAAATCAAAGAAATAAATATACAAGATCAAAACATTCGCGGGATTTTTTTTTGTTTTTGTACGAAATGTTAGAACCTTATATTGTAAAGTATAGCTACTTGGTGTATATTTTGATGTAGCTATCGAAAAGTGCTACAGATTTCATAAATGGAGTCGAATGTCAATGTCGGTTTTGACATTTGTGAAGCAAACAGAATTACAAACTTTAATCAATGGAACGCTATACTTCTGAAGAACGAACAAAATAGTCATCACGATTGTGATTTTGGGGCAACGTGGCAACGTCCCGTTTTCCAGGTCGCCCGGTTCCCATGGTCGTTTAATGAGCGTTTAGAAGCACGACTTCTAGAAGCTGGGACATTACCGGACTTAGCAACTCTCGTTCGGCCGAGAATATCTCTACCGTGACTTAAGATGTCGTTCATGATCCCTCGACATCGACCAGAGGATGTGCAACGCAATTTGCCATTTCGCACGTATGTCTTTGCGTCGCAATTTGATACAAGACTGGAACACTTTCCTTACAAAGTGCACAGAGTCCATCATATGATGGGTATTGATCGTGAATCGCGTTCAATCAACGCTCACGACCTTCTAAATCTTTATAAAGGAGGTGGACGATTTTACGTCAAAAATAATAATCATGTACCCATTTTCTACGTTCTCAGTCACGCAATTTGCGCTGAAGGACATTGAACATTAAGCCATGATTAATGAATTTTTAAATTGAAGGAATTGGGATTGAAGGACATGTGGTTCAGCAACGGCGCAACGTCTACTGCTCGAGCCACAACCGAAATTCTAAAGCAGGCGTTTCTGGGTCGTCTAATATGTTTTTTTTGGCATTTGCACGGGCCCGCAAGAACATTCCCATATGACCGCCCTAGACTTCTGTGCTGAGGACATGAGAAAACCATTTCTGCAGACTGTTAAACTGCGAAAGCGACACAAATTCCGCTGTCAGCCAGAATGAACCATTGTGGTTCTGGGGGCACTAAAAATTCAAAAGTAATGCAAGAAAAGCCATTACATACACTCGAAGTCACTCCGTTTACGCTGGATGAGTCATTGGACCATTTTTTCTTTCTTTTTTTCAGAACAGCGCAGGCCAAGCGGTGAGCTATTATCAATGAATTTTACAATTGAATGAATTGGGACTGAAGGACATGTGATTCCAGGAGGACGGAGCAGCGGCGTCTATACTGCACGAACTACATACAACCGACATTCCCGGTTTGATATAGCATTTTGCCATTTGCACTGGCCGAAAAGATCACCCGATTTGACCGGCTGTAGTATCCTAGCAACTTAATGAAAAACGTCAGTCAAAAAAATAATAAAAAATTATTTTAATTGAGACGTGATCGGCAGAGACATAGGATATGATGTTACATCCTCGACTTCTTTCTACAAAATCTGGCAGCCTTTGCGGAGAACATCTATCAAGAAATGGAGAAGGGAGAACCCATCGCCTGAAGTCCTGAAGAATGTCATGGAAAAGGTTTACAAAATTTGCTCCCTGTTCGCCAAACTTATAGAGCACTTCCTCAAGTTTACGGTGCGCATAATCGTTCATCTGGTTAGCTAATACGCAATACTATGGATCGATTCATGACCACATTTACTCCTTTTGATAATATTTATGAAAATCGAGCCCGTACACATGGACAGAAAAAGCCATTGATCGCCGTTGTAGACGTGAGTGTGGCAGAGGATCCGAATTTATCTATCCGACGCCCGCCGCCCGTTCTCAGCAATTTGGTATCTGCCCGTCCAGTACTTGGACAATTTTGAGGAAAGATCTTCGCCTACACTCATATAAGATCCAACTGATGCAAGAATTAAAGCCAGCGGACCATTAATTGCGTCGTGTGTTCGGTGAATGGGCTGAGAATCAACTGGAAGTGGAACCAGATTTTTATCGTCAAATTCATCTTCAGCGATTAGGCTCATTTCTGGTTTGACGGATATGTAAACAAGCAGAATTCTCTGAGCACAATCCTCATGATCATGAGACTCTTGAGACTCCAAAACATTTCGAAAAAATCACTGTTTGGCGTGGTTTACATTTACACGAAGGCGTCATGTCTTTAAATCCGAAACCTGTGCCAACATTACCGTGAATGACGAACGCTACAGTCAAAATGATTAGCGATTTTTTATGCCTCATGTCATTGGAAATCATTTGGAAGAGAAATGGCTCCAACAAGACGGCGCAACTTGCCATACAGCGGGTGCAACCATGACTTTGTTGAGACAAACGTTTGGTGACCGAATCATCTACAGAAATGGTCCTGTGAATTGGACACCTCGTTCGTGTGAATTGACACTTTTGGACTACTTTTTGTGGGGGATTCGTCAAATCTCTAGTCTATGCTGATAAACCAGCAACGATTGATCACTTATAGAATCCAACATTCGACGCACTATTGACGAAATAAGACCGGGTATGCTCGAAAAAGTGGTGTAAAATTGAACCGACACAGGATGGCGTTCATAAGACGCAGTCGCAGAGGCCATTATGCCGAAAATTATTTTTAAACAATAAATGCAATGCAATTTGTGAACTAATAAAGCCAACATTTTTGTCATACCCTTGAGTTTGTTGTGTTTTATTTTTAAAAAAGTTCTATGCCTCTAAAAAAAAGGGTAGACATATGTTTAACTTTTGTGTTACGCTGCGCTGTCAAAATCAAAATATGTTTTGTTTTTTATAAAGCAGGATAGAGACATTGTAACATTTGTTTTGATTTCCATACAAAAACAGTTGCAGGAAGCACGCTCCGTTCAGGCAATAGGAGAGTTAGTTGCAACTACAACAGGGTGGCTTAGAAAATGCATTTTTCTGGTACAAATAGTGAAAATCAAACCAGAATTTGAATAGTGCGTCAAAGCTTGGAGTACGTAGTTTTCGTCTGTCACTAAAGTTGTAATATTTTATTTGAAAATAGAAAGTGACATAGAGCGATCTTTGCAAAGATACCATCCGTCTCTCTCTTTATATGAAATGAATGCGCGACGCCAAGAAATGCATACGCCATGTGCATGTCAGATACGCTGCTATTTTAGATCTACGGCCGAAGGGTAGGGTTGCAAATTCTGGAATGAAAGTGAGAAGTTGAGAGCGCTACCTATCGGCGATGGAATGAATTGGATTATAAGTCACAGACAGAGGATCATTTATGAGTTAAAGACAAAAGAGAGCATTGGAAAGCAACATTTTTATGGCGAGTTTCACACTTGAATCTGTCAAAAGCAACTCGAATTGAAATGTAGGTTCTTTCTAATTAATTGATAAAACAAGCCAGCTTGATGCCAATCTCTGTCAAAATATACAACTTCTCTCACCTTCAAGGAAGAATGACAGGGAAAATGACCCCAATAATGTAATTTCGCAAACACCTTTCGTTGACCGCCACGAACACTCAACCTTAATGCTCCTCATTCATCTTTGTAAGGTTATAAGAGGTCTTTAGAGGAATTTTGTCCACGTGGACATTTCACATTTCAACACATAATTGTCAAAAATTCCAACCAATTTAAAATTATTCACAAAAGTATTGGTGGGCAGCTCCTGTCAAATGCGTCATAAAAGTGTCATTGTCATACTTGACAGTTGACACAAAATTAATTTGATAGACTAAAATTCATCACTAACATCATTATTAGTAAACAAGGAGCGAAATACCCCTTCTCACATAGAGACCACTCTAAAACTAATCAATTTTCAAAGCATCCGCACATCTGATGTCCTCTTTCACTCACTCATTCCATCGCTTCTTTTCTCATCAGTGTTGAACAAACTGAAGCCAATACAAGTGTCATTCAAGTATCCTTTTGAAAAAAAAAAAAAAAACACAGCTAGACCCCTCTACTGCCACAAAAGTGCTACTTGACCAAAGTCAAAGTGCAATTTGCCAATGATGTCCTTTTTAATTGGTTCGAGGCTGGGTGCCGATGACAGAGCACACATACTCACACAAACATTTATATACCAGAAAGAACAGGCGATAATAAAGGTTGTACTACTCTATAGTATTATGTATCTGCTGAACCTGTCAATCATTGCCCTTTATAGTGTCAATTCAGTGTCCACAACAGTTGTTCAATGAACGCGTTCAGGCGGGATTCTGCATGTGTACAATGTACACACAACCCCATCAATAAATTGCAATTGAAGCACCCCAACTGCTCTCAAAACCAATGCCGATAACCCACTCTTTGCAGTATTATAGCTGTCAAATCACTCAACACCTCGGGCTGTAGCTGTGCTTCTAGTTTTTTGCTTTCAAAACGAAATATGTTGCTCTTTCTAAACTGGACAGAGGCACCAGGCACCCCCCTTTTTAACGAGTTGAAACATCAAAACAGTGAGTATAGTTAATACAACAATTCACATTTACACACAGGTTGCTGCATGTGCTGAGTGCATTTTTTTGCTTGCGTCATTGTATGATGGGAGCATCACCTATTTCAACCCGTTGTGACCCGTAACCAATGAACCTTCTATATAGTTTTTTTTTTCGTGTTTGTAAAGCTCAGGGGAATGGAAGTGCGTTCAGTGAACACACAAAACGGGGCAGAATTGTTAAACTAAAATGGAAGTCGGAAATGTATTTAGTAATGGCAACACATGTCAGAGCGGTTAGGTAGAAGGCTTCAAAAAAAGGTAGAACAAAAAAAATTGGGGAAACAATGTGTCAAACGTGGGTTTAGGGTGACAGCGCATATTTAAAATCAAAGGGTAGTATGTTATCCGCACTTATTTTAGGTTATAGGTTGTGGTCCGGAATAATACGTCTATTTGTTGGAAAAAGCGAGCCAAATAATCTCAACTATGTGAGAAAATTTTATCTTCGACGTTATCATTCCTGAGAGACGCGACGGGCCTTCAAAACCTGGTTGGTAGAATTGATGATGCTCTTGACAGGAGAGAAATCACAATAGGTAGCTTCGTCGACATAGAGGGCGCTTTCAAAAAAACGGCAGAATGTGCAGTGCATGGTGATATAGAAACCGTTTGTCAAAACAATAGACAAACTGCAAACATTTTTTTAGAAAAGACCGATAAAAGTAGCACAACTTGAGGCGTAGCTTAAAAATTTCAGAACGCAAGAAAAAGGGATACGAATTTGTAATAGTTCCTTTTCATCGTAGAAACTCCTATTATGATACGAATTTGTGAAACTTTATGTCCACAAAAGACCACACAAGACTTGAAACCTATTCGCATGACCTCATTTGTTTTTAAAAAAAAAAGATTAAAAAACTAAGGGCCAGTTTCAAAGGTTCCGGATAAAGTTTCCGATAGTTAGCCGACACATAACGCTATTCATCAAATAAAAGCTTCTGATATTTTTTGTCTGTTTCATCGTCAAAGTATCTGATTAACTAATTTGCGGAAAAAAATATGAGCCACTAACTAACTAAGAGTTTTTGGGTAGTTCTTAGTTCGACAGCGTAGCCTGTTGAATCATTACAACTTAAGCCATCACACCACTGGCAACGTCCAGAAAAGGACACAACGGCAAGGTGACCGCCGCTTACTGCTAGAAAGGTTTAAGATAAAAGTGAATAACATTTTCCTTTTAAAGTCGCGTTTTCGGCCGTTTTGGTAACCGGAGTCGAATTCTAAAATCTTCATGGTCATCTTCATGTTTCAAAATAATTTGTCCTTGGGCGAAATACTATGTCCCTACGGGCAGCTCTGAAACTAACGAACGAGGTGGGTCTCTTTTTGATTATCTTATCGAAATCAGTACAGACTTTCGAAAAAGCTTTTAACACAGCTTACAAAGTCTCGTGACCGGTCAAATACAGCAAAAAAACTGTCACTCTGTGGTGGATCAATGAACTCTGTAGGCTGACCAGAAAGACTTTCAATATCTGCCACAGTTGCAAATACTGGCAGCCCTACCGGGCTGTCTTAAAGTATACAAACAATCTATCAGAGAGGCCAAAAATTAGTCATAGATAGAGTATTGCCAATCCATTGAAACAATAAAATATTCTGCAAGACTCAGTAAAATACTATCCAAAGAACACTCCAGCCCATCTCTTCTGATAAAGGCGGATGGATCGAGGACTGAGTCAACTGCGGAATCACTAGAGCTCCTACTTAATACCCATTTTCCAGGGTGCAAGGGCGACAGTTCAGAGTGTAACAACTTGCAACGAGGGAAAGAATTCCTGGGCCATAAACAGTTTCGCCCCATACAAATCGCATGGCCTGGACGGCATTTTAAACAGAATTGTTTAAACATAGCAATTCCTTGGCTTACACCTATATTTTTAGGAGCTGTATACTTTACAACCACGTACCCTTTTCATGGAGACGAGTGAGAGTGAACTTTATTCCAAAGGCGGGCAGATGCGGTCATGAAAGCGCGAACGATTTTATGGAGAAATTATGGAGAATGCTCTGTCGAGGGTTAGCACCTGGGCCAAAGTGTGCGGTCTCGGTGTAAACCCGAGCAAAACCGAAATGATGCTATTCACCACTAAGACCAAAATACCCAACTTTAACTGCCTCGCCTAAACGGCCAACCGCTCTCATTATCCTCCAGTGCTAGGTATTTGGGAGTGATCCTGGATCCCAAGCTCAACTGGAAAAGGAACATCGAACAGCGGGTAAAGAAAGCGTGCCGTAAAGTATGCCTGCAGTAGAAAGTTTGGCAAAAGATGGGGCCTGCAACCAAAACTGACCCTTTGGATGTACACAGTCGTAGTACGACCAATCCCCACTTACGTACGGGTCAGTAGTTTGGTGGCCGGCTCTCGGAAAAGCTTACAACATAACCAAACTCAACAGAGTCCAAAGAACGGCATGCATAGGCGCCACAGGCGCTCTGCGGTCAACACTATCAAACGCCCACATAGTCCTTCTGCGTATTTTACCTTTAGACCTTCATATCACGAACATCATAATACATAGCGCGATCAGACTCAGAGAGTCTGGGTGTTGGTATGTGAGACCCTACGGTCATAGCAACATTCTGCTTACTTTAGCAAGAGAGTTAGTACCACCCTTAACGGATTACATTACCTCCAGAATACATTTTAAAAATTACTTTGAAGTAGAATTCCCCTCAAGATTAGACTGGCAGGACGAACCGGTGAACAGGGACTCGAACTTAACAATCTACACCGACGACGGTTTAAAAATGGACCGTGGAGTAGGTGCGGGTGTATTTTCGAAGTCTCTGAGCATCTCAAAATCCTTCAGGCTCCCGGACACAGCCAGTGTGTTTCAGGCGGAAATACTTGCTATCCGTGAAGCCTGTGGCGTAATCAAACTACACACGGACATAGCTCCGAGGCAAAAGATAGACATATTCATTGACAGTCAAGCTGCGATCAAGGCTATCGCCTCAGTCGATATAAGCTCAAAATTTTTATTAGAATGTAAAGAGGAGTTGACCAGTACAGGGTTTCCCTGATCTGGGTTCCAGGCCATAGCAACGTTTATGGAAACGAACAGGCTGACGAGCTGGCCAGGCGAGGTTCAAGCCTCCTCCACTTCTCCCTTGCGGAATCGGTCCAAATTTCAATAGGAGCAGTCAAAGCCAAAAATTTCCGCAGAATCCCTATCGTAAGCCAATCTCAGATGAAGGAGGCTAACAAATTGTGTCATATCCAGAAGGATGTGGCCAAAATATAGCAGGGAAACAACAACCCACCTCCTGAGTAAAACACGTAAAGATATAGCCAAAATAACAGCGATTACCACAGGCCACTGGCATCCAACATAATACACACTATCGCAGTTGTAATGACGCAACCGAAAAAGAAAGTCTCATTCATTAGCTATGCGCTTGTCCGGCACTAGCTAGGACTAGACAGCGAGCTCTGGGTATCGCAGAATAGCATCAAAGAACTTATAACCTTTTTGAATTCCGCAGGCTGGATCTAAACTCTCCACTTCGATAAACTTTAACAACCCGGTCAAATGAGTTGTGGTAACAAAACGGCACTTAGAGCTACTTGGGTTTTCCATTAAACCGCCACCCCTACCTACCTACCTACCCTCCGGATATCCGGATAAAGGGTTTAACAGCAACTTGAACCGACTGATGAAAGGTTGTAGTAGAACAAAATGTGAAAAGCAATGTTGGCCTTCAATGGCTGCTTAAAATAATCATGTGGATCTACACGAGTAGTAAGGCCGATACAACTGACATAATGGTAATTTGGTCTGGCAGCAGGCGATAAAGCAGTGTTGTTATATCGTGGGATTTATCCCTTTTTGTGGGATTTTTGATGTCCGAAAAGCCTTCCGTGGGATAAAGGGAAAAGGCACCAAAATCGTGGGATTTTCAAGAAACTGACAAAACAAGTGTTGAAATCAAATTTTTGTGAAATTTCATCAAAACTATTCCAATTCACACCAATTATCAGCACAAATAAAATAAAAGCCTCTTAACAGAAAGTTCTAATGCAAAAACAATCTAACTGCGCAGCGGCAGCGCATGTCTACATCTCTAGCGCCATGAGCATCAAAAATGTATGTTGTGTCATAACGTATTATGCGAGAAGCTAGACCTTGGGCATACCGCTAGTCATCTAGCAATCAATGCAACGCGGCCATTGTGATTTTCTTTTAACATAACAAAAATGAATTAAGCAATTTTTTTTCATATTAATGTACCGTGGGATTTTGGTGGGAATTTAAGTTCGGTAAAAAGGGAAAAAAGGGAAAAATGACCACGTTTGGTGGGAAAAATGAAGAGGGAGTCCTAACAACACTGCGATAAAGCTACATCACAATCCAGAGACGATTTAGGCACCTAACAACAGTTTTGGTTAAGCTATTCGTGAAAAAGGGGCCGAAACCGTTGCTGTCAAGCTTTTCTCGCCTGGCATTTGAATGAAACAATTTTCCATAATTAGTCGGAAGGTTTAGTCTTATCAGTAAAGCAACAATCGTTGAACAATGTTGAACAGTGCTTTTTTTAGCCTATCCCGGCTGTATTTTGCAAGACCAATCTTTACTTAATTCACCAGTGTAAAAAAGAATCGCAACATAGTCAATCACCAGGCCAGTGGACTGAGGTTTTCATTATGCCAACTTAGCTAGTTAATGTCCTTCAATGGGGATAAGTCGCATTTACTATGGACACATGATCCTAGTTCCTTTTGTTCACCCAACGCTGTCCATAAGCATCCTGATGTCCTGATGTCAGTGAGACATCGGAATGTTCTCAAATACCTTGGAAAAATAATCTCCCTAGTGTTCAGTTCCTAAAATGACAAAAACTCGGGCAGTGCAGTGACAGAGAATGTAAGATGTGTCCTCGTTGATTAGCAGCTATTTATATGACACACATTTCCAGTAGACAAACGTATCACTCTCAGGCGCAAAGATGATTTGAGAAGTTTCATTTGCATGCATAAATTAGAGAAGCAGCAACTACATCATCTCAAGCCACTCAAGATGGCGTCTAGAAAAAGGATGTTTCAAGTGTTTAAATGAAGATGTTCCATGTAAAAGATCCGCGGAAAGTGTCTGATAATCCAGAGGACTGCGGATTGACATTTTGAAAACACTCACCAATGAAGTGTACTGCATCCCCACATACAAAATCACACTATAGCACCCCTATGGCCTGAACTACATAAACTGTTGTAAATTCAACAAATTTGCGTTAATTAAATAATCTTAACCCTAATAACCCTATACACTTGTGTTCTGCTGTGTTCGCAACATATTAGTTTCTATTTCTATTCTTCGGAGGCGTACTCTGCTCCCAATCCCTAGGCGACGACAACTTGTCTTAAGCGCACACAGCACACTTGGTCCAGTTTTCATCCAAACGAGTGGATGAGTATCTACCACCACTTTGGTTCAGTTAAGGCTGCTATTGTGCAATAACTAATCCACGGAAACATCAAGTGTAATTTTGGTGTAATCTTCTTCTGTCTTCTCCGCACACTCATACATAGGTATATACACCTAACTAGGAGGTGGAATCCGCCTGTGGCAGAAAACGCGCGCGGATTTAGTGCGACTTTTAAATCTACTTTAATGCTATTATATTGCACGAGAGGGGTGGGTGGCGCAGTTCGGTACACGGTTACTCTGGTGATATTGGTAAGTGGATAGGGGAGAGAGGGAGAGATTGTAATTCACGATGGAACCGAACCGGTATCAACATTAGGCCGATGGCGAACGAAAGGGTGAATTTGACTAAATTGCGACTCGGCTGGATGGTATGGCGTGGTGATGGTGCTTAACGACATTAAAAGCGAATTATGGAAACATTAAATCGGAAATTGTCCATTAAATCATATTTTTCTTTTAGACAGCAATCAACTTGATTGAATCTGTAAAGAGAATAACTTAATTTGAAGGGACGTCGTCGCTGAAAAGAGGAAACGATATACGAGTTGTCGGTAAAGTCGAAATCTATTCAGGGTTTCCGACATTGAACTTATTTATCAAGTCAAGAAGAAGAAGCTGAAAGAATGTCGAGCGTATGTTTCAAGTTTTTGGTTAAAAAAATAATTTTAGAAATTTTCTTGAAATTGAACTCCCCATTCTCGCTCAATAATTCAATATCGAGTCGCCGCCACACTCCGACAGATCTTAGAAAAAACCCAGGAATTTCAGATCGATACACACCACATTTTTATCGACTTTAAAGTCGCCTATGATAGCGTATATAGGGACGAGCCATGTCACGTTATGGAGAAATCTCGCTGCTTCGTCGAAACATCACCGAGCCCTTTGATGTTGAAAAAGGTTTGAGACAAGGCGATGCGCTATCGTGTAACTTTTTTAGCATCATACTTGAAGCAATTGTACAAAACTCACAAGCCAACATCAGAGGTACAATTTTTCAGAAGTCTTTTCAACTGCTTGCATTTGCTGATGATATTGACATTATCGGAAGATCGCAGCGAGCTGTCAGTGGCCCATTTGCAAGTATTGAAACGGAGACGGTGAAGATGGAAAAGGAGAAAGGCCTCTCAACTTCGGCGACTCTGACAATACGTAACGATTGACAGATACAACTTCGAAGTATGTAGTTAAAGACTTTGTCTACCTGGGCTCCACTATCACATCGCAAAATGACATCAGTACAGAGATCACTCTTGCCAATCGCTGTTTCTTCGGACTGGGAAGGCATCTAAGAAGCCCTCGCTTATAGAACAAAGGAGATATTATATAAGACCCTAATCATCCCGGTCCTGCTGTATGGTGCAGAAGCATGGACTCTGTCGAAATCGAATGAAAACCTCCTGGGGATGTTTTGAATAAGGATTCTTCGGACGATATTCGGTCCAGTTTGTATCGATGGAGTGTGGAGGAGAATATTTAACGACGAGCTTTATGGGCTACACATCGACGTTGACCTGGTCAAAAAGATTAAGATACTACGGCTGAGATGGCTGGGGCACGTGGAGCGTATATGGACAGCAACGCAGCAGCCCGACGAGTCTTTGAGTCCACCCCTGAGGGACACCGTAGCAGAGGAAGACCGTCAAGAGACGTCAACCAACTTGGTGTGCGTAACTGGAGGATCTAGGGACCGAGCTGGCTGTAAGCGCCCCCAAAAGTAAAGCAAATTAAAGTAAGTCGCCGCCTTAAAAGTTTCACTTCAAAAAATTTAATCTGATATTTCGACCCCAGTTGTGACGATTTAGTCACAATTTAGTCACAATTTAGTTGAAACCATGATTCCCTCTAGTGGTGTCAAAAAGCAATACCACGTATAGTCAACCAACTGATTGTAAATCAAAAGCTTTCAAGTTCGAACACAACTATTCTACCAACTGGTAGTGGGTTCAAAAGTTATGTTGCATGTTACAAGGTAGTACCTTTTAATGAAAGAGTACGTAAGAAAAACTGATGGCAATGAGCAACACTTCAGGGAAGTATAAATAATGTCGACAACATCTCAATACATCAATACATACATCTTATGTATGAATGAAATTAAGGTGATGCGTTCACAATCAGGACAGGCCTGACCCCAAACATTCTCATTCAGAACTTTAATTGATAGAAACAAGCTTTGTAGCAGTGGAAGATCAGAGTTAAATTTGAGGCAAAAATTCATTATATGAAAATGTAGGCTCAGTGGTTAGGACCGTGCTATTGAGCAAGGAGTTCCAGGGTTACCCACCGAAAAATGCAAATTTTAGTCTGATAAACATTCGTACGTCCTGAAATATGAGTTTTTATTGCAAATTAATGTAAACAACCAAGACACACTTACAAGCTGCTTTGCTTCTTCATATAACTTCGGTGGAAGTTCAGCCTTCAAAATCAAATTACATCTTAACAGTAATTAGCAAACGAAGGGTTCTGTGATGTTACTGGTCGCACTTTTTTTGTAAAGGTAGATAAAATTGCCTATAAGGATATACATAGTTGACAAGCAGTTTCATAGGTACAAGGTTGCTAAATGTAACGCATTCGACAGGATAGCTCAGCAGAATCTCTGTCCCGCAATTGTTCCGACGATTTTTGCGCTCTACATCAATTTCTTCTTCTTTTAATTTGACATCGCCAGAGCTAGACCCTTTTTTTGCTGTATACATATACATATTAAGAAAATACGAGTAAACTACAAATGTAGAAGAAGGGCCGTATAATGGACTGAGCTTGTGCTTGTTGCTTAAATGTGTTCTAAAATCCTTTTTTCAAAAAAGCTAAATTATATTGTTTGGGATAGAACTTCCGCCGTTCGGCTTGCTGGCAAACACACTGACCACTACACCATGACACATAAACTGTTATATGCTGTAGTAATTTTAAAACGAAAAAAAAAATGTATTAAACGAAAAGTAACTTCTAGAGTTCTAGACGTAGGGTAGGTAGACCGGATTTTGTCAAATATTCTCGTGGTACATGATAATATATTCTTGTAATCCTTAGAAAGATAATGCATGTGGAGTTTTGTTATTGGCAGTCCTCTATAACCCCATAACCCTAGAAAAACCATTGTTTTTGATATTGAAGAATAAATGCCAGAATTGACTATGGGCTGTATTAAAGTTGGTCCAAAATTGGTCATTTCCGAACGGTTTTTGGTCGTCACATGAAGCTTAAAAAGAAAAAAGTTTAGCGCCAAAGGTCCGTCGTCCGTATAGGCATCCTAGATCTAGCTTTTCACACCTACAAATCCGTTTTGCAAGTTTTTTGGGCTTTCTGACAGGTATACGACATTTGACACTGTCATATAAAAACGGTTTGATCACCGTATATTTCTCGTCAAATATTTGACAATAGGCTGTTTCACATTGCATGACATCGAACAATATTTGAAGTTTTGCCAGGCAGTGTAATAATTTGCAAAATGCAATATTGTACATATAGTGACCCAACAAGTTTGGGAAGAGGTAGTGACCAGTGCTGCCACCCTTCGGATGATTGAGCGCAGTATATTTGAAAAAATAAAAAAACATATTTAAACCTTGGTTCATTGTTATAAAGATGTTCTCTAGATTTTACAACTTTAGGTTTCACATTTGAACTCATCTAAAATGCGAGTTATACCTAAACCATCACAATATATAAAATTCAGACAAACCAACTTGTTTCTCGGCATGTAAATTCCCAGGGTTTTGCATCATATATAAGGGTATTAAAAAAAGCCACTCAACTGACACGAATTCATGTCAAATACATATGTAGTTTAATTGTACCTTAAGTGCTCATTCTGCCTTACAGAGAACACAAATTCTGCTAGAAATGTAGTTTGCCAGTACTAGCAGTTCTCGTTTTAAATATTTCGTCAGTTTTTTTTTTAATTCCGTCAATTGCCAAATTTAATATGTACATATTAATTCGATTGTTTAAATGCCAAAAGTTCGAAGACCTAATGAGGATAGAAATCTGAATTTTTCCCTAGCGATTGACAAAATTGGACTGAACCAAAAAAATGCATTACCTATCTATTATGTAAATATATGTTTTATTCGATAATTGGACGCCATTAAAGACTAGGTCTGTCCCTTTGTACTTTATAGATTACATATTTCCCATCATTCAATTTTTGTCAATAAATATACAAGTACATATGTCAACAAAAGACACTAACCGCCTTTTGTCGCTTTGTAAATTATAAACGATTTCAAGTCGATTAGTAAATATTGACACTTCACATACCCAACCCCCAAAGCCATGGTTTTTTTTTTCCACCACGTCTATACATGAAAACAAAATGTTGCGCTCTAGTTATACAAGGTTAATGGCTTTAAAGATAAACCCTTAAGAGATAAAAATGAATAAAAAAATAAGTAGGTTATCTTAGTAGACGAATCCAGACTTTGGTCTAGTTTTATTAAAATTTTATAGCTTGAAGGCGAAGGATTTAATATTTAGTATTTTTTTTGTCTACTCAATGTTTATACAAAGTTTGTCTATATATTTTTAAATTCTATTTTCACGCTGCATATGTGTCAAATTGCTTAAGAATTCAGTCTGTAAATGTCTGTCTGAGTTTCGTAGTCTTCTGTAGTGTCACATTTTCACTAACTAAAGAAATTAATTTAATAAATACTTATACTGGAATTTCTCAACAAAAGTGGCGTCTTTCTTTGGTTTTCCTTACTATAATCAACAAAAAGCCAATTTAATTTTAAATGACAATTTGTTAAATGAAAAAGAGCCGAAATGGCGCTGCTGACAGAGCGAACAAAATCTAAAAATCACTACAATTCGTCTGCAATAATATGGTGTACTCTATTTTTTAATTAACATTCGAAGTTTTAATATAGATTGCGAATTGTGTCTAAGAATAACAAACAAAATTTAAATTTTGGTTGCACTGTCATGAGTGTGGCCACAACTTAACTCAAAAGCGAATAGCCACTGCAACCAACTTCAAGTAAGTGGTGGACATAATTCTTTCACTTTCTGTCAGTGTGGTGTTTTTACATGGTTTGGTCTGTCAAATAAAATGATTATTACATTTGTACATACAATTTTAATTTTGTCAACTTGGGTAAATACCTACCTCTACATTTCGAAAACAGATTGTAGTAATAGTTTTAAGAGGCCGAATGAACTGCCTCGAGATGTCTGCAGGTAGGTGTTAGTTCACTTAAATTGTTGTCAACTTGTTGTTACACTGGAAATATGTCCCCAGGAAGCGAGTTCCAAAGTTTACTTGTCCAAAGGAGTTTTGAAAAGGTGCTTCCACGATATCAAATCATTTGGAATCTGGCTCTAAAACCTCCGCATGAGTTGGAGCTCATATCTCTGAGGTTCTCTTGGCCTATTCTTCTGTCTGTCGAATCATTGACTTCCAAAATTGTTCACAAATCTTTACAATTAAAGAGATTCCATAGCAAAATGTGTTGCGCTTAAAAATGTTGTCAAAAAATGGGCTTATCGGCGAATGAGGGCCAAACCAAAAATATGTTGTCATGAAAGGATATACAATAACAACCAATCGGACTGAA
The DNA here is from genome assembly GCA_949372485.1 of Cheilosia soror. Classification (NCBI taxonomy): domain Eukaryota; kingdom Metazoa; phylum Arthropoda; class Insecta; order Diptera; family Syrphidae; genus Cheilosia; species Cheilosia soror. The sequence goes on along the minus strand of OX443561.1, from coordinate 74,224,441 downwards.
AGTCATTAATAGCAGTTTGAGGTAGATAGGAACTAACTATAAGTTCTGAACCTGACATCACATCAGAAATAAGCGAAGCTTGAAAATCGAAATCTTTCCTAAAATCAATTGAGTCGCAAAACACTCGACACTCGGCCACGCAGTGAGCTGAGCGATTGGGCAATGTGCAAGGTAAACTTAACACCAATATATAGAGCAATAAAAAACTTAAAACATAGGAAATCGTATGGCTGTGGCCACGTAGTCGTTAAACGATTTTCGTAAGTCAATTTTGGTTCGCTCAATAGGCTGCAAGGAGACGCTATGTCAATATATATAAGACCGTACCGGACTTTAAAGCCTTCTAGGCTACCTAAGCTACAAGTGGCGGTAGGTTAGTGCCTTTTAAGTAAGCAAGTAACCCTGCTGAAGAAGTAGGCAAAGATCCATGGAACACCTAAACGATTTAAAATACTTAATGCTCCTATGGTCATTAATGTCATTATTGCAACGAATTCTATGCAATTTGCAAACCCAAAGGCACCTGCCATGGCAATTAAAAAAAAATAATAATAAATAGGTGGCGCAACAGGCGGTAGACACCCTAGGCCTAGCTTCTCGCAACCATTCGTTTGTGTGAGTTTCTATTTTTTGGGACGAATGGAAGGGACCTACAATTTTATGCCGAGTCGGAAGGGCTGAATTGAGAAGCTTTTTCAGGACAGTTATACTCTCGGATGTTTGTCAGACGTTCGCGAGAGGTGGCGCAGTAGAAAAAAACCTTAAGATGTAGTTTGTGTTTTTCCGGGGATCGAATCTGGGATCCCTCGCACAGTAGTCCAGCACACTAACCACTGCGCTACAGCGCCCAAGACAATTGTCAATCTTAATAATAGGAAACACCAGATATATAAGATAGGTACTCAATGTCTCAATGTCGAGGAGCAACTTTTCCGAACGGAGCAGTTTCCAATTCGAATTTTAAGACGAAATCCGTGCCATCAGGCAGTCGTCGGTCGTTCAAGTAGGACAAAGATAAAATGGTTGGATCAAGTCCGACTTCTATCTATGTGAATAGTCCAGGCGGTGGCCATGGTGTAGTGGTTAGAGTCATTGCTTGTGACCCGAGCGGCGTTGGTTCAAGCCCCGGCGGGGGACAGCAATACTCTGCCACCGACCATAAGAGAAACGAATAATAGCAGAGCTTCTCCACCACTACACCAAAAAAAGGGTTTTCTGCTTGGTAGTACAATGGACCGAGATTTGTCTGAGTGCTCCAGGATTTGGAATCCCCTTTTTTACAAACGGCAAAAAAAAAGGGAATAGTCCTGATTTAGAGTCGATGGCGGAAGATCAAGAGTTGTAGAGGGTCCACTTGACCATCCCGGTCACCCTTGCAAGACGGGATATTTAAAATTGATGATGAAAGATCTCAGTGATCTTGGTATCATCAGCACCGCAAATATGGTCAGCTTTATAGACAGAAGATCTGCCTTCAAGTGGGACGATCATCGGACATCGGCATCAAACATTTCTCATGGAGATCCATTTTAACTAAGCCAACACCAATTTCGTCATAATGTACCATTCACATGGGAGCGAACGAACGAATTGATGAAATGCGAATAAACCACTTTTTATGCATTTATAAACAGAAAATTCCACATTTCATTATTCCTAGATATCATCCTCTTGGAATAAGGTTAAGTTCAACCGAATTTTTTATTCGCTACTTTGTAGAACGCGATTTAAATGATGTGGATTGTGAATAGACTGACAATTCGCGCCAGGGTGTTTTCGTTCGCGGCAAAAATTTTGGATTTCGAAATTTCGTTATTTAAACTTTTAATAAACTTGTTTTCTTAATAAATTTTGATGGAATAATTAATTATCCTCATCTTGGAGTAGTAAAATGTGCAATTTTCTGTTTATAAATGCATAAAAAGTAGTTTGTTCGCATTTTATCAATTCGTTCGTTCGCTCCCATGTGAATGGTCCTTAATAATTTGAATTGTCAATTTTCTGTTCCGATTTCTATCTGAAATAATGGCAGATAATTTTGAACTGTCATAACATCTGACATTAGACAGATCATCTTTAGTTCCGTTTTTCTATAATCTTCACACTATCTTACACCACAATAGGTATTGCATGACTTCACCCTATAGGAATGGTTAAACATGGACGCGACTGCATGGTCCACGTGGAAATTCAACACCGCAACTCTTTCAACGCACACCACTTGTCAAAAGCTGACGTGAGTTCGCGCTCGCATAAGCCTCTTCTTACATATTAACTATATTCTCAGTTTAATATGTTAAAGAGAAAATCCGCTTATACTTAAGTTTACATTCACCCTCGCCCTCGCACCAGCCTTTCACGTTATTAACTCTTGCATGGTAATTGCACAAGTGCTTGTAAGTACTTGTGGCGGTGTGTAGTGGCAGCTATAGCATTGTTATTATTATTATTATTTTATTTTTTTATTTGTTGCTTTTCTTCACCTCCGCCATTCGTTCGTCGACACCACTGTGCTATCCGCTTAAGTTAAGTGAGCGAATGATTTGCTTATGTCATTTCAGATTGGGATTATAGTTTAATGACGTTTTAAACAGGTTTTTCGCTCTTCTATCTGTCTATCCTATAGCCAAACTGAAAAGCTCATAGCGAATAAAAACCGCAGCGCAGAGAAATAGACAAGTAAATAAGATGAAACTGTACCTTATCACAGGTTGATGGTATTTATCGTTCTTCTAATTTTATCTCATTTGTTTGGGTTTATAAATAATTTACTTAATTTTATTTTTGTTGTATTTTCCTCTTTCTCCGCAGCATTTGTTTGTTTTTTTTTTGTTCGCATTGACGGAGGAAACGGCTCGAATGGAATCATAAACTTACCTGCAAAAATAAGAGAGAAAGAAAATTGTTAGTTTGAATTAAATGCTAAATGAGATAATAATTCAGTACTTAATGAGGAAATGAATAAAAGTTTGTAGACAACTTGACAGATTTGCATGGCCATGGGGAAGAAAATGGAAAAATCACAAGCTTATTGTTGGAATTTAAAAGTGCGAAACTGATAAACAAAGCAACGTTGACTAAAGGAACAAGGTTCGTCTACTGATGAGCCCACCCACCACATCGGGGGGGGTGAAACGCATTTGGAGTTGAGGCCACTTAAATGTTTATAATAATAACTAAAGGAACAAGTTCAGCAGCAAAAGTCGTAATAAATACATAGAATGACAGCAACTTTTTTTAAGGATGCGCAAAATGTATACTGTCAGTACGTCATTACCAGAATATTATTTTTTTACATGTCAAAGCGAAATACTGATATAAAGGAAAAAATTTAAATGTTAAATTAATAAAGCTATTAGAGGAACTGGTCATTTGACAAGCTGCAAAATGTTGCTAATTGTGGCACTGGCAATATTTATCACGGGCGGTATACAGCGCATGTTGAAAAGCAACAAATAAAAGTGACACATCACTAGACGTTTGCGCATACTACGTTTTATTAATTTTTGAAAAATATTTCGGAAGAGCCAGTTTTCAATATAAAATTCTTAGAAAATTGTATAATACTTGCCTTTACGATTTTACTAGAAAAGAACTTAGCAAACTGATAATGATGTCGAGCAGCTACTTCTCCGGACGGAGCGATCCATGCTTCGGTGGTTTGGACATGTTAAACGCATGTCCCCGACCAGGATTCCACGACGTGCTATGGAATCCGTACCATCGGGCAGGCGTCCCCTAGGTAGACCCAGGATGAGATGGTTAGATCAAATTCATAATCTCTCCTCTACCCGTATGGGGATTGCCCTTGATGATTTAGAGTCGATGGCGGAGGATCGAGAGCTATGGAGGGTCCACTTAAGCAACCTACACCCGCGACCCACTTAATGGACAAGCGGACCATTGAAAATGAATGAAATGAATGAAGAACTTAGCAAAAGGGATGTCCCTGATAAGGCTTGGAAAGCGATTGAAGATGAAGTAAAACTTAAAGCTGAGGATGACATAATAGCTAGAAATGTATTGCAATATTGTTGCTTCAATGTGAGAATAGGTTAAAATAAATTTGCGTATTGCTTATTGACAATTGGTAGCTCATTGGTCATTGCTGTTGCCTTAGAGTGAGAGCTGCCTAAGGCTGTTAAAAACTCGTGGATCTAAAATGTGGCTGTCAAAGTTGCAAATTGAGCAGTTTTCTTTGGTTTTAGTAAATTTGGTATAGAAAGGTTAGAAATTGTTCACAGACGTTGTTTTTGTCACACAAGGTTACATTGGCACTTGAAAGAGAATCATAAAAAAAGGTTTGGGACAGATTTCCAGATAAATACAAGTGCAGTTTAAATGTAGAACTAACATCTATCGGCAAGCGACAGTATATTATGTTAAAAAAAATGTTTAATCATAATCTATGGCCCCTATTGTGAGTGTCGAGAGTTGACCGTTTAGCGAAAACTGTCGATCGATCGACAACTGTGAATGTCGATTGAGATTGATATTTGTTGATTTAACAGTCGCTTGTAGTCGATTACAAATGTGTGGTCGATGCTTTCTCTTGAAAATCAATCGACGGAATCGACAATTGTCGTGACGATCGCTGATCGACAATCACATTAAGGGCCCATTTCTTTAGTTCCGCATTAAAAATTGTCTGGTCTAGTTTCTCTTTCAGGATTTTTTCTCAAACAGTACTTATTTATCACAAATTTTTTAAATTTGATTTGGCCTCGACTCCAGGGTGGGCTCATCAGTAGACAACCACCACATCTGATCTAGACGCACTGTTTGCTCGATTTTCACCGAGACTAATGATTTTTCAATCAACAAGTGACTGTGAATCATACCTCACGACGAATCTTTGGTTCAAAGACAATCGCCAAGAGGATACTTATTTATTTTTTAATAGCTTTTGTCCGCGGCTTTGCTCGCATAGCCCTCAGTATTTGGTACACAGATATTTTTTACAGTCAGTTAGTTTCCTCTTTTATATTTATGTATCGAGCAGGAAACATACCTAAGAAAGTATACCTAATCTAAAAAAATTGTTATATAAAAATACTAGCCAGCTTCGACAGGCCTTTTTTTGATTTTTAATTTTTTTTAAATTTTTTATTTTATTTATTTATGGGCGAGAATATTTTTTTTTTTTTTTTGTATAAAAGGTGCCACGCCCCTTTGTCAGATTTTGACCAATCTTCATAGCAGCACTCTACGGCCAATGCCTAAGATATTATCTGTAAGTTTGATCTCATTCGATTCTGTGGTTTTCGAAATATGCGATTTTGAATGTTTTTTTTTGTATGGAAGGTGCCACGCCCCTTTGTCAGATTTTGAGTTTTTTTAGATCACCGTAATTACTGGCATTTAAAAAAAAATTAACAAAATTGGTTGAAAATTACGGGCGACGGAGGGAAACAGTTTTTTTTCCTTAGTTATATTCCACACCGTCCAAATTTTCCTATATAATAGTGCAACAGAGGGCAATCTATTTTCTAGCAGTATGAATCCATTCTTACAGAATTCCGATGGAATATCTTTAGAATAAGTACTCTGAAGTTAAATGAAGCGATAAGCATATTCAACGGCGACAGAGGTTGGGACGCATTACAAAGTTTCAAATTGATACGACGCACGAACAACGACCCGTTCGTGCAGTTAAGAAAAGAGCCCCCTTAAGAGGGGTCATTGCCAACAACTCGGGACCCAAGCAAAATTTCCAAAATTGGAAAAATTAATTATCTTTATTTCTACACAAACCCAATTTGAAGTCAATTGGATAAAAAATAAAAAAGTTTCCATAGAACTTTTGACCCCCCTTTCACCCCTTTAAGGGTTGAATTTTGAAATATCCTTCCTTATTCCTTTTACACATCATAAAGGAAAAATATGTGCAAAATTTCTACTTTCTAAGCTTTGATGATAAAAATATTAAAATATTTTGCTAAATTGCTTAACAATTAATATTAATTACCAGGCACTTTTATATCATTCAAAAAGGAGATGGCTTTCTCTTCACCCGGCAGTGGAAAGACTTTTGCTTATGTTTGAAACCCTAAAATAATATTTTTAAGACATCAAAAATTCATCGAATATATAAAATTTTTTTTTTGTTGTTTATTGCGGCAGGGTTTTTTTAATGGGAAAAACGTTTACCGCAATATTTTGAAAAACCGTGAATGCCAAAATTAAAGTAATTTATATCACAATATCTTTATTTGTAAAATACGAAATATATTTTGCCGCCAAACAAAATTTCTAAAATCCCACAAATTATATCTCCCCCTTTCCCCCCAATAGGAAGTTGGAAAAAATGTGAGTATCTGAGAAAGGAAATAGGTATGTATCTCTATTTTAAGATTTGAGTTTAGTGAACTTCTTTTTTCAAAACTTTCATAATGTGTGTCAAAAAATCAGCAGAGAAAAATTATTCAGCGCAATTGAAACACAGCTTTAAAACATTAAGTACCTACAGCCTACAGCAATAAAAATAATGTTTTTGTTACAAATAGTACGAGCATTTTGGTTCTAGTTTTGTACTCTTTTTAAAATCCCATTTTGTCCGGAAAAGTCCGGGATTTTCATGCTGCCACTCAGGAATTCTGTTTTGTATTAAAATTACGTAGCGAGACTTTAAAAAACGTAAAATTCATGATTTTTCTGCACGATTTAAGATTTATGTTAAAAAATCCAATCTAGTGTGAATTCCAACAAGAATATTTTGCAAATTTTTTTGAGGCTGTTTGAATTTCTGTATATTAATTGACTAGAAAACATAAACTTAATTTCTGATGTTGTTTGAGAGCTATAAGCTGAAGGTGAAGCTAGTAAGCTGAAAATTTAAAACAAATTTCCAGTATGGACTTAAACTAGACAAAAAACTAAATTGAATATTGAACACCAATGAAAGAATACAAAAAAAGCCACAATAGCCTCTTATTCCTGCAGGGAAAACATGGGGAGCAGCTCCCAAATTTAAGCTCTGGATGTATACGCCTATTGTAAGACCTATATATTGACCTATGAGAGTCTCGTATGATGGTCGGCAACCAATAAGGCCACTTACCTAAAGGCATTAACAAGGGTTCAAAAGCTAGCGTGCATCGGCAGCACTAGTGCGATGAGGACAACTCCAACCATAGGACTGTAGTGTATCCTCAACCAGGCTTCCGCTAGACATTCTTATACATCGGCCGCGATTAGTGCCATTAAAATCAGCCAATTATTAAACTGGAAATTGAACGAAAGGGTTCATTCGATGATCCTACAAAAATACTTTGGCCGTGTAACTGTCACGGACTACATCATGCCTTCCCTAGGAGTGTACAAGAAGTATTACCTTCTTTATCGACAGCCAGGCAGCAATAAAAGCCATAACTGCACCAGAAATAACTTCGAAGCTTGTGAAGTGCTGTCGCGAAGAACTCAATGCCCTTGGTACACAGCACAAGGTATCGCTCTGCTGGATTCCGGACATGTAGGTATTACAGGCAATAAGAAAGCAGACGAATTAGCAAGACAAGGTTCGACAGCAGTTTCACACTCAAGCTTAAAGCAGAGAAAAAAGCCACAAGAGAAGCGAACGCTAGCGCTTAACGAAAAAAGAATTTTGCAGAGACTGCGGTGATGAGACAGCTCTTGAGGACACAAACACAACCCATACTTCCATGTCACTGCTCCATGTCAGGTCTCCAATAGGTATAAATTCACTTCTTCAACGACCTAGACGATCTTTCCAGCACATCAATAGATGGTTTGTATGTAGCAGCACAGTGAGCAATTTGAATACAGAGTTGGGTTAGGGACAACCTCTTTCCCCCACGGGCATCACAGTACCCACAATCAGTATTGATCTGAGTGTAGCAAGGAGTACTCCTCGCCAGCCCACAAATATAACCTAACCTAACCTATAGCTAAGAAAAAATTTGTGGAAATTCGAATTCCAAGTGGTGAAAAGGTAAATGACAGTTTTGTATTTATTTAGTATTTATTTGCATGGCAAATTGTTGAGCAAATTTTATTTAGATTCTTGGTTAAAAATTTAAAGATTGTCAATTCTCCGATTTTCAAAAAGTATTATTTAAAATTCTTGGGGCATTTTTACGATTTTTCATCCGTGATTGTTAGAAATTGCTACGACTGTAGCTACGCTGGTTGCCTGAAGAGCTAAACTACGACTTCCGATACTTGCCACTTCTGTAGCCACTGGGCCCTATTTCAGAAACATTGATATGTGACAGTTCTACAAATTTGACTCATTTGTCTGACAAATTTTCATTCCATAAAATATTGACAGGTGACATAATTGTCAGTTAATTGTTGTCATATTTTGACAAATTTGTCCCTACAATTTTGCCATAGTTAGGTATAGATATTTTGACAAATTTGTCATTGTTCTTATCATCAAGTTGGTCATTGCTTTTTGCGTGATGATCTAAATGTCCACCAATTTTTTAACAAAATATACATCAGTGCGGTTTTCTGGATATGAATTTTTTTCTTAAATTTTAAATCATATAAAGGAATACAATTATTTTTTATTCTTTCTTTTAAGTGTCGTGTGCGTACTACATGAAATTGGATTTGAGATTTTTTATAACTTCCGCTTCAATTAATAATAATATTTAGCATTTTAAATCATCCTTTGTCAGTTGTCACTTCACTATCAATACTTGACCGAAACTCAAACGCCTGTCGGAATTGTCAATTGTAAAATGTTTTCTGTCCCATTAAAAAATGGTCAGCAGAAATTTGTCAGAAAATTTATGACAATTCTGGGTAAATTCCTGACAAATTCATTGAATTTGTTTTTATGAAACCCAAATTTCACAATATTGTCCGTTATTTTCCGACAATTCTACAAAATTGTCTAATCATTTATGAAACAGAAATTTGACAATTATTCAGTTGTCAATCTACAAATTGTCACCTGTTGCAATTGGAAATTTTTATAAAACAAGGGTCCTGGTTGCAACAACATTCTTCTTCGCCGACTTTGAGCAGCTGCCAACTATTAAAAGATCAGTTCTAACCCAAACTAGAGCTGATGAAAAAGGACTTAAGCATCAAAATAAACAAATTGACAACAAATCTCCTAGCTCATTGCTAAATAAGCAATTCTTCACAATAAATCTTTTTTTTTTCTCTACGAATGACAAATGTATCATTTAAATAATTTATTGCTATTCCGATAACCACCCCTCCGAACATGATTTCCAATAAGAAACGAAAATACAACACTATACTAAACAAAAAAAAATTCTTCGCCATAAATCTCTCCCCAAATAGACGCAAGTTTCGGAGCCATTTTAATGAATTCAGTTCAATTAGCTTGACAGCGTCATATGATGCTGGGCGCTGCGTGTGAAAGATTACAAAAATGATAAAAATAACAACGGCCCAAAGAATCTGTGTTAATATATTTTTAAAAGCACCACACACCCTCATCCTCATCATCTTATTCCTTTGAGTTATCTTGTAGACAATCGATAGACGAAAATAACCAAAACGAGTCAACAAAACTTGAACTTGAAAATCATTTTCTCTTCGATGTTGTTTTTTTTTTTTTGACAGCCAATATCTTAGTGCTGTCATTATAGTAAGATAAAATTGAATAAACATATGGGAGAAGTAAGTTCGTATACAGATCGAACTTTGATTTTGATTTGACTCAGATGTTGCAAATTTGCGGGCTTTATTGTCAGAATCTACCATCAGATGGCAGTCCTTTTGTCCGATTCGCTTATAATGTACCTCTATACCCTCTGACGTTTGTATTTTTTACCAAATATCGCATTCAATTTCCCCATTTGTCAACTTTTGGATGGATTTGAGACTGGAACTGAAAATCAATTGCCATTCATTAAACGACATGCGAAAGCGAAAAAGCTATTTTTTAGATTTTGCTTTTCGTCTTCTGCAATAAAAAGTTAAGAATCCTTTAGAATGCTATTCTGCAATGAGATCAAAGACTGTTTCCATTTGGTTGGGCTTTCGTGTAGCTTCCTTTGGGATACTTTGATTATCCGAATCAATCGTCTTTGAAAATTCATTTCGCTCATTGAATGGGTAAAAGTAGCAGTCAAAGATATCTACTTTGGGTCCAATTTCTTTCTGAAAACTGCTCCAGGACATTTTTGCATCGTTATTCAGAAAATCATTTCGGCTGCCGTCAGGTTTGTTTTTTCCATCGGAACACAAATGAATAGAGATTGTTTGAATATTTGAATTCTGATAGTTCGTATTCTATTCCTTTTGGAAAGACATTTCTGTTTTCGAAGAGGGATGATCGGGCATACATTTGAGAGGTACACGAACTGCTTCGCAATGGCGCAGTGTGCAGGTCTAAAAATACAAAAGAGAACATTTTTGTTAATTGCGTGGCGGAACTCTTGAAGGATCCGCCGCAATTGAGAAGAACACATCCGGTTACACAGCACAATAGAGTCGTGTAAAGAGCCCTCAATTCATAGATCATGCATGACTATTCCCAAGAGGGATATAATTGCTGGCATCCTCTTTAATCTGATTCAAAAATTATGTTAGACATTTCACCGATTTATATAGTTTCCTGAGAGGCTGATGAATAACAGAGGTGCGTGGAAGCAGATGGGTTAATGTACTACGCCTGAAGTGTCATTTGTCGCTGCAGCTGATTTTGTTGCTCCAGGGAGGTATTACGGGTTCGTCTTGAGCGGCTGTGAAATTCAGCTGGTCTTTAGGTTTCTGTAGGTACTCGAGTTTTCAATGCAGCTGATTTTCTCTCTACATGGGATGTCTTACACATATTTTTTTATGTCATTTCAACTTATTATTTGTTATTTTGTCGAAAATAAAAAAATGTAATGAATTGAAACAAACTTTACGGCGAGGAGAGATTATGGACTTGATCTAACCATCTTATTCTGTGTCTACCTAGAGGACGCCTGCCCGATGGTACGGATTCCATAGCACGTCGTGGGGTCCTGGTTGGGGACATGCGTTTAACATGACCAAACCACCGAAGCAGAGACCGCTCCCAGCGAAGAAGTAGCTGCTCGACATTCAGTTTCTCATTTATTCTGGTGTTTCTTATACGATCCGTGCGGGTCACACCAGCAATACAACGGAAACGGAGGAATCTCATCTGATTTCGTCAGCTTGTATTCGCGATCTTATTCTTTTGGTCATTACCCAAACCGGCATGACTATAGGTAAGAGTTGGAATAAACACCGAATTATAGACAGACAACTTAGTTTTGACAACCTTTGGTGCACAGAAGACAAGTCGCTGACCTATGCTTGTTCTATAGGTACTTCCATGGTAGATGTTCCGAGGAACTCAAAGACATTATCCCTCGAAGTGCAAATTTTTGGCATCCCAAGACAGGCTGCTAATGCTCATAACCATACAGTACACTTGACAACTGCGAGGACATTAACTTTCCAAAACTCCTTCTGTTACAGTACAGGACAAGCAAACTTTGGAATTCGCTTCCTAGGGATATATTTCCAGAAGACTACAATTTGCAGCTATTCTGAATAGGATTGCGAGATTCGTTCTGGAGACGACCATCTACAGATTCGCGTTTACTCTTATCTCAGCTTTAACACAAACGGCTACAAACCGATCGAGTGCGCGTAAAAGTTCAGTCTGAGAGGACCCAAATGATGACCGAGGCATCAGCGATGAGCAAATGACTTATCCTCAGATCTCCCAATTCGAATGTTCTTCCAAGCACCAAGAATGCGTTGTGATATCCAGTCCTTTCCTTAAGGCTGGGTGTTCGAGGGTATATGATTTTTCGCCCCGATGGGGCTTGCAGGGCTTAAGAGATAATTGATCGCAGTAAACGGCTTTCGACAGTAAATAAATAGATGCTGTTAGTGACCGTCTTAGAATTTTGATTTTTTGACTGTTAAGCAGCGTTGTTATATGATCTTAATTATCTTATTTTTTAAGAAATTGAGGTATTTTCCAGATGAGAAGATATTCACCTAATTTTAATGCATTTTTTAAGATATGTAGAATTTTAATAAGATTTGGTAAGATATTAGCTTTGAAATAAAAAATTAATTGAAAAAGAACTCACTTCGAATAAAATATTGTCCTTTCTTCATATTTTTGGAATTAAAGATACCAATTTTCTTAAATTGCTCATTACAAGTTTAATTAAATTTGCCTAGTCTTAGCCCTCAAAATTTGTTGCCAAACATCGGGCGTTTTTCTTTTTTTATTTCAGATCTGCGCTCTGAATAGAGCTCGAGGATTTTGAGCGTGCTTTGAACCGATCGTGCTCAGATCGTTCTGATTTGTTAATGAAACACACTTGAGCACATAGCTGTCATATCGTTATGTATAATTTTGTTTACCTTCTGTGCCAGAACAACAAGGCTCGTCCGCCAACACTAACTTTTTTTGACAGTTCAGGCTCTGCTCTGAACTAAAAAAGAAAAACGCCTATTAATGACATTTATTGTAATTTCAGTTTTCAAATTACATCGATGATCTGCAGAGTCCCTAATACAGTAGAACTTACAAAGTTAATAGGTAGCGAGCTTTGCAGAGCCCTGGGATTGCAGATCTCCTGAACTCAAAACATGAATACTTCTCTTTGTCGATCTTTTTGACTTAACGGCGGTTTAACTATTCCCATCAGATTGTTTCAAATATAGAAATCGGAGAAAGATGTTGATAAAAATCGGTCCGTATTCAAAATAGGTGTACCTTTTACCTATTCATTCATATCTCGAAAACGGTTTTACGATTTTTATGAAATTTTCCATAGAAATATAGGGTTTCAACTCACTTTTCAAAAATTGGTAGATTTAATATAAATTTTAAAAACAGAGCATATTTAAAATACCTTCAAAAACGCTGCACATGCACACCTAGTTTTTGACTAGAAAATAGGGTATATTTTCAAAATTTCTTTAGGTTTATTTATAACTGACATTTAAGATGAATTAAGATATGAAATCGAAAGTTGTAAGATCTAGAAAAAATCTTTATAACAACACTGCTGTTAAGTACCATAAAGTCCCAAAAACGTCATTTTTTGGGTGTTTTTATTTTCGCCCCGGTGGGGCAATATCTAAATGAAACTTTTTTTTTTTTTTATCATTTTATTTTATAGCCAATGGGTTAAATTCGTTAGTGACCGTCTTCGAATTTTGATTTTTTGAGTTTAACTGTTATAATCTGCAAATTAAAGTGACCAAAAGGAAACAGTGTTTGTAGAGCAACCAGAACTTATTTTTGTCAGCTTTTCAAAACAGAATAACATTTAAACATTTATGTATCCGTTCATTGAATACAAATTAAAAATTTAGTTTGTAAAATAGTTAAAATTGCATTTTGAAAAGTTAACAATTTAACAGCAGTTTCATTTTTGTTTCAGAACTCACGCTCACATATGCAATGTAGTTCACAAAATATCCGACACAGCGCTAATCGTTTTCTCTATAATTTTGCTCTCTCGCGAGAGTCTGTAATTTGCAGATTGTTGTTTGCCGCATTCGTTGCTACTGGGATACGGTACGGAGAAAACAAGTTTGGATGTTGGATCCTTTTTTTGGCTTTCTGATAGATACATACTAATTATGTACTTAATAATATTATTGTTGTTGTTTGAACACGTAATATAATTATGAATATGATAGGGAAATCAAATCGAAATGAAAAATTATATTGAGAGCGGAATATTTTTAAGGGATGATGAATGATGATTGATATGGATTGAGAGCTTGAGAAGATTTGAGAATATGTATGGGAGTGGGAGCTGGGAGGTGAATGATGATTTTTTCATTCTCATGAGTTGAGTTCAAATCAAACTACCTAAATGCAATTTTGGGTCACCGTGTCAATTAGTGGTTGTGTGTTTTAATATTTTGAAAATTATTGTGTGTAGTATAAGTATATATACACAACATCCGCTTTTATTGGTGATATTGAAATGGTCATCTATTCATAAATCATAATGATTGGTCAATGTTTTGCATGACCAGTCTGGAGAAGAATTGTTAATTTGTGTTGAGGTGAGGTTAAAAATTATAGAGACAACAATACTATGTGTTCCTGTGGGCAAACTCATTGTTTGTTATTACAAAATTTGAAGGCAAATTAGTATGTATATAGAACTGGGTAATGTTTTGTTGCACTTTAAACGTTGTCCAGGTAACTCATTCACGATATAAAAACAGTGTTCTACAGGATGCTATTTTTGTATTTCATGCCGCATGTGGTTGGTTTGTAAGGCGGCCCTAGATTAGGTGCAGCTTTGAAGCTCCTCTAAAAAATATTTTTAGGGGTTACCCAACCTTTTCAATGCCTACCGACTTCACAGTGTTTAAAGTACTTAAAATCTATCTATCTATCTACGTACTAGCATGGCAGTCACACCCGGCTTCGTTCATGTTATTTTTTTTTCACATGATGCTGTTGTATATCTACAAAATTGATCTCATTATAGTCATATCTCTGTAGAGTGAAGATAATTACAATAAGTAATTTTTCTCTCCTAAAGGGAGTAGGGGGATAATTTAAAAAAATTCCAAAAAAGCCAAAAACTATTATTAATTTTTTTAAACACTATTTGGGAGTAGTACAATATATGTACATATAGGACATACATAGAAACTATGATGAGTTTTCTGGCTCTTACCATTTGGGCTAGGCCCTAGGCGTCCCCAATCAGTCAGGACAAACTTTTTATTAAATTAGATAATCCATACCTACATCCATAAATGGTGCTAGCAGGGCACCAGCCGTTTGTTTTTGGATAGGATTTATATCTATATATATAAAAATCATGGTCAATTGTGTTTGTCGATAATGTTCTCTGTAATGCGTGAACCGATTTTGATTCTGGAAATTACCCATGAAAGGTGACGTTGATACCATGGTTTATAAGTTCATACGGTCTTTGTAGGTGTATTGGTTCATGAGTTATAGGGGGGTGGCAGCTCCCATACAAAAATTGCATTCAAAATCGTATTCCTCGAAAACCACTGAATCGATTAAATTCAAATTTACATACAATCTAAGGTATCGGCCCAGGAGTATTTCTGTGAAGATTGGTCAACATTGGACAAAGGGGCGTGGCACTGGCTATAAAAAAACAACATTCAAAATGTAATATTTCGAAAACCACCGAATCGATTGTGTTCCTGTGAAGATTGGTCAAAAATAGATAAAGGGGTGAGGAGGCGTTATTCTTCGACAGTCATGGGAGCTACAGTTTCGCAAATTTTTAACATTGATGCGTATTATCCTGATAGACAAGAATATTATGTAGGCAATACGAATCCTACAAAACCAAGTGTTGTGAATACAGCAGGGCATTACAATAGAAACTGTTTACCATTGATTTAAATGAATTTGAAATTGATTTTTATATTTTCATATTTTGCACTACGAAGTGTGCAGGGGGTTCGCTAGTCCTATATAAATAATATTTATTATTATTATTATTTATTATATATTATATAATATTTATACTAAAAAGGAACCCAAACCCACAAAACAAAGCAATAATAACAAACTAGCCCTAACAGATTTTTATAAACAGCCAGCATAGAATACCAAAAAATAAAAGCCAAGGTCAGGAATGAAAATTTGTATAATATGGATTTTGGATATTCATATTATTGCTATGTACCTATTTCGATTTGTGCTTACGAATGCGATTGTACGTCGCTATGACGAAAGCCATATTCAAAAGTGTGCGTTAGGAACTTCTATATCACACACACTTTTGGTTTCAGTGTATTAGATAAACAACGTTTGCAGCAACAGGAGCAACAGCAACAGCAAGCACAGCTTGTCCCTTTCCCTTCCCTTTGGTTGTTTTGATTTATTTTGTTGTGCAGACAATTTTGTATTATTTTTATTAATTGAGCTGAGCGAGTCTGCACTCTGCAGTCACAATTGTGATCTTGATAAGGGGGGGTGTGCTCGGCTATTTGAAATTCTGTGCACTAATACATGTAAACACGTTTACTTGAGTACGGAGTTCGTAGCTGAGGGAGACCCACCCTTAAGTTGATGTCTTACTGGCGATATGTCGCATTATTGACGGATATTTTTTTAAGGCTTTAAGAGTCTGCGGATTGTGGACATAGACTCGTGACTTTAATAACCCCACAAAACGAAGTCTTCAAACTATTAATTCGGGCGATCTTGCCAGCCTCAGAATTTCGGTTGTGGATCAACAGCTAAATCATCTTACATTCCTTTACCAAAACTCTCTGTAAAGACAGCCAATTGATGCCTAATTGCGTGGCACGTCGACTGGTCGATACTCGGAGTCCTCTGCGACATATTCAGCCGCAGCTGCGATTTTCTTAGTAGAAGGGGTGGTCCGGGACCGGCAGAACTCGTGTTTTCCCATACTCTTCTAGGCGACCGGCTAAATGTCATATCTGGTGTTTCCCCAGTTGGTGTCCGGCGACCGGGAAATTTGTGCGCACGCTGCGCTAACACCACCCGATGAATAATTCCGCAAACAAATCGAAACAATTATTCCGCGTTCATTAGGAGTATTTGGTGCAGGGAAATAAGTCCCCGGGAACTAAGTTCACTGAGGCACTGAGAGACTCAGTTATAACCTTACATGGGAACTAAGTCCACTTCACGAAAGTGGTTTTATTTCCCACTAGGTGGGAACTGCGAGTCACTCAGTGGACTTAGTTCCTGGGTACTTATTTCCCTGCACCGGAATATTTCATGTCTTGTTGACGTGTTTACCTTACAAATGTCAAAGTATACATAATTGACATTTGCCACCATTTGCAAAAATTGTAGCATCTTCCAATGACTTTTGCACCACCTTCTAGAAAGCCACCGATTAATAAACGACAGACAGTTGGACTTCGCAGTTCTACTTACGTCATTCTACTGGAGATCTGTTGTCCAATGTAACCCAGTTATGGGCGCAAGCAAGCCTTTCTTCTTGACAGATTAATACAAGTTGTAGTAGATGATGTATCACGCGGAGTGCCCCAAGATTCTGTACTTTCCCTCAACTATATTCCCTCTCCATATCAATATCAATGACCTACTTGGGTCGACAAATTACAATCTTTTATACCTTTGCTGCTGACAGCACCCTTTTTGTCTTCCACAATGGACGGAGAAAAAGTACCAAAGCAACAACATCCAAAATCTATGTCTATCACGTTTATATGAGTTTAACAATATTTTCCCCAAAGTTCAACGGTTACTATTGTTTAATTATCGCCACAAGGCATATGTCAAAATTCTGACATTCTCACATTGCGGGGAAAATAGGTCGAATTGTAAACATCAAAGGTCAGTCATGAATGAGGTACAATAGAAAATATATAAATACAAGTATGTAATCGAGAAAAAGGAAAAGAAAGAAAAACATCGACCAGGGAATACAATGGTGTATCACTGACAAGACATTCAATGCCCATTGGCGATCTCGATGTAGATGTACTCTCTCCGTATATACATTTTCATTTATACTATTCCCCCCTTTGGGCTGAACTTTTACTCCGCGATTCTCTATGTTGGGGTCATTCTCCGGCCAGAAACCCAACGACTTTTGTATTCACCTCAGCTGATGATGAAGAAGTGTTGCCACACTCTAGATTTAACTTAAATTTGACTGCTGCAGTAAGGTATTTGTGTTAATTATGTCTGCACACATAGCAACGGTACATATAGTCTTATTTTTAGGTTAACACAGCACAGAATGAAAGTGGATCAGTTCAATGCGGAGGAATGTTAGATAAACTAGATATTAGGACATCGGCAACATCATCAAATATGTGTGTTTTTTTTTTTTTTTTAATAGAAAAAGTATGTCAGTGTGGATTTGCTCGGCGCGAGGACATTCTGTTGTGCAAAATGCTATTTTGTTCTTCTTCCTTTTAGAATTTGAATGAATGGGATGCATTTTAGATGTTGAATGGGGCAACCGTACGAACCTACTTTGACTGAATCGTATTTTGTTGTCATTTTAATAAGTTATTATTTTTTTTTGTTCTGTGTAGCAATCATTTAGGGGAACAATCGAGTTTGACGAAATTTAGAAAATGTCCATATGCAAAAGTATTTGACAAGAGTGAAGCGGGTCAATCACCAAACAGCTTTTTTGCCGACAATCCATAACCAGTTTATTGTCGCACGTTTAGTGCTGTGAAGCGAAAAGTAAAAGAAAATCGCTTGTAAGCGGCACAAGTTGCTTAATCAATTTTGTAAAGCCCGTCGGCTGTCTTGCAAAGTTATTGACCTACCTATGATCTAAGGCAGAGTACAAGTTGTCGATTTTTATGTACAGTCAAGTCATTATCCGTGCTGTCAGTTGTCGCTCATAATTTAAATCAACTCGAGCGCAAATATGCAAATGACCATTGTATTGAATAATGTCAACACTTCACATATAATAGCTGAGTGAGAGCTATGGCTTCCCCGTGCATTGTTGATTGTTGAGCCATCAGCAAAATGAGAGACACTCGTAACAATATGACAGACGTATAGTGACAGATGTGCATTTATTGTATTCTACATTTTGTGCGGCATTTACTTTCATTGCAAGAACTTTCGCTTTTTTTCACCTAGCATCCATCTTACTTTCAATGTCACACAAACACGGTAAGAATGTAGACTTTAGATATCCGTATATGGGGCCACAGTGCAATAAAATCCGACAAGGTGATCTGTCAACGGATGTCGTACAACGCGATAATCGATTTGTTGCATCAGCATGTACCTAGTGGATATGTACTTATGTGGACTTGGTCATTGGTCAATTATATTGGAACCACTTTTTCATTTATCACCATTTTTCAATCGATTGATGCTGTCAGTGGAGTTTTTTTCTCTGCTGTTCATTGGGTGACGTTAAATATTGAGTCACTGGTTGTCATTTCGTACATTACAATGACAGTGATAGTTGAGCTGACATCCCAGTAGATATTCACACGAGTAAATGTCAAAACTTGTATTTCATAAAGAGCGTGTGTGTGTGTGAGTGAGGAGGTCCCGTCGGAAAACACCCAGAGCCCAATGATTAATTATTAAACAATTACACATGTTACTTTGTCGACGACAGAAGAAGTTACACCTCCCATGCGCTCACGCACATGTACACCACAGTACCCACCTACGCAATGAACACATTTTTGCACTTTTCCAGGTGAGCGTTCAACATATCTCTGAAGTAATTGGCAATTCCCTTGGCGTAATAACAGCCGCCCTAAAATGATTCTCCAGATAGGTAGGTATATACATAAGCGAGTGTGTACATCGGCAGGAACGTGGAGACTTTTCAATCTTTTATTTAGTTCGTTTACGAGGACGAGGGGCGAAGTAAGTGTCCTTGTATAATTCTGTCACTTTTAAAATGATTTCAGTTTTTTTTTCGCAAGTGTTGGGGGTAGTAAAAAGATGACACTTATACTCGAATCCTAAGCCAATCAAGAGTTTGCATTCACGTACGGGGTTTTTTTTTTGCGCGAGAAGGACAATGAATTCTAGATTCAGAAAAGACATTTGGTACCAATGTACGTAACGTATACTCGTAGACCGTGTGTGGCGAGAACACAAAGTTAATTTTCGCCTGCAAAGTTTGGAATAAGTGGTTGATTATTTTTTTCGTATCGTTGAAAAGTTTTAACAAGGTATCGATTGAAATTTGAAAAAGTTTTTCATTTTGTTGTAATTACATGTATTCACTTGATGTGTGGTGGAGGAGTGATAAAAAGGATATTGAATGAGATAAATTACGAGGAAGAAATGTGCGCACAATTGATTACAGTTGTGGGACTTTGATTAACGTATAAAGTTGGAGACTTATTTTAACAACATATACGAAAGAGTTGCGCAATTAATTTAAGCTTGGTAAATAAACTATTTGGCCAAGTCCTAGAAAAAACATACTTTGGGTGTTTTTTTTTTTTTTTTAAGCTGTTTTAAATCGTTATAATTGGATCACTTGGTATGTTGTCTTAGGGCAAGTCTCCAAGGTTCTGGATACATCCGGATAGTTATCTGAATGAACGCTATCCAACAGATAAAGGTTTCTGATCTTTTTTTTTTTGTTTCCTCGTCTAACTCTGATAAACTATCTAACAGCCACCGTTTCGATACACATGTCATTTGAAGAAAAAAAGTTAGGGTCTTGAAATTTATCTGGCAGATAAGTTCCTGATAGGAGAGTCTTGAACTTGTAAACCGGGCAAGATGGGGTTGGTGTCTTTTAATCACCACCTAAGTGTGGATCTGTCGGTAACAATGACACAGTGGTCGTGAGATCCTCGTTTATTAGCTATCGAATCATTTTTTAAGAGTAACGATTCTTACATTATTGATATGTTCGAGCAGATATAAGGTGGCCACAGAAAGAAGGCCACAGGGCCTCAAATGCCTTGCGGCCTAGGAGAAAAGAGAAAATATTTGTATTGTACTATTGTTAAAAGGAAACACCTTGGAAGGTAGTACTTCTTCGACAATTTGGGTGGGAGGTTGGCTTCTCAAAGACAATTGAAACCGTGTAGGAAAATAAAGTGTTTAGGCAATTTGGTTTTGGTTTTGACCGTTAAAGTTCCCCAGGCATTGCGCTGTGCTGTGCTCGAGGCTAGGCTACTGTGAGGACTCATGCCCTATACCAGTAGTTTCCAATCTTTTTTGGTCGCGGAGCACTTTTCTGGAGAGAAATTCCTCGCGGAGCACTTCGCTGTCAATATCCCAATTTTTGTAGTTAAAGAAAACACCATAACTATTTTTAGTGGTTTTCTTATTAATTTTATTAAATTGAAGAAATAAGTACCTAACGTGTTGTGACTTTTGAGCATTTTATAAAATATTTAAACTAGTAGATATTTAAAAACAAAAAAAAATTCAGAAACATTTTTAACTCATTTTCGAGTTGGCCACAGAAAAACAAAGACTTGGAAATTCCAGTTTCCAAAAAAAAAAAAGATAAACATTACCGATATTTACTGGAATAGCATTTATTTTTTTAAAAGGGCAGTCAATCTTTTTTGAAAATCTATATATGTATATAAAAATCATGGTCAATTCTGTTTGTCGATAATGTTCTCTGTAATGCGTGAACCGATTTTGATTCTGGAACTTTCCCATGAAAGGTGACGTTGATACCATGGTTTATAAGTTCATACGGTCTTTGTAGGTGTATTGGTTCATGAGTTATAGGGGCGTGGCAGCTCCCATACAAAAAATGCATTCAAAATCTTATTCCTCGAAAACCACTGAATCGATTGAATTCAAATTTACATACAATCTTAGGTATCGGCCCAGGAGTATTCCCGTGAAGATTGGTCAAAATTTGACAAAGGGGCATGGCACCTCCCATACAAAAAAACATTCAAAATCTTATATCTCGAAAACCAGCAAATCGATTGAGTTCAAATTGACAGATAATATAGAGGTGTGGCGCTATTTTTCGACAGTCATGTTTGTAAAATTTGTAGCATGATAGTTATGCATTATCCTGATAGACAAGAATACTTTCTACGCAATACGATTCCTGGAAAAACCAAAATCATGTACCACGGAGCATTACAATAAAAACTGTTTATCACTGATTTAAATGAATTTGAAACTGATTTTTTATTTTTTTTTTTTTTTGCACTACGAAGTGTGCAGGGGTTCGCTAGTATTCCACTAAAATCCGACATATTTGGCGCAACAGGTCATATAGGCAAAGCTTCTCACATCCATTTGTTTTTTTAAAGTTTTTTTTAGGGACGAATACAAGGGACTTTCAATTTTTAGGCCAAGTCCGAATGGCTGATTTTAAAAGCTTTTCAGGACAGTCTCAGGACATAGAGTCGCGAGAGGTGCCACAGTGGAAAAAACCTTACGTAATTTGTGCTTTTCCGGGGATTGAAACCTGTGACCTCTCGCACAGTAGTCGGATCCAAATATATTAAACTTGGATTTGGCACTCCAAAGTACTTTTTTCCAAAATTGCAAATGATTTTTTAAAGTGGGGTCTTTCGAAATTCTTAGGTTAGCTTAGGTTTTTGTTGACATAAAAATAATAAGATCGGTATATCTTATAAGCGGCATTTTCAAAGGCAGTATTTAAAAAAACTGGGATTTTAGAAGACGGCAATATAAAACTTTTGGCGGGATTCTTAAAAAGCGGTATTCCGATACCCACGTCAAAACCTAATCACTTGAGAACGGTTGCGCCTTTAGAGTGTCTATACTGAATCCTTGCATAGATTCGTTAATACAAAATCTTACGGAGAGATTTATGGTCAAAGAAGACGGTCTACTATCGTTTCAAGCTCTTCTTCGAGGTATTTTGCTGCAGTTGAGCGAGTGAACGAAATGGAAGCGATTTTGTTGTCAGCTGTGAAAGCTGAGTATATTCTTTGGTGCGAAAAATATCGTCGAGTGATCCTTTTACCGAAGTTTTCAAATTGCTTGATATTTGTGACAAAATTTACTCTAGAGCTACAAACAGTGTCCCAAAGCGAAGAATGCAAGTTAAAATCACTTGATATGATATCTGTTCATTCGAATATTAATGTGGATCCAGGTAATTGATCTGATTTAAAAACTAATAGAAATTAATGAATTGGAATACATGTACATAATATTGTTTTTTTTTGTTTAAAGAATTCCTCGTAAGATTTGGAAGCAAGCCTCCCGGAAACACAATCCTGGCTACGGGTCTGGCAATGGAGGTCGCTTTAAAACATTTTTTATGATTAACTAGCGGACCCGGCGAACTTCGTCTCGCCCCAATTTAACGCCTTTAGATAAACACCAGAGTGATAATAAAACTAAGATGTGTAGGCCAAATTTCAATGCGATTTATTTGAATGGAATCGAAATCAGGGGCCGAATCGTCTCATCCGCAAACGAGTAATACGTGCCGGAATTTGTTTTTGTTTCGAGTGTAAAATCGGTTGATTCCGTGAACGTATAGCTCGTTCACGGATGCGGCGATTCGGTGCCAGTAGAAAGCTATGTGATAAAAATTGTTTTTCGATTTCGAACAACGAAGACGGTTTGCCAACACGCGAACGGGCAACGTACAGCTTGCAGTGCGAAAAACGGGGAAATTAAATATTCATCCCACAGACTTCCAACGATTTGGCTTGGGATTTATTGATTGTCATCGCAAAAGCCAATCGAAAGGGCAGCTGAATCCGCGTGAAATGGCCATTCCGGAATGGAAGATCAGTTGGAATATTCGGAATTCGTGGGATAAGGACTTTTCCTCCTTTCAATTTGCCCTTGATGATCGTCGCTTGAATTACATTGCTCATCAGTTTCTTGACGGACAACCGCGTATCGTTGCACAATTTCGGATAATTCAGATTCCGCAACATGATTATATGATCGATCCCACCTTCAGCTGTAAATTATGCGGTGGAGTTCCTGGCACACCAAGCGAGTTCGAAAGTTCCGTCGGATAGTTGGTCGCTTTATTCTTGTCGGTCACGCTCTCAACGGATTTGTAGTTTTTACGAATGCAGTTCTCCAGCGGTTTGACTTTGAATAATGAAATTCAAGCTATCGACGCACGTCCTTATTCTTCGCTGCTAATATTGCCGCTTTACTACCTCATCCAATCTAGATTTTTATAATTTTATGCAATGCCGAAGAAAACTTTGGTGATGAGTTCATCCTTCGACGATATGAACTCGCAAAAATTTGTCGGGAACGATATCAATCCAGTCGAAATATTAACGAGAATTTGGCCATAGCCAGCAGTTGTCCCGAGAATTCAGGAGCAGATGGGTCGTTCTGCAATGCGACTCTCATGTTCGTGGTCAATTTCAACCCCTTGACATGCCGCCACAAAGACCAAGATTTTCGGATTTTTCACCTTTTCATCGTCCAAAATCATCAAATTATGCGATAAAATGCAAAATTTAGTCAAAAAAAAAAATTTAAAAAAGAAAAAAACCTCACCGATCACTGACCGCCACATTTTGGTACTGTCCAAATCCGACCCTTTTGCGTCTTCGAGGACGATTTGCGCACAAATCGGAAATGAAGTGAGTGCGCGCCCAGTTCGTCGAAGGCTCCAAAATGCCAATCTGCCAGGAAGAATTGCTAGGAAAATTTCACTTTTGAGAGGCAAGAACTTAAGGTATCGAAAAGAATTCGCTTTAAGCCACATAGAGTGGAACGGACCTGAAGGAATAAAAAAAAGGGCATAACATCCTTTGGAGTGATGAGACAAAGATCAATTTATTTTGCTCCGATTCTGGACGTAACATTCGAAGACCAAAAGGGAAGGAATTTGACCCTCGCTTCATAAGAAAAACTGTTAAACACGGAGGGGGCAATATCATGGTGTGGGGTTGTTTTTCGTGGAATGGTGTTGGTCCCGTCTTTCGAATCAACAACACAATGACCTGATTTGAATATAGGGATATGTTGGAGGACATCATGCTCCCATATGCCGAGGAAAACTTGCCCCTCCGATGGCACTTCCAGCAGGATAATGATCCGAAACACACATCGGGCGTAGTAAAAGATTGGTTTCGGGAACATGAAGTGTCTCTAATCCCGTGGCCCAGTCAGTCCCCTGATCTCAATCCAATTGAGAAATTGTGGAATGAGTTGAAGCGGAGATTAAGGGGTCAGTTTTTCACTAACAGGGACCAGTTATGGGAAGCTGTACAGAAAGAGTGGTATGCTATACCTTTGCCAAAAACTGGTCAATTCAATGCCATGACGAATTGAGAAAGTTCGGGCAAATAAAAGGGGATATTCCGGATATTAGGGTAACAAAAAACGTTTATATTTTCAAAAACATATTGACAAAAACTGAAAATTTCATTGTTTTAGATCAACACACCTATTTCATTGGCCACGAAAATATTTTTTTTTATTATTATTATTAATTTCTAGATTTAAGAGTTCTTAAGTTGAATTATAAATATAATGAATTCTTGTTTATTGTGTTAAAATTGATTAAAGTTAAAAATAAATCCATATTAGTGAAATCCTTTTGAGCAAATCAAGTTTGAAATACAAATTTAACTCACACCTATTTCTTTGACCA
This sequence comes from Cheilosia soror, assembly GCA_949372485.1. Lineage (NCBI taxonomy): Eukaryota > Metazoa > Arthropoda > Insecta > Diptera > Syrphidae > Cheilosia > Cheilosia soror. The sequence continues at coordinate 74,199,440 of OX443561.1, read as the reverse complement.
GCAGTGTACATACAAGGTGGCGCAAAAGTAATCCTCCTATCAGAAAATGCTATAAATTTTGCGATTGGCCCCTAATGTCAGTTCTGTTTTGACATTTGTGTAGTAAACACATGCGAAATACACGTAATAAACAATGTTACGCTACACTGCTCCAGAACGCGGAATATTGGTGACTATTTATTTGAGCAATAATCGGTCGGTGACTTTGGCACAACGTGAATTTCGTCGCAGATTTCCTAGCCGTCCAACGCCTACTGGTGAAACACTGCGACGTTTAGCGGCTCGCCTCGAAGAGACTGGCACAACACGAAATGCTGCCAGGCGTGGCAGACCCCGGAGTAGCCGTTCTGCAGAGAATATTGCTGCTGTAGCCGAAGATGTCATGGACATGAAGACGTCGCGGGCCAAACGTTTACTGTGAATGGTGAGCGCTACAGAGCAATGATCAACGAGTTCTTTTTGCCGCAACTTGATGAATTGGGATTGGAAAACATGTGGTTCCAACAGGACGGCGCAACGGCACACACTGCACGTGCCACAACCGATATGCTGAAGGATGCATTTCCCGGGCGCCTAATCTCCCGTTTTGGCGATTTGCACTGGCCAGCAAGATCGCTTCTTTTTGTGGGGCTTTTTGAAGTCGCGGGTTTATGTGAACAAGCCTCAGACTCTTGCAGCTCTTAAAGACAATATCCGTCAAGAATGTGAGGACCTATCGCCGGAAGTTTTGGCCAAAGTGATGGAAAATGCCATAAAAAGGGCTCAAATGACAATCAACTGTGGCGGCGGCCATTTACATGACATCATATTCTCGACTTGATGTAAAAAAAATTAAAAGACCAAATAAAAATAATCCACAAGAAGAATCAATGTTTTTCATTTTTTTTTTTTTTAATTACAGCCAAAAAACATCGGAAGGTTATTTTTGCGCCACCTTGTAGATTACTATTCCAAATTTATTTGTTGTTGCGTGCCACACTTAAAACGCAAGACTCTAAATAAACATAAAAATCCTTCCCCAAACAAAATATCAACTCGTATGTAACTCATCAATTTTTCGCTACTTTGTATCAATTTAACTCAGTTCACTGATCACACGAGTGGATATCTTGTCTCTTGTCTCATCAAACAACTCTTTTAACTACTCATCTCTGACAGATTAAGTAATCGCTCTCTCAATTGAAATCAATTGACATTGTCGTGTGTAAATATTTATGACCTGAAAGATATTTTCTAATTGTGGGCTATTTTTTTGATTACCTACTTGAAAGTCGTCTAAAGAATTTCAAAATCAGTTTTTCGTGGATTGTAATCGAACCTAAACCATTAAGTGGTAGTAGCATCAAACGATTAAACGAATCATTCAGCAAACCAGTGTTTACCATCTGAATGTCATTAAAATAACTCAAATACTTTGTGCTTGTGCTATTTCTTGGCAAAAGAAATAAAAACGTTTAATTAGTTTCCCGCTATATTCCATGCTGGAGGTCACGGTAGACGAGCTGAATTTTTTTTTTATTGCATTCTCTGTGGCACTCTACTCGTGATTTCTTTCATGTTCGTTCCCTCAAATGCAGCACAAACAAGTCGTAAAAAATTACAGCCTCTGTGACAGACAGTCAGCTCTCCGATTGTGTGCGAATTGCATATATGGCTGTGTTAAGTCCTTGAAGTGTTCTGCTGTCATATGTTACAATGGCTGGTGTTGTGTATGTCATTCTTGTGAAAAGAGTGTAATTTGTGCAAGCTGAATTTCATGGCACCACAAATTATAATGAAAAACAAAAACCATTTCACTACAAAAGAAAAAAATTTTAGACATACCTATGTGATCTGTTTCAGTGTGCCCATTCTTCGGCGACCCACTCTGCCCACTCGATTTCAATATTCAGATGATGGTTTCACCGAAACTATTTTCTCTCCATCCACACGAAACAATTACAACAAATATATCGACATCCCACAACAAGTCCGAATGGATTCATTAATAAACCGGACAAAACATAAAAGGGTTCCTCCTCCTCTTCTGATGGGTTTTCTCTTTTTTTTTTCTTTAGTATATTTCAAAATGTTGTGATTGAAAAAGTTTTCCCTTTTAAGATTCCATATTGGCCCAGGCCGATGCGACGCGCGCCGCCCGCATCATAATGACAGACAATGGGCCATCCCATAAACCGAACCAAACTCTCTGATGGTAAATGCATTTTTCTGAACGATGCTGGCCGGCCTGGCGCACACATGGTGGCTTGTGTCTTCTTTTCCTTATTTTTTTTTTGTGACTTGCTTCGTTTGCTTTCTTTATAGATTCTGTTGATTTTCTTCAACGAAAACTACTTAGTTCCACAATAAACAATAAATAGAAAAACTTTTCTCCTCTCTAAAGACAGCCAGCAAGTTTCAAAGGTAGATCGTAGATGTTTTCGATGCAGAGCAGAAATAGTGTGTTCAGTTCAGTTCAGCAATAAATTGATTGCGTCACTTGAGATAGTCTCTCTCTTTCGACCGGCAGAGTCGAGTTCCGAGTCTTGGGGGGAAAAAGTGTGGAAACATGTGTCGGCCGTCTGTGGCGGTGTGGACTGAACGAATTTTAAATTGCAAAACGTGACTAGAGGTCTTTGGGAATGTTTTGCAAATTTTCAAAAATAAAAGTAAACTTCACCGGGAGATGGTTCAATTGTCTTTTTTTTTTTTGTTCATTCCAACGCATCATGGACGCGAATGCAAGAAGAATTCTGTCCCGTCGCTGTATCTGGATGGCAACGGCCGACATGCACTATGAAAATGGGGAAAAAATTCCTTTAGAATAGCTGAAAGCAAATTCCACTTCATATCATAACTGGGGAATGTGCTTTGGGTTTTCGATGTTGTGGTGGTTGCAGAGGACGCAACAATTGAAGAACAAATAACGTGGAGAAGGTATTTTCGCGAAATTAAAATGAAATTGGAATGTATACATACTCTACGTGAAGTGCTATTCAAAAAGTGTATTTCGATGGGAAAATATTTGATTAAAGTGCTGAGGGAGGAGGAGGAGGAGGACGAAGATGTGGAAATAGTGGCTTTCTAGTCGGGAATTGTTAATTCACTGTTGGTGTTTTGGGGTAGCGATAGCAATTGGTGAAATTTTAAATCCATAAAAAGTGCTGATAAAAAATTTGTGTGTCTGCGAAACTATAGAAGTGAATGACCCACGAATGGAAATTTCGCAGTCGGGAAAAAACTCTCAATATAGAACAATAAAGGTAACTGGCTAATAAAATTTTGATTGTAAAATGACCTTAAAATGGGGCACTACAGCAGTCCGCACCATTTCTAGTACGCGATGATGGAGCATCCTGTTTAGCCTGTTCTTAACACGTATGCCGTAGAGCAGGGGTTCCCAAACTTTTTCATACTGCGACTCCCTAGAGAGGTTGAAATATTTTTGCGACGCCCTTCTAAAAGCACAGATATATGTGAAGCTGATCTTACTAAAGACTCACTAAAGGGGTTTTCAATAAAGACTGGTAAACGTTGAAAAATCGTCGTCCCATATTTGTGGCAATTTTGCTTATTCACATACCCGCATTCATCTAAAAATACGCCTCGTCGTCATCGCTAAAGATAATTTTTCGGACAAAATTGAGGTTCTCTTCCAAACGCCCCCAAGTAAGAGAACAAACGGCTTTGTCTACGTTCATTAACTTTGAGCTCCTAGATTAGTTGGACTTTGTACTGGCGTAAGACCATCAAGCCCCGATGCAAAATTCGCCAAGCTACAATCTAGGAAAGGCGGATTTCTTATGCACGTCGAATTGACTGCCTCGGGTTGTCCTGTAGTGTACACTCTCATGGACCACGACAATGCTTCCGATGAATCTGGCTGGCAAAGACACATATCAATTGAAAAACCCTTATTTAATTTTGAGTGCAAGGCAAATTCGAGTGACAGCCACGAAGCAAGTCTGACCGGAAATGCGGAAAATATAAACGCGCTTAATCTTCGACGATTGGACTTCGCTTGGACTTAGCTCTTAGTATTCGTAAAGAGAATCGTAATGATGCTTTTCATTTGTTCGAAATCTTACAGCAGTGAAAAAATAAAACTTGCGACGCCCTTAGAACAGCGCCACGACGCCCCAGGGCGTCGCGACACACAGTTAGGGAACTCCTGCCGTAGAGAATACATATAAAAACAATAAATAGGTGGCGCAACAGGCGGGTGACACCCAAGGCCTAGCTTCTCGCAACAATTCGTTTTGTGTGAGTTTCTATTTTTGGGACGAATGGAAGGGACCTACAATTTTATGCCGAGTCCGAACGGCTGAATTGAGAAGCTTTTTCATGGCAGTCATACTCTCGGATGTTTTTCAGACATTCGCGAGAGGTGGCGCAGTAGAAAAAACCTTAAGATGTAATTTGTGTTTTTCCGGGGATCGAACCTGGGATCCCTCGCACAGTAGTTCAGCACACTAACCACTGCGCTACTGCGCCCACAGAATAGATATAGCTCATCTTATTCTCTGTAAATGTAAAGCTATTGCTCGAAACAGAAGGAGCCACGACAACTTGAAGGTAGTTGGCTTCTCAAGCAAAAACATTTGTAGGTGCTGTAGACGACGTAGAGGTATAAAGTACTAGCTGTACCCGCCCGGCTTTGCCCGTGCGCAGGAATTGTATTGCTGAGGTCTTAGATAATAATGTTCTTTCGTAAAATGCTGGCAATGAGAATAAATCCATTTGCTGGAATTTTCTTTCTGCATAAACCTGAAAACAGCAATACGTACGAACTAAACAAAAAAAGAATCATGAAAATCGGCCCAGCGGTTATCAAGATACGTCATCGAGTTTCACCACATAGAAGTTTTTGTTTTGTATGGGAGGTATAAGATTGTGAATATTTTCTTTTTTGTATTGGCGGTGCCACGCCCCTTTCTCCAATTTTGGCCAATCTCCACAGGAACACTCCAGGGCCAATAACTAAGATTATCTGTAAGTTTGGTCTCAATCAATTTGGTGGTTTTCGAGATACAAGATTTTGTTTTTTTTTTGTATGGGAGGTGCCACGCCCCGTTGTCCAATTTTTTACATACAAACCTGCTAGGGAAGAATACATTTCCAGAAAAAAAAGAATCATCAAATTCGATGTAGCCAAACTCGAGTTATAAACGGACAAACATATTTTAAACTCATTTTTATATATAAGAGAAGAAGAAGAAGAAGAAGAAGAAGAAGAAGAAGAAGAAGAAGAAGAAGAAGAAGAAGATTTAGGCGAATTGATTTAGATTTGGACCATGAAGGTTCTCCAAGGATGGCGATGGGCAGGATATGGTGATGTGCCTATTATAATGAACACAGTCAACCCATAGGATAGGTTCCTAACCTTGACAGTTGTAAATGTGCTTTTGAAATACCATTCGCTGCGGAAATCATATTGACAAACGATTTGGGTTGATGATGACTGAGCATAGTTTTTCGAAAAAACATTTTTATGAACGTGGGCGTTGGACTTCGCCAGGGGTGCGTCTTGTCTCCTCTCCGTTTCATTACTTATACGGACTGGATGTTACAGCGCGGTCCTGGCGAAGAACGTTTCGAATTGGGAGATCTGAGGATAAGTCATTTGCTCTTCGCTGATGACTTGGGCATCCTTTAGGTCCTCTCTCTGACTGAACATCAACGCCCCGTTGAGGTTTGTAGCCGTTTGAAGCTGATATGTAAACATGATAAGTAAACATGAACAAATCTAAAGCGACTTCAGAACGCCTGTTCAATGTAATTTGTATGTTAGTGGAGTCCCATTGAAGTTTACGTATTAAGTCTTATTCACGAGTGATGGAAGGAGTAACGCTGAGTTTTCCTGTAGGATTGGTCAGGCTGGGTCAATTATGAGATAGCTTGGACATTCTGTTATCAGGAGGACTGAACTTAGTGTCAAAGCTAAGCTGTCAGTCTTTAATTCGATGTTTGTTCCAACTCTTACCTATGGTCATGGTCAGGAGGTTTGGGTATAATGACTAAAAGAATAAGATCGCGGATACAAGCTGCCGATGTAGTTTAGTTATGTTGAAGGATTTTTCTAGAGCCGGCTACCATATTATTGACCTATAAGTGAGGATTGCTAGTATCAGATTAAAATTGCAATCATAGCAATTTTAATTGTTGGCCCCACTTTTTGCCGAAGGTTTATTACAGGGATTGAACGCTATGCTTGATTTTTTTATACACTTTAGCCTTACCCAATGTTAAGTTTTCAGTTGAGCTTGGCATCTAAATTCTCTTCCAAATTATAGAGAGAGTGGTAGGTCCTTAAGGCGTTGATGGATGAAATCAGGTATTTTAGTTTTGGTGGCCAAAAGCAGTTCGGATTTGCCCGGGGTGACATTAATACCACATATTCCCGCCCATCTGCTTACCTTGTTAAGAGCATTTTTCATAATTTCGCTAGTTACAGAGGGAAACTTTTCTGATACCATATATCGTGCTCACAGCCGACCTTTCTTTGTCTCAACTTAAGAGGCTCTTCTTAAATACTATCAGCCACAGCAGAGCTCTAATAATACCGCCTTGAGGAGTGCCTCTGGAGAGTTTAAATAACACCGACTTGAAGTGTTCCTTTGTCTGCTAACAAATTTGGTTATCTTACTGTTTCCTGGGTTTGACTGAATGATTCCGGTACTAAGCATTAGAAACAATCCAATGAATTAGATACGCTTTTTTTATCCCTCGATCCGTGAGGGACCCAATGTTGTTGAAATCTCGTGTTATGTATATAGAAAGGTGATTAATGTGTAGATATTTTTTAAATGTTCGCACTGCTTCTTGAAGAGCTGTCTCTGTCGATCTTCGTTTGATGTATGGTACTTCTTTCATATATGTAAATACCTAATAATGGACGTTATGATTTCTTAGGTGCAGGATTACGAGGCCTCAACTAACAGTTCTCTTCAGTAAGTCAACTCCAAATTCGTTGAGATTCTTTTCTACTTGTGCGCGACACCTCAAGCGAATTAGATCAGTAAAACCAGCTTGACGTAAGTGAGTGGTTTGAAAGGTATAGCAAAGCTTCTTTCGCTTCTTTTGATGGTTTTTTTAATTTAGTTCAACTAAATTCTGTCATCAAAACTTGTAACGAAACTTGTTCTCGAAAATGCGGTTTTCTTGCAGGAAAATATTTACCAACTTACTTTACGTTCAAGTTCAAACTTTTTCAAGTAGATAAAGGGTCATAAATTAACCGCGATAGGTGTATGAATTTATGCTAAACAGGTTGTATTTGAGGCAGGTCTAGCGCTTTTTTTTTTCATTTTAAGTTTAAAAGCATTCTATGCTCTAAAAATAATATATATCGTTCATATAGCCAGCGGCACACATGGTCCAATTTTAAATAACTCGGGCATATAAGTTGTTCGCAATCTCGGCCATAACGTGAACAACTTTGTCTGAATGCCGGTAAATGATGCCCTTTTTTTGGTATGGACCAGGAATTTAACGTCACTCCAAAAGAAAAAAATGTCTAATGCCGTCAAATCGCACGATCTCGGAGGTAAATTTACGTTCGCTCTTTGAGAGACTTGGAGATCCGGAATCGGAAACTCCGCCTTTAAATTCTCTAGTCTTTCGTTATATGTATGGATTTTCCAATGTCGTCCTGTTGAAACCAATGTCGCCGATTAATTTCGGGTCAAACGAATCATGACTCGATACTACTCTTCGTTGGAAATCAGCCACGATTATCCGTTGTTAACCCATATTCCCCACAAAACAGTAAGTTTGAAAAGGTGTGGGCGTAATCTATTTTGGATATTCATGCTCCAAAATCATTTAGATAAAAATGCGCTTCGTCACAGAAGACGAAAATTGGCTGCAGAGCCCAATCAGTGATATAAAGAGTTTTCCAATAAGAGCGCTACAAAAGTTTTTTTAAATAAAACAAAAACGGTTTTGGATATCAATGAAATTCTTTATTCCTGTCATGCCATTATGTATGGAACTCGATTTCTTTTGCATGGCCACCACGGGCACGCTTGCAGAAGTCCAGACGCTGAACTCAATTTTCGACGGTTTTCAAGCATAAATCGGCCGATACTGCTGCAATTTCACGTTCGATATTCGTACGAAGTTCATCAATCGTCGCTGGCTTGTTGGCATAGACCATAGACTTGACGTAGCCCCACAGGAAATAGTCTAAAGGCGTCAAATCGCACGACCGAGGCGGCCAAGCGACTGGACCAATTCGTGAGATAACACGTTCTCCAAACTTGGTTTCTAATAAATTGATTGTGACATTCGCTGTGTGGCTTGTGGCGCCGTCCTGTTGGAACCACATGCCCTCCAAGTCCATATCATCCAATTGGGGCCAAAAATATTCGGTTATCATTGAACGGTAGCGATTCCCATTCACAGTAACGTGCCGGTCTTGATCATCACGGAAGAAGTACGGCCGAATGACGCCGCCGGCCCATATACCACACCAAACCGTAATTTTTTCGGGATGCAATGATGACTCATGGAGTACGTGTGGATTGCTTCCTGACCAATACCGCATATTTTGTTTATTGACGAAGCCAATCAGCCAGAAATGAGCCTCATCGCTGAAGACGATTTTTCGATGAAAATCCGAATCATTTTCAAGTTGTTGCTCAGCCCAATTCACGAACATACGACGCTTCTTCAATTTAATCTTGTAAGGATGTAGGCCAAGATCTTTTCGCAAAATTCGCCACAACGACGTCACAGAGATGCCCAACGTTTGAGAACGACGTGTGAGAGACACATTTGGGCTTTCTTCAACTGAAGCCTCAGCGGAAGCAATATTCTCGACACTACGGGCACTTCTTTGTCTCACTGGCACAGGAACATTTTGTACTGTGCCTGTGGATTCAAATTTTTCCACTAGACGCTCAATTGTTGATCTGCTAGGACGATTATGACGACCATAAATTGGACGTAGCGCCTTAACGTTGAGGACACTGACTCCGAATTTCGGTAGTAAATTTTAATAATTTCGACTCGTATATCTTTCCATCATGAAATGGCAAACCTTACTGAAGAGAAATGTCAAAAGAGCGGCAAGAAATTCGGCGTCGTTTGCTGTCCCTGTCGCTTTACTTTTGTAGCGTCCCTGTTGAAAAACCCTTTAGTTGGTTCGCGTAGCTCTCAAGGTAAAACGGTGACTATTACAGAGCACAATGACTGAAAAATATTTGCAAATATGGCCGCAGTCGGCTGTCAAAATTACTGTGTGCTATGAAAGTTAAGCCTTCAGTCAGGTCCGCAGACTTGTTGTGCAGTTGGAACTTCCCAGAACCAGGATTTACAAAACTCTACAGATTACACCCCTTTCATTTGGCATACCGGTACAGGATTTACTACCAGGAGATGCGCAAAGAAGATTGGAATTTTTCCAGGCAGAAGACAGGCACTTTCTCGAGAACATTCTATGGACTGACTAAACGCAATTCACAAACAAAGTTACAAACTTCCACAATTTGCACGATGCGTCAGATCCCAATCGCCATTTAATGCGCTCAACATCTTTTCAAAGGTAAAAATTTAATTATTGTGAACAACTTCTTCAAAATGTGTGCTTATTTCAAAGGAGGTTTAGCGTAAATGTTTGAAAAGACTTTAGTAGGCCTGCACGTTCTTCCACAAACAGTTAATTGCCATTACTACATGGAATTTCTTAGAGAACGATTGCCGGAGCTCCTTGAAGATGTTCTTCTTGTTCAGAGAAGAGCGATATTCTTTCAAAAATATGGGGCACCTTGTCACAGTAGGAGCGGGGTAACTTCATTCCTCAACCATGCTTTTAACGAACGGTAGACTGGTCAATTTGGCCCCAACTCTTGGCCACCCAGATTTCTTTACCTAACACCCATGGACTTGTAGGTCCTTCTCTACTGCGTTGTCCCTATACGGGTTAGACTCAAAGACTCTACGGGCCGGAGGATTTGTTTCCATCCGCTCTAAATGTTCTAGCCATCTTAGACGACTGACTCGTAGTTTTTTGACTAGGTCGATGTTGCTGTATAGTACAGCTCATATAGTTCGTCGTTGAATCTCCTTCTCCAAAGCCCGTCAACGCAAACAAGACTGTTTGCACTGCTGGCAGAATAATTTTAAGCATCTTCTGCTTACTGTCTGTCAAAAACTCGTTGATTCCAGATGCCTTTATAGCCCAAAAAGATGCGACTTCTGTTCCGAGTATTTTCCTTCTGTATTTTGACCAGGCAATGCTCGGCATAATTTTTGACAATGCTGCTCTAGCCTAGACCACTCCTCAAAACTCATTCTATAACATATCGAATGTTTGTTTTCCTTTAGTTTTTGTGTTTCAAAAGCCGCATAGCTAACCTAGGAAAACGCTTATTGTGTTGGTCACTTAAAGCCTTTTTTCTACTATTCGTCACTTTTGTTTCGATGATCATCAGGCTTGATTCAAAGGAAATTATCATTTCAAAAGTTAAAAAACAATCCCAACCTCAACAGAACACTCCCGGATGTCGATTACATCTTTAAATAATTTATGCTCGAGGTCGAGGTTGAGTTTCGCTATTAAATGCTGACTTTATCACTTCGATGTGTGCATTCGACACCATCAGGAAATCAGTACAAAAACACACCAAAAAGGGATCACATTTCTTCAACGAATTATAATATACCTAACCTACTGTCCACTGTCATATGTAATTAAAAAGCACACCAAATTTTCGGTTAACTTCCCGCATGAATTCTGGGTATCGATTACGTTCGTGTCACACTCACACTCACAGTTGCAGTTACAGTAACTGTCAGAGTCTGACATACATTATGATAATTTTAAAACATTTCCGCCCAACATACTATTGACACGTGGATTAAGGTTTCCAAATTTGTCCTGACATCTGGTTGCATGATTCATTCGGAGTGACATAAATCGCCTGAAAAATAGTGAATTACAAATCCGCAACACACAGACACGACAGCGCGCAATAAAACGGGAAAGCATGGCTGAAGGAAAATCTGTGCAGTTATCAGCCAGCCGAGTGCGAGGTCTCCTTAGAAAGTCCCGAAACAAATGCCAAACATCTGCCATCCAGCAATAAATTTCCTTTTTGATATTGGTCACAGTGAGAAGGAGAGTCGCGAAGGAATTTCCTGTAACTATACACAAGGACGAATAGTGGCGCTGAAGACGAATTAGAAGACATACATTTTGGAATGAGGAAAACAGGATGCTATTCGATGCCGCAAGAGGATCCTCTCTAACCGATGACAGTTTAGTTTAGAGTCCTCTTTGGTTTTTTTTATTGCAAAGATGAACGATGAATTGTTCGAGTGTGTGCGCTTGCTTATTTTTTTTTTTTTTTGCTGTGTACCGTGGGTCCTTGCGCTGACAGAATGCCATTATTCAAAGCGAGGAGATGATGCTCCTTGTTCGGGTGATTCATATCCAGCTAACTAATGCTGTTTGTTTTGTTTTTATTTGTTTGAGCCCATGACAATGTTTTATTAGATTTACAAGAGATTAAATATGGCGCGCGGAATAGCTGTCTAAGCGATGTTTTTGCTCTAACTACAACGAGAAGCCTGGCGCAATGGCTTCCCTTTATGATTGTGGAGATAAATTTGATTTTGAAATTCTCTTTGTGTGTGTGTGTGTGATTTTTTTCATTCCGCTGGATGGCTTTGTTTTAGTTTAAATTAAACTTTTGGATTGCGGCACCGCACTGGGGTAGGGGGGAATTCACAGATTTACAATAAAAAAATACTCTGCAGCTATTTGGCAGAGGGATTTACTGAGATTTGGGTTATATTTCTGTTTATGTGCGGTTGGCAGGGTGTCAATTATTCGGTTGTGTAATTTAATATTCAGATGACAAAGAGGAGAAAAGCTAACTTTAGAATATGGCTGAGCAAGAAGTGTGGATTATCCATTAGATTACTAAATGTTGAGAGAGAGAGGGAGAAAGAAATCAGTGACTGCAAAACATGTAGTGGAATTTAAAGGGTAATTTTAAGCGAGCCAGCGCATAAATCGTCCTCAAATCCCAGAAGGTTCGTTCGCTCAATAAAACAATAATTCAGATTGACTTGCTCCGAATCAGCCTGCGGGTATGCAACCATTTGTGATAAAGTGATAGAAACTGCTTATTTTGGTGTATGTCTCGACTTTTGGTTTGATTCTACGTTCTTTATGTACCCGCGAACAGCGCTGAGAGCAGTTTTACGGATCATAGCAGCAGTGTTATGAGCGCAATGGCTACATATTACCACACATACTATAAAGATGTCTACACGAACTAGGTATACATCCCCTTGTCGCTAAAAATTTAGTTGCTCCGAAGCCACATGTACTTGAAATAAATGACTAGAGTAGGTACATCTCAAAAGTGTCAAGTAGAGCGTAGTTGTTGTAATAGCGTGCTAAAGATATACTTTGATTTACAGAGAAAATGTCATTAAAGCAGGTTTAATCCTAATAAAACAAAAGCAACAACTATATGCATTAGGCGTTACGGTTTTCAATTTCAACCTCTGTTGTATTCAATAGTTGGTTGACGAGTACCTACTCATTTATCAGTGGGCGCAAGTGGTAGTTACTTGGTCAATTGACGGCAAATCGAAGGGCAGGTTAATTCTCTGACAGGAGAAAATAATAAAATATCTTCCGAAAGAAGAGTATATACGGAGAATTCACTGTCAGAATTCAACAATTCAAACAAATCATGGGAATTTGATGATGAATGAGTAGTTGTAGTTCGAAATAGCTCTAATTCCACTCGATTTTTGTTTCGAACAACTTGTAGATATAATAAAATGTTATCTAGTTCCAGATATTAATTATTAATCTATCAATCAATCGGCAACACATTTTTTAGAATATTTTACATATCTCAGTTCACCGATGTTGTCTTACGAAGAAAGAAGGGTACGATAAGTACCGAGAGTGAGATGATGACTTACACCTAACTTGTAGAGACATATACAACCTCACAAAAATTGCAAGTTGCTCTAGATCTAGAGAAAAAGAAACAACTCTTGGTTGACGTTGAACCATTCGACGAGAGATTCGGAGAATAGAAGGCGAACAAAAGAGTACCTAAAGGCCGTTCATTTTCATCGCCAAGGACTAATGCTCCCTCACAGAAAAAGACCCATGCACCTTAGAAAAAGATAAGAAAACATTAGCAATTGACGCTAATGTATTAAAAGCGCAATGGTGCCAAAACAAACGTTCATGTCCATGGGAAAATTATTTCTCAAAGTGAAAGGTTCCCGTATGCAATCGACAAGGTTCAAGTATTGTTACGACAATAATAATCTATTTACTAAAATAGTCGGGAGCTGGGCTGTTAAAGTGTTCAAAAGATCGCCCCTATACTCATACTAACACATGAAGAATTAATCGAAGCATGTAATAAGGTAAATGATAGAAAATCTCGATCGTATACCAAACACCCAGGGTAGTTAAACACGCCCCGACATTTTTAACGAGTGTCTCTAGGATGGAATTTTACCTTTGCCTTGGAAGCCTTAAAGACGTTTTATACTACTGTCCTAAGTCGTTCGTCCTATTTGTAAAATTGGTAAAATTCTTAGAGCATTAAGACTCGCCTGTGCATTTTGAACTATTTAGAACGATGCTATACTTGTCGTATCTTCAATGCTACCTCTCGATTTGCTCGCTTAAGAAATGAAAACGCAAAGGACCAAGCGAGTACCTACGAAATGGCCGGGTAGACGATACTAAAAGGAAATAAAAATCGCATTATCGCAGTCTGGGAACAAAACTGGAACGAACTATTAAAGGATGGATGGCCACATCGTCTCATGGCGCTTAGAGGGCAAACGTAAAGCAATTAGTTGAAGTAATATAATGTAACCTGTAGAGACCCAATATTTCATAGTCGATTGCTTTATATTTTTCTATCAATTGACTTCTATTTTCCGTATTTTTATTTTATAAGTGCGACTTTATTTTCATTGTTTTACATTTTATATAGTCAAGTGTTGGCATCGCACAGTGCCGATACTACATTTACTTTCTTAATTTTTATTTTTTTTTTTTAACTGTAAAACAATTTTAACAATTCCATATTGTTTCAAACCCAGACTTTCTTATACAGCATTTAAGCAGAACATTAAATTCGAAATCCTTCGAATTTAATCTATGAATTTCTTATACGTACAGCATTTAAGCAAAACATTAAATTCGAATTTAATCTATTACTTCCTCTTCTTTTCTTTTCTTTCTACTGCATTTAAGCAAAACGAATCGAATTTAATCTATTTCTTCCTCTTCTTTTTTTTTCCTTTTACTGCATTTAAGCAAAACGGTTATATTTTAAGTTCCTTTTCCACCCGAAATTTGTAAACATTTACTTCGATTTTTTCTTTTACTGCATTTAAGCAAAACATTTATTTTAAGTTATTTTTCTTTTCTTTTTTATGCACATCATTTAAGACATTCAATTTTGATTTTTTTATTATGCACTTCGCTATTTCACTTTTGAATCACTAATTTTTGGTTGTTATCTTCTTTCTTACCTTGTATTTCATTCGTCTTCTTTTTTTTTATATATAAGTTTTTCCTCGTCGCCAATTGTAGAGACCCAATATTTCATAGTCGATTGCTTTATATTTTTCTATCAATTGACTTCTATTTTCCGTATTTTTATTTTATAAGTGCGACTTTATTTTCATTGTTTTACATTTTATATAGTCAAGTGTTGGCATCGCACAGTGCCGATACTACATAACCTAAAGGCTCCGTCAAACAGAGAGCGTTGTCAACGCCGTGTTGAGCTCAACGCGGTGGTCAAATGCAGCGGTGAAACAGATCGGATCTCTTTTTTACTCACTTCTGGCCATAATTCTTTTGCGTTCCTGCAGGTTTCGAGATTGGTCCAGCGTAAGTTTGTTCTACTCCAGGGTTCTGCTTAGCGGAGTTCTTACAGATACTAGGGCCATTGATGCGTGCATTTTCGATCCATTTCTTGCAATCTCATCCGCCTGTACATTGCCCGGAATATTCATATGCTCCGGTACCCAGCATAAGGTCACCGTGTTGGCTTGTGATGACTTACTGCCCTCGACTTCACCACGACTGACTCCATGGCTTTTATGGCCGCTTGGCTGTCAGAGTATATAGTGATTTGTTTGTCGGCAATGTGTCGGCTCTTAGGCGGCTCTCAGATTGAGGCAACAAGCAACTAGCAACTGCCAATAAACAATCAGCAACAGTTTTCGTTCGAGCGATATTTAGTTGCTTTGATGTTAGACCTCTAATTTAATTCAAAGTAAAATAATTGTGAGCGATAATATTGAGTGTTTCCTATTGCCAGTTGCTTATTGAATGTTGCCTCAATGTGAGAGCCGACTTAAAGTCCTTTACCGCTAGGGATATAGCAGCAACTTTCGCTTGAAACTCACTACAGTCAACGTTGACTCGAATGAACGATCATTCGAATGAGTGATAGGTATGCAAACGGTTTTGATTTTTGAAGGTGAGGCCACATCACACTTGTAGCATTGCACCATCAATCTCTTACATCTTCTTTTCATCTGTCAAAAAAGCTTTATGCCTTTTCAATTATTTACACAACTCTTTAGGCAAATAGACCCAAGCTACGCTACGTCTCATAAATACCTATATCTCCCATTCGTCAGTCTTCTCTACATCCCTTCGCTTTTGAATAATTCAATCGACAACCTTGTTGCTTCCCTATCATACTCATACTCGTTTACAACTCCTCCATAACATTTGATTTAATTAAGTTTACGACCATACTCGACGGCCTCCAAAGTGCGTTAATTCGAATTTAATTGTCCTTTTATATACGAGCGTATATCTCGTATGCTTTGGAGTGTTCAATGTTCACTATTCAGCGCTATCAATTTTCACCCAACAAAAACACACTTGATGGAAGTCACTTCAGTGAAATGGTCACCACACTTGGCAAACTTTCGCCTCCCCCCATCACACAAAACTGCCTCGGAACACGCAATAGCTTCCTGCTGGGGATGACTTTTATTCGTACAACACTATAACGTCCCCTCGCCTTTTCAAGGAATTCCACTCACGGGAAATCGCAGTTATACTCCACATGCATTCTAATTTGCATTAATTTCTGTCCCGGAAAATGTGCGAGGAATTTTCGAAACGAAGCGGGTTTCGTCGGTTACGGTTACCTTGTAGGTGAGTTAATTGGAATCGGGATGTGTTCCCTGTTCACAGAAAATTCAACAATAATACTCACTTCAAAAACTCATATCGCCCCCCAAATCCCACTTAACCTCCAAAAGGAAAAAAAAAGTAATGAGAAACCTCTCGTTCAGGCCCTAATCTCCACCGCACAAGAGACTCAGTATCAGTATATCATATGTCAACAAAAAAAAAGAGGAAAAAAACTTTGGGTATCCTTCACCCGCCATCGAATCGGGGTCGAGGAATAAATTTTTAATTTCCTTCCAATACACTACACACCGTTACACTAACAAGAAGAGGGCCGGGCCCGCTCAGAAAAATCGTTACAAAACTTTTGCGTATATGTACTCATATATCGCAAACGCAAAAAAAAAATAAAAATCTCAAAAACGAACGCGAGGAAAATAATATGTATGTATTCAGGTCAACCATATACTGGCGTTGTTGCCTCTGCTTATGATGATGGGTGTGGTGATTCCATCCTAACCTATCTAATCTCTCTAAGGACTCTCGGTGTATAGTACTCACCGTCCCACCCTGCTTTGTAACTCATTAACAATAATCGCCACGTTAAACAAAACCGGGATTCTTTGCTCGCGTTCTTATTTTATTTTTTTTGTTCGCACAAAAAACGCCGCAAAAGCTTTTCTCGTGCAAATGGGTTGGGTAACTAGGACAATGGCAAGGATAACGACGACGATGATGATGATGATGATACTGCCGATGACGATACGGACAATCAGTGTTGCTGCACTTACGTCACAGTGCTAAACTCTGGTGGCCGGTGTTTTATTTGTCGCTTCCTCTCTTTCGCGCGACTGACATTTTAGGACATCCAGAGAGCCAGAGCGCAATGGATATAGAGGGTGGATTATATTGCAAAATTGAAGGCTTTTAGGGTTCACAAGGTTTGTGATTTTGTTGGCGTAGACTATAGGAGCCGATGACGCGAATGCATTTTCTAAGGGGGGGTGGTTCGTTAATACGTAACTCGAGATTTTACTGAGCGAATACGTATACTCGTACATGGTACATCTACTGCACGACAGTGAATCGAGAGCACTCGAGTTCGGGGGTATGCTATCGAGGGCATGCATCAGGATTGGTATTAGGGTACCAAAGTGTACTTAAGCAAGCGAGCAGACCCTGAACTCGATGTCTTCCTCTTCAGAGACATCCGATTTCCATCAATTCAATCACAATTTGGAGTAAGGTGTGCTAGTGCTACTCCAAATTGTGATTGTACTAGATGTCAACATGGTTCCACCACATCTATCAAAGTTTAATGGAGAACACAAAAACCACTAAAGGGCCACCAATTAAACGCTGTGCTCTTTGCTCTTGCACTCCAAAGTCAATCTAATTACAGATTACCAATGTGTCCACAAATACTTCCCGTCTCCCGTCCCCATTCTCCGTTCACCAAAGGCGCCCCCATCACAACACGAACCACAGGCAATACACCAAATGTACCCAGACAAATATTTTCAAAACAACAACAACCAGAAATACTAGATAGCGAGCGACGCGTAATTTAGTTTCAATGTATCTGCTAAATGTATCTGGAACAAAAGTAAATAATTAAGCGATAACAAATCGCGGCACCTCCTTCCTCCGTTCCGGCGTTGGTTAGTTTCAAAATGACTCAAAGCTCACAATGGTCTGTACTCCAGAACAGACTGCCGTTGTTGTTGTTGTTCTATTCGGCTGTTAAAAGAAAACATTTCTGGTTCCAGTTCCAGACGTCATGTCAGTGTTCGGAGCGATAACAAAATGTCTTGTGTATATCGATAAAGTATCTGTGTTTCTGTTTAGATACACAAATTGTGTGACGAAGATTGGTGACTGGTGGTGTGTCATAGGAGCATAGGGCAGTGCGAGGAATTCGAAACCATCGAAAGGGAGCAAATAATTGCAGCTGCCAAAAAATTGCGTTTACACAGAGACGAGGTGTGTATTTATGTAGAAAGAAGAAATTGTATTCGTTCTGTGAATTGAATAAGCAGCAGCAACATAAAAGCGATTAAAGAATTTCATTCACATTCATGTGAATGAGGTGAGTCACATTGCAGCGTTTCATTGATTTTTAAAAGTGGCGGTCAACTGAGTCACTTTCGGCAGGAAATTGCAGATGTTCCCGTTTTTTTTTTGAAGAAAGACCGTGGCTAGAAGATCAATGGAATGGAACCGAACCTTCATGAGGCGTGAATTGTGTTTAAAAGTCGATGTAGAGTGCACTTTCTATCTCTTTCTCAAATCTACCTGTCTCACTGGAGGTATTTTTCATGAGAATGATCATGTAGCCATAGGGCGGGCTGACCTACTTGCATATATTCGTATTGATCAGTATAAAATATGAAGGTGAGGTAACCAACAATCAGAATCATCTAATTTTAGGGCAGCCGGCCGGCGTGGCGGTTATATAGCAAAGAGGCGCGAATGGCGCTAGCTTAAGCTTGTAAGGTGTTGAATTTAAATTGAGCTCGCTAAAGCTTCAGACGAAGAAGTTTTATTAACTGACAGTGAATGAATTCCCTTGCATAAAATGCTTAAAAACGATGAAGAATTTTTTTTTCAATATGTACTACCGAAAGACTTTCGAACTTATCCACAGTCTCTGCCTGACTGTCTGTAATTTGGCTAGAATAAGGACAGAGGCGACATTTTATAATTAATCAAGGCTATCGTGAATAAAATGACCCCCGAAATATTTCCCATTTTTCCAAAATAGTTATCGGCAATGAATTTCGAAAAAGGGGAAAAAGTTTCCCCCGGAATGAATTGGTATCGTAAACAAGAATCCCCCGCAGAATTTGACTGAATTCCCCCGGAATATTTCCCTCGTAAATTTGTAGGTGGAAATCCAAAACGTAAGCAATTTATTTCTATAGGAACAAATTTAAAGTCAGTTTCTTTTTTTTTTCAATTTGGTTGATTTGAAACGAGGAAATAGAAGTACCATACCTATTGGATTGGTGCATGGGAGCGGCAGATACAAATAGAAGAGGCTATTCCCTATTCGTCTATAAGTGCTAGTCCAATCTCATGATCATTTCCAACTCCTTCTGCAAAGAAACATAGCTCAGCCAGCACCCAGCTCGATTATGGGATTGGTAGTGAAGTGTTTTTTGACTGTTGAGAGACTGTCCGAAAGAAAATCCGGCAAATTTTAGAACATTGGTTTGTTGACCCTGTATAGCAGTTGTGAAATTTGATACATAAATATATACATATATGTAAACAATATTGCAACGCTATTTAATTTCTACTTACAACGAGTCAACGACTCACTCTGTTAACTCCAAGGGATTTTTCTCTTCAAGTTCTTCTGTTCAATCTCACTTCAATTTTCTTCTGTTGAATTTGTTTCTAGGCTATTTTCTTTAATATTTCTCCGAATCGAACACTTTCTTTACTTCCAATTCGCGTATTTGCAATTACTCAAATTATCACAATTCCTTGGTTTTACACCAATAATATGCAAAATACTTTCAAATATGAGCTTAAATGACAACTGAATAAATCACAATTCACAACTGTCAAAGCATTCGAACATATTTTCGAAAAACTCCGGGGGAAATAAATTCCGATGGGTATTCACGATAGGAGGAATATTTTTCAAAGCATGGGTTAGACCAGGCCTGAAATATTGTTCCCCTATATGGAGCTCGGCCCCAAAACATTCACTTAACCTACTTGATAGCATACAGAGACGAGCAGTTCGACTTATTGGAAACCCTACACTTACATTGAATCTACAAGCGTTGATGCACAGAAGACAAGTCGCCGACCTTTGCTTGTTCTATAGGTACTTCCATGGTAGATGTTCCGAGGAACTCAAAGACATTATCCCTCAAAATGCAACTTTTGGCTGACTGCTTATATAGTCACCTATATACGAAAAGGAAAAAAAATTGTCACACAGACAACGTGGTTTCCGAAATTTGACTTTCGTTTTTCATTATCCATCTTCGATTGGTATCAACTCGCACTTGTAATTGCAATTCAACCCACTGTATAGAAAATTTAAAAGGAAAAGCTCGCGCTTGTTGCTATATAACCGCCGCCTGGGTCAAAAAACAATTTTTTCAATGTAAACAAGTCTGAACTGATTGTTTCTTCTGCTGTCAATGATTATAGGCTTTGACAGAATAGACGGCGACCATGTTTTTCTGGATTTTTTTTAAATTTGGTGTAGTTCAGCGAGCGAAGCATTCAGAAACGAAGAAGCTTCAGTTCCAGTCTCTGTTTCTGTTCTTTGTGACTTGGTGCCTTAAGTGAAGCGACTCCGAAGGGTTAGGGATTCAATAAATGAATAGCTTCTGGCTTATAATAAGCGCCTGTTCTCTAGATTAGGAGTGGATTCTCAGGAAAGAACATTTTTCAGAAATCCTAGTTTCGAGTTTCGAGGACGTCTACCCAACAAAAGGTCTTACTACCGTAAATGAAGAACCATTCAATCGAATCTTTAACCGAGGTGTTCTCCAGATCATGTGAAAAATTATTCATTCATGCATCATCCAGAGGGAGGCAGACAAAGAGATAAGCATAGACCACACCAACCGCAGCCTAAAAGGGAGGAGAATGAATATTTAATGTTTTAGAACAAACCTACGGTCGGCCAATCTCAATATATGCATGCACATAAAAGAACTATGATGAGCAAAAATGATCTAAATTTATTAGCGGACTAAACCGCGAAGGTAGGTACATATTCGCATTCTCGCGGTCACGGAGGACATTACTGGACACTCTGCATTAGGCGCACACGGAGAACCTCGCGGCGAAGCAAACTGGATAATGCCTATTGCAGAAGCTGTACGGGCGTCGAAGAAATTGTATCTTTTTGCCACATTGCTTGCGATTACTCGGCCCTTCAACCCAAACAGATGAAAAATGCTCAGTCTTTGATGATTTGGATAAAGATCTTAAAGGACTTAAATCTTAAATAACTTATACTTATATCTGGGTTGTTCTTATTCATGAACAAACTCTCCCTTCTCTCAGTTACTTCTGGGGCGAAGACAAACTGGAAGAGTTTTAAGAACTCCCGAGATCCATGCTCATTTTGGATGGTTCTTATATATTGAAACACTTTTCTGAGCTTTTTCATTATATTTTTAAGAGGTAAGGAATATTCACATTAGATCCAACTGGTGATGCAGTTGAACCTGTTTCAGAAAAGCGCCCATTTATTTACCTTTAATAGGAGTGCTTGTTAAAAAAGCTGCCAATGTCAACATCACGTAAAATTTGGAAACCTCAAGTTTGCATAGAGGTATCAGCGAAGTCTAGACAACCCCCTAACCAGGTTCCATTCAGAATTTAGTAAAAAACAACAAGGGTTCATCATAATTGTCTATCCATTGTAAGGGTCGCGGTTGTAGGGCAGGTACTCAAGTGGACCCTGAATAGCTAGCTGTTCATCTCCCATCACCGACACTCAATCATTAGGGACCATCTCCAAACGTATAGAGGAGAAATGTGATGCTTGATCACAGATCAAACCATTGTTAAGCTACATAGAGTACGTCCTTGAAACCGTGTTGGGAACATCCGTTTAAAGTGAGCAAACTACCGAAGCTTGAACAGCTCCGTTCGGAAAAATAGTTGCTCAACTTTACGTACCTCACCACCGAAAAACAACCAAAAGGAAGGTAGGTATGTACTTTTTTTATCTTTTTTATTTTTAATTTCCTGCCCAATTGGCTGACACTGCGACCTAAAAAGATCTATTGTATCAAAGAGACATGTAGATATTCTAAGAGACGGATGACCTCCCTAGCGAAGGCCAATATATCCTTAGTAGCGGAGTTCCTAAGCTCTGCTAGTGATAACGTGTCTCCCTGTCAAAGACGCGTTTTCTTAACCAATGAAGTGCCGGGCAATCTCAGAGAATGTGCTCGGAGGATTTTTCATCCTCAAGGCAGAACCTGCAATCTGTCTCCGGACACAAATTCATTTTGTTAAGATGATATCGCAAGCCACAATGGGCTGTGAGAAAGCTCACCGGCTTTCTAATGCTTTCCTTATTTAGGTTGAGGATTTCCTTGTAAGGTTTAATTAATCTTTTGGATTGTCTTAAGTCCGGAAAATGTTTCCAGTGGTTTTGCGGAAGTTGCTGTTCCCAATCACCCTGCAATAAGGTTCTGGTCCATAGAACGCGAATTCGGATTCAGCCCTAGCTAGTTTGTCCGCCGATTCGTTGTTTTAGGGAGCTGTGCATCGCACCTGTAATACCTAGAGAGGCAATACGATGTAGCTTTTGTAGCCTATTGACCGTTGTCCATTCAAGTACTTTCGGCCTACTGACAACGTGTATCCTGTGTTTGTATCATTCTGAGATTTAGACCCCAAGTTCTACAATACAGACGCCTACTGGCCCACATGGCTCTAGTCGCACGTTCAGTGGCGGACTTGATTTGTGAGTTCCAGTTGAGCTTCTTATCAAGGACAATTCCTAGATATTTGACTTCATTTGAGTAACTCAAGGTATAGTGCCGTTAACGCTTATGGTTTCAGGATTGACCAATCTCTTTCTCGTAAAAGGCACTGGAATAATTTTGCTAGGATTTATGGTTAGTCCTACCATATTACACTTTTCTGTAGACATGTAGCAGTGCGTTCTGCATACTGCATGGTATCGCTGAGCTTGCCACTAATGATGATCGCTGGGTCCTCAGCAGAGCCGATAACTATTTAGTAAACTGTCGATAACTAGTGACCACAAGAGAGGAGAGAGTACTCCACCTTTTGTTGCTGTTGTCACAGACACCGATACACCTCCAGGTGAGGATGTTATTATTCGACTTTCCAGCATGGCTCTGTTCCACTGGTTGGTCGAGTCTTCGATACCTTAATCGAAGGCGCCATCAACGTCCAAGAAGGCACAAAGCGCAATTTCCTTAAATCGGAATGTTTCTTCCACCTATCTGACAAGGTAAAGGAAGGTACTTACATTTAATGTTCTTAAATATACGTCATCAAGGCTTGTTTAAATAAAAAGCTAGTTTGTGCAACTGGTCCATATAGGCATCTTACGCTTCTCGCAGCCATTCGTTTTTGTGAGTTTTTATTTTTGAGACAATTGAAAGGGACCTGCCTACAATTTTATGCCGACTCCGGCCCCCCACAATGAGTTGAAAAACTTTCTCTGTTATACTCTGGGGGCTTATTCCCAAATACGCGGCGGATCGCTTTTCATGGCGGATTGGTATTTTTATATTTCCAATAAATATGGCAATAAATCCGCCAGCCATCAGTCACCTGAATAGCCATCGCTTTTGACAGCTTTTGGAAGTACAAAAATACCAATCCGCCGCGCATTTGGGAATAAGCCCCCTGGCATATTACTTGTCAAATGTTCGCAAGAGATGGCGCTGTTAAAAAAAAAAACTGTGGCGATTGTCGTTGCTTATGAGAAATAAGACAATTCACAAATAAATGAAATCTTTTATTACAAAAATAATAATTAGAAAGTTATAAAATTGATGTTAAAATTGATGTTGCTTGTCGCAAGTGAATCCACGAATCGAATGCGTAGTTTTCTTGGGCGCGTTTTTCATATTATTTCATTCCAGATGATTGCATCGACATCTTGATGGTAATAGATAGGTTTGTCGCCACAAAACTTTATTGTGTATTTTTCTAGTGTTCGAACCTAAGACCCATCATTCAATAGCACACAATCAGTGGTGGCCTAAACATTATCTACCCTGAAACACAGAATCGTTTTCCAAGATGGCTTTAGAATTAAAAATAAATTTATACCATTTAAAAAAAAAAAACGAAATTCACAACATGTCCCCCACGTGCCAAAATATGGACCATTAGACGGTTACCCAAAAAATTTGCTTAACATCTTCCAAACAGCCATCCTAATGATGTTTCGCGTTCTATTCACTGAAATAGGTGCTTCAACTTTGCATATACTCATACATAATAGAAGACATGTATCGACTTTTTTTTTCTTTGCAACTCGCTCGAAAGAGGAACCGGAAATATGTACAAGAAATGTCTATAATAATGAAATTTAAAGTCGAAGCTTCCTTCAGCCACATGCAGCAGGATGCGATCTTGCTATAGCCTTGTGTGAAATTCTATTCATCATCTTTTCTCCTCGTCGATGATGATGATGAATAATCTTATTTCCACCATTTGCCCCTCCTTCCCTCCATCCTGACTATAAAGTCCTCGACATCCGTTCCATCTTTCTTTGCGGTAAATATATTTATTTACACTGTTATGTATCAGCGTGGATTACCTGCTTTGGTGTAAACGCCTTCGTGAACTACTTTTTTCCAGCGTGCAAGTTGCCGCTTCGGTCCAACCCAAGGAGAATTTGTTCTTCCTTCATTTTCTCATTTTATTTTCGCGTTTTTTCTTTTATTTGAGAACTCAGTTTTGGCCGAAACGAAATTCATTCTGTTTATCTTTTGCTTCTACCAGAACGACAAGGGAATGCACTCTAAATGCATCTCAGATTACTCTGACTCATTGTGGACGGGATTTTTACATTTTTGTTGACTTTATTCTTCGGGGGCAAGGGAGATTTACTTTAGATAGCCGGCCTACTCATATCTGCCTACCTGTTATGCGAGAACTCGTAGATGTTGTTATCTCTTATGCTGCGCTTTTGTTTTACGTTTAAATTATAAAGAAGATAAACTGCAGCACAGCGCATTGAATGAGGTTGCTGCCGCCAGGTGACGTAATAAATTTGGAGTGTGTTAGTTGTCAAAATTGATGTTTTATGGGTCATTAAGATAAAGGAAGAGAAAGAAACCGGTGGGCGTTTACATTCCCTGACCTGGGCGGGTTTGTCAAGTGTTTTTCCGGTTCTACCTGGACTTGGGTGGGTGTAAGATTAAACGATGTTTCATGGTTGACACAGCACGACAGAATAAATTGTATAACGCATTTGTCATTGGGAACTATGGCATTGATTGGAGTAGTTTCGTGAAATCCTTTAGGATAATTGTTATTGGCAAGAGGGAATAGGATTTTTCAATAAGCGTGACAAATAAGTGAGCAATAAAAAAAATTCTTATATTCTACATTGCATCAATAAAACTATCTTCAAATAAACCGTGGTTTAACAAAAAATACAAGCGAGTTACCGCTGCGAAAAACAAGGCTCCTCGGAGCAAAAAAGGTCTGAATTTATAATTCTTCGAAATAGATGCAACCTAATTATTGATTCGGCGAAGACAATTTACAACGAAAGAGTCACTAACAAAGTACATAATTGAATGTCCTAACGGCTCACGCGCATTCTGGTTCATGGCAAAGACAATCAGTTCTAACTTTAGTTGCTCTTCCTTTCCACCTCTAGTAAAAGAAGACGGCACGCCAGCAACAAACAACACCTAAAGAATAGGCAGATATTTTCGCTAGAATATTTTCAGACAATTCCACCCTAGATTCTGCACAACTAGAGGCAACAAATATACTGAGGGTGCAAACATCGATGGAAGAAGTGAAATTTCGGCCTCGAATAATTCAACGCATCCTTAAAGAACTAAATTGCAATAAGCCAACTGAACCCGATGGAATCCCGGCTATAGTACTCAAGAGCAGTGCTCCAGAACTTGCACCTGTACTATGTAAGCTGTTTAGCATGTCGTACTCCCAGAAAACGTTTCCTTCTTGTTGGAAGACCGCTCGCACTCCCCAAAGAAAGGGAGGAAATGTCTGCCACAAAACTATCATCCAATAGCGTTACTTTCAAACGTAATGGAAAAGGCAATAAATGTCGAAATGATCAAATATCTAGAAGGCCGCCGACTAATAAGCGACAGGCAATACGGATTTCGGAGCAAAGCGTCGTTCCACTGGATACTGTTAAGCTACGTAACACACTTATGGACGCAAGCAATTGAACGGCGACTCTAGAGCCGTAGCCTTGGACATTTCAAAGGCATTTGACCGAGTCTGGCATAGAGCCCTATTAGGCAAGTTAGCGTCTTATGGATTACCACAACAACTTTGCGGATGGATGCAAAATTTGCTTGTGGGAAGATCGATCCAAGTTGTTGTAGATGGTGCATCATCTAATTCGTTTGCTATAAATGCAGGAGAGCCCCAAGGATCTATTCTTTCTCCAACTCTATTTCTTTTTCACATCAACGATTTGCTTGGATCGACAAATAATAATCTACAGCTGTGCTGATGACAGCACTCTTATAGCCTCCATCTCGAACAGTGGGCCTGTGAATGCGGCTACATCACACAGTCAGAGATGTGAACAAATTAGTTCTTTAAATGATGATCTGGACAAAATCTTGAAGTGGGGAAAAGACAACTTGGTTGTATTTAATGCAAACAAGACACAGCTCACAACATTTTCCAGGAAAAATGCATCAACAGTTCCTCAGATCCAAATGGATGACCATCCAATCCAACCCAAGGACTCAATGCACCTTCTAGGAGTCACAATCAATTCAGGAATCACATGGCAGGACCACATATTTTATATCGCTTGATCGGCGTACGCTAAGTTGAGCTATCTATTTAGAGCAAAGATGTGCTTTTTGTGGTTGGCGGTCTAGTTCTATGTGGTTTGTGCAGGTTTGTGCCATACAAGTTGGAAGCCAGCTGTTGTTATTGTTTGCTTTAGCAAATTTTTTTATGTCGTGTACTATTGCCAAACAAAATCCTTTTCTTGCCCCAGATAAATTTTTGCGTTCTATTGATACAAAAAAAGACGCACAACGTCTCCTTCTCTACAAAGCTCAGAATAGACCAGGCCTGGAATATTGTTCCCATATATGGAGCTGGGTCCCAAAACATTCACTTAACCTACTTGACAGCATATAGAGAGACGAGCAGATCTCACTCACATCGAATCTACAACCGTTGGTGCACAGAAGTGAGAAGACAAGTCGCTGTCGCTGACCTTAGCTTGTTCTATAGGTACTTCCATGGTAGATGTTCCGAGGAACTCAAAGACGTTATCCCTCGAAATGCAACTTTTGGGCGCCCCACAAGACAGGCAGCTAATGCTCATGTCATGACCATATAGTACACTTGACAACCGCGAGAACATCAATTTTCCAAAACTCCTTCTTTTACAGGTTAAGCAAACTTTGGAACTTCGCCTTTCCCTGATGAAGCGTTATAGGTTTGCCTTTCCCGGGAGAATAGTATCCAATAGTATATAAAATTATCTATTGTGATCTACAACATTTAAACGCTGCTAGAGCTAAATTTTAGCTCCCGTACAAAATTCTCTCCAAAATTTAGCAGACCTAAATTTAAGCGAATCCATTTAGCGGTACGATGTTTCAGCTAAAAAAATAAATTTTCATGACTGTACTGCATGTATCTGTCACAATTTAGCGTGTCCTTTAATGGTTCGGCACAGTTTTCGCGTAGATGCATTTTTGAAGAAATTTATTTTTAACGAATTGCTGTGACACTTAAATATCCACAACTCACTCCATGTCAAAATTTAGCTGGGGATTTAGCTAAAAAAAAAAATGGACAAAAAATGGAAAGCAGCTAAAATTTTGTTTCGCTTGAGCTGCGTACACAGCTTAAAAGTTAAAAATAATTATAAGTAAGGCCCAATGAGCTTATTATAAATTTTCGCATTAGGTACCTACCTACCTACAAACAAACATTTGAGTAAAAAAAAAAACAAAAAAAGCGATGTCCGCATTGTGGCCGCTTATGTCAAAACTATGGACAAACAATGTTTGCGCTGAAATGTATTTTTTTATGGAGACGTGAGTTTGATGTGCTAGCTGTCAAAGGAACGCGACTATTGTGAATGGTAATTTTAAAAGTACCAGAACGACCCATTATTGAAAAGTTGCAAATTAAAACATAAGACAAGTGGCAAATATACAAATTTTTATTTAAAAATAGGTTTGTAAAATTTTACAAAATTTGGTGCACATAAAAACCTAAAAAAAAAAAACAAATAGAAAGAGAGAGAGCGCAAGAAGAAAAAGAATAAGTTTTAAAAACCGATCGTTCGTTAGTAAATTTCGTAAATATCGTAAATGTGTCAAATAGAAATAATAAACTGACGTTTAAGTGCCAAAAATATCGTGAAATTGTTTTGTAGTTTGGAGACACAAGGTTTGTTCGTCGTGTCCAGGCCTAGTGCGCACTGAGAAATGTCAGTGAATTTTCGTGGATGCCAAAAAACCCCAAGGAAACACCAAAAATTCAGTTTCATGTCGAACACGAAATGTAACCCTGATACCTGTCACTAAAAAAAATGTTATAATATACAGATTTAACACCAGCAATAACATTAAATTTGTTTAGTTAATGATTGTAATGTTGAAAAACACATTTCTTTTAACATTTACCAGTGTTGCACAAGTCAATAATTCACAAAAATATGATTTCACCCAAATGACAGCTACGATTGACAGCCAAATCCAGCACTGACCTCTTGCCCTGACTGAATACCTAGGTTTAGCTCAGTGCTCAAATAGGGCGCCCCAGTGCTCACCTCGAACACAGATTTTGATTGTCAGTGCGAACTCAGTGCTATATCGAATGTGACAGGGCTAACCCAATGCGCACTAGTGCGCCATAGGGTCCACGCCAAACAAACCTACATAAAACACTAGTCTGGCAGCTGTCTAATGTGATACGTCAGTGTTTTTATTGGTCTTGATTGAGCACGATGTGTAACCAACAAATCTAGTCAGACAATCATTTTGACTGAGTACTAAGTTGACATTTCGATTGTATGACTGATGTAGTAAAAGTAACGTTCCCGACTAATATTTTTTTTTTGAATACTTCTTCCGGTAAAGTCGAACCTATAACGCTTTAACAGCGCCCCGAGAAAAAAATCTTGTCGACTTAAGACAACTAAAGTTTTGACTGTGCTCAATATAGTGTAGACAAATTCAGTCGACTAATGCTGGATTTCCACTTGTCGATTTGAAATTGACAATTGACGTATTTTTATGCCAATTAAACAATTGGCGGGTGGAAAGAAGAAAAAATTACTTGTTAATGAATTGACTAACAGCGTTTGTCAATGACTGACTAAGAAACCACTGGACAAGGGGAAATAGCTGAATTGTCAACCAAAATGTCACTTAGTCTATAATTGACAGTGAAAATTAATTGGCATCGAGTTCATAAGTTGGTCAATCAACTGACAAAAGATTTTTTGCAAATACTCTTGACATAAGTGGAAATGAACTGACGGTGGTGTCGTCCAATGACATAAACGCGATACCTGTCAAACTTTGTCAATCAACCGACATGTGGAAATCCACCTTAAGGCAATCTGACTTTTTAATCTATACGAGTTATAAGTATTTATTTTTTCTAGATATTGTTTTCTGACGTTAAAATGTTTTACGTAATGGACGACATGACAATATAGAAAAATTCAAATGATACGATTTCTGTATCAATCTCTGACAGCAGTCATTTTTTCTCCATTTTCTACATACAGACAGTCAAATCTATCTTACTTTCTTACCACATGGTGAGTTATTGTTTTACTCTGTCTTACAACCCAGTCCACCTCGAATTAAACACGTCAGAAGGATAAAATAAATAAAAAAGATTCATCGCCCCCCAATGGGTGACATAAAGGTACCCAAAACAACCCCATCCACATACGAAGCACACATCTGCAAATCTGGGAAATCCTCTCAAACCACTCACACATGCTTATATCTACAGTTCACCACTCAACTCACCACCTATTGCGTGTGAGTAGTGTACACAGCAAGGATAGAATGGAAATGGAATATGAATGTAAAGCTGAAGAGAATAATGGAGATCCTATAGTTATAAAACACAAACAAAGTACTTTGTAGCGTTCGATGGTAGCGCGACAGGCAGGGTAGCTTTTGAGAGATTTTCATTTTCACCATTTATACACACATCAAGAATCGGCTTCAAAAGAAAGAACCGAAAGAGGGAATCCTTTAGAGCTAGGGACCAAGGCACAAGGATAAGGGAAAAATTAAAAAAAGAGAAAACCAAATTAAAGGAACTTGAAGATGCTGAATACATCTGTATGCTGGATGCCCCCCATAAAATGGAGAAGCTCTACATACTGAAAGAAAAAGAAAAGAAAAATAACCAGCACCACCAACTAGAGTTGAAGTTGTACCTACCTCGAGATAAATATCGCTGTCCGGATTGAAGGTGTCATTAACCCGGCGAAATGTGCAGTTCACATGCGGAATCGCATGCAAAATTCGTACAAGGATACTGGGCTGGTCCATGCTGATGATGTTCGCTCCTTCTGACGTCATAAAAGTGTAAGTTTATCCTTTATTTTGTAGCTGGCTGGCGCGTTGAAGGTTGTTTCTGATGTGATGGTGGTGGTAGTTGTGCGGTGGAGTTCTTGCTTCGCTTCACCCACTGCTGGAGGAGGTGGTTAAAGGAAGCTTTTCCTAACCGTAGTTCACTTAATACGAATCCACATGCAATTTTATTGCAAACACGAAAAATAAAAATAAACCCGACCAGATTCTCCCGGACAAAGGGTGTGGGGTGATTGCTGCTCCCGGTTTTTTTGCCTTGTATGCCTTTCCACCCACCTTCACTTCTGCTTCGTCCTTGTTATATTTTTATATAACACTCACTTTCACTTCACACTGGGGGTTGATGGATGGAGGGTTTTTCGCATTTTTTCGCACTTTTGCACCGTATGCACACACAGGTACTAATGCACAACCCTTTCCTTGGTGCAGGCCAAAGGACAAGCAATTTAATTCGACTAAAATCACTGTAATTTTAAACCGATTGGGGGGATATTTCGCTGGGAAAAAGGACGACTACGACGACGGCGACGACAAACTTGCGATACGAAAAAAGGAAAATAACACAGAAATTTAATTTCATCCCCTGTTTTCGTGTAGGGAACCAATTTCGTGTATGTGTGAGTTGGTTGGTTTTGCTTGCGCCCTCTCTTTTTCAAGCACACGCGCGACAGGAACAACAGAAGAAGACGCATGAAGAAAACGACGACGGTGCAGCTAACGGCGCTGGTGTTGGTGTCACAAAGGAGCACATTTTTACATATTTTTACGCATACATTCACTCGCGCACGCACCCAAAATATTGATAACGTATAATTCGCACGACAAATAAAATAATTTAATTTATTTATTTAAATCTGGCTGACTGAGATGTTTTTCTTTTTATTTACTTTGCACGAAAAAATATTTGAGTTGTTGCAAGTGAACACAAACGATTTCACATTCACATTCACATTACCGAGAAACACTTCCTCAAAGCGAAACACGACACAACAAGACCGACGAAAAACTACTAAATGAAGTTTTCGGCTGTGTGATTTACTTAACCCCGGCGACAAGGTGGTAAGAATGAGAGCGCATGCGATCGACAGGATGCTGCCAATTTGATGGAGAGAGTGAGAAAAAGGAGTTGTTTGTTTTATGAGGTGAATTTAGTGAGAGAGTGGTCACGGTCTGGTAGGTTGTTGAGAAAATTTTGACAAGTATACATTGGGAATTTGTTTGCTATACGAGATTGTAGATGGTGCTGCTACTTGGTAATGGATTGGTTCAGTTGATAGCAGCACCTAACAGTACCTAGTGATGTGTAATGAGTACTGGAGCACTGAATGATAAAGTAAGAAATAAAAAATATTGATTTATGTTAGGTATCTAAAATAATGTATCTAAAACTGTTAGAGAGAAAATAAACTTTGTATTATGTGTTTTCGATTTTTCAATCAATTTTCGATTTAGACTGTTTTTGTGTTTGATTTGTGGATATATATCGTTATTCTCCAAAACACATGTAACGAGAACGAGAGAATTAAGCTCAGGTCCTCCACCTTAGAAAAACTAAAAAATAAAATGTGTGAATAACAGAGATGGTTATCCTAATTCAGATGCCGCTATATGCCGATAGGTGGCGTCAGTGGTAACGCCACAGATTTTTCAATCAATTTTCTCCTTTCGATTTAGACTGTTTTTGCTTTTTGATAAGCAAGAAACGCAATTAAGCAAAATTATAGTGGTGAACTTTTTAGAACTCGTGGAAACGTTGGTTGAATATAGATAAGTAGACGTATTTTGCATTAAAGTTTTTTCTACTGTTTTTTGCAGATCCTTTCCATTCGTCCCAAAAGTAGAAACTCACACAAATGAACGGTTGCGAGAAGCTATGCCTAGGGTGACTACCCGCCTGTTGCGCCACCTATTTATTTATTTAGACGTATTTTACGGGATATACATACAGCGCCGTTACCCTGGTAAAGAGCTCAAAGCTCATGTGCATCATACGAACAACAACGCATCAGTCAGTAGAGGAAAGAATACCCCACCCCAGGCGGAGAGCAACCTCAACCAACAAATTGTGCGTAACACTGGTGGCAGCTAGCTGAGGCTAACGTATCTGCTCCACCGTGGAGCACGGACCACAAACCAGTAAGAATAGACCGCCGACTTCCCGTGCACCTACCCGATTCCCCCCGGAAAGAATTTCCCTGTCTGTGAATACGTGTAAATGTCAAAATTAATGGCGGCAATGTTTTTCTATGCAATACCATGCGACCAGGATTTTTCAAGTATGCGTGCGTTAATGCCGCCCCTTTGATTTTGTACAGCACCAATACATGAAAAATCCTGGTCTCGCCGGCAGCTTGTAGGCAAAGTCCGTTATGTGGGAGGAGTCGACGGTCTATTCTTACTGGTTTGTGGCACGGACTGAAAGCGTCTTCGAAAGTAAGCAAGGCAGTTAGAAAAAACTTATGTCGGTTATCGATCTTATGGCGAAAACAGTTCTCTGAAAACTCAACTGCAAGAAATGGAGAATATGTGCGGGTTCTTAGAAAACCAGACGGAAGCAAATATGCTAAATAAACTGGAGGCAGATCGCGTAAAATAAATACGATCGAACGACATCGTTTTTACTAAAGCTATCTCTATCATATCTGTGACAATAGACAGAGACTGCAAGTATCGAAACGACGTCGTTCGATCGTTTTCATTTAACGTGATCTGGGCCCTGAACTTACACAGCCGGAACTGCAGCTACTTTTGAAAAATTCTTTACTATCTCGTGCAAGCGGTGAAAGCACAATATAGGCTGCGTTTTATACTAATTCCAGTCTTAAAAAAATAATGAAAATCTTTATCCCTAAAGCTTAGTACACTGCTTAAGCTAAAATCCTACTAGCTACTTTGACATAGAATGCGATGTGGATATAAGTGTCACAGAAAAGAGCTGTTCGTAGAAAATAACTGCCTTTAAAAATTCATCGATGCGAAAAAGTTACACTTTCTTTTTTCATTGTCTGCTATTCATTGATCTAAAATTTATCACTTTCATTAAAAAACTTATCCTTGTTTTCTTTTCCGCAACACAAAAACACAACAGAAAAAACAAACCAACATCATTGTGTCAAAATTTAGCTTGAGAAAAATGTGCCGAACCATTAATGGGCGCGTTAAATTGTGACAGATACATGCAGTACCATTCAAATGAAAATTGGATTTTTTACCTGAAGCAGCGTACCGCTCGGCTAAATGGATTCGCTTAAATTTAGCTCAGTTAAATTTACCAGAGAATTTTGTATGGGAGCTAAAATTTAGCCCGAGCAGCGTACTAAGCTTTAACACATTCACTGGCATCTCAATCAAATATGAATGACGCTCATGTTTCGGTGGGGGGCCACGTCATTTATATGTGCATGGAAGTTACATGTCCCTATAGCGAATGTCCCTTGGCAGCGAATTTGTTAAAAGGTTTTTGATAAATTTTGCAAAAAAAAAAAAAACGACTGACGGCAAATGATTGAAAATGTAATTTACTTGGTTTTAACTTGGTAACCCAATCAAAATAAATTTATCAAAATCGTACAGCATGATGTCCAAAAATGAGATACTACCAGTTCAAATCCTTAAAGCCTTTACCGATTTTCAATCCCGACTTAAATTAATATAGACTAAATGAATTTGTGGGTGCACGGTCTAATTTAATTTTTTGATCGGGGTTTACATTTAAGAGGCTATAATTCATGGAGCCCCTGAACCAGAACACATTTGTTGTAAAAATTACTTTTACTATGTCAGGCATACAACAGAAATCCTTGACTTGATTATTCCATTACCCCTTAATCAATTGACATTGAGAAAAAGTGTCCCAACAAAGATCTAGGCGGTCAATTCACAGGTCCAAATAGTGATAAGAATTGCTCACCAAATCAGCTTTGCAATATGTCGCGACAAGTATTTTACTGAGCACAATTTTTGGTAATAATATTCAATACCTTGCAAGCGTTGTTCGGGCGTAAGTCTGTCTATGGTAAAATGACAATGTTAACTGAGCATTTTTTTTTAATTTGACACTTATCACGAATCATGCTTGAACTGTCAAAAAAAAATCAGGCTGAAAAACTAAACCGCCAAAAAGTGCGTTTATTAAGCGTCGTTAAATCGGGTTGGAAACAACTGACGTTTTTGAGATTGTTTTTATTTAATTTCATTGAAGAAGCTTAGTGATTTAGTAGGATTTAGTTCATCTTTTTCCAATTCACGAAACCTATGACAAAACTTGTGTACAGTTTGAAATAAAATTTTTGGAAATGGTTGAAACATTGGGTAATTTGACAGCCCAATGAAACTTGGTATCAATCTACTACAATTGGTTCTGTAACAGGAAAACCATTTAAATTCAGAGCTGAGCTAATTACAAAAATCAATTGCGCGAGCTGCGTCGCGTTCGACGTAGTGGCAAACAGATAAGTTATTTTATATAAAAAAAATTGTCAGTCACGTAAAGTAAAGATCCAAATGTACGCCAAGTTCTTACTTTAAAAAGGTGAGATATTAAAACAAATTTGTAGGTTCACTGGTCAAGTTTTTAAATTCTAATATAGTATTGTTTTGCGATTCTATAGCTGGCTCACTTTTACTTTTACATGCAAAACTTGTATACTCACTTTTGGTTTTGTTAATATTATAATAGGCGCGTTTTTTTTTGCAATCCTATATAGGCTTAGATAAATTTCGATAACTGTTCGATTGTACTGTGACTTGGCAGCACTATCCTAATTGACAATTGACATTTCAGCTGTTTTTTTTCTGTCTTGACAAATTTGCCGTACGGAAAATTTATTATCTGATTTTATTTTTCATTGTTTGTTTAATTTGTGCTAATAAAATGATAAATAGCGAGAACACACGGGTAGGCACATTAAAATATTTTGAAAGTGAAGTGTATCAGTGAATGAATTGTGCAGCCTCAGGAGTTTTGAGAAGAACTACACAAATTGCAATATACCTAACAAGTCGGATATCCAGTCAATACTCTGGAACTTGTGTGGAACAATCGACACAGAAAATGTCATCGACATAGTTTACCAACCACAAGCAGTGTTTAAGGTGCGCCCGGTTACTAGATGTACGAGTTCTATGCCCGGGCATGCAGAAGCAGTAGTTTCGACCAGTTTTAGTCCAGACGGTCAGCATTTGGCTACTGGTTCTGGTGACACAACGGTGCGATTGTGGGATCTAAGTACAGAGACACCACATTTCACATGTTCTGGTCACAAGCAATGGGTCTTGTGTGTTTCATGGTCGCCTGCTGGTAAAAAATTGGCAAGTGCGTGCAAAGCTGGAACTATTCTCATTTGGGATCCAGAAAGTGGCAAACAGCTGGGAAAACCCCTTACTGGGCACAAGAAATGGATAAACGGCTTGTGTTGGGAGCCATACCATCAGAATCCCGATTGTCGTAAGCTGGCCAGCGCTGGTTCGGATGGAGATGTTAGGATTTGGGATACTGTTCTTGGGCATTGTCTTTTAGTTATAGCTGGTAAGTTGTCTTTATTTTTATTGTGACATGTGAAATAAACCAACATTTTTCCTTTTATAGGACACGGAATGTCGGTAAGCTCAGTGCGATGGGGTGGTTGCTGGTTGATATACTCTTCGTCAAAGGATCGTACTGTAAAAATGTGGCGTGCCGCAGATGGTGTTCTTTGCAGAACCTTTACCGGGCATGCTCACTGGGTAAATTACATTACGTTAAATACAGATTATGTTCTCCGCACGGGACCATTTCATCCAGTCATGGACAAGAAAAAGACGTATGCAGAAATTCCAAGTAATTTTCCACTCCTTATCCTTGCAAACATGCGCTGAACCATTTCCCGTTTTAGAGAAAGAATTGAAGGATATAGCTCAACAGCGCTACGACAAAATCTGTCCCGATGGCGTCAAGTCATTTGTCTCGTGCTCAGATGCCTTCACGCTCCACCTCTGGAAATCGAATCAGAGCAAGTGTATCGAACGAATGACTGGCCATCAGAATGTCGTCAACGACGTCAAGTACTCCCCGGATGTAAAATTTATTGCTTCGGCATCGTTCGACAAATCAGTGCGTCTGTGGCGCGCCCAATGGAACATTCATTACAACATTCCGTGGACATGTTCAGGCGGTGTACACTTTAGTCTGGTCTTCTGATTCACGGCTTATTGTGAGCGGAAGCAAAGACTCAACGCTGAAAGGTAAATTGTTACTGGTCGGGCAAATTATTCAAACTAATTACTGTTTTTTCTTATTAGTTTGGAGTGTGCAGACCAAGAAAATGGCGCAAGAGCTTCCCGGTCACGCTGACGAAGTTTTTGGCGTCGACTGGGCACCAGATGGGGCTAGAGTTGCTTCCGGAGGAAAGGACAAGGTCGTTAAAGTGTAAGTGTACACACATCTTCTTGATCTCACAATTTACTATTACGAGTTTGCTTTCCAGGTGGCAGTACTAAGATGGAGAAAGCAAAAGCCATCAGGTTTTCTTTTTTTAGAAAATTAAAACTTTTTATTTACGTCTAAATAAAGCAATTTACACCAATTTTAACCTATAGTTCTTCCCATTTGGGGGTGTCTAGTGAAAGCTCCTTGTCAAAGTACTCCCTCGGAACGGCACCGTCTGTCTGCAGAGCCTTGTTGGCAGCAAATAGCCCTAGAGCAATGCATTCTTCTTCAGCTTTGCCCTTCAACATGCTTGCAATGAATCCACTAGAGAAGCTATCACCAGCTCCAGAGACGTTGACTAGTTTTGTTACTTAATCGAATAGAACGTTTGGCAGGTTCCTCGTAGTCATCTGGCAGGAGGTGCGACTTTCTCCGATCTACAACGGATATATCGAGACCCCCGACAGTCGACATCCCTCTGCTCGGTAATCTTCGACGCGGAGACTGCCAGCTGGTTCTTGGAAACATGGAAGTTAATCGATCCATCAGTCCGGATCTCATTGCACACTACCAGGACGCGTTAGCGCTGGCTCCTCTAATCGTTATGGACGCAAATCTTCCGCTTAAATCCATGGAAACTGTTCTACAGATTGCTCAAAAGCACCGCAGGCCGGTCTTCTTTGAGCCAACAGACATGAGAATCGCTGCGAAACCATTCAGTCTGCCAGAGGCCCTGCAAAATCAAATAAAATTCATTTCCCCAGCCCCAGTATCTCCTCCCGAGACCAAATTTTGCGTTTTTCTTTTTTCTCCATTATTTTATTTTGAATTGTTTACGTTTGGGTTTTTTTTTTTTTCATTTAATTTTGGTTGTCAGATGTCATTTATGACATAATCGATAGCACTTTCGATAACATTTAAAGCACTCGTAGATTGGCAGCACAGTTTTTATCGGGGCTAAGTCATAAGCCCCGATGATTATCCGGGCTAACGATTTGTATGGAAAACTTGCGAAGCCCATATAGGATTGCAAAAAAAAACGCGCCTAATAATAAAATGATGGCAGACGGTCATTTTGTTTTAATTCCAGTTGAGCTATCAGTTAAACTGATGACTAAATGCAAACACTGAAGTGTCTAACTGAAACTGCAACTGAGACTGAAACTGATGAAATTCCTATAAGTTTTCAGTTCAGTTGTCAGTTTGAGTAGATATATATCTTCTAACATTTAGCTGCTCACGAGTAAAATGAAAGCTTAACTGAATACCGGACTGACGTCTAAATGCACTGTCATTTTTAACTGAACTGACAACTAAACTGATAACTGATCGCTTAAATGGGGCTTTATAAATGAAAAACTTGCCAAGTAAAGCCCCATTTAAACGATCATTTCAGTTTCAGATTCAGTTGAGCTATCAGTTAAGCTTTTAGTTAAACTGATGCCAAATATTTAGGTATAATTGTAGACAGTAAACTGAGCTGGAAACTAAACATCCAGGAACGTGCAAGAAAGACCACTATAGTCATGTATGCTTAATGGGGTCTACAAACTATACGACCTAAAGTAACAAACTGGCTCTATACAGCGGTAGTCAGACCAATTCTACTTTAAGGTATCATGGCCTGGTAGCCAGCGCTAGAGAAAAAATGCAACATCAAATCCATAGAACGCATACAAAGATCAGCAAGTATATGCATCACAGGGGCCCTCAGATCCACCCCCACGGCCGCTTTAGATACAATACTGCACCTACTTTCCGTCGACATAAGGAAACTTGTTGCGTCTAAAGCTGCTCTAAGACTTACAGAATCTCAAAAATGGACCAACTCTCAGGTTGGTCATATGGGCATTCTACCCAACTCAATTCCAAACAAAACGGACTATACCTACAGTTCCTTTTGAAGACTTAAATATAAAGTACAATACAAGAATCCCAAATCAATACGAATGGTAGAACGGCAATAAGCAACAATTCCGCAACTAAAATTTATACAGATGGATCTAAACTGGCCGAAGGCACGGGTGTGGGAGTGTTCTCCCGGTCACCTGCACTCAACCTCGCCTTACGCCTCCCTAATAACCACTGTAGCGTTTTTCAGGCGGAAATAGTGGCTACTTGCGAAGCAGCATGCCGAGGCCGACTTGCCTTGTATGAGACAGATGGGAAAGCTATCACTTTTTACATAGACAGTCAGAGGCAGCCATAAAAGCCGTGAATACACAAATAACCAGTTCAAAGTTGGTAAAACAATGCCGGGAATCTCTTAACTAGATTGCGGATAGATGTTCAGTTACCCTATGCTGGGTTCCAGGTCACAGTGACATTCCTGGCAACTGCAAGGCGGATGAATTAGCCAGACAAGGCAGCGGCTTCCATATACCTGATATCAGCGAAGAACCACACGCTCCATTGCAATCAGTAAAAACCCTGCTCCTCGAGGAAGCATCAAAAATCACTAACAATAGATGGAACAGTATTAAAACCTGTATAACAACCAGACAAATTTGGCCGAAATTAGGTGCCAAAAGAACTAGGAAACTCCTTTGTATTAATAGAAACAAAATTAGCTCCGTCGTGGGAATATTAACGGATAGCGAGACATCAGACATGCCCGCAGAATGGGAGTACCCAGAAGAGGAAACCACCGTTCATCTCCTCTGCTCCTGTCCTGCTCTTGCCACCTTGCGCATGGCTACCTTAGGGGCTTATTTCTTTGAGGACCTGTCCCGCAGCTATATTTTCTGCATCAGCAAGTTCGTTACAAAGTCGAATTGGCTTCACTGAAATATCAACTCGGAACTCACCAATTTTTGTCTGTTTCTGTAGACTTAGTCGCCAACGCGTAGAACTTTCAGAGGTAATAGGCAGGGGGCAGACAGTAACGGCCGCCCTCCACCTTGACCCAAAGACTAACCAGGTGATGAAAACTTATAAAAGACTTGACTGCCTCATCAGTCACCACCAAAAACCTCTCAACGATGTAGTAGTATGATACCCAAATTCGCAAAGAAACAGACCTAATAAGTTGTAGCTTTCAATTATCTAGATTGGTGACGGAGATGGCTTGGTAGAGAGCATGCACCAACTCCAACTCATTTCTAAAATTTGGTCAGATGAATGCATGTCCGATGAATGAAAACTCAGCATCGTTTGCCCGGTCCTCAAGGAATGAGACCCCTTCAACTGCGCCATCTATACAGAGGTATGAGTGTTCTTAACATATCGCATAGAAGATCCTATCTTCCATATTGTGTGAACGCTTTAAGCTTTTCGTATATAACTTGATTGGCTTCTATCAGTCCGGTTTACATACTTAGGCAGATCCTGGAAAAAACCCAAAGAAGTCCAAATCGATAGTGATCATCTTTTTATCGATTTCATAGCCGCGTATGACAACATCTATGAGATGAGCTATACAGAGCCATGTCTAGCTTTGGCATCCCTGCTAAACTTGTTCGATTGGGCAGGATGACGATGTAGAAAGGTCGGTAAAGACCTTATTGAAACCTTTGATGTCGAAAGAGGATTTCGGTAAGGTGACGCGGTGTCCTGAGACTCTTTCAACATTATACTTGAAAGAATCGTCTAAAACTCACAGGCCAACGCACAAGACACGATCTTTCAAAAGTCCGCCCAATTACTTGCATACGCCGATGATATTGACATAACTCGTAGAATACATCGAACTATCACTGTTTTGGCGGTGGCCATGGTGTAGTGGTTAGAGTCATTGCTTGTGACCCGAGCGGCGTTGGTTCGAGCCCCGGCGAGGGACAGCAAACTCTGCCATCGACCATAAAGAGAAACGAATAATATCAGAGTTTCTCCACCACTACACCAAAAAAGGGGTTTCTGCTTGGTAGTACTATGAACCGTGATTCGTCTGAGTGCTCCAGGATTTGGCATCCCCTTTAAAAAAAATAAATCACTGGTATATAAGTTTGCTAGAAAACATAGAAACGGAAGCGGCTAAAACATGTCTAGCAGTCAACGAGGGCAAAACGAAGTATATGCTGTCAACAAAACTTTAAAACGATGTTCGGTGTCGTCGAAGAATAAGACAAAACTTCACAATCGACAGCTATTATAACTTTGAGATAGATACCTCGCTTCGGCTAAAAATGCTGACAACAACATCTCAGAAGAAATTAAACGAAGAATAACTCTTGCCAACCGCTGTTTCTTTGGGCTAAGAAGACAACTGAGTAGTAGAGTCTTATCCCGACCGACCAAGAAGATTTTGTATAAGATCTTGATCATCCCAGTCCTGCTTTATGGCGCTGAAGCTTGGACCCTATCGAAAGCAGATGAAGATATCCTCGGTCGCTTCGAGAGAAAAATTCTACGTAAAATTGTCGGTCACGTTTTTGTGGACGGGCTTTGGAGAAGGAGATTCAACGACGAACTATTCGAGCTGTACAGCGACATCGACCTGGTCAAAAAACTGCGAGTAAGTAGACCTGTCACCTGTAGATCGGATGGAAACAAATGCTCCGGCTCGTAGAGTCTTCGAGTCTAACCCGGAGGGACAACGTATTAGAGGAAGACCTCGCCTTAAGTGGACCTAAATCGCTTTGGATTGCGCAATTGGAGGCAGTTAGCTAAGAACCGGGCTAACTCGAGAGGCTTGTTGGTTGAGGCCTCGCGGTTCACCCCAAATTGTAGATCCGCCTAGGTAAGTTAGATTGATTACCTGAACAGTTTCTTCAGTTGAAGTTTATGCAGGGGTAGCCGACAAATCAAAGCTAAGAATTTCCTGACTGAGTGCTAAGTTGACATTTCGGTTGTGTTATTGACGCGTAGAAAAGTCACGTTCTCGACCAATCTAGTAAATCCAATTCGGACAGAATTTTCAATGTGTATCCAATAATAATCGGTTTTATTGTAAGCTTGACCCTAAGCCTTAATATGATGTAGGTCACCATAGTAAAAAGTTGTACCTATATGAAAAATGTCCCCATTGTTCGTGAGTACGCTGGACACTAAACTGATTTTTAAGTAGATTCCTTTGCCTATGTAACTTTGTAAAAACAACTCAATTAAAAAACATTTTATTTCATGTATATATAGCTACATTAAAATCTCAGTAGGTATTTGCGGCCCTTCTTCACCTATATATCTGGATATGCACTTCCAATTAAATTCTTGCCACGATATCTCCAACTATACGTCTGTATGCTGAACTTGTTGCCTCCCAACGAAACTGGACACTGCTTATCAGCTCGCACTTGATGACAGACGGTGTACAATGCCAACTCGAGTTCGGGGCTCGTTCCAATAAAGAGCGTATTGACCGGCTTGTTGAGACCATTATGAGTAAAGCGAGTCTTGAGCACTACTCCTTTCTGTTGAGTGCAAAATATTTACAATATTGTTTGATGGGGAGTATATTTTTTCC
Source organism: Cheilosia soror (assembly GCA_949372485.1). Taxonomy (NCBI): domain Eukaryota; kingdom Metazoa; phylum Arthropoda; class Insecta; order Diptera; family Syrphidae; genus Cheilosia; species Cheilosia soror. Next base: position 74,157,198 of record OX443561.1, on the reverse strand, counting down.
ATTGTCTTACATTTCCCAAGTCGACCTTGTTCAGATAGCCCTTGTAGTCGATGCGACCGGCTTTCTCCTCGTCATTAAAGTAGACCCAATTGTGCAGGCCAATGATGGTGCCATTCTTGACTTCATTTACGAATACATGTTCGAAGCCGGAACTGCCGATTTTTCCTTGTCCCCGAGAGTAGGGTGTGAACCAGAGGGTCTTGACGAGATCCCTGTGAGTCTTTGGGTCAGGTGTGAGAAGTCCTTAAGAGTTTACAAAAGTTCAGAATGAATTTTCTTGGCTTGGAGTATCAAATAAACGCTTACCTTTGTTTTGCAGGAACAGCATGGCCTGGCGCATGACATTCGTGGCCATTACAGCGTCGACGAAATCGTTTTCCTCTTTCCGCTCCATCGGGGTGATGTACTCATTAATAGTGGTATCGAGCTCGTAGTTGTTGAAGAGTGCGCGCATCTTTGAAATTGTTACTGGTTCGAAGGCCTTTTCGTCGACTTGTAGGAGACTGCAAGCGGAAATTGAGTGGAAACAATTTTAAATTCGGCTTATACTTACGGTTGTGGGGCCTCGTCAGTAGTGTCAATGGAACGTGTCTTGCCTTGAACGTTTAAAGTGATCAGCCTCAGTTGGGAGTTGGTCTCCTTAGTGTACAGTGTTTCGGTTAGCTCCCTGATTTCATCATCTGAAGCGAGTGGCTTCTCTGTTGTGGGCGTTCCAGGTTTGACGGTTGTGCTGCTTGCAGGGACGTGGGGTACGAAAGCTACTCGATTGCCAGGGGTTGACGGTGTGGTCGACCAAACTGATGGAGATGACGGTGTAGTACTTTGTCCACCAGGAGACGATGGTCTGGCAGGCAGGGCCGGAAAGTCTTCCTTAATTGAAGGTCGGCGTGGTGCTGGAAGTGCTGGGAAATCCTCTCTAGTTGTAGGCTTTTTGGTCGTAGTAGTTGTTGTTGGTGTTGGAGAGACAGGCATAACCGGCATAACCGGCTTTTTAGGGCCATCGAAATCAGAAAAATCGTCTGGCTTGGCCAGTGGTGCCTGATGCATCTTGGGCTTCACTGTTGTCGTTGTGGTAGTTGATGGTGCCACTGGGGCTGGTGTTGGACTGGCTGGAACTGGAGCCATTGGAGCCAAGGACCCGTGGGTACCAGCTGCGAATCCTGGTTGTTGGCCTGATCCGCCGTAGCTCAAACTAAGCCCAGACGGCTGTTGTCTCGGTTTTTGATATGGAGAAATCGGCCCCAATCCCATGTTGGGGTTGCCGAAGGGGTCATTTTGATTCGGTTGCGCGGGATTAGGTCTCCTAGCAGGTGTTGGAGCAATTGCAGCAGGTACATTTCTAGGGGTTGTGGTCGTCGTCGTCGTAGTAGTAGTAGTTGTCGTGGTGGATGATGAGCTCTTGCCGAATAGTCGACTGAAGAAACCCGGCTTCTTCGTTGTGGGCTCCTCTACACCTCCCTCTTGGCATTCTGTGGACAAAATTATGGTTAACACATCAACTTGCATGACAAATTTAAAAACCTACTCGCGTGTTGACACTGAATCAGCAGCAGTGCCACCGAAATCCCCAGAAACAATGAAAGTTTCATTTCAAATCTCTAATATTTGCTGAAATACACGTCAGGCTATAGGTGGCGGAAGGTCAACAAAAACAAAAATGATAATTGTTCTGACAAAAAAATACTCTTGGAACCTCGTGATCCGTCTCACTTGGAATGCACAGCTCAACTAAGCAATGCCCGCAATGAAATTAGCAAACGACCGTAGGTATCTGTGGAGTCTCTAGTCTCTACAAACTAAAACTGTCTCTCGAACTTGAACCAGTTTTGTGCGCCATGGAAAGCGTCAATAAGAGAGACTCCGATCCGAGAGAGTATACTATTACGTAGACGCGCATATATTTCATAAGCGTGGAGCTATACCTGACTTGGTGAGTTGGTGACTCAACAGTGCGTTGAAATATTGAAGCAATTGACAAAGTGCCGCACCACAGTTGAGACGAACATTTCACGAATTTAATTGAATTATTAGCGGAAGCGATGTTTATCCCCACGACGACGCAGACTTGGAGATCGATATACGTTCCTATAGAGACAAGGTCTTTGCAGTTTGCGCAGTGAATCTAACAGCTAACGTTCTCGGTTTGCTCTCTTTATCTGTTCTAAGAATTTAGACTCCATTAGTCGGTATTTTTTTGTTTATTTTTAGTTGATGTCTTTCTTATCGCTGGAATAATTTACGGGCCAAGAGGTCAATTTTTCACCGAACACTTTTGTCATTAACATCATTTACAGTTTCAGATTTGTGTTGTCGATGTAATTTTCATTCAATTGTAGGCAACACCACGCCAACGCCACCCACAATAGAGGTTAAGTAGAACGGAATGATTTGATCAATTGTTGTGGTGTGGTTGTGGATGGCATCAAGTTTTTAATTATGCCAATGAGAGGTGGATGTATGATGCGATCTTTGCCACGCAGATTCGCGCTGTCATAGAAAAGTTCGCTCACACTTCACAGATTCAGAGGTATGAAGCGAAGCGATGTGAATTTTTGACACAAAAAGCGAACTGGTTGTCGGACAAAGTGCCGGAGCAAAAACTGTCTGAATAGTGTCGGGTTATTTATGACATTTAATGACAAGATTGAGCTTAGTGTCAGCAATTAGGAATATAATGTCGTTTTCGGTTGGTCGTCCAGAACCGTCCGGAAGAACTCTACGCGATTATGAATTCAAATCCGGAAGCAAATTTCTCTTTTTTTCAGTAGAAGAACTGATCCAAGTTGTTGTAGATGGTGTATCATCTAATTCGCTTGCTATAAATGCAGGAGTGCCCCAAGGATCTATTCTTTCTCCAACTCTATTTCTTCTCCACATCAACGATTTGCTTGGATCGACAAATAATAATGTCAATCTACAGCTTTGCTGATGACAGCACTCTTATAGCCTCCATCTCGAACAGTGGGCCTGTGAATGCGGCTACATCACACAGTCAGAGATGTGAACAAATTAGTTCTCTAAATGATTATCTGGCCAAAATCTTGAAGTGGGAAAAAAGAGAACTTGGTTGTATTTAATGCAGACACAGCTCACAACATTTTCTAGGAAAAATGCATCAACCTCAGATGTAAATGGATGACCATCCAATCCATCCCAAGGACTCAATGCATCTTCTAGGAGTCACAGTCAATGGCAGGACCACATATCCTATATCACAAGATCGGCGTCCGCTAAGTTGAGCTACCTATTTAGAGCAAAGAGGTATTTTAGCCCCAAGCAACTTCTCCTTCTCTACAAAGCACAGGTTAGACCAGGCCTGGAATATTGTTCCCACGTATGGAGCTCGGTCCCAAAATATTTACTTAACCTACTTGACAGCATATACAGAGACGAGCAGGTCGACTTATTGGAGACGCTACATCACATCGGTTGTAGACCGTTGGTGCACAGAAGACAAGTCGCTGACCTTTGCTTGTTCTATAGGTACTTCCATGGTAGATGTTCCGAGGAACTCAAAGACATTATCCCTGGAAATGCATCTTTTGGGCGCCCCATAAGACAGTCTGCTAATGCTCATGACCATACAGTACACTTGACAACCGCGAGGCCATCCATTTACCAAAACTCCTTCCAAGCAAACTTTGGAACTCGCTTCCTGGGGATATATTTCCAGAAGACTACAATTTGCAGCAATTTAAGTGCAGAATTAACATACATCTGCAAGTATATCGGGGCGCTGATAAAACGTTAAGGCGAAAGGCGAACCTCCCGGGAGAAGTATTTAAAAAAAAGAGAAAAAAAAACAAAAAAATGTTTCATGTGATAGGATCATCTCGTCCACTATAGGTTTGTTTGACGTGGATTGTCTTTAGGGCGCACTAGTTTGCACTGGGTTAGCCATGAAAACTTGTTTTCAAGTTGAACACTGGCGCCCTATAGTTCAGCACTGGGTAGGTATTTAGTCAGAGCAAGAGTTCAGTGATAAATGGAATATGCATTTTATTCCTCGTTTGGACAGTGCGTACATGTACAAATTGGTGATGTGTGGTGTCCAAATCTGTACAGGTACATATTTCCTGAACCCAGCCTCCCATTCTTCTCTTTACCCAGAGACTACTTCTTGCAGGAGCTGTCGGTTCAAAATTCATGTATGCAGCAGAAATATGGTCAAGTGCCACGAAAATTAAGTCTTATGTACGCGGAACTAAATCCGTCTACCGTTTTAGCGCCGTTTTAGTATCTTCAATGATACGTATCGATTTACTCGCTGAAGAAATGAAAGCGCTAAGAATCGAGCGAGTTCGAAATGGCCGTGTAGATGACGAGACGATAAAAAGGGGTATGAAAGGAAACGTAGTATCGCAAATTGGCTACAACAATGGAAGGGAAGATGGACACGTTGTCTCATACCAGTGATCGATGCATGGATTAAACGAACTCATGGCGAAACAAATTTCTATCTGACCCAGTTCTTGACGGGTCATGGCTGCTACGGAGAATATTTTTTTAAACGCGGACATGAAACCCTCCCAAACTGTTCACATTGGGAGACCGTTTTTGAAAATGCGCAATGTTTTTTAATTGCCCACGGTACGAAACCGAGAGGATTGCCTTACGCGATCAATTTAAATTTAGGGAGTGGCCCATTTCCAATAACATCGTAAATAGTACATTTTGCATAAAGACGAACATTTGACGACTAGTGTAAGCAACGTGCGAATCTCAGCGATCTGAGGCGTCTAGAGCGCCAACGAAAAGTGAATAGCTCATATAGTAGAATGATCTAATATGGCTTATACCCATCCCCGCAAAGTAATGCCTTAGGGCGGCGATTCCGCGGGAGCTGGTTTTAGCCGGTAAGAATCCGGGGGCTTATTCCCAAATGCGCGGCGGATCGCTTTTTATGGCGGATTGGTATTTTTATATTTCCAAAAGCGATTCGATCCATTCAAAAGTGATAGCTATTGTGAGGATTGCTGGCAATAAATCCGCCTCATGCAAGTTTTCCACCTCACTCGCAAAAAAAAAAACCAGGCTTCTAAGTTAGGGAGGGATAAGACGATGTGTCCATCTTCCTGCGGTTGTTTACATTTAAACTGCCCTCTCCCCTTTTTAGATTTTGCTGTTTGCTCTGTGTTGCTGTCTAGTGTCTTCATTTCGTCAGCAAGGGTATCGATATGGGTACCATTCTGCCTTAAGCCAGTGACTTTTCTTCTGAAACTGTTCTAAATGCGGAAATCTTACTCAAAGCACTAAGCCAATAGATTCGTTATAGCTTTCTCACGTAGTCGTTGGTAATCATTACGTCGGTCTACACTGAAGACACTAGAGAGAAGTAATCTGCGACTGCCTCTAGGTCCATATTATATGTATTGAATGCGAGCTTCTGGTAATCTGATAATAAATTGAGGTGTTTTTTTCGGATTATCCAAGTAAACGTCTTTATATTCACATTTCGAGACTTTCCATTTATGAATTTGAATCCGGTGCAATATTTGGATTAACGGCATAGGTACCAAAGACCAAAAGCCATTTGCTTTGAGCCATTTGATCAATTGTCAGCTGATGTTTCATAAAGCTATATACCAAGTCAGACAGTCTTGTGAACTTTTCAGACATTTTCCCGACACAAATCACCACACTACGGACTCTTTATCAATTGAGTGGAGACAAAGTAGACCGATATTTCCAACTTCGAGAAGAATGACAGTTCTTTGCTTGGAAACTAAAATTGGCTCTTTTAAAAAATAATGGCCGCCGACTAAGCGATTTTGCACCAGCTCGTAATACTGTGATAAGTAGCACTAGGTCTATAGCAGGAGTTCCCTAACTGTGCGTCGCGACGCCCTGGGGCGTCGTGGGGCTATCCTAGGGGCGTCGCAAGACGATTCAACTTGGCGAATTTTGCGTCGAGACTTGGGCCTATAACCGTTCAAGATCCAACTGACCCAGGAGCTCAAAGTTAATAATGATAATGTAATGAAATGACCATAGAAAAAGCATCTTTAGCGACGGGCCGCATTTTTGGATGAATGGCCAAACTGCCATATATGGGATGACGCCAACCAACAGGAGGTGGCAATGCATCCATAAAAAGCTGTTTGGTGCGCATTTTAGACTGGCGGTGGCGTCATTGCTCCGTACTTTTTCATGACGTTGGTAAGGCCAATACCATCAACGGCGAGTACTACAGAACGATGCTGCTAACATGTGGTTCCAGCAAGAGATGGCTATGTGTCACTTAGCTGCAGGGTATGGTTATCTGATCTCTATCAAAGGTGACGTGAATTGGCCACGAAGATCGTGTGATTTAACCTCGCTAAATTTTTCTTGTGGCGTTGCCTGAAGTCGCAGCTCAATGCAAATAAACCGCAATCGACCGATGTCCTTAAACCCAAAATAACCAATGCCATCGCTCAAATTAAGCCGGATCTATGCGGCAGATTGGACCACTCGGATCCATGACAACGTGAGAAGCTGCCGCGGACATTTGGGCCTGGTGTTATTATTCCATACAATAATGTCATACATACCTTGCACACAGCTTGTTTTATTCAAATTCAATGTTGACCAATCCTTATTGAAAATCTATTTAGTGAATCTTCAGTAAGCTCAGCTTATATTCACATATCTGTGCCTTGTTCCGTTGCGTTGTGTGTTTTAGAAGGGCGTCGCCAAAATATTATAACCTGTATAGGTTGGGAACCCCTGGTCTATAGAGCAACACCCGACTCTCTCAACCGCCATCCAAATCGACCAGTCGCTTTTCGACGCAAGGTACTCACCCAAAACCCGTAACGTAAGGGGGAGACGTCAAGAGACTCAGAGCTTGACTGTCTACCGAGAATAAGGTTCGAACCGCCCGCGCCCAGAAGAAGAAATTTGAAGCTGGACAGAACACCTTGGCAAATCTTAGGTGTTTTTTTGTTTAGTTCACAGTAAAACCAGAACTGTCAAAAAATAATTTATGTTTCTTTTTTTAGCTCAGACACATCAGAGCCCAGAATTTGTGTTTCTTTTTTCGTTCAGATAATGATCAGAGCGCGCACTATTAGCTCAGAATAAATTGACTGAATAGGCTCAGTAAAAAACTGATTACGCACCACATAGAAAAAAAAACAATAAATAAAATAGGTGAAATGGCGGACTGTTCGGGCACAAAATAATAAATAACCATAATGTAATGACTGCTATATGGTCTACTGTGTTTCATAAACAAATCAGAACAATCTGAGCACGCTTGGTTCTGAATATGCTCAAATGTTCAAGATCTATTCAGAGCTTATTCCGTATAAGTACAATTTTGAAAGTAAAGTTGTCAAATCACATCTTTGTCTTTGGTATGCTGTTGAGTCCAATGCATATATCATAAAAAGATGACCGAACAGCGGGGGATAGGTGGTTAAACTTGAGTGGAAGATCCCGCATCATAGAAACAAGTGGAGTCAGTCTCTCAGCTTAAGAAGATCGAAGATTCTATCGACCGAAACAAAATCGGGAGTTATTTATAAGAAGTCCAAGTAACCGGGTGCTGGCTTCAAGACCGGAACACAGGCTCTACGACTGAAACCTAGTAGCCGAAACCCAGAGAACATTAAGTTGTTCTATAGGAACATTACCGCAGCAGCTGCCAAATGGACATCAGTCAGCTTAGCTTAGCTACAAAAAGCTGAAGATTTACAAAGCCATCGTCGTCTCTTATAGTTTAACAGTGGAGCTAATTCAATACGGGGATGGTTTTTATCAGGTTCATATGTATGTACCTTGTACAAAAAAATTGTTATCGAGACATATCTGAATAACCCAAAGCGCAGATGGTAGAAATTGAGATATCGCTTTCAATACGATCCACCGCGCACTTTGGTATAACCACCCACCCCTTGGATTTGCAGTTAATCTGGAGGAATCCATTTGTTCGCGACTTTCTTCTGCGATGAATTCAGCCTCGGTTTCATCTTTTTCCAATTAGTCGGCAACAACATGTTGTGGAAGTTCAATATTTGTAACTGCTCAGCTGCAACACAATCCTCTTCTGAAAAAACATGAGGATTTACAGGGAAGATACCAGTTTTCCTAAAACCATGTATTGTATTGTTAGGAACTGCGGCTTTAAGGTATTTTTTTCTAAACAAAGAAGCAATTTGAAACTGCATAATTACTCTTGAATGATGTTGCCTTAAAAACTTCTCAATTTATTGGAAGAAGAAAATGTTTAGAGGTCCCATAAATGAGATACCCAGTGCTTGAAGCTTGTGAGTGCAATGAGGTGGTAAGCGCAGGACGGTAACGTGATTGTCAATTATTGCCATTTTTATAAAAATCAATGTTTCTTGTATGCATTACATCAAGGATAAGCAAATCTGGTTCTTCCTTGGTTAGGTTAAAAATGCTTGAACATCTCGAGTTGACATCCCAAAGAATCTCTTTTCAAACTCGAGAAAATGTTCAATAAATTCGTTCTCTTGTTCAGCATTGAAAGCTGTCTTAACCATCGGCTGGCTGTATAACTTTCACAAACTGTGTTTTTTTTTCAAACAAATCATCTGCTTTCATGATTTTTTGATTTAAACGGATACCTGTAGAGACCCAATATTTCATAGTCGATTGCTTTATATTTTTCTATCAATTGACTTCTATTTTCCGTATTTTTATTTTATAAGTGCGACTTTATTTTCATTGTTTTACATTTTATATAGTCAAGTGTTGGCATCGCACAGTGCCGATACTACAATACCAACTTCACTCTGTCTATGAAACTAATGCTGCCCGTCCACTTAGTGCCCAACGCATCAATTTCGAATTCAACGCATTTATTTTTATCCAACCAACGCGTTTGATCTGATTGCACAGCGTTGCTCGTGGCGTTGCTAAAGAAGTGTGCGGGTAGTGTACGAGCTCATGTTGCTAGTTGAACATGCTTGTGCAACGCGTTGAGAAACGATTTTACAATAATGTGCTGCACATTATCTGTCCAACCCGTTCCCCAACTTCTTAAATTTTTTGTTGACTCGAGTTGAGCTGGGTGCGACTAAATGCATGTGCCTGTGCTAGTTGAGCCATTGAAATCAATCAACTGACATCTGTTTATGAACTGTGTATGATTTATCATTAAATTGCAACTCAGTTGTCTTCTAGAACAAGACGATGGTCTAGATCTACACAGCGCAGATCATTGCGGAAACACCAGTAATAAAACATCTGCGCGCACAAGTAATTAGTGCTAGACAAAACGTCCACCCCTAATAAAGCAATAAAGTCGTTAGGAAAATTCAGAAAGGGAAAGAATGCAAAATGAAAGTAAAACTAAGTATGTATTGCTTTGAGTCACAAATCAAATGAAAAAATAAACAAGAAACAAGTTCTGAACCCTAGGAGATATCACTACCAAACTGATGTCGAAAGCGAAACTCGAAATATTTCATGGGGGTGTGAGAAGCTGTCAGCTACCAAGTGCGTTCAACCCATTGCCCAACAAGTGATGCTTGGTTAAATGTACATGGGTATCAACTAGGCTTGCCACCCGTCTTCCTTTATAAGGTGATGTCCTCCGTCCTCCGCATAAAGAAAAATGTCCTCCACTCACAATAATTACCTACTAAAACAATAAACATCAATTCCCTCACTTCTCAAAAGTACGATTTTAATTACAAATGTGGCAGCAAATACATTAAAGTCAAGTTTTAATATCTCTTCAGATTCTATTGACCTCTGCAATCTGCCTCAGCATCCGCATTGACCATTAAAGCCTATAATTACGCTGCTACTGCGAAATAATGTCAAAAAGAGGTAATTGTAGAAAATTTGTCTCCACTCTCTTCGCTTGCGAAATTGTACACTTCTTTTGACTTTTAAATTTTAAGCTGCTTTCCAATTTTTCTCTTCAAACATTAGATAAAATCATATCTAAATTTTTACGTATGTAGAGTAACGTTGGGGATATAAGTGTCACAGAAAACTGTTTTTTATTTTAGCTTCTTTCAAAAATTCATCAACGCGAAAAGGTTTTATATTTTCCTTGCGCTTCAAATTTTTCACTTTCAAAGAATTCCAACATGATCTGTCAAAATTTAGCTTGACAAAATGTGCCGAAACATTATTGGGCACCGCGCTAAATTTTGACAGATATATATGAAGTACCTACAGTCTGAAATGAAAATTTAATTTTTTAGCTGAAGCAGGGTACCGCTTGGCTAAATAGATTGGCTTCAATTTTGGAGAGAATTTTGTATGGGAGCTAAAATCTAGCTCAAGCAGCGTACCTACTAAACTTAAATTATTATTTTATTAGTATTTATTGTACCTATAATAATTGGGCAAAATGTATACGCATTTTGGGTTTTAAAAAAAAGATTTTTTTTAAAGTCCTCCACGAGATTTTCTAGAAGTTGGCAAGCCTAGTATCAACGCGTTCATCAACTCTATGAGCAACCACAACGGAAACGCTGTTGTCCAACTCGAGGAACTGAAGAGTTGAATAAACTGTTGAATAAAATTGGTTGATGCGTTGGGCACTAAGTGGACGAGCAGCATAAGGGAAGCGTTTGGAAATTATGTCTTTAATTAGTTGTGACTACATATTCAAAATAAAATGGAGCTAAAAACTTAGCCCAAAATTGGTTTGGTTCTTTTTTTCCCGTTGTCCTTTTTGCCCTCCTCTCCCCTACCTAATATGATATTATAGCGGACAGAGCTTTAAAAATGTTAATACCATTTGCTACCACTTATAGACGTGAGAGTGGATTTCCAGTAACAAAAAAAAAGAAAGGCTTGAAACCGACTAAAAATTAGGTAACTTCAGTTTTTCTAATAGATGAAATTGGTAACAAGATTGAAAAGGTTAGAAACCTAGAATCTAGATCCATTAATAGTTTTTAAACAATTCTTTAAGCAAACTAGAAAAAAAAAATCACTTTTACCTTCATTGTTCACTTTATTCATTTTAAATAATTAAATAAGTATTTCTTTACACATGGTTTTAGTTAAAATTTAAAATTTACATTATCATTGTGTATACATTTTCAAATTTTGCCCCCAAATATAATATATATTGTTATAACGTGCCTCCACACCTGTATACATCATTTTTTGGACTTTAAAATATAATTATATCTTTTATCTACAATATTTATCTTATTTAACTAGCGGCGTAAAATTACATAGTTGAATAAAAGTTCTTTTTTTACTTGCATCATTTTTCCACATAGAGGTGCGACGTTTATATAAATGTATACATTGTTTGTGTGTGTTTTTTGTTTTTTATTTTATTTTTATTTTGCTTCACAGACAACAATCAAAAGTCTTAAGTAAATTCCATAAAGTTCATAAATTTCATAAATATTCATTTCGAAATGCAGTTTTTTTTTATTTCACAGTTTTACACATAATACTTTATACTATATATATATTTTATTTTTATTTAGTTACATATTTTATATAATGTCATAAGTTTCAGATTGGATAGGTTGGCTTTAGTCAATTTTATTTTGTAAGGAAATGAGTCTTAGTCTTTTCTTGGGAAGGAATGACAGTTGTTGTTAATATACACAATAACAAATACAAATGTCCGGGATGGAGATAAAATGAGAAACCATGATCATAGTAAGAGTTTATGTTTGTCAGACAGGTAGATAGTTTTATTGTATAATATAATATTGTTTGTTTAGTAGAAGTCCCATCCCAGTGAGCTGTAGATTTTTATAATATTTTTTTTATTCAGATCATTTGCATTGGTCCAAAGTATTTGAGTTTGCTAATAAAATTACTTAAGGACATTCCTAAAAAATAGCACTGACTTGTCAGTAAAAATAATATACAAAACATTATAACGTCACTTCTTAGAGTATACATGCGCGTGGGTTTTTTTTTGTTCTTAAATGTAACTTAAAATTGATTGTTTCGATTTATCGGTTAATTTCTTTTTTTTTTATGTTCAATCAGGAAGTCGAGTAATTGACACTCAATTTTGCTACTGGATAGATGGATAATTTAATACAGCGATTCTAGTTATATAAATATTCTACATTTAATTATTATATTTTAAATACATTCTACATAACTATTTTTTATATATAATTTTTTTTTGTTACTTTTAGTAGTATGAAAGGAACTATAAAATGAATATATATACCTATTTCTTAAGGCGTTGGTATAACAAAAAAAATCGAAATTTTAAATTTTTCGTAATTGTCTAAAGATTTATTTTAAGCACCTTTGCCAATGTTAAGATTCGTAAGAATCTGTATTGTAAATACGCAGTAAAAAGTCGTGTATACTGTCTTCTATCGAGTAGAATTTTGAGGGAGCGCAAGCTCAAGTTTAAAACTATTTACACGACATACAGACGAGAAGATTACAAATTTGGGATAGATTAGATCTATAACTCAATGCAGTTGGTATAACTCATTTACAAATGAAAATCCAGGGGTGGAATCGGCTAAGATGATAGTTGATAGTTGACAATCAAAATCATCGCTTTACGTCCACGTAAGGTGATTATCAAATTGACAATCGCTTTTTTGCGATCAAATTCATGTGACAGCTATTTAGGTGTCGCTTTCATAAATTTGTGTCATTTTCACAGGTATGCACCTCAGCTTCTACTCCAAATAAATTAAAGACTTCAGTGATAAAACAATATATTAAATAAATTAAAATAAAAAAAACAAAGTGAAATTGAAAATTAGTGAAGTGCAATGTTTACTTCATTGGAACTTTTTTGCAACTCAAACAGAGAGGAAAATGAAGGAAACAATTACAAAAATGTTGAAAGGATCCGTATTTGCTCTTTATTTGCTTGAGACCTTAAAAAAACAAACAAATTTTTTGTAATTTGTTAACATTTTAGTATTCAAAGTTCACTTACATTTTTCACAACAGAAACACTTCGAATATATGTACCTATCAGCTGCTAGGAATGGCAGCGTCGGCAAGGAAGTGACGTTCAAAACTCTAAGTGCTGCCAATAATTAATCAGTTTTTTGTGATCGCTTTACGCAGAGCAAACAAGAGTTGATAGTCAAAAACGACAATCAAAAAAGCGACTATCAACTATCATCTTAGCCGATTCCACCCCAGTTAATTGAAAGTTTTGCCTTTTGAAAAGGTTGAATGCGCTCTAATCTGTTTTAAGTCTTTCAAATGGACCGACCGACCGATTGTAGTAAGACTCTACCGGTTTGAAAGACAATGCGCGTTAATAAAAATAAATTCTAGTCTAAACTTTCCATTAGCTGAAATGCACAATTGTGCAATTTGAATGGAGAATAAAGCTATTGTGAACTTCTTACATTTTAAGTCGAAACTGAAAATGGTTATTTGTAAGGCTTTTATAAGTGCTAACATCTAGGGGCGCTCGGGAAGCCGTTATGAGTGTCTGTGTACCCTTTTCTTAGATAAGTAATAATCATTCTTAACCTTCACCTAGAATATTTTATGGGTCACAATAGATTGTAGGGAAAATGTTGCTAAAATAAATTCGAAGAATGGAAACTGAAACTGAGTTATTAGCACCGCGCAATGAATTAAATAGGCTTTAACTATTTAATCAATATTTTTATTTTCGACTTTGAATTTGAGAAGTTCACAATAGCTATATTTTCTATACAAATTTCACAATTGTGAGCTTAGAGTTTGTTTTTAGTAAGGCGCATGTTCATGTTTATCGAGTTCATGTGTCAAATTCATATTCATAAGAGCTATCTAAAAATGTCATCGTTTAAAGAGCAACCTATGTATTATATTCCTAATGCTTCGGAAAACAATGCGCAATAGCAATATTAATTTTCTACCATCAGCTTAATATTTTTGTAGGTCACAATAGCTAAATTTATACTGTGAGTTCATAAAATTTAAATTAGGCCGTTTGTCAAATGCGCTAAATAATTATCTTCGGGCTAATTTTCTGACACTTATGCAAGTGTTGAAAGGAGAAGTTCACCAAACTCCAATCTTAAAATAGAGATTAATCGAAATTCACTCTATTAATTAATATTGAAATTCTGTGTTTTATTTTCGCATTAACATTCTAGAAAAATTAAACGTCAAAAAATTAGAATGTAGAGAATAATTTATTCATGTCTATCACAGAATCTGTCATACTCGGAATTTTGTTACGAACCCCGAAAAAACTATCACGGAATCCGTCGTAGTAGAAATTTGTGCTACGAATTTCGAAGAAGAATACTAATACGAATACGAATTTCGAAATTCGTAGCAATAATTTCTACTACGACGGTTTCCGTGATAGTTCTTTCGGGGTTCGTAACAAAATTCCGAGCTGAAAATTCGTTTAAAAATATCCGAGGATAATTTATTTACTGAGTCGACCACATGAACACCTTGCTCATAATTATTGAGCCGTTCATCAAATAAGATCACCTCTTCACCAGCCGTCATTCGCTTTCGAAAAGGCGTTCAATGAGTGTCAACTTAGAGTTTATTTGGCTTGTCACATGCTAGATATAATGTAGATGTGGCAGACGTCAAAGACTCTAGTTTACTAAGCCTGACAGCTACCTGACATGATGGGTTTCAGTATTTATTAGGCTTGTTTGACGTGGATGGTGGATCCTATGGCGCACAAGTGCGCACTTACAATGAAAACCTGTGTTCGAGGTGAGCATTGGGGCGCCCTAGTTGAACACTGAGCTGACCCTAGATTTTAAGTTAGGGCAAGAGTTCAGTGCTGGATTTTGCTGTAAATCGTAGCTGTCATTTGGGTGAAATTATATTTTTGATAAATAATAATAGTCAGCAGTCTTTTTGCACAAGTAAATGTTAAGAGAAATAAACAAATTTTATTTTATTGCTGGTGTTAAATCTAGGTATATATTACTAAATTTCTTCAGTGACAGGGTGTCAGGGTTACATTTTGTGTTCGACATGAAACAAAATGTCTAAATAAGTGTTTTATCAAAGTTGCTAACCAAAGCGAAAGGAGTATCTATGTATTATGTCTTATGCTCCTGAATAAGTTGGGGGGTAACCCAGTACCCAAAACATAAAGTACATATAATGAGGAGAACAGCAAAGGGTAGCCTGCTGGCAAAACTTTGAAAATTTACCGATCCGGAAACACAAAATGGTTAAAAACGCTCTCGGACCGTTTGTCGAGTTAGAGCACTCATCTAAGTCAAGCCTTAACGTAGCCAAAAAGCACAAAATGGAAAAGGAAATAGCCACCGTGCTCCAGTTTACTAGTGAAGAAAGGCAATAGCCGAACTGTGTGGCAAATATTATTGATGAGGCTATAGACGCGCTCCCGAACAACGCCAATCTCCATCGACCTCTAAGAGCTATACAAGGCAGCACGCAGGACGCTTAAAATGCAGAAGCGAACGCAGGAAAAAGTGATGGTGGGGGTCTTGGAAAACAATATTAAATTTTCATAAATATCTTATTTTATTACGACGCCATCCGGACGCGACTTGATAAACTTTTAAATGCGAGTGTTGAACATGAACTTGATAACACTATAATGCAATGTCAGAATTGACTAGCTGAATGAATCTCAGAAGTTAACATGAGCCCCTCAGAAGGAGGACGTACGGCGATTGAATTCGCTAGATTGAGGCAACGGTGTTGTCAATAGTCAAGATGACGGGACAGATACCTTACTTGTCCCTACTCCAACATATGTGGAGCTAAATCCAATGAGGATTCGTCAGTAATCTTAGTGAAAGTCTTATGACAATCCGCACACAGTTAAATTCGGCTGTGGGGCTAGAAGAAAATATATGAAGCTATGTTAAAAATTGTTTCTTCGAGTTTTTCGACAAATCATGTGAGCAATATCCTAGGTACGCAAGGAGGATATCTTTGGTATAGTACAATTGGAAAGCCTCAAAAGACTCGGAGCATTACCTTGTTGTAGTGTAGCCTATGATTCTTACATATATCTCAGACTCCATGACAATGAATAAATACTGTAAAGAGATTTAATGTCGAACGGCTGTAATCGCAATAAACCACCAGAACTTATGTCAATAGAGTACTTTAACTTATACCTAGAAGCCTTATACTGACTTCATTAAGTGCCAAAGACGAGTGGCATCGATGCCAATAGGTCATCAGAGACGCACGTCGCAAACAAAAGCCTTGGTTTAATAGAGAGTGCCGGCAGCAAAGCTATTCGCCTATACAATTAAGCGATCTATTCAATTTAGACGATGAAAGCCAAGACTTCCGCCCACACGACCAAACAACAGTAAGGATAGCGTATTCGGCCTTCTGGCTCACCTTTGTGGAACAAATACAACGTATTTCAATATTGTGAGTTGGCCGACAATATGCCTTACCAATAATCATTTTTAACCTCCAACTTCAATATTTTGACGGTAACAATAGTCTGCCCTAGCGTCGGAACGGAAAATTCTCCGATCTCATAGGAATGGGCGGATTTTTGCTTCGAGCTATTATTCCAAACAGCTTTTCGGAACTTCATTCCGACAAATATGTCACACTGACGTTTTGCGTTTCAGTGCGATCAAGTTCTGACTCATATTTTAGGCAGCTTCATACGAAATTTAATAATTTGTTTACGATTTGCTGTGATGTATTGATAAATGAATAAAGAAAACAAGTAATTGACTAATTTTGTTTCTAAAATTTGACAGCGCTGTCATACTAATGCCCAATACAGGAGGACCTAGATACAGTTGAAGACAATTATGTCTGGCAAGAATAATAGCATCCATAACCCTAACTTTGGGTTGGTTACTTTTGACCGAATTTCAAAATGCTCACAAAATTGTCCCGTCAAATGTAAAGGAATCTTGAAAAAATCACAATGTACGTTGAAAATAATAAAACTAGCCACACCGACACGACACTGACACGACGCTGATACTTCTTGGGCTATATGAGTTTTCTTCTTACTCATTGAAAGCAGCTCGTGTTACATTGGCCTAAATGTTTGTCCATAGGCTGACTGGACTTTGGTTAAAAGTCTGTTTAGTTTTGTAAATTAAAAGATGTCTTCCTTAGTGAATAGAAACGCTATAAATTCTAAAGTTCATTCCTTTAAATTTTCTACGTGTGTTCAATTAAAGGCGTTTATCCTGTAGTCATAGTGTATGCCTATTTACTTCGCACTCATTTCGACCAGCGGAAATGACTTTGTACTAGCTAGTTTTTTTTTTTGTGGCTACATTTTTATAACCGAATTGGCTAGGGTCAGGGGAGGTTTGTACGTTTCGAAAAGACTATTTGTCAAGCAGTTTCACATTTCAAACATTTCATGCTTATTCGCCTTCTGTAGGTTATTTGTTTTAGTCAAATTGATTGGACTTGTGTGACATATAATTCGAAAGTCTTAAAGTCTGCTCAAGGTGTTATAAAGGCTGTATGTTGGAATTTTTGCCTAAAGTTAAGACTCGGGGTTTGTGCTATCTTTTCATATAGCATAAAGGCCTTGTTTATGGCTAGTTTAAACACGAGCTAGATAAAAAAATACAATTTATAAAGATTGTGATTTTTTTGCTCAGCGGATGTTTGACAGAATCGTTGGCCTATTTTAGGATTCTTATTTGAACCTACTGCCCCTAAGATGTAGGTAACCACTAAACCTAAAAGAATTCTCCCCTACAAGATAAACGAGTTAAATTAAGGCATCCAGTATATTCGAGGATATCATCAGCAGTTCATAGGTATATAGGTTTCCGTTAAACACTATCTCTTACATTTCTATTACTACAGTCAATATCGTTCAGTTTATTACTATTTTTTTTACAGCAAATCTCAGTGGTCGACTGAACAGTCTCTAAAAGGTAAAACTATTTTTTCCCGCTTTTAAAATTTGGTTTTCTGTATTTTCACCAAGATCCAGCTCGGTTTTTAATTTTGTTTATAGTAAATATTGTTTTTTTTTGTAATGTTTCTCGTTTGAGTTGCGAATGAAGTATATTTTTTAAATTTTCAAGCTCTACAAGATATGTATTTCATCATTTTCTACACTTTTTTGTTAGATGGTACCTCTACCTATCTTCCGTCTTGTTGTTTGTTTCTTTTTATTGCAACCACAAAGCAAAAATAGAGTTTATACAAAAGTAAAAACTTTTAAAATTAACTTAAAGCAAACAAAAGTTAAAAACTTCCCTAATGGACACCTCCCATTAGCAGAGATATATTTTTTTTGTAGGTATGTATGTATGTTTCCCAAATTTTCAAAATTACTCGTATCCTTTAAAATTTACCCCCACCACTAGCTGTGTGCTACGTTCATATTTTTGAAGACCGGAAATGAAAAATTGTCGGTTGAGTTTCTACAGAGGTCACCACTGATGTGTTGTAGGTATGTATGCTCGATGTCAAATTTGATTAAATGACGTTGTCAGACCGACGACGACATTGCGAATGAGGACATATACTCATAGTGCTGTAAAATTAATTTCATTTTTCAATTTGAAGTCACCATTTTGTGGTGGGCGGTGTACAGTGGAGGTGTTCCAAATATAGACGGTAACGGTATAGTTAGCGCGGACATTTATTTGTGAATAGCGTCATTTGAATGTGAGTAGCACTTTGCACTTATAATTTGTCATTTTATTTGGAAACTTTTGCATAGCGTGCAATTATGGGATGCATTTAATAGATACACATTGGTATGTTGACCAAAGGTGAATTGGCTGGAATTGAGCGGAAGAATATGAGCCATGTGTTGGTGGCAATTTGGGGCGTTTTCGGAATAGTAAATTGCTGAATTCGGATCAGCAGGGAATGCACAATACCGGCTTGGGTTATATGGTCGATTTCGGTTCAATCGTTGTATACTCATTTGTGATTTACATAGCAATATTGCAAAGACATGTACGGATGTGCCTATCAACAGCCAAAGGCCACCTGCCTTCTGTATTCGCCTTTAAAACAGATTCACTACTATAATGGGTCAACTGAAGAGGTAGAGATAGCCATAGCTCTCTGTGCCAAAAGTTCAAAAATGAATATTGGAATGGGCGCAGGGATCTTTTGCGAAAATCTTGGTCCAAGCGAATCGTATTGAATCAGTCGTAATTAAGACTTATGCTCGAGAACCGGTGAGTGGATTGTAATGAAATTAAGTGCACAGATTAATTGAATAAAATTTCTTTTCAGAATTTGGTAGTTAGTAAGTACTAAGAGTTATCATATAAATATTCGGCCCACCAACAAGAAGGTGTCAACGAAAAGTTTTCTCTCTCTAGTAGAAATATATTGAACCATTCAACCAACACTTCCGTCCACCTGACCAAAATAAAGTGAGGATAGCAATATCCAAGTTCAAGTCCAACAACCTAAACCGGACAACTTAACTACCGAGCCTTTCAACGCAGCGGGAGATGACTTGGTAGAGAGCATACATCAACTTCAACTCGTATCCAAGATTTGGTCAGAGGAAAGTATGCCTGATGAATGCAGCCTCAGTATTGTCTGCCGGATCCACGAGAATGGAGACTTGTTTAACTGCCCCAACTATAGAGGCATCAGTCGCCTTAACATCGCTTACTAGATCCAGTCTGCCGTATTGTGTGAACGCGTGAAACCATTTGTCAACGAAGTGATTGGACAACATCAGTACACTACGGCAGATCCCAGAGAAAACCCTAGAAGTCCACCACCTATTTATCGATTTTAAGGCCGCATATGACAGCATTTATAGAGACGAGCTATACAGAGCCATGTCTAGTTTTGGCATCCCTGATGCCAAGCTCGTCAGATTGTGTAGAATGGTGATGGGGAATGCTTGCTGCTTCATAAAGGTAGGAAACAATCTAATCGAGACCTTTGATGTCTAAAAATGATTTAAGGTGGGGTTCCACATGTCGGTTGATTGACAAAGTTTGACAGCCCTCTCGTTTATGTCATTGAACGACACCAACGTCAGTTCACTTCCACTTATGCCAATTATTGGCAAAAAATCGTTTGTCAGTTGATTGACCAACTTATGAACTCGATGCCAATTAAATTTTCTCTGTCAATTATAGACAAAGTGACATTTTGTTTGACAATTCAGCTATTTCCACTTGTCCAGTGGTTTCTTTGTCAATTATTGGCAAACGCTGTTAGTTAATTCATTGACAAGCAATTTTTCGCTATTTCCACTTGCCAATTGTTTAATTGGCATAAAAATACGTCAATTGTCAATTTCTAATCGACAAGTGGAAACCCAGCATTAGACAAGGTGATGCGCTGTCATGTGATTTTTTCAACATCATTCTTGAGACCAGGGGCACAATTTTCCAAAAGTCTGTTCAACTACTTGCATACGCTGACGACATCGACATCATTGTCAGAACACAGAGAGCTGTTACTGGGGCGTTTGCAAGTTAGCACAAAAGCGGAAAAAATGGGCCACCACCACTAAGGTAAATTAGGGCAAAACAAAATACATACTGTCAACAAGAAGGGACACACAGCATCGACGACAGCTACAACTTTGAGGTGGTTAGGGATTTTGTCTACCTCGGCTCCGCTATTAACTCTGAAAATGATATCAACTTCAGAAATCAAGCGAAGAATTACAATTGCCAACTGCTGCTTCTTTGGCCTAAGAAGGCAACTGACTAGTAAGGCCTTGTCAAGAAATACTAGGGAGATTCTATATAAGACTTTCATCAGCCCAGTTCTGCTCTACGGCGCAGAAGCATGGACGCTGATGAAAATCTTCTTGGTCGTTTCGAACGCAAAATTCTTCGAGTGATTTTCGGTCCCGTTTGAAGATTTAACAGCGAACTCTACGAGCTGTACAGCGACTTTGTTAAAAAAGTATCACGCGACTAAGATGGCTGGGGCATGTAGAGCAAATGGACACCAACGCTCCGGCCCGAAAAGTCTTCGATTTCAACTCGGAGGGACAACGCCGTAGAGGAAGACCTCGCCTTAGGTGGCGCGCAGTGGAAGGGAACCTCAACCAACTTGAAGTGCGCAACTGGATGCCAAGGTCCACCCCGGACTATAGCGCCAGCTAAGTGGATAATTTTGAAAAATCCATCAATAAATGTTGCTTCTTAGCGTTTGAAGCCGTCTTGCCTTGTGTGCCGAAACCAATCAACATAATTCCAATAAAGTGCTTAAAGAAAATTCCAATATCGTTGGAATCTGGGAACGTTGTTGTGTTAAGGGCAAATTGCCGACCCCAACAAGTAGAATACTAACTAGAACTAGATAATTATACTACCGTCGTAAGAAGAAAGGTCGCATCTCAATTTTAGTAGATAGTTTTGACATAAATGTATTTTACTGTTTTTGGTTTTCGCGCCTTCAAATTAAATGGTTTTGAAAATTTTAAAAAACGATTTGTTAATAAAAAAAGTTATCGTGCGCATACGTTTCAGTAAGTTGATTACTTTGAGCAATCTTGTATTGTATGGCACCAATAAAAAATTGCTTGAAATTTTAATTAAACTGAGTTATTGCAATAAGTTGAGAAACTTTTTCTTAATGTTTTTTTAAGAAAAAATTAAAATAAATTATTTCATTGAGTTTGATTAGGTTAGGTTAGGTGTATTTCCTAAAAGGACGCACTAAGACCATATTAATAGGCCCATTGTGATACCACATGAAAGGGGGGCGGGGAAGGGATGGGGAAAGTCGCCAGAAAAATGTATGTGCCGGACATTGCAAATAGGAACACTATTGCTACCTTTGAATTTCTTTTGAGATTTGTGTATCTTAACTCGTTAAGATGTCTTGGTGCTGACTGATGAAGTTAATTCAATATTGGTTAAAATTAATAAAGTTACCATCTTTTGGTAGCGGTTTGTCTTTAGGGAGGACGGAGGTTGACCGTACTAGTCCGCCCCTGCCTATTGATATCCACAAGGAGAGAGACCGGTGCTTAGCAAAAACGAGTGTCTATGTGACGAATTGTCTTTTAGAAAAAGACGAAGTGTACAGTACCAGTCTGCCTCCGTTAGTTTCCTTTGACAAACCCGTCCACAAGAGAGAGACTATTGAGAAAAGCTTGATTGAAGCAATCCACCCTACTGCTTGGTACCGAAAAAGGGTTTCCGGTTTGTCTTCGGGGAAAAAGATGTAGGGTTACCAAAACAGTCTAACCCACCGCCTATAATATTGCTTCTGACATGGCCGACGGTTCAAAGTCTCCATATGAAGCTGACTGATGTAATCAGTTCCTCCAGCTGGCAGTTTGTCTTCGGGGAACGCGAAGGGGTGACCAAAGCTGTCTAATCCCACGTTAGCAGCCTCTGACACTCCATTTCTAAGGAAGGAGGCTGGTACATGTCAAAGAAGGCTCTATGGAGTAGTCTGTTCTACAGACTGACGTCGAAAGGGTGACAGTTTGCTTTCGGAAAAAGACGGACGGTAGCCGAAACAGTCCAGTTTTCGAGTCGGTTTTTACATAAATCTGAAACGTTTCTATATTCCCTTTAGTTCAAACGAGAGCAATAAGTTGCTCTTACCATCCACTTTAAAGATTTCGTCAAACTACAAATTTTACGCATGCAGCGCAATACAAAATCCCTTCAAATCGTGAGATCCTGTTCATGCCTCTTCATACAAAGCACTTGCACTTTGCACATGATAGTTAAGTAGGTAGCAAAAAAGGCGCATTAAACAACAAAAATCGTATGACACTAAGCAAAAAAGTCACATAAGCAGAAAATGTAGGCAAATTGTCCTTTTTAACATAGTAAATGGCAGATAAGCCTTTATTACTTAGCAATAGAGATAAGCATGATAGTGATGTGCCCATTTGCATTGCTGATTTTGAGCCATTTTCAGTTGGAAATGTGCCTACTTCAAGACTCAATTTTTGAATTTTGGCGTTTGCTCCCATTTTTCTTAGGACGGCAGTATACACTTAAGAGTATGCAATGCAAAAATAATACCTCGCCTTGGGATTGCACGCCTGTAAGTATGCAATGGCCATGCAATTCTGCGGTGCAGTTTGTATTGCATGGTATTTTTGAAAGAATTTTCTTGACAACATTTTTGCTGCGACTCGGAACTTCAAATCTCAATGCGAATGGGAGAGGCGTGTAACAGAGAAACTGAAAGCATCTGAAAGAATGCCTTAGTGTATTTTCTATACCTGGAACTTGTTCATAATGCACTGTAGATGAAGCGACATTTTGTAGAGATTTGACAAGGTTTATCAATGGGCCATTGTGTATTGGTTACGTCCTTCCTCCTTATGGCATAACACACAAAAGTGCCAAAATCTTAATCATCATAAAGCAAATCCTCTTTTCACCGATTCCTCGTAGCATTAATTATAGCCTGACTAAAGCTACGATTACACGGCCATTATTTCGAGTCATTAAAATGGCGCTCTGACGTAAAATTCCCGTCACAAAGCAGTCATTTAAATGTCGCTCTGTGTGATCGCCATTTTTGGCAGCGTCATTTAAATGACTAGGAAAATGGCGCACCAAATGACATGAATTAAGTGCCATTTAAATGGCGGAAAAAAATGGCCGTGTGATCGCTCTTCAATGACGCCTAGGACAATGGCATCCCAACGGAAAATTCTAAATGACTCGCAGTATCCGTCATTTGATTTTGGGACATTGTTTTCCTGGGGGCTAACTATGCACTTCGCCGCGAATCGCATAATTTGCGATTCATTTGGTTCGATTCGCGGCGGACATGGCAACTATGCAAAACGATTGTTTGGAATGTCGACCTTCCAAGACATTTCCACATTTCCCTTGGTATTTCCACAAACTTTCCCATTCATCTGTCAAAATGCTTTGGAATGTTGTTATTATTTTGTTCAAATAATTGCGCGAAATTTAAATAAACAAGTAAATTGGATATTAAAATAAAAATGTTTTCGATCGGTGTGTATTTAAATGCTGAAAGGGATGAAGTCGATGTGTCTTCGAATTTAAATTCACAACGGAAACTAATAAGAAGTGGTTCATCCCCGCTGGATCTTCCGCACAACGAGTAAGATTAATTTGTTTTGAAAACGGGTAAAAGTGCATATATATGAGTTTTTTTTATCTTAGATATGTACTGGAAAATATAAAAGACGAATTTCCAAGGCGAAGAAGTATTGCAACGCCCATAATATTAAAACTAGCAGCAACGCTTCGATTTCTTGCTGAAGGATCTTATCAAAAGAGCATGGGGCAAGACACTCACATCGGACTGGCGCAACAAACCTTTCGCAAGCTGGTCGTGCTCTTTCATAAATTGAACTAAGCAAATGAACTGTTCAGTTGTTGTAGTTTGTTTTTCTGCCCTAAATGCAAAGAAAATATAAGAAATCACAATATTTTTCGCTGTCGTTTTGTTACTTAAATTTTTTTTTCACCATGCAAATGCACCGCTGACGACTTCATTCGCCATCAAAACATCTATCGCATTTGACGTCGATAAATGACGTTCGCATTTACATAGTTGCGCGAATGTAATAGAGCGAAGTGCGATAGCCTTCGCCGGCGAACTGAATAGTACCAAAATGCGAAATCGAATAAAAATGCGCTTCGCGGCGAAGTGCATAGTTAGCCCCCTGACGTCACAGCGCCATTTAAATGACTCAAAAAAATGGCCGTTCCTGTCAGAATTTCATTGCAATTCATCAACCCGTTCTAAAGGGCTCTATATAGCTCTATACCGCATCAGCAGTAAAGCTGCTTTCTGATTTTTCTGTTTGCCTGATGTTTTGCGAGCAACGTCATGTTGCTACGCAGCAAACACAAGGCATCATTGAAATGAAAGTAAATTTTGCGAGGCAAGGGATACACAAACAAAATCGAAAAGTCCTAGTCCACGACCCTCCAAAAATTTTGGAAATTCACACCAACATGTCACCTGTTCTAACCCTGGACGCATATCAACGTTTTCTCATTACCCGTAGAAAGCCACTTAAGCGTGTTATTGTCAACGCAATTAATATAAAACCCAAAAATCAAGAGCAGCCCTCACTTATAAGACCCAAAAAACCTGCTTTCTGATGGTTAACATATTCAGTACTTTAATGACCTTCTCATATTCCGCATATCTTCCTCAATCCCATTGCCATTTCAGCAGTCTTAACCAGGATTAATTGTTTCTATACTTTCAAAGACAAAGTTAAAAACCCAATTAAGTCCAAATTGACACAAAAACTTGTTCTATACCTACGGTAGCAATGTTTCTCCATAAAGTTTAAATTTCAAAACTCCCCACTAACGAGACTCGCTGATGGGTGGTGAATGGGGTAAAGCGGCTGGTCGCCACGCCAGTGTGAGGCTGAAACAAATAGTAAAACTTTTATAGCCATTGAATGCTTGTAGTGGCGACAGTTGATAGCCTAGCTATGGAAAAGCCCCTGGATTCGATGCGGTGGCAGTGTAGCAGTCCTTTTCATTTCTATTTCCAATACTATGTCTATGGGCTTTATGCAGGTTGTCTGTCTTTTGTTTTTATCATTTGGAATTTAGTTTTGAAAGCGTGAACCGCGAAAGGACGTACATGTCGTGCATTCAAATAAAAAAAAAAGGATCAATGCGAATGAATGTGAAATTGCAATGCGATTGGAAATTGAACAGTATCAGTGACGACTGATGAGTTTGTGCTTCCTATTGTGTGTGTTACTATGAGACAGAAATTCAATAAAAGTGTAGGTACCACCCTGAGAGATGGCATACCATGGAATGGCTTTTTGAGTTAGAAGGATGCATCAGTGATTTTGAATAGATGAGATGCAACTTGGCGAATGTGCCTTGCTGTTAGTGGTAAATGAATTGGAGTCGATGGGGGAAGACTATAAATTATCAGAGTTGAAGCCCATGTTAAGCCTATTCAGACTACCTGATGGCACGTCTTAAAAACCATCTTGTTAACAAACATGCGTGTAACGTGAGAAATATATACCTCTGCATTGGGTGAAGGAGTCGCTTGAAGTGCTCGAGCTCAAGTTGCATATTCTTCATACGATCTTTCCTAGTAACCCCCAGGCACTACCGCGGAGAAGCATCATTTCGAATTATAGGAATAGGAAAAGACCAACGAATTTCAAGTCGAAACCCCACCTATTCATCGACTTCAAAACTTCGTATGATGGCATACATCGTCAGGAGCTCTATATGGGGATGACCGAATTCGAAATCCCGGCAAAACTGATTCAGCTGTGTCGCGTGACGCTGGAAAACTAGAGCTGCAACATGGAGTTTGGAAGTAGTTCCTCCGAACTATTTTAAACATACACCGGATTTCGGTAAGGAGGCGCGCTATCATGCGACTTCTTCAATCTTGTACTGGAGCAGATAGTACGCAAGGCAGGTGTCAATAAGGAAGTCACTATCTTCAACAGGTCCGTTCAGTTGCTGGGGTATGCGGACGATATTAACATCATCGGTCGTACCCATGGTGCCGTGATACAAGCTTTCACGGCGATTGAAGAACAGGCGAAATCCGTTCGCCTTGAAATAAATGAGGACCAAGTACATGCTATCAACAAACAAACAAGCATCTGTGCACCGCCTAGGACAAAACGTCACTATTGATAGCAACAATTTCGAGGTAGCTGAGGAGTTCACCTACCTCGGTGTAAGCATGAACTCCACAAATAACACCCTAGTGGAGATCCTTGGAAACCGTTGCTACTTCGGTTTGGCAAAACAATTGGGTTCAAAACTCCTAACTAGAAGGACGAAATGTATGCTCTACAAAACCCTTATCCTGCCATTTCTGCTTTATGGCGTCGAGTGCTGGACGATATGCAAGAAGGGAGAGCTGATACTGGGCTCCTTCGAAAGAAAAATACTTCGGCGGATTTTTAGTCCTGTGTGCGTGGAGGGCGAATGGAGGAGAAGACACAACCACCAACTCTATGAGCTGTACCAAGATGTGGATGAAGTTCAAAAGGCCAAAACACGTCGACTACATTGGCTCGGACAAATCGAGCAAATGGAGAATAATGCTCCAGCTATATAAGAGGATCTTCGAATCCCAGCCAAACCTCCGTTTCAAAGACCGAGCCATCGCGGATGCCAGAGCGATTGGTCTGGACAACTGGAAGCAGCGTCCCCGGGATCGTAGAGGATGGAAGGTAGAGACTCCACACAGGTCGGGAGCCCGATAAGTAAGTAAAGTAAGTACATATAGGAGGCGGTGGCCATGATGTAGTGGTTAGAGTAATTGCTTGTGACCCGAGCGGCGTTGGTTCGAGCCCCGTCGGGGGACAGCAAAACTCTGCCACCGACCATAAAGAGAAACGAATAATATCAGAGTGTCTCCCCCACTACACCAAAAAGGGGTTTCTGCTTGGTAGTACAATGGACCGAGATTCGTCTGAGTGCTCCAGGGTTTGGAATCCCCTTTTTCTTAAAAAAAAAATACATATAGGAATATACAGATCTGCCTAGGTTAGTTTATTTTAGTGGGTTGGCAAGACAGGAGAAATCTCTTTGTGTCACACTGACTTAGATCAATGTGGATCCATTGTGTTGCCCTAGGGGTTTATGACTCCCACACACTGGATTCACTGGGCACAGTGACAAAGAAAGTTTGGGGTGTCCTCATGCAACTTGTTGTTGCTTGTTGAGCAGAGTTTCGGGGCTCCCTCACTAAATATTTAGAATTCTTTACGGTTTACGTGTATTAGTATAGTCGTTTTCGACAGGCATATCCTATATTATAGTACTCGTATATGGGGGAACAAGGGGTGTTTTCATGGGACAAAGAAGTACTATGCAGTAGTAACATTGGGCGTTAAAAATGTTTTTAACTCGGCGAACTGGTTTTTCATTAGAAGATCCCTCGCTAGGATGGATACACCGTACTACTTGCTACGTATAGTGATGAGCTACTTCAACAACAGAAAGTTGAGATATAATGCAGATGATGGTGAAAAATACTACAACGTCACTAACGGTCTTAGGGCCGTTATTGTGGAACTTCATGTGCGACTTAGTCTTACGATTGGCGCTGCCTGAGGGAGTGACGATAATTGGATTCGCCAATTGCATTGCCGTTGTGACAGTCAGTAGGTAAACAGATTCGTACAGTTGAATCCGTTACAAACGAAGCAATTGTCCGGGTAAAGGAGTGGCTAGCAACCGCCAGCCTGGAACTAGTCGATCATAAAACAGAAGCTGTCCTCATAACCAATCGAAAAACTGTATAGTTTGCCAACTTCCAGGTTGGTTACAAAATAATCAGGTCCAAAAGAAGCCGTTTAAATACCTTGGAGTAATGCTAGACAATAGATTGCGGTTTAAAACACACGTGGATTATTTAACCAAGAAATCATCGCAAATGCAGGGAGCTCTCTCGCACATACTGCCTAACATTGGTGGACCTGGATACCCAAGAAGGGTCGTACTTTCCAGAGTTGTTACATCAGTTTTGTTGAATTCAGCCGCAGTCACTGAGGACGAAAGAGACCAAAAGGTGGCTATTGTCAACATACAGGCTCTGCGAGCTACGGACAATCAGCGGCTTCCGAATCATATCGGATGAAACCGCCTTTGTTATAGCTGGAATGGATCTCGTCGACATTCTTGCAGACGAAATGTTAAGGATATAAACAAGAGTCTTAAACCAATACGATTCCAGCGAAATCAAGAGAATTAAAATTGAAGGCAAGGCAGTGTCAATAGCCACGGAATAGCACAACAAAAGGCAGATGGACATACAAACTTATACCGACAATCCAGAACTTGGTAGAACGTAACCATGGAGACATTAGGTAATAACAACCTTACACAATTCCTGTCAGGCCACGGTGGCTATCGCAAGTATCTGCACCATTTTGGACACGACAGCCCACCATCTTGCCCCAAATGTATAAATGAAGATGAAGACACGGAGCACGCATTCTTTTTATTGCCCATGCTTCATGGCATGAAGAAATACTTTGCCCAGCCCGTCACTAATCATCGACTACATGTTGCAGTCTGAAGAGAATTGGGCGGAGTTATGTAATTTTATAACCATCCTACAAAACGAGCTACGGAGAATAGAAAGGCTAAGAAAAGCCATAGCAGAAGCCGCAGAAACACCAGAAGCAGGTGACACAACACGATTAGCTTGAATGCTTGCTAACCAGACCCGCGAAGTAATACTTATACCAAACAGCAGTCCCGCGGGGAAAGTGGTTGAAGTGTTTAGGCCTGTAGTGTAGGGTGTGGATTAGTACGTTAAGGCGCACTCCCGGCATCGATTATTCGGGTTTGCGAATCGTGCATGTTGGTAGCACGGGTTAACGCATCTTTAGAAGATTACCACATTCATTGGCGCATCCAAAAAAAGGAGGGTGTTTTCATAAACGTCTGCCTAACTAAGACCTGCGTTAGACGTGTTCATAAAGTCAGGTTTTTGAACGAACAAACGCAAATGAATTGTAGAAGATCTGTTCACAAACGTCAGAAATATCATCAGCGTCTGGCAGATTGTGCATCCATATTTTTTTGACTACGGAAAGCGCGGGAAGTAAAGAAAAAAATGCATTGGACGGTGATTTATGAAATGAAAAAATCAATTCTTCTTCTTTGAAGTCTTGGATTAAAAAAAAAATTCCTTCTATAGCTTTGTTTCTTTTCTTTATCCGCAAAATTTTTTTTGAAATTATATTTTTGATGTTAAAATAAAAAGAAAAAAAAAGACTTTTGATGTCTTTTTTATAAGCAGCCAAAGAACAATCTTGGAAGGAGTTTGCGAGAAAGCAGACCATCCGCCTTCTTAGAGGAAGGAAGTGGAACATTATTGAAGGAGTCAAATCCAAAGATTTCTTTCTAATGAGGAGGACATCTTGCGCAGATGAAGCGAACACTTTTTTGAATTGCTTAATTCAATCCAGGGGGGCTTATTCCCAAATGCGCGGCGGATCGCTTTTCATGGCGGATTGGTATTTTTATATTTCCAAAAGCGACTCGATCCATTCAAAAGCGATAGCTATTGTGAGGATTACTGGCAATAAATCCACCAGCAATCCGCCACCTGAATAGCTATCGCTTTCAGCTTTTGGAAATACAAAAATACCAATCCGCCATGAAAAGCGACCCGCTGCGCATTTGGGAATAAGCCCCCAGGGCAGTTAAGATGACAGATCTATTGCCTGGAGCAGAGCGGAAAATAGTCCCATGGTAGAGGAAGTCACTTTTGCGATCAAATTGAAGCTAATGAATTTACGTCGTGCGGGCAGGTGTCTATTTTTGTCTTTTTACCGTCATACAACTTCACTGATATAGCTAGTAACAAAAAAAACATAAAAATATACAAAATAAAACAAACAAAAATGAAATATATTTTTTTTTATATCTTTTTATTACTATTTGTATGTTTAGCATTTTGCCATTAAAAATGTAAAATAGTTAAAAGTTTACAAATAAACATCAACTCAAGTATGTAATTTCCTAAAAATTAAAATATTAATAAAAGTAATTAATGTTAATTAAAGGTAATTAAAAAAAAAAAACAAATGCCGACGCAATAACAAGAGTATAGACGACTTGTAGTTCTTCTCGTTTTTTTTTTGTGTTTTACTTATAAATAAATTCACTAAACTATTTTATCTATTTGTTTGTTTCTTCATAAGATACTATTTAGTTATAAATTCTATTTTAATGCATAATTCAAATATTTGGGCAATTATATTAGTATAATGTAGTGTATAATGATTTTTTTTTTGTACGAAAACAAGTTATATTTTTCTAGTTCTTAGTTTGTTCCATTTTTTGTTGGTTTAGATTTTTTTTGTGAGTGCAAATCTATTTTTTTTGTTTTAGTTTGTTAATGTGCAGTATTTAAAGTTAAATTTTTGTAAGTGATCTGTTCGACTTTCTTCTACACAATTCAATTGAGTTGTTAATTTTTGTTTAATGTGTGTAATGGAAGTGTTTTGCTGTTTTAATTAAAAATTTGTCACAATCGAGGATCAAATAATAAATAATATTAATAGAAAAGTTAACACTCATGTAAAGTGGCAATGAAGTCAGAAAAATGTTTAAAAATATTTTAAAATTATTTATAAAATAAATGTGAGTGATGCGAATCAGCCGTTTATTGATACGAATCATAAAGATTTAAGTTAGACATAAATTCTAAGGCCTAATGTCCACGTAGCTGCGCTTCATGCGCACGCTTTCTTCATTTGCAACTTGCTGTACGAAGATCTTTCCACGGAGCGGCAAAGTCGCATTAGCGACTACGAAAATGTGACTTTGCCGTTCCGTGGACAGAACTTTGTTTATTAATAATGCAAGTTGCAAGAAAGCGCAGGTACGAAAGCCTGTAGGCCTTATGTATGACAGTTTATGCCTGACAAAAAGAAGCCCATAAGCATTTAAATTAAACTTAAATCGTTATGAGTTGTATCAGCAAACGGCCCGAAGTATTCTTAGACATTTTATATAAACTATTCTTTTTAAAATTGGCAACTTTTTTTTAGAAGAAAAAGGGCAACAACGACCAGATACTGGGATCATAATTCACATTCGTAAAACATACTTTTTAATAAGAGATTTTTGGGATCGTAGCCAATACAAAATGTAATGATATAGGGCACCACGTGTGACGTGTCCTTTCCACAAGAGCCAAATTTCATCTACCTTTTCGAAAAGAGGTGTGAATGGGAGACTGTTCTTAGAAGTATCGTTTTTTTCTTTTGTAGTATGTTCATAAACGCATAACGTTTACTGGATACACTAGAAACATGGGTATATCAACTTTTTCATTGGCATATTGTTGGGCTACAGCAAGACACATTTTTTAAAAATCTAATATCTAATAGATACCTAACTAAAACTGCGCCGACTATAGTGGTATAAGTCTCCTGAATGTCGCATATAAGATCTTGTCGGCTTTATTGTGTGAACGTCTAAAACCTTTCGCCAACAACCTGATGGGCCCATATCAGTGCGGTTTTATACCAGGAAAGTCTACCATCGACCAAATTTTCACACTCCGGGAGATCTTAGAAAAAACCGAGGCATTTCAGATCGATACACACCACCTTCGCCTATGATAGCGTATATAGGGATGAGCTATATACAGCCATGTCACGTTTCAGCATTCCTGCCAAACTCGTTCGTCTGTGCAGGATGACGATGGAGAAATCTCACTGATCCGTCAAAATACATCACCGAGCCCTTTGATGTCGAAAAAGGTTTAAGACAAGGCGATGAGCTATCGTGTAATTTTTTTTAACATCACAAGCCAACATCAGAGGTAACATTTTTCAGAAATCTGTTCAACTGCTTGCGTATGCGGACGATATTGACATTATCGGAAGATCGCAGCGAGCTGTCGAGTGGCGCATTTGCAAGTATTGAAACGGAGGCGGCGAAGATGGATCTGGCTATCAACGAGAAAGGAGTCTCAGCATCGACGACTCGGACAAAACGTCACGATGCGATGGACAGGTACAACTTCGAAGTACATAGTTAAAGAATTAGCCTACCTTGGCTTCACTATCACTTTGCAAAATGACATCAGCGCAGAGATAACTCTTGCTAATCGTTGTTTCTTCGGGCTAAGAAGGCATCTAAGAAGTACAGCCCTCTAGAGATAGAGATATTATAAAATAACCTAATCATGCCGGCCCTGCTGTGTGGTGCTGGAGCATAGACTCTGTCGAAATCGGATGAAAACCTCCTGGGATGTTTTGAGAGAAAGACTCTTCGGACGATTCTTGATCCAGTTTCTATCGAAGGAGTGTGGAGGAGAAGATTTAACGACGAGCCCCTGAGGAACAACGTAGCAGAGGAAGAAAGAAACCACATTATTTAGAATAGACCGCCGATACTGTAGTACCTTGAAATACTGTATAAAATGTCAGATTTAAACTACTTTATACGAGACTACAGAACCAAACAGATGACATTTGTTCAGGATACTACAGATACCTCCCACAAAACGACTTTACCTACAAAGCTGCCCATGATTTTTCATGCATTTGTGCTGCACAAAATCAAAGGAGCGCCATTAACGCACGCATACTTGAATAATCCTAGACCCATGGTATATCATGGAATAATCATTGCCGTCATTGATTTTGACATTTCACACGTATTCACAGACAGGGAAATTAATTCCGGGGAGAATCGGGTAGGTGCACGGAAGTTAGCGGTCTTGTTCTAGGTGGTTTGTGAAAGAAGACTCAACTAGGTGGCGCGGGCAATTTGAGGGCGATCTCCACCAATTTGGTGTGCGCAACTTGAGGCAGCTAGCTAGTTACCGAGCTGGCTGGAGGGGCTCGTTTGTTGAGGCCGTGGCCAGGGGCGTAGCGAATCGGCAAACCAAGGAAGCTACTTTTATTAACTTTAGCAACATTAAACAAATCGGCACAAACAAACAATTTTAAAAAATTAGCTCGAAACAAAATGTTAAAAAATAAGAAGTTAGTTTGGATTTTCATTAGGTATAAGTTTTCAACCTTGTAAATGGATCAAGTCGGCGTGGCACCTCCCATAAAATAAACATCTTCTATGGGTTGAAATTCGATGACGTTACAACTCGAAAACCGCTGGGCAGATTTTATTGATTTCCATACAGTCGGCAAATTCCTAAAATAAGTCGGCATTTTAATTAAAGTCATCCCCCCACGGATCGAACTCTCGCTACGCCCCTGGCCGTGGTCCAGCCCGTACTGTAAGCGCCCCCAAAAGTAAGTAAGTAATATCAGCACCATTCGAAAACTACGAATCTCCGTTTTCTGATAACCCAAAATGTTGTCATAGATTTTTGTGCAGACTTTTGATGCGGAATATTTATGAAGTTGTAAAGGCCAGAGTATATCCATTAATGAGTAGGGACACTCTCTCTACATATGCATTTCATACTACCACAAAGCAAAACGCAGAAAAAATCGTGCAATAAGTGGAAGCAGGTCGAAAGAATACTTTTTACCTGAATACGACGAATGCCTGAGAATAAAAGGGTAAACAACACATTTTACCTGTACCACTACATACGGTTTGCTGTGTATGACGAACGATTGTGGGTTTTTTCATAATGCATTTTTAAAGGCGGTAAACTCGGATTTCGATGTGTGTACCTATTCACTTTATGCAGTGTGACCTGCTTTGCTTTTTGGAAAATGGTTTCATGCTTCGTTTTTATGATTATGTTTTTCAGGAATTACAACTAATTCTGAACTCTTACCATTAATATTTCAATCTAAAATATGAAAATAAATGTTTCTTCTCTGTTCTGACTTCGCTAAAAATAATGCAATTCGATATTGGGCGCAGTAGCAATACAAATGATTTCATTCCATAATTGCTAGTTTTTATAATAACTGGTCACACTGGTTCTGCAGTGACAATGGGGTAGGTTTTTTCATAATGCATTTTTAAAGGCGGTAAACTCGAGTGCTTATCAGTTGTGCGAAAGAAGTGAAATAAACACAATACAGGGTGACCCGTGATAGTTTTCGGTGCGAACAAACTACAGTGCAATTGTTTTTGGATTAAATAAAAAATGGGAAAACATATTTTCAAGTGTTTAGCCTGCGCGGTCGGGAACAAAAAGAAAATGCAACTGTAAAATATTTTTATGTGCCGATAATGGAGGGCATTAAGTTTAACTTTATTGGTTTTTTAGTGATAACTCCTGAAACTATCCCTTTTCTGACTCCTTTTTTGGAGGTGTAATTTTTCATTAAAATCTTTTTACGCGCTGTTTATTTTGCTTTTGTTTTGCTTGAACACATGTAAAATACATATATACGCCTTTTGGTTTTAAAATGAATAGCATTGCTTGTGGTCGAAATTGTGTCCTAAGTTATATTAATCTTTAATTCATATAAATTTAAAGACCCCAACAAATTCAGAAGACCATTTTTGGAAAATGAAGAGCAAAAAAGTAAGCTAGCTATAGATTTTCAAAAAAATACGCCTGATATAACTAAAAGGATGGCAACAGAATATAAATAGTCTTATTGGTATTTCAATTGACTTAATTGCCATTTTAAAGCAACCGAGGAAGAAATAATAAGTTGCTGACTTCATTTCAATTCATTTGTGAATTTAAAAGATCTTTTTCAGCAAAGTAGCTACATGGAGAAAATAGCCAACTGAAAATTTAGAGCTTTACGGCGTTGAAATAAACGCTTTCAAAACTGAATCTGACTATAAAACTGTTGATTTCGGTAGTGAAAATGCGTTTTATTATAGGCGTATTTTTTTGAGAATCTATAGCTAGCTCATTTTTACTTTTACATACAAAAGTTTTATACTCACTTTTGGATTTGTTATAGGTACTCACTTTTGGTTTTACATACAAAATTATTATACTCACTTTTGTTTTTGTTATACTCACTTCCCAAAAAAATACGCCATTTTTTGTATGCTATATTAAAAAAAACGTCAAAAACGCAATTGTGAGTTGCAACTAAGTCAACAACATAGTGTTTCCTCGATATTTACAGATTTTTAAGGAAGATGAAAGTGCGCATTTAACACGTTCGCCTAAAGAATTTTTAGATGCATTAGAAAGTTTATAGCAAAATAAAAAAAAAATAATCTTGAAATGAAAATGTATTACCTACATATTAAAAAATAAATGTGATTGATTACTGGCTGTAAAAATCAAAACAAAGAATTTCTTATAAAATTATATGTAGGCACGTGTTTGAGAGCATGACTTTATCAAAAAATTTAATAGAATAATCAAAAAAAAACCAACAACAAGTATAAATATCTTAGCGTAACCATGTAATTATAATTTTGTATTTAATAAAAATGTATGACAAGTTAAAAATTTCCCTTTTTTTAACGGAGCACCCTGTGCCATTTTCCGAAAAAATATTCCTCCTCTTTTCTCTCCCTCTCACTACCCACTTTATATATCCGTCTATTTCTCATGTCTGTGTGACACAGTAATACTTGCTGATAAGGAAATTGTCGAGAGTGTCCCTACTCATTATAATGGATATACTCTGGTAAAGGCTGCTTCTGTAACTTACACCCTGATACCCTAAATTCTCATTCAAGGTGGATACCTTAACGCAATGACAATTTCTGAAGACTGCGATTGATGAAAAAGAAGAGATCTCAGACGTCCAAACGGATTTGGAAAGGGCAGCTTTTCAATTAATGTCATCTATGAAACCATCAGTAACGGAAGAGAAGCTAAATAAGGAGCACGATGGAAATAATGCGTCCTGCAG
Source organism: Cheilosia soror (assembly GCA_949372485.1). Classification (NCBI taxonomy): domain Eukaryota; kingdom Metazoa; phylum Arthropoda; class Insecta; order Diptera; family Syrphidae; genus Cheilosia; species Cheilosia soror. Next base: position 74,121,155 of record OX443561.1, on the reverse strand, counting down.
TCGCTTATTGTAAAAATGCTGTTTGACTATCTACGAACAAGAAGACGTGCAACTTGCTGAGGAAAAAAAATCAAAGTATTGACTATCAACAGTAGAAAAGTCAGGGTTTTGAAACCGTAGATAAATTACTTTTTTTATAGGAATATCCGGAAGCTGGGTATCCCTTAAAACTATTTCTCCAGCAGTTATGAGATAAGGAAGAGGAGCAGACTGTAGTGAACCTCCGTTGTACTGGTTCTACTCTCGCCATTGTCCAGAAAGCCACACTTGGTCAATACTTTTATTAGGGGCCCTACTCCGTATTTCGTTCCGAAATTTAAATTTTCCGAAACCGAATACTTGGTACTCTCTATTTCGAAAGCGGAATAAAATCTCCAAATGGCAAAGGCATTGATATACGGAAAATCAAAAGTATTACAGACTACGAATTCAAAAGCGGATCAAGAATTGACTTCGAAACTAAATAGAAAGTAGGGCCCTTGGATTTTAGCGGTGCTAGGTGAACATTTACAGCTTCATTAAAAAAAGTTATTGGTTTTGGTTACAGCAGTTGACAGAGTGACCATCCTGTCCTTCCCACTGGCAGTACAATGGACCTATCGAGGACAAAGACCACCACAATTGGCATAATGAGAAGAAACTACCTGGTGTCGACCTGTCACTTCGACATGATACGACTTAGTCGGTTGTCACATTTAGGCAACAATCAATAAGCAACTGGGAATAGAAAACACGCAATATTATCGCTCAGTTATTTTAGATACTTTGAATTTATTTAGAGGTCTCACATTAAAGCAACTCAATATCGCTTGAACGAAAAATTTTGCTGATTGCCGCAATAATTATCGCTAGCGACACACAGCGCATGTTTAATAAAGCAACAAATATTGCTTCTTAGTAGCAATATTTGTTGCTTTACACATTTGCGCATATTACGTTCTATAAAGATTTGGAAAATATGTCGGAATCCTGTTTTCAACACAAAATTTGTTGAAGTTGTGGAAGAATATTACTGACAGCTAAAAATTTCAGGCAATACTGCTCATGTGAGAATAGGTTAAAATAAAGTTGCTGACAGTTGCTAGTTGCTTAGTTGCTTATTGCTTGTTGCCTTAATCTGAGAGCCGACTTAGTCCATAAAAGCTGAATTGATATCTGGGGATAAATCGCGTGAACAAGTTATAAGATTGGTAGAATTAAGATACAAAACAAAAACACATCACGCGTTGCCCTTGTTCTTCCAACGAAGACTAAAATTATACTTTCTAAGGGAAAAGAGAATAAGATAAGACATTTTTTAAACACTTTTGACTAACATTGCCACTTTCATATCTTCCAAATATACCTTAGCGAACACACCCACACAAAAAGTGATCTTCTAATTTTGAAAAACTCTTATACATTCTCGGGATCTGGCAACTTACGCTCACAACAGTGGCAAACAAGCGAACTTAACCGATTGCCTAGAGCTGACCAGAAATTCATTGTCGAAGACACATTACAATTGGAAGTCTGTAATTGTTGTTGCTGCTGCTGCTGCTGCTGATAATCCTGCAACTGGTTTGGCTGTATTTGCTGCTGCTGCTGCTGCGGCGGCTGCTGTTGATTAGATGGCAGCAAATGTTGCTGCAACATTGTGAAAGCACCATTAGTCGATGAAGAGTACGTATCGGAACTCCGGTGTCAAATTTTAGGCGGATCACTTGATCCGCTCGGAATACCTAAATCGATGCTGTGCTCCCCGACAGTGCCCGAACCGATACTATCGCTATACATCAGCTGGACATCGCCCCTGGGCAAAGCAGTCGATGTTATGATTATCGATTCGTTGGCATCTACACTTCCGATGCGGATCGGTGGCGGTACTACTTCTCCGCTTATTGTATTGTTGCTATTATTGTCTTCGGTGAGCAAATCGTGCCCTCGGTTGCTATTGTCCTCGTTGCGTGATGACTTTCGGCTGTCGCCGCCCGAACTGCTGCTGTAGCGGTTTCTCGTCGGCACGTCCAGGCTGTAGGCTCGATTCCTACCAGCGTTAATCAATTCATGCTGCTTGTGCTTAAAACTGGGTGAGAGATTGTTAGAAATTGTACAACAAATACCAGCACCTGGTTTGGACAAATCACCAGCGTTGTTGTTTCGCACCGAACATGGGCTGCTGCGGGTACTGCCAAAGCGTTTGTTGCCGCCCTTGTCAAAACTAAAGGAGAAATAATCAGAAATCTGTTTAAAACGCGCCTTCCACGATCTGGTGCCGCCAGTGCTGGGACCATTGGAGGCGGCAGTTTGTGAGCAATTCCCATTCGTGTTGGCGTTTCTATTGTTCACTGGGCTGTCGATAGATGGCGCTGTTGATGCTGCCGAAGCTGTCACATTGACAGCACTCAGCAGCGCAGTGGTCGCTGTAACATTTATATGCGGACCTTGTGGAGCATTCATATTGAGAACATCAACGTCGGCTAGTTCGCCGCCGCCGCCGCCGCTACCCTCAGCTATCTTTGGTTTTTCTATATGGTGGGATTGGGTGTCTGTAGTATCTACGCTGCCTCGATTATGGCGATTGTAAAAGACATTACTGTCGGAGATGACTTGCTGTAGGCCATCCGAGAGGCGGCGGTTGTTGCAGCTATACTGGTCCAGGCTTACGGCTCGATTCGAACTGAAGTGACAACGATTCGTATGATAACCATGAATGTTACCGTATGAATTACGGATGCGATTACCCCCCGTGCTGCACATCTCTCCGATCATTGATGGGCGCTTCTCTCTAGATGACTTCCTCGAAGTCGAGTGGGATGATTTCGAGCGGTTGCTACTGCCTTCTGTGTCCACCTTGAATTTAGAGGTCTTCTCAGCTACCTAAAACGGAAATAGGAAACAGCGGTTAGTTGGTGGTTTTGACAGTTAACAAAATTTACGTTAATAGCGATAAAACAAACAAATAAAAGAACACAACTTTTGCAACAACAAGGTTTCACATGTATATAGGGAATGAACATAAACTATTCTATTGATTCTATGAAGATAAACAAATTGTATTCAAAAAGACGCACAGTCGTTATAAAAGCCAAATTAGTCACCTGATGGTTTGAGTTAATCTGCCATTAGGTTGGAGTAACAAACGCATTTTAAGATTGGAAAAAATATAAATTAATTCAATTAGAGAAGATTAAATAGGAAAAAAATAAAAAAAAAAAACGTAAATTTTGTCCCTGTCAATTTTGGGGAAAGACAAATACTATCCTGCCCTATTCAAGCTTCAAATTTACATAGTAACCTATAAGTCTAAATAGCACAACTACTTCTTTCACACCAGACTGCAGACTAGGAAAAGTGGAAAATATTCAGAAGGAACGAAGTTTTGGAAGCAGGGGCCCAGCGTTGCCGCCGAAAATAAAAAAATTGTGCCACTTTTTTCAGAAGAGCGTGCTCTTAGCGTGTCCAAAGAAACCTTTTTTTTCGCATTCACACAGTCAACGCCAAACCGAAACAAAAAACGAAGAAGCATTTAAGGACCATAGGTATACATGAGAGTGACCACTTCCTACGAACAAACGAATATTCGCAAGTTTTGACAGCCCGTTCACATGAACACTTTTCTAGGTCGTGGCAGTTCGCGAATTTCAGCCATTAGTTTCTACCCGAAATGTCTAATATGAGGTTAATTTCGTTCGCTAGTTTGTGGAACGCGAACTAAATGATGTGGTTTGCGAATAAATTTCGACAATTCGCGCCAAAGGTGTTTTCGTTCGCGTCAAAAAGTTTGGAATTCGAAAATTCGTTATTTAAACTGTTTATAAACTTATTTTCTTAATACATTTTAATGGGATAATTAATCATTAAACTTGCGAATATTCGTTCGATCGTATGTAGGTAGTTGGTCGCTCTCATGTGAATGGTCCTTCATTTCAGGTGCCTGTTAATTCGCGGTTTTCTTTTCGCAAACTATTATCTCTCGACGGTTTAAATATTTTTCAACTATTTCGCAGAAGTCATGTGGCAAACTGTCATTTCGTCTTGCATTCATGTAGCTGTAAGATTGAATCGCATTTTTCTATAGCATTTATATGTTTTGCTCTTCTTTCAACTAGCTTTCGGTGTTTTTGCTTTTGCTTAATAAAACGTTATTTCGCGCCATGATATTTAGCCGCTTGTTTATATCGGCATGCATTTTTTTGTCACTTTCAAGAGGAAATTGTTTTTTTATATGTAAAAAATGACCCATGCTTTGCATAATACTCAAACTCGTACCTACTCCAAATACTACAATGAATACAAGCAGGAGGGTTGCAGGGGACAGCATCCCCCCAAACTTATTTCAATGTTCATGGGGTTCTTCTAAGGAAAAATTATAAAAAGTTTACAATTAAGAATCTTAAAAGGTTTTGCGAAATGATCTATTATTGAAATGTAATGGTGTGCTTACACTTACACTGAGCTTTAAATATTGGAGTAAGGTAAGAGAAATGAAGAAAACGTGCCTTTTTGAATTTTTGCGTGCCACCGTGCCACAAATAAATTTGCGTGTCCAAAAAGCACGATCGTGCCACTTCGGCAACGCTCTCCCAAGTATCGGCGGCTGGGAAGGTGAAAGCAGGCCCAAAGTCAACGAGATAGAACGATTGTAAGCCATGGAAAAATAGTGGTGATTGGTTTAGGAAGAGCACTCGGATTCTACATTTGACATTATTTGAGCATTCAAGCCTTCGCCGTTCTCTGCAAGATATGGAAGAGACTATCACTAGCATAAGTAACTCAGTCCTTGAAGCTAGGCTAGCGGTCGTATATATGATGGGCAGGCTTATAAAGTAAATTTTCTGAAGGTATAATTCAAGTTCGCCGATCTACGGAGTGAGACATCGGGGACCGAATAGCGTCATATACGAGCAATATGTGGCGAAAGATCGAGAGCTATAAAGGGACTGCCGCGAAGCTTCTAATTGATATACCAGACATTGGCCGCGTTCAATACGCTTTTGCCTGGCTTAGTCTACAGCCTCTGATTGGTCGATTTACCTGCAAATCTCGGCAAGTTTTGTGTGTCAGGCAAGACTTTCTGCCTAAGTTCTATAATAGACTGTCACCTGAAAATGTAGGTGCCTAAGCACATTGAACGCGGCCATTGTAAAAGTATGAGAGAAAACAAACTCTAAAAATATTTAAAACCCGGTGTAAAGAAGCTGCACAACAGCAGACATAAATGGGCAATAATTGTACTTCTAGGTGGTAGTGAAAGTTGCCAAAAAAGGCACAGAAATGCCTAAAAACCATTGCGCCCGTATGCAATAAATATTGAGAAAACCGGATACCTTTTGACGAATTTAAGCCGAGTATGAAAAACTGCAAAAACGGCGGAAGCCTTAAACTGTCTAAAAAAGCCTCGTATCAAAAGCATAATCCTTCGATAGATTTTCTGTCCCATTTGCATTGATGGGCTTGAGAGGAGAAGATTTAAAAGCGAACTCTAGGAGCTGTATAGCAACATCGACCTGGTAAGAAAAATACGCATTAGTCGACTAAGATGGTTAGAACATGCAGAGCGAATGGACACCTACGTTCCCGCCCGAAAAGTCTTCGATTTTAACACGGAGCGACGAAGCAATAGAGGAAAAACTCACCTTAGGTGGAGCGCACGAGGGCTCAGCTGGAGGCGGTTAGCCAAAGATCAGACTAACTGGAGAGGCGTGTTGGTTGAGGCCCAAGTCCACCGCGGACTGCAGCGTTATATGAAGAAGAAAGGAGTTATTATGAAGAGTGAAGACCATTCAAATAGGCTGCCTTACTGAAGAACTTGAAGGCAGATCTGGTACATATAAAGAAGTGGAGAGGAATGTAAACCGAATCCGAAAGACTGTAGCCGGAGAACTCTTAAGGAATAGCCAAAAATAGCAGCGATAGTTATTAGAAAATGAGGAAGACTGGAGACGACTTACTTAAGAACTTGAAGGCGGATCGTGTACATAAAAAAGCGGGGAGGAATGTTAATGGAATCCGAAAGACTGCCAAAGACTTCTTAGCTGGAAGAAAATGACCGAACGTCTTAATGTAGCCAAATAAAGCACGTTTTACTAAAGAACTTGAAGGCGGATGCTATACATAAAAAAGTGAAGTAGAGTGTAAACTTGTAAACTAAGTCCGAAAAGCTACAAGTGAGACCTTTTAGTCCCACTCAACAAGGACATCAACACCCCAACAAATGCAGAATTAAGAACCGCGATCCTGCTTCTAAAAAATAACAAGGCAGCTGTAATGGATGGCATACCTGTCGAGTTCCTGAAAGCGGATCCAGACGCAGCGGCACAAACCAGTAAGAATAGACCGTCGACTCCTCCCACATAACGGACTTTGAATACAAGCTGCCGCCCAGGATTTTTTATGTTGTACAAAATCAAAGGAGCGCCATTAACGCACGCATACATGAAAAATCCTAGGCCCATGGTATAGCATGGAAAATCATTGCCGCCATTAATTTTGACATTTACACGTATTCACAAATGGGGTAATTTTTTCCGGGGAGAATCGGGTGCACGGGAAGTCGGCGGTCTAGTTCTTCCTGGTTTGTGCGCAGCGGCCTGTATTTTGTTTCCACTTGTTCAGGCTGTTTGGGAGAATGAAACCTTTCACAGGGAATGGAAAGACGAAGTTATTTGTCAATAGACCGAAGAAAGCCGATTTTAGGAACTGTAATAACTGGCGTGGTATCACCGTTTTGTCCGTATTCCCAAAGCTGATGGCAACTAACATTCTCGAGAGGATAAGGTCCAGGATTCAATCGCGCTCAAGAGGCACCAAGCGGGATTTCGCAGTGATTGAGCATGCGTCGATCATATTAACACCTTACGAATCGATCTTGAGCAATCGTCGGAGTACCAATCACCGCTCTTCCTCATGTTCGTCGATTTTGAAAAGGCCTTCGATCGCGTTAATCGTGAATGTATCTGGAAATCGCTTGCTATAAGCGGCATCCATGAAAAAATTGTTGCGACAGTCAAACTTCCATAACTCGAACTTTTTTAAGTCTAATTTCTCTATTACTCGAAGTTTTATTGAAAACTGTGCGTTTTAAATATTTCAATTCGAAGTTTCTATAAGTCGAATTTATTTTCTTTCATTTTTGGAGTTCGACTTATGGAAGTTCCACTGTATTATTAAAGAGTCGTACAACAACGCAAGGTCTTTCGTTTTGCACAGTGGACAGCTTTCCGATGTATTTGAAGTGAGACAAGGGGATGTACTGTCACTGATTTTGTTTCTACTTGCGATCGATGATGTTATGACTGCCACGGTGGGTACAAACGAGAGACTTGTTATCCAATGGAACCCGTTTGATAAGCTAAGCGATTTGGACTACGCTGAAGATATCCTCAGAAGTAACATTGGTGCCCTTAACCAAATCTGTCATTCATTGCAACAGAACGGGGAGGTATTTTGTTGGCTGGCTTAAGGATAAACGCCAACAAGACAAAAATTATGCACACTAGCCGAGACCATCAACAGGAGGCTATCTTGAGACGGGAAATCATAGAAGAGGTTACGCAGTTCAACTATCTGGGTAATTATGTGCCACTCGATGGTGGAACGAACCTGGATATAGATGATTGTTCGGGAGAGCCTTTACCGGCCCTGGCACTGCGGCCTCTCTAAAGGAGCCTATTGTGCTATAACCTGGATATAAGAAATAGAATAAATAAAGCTCGTGGTGCATTTGGAATCCTTTCTCCAGTCTGGAACTCTAGAAAAATAACGCCGCGCACTAAGTTAAAACCCTTTGAATTCAATGTAAAATCGGTACTGCTTTACGCACGTGAAACGTGGAAATGCTCCGCCAACATCTCGAGCAGGTTACCAGCCTTTGTTAATCGTTGTCTGCGTTACATCCCAAAGATCCGTTGGCCACAAACAATTTTCAACAATGAAATGTGGCGTAGGACTGGACAAACCAAAGTGGATGTTAACATCAAGCAGAGGAAATTGCGCTGGATTGGCCATACACTGAGGAAACCAAATGACAACATAGCGAAGCAGTGCTTCCAATGTAAACCCTCAAGCTCAAGGTGTAAGGCGAGTTGGTAGGCCAAGATCAACATTGAGGTCAACTGTTTGGACGGAAGTTCAGTCCCAAAATTTGCGATCGTGGACACAGCCGAGGTACCGAGCTGCAGACATAGAGAGAGATGGAAGGGCCTGGTTGTCGCCCTATGCTTCAGGAGGAGTTAAAGTGTTGCTGCCAACAGCATCTTCCGGAAGAAGAAGAACAAAGCTAAGAATCTTGCCGAAGCCTACCGATGCGTTAAAAGCCGTTCTAGAGTGCGGTACCAATTCCAATAAGAACCGTTAAGTTCCAGTTAGTGAAAACCATTTATGTAAAACTTAAACCGTATACCATCAAACGTCCTTAAAAGTGTCCACGTCATAAGAGACTGCGACAATTTCGTGACAATCAAACGATTTTCCTAATCAAGTCATTCGTCACAAGTTCTATAACAGTCTTTATTATCTGTTCCCTACTTAAACAACTTAAAGTCTTTATGTTTCCATCTTTTCCGCACAATTTAGTCCCATCCTTGTGAAGTGAGAAGGAAGGCAACAAAAAAAAAAATAATAATACAAGAACTTCGCACATTCTTAGTTTCAGCAAAGAATTATTTTGTCAAAGCTAATGATTATGGAAATTCCCTCCTCAGCGAGTAAGAGTTTCCTCTTTGTTATCAAAACTGTCAGAGGATACGAGCGCATATCCTTAGACAAAACTTTTGCGTGACGAGTCCTTAGTTTACCTTCAATCTCTTGCACACACCATATTCTTGACATGGGTTAGCGGTGGGGGTATGAGATGTGCAGAAGGAGCAGCAACTCAATATCAAGTTAGTATCATCTGCCAGGCTATGAAAACAATGTTGAGCCGTTTCTCTGCAGGATATTTGTGCATATAATTTTAGTTTTTAAAGAACCATGCTGGGTCTATGTATGTGTGCGGCTTTAAGGGATTCAAGCAAAGGCATGGCACTGCTCTGAATGAACATTTTCAATGTAGTATAAGGTACCTATTACTGTGAAGCAAATTTATTTATTTTTTTTTTTGAGGGGAGTGACTCAATTCGTGATGCAGTCTCCCTTCCCATTGTTGGGTGGTATGGCCATGGGGTGGTGGAAAAATGGCAGGTATAATCCCGGTGGATATTACCTTCGTAGTTTCACAAATACCTATAAAACAAGGAACACTATGTGCAAGGTAAAGTCGTCACATGTACGCGGTATATTTTTAATGTTCTTTTCTGGGTTACATCACACGATAGCGACGCCGCCGCCGACTGCATTCTCTGCTAGCAACAAGGTAAAGGTACGTGCGAGTTTACTTCGAAGGAAATTGTGTTTCGCATTATTCCCTAAGGAACATGAAAGGGTGGATACTGGATAGTATCTTGTTAAAGTGCATATACGTGCGTGTTTCTGCCATCAAGATGGAGGAAGCAAAATGCAACCCATTTCGTATGCAGCCAAGGTTTCTGCCTTAGTACGTTATTATTATTACAGTATCTTGTGGGAGAATTGCATGGACGAGTGAAGGAATCGTTAGGCAGGCTTATTTTGTATGTACATGCCGAGGTAGGACTTGGTTCATTTGTTAAACCGTGAACAATTTAAAGTAGGCCAAAGATTATACAAATTTGCGACCCATTTTGACATACATAATCGGGAATGCGGTTTCATTTGCAGCTTCTTGATTGAAAGGATACTATGTATGGACATGGACAATAGAAATATGGATCCTTACGAAATGTAAACCTTTTTATAAGTTCTCTCTCGCCAAATGTACATTCCTCTCGGTTCTAACAGTTAAAGTGATTCTAAAAGGTGTTTTTTTAAGAGGTAGCTACAGAACTTTAAGTTGGCAACGCTATTTCAACTGGCGGCCATTTTGTCAGCTGTCAAGTGATTTATTTTTAAGCCTAGTATCCTGCTCGCGCTTAATTTTAGCGAGCGCTTTTCTCTCCACAGCACAGATAAATGCTCGCTAAAATCGTTGTACAGGATATAGAGAGGACACACACCCATATTTTATTGCCACATGTATTTTGATTTTTGTTATTTTGTCACTTTTTTCCTACTCACTTACATCGATTATCAAGTATTCCATTAAATATTCAATTAAAAAATTGTTTTGTTTCGAAAATGTCAAAATTTATCGCCGATTTAATGTACCAGGCAATTCTTTCGCGAGCTAAATCAGTGGAGACATTTTCTTGGCCGAGTATAACAAAATTGTACGTAGTACGTATAACACACAATATTGTTATATCGGACTGACATTAAGTGTGTCCCATCTATATGAAAGTAAGAATTTAGCGTGCGGAACAGGATACTGCTTTGCTAAACTGCCTCGCTAAATTTTATCTCTGTAGACATTTTTGTATGGGAGATAAAATTTAGCGCGAGCAGGATACTGGGCTTTAGTTTGGTTTGGCATTTCAACATGAATAGACTGACGCGGACGCCTGAACAACGCTTCCAAATTGTGCAAATTTATTTTGAAAATCATGGCTCTGTTCGAAACCATAATCGTCTCACTTTTGGTTGAATGGATACGTCAATAAACAAAACTGCCATATTTGGAGTAATGATAATCCTCAAGTGTATGTTCAGACACCGTTTAATCCACAAAAACTGACTGATTGGTGTGCTTTATGGGTTGGTGGAATAATTGGTCCGTACTTCTTTAATACCGATGCTTGCCAGAACGTTACGGTCAATGGTGACCGCTATAGAACCATGATTACTGACTTTTTCGTTCATCAATTGAACAAACATGATGTGCAGGAGCTGTGGTTTCAACAAGACGGCGAAACATGTCACACAGCTCGTGCCACAATTGATTTATTGAAGGAGACGTTTGGTAACCGCATAGTTTCACGTTGCGGACCCGTGAATTGGCCTCCAAGATCGTGAGATTGAACTCCGCTTGACTATTTTCTGTGGGAATATGTAAAGTCGCTAGTCTACGCCGATAAGCCCGAAACGATTGAGAACAACATTCGCCGCGTTATTGCCGATATACAGCCATAAATGTTGGAAAAAGTCATCGAAAATTCGACCTCCAGATTAGACTACATCCGAGCCAACTGTGGCGGTCATATGCCAGGAATCATGTTTTAATTATAATGCCAGAAGATTATCTTTCGAATAAAGTAAATTCATTTCAATTCAAAAAAATCATCTTTGTTTTATTCCATTTCAAAGCTCCATACCTCTAAAAAAAACACCCTTTACATTGGCACAAGTAAATGATTTTTTTGATGTTTGATTTTTCAGCCTGAGTTTTTTGACAGTTCACGCGGGATTCGAGACACGTGTCGAAGTAGAAAATGCTCAGTTACTTTCCATTTAACCAAGGATAGACTTACGCTTTTATTATCAAAAATCGTGCTTAGTAAAAAATGTGTTTAGAGCACTTCGGCCATTTTATGGTCGTCATAATTGTCCTACTGAGCAGGCTATTCAAGCCGTTGTGACCAAATTTCGCACTAATTTCACTTTATTGGACCACCGACTCGTTTGCGTAGAGTTAAAATGTACGGTTTGGTGTGGTTTATGGGCCGGTATGGCATCATTGGGCCGTAAATTTTCAAATATGATGAGGGTAACAATGGTGGTCATTGGCGGTCAATGGTGCTTGCCATCGTTCAAAGATTTCGGACTTTTTTTTTGCCCAAAATGGAAGAGCTGGGTTTGGTCGACATGTTGTGTCAACAGAACGGCGTGACATGCCACACAGCACACGAATCCATCCATGAACATATTTCGAGGTGAATTTGATGAATAATTCATCTCACGTTTTGGACCTGTGAATTAACCGCATAGATCGTGCGATTTGACGCCGGTGGACTATTTTTTGTGGGTATATGCAAAGTCTCTTGTCTATACGGATAAGCCAGCAACTATTGCAGCCTTAAGAGACAACATAACTCGTGTTATTGGTAGGCTACAAGTCGATATGTTGAAAAAAGCATGCCAAAATTGGACATTCCGATGTGGTCCCACTTGAGGCGTAGTCCCGGTCAACATTTACACGAAATGATATTCAAAAAGTAAATGGCAAAAATTGATTTATCGACCCTAATACAAATTTCACTCAATTTTCCAAATTTTTGTTCCTTTTTTTCCATATTTAAAAACCAAACGCTTAAAAAATCACCGTTTAGAACGGGCATGAGTTGAGTGCATGATTGACTTCCTGGGAGAAGGAAAGACTGAAAATCTTTCCACGTCTACGGAGAATTGACTGACAAAATTTAAATGTCCCAATCCTACGTAAAGGTATTAGTGATGTCGTTCGAAAAATATTTCTAAACGTGGGTTTCGGTTGGTATTGTTCTCTTAACAGCAACTCATCAGCGAATAAATTAAAATACAATCCCGAGAAATTGCGATTTGTGATCTAAGGAGAAATAAAACAAGGATGCTCCAAGCCATAAGATTAGTTTGCGCCATGAGCAATCTTCACCCCAAAAGCTATTGAGTCCTATGATTATTATATACCCATGAAGAAGGTGTTTTTTTTAGAGGTTTGGTTTATTAACTGGCAACACTGTTTCTACAGATTGTCAATTTGACAGTTGAAAGTTGATTTGTATGGTTAGTACGTTTTGCCATTTTACGATGAATAGATTTAAGCCAGAATAACGCGTGTAAATTGTGCAAATTTATTTTGAAAAGCATTGTTCGTTTCGCCAAACTTATCGTGCGCTACGTGCATTTTACGGTCGACATAATCGTCCATCTGAGCAAGTTATTCGGAACACGATGAATCGTTTTCGCACTACGTACACTCTAGTCGATAATACCCATCCTCACGGACGACAAACAGTGCGAACAGAAAAAGTTATTGTCGATGTGGAGTGCAGTGTTGAGGAGAATCCGAATAAATCGATTCGCCATCGGGCACAGCATTTGGAGCTATGCCCATCCACTTTATGGAAGATTTTACGCTTATAAGATCCAGTTTGAGCAAGACTTGAAACCGAGTGACCATTATACTCGTAGTAGGTTCGGTGAATGGGCCGAAAACATTATTCAGCTTGATCCTCATTTCAAACGCAACATCTAGTTCTCCAATGAGGCCCATTTTTGGTTAAATGGATTATGTAAACAAGCAAAATTGCCGAATTTGGAGTGAAGAAAATCCAGAAGCCTTTGTCGAGACGCTCTTACATTCATTTAAACTCACTGCAATAATCGCTACATTTCTTTAAGGACGATGCGCCGACCAGAATGTTACCGTCAATGAAGAGCGCAATAGAAACGTGATTTCTGACTTCTTCGTTCCTCAGTTGAATGGTATTGACGTGAAAGAGTTTCCACAAGATGGCACAAATTGCCACATGACACGGGACATCATGAATTTATTCCGGGAAACTTTTGTTGAGAGCATAATTTCACCTAATGAACCTGTGAACTGGCCTCCACGAACCTGTACCTAATCTCACACCTTCAGATAAATTTCTTTGGGGGTATGTGAAGTCACTAGTCTATGCCGATAAACCAGAGACGTTGGACAGTTTGAAAGTCAACATTCACCGTGTTATTGCTATTATACGGCGCCCCAGTTGTTCTATAAAGTTGTCGAAAATAATGGGACTTCACGATTGCGCTTCATTCGAACTAGCCGTATGGCGCATATTGAATTTGTATACCCTTTACCATGGAATGACATGTGACAATTCTTAAATCTGGTGGAGATATTTTTGCTGTATCGTGCAATATATCGAATAAGCCTGCTGCAATGCAAGAGAATTGGCGTTCTCCGGCTGGGCAGTGACATAAGAGGTTTTCAAAAAATTGTATTTCCTTTTAACCCTGCAACTTCTACAGAAGACAATTGTAGGCTTTTGCCTAACCTTAAACTCATGTTTCCAATGATGCGGTGTCCGGTGATTACCACGACGAGCACTCGGATTTGTTTTATATCAAATAAAGATCTTTAACCTTTTGATATCGATTGCAGACCACACAACCACAAGTTCCTTAGCTAAAGTAATGAAATTCCTAACTCCGTTGAAAACTGTTGGTTGAAAGTGGCTGCCAGCTGCGAAATGCCAAACACACTTAGACCAGCATAGGTCCATTGTTCTACCACGAAAAACGGATCATATAAGATCTCCCTACTAGTTGAACCATTTTGAGCTCTTTATAAAGCGTAAGAGGCTTCTGATGTCTATGTTTGTCAGATCACACAAGTCGATAAAAAGCACATAATTGCTTGTCAGCCCAAAGCCTGTATAATTTAGAGCCGCATCTGGGCAGCTGTATCGCTCCTTTTCGAATTTGTCCAGCAACTTAACCAAGCAATACTGATATGTGATGGTTTATTTATCTAACCAACAAACTACTAATGAAACGCCAGCTTCACTCCCAAAATTTGCGGTGGGCTCTTAGACTAATACGATTTGGCGGACAGCACTTGAGATAAAATCCTCAGTGTGCACATTCTTTAGATACAAATAAAGGGTTTTCCAATGAGAGGTGTTATTGTGAATGGCCCGCTATTTCGGTAGCTGTCACTTTTGAAGCTTTTATTCTTTGACATTTGACGAGTAGAAACTACGCCATTACTAAAAATGAAACGATACACGCTTCAACAACGCATTGAAATTATTAAAATTCACTACAAAAATGGTGAAAATCTTGCAGTCACAGTTCGCAAAACTAAAGCATTTTTTTTCACGTCGGGAAGCACCTTGTCGGACCGCAAGTTAGTGATGTGAAGAATAAAACCCGTGCACGTCGCTCAAGAACAACTGAGAATATTGCTGCTGTAGCCCAAAGTGTTGAAGAAAACCCCAGGGGCCAGATCGCGTAAAATAAAAACGATCGAACGACGTCGTTTTCACTAAAGCTGTCTCTATCATATCTGTGACAATAGACAGAGACAGCTATTATCGAAACGACGTCGTTCGATCGTTTTCATTTTACGTGATCTGGGCCCAGGTTTGTCCATTCCTCGTCGTTCTTTGGAATTGGGCATTCCACAAACGTCATTACACCGTATTTTGCATAAAGACTTGGGTCTTAAGGCTTATAAAGTTCAGTTAAGACAATAACTCAAGCCGGCCGACCATCAACAACGTCGCCAACAGCCCAGCGTCGATTCAAGACCTCAAAGATAAAATTCGTGAGGCTATCGAGGACATAGGGCAGCCACTTTGCGATTTGGTTATGGAAAATTTCATGAAAAGGATATGGTCCTGTAAGCGTGCTCGTGGTGGCCATTTGGCTGATGTTGTTTTTCATTATTAACGGCTTACCTTCCTCTTTATTATGAAATAAACATAATTTCTCTCAAAAATTGCATTTTTCTTTGAATACCAAAATAACACCTCTTATTGGAAAGCCCTTTACTTTTTGCACGTTACTCCCTTGCAGACAGCTTGTAGGGAATACCTCAATTAATCATTCATTCATTCATTCATTTGTGATTTGTGGTCCGCCCTCTTAGAGGAGATAATACCCGTGTTTTATTATGCCCGTGATCAGAACCGGATCAGATCAGCATAAAGAAACCAGGATCAATTGTAATTTTTCTCCTGACATGTGGCATTACTGTAAGAACTTGACGTTAATTCCTTCAAAATTTGACGTTTCTAATGTAAATAAATCCGAAATGTGTTAAAAAAAACCTCAAGCTGTTAAGAAAAAATACTTTCGTTGGCAGTTGTATTAATTATTGTTGTTTAAATATATTTTTATTTACAGTTTTTATTTGACAAATAAATTTGCCTTTTTCTGTGGCGTATTTCGCCAAGTTATCCCTTTCACAAGTGCGCGTTCTCTTCAGTTTAAACGTAGTAAGAATAAGAACAAATAAGTTTTGGTTTAAATCGAAATGAACGCGAAGGGAGAACTTCGGAATATGTACAGAGAAAGGCGAAGGTTTCTTTGTTTGTCTAGTTCTTCCTTGGTCTGAAAATATATGTATGCAGTATGCACACAACGTTTTAAAATACAAAATACAATTTTCGGCCGTTTTCCATTGTTTACTTCTATAATTTTTTTGACATTTGACAGTGGCTTACAATTTTTTTGCGAGAAATGGAGTGGTTTGATTGGTCATTGGGTTGTCCAAATTTTGTAAGCCACTTTATTTGTATTTTGTTCATAGCACTACCAACATACACGAATAAAATAATTCGCCTAAATGTATACTATCATATTATCGTTGGATCACGTGTTGTTGTTGCGAATTAGTGTTAATTTGTGATCTGGTTCAGATCACGGGCATAATAAAATACGGCTAATAATGGGTAATTTCTTAAAATTTGAATTTTGCGCCATTTAATAGAACAGTGATGCCAACGCAAAAAAAGATAACAATGTGACAGCTGGCAGTTCGGGGTTAGTAAAAATGTTGCGCTATACGAGAGAACAACGCATTTCCATTGTTGAGCTCATTTTCATATGGATGGCTTCCTTAATGAACCGTCAAAATTGTTGCATTTGGGGTTCAGAAAACCCACGAGTAATTGTTGACTTTTGAGAAACAAATGCATCCACAACGCGTGACTGTTTGGTGCGGATTTTTGGCTGGAGGAATTATCGGACCGTTCTTTTTCGAAAATGCAGCTGATCAGGCAGTAATAAAGTAATAATATTCGTGACATGATAACCCAGTTTTTAGGGCCTAAATGACAAGATATGGATGTGACCAACAAGTGGTTTCAACAAGACGATGCCACATGCCACAGAGCCAGAGAAACAATTCAATTACTGCATTAGTCATTTCCTAATCGTGTAATCGGCCGTTTTTGCAAACACATTTGGTCATCCAGGCCATTGGACTTTTTTCTTTGGGTTTTTTTTCGAAGTCAAAGCTCTTTGCAAACAAGCCCACGACTACCAACGCCTTGAAAGAGGAAATTGTGAGGTGTATTAATGAAATTCAGCCACATTTATGCGAAACAGTCATTGAAAATTTCAATGAAAGTGTATATGTGCTATTCCATGCATAACCCTAATCTGTATACTCTATGAATCAATAAAAAATTCAAGCTTTCTAATTAAAAATCTGTATTTTCTATAAAAATTACATTTTGCGAATATATTATGGGACACCCTTTATAAATCAAAACATTTATGGCCCAGTGCTTAGTCTGACGGAAAACTGTGCGAGAGGTTACAGGTGAAGTCGCGCGGAAAACACAAATAAGACCTTAACCTTATGGTTTTATTCCACAGCCTAGCTTTTGCGTATGTCTGACAAACAACCAAAAGTATAACTTAACTAGGTAAAAAGGTAAAGCTAGGCCTACAGCCGTATGCGCACTGGCTGGTAGCCTATATCGTCGACCTGTTGTGCACATATTGGCACATTGATCCTTACAATTTAAGGCATTCTTAGAAAATACTATAACAAATGAATCGCTTCCCTAATTGTCTTCAAAGTAAGGAGCCACAAATTGGCGACACCCCAAAAGGCTTTTAAAATGTCGAATGACGAACTACCATTCTTGAAAGGCAAGTACTAAAATAATTAGCGATTTACAGTGTTCTGGAGTCTCTTCTAAAAGTCTTTAAAAGTAAATACATATTGGCCACCTAGGGTCCATATTATTTTATTTTTGTCACGAATAGAAGGGCCTACATTTTAATGATCTGGCCGAACGCCTTAATTAAAAGCAGCTGTCTCTTTGACGCATCTATACTCTTTGATGTTTCCGAACACAAATCAAACTTGCTGCCATTAAACTTAGCACAACGTCATACCAGAAACCAGTCGGGTCAGCAAGTACTTCAGTCCGAAGGTCCTATGCTCGCTTCATCCCTCCCGCCCCCCGATTATATCATTTAAGCCGGCTTTTCTGTCTTATTCATCGCTTCCGCTAATGGCTTTAAATTTTAAAGCACAATAATGCAAATCTCCAAAGAAACATGTAAAATAATGCGGTAAAGATTCCCGTGTGCCATATTAAATCCCACCCGCTTTAAGCGCACTAACTACGTCCACAAGATAGCCGCACTAATGAGACAGGACTTTTCATTTCTTCTAATTACTCATAATTCCGCTAAATAATTGTGCAGTGGCTTCGCTGGCAACAAAAAACTATGGGATTGCTTTGCGTGAAAGCGGATTAACTGTTAAAACCACCATCTCCCTAGAGATGAACATGGAAAGGGTTTTTCATGATTTTTTTTTCTTACTCAGTATACGACAGAAGGATGAATTCGCCTGCAATTAATTATAAAATGCAGCAAAAAGGATAACTGACAGAAAACACACAGCACGAGGTAAAGGGACCGAATAACTTTCTCAACGGATGCATCAATCATCCTTTTCCGAGCAAAAGTAAAATTAAAAGAAACACAAGGTGCAAAATATATGGAGCTTTTGCTTACGTCAACTTCTGTTGCGGTTTCAGAATCACCACTCTCACTGCCCTCGGGCAAATCGTGCAGTTCTGCAGCAATGCAGGTGGGCTCATCTACGGATGTCCTGGAGGCGGACTTTTGCGATGGTATACTACGTCTGGACTTAACACTAATACCCGATTGGGAGCGTGGCAGTTGTGGGGATACACCCCCTCCATCCGAGCTGTTGTTCTCGGCGGTCTCAGCGAGAGATTTGCGTGATTTGTTTTGAGCATCATTTAAGCGTCTGCAAACGAAATTAAAAACATAAAAATTTTCATGAAATGACAGATAGATGGTGCGGTGCGGGCTTACTTATAGAAATCCAATGCATCCCGGACTGGAATTATAATCAGTTCTGTTAGCTCGGGCACCAAATCGCCAAGCGCTTCAAATAATGGCAGTAATACTAGACCGATGAATCGAACTTGAGAGCCCGGCTTGCTAACCTTATCTGGATCCATAAATGGTGTCACAGGCAGACCTTCTGACTTTTCCGCAGCACTTTGAGCGAAAAATTCCTGTAGCAGGCGATCCAACCACGGCTCGGCTACGTCCATGGGGCGAGCTTCATTCGAGATGTCTGCGACTTTAATCAGGATCATACAGAGCTGAAAGAATTTAAATATAATGAAATGACAATGGAAAAGAGTAGTCTACGAGCATACTTACTAAGTTAATGTGCGCTCTATTCGAGTAGTCAAATGTAGGGGTAACCTGTTTGAATTGGTCAAGGATCTCGTTGTGACGAGCCATGTCTGTTGCTAGGATGCAGCGAATGATTCCCTCACGGATGACACTGGAATAAAAAGAGGAAACACAATTAATTTAGGAAAATTTAAATATTGGTAAGAGTCGAAATGAATTTTATTTCCCTCTCCGCTACTGCTCTCAACTCTCGAGACGCTATCTTTATATAGTCTTCTGGTCGTGTTGGCATAAATTTAAAAATATTTTTTAACGTTATTTAATTTTTTTTGCTGTGTTCTCTATTTTATTTTCCGATGTACACAAACATGATAGAGAGAAAAGGGTGTGGGCCGTGAAAGGGCTTTGCTTCCAAGCAAGGGGTAAACTATTACAAAGAGCTGGCATAGTAGAGAGGGTGTGTTCTTTCTTTCTATGCATTAAAATGGGGAGTCTTCTAAACTGGGAGAACTAGCAAACCAAGATATACCTACCTAGGTTTTGAGAATTATTTTCCGATACACGCAGATCTTTTGCTATGTTGCAAACTGGCATTCACAACAGCAACACAATAAATCAACAGCCTCATCTATACATATAATAAAACTGTAGAAATTTTCGTTGTCAGCTAAAAACTCGAAAACTACTGGACAAATTTCAATGAAACTTTTTTTAAAATGTTCCTTAAGACTGTGAGACTGCTATAGGCTAAGTCGTTTATAGCCACGTCCTTAGAAACAGTTTTTAGCCAAAATGAATAAACATACATACACATATACCTTGCTACAAATGGATGTTTATACGACAGCAACACAACAAACTGGTTGCTATCTGTGGAGACAACGCGGCGTGTAATTTTGGCAACTTTAATGTGTTCCACAAACTAAAGGAGCTTTACCCTGGATTGATTGGCGTTGGATGTGCAGCGCACATAGTTTACAACACATTAAAGAAAGCGTGCGCCAAAACGTATAAGTATAAGTATGGGGAAGAGTTTTTACTAACTGAACTACATTAATTCGAGAAGAAAAAAAGAGCTTCATTATTTTTGCGCCTTCTGATACCATTTTCATACCAATTTGTTTCTCATATCGCAGGAAATCAAAAGACAAATGCAAATAGTCGTTACACGCGGTTCAAATCAAATTTCAAATCTCTGTCAATTTTCCGTCGACTGACAGTTGTTTCAATTCTTATGCAAAGAAATTTGTTGAGTAAAAACTAGTAAGATTCGCAATGGAGGGGTAATATCTTGCTCTCTCGATGCCGCTCTCTTTTACGAATTTTTCAAGTTAGGGAACGACATTGAGTAAAAATTCGTAAAAATTCGTAAGAATTAGTAAAAACTCGTAAGATTTAAAAGTAAAGGAACAGACCTATTGTCATCAGTCGAATCAATTCTGCTAATTTCTGATGGCCTTAGAGTATTTTTTAGGAGGTCCTAACTCCACAAATGCTTTGATAACATTTTTCGAGGATCTAATAGCTAAGATGTGGCAGCTTATCCTTCAATCAAGAATATTGATTATACAGGCAGATACTTTTGGAAAATTGGTCACAATATCCTCCAATAAACTGAATTAATTTTTTTTTTCCAAAATTGCGTCTAAAATAATGAAAACCCTTGCGTACGTAAACAGGCTATTGGAAAGGTGGTCACACCAGGTAACCTCCTAGATTTTTGATATAATGCCTGCGTATAGATTAAGAATCTTTTTGGCACCATTTGGCCGGAAACATAGGCTTGCCACCTTCTAGAAAAACTTGGGGAGGACTTAAAAAATAAAACTTTTTTTAAAACCGAAGATATGGGATAATTAAAAAAAGATACATTTTAACCACTGAATTTTTGCTTTTTTCTACTGGCATTTCCCCTTACTTTCAAGGGCACAAGCTAACATTTTGTGTTTAAACATTTTTTTTGACTTATCTAATTTTTTATTTTTTTTTACAAAAACCGAAGAAACTGTAATATACGTATCGCGGCAATCATGATTTCGTCATTTTTGTATGCGATTTTTCGTTTCGCAGCGGCTTTAACGTTCAATGCAGATGCAGAAGTCAATAGTACATGAAATTTGCTAGATGACAGCAAATGTCAAATGGCAACAGCTATCAGACAGACAAACAAACATACCGGTCGGCTTTTCCAAGAGGAGTATTATAAAGTTGAAGACAGGGGTGGGATTCTGTAAAAAACGAAACGAAAAACGCTTTCGCTTTTCAAGAAACGATAAAAATCACGCGAAAGCGAAAGTTTGCTTCATGTAACTCCTTTCGTTTGTTTCTTTCTCTTCGCAAGCGTTTAAGAAGCAGTGTAGGTAAAATTGCATACATTTAGGGTCATTTTTACAGTTTGAGAAACTTTTATTTTTGACAGCAGCACCTAAATGTATGTTTTTGCGCCTTTTGCTTTTCTGAATCTATATTGATTATAATAATTTATTTTTTAAAATAGTTTCCTTTCATTTTTGGTTACAATTAGAAGGAAGGCAAATAAACGCGAGAGAACGGCAATAAACAAAAGCACTGAGATTTGTCTTCTCTTCTGTTCTAATCACCAGTTGGCAGACATATTGCTTAGTTGCCGAAAGAAGTAGTTATATGGTCAATCGACAAATCCAAATGCAAGGGTCCATTTTTTAACTGGGGAAAGCAGAAATGTCTCCCAAAGTGGATTATGTACGGAGAGTTGACTGTTAGAATTCAAACTATTCAACTTACTAAACATGAGTCTGATGATGAATAGTATAGTTTGAAATAGCTATCATTCCTACCAAAAGTTATTGCAGTTGCCTCAACAGTAATTCACAATTAGGATTGTTTTGGCTTAATTGAGCCAACTACTACTTTTCACACAAAGTAGTCATGCCATATTGAAGACACACATCATTTATATAGAGCACAAACCATCACTGCTCCAGAAATGTTTATTTCTTTTGACACATTAATTGCTAGAAATAGCTGCAAATGCACTTAAACTGTTAAAATAATCAAATAAATTGAAAAACGTCAATGAATAAGCTGCAGCGTTGCCACTTTGCTGCAATTGCAGTAGATCTACTGCATTTTTTTCAAAATTTAAATCTACTGCCACCAAATTAAATCTACTGCGTTTTTGTAAAAGCTTAACTGAGGAAGCTAAATCCAAAATAGTAAATAAAATACAACACAATACAAGCCAATTTGGGAAACTGAGTTTTCCTGGCTTAAATTGCCGAAGGAAACTTGTTCAGCCAAATATGTCTTTGAACAACAACATGTCAAATTAAGACGTCGATTCTGAAAATATTTTCTAGCTTGATGGAGTTTTTCGTGCTGCAATTTTATATCGAAGCTTGTCAACAGATACAAAATCGTTTTAATTTTAATGATGAAAGACTGAAACCTCTGAGGTACGTAGATACAAAGTTAGTACCTAGTGGACGGCAGTATACCCTCGATATTGCCTATTTTAAACTTGTTTCCTTTTTATGATGATGACAAAGAAAAACTTAATAGTCAATGAAGATGAACAATATTCCATGTTCATTAATATTAATGCGTTTTTTTTTTGTTTAAATACTTTACTCTTTATTAATTTTGTATTCTTTATGTTATGTTTTGTAATTTACCTTGTTCTTGTTTGAAAACAAAAAAATCTACTGCAAAAAAAATCAATCTACTGCATTTTTTTTAGAGAATCTACTGCGAAAAAATTGTCCAACAGTGGCAACGCTGATAAGCTGTCGTTGATTTCCTTTCGCACGGAACGAAAATGGCATTCGTTTTTAGAGTTACATGAAGCAAAATAAACGAAAACGTAAACGAAATGGCTTTCGTTTTTTTTGCTTTCGTGCAAACGAAAATTCCTTTCGTTTTTGTAGTTACATGAAGCAAACCGTTCGTGCAAACGAAAACGATTGAACGTTTTCATCTTACAGAATCCCACCCCTGATTTCAGGGCAACCCACATAAAGATTATGTGGGCGTAAGATAGTGTCAAAAATGGATAAAAATGTATCTACGTTTTGTTATATTTGTTTTTACATTTCTTTAACTCGTCGCTGTTTAAGAAAACTGGCATAACTCAAAAAACTCGATTCTTCAGAATACCGCCAGATGGATAATGTGCCAATTTTTATTTTACCTCATTTCTGTGTATGTTTATGTGGAAAAGCGACATAATTTGTGTTAAGCGCAAAAAAGTAAACAAAAGTTTCTTGAGAAACGGGCTATTTGTTGTTGTGCCAACTTTTATAAAATAGTAAGTACTGTTCCACACCTTTTCCTACGTATTAAAACGAATTGTGCCACTTTTCTTAAAAACCACTTTTTTGAAGTGACACTTTTATGATTTATGCCATTTTTCCTAGAAATACTTTCTCACAAATCTTAAAAAAAATCGGCTTACCTATAGGCGATTTTGAATATTATAAGTAACATATTAAACTTGCAATACCTTTTTTTAAAGAACAGATTTTTAATCATTTTCATTTCCTAAGAGCAATAATATTTTAACGTTATTATTTTTTCAACCTCCATGATGAACTAACTTCAAAATTATAAAAAGGTTATCTTAATATCTTGCATTTTTTCGAGAAAAGTGACATAACTTGGAAGTGGCTAGAAAATACCTAAAAATTTTATACCTAAAATTATTTTTTTTTATCCTTTTTATTTTTGATTAGAAAAAATATGGAACTATGCAAATCAAATACACATTTTCAAAGAAATAAAATTTGAAACGATAAAAAAAATTAGATTTGTGTAAAATGTTCTTCTCCTGAAAAATCGTGTTTTTTGAGTTATATTCCGGTTTTCTTAAACAGCGACGAACTTGTCACTGGAGTTTTCTAGCATCGATCAAAGGAATCAAGATAATTTTAAATGAAAGGAGAATAAAAGAAAATTTAAGCAAAATCTGAGACACTGATGATGGCTGCTCACTCTCTGCATTGATCAACACAATTCGACTAAAAAGTAAAAATGTTACCTGTTCGTGTGTTATGAATTATTTAACAACCTCCCTGTACATAGAGTTGATCAACTCAATCAATTGCTGAAGAACCTTGTAAACCTCGTCGATTGTTGAACAGCCCCATTATCGTCAGTAAGGTGTAAAAGTTTAACCATCAATTGAAGTAGTTGATTTACTAGAAGTACCAGGCTTGTAATGCGCTGTGATTTTGATATTTGAGAAAACAAATCTGTTGTTCATGTTGAATAACTGCGGTTTCGGTTATGTTACGCAAAAAGTTGATTCATCCAAGCATCTACATGAAAAACGCATTAAACGCACTCAGCAGCTGGCAGGGATAGCAAGCCTTGGGACGGTAACACAATAGTATACAATGGAAGCATTTTAACATATATATACTCGTAATGTTGAATTCTGACAGTCAATTCTCTGCGAAAAATTTACTTGGGGAAGCATTTCTGTTTTCCTTTGTCAGAAAATCAACCTTTTGCTTTCGTTGTCAATTGACTAAGGGCCTACCACAATGTTGCCAACTTGTGATTAGAGCGGTGGCGTAGATCAGCCTCGGTAGATTATTGTTACTATGCTACGGATCATTTTCTTTATTGCCGTTCTCAACCTCTAAAAAATGTCGGGCCTTACTACCAGTAATTCTCACAATAGCTCGACATAAATTGCGGGTTGGTTTTTGAATTTAAAATCAAGACTAGAATTTGTAAGTATGTACAGTAAGTACAATCATACCTACAGGACTATATATATGGGGTCTCTCCTTCGGTTGTGACCGCGACAATGCCAAGTAATGAAAAAAACACTACTCTTCTCGTCTCTAAATAAAATAGTTCCCGTACAATCCACCGCCCAAATGTAGTAGTGGTAGTGGCTTCTCTTTGCCAACTTTCCTTTTCCGGATTACAAATTCAAACAAATCTTTGTTTGTCGAAAATTAAATTCATTTCCATTCCCCTATTATGTGGCAGTTATATTTTTTGGTTGAAAGTGCGCAGCATGGCACAACGAAAGGATAAGGGCACCCTCTAAGGGGTGATGATGAATAATTTCCACATAACTCGAATGCAATTTGTTCTCCTTATCCATGCAGGCCAGCTATGAACAATAAGGGACATAACCTCTTCGGGGCTCAAACAAAGCACCAACGGAAGGATGTACATATTCCCTTTTCTCTCAATTTCATTTGAATACTGAAAGTTTTCCGTTTCAAAATAAGGCGGAAACACAATATTAATTATGTCTTTTAGCAAAATGTAAGTCCTTTTTCCTTTTCTTTTACTATTGAAGGAGCTTAAATTTAAATTAATTAATTTAAAGCGTTCTGCACTTTTTATTGCACGAGTACTTTTTGTTTGTGGTAAACTCCAAGGACTACGAATTAAGCACTCGTTCGTATGAGTTCAGATTTCATTTTTTTGTGGTAAATTTGAAGCACGTGGTTTACTGAGGTTTTGTTGAAGAATCCTTTTTGAGCAATTGTGTGGGGAAGTCATATACCTGTGCAATTTATAAAATATTAATCACGAACATAGCCTGATTCCTATACGTAACTTCAATAATTTTGACACGCCTGTGTAAATACGGTCAAGTCAGAAATGTTCGTCAATGCAGAACCATCTGGAAGTAGTCAAAGCCAACATTCCTCCTTAGGGTTAAAACCTATACCCCAATATTAACTTACGCAAGGTATACCTACAAAATAAGCTAAACAAGTCAAAAAGGACCGAAAGTGCCGATTGGAAAACGATTTTACTAGAAACGAAGTCTCAACGAAGGCGAAAGATAATCTCTTTGAAGACACAGGCAGAGGGATTACACTGGTTAAGTTTGGACCTGTAAAAAATATAATAAAGTAAAGGCACTGAAAAGATGCTTTATAAAACACCTCTTTAAGCTTCCGACAAACCTCCCAACTATATGCTGGATGCAGAAACAAAACTGCCTATTCGGAGTCTATAAGACTTGCGCCTATAGTTCAAGTACAACCTGAAATTTACTGATAAGACATGAAAGACTTCGTTTTCTACTTAACAGAAAAGCTTTCCTTTTTAATAAATGGGAACAGCTCAGACTTGTCAGCACAACAACACCTCAGAAGAAGAAGAACTCTTGCCAACCTCTGTTTTTCTGGGCTAAAAAGGCAATTGAGTAGTAGAGTAATATCCCGAGCATAAGGGGATTCCGTATAAAACCTTGATCATCCCATCCCAGTCCTGCCTTATGGCGCTGAGCTTCGACCCTATTTACAAAGTGGAAAAAGATATCCTTGGTCGCTTCGAGAAAAAGATTCTTCGTAAAATGTTCGGTCGCGTTTGTGTGGACGGGCTTTGGAGAAGGTGATTCAACGACGAACTATACTAACCGTACAGCGACATCGGCCCGGTTAAAAAACT
Organism: Cheilosia soror; assembly: GCA_949372485.1. NCBI lineage: Eukaryota > Metazoa > Arthropoda > Insecta > Diptera > Syrphidae > Cheilosia > Cheilosia soror. The sequence goes on along the minus strand of OX443561.1, from coordinate 74,094,704 downwards.
GCGAGTCAGTCGTCTTAGATGGGTAGAACATGTAGAGCGGATGGAAACAAATGCTCCGGCCCGTAGAGTCTTCGAGACTTCAGTTCCTCTACCACGCCCAAAGTGGAGCGCGCAAGTAGAAGGTGATCTTAACGACTACGAGTGAGCAACTGGAGACAATAAGCTGAGGACCGGGCTAACTGGAGAGGCTTGTTAGTTGAGGTCTCCGTTCACCCCGAACTGTAGAGCCGCCAAGTAAGTAAGTAAGGTCAGCCGTCGCTCTGTTGGGAAGACATAAGTAGGCAGTTGGAGGGCGACTATGGAAGATATAATAAGAACCCTGGCCTAGATGAATGGAGGCCAGCAGGTATTATCCAAAATGCATATAGGAAAAACGTCAGCGATCCCAAAGCTCATTTACAATGATGCTCGAGCTGTCAGCTCTTTAAACAAAGTTAATCTGCTCGCTGTACATTTCGCAGCTAGCTCGATGCTCCCAGATTGCGCTTTGTCTGCACCTGCGTCGAATTTACCATGGGACCAATCCATTTTCGCACTCGTACAGTCGCAAGAGTAGTTTATGATCTGAACATAAATAAATCCGCTGGTCCAGACTGTATCTCCCCTATCGTTCTGAAGAGGTGTTCTTCCACGCTGGCAAAACCACTGCGTAAGCTTTTTCATCTGTCCTACTCTTCTGCACTATTCCCGAAAGGTAGCATTTGTCCAGCCCGTCCCTAAAAAAGGCGAATCTTCTTCTCCGACCAATTACCGATCCATAGCACTTACGTACATTCTTTCTAAGGTCATGGAAACGCACAGAAACCGTCAGCTTATGAAATATCTTATATCACGAAAACTCCTCACTGACCGGCAGTACGATTTTCGTGGCAACAGATCCACTGGTGATTTGATGACTTATCTCACCGAGAAGTGGAACCAATCTCTCCATCACTCCGGTGATTGTTGCGCTTGATGTTTTAAAGGCATTTGACAGAGTTTGGCACTAAGCTCTTTTGTCGAAAATGCGTGCTTATGATGGGATCGATACGTGTCTTATTCAATGGATTAGAAACTACCTTTCTGGCTGTTCAATTCAAGTTTTTTTTTCGTTGGTTTCAAGTCTGAAACTCACCATATAAATGCTGGTGTTCCCCAAGGGTCCGTTCTGTCTCCGACTCTTTTTCTCATTTTTAGAAATGATCTCTTGTCTGCAACTTATAATCCAATTCATTCCTTCGCTGATGACAGTACTCTTAGCTTCTCATATTCTTTCCAGGACTCACGTCCCTGCTCTTCGGCCGTAGAACTGGAACGTCAACGTATGTTAAGCTCATTAAATTCCGACCTTACAGCATTTTAAAATGGGATTCAGCCAATAGAAATGCACTTGCATCATGGAAACCGAAAGACTTTCCATTCTCGGTATGTGCGTTCATGACAACTTGACAGCCTTCGTTGGAATGACCATATACACGAAGTCGCAAAGAATGCTGCGACATGTCTAGGAAATCTTTTACCCCTTCTGATCTGGCTACAATATATAAGGCGTTCATTCGCCCCAAACTTTAGTACAATTCCCATATCTGGTCTGGTGCTCCGAAACCATATTGCACCTACTGGAAAGGATCCAAAATCGTGCGTTGAAACTAATCGGAGACACAAATATCGCGAATTCTATTAATTCACTTGAAAATCGCAGAAACGTTACGTGTCTCGCACTGTATTATCGCTTTTTAAACAAACTGTGTTCAAACGAAATTGCCAGTTGCAGTCCTTCCCTTCAGCAATTCAATATTCGCCATGCTAGGAGTGCCCATCAGTTTACCATTCAGCATATTTTTGGTCGTACTATGAAATAAAGAGATTCATTTAAAAGCCGTACAGCACGAATGTAGAATGCTCTACTCTGTTGTAACAAGGAGGAATCCTTGTTACAATTTACAGACATTTAAAACCAAATGTGCATCGGTATTCCCTGTCTTGTATCTTTGTAGTTCACCCTGTAGTATCTTGAAATACTGTATAAATTGTCAGAATTTTAGTGTATGCTTATACACTGCATAAAATGTCAGATTTAATAAAATAAAACTCATTTTATACGAGACTACAGAACCCGATAGATGTCATTTGTTGAGGATACTACACCCCAACATTAAAAGAGTAGTCATAATCTCTTTAGTGCGTGTCTATTATAAAAAAAAAATATTAACAATTTCCCCTCTTTCGTTTTTAACCACCCAATTTTTCTTCGTGTAGTTTCAACTGAAATTCCTAACCTGGAAACTATTTTATATCTCACTCTAACCTCCTTTTTCGAAGGATTTTCAAAACAAAATTTACTTCTTGTACAAAAAATCTAAATATATACCTTTCCTTTTTAAAAATCCAGTCCCAAAAATACTTCAAGTTATGTACCTTTTTGGACATAAAATTAAGACAAAAATTTGTCAACCACTCAGGGTTTATTAAAAGTGAACAAAATGACAACACACAAACAGTTCCCCTAAAAAGGAAAAATTTCGTTGTTTTCCAGTAAGACACCCACCTATCTAAAAAAAATTGACTCGTCTCAATCATCGTCTTCATAATTTTCATCCCATTTTAAGGTTACATTTTTCATCGTAAGCGATGCCAATTTTTTCATCTCAAAATATCAGCTGCCACATGACTTTAAGGGTATTTTTCGTATTTACGTGCATCGTCGATGCGTATACCATTGACAGATGAGACTTGATGAATGTGTCTAATAATAGTAGCTTTGAAACGTTCCCTAAATTTTTTATTCCGATTTTTGCAACTTATTACGCACGGCACGCTGTACACCCATACATTTGATGGGTTGATTACACACAGTGCTACCTGTCATACGTTTATAATTTTTTGTTTTAATCTCATGGTAGAAGATTTTAATGTTGAATTAAAGTTTATTTTGGATTTTTCAATTTTCGTTTCCATGTCTTAGCCATGAAAACTGTCACATAAATTGTCAACTGTCATGAGTATGAAATGAACATCAGTACATGTGCAATGTGCATGGACCTTAACTAAACGATGACAACATGGCTCGTGTGCTATTGCATGTTGTACTTAATGGGGAAGTACTCTGCTACCAAAAAAATAAAGAGGACGAAAAGCGACGAAGAACGACAAATTATTTTCAAAGAGGATTGGGTTCAAACCGTATTTTTTAGAGCAGACGTTTAGGTTTCTTCTGGTAACAAGTGCTCCACTAGAAGGAAAATTGATCCCTTTATCTGCTTGCTTAAATTTTAGCTGAACAAGATTATCTCAAGTGAACAAGTCCACGAGATGGATACGAAAGAAGGTATTGCAATTAGAGACTGATTGGGTGTACAGCTAAATGTGTGCGGGGGTTCTGCTGACATGACTAAATGGAACTTAATCTTCTTCCATTGTTTTGGGAGAGACGAGTTTGCTTACTCCAGATTATTTTATTATGTTTCTTCTTTTTCGTAATTTCTAAGAACACTAAAACTGACACTGAAAATTTTACGTCGAGTATGTGGGAAAAGGTTGCATGGCATGTACTCGGCATAATAGTGACGCTGGCATGGGTTTTACACGCGTATGCCAGTCATATATACGAGCCAAGAGGACTTTTTAACTTGCCAAATACATACATACACTGGCGATCACTAGGATAAGCCCATCCATTTTGCAATCGATTTTCACTCTTTATACCTGTTGGAAATTGTGTACCCGGAAACTTTTACTACCTGCGAACAGGTACATATTTTCCCAACAGTAAGTTATAAAATTAAAGGGCAAATAAAAAACTACGTCTAGAAATTTCCCAAAATCAAACAATGAACTACTTGAAAAGCGTATAAAAAGATGCGCCACTAGAATGACGCCATTGCGAATATTTAGTTGCACATCAGCGATTTTTTTCAAAGTTTTGGTAAGAATATTTAAAAAAGCGTTGAAAAGAACTGTTTTTATTAAGTTCAAAAAAAAAAATGGGTTCCGGAGAGACTTTGACAGCGACAAAAAGAGCAAAAATCGATGCGTTCAAGGAGTTAGGACTCTCAGGCCGAGAAGTTGCAAGAAGAACCTTAGACTTGCAGATGCACAACGCTATGGAAAAAAGTCAAAAAGGACGCACGGCAGAAGCTACAACATTGCGAGAAAAGCGATTAATTCTCCGGCTTGCCTAAAATTCTACTCTACCAGCGAGTAAAATAAGGGCCAACAGGGGAGTATCAGCCAGCATAGCAACGGTCCGAAGGATAATACCAAAAAGTGGTACTGCAGAGAAGATAACTTTAAAAAAACCTGTTTTAAGGCAAATACACAAGAAGCGTCGAATGAATTTTGCAAGAGAACATGTCACTTGGAGAATGAATGGAAACGCGTTGTCTTTTTGGATGAACAAAAATTTAACCTTGACTGCCCCGATGGTTACAACTTTTATTTCCATGATCTAAGAAAGAAGTAGCTTATTTTGGCAAGACATCACAGCCGTACATCAGGCGTAATGGTGTGGGAAGCTATTACCTACTATGGCACAGTCGAGTTGGAGTTTTTGTGCACAACAATGAACGGAAACAACTACAAATGTTTGCTGGAACGGTCATTTCCAAAAGTGAAAAGCATTTTCGGACCCCTGCCTTGGATATTCCAACAAGACAATGCCCCTATCCACACTTCCAGGGTTGTTAGAAGATGGTTTCAATCAGAAGACATGGAACTTTTGCCATGGCCGCCCTATTCACCGGACTTAAACATAATCGTGGTTTGGGCGTGGTTATCTCGTAAAGTATATGAAGGCGGCAGACAATTTGAAGACAAGGACACTTTACTCTAAGCTATTCGTGATGTCTGGGCCCAAATTTCTCTTCTCTTAATTATTTAAAAAAACGGTATGATCCTGTTTCGACAGCTGGTGGGTTAACATGTTAACATGTTAACATGTTAACAGATTTTGTCGTTGAGTATGGAAAGTCGTTCGGTTTCGTCGATGCAAGTCCCATTCATGGATAATAGGTGAGGGTTCAGATTTCGCTTTAATGATAAAAGGCAGAATTGTGTTTTCGAAGCATTTAATTCCACTCTTTTGGTTGTACCCTATTTTATAATGCTGTCAAGATCGGAATTTAATGTGTTTAGCATACGTTGCCGTTCCAGTACCACTGAGGGTACTATCATTAGCGAAAGAGTGTATTGGATTAGAAGTAACAGACAAGAGATCGTTGATGAATATATTAGAAAGAGTGCCGGAAACAAAACAGAGCCTTGGGGAACACCAGCATTTATATGGTTTCAACACAACTTAAATCTAACGGCCAGAAAGGTAGTTTCTAATCCACTGAAAAAGAGATGCGTCGATCCCATAGGCACGCATTTTCGACAAAAGAACTTGGTCCCAAACTCTGTCAAATGCTTTCCAAAAATTTCAAGCGCAACAATCTTCGTTTTAGCAGAGTGGTGGAGAGATTGGTACCACTTTTCGGTGAGATAAGTCATCAAATCACCAATGGACCTGATGCCGTATTGTCGGTCATTGAGAAGTTTTCGTGATTCGTGCATAATTATCTCCAGAGATACGGCAGTTGCATTATGGGATTGCAGCAAATTATATGAGCGATGGATACGAGAGAACTCTAAGGTGAATGCTGCCACAAAAGGTCAGTTTCTAGTCTTTGTCTTTGAGTTCCTCGGAACATCTACTATGGAAGTACCTATACAACAAGCAACGGTCAGGGACTTGTCTTTTGTGCACCAAGGGTTGTAGATTCGATATGAGTGTAGGGTCTCCAATAAGTCGAACTGCTCGTCTCTGTATGCTGTGAAGTAGGTTAAGTGAATGTTTTGGGGTCGAGCTCCATATATGGGAACAATATTCTAGGCCTGGTCTAACCTGTACTTTGTAGAGAAGGAGAAGTTGCTTGGGGCTAAAGTACATCTTTGCTCTAAATAGGTAGCTCAACTTAGCGGACGCCGATCTTGCGATATACCGATACCGGCGATTCCTCCACCTAGGAAGCAATTTGAGGCGAGCACAATAGCTTATGGGAAAACAAGGTCAGCATTCCTGAGTTTTCGCCGACTTGATGAAAAGAGCAAAGACAAAATGGGACAAAAGTCAAAGTCAACCTAATAAGCGACCCTTCAAGGAGCCAACATAGAGGGGAACTGCATCCAAGAGGCAGCTGTCTCAGGATGATGCTCCCACTACCTCAAAAGGGCACCACTTCGGTGGAAATTATGCTGACCTTAAAATGACAGGATTTGAGCTAGAAAAAGTTCAAAACTTTCTTGATGATTTAGATAGTGAAGAAGAAGATCTTTCTGACTGAAGTTGAGCCTTTTTCAATTTAGTTTTTCTACGACGTTGTGGAGGAGCAAACAGTTTTTCTTCTCTGCCAAATTTCAAAGCCCAAGCTCCTAAATGAGGTCGTAAGGGATCATCTGATCTTGGCGATTATTGACCGCGGCCACGAGAAATTGAAAAATTCCCAAGGAACTGTTCTCAAAATGCACAGCACACCGCTTATTTGTCAGTGTCACTCAATCAGTGGAGTACGGGAACTTTAGTATTACAAAAAGGTATACAAAATCACGTCACCAGCTAGCTCATCACAACGAACACACCCTGTCCAATAAAATGCAAAATATCCGCTTAGTTGCAGACAATGGAAATTAAATTTCATGTATTATAATGTTTTCGTTTCAATTCCATGCATGTATTGTAGAAACATGTAAACGTCAAACAATAAGAATTTATTTAATCTCCTCGAAACATAAAATTTTCGATCTCCCCTTGCACTATCCTTTGGCAGGAGCAAAACTTTGCAATAACATTTTCCCCATTCAACTACAAATGCACATAAAATCTCCTCTCTGCATGTTGACATTGTAAATGAAACTATACGTTAACCTGTTCATTGTTTACTCAACAAGAACAGAGACCATATACGAGTACCAGCCGTCTGTCATATAGATACCCAGAGCAATGTTGCCAGAAAGTGAGTGAAAAGTTCGCCCAAAAAGGCACAAGTTCTAGATAAAAAAAAAAATGGGTACAAGATACGAAATGAGAAACAAAGTCGAATGACATCTTAAACACTGTTACAGTACCCACTTTAAGCACCCTATAATAATACTTATTGTAAATACCCTCCTATAATAAAAAATGGAGCACTGAACGATGCCACTCTCAATTTTGACTGACTTGACAAGCAGCATATCTGTCAAATTGAGAGTGTAATTCGTAAAAGACGAAAAGTAGTTCTTTTATTCTTCTCCGCCTCTTTTTACACCCACTAACTTGATTTAGATAAATTTAAAACGTCGGTCAACAATACAGAATAGGTTAACCCAACGCTTTGGTTGACTAGAAAATCTCCCTTGAAGTGGCCCTATAACTCGACGGAATACCAATTACCAAATTCAGAAAAGTGGTCATTTTTTTCTTTGACAATTCCACCCGTTTCATCTGGCAACATTGCCTCAACGTACCAGGTCTGTGACAGCAAGGAGAAACTTTCTATATGAGAAACGAACAACACGACACAACTACACTCGCGCAAAGAGGATGAGCAAAATGAATTACATCCTTCAAACAGTAATATGAGTAATGGCAAAGACTGATAGCGGTTGTGTGTCATCATGAAGTGTGTTTACTTTTTCTTCTCCGCAGTCGGTACACGAACAATACCACGACCGCATCCAAATAAATTGTTTGCTGCATTAAAGTAGCGCTCACAAACATAAGCGACCCTGGAAAAGTTGAAAAAATACCACCAAACTCGAATGAGAAAGTTCTTCTGTAGTCCTCACACCCACAGTTGTTCGCCGTATTTGATGCCTTGATGGCAAAGGATAACCAACGAGTTGTGTACTTGTGTGTTTGCGCGGGAATAGTTTGTTTAGCGCAAACTTTATACGCTAACAAAGGTGTTCATGTGAAAAACAAAATCCCAAGTGAAGTCCTGTGAATTTGTTATATAAGTTGCGGAAGAGCCGTATACTTACGGTGGAGTTGGGGTACATGGAGGGTGTTTTTTTCAGAGGTATAGAAGTTTGAAATGGAATAAAACAAAGATGACTTTTTTAAATTGACATGAAATTTACTTTATTCGAAAGATAATCTTCTGGCATTGTGATTTAAACATGATTTCTGGCATATGACCGCCACGGCTGGCTCGGACGTAGTCTAGTCTGAAGGTCCAATTTTCGATTACTTTTTCCAACATTTGTGGAAGAATAACGGCAATAACGCGGCGAATGTTGTCCTCCAAGTGGTCAATCGTTTCGAGCTTATCGGCGTAGACTAGCTACTTCACATATCCGCACAGAAAATAGTCGAGCGGCGTTAAATCGCACGATCTTGGGGGCAAATTCACTGGTCCGCAACGTGAAACTATGCAGTTACCAAACGTTTACTTCAATAAATCAATTGTGGCACGAGCTGTGTGACATGTTCCGTCGTCTTGTTGAAACCACAGCTCCTGCACATCATGGTCGTTCAATTGATGAACGAAAAAGTCAGTAATCATGGCTCTATAGCGGTCACCATTGACTGTAACGTTCTGGCCAGCATCGTTTTTAAAGAAGTACGGACCAATTATTCCACCAACCCATAAAGCACACCAATCAGTTAGTTTTTTTGTGGATGTAAAGGTGCCTCAACATGACACTTGAGGATTATCATCAATCCAAATATGGCAGTTCTGTTTATTGACGTATCCATTCAACCAAAAGACGATTATGTTGACCGTAAAATGGACGTAGTGCGCGATACGTATTTCGAATAAAACCATGATTTTCAAAATAAATTTTGCACAATTTGGAAGCGTTGTTCAGGCGTCAGTCTATTCATGTTGAAATGCCAAACCAAATTAAAAATAAATCACTTGACAGCTGACAAAAATGGCCGCCAGATAAAATAGTGTTGCCAACTTAAAGTTCTATAAAAATAAATATAAATAGTTGGCGCAACAGGCGTGTAGACACCCAAGGCCTAGCTTCTCACAACCATACGTTTGTGAGAGTTTTTTATTTTTGGGACGAATGGATGGGACCTACAATTTTATGCTGAGTCCGAACGGCTTAATTGAGAAGCTTTTCCAGGACAGTTATACTCTCGGATGTTTGTCAGACGTTCGCGAGAGGTGGCGAAGTAGAAAAAAATCCTTAAGATGTACTTTGTGTTCTTTCCGGGGATCGAACCTGAGATCCCTCGCACAGTAGTCCAGCACACTATACACTGCGCCTTAAAGTTCTACACCTCTAAAAAAAGACATTCTTTAGTATGTTTTACTGGGGTTGTATGTCGACGACACTCAAAAGCATAAACTTTTTAAATCGTATAAAAGGTAAAGTTTGGTCCTTTGTATGGACCTTGGGGCGTTGCGATTACTCAAATGGAGATTTTTCTTCCGATGCATTTTGTAAGGGATTGGGACCGTCAAGCGTATGAACTACCCCATAGCTAAGCACTTTATATTTTAGATTATTGCGCTTTATGCGCTGCGCGTGATTGCATTTTTTGAAACGCATGACATGACATTTAAAGCTGACGGGAATTTATTGCAAAATGGTGGTAGGTGTTGTGAATTTCTAATTAAAATTCTCACCTCGTCTGTAATATTGAGTGACGTAAAAGGTCCGTCTATGTACAAGGTGTTTAGTGCTGGCTTTCATGCTCACAGTTGCGAATCACTATTTCATAGACATGAAAACCTTTACCTAAACACTACACACACGCGATTGCGTCCCCGCAGCAATCATGTAAAAACTATTCCGCCCGCACATTTTGGATGCACATTCGCTTCGCACCACATCCCAAAAGCGTAAATAAAAAATCCAATTAGGCACAGCAGTTGGGAATATGTAAATTGCATTAAGACATATATGATAACGTGCCGGTCTGGGGGAGCTAAAAACCCAAACATCCATCCACACGTACCAAAACCAACTCAAGACAAGGGGATCCTTGAGAGATTCTCCAAACGGAATGCATTAATTTTCATCCCTCTTTAGAAGGAGGGTAATACTTCCGACAAAGAAAACCAATGGGGGCGCGGCGAGAAATTAGATGGACGGAGTAAACTAAGAAAACTTTGTTTTCCCATTTTAACTTGGCCATCATCAACAACTAGATAACCCATAGAAAATATAATCTGAAAAATTGACAACGACAAAGATTCTAAAGCCAAAGGAGTGCACGCAGTGCACATCTCCGTCAATTTTGCCCGTCCTTGAGTGGGCGAACGTTCGATTTGTTTAGAGAGTTATAGTTGCGCCTGTCTTTGAAGAAACGATATATTTTCCGGCCAGTGATGGTTAACAAGTTTCAGTCAGCTTATGAAAAGTTTTCTCTAACGTTGTTAATTTAATAGTTACCTGGTTGAGTAGCGGGCGGTGATGGGAAGCACAAATTTGTTAAGTCTTTAGATACCCTATGTAGCAGTTTTGATTCAAAGGAGATTCCCTGTACTTCCAGTGCTTCCTCAAAGCTATAGGGTGAAGTACTCAACTTTAATTTTGATTGGGGTTAAACTGGACATCAATTAATAAACCTTGTCTATATTATGCACGTTCAGTTAGAGTGGTTTGCTGCAAGGGTTAACATTTTAAAGCAGAATATATATTGCTGAAAATGCTACTAATTGTTTGTAGTCCTTTATAGATTCAACGGTAGGATTTCACGTTGCTCTTTCTAAGCCAGATAGAACTATCAGACCATTTTCTGAGATGAAAATTACCATAGTTAGCACTGGACAACTTTGCGTCACTTACAAACTAACCGTCCGACAGAGAGATTGTTCACGCCTTCCAAGCTAAACACTAACTTTAAAAACCACGGGTAGGTATTATGTCATTTGCGACTGCTACCACGGTTCGCTCTGAACCTTGTTAAAGTTCTCAAAACACCTTTAGCAACTTTCCGAAAAGACGGAGGTTTTAGAGAAATGTTCGCACCTAAGGTTATGTTTAGTTTAGGTTAAGGGTAGCAAGCCGCAATGACTGAAGCCACATTTAGGTCAGTGCACACCACAGACCACAGAATCGAATCTCAAAAGTACCATATTTTGAACCATCAGGAGCTAGGAATAAAGCGTCGGAGGCGACAGATGCTTATTTAAGCGAGTTCACCGAGATTGTCAAAGAAGTAGCTCGTTCATGGAGCTAATGTAGAGATCTTTTACAGGGAGACCCTTTTCAATCGCAGACCACCAGACGACAAAAACATATAAGTGGCTCCCGGAAATTACGCCAGGTTTTTTATTTTTGTTTTTTGAAATGCCAGAAAATGTTTTTGTTTTCAAATTTGCAAAAAATATCAGAATTTTGTTTGGAAAATATGCCAGAAATTAGGAAATTAAGCCAAACAGATGTGGAAAATACCAAAAAGTAAAATGGAAATTAAGCCAGACAATAAACACAAGCAACTCATATTCTTGCCTAATTTTCAAACTAATTTTGAAAAAAAGGTCAGAAAATGTTATTTATTTGAAATGTATCGAACTTTACATACAAAAAACCTTGCACCCACTTCAAATCCTACAGCGACCCCAAACAGGCGGATTTGCAGGAAGCAGCTTTTAGAAAAAATACCTAAAATTTCGGAAAGATTATCAGACAATTCAGGCTTTTCTTCCTAGGAAAAAATATATACAAAATTATATAGTATAGAAATTCTGGCACTTAAAAAAAAAAAAAAACTGGAGTAATCTCCGGGAGCCCATTTAAATAAGTATAGTTCTAATGATGAGTATATAAAGATACATGTGATTCGAGGGTCCTAAGGACCAGCACAAAATCTCCATCCCAGATATCCTCATAAAGAGAATTGCTTTCCCTTGTGAATCTGTGGCACAAACGTTCTTTTCGGTCGCAGTGACCTTTAGAACTGGCGAGTCAGAAGTAAAAAATAACACAAGTTAGCGTCATACAAATTTAAAAAGTCGACCGTCTTAATTGGGCGCAGTAGAGCAGTCGTTAGTGTGCTGGACTACTGTGCGAGGGATCCCAGGTTCGATCTCCGGAAAAACACAAATTACATCTTCAGGTTTTTTCTACTGCGCCATCTCTCGCGAACGTCTGGCAAACATCCGAGACTATGACAGTCCTGAAAAAGCTCCTCAATTCAGCCGTTCGGAATCGGTATAAAATTGTAGGTCACTTCCTTTCATCTCAAACGTAGAAACTCACACAAACGATTGGGTGCGAGAAGCTAGACCTTGGGTGTCTACCCGCCTATTGCGCCACCTATCTTATTATTTTACCTATTGACTGCAAAATTTGACTCAGTGAGATTTTTTCTTCCCAAACATCTCCAAGTCCTTAATAGCTTCAAAAATTATTAAAATTACAAGAAGTATGTTTGGCGGTTGAACATTATTTTCCGGTTTGAAACTCTATCTGTAAAATTAAGTCCTTTATATGACGTTACAGAGCGGAGTGAAAATGGTCCACAATTGCTATGCCTCTCCAATTGGCGCGGAAGCTTACTGCCTCTAGTTACGCAGGCCGAGTTTGTTGTGGTCCCCTCTAAGTCTACTTCTCTTTATTTTTCAGTATAGTCTTAATATTATGCAGTACGCAATAACTCTTGTATAACTTTGATTTTTCACGACTTGGTTTTTATGTAGAAGCTTGACGCAGCTTTTTTAAAACTAAATATTTTTCTAATATTCAAGTTTTCACAAACATTCGATTTATATAGTTGGATTATGTAAAGGTGTAGCTAGTCAAATAGGGAAATAACAATAATTTTTGCAAAAAATTCCTGTTTTAGATTCCCAAATTCTACAGTCGAAAAAAAAACTCTTCAAAGTATTATAGCGAACATTCGCTAAATAGAACTGATGTTCAGAAATCTATCGACGAACGAACAAAACAAAAAAAAAACAATAAATAAAAATGTTACGTATACGCCACCGAATATGAGTAGATTGACTTTTTTCTTTATTGAGGTTGCTTGTCAATTATTTTTAGATTTTATACATTTGTTTGTAAAATATGAGTGGAATTTCAAATACAAAAACAATATCCTGAAACTGCAATAACCATAATTGCAAAAGCGCGTTTTCAATGAGTTTTGTTCTTCAAGTGCAAGAAGCCTCTTGGCGAGGTAAGAAGTATAGGGATAGGGAGCCCTTTACGTTCCATGTTGCTGTTTTTAAACAACTTTTAAATGAAATAATTACAGCCTTATTCATAACACTTAATTAAATCTGAATTAGAGCTAATATTGGTTTAATTGCAAAGTTTTTCAATGTTAATTTCGATTTAATCAAGTGACAAAAAAATTAAATGCTGAAATCGGCATTCAGGAGCAAATTAACTCTAAATGAAATTGTTCAATGAACCACATCAAGGCATATACAATTGTTATGTTATTATTTTATTGCCAAACATAGTTTATAATAACTGATTTGTGCATTAGCACAACAAGGATCAGTGTTTTCCTAAATCATCATGGCGTTCTTATCTCGTGCACACAACATTCCAGAGAAAAATTACAGAATTTATCAAATATTCCCACCAAATGCATACTTTTATTTTAAATGCTGGTATACTTTTAGGCATATTGCCTTAATTCATTGAATAGCTGGTATACGGCAAAAATTCTTTATGAATAAGCATTTTTTAAGTCTTAATTAGAATGAAATTTTCGCATTTTACGTGAGTTAGCTGAGACACTGATAATTAACAGATTAATCTAATGAATAAGGCTGTTATTGATTAGTTTTATTGTCTTTAACATTGTTTGTGAAATGACGTTGGTCAACTGACCGACTCTGGCTACATGTCGCAGAGGATATAACTCATCTCCTCTGTGAATGTCAAACTATTGCTCGATACAGGAGGAAATACCTTGGAAGGTACTTCTTCGACAATTTGAAGGATGTTGGCCTTGCAAACCAAATAGAAACAATTTTCAGGTTTGTGATCTGATGAACTCACACCCTACTCAACCTAACCTAACCTAACCTAACCTAGATAATTGATATGAAGCACTCTATACGACCGTAAACTACGAAGTGTCACAAATGACAGCTTGAAATATAAAAAGCCGCTGGGAAGTGAAATTCTTTCTCAATATATTTAGCAATCTCACTGCAGGCTGCGTATTGTTTGAATGAATTGTTTTTGCAGATTTTATTATAGTCCGTATTTACCCTAAGGTTTTTCAAATTCTGAGGGTCCGGTTATAGCCATATGTAAAAAGCTATAAAAGTTTTGTTCTTTTAGGGCACCTAAACATTATGGATTAACAATAGAACTTAACATTTTGTAAAAGAAACATTTGTAAAAGAAAATAAGGAAAACTTTCTGTACAACTTGGCAATTCACAATAAAATGAAACAAATCGTTAAAGGGAATGTGTCACATTTTTGGTATTCCATTTATCAGAAAACAATCCGTAAACAGTTTCTTGCTGTCAATTTGTTCTTGCTTTTTATTTCTTTATTTTGCTGAAACTTTTTTATTTCTGATAGCTCTATAAATGTATTTCTACCCAATTCGCTTAAAGAGCATAGAATTAGCTGGACGTTGGGTCTTATCGCCCAAAATTACACATAAAGCCCAAAATCAAAAATATCATAACGCCCAAAACATTACTGGGCAATTTGTTGCTGTAAAATATTCACACAAATTTGGGCGAAGTGATATTGATTTTGGGCGTAATGACAACAGTGACCCCAAGCAGGGGGGGGGGGGGGGTACGGTATTAGACTACAAATGCTTTTTGGGCTTTATTTCCATCTTCTTGTTTATTTTTGTCGGTTATAAATTTTTTTGGGCGTTATGACATTTTCTAATTTGAGCTTTATAGTTTTGGGCGATAAGACGTAACACCCATTAGCTGTATGTCGCCGGCCGTCTTGTTGAAACTACAGTTCGTCAATATTGATGTTCTTAAGTTCTTAATGAGAGACGCACCTTTGACGCACCATCTCATAATACCGCACCGCTGTGAGTTTGTAGCGACTAGATGGAGTTTGCTCAAAGTAGAGGGCGCATAAGCGATTAAGAAGAAAGGAAGGGACAAATTCAGCCATGTTAATTTTAAGTCAAAAATGCAACTGTATGAATAGAACAGAACAAAAGAGGTTCATGTCATGTCATATCATCTTGTATTTCAATGTCATATTTTATTATAATATTAAATGAATAATAATTTCGTGAATTTAATCAATGTGTTTAATTAAATTGTTGCTGTCGAAATAGTCGCAACAACTATACGTTTTTCAGCGTGCAACGACTTGATAATGACAATTTCGATGCTAAGAAAACCATTAATCAAAAAAATGCGAATCATAATTAGCTGAGATCGGGATCATTTTACAAGGGCCCAATCAAGGTACCGAATGACGTAACGCAATCTGTGCCATGGTTTAGTGATTGGTACCTACATCGCTGAAATACGTTTTTTAAACTTTCTGTCGCTGAGTAGGTATTGCAGATAGACTCGCTCCCATACGATATTTTTCAGTACATGAACCAATGAATCAAATCTTAAAATATTTGTATCCCAAACTGGATCACCCTCTACTTTACAGTCTAGAGTATTTTGATTTTTTTTTTCAATTTAAAGCCTCAACTATAATAGTTTAGACAGTTAAGACATAACAAAAAAAATATATTCAACTTACTTAAAAGTTTCTCTACTGAAGTTTTTGAATATATTGCATTCCGGATGTTCCAGCAGGCGGAAAGCGATTGAACAATGATGATTTTCCAATGGTGAGATGTCGTTATACCTGTCAATTGTGTTAAAAGATTAAATTCTGTAAATAAAGTTCCTTTTTGACATTACTCACCTGAGAGCCAGCTCGGTGCGTGCATTTATTTGATAAATATTATTATAGCCAGGATGATCGAGATCATGACATATACAGGATACTAGGAGTATGAGACATTCCAGCTCGCCGAGTCGTGAAATCAGATTGGCCTTTCGCGTAATTGCATACATCTGAAAAATAACCAAGAAAAAAATATATAGATATAGATACACATGTTAATTGCGAATGTAGGTTCTGAAAACGTACAAGAATGATTATAATGACTGTCCTTGCGATAATTACAAGTAGTAATAAGAGAATCTGAGAAAAAAAAAACGCGGTCAACTTATGTGATATCTTTTGTCCTCGTTTCGAACAATTTGCCTCTTCCTTCTACGTTTCGTGCTCTTCTCTCGGTTTGAAGTTATTATCCTTTTGTTATCGTATTTATGTGTAGAGTACTAATTGCAAATGCAGGTCACATAATAAAACACTAAGAGGTAAACTAAAAATATCCTTGCAACTGTGGCATCTGCATCTGTGTAACATAAACAGCACAACCTAAAGGCTAACAGCTCTTAATGGAAGTGTACCTTACCTAGTCTACTCAGTTCCATGATGTCAGCCACATCCACATCACATTTCAATGCCGAACGATAGTTGTATTCATAAAGAACGAACGAACGAACGAAAGGAAGAGGAGCAAGACACTGAATGTGCGCAGCGCACATACAAATGTTGAGGTTTTGAATAAGTATTTTGAATTTTTAATGTTTTCATCTTTGGGCAGGTGGAATGGAAAGTGAGGGGAGGTTCATAGCCCTGTGGAAAATACTTCTAATTATATTATATTGGTAGAAGAAAAGATTAATTCATTGAAAGTCTTGTTAATTAGTTCTGCAAAGCTAATAAAAGTTTGTAATTGAAAGTCAATGAAACGAGAGGACTACAGAACTGACGTTCTTATTGTTGGCTATTACTCTACCTCGAGGGTGAATCCGATTTGCATTTAAATAGTTCCAGTCACTTGGTGGATAAATATTTTTAAGGGAAGCAATTAACTAATTCATGCAAGTCTTTTACGAGGCGGGATTAGGTCGCAAGCTACGAGGACTCTACTCACAGTAAGGAAATGGTTTAAAGGTGCTAGTACTCCTCATGTAGCAAGCTGCAAGCCGCATTCGCATGTAGCTCTGACGTCAACAGAGAATGCACAAAGAGAGCTTGTACAAGGCATGTAGCCATTGGGACCATACGCTGACGTAAAAATGACGTCAGTTCTACATACGCATGTGGCTTGCTACATGCCGTGGACTAGCATCTTAAAACCTATGCCTGACAGAGGTAAAATTTAATAAATAAATATTAAGAGCAACATCCCAGCCTACCTCCTCTTAATTATCAGTCTTTGCAAATTCTAATTTTGGGGTTAATGGAGGAAACATCTGTCATTGTGTCAATGGGAACCATTGTGACCTTCTCTATGGATGCGCAGAAGAAAACGAAAGATACTCGCAATATAATGGAGGGGACCTACAATGTCGAATCGTAAAAATAATTCCACATGTTTACTCATATTCTTGGAGGATTGTCAGACATCGCGAGTCGGACAGTGGGCTGTTTTCAATCGCTCATTAGCCCAGCCCCAGCACAATAACCTAATAATTTGTAGAAAAATGCGGATCGATGTACAGTTTAGGTCAGGGGTTCCCTAACTGTGCGTCGCGACGCTCTGTGGCATCGTGGGGTTATCCTAGGGGCGTCGCAAGATGGTACGCACATGTCGCCAGCACACGACGTTCCATCAGCTTTGAGTTCGATTTGAAAAAAATATCGGGCGATATACATGTATGACCATTGACCATTGTGTTTTGCCATGCACAAGAAGTCGGTATTTTGCAGACTTCAACTTGGCGAATTTTGCGTCGGGACTTGGGCCTATACCCGTTCAATATCCAACTGACCCAGGAGCTCAAAATTACTGATAATGACCATCGTTTTTAGCGAAGAGGCTCATTTTTGGATGGTAAATGGTAGATGCCATGTGGTTTTAGCAAAACGTGGCTATGTGTCACACACGATGGTCATTTTGCATAAACGATTTGAGGATATGATTATTCTAGCAGAGGTGACGTTAATTGTCCACCAAGATTTATCCCCCGCTAGACTTTTGCTTGTAGGCTTGCCTGAAGCCGCAGCTCAATGCCAATAAACTGCAATCGACCGATGTCCTTAAACCCAACATAACCAATGCTATCGCTCAAATTCAGCCTGATCTATGTATGGCAGAGGATCCGTGACAACGAGAAAAGCTGCGGCGTACATTTTGTTAGTACCTCGCACACAGCTTGTTCTATTCTATTTCAACGTCGACCCATCCTTATTGAAAAGCTCTTTAGTGAATATTTAGTAAGCTCAGCTTCTATTCACATATCTGTGCTTTGTTCCCTTATGTGCTTTTAGAAGGGCGTCGCAAAAATATTATAAGCTGTATAGGGAGTCGGCGTATTGAAAAGATTGGGAACCCCTGGTCTAGGTAGATTGACTTAATGCTCACGAAGAAAGTGTCAATATTTTTTACGTAACAAGACAACCAACAAGGTTGAATAACCTTACCTAAACTGTGATCGATTACAGCCGCCTAAGGATAGTCGCAAAACTAAGGAAAGACTTCCGGACACATGCAGTGTGTTCCAGGAGGTTCTGGCCGTGCTCAAAGCTGCGGATCTATTTGATATGGGTTCAAAATCCAACAAGAACATAGCCATCTACATTGATAGTCAGGCTGCGCTAAATGCGCTAGATCATCAGATCATCAAATCTGAATCAGTCAGGAGCTCCCGTATACTGCTCAGAGCATTACGCCTTGTCCAGCATAGACACGAGAAATGCGGTGCGTGCGTTAATGTGCGGGTAATGCGGGCAGATTGCAGAATCAAACCTACGTTGGGAAATACAGATGTCCAACGTAGGCACGATATTGCGGTAAATCAGTGCGTTGCGTTATCTCCGCATCGCATTCATTGCTTGAAAATCAAACTGGTTTGATTTTGCCCGCATTATCGTGCGGAAATGATGATGAATGTTTTTATTTCATAAAAGACAGAAGGAGTGCGGAATGAAACGAAGTTTTCTGAAATGTCGAATGGTTTTATTTTTATATAATATTGCACTAGTTGTGTCGCGTTTCTTTTTTAAATTTTTTAATATTCTTATTTTTAATAAGCTATGTATATTTTATATTAAAAAATCTTGCTTGCCTAAATTAAATCCATTTTACACAAAATGACAGCCGTTTATTAAAGCCAACCGCATGAACGCATTATCGTGTTCTAATTGGGCACTTTGCGCATTCCCCGCAAATAAATGCGATGCGTTCAAGCAACGCACCACCCGCAAAATCGTGCCCGTGTCTACGCTGGACACGGCGTTATGCGCGCAGAAACGTGTCAGACTGTATTGGGTACTCGGATACTGTAACATTGAGGGTTACGAAAGGGCTGACGTAAGCTTCCACAAATTGAAACTATTGAGAGCATAAGATCGCACCAATATCTGTGGCCAGGAGAATTATCCTCGAGAAAAAGGGCAGACCAAAGATGGTCGGATATAGTAGGTCACAGGGTCTCAAAGGCTCGATGGCATAAGTTAGTTCGGAAAAAAATCTGTATATATATTAAAACTTAGCAGATCAAAGCAACGAATGGCAATAGCGATACTCTCCGGGCACTGTCTTCTAAGGAAGCACGCTATAGGAGAGAGGTTTAATAAATACGGACACTTGCAGGTATTACAAAGACTTACATGTCGCAGATGATATTACCGATCTTCTCTGTGAATGTCAAGCTATTTGCTGGGTACAAGAGGAAACACCTTGGAAGGTACTTCTTCGACAATTTGGAGGAGGCTGGCCTCACAAACAAAATTGAAGCAAATTTTAGGTTTTGTAGGGAAATTAAATTGCTTGGGCGAATTGGATTAGGTTTTGACTGTGAAGAATGCCCAGGGATGGCGATGGGCCCAATATGGTGACTAGTCCACTGTAATAAACTTACACCCTATACAACCTAAAATAACCTAGCAATACATGTGACGGACTGGAAGAACTCTCAAATCTCTAAAAAATGGAAAACAATGATGTAAGCGGGGTTTTCGACAGATTTTCTTTAAAGAATTGACAATAGTGACTGAATTTAGTTTAAATAATTTCCTCATCTAGAATGAAAGGTTCTATAATAGATTTTTTAGCAAAAGTTGAGTACAGCAAACCTTTTGCAGAGAGTACAAATGGCTGAGAGGGCCACGAAAATAGTTTCTAAAATTTTGTGTGGATATTAAAGCTTTTCCCTGAGTCAGTTGTGAGGCCCAAGTATTTAAATTCACTTTCACTCTTAAAACATTTTTTGCTGCAGCTGAGACTCCTGTCAAAAGCATAAGAAGACGGATTTGGATTGCAAGTACAATAAAATAGTTAGAATCTTAGGCAATCAGCTATCAATTTCAATAGCCCGCTTATGCATTAAGTGCATCGTGAGTGTATGTTGCTCAAGCAGACCGTCTATAGCTCTCGATTCTCCGTCATCGTCTCCAAATCAACAACGGCAATTCCCATAAGGGTATAGAGGAAAGATTATGATCTAACCATCTCATCCTGGGTCTACCTAGAGGCCGTCTGCCCGATTAGGCTAGGTTAGGTTAAGTTTGTGGGCTGGCGAGGATTTCTCCGTGCCACACTCAGGGAAAGAGGTTGTCCCTTACCCTTATCTTGTCTATATTGATGTGCTGGAAAGCTCATCTAGGTCGTTGAAGAAGTGACTCCCTAGGAATTTATACCTGCTGTGCTGGAAACTTGGCCAGTGACATAGGAAGTAGATTGTGTCCTCAAGAGCTTCCTCATTACCGCAGCCTCTGCAAAGTTCTTCTTCCGTTAAGCCCATTTTCTTCATATGGTACCGCAGAGTGTTGTGTCCTGTTATGATACCTACGAGGCCGGACAGGGATTTACTATCCTTCCGCATTATCTTCTCGGTTTTGGATTCGTTGAAGGACGGCCATAGCATTCTTGTTACAAGTGTTTAAGGTGGCCCATCTTGCGTTCGCCTCTCTTGTGGCTTTCCCCGCTGCTTCGAGCTTGAGTGTGCAACGCAGGATGTCCACAGAGGGATCAGCTTGTTCTGAAATAGCTGTCGAACCTTGTCTAATTCGTGTGCTTTCTTCTTGCCTGGAATGCCTTCATGTCCCGGAACCCAGCAGAGTGATACCTTGTGCTCTGTGTACCAAGAGCTTTGAGTTCTTCGCGACAGCACTCTACAAGCTTCGATTTTATTTCTGGTGCAGTTATGGCTTCTATTGCTGCCTGGTTATCGATAAATTAGGTAATACTTTCAGGTGGTATTGACCTTACCACAGACTCACGGGCTGCTGTTGTCACTGCCAAGACCTCTGCTTGGAAAACGCTGAGAAGATACCTGACCCTACCCCAGTGTCCATTTTTGATCCGTCTGGTGAATACGGCTATGGTTGGTGTGTTAGGTACGAGTCCGTCTCTCCATTCTTCCCTGATGGATAGGCGATAGAGTTCTTGAAAACTCTAGGTAAGGCGTAATGTAGTCCGCGACCGGTACATGGCCAAAATATTTCTGTAGGATCGTAGAATGACCCGTTTCCTTCAAATTCCATTTTACCGATTGGCTGATTCTCTCTCATATATGATTATGTCTAGCGGGCACAGGTCGGGGACATGTATTTAACTTGACGAAACCACCGAAGCAAGGACCGCTGAATTAGCTGGATAGACCGGAGAAGTAGCTGCTCGACATTGAGTTCCTCTGGTATTTATAATGCAATCTCTACGGGTGACACCAACAATACAACGGAGGAATCTCATTTCGGCAGCTTGTATCCGCGATCTTATTCTTTTGGTCATTACCCAAACCTCATGACCATATAGGTAAGAGCTGGAACAAACACCGAATTAAAGACTGACAACTTAGCTTTGACCCCAAGTTCAGTCCTCCTAATAACAGAATGACCAAACTGTCTCAAAATTGACCCAGCCTGACCATGACCATGACCAATCCTACGGAAAAAACTCAGGATTGCAAAACTGAAAAACACAATTTTTATTTTTGAACTGATGATCAATTTATGCTCCGCACACCAGATTTTTAAGAGACGTAGATCAAAATTGATGTCTGCGATAAAACAACGAACTAATATAAATTTAAAAATCCCAAAACAGAACCCTAAGGAGCTCCAATACTGAGGACCTTTACATCGCTTTTGGTGTCATCAACCTTAGCTCATTGTGACATATTTTTAGGTATGTCTTAAAAAACTTCTTCAATTTTGCAAAGCAATATGTCAGGCAGTGGCGACGCGCCCTATTGTTAATTTCGTTGATGAACGCCTAAATTTTAGAGAATAATGTTTCTGTTTTTCTAACTTATTTGTAGTGTTTCTAGCCCAGTTTATGGAACTAGTTAGGAAACTTCTATCAGATAGCCATGTAAAGTATCCAAGTAAAAGTTTCATAACTAATTTGAAAATCAAGAACTGAATTACCACAGAATGCCATCACAAAAGCAGGCTTAAATTCGGCAGAATAAATATATAGCTACGAAAATACACTCCTCTCTACTCTCAGACCAAAAACCATGGTTTTAGAGAATCCACTAAGGACTGGAGATGAAGCTCTTAACTTAAGAACTGCATTGTTGCATTGTTTGGTATTAAGTAAAAAAGCTGTATTTTCGTAGTCTTTTCTGACTTTAAGAAGGCTATTTTCTTAGGACAAACTCAAGGGCAAGTGTTTAGGTGTTTTTCCATTGTAGGTCACTGCAATTGGTTCCCCCTAGGGATCGCGATAGGCCCTTATGGTGCCTAGTGCCGTATGAGTCATCTTATACCCCTTTTTAACCTAACCTAACCTAACCTAGGACAAATATCCACTGCAGAATAGAAATACATACATACGTGTCAATCTTTTAATTTATTAAGTCAATCTGTCAAAATAGCACTCAGATCTCATCGCTTTCAGCCCTTCCATACCTATCCATTGATATTTTTAGAATTTTTATTTTTCAATAATTAGTTCAGAGACTAAAAATAACCACAACCATCAGACCCGTAAGCGATCTAAAAATAGCCGACACCATAAGGTCAAGCACATATCCTTAAACTATTCTCGGCACATCTTAAATACAGAGGTACATCGTATATCCTTTGGCGATATCTACACTAAACACACGTAGTGCCGACTAGGTAGATGAAGCAAGTGCTAAAAATAAACGACATTAATTCAATATCCTTCAATCCTTAAGCGATGCAGAGATTCTAAGCTTTGCGCCTCTATTTCTGCTATTTTTCGGATTTCTCATTCTCACTTGGTCTTCATAAAAACGCATGTGCCTTCTGGCATTATTGTTTCCACGAGGCAACAAAGTTGCAAGAAAATTGCTTTCTTGACTTGTCTGGGATTACAATAGATCTCTTAACTGCACACCGTCCTATATCGAACTATGGATTGGATAATACATGAGACATGGACTCTGGTGAAATGAAAAGAAGGACGAGGACACGAACTCAAATGCAATACGTTGCACATCACTTGGCACAAGCACTTAAGCAGAACTGAACGAAGAGGAACCTTGCATTTCTAAAATTCGAAACACGTTTAAGGCTTTAAAGTTGAATTCAAAATGACAACTCTGGACAGATGTTCTCTCTGTTTCGATACTTAAGTGTCGACAAGGATGAACACATGCAACCATTGAGCAGAAGAAACAAAAAGATCCAAACATTGTCATGATACAGTAAAAAGACCAAAAAAAAACAACAAAATGACGGAGACATTTTGTGAATATTCAACTAAAAAAAAAATAAAAAAATAAAACAACAACAACCTTTACTGTATACAGAGATATGCATGCATGAAGCAAGGACATGTACCTATCTCTTTTGGGGTTAGGTGTTCAGCAGGCTGCATTTTATGTGAGTTTGTTGTCACAATGTCCTTGTAACATATTTCGTGTTCTTGAGTTCCTTTTTATTTTGCCCTATTTTGTTTTGTTCTATTGAAACCACATTGTTCGGATACAGTAGAGGGTGGCCGAGAGGAGTGTTCTTCTTAGAGTGAATTAGATTGCATCTAGCAGCGTGCACTCAACTTGGTTAGTTTTGTTCATTTGGAGGACACTGATTTTTATTCTACCATATAGTCGTTGCGGGTAGATGTGACCTCTTTAAGGGGATCAAGACTATGACAATTAATATATTGAAAGGTATAAATCATGCATCGAATAATAAGTCCATCGAAGAGGCTTTTAACAATATTAAACCGAGAACTATAATAGATGAGCTGGAAAACCTGAGTCACTTGATCCGAAGTCGACTGCTTTAAGCCATTTAACACGACACTCCGCAGGAGGAATCTACTTAAGAGAACAACAACTTGGTTACAAAAACTTTGATTAAAAAGAATAATGCTAATTCGAGGTATAGAACTGATTCAACATCAGAAGAGTCAAATTCTGACAGTCAATTGAAGGTATTTTCCCCGGAGACATTTCCTCCGCTTGACAGGGAGTGATCCTCTTTTTTTTTGGTACTGAAAGAGACCATTTTGTGAATATTTATAAAATGTAGTTCGACTTAAATGACAGTTACGACTGCACTGGTAGTTTCGATTCGATGGTGACCATCGGCATTTGTCCTTACATTTGGCCAACGTCTTTGCTTTTTAATCCAAAGAAGTAAAAAAGAATGGAAGATTTAGGTCGTTATGCGACGAAGCTAACAGAACGCCGCCGTGGGGTCGTATAGACTAAAATCAAGATCCATAAGACTCCCTAGGGGATATGTCCAGTCGAGAGTTACTGTGTCACACAGAACCAGTCCCGCAATGGACATGAAGAACACAAGCTACCACCAAATATCACTGATATAGGAAGTTGGATTAATCCAAATATACTGTACACCAGGAGAAATATAGGTGACCAAGGGATCTATAAAACACAGCCCCACCCAAACGCAGCAATAACGGCGAAGAGGAGACAAATTCCGCTGTTAGGCAGAATGGACCGTTCAACCTGGGCGATGAATGCCAAAACTTTCGTCCACCTGACTAAAATGAAGCGAGGATAGCAATATCCAAGCTGCAGTCCGACAAGGCTGCTGGACCGGAGGGCTTAACTGCCGAGCTTTTTCAGACAGCGGGTAATGGCTTGGTAGAAAGCATACACCAACTCGTCTCCAAGATTCGGCCAGAAAAAAATATGCCTGATGAATGGATCCTCAGCATTGTTTGCCCGATCCACAAGAATGAAGACCCTCTAAACTGCACGAACTTTAGAGGCATCAGTCTCCTTCATATCGCTTACAAGATCCTGTCTGCCGTATACTGTGTGAACGCCTGAAACCATTTGTCAACGAACTGTTCGGACCCTATCAGTGCAGTGATTTTAGGCCCGATAAGTCTACAACCGGCGAAATATTCACACTACGGTAGATTTAGGAGAAAACTCAAAAAGTCCAAATCGATACCCACCACCTGTTTATCGACTTTAAGGCCACATATAACAGCATTTTTAGAGACGAGCTATACAGAGCCATGCCTAGTTTTGGCATCCCTGCCAAACTTGTCAGATTGTGCAGAATGACGATGCAGAACGCTTGCTGCTCCGTAGAGGTCGAAAACAATCTCACCAAAATCTTTGATGTCAAAATAGGATTTAGACAAGGTGATGCGCTGTCATGTGACATGAGAAAATTGTGCGTAACTTGCAAGCCAGTGGCACAATTTTCCAAAAGTCTGTCAACTACGCTGACGACATCGACATCATTGGAAGAACACAGCGAGCTGTTACTGGTGCGTTTGCAAGTATTAGTACAGAAGCGGCAAAAATGGGTTCAGTTCAGTTGTGAATGACGGCAACATGCTGTCAACAAGAAGGGACACACAACATCGACGAAACGGGAAGAACGTCACGATAGACAGCTACAACTTTGAGGTGGTTAGGGACTTTATCTACCTCGGCTGCGCTATAAACTCTGATAATGACACCACAGCAGAAATCAAACGAAGAGTTACACTTGCTAACCGCTGTTTCTTCGGTCTAAAAAGGCAATTGATAAGTAAGGTCTTGTCAAGAAATACTAAGGAGACTTTATATAAGACCCTCATCATCCCAGTCCTGATTTATGGCGCGGAATCATGGACGTTAACAAAGGCGAATAAAGATGTTCTTGGTCGTTTCGAACGCAAAATTTTTCGAGTGATTTTTGCTCCCTTTTGCGTTGACGAGCTTTGGAGGAGGGGATTTAGCAGTAAACTCTACGAGCTAAAGCGACCTCAACCTGGTCAGAAAGGGACCTATGACTCGACTAAGTTGAATAGGATTATGTTGAGCGAATGGGAACCAACGCCCCGGCCCGAAGAGTCTTCGATTCCAACCCGGAGGGACAACGCAGCAGAGCAAGACCTCGCCTTAGGTGCAATCTTTCTCGATAATACTACAGATACTAAAAGGAATAATTCTCAGTAGAGTAGTGATGCTTCAATTAGCTGAATCAGAAAAAGGACTCTCTCGATTCAACAACATGGATTCTGTAAGACTAGGTCCATTGATGTCATATGTCATGTGGTATGATATCAATCGCGAACTATTCAAGCATTGGAAGATCTCTGGCCAGAATAGAAACGCCGTGTTATTTTTTAAATACAGTTACATATTACATTATTGATAGAAAGTTCAGATCTAAGAGACTGACGAAGACGTTTAGTACTACAGTCTTACCGCGGGAGTAGCACAAGGCTCGGTTCTTGGATCTCGCTTTTGGAACATAATGTGTGATGGAGTCCTCCGACTAACACTGCCACAAGAAGTTAAGACGATCGACTTTTCTGAGGATATCGCAGTGGTTACTGTAGTTAAATAAGATATACCGTCCGCCACGAGCAACCCCGCCAGCATTAAAAATTGGCTTAGAGTCAGCCGGCCTAGAACTAGCTGATGAAGAGGCCGAAGTTGTCTTTATAACTAACCGAAAGTCTGTGCAATATGCCAATTTTCGGTCATTACTGTAACTAACCTAGACACCTAGGGGTAATGCTAAACACCTAGGCCTAATGCTAGTCTAGTACGCTAGTAAGAAGCCGTCAGCGGCAGAGGGTCATCGTTATACCAGAAGGAAAGAAGAAGAAATGGAAACATCTATTGCACTGTTGCGAGCTGGGATTACACGGCAAATATCAGATGGACCCACAAACTGAACCACCATCAAGTTCAGGACAAAAAGAACACCACGGTACTATAACTTATGTTTGCATTTTTTCTATAATTTCTGCACTAAGGATGCAAACATGTATCTTCTCTTGTGTTCACAATTCTGCCACCATTGCTTTGCATTTTCTCACATTCTATACGCAGATACGTCACAACAGAAAAGTTAACTAGGTATTTTACAATATAAGTTTCCATACATGTCGACTGTAAAATTTTACAACAAAAACAAGAAATGGAACTCCGAAACTAATTGTTATCTGACTCAAATCCTTTCTTTCTTTCAAATCCAGACAAGGAAACATCCCGAACTGTCGACCGTAACGAAACTTTGGAATGACGAAAACTGGACCATTGTTTGTTGGCGTATAGATCACCACGACCAGCTTAAATCGAAACCAAAACCTTCGAATAAGGGGCATTATCTATATAGCGGTTTTCAGTAAGACAGGGAGCAAGGTTTCGATCGATAAATATTCCAGTGTCAAGGCGATCCACAAAATGCGGGGATTCCGCAAAAGAAACTGAACTTTCTATAACCGAAATCTAAATCGCTTCCGACGGTAGTTCTGAACGAAAGTAAAGGTGGTAATGTAAACGAGGTCTGGGCGGTAGCATTGCATCCAAAAAGAACTTGCTGGAAGAACCGTCAAAACTTTGTATAAGCAACAACAAAATGCGTTCCATTTGTCAACCTCTCCTAATGCTCATCGCTCAGTTGGCGCAAGTGGCGATATCTTAAAGGCGAAGCGATGTGCGGGTTCACATCCTGACACAAAAAAATAACAATGCCTTCCCGAAAGGAATATATACAGAGAATTGACTGTCAGAATTCAACTGTTCAAACCATCACTTCTAGGAGTCTGTTGGTGAACTATACTGAGTACTGACTACTGGTTTAGTTCGAGATAGCTATACTTTCAACCGAAGTGGACCTACATGTCGCAGATGATATTACTAATTTTCTGTGTGAATGTGAAGCTATTACTCGGAATAGAAAGAAGGTTTAGATGGTTGATTGGTTGAAAGTGGCTGCCAGCTGGGAAACGCCACACACTTAGACCAGCGTAGGTCCATTGTGATCTCCCTACTAGTTGAACCATTCTGAGCTCTTTATAAAGCGTAATAGGCTTCTGATATCTGTGTTTGTCAGGTCGCCCAAGTCGTTGTAATGGAAGGTTCCTAAGTGAAGCTTCCTTCTACGGGAGAGAGCTAAAAAATAAATAAATAGGTGGCGCAACAGGCGGTAGACACTCAAAGCCTAGCTTCTTGCAACCATTCGTTTGTGTGAGTTTATACTTTTGGGACGAATGGAAGGGACCTACAATTTTATGCCGAGTCCGAACGGCTGAATTGAGAAGCTTTTTCAGGACAGTTATACTCTCGAATGTTTGTCAGACGTTCGCGAGAGGTGGCGAAGTAGAAAAAAACTTTAAGATGTAATTTGTGTTTTTCCGCGGATCGAACCTCGGATCCCTCGCACAGTAGCGCAGCATACTAACCACTGCGCTACTGCGCCCACACGGGAGAGAGCTGGTCAGGAACAAAGAAGGTGAGGGATAGTTTTTTTTTTTTTTTCTTTAATATTTCTCCCGGAACAGGCAAACCTATAACGCTTCATCAGCGCCCCGAGATGCTTGTCAAATGTACTGTATGGTTATGAACATTAGCTGCCTGACTTGTGAGTCGCATTTCGTGGGATAATGTCTTTGATTTCCTCGGAACATCTACCATGGAAGTACCTATAGAACAAGCAAAGCTCAGCGACTTGTCGTCTGTGCACCAACGGTTGTAGATTCGATGTGAGCGTAGGGTCTCCAATAAGTCGAACTGCTCATCTCTGTATGTCTCTGTATGTTTTACTTCTCTTCCTCATCCATATAGAGCTTCTGCAGAAGTCGTTTGCGAAAAAGCCTAGCCTCGCGGCATATTTACCTATCAGGCAGTGTTCAGTAGTGACACCTATTGTAGTGGCGATTATGCAATCTGTTGAGAGAGATCAATTTCTTAGAGCGTTTTAAATCCGGCTTAGGCCAAATTTGTTTTGTCGCTAGACAAGTGGGGCCAGTTGATTTGTACTCTCGGTAGCTCAATATTTGTTTGCAAGTAGCGATTGGTATCCCTGTCTGGCAGAATGGGTTGAGTTGTTCCTATTATAGCGAGTTCATCGGCCTTACAGTTCCCTGGAATGTCTCTATGCCCCGGCACCCAAATTAGGTGAATGTTGAACTGTTCGGCCATCTCCGTAAGAGACGATCGGCAGTCGAGGGCTATGCTAGAGAAGTTATAGAGATCGAATCCAAGGATTTGATGGCTGTTTGGCTGTCCGAAAATATTCAGATATCCTTGGCGGATATGACGTTTTTCTTGAGCCAAGATAAGACTTCTTTATAATCGCTATTATTTCCGCTTGGAACACGCTACAGTAATTTGGTAGAGAAGGAGAGCTTAAGATTACGACTTTCGGAGAAAACACTCCCACCAACTCTGTCTTTGGTTGTTGAGCCGTCAGTGTAGAAGTGAACTGATTCATCGTC
Source organism: Cheilosia soror (assembly GCA_949372485.1). Classification (NCBI taxonomy): domain Eukaryota; kingdom Metazoa; phylum Arthropoda; class Insecta; order Diptera; family Syrphidae; genus Cheilosia; species Cheilosia soror. Next base: position 74,065,139 of record OX443561.1, on the reverse strand, counting down.
TGGAAAATTTTCCTCATCTCAGGTTGCTCTGGAGGGGATGGTGACGAGCAAATTCTTGTCAAAATTTAGACATGGGGTGGTGTAGGCAGTGTTTTCGGTTGGAATCTCGAAGTTCTTCAGAATAGAGGCGTGGCCAAAGTGTTTCCTCGACCACTTTGAGATAACTTTAAGGCGAATGGCTGCACTTGCTGCTATTTGCGTGGTAACACCATGGAAGGTACTTCTTCGACAATTTGCAGGAGGTCGGCCTCTCAAGCAAATTTGAAACCGATTTTAGGTTCTGTAGGAAAATTAAATGTTTTTACGAATTGGTTCAGGTTTTGACCGTGATAATTCCCCACCACAAATGAAAATTTCGGAATGACTGTGAGGATTTTCGTCACCGAGGGTCCATCCTAAATACATGCAGTAAATTATTACAAGGAGTAAAATGCTCCGACTGAACTCGCTTTTTTTTTCTTAAATTCCTGCCCATAACTGTCCCGTTTGGATTGATTATTCATCTTGTCGATCATCGTTCGCATCAGTTAACATGGAAGTTTGAAATTTATCTCTCGCTAAGAGCTGCAGTTATTTTCATTTCAAAAGAATCCCTTTCGCACTGTTTATCCTTCTAATGACAAAATGAACTGACAATTTTCAAAATGAGAGAAACCAGATTTACAACAACATTCACTTGTGTTCCATCATCATTATCATCATCCATTCTCGTTTCAATTATCCCTAATTAGACACAACTATATCGAATTATTTCCAGACGATAAGCGAACCAAAAATCATTATTTTCCAGCCTTCGCAGTCTGTCAGTCAGAGTCAGACGGTAAAAGCAGAAAAATAAACGTGGCCTCGATTTTCCACCCACTCTAGGATATTATGTTGGTTTTGATAAAAATCGATGCTCATCATGTCCTTCGACAAGACACATGGGAAAACAACAGATTGCCCTGTCAAACTGCACATGTGTTCATGTGTTTTTTTTTTTTTTAATTCTATATTCACTTACCATTTGTGCAACACAAAAGCAATGCCGAAAATTATGGAACGGCACCTCATTGTAGTGCTTATAGACCTCATATAGCCATTCGCGCAATGTATCCAGCGGTATGTGGAACTTGTTAGTGAATCCCAATTCGATGAACATGGTTTGCATTAAATGAATAACATCGGCATCACTCCAGTCGTACGAATCGAAAGCGGGCAGACGCAGAGCAGCCTTCACCTCGTCTGAGAACGTTGTATCACATATCTCTAGGAAGCGTCTCTTCACTTCAGTGTGCTTTGGTAAACTACTCTTACGGTGTGGTGGTCCCATGGGACGTTTCGATAAACCTGCAAACAAAACAAGAACAAGAATAGAAGTTTGTTAGAGAGATATGGATTGGGTATATGTGTAGACTTTTAAGTGACTAGGATCACGACAGCTAATTTAAATAAAAATCCAATTAAATTGGGGTGATGATGGGTGGTGGTGGTGGTTCGGTGGTTGGATTCATGCAAATTGGTGTACTAAATGTTTCCGCTTTCTATTCTCTACTCAGAGGAGTGTTTCTCGGAAAATTAATTCCCCGATTAGGAAAATGGATAATCGAGTTCTTCCTCGTACCTCACCTACATAGGGGCGCTTCTATTGCTTGTTTATTATACCACATCAATGGCAAGTCAAAGGTGAACAAGTGAGGGTGGTGGTTGAGGTGATTATTTAAATTGTCTTTTTTTATTTTAACTTTTTTTTTTTAAGGGATACGATGGTAGAGGGGATGTATACACCTATCTGCATGTAATTAGTATTTGCGCCCATCAATAGGGTTGGTTTTGACTGACAGTTTAAACTGGCTGTAAAAGGCTGGAAAGTCATTTAAGCAGAAACGTCGAATTAGGCATTTGAATGGAAGGCGTGCGCTCGAAGGGAAAGGATGAGAAAGAGATATTCTAGGATGGAGTTGTTGCTGATTTGTTACAGGTTGAAAGAATTTGGATATTGTCCTCACATTTGTAAGATTGTGTATCGGTACAATGGGAATTGTCAAAAAAAAAAACAGATAAAAATGTAAAAGACGATCAAAAATGAGCTGATGTTTGAAGACCAACAATTTGGATAAAAATTTTTGTTAATAATTGATTGCAAGATTCAGTTCCTTATTTGATGCGACCCAAATTCCGCTATGAGGCAGTATGAATTAACGATGAAGGCCAAGATTTCCATCCATACCAGACCAAAATGACGTGAGGATGGCAATATCTAAATTCAAATTCAATAAGGCTTATTAACTATTTCAGAAGACGACTTGGTGAAAACTCTCTAAACTGAGCCAGCTACAGTCTCCTTAATGTCTGAAAACATTTCTCAGCGAACTTATTGGGCGTTGTTAGTACGGTTTTAGGTCCAGCCCAGGAAGTCCATCACCGACCAAATATTCACAGTATACGACAGATCTAGGAGAAAACCCAAAATTAAGGCCGCTTGTGATAATACTAGCTGGACCCGTGCTCGCCTTGCCCGCTCGCACAAAATTATATTTGGTTCATTTAACATTACACTTTGAGTGTTTCATTGAAATCTGTTCAGTAGTTTTCACGCTTTTAGGAGAAAAAGAAAATTCCTCCCTCTCCTAGATTTTGCTACTTATTTGTTTTCCTCTTCCTATGGAATCCAAGCAACTACCTACCCCAAGCTACACTGTTACCATACCACATATCAAAATGAAATTCTGAAATGAAACCTGTTTTGTATTATACGTCTCTTCTCTTATGAAAATGAAGATTATTAATATACCCATGCCATACTGCAGCTACATTAGGGTGGTCCTTATTCCTAAGAAAAAATTTTTTTTTCTTTAATTTCGCGGGGCACCACGTCATTTGAATATATACCATAAGAAAGTATTTCAGTATTTTTTTCGAATTTTTTAAGTGACATTTAGAGGTCGCTCCCAAGGTTTGAAGTTTAAATAAAAAGGCAAGATTTTACTTTACTGCCCAATCGAAAACATTCGAAAATAACGATTTTTTTTTGCACAGTCCGATTGATTTCAGTGCCCTAAACACAAATCTGGAAAAAAAATTAGCTGTCTCTCACCGTTTGGGCGTGGCACGCCCCCAAAGTTTCAAAAATACCATATGAAATAGTACCAAAATTTCAAGAACGGAGTGTATTGGATTGTGATGAAACTTTTTTTATAAGTTAACTGCACATTTAGGGAATATAAAAAAATTAATTTTACAAAAATTGGACACTCCATTCCTGAAATTTTGGTACTATTTCATATGGTATTTTTTTAACTTTGGGGGCGTGCCACGCCCAAACGGTGAGAGACCGCCAAATTTTGTTTGAAGATTTGAGTTCAGCGCATTAAAGTCAATCGGAATAAACAAAAAAAAGTATTTTTTTCGAATGGGCAGTAAAGTAAAATCTAGCCAATAAAAACTCAAAATCTGTATTTGTTAGATTCTTTTATTTTTATAGCCAGGACATAAAAAATTTTACAAAATTATTGTTTTTGTTACTATGAATTAAGTAGATATTTCAATCATTTATTTTTAAGATAGAAGGGTTGACTTGTTAGTATTAGGGAACTTTGTCCTATACTCTTTTACCAACAAAGGCAAATATTGCTTTTGTTCGGAAATATTGCTTTTGTTCTTCATTGGTTGTAATTAGCTAGTAGCTTTACTGAGTCCGCTACTTGTAGACACCATTGTAAGTTGAAACACGTTACTATGACTTTTACAAATAAAACACGTGAGTTTTTCCTCTTAGGGAGCGAAATAAAAAGACGCGTGGCTAATAACATAGCCTAGATGAAACTGACTTGGCTATACTTTATTTTAAATCAAGAAGAACATGGTACATAATAACAACATCGAACGATGCTGTACCGTTTCTACTAGATAACCAAAATACCGCTTAACGCACTTTGGTAGCTTAACAACTAGAACTAAAACTAGGTCATAATTATATGGGTATATAACGGTACAGAAGAGAGGTCGTGGGTCGGAAGGGATAAGAACCGATTGTCTATGCGAGTTTCACTTGCATGTTAAATGTAATATAAACAATTTAACACCTAAATGAAACATGAATGAAACCATCATTTAAGCTGTCCTTCAACGCTTTTTGACAGCTTTGACAGCTGGTAGCGACCTCTAAATCTTAACGAAAAAAAAAAAAAAAAAACCTATTTCATATTTAGAGGTATATAATCAAATGAGAAAGTGCCCCGGGGATAATTCAAAAGTCGAAAAATAAGGACCACCCTAAGCTACATATTGGCTAAAAACTGTCCCTAAGGACGTAGCTATAAACGACATAGCCTATAGCAGTCTCACAGTCTTAAGGAACATTTTAAAAAAGTTTCATCGAAATCTGTCCAGTAGTTTTCGAGTTTTTAACGGCCAAACAAATTTCTACAGTTCTATTATATGTATAGATTACAGTATAGAGACAAGTTGTATTTATAAGACCAAGTCCAGTTTAAGCATCTCTGCCTATTAGGGTTGAATACAATCTCATCGAGAGCTTTAAGGTCAAAATAGGATTTGGACAAGGTGATGCGAATGATGGTGCATACTTGAGAAAATTTTGGTCGTTTGGGGTTGGTCGTGAAGGAGGGCATACATATAAACATCATTGAAACGGAAAGTTACGTTGCCTCTGCAGGACATGTTTGCGGAGTGAACCGCCTCGGTGTGGCGGCTGGTAGTGAGAAAAGAACTGCGTGGTTTAAAAAAACGCCCGGAGTTCAAGAAGTCATCAGATAAAAGAAAAATGCTTTCAAGGAGTGGATTCACTTGGGAGACTCACCGTCTCGTAACCGGTACATTGAGGCACGAAGAACTTTCAAGTTGGCTGTTATAGCAGCCAAAGAATAATCTTGGAAGGAGTTCGGCGAGAAATTAGACCACGATCACAGATCTGCAAGCAAGTTGTTCTGGCAGACTATCCGCCGTCTTAGAGAAAGGAAGTGGAACATTATTGAAGGAGTCAAATCCAAAGATAGTACACTACTTTCTAATGAGGAGGACATCTTGCGCAGATGAAGCGAGTACTTTTCCGAATTGCTTAATCTAATCCGGGTATTGAGGTTGACACATCCATCGCCTTGAGCAGGGCGGAAAATAGTCCCACGGTAGAGGAAGTCACTTTTGCGATCAAATCGCTAAAAGCTGGCAAAACTGCCGTAGTGGATGAAATCCGGCCAGAAATTCTGAAGGCCTTAGGTGAAGATGGAGTTAAATGGCTCTCTCGTGTCATTAAAGTGGCCTGGGAATGCGGCGGAACTCCCAGTGATTGGTAAATTGGGGTGATTGTGCTCCTTTTCAAGAAAGGGGATAAAAGGGATTGCTCCAATTACAGCTGTATATCTCTATTAAGTTTCCCGGGAAAATTATTTGCAAAGGTGCTGGAAACGCCTTGCAGAGCTGTGGCCGAGTCACAATTAGCACAACCGACCAGTAATTCACTCTCAGAATGGTATGCATGAACGCCTGTTCAATGCACTTTGCATGCTAGTGGAGTCCCATTGAAACAGGTGGAGAAGTTCAAGTATCTCGGGGTCTTATTCACGAGTGATGGGAGGAGCAATGCTGAGTTTTCCTGTAGGATTGGTCAGGCTGGATCAATTTTGAGACAAATTAGAGATCGCATTCGAAATTCCAGAATACGTGAGGAACTCAATGTCGAGCAGCTACTTCTCCGGGCGGAGCGGTCCATGCTTCGGTGGATTGGTCATGCTAAACGCATGTCCCCGACCAGGATCCCACGACGTGCTATGCAATCCATACCATCCAGGCAGGCGTCATCTAGGTAGACCCAGATGAGATGGTTAGATCAAATTCATAATCTCTCCTCTACCCGTATAGGGATTGCCCTTGATGATTTGGAGTCGATGGCGGAGGATCGAAAGCTATGGAGGTTCCACTTGAGCAACCTACACCCGCGACCCACTTAATGGATAAGCTGGCCATTTGAAAATGTATGTGTATGTAAAAAAATGTACATTACAATAGACTGTAATAGCTTTATAGGTAGTTAGAGACTTTACCTACCTCGGCTCCGCTTTAACCTCTAAAAATGGCATTACCTCAGAAATACGCTTTCCAATATCATTCTCTGTTTTTTTTTGGCATTTGAGTAGTGAGGCCTTGTCAAGAAACACTAAGGAGACTTTATACAAGACCCTCGTTTATAGACCAGCTAACTAGATCGCCGCAAAATCTTTATATATAAAAACGTTCCGATGGAGCGTATGTAAGTCCGATAATGGCGGCTAAACCACTGGGGCTATACGCCTTATATTTCCACCCTATGTTCGTGTGATGCTTCGGAATATTTTTGGTTATTCTACACACCCATAGGTAGCGCTGAATTCGTTTTTTTTTTTTTTGAAAATTCTTATTTATGTACTGATTTGGCTTAAATCAAAATGTGTAATATATATCTAAATAAAAAATAAATAATTTGAAAAAATTTAGAGAAAAATGGGGTGGAGGGAGATATTTACGAAAATGTCAAAACAACGTTTGCCGAGGCAGCTAGTCTTTACATAGACAAATATAAGCCTACAACAAATGTTAATATATGGCACGTAATAAGCTTGAGTGCCTAAGCTCTGAGCATAGATCACTACAACCCTCATCATTCCACTCCTATTACATGGTGCTGAAGCATGGACATTAGCGAAAATGGATGAAGATATCGCTGATCTTTTTAAATGCAAAGTTTTTCGAGTGATTTTCGAAAGAATTTGTAGAAAAAGATATCACAGTGTACTGCGACGTCGACCTGGTCAGAAAAGTGCGAATCTCAGTCGTCTAAGATGGCTAGGATATGAAGAGTTTTCAAGGGACGTCTTGGAACTCGATGGATAATCTCATTTCAATCATTACCCAAATCTAATTAAAATATAGGCAAGCGTTTTAATAAGCGCCGAAAAGTTAGATCTGATCCCAAGTTCGTTCGTCCTTAGAGCATAATTACCTAGCTGTCTCAAAACTGAACAGCCCGATTATTTATAGAAGAAAGCGCCCCTGTTTCAAGGGGGACTCCACTCTAACATGCAGAGTGGATGAAACAGGCGTTCTAGAGACCATTTCTCGTGTACTTGCTTTAAAACAAACGGCTTTAAACCTTTCGAGGATGACCAAGAGCAAATGAATTATGTGCCCCCCTTTTCGAAACGTTTTTTACGAAGGCTGCATTGTAGCATCCAGACAAAACGCACCGCTGGCGAATTCCAATGCTGGCCCTAACAAATACTGATTTCACACTGTTTACCCGAATGCAACTTATATAGTTTGTCTGAAGATAACCAATTTATTTCAGAAGAAAACAGTCAAAGCCGTCAATTTGCTTAAACGGAGTCCGTCGTATTTCTGTTCCAAGACTGTTCCAAATCTGTAAGGCATTTGCAAATAGCATACACCCAACCCAAGCCTTCTTGTGAACCATTTTGAGAGTGAATAACTAATCGGTTGTGCCGGGCCGGGATAGGTTGGGTTAGGTTAGGTTAACGGGTTGGTAGAGTAGGTTGAACCTTACTGTACCACACTTAGGTCCTCATGGACCCAGTGTGATGGTAATGACCTTTTAGGGGGGGTTAAATATTGGTGTTAGAAGTGGTTAACGTCATGTCCCTCCTTCTTATGTTTACACAACTCGGGCTGTCCAGCCATACTGATATCCGCAAAGTGGGACATCAGAAATCTCTTGTAAGTCATGGAAGTGTTCTGTTCCTCAAGTGACAGAGACTCGGGCAGTGACAGAGGAAGTGAGGCGTATCCTCATGGACCCCAGCCTTTATATATATCGTCATCTTTGAAATTTAATTTCATTGTATGGAAGTTATGACTCTTTAGAGACCCTACCAGCTCCAGCTTAGATAGCGATGTCAAACTGTAGAAGTTTGTTGGTTCGGCCACTGTCATGTGTCGTTAGTTCTCTGCTCATGTTGTTAGTATTCCTACGAATCTTATTCTCCACTCATTCTATCAAATTACAGAGTGGACACTTAATAGACTGTATTGCTCCATCATGATTCATGATCCATTGCAGATTCCTCTCTTGCCAGGCTTTGTCACTGTGTCCAGGAACCCGGCAGAGATTCGTTGTATGCTGCGTGCAGAGAACCTTGAGATCTTCGCGACAGCGGCGAACTAGTTGGGATTTTATTTCAATGGCAATGACTTCTTTTATAGCCGCCTGGCTGTCAATGAAAATGGTATAATATCGTCACATGGTATATACCGGGATAAAAGTCGCACGGCTCATCCCCCAAACGTGTCTCACTCAACCATTGCTCTGCAACAAAATTTCCAACACCTTGGCAAACATTTTGCAAGGGTGACTTAAAAGTTATATATGTCTCTCTATAATTGGAGCAATATTTTGTATCCCCTTTACAGAAACCTGAAAAGGGACACTATCACCCAGGGATGGAAAATGCCATTTTCGATTTGTACTGAAAACTGTTGTAAGATTGTACTGAAATGGAGCCAATTGTATTGAAAACAATATTTTGTCCCTTGTGCCGGTTAACTAACATCTTTTGTACGATTTCTGAATCGTTAATGATTTTTTTAAGTAAAAGATTGAGGTGGTCAAGAACGGAAGATGGTAAATTATTTTCGGCGTCAAACAAGCACAGCGAAACTTCAAATTTTTTCGCATTTGTGGATATCGTACAGGACTGTTGTTTTGCAAATGAATCTATTTTTATATTTGTTTGTGTTGCGAGAAAAGCTTTTTGGTGGTTTGAATTGGATTAATGCCTTTCGAGATGAGTTTTTCCCCCCTGAAAATGACAGTAACTGTGACTGACAGGACACTGACAGCCGATGGCGATGCTCGATAGAGATAGAGACTGGAATACAAAGTTAAATGGTTCAGAGCGTTCAGAATACAAATTGCAAGAGATTTTGAAAGATACAGAGAAAGATAAATTGTATCGAATTAAGGCGAAATGTACTTTTGTACTCAAGCAAACTCATTTGTATCGAATTCGATACAATTGTATCGACTTTTCCATTCCTGCTATCACCCAGGTTGTCAATCGCCGGGTTTTTTCGCCGCATTCCCATGTCGCTTTAATGACACCAGAGAGTCGCTCCTGCCTGATATAGAATTTTGAAAATGTGTTTTGAATTAAAATGTTTTCTGAATTATTTTTTGCCGGAATAATATTAACAACAACTCGTAGATACAGTCACTTTGGTAGGAATGATAGCTACTTCGAGCTACATATACGACTAATTCATCATCAGGCTCCTTTTAAGTGATTGTTGTTGAATAATTTAAAATTTTGACAATCAATTCTCCGTAATCCACTTGGGAAGACATTTCTGCTTGCATTTCGGTTTGTCAATTGACCAAGTGACTACCACTTATGCCAACTGAGCGATGAGTACAAGTCCGCCAACTGGTGATTAGAACGAAGAAGAAGACCAACCTCTGTATGCTATCGTTGCTAAACCGTTGTATTAAAAAAAAACTAATAAATTGTTAAACCAAGAATTTAATGAAATTTCAAAATTTTTAAAGCACCTTTACAAAGGCAAAAAGGAAATTGTACTATGGCATTGTCAAGGTAGACAACTGAAAGCGACAGCCTACCACTCTTTGTGAGTGCTCTAGGGATTTGATGTGTACTCTACTTTAAAAAGAGATTGAACTCGACCTCATGAAAGCCCCTTGAAAAAACGCCAAAGCCATTCGTAAAAATCCTCTACACAAGGATTTATTTTCACATTTTCATGTGTCACATTCGTGTGAGTTCCTTCCTACCATTTCAATATTGAAAAAAATTCTTCAAAACTCATGGCAAAACCGCCAAATTTCTGATTTATCAAACCAAATTCCATCATCGGTTCTTTCGGGCAGAATAAACCAAATTGATTCAGGGAATTCATCGTTGCCAGGCATTTTCGAACGAATGCAATTTGCAGATTCCCAAACTTCACGTTAAGTGGATTACAACCGTCACGATGGTCTTTAGCACATAAATGCTTTTTCCATCGCACTCCTCTCTCATCCAGTTGGCAGTCGAGTAAGCCATCGCTAATAACGTAGATTTTCCGTCTGACAATTAAAATTCATTGTTAAACCGTATTTTTTCATAATTTATCCTATTTTATGCAGAGCAGCCATCGTTGCGTTGAAAACGAGCCATATACCCTATTGGCAATTTGTGCAGCTGCATTAGTTGGGTCATTTTGCTGGGAGCCCTGCAGCTTTGCGCTAAAACTTTAGTGGCGCAGTGTCTTGTAATTTAGTGGATATTAGATGGTTGGCATGCTGCTCTGCTCGTGTTGCAGTTCTGTGACATTATCTGGTGCCTGCGAGCCAGACGTTAAGTGTGATAACTTATCAAGGATACACCCCCTTGAGACGCAGTAGACGTGGTGGGTGGAAACAATATTTATGTGGGGTTGTTATTTGCAATCGCAAAGCAGTTTTGGTTTTAATTAAAATAAAAATTCATTGGTTTTAGGGATGCTTTCAGGGGATTGAAAATTGTGCGAGTATTTGTTTTGCAATTTTATTCAAATGGATATTATCTAATGTACGTACTTCCCCCGGGAGGACAGTGGCTCTTCATTTGAAATTGGATATATGTCGGGAAGGTTACATTTGTCGCAGACATAAGTACATGATTTTGAGTCGAATTCTTACGAATGGAATAGAATTTAACGTACAGGGGTCTGTTCGTTAGTGCATTTGCTGTTTCATTGTTAAATGAAAGCCTAAGGGCTTTCCTTCCTATTTAAATTTGTAAACTGACGCCTCAGCTAGCCATTAACCGGGATTGATTGATGAATGATCTCCTCTGCAATCTACGCCATCTGTTGGTTATCATAAAAAACTGCTTTCGCTTTTTAAAAAACGAAAGAAATCATGCGAAGTGAAAATTTGTTTCATATAACTCCTTTTGGTTTTTTTTATCCTTTTTGCAAAAGCAGTGCAGTTTAAATTGCATAGTTTTAGGGTCAATTTCATAGTCCGCGAAAATTGTTGCTTTGACAGCAGTTGATTTTCTGATTGTATTTTGTTTTGTTTTCTTATTTTCCCATTACAATACCGATTTCCTTCCATTTCGTTGGTTACAATAATCAGACTTGGTTTGATTTAATTGTGCAGGCTTTGCACACAAGGTAGCCATGAACAGCATCACCATATTGAAGACACATAGGTATACATTATACAGGGTGGGCCAAATGCAAGTTTCTTTTTTAAAATGCAATAAAGTGAACAGCATTCAATTTTTTTCCATGTTTCATGGCATTATTAGTAAGAGCAAACATTCCCATTAATTTATGGAACACAACGTCGTTCAACTGGCTGCATCGGCTGGCTTCGCAGTAGCGCATTGTGTCACTCCAATTTTCCAAGACCTTGTTGATGGTTTCGGGCTGTAGCTCACGGATTGCTTGGATGATATTGGCCTTAAGTGGCCTAAAGAATCATTTCCGGATTGTTGGCATAACATCGGTCCTTCATGGTTCCCCACAAAAAGAGTCTAAAGGGAGGGGTCAAATCGCAGCTCCGAGGAGGCCAATTGACATCACCAAGATGGCTGATAACACGATTTGGAAATTTGGTTTGCAATAGATCGATTGTTGCATGGGCTGTGTGGCATGGTGCGCCATCCTGAATGAAACAGAGGTCCTCGAAATCCATGTCTTCAATTTCAGTAAAAAAGTCGGTTAACATTAACGTTCTTCCCAGCCTCATTTTCAAAGAAAAATGGTCCAATGATGACCACTACACAATCCGCACCAAACTTTCACTCTCTGTGGATGCATTGGTTTCTCGACACTAACGTGCGGGTTTTCCGAGCCCCAGATACGGCAATTTTCGAAATTCGATCCCCGGAAAAACACAAATTACATCTTAAGGTTTTTTCTACTGCGCCATCTCTCGCGAACGTCTGACAAACATCCGAGAGTATGACTGTCATGAGAAAGCTTCTCAATTCAGCCGTTCGGACTCGGCATAAAATTGTAGGTCCCTTCCATTCGTCCCAAAAATAGAAACTCACACAAATAAAACGAATGGTTGCGAGAAGCTAGGCCTAGGGTGTCTACCGCCTGTTGCGCCACCTATTTATTTCTTTTTATTTTAGATGCGGCAATTTTATTTGTTAACATAACCCCTGAGATGAAAATGGGCCTCGTCAGAAAATTCGCCCAAAATCTTTGTCCAATTCAAGCTGCTCTAAGGCCCAAACTGCGAAGCGATAACGAAGCGGATTGTCGTGCGCCTTCAATTGCTGAGTCAATTGGGCCTTGTAAGCGAATATTCCGAGATATTTGTGCAGTATTTTCCTCAGGCTAGTTAGTGGGTGAAATTTTGAGCTGTTGAGATCGATGGCGAGTTGATGTGAATTGAACTTGCGTATAGCTGGCGCGGTGGGTGCTTCATTTCGGCCAAAACTTCTTTTCAAAAAACGCACTTTGGAAATAAGTTTTCAATATTTTCCAACGTTGTTCAAGCGTAAAGCGACACATTTCATTCCTCGAATGTATGGTACTGACTTTCTGTAAAGATTTCGAGCGGGAAACAGCTGTCAGTGTCAAAATAACCTATGATTTAAAAAGAAACCACTAGATGGCCCACCCTTTAGATACACAATTTGTATGAAATGTTCACCATTATCGCTCCAGAGGTTTAATTTTTTGGGATTGAACTGGTTAAATAGTGAAAGAAAATTAATAGCTTTGGTTTTCGTTTTCGAAGTCACATTAAGCAAACGTTCTTAAAAACGAAAACAATTAAACGTTTTCCTCTTACAGAATCCCACCCCAGACTTTACCTTAGTTTGCGATTATGCAAAATATTGCAATCGCGCTAAAAACACATTTGCAACCTAGCAACATGAGACAGTTTCAACAAATTTATATAACAACACAAAATGGCATTATGTCGATCTCTCGATAGCCCTTATCCGAACTCAGTTGTAGCATGAGGGAGACTTCTTCTCTATTCCATTGTATCTCCTCCACCATCAACTGTTTTTATGTAAAAGCTTTTTCTTCCGTCTAGCGAAATGCAATTTGTATGCTTTTACGTCACATAGTGAAAACATCTGCATTTCAGACGCTGCTCTTAGCGCTGTCAAAAGAGTAAACATATCCTTAGCCGAACAGTTGCACAACACCAAACACGACGACACAATCCAGCTTATCTCCTCGGAGGAAAAAAAAATTGAATTTCCATTCATGGAGGACATACACCCCGAAGTCTTGTCAAAAAAGAAAAGAAAAAAAGAATCCAATCGTCTTAAAGAGGCGGGAAATGCAAGCGTAAAACAGCTCTTGGGTGGGCACGTAACACGTACCACAAATGCACCGCACCCCATCCATTCATATCCACATCCACATGCAACCATTGTTCACATGAAATTGAGTGAGTGAATAAATAAATAACAGGAATTGTGCACGTACATGTCCTCTTTCCGTTTCCGAATGGGAAAATAGTTTTATTACGGTTGATGGAATTCTATACTGCAGGGGATGTCGTCAGAACCAATCAGACAGACAGGAAAAGAGTACACTATATATGGTATGGAATTTCTTCAGACCTCAAATGATGGATGAAACGCTCTGATATCAATCTCTTATCAATTTTTTTATTTATTTTATTTTACTCTGTCATTTCCTTCTAGGATGTGCAGATAGAGAGCATGTGTGTGTGTGAGTGTGTGTGCATCCTTATTTAAGATCATGTGACATTCTTCTTTGAACTTTCACCTGACACATCCTCATACACGGAGATTCATCATTTTTATTATATTTCCCATGCCATGGGGAATTAGTTATGCGAAAGGAACAAATGTGTTTTTATTAGTGTGTGACGTAAGCTAAGGTGACAGGACAAATATTTGCAATGGAGGTAGAAGTCTTCGATTATAGCGTGAAAGCTGACGGCGAAGATTTAACATCCATTAATCATTATGACCACGAAACTAATATGGATGGGATTTGATTAAATTTATGGCAGGTCGTAGGACAAGGAATATTACATTCTGAAGTTCGATGGCTATACGTGCGTATAAGGATGAGTAATGGGAACAGTTACTTCCTCACAATGAACTTCAATGACCCTTGATCTAGAAGTATTACAGCTTAATTGACGATAAATGTAATTTTAACTTTGCCATATTGGTATCGAGGTGTACGAATGGGGATGAACACGTGAAACGTTATGTCTAAGTCCTTGCAATGGCAGAGATCCATTCAACGTGGTATGTCAAAGTTCATATAAAGGGTGTCCCAAAATTCACGATAAAAAATAAATAAATAGGTGGCGCAACAGGCGGGTAGACACCCTGGCCCTAGCTTCTTGCAACCATTCGTTTTATTTGTGTAAGTTTCTATTTTTGGGACGAATGGAAGGGACCTAAAATTGAGAAGCTGAATTGAGAAGCTTTTTCAGGACAGTTATACTCTCGGATGTTTGTCAGACGTTCGCGAGAGGTGGCGCAGTGGAAAAAACCTTAAGATGTAGGTAATTTGTGTTTTTCCGGGGACCGAACCTGGGATCCCTCGGACAGTAGTCCAGCACACTAAAGGACCATTCACATGGGAGCGAACGAACGAATTGATGAAATGCGAATGAACCACTTTTTATGCATTTATAAACAGAAAATTCCACATTTTATTATTCCAAGATATATCCTCCTCTTGGAATAAGGTTAAGTTCGAATGAATTTTTTATTCGCTACTTTGTGGAACGCGATTTAAATGATGTGGATTGTGAATAGACTGACAATTCGCGCCAGGGTGTTTTCGTTCGGGGCAAAAAATTTGGATTTCGAAATTTCGTTATTTAAACTGTTAATAAACTTGTTTTCTTAATAAATGTTGATGGAATAATTAATTATCTTCATCTTGGAGTAGTAAAATGTGCAATTTTCTGTTTATAAATGCATAAAAAGTGGTTTGTTCGCATTTCATCAATTCGTTCGTTCGCCCCCATGTGAATGGTCCTTAACCACTGCCATTCAAGTGGCACAAAATTAGGGCCCCACATTATCGGGCTTTTAGTTAACAAATTAAATTAAATATTATTATTAATATAGATCTAGAAGGCAGAAGAAGGCACAAAAACAATCGATTCTTTCGTTTTGTAAAAAGCGAAAGCGGTTTTCGTTTCGTTTTTTACAGAATCCGACACTTTCTTTAACGTACAAGGTGGCGCAAAAGTAATCCTCCTATCAGAAAATGCTATAAATTTTACGATTGGTCCCTAATGTCAGTTCTGTTTTGACATTTGTGTAGTAAACACATATGCGAAATACACGTTAATAAACAATGTTACGCTACACTGCTCCAGAACGCGGAATATTGGTGACTATTTATTTGAGCAATAATCGGTCGGTGACTTTGGCACAACGTGAATTTCGTCGCAGATTTCCTAGCCGTCCAACGCCTACTGGTGAAACACTGTGACGTTTAGCCGCTCGCCTCGAAGAGACTGGCACAACACGAGATGCTGCCAGGCGTGGCAGACCCCGGAGTAGCCGTTCTGCAGAGAATATTGCTGCTGTAGCCGAAGATGTCATGGACATGAAGACGTCGCGGGCCAAACGGTTACTGTGAATTGTGAGCGCTACAGAGCAATGATCAACGAGTTCTTTTTGCTGCAACTTGATGAATTGGGATTGGAAAACATGTGGTTCCAACAGGACGGTGCAACGGCACACGTGCCACGTGCCACAACCGATATGCTGAAGGATGCATTTCCCGGGCGCCTAATCTCCCGTTTTGGCGATTTGCACTGGCCAGCAAGATCGCTTCTTTTTGTGGGGCTTTTTGAAGCCGCGGGTTTATGTGAACAAGCCTCAGACTCTTGCAGCTCTTAAAGACAATATCCGTCAAGAATGTGAGGACCTATCGCCGGAAGTTTTGGCCAAAGTGATGGAAAATGCCATAAAAAGGGCTCAAATGACAATCAACTGTGGCGGCGGCCATTTACATGACATCATATTCTCGACTTGATGTAAAAAAAATTAAAAGACCAAATAAAAATAATCCACAAGAAGAATAAAAGTTTTTCATTTTTTTTTTAAATTACAGCCAAAAAACATCGGAAGGTTATTTTTGCGCCAACTTGTATTAAATATTACTGATTTAGGCAATCTGTTTAACTTAATATTAGAGAGCGCCAGCCACTGCACTTACGAAGAATATAAAACAGAAGCCCAATCCTGGCAATATACAGCCGACTAAATTATGATCTTATGGAAAGTACGTACTTCCAAAACCGCTTTCCTCTTAACAAGATGAGTTCCGAGGAACTCAAGGACATTATCACTCGAAATGCAACTTTTGGGCGCCCCACAAGACAGGCTGCTAATGCTCATGACCATACAGTACACTTGACAACCGCGAGGACATCATCTTTCCAAAACTCCTTCTGTTACAGGACAAGTAAACTTTGGAACTAGCTTCCTGGGGATATATTTCCAGAAGACTACAATTTGCAGCAATTTGAGTGCAGAACTAACATAGTTCGGGGCGCTGATGACGTTATAGGTTTGCCTTTCCCGGCTAAACTACATGCCACATCGACCTGACCTAACAACCTGACCTAACAATTTTCTGCGACCTTTGCAACCTCAACGAGAGGGAGAATTTATATCATTTTATTGCTAGATGCCCCATCCTAAAGGAGTTTCGTGTGAGGCACTTAGGTGTATCTTCGATGGAAATTAATGAAGTTCTGGACGTTCTGAATGGCAACCTTGATTGAGAAACGCTATACCAATACACAACAACCGCGATGAGCTACAGACAACGAATCATAGAAGGAGACTTTTAAAATTATTTGCATTGAAAAAAAATATTAACAAAAAAATGTCAATCTGGTAGACGGCCTTCGGACAAACCTAAAACTAAAGAAAAACTACATAATTGTGAATTTTAAAGTTATGATTTAAATAAAGTTCTTTCTACTACTTCTTCCGTTAATTGTATAAAGATGCCTAGCGGAAGCAGGATAGCCTCAAGTCGTGCGGTTGAAACTTCATTCCGCTGGTGGCGCCAATGCTTGGGTACTTTACTTTTTGGGGCGCCTACAGTCCGTGGTGGACCACGGCCTCAACCAACAAGCCCCTCCAGCCAGCTCGGTCACTAGCTAACTGCCTCCAGTTCCGCAAACCAAATTGGTTGATGTTGCCCTCGAATTGTGCGCGTCATCTAAGGTTGAGTCTTTCTCTACTACGTTGTCCCTCAGGGGTGGACTCAAAGACTAGTCGGGCTGGTGCGTTGCTATTTAGACGCTCCACGTGACCCAGCCATCTCAGTCTCAGCCGTTGTATCTTCAGCTTTTTGACCAAGTCAACGTCGCCGTGTACAATGTATATCCAAGCTTTGTTGGAGCTTGATGCAGTAAATATCAATGCATCAATAGACATCCCAATTAGTGTAGCAAAAAGAAATATTGACCAAAAATCAAGGAAAAAAATTAACACCACCTGGTCTAACAGACACGACTGTGTTATATCCCGTAGCCTTTGGCCAAGAATTGACGAAAAAAGAACAAGATGTTTTCTGAAAATGAATAAACGAGATATTCGAATCTTAACAGGTGTACTGACAGGCCACTGTACCATTGGTACCATGGCCACAAGACTGGGCATTAACTCACCAGACTACTGCAGGGGCTGTCAAGACATAGAAGAAACGGAGACCATCAAGCGCCTGCTCTGCGAATGCCCAAACGTCCAAACCAGTCGACTCCGATACATGGGAGACAGACTTTTCGGAGACCTAGAGGACATAGTGCAGGTACCACTGACGAATACAATCAGGTGTGTTAAAAGTACGGGATGGTTCACTTAGTAGTCCAACCCCGCCAAGGAACAACTCCAAGAAACCAGGTAAAGTGTTTATGCATGTTTTTTGTGTTGTCCAATAAAATGAAAATTTTTAATTCACGACCAAAAACCAAGGGATCACAATGGACCAAAAGGCCCCCGTGGTAGCACAGCACTCTTAAAGCTGTGCACATCCCTCATACCTAACCTAACCTAAGCTCAATGTTGAGCTTTCCCCAAATATTCAGCTAAACGAATAAAATCGATTGTCCCATTTTTAATTCGTTAATGTTCGTCGTCCCAACGGGGTTTTTTTTATTTTATTTTTTGTGACAAACTGCGGATAGGTAACAACGTTTCTCTTGGGGAACAGGTCCAGAAAATTTGTCATTTGATGTGTTAAGGTGGGTTTCCACATGTCGGTTGATTGACAAAGTTTGACAGCCCTCGCGTTTATGTCATTGAACGACACCAACGTCAGTTCATTTCCACTTATGCCAATTATTGGCAAAAAATCGTTTGTCAGTTGATTGACCAACTTATGAACTCGATGCCAATTAAATTTTCTCTGTCAATTATAGACAAAGTGACATTTTGTTTGACAATTCAGCTATTTCCACTTGTCCAGTGGTTTCTTTGTCAATTATTGGCAAACGCTGTTAGTCAATTCATTGACAAGCAATTTTTCGCTATTTCCATTTGCCAATTTTTTAATTGGCATAAAAATACGTCAATTGTCAATTTCAAATCGACAAGTGGAAACCCAGCATTATATACACTTCGGTAGGACATCACTAACTCATTATCAGACTCCTATCGCCCCTTCTTTAAGCAGTGGGATTCTGGCTAAGAGTTGTTCTCTTGAACCGATATACAGAAGTGTAACACAACGTTACAAATTTAATGCGCTAATCTTTTCACCACTTGTAGGCAACTCCAGTAGGGGTCTGTGAGACTTGTTGCTTGCTACAGTCCTCTGGGGTCTACACAAAGTAAAACGTTCAGTGGCATGTTTAGTGTAACGCAGCGTTACAAATCCAATGACTCCTTCAAAGACTTGTCCCTTAAAAAAAAGTGCACACGAACATAGTCAGACTCATTAAATTAATTTTCATTCACGAAAAAAATTCGCTCGATTGCCAAATGGACACACCCCAGTGGCTGTGGTTTAACCACGACCACTATTTAATTTATGAACCAATTTAACATTGACATGATAGCGGATTTCGCTCTAAATTGGTGCAATAAACAAACAATATACGCCCTCTGTTAAATTAGGGCTGCAATTATGTGTTATCAAACAGTGGTAAGGCCACCGCAACCCCATCTCACTATTCACATTTATGAGAGCAATTAGTTAAACAAAATAAATTCAATGATGGCTATAAAACTACATTTCATAACCATAAACTATCGCTAATGAGTTGGTGTTAAATTTTCTACAAAATACTGTCATATACGGGGATAAGTCGGAGCTCGGAGGGGTCCTTCATTCTTTCTGACTCAATCCCAAATTCCGACAATTGAGGTGCAAAAACAAAATTTAAATCCGTTTTGAGTGGTAGACGTCAAAAGCGATTGCTGATGTTTTGGCATATAACGAGATAACTGTAAAAAAAACCTGTCATTTTATTTTCAGACAGATCTCTCCATTGAAACGCCTTCGAGCGTAATTTCCTTAAAGGTATGTACTTCGGATTATAATTTTTTTTTGC
Source organism: Cheilosia soror (assembly GCA_949372485.1). Taxonomy (NCBI): domain Eukaryota; kingdom Metazoa; phylum Arthropoda; class Insecta; order Diptera; family Syrphidae; genus Cheilosia; species Cheilosia soror. Next base: position 74,045,611 of record OX443561.1, on the reverse strand, counting down.
TTGTCCGCTCATCTTTTCAATTCCAGCGTTGATCCGTTGTGACGTGCGTGTGTGTTGTGCATGAGGGGGGTTTTCAATCGAATCGATTTCTATTGCTACCTACACCACCCATCATCAAGTATTTTGATCCATCAACACACATCTCGATTGGTTTTAGCTCCTCCTGCTCTGTGTCTCAGGACTCGATCTATCAGTTTTGTTTTCACAGGATTTTCATAGGCATTCCGGAATTGAAATCTCTCCGATAGCTGTGCGAAGGGTAAAATGTGAAATCACAGTAATTGTTGAAGGATTTCACATCAAGGATATACGCGTTCGTATGCGAGGAATGTGTCTGCTGTTGGTTCTATGTCTATCTGGCGCAGCGGGTGGGTTCTTTCAGTTTGTTTGGAATTTTCTTTGTTGCTGCTTTGTTTGAGTTCCTTAGGAGCAGTACATACACATGGTTGCAAGTGACAGGTAAATGTTTCGAAATGAAAAAGCTACGGCATTTGTGTTTGCATTGTTAGACAGTTTGAGCGAAAAGGTATATTTGCCTTATTTCACAAAAAGGAGCTTTTAGAAATTAAATCGTCAAACAGAGCCATTGGTTAGTGTGGTGGACTATGGAGTTTTATGTATCATCCCCGGAGAGCACATACCAACAATTATATTTTAAGGTGCTTTCTGACGTTTTAGAGAGTATAACTGTCTTGAGAAAACGTCTTAATTCAGCCATTCGGACTTTGGATAAAAATGTGGTTCAGAACGAATGGTTGTGAGAAGCTTGGTCTATAAGAACCTGTTTAGCAGCCATTGACGTAAAAGTGTTTTACGTTGGTGCAAAATTTGCAGGCACTGAAAAGGGAGTTAATTCTCTAGGCGGACTTTTGGCCATTTGGGTGAGCTGACAACTGTCTAGATGGACTCTGTGAGGTTGAATCTATCTCTACGTGTACTGAACACCGACCTTCTGCTCTATGTGTGGTTTTTGTCCGCAATGAGTTGACCTTAAAGGCACCAAGTGACAAAGAACAGGCCACAACGAGTGCAACCACAATTAGGCCAAAGTAAGCCCATCGCTTAGTACATGGATCAAAAAATGTTCAGTCCATCCTTATAAAGTTCTAATTACGCAACAATTAAAGCCTGCTGACAATTCAGCAATTGTTGGAACAACAGACAATAAACGCCGATTTTTCGAACAACATTTTCTTCAGTGATGAGGCACATTTCTCACTCGGTGGGTATGTAAAAAAAAACAAAAATGGGGCTCAGAAAACCCACAAATGATCGATGAAGTATCGTTGCATACAGACAAAGTGACTGTTTGTGCTCTATGGTCGAAAGGTGTCATTGGTTCGTATTTCAAATGATAACCGATTTTTTTTGGCCGGCGATTGAAGATCATGACTTGGACGATATGTTGTTCCAACAAGACGGTGCAACAAGCCACACAACACGACCAATTATGGTTTTATTGCGTGAGAAGTTTCCTGGTCGAGTAATTTCACGTTTTGGCGACATCAATTGGCCACCAAGATCATGCGATTTGACACCGTTAGATTTTTTTCTGTGGGGCTACGCAAAATACCGTTTTTACGCGAATAATCCCCGAACTCTAGACGCATTAAAAGCCAACATTACTCAAGTTATGGCCAAGATACCGCCCGAAATTTCCGAAAAAGTGGTTAAAAATTACCTCAAAAGAAACGCATGCTGGGAATCTTACCGAGGCGGCTCCGGCCATTTGAATGATATTGTTTTTTACACTTACCTAATGGCAAAGTCCAAACTTTATAATGAAGTAAAATTTTCATCAAAAATAAAACGCTGTGTGTGTGTTTTATTTAGCTTTACTTTCGAAACCGAAAAATTAATGACCAAATTAGCGATGAAGAGATATTGCTGAGAAAGTATTCCAAAAGATGAAGTTTTCTTCGAGATGAGAAGGCTGAGCACGTCCATAAGAGGTGAAGAATAGTTGCCTCCTCCTCCTCATTCATACATCTCCTGCAGAAATTGTTTGCAAGAAGTTTCAATCTGAGGATATGCATTTTAAAAATGCAGAGTCCAGTAAGGACACCTATTATTGTGCTTAATGGATCTTTTTAGTGTCATAAGATCGCAACAAATCCTGCAGAAATGATTGCGGGGGATGACTATGCTCAATCGTCAGGCATGGCTTCCTATCGGTAATACAATTTTAAGACGCTTATCATGGCCTAACGTAAGCCCTCTCTCGCAGAACCAAGGAAGTACTGTACAAGACCTTAATCATCCCGGTCCTGTTGTATGGTGCAGAAGCATGGACCTTAATGAAAGCTGATGAAAACCTCTTGGCAGGCTTTGAGAGAAAGATTCTTCGAGTGATTTTCGGTCCAGTTTGTATCGACGGAGTGTGGATGAGGAGATTCAGCGACGAACTTTACGGGCTATATAGCTACGTTGACCTTGTCAAAAAGCTCAAATACAGCGACTGAGATAGCTGGGTCACGTGGAGCGTATGGACAGCAAAGCACCATCCCGACGAGTATTTGAGTCCACCCCTGAGGGACAACGAAGCAGAGGAAACCCCCACCTCAGGTGGCGCTGGAGAGTGACCTCAACCAGCTTGGTGTTCGTAACTGGAGGCAGCAAGCTAGGGACAGAGCTGACTGGAGGGGCTTGTTGGTTGAGGCCGTGGTCCACCACGGACTGTGAGCGCCAGCTAAAGTAAAGTAAGTAAAAATCTTGGCCAAACCAATTCGTTAGCTTTGAATGGTAAAGAGTGACCTTTAACTTTTTGGCTATCTCGCCAAGTTTTATCATGGTCGATGTGACGAAATTTGCTGTCTGCCAGACTGTCAATATAAAGGGTGTGCCAAATAAAGGTTTCTTTTTAAAAATGCAATAAAATGAACAAAATGAAAGAGCAAATATTTCAATCAATTTATGGAACACAACGTCGTTCAAGTGGCTGCCTCGGCTGGCTTCGCAGTAGCGCATTCTGCCACTCTAATTTTCCAAGACCTTGTTGATGGTTTCGGGCTATAGCTCACGGATTACTTGGATGATATTGGCCTTAAGTGCTTGAATCGTTTCCGGATTGTTGGCATAACATCGGTCCTTCCCGGTTTCCCACAAAAAAAGGCCAAAGGGATCTAATCGCAGCTCCTAGGCGGCCAATTGACATCGCCAAGACGGCTGATAGCACGATTTGGGAATTTGGTGCACAAAATATCGATTGTGGCTCGGGTTGTGTGGGATGGTGCGCCATCCTGCATGAACCGAGGTCGTTTAAATCCATGTCGTCAATTTCAGTAAAAAAAAGTCGGGTAACATGGCTCTGTAACGCCCACCGTTGACCGAAACATTGTTCCCAGCCTCATTTTCGAAGGAAAATAGTCCAATGATGCCACCACTCCACAATCCGCACTAAACTGTCACATTCTCGTCCGAGCGCACCGCATGACCACGGGGATCATCAGTGTAGTACACTAGCATACCGCAGTCTCACGAACTGTTTGCACAAACTTGCGTACAGCAGGCGGGGTGCTTCACTTCGGCCAAAACTTCTTTTCTAAAAACGCACTGTTTGGGCTACACAGCACTCACTTTGGAAATAAATTTTCAATATTTCCCAATGTTGTTCAAGCGTTAAGCGATTCATTTCGTTTCGCGTAGGTATGATACCGACTTTCGGTCAAAATTTCAAGCGGGAAACAGCTATCAGTGTCAAAATAACCCATGATTTAAAAAGAAACCACTAGATGGCCCACCCTTTATATTCAACTAGTATGTGCCTTGACTTTGGCCTGAAGCAAAAAAAAAGGCTTTGCCTCTCTATAAAAGGGCTTCTTCTGAAATTTTGGAGGCAGTCGATTGTGAGATGTGAAGCTGATCACATCTATTTGGTGCGCTTTTTCGCTCGTTTTTTGACACATACTTTGGCGCAATTTTTTGAAGCGCAGTATGGTGGATTTTTTGGCGCGTATTTTGGCGTCTATTTTGGCGCTTTTTTTCGCGAAATTTTTCCACTTTTTTGGCGGGATTTTTTGTCACTTTTATGGCACATATTTTGTTATTTTTTTACCGCGATTTTTGACGCGTATTTTGGCGCCAATCGATGGCCGGTTTTGGCGCATTTTTTGAATAGTTTTGGCACCTATTTTGAGATGGATTTTGGCGCGTTTTTTTCGCGAAATTTTTTTCACATTTTTGGAGGGATTTTTTGTCACCTTTTTGGCGCATATTTTATTATTTTTTTCACCGCGATTTTTGGCGGGATTTGTCAGGCGTTTGTGGCGCATATTTTTGGCTCTATTTTGGCACGTATTTTGGAGGGTTTTCTACGCGAATTCTGGGGCATTTTTTCGCGAAATTTTTCTACATTTTTGGCGGGATTTTTTTTTCATTTTTTTTTGCGCATATTTCGTTATTTTTTCATCTCGCTTTTTTGGCGCGTATTTTGTTATTTTTTCATCGCGATTTTTCACGCGTATAATGGCGGTAATTGTTGGGCGTTTTTGGCGAAATTTTCCCACAGTTTTTGGCGCGCTTTTTTCGCGAAAATTTTCATTTTCTTTTGGCGCGTATTTTGTTATTTTTTCATGTCGCTTTTTTGCCGCCTCTTTTATTTTTTTTTCATCGCGGTTTTTCACGCGAATTTTTGGCGCATATTTTGTTATTTTTTCATCGCGTATTTTGGCGCGATTTGATGGGCGTTTTGGCGCATTTTTTGCATAGTTTTGGCGCCTATTTTGAGATGTTTTTTTGGCGCTTTTTTCGCGAATTTTTCCACATTTTTGGCGGGATTTTATGTCACTTTTTTGACGCATATTGTTATTTTTTCTCAGCGATTTTTGGCGTGTATTTTGCCGAGATTTGTCGGGCGGTTTTGGCGCATTTTTTTTAATAGTTTTGGCACCTATTTTGAAATGGATTTTGGCGCGTTTTTTTTTGCGACATTTTGTTCACATTTTTGGAGGGATTTGTTGTCATCTTTTTGTCGCATATTTTATTATATTTTTCACCGCGATTTTTGGCGGGATTTGTCAGGCGTTTGTGGCGCATATTTTTGGCTCTATTTTGGCGCGCATTTTGGAGGGTTTTTGACGCGGATTTTGGGGAATTTTTTCGCGAAATTTTTCTACATTTTTGGCGGGATATTTATTAAATTTTTTTTGCACATATTTCGTTATTTTTTATCTCGCTTTTTTGGCGCGTATTTTGTTATTTTTTCATCGCGATTTTTCAGGCGTATTTTCGCGGTAATTGTTGGGCGTTTTTTGGCGAAAATTTTCCACAGTTTTTGGCGCGTTTTTTCGCGAAAATTTTCATTTTCTTTTGGCGCGTATTTTGTTATTTTTTCATCTCGCCTTTTTTGCCGCCTGTTTTATTATTTTTTCAACGCGGTTTTTCACGCGCATTTTTGGCGCATATTTTGTTATTTTTTCATCGCGATTTTTGATGGGTATTTGGCGGGATTTGTTGCGCGTTTTTGCAGTTTTTTTCGCAAAATTTTTGTTGGGATTTTTTTGTTGGTTTTTGGCACATATCATCACGATTTTTTTTACGCGTATTTTGGCCGTATTTGTTGTGCATTTTTGGTGCATTTTTTGGCACGTATTTTGAGGTGTATTATGGTGCGTTTTTTCGCATCCACCTTTTTGCCTGAATTTTTCGTTTTGAAATGACGGGAAATAAACAAGTTGACGTCAATCTACCAGTACCTCCAAGGAAATTATCAAAAGTAGTATAATAAAAGAAGCGATGGGCCCACCAAGGTGCCTTGTGATCGTTCTCCTCACAACCTAACCTAACTTGGTGCTGATAGGTTTTAGTGAAATGTAAGTTGAAATAAAGGCACTGTGCGTCCTCGGCAGTTTTGAAGAAGCGCATGCTATGGAGCCCAATTTTGGGCTACTGTATCGAGCATTTTATGCTTCATCTTGCTTCAGTATTGACGTCCAATTTGGCGATACTAAAAACAGCCCCAAACGTAAGTCACTCTCATTCACTACGAAATTCTGACTTGCTAAAAACTATTAGAAAGTAATCTACGTAGAGAGTGGAACACGCACAGATTTTGCCTAGTTACTATGCAGTATGCATAGTATGTAAAGAAATAGCTTATTTGAAATACTATATTATAAAAATATTATGTACCTACATTAAGCCGATAAGAATAAGAAAATGTTTTAAGGCTCTTGAATCGTAACGAGGCGTGTTGTTATAACTGAGACAGTGGTCTTTGAGTGCAAAAAATCAAGATAAAAACATCGATAATATCGAAAATAAATTATCGAGGGAAATAATCGATATTTTTTACGACAATATCGATGAATCGAGTGATTCGATATATATCGCGCATCACTAGTTCGGCATATATTGCTCCACTAAAATTAACATCAGAAGGCTGCGGGTCTATAAGTCTGGAAAGACATAAGAATACACACGCGGACAGTAGGTATCTTGAGGCTCTTTTTGAGAGCCTTTTAGACGTAGAGCTCAGTTGATAGGCGGTTGTTTAACGACGATTAGATTAGTGAAACAGTGCCGCTGATGGAGAGGCCTTCAGTAGACCTTAGTTTCCATTTGTTTTAGGTTAGGATTCTCCTCTATATAAATTGCTTTTAATATCCATTAGCTTGACAGAATTTTTGTGTTACTTTCACAAGTTTGACACGTGGCATTCTCTCCTTTGGATGAATAATAAAATAAAGTTTGCAACAATTTCAGACAGCCATAATTCTTTTCCGTGAAATGACATCTTTACGGTGATACAGCAAAATAATTATCTACCTATACTTCTCTGGAATAATTAGCATTCGAATTTGAGGTAAATTGCGTGTGTGTCACGCACACGCGTCCCCCAACAAACAAAGTTATTAACTAACGATACCGTTCTCTCAAGGATAACCAGGAAATATGGTAATTTGCGAATAGAGATTTAAGGGTTCGAATTGCATTTCCCATTTGCCTTCTCCTGAAATTACAAAATTGAGCTCCTGAAACTCTGGTCTGGTACAACATACTCGGGGAGAAGAGTACAGCACATTTTACATCTTTAGCAAATATCAAATAACTTTTCCCTCATTCAACTAGTATATAGACTTGTTGACATCCCAAGGAATGAGTTAGAGTTAAGTGAATCTTTCGACAGAGTAAACTTTTGGTCATTACGTGAGGTATATGCTGTGTATGTGATTTTTTTCAGGCAATTTGTCCATCCAAGGAGTCTAATTCCAAAATATTGAATTATATTTCGTTCGTCTTATATTTTGTCAGTTAATAAACCTTTGCCAGAGAGGGATGACTTCAATTACATACACGCAACAGGCGTAGGTACTGAGGAAATTCACTGATAAAATTTAAATTGGCAGTTGGCAGTTGCAAGACGTCACATTTCGAATTACTTAACATGAAACCGCACCGTCAGTCAGAAAATGTTCTAAATTATTCAAAAACGTCAAAACACCTCCGACACTCTCATGCACACGCACAGCGTGTGGGCGGGCGTCAAATAAAAGAACATGTTACCTCGTTCCAGTTGATCTTATCGCCAGTAATTCCATCAAAAGGCAATAACTACATTACATTAACATCCTTCGTATTGCGTCTAACCTATGTTACGAGATACTACGTAAGTAGGTTGACGTTTCTGACATCGAATGCCACATGTTTCAGCCGCCATTCGAACAATTGGCACAGTGCTAAACACATGCTAAAATGCCGCAACGTGATCTCAATACAAAAATATATGTATCCGTCCATTAGAAAATGAAGTTTGCGTGTATTTGTTACCCTTTTTTTTACGACAGTAGTTGTTGTCTATACAAGCCAAATAATAATAATAATATAATCAAATCCGACAGTTTACTTTAGTACTTGACATCTTAAGCTTAACTGCGGGCCCGTGATTAAGTTGTATCAGTGACTGATTGGGGAGGATTTTCGGTAATCCATGAATCATGTGGTGGTACTTGAATAGACGTGTGTATACTGTGTGGAGTGGATGTGTAAATATTTTATCGCAGAACACTTTGATCGGATCGAATTGAATTGAATGATTGGTATGGGGTGCGCCACAGTAAACGACAATATGGAAGACAATTTTATAGAGACGAAGTTTGGGTAAAATTTATTTGGAAAATTAACTGGTGAAAAGAGAAAGTTTCTTGAATTAATAGACAAATAAATGAGATACATTTGGTGATAGAAGCAATTGCGACGTCAAATTGCAAAGTTTTATTATAGTCAAGCTCGAAGCATCGCTTAGTTGTTCTCTGTTTTTAAAAGTTTAAATAATAAAAATGGCGTATAAATACGGATACAGTACGGAATGAAAGTTATAAAGTTAAAGCTTGAAATTTGTCGCTCACTAAATCCACTTTCGTAGTACGGAATCGGCGCAGTGGCTCAGGGTCAAAGAAAATGGTCAATACATATAATAAAACTGTAGGAATTTTTTTGGCCGTTAAAAACTCGAAAACTACTGAACAGATTTCGATGAAACTTTTTTAAAATGTTCCTTAAGACTGTGAGACTGCTATAGGCTATGTCGTTTATAGCCATGTCCTTAGGAACAGTTTATAGCCAAAATGTATTTTTTGAAGTAAAAATATATACATACACATATACCTTGCTACAAATGAATGTTTATACTTTTGCGATCGTGCGACACAACAAACAAAAACAAAACCACACTAGCATACGTATACCTCGCATTCGAAAAGGGTTGATTTCAGTTCAGATTTCAGTCAGTTGTAGGTATGTATATCATGATTGTATGCCCGATGCTAGATGGGGATGTGTTGAGTGCTGCAGTATGGCATGGGGTATATTAATAATCTTCATTTTCATAAGAGAAGATACGTATAATACCTACAAAACAGGTTGGTATGGTAACAGTGTAGGCTTGGGGTAGGTAGTTGCTTGGATTCCATAGGAAGAGGAAAACAAATAAGTAGCAAAATCTAGGAGAGGGAGGAATTTTCTTTTTCTCCTAAAAGCGCGAAAACTACTGGATAGATTTCAATGAAACACTCAAAGTAAAATTTTAAATTAACCAAATATAATTTTATGCGAGCGGTCAAGGCGAGCACGGGTCCAGCTAGTATACATAGAGTTCGAGATGTATTCGAATTAGACTACCATTGTCTCCATACACACTCCAGTGCCAGTGATGTTGTGATGGTTGTCCGCTCCATGCATCTAATCACCGCCTGGTTGTCCAGTGCTATAAGGGTATTTCTTTCTTCGACCTGACTCTCAGGCAAGTATTCAAATGCATGCAGCAAAGCAATCATATCAGCCTGGTATACTGAAGTTTATTTGCCGCGGCTAACAGACGGGTAACAGAGTGGCAAAAATGGGATACAATTTTAGGCATTGATGCCAATTCACACCATAGCCTAGACTTTGGGGAAGTTGGAAAAGTACCGACATTATTGGCCGAAGTGAGTCCCTCTTAGAAATAATTATTATAAAAATTAGTTTGCTGATGATAGCCAATTTTGGCAAAGAACCAACTTTTATAAGAATGAATAGACGTGAATACGCTCACAAGGACTTACTGTGCGAAAAAGAAAAGTTTCCACCGAATCATCCTTTTCACAAAATTACAGAATTTCTCATTGACGCAAAAATATGTGCAGAAACCCCAGAATGACTAACCGGGATATATGGATGGATGGATGTTGAAATAGGGATACCAGAGGACATCGATGCTAACAGAAATGTTAAACAAAATTCTAAGCAAAACAAATGATAAGGCCGGACAATAAGGAATTTGAAGTTTCAATCACGGTGGGTTAAAGCATCTTCCTGAAATCAGAAGGAAAATTAATTTTGTTTTCTTCCAGACAAAGTGGGATCTACACAAAGTCGTTTAGAGGATTAACTGATGCACAGCCTGATGTACGTTCAGTGCAGTAATATCAAAACTACCACAGAATAAGTCAGACTTGGTTGGTTTGGTTTGGTAGAAAGTGGCTGCCAGCTGAGAAACACTTAGGCCAGCATAAGTCCATTGTGATACCACGAAAAACAGATCATTGGAGAAAAATTGTCTCTACCTATTTGTTGAACCATTTTGAGTTTTTTTGTTTAAAGCTTAAAAGTCTTTTGATGTCTATATGGTTGTCAGATGATCGAAGTAGTTGTAATGGAGTCTCCTAAGTGAAGCTTCGTTTTACTAGAGAGACCTGGGCAGGAACAAAAAAGGTAAGGACAAGTCTGCAAAAGTCTTTTGTGAAAAGGCCTTGCCTTACAAAATTGGGTCTGGTGGTATCTACATAACTTATCCTTTCACAGATAAAAGAACAATACCACAATTCGGACCAGCAACTCTTGAGGTAATACCATACTGAAGGTGACAGAGAGTGCGAAATACATATCTGGGACTAGTGCTCGATAAAGGCAACTTTATTGGTAGCCAGGAATGTCAATGAAATAGTAAAATGACACCAACCTCAAGTCAATGACAGAAATACAAAGACTATAGCTTGTATAGGCAAAACAAGCGCAATGAACAGTACACCTGCAGCTGGAGCTGGATTGGAGGCAATTCTCAATCTGCTATTGCTGGTCCTACATAGCTACTTGGTATGTATTCGGTCAAAAGTGTGCCTAAGGCAGCTTCCACACCAAATGGAACAAAACGCCTTAAACAAACAAAACTGATTTTCTGCGTGTTTTTTTTAATTTGTGGAAGCTGCCTAAGGCCTAAGGGATCAGCCAAACAAACAGCTGCAACCCATATAGCTTTGACCATGCACAGATTTTAGAGAAATACATAGAGAACGTTGTCACTTCTGACTAAATGTCTCCAACCTTTGGACCTTTATAAACCAATCTCTTGCTTTCTCCTGGTAGGGATGAGTGGAACACAAATGAATCCACGAGAAGGAAATCGATATCCATCTGCACTGACTGATGTGAGTCTATTTTTGGAGACACTGGTCACGTCAATCAAGCTAAATGATTACAGAAGTGTCTTCCACGCCGAAGTTCCATAGTTATCGTAGTTACTGACAGCCAGGCGACTGCAAAGCTCTGCTACTGGAATAAAATCCAAGCTAATTCGCCGCTTGGTCATAATCGAGCACTTCACTCTGTAATCTCAGAAAACAAGTGAAGAACAAGTTTCGTATTGTAGTTAACAACAGTTGGAAAGAACTAATAACCTTTGAAATATCACGCAAGCTTTGGCCGGAATATAACCAGAGAATTAGACCAACAAACTTTTTGCTGTTCAACAGATCCACACTGTCTCATGAGTCATAACTTCCTAACAAACCATGGATTAGATTAGGTTATAAGTTGGAAGGGCCTTCATGGGGCTATGGCCCTTAAGAAGGAGCTTATTTTGGCTTCCCTGGTGAGGTCTTAGAGCCATCTTTTTACTCTAGAGACCAGTTAGGAAGACAATGATCTTCTCTGGGGCTATGTCAGCAAGATTTGCTGAAGTAACGATTTCCTCGCCAAGGATATTCTTTCTAAGACGAAAGAGATCCGGACATTCAATGAGTATATGAAGAGAGAATTCGTCACTGTCGAGACATAGTATACACTTAGGGTTTGGTGAGACGCCAATTCGTTGAAGATATTTTTGATGAGGCCATAGCCACTAATTATACCTTTCAGGACTCTTAGGTTATTTTTGTTCAGGGGCCAGATCAAGTAAAATAAAAACAATTGAACGATATCGTTTTTAAGAAAGCTATCTCTATCGCACCTGTGCCAAAAAACAGAGACTGCTATTGTCGAAACGTTGTCGTTCGATCGTTAAGATTAATGAGAGAGTAGGACTTTCTGTGGGAGATTTTCTGGTGCAGTCCAGCCCAGTTGTTTTAAGCCAGACTTCATTGGATTCCATACACAATGAGGCTAAATCCAATGTTTTTAGGTAGAGGCTGCGAAGACGAGGAGATTCACGAGAACGCACCTCACTTCCTCCGTAACTGCCAAAGGCTCTGCCATTTAAGGAACAGAACATTTGAAAGCCATTACTTCAATGGCATACAAGAATAACTTTCTGATGTCTCACTATTTAATCTTTACAAGTTTTTGGAAGATATCAGAATGGCTATGGACCAGCGTCAGATAAGCACAAGAAGGGCGAACATGAGGCCAAATCAACACTCACTAAAACCAACGTTAGCTAATAAGGGTGATTCACTCTGATCTTCCTAACCATAAACGTAAACTTAACCGCGTGGGAATGGTACCTCTACCAGGGACATCATAGACAACAAAGGATATACTAACAGGACGCACGACGTAGGAGCGAGGTATTACTGGCAGTCAGCGTTACCGTTGATAAATTTAGAAAAGTCGCAAGAAAAAGAGCCACGGAGAAAAAAAAGGGCCATTTAAAGTAATAACTTCAAAACAAAAGTAAACATAACAAACAAACAAGATATTGTACTGGTAATATTCTATTTTTAAAACTATAACAATTCTGTCGAATAAAACATACCATAAAGAAAACATTAAACGTAAAATGAATTCAATAACATAACAAATCAATTCATTAAGCGGTGCAGGTTCTAATCCAAAATCTTCTGAATCATTCTCCGACCGGTCTGATCCCGATTCTGAAATTGGAAGCGCCGCATTGTTCGTTGAAGGAATCAACGAATGGAGAAGCTTACTATCAAAGGTTACGGTAGTGCCCCTTCCAAGTTCTCTAGTAAAGGCACTTACCCTTTTTATACAGAAACAAACTCAGGCTGTTTTCGACCTCCCTCTGACTTCGGAACCAGTTAACCAAAAAACTTCAAACTTGAAATATTTACCAAGCTCATTAAAAAGATCCACCTTACCAAATTTTATCTCTATAGCATTAGTGGTTTTCAACATACAGGACGTCAAAAATCGCAAAAACAGTAACTGGCTGACTTACTCACTCACTTAGATGATGATCATCAAAATTATGAAGCACTTTCAGTCATCCTAGAATCGTGAAATTTGGCAGAATACTAGATCCTGTGGTGCATACACTGTGAAAAGTCCAAAAGTTTCATTCATTCCATTTTTTTTTTACATTAACCTCTTAAACTAAAAACTTGGCGGACATTTAGATCTCAATACTTTTCGTGGCTAACTAGTTACACACTTTTTTTTATATAACAGAGCTTGGCTGTTTTTTGTTTGGTGTAATGTGTATCAATTGAGCCACTTCAAAGCAATGAATTTTCTTAAAAGTTTGAAAATTTAATATTTTTGTTGTTCCAAATTGTGAAAAAGGGCCAAAATCATCAAATTTTAGAAAAGTGGTATCATTGTGCCAAGGTGGTAAAAAAAGTGCCAAATTGCAACTTTAGTCGCACAACGGTCACGCTGCTGGCAGTATTACGGATCTGTGCTCCTATTGGTACGTCCCTTACGTTAATCTGTCCTCCTGCTGGTACCACGCTCCGACTTGGTCTGCACTTCCGCTAGTATCGTTCTCTGAAATAATCGGGCATAACCGATATTTTGACAACAATCCTGAAAGTATGGTTATTTTTGTAATATAGCAAAAGGTTTATTAATATTCGAAGCTGCGCCCTTACAGATCATAGCGGGCATGGAAAGACCGGTAGTAATGCAGAATTCATCAGCCAATCGGCTTCCTTCCATTTCTACAAAAAGTTTATTGAAAACTCCACCAGTTTCAAGTACAAATCGTTTTCAATTTCAGCAGCACCTCCAGCTGACACATGTAATAAAGCTTTAGATTCAACAATTCCTTGAAGGGACAAAAGGAACAAAATGCGCTCCCACTCTTACCACAGTTCATCCTGCTAGGTAGTAGATATACCGTCCCTTTTCTTAGAAATTGTTAAATTAAAAACTTTTCAACACTTCCTGTAAATTAGAAATTGTATAACATATCTCCCGCACTGCTTTCAGAAAATGTGCGCAATGAACAAAAGCTATACCGATAAAAATATCCTCGGACACACAAAGACAAAACGTTGTATTGTTGCTGATTGCTGTATATCTCTCCATTGTTTTGTTATCCTACGGCAAAGATCACATTATACTGCATACAGCATAGAGCATCATACTCCATATCCAGTTCAACAGGGAGGAGACAAAGGACGACATCACACTCTTGTTCTCATTTAGCGATGAAAAATGTCAACAGTAAATTGTTGTGTGAGGCAGGCGTGTGTTTTTCCTTTGATTTGTTCTTCAATACTAAGGGAATTCAAAGGAATTCCTGAAGAAAAGGATACTTTCGCAGCAGCACAGACGAAGAACTTTTCAAGATAATTCTGCACCATCAAAGAAAAGATATTAAAATGCGTCAGCAAATTATGTCAGAAATTGTACTGATGTCGTTTTGTATTGGTTGTATATGCGCACAGCACAGCGCACAGTGTCCCGGAGGCAAGGATTCGCCGTAGGTTGCTTTGATGGGTGGCCTCGAAGGAATGAAGGCAATATTTATTAGATCGCAAAGGCAGAGCAGCAGCAGATACAGTCAGCTATTTATTTATGTTGCTACGTATATACGTACTTGTGAAAATATTTGGATTGTTGTTATGAAGCTACCGTACGCGTACGTCGATTACAGAAGCTAAACGAAGATTTATCAGATCACAAAAGGTTTTTATTTTTATTTTATTAACAAAAAAAAAAAAAACGACGGCTATTGTAGATTAATTTGAATTTTTGATTTAATGATATTGAGAAGGAAATAAACGGTTGGATTGGAGTTCACATCTTGTGGGGGTAGGTAAGTGAAATTGTTTCACTAACGTGGAACACGTTTTATTGAAATCGGACTTGAGAATCGTCCGGGGGAGCCGACTTTTATAGTAAAGTCATCAGTCCTTTCAGATGTACCGCAATTAATTTAAAAAACCGTCTAAAACGAAGGTCTAAGTGTTGATCAAAAATTGAGTCCCAACCATCACCCAAAACCAGCAGGTATCAGATCGTCCATTGCTGCGACATTCGCAAGAGTTGATCAACTTTTGACGCTCGTCGGTTGCTCATACTGACAGAGAATGGTTTTTAAAGTAATTCATTTTGACAGCGCGATACGAGAGTGCGATAATAAGAACAGAAAGTGTATCCTAGCTAAAAAAAACAAATTAATTTATTGCTTCTATCTACCTACAGCAATTTCTACCTACAGCAATTAAGACCAGCTTTAGCACGGTCTGGTCTTAATTGCTGCACGCCTGGGTTTACAAATCGAAACAGGAAGAATGCGACCTCATAAAAGGATGTGATGCAAATGCTCATCATTCACAATGGGGCAGTGGAGTTTAAGTTTATTATGTATTGAAAATAATTTTCTGGTTTGTAGTAGAGGCGATGAACCAAATTTTGTAGATAGGAATAGGAATAGGCAAGAGGTTGTGGATATTTCGATATCTAAAGCAATGCGCGCACTAAAGTGGTGAGCAAGTGGCGTGTCAGTGCCGTGGGGACCAAGTTGCAGGTGGCATAGGAGTGGGGAACATTTTGGCGGAGTGATATCAACGTGATTTAACGTGCACTGAAGTGGCAAAGCGTATGATCGAAGAAATTGAGAGATGTACAGAATGAGGGTGCTGAGAATGTGGAAAAAATACTTTTGCAGACCGGAATCCCACTGTTAGGCAGACACAGAACATACCATTCAATATAGACGATGATAGACAAAACTTTCGTCCCCCTGAACAAAACGAAGTGCGGATAGCAATATCCAAGCTAAAGAACAACAAAGCTGCGGGGCCTGACAATTGTTCGATTGTGTGGGATAACGATGGAGAAAGCTCGCTGCAGCATCAAGGTCGGTAACAATCTTAACGAAACCTTTGATGTCAGAAGAGGATTTAGACAAGGTGACGCGCTGTCGTGC
Source organism: Cheilosia soror (assembly GCA_949372485.1). Lineage (NCBI taxonomy): Eukaryota > Metazoa > Arthropoda > Insecta > Diptera > Syrphidae > Cheilosia > Cheilosia soror. The sequence goes on along the minus strand of OX443561.1, from coordinate 74,029,800 downwards.
GATTTTTTCAACATGATACTTGAAAGAATTGTCCAAAACTCAGAGGCCAACACACAAGGTACGAAGTCCGTCCAATTACTTGCGTACGCCGATGATAATTATAAAATTGGTAGAACACAGCGAGTTGTCACTGGTACGTTTGCTAGTATAAAAATGGAAATGGGTCTTGCGGTCAACGAGGGCAAAACCAAGTATATGCTGTCAACAAGAAGGGACACCCAACATCGTAGAATCGAAAAAAAACATCACGATCGGCAGCTATCACTTTGAGGTAGTGAGGGACTTTATCTACCTCGGCTCTGCTATAAATTCTGAAAAATTATCTCAGAAGAAATTAAACGAAGAATAACTTTTGGGGCTGAGAAGGCAATTGAGTAGTAGAGTTTTATCCTGAACAACTAAGGATATTCTGTAACTTGATCATCCCAGTCCTATTTAATGGCGCTGAAGCTTGAACTCTATCTAAAGCAGATGAACATATCCTCGGTCGCTTCGAGAGAAAGATTCTTTTTAAAATGTTCGATCCCGAAGGAGATTCAACGACGAACTATACGAGCTGTACAGCGATATCAACCAGATCAAAAAACTACGAGTCTGTCGTCTAAGATGGCTAGGACATGTAGAGCGAATGGAAACTAATACTCCCGCCAATAGATTCTTCGAGTCTAACCCGCTGGGTCATCACAGTAAAGAAAGCCTCGCCTTAAGTGGCGCGCAAAAAAAAGGCGACCTCAACCGACTAGGAGTACGCAACTGGAGGCAGTTAGGTAAGGACCCGGCTAACTGGAGAGGCTAATTAGTTGAGGTCTCGGTTTACCCCGAACTGTAGAGCCGCATAAGTAAGTAAGGAAGTGTCAAACAGGCTATGGTGTCGCGAATTCATCAGTTCTTAAAATGTCGTCCTATGCTGAATTCTTGGTCGTCTTGATCTTAATTTCCGGGTAAACAAAAATACGCGCAGTTGCAATGCCAATGCGAGGTCTCTATAATATGATATGCCGGTGCCATGAAAAAAAGCCTTATGTAAAATGACGTTTTTAACCTTTTTGCAGAAGGCTTTTTTGATGGCACCAAAATGCGTTTACAAATCCACGTCGTTACCACCCGAAAATTAAACTTGTTCGAGATAAGTGGCACCGGACTGCCATCACGTCACCTGAAAAATGTCGCGACGCCTCCACTCCGATTTGATGCGCGCGTCTACATTTGTTTACATAGGCTTATGCGATTGCACCTGCCACTTGGTCACCACGCCATTGCCACGCCACTGCCGCAACACTTTAGTGCGCGTCTTGCTTAAAAGCTCAAGTACTTAACTTTAGATAAGTGTAACAGCTGTAACTTTCTGTGCAAGACATACAGAAATCCTTAAAAACGGACTAGGGCCTCTTTAGTATATAAGGAGATTGAGAGAAGAACAATTTTTTTACAAGAATGGGTACTAAATTGCTCGACTGAATTCGACCTGAAAGAGAAAATCGTTACTTTCGATTAAATCGATAATGTCTGCCCTGTTCTGATTTGTTAAAGCTATGCTTCTTAAAACGCACTTCAAGGCTGTACCACTCATTCCCAATAGCATCATGAAAATTAGTCCAGATTGTAGATTTAATTAAGAAGGACGGAATAGGATTCTTCTATATCTTCCAACACTAGGAATAGGGGTTATATGGCATTATTATGGAAAGAAGTGAAGGTTAGTTTTGTACCAAAGCGCAAATCATATAAACAATTAAGACTTCAGGGCAGGCCAATAAGCATCACCTCCTCCATCCTGAAAACTTTAGAAATACTGATCGACATACATATTCGTATAGCAGTCTATTATAAAAAAAATACTAGGTACGTCCGGCAGTACCAATTATACTAGTAGCATAATAGGGCCAGCACTAAAAGATAAGGACTACACTCTAATGGCATATTCAGGGTAGATATTGAAGGTGCTTTCGACAATGTCAATGATGATGTCGTGTGCAGAACTAATGAATACTAACCATAAACTTACGAAGGTAAAGGCTCTCGGCTAGAAGCGTATGGGCCCAGAGGAACTCCACAGGCCGGGTTTATTTCCCCACTGCTTTAGTTCACTGTTTAAATGAAGTACTTTAGCAGCATAAGAACAGCGCCATCAGAATCACGGCTTTGGCGACAACTATAGTGAAATACTTTGGCCATGTACATATGACGGACACACCATGCCATTCTTAGAATTAACAAAACCTTCCTCGAGCGGCTATCCAAGTAAGGATTAATGGAGAGATTAACTCATAACTAAAGCCCAATCCATAATCGTATTTACAGACGGATCAAATTTCAAAATTCATACTGGGATTGGGTCAGGCGTCTTCTCCGAATCGGAGGGAATAAATCGGTGCGCCTCACAGCCCACAGCGGAGGTTCTCATAGTGGCACCAGCGTTAAGACTGAGTTAGGGGCAGCCTAATCTTATTGCCTTCGACAGGCAGGCAGGTATAAAAGCAATAACTGCACCAGAAATCGAAGCTTGTTAAATGCGCAGAACTCAAGTTTCTTGGAACACAGCACCAGCTATCGCTTAGCTGAATCCATGGACATGTACATAGGTCGTAGGTATTCTAGACAATCAGAAAGCGCACGAATTAGCTCGGCAAAGCTCAAAAATAAGCTGTTAAAAAAAAAACAGGACTGATGAGAGACTAATACGATGGAAGATCCCTTTCCATCCTCGTAGGGTGAGAACTCTGTACCACATGTGAATAAAGCAGAATTTTGCACAGCTTGCGGTGGAGGAAGATCTTGAGAAACAACCTGATTGCACCTGCCATCGATTAAAATTTAAATCCAATATCGGATTGAACTATCCATCGTCATCCATTCATTCAGTTTCGAAGGCCCGCTTATCCATTAATTGGGTCGCGGATGTAGGTTGCTCAAGTGGACCGTCCATAGCTCTCGATTCTCCGCCATCGGCTCTAAATCATCAAGGACAATCCCCATACGGGTAGAGGAGAGATTATGAACTTGATCTAACCAACTCATCCTGGGTCTACTTAGAGGACGCCTGCCTGATGGTACGGATTCCATAGCACGTCGTGAAATCCTTGTCGGGGACATGCGTTTAACCACCGAATTATGGACCGCTCCGTCTAGAGAAGTAGCTCCTCGCTCACCATTTGAAAGATAAATCTGTATCCGATCGTCCTCTAGAAAAAGAAATGCAATGGACCTTCGACCTTCAATTTCACCGTGCGTCGATTGTTGCAAAATGAACCCCTTACTGTAGTATGACTGAGATAAATTGTCGGCTGCTTGTCATTGAAATCTGAACGTCAGAATGAGTGCAATAGGAGTTGTCTAATATTATCTAGCCTTGCAATGACGTTCCACCGTTAAAAATGAAATTTAACCGTCAGATTTCACTTTCGACCGCATAAATAGACATACGACATATCAAATGACTCATATGTATGTCCAAAGTAGACCCAAAGGTCTCTACTGCAATACACACCAACATCTGAGGACGCTAACATCGTATTGACATAAACCTAAGACCCCTTAAAGGTGAGGATAAAAGAGGATTAACTCGTTCCTCGCGACGATTCTAAAATGGATGCTATCGGTGCTTAACCGATTTGATCTCCAGATAAATCAACAACCACGCACTGAAACAACACCCATCGATACTCTCGCAAGCCAGGCTATTCCTGTCATCATTCATAAGTCGAATATACGAAATTACGACTCCATTCAAAGTTCAAAACCCCCGAAACAAGTACACACTATTGTACGTGTGTATAAATTTAAGAACACACCCCCATAAAAAAAAAGACACTGATCCCCCGTGAAATCCTTCTCTCTCACTATACGTGAATTGGTTGCTGTGGCATTTAGCAGTTGTTTCAGACTCCTTCGTCCTTGTTGTGTGAATTTATTTGCCACATAAAAAAATATGCAAATCTGAGGATTTCTCTGGATAAATTATGACGACATAATAAATGGAAAAACTGCTCGTTCTCAAACCGTATGTCAGCACTTATAAGCGTGCGTTATAGTAACGCTCTCATCCTGTCAAAGGTCGTATAGCAAGCATTAAATGCTAAGGGTAACCTCATAATATTTGGCGTATTGTCGTCGTAGTTAGGGGGGGCAAAATTTAAATTGCAAAACGCTCAACAAAGGACTACGTCGCGAAAGAGAAAGTGAAACTCCTTCAGAAAGATGTCAACGAACGTAGATGGTTTGTCCTTAGAATAGATTGAAATGCTTTCTTCTTCTGAATGGTGGTATATAAGTACGACAAGGCTATAACATAAATCATGATGATTTCTTTGGATTTCTTTAGATTTCTTTTGCGTTTTATTTGTCAACTCGACGAAAGTAGAGTCTCTTCAAACCGGAGGGACATAGCAACTTGACTACACAATTCTTCGAAAAGTTTTCAGCCTCTTGTGGCTATTTCGATGACAGTTTCAGTGCAATTGAAACCTAAACTCAGTTTCAAGTGAGCAGAAGGGTGAACGTTTCAACTTTAAAAATATTTAAGATGCCCCTTGATAAAACTACCCTTCGCATCGTATATCCGCCTATTACTATGCCAACGGATCTCATTAAAAATTGTTTGCGCAATGTCATTCGGCAACAGCAGAACAACAACAAAAAAAATTCCACTCTTTGCATTATGTCGTCCTCGTCGCTTCCTTGTATATATCTACCTAATTAAAGGTTGAGCGAGCAATTCCTCCCCCGCCGCGCCGGTTGCTAACTTCGCAGGATACAAATACAATGCTTTGACTGACAATATTTTCTTGTATGCAAAATACCGCTTATGTGTATCCTGTATAAGCAGCGAACAAAAAGGACAACTTTACATCCTGACATCCCTACCTCTCCACCATTCATCTGCGTGTTACTGGCATCAGCTCCTTATTTCTCAAAGAATTCGCATTGAAAGTGAATCCACTTCGCATCAAGGAAGGAAACAATTTCCAAGCAATTTCTTTCGAGCTTCGTTATGGATGGCTAAATTGAGCGGACGACATTTTCATTCACAAAATCTGAGCCTTAAAGGAATTTGATTTCGTTTCCATCTTCGATAACAATTAATTCGAATTCTTAAACGCTCTTATGTAAATATAGATAACAGAGGCAACCACCGCCACCACCTTGACTAATTAAGCAGAAAGCACGAAATCAATTTCACCTTTGTTATCCTTTGCAAATATTTATATTTGTAGACTAAAAGTTTTTCTTCTTGTTGTGGTCTCCGAAGGAGATGTTTCCCTATAAGCCCTTTATGCGATTCCTTTAGCACACACAAAGAACGGAATTTGATGCCCCCTATACACACAGTTGTGTATGTGAAACGTTTTTCGGTTCCATTTGAGGTTGCGAAAACGAATTCCATTCGTTGGCATTGTATTGCTCATCTCTTTCTTCCGATTCAGTTGAATTCGAATTCAGAATTCCTTTGCGAAGGCACCTTAATTTGAAGGAATTTATTTATTTCGACTTCGATTAAGGCAGCCATTCGGGCGAAATTGGGACCAATGCCGACATTGTTTTCGGGGGTGGCTCTGCTCAGACCATGTGGAGTGATGGACTGTTGGCTTAAGTTTATCGAACTCTGGTTAATCTCTTTAATTGAAGGTCAAATGAAATTTTAGGGATAACGTTAACGATAATGCTGTAAAAGGATTCCGAATAGCTTTGGTTGTGTAAAAGGATTACTTTGGCTAATTCTCAAGTTTGGTTGAATCGAGGACGCTGGGCGAGGGCTTTAATTTAATCATGTGTAGCTTTATGGAATATACACACTCTCGATGGCAAGGTGGATGTAAAAAGACGCCTATAACGGGTGGTGTTGTCAGTTGCAAGGAGCCAATTTATCCGTAGATATTGTTGAACTGAAAAAGTGAAAACCCACTAAGTGAATCAAAGCAGATTTGTGGAACGAGTAACGAAGTCTGTCTGTGAGAAGAATAATTTTCTGAAGAAAATACGAAAATGCTTGAGGTAGTTGTCAGAGCGAACGTTTGTGTCTCAAACTGGGTGCTATAAATAAAAATACATACCAAGGATTACATTGGCCTACCCCTCTGTCACAGCAACGGAGAATTACTGCGCGGAGGATTAACGTTGAACGTCTGTAATCGCTAAAAATCACCTGAAACTTTACGGATCGCATACCTACTCACAAATGCAGTCAGCATTGTGAGCCGAAGACCAGTGGCTTCGATTCAAAACCCCTTTAGAAGCGCTACAACTGATGTGCTGGGTTTCACACGATCACTTTTAATAAACTCCTGGCTTGATGATGAGTGACGGTTAGCACATGCAGCCTACAAAATGGAAGCTTCGGAGAGGGACAACGTTCGCTCGAGAGCTCTAAGAGCAAAAACAGGAGCCCTAGGAAAAAGGAACAGTACGAGAAATGCGCGATCGAGAATATAAGTAGAGAGGAAGTTTAATCCAAAGGTGAAAAGAACGTGTCAAGGCAACAATAAGTGAACAGAGACCTATAGAGATAATAAAGAAAGAAGCCTGTAGGTAGAGCCACAATCGGTGTTGAGGTTGTGAAAAAAAAAAACTTTTGAAGACTGTAGACGATCGTTGTCGGGAAGAACGAACCATTCAATCAGCACCATGAAAGCTATGATTTCCGTCAACGCGATCAAAATTAAGTTAGAATAGCAATATTTAAATGGACGCTGTAGCGCAGTCTTTAGTGCGCTGGACTACTGTGCGAAGGATCCCAGGTTCGATCCCCGGAAAAACACAAAATCACATTTAAAGGTTTTTTCTACTGCGCCACCTCTCGGGAGCGTCTGACAAATATCCGAGAGTATGACTGTCCTAAAAAAAGCTTCTCAATTCAGCCGTTCGGACTCGGCATAAAATTGTAGGTCGCTTCCATTCGTTCCAAAAATAGAAACTCACACAAACGAATGGTTGCGAGAAGCTAAGCCTAGGGTGTCTACTCGCCTGTTGCGCCATCTATTTATTTATTTATTTTTAATATGTAAGTTCAAGTCCAACAAGGCAGTTGAACCAGATGGTCTGACAGCCGAACTATTTAAGTCAGCGGGAGACAATTTGGTAGAATCTTATATCCAAGATTTGGTCGAAAGAAAGTATGCCTGATGAATGAAACCTCAACATCAGTCGTCCGATCTACAGGAAAGGAAACCAACTAAACTGTGGCAACTATATAGGAAACCAGTCTCTTTGCCGTACTGCGTAAGCGTCAAAAACAGCTGAACAACAACCTGATTGGCGCCTATACCAGCGCGATTTAAAAGCCGGAAAGCTATACAGATAGAGACTAGTTTTTTAGTGAGATGATTAGTTTTGACATTCCTGCAAAATCGTCAGGCTGTGCAAAGTTATGATGGAGAAAACTCGCTGCTTCATTCATGTCAGAAACAAAGCCTCGACGATGAAAGAAAGATTTAAACAAGGGACTGTTCAAGGAAACACAAGGCCGCAATTTTTCTAAAGCTTGTGCAATTAAAATATTAACGCCATTGGCAGAAGGCAGGAAGCACACAAGAAAAAGGACAGTATCGACCCAGGAGAGAGGAGGAAAATAAGATCATGCGTAAAGAAGAAGAGAGGGCTTATGCATAGCTTCCCAGCTCAAGGTCGATGAGTCTCGTGATCGTAACAACATCCGGAGGTTTTATAAAAAAGCCAACCAACTGGCTGCTGGCTTCAAAACCGGAACGCAGGCTCTTCGAGACAGCGAAGGAAACCCAGTCATCGAAGGGAATAGTAGATGTGTTTAAGCAGCATTTCCAGCATCATGTAGAGAGAGTGATAGGGCAAGATAGGGCCAGTCAATGAACCAGTTCCACCAAGCAGTATAGAAGAAGTTTGGTTTAGCCTTAAAAAAGCTTATAAGAATAAACAAGGCCGCAGGTTCTGATGGTTTACCAGCGGATCTCTTAAAATACGGTGGTGACGTTTTGGTAGGGAGCATGACCAAATCATCAACCAAGTATGGGTGGGAGAAACCATGCCCGATGACTGGACTATCAACTCCATACGCCCCATCTAGAAAAAAGGCGATACAGAACTATCGAGGCATATTCCTGCTTAATGTCGCATATAAGATCCTATCGAACGTACTGTGTAAACGTCTAAAACCGTTCTGCAACACACTAATCGACACGTAGCAGTGTGGTTGCGGCCCGTCAGATCCACTGTAGACCAAATTTTCACACTGATGCAAATCCTGCAAAAAGACCAACGAATTTCAAGTCGAAACTGGCTACCTATTCATCGACTGTAGCATACATCGCTAGGAGCTCTGTTGTATGGCGATGGCCGAATTCGGAATCCCGGCAAAACTGATTCAGCTGTGTCGCGTGACGCTGCAACGTGCAGTTTGGAAGTAGCTCCTCCGATCTATTTCAAACTTGCACCGAATTTCGGCTTTCTTCGGATTTCTTCAATCTCGTACTGGAGCAGATAGTGCGCAGGGCAGGTGTCCACACGGAAGGCACTATCTTCAACAGGTCCGTCCAGCTGCTTGGCTATGCGGACGATATTGACATCATCGGTCGCTCCCAGCGTGCCGTGATAGAAGCGTTAACGGCTTTTAAAGAACAGGCGAAATCCGTTGGCCTTGAAGTAAATGAGGACAAGACTAAGTACATGCTATCAACAAACAAACAAGCATCTGTCGACCGCCTAGGACAAAACGTGACTTTTGATAGCAGCAATTTTGAGGTAGTTAAGGAGTTCACCTACCTCGGAGTAATCATGACCTCCACGAATGACACCCTAGTGGAGATCCGACAAAGAATTACAATAGGAAACCGTTGCTACTTCGGTTTGGCAAAGCAACTCCTCCAACTCAAAACTCCTAACTCGAAGGACGAAATGTATACAAAACCCTTATCCTGCCAGTTTTGCTTTATGGTGACGAGTGCTGGACGATAAGCAAGAAGGGAGAGCTAATACTGGGCTTCTTTGACAGAAAAATAGGGCGGATTTGTGGTCCTGTGTGCGAGGAGGTCGAATGGAGGAGCAGATACAACTTCCAGCTATATGAGCTGTACCAAAATGTGCCAAAACACGTCGACTACATTCGCTCGGCCACATCGAGCGAATGGACAACAATGCTCCAGTTAAGAGGATCTTGGAATCCCAGCCTCCAGGTTTGTGAAGAAAAAGAAGACCAAAGATCCGTTTCAAAGACCAAGCCATCGTGGATTCTAGAGCGCTTAGTCTGGACAACTGGAAGCAGCGTGCCCCGGATTGCAGAGGATGGAAGAATGTAGTGTCTCAGGCAGAGACTCTTCACGAGTCGGGAGCCTGATAAGTAAGTAAGATAGGCAAAGCACTCCCTTTAAACACTGCATCCATAGGAAGGCAATTGAGTAGCAATACCTTGTCAATATATACGAAGGAAACTCTATATAAGACCCTCATCCTCCCAGTCCTGTTATATGACACAGAATCATAAGAAGTCGGATGAATTATTATATCTTTAATGTTTTTGAACTCAAGGTTCTTCGAATGATTTTCGTTTCCGTTTGCATTAACTGTAGGAGTAGAAGGAGTTCTACACCAACATCGACCTGCTTGTGAAAGTTAATGTCGTTTTCGGTTGGTCGTCCAGAACCGTCCGGAAGCAATCCGAAAGCTTCTGAAAGCGTTCGATTGGCACTCAACTGACAGTTCTTCCACTGAAAAGAAGAGACATTTGCTTCTGGATTTGAATTCAGAATCGCGGAGAGTTCTTCTGGACGGTCCTGGACGACCAACCGAAAACGACATAAGAATGCAGATGTCACAAGCACAACACGTCTGGATTCTTGACATTTTGACGGCAGAAAAATTAATTCATCAGGTCGTCATGTACGTGGCGATACCATAGTGTCAATCGGGCGTGTCATTGTGTCTCAAATGTCTCCATGACATGTTCGCTTTGTCATGCTGTGATAGAACTAAATGACTGACGAGACTGGCACTTAACATGCGATTACACAGCGTCACGCAGTGACAGATTTGACATGATTATACTCTGTAAGTACTGCTGGTGACGTGCAGCATCGCAGGTACCATTAACCCTATCCGTGGCTATTGTACAACCGAAATCGCGGTTATTTGCACAAATAACAACAACAAGGAACAAACGTCCTGCCAATCGCGATATACATGACACATGAGACTGTAAAAAAATCGTGGAAGCTTGTCATTCCGCGTCATGCTCTCAAAATAAGTCGGTCATTCAGTTCCAATTGTATTGACAAAGCCATCAGCTCTATTCATATCAATTATCCGGTCGTGAAATACAAGTCGTGTCAGTGGTTTCAGGTAGTTTATCACAGCCGATCTCATACAGAATGACCACTTTAGGACAAATTATGGCGTCATAGTGACGTCTGTACGTCACTGAATGACACAATCCGTGACCTGTGTAATCGTAGTTGTAGTCTGAAGGTTTTTAATGGAATTTGGTCGGATTTTCTGATAGTTTTCGATAGTCATCTATACATTCCAAATCTTGGTGCAGTCTGCGCCAGAATGAGATGGTTAGCTCAATTCTGACATCAGTCACCCACATTTACGGAAATCTAAGGTTATAGAGGGTCCGCTTTTAATGTTGGTTTCGCAATCCTTGTAATAGATGGAATGGACATTTTATAATGATGATGACCAAGTTAAAAATATTATTCTCTAAAGATTTCCCTCCATAGAATTTAAGATCGTTTGGGTTAAGAACTGCAACACCTTTTTTTTAAGACCCCCTACGTCTCTGCACAATCGAAAGAAGTGAGCCAAAAGATTAATCACATTCTTAAGTGAAATGAACCGGCAAGCAGTCTCTTTGCCCATAAAACTTCCTTCCTTCCAAGGGATGAAACAAAAATCCTCTTGGCGGCATTTCAACCATAAATTTCTTCAGTCTACAGGGGTCTTTAAACCACAAGAAAATCCTCTTTAAACAGCAATTCCGCATATATACAGAGAGACAGAGGTCGAAAAATAGAAAAGAAAACACCAACAAGTATTCAAGTACAAAAGTATAATACAAACAAAAGGAAAACAACCAAAATGAAGCAGTAACTAAGCAATTATTATCCTGTTCAGCAATATTTGTCCAACTTGTTATTTCACTCGGTTCAGCTTTTACGAGTTGAGCAACACACACACATAGAAAAAAAAAACAAAAAATTCTTTCGCTTTATTTGCTTTTGATTTCAGTCAGTTTGTGTTGCCTTTGAGGGTGGGTCAATGTGAGGGAGAGATATAAAATAACTGTCATAGAAATATCTAGCTGAGTGGACACATTTTTATTATTTGTTTAGTTTGTGTGTGTAAAGGCACGGTATCCGTATAAAAGGGATACAATTTGGCCAAATGTGTGGCCAATAAAGGGGCGGAAGGGGGGTACATCCTTTTGTTCGAAAGTTGTTTGCTAAAGTCCTTTAAATATTTTAATCCAGAAAAGTTCTATAAACAAACGAAACGATGATAAATAATAATTAATTGTAATTATTTGCGCTCAACTGAGAGATGAGTCCTTTTTTGGGGATTATGATTTGGATAAGGGATCCGGATACTGGGATACAACGAAAAACAACAGCTACACATCAAAACGGTTAAGGAAGACAATTTGTCCGACTTACTATGTAATTCCTTATGTGTTAACTTACCTGAAAAGAGAAGAAAAAAAAAGATACAATTACTCAAATGGGCAAAAGAGAGGAGGAAAGCAATTTAATTACAAAAAAAAAAAAGGAAAAAATAAATAAATGTTAGAAACAGCGTACATCTACTTCAATTAATGTCTACACTTAATTTAATGGCCACCGCCTGATGGGCGTGGTGGGTGCAGAGCGTAGATGGTTAGAGGTCGTTGTAGATTGTGTGAAGATGCGTTAGCCGCATGTTAAAAATGGATTACTGACGTCACATCGTGCCAGAAGCAACAGTCACGAGAAGGTCCCGTGGAAAAGGATAATCGACTTGTGGCTGTGTTTTTATTTTTATTGTTTGCAACTAATTTGGGAGGTTTTTAGTTTAAGAGTTTCTTTTTTTAGTGAGGGGAGTGCTTTGTTACGCTATTCTGTCATTTTGGCTAATGATGATTTAGTCGTTTATTTTAGACAGAGTCCTTCGACTCGAAAGCTATTTTTACAAGATATAGCGGTCACGTTTTTTGATGTCCTCTCGAGATCGATTTGGGACTACCGGAGTAATGACATTGATGTCGATTAGGGATTTACCGGATTTGCTTATGGATAACATTTTAAGATGGTGTACTGAGCTTTAGACGGTTGACAGTAATTGCTGTAATCGAAAAGAATAATTGGCTAAGGACGTGATTGAGCAGTTTTATTTTTATTTTTCAGTCGAGGTTATGCAGGAGGTTATTGCACTTGAACTGGAACTCATTTTGATTGATGGCTTGCCATCAAATTACGAATATTTTGTCCGTTGGATGCTATAGGATATGCCGATCACGTAGCAATCGTTGTCAGTGGCAAATTTGAAAGCACGGTATCAGAAATACTGCAGCATGCACTATCCATAGTTGAAAGATGGTGCAACAAAGAAGGTCTTTCTGTAAATCCTATAAAAAGACGACTATCATCCCTTTTACCAAACGGAGGAAACTAGATTTCCTAACTCGCCCCACTATGTGTGGCGAAACTATTGAATTTTCACGGGAAGCCAAATATCTGGGAATCATCCTTGACAGTAAACTATCATGGAATCCACAAATAGAACGCATCGCAAATAGAGCCACCAGATCTCTTTGGATCTGCCGTCGAGTCTGCGGTAACAATTGGGGTATAAGACCCCGGATGATGTACATAAAAACTTCTCTATCATCATCCCGCCAAGAGAAGAATGGGAAAAATATAAACCCAATCCATCGCGATTTGATCTAGTCTGGTTCCAAGATGGATTCAGGGACTGGATCTGGCATTTTTGGAGAATCACTTCAAGCGAACTTCTCTCAGACAGTCAAGCTGCTTAAAGCTCTGAACTCATCTGTTATAAAATCGAAGCTGATCCTAGAAATTTGCATGGCCATCTACGAACTAGCAAAAAAAAAACGTAGTCATCCTACATTGGATTTCAGCCCACAGGGGCTTTACTGGAAACGAAACGGCTGATTCACTGGCCAAAGACGGCGCCACAACGCCACTCGTCGGACCTGAACCCTTCTGCGGTGTCAATAAGAGATGCTTCAGGGAATACATTAGGAGCTTAGCTCAAATCCTAAACTAATCTGGATAAAAACAACCTAAGAATTCTGACAGGAATTATTACTGGCAATGGTCTTATGAAAACCTACCTACCTCTCTTCACATTCTCATGGGATGTCCGGCTCTCTTCCGTCTTAGAAAGAAAGTCTTTGGCCAAGAGATCATCTCCTCGGCAAATCTTGGTGAATTACCCCCAGAGAAGATACTTGTCTTCCTGACTGTCTCCGGAGTAAAAAGATGGCTCTAGGACCCTACCAGGAATGGCACAATAGGCTCCTCTAGAGAGGCCGCAGTGCCAGGGCCCGTAAAGGCTCTCCCGGTCAATCATCTAATCTAATCTAATTGTTCGCTTTTGTTGCAGTTAAAATAGGGAAGCAAACAAATTTAAGTGTACAATGCGACGAAATATCAGAGACTTCTATTTAACATATTTGTGAGGAGCTAACTGTTCAGAGAACTGGCCAAGAACTGTCTAAGTAACAGAACTTAAATTTTCCATTATAAAATGGTGATTGCACATCCCTAAGTCTAAATGGCATACTGGAATTAGGAATTGAAATCACGATAGCGTTCAAACGAATCTACTTAGGCGACTGAAATTTTGTGAGAAGTCTTATTATTTACGGTCGTCAGGTATCAAATTATGATAAAACTTTTACTTATTTTTTATTTTTAACTTTCTCGTATACGTAGTAAGAGAAAGTAAGAGAAAGATATGTCTGTCTGTCCCATAGGTCTGAAATCTAAACGCTTGGACGGATTTGTTTCAAACTTCGTATTTAGTGTTTGTGGGTACTTCGGTACTTCCCATATAAAAATTTTACGATAGGTATATTAAACAATTTAAATTTTTTCGAAAACGGCCCTAACGATTTGAACCAAAATTGATAGTTGAGTTAATGTAGGCATGCTTAACATGACTGCATACCCAGTTTTTCGCTAAAAAGCGCAGCAACGGCAGTTTTGAGAATTGGCTTTTTCTCGAAAACGGTAAAAACAATTTTAAGAAAACCTTATTTTTAAGGTAGGTACTATTGTCATTCTTAACTTGATAAGTTTTTCTCTAAAAAGACTGCGTCCTTTCATATCCACCCAAATCTCTAATAATAGTACCTACTTAAAAAAAAACCGTTCATATCTTAAAAACGCCATTTTCGATGATAAAAATGTAACCATCAGGTAATGCTTAAATCCATAGTGCAGTATTACCTCGATAGTGTGAACTAATTAAAACATGGGCAGTTCGCATTTTCGAGGGGTTCACATTTCTGGATACGAACAAATTCGTTGCATTTCATGCTTTTCGGAATGATCTCTGACCTGATTTTTGAAAAATAAAAGAACACACACAAAAATATAGTAATTTAAATTTAAAAAACTAAACTGAATGATTTTTCAGACAGCTAAACCAAAATAGGGGTAAATTATAAAAATAAAAGTTCACATATTCGAGTATCGGGAGTTGGTTTTGAGTTCAAATTTTAGAGCATGCAATGCTAAATTTTTCCCGTTCACATTTTCGGATAATTCACATTTTCGAGGTTCACATTATCGAGGTAGTACTGTAATACCATTTGCTCAGTTTTGAGCTAAAAAGTTGCAAAACAGTGTTTTTTGAACCAGAGAGCGTGCTTCGATTTCCACCCCAATCGCTAAAAATGGTACTTTAAAAACAAGTAAAAGTGTTATCATCGGCCTGGCCGATGCTTTGATACCCTCCACTGCATAAAAGTCTGCAAAATGTTTGCCATGCGGGTGGTTAGTATGTGTCTAATATTAGTTTTGTATGGTAGGTAGCAGAACTACTTTACCGACATAGACAATTTTCAATACCAACCTGACGACGGTTAAAAAAAGTCCTCTCACAAAATTTCATTCACCTAAGTCGATTCGTTTGGACGCTATCGTGATTTCAACGGACAGAGAAACACATTGGTCTCATAGTGGTTTTGTATGGGAGGTACCAGAACTACTTGACCGACATAGCCCATTTTCAATACCAACCTGACGACGATAAAAAGAAGTCATCTGACAAAATTTCATTCGCCTAGGTCGATTCGTTTGAACGCTATCGTGTTTTCAACAGACAGACGGACAGACAGACAGACGGACAGACAGTCAGACGGACAGACAGACAGACGGACATGCCTAAATCGATTCAGAATGTGATCCTGATTCAGAATATATGTACTTTATAGGGTCTCAGGTGACTCCTTCTTGGCGTTACAAATGTAATGACAAAGTTAATATACCTTCCTGTGGAGGGTGTAACTAGTCATATCTTGAAATCGCCATTTTCGATTTGGATGAAAATGTAACTGCTAGGTAATGTTTATATCCTGAAGCATACGTCGTACTCAGTTTTCAGCTAAACAGTTTAATAACAGTGATTTTCGAATCCAAAGTTGTAACATTTGTCAGCATAATTTTACAAAAAACCGCTTTAACGATTTTGATCAAAATACATATTTAAGACAACATAAGCATTCTAAACATGATCACGTACTTAGTTTTTCTCAGAAAACTTAAAAATAGCCGTTTTATGAATATTTCTCAAAAATGACAACCCAAAACCCGATTTTTGCAAAGCCCAAAACTTCAGTGGCAATATAATTCGAAATTCATCGCCTACTTGCCTTGAAGGAAATGTCAGTTCGAGGTGAAATTTGAAAGTGTATGTAGTATGTACATATTACGTTTTTAATTAACAAGGGTTCAGTTACTAAACCTGAGTACATTCTGGGTAGGTATGATTTTAAACGTAAAATTTGCTGAAGTGAATCTGAGATTCTGCAAGATTTGCAATAAACGAGAAAGTTACGTGCACATTTTTTTTTTTATAAAAAAAGCGCTTAAGGGTTTTTAGTTCCCTTGAAATGGTAGTGCATCAGAGCATTGGTGGTAGTAAAATAAGAAAAGGCAAGAAAGCTTTTTGCGATATTTGAGCGGGTATATAGACTGCTCTATATTTGTATCGCTTATAAGTTTTATCACGCGCCTTTGAATTCAAAGGTGCAATTATGTTTTTTGTGGTGCTGACAATATATGAGCGTTGTACTTAAGCTTAGGCCGAATAAAGGCCTTAAATATTGAAGCTAAGTCGGAGAGTGTAAAGTATTTTTTACATCGATTTAAGAAACCTAGACATTTCGCTGCGTTTTTGGCGACTTCCTAAGATGTGGTCATTTCAACGGTCATCTTCATCTCTCTGCACAATTTCGATTTTCCATATCTCAAAAGTGGTTTTAGCGATTTTTTTGAATTTCTGCATTGAAATATGACGTTCAAACTCAGTTCTTAAGAACGGAAATTTAAAAATTGTGGTTACAATATACGGGATCCAAGCAGAATATAGGATGTAGATAAGAAGGTCATATAGTTAAGACCAACTTTAACCATCCCTAACTACAGTGTAACCGCGTAGGACTTAACATCCAGCAGTGGATACCCTATAGGACGAACTCAATCAAGTAAAGACCAACTAGAAGGGCAATTATGTACCTCCAAGCCAGCCGGCCTTTCCGACATGTAGTAAAATATGTTAGCTAGGCTAATAAAAAAACAGACGGATTAGCCTAAAAAACTAAGAACGATGGGTGCACGAAAATTCGGACAAAGGAGATAATAATTGAGTGCCGTATATATCGTGTAATCCATTTTCCATTAACTCGAGAAAAGGGTTCGTGATGAAATCTCCTTTTTCAAAATCCCTTTTCCAAAACCCACTTTCCAAAATCGTCTGTGCTGAAATCTCTTACTCCAAAAGATCCTAAGAGAAAATCCCCAAGGGCAAAATCCGCCATTTTTAGATTTGGTGTAATTAATTCTGTAACCGCGACACTATGTTAAAAAGTGAGATACGTATGGGGGGTAACATGCTGCCCCCCTGCAATCCCCTGCTTGGGGTCACTGTATGATTTGGAGTATGTGCAAGATTGGGTATATCCAAACTTTAGTTTGCTTGTGGGAGGTTTTGGCATAGGGGATCTCGTCCCGGGAGATTTTGGAAAAAGAGAAGAAAAACAATTAGAGATTATGTCCAATAAGGGATTTTGGAAAAGTGGCCGCCGGCCGCTAGAATTGATGACCATTCGAAGCATTTTCCATATCGCTCTTGCCAGAACTTAATGCAATAGGTTCTCGAATTCTTGACGGATATTCTCTTTGAGGGCTTCAAGAATCTAAGGTTTGCTGACACATACTCGTGACTAAAAAAAATGTTGCACAAAAAGAAGTCAGGAACGATTAAATTATGCTATCTTGCCGGGCAGTGCAAATCGCTAAAACGATAGATTAGGCGACCCGTAAATGCAACCCTCAGAATTTCAGATGTGGCTGGACTATAGGCATTTTGTAAGGTAATATCAGTCGCATAGTCTCTCACCAAAATTCTCTGTAAATACCCCCGATTTATGCTCAATTGTACGTGGTACGTCACGTCGTCTGGTCGATACTTCGGTTCCTTTGCGATTTCTTCAGCCAGAACTACGATATTCTCAGCAGAACGGATGCGCCGGGGTCGGCCACATCCACATCTGACAACATCTCGGGTTGTCTTATACTCTTCTAGGCGAGCGCTTCAATGTCGTAGGGTTTGCTCAGTTGGTGTCGGATTTGGACGACCGCGAAATTTGTGCCGAAATGCATTCTGCGCTAAACCCCCCGGCGAATTATTCTCCAAAAAAAAAAATGAAAACAATATTAATCCGCGTTCTTTAGTAGTATAGCGATTCATGTCTTCTTGACGTTTATTTTGTATCTGTTTACTTAACAAATGTCAAAGCAGAATTGACATTTTCCGCCATTTTTCAATAATTATAGCATCTTTCTTGAAACCTTCACCAACAAGAACGTGAATCCCGTTTAATTATCTTGTTTAATAATTTTATGTACTAAAAATAACTTTTCTCTTTATTTGTTTATTATAGGTCTAAGTTTAGTATCCTTCTTTGTTTAAGTGACATATTTCGGATGATTCGACAAAATTATCTTTTGTCGAAAATGACTATTAAAAGGGCCCGATCTCGTATAAAATTTCCATTAAAACATTCCACAGCCCATACAGTAAGACCGCTCTTACATTATACTCCTCCAAAATATGTAACCTCGTAGCTCGTATGCTCTTGCAGTTAAGTAGTGAAAACTCCCAAAGTTATTTAAAACTGAAAATTCTGTTAAATCAAATTCCATGCCATTCATTCCACTTCATCATCTACGTGCGTGTAGGTGGGCCATTAAATATCCTTCCAACACTTTCATCACTGTTAATCTGTCATAAAAATTACTATGGTATAGGTGCCCTATACTTATACATTTAAGTTGAAAATTCCAACGTTTTCGGAGGCTACTAATTAACGCAGGAATCTTCATTTCACTGACGCGTTTAAGTACCGGAAAGCAACATTTTCATAAAGTTAATTTTAATGTGATACCCGTCGCAATATTACACGAGGTCGTCCTGCATTTTATGGAATAAGTTTGTCCAACCATCCTACAGGCAGGGTTATTAAAACGAATTGAGAATGGATCGGTTCGATCCAATGGACACATTTCCAACAATTTAAATAATCTCCTCAATTGATTTTATTTCATTAAACGCGTTTCTGTTCTCGCAGGATCAACTAAATTGCCTCTCTGTCCAATAGCGAATTCGATTTCGCAATGTACGCCTGGCTGAACACAAGTGCGGACATTGGACACACACGGTCATGGTAATTCGGCAACGAAATATTATTATTCTGGGTATACGGATGCAACAAACCAGGTGGGTGATTTCATGAGATGGAAATCCTTACAAAATGGAAAATATATTCACAGATACTGTCAGATTAAAAATGCGGTTGCCATATCAACAGATTGCTGATGAAGTGCAAGCTGTAGGCATGTTTTTTTTTATTTCAAATCCTGGAGCACTCGCAGCACTCGAATTCCGGTCCATTGTGAAGAAACTGCTATACATACGTAGGACTGAACTTGTGCTAAAATGTGTAGGTACAAAGAGGCTACCAAAAACAATACCTCTATTGTTGGACCGAACAAAGTTGTTCGACTATACAAAGAGTTTAAGCAAAATTGCTTCACAAGGGATTAGACCAACTAGTAAAGGCCTTTGACAGTGACAACAATAAAAACTCTCACAATGGAATGCTTGTGAGAATCTACCTTTAGGGTCTAATACGAACCATTTGCGCCACCTAATTATTAAGTGTAGAGTTCAGTTTACCTCCAAGCTTGCTTCAAAAACTAGGCAAAAGTAAACTTGCTCCTAAGCTAAGCTCTACACCATGGTCTTTGGTGGTGGCCATGGTGTAGTGGTTAGAGTCATTGCTTGTGACCCGAGCGGCGTTGGTTCGAGCCCCGGCGGGGGACAGCAATGCTCTGCCACCGACCATAAAGAGAAACGAATAATATCAGAGTTTCTCCACCACTACACCCAAAAAAGGGGTTTCTGCTTGGTAGTACAATGGACCGAGTCTCGTCTGAGTGCTCCAGGATTTGGAATCCCCTTTTTTAATAAAAAAAAAAAAAAAAAAGCTCTTGGTCAGATCGAATGTTACGAAAAGACTACACGTGAAGCTACCAGAACCATTGAGAAGTCTTTTCCCTTAATTTGGCATATGTCCTGACGAACTAGGTTAAATCAAAGGAATATCGGGAACTAGAGCTCGTTTGAGAACAACCTTAATCGAGGGACGACACGAAGGGGGAGTTCTAAATATAGCCTCCTATTCTGTAAAATATCAATAAAAATAATTTTTAAATAACTTGTCAAAAAGGGTACTAAGGCAGTCGCCTACGCAGATGACATGGAGGCCAATCGTCCAGCGCTTATCCCAAAAAGACCCCGCCTCATCTTGTTCACTAGAAAATACAACGTGCCGCAAAATTAATCACCCTATCGGAAGATGTTATAATTTTTGGAAATGGCGTCGTACCTCAATAATATTTTGACATTTGTCAACTAGACAACAGACAAGCAATGGAGCGCTATACTCCGCAAGCGCTGTAGCGCCAACTAGGCAAACATTTCAAACTCGACTCGAACAGATTGGAACCACAGCCCACAGGAGACCATGCAGGGCGTGGCCGCCACCGGACTGGTTGTTCGGCCGAGAATATCGCGGCTGTGGCTGCCGATGTCGCTGAGAACGAAGAAACATCAACTAGACGATTGGCCACGCAATTGAGCATCATCAGACGGACCCTACAGCGAATTTTAGTCAAAGACTTAACATTTTCGCGTATAAAGTGCAAACAATAGCCGTTGTGATCCATATAGATCATCGATTTACATGCACTAACAACAACAACATGTGATCCTACTTTTCATCGAGATCACGAAATATGATCTGAAAATTAATTCAACTATTTCTCGTTGTTGTTTCGGGGCGTTGTTTATTTCATTCACTAAATGTTGGTGTCCCTGTAAATTATAGCCATACAGTAATGTTGCCAGACCAAAATATGGAACAAAATTAACAACACAAAACCAATTAGCATTTTTTCAAATTCGAATAAGTCACTACTCCGACTTTCAAGATGTTTTGTTTCTCTATATAGCACAGAGATATAAATGGAAATATTATCAGTATAATACGGTTAATTATGATGCGTATTTGAACATAACATTTGAGCATAGTTTTCCACAAATTATTTTGTACTGGATTTTATATGTGAAAAACAACTGTTGCCACAACTTAAATATAAAATCTTTCAATGATCCAGTTTATTTTATTTTCATGATCTGATCCGGATCAGATCACACTGATAATAAAAAACGGCTAATGCATCGGTTAATGACTGCTGACCGTCAGTTGCGTGTGAATTACTGTCAAGCCATCCTCAATCTCAACAACGAAGAGGACGATTTTGTGTCGAAAATCATCATGAGCGACGAGGCGCATTTCCACTTAAACGGTTACGTCAATAAGCAAAATCTTCGTTTCTGGGGCACTGAAAATCCGCGTGTGATGCACGAAGAGCCATTACATCCACTCAAGGCCACTTTGGGAGGAGTGATTGGGCCGTATTTTTTTTCGGACTGTTACTGGCGGACGCTACAGGGTCATGATAAACGACTTCTTACTGCCGGAATTGGATGAGCGGGGCTTGGTGAACATGTGGTTTCAACAAGACGGTGCAAACGAGCCACAATAGATATTGTGAAGGAAGCGTTTCCTGCGGTCGCGTAGTCTCCCATTTTGGCGATTTTTCATGGCCAGCAAGATCGCCCGATTTAACCATCAAGGACATATTTCTTTGGGGCTACTTGAAGTCGCCGGTTTATGCCAACAAGCCTCAGACAATCGCAGCCCCTAAGGAGAATATTCGACAGGAATGCCGACAACGGAATTTCAACGGAAATCTTGCGAAAAGTCACGGAAAATGTGATAAATCGGACACAAATGTGTATCAATAATGGTGGCAGCCACTTGATGGATTTTTTCCCCTAAACAGAAAAAATTGTAGGTAAAGGTCCAAATAAAGATTTTCATCACTCAAAATGTTCTAAAAGTAATTCAAATACAAAATTGGATGATTAATTTTGTGCCACCTGTATAAGGTACCAAAACTGTATACACCAAAAACTACAAAAATTAGGAAGCATTCATTTTAGCCTCTCATACGAAGCCAAGTACTTGGGTGTGGTATTCAATTCCAAATTAAGCTGGAAACAGAATACAGAGGAAGGGATGAAGAACGGACTAAATTATTTCTACGCCTGTACTAAAACTAGAACTGTACTAAACGAACGCAGTGCACTGATTGTACAACGCGATTGTAAGGCCCATTTTAGGTGTTTTGCTGTTAACAGTTATTCCTTCTCCAAAAGGCTGAATAATAAATAGAGGATTGTTTGTCTGGGTAAAGCGGCCAGACTAAAATACCCCCACAGCCACAATTACGTTTAATGACCCTACAAACCAATAAACTAAAAGCGTGGCAACCAAAGTTGTTCTCAGTCCCAATACACACGGAGCAATTGGAAAAAAACTAAACCAGTTGGCAACTCAGGTTACAAACCAGTTACGAATTCAGCGGTGACTTGACTCCATATACAAGGAAACTCATTAGTCATCACCGATCAAAATCTCTAGTTCGTGCAGTGTCATCATGTTTTTCAACCTGTTGTTCGCTCATCTTCGACAAACTAGAAACTAAAATCAATAGGCAACGGAAACCCGACACCCAAATCAACCAACGAATGGTTACAAACTGGTTTTTGTGAATCGCAAACGAGTTTTCAACCAGTAGCGTCGTGTGCGTCGTCGTCCCATTTCATTACCCAGGGTGTGACTCAAAGTAAACTAGTTGCCAATTCGCATCGCTGATCAGTTTTTTTCCAGTTGCTCCGTGTGCATTGGGCCTAAGAGAAAACGAAATTTGGAAGCCAGGTTCTTTTGGACACTCGCGTATACTTTTCCACTTACTGCATGGTTTTCCCAGTTCTGTCATAAGAGGTGTATAACCATCTTCACAGATGGCACAAAGGCAGAGACGGGAACAAGAGTATGAGTCTCCTCAGAAGAACTAAGTACCTATAAGTCAAGTAAAAGTTGGACAATGGGAAGAACGCTAATGGTTGCGCTATAACCAGTAACATCCTTTGACAGAAACCAAATCCGAGTGCTCGTCGAGGTGACAACCGGACACTAGCATGGAAGCATGGCTTAAAGGTTAGGTTAGACTTTTGCAGGGATGAAGAGGGAAGTTAATCTGTGGAACATCTAGTACCGCACCTACAAGAACGCTTCTTTTATATGGGAGCATGGTTCTCCGGTAGCAACCCTGTCAGATTAACAGCTGCAAATCGTATTGTAAGTCGCATATAATACTATATGTTCCATAAAAAGGGCAAACATCCTACAAACTACCCACCTAATCCAACCCTCTCGCTTAAGCTTGGACTGTAATTTCGCGCAGAATGTGCAAAAAAATCCACAAAAGCGTGTGCCTAAAATCTACCGCCTCTCCTAACTTCTTAGGTGGTTAGGCTACCCGGCTCAACCGCTCCACGTGCCATCACTTATACTGTCTGAGCATAAACGGTGCGTTAAGAGCCCAAAAGCGTGTGTCGCTTGATATGGGCTTCCACCTATTCAACGAGACATCTGACTGTTGAATTTCAAAATTGTATTTTCTTCTTTTTTATGCGGCTTATTTTCTTTTCTTCTTCTCTTTTTAACAAAAGAGGACAAACTCAAACAACTGCCATGGAATCACTTCAAATAGAAGAAAATATTCGTTTGGACAAAAGGAGACCGAACTTTATACACACGCCCAACATGACACGAGGACTGACATTGTTATTCAGGGTTAAGAATCCCAATATAGAATATTGTGTTTTTGTTTTTTATTAAGCCCAAACACAATGTGACATCCCAATTGGCTTTTGTCTTCTTGTGCTTTGCTTGAAAGATAACAAAGAAACACGACAAACAGCATAGTATGTAGCCCCTTCAGGATAATCCTTTCACTCATCCTCGTTTAGAGAACTGTGCTATAAAATCTCGCCCTTATTTTCGGATTTAAATGGAAGTTTTAAGTTCGCTTGCTTATTCGAATTTCAATTTATTTGAAAGAAGATATGTACAGTACATATAATGGATGCAAGTCCTTGTAGATTGGCCTCACTTCAAATGCACCACTTTGATGTGAAAAGTTGTTTACATTCACCCGACAACATCGCACAATAGAAGGCAAGAGATAAAACGCCCTTAGTGTGTCCTGTGACATAAACTTTCCTCTGACATGTCCATTCTGTTGGGAGAGCTACGTTACAGTGGGAACTTTTAGCAATTTTTGAAGAGTATGATGTTTGGATCTGTTAAAAAACTTCCTTGTTTAGCTCTGTAGGTGGTCTCGTTAGGAAGACCCAATCGATGGGAATAGTTATTCAATTACGGGATACCTAGGTGCATTTGGCTAATTTCGTTTTCAGCTCATTCTATTTTTTTTTTTATTATTTAAATTTATTTATGCTCGTTGTGTGTAGCAGGTAACTAACTGAAGTGGAGTCCTCGATATTTTCTATTTATATGATAAAAAAAGGTCCCAATGGAGGGGGGAAAAATATATAAATCGAAACAATAATATTTTTCTGAAGGAGTACACGTGTATGGGATTAAATGATATCATTGGGTGAATATAAGACGTCTTTGAGATCGATAAATAATTGAATTAAACGAACGCATTCAAAGGAAGTGCTACTCGAGAATATTGATAAGCTCGCGTTGTTCAAGAAGTTGGAAGAAACGGAAAACATAAAAAAAAAACCAAGCGGAAAAAGATTCGGAGAAGAGCTATTACCATGAGGGCGGTCGATTGATAACGACCATTAGTCACGCTATTTTTGTTTGAGTATGGGGCAGCAATTCCAAAATGTAATACATAACAATGCGGTAACCCTTCACAGAGTATGGTAGGGATAACAAACTGAGCCTCGTAATTCCTAATAAAGGGTGTCCCAAAATTCACGCAACATTTGAATTTACCGCTATTTGTGCTTTAAAGTAAAGGCACCAAATGACAAAGAACAGAAACAGGATCTCATACATTTGCAACAGATTTAGAAACTGATTTAGAAGCAGACACACTTTTTTTTTCAGCAGCAGAATTTAGCGACAGAAAATGCGTGTTTGCGACAGAACTTGAACAAGTCTATGTTGATTGTTTCTGCCAGCGACAGAAATGCCAATTTGTCATGGTAGGGAGGATTTTTTGTTTGCATTTTTCTGCATCTGTCATCTGGCTGCCTGCTTTGGGTAGTTTCAGTTGCAAATTCGACTACTAGACGAAAAAATGTTTTTAGTGGACATAATTTCATGATAGCGTTTGACAGAATGGCAGTCACGTTTGTTTGGATTTGTTACAGTTTTATGCAGCTGAGCGAGCAGCGCAAGCAGAAACAGTATTTACCACAGAATGGAAAAGTTTTCTGTTCTGTTTCGGTTTCTGTTCTAGATTCCGTTCTTTGCCACTTTGGTGTCTTAAGTGTTGGCAACCAAACAAAAACAAAAATTGTTTGACAGCTGACAGCTTGGGCCTAGTAAAAATGGAGCACTACGCGAAAGAACAACAATGAATAGCGTTGTAAACCAAATTTTGTTTTTAGTTTATTATTGACGCAGTGGTTCTCTGGTTATTGTGCTGGACTACTGTGAGAGAGGTCCCAGGTTTCCGCGGAAAAACACAAATTACCTACATCTTAAGGTTTTTTAAACTGCGTCACCTCTCGAGAACGTCTGACAAACATCCGAGAGTATAACTGTCCTGAAAAAGCTTCTCAATTCAGCCGTTTGGCGGACTCGGCATAAATTTGTAGGTCCCTTCCATTCGTCCCAAAAATATAAACTATACAAACGAATGGTTGTGAGAAGCTAGGCCTAGGGTGTCTACACGCCTGTTGCGCCAACTTTTTATTTTTAATTTTTTTTTATTTTAATTTATTATTATTTCTTTTATTTTTTACAGTTGACCTTGTGAAAAACAGGGAAATTGTTTGAATCACATTGTTCATCAGTTTCTTGACAGACAAACGCGTCAATTTCAGATAATTCAGATTCCGCAACATGATTATGATCGATACCACCTTCAGCTGTAAATAATGCGATGGAGTTTCTGGGTCATCAAGCGAGTTCAAAAATTCGACGATGTGGACTCGCAAAAATTTGCCGGGGAACGATATTAGGTCTGTTTTTTTGCTCACCCATCTCAGTGAAGTAAAGTAAAGTAGGAAAATGTGCAAAAAAGCAGTCCTCGACCACTTTTCTGAACAGTCGCTCTTACCCCTGAAAAGTTAACAGCTGGCATTGATATTGCTGTCAAAATGGCCATCAATGAAAAATTCAATTTCAAAATCAAAATCCTTCTAGAAAAATGAATAATTAACCTTTTAGCGCAAACAAAAATAATGATTATCAATTTCTCTACAGAATATTTACTTTTTCAGTTTACTTTTTTTCTCTTCCTGGCGTCTTGTATGGTAAAAATAAAATTATAAATTAATTGCCAAAAAAAAAAAAAAAAAAACATGCGTGGGTGTGTTTATTAGGTGAGTCCTAAAGTAAAGAGCCACAATCTAAGCTTTGAAGGAAAGAAGTTCATTACCAAATAATTTAACTGTATGAATTTTATTTTCGAAATCAGCTGTATAAATATTTCACTGTCGATTGCGTTGGTTTTGACTTTAATTTGAGAAAGGATGGGTTTATTTACACCTTCTTGGAGGAAGAAACGATCAAATTAAACATTTGAAAAATGCAATAAAAATTAAATAAATGAGCATTTCAAATGGTTTTGGTTTGTTCATTTTGATTGTCACATGCGATTATTTACATTTGAAATTTTTTCTCCATAAGACGAACAAAATGTTGCTTCCAATTTTATATGTTTTATGTAAATTTCACTATAAACATTTTTTAAATAAAGACAGACCAAAAATGTTCAGTCGAAAAAACTCATAACATTTGACTCAATGCAATCGAAAATGAGAATGTGCGGAGAAATGAACAAAAAAATCTCCATCGAAATCAAAAGCTGGAATGTCAGTTTGCTGAAATCGAATTTTACTAAAAAAAAAAGTAGGTAGCTTTGTAAATAATACTTAACCTTTATTACATACTTCAGTTAAAAAATCTATAGGGAATACAAAATGGGAGGATTTGCTATTTATTATCTACAAAAAATATGTCCCATAATGACATATCAAAAATAGTTTTCAATTATTATAAGTCTAGGTGTATACATATACTTTATACGTAATTATATTTTGCAAACAAAATGCAACTTACATAAAAACGAAAATATTTAGTATTTTATTACTTTCCGTAATATTCAGTTGTCATTTTTAAAGTTGTTTAAAATATGCAATTCCTTATACATTTACACCCACCACAGCCGACAAAATAGTAGGCACTCTGTGAACAGATCCAAATGACACAAAAATGTGTTCCCCTGGTGTTCAGAATTGATGAATGCTCCAAAGTTGGTCTTGCTGGAAATGAATAGCTTGCGTGAATCTCAGTGGTGTCAAATTGAGTGCAGTTGTTGTAATGGCGTGCTGAAAATCCTAC
This sequence comes from Cheilosia soror, assembly GCA_949372485.1. Lineage (NCBI taxonomy): Eukaryota > Metazoa > Arthropoda > Insecta > Diptera > Syrphidae > Cheilosia > Cheilosia soror. Next base: position 74,002,517 of record OX443561.1, on the reverse strand, counting down.
TTTACTTTACTTCACTGAGACCGATGTGCAAAAAAACAGACCTATTAATCCAGTCGAAAAATCAACGCGAATTTGGCCATTCCCAAAGGCCAGCAGTTGTCTCGATAATTCAGCAGCAGATGGGTCGTTCTGCATTGCGACTCTCATGTTCGTGGTCAATTTCAATTTCTTGACATGCCGCCACAATGACGCCGATTTCAGGCATGCATTAAGTTCATCGGCAGCAGTAGACTTCGGGATGACGGGAAGCGTTTGACGAAAATCTCCGCAGAGCAATGTCATAGCCCCACCAAATCGTCTCGAATCACCTCGTAAGTCTTTTATCGTTCGGTCAACTGCCTCCAAAGCTCGTTTATGCGCCATCGTGCATTCATCCCAAGTGATGATTTTGTATTCTCGCATCGATTTCGCCGAATTCTTGGTCATTATGCACGTTGGCTTGTAAACGGTGAGAAGATTCATCGCCAGTCAAAGCGGAATGTGCAGTTCGACCGCCTTCCAACAATGTGACAGCAATGTCAGAGGATACAACAGCCAACGCAGTTTGAGATCTTGACCAAATTGTTGCCAGAATCAAAGATAATACAAAATTTCGTCGAAAAAAAAATTTTCGCGTTTCTCCGGAATTTTTCGAGTTTTTTACTAACAATTTTCTATTTTTCCATTTGAAAAGCCATTCCGAAATTCAATTTTCGATTTTTCCAATTTCCTGACATTTCCGGATGTTTTTCCCAAAATTTTCTTTCGGAAGAACCTTCTCCTGGGGTCGGATCACGTAAAATAAAACGATTGAACGATATCGTTTCCACGCATGCTGTCTCTATCATATCTATGGCAATAAACAGAGACTGCTATTGTCGAAACGATATCGTTCGATCGTTTTCATTTAAAAAAAAAAGTGAGCCAAATCGGAACGGCCGTTCTCAATTGATGAATTACTATACATTTCTCACACCATTTTTATATAAAAAAAATATAAAGGGTTCTTCAATTGGAACGGGTGGCGGCCATGTTGTTTTGGTGGCGTCTGTCAAATATGTTGTTTATCATTCAGTCACTGGTGGCAAATACATACGATTGAGCAGCACGTTCAAATGGTACAACTTTATTAACAAGGTGAGAGTTCGTCAGTGCAAACTTTGCGCCAATTTTATGGCAGACTCTTCGACTCTCTAACGTTTTGGTGACCAAATTCGAGACAACCGGTTCGGTAAACAAACAGCAAACGTAGATACGCCAGTTTGGCCGAGAGCGAGAATGAAATGCCGCGGTCCATGAAAGTGTACAGGAGAACTCGAGAGAGTCAATTCCTCGCCGTGCACAAGATGTCGTGTCGGTCTTTCTTAGACTTCAAATTGGTGAATTTAACGTCGGGACTTGGGGCTATACCCGTGCAAGATCTAGTTTGTCCAAGAGCTCAAAGTTAATGACCTGACCATAGAGAACGCCTTTTGTTCGCTTACTGGGGCTTCGGAGCGAGCGTTAGGTAATATTATTTCCAAATCGATTTGGGTGTTATTTTCTTGAGCGTTGTTGCCTAACGCCTTCGTAGAGTTTGAAAGAGGAACGAAAAATTATCTTTAGCGACGAGGCGTATTCTAAGGCACATACCAGTAAGAATAGACCGTCGACTCCTCACACATAACGGACATTGCCTACAAGCTGCCGACGGGCCCAGGATTTTTCATGTATTGGTGCTGTACAAAATCAAAGGAGCGCCATTAACGCGCGCATACTTGAAAAAATCTAGGCCCATGGTATAGCATGGAAAATCATTGCCGCCATTAATTTTGACATTTACATGTATTCACAGACAGGGCCATTTTTTCCGGGGAGAATCGGGTAGGTGTACGGGAAGTCGGCGGTCTAGTTCTTACTGGTTTGTGTTCTTAGGCCTACTGTCCACGTAGCTGCACTTCATACAAACGCTTTCGTCAATTGCATCTTGGTGTACGCTTGTTTGCAGCTTCCTTGCAGCTGGCATATAAACAAACGAAGCTCTGTCCACGGAGCGGCAAAATACGCTTGTCGTCATTTGCAGCTTGCATTGCCGCTTAGTGGACAGTGGTTCGTTTGTTTATATTGTAGCTGCAAGCAAACGAAAAGACGAAAGCGTGCGTATGAAGTGCAGCTACGTGGACAGTAGGCCTTAGATGAATGACTATGTTAACAAGCAAAATTACCGTACATGTGACAACGACAACCTACACGAAGTCCATCAGGTGGTAATGCTTCCATAAAAAGTTACTGTTTAGTGCAAATTTTGGGCCTTGACTTTTTTAAAAATTACTTTGGTGAAGGCATTACCATTAACGGCGAGCCCTACAGAACAATGCTAACCGGTTTCTTTTGGCCCAAACTGAAAGATATATGGACGTCGGCGACATGTGGTTCCAACAGGAAGGGGTTATGTGCCACGCAAATACCACGAAAGACATTCTGCATGAACTATTTGACGGTATGGTTATCTCTCGCAGAGGTGACGTGATTTGGCCAACAAGATCTTGCGATTTGACCCCGCTAGACTTTTTCTTGTAGAATTTCCTGAAGTTGCAGGTCTATGCCAATAAGCCGCAATCGACCGATGCCCTTAAAGCCAACATAACCAATGACATCGCTCATATTCAGCCGGATCTATGCGACTGAGATAGTAGAAATTGTACCGCTCGAATCCGTGCCATCGTGAGAATCCGCGGCGGACATTTGAAGGATGTTATACTCCGTACATAAAGGCAGACGTGGGCCTGTCAACAAGCTTGTTTTATTCCATTTCAAAATCGAACTTTCTTGAAAAACCTTTTATAAGGAAAAATGTCTTTTTTTTTATCTCAGACCTTAGTAGACTTTAGAGGCTCTAGTAAAGCGTGTTTTTTTTAGAGGTATAGCACTTTGAAATGGATTAAAACAAAGATGATTTTTTTAAATCCACATGAAATTTACTTTATTCGAAAGATAATCTTCTGGCATTATAATTTAAGCATGACTTTTGGCTTATGACCGCCAAGGCTGGCTCGGACGTAGTCTAATCTGGAGGTCCAATTTTCGATGACCTTTTCCATCATTTGGGGCCGTATATCGGCAATAACGCGGCGAATGATGTCCTCCAAGTGGTCAATCGTTTCGGGCTTATCGGCGTAGACTACCGACTTCACATATCCCCACAGAAAATAGTCAAGCGGTGTTAAATCGCACGATCTTCGAGGCCAATTCACGGGTCCGCAACGTGAAACTATGCGGTTACCAAACGTTTCCTTCAATAAATCAATTGTGACACGAGCTGTGTGACATGTTGCGCCGTCTTGTTGAAACCACAGCTCCTGTACATCATGGTTGTTCAATTGATGAACGAAAAAGTCTGTAATCATGGCTCTATAGTGGTCACCATTGACTGTAACGTTCTGGCCAGCATCGGTTTTAAAGAAGTATACGGACCAATTATTCCACCAAACCATAAAGCACACCAAACAGTCAGTTTTTTTTTTTTGATGTAACGGTGTCTCAACATACACTTGAGGATTGTCATTACTCCAAATACGGCAGTTTTCTTTATTGACGTATCCCTATCCATTCAACCAAAAGTGAGACGATTGTGTTGACCGTAAAATGAACGTAGTGCGCGAAACGTATTTCGAACAAAACCATGATTTTCAAAATAAATTTTGCACAAGTTGAAAGCGTTGTTAAGGCGTTAGTCTATTCATGTTGAAATGCCAAACCAAACTAAAAATAAATCACTTGACAGCTGACAAAATGGCCGCCAGTTAAAATAGTGTTGCCAACTTAAAGTTCTATACATTTAAATAAAACACCCTTCTATTCATGGAAAACATAAATCAAAATTTGAGCTGCCTGACGGAATCACTATAGCATACCTCAAATCGAAGAAAATTCGTCTAAATACTTGATAACTGGAGCTGAATCGCGTTATCCATGAACGAGAGGTAGCTGACGAAAATTGTTGGTAGAGACTTTCCAAGCTTCACAAGCATTCTTGGTGCATAGGGAAATTTAATTAAAAAAAAGAGTTCCAGATGCATTCACAGGTTTACTCGGCCAAAGGCCTTCTCAAATCTACAACCACAGGTCTCATAGGTATACTTTAAACTTGGATTCGTAAAATTATTTTATTCCAATGGTTCGTTCTCTCTAAAATCTTGGTTCCTTTGAATTCCCTGTTGGAAAATAAAAATACGCTCTTAACTATTGCATTACGTCAACACAGCTCCTGGGCGTAATATATAAACTTGGTCCTGTTGGAAATTTTGTTTTGTTCCTATTGAAATTTGCCCATTAGCGCACATTAGGGAACTTTTCGGTGGTTTTAATTTTTGAAAGTACTGCATATCTCATAGCGATAGCCCATAGGGAGACTAAGGCGGACCATTTTTAAACAAACTGACAGCTATCTTGCCTTGAGTAAATAAACACAACAACCAAGACAAGAGGATGCTTCAATTCTGAACGTTACGAGGCGAAACAAGAAAAGGAAAGAACATTTTTAAATTTATTGCAAATTGGATTGCGAAAACAATACCGAAAGAAAAATACAGGAAAAAACTTTTTTTTTTGTGTTAAGTGATGTGACGAAAATACCTCGCTAATGGAAAATAATTTTTCATTATTTTCTTGCAAAGAAAAATAGAACAAGTATCCATGGTTGTCTCCGCGCAAGGATTCACGTTCATCACACTGGGAATGGGAATGATATTCGTTTCGAATTTTTGAAATGCGAGCGCACTGAGCAGTGAGTGCTCTATACATACAAGTAGAGTACTATCAAGTTGTATCTACAAGTGAAGCAATCATTATAATGGCGACCGATTTGCCAAAGATATTCCCAAAAGGAACTCGAGCGGAGGGTAGAAATGGACACTTTTCTTATAGTCGAGGGTGGGGTGGGGTAGTTGTTCATTCAAAACGCTGCCAGTTGGTATTTTATATTTCTTTTACTTTGTTTTTTTTTTTTGCTGAGAGGAGAAACCAACGACAGTCGGTGGAGTGGAATGAAGGAAATACCTTAAGTGTGACCATTTCCGTTTCCTTGTAGCGTTTATTTGCCAAATGGAATGTGACAAACGTGTTCACCATACTTACACTGTGGTACTATAGGAATGTGGTTTTCAAAGGGAAAACCAGGCGCAAGTTATTGATGACGTTGTTTCATTAGGTGGACACTAGCACAGCTATGCACTTGATAACTACTACGAAACGTATTTTGTTAAATACTTCTCTAGTGCAACTAGTCAAGGGGGCAAACGAGTAATGGAATGGAGTGAATAATTGGAAGCATGAACAGAACATACCGACGACGACGTCAACTTTCTTTAGGGGTGATAATTGGTGGCAAATTTAAAAGGAAAATGAATTGCCCAATGGACAGAGGGAAACATATAATGGAAATTTACATTGTGCTTAAAATTTGGAAGAGTAATTTTAATAAAATATATGACCGTTACTTTTCGGATGGTTTGGGCCAAGTTTGATTTATTATAATTCTTGAAATATACTTCCGTCGAGGGAAGGATATTGGGGAAGCAGAGTTCAGTTGAGGGTGAAGTTGCGACTCCATAATAATTGAAGAAAATAAATCACAGACATGATTTGTTTCAACTGAAAACATAAATATGCAATTTCTTTATGGACATTGGACTTTATGATGTCATGACTGTCACTTGATGAAATCCAATACCACGAAAAAAATATCTTTGCATAAAATAAGAAACAGTCTCTGACTGAAGCTGACTTGTGAAAAAAACATTTGAGAACTACGAGTAAGTGATCGCTAAAATCAATAACAATTCGTCTTTACTTAGGACACCAACCGTGAGACACAATGTACCGAATGCACCAACCTCTATTGTTTTCGATGGCCCTTTATGTTTCTTTTTTAATGTGCAAATCATTGACATACTATACATGGACTGCTAGTAAAATGTCAGTTTCATACAAACCTGCGAGGAAAAATTAAGCAAGCATAAGCACTAGCCCAGTGCGGCGAAAGTATGAAGCCTCTGCGCGTCATTGCTATTTTGTACATAGAACACAGTGCCATCCATTGTAGAAACATTGCAACTGCGCAAAATAACGATTTATTCAAATTATTTCGAACGTTCTATAACAGATGGCACACTCAGCACTCAAAAAAAATCGTACGAATCTCGATGACATTTGAGTGTTTTCGCTTCTCTCCGCTGTGAACCAAAAGAGCTAGGTCTTATGTTTGCTTTTTTAAAGAAAAATTGGCTGCTATCAGTTAATGATATAGTAGGTACCTATGTCAATGTTGCAAATCAACCATAGGCATATATATATAACTTTCGAGAGATATTCGAATCAGACCACCATAAACCCTACCCAGATAGACTCTCTGGACTTCTCCAGAGTTCGATTCCTAGTGTTAACGCTAGCATCTGTTTATATGAGATCTGTTTCATCCAATGGGTCTCGACCCAATGTTTTCCCAAAATCCTCATTCTTCTGCCAGCCAAAGCCGGACATTGACGCAATATATGTGCCGCTGTCTCAGATTCCTCCAGGCATAGCTTACAAGTATCATCTTCTCTAAGGCCCATCTTCCTTAAATGATACCCGAAATTACCATGACCTGTAGTTAACGCCACCACCCATTTCAATGTTCCTCGACTCATGCTTAGAACCTTTCTCTGAGTGGAGCAGGTCGGCCATTGTATTGCCATTTTAGCTTGCCTACATTGTTCCCCGGTTGACCACCTTCTCAGGTGTTCTGCCGTGATCCATTTGTGAGTCAGCTGTTCTACCATTCCTCTTCTAATTGGAGAGAATGGTTCTGGTCCCAGTAACTTTTCAGTTGACCTCCGGTTTGCAAGGGAGTCCGCCTTTTCGTTGCCGTGGATCCCTATGTATCCTCGTACCCAAGTCAGTGTTACCTGATTTTTAGATGAACACTTATTGAGCTTGAATACACATTCCAGTGCCAGTAATGTTGTGATGGTTGTCCGCTCCATGCATCTAATCACCGCCTGGTTGTTCAGTGCTATTAGGATATTTCTTCCTTCCACCTGACTCTCAAGCAAGTAATCCAACGCATGCAGCAAAGCAATCATCTCAGCCTGGTATACTGAAATGTGTTTCCAGAGGCTAATGTGACGGGCTTGTTCCAGATCTTCTGAAAAGATTCTGGCCCCCGCTCCGCCATCCATCATGGACCCGTCTGTGAAAATCACGATTTCACCATTCCTCTTTTCGGGAAGTAATCCAATCTCAATACGAGTTTTGTGATTCCTTTTCATAACACGCACCTTTGTTATACCATCCATAGGCATGTTCAGCTCCCTAATCTCGTTTTCGACAAGCTCCAGGATCCTTCTGTGTCCATAGATGGTACCCCTATTGTGCCATTTCGCTTCTCGATGCAGACGAAGTGCTGTTAGGGCCGCTGTTTTCTTAATAAATAAGTCTAGCGGTAAGATCCCTAAGATTACTTCCAATGCGCATGTTGGTGTTGTGCGTATTGCACCTGTAATTCCTATACATGCTAAACCGAAGCGTAGGTGATAATGGGTCTAGTAATCATCGTATACATCCAGTATGCTGACCTAGGAGAGAGTACCCACCTATGTCCACATATACGTTTGCACTGATGTAGTACCCTTTTTGCCTTCCGGACCTTCTCCTCAACATGATAATTTCAAGTAAGTCCAGTATCTAGGTATACTCCCAGATACTTAACCTTATTGGTCGTTGTTAGTTCCGATCCGAAAAGTGTTAAGGGCTGAAATTCCAGATTCTTCCTCTTCCTAGTGAAGATTATTAGATCTGTTTACCCCGCATTAATGGAGAGTCCATAGGCAAATGAAATACACAATTGCAAAAAACAGAAGAGAGATATCGGACCAGTAGCCAAGGTTATTTTTTTCAACATCTATCTTAGAAAACCAAAGTAAAGTAGACAAATTAAAAAATAATAATAATTCACTTGCTCCGAATCAGCCTGCAGGTATGCAAGCAATTGTGCTAAAATTTTATAAACTGGGTTTGGGTTCCCATTCCGTAAAATTTAAAAAGACAGTCGTCCAAGCGATAGTAGTGCCCGAGATCGTATTTTATTTGCTTCACGTAACTCTACAACCATATCGTCTCGTCTATCGTTTATTTTACAAAGTCTTAAAATTTGCGGTATCTTTTAGGGGCTGATTTTGGTAAAAGTATGAAATTGTTTGCTATTATGTAAAAGTGAAAATTGGTAAAAATATTGGATATTCTGCCATTTTTCTCTCTGCAAAGATAGTGTTCTGTCGATTATTGAGGTACAAGAAGCAAATTGTGGATCGATCGTCGAGACTATAGCGATTTTTAATGTTATCTACGTGATGCAAGGCTATCGTCGAAATTTTATCGTCATGCGATTATTGACTTACGGAATGAGTGCCCTGGTTATCTTGGTGTATGTCTGGACTTTTGCTTTAACTAAGCGTTCTTTTGTAGTACCATCCCACTGAAAGTAATTGCGTGACCTGCTAATTTTTTTTAAAGAGAGGTATCTCCGTGCATCTTACTATGCTAGGAAAAAAATGGTTAGAGCTTGTCCTTCGGGGAGAGCAAAGACAGAGGGTGACCGAAACGGTCTAACCACCTTTATTGCCTCTGACGAGATATTTAGAGTGTCGAAATGCAATTGAGTAATGTAGTGTCAGCTCCTCCAGGACTCACCTCTTGTAACTTCTCGACAGTCCGCTTGTAACTCCCTACTCCCTGTGGCTGGTACAGATCTGCTCTACAACTTGACGTCGAAAGGGGTTGACTATTTGTCTTCGGGAAAGACGTATTGGTATTTTGTTTCAATAGGTAATTGCGTGTTGATGAGTACATAATAAGGATAATACTAAAGGTATGAAAATAGAGCTGTCTTCAATAAGAAAAGAAGGGTAAATATTTAGAAAAACTTTCGTCCGAGTCCACAACAACAAAGAAGAGAACAGCTCCTTCTACGCGTCAATGTGTGGATCATAGAAACAAAAATATAGTAGAGGACCATCTTAAGCCATCGTCGACAGCATTCTAATTGTTGTCCTCTTGACGATGTGAAGACGAAATGGGTGGTCGATTCATGTTGCTGCCACCCACTACTACAAATCCCGCAAATGTACACAAAAATAACAACAGTTAAGAGACGGAGGTACCAGGTGACTAGAAAATAGAGAGATAATAGATTTTTTTGCTGTTTGGGTTTTCGGCCAGATTTTTATGACAGATCAAGCGTGCGTGATTCGTGACACTGCACACTGGTCAAAGTAAAAAATGTACTCAGTTAGCATTGATATTTCACCATGGATAGACTTACGCGCGAACAACGTTTTTAAACTATTTAATTTTAGTACCAAAAATCGTGCTCAGTAAGAAATATGTGTCGATGGACATATTGCGGGGCGAATTTGGTGAGTCACGTTTTGTACTTGTGAATTGGCCGCCTAGATTGTGCGATTGGACGCCACTGGACTATTTTTTGTGGGGATATATGAAGTCGCTCATTTATCAGGATAAGCTAGCAACTATTGCCGCCTTGGAAGACAATATAACTCGTGTTATTGGTAAGATACCAGTCGATATGTTGGAAAAAAGTATACCAAAATTGGACATTCCGGTTAAACCACTTGAGGCATAGTCGCGGTCAACATTTACACGAAATAATATTCAAAAAGTAAATGGCAAGAATTGATTTATCGACCGTAATAAAAATTTTACTCAATTTTGTAAATTTTCATTGATTTTCATTTTAAAACCCCAACGCTTTAAAATCACCCATTAGGTTTTAGTTCACTGGACGTTAAATTTTAAAGTCCGCCAAATGTAATTCGCATTTTCAATGTACCTTGAAATTTCGCCTGCTTTAAAATAGGGTCTTGATGATAGTAGACAGTAGTAGTTTTCGGAGTAGACAATTTGTGGTTCTTGATAAATTTATTCACCATACGACGACTTCAATGCCCACAGCACGAATTGGCTAAGATATTCTTTTATAACAGATGTCACGACAACATATTTCTGGAACACTCTCGATCTATTTCTCAGAATAGAGCCGGATTACATAGTTATTACTTATTATTATTAGTTATAAAAGTTTTCGCTTCCTTAGAAAATTCAGAAGATGCTAATGTGATTTCTTTCTTAAAATTGCTCTATGGGGCGTGGCACTGCCCATACAAAAAAACATTTCAAACACTATTTTTCGATACTTAATTTTTAAAATTCGGAACTGAGACAAAGAAATGCATTGTTCTGATAGAAAAGAACATATTTAAGCAAAATATGCAGTGGCTCAGTGGTTAGTGTGCGAGGGGTCTCAAGTTCGATTCCTGAAAAAACACAAATTACTTCTTTAAATTTTTCCACTGCGCCACCTTTCGCGAACGTCTGACAAACAAATAAATAAATAAATAAATAAATAAATAGGTGGCGCAACAGGCGGGTGACACCCAAGGCCTAGCTTCTCGCAACCATTCGTTTTGTGTGAGTTTCTATTTTTGGGACGAATGGAAGGGACCTACAATTTTATGCCGAGTCCGAACGGCTCAATTGAGAAGCTTTTTCATGACAGTCATACTCTCGGGTGTTTGTCAGACGTTCGCGAGAGGTGGCGCAGTAGAAAAAAACTTTAAGATGTAATTTGGTTTTTTCCGGGGATCGAACCTGGGATCCCTCGCACAGTAGTCCAACACACTAACCACTGTGCTACTGCGCCCACCGTCTGACAAACAGCCGAGAGTATAAATGTCATGGAATATGGAAAAGTTTCTAAAGAGTTTGGACACGGCATAAAATTGTAGGTCCCTTGTATTTGTCCCAAAAAATAAAAACTCACACAAAAAGAATGATTGTGAAAAGCAAGGTCTAGGATACCTGTGCCTTTACAGACCTGTTGCGCCATCTATTTATTTTTATTTATTTCTAAAGGAAGACAAAGACAGTAGGGTGTAGCTAGTAAGAAAAAGTCAAGATAGACAACGCCGAATTTGGAATTATATGAGTTCTTATTGGGATGAAGTGCCTAATTTCTTTGCGTTGCTGCCATCAACTGATGATTGATTTATGTTTTCGGGAGAGTGATGTAAAAACTTGTTAGAAGGTTGTAAATGAAAAAATTTTAAGCCGTGCCGTATAGATTTTAAAATTCATCAGTCTAACAAAACATCAAGTTTTAGCAAACCCTGGTTCAACAAAGAATTCAATGTAAGCAAGCCACCGCAGCGAGGTAGACGAGATTCAAGGAATAGCGACCACAACCTCCGGATTGAAAGAGATCTAATTTGTTTAGAACCATCAAAGATTGTTTATAACTTATTGCATATTGTAATGGTCCTTCTTATGGTTTGTAGGTGTAGCGAAGGCAATAATTTAGTTGCTCTTCCTTTTCACGTTCGGTGAAGGCAGACGGCAGACAACACCAAAACAAAAAGGTGAGATTTTTCCTTCATTGTTTTCGGGGCATCCTACTTTAGAGTCTAGACAACTGATGCCGCCATCTATCCCGAATAATTGATGACGGATTTAAAATTTCAACCACGAGCAATTCAAATTTAAGAGCTGGATTTTTAAAAGGCAACGTGACTCTACACTCTATGGCTTTCCAGGCATAGTACCATTGACATACTATACATGGACTGCTAGTGAAATGTCAGTTTCATACAAACCTGCGAGGAAAAATGAAGCAAACATAAGCACTAGCCCTTTTGGTTCAGTGCGGCGAAAGTAGGAAAGAGATTTCAACCTCTGCGCGCCTTTGCTACGTTTTTTTACATAGAACACATTGCCATCCATTGTAGAAACATTGCAACTGCGCAAAAATAACGACTTATTCAAATTATTTCAAACGATCTATAACAGATGGCAGTATGGCACACTCAGCACACAAACCTCGACACAAACCAAATCGCATGAATTGCTCGATGACATTTGAGTGTTTTCGTTTCTCTCCGCCGTGAACCAAAAGAGCTAGTGCTTATTTGTGCTTCAACGAAAAATTGGCTGATAGCTGGCAGTCCATGTATAGTATGTCAATGCATAGTACTCAAAAACTTGAACTTGCACAATGTAGACTGTTCATACTCCCAGAACACTTTTGCTTCTTGCTAGCCGACCGCTTGTATTCAACTAATTCCCAAGAAAGCAAGGAAATGCTTGCTGTAAAACTACAGTCCAATAGTTTTGCTTTGTATGCTACCCAGCAGCCTAAGTGTTTCTCTTACCGAGAGCCACTTTAAACTAAATAACTTACCAACTAATCCACTTATGAACGCAGGCAATACAACAACATGGGGAATCCAGAGCTGTATACCCCCAGCTTCTTATAGATAGCCAAAGCTGTCTATTGGGCAGATCAATTCAGGTTATAGTATAGTAGATAGTGTCTTATCCAATTACTTTTCTATAAGCGCAGGAGTGCCTCAAGGGTCTTTTCTTACACCGACATTATTTCTTCTCTATATCAATGACCTGTTTTGGTCAACAAATAATAATTACCCTTATTCTACGTGGCGTTTTTTGAAATCGGTATTACATGTGGCGTGTTTTTAGGCGTTTTATGTGGTTAAAGCGGTTCCAAAAACTATTTACAAACGCCACTAAAACCACACTTAAACGACTAGACTCAAAAAACGCCAGCAGTCGTTTAATCTAAACGCCACGTAGAATAAGGGTGAACATTCATAGCTTTGCTGTCAGCATCCTAATACCACCGTCAAATGTTCGACCCAATTGATTTCTCTTAATGAAGATCTCTGGACAAAATCTTAAAGTGAGGAAAAGAAAAATTGGTTCTATTTAAGGCACACAGTTCACCACTTTAACACAGAAAAATACACATCGTCTATACCACAGACTAAAGTGGACGACCATACCATCCATCCATGCACCTTTTTGGACTAAATGTCGATTCGGGAATAACATGGAAGGACCACTCTTGTCAGCTATCATTAGATCAGCGTCCGTAAAGTTAAGTTATCTATTTGAAGCAAGGAGGTACTTCACTGCAGCCTTAAACAACTGCCCCGACCTCGAATTTTGCTCGGGCCCAAAATATTCGATTAACCTACTTGACAGTGAACCGCAGCCAGCAGTTCGACTAATAGGAGATTCTACACAAACATCAAATCGACGCGACGACCGTTGGTGCTCAGAACACTAGTCGTTGATATGCCTAGGAAGCGTTAAAGGTTCGCCTTCCCATGAGAAGTAACGAACAATACAAATTCGTCCGAAATATACTGCCGTTGACAATCAGTCATTTGGAAACTGTTTCACAATTTTCCTTTGAAGGACATTTCTTTTTAAAACAGTTGGTAAAAACGCTATCAAGTTGATGAAAGCCATTCATCTACACAGAGTACTAGTGCAATATAATAGCAATTCGACTGTAATGACGAAATCTTACCAAGATCTCTCGTCTACAAGCCCTCAAATTACATGCTTTAGTAATTAGTCTAATTACTGTGCTACCAGGAGCAGTAAAATCCCTAGACCACTGAGTTGCCTTTGTCCACATTTCTTTATTCAATTTGATTCCCTTTTAGCTAATTTCATTTCCATTCAAATTTATAGGAGTACTATAGATACAGATATGGTCTCCAAGTTGCACAAAGCATTTTGCCATTTCCATTCAACAGGATTTCGTATAAATTACAATTTAAAAGATTAAAATGGACTTTTTCTCTGTTCGTTTAAGTTGAAACTTAATAATAATTATGTACATCTCTGACCCGAGAGAGAAAAGGTTGACCTTCATGTCAAGTCATCGATATCCTTGGAGATACAATAAAATGTCTCCCCCTCCTGGTGCCACATTCGCTTCCCTTATCGACCAAAAGTTTGTATAAAATTATTTGAAGTGGGCTTCTTTAGGTTGTAGAGTCGATTTCTTAATAAGAACAACACGACTTTTTCACCTCAATCAATTAAAAAAGTTACTACCTCTAGATGCAGATGTTTTCCCTTCTTCTTTTTTTCCCTATAAAGTTATAGTAACACGTCGTCGCATTGGTTGTTGCAAGCAATTTGTGGAAGGGAATTTTTTTTAATTGGATACTGGAAATGGAAAAGTTTTCAACAGAAAGTTACGAGTATTATAAAGTGCATATAGGAAGTTGGAGTAGGTGGCTTCTGCGAGTGATTTTATATTAACTTTAAGAGGATTGCTACTAGGCAGTGTTGCCATAGGGTTATTGTGAAATATCCCAGATTTTGTATAAAAAAAATCAATTTTCTATGTAATTTATGCGACGTTAGGCAATAGCAACCGGGGAAATACCGCCCAAATCAATTTGTAAATAACCTCCATGAAAATTTCGTACAATGTCAAGCAATAAAGCCCAAAATTTCAAGGGAAATAATATCCAAAATGGGAAATATCACTTGAAATCATTAAGGGACCTATTGTAAGCTTATATTTTGGAATACACATTTGCACAACACTCAGTAAAAAATAAGTATATGGGGGGCATGATGCAACGCCCTTGCTTGGGGTCATTTTTGAACTTGGAGTAGGTGTTATCTTGGACGTGTATGCAATGTTTCTTTATGTACAGTGAGCGCCAAAAGTGAGTAAACATCAAGGATGTTTTCATATGTCTTTGGAGTTTGCAAACAATTTTTTTTATTTATCTATATAAATATCATGTCGAAATGGAATACGTTTTATTGTTTATCAAACTTTTTACATATTGCCGGTTTTTAAGAAATCTTTTAAGGCCCTAAAGAAAACTTAAGGGGCATTGGTGTCACTTTTGGCGCGCACTGTACATGTTTCGCATGTTCCACATGAATTTAGAGAAACATTTCATACACCGAACTTCGCACATATGTACTTCAATTCAACAGTGCCCCCAGAAGGGGTGTTGCAGGGGGGCATGCTGTCAGGAAAAGCTTTCACGGCGATTGAAGAAAAGGCTGAATTTGTTCCGCTTTGAAGTAAACGAGGGTAAGACTTAGTACATGAGATCAAAAAACATCTGTCCACCGCCTAGGACAAAACGTCACTATTGATGGCAACAATTTTGAGGTAGTTAAGGAGTTCATCTCGGAGTAAACATGAAGTCGACGAATGACACCCTAATGGAGAATTACCCTAGGAAACCTTTGTTACTTCGGATTGACAAAACAATTGGGTTCAAAACTTCTAACCCGAAGGACAAAATTTGTGCTCTAGAAAGCCCTTATCCTGCCAGTTCTGCTTTATGGCGCCGAGTGCTGGACGATAAGCAAGAAGGGAGAGTTTTGGCCCTGAGTGCGAGGAGGGCGAATGGAGGAGAAAATACAACCGCAGCCAACCCTATGACTTCTACAAAGATCTGGATGTAGTTAAAAAAAACCAAAATACTTCGACTACATTGGCTCGGCCACATAGAGCGAATGGACAATAATGCTTCAGCTAAGAGGGTCTTTGAATCCCAGCCCCCATGTTCGAGAAGACAAGGAAGACCGAGCCCCCGTTTCAAAGACCAAGCCATCACGGATACCAGAACGCTTGGTCTGAACAATTGGTAGCAGCGTGCCCGGGATCGTAGAGTATGGAAGGCTGCAGTGTATCAAGCAGAGACTGTTTGGTCGGGAGTCCGATAAATATGCTGCCCATACATATTCTATTGTGGACGTGATTATGATTTATGAAAAACAAACCACGAATCCAAAAAGCAATATTTTAATCCGTTGGTTGTATTTCCATCTCGTTGTTAATTTGAAGGCTTTATGCATTTTTTTGAGCGGTTTGCTAGGGTAATTTTTCAAGTCGATATCGGCTTTATTTCATTAGGCGTTATGGCCTTATGTCGTATCTCTATACATTTCGGGTAATATGTCGGTCATGACTATTGATGAATATTGGTTTCAACTGGTTGTCAGCCTAAACACGACGTCCAACCCGGTCAATTCGCAGGATCTCGGCGGCTAATCGACATCACCAGTTCTCAAAAGTACACGGCCAGGGATTTTTTCGAGCAATAAAGCCGAGATTGGTCATGATGTGTGGCGCTGTTTTGTTTGGTTCCTCAGATCGAAACCTTTATTTTCTTGCCATTCTTTTAAATCTTTAGCATAAGGGTGAGTCTAAGAACGCCGAGGAATCGATAAATTTGAAACTTCAGCCACACTCCGATGATGCACATACCCAGTCTATGGGAATTCCTTGCGACTGTGAAGGATACTGTGCGATCCGAAGGACGAATAGTTTTGTAAAAATTATTTATTTAAATATGTATGTTATTGGGTGGCAACATTTTAAAATGGCAAGTCTTAAACTGACCGAATCACAAGGTAGATCAGTTTGGCAGAGATATATATTTTCCAAACTGCGAAATAGATAACTCATTATTTTACACGGATCTGCTACCGATACATAGATGCTTTAGCACCAGAAGGTGTAATTGCGAAGAAGATCCTTCAAACAGCTAAAATATTCCTCTTTCAGTCGGGCATATTAAAAATTGTAGAAAATCCCTAAACGCGGGAAAAATCCCTCGAAATGGCATCACTGCTACTATAGGTACGTACTGAAAGTTTGAGTAGTTACATGTATGTACAATTTTGCATCAACAGAAGCTTCCCAACATTAAAAAAAAATAGATTTCCCATAAGTGAAGGTGGAATGGATCAGTTTACTGAAGTGTAAAATGGTTCTGGAAAATTGCAAGTTTCTCAGTATAGGTATAAGTAGTCGCATCAGACAGAATTGAAAATTCATTGAGTAGCAGTAGGTTATCTTTTCCTGCACGTTTAGGCATTGGTATGTTAGCTTTTTTCAGGAGTCCCTTAAGGTAGGTACATAGTTAAAATGTTTTTCTGTGGTTTCATATATTCACCTCCAAGCAAGGATCATCTTCAAGATATGTTGCTATTGAATCATTAACCAGAAACCCGACTAGAAATGGATGCCAAGGAAATTATGTTAACACATCTTGAAATATCGACAGAAATAAGTCACAACCAAAGTACATCGAGACCGAGAGTACCAACACATGGAATGGCAATGACATAAAAATATTTTCTCGGATAAAATGACGCAAATACAATCGTGGATGCAAGTTACAACTGCATTCCATTGTTCAGAGTACCCAACCGTCAACCACCGGTCGCTTCAAATTAGGCTGCAGTTATAGCTATCAGTAAAATGCATCCGTAAAAAAATAATTTCACTTTTTTGGAGAACTTAAACTTGAACGTTGAACTCAATCTTGGTCTTAAATAGTTGCTTTTGAATTATAAAACTAATTCGTCAAAAAAAATTAAGCAATGATCTTTAAATTTTCTAAAAAAAAAAAAGAATTTCTTTACTTTTCTGTACGAAAAACTTTTTGTGTTCAACTTCTCAACCAGTTTCACGAAGTATTCCATTGAATTCCTATGATATGCTATGGTTAAATGTTTCAGTTTTGTTCTGTTTCCGTGTTTTTACGGATGTATTTTACTGAAAGCTATAACTACAGCCTTAAGCAGAATACGATTAAAAAGCACTTAAAGGACAGTTTTTAATATACTTGACTGAAAACAAGAATCCCGTCATTGTCAAACAAAATAAGAGGGACAATTTCACCCATCTAAATATTAATTTAAAAGAGAATCAAAATGGTAATAGAACTGAAATATGACGGCTCGTACGTATGTAGGGCCCTAGTTATAGCTATCATTGAAATGCATCATTGAAAATTTTGTTTTCGGATTTTAGGACGATTCATCAAACAATATTGGCTTTAGTTGATATCAAAATAAAGGTAATCAATTGTAGAATTTTTTTACGAAAGAAATTACTTAATTCTGACTAAAACTCTTCTTTAAATTCGACTTTATTATTTCACTGATCGAAATCGATTTCAATGAACAGCTGATTCTCGTTTCTCCAATTTGGAACCCAATCGTTTCACTGATGTGTTCGATTCTCTTCGTATTCTCAGCTGTCAGTTTTGCTTTCAATGATCAACTCTAACCTCAAAGCCTAGACTCTGTTATAAAGTCACTGACTGGTTCTTTCACTGACAGGAATTTTCAATGATTCCTATAACCGACTTGTCAAAAAAATGAAACCACCATTCCACTGATTTGTTCCAATGATAGCTATAACTAGGGCCTAGTAACATATCTATTCTATTACCATTTTGTTTCTCTTAGTTAATATTTAGATGGGTGAACTTTTCTGTTATTTGTGATGGCTTTAAACAGAGTGAATAGCGTAGAACTTATAAAGGGTGCGCCATAATTCACGCAAAATGTAATTTTGATAGAAAATAGAGGTTTGGAATTAGAAAGCTTCAATTTTGTATTGATTCAAAGAGTATACAGTTTGGGGTTATGTATGGAATAGTAAATGGCCGCCATGGCTTTGCTGGCAAGTACGTACTCTTTATTGAAATTTTCTATGATCGTTTCGCATAAATGTGGCTGAATTTAATTAATACATCTCCTAATTTCCTCTTTCAAGGCGTTGGTGGTCATGGTCTTGTTTGCATAGATCTTTGACTTCAAAAAACCCCAAAGAAAAAAGTCCAATGGCGTTAAATCCCAAGATCTGGGTGGGCAATTCTGATCGCAAAAACGGCCGATTACACGATTTGGAAATGATTCATGCAGTAAAAGAATTGTCTCTTTGGCTGTATGCCATGTGGCACCGTCTTGTTGGTCACATTCATATCTTATAATTTAGGCACTAAAAACTGGGTTATCATGTCACAACGAACACCATTAATTATTACTGCCTGTGCAGACGCATTTTCGAAAAAGAATGGTCCGATAATGACTTCAGCCCGAAATCCGCACCAAACAGTCACGCGTTGTGGATGCATTTGTTTCTCAATAATTACTCGTTGGTTTTCTGAACCCCAAATGCGACAATTTTGACGAAACGAAGCCATTTAGATGAAAATGAGCTTTATCACTGAAGATGATTTTGTTCGAAAATTGCGGACTGTAGCTGACAAACCTTCATTATTTTTAAAATACTGCTCAACAATGAAAATGCGTTGTTCTTTAGTATAGCGTTTCATTTTTACTAACCCCGAACTGGCAGCTGTCACATTGTTATATTTTTTTTCCGTTGGCATCACTGTTCTATTAAATGGCGCAAAATTCAAATTTTGCATGAATTATGGGACACACTTTATATTGCTACAGATGAGCCATCTGCTGGTTTATTTTAAAAACGGCTGTAAAAATCATTGTTCAATATTTTTCAACAATTGTTGATTTATTAAAAAGAGAGTAAACCTCCCGATTCGTTCATTCCGGTTAGTCACCCGCTCCACGTAACACAGCCATCTCAGAGCTTTATGACTAGATCAACGTAGTTATATACCTACCCCGTTTTGCCCGACTTGCCGATGTTGAGAGCCCTTTCTCGATGACAGCATATTCCATCTTTGGCCAGATCCATCTTTGGCACCTCCGATAATGCCAATATCATCTGCATATACAAGTAGTTAAATGGACTTTTGAAAAATTATACCTCTGATGTTGGCTTGCGAGTTTCGTAAAAATTACTTCAAAAATAATGTTAAACAGTTAAAGAAGTTTAATGATAGCACGTCACCTTGTCTTAAAACACTTTTTCGACATCAAAGGGTTCCGTGGTGTTTTGTTCTGACGCAACAGCAAGATTTCTCCACCGTCATGCTGCACAGACGAATAGGAGTTTGGCAGGGATGCCGAAATTTGACATGGCTTTTGTATAATTCGTCCCTGCATACGCTATATGGTTGACTTTCCTGGCCTAAAACGGAACTGATATGAGCCGATCACGTTATTAGCAAAGGATTTTAGGATTTCACACAGTCGACAGCGACAGGATCTTATAGGCAACATTCAGGAGTCTTATTCCTCTGTAATTGTAGCAGTTTAGAGTATCTCCCTTCTTGTGGATGTGTGGCACACAATGTTGAGGAGGTTCCATTGGGCTAAAGGTATATGCCGACCAAATTTTGCAGATAAGTTGGTGCATGCTCCTTACCAAATAATTTTCCGCTGTACTAAACAGCTCGGCCAGTAGGCCATCTGCTCCAGCAGCCTTGTACGACTCAAGTCTAAGTTTGGACGCAACTTTTGACTCCGGAATGAATAGATCGTTCTGCGTGACAGCGGAATTTCGTTCGCCTTCGCCATTTAACAGTCAGTAGTCCATTCTGTCAACCAAATTTTTTTCAACCCATTTTCGATGGTTTCAATCAATATTGTTCTTGAGTACCAGAGTACCACAAAAAAAATGTTCAAAGGCGTCAAATCGCAGTTGCAGTTGGTGCACTATTACGGCAGAAATTTCTGCTCAAAATTTGTACTGCTTCAGCAGCAACACATCGTCCATTTTAAAAGCAACTTTCGTGAATTTCCCAAAGTTGTTCAAGCGTATGTCGACGTCAGAGTATATCCATTATAATGAGTAGGGACACTCTCGACAATTTCCTTATCAGCAAGTATTACTGTGTCACACAGACATGAGAAATAGACGGATATATAAAGTGGGTAGTGAGAGAGAGAAAAAAGAGGAGGAATATTTTTTCGGAAAATGGCACAGGGTGCTCCGTTAAAAAAAGGGAAATTTTTAACTTGTCATACATTTTTATTAAATACAAAATTATAATTACATGTGTGTTACGCTAAGATATTTATATTTGTTGTTGGGTTTTTTTATTATTCTATTACATTTTTTGATAAAGTCATGCTCTCAAACACGTGCCTACATATCATTTTATAAGAAATTATTTGTTTAGATTTTTACAGCCAGTAATCAATCACATTTATTCTTTAATATGCATCTAAAAATTCTTTAGGCGAACGTGTTAAATGCGCACTTTCATCTTCCTTAAAAATCTGTAAATATGGAGGAAACACTATATTGCTGACTTAGTTCCAACTCACACTTGCGTTTTTGACGTTTTTTTTAATATAGCATGCAAAATAATAAAACGCATTTTTACTACCGAAATCAGCAGTTTTATAGTTAGATTCAGTTTTGAAAGCGTTTATTTTAACGCCAGAAAGCTCTAAATTAGCAGTTGGCTCGCAACTATTTTCCCAATGTAGCTACTTTGCTGAAAAAGATCTTTTAAATTCACAAATGAATTGAAATGGAGTGAGCAACTTATTATTTCTTCCTCGGTTGCGTTAAAATGTCAATTAACTCAATTGATACACCAATAAGACTATTTGTATTCTGCTGCCATCCTTTTAGTTGTTATATTGGCAGACTTATCGAAAAAAGCAATACTTAAAAAATGCATTTAATATAATATAACTTAGGACACATTTCGACCACAAGCAATACTATTCATTTTAAAACCAAAAGGCGTAGATATGTATTTTAAATGTGTTCAAGCAAAACAAAAGCGCGTAAAAAAATTGTAATGAAAAATTACACCTCCAAAAAAGGAGTCAGAAAAGGGTTAGTTTCAGGAGTTATCACTAAGAAACCAATATCGGCACATAAAAATATTTTACACCTTCATTTTCTTTTTGTTCTCGACCGCGCAGGCTAAACACTTCAAAATATGTTTTCCAACTTCCTTTTTAAATTTCTATTTAATCCAAAAACATTTGCACTGTAGTTTGTTCGCACCGAAAACAATCACGGGTCACCCTGTATTGTGCTTATTTCCCTTCTTTCGCACAGCTGATAAGCATTCGAGTTTACCGCCTTTAAAAATGCATTATGAAAAAACCTACCCCATTGTCACTGCAGAACCGGTGTGACCAGTTATTATAAAAACTAGCAATTATAGAATGAAATCATTTCTATTGCTACTGCGCCCAATATCGAATTGCATTATTTTTAGCGAAGTCAGAACAGAGAAGAAACATTTATTTTCATATTTTAGATTGAAATATTAATGGTAGGAGTTTAGAATTAGGTGTAATTCCTGGAAAAAATTATCATAAAAAATCATTTTCCAAAAAGCAAATCAGGTCACACTGCATAAAAGTGAAAAGGTACACACATCGAAATCGAGTTTACCGCCTTTAAAAATGCTTTATGAAAAAACCCACAATCGTTTGTCGTACGCAGCAAGCCGTATGTAGTGGTACAGGTAAAATGTGTTGTGTACCCTTTTCTTCTCAAGCATTCGTTGTATTCAGGTAAAAAGTATTCTTTCGACCTGCTTCCACTTATTGCACGATTTTTTCTGCGTTTTGCTTTGTGGTAGTATGAAATGCATATGTAGAGAGAGTGTCCCTACTCATTAATGGATATACTCTGGTCGACGTAATCAACAAACACAGAACAGAGTAGGGAAGCGAGGAGTAACCACAAACCAGTAAGAACTAGACCGCCGACTTCACGTGAACCTACCCGATTCTCCCCGGAAAAAATTACCCTGTCTGTGAATACGTGTAAATGTCAAAATTAATGGCGGCAATGATTTTCCATGCTATACAATGGGACTAGGATTTTTCAAGTATGCGTATACTTTAATGGCGCTCCTTTGGATTTTGTACAGCACCAATACATGAAAAATCCTGTGCTCGTCGGCAGCTTGTAGGCAAGGTCTGTTATGTGGGAGTAGTCGACGGTCTATTCTTACTGGTTTGTGGGAGTAACAACGATTCTCGCTAGTTGGTATTGACCCTGACAATTTCTATTATGAAATTTTGACGAATTTCAGTCTATGAATTATAGTTTGAAAGAATAAAATTAACAACAACTCTACACAGTCACTTTGGTAGGTGCAGTATCTAGAAATCACTAAGATATTTATGATCTAGTTATAGTAATTCTCAATCATTTATTATAATGTCAAAAAGAATTTATTATTTAATTTAATCAATAAATACGTCGGAACCGAGACTTTCCTATCGACACAATAGTAGGAATGACAGCTATTTCGAACTACTCCATCATCAGACTAGTCCAGAAAAACTCGAGAAAAAATAATTGGGAAAGCGTTTAAAAGAACGCCCACAAAATATACAAAAACACTTCAAAACACGCATTAAAAACATCTCGAAAAGTGATTCAAAACAAACCGCCCAACAAACCACAAACAGCGAAAATTTCTCAAGAACGCCCCAAAAGCAAAATGTAATTAAAACCCCAGCGAAATTCACCCCGACAAAACCGACAAAACACCAAATAGCCTAGGGTAGGTTCTCATAACCATTTACATGTTGTGCTTTATTTTTCGCGCAGATAAGGGACCTATAAAATTATGTTATTGAGACGCCTGCTGAGGATAATTATTATAATCTTGGATGTTTTTTAAGCGGACAGGAAAGAAAACCAATGCAGGGTTGAACCTGGAAACCCTCCATCAGGGGTCCAGCAGACTAGCCTAACCACAGCCATTCAGCTCTATAATTGATAAAATTTTATTCGACACACCTTAGAAGATAACTGAGTATATGACACTCTGTCGGTATAGGTAAAAAACTCGACACATGGACACATTTTTTTTAGACAAAAAGTCCACAAAATCATGAGGAAGGTCCAACTTTCTTACCAGTGAAGCCCCCCTTTCAAATTAATACGGCAGTAATAAAAAATTAGCAATTTCGATTTTATATTCAATACCGCCCCGTCAAGTAAAAATAAATAAGCCCGTTAAATGTCCGGTCTTTAGCCACTTGATGACCTATAAACAGTAGATATAAACCCTGTAAACACTTGATATTGAATCCGATTTTTTTTTTTTACTTTTCAGTAACGACTTTGGTTACTTGCCATGAATATCTATGTGTACGCTCATGTAAACCTCAAAAACAAGACCGTACTTAAAACTGAAATTACATCCATCCTATATAGATGTATGGGTTGGGTGGGTATATGCAGGCACACATACTAGCATTATATGACTGCTGCAGCCTCTGCCATATAAGTAACTATACCATCATCATCATCAGCACAACCGAGTGTAATATTTCAAATTATCAACAACAATGTACTCTCTTGACCTAAAAAGTGTATACAATGCGCAGCACTAAGAAATCCGCCCAAAAGCAAATCCTTGCTCCCACCGAGAGCCCAACTCACATGAGTGAATTTGAGTTGGCGGTTGGTGGTCTGGTATACATGGAACTGAAAAGGGTGAAACGATTGTAGAAATGAACGAAAGTAGGTAATAAAAAAAAAAAAAAAAAAACAACACCAACCACATCCACCAAAACACGGCAAGGCAGGAACACAAAAAGCACCAAGCAACCAACAACAACAACAATTTAATTGGAAAAGGAATGAAGAAGTTTATTGCATCGTTAAAAACGCGGCGGAAACTCTGGTTGGGACAACCCTACCTCCCAACATGTGGTGGGTATATGGGAATGGTGTGGCTAGTTGTAGAAATATCCCCTGCGACTTAAACATTGTTACCGCGAAGAGGGGGTTTGGTCGGGTGTTGCAGCAAGGATGTACTAACAGCATGCACGACCGACGACGCCTTGTCCTGCACGCGTTTCGAGTGAAATATTTTTGATGGGCCACTGAGTTATGGCTGGTAAATGAGTGCATAAATAGTGCCACAAGCAGGAGTGGATCTTTCATACGCATGATGTATGCAATGATGGGAAAATCGATATCAGCCATAACAGTATCGGTGATATCTGCAAGTGAATGCATATATACAACTATGAAGATACTATACCAACACACGCTTGATATTAATTGAAAAGGTACTCGTGCTAAGTTTGTGCGCATCAATATAGGGCGGTTATGCTCTTAGTGCATCGGATGTGGTTAGTGCTCTCAAGTGGTGCGAAGGTAGAGACACAGAAGTTTGTAGTAATTCGAAGACGAAAGTCAATATGCGCGGGTAAACCAAAATGTAGGAAAACCTGGAGGAGGGGCTGCAAACATCGCGAGCGTCTGACAAACATCTGGGAGTATTATGTAACTGCCATGAAAAAGCATCTTAATCCAGCCATTTGGATTCGGCACAGAGTTCTAGGCCAAGAATGGTAGCGATTTGAAGCAAACACTGATGCACTGTCTGTATGTGATGATAGTGACAATCCATCCCGTATTTCAATCGACTGTCCGATTTTTTTAGACAAATGTCCCGTATTAGGAGTTAAATGGCTCTCTCGTGTCATTAAAGTGGCCTGGGAAAGCGGCGAAACTCCCAGTGATTGGCAAATTGTGGTGATTGTGCCCCTTTTCAAGAATTACAGAGGTATATCACTTTTAAGTCTCTCCGGAAAAGTCTTTGTCAAGGTGCTGTCAAGGTACGCGTTGCAGAGCTGTAGTCGTGTCATGAGTAGGAGATGAGCAGTGCGGTTTTCGTCCCGGCAGAAACACAACCGACCAGTTATCCACTCTCAGAATGGTACTTGAGAAGGTTTAGGAGCATGCTACACCTGTTTAGGCCTGCTTCGTAGATTTGGAGAAAGCATACGATCGAGTCCCTCGAGGAAAACTCTGGACTGGAGTGTATTACAGGAGTGTGGACGGTTCTCTCTTGAGAGCGATTCAATCTCTTTACAAAAACTGTAAAAGCTGACTTCGGGTAAACGCCGCGGCATTAAATCAATACCTTTCACCATGGGCGTTGGACTTTGCCAGGGGTGCGTCTTGTCTCCTCTCCTTTTCATTAATCTTTATGGGCTGGATGTTACAGCGCAGTCGTGGCGAAGACCGTTTCGAATTGGGAGATCTGAGGATAAGTCACTCGCCTTTCGCTAATGACTTGGTCATCCTGGGGTCCGCTCAGACTGAAGATAAACGTGAACAAATCTGAAGTGATGGTCGTCTCCGGAACGCCAGTTCAATGGACTCTGCATGTTAGCGGAGTCCCATTGAAACAGGGACCTGTACCACGGATTTTAACATATTGCTCCGATAAATTGCAACTGTTTAACAATACTTGTTATTTCATGGTACTGGTTTCAGGTGGAGAAGTTTAAGTATCTCGGGGTCTTATTCACGAGTGATGGAAGGAGCAATGCTGAGTTTTCCTCTAGGATTGGTCAGGCTGGATCAATTTTGATACAGCTTGGTCATTCTGATATCAGGAGGACTGAACTTGGTACCAAAGCTAAGCTGTCAGTGTTTGTTCCAACTCTTACCTATGGTCATGAAGTTTGGATAATGACCGAAAGAATAAGATCGCGGATACAAGCTGCCGAAATGAGATTTCCTCGTTGTATTGCTGGTGTGACCCGTAGAGATCACATTAGAAATACAAAAAAATACGTGAGGAACTCATTGTCGAGCAGCTACTTCTCCGGACGGAGCGGTCCATGTTTCAGTGGTTTGGTCATGTACCTGTTAAACGCATGTCCTCGACCAGGATTCCACGACGTGCTATGGAATCCGTACCATAGGGCGGGCGTCCTCTAGGTAAACCCAGGATGAGATGGTTAGATTAGATTAGATGATAGGTCGGGAGAGCCTTCACCGGCCCCAATACTGCGGCCACTCTAAAGGAACCTATTGATGGTTAGATCAAGTCCATAATCTCTCCTCTACCCGTATGGAGATTACCCTTGATGATTTGGAGTCAATGGCGGAGGATCGAGAGCTATGGAGGGTCCACTTGAGCAACCTACACCCGCGACTCACTTAATGGACAAGCGGACCATTTGAAAATGAATGAATGAATGGATAGTCAGGTTACTACTGAAGCACTAGAATCAAACTACATCAAATCGATAATAGTCAGAGATTGTCGCACAATGGTTGAGGCATTATGTTTTCAGCACCAAGTCAGCTTATGCTGGGTCCTAGGTCACTGAAAAATAGGAGGAAATGAATTCGACGACGAATTTGCAAAAAAGGGCTGGGAAATGACGAGAAATCAACAAGTTACCGTCAAACCTTGAGCACCTTTAAGGCAACTATCAAAGTAGCATGCTAAAACAAGCATCCCGAAGATGGACCAACACAACCGACTACAAATGTGCCCAAGGTACTGAGTCAAAAACAGACCACGAATTAACTGAGGAAATTCTTAAACTAATCAGGGCAAACTTCAGAATAGCAATAGGTATCCTGTCTGGCCACTGTCTTCTTAGAAAATATGCCAAAAGACTAGGACATGATATAGGTGTCGAGGAAGCCATTACACACATACTGTGCGAATGTCATGGCATAGCACGTACGCGGTACAAAGTTTTGGGAAACTACAAGGGAAACTATTTAAATTCTGTACGAAAATAAATGCTTCAGGAAGAGTGCCATCTATTAAATGCTGGTTCTCCCAGGTATCGCGATGAGATAACTAAGGTGCCTTGCCTAGAGTCTTGTGACGATTCTCCTCACACACAACCCTACATCTAACCTAAGCCAATATGTAGACCACTTCCATTTGTTTCGAAGTCTTTAAGAACCACATGGTCTTTTATACAGCACTATTGTCCTTTGCTATAGGGTGAACAAAATTTTACAAAAATAATCACAAGAATGTTCAGATTTTTTTTTAACTTTTGTTAACAGTTTTTTCGTCCTTTTCTATGTGTTCACCATCATTTTAATTCATTTGTCTCAAAAAAAGTTAAAAACAGCGACTAAAAAACGAAGCGAAATACGAGTCGTTTACGACAAACGCCAACGGCAATAGGGGTGAATAACTCGGGCTTCAAGAAAATGTTCAAAATTACGGAAAACGGATTTTTTCTGTTTTTTTTTATAGAGTAAACAAACCGATCGACTTCAGACTCGCTGATTTGATGAAATATAAGAATTTTCTTTCTAATACTTTGACCCCCCTTTGCCCCCCTTTTGGAGATATAATAATCGTTGCCAAATCGCAAGTGCGCACTTTGGCCATACAAGGGAATTTACCTCAAAATATCAACTTCGCGTCAGGTCAATCGCCAATCGCCAATCAGTCAGGACAAACTGTTTTATATATGATTTTTCCATATGTGCAAAATGATGGGTGAACCCTTATTCGACAAGCATAGAGCACGCTAAGAGACTCGTTTTCGCAAACTTAGATCAGGGATATTGTCAAGAAGAATAACATACACAACTTAAAATGAAAATTAATAAAAAACTTGTACTCACATAGCCAATTCGTTCGCTCGGTGTACTCGACTTTCCGCTTCAAATCCTTGACCAGGGCTCGAAAGTCATCATCGCTAAAGTGGCACTGAATAATTGTATTGTTCATTTGTACGACGCTAAATTCGCCATTTCCATTATTTGCAGTGCCGCTGCCAGCACCAGGGCTTCCATTATCTGTGTTCAAGCTGGCACCTTCACCATTCCTAGGTCCCGGTCTGGGATAAAGCGAAGGGCAGCCATTGGCCGCGCCACCCGCATCCACATTGTTACACGACTTGCTAAGGATAATTGTCGACTTTTTCGCAATCGAATTAGCCGCCAGTAGGTGGTCTCCGGTCGCTCCGCAACTACCACGGTGTACGGGCTTTGATGTCGCCGGCACCAACTGCTGACAGTTGCTGACTTTCAACTGATCGAGCGCCTCACTTCCGCTGCCACGCCGTCGACATTCAATTACCGCATTATCACTACCCCGACGACCGCCGGCGGTCGTGGCGAACGAAACCATTGCCGTCCCTCGGCCGCCAGCATCCTTTTGACTAGATCCCGTTATGGTAGTGGTGACATTTAGAAAATTCTTCCTCAAAGTGTTCTCATTACTCTCATCGTCGTCATCGTTGGCCTGCAGGAGACGCTCCACACTGCTACTAGTCGTACTGTTGCTATTCATTATATAGAAGCAGTGATCCTTGCTGGAGTTTCCCCCCGTCTCGCGTATCACAGTCACCTTGTGATGATCCTCATAAAATTGTACTAATAAATTCTCAAGAATACGCTGACGCAACTTGGCATCGGCGATATCCTGCTGCTCTTCGCTTCGCCGCTCAGCGTCACAGGTCGCTGTTGTTGCCGTACTGCTGCCGAGGCTTTCTGTCGAACAGGTTAATGGTGCACTGGCTAGGGCACTGTAAGGATTCGTCAATTTAAAATTCGCATATATCTCACTGAGGTAACGAACGCGAGATGCTATGTAGCCGATGTGGCGGATTATTTGAACGTCCGTGCAGTTGGCGGTGGAGGAATCGTCGTCACTATCGTCATCTGGTATGGCTGGTGAATTGCAATTATCCTTGTACATATGGCAGAATGAACTTGCGACTGGACAAAAGCAATTGAAAAATGTTGAAATGAGCTCGCGCGTCTGATAGTGTAAGATACTCTCTTCCAATGATTGTTCTTGTAAATGTGAATGCGTACTATAAGTTCGGCCGCGACATTATCCTTGATAAAAATACAAAGGGCGCTTTTTTTTTAAATGGGTAATATGTTCACTGAACTTTGCGTTGTCAAGTTGTTCATCGAAACGTATTTTTCAGGACCTTTTCGTATATTTCTTGTGAATTCAATTTAATAATTTGATGCATCTACAAAGGCCGACAAAAAAACCGTCGTTATCTTCAAGGATAATGGTGGAAAAAATTAACCAAAAAAACGTTCAACGGAAATAATTACTCGATAATCCCTTGCACTCCCTTTTGCTTCCGGCTAAACGAACCGATGAAAATTTTATTTAAATAACCAAACTGTCCCGAACAGGTGTAGAAGTCCCGTCGTCCTGTGAAGTAAAAGAGAAGACAAAAAAATTATTACACAAAATTGTCACAGTTGTTTCTAGAGAGGAATAATATAAATTCATTTCGTCTTTGAGTTGGCGGGCGTATGTAAAGTGAAGGCGAAAAATTTGCAATTTTATTGAATTCAAATAATTTGAAGGACGAAGGTGTTGCAGAAAATTTCATTTGATCTGTAGGAAGAAAAATATGCAAACAAACAGACACGTGTTTGTCTTTAGATTCTAGTCATCTGTTGGGATATTATCGCTTCCCATGTTCTCATGTCATGTCGTATATTTTATTCCAGTTCATCATCCCACACAGAAATCATAAACACAAACCACACCACGACTGTTTTTCAAAACATTACAAGTTTCCAACTTACTACATACAATCCGCGGTACTAATAATCATTTTTAGGGTCCAGGCTAACTTTTACGAAGTCACAATGGCGAAAATTTCCATATAAAACTATCCACTGTGACCGTCAAAAAATTTAAGCTGAAGATTAAAAATTATTATTAGTAAGGCCCAATGTGTGGAAGCCTCACAGTAAAAGCATTAGCAGTAGTTACGATTGGGGGACTCTGGCACAAGTTGCAGTCACGTCATCGATAGTACTGCTAGATGTCGTTGTAAAATGTGCTCTAGTAATCTCAACAGCCTGTTTAGATCAGCAATAGCCCTGTTAAGAACTGTACAGCCTTGTTTGGAGCACATTTTACAACGACATCTAGCAGTACTATCTATGACGTGACTGTAACCTGCAACCTGTGCCAGAGTCCTCCAATCGAAACTACTATTAGCAAACGTCAAACTTGAAGAGCTAACAAATTTGTAAAGCCAGGGGTTCAAAAAGTTGGTACCTAGGCGGTTCTAAGGTGGACGAAGCTGAAACTGTTTTGAAACTCCTCGACAACGCGCTTGAAAACATATCTATTCACTGTTGCATGGATACCAAGTTGTGAGGGGTTTGCGGATTGTCTAGCAAAAAGACACCTCAAAATGAACTTTTATTCGAGGTACCTTTAAAGCTACGATTACACGGCCATTTTTTGGAGTCATTTAAATGGCGCTCTGTGTGATCGCTATTTTTGGCAGCGTCATTTAAATGACTAGGAAAATGGCACAAAATGACATGAATTAAGTGCCATTTAAATAGCGGAAAAAAATGGCCGTGTGATCGCTCTTCAATGACGCCTAGGACAATGGCATCCGAACGGAAAATTCTAAATGACTCGCAGTGCCCGTCATTTGATTTGACGATGATAGTCATTTCGTGTGATCGCCATTTTTTCAATGACGAATCGTAGCTTAAACGTCGTTCTAATGCGACATTTTTTTCTGACGTCACAGCGCCATTTAAATGACTCAAAAAAAAAAATGGCCGTGTAATCGTGGCTTAAGTCTCATACTCGAACATTCAAAAATGAAGAAATAGAAAGAACATTGGACACAATTTATAAGCGTATACTTGAGTTCAAAAAAGAAGACCTAAGGGGTCTGAACTGATTAGTTAATAAGACATTGGTCGCTAATGCACTATCTAAAGAAAATTTAACTATCCAGATGCCAGTCACAGCCACTTCGCCATTGAGCCGGACTTGGCCCGGAATGAAGAAAATGAGTATTAAATATCACCGTAGGTATGAAATCCTTTATCCATAGAGAGTTGAGTTTTCGGTTTTACAAAGTCAACCTATCTGAGGAAAACCGAAAAACAGTTTAAACCAGCCAGAAATGACTGCAATGCCCTCAGAAAGCGTGTCAAATTCTCATACAGTTGGAAGAGTACTTAATGATCTCAACATAAATAGAACCCCTGCAGGGATGGGTATAGAATAGCCCTGAGATATGGTATGCCTGTCGTAGAAGGCTACTAAAATCCCTTAGAAGATGTAGGTCTTAGGTCTTAACGACGGTATGAGCGATACAGTCTGGAGTTTTGTACTCCTGGTAGGGTCACCCTTGGCAGTAAGCTCGTAGCTGAAAGATGAAACTTAAGGTTAAATCCAGGAGCGTCTGATGCATATTGTGCGGCACACCGGTCACCGTCTGACCCCAGAGGGCCGGGTCAAAGAAAAGTTTTCATTAATTTTCTATAAATAGAGTTATTATGATATCCACAATGCAATGAACAAAACTAGAGGAAATAATATCCCAGTTGGTACTCCATATTCACTGAAAAATCCACTCTCCTCGGAGGTCGGCTCTACGGGTTCTGGGGAGAGCCATTTATTGCGTTTATGTAACCCTTTCGGAAAAAAGTTTAAGGGTATCTCCGCCAAACTAACTCCGCGCGGAGATATGTCGTTCTTAGTTCTGCGGAGATATGTCGCGCGGACTAACTAAAAGTATGCAACAAAAAATAAGGATATGGTTTACTACAACTGCAAAGGGTGAAGGGTGCCGTAGAGGACGGCAGTTCCCCTTTAAAATTCGTAAAAAATAGAACACCTTTAAAAATTAGTTCGTACAATTTCATTCCATTGGTTAGTTTATCTGTTGTTGCTTAATTGTCTGTCTCAAAATTTACAGCTCAAGAATTTTCTTCTTAAAGTTGCGTACACAATCAAAAGCGGATGGTGCATTATTTCGACGGAAATTTATTTTCAAAATTCGTCCTCTTTCGGCAACTCGCGCTTCAAATCTAAGCTTCCAGAAGGCAGGCATTTTCATTCTTAGCCACTTAATTACTTGAGGTGTCGCTACAGTCCGGGGTGGACCCGGGCCTCAAACAACAAGCGTCTCCAGCCAGCACGATATTTGGCCAGTTGTCTACAGTTTCGCACGCTTAGTTGGTTAAGGTCCCCTTCCACTTGCGTGCGCCACCAGAGTCGCGGTCTTACTCTACCGCGCTGTGTGTGGATTGGAAGATCTTCCGTATCGGAGCATTCGCGTCCATTCGCTCTATATGACATAGCCACCTCAGTTGATGGACCTTCACTCTTCTGGCTAGGTCGATGTCGCTGAATAGCCCGTACAGTTCGTCGTTGTATCTTCTATTCCATTCACCGTCTATGCAGGCAGACGGGACCGAAAATTACTCGAAGATTTTTTTTCCTCGAAGCAACGAAGAGTTGCTCTGCACTATAGAGAAGGACTGGGATGATTGGGGCCTTATAAAAGGTGACTTTAGTTGGTTTGCTATTCAGTTGCTTTGTTAGCCCAAAGAAACAGAGATTGACAAGAGTTATTCTTCGTTTAATTGCAGCGCTGGTGTCATTGTCTGAGCTCATTACGGAGCCTAGGTTAGGTAGACAAAGTCCTTTACCACCTCAAAGTTATATCTGTCTATAGTCGGTGTTGGGTGTCATTTCTTGATGACAGCATATACTTTGTCTTGCCCTCATTGATCGCCAAACCCACCTTCGCCGTCTGCATGTCAAAACACACGAACGCGCCAGTGACATTCCCCTCCGTTCTCCCGATCATGTTGATGTCATCGGCGTAGGCGAGTAGATGGATGGACTTTTGAAAGATAGTACCTCTGGTGTTAGCATTTGAGTTGTGCACTATTCTTTCAAGAACGAATTTGAAGAAGTCACATGACAGCGCATCGCCTGGTCTAAATCCTTTTTTGACATAGAAGGTCTCGATGAGTTCTTTACCGACCTTAATGGCTCAGCGTGCATTCTCCATTGTCATCCTGAACAAACGGACGAGTTTTTCAGCGATGCCAAAACTAGACATTGCTCTGTATAAATGCTGTCGTAGGCGGCCTTAAAATCGATGAAAAGATGGTGGGTATCGATTTGGACTTCCTGGGTTTTCCCCAAGATCTGTCGCAGTGGAAATATTTGATCGATGGTGGACTTTCCTGGCCTGAAGCCACATTGATGGGGACCAATCAGGTTGTTGACGAAATGCTTCAGGCTTCGCTCAATACGGCAGACTAGATCTTGTATGCGATGTTAAGAAGACTAATACCTGTGTTGGTAGGGGATCTCCTTTCTCGATGATCGGGCAAACAATGTTGAGGTTCCATTCATCGGGCATATTTTCCTCCGAACATATTTTACAAATGAGTTGGTGCATGCTCGTAACCAAGTCATCGCCTGCCGCTTTGAATAGCTCGGCGATTCTTAGCCTAGGCTGAGTTATTTTGACTTTATAATTATGCTAAGAGCAGAGTATTGGTGGATATTATTAAATAAATAATTGGCGCAACATTTGTATACAGGACCGTGGGTCAAGCTTCTTCCTTTCCATTCGTACCTATGATTGTTGCTCCCAACTAACTCCTTCTTGTAGCTGTTTTAATTGCGATCTCTCGATTCAAATTTACTGGGAAAAATGTTCACTAAAATGACCTAATGTGTGCGTGACGGCTTACTGTACTGCCCTGTTCCAAGTTCCACTCAAATTGTCCTTAGAAATAGCTAATGAAAATATATTGGGAACAAAATCTACATGAAAACCATGTTCCCCCAAAGTTGTAATCGGTAGATATAACCAAGTTATTTCAATTAAGGTTAAGTGTGGCACTATAGCACCTCCCCCATTGCACTACACACTGTTAGCTTTCTCACATATATCATAGTCCTTTGCATTTGAAAACAAACCAAAGTCTTGCCGCTCGCGTCTATCCAATTATAATTGCACAATGAAAACTCCTCCAAAAACCCACCACATGGTAACTTTGATCGATAGGTGCTCGTTAAAAGCAACATATTGATGCATGGCAACCTGATATCGAGCGGAGCACACAACCCGTCCTACGACTATGGCATGTCTCTGATTTTACCTATTTCAACCATGAGGCAGAGCTGCCAAAAGACAAAACGAACATAGTCCTAATTAGATTTGACTTTAATGGCTTGGAGATGCTGATAGGGTTGACGATGACAACGACGAATATGATGATGGTGTATGATGAGAGAAGCACCATAAGGGATGTATATTGTATAGGCAACTCGTCACAGAGTTGTCAAGGGGATGATAATTATATTTATATAACTCAACTGCACAGACACTTGAATGGATTTGATTGAGAGTGATGATGGAAAGCGAGACGATACAAGACAAATATCGCCTTCTTGGTATAGGATTTTAATCGGATCCCTCGAATATTCGTAATTTTCCACTGAGAGGAGCTCTTTGATTTCACGGCGATTTATCTATCGGCTGAATAATGAATTGTGTAGTGTATCTTTGGAGATAACATTAATTTTTCGTGTTGGGAGAGAACACAGCAGCAGTAATTAGCTGCTGAAGCAATTAAAAACTTTTCTTAATTGGTTTTCCAATTATGTCAATAAATTGGATTTCAGACATCGTGCTGGGTGGGTTTCTTACTAAAATCCAAGTTAAATTAATAATAATTGATAAGGGTATGGGAGATGGGAAGATGAATCTAAGGATAGTGCCTATGAATTAGTGAGAATGCGATTTTGAATCACGAATGACGAAAAGATATTTTCAACGTTACATCTGAAATGCGTTTTTTTGAAAATAAATGTAGTTTCCGTATTGAATACAATTTTGATTGGACTTAAATGAGAAGGGTGAACAGAGGAAGGGGAAAGAACCAATTTTAGTGTAATTTATTAATTTACGTAACCAATTAAAATGCAAGTCGCGTCGTTCCACTTCATGATTTGAGAGAGGATGTGGTTTACATATTATACTGCGGAAATTAATTACAAATACCGTCAATTATGCAATGAAATATAAATAAGGAGACCAAAATGGCCCCTGAAATTATGCAACTATTTCTAATAAATTTGTCAGAACAGAACTATTATTGCACGAAATCGATAAGACAGAACTTACACGAAACAAATCACACGAAGGCAAACATTTGTTTCACGTAACTTCTGCCGTTTCTTTCTTGTCATTCGCAAGATTTAAAAAAAAAACAATATAACTGCATACTTTTAGGATAATTTCCACAGTAACAGCTTCTGAATGTACCTTTGTATACCGTCCGACCCAGCGAACTTTGTCTCGCCCCAATTTAATGCCTTCAGATAAACTCCAGAGTGCTAATAAAACAGAGATAGTTTAAATTTCAATGTGATTTATTTGAATGGAATCGAAATCTGTAGAGAGCGATGTGATAAGCAATGTTTTTTGGTTAATTTTCCGGTGCAAAGTAAACAACTAAGACGGTTTGCCAACACGTGAACAGGCAACGTATAGCTGATCGTGTGAAAAACAGGGAAATTCGACATTAATCCCACAGACTTCCAACGATTGGCATTGCGATTTATTGATTATCATCGCAAAAGTCAATCGAACTGAATCCGCTTGAATTGGAATGGAAGATCAGTTGGTATAATCGGAATTCGTGGGATAAGAACTTCCTCTCCCTTGAATTTGCCCTTGATGATCGTACGTCGCTTGAATCACATTGCTCATCAGTTTCTTGACAGACAAACGCGTCAATTTCAGATACCTAATTCAGATTCCGCAACATGATTATGATCGATACCACCTTCAGGTGTAAATAATGCGGTGGAGTTTCTGGGTCATCAAGTGAGTTCAAAAATTCCGTCGGATAGTTGGTCGCTTCATCATTGTCGGTTATGCTGTCAACAGTCATGACCGACATGCAGTTCTGCAGCGATTTGACTTTGAATAATGAAAAGCTATCGAAGTCCTTATTCCTTGCTGCTAGTATTTCGCGTTCAGTAATCCAATCGAGATTTTTAAAATTTTGTGCAATGCCGGGGAACAATTTGGTGATGAGTTCCCCTTTCGGCGATGTGAACTCGCAAAAATTTGCGGGACCATCAATCCAGTCGAAACATCAACGGGAATTTGGCCATTGCCAAGCGCCAGAACTTTTTGGCATACCGCCACAAAGACAACGATTTCAGGCATGTATTAAGTTCATCGGCAGCAGTTGATTTCGGGATGACGGGAAGCGTTTGACGAAAATCTCCGGAGGACATATCATAGCCTCACCAAATCGTCCCGAATCACCTCGTAAATCGTCGTTCGGTCAACTGACTACAAAGCTCGTTTACGCACCATCGAACATTCATCCCAAATGATGATTTTGCATTCTCTCATCAATTTCGCTGTCGCCGAATTCTTGGTCATTGTGCACGTTGGCTATTGGCTTGCCCACCGTGAGAAGATTCATCGGCGGCTTCAAAGCGGAATGTGCAGTTCGACAAAACGTCTTTTATCGCAATGAGCTTCGCAATTATACGAAATTTTCCAAGCTTCACAACGAATTTTCCACCTTTATATCGTCCAAAATTATGAAATCATCAGATAAAGTGCAAAATTTCGTCCGAAAAATAAATTAATTTTTCGCGTTTTTCCGGAATTTTTTATTTTTCCATTTTAAAAGCCATTCCGGAACAATTGCACACAAAATTCCATACAACAAATCTATTTTCGATTTTTCCAATTTTCCTATGGGTTTTCCCAAAATTTTTTTTTCTCCTTCCTAATATGAGCCCTCAAAGTTTGATTTCCCTACAATTGGCGGCTTAACACGTGCATTGTCTGTAACTTTTGGAACTACTTAGACAGAGAGATTTGTGAGAAGATGCTAATTATATTAGGAAATAAATTCTATACACTGATAAATTTGCAACGAAATATAAATATAAACAAAAATGCTACAAAGGAACACGCAAAGTATTCAACTGTCTCTGATAGCTGTTCTCTCCGAAGCAGAACAAATATTTCACTTCGAACGTATGATTTGAACTCACAATCCTTAGGGAAATCGATTAATTTTACCTCCGACTGTATTTTTTTTCTCTTTTCAAAATATGTGTAGGTATATATTTTCTGACAACCCAGGTCACCATGCAAACTTCAACTTTCTGCAGAAGCTTGTGACAACCAACATCCCCTTTCAGTCAACTATTTCCACAATAATTCCTACCATCAACATGTGCCTTCCACTCCATAGCAATCCAATACTGACATTAAATTCCGAGAGCAGCAAATCGACCCAGCAACCAAACTCTTGTCATTGGCCTCCCAAAATACCATCTGACCGCATTGTTTGGCCATCATTCAACGCCCGGCACATCTCGCCACTAAATGCCATCCGACATTTCGTAATAATTTCCTTCCTGGATCATAATTTCAAAATTCCTCTCGAATTCGGGCAAAGCCCATGTGTGTGTACAGTGTACACGTATTTCTGAGGCCGTTGTCGTAGAGGTGGAAAGCAAACAAACACACTTCCTTTTGCTGGATAAACAGAAAGTCCTCGCTTCGGAAAAGCGGTCATTCGGTTCTGTTTGATGTGTCCACCCGGTTTTAAGTTGAAAATCAGAATCTCTAAAATATTTATTTCGGATTTTCTCAAGAGTTGAAAATATTTACTTTGGCACACCAACAAACCGTAAATATTCGACATCAGCCTTCGTTTTTAAATTTATGAGAATATCCTGAGATTGGCTAATTTTCCAAAGTATTCCGTTTGTCAAGACCAAAGATTTTAATTGAATTTCAACATTTTCTCGTTTTTATTTTTTTCCATTGAAGGCAAAAAGTTGCGTATACGCCCCGTTGGCTACAAATACAAAACATAGTTTCGTTTTCGAGTAACTATTTTGCCTGGAGAAATCGGAATTTGCCAGTTAGATGAAATTAATTATTCCAAAGAGTTGGATTGATTTTGTGATGAATTCATTTTTGGCAATCGAGGGGTATTTGCCTCTCTTGTAGCGTAACCAAAATCCTCTTACCTGTGTGCGAATATATACGATAGAAAATGGTATACAGAGAAGTTCTAATCGGGTCATAGATTCAAATGACCTCAGGATATGCAGTTTTACGGTTGATTTAATGCAAACAACAAGGACGAAGTTGTGATTGCGAATATCTGGACCCGAGGAAGTTGCGATTTGTTTTCGGAATGTTGCTATACGTCAATAAGCCGTATATTCGAGATTGGTTTATTTCATCGAGTTTATGTGTTGTTTTGTGGACATTGCAATCTGATGGTTTATGGCAGGTTGGTAGTTTACGCATTTGTATACCTATTGCATTGTTATACCCTACTAAGGGAGGTGTATTCAGTTTGTCATTACAATTGTAACGCCAATCAAATTCTGAATCGATTAGGCCATATTCGTCTCTGTCGAAAACATGACAGCGTCCAAACAAATGTGAGAGTGAGAGGACTTCTTTTTACCGGCCATCGTCAGGTCAGGTGAAAATCGGCTACATCGGTCAAGTAGTTCTGGTACCTTCCATACAATATCAAAATTAGATTTGGACAGCGTGTACGTACTAATTCACATGACTTGTATAATGCAGTGAACTAGAAGGCTTACAATTTCTGATTGTAAACACGGAGGTTAGGTTAAGTTAGATTAGGGTGGCAGGGTACAATAGAAGGCCCATTGTGAGAGCATAGAATCGAATAATTTCGAAACTACCCGAGAGCTACGAATAAAGCGTCGGAGGTGGCTGGTGCTTATTTTACAGAGTTCGTTGAAATTATCGAAGAAGTAATCTCCGGGATATATAGCTTTCTTCAAAATGGGAAGTCTGGGCATGAGCAGAGGGGGTGAAAAATAGTCTCACCCTCCATGCAGCTTTTGTAGAAATGACACCAACTAATGTGCTTATAAAAAATCATTATACTTTTATACGATTGTTGAAGTGCTTGAGCATGGGCCAGATCTACTTCGTGGTGTAGTTTGACTACCTGCGACTAGAAGCTACAATCGACAAAGTTGTGGCATGCCTAGCGAGTTCGTTGGCCTGGAATTACCCTGTCACGGCACCCTTATAAGGTAAATTTTGAGTTGCTCCGCTAAGAGATAAGTCGCAGTTAAGATAACTTTTTGGTTTAGGTTTAAGGGTTTAATCGCGGCTTGACTATATGGACATATTATGCAGCCAAGAAATGGCCCCCTTAAAAATAAAACAAAAATAGTTGGCGCAACAGGTGTGTAGATACCCTAGTCCTAGCTTCTCACAACCATTCGTTTGTGTGAGTTTTTTTTTTGGGACGAATGAAAGGAGGTTACAATTTTATGCCGAGTGCGAACGGCGCAATTGGGCAGCTTTTTCAGGACAGTTATACTCTCGGACGTTTATCAGACGTTCGCGAGAGGTGGCACAGTGGAAAAAATCTTAAAATATAATTTAGGGTTTTCCGGGGATCGAACTTGGGAAAAGTAGTCCAACACACTAACCACTGAGCCACTGCGCCTCCTGAATCGCCATAATTTCTGCCTGGAACACAATACACTGATTAGGAAGGCGAAATACGATTTCTGCAGTTTATATCTTGAAAGAAAACACATCCACCCACGTCTGTCTACTCTTAAAGCAGGCGGAGCTACTGCGAGACGCTATATCACTCTTCCAGTCAGACATAGACGGTATGTTTCGAAGTTTTTCCTGAATTGAAGTTTAAGAAGGGATTCTATTGTATGGACAAGTTTGCCGACTGATCCTCTAACGTATTGCTTTCATGAGATCGCACTTGCTGCCATGTTTTTTGAATAGACATGTACGGTAGCCGTAGTTCGGGTGCTTTACTGATGCAGACGCATGTCATTTTTTAAATACGACTAAGGGGGTTGTAGGTAGAGGATTGCCTTTGCCTTTGAAATCTACATTTGCTTTTTTACAGCTCCGTGGTGGTTTTCTGAATTCGCTGCAAAGAAATTTGGATTTCCAGGTCAGTGTGCCGTTAAGATTTAGGCGTAGGTACTTGGCCATGCCAGTGAGCACCAAAGGGGTGATATTTAGTTTTGAGTCACGATCGAGCCACGTTTTCGTCCGGGCAGAAGTAAAACCGAGCAGTTGGCAGTTAATAACTTACAGAATACTACTTGAGCCGGATTGGGAGTACGCTACACCTGGTTAAAGTATACTACCACAAGAGTATGTAATTGACGGTTTTATCTCGAGAATTCATTCAATTTGATCTCTTTACGAAAACTATACAAGCCGGTGTTTGGTGAAGTAGCGTTGGCCTCCGTCAGGGATACGTTTTGAGTCTTCCGCTTTTAATTACTTCTATGGACTGGATTCTACAGCCCAGTCTTGACGAAGAAGGTTTCAAATAGGGGGATCTGAAGATAAGTCATTCGCTTTTCGCTGATGACTTGGTCATTTTTGGGAACTGTCAGACTGAACTTCAGTCAGCACTCGACAGATTTGAAGTCGTTTGTGTTAAAGCTGAGACAAACCTACACATGACCAATTCTGAGGTGATGGTCGTCCCTAGAACGTCTGTTCAATATACTCTGGAGGTTGAGAAGTCTTAGCATCTAGAGTCGTATTCATGAGCCATTGAAGGAGCAATGCTGCAATTTCCTGTAGAATTGGCAGGCTGAGTTAATTTTAAGACAACTAGGTCATTCTGTTATCGCGAAAAATGAACTTGGTGCTGTAGGAAAGACGGTTAAATATTCGAAATGTTCCAACTTTTAGATGAATGCTTACCTATCACAAATTCGGACATAGCTAAAGAGACCAAGCAGGACAAGGAGATCTCTTCACTTTGGGTTCTTTTACAGACAGGAGCAAGTTCAAACAATACGTCATACAACCAAATGTAGATCGAACTTATGATAAATGAAGGATGTATTTACCGAGAACTACGAATTTTAATTTCACATACACTGCGCACCCGGATAAATGAATAAGTTACATGCAGTACACATTGGCATTGTAAAAATGAAAGCATTAGCCAGGAGTTATTGCTATTTGACAGGAATTGATCATGATATTGAGGAGTTGGTAAAGAGCTGCTGCCAATGCGCCAGCAAAGATGTCAACATACTGGTGAGAGGTTCCCTCCCAACCGTGGCAACGTCTACGAATCGATTTTGCGGGGCCCTTCATGGAACTATACTTTCTGATTGTGGTGGACACCATAACGAAAAGGTTGAAAGTCTTTCCGATGAACCAAATAACGAGTTTTTAGACCATACGAGCAATGAGAGAAATTTTCGCCAGATTCGATATTCCTCAAACTATTGTATTCGATAATGGGACAAATTTCACGTCGAAGGAGTTTCAAGAGTTTTTGATGTCCAACAACATTGCTCATAAGCTCACTTCACCAGTTCATCCATCTACAAATGGACAGGTTGGCCCAAATTATGAAAAAAATTTACTGAGATCAGCAACCAGTGCCCCAGGAGACCTACATACAAAATTACAACGATTACTTATGCAATATCGTAAGACAACGAGCTAAGCTACAAGGAAGTGCCCAGACAAGACAAAAGCTTTTCTTTCCTTCCCTAGATATTGATTCCTACGCTACCGAATCAATCCGGTATAAAGTGCATGTTCATTAGGTGTCAAAGCAACACAACAGTCTTTAATTATGTGCTTCTTCGAAGTCCTAGCTATGATCATGGGAATTGGGCAATGACCGAGAGAATAAGGTCGCTGATGCAAGCTGCCGAAATGAGGTTTCTCCCTTTTATTACTGGTGATGACCAGTGTTGTTATATCGTGGGATTTATCCCTTTTTGTGGGATTTTTGATGTCCGAAAAGCCTTCCGTGGGATAAAGGGAAAAAGCACCAAAATCGTGCTCAAATTTTTGTGAAATTTTATCAAAACTATTCCAATTCACAACAATTATCAGAACAAATAAAAAAAGTCTCTTAACAAAAAGTTTTAATACAAAAACAATCTGACGTCGCAGCGGCAGCGCATGTAATTAGACCTCTAGCGCCAGCGACAAAGTGACATCGGGATTGGAATAGAACAAGTTTGAATTTATATTACTTCATCTTCATGAGCATCAAAAATGTATTTTGTGCCATAATGTATTATTTGAGAAGCTAGACCTAGGGTGATACGGACTTACTGCGCCAACTATTATTTTTATTTATTCACATATAACATAATAAAAAAAAAATGAATTAATTTTTCATTTTAATGTACCGTGGGATTTTGGTGGGAATTTGAGTTCGATGAAATGGGAAAAAAGGGAAAAATGACCACGTTTCGTGGGAAAAATGAAGAGAGAGTCCTAACAACACTGGTGATGACTCGCAGAGATCGTTTAACGAACACCAGTCCCTAATTAGCTCAAAGTTATAGCTGTCTTTTGAGACGATCGGATTCGGTGATGTTCTTAGTCTCTTCTTATTGACACCATAAATTGGTGTTGCCCTCATTCACGACAACATTTCTGCCTCTTTAATTACAAAATTTGCAAACGCTTCAGTGACAATTCGAGTCGCAAGGTTCCAGTCAAATTCGAAACAGCTTAAAACACAATTGACCGCTAGTAAACATGTCACGGCGTTCTTTCCGTTTTGTCAGCATTTTTTTCTATAAAGGGTGGGCCAAATAAAAGTTTCTTTTTTAAAATGCTATAAATGCAATAAAATGAACAAAATTAAATTTTTTCCATGTATGAAGGATTTATTAGTAAGAGCAAACAAATTCCCATTAATTATGGAACACAGCGTGTAGTTCAAATGGCTGCATCGGCTGACCACATTCTGTCAATCCAATTTTCCAAGATCTTCTTAATGGTTTCGCCCTGTAGCTCACGGTTTGCTTGGATGATATTATCCTTAAGTGCTTGAATCGTTTCCGAATTATTGGCATAACCTCGGTCCTTCACGGTTCCCCACTAAAAAAAAACGTCCAAAGCGGTCAAAATCGCAGTTCCGAGGCGGCCAATTGACATCGCCAAGATGGCTGATAGCACGATTTGAGAATTTGGTGCGCAAAAGATCGATTGTGGCGTGGTCTGTGTGGCATGGTGCGCCATCCTACATGAACCAGAGGTCCAAATCCATGTCTCCAATATGAGTAAAAAAAAGCGGCTCTGTAATGCCCGCCGTTGACCGAAACGTTGTTCCCAGCCTCATTTCCAATGACGCCACCACTCCACAATCCGCGACAAACTGTTACTCTCTGTGGATGCATTGGCTTCTTGACAAAAACGTGTGAATTTTTCGCGCCCCAGATGCGGCAATTTTGTTTGTTAACGTAGCCGCCGAGATGAAAATGAGCCTCGTCAGAAAAGATGATTTTTCGCCCAAAATCGGTGTCCAATTCAAGCTGCTCTAAGGCCCAAACTGCGAAGCGATAACGAAGCGGATGGTCTAGCGCCTTCAACTCCTGACTCAATTGGACCTTGTAAGTGAATAATTCGAGATCTCTGTGCGGATTTCTCCTCAGGCGAGTGCGTGAAATGTTGAGCTGTTGAGATCGATGGTGAGTTGATGTTCGTGAATTGAGTAAATTCTCGGCTACAGCAGCCACATTCTCGTCTGAGAGCACCATATGACGATGACGACAGGGACCATGTCCATGAACGTTGTCCACCAGCCTACCAGTCTCACGAACTTTTTGCACAAACTTGCGTACAGCAGTCGCGGTGGGTGCTTCATTTCGAGAAAAACGTCTTTCCACAAAACGCACTGTTTTGGCTATATAGGTCAAATAATTTTTCAATATTTCCCAACGCTGTTCAAGCGTAAAGCGACTCACAGAGGTATGATACTGACTTTCTGTCAAAATTTCGAGCGGGAAACAGCTGTCAGTGTCAAAATAACCTATGATTTAAAAAGAAACCACTAGATGGCCTACCCTGTATAAAAGTAGCGACAGCTAGTAAGATAAGTTAAGAAATCATCTTGATTCCTTCTCTCCTGTGAACTCAATTGTAAAACGAAACTTTTTCAATCACATCTGACATTTATCCCAAATGTTGACATTGTAAAAGTATTCCTAATTTATTCCCTTTTTTCCGCAAATAAAGGTTTTCCCGTACTGTATGATTTCCCATTGATTTTACCTCTCAGCTATTTATTAGTTTATCGGCTTGTGCCCTGAATGATTAAACGGCCAACACACTTAGGGCAGCTACCCCATGGCATCACCGCACGAATACCCAATTTGACAAGCTTTCCATGAGAATTCCTTTCCTTAAAGTGTTTTGCAAAAACTGCCGTCCTTTCTATCGATCTATAATTTATAATCAATAAACTCAACCCGTTACAATGCCTTTTCCAAATTTCCTACTTCCCAACCCATACAAGTCCCACTAAAAAGCAAAATCCTGTCGGCGGCGTCTAAAAAACACAAAAAAGGGTTCGTTCAAGAAGCTCTCCGCATCCAGTTGTGTTTTATTTATAATTTCGGAGAAGTATGAGTAAGCCAATATAATTAAATGTTCTTGGCGCCTCGTCCCGCAAAAAAAAAGTGTTGGCAACTTTTTGACATTTCTCCACGCGCTCCATTCAAATTAATGGAAATCTGTCAATCAATACTTCAATAATACAAAAATGCCGTAGTCACTGAAGAAAATTTCCGCCCTAGGTGGTACAATTATTATTAATAGGACGGTTTCGCCAAAAACGGAAGCGCGGACACAGGAACCGCAACCGATAACATCAAT
This sequence comes from Cheilosia soror, assembly GCA_949372485.1. Lineage (NCBI taxonomy): Eukaryota > Metazoa > Arthropoda > Insecta > Diptera > Syrphidae > Cheilosia > Cheilosia soror. The sequence goes on along the minus strand of OX443561.1, from coordinate 73,957,703 downwards.
CAATAGAGATAATTGCTGGGCACTAATGTTTGTCTCTTACTGTATATTATTATCCTTTGTCGAGCAGGTTTTTATTATTATACTGGGGTGGTCTACACATATATACATCTCCTGACCTAACCCAATAGTTTTAGTTAGAACAAAAAATGGAGGGGCTGCTACTTTTATATAAGACAAACGGTATTCGTGTACTTTGTCAAAAGGGAACTTGTATTACGTTCGAAAATAACACGAATCATCGCGTGATAACGCTATTTTTATAGCCTTTTAAGCGGTGAGCTACCATTTTTATTGTGAACGGGTCTAAATTATGTCGTGTCGTTCTAATTTTTTTCTTTTGGTTTGTATATATTGCAAATGATAAAAAAAAATACGGCGAAACAAAAGAATGCTACTTTAAAGCGAATTCATGGATTGTTGTCGAAATGGCACAGAATACGTTTTGATTAATTGATTAATCACGTATGGCATGTGTGTGTGTGTTGTACATACGTTGTCTGATGATGGCGAATGTATGTCAATGTTCAGAAAATTAATTTACAAGGGTGGAAAAGATTGCGCGCCAGATAAACATGAGGGCGTTCGAGGAGAATGACAATAAAACACAATGGCATATCCCCTATACACATGGAGGTGAGGTGATGTGACATTGACGTATTGTACTGGCAAATGGAGAAGAAAAGACATTTTTAATGAATACTCGGGGCTATAATTTTAACTGAGATTGTTGTGGTTGATTAAGCGCAAAAACAATAGGAAACTGTGTATTGTTTGAGGGATGATATATGAAAGCGGCCTTTGGCAAACAATAAGAGATATGGAAGGGAATATTCATTTAATGGCATGATTGTAGATTAACTTGAAAGACATTTGCCGTTCTTTTGGTGCACTGAATAAGATAGTGTATATGTAAGGAAATGTTCATTCATTCATTTTCAAATGGTCCGCTTGTCCATTAAGTGGGTCGCGGGTGTAGGTTGCTTAAGTGGACCCTCCATATAGCTCTCGATCCTCCGCCATTGACCCCAAATCATCAAGGGCAATCCCCATACGGGTGGAGAAGAGATTATTGACTTGATCTAACCATCTTATCCTAGGTCTACCTGCCCGATGGTACGAATTCCATAGCACGTCGTGGGATCCTAGTTGGGGACATGCGTTTAACATGAAAATGTACTAAATTTTATGGTACATTATAATAATAAAAGTGGAGACTCTATTCCAAAATCATAACATCAAATGGATTTAACAGCGAAAGGTTCCTCTTCAATGGTTGTCGGAAAGCGATGAGTAACAATGTTTCCCATTTATTAGGGGTAGCAAATGTAAATCTTTGGTCAGCATTTTTATTCAAGTTCTTTTGAAGAAGAGCACCCGCCGACGCCTTCGACCTTTCTGGTTAATACACGGGATATTGCGATTAACCGCTTTTAAAAATATGTACCTACTAAAGAAAATCGATCAACGAAATACAAAAAAAAAAGTATCGATTAAGAACCAGTAAGACAATTATCTTCGACTATGCCGAAGCTCAAATACCCGGGTCTATATTATTGTAAAAATAAAAAAAATATTTTAGTATTAAAAAATTATATATTTGTATGGTAGGTATGGGTAGTTTTTATTCGACCAAGCTCATTTCTTGTAAAAAAAATTTAAATATTATTAAAATAATATGTGCAAAGTTTAAACTTGCCATCCTTACTGTAGCTATATAAATTTAATTTTTAACATAAAATAGCTATATATTTTGTATGGGAGGTAGTAGTAGTTTTCATCCGATCTTACTCATCTTCGAACTTAGCCTCAGTTTGGTGGATAAAAGTTTACGTACCAAAAATTTCAAGTTGATAGCTCTGAAATTACGGCCGTAAACGTACGGACAGACGGACATCGCTAGATCGACTAAGAAAGTGACGCTGATCAATAATATATATATAGTTTGTCATACCTACAACGCCTCATTATGTGTGTTACAAATGGAATGTCAAAGTGAATATACCCTCACCACGGTGTTGTACCGGGTATAAAAATGTCGACTGATAAAAATATCGACAGAGAATTTTTAAACGAGTTTCTAAACTTTCCATATTTTTAAAAGTCGATAAAGACATTATTAGTAGTCGACATTTTTTTTTTGTCGGCAATTGGTACGTCTCCCCAAAAATATGAAGAATCTCGAGAGATCAAGGAATGTATTATGGTTGTCAACCTCTCTGTTGTATTCAATAATTTAAGCGCTCTAAGGGCTCATCGGTCCGTTTATATTAGTCGCTCGGAAAATTAACGGCGAATCGAAGCGAGGTTCATTTTCAAACAGGGAAAAATAATAAAAGGTCATAATACTAGCTTTACTCGTCCGGCTTTTTCCGTGCACAAGAATTGTATTGCTTAGGTCTTAAATAATAAAGTTTTTTTGTAAATTGCGAGAAATGAGAATAAATCGCTATATGCAAGAACATTCTTTCTTCCTAAACCTGAAATAAAGCAATACGAACAAAACAAAAAAGAAGAAAATCGGTCCAGCGGTTATCGTGATATAACGTCATCGAGTTTCACCCCATAGAAGATGTTTTTTGTTCAGGGTCAATACCTAAGATTATCTGTAATTTTGAACTCAATCGAGTCGGTGGTTTTCGAGATAATGTATCTACGATTTTTAATATTTTTTTTGATATGAGCGGTGTCACGCCCCTTTGTCCGATTTTAAATTTTTGTTTGGCCTATCGACTGATCACCGTAATTACCGATATTTAAAAAAAATCAACTAAATTGGTTGAAAATTACGGGCGACAGAGGGAAATATACACTTTTTGCCAAAAATGCAACGTCCGCCTGTTCGTCCCTCCATAACTCGAGAACCATTCGTCGGATTTTCATGATTTTTTTTTTCTGATTTATAGATATGCGATTAAATTAGGCCGTAGGTGGGTGAGAATTGTTGCAGTTTAAAAGGAACGCGCGGAAATGTTGCCATATTCACAGTTTTAACTGTAATTTAAAAAATTTTTAGACAAGCTTTCAGTTTCTAAGGTTACCTTCTAGTACAAATTACAGTTTTTTTTAAAATTCAGATTTGAAAGAATAAATTAAAACGTTTTCGGTTTTTTTTTAATTACAATAAAAATTTAATTTTTTCAGCTTTAAAAAAAACCTCACGGTATCCCTGTACATTGCGGCCCTGCTTCGATATTAAAATTAATTAATAATTTTCGTTTACAGTTTTATGGTTGAAAATACTGTTTTTTTTTTTTGGGAAATTACAGCTTTTTGAAAAAAAATCTGGCAACACTTGCCGGGGAGTAAAGGGGGCCTCACGAATCTTTAGCCGTATGAACTTCTAAGTTTGTATATTGATGGATAAGTAAAAATTATTACATGCCTTATTTATCGTTTTTCAGAATTCGAATTCGTCCTATAACGGTTGAAAAAAGTTTGCACCCTACAATTCTATTTCGACTATTGATCAACTTGCCATTATACTCATAAAACAAACTGTATACATACATATAAGTAGTTGGCAGTGACAACATCTGCCAGACAGATTGGAGTAATGGTAATACTTCATGCAGATATTACTTTTTCACTGACATTTAAGTGACAATTAAAGCGATCTCTTCCGTTGACTTAAAATCGAATTTTGTAAGTCTCTGAGCTACGCGTTCTGGGTTCGCAGCACAACGTTAGACTATGCTGAGTTCCCGGGCACAGAAGTGTGTCTGGAAATGAACAAGCCGATGAGCTGCCAAGAAAGGGGTTTTCTCTTGAACTAAACCAGGCCGACATCACAGTAATAATTGCCCCTGTCTGTCTGAGATAAGACAGACGATTCGGAACAAAATGCTAATGGTAACAAATGAAAGATGCAGAGAAACTTCTTGTTTCATAAGCAGTAAAATGTGGCCACTCTTTAAAAAACAGAAAACTAAGAGAAACTTACAAATGAAAAAGAAATCAATGTCCTCACTTAGGCGGCACTCAGAGTCTCAGATTGAGGCAAAAAGCAGTAAGCAACTAACAACTGCCAAAAAGCAATCAGCAACATTTTTCGTTCGAGTGATATTTAGTTGCTTTGATGTGAGACCAGAGACCTCTAATTTAATTCAAAGTAAAATATTTGTTTCCTATTGCCAGTTGCTTATTGAATGTTGCCTTGAATGTGAGAGCCGACTTATGTCCGTTATTACCGGACATAATAGGCTAGTCTGAAATACTATACCAAGAAAATGAGAATCAGCACTGATGACCTGTGCACATGATTCGGTGTAGAAGAGGTACACCCCTAACTTTAGTTGCCACTGCTCAGGGCATTGCTACATACGAAATATAATCCTTGGTAGGTATAAAGTTACCCTTTCGAGGACTTAGAGAAAACTTTCCGACAGGTCCTGCTTAAATTTGTAAATGCACCGGAAAGGCAGTAAGTTTTTCATAGGTTTTCATTCTGTGGGAGTCATAAGCACCTTGACCATCACAGTGGATCTATATTGATCAAAGTGTGGCAAGTACAGGTTTCTCCTGTCTTGCCAACCTACCATTGACTTTCCACACTTGAAAAGACATTTCTGGGATTCACATGACGAAAAGTTACCCACGCTCGTCACGATAAGTGCACCTATTGAATGGAACAGAGAGGATAACATACAATTTTTGTTGTCAGAAAACCAAAATGTTTGCTGTAGCAACAATGCTTTGCCTTAAGACTTGTCAAGATAAACTTTGGAGACTGTATATAACACCCTCATAGTGCCAGTCTTTTGCTTTACGCAGTTAACCCGGGGGCTTATTCCCAAATGCGCGGCGGATCGCTTTTCATGGCGGATTGGTATTTTTGTATTTCCAAAAGCTGTCAAAAGCGATAGCTGGCGGATTGATTGCCAGCAATCCTCACAATAGCTATCGCTTTTGAATGGATCAAATCGCTTTTGGAAATATAAAAATACCAATCCGCCATGAAAAGCGATCCGCCGCGCATGACGGGATTTAGAAAAGAAGATTTAAGAGCGATCTCTACGAGCTGTGCAACGACATTGATCTGATCTGATAAATGGTAAACGGTAGTGGAAGGAAACACTTAGCCTTAGGTGGCACGCAGAAGTGAACGATTCGTTTCAACGTGGAATGCGCAACTGGAGGCATGTAGCCTGAAGAGCTGGCCAAAACTACCCAGCTAAATAGTTTGCTAGATTCTAATTAGTGAACCTAATAAAAGGTCTTGTGTAAGCGACAAGTCATAAAAAAAATTTGCGTGTCATTGCCATCAGCTGGACAACAGTGACTGAATGTATATGTGTCAATGTTAAGTTTGTTTGGCATAGGAGGTCTGCATTTTTAGCATAAGGGTGTGAGTTTATAATAATTCCCATCACGGGGAATCTTGACTAGGCATCACGGACAGCTCCGATCAGAAAGTCCTTATCGTCCTTATTGTGTGCTACGGCTACCTTAAACTATTTTTAAGTGAACCGTTTTTGATGATATTTAGCATGAATGGAAGTGTTGTCTTATTAAAAGAATTCAATATAGTGATCCAAAAATGCTTTTCAGCTTACGACTTCTTTTTCAACAAACATTTCTACCTTTCCTTTCATTGAAATTAAAATTTGAGTTGGACTAGAAGGCGATAGCTTCAAACACCATAATACCTGCAGAGTGGTTAAGAAAACGGACAAAAATTTCAGTTTTTTTTCTCACGCGAACATCTGATATACGACAAAGATCCTTAATCCAACCGCTCAGAATGGACATAACATTGAGGGCCCTTCTAATCACCACAAAAACTATTGGTTGCGTAGGGTCCTATACGGCCATATTGAACCAACTACATCTTAGCAACGATTATGAAAATGAACAGGCTGACGAGCTGGCCAAGCAAGTTGCAATCCTCCACTGCTCCTTTGCGGAATCGGCCCACATTCCAATAGGAGCAGTCAAAGCAAACATTTGCTCAGAATCCCTATCGAAAGCTAATCTCAGGAGGCCAACTAACTGTACCACATCTAGAAGGATTTAGCCAAATTTCAGCGGGGAAAAAACAGACCCACCTTCTATATAAAACACGAAAAGATATAGCCAGAATAACAGTGATCACATAGGGGACCGTGCAGTCAAATTAGGCATCCCACACAATACACACTGTCGCAGCTGTAACGTCGCAACCGAAAAAGAAACCTTTACTCACTACCTATGCGCTTGTCCGTCACTAGCTAGGACTAGACAGTGATCGCTAGGAAAACCCTTCTTCACATCTCTCGAGGAAGTCTTAAAGAGTGGTATTAAAGAACTGAAACTTATAGCCAATTCACAATGTCGCTTTGGGCGGGCGTGCGTTGACAGATAGAGTAGAACCAATGCCGGTTCAGGCTTCGGATCGACTTTAGATCGTAAATATCGTAAAGTTCAAGTATAGCAACTTTCTTTATATACGAAACTTTACAGAAAACATAGTCTCTTCCTCTTCTAAGGGTGTGTCGGTCAGCTTGCTATAGTTAATGCACAAACCAAGTGTGAATTAAAACCCATCTATGTCACTGCCAACCTTGTCCGAAATTGTAGTCGACTACAATCAACTACATATATATAGAAAAGACTTCGTATGACTCTGACCATATGCAATGGTGTTGACCAATAAGGAAGCAAGGTCCTATTTAGGAAATAATCACGAATCGGACCAACATCAATTATCTCTAGGACTACAAGTGGATTTCAAAACATCCAGCTGGGTATATGTTCCCATGTGTGGGTTATGTGGGTGTCCATGTCCATGTCCACTTAATAACGTTTGCTGCCACTCCTAGCCAAACCAACGACCAAGGACACGACAAACACACAATTGCAATGGACATCAATTAAGTGGGCACTCGGTCTACGTCCTCAATTGTGCTGTTATATACGAATAAGTCGAACCGAATGATGCTGATTATTATTATTATTATTATTATGGGCTGAGAAGTGAATATCCTTGTAATGGTTATGTTACACGCACAGCTGGGTTATAGGGATGTCGACGGATGAGTATAATTCACAAATTCGATTAAATTTCCATTGATACCTACCGAACAGAACCAAGGCGCAGCGGAAAAGGAAAATATTTTCCCTCATCCAATTGTGTGTATACCTTTCCAATTTTCAATCAGAGGAAGGCGGAAGACTATCTCCATCATGATGGTATTATTACATTTTATTACCCTTTTCACTTCCCGCTGCTTACCGCACCCAGCGCGTTTGGGTGTGTGTGTTGCTCTAATATTATACGCCACGGCAAGGCAATTTATTTTGCTTCTTTTAGTGCGAGCACTTCCTTACAGGATTCTTGCTCCCCATCCACCTTGGTTTAACAAAAATAACACACACACAACTGATCTTGGTTTGAGACTTTCTGTAAATGTTTTTATTTGGCCCGCATGTTATGCTTGTTAATAATAATAGCATATACATATAAGACATTATGTATCTAGAATGTTGTTCTCTTTCAGAAATACCCGGGTAGGTTCCACTTTAGCTCCTGGAAGTAGGTCGACATTTCTTTGTGCATAAATTACACGGAAGCGGGTGTAAATATTTCGGTGTTGTTTTTGGTTTTGTTTTGTGTTTTTTTTTTATTAAAAACCCGTTAAAATCGTTTTATTTTCAAAGCTGTAAAACGGCCGTGTTTATATTGGATTTTATGCTCTGTGGCTGGAAAGCAAGTAGAAACCTGGAAAATGCTGAGAAGCCTGCTTGTATCCTATATATTTTTGATTGTGTCCAAAGGGGATGAATCAGGGGATTTTAAGGGTGCCATTTGGGTGCTATTAATCAAATGTTCAAGGATTTACTTTTAAGACTCCATAAAGCCATAGATTTATTTGTTTGGCTTCTCTTTTGATAGGAAGCATTTTGTTGGTCAATTTGCATATTTATGACACGGAAATGTGAGCAATATTTAGTGTTTAGCTCTATTCGACGGTGTGACAAACAAATGAAGGATAATGAAGGGGATCACATGGGCGTGGGTGGTCTTGTCTTTATCGATTTTCCGTTTTGTTGACTCTTAAATTAAGTCAGGAAAAAGGTGTCGTTTCTTAAGCTTAAGTAATTGATTGATTGATTGAAATAAATGTTTACATAGTTGACAAATTTGTATTTATTCTAATTGTCAGCATTTTTATAAAGTAATGGAATTCAATTCCAAAATGTCAAAAAATTGGTTCGTTAAATAAACAGAAAGATGTGCGTATATGCGAGTATACAACTGTATCTAATCCTCTCCACAAAATATAAATTCGTATGATGGCAGGCAACATTAATGTTGAATAGAATTTATCACCCATGTTCCCATTTGTCGAACATGACTCATTTAAAACGAAACGAAACGATATTCAGATTTTTTTTTCGAACGTTTGTTGACGATTTTATATATTTTTTTATGTGCTGAGTGCTGACTGTCCTTTGTCTCAAAAAAGTTACAAACACTGACCTAAAAACGACGTATTAACCGTTTAGGACGAATAAAAACGGAAACAGAGGTGGATGTGTCTTGGGTTAGATAAACACCTTGGGACCAAGAGCTATGCGGACGATATTGACATAATCGGTCGTCCCCAGCGCGCTGTGATAGAAGCCTCCTGGCGAAGTCTGTGTGGCCTTGAAGTAAATGAGGACAAGACTAAGTACCTACATTCTATCAACAAACAAGCTAGCATCTATCCACCGCATAGGTTAAAACGTCACTGCTGATAGCAACAATTTAGAGGTAGTTAATGAATTCATCTCGGAGTAAACATGAACTCCACGAATATCAACCACCCTAGTGGAGATACGGCAAAGAATTAGATACTCCAGGAAACCGCTGCTACTTCTGTTTGGCAAAACAATTGAGTTCAAAACTTCTAATTCGAAGGACGAAATGTATATGCTGTACAAAACTCTTATCCTGCCAATTCTGATTTATGCCGCCGAGTGCTGGACGATAATCAAGAAGGAGGAGCTGATATACTGGGCTTCTTTGGAGGATAATACTTCGGGGGATTTTTGGTCCTGTATGCGAGGAGGGCGAATGGAGAAGATACAACCGCGAACGCTATTAGTTGTAAAAAGATGTGTATGTGGTCCAAAAAACCAAAATAAGTCGACTAATGGACAATAATGATCTACATAAGAGGATCTTCGAATCCCAGATCCCAGGCTCGACCAAACCTCCGATTTAAAGACCAAGTCCACGCGGATGCCATAGTGCTTGGTCTGGACAACTGGAAACAACTTGCACGGGATCGCAAAGAATGGAAGGCTGCAGTATCTTAGACAGAGACTCTTCACGGGTCGGAAGCCCACTATGTAAGTAAGTATGGGACCAAGGTGCATCCATGTTAATCTACAACTCGCTGAGGTGACCTAAGCGGTATTGAGCCAACAATTTAACAAGAAACAGGTGACGTAATCTACGATTCTACTAATGAATGAGAACCTAGAGAATGCATCTGAAAAAAATAACAGTGTTCCCATTGCAGAACATACCAATACATACCGACTGTAGCGGCTGCAGTTGACGACAAACGCAGTATTTACTGAGCTAACAAGGGCCGTAGACACTTGAACACAAACCGCATGTTCGAGTTGATTTTCCATATCTTTGTGATTCGAATAAGGCCCGAAACACACATGCGATTTCAATCGCGCGTCTTTTTAGTCCGAAATTATGTGCGCGCATTCACATTGAAATGTGTGTGTTTCATTTTTGCGACTAGGCAGTCGCGCGATTGAAATCAATCGCATGTGTGTTTCGGGCCTAAATCAAAAAGTTGTTCGCACCAAAATCAAAAGTACCTACCTACTTTCATATTCACTCGAACAAAGCTTACTCGCACCATATTAGAGTGTTGGCTTTAGAAAAACGCCACAAGTTACAAAATATCCGAAAAATATCCCAAAATAAACCTGGAAAAACGTCCTGTAATATGCCAAAAAAATCCTCAGTCTTGAAGGAATGTAATCAAAAGCTGCTTCTACATTTTTGAACCATCTAATCATAAATATTTAAGACAAGACGTACGAAAACACGACTAAAAAACGCAGAGAAAAACTCTGCAAAAATCACGTAAAGAGAGACCTAACAATTTTTCAAATAACGCTTCAAAAAAACATTTAAAATACGCCCCGAAAAACTGAAAGTAGTCAAAAAGTCTCTGTCAAAAAATCGCCAACAAAAAACTGAGAAGATCTCATGGACAATTTAGTCAGATATATCAGTGACGTTGATCGATTAAATTGACACGCAAAAAGCTTAAAAAACCTATCCTATCCGCCTTTTACCAAAAATCTTCATAAATTAACAAGCAATGACTTAAACCATATTGGAATGAAAAACTAGTCAAACTTAGAACCAATACAAGATAATAGGAGCGAAAATCGACAAGGATACCCTCATCATGTAATTTTTAAATTGGAAGATCTGACAGAAAATCACAAAAAAAATGTACACGACTGGGTCGCACGTAACTTTCTCGTTTATTGCGAATCTCGCAGAATCTCAGAGTCATTTTAGCAAATTTTACGTTTAAAATCATACCCACTCAAGGTGTAATTATTAATACCGTAAATACATTCTACATAAACATAAACCTACGTATTAACTAGAACACTTTATTACTTTCAAATTTCACCCCGAACTGACACTTGAAGGAGGCAAGTAGGCGATGAATTTCAAATTATATTGCTATGTACTGAAGTTTTGGACTTTACAAAAATATACCGTGTGTGAATACAGATCGGGATTTGGGTAGTCATTTTTGAGAAATATTCATAAAACGGCAATATTAGAGTTTTCTGAGAAAAACTAAGTACGTGATCATGTTAAGAATGCTTATGTAGTCTTAAATATGTATTTTGATCAAAATCGTTAGAGCGGTTTTTTGTAAAATTATGCTGACAAATGTTACAATTTGGATTCGAAAAGCACTGTTATTAAACTGTTTAGCTGAAAACTGAGTACGACATATTCTTCAGGATATAAACATTACCTAGCAGATATATTTTCATCCAAATCGAAAATGGCGTTTTCAAGATATGAGCAGTTTTTAAAGTACCGGTTTTAGCGATTGTAAAGGACGCATTCATGGTTCAAAAAACACTGTTTTTCAACTGTTTAGCTCAAAACTGAGCCAGTGGTATTACTATGAATTTAAGCATTACCTGAAAGTAACATTTTTATTATAATCGAAATTGGCGTTTTTGAGATATGAGCCGTTTTTTAAAGTACTATTATTAGGGATTTGGGTGGATATAAAAGGACGCAGTCTTTTTAAGAAAAAACTCAGTTTGCTATTAAGTTAAGAATGACAATAATACCTTAAAAAAATTTTTTTTAAAATCGTTTTTACCGTTTTCGAGAAAAAGCCAATTTTCAAAACTGCCTTTGCTGGACTTTTTACCGAAAAACTGGGTATGCAGTCATGTTAAGCATGCTTACATTAACTCAACTATCAACTTTGGTTCAAATCGTTAGAGCCGTTTTCGAAAAAATCTTAATTTAGGCATATTTCGTCATATTTCGTAAAATTTTTATATGGGAGGTACCGTTAATATTAGGGCTAGCTTAAAAAAAAAAAAACGTCCCGAGCGGGAAGCCTACAAACTCTAAATACGAAGTTTGAAGCAAATCCGTCCAAGCGTTTAGATTCCTCAGGGGTGGGACAGACAGACATACGGACGGACAGAATTGCGAGACCCACTTTTTTGAGTTCCCCTATCATCGTAATATCAGAATTGATCAAAATCTCGAGTTCGAAATTTTGTACGAAAACAATATCTTTCTCTTAGATACTACGTATACGAGAAAGTTAAAAACGTTTAATGCCAAACTCTGTACAACACCCGTAATAGAAAATGGCCTGATTTCAACCTCTTAAAGCACTACATATTTCTTTTGTAAGTCTAAGTCGATCAATAGGTTTTGTTAGTGAAAGTAATAGTTCATGCCAAAAATAATATTAAATGTTCGTTTTGCCCGGCCCACAAGAAAGGAGACTCCTTCAAATGCGCCAACTATACAGGGGTATCAGTCTCCGCTACATCGTATACAAGGTCTTATCTGCCATATTGTGTGAACGCCTAAAACCCTTGTCCTTTTAGTGCGATTTTAGGTCAGGAAATTAAACCATCGATACAATATGCACCCTTAGTCAGATCCTTAAAAAATACCCAAGAAGTCCAAAACGATACTCACCATCTTTTGTCTAGTTTGTGTCGTTCGTTTCACTGGAGCTCAGCATTCGAGGTCTAGCTAACAGAAATAAGGTTTAAATCGAATTAACGATGGCTTATTGAATTCAAACAAAAATAGAAAAGAAATATTAATAGTAAATTCGTCCCTGATTTATTTGAGCTATAATTTATTTACAATGGTCTACTAGAATTTGTCGCCGACTCGTACTTCGATAAACACTGTAAAACCCACATATAGGAAAACCCTGCCTGGATTAAATGAAACCACCCTTTAAACACAATAGGCACTAGTAATATCGGATTTCATTTAAACCACTAGCTATTCTTTCAAACCTCTTTCATAGTAATAAAATAAGAGGGACCACAATACGAACCCTGTGGCACCTCTCATCAGAATGTCTCATAGCAGAACTGCTTCAAGTTCGCGGCAAGCTAATTCAGATTTTGACTGCTCAAGCAATCAGACCGCAAACTCACAAATGCTAGTGCCAAACCACAGTAACAAAGCCTATTTTGATACAACCAAGCTGCTGTTATATGGCACTTAATTGCTGTGTCATCAAGCCTAAACTTGTGCGGGAATGCCTTCACAAATTTAATAAACTGGCAAGAAGGTGACCATCTGTTGGATTACTGGCCAAGTGGGGATAAAGGGGAAATGAAATGGCCGACTCCAAAGCAAGAAACCATAAGCATCAGTAGCTTTTAAAGGGGGTCACACCATCAAAACAAGCATTCAGGAAGTTAGAGTAAAAAAACTGGACAAGTACTTGAAACAACAGTAAGGCCCATTTCACACATACCCGGCAGCCGGCTAACCGGTACCGGCCACCCGGTCGTTGGGCATACATTCTTATGACCGGTTTCGGTTTCCATAAGAATGTCATTCCGGGTATGTGTGAAATGGATCTAAGTGTATGCGTATGAGACAAGCCATGACATTTCTAGGGCAACAGAACTCGAAAAGATTCCAGTAATGAGTAAAAATTGGGATCCCTACCTTATCCCGTTTTCCAAAATCTCGTATTGGACATAATCTCTCTTTTTTTTTTTTTGTTTTTTTTCCAAAATCTCCCGGAACGAAATCCCCTATGCCAAAATCTCAAACAAGCAAACTAAAACTATGTCCAAAATTGCAAGTACTCCAAATTCTACAGTGACTACAAGAAAGGGGTTGCAGGGGGGTAGCGTGCACCCCATAAGTATCTCACTTTTTAACATCATTTTTAGGTGTCGCAGTGACAAAATTAATAACACCAAATCTAAAAATTGAGGATTTTGTCCCTTGGTGATTTACTCTCAGGGTCTTTTAAAGTATCTAAGGGATTTCAGCACAGGGGATTTTGGAAATGGGGATTTCATCAGTAACCCGTAAAAAATACCTCAAAGATCAGTGAGATCCCAAAACATGTGTTATATCTTGTGAGGCATTGACCCACAATAGACCGAAATATTTGAGCAAGTGCCAACTATCAGATGAGGAAATACTGTCACTAAAGCTAGCTCTCGTCTTCTGTAGTAAGAGTGCTAGACCCTCAAAAATGATTCCAAACGGAATTTCAACATAACTCTCCAACGTCTAAGCAGGTGGTTCAATTGATTAAAGGGTCATACAACACAACCCTTTAGTAAATAATGAAAAGTGTAAAACGTACCTGTCATGTTGTTTATCCTGCGAATGGTATACTCAGACAGACGGACAGACAGAATTGCAAGATCATCGTAATTTATACTATTAAGAGTTCAAAATTTTGACCAAAATCAATATCTTTCTCTTTAGCCTTTCTAAGTTGGAAAAGAAGCTCGGCACAATAATTGATCTCCGTAAAGAATGTGTCGATGGTACATGAGGCCATAGTTTCTTTGTCAATATGTCCAGTCCTCTATCACACTGCAAATAAAATCCTTGGAAGACACTTTTTCTAAGAATTACATAGATTATACCAATTGCTTTAAAAATCCATTATAGGCTCCAGGTTTTACACACAGGGGTTTCTCTATTATTTCAAACCAAAAATGGTTAAAACCAATATACACCAATAGCTCTACTCTATCCGTCCCATCATCTATCTTGAGCTATAAAAAATTATATAAAAAAAACTCCTAGGGCATCACATACACAATCAAAGTGCGACGGGTGGTAATCCAAATGAGGTTCTACAAATCCAAACAAGGGAAAAATCTCTGAGAGCCATCTTTATTTATGGCGAATAGTAGGATTTTCCATTTTTAATGAATAAATTAAATTGGGCGGTTCGATTTTCAATTATCTAGTCATTTGTCATAAAACAAAAACTGCAAAAAGTTAGACCACTCCCTTAAAAGAAACACCACCTCGCAGGTTAATAACCCGTTGAGATGACTCATTTCTTCACAATCCACAGTCTTTGTAGCGAAAATCCACCCTCGTCCTAGTCAGCATATTTATTACACAAAAAAGAAAGGAAAATCCCATCGTCAATACTACAAGACGTATATTCACCCTTCCGTTAAAAAGTATATCCCATTGTGTGTCTGCAAGTTTCTACATCTCTCCATTTTAAAAGGACAAAACGATAAAATTTAGCTGGCAATGTTCCATTATTTATCCGATTTCATTGCAGCAAAGTTGAATGACCACCCGTTCCCCGGGCGACACGGCGAATGCTTCTTCAAGACAGTTCATCAAACGAGCGCTTTTTTTGTAGTCATAAAATCGTAATGCCACTTAACCTTTTCAGTTTGTGAGTCCTTCTGACACGTGTGATGAAATTGTCAAGAGAAGAAGAAAATGTTGTGCTAATTCGGTTGCCAAAAATAAACGTGACAGTTAAAACTTCAAGTCTATGTAAATATTTCATTTTATCGATTTTTATTTAGTGGCGGTGGCGGACCGATGCAGCTCCATATAAACGAAATAAGCTTGTCATCCCTGACTGGTTGCAAAATAAAATAACCGAGCACATCTCACGAATTGCCATTAGGAAAAGTGGTTTCAGTGCTCCCACATTCAGGAGGGAAAACAATGGGAAAGAAAAATACCAACAGGAGAGACAGAGAGAGAGAGAGATAGATAGAGACTGGAAATTGCAACCATATCCACATCCGTCTGAATGTGGATTTGCAAAAAGGATCGATCGATATTCAGAGGAGTTGGTTTCTTTTTCTTTCTTTTTTTTCTGCTCACTCTTCCATTCAAGTTGTGGTGATTAAATGGCAGCAAATCTACTTACAATGTTTTCATTTCGAACGAAGTGATTTTGTTATTTGCTGTGACGGTTTGAGATTGGATATAGAGTTACAGTATAAAGGACATTGCTGCATGATGGGAATTGGGAATCGCATTGTCGACGCGGGCAGGGAGAATATGCAGTGGGATAACGTTGTTAAGGCGTGGATTAGAGCTGTAATCTGGACAGAGTCTTTTAATATCGGGTGGGGTTGTAGGTTAGTCGATATGGATTATGATTGCACTAGTATTACAGACTAATAAGTGTTGCAATGGAAAAGTGAAAAAGTGGTTTGAGACTTTAATAATTTTATAGGGTTGGTTAATGTCCAAGATGGTTGGTATCCATTTTGTGTTCAAGTATATTATACACCTGGAAATTTCAAGGTACGAGTACACGACATGCAAAGCCCGACATATGAATGAAGCTTCGATGCCACGATACGTTACGTGACATATCTACTATGACACGTGCGATAAATTTGCCGAGTACACGGCATACAAATCTTATCTCAAAGTTGGCATGTGCTTTTTTTGAAGTTGGCATACCAACATGGCTGTATAAATATGGCGACTATACTACATGCTGCACAGCAAACATGTAATATGTATATCGATATTATACATTTTCGGATGCAAACCGGTTTGTGTGTACACGACATGCATTTAAATGCACTATAGGCTGCAAATTAGGTTGTTTCTTTCAGCAGACTTTTTTTTAATCAGAACAGACAACGGCTACCGACTAATCGATTTAGCAGCAGCTCGTAATACGGTGATAAGTAGCACTAGGTTTCCAAGGCTAAGGATCCACACAGCAACCTGGCGCTCTCCAGACGGTCGAACCGCCAACCAAATCGACCATGTGCTAATCGATGCGAGGCACGCATCCAACATCCTCGACGTGCACACATTCCGAGGGGCAAACGTCGACTCTGACCATTTTCTTGTCGCGGCTAAATTCAGAGCTCGACTGTCCAACGAGAAGAAGCTGCGAACTGCCCAGAAGAAGAAATTCGACGTTGGACGCCTTAGCACACCTGGAGTAGCCAGAGCCTACAGCGAGCACCTGAGTATGAAACTCTCCTCTGTGCACTCACCTACCACAAACGCCAACAATCAGTGGTGCCAGTATCGCGACATCATCAAGGAGGTAGCCGAAACCACCGTAGGGTACCAGCCACCCCAGAGAAAGAGCCCGTGGTATGATGATGAATGCGTGTACAGGAAAAAGGTGACAGAAGATGCACACAAGAAAGCGCTGCAGCGCAAAACAAGGGCAGCGAGAGAAGAGTATCGAGCCAGGAGAAGGGAGGAAAAGAAGATCCTGCGTAGAAAGAAGAGGACTTACGCAGCTTCCCAGCTCAAGGAGATCGAAGAGTCGCGCGGTCGTAATAACATCCGGAGGTTTTATAAAAAAGCTAAGCAACTGGCTGCTGGCTACAAAACCGGAACGCAGGCTCTTCGAGATAGCGAAGGGAACCTAGTCACCGAAGCGCAGGGAATAGTAGATGTGTTTAAGCAGCATTTCCAGCAGCTGCTTAATGGGTATCATGTAGAGGGAGTGATAGGGCAAGAAGAGAACCCACGTCCAGTCAATGGAGAACTAGTTCCACCACCTAGTATAGAAGAAGTTGGCTTAGCTATAAAAAAGCTTAAGAACAACAAGGCCGCAGGCTCTGATGGTCTACCAGCGAAGCTCTTTAAATACGGTGGTGATGTTTTGGTAGGGAGCATGCACCGAATCATCAACCAAGTATGGGTGGAAGAAAACATGCCCGATGACTGGACTATCAGCTCCATATGCCCCATCTACAAAAAAGGCGATCCTATGTCTTGCAAGAACTATCGAGGCATATCCCTGCTAAATGTCGCATACAAGATCCTATCCAACGTACTGTGTGAACGTCTAAAACCGTTCTGCAACACACTAATCGGCACGTACCAGTGTGGCTTCCGGCCCGGCAGATCGACTATAGACCAAATTTTCACACTGAGGCAAATCTTGAAAAAGACCAACGAATTTCAAGTCGAAACTCACCACCTATTCATCGACTTCAAAGCCGCGTATGATAGCATACATCGTCAGGAGCTCTATATGGCGATGACCGAATTCGGAATCCCGGCAAAACTAATTCAGCTGTGTCGCGTGACGCTGGAAAACACGCGCTGCAACGTGCAGTTTGGAAGCAGCTCATCCGAACTTTTTCAAACATGCACCGGATTTCGGCAAGGAGACGCTCTATCATGCGACTTCTTCAATCTCGTACTGGAGCAGATAGTGCGCAGGGCAGGTGTCAACACGGAAGGCACTATCTTCAACAGGTCCGTCCAGCTGCTTGGCTATGCGGACGATATTGACATCATCGGTCGCTCCCAGCGTGCCGTGATAGAAGCATTCACGGCGATTGAAGAACAGGCGAAATCCGTTGGGCTTGAAGTAAATGAGGACAAGACTAAGTACATGCTATCAACAAACAAACAAGCATCTGTCCACCGCCTAGGACAAAACGTCACTATTGATAGCAACAATTTCGAGGTAGTTAAGGAGTTCACCTACCTCGGAGTAAACGTAAACTCCACGAATGACACCCTAGTGGAGATCCGGCGAAGAATTACCCTAGGAAACCGTTGCTACTTCGGTTTGGCAAAACAACTGGGTTCAAAACTCCTAACTCGAAGGACGAAATGTGTGCTCTACAAAACCCTTATCCTGCCAGTTCTGCTTTATGGCGCCGAGTGCTGGACGATAAGCAAGAAGGGAGAGCTGATACTGGGCTCCTTCGAAAGAAAAATACTTCGGCGGATTTTTGGTCCTGTGTGCGAGGAGGGCGAATGGAGGAGAAGATACAACCGCGAACTCTATGAGCTGTACCAAGATGTGGATGTAGTCCAAAAAGCCAAAACACGACGACTACATTGGCTCGGCCACATCGAGCGAATGGACAATAATGCTCCAGCCAAGAGGGTCTTCGAATCCCAGCCCCCAGGTTCGAGAAGACAAGGAAGACCGAACCTCGGTTTCAAAGACCAAGCCATCTCGGATGCCAGAGCGCTTGGTCTGGACAATTGGAAGCAGCGTGCCCGGGATCGTAGAGGATGGAAGGCTGCAGTGTCTCAGGCAGAGACTCTTCACGGGTCGGGAGCCCGATAACGAACGAACGAACGATCTATGGCTATTTTGGCGGCGTATCTCTTGGAGTTGGAGACCAGCACGAAAGACAAAGCAGCTTCACAGAAATGCATTTCAAAAGCCGCGCCACCATGTTTGGAAAAAGAATTGGTTCCGGCTTCGCAAGATGGTAAGATTTTGTGCTAGATTGTCAATAGAGATATGTGCCAACGAATAAAAATTGCATATCAATTTTCTGCGAATGACAGCCAATCGGTTCCATTAGTTGCTGCATTTAGTCTTTGATCGACTGATGAAAACACTGGACTTCCAGGCCAAATTTGACAGGACATTAATTTTGTTAAACGGGTACACATAATGCGAGAAACAGATTACCACAGCACCAGCAACAGCAACTTTGACAGCAGCAGCAACTTCAACAGCAGAAGTCGCATGAAATACATTGGAAACATCGACAGCAACTTTGTAAAGGGAGGAAAAAAAATTTGTTGTGAGTTAATTCCAACGCAGCATTAAAAGCGAAAAAATGATTTTAGGTACATGACGACCTGTAAAATGTTAGAGCAAATTACGTACCTACTTAGTACCAGGAGGTATGTACCAGTATACGTACTTGGTGGTAGCTAAAGCATAAAATTCGAAAAACAAATATCTGATGTCATTTTCGACAGTGTTTTTCAGATGTTTGCTGTCCAATCAAACATCAAATCAAAATTTGTATGTACTTTTCTTTTAATAGCTTGTCAAACATTAATTTTAACACAACTCGCGACGATTGAATTAGATAACTCGTTTCCACATTGCAATAGTACTAGAATTCAAAATCACGTCCCACCGACAGTAAATAATTTGACGCCTGCAGATCACAAAAAAGAATTGATTTCTTTTGCCAATCGAAAATGAAAGGCAATCTAAATCAAAAGAAAATTAAAATAGTATTTTCTAAATAATTTACATACGAATAATTTGTAGACTGCTGAAACATTTTTTTGTATATATCTGGTAATGATGCTGCACCTTCAGTATGTCAGACAATGTCAGCATTCGAAAGTTGAGAGAACTGAAAAAGTCACCGTGGTGTTGGTAGCATTTGCACAGCAACATTGAATTTAGGACTTGGCTCTAACGTCGATGTCGATGTTGTTGTGGTAATGTAGCTTCAGCCATTAAAAAGTAGGGGCTCTAAAAAGTGCGCTGTAGCTGTCAAAGTTGCTGTTGCTGTTGCTGTGCCAATCTGTTTCTCGCATAACCCCTTGAGCGGGCGTAAATCATAAAATAAATTAATAAATAGTTGGACATCCTAGGCCTAGCTTCTCACAACCATTCGTTTGTTTGAGTTTTTATTTTTGGGACGAATGGAAGGGACCCACAATTTTATGCCATTGCCGAACGGCTGAATTGAGAAGCCTTTTCAGGACAGTTTTACTCTCGGATGTTTGGCAGACGTTCGCGAGAGATGGCGCAGTGGAAAATGCCTTAAGATATAATTTGTGTTTTTCCGCTGAATTTGTCCTGGCATACTCATCAAAGTACAGCCAAAATCGCTGAATTTTTGCATGCAAAATCGATTAAAAATGTGAGCTATATGGAAATTGTAAATCGAGTGAATTAGTTTTTAGTTTTCTGCGTTTCGAGCGATTCGGAAACTCTGAAATCCAAATTTCACTTTGTCTCAATTCCGAAAACTTTGAAATCAAAATCGAATACAGTGAAATGTAGAACACAAAAAAAAAATTCATTTACGATTTAGTTTCGAGTGAAAGTCCGTCAAAAGCAGAGCAAAAAGTAATTTCGAATAGGATTGACTTTCAAAACGAGTTAGAGAAAGAATTACTGGAAATATTAGCTCGCTTTTAAAAATAAGCAGAAGGCTAAGGCGGTCGAAATTGAGGTATCAATTTCAATACAATCCTTCGCGCATGGGAATAACCCCCATGTATCCAAGACTTCGGAAGTGCGTAAGAATTACCATTTTTGAATAATAAAAATAATAATAACAATAAATAATAAGTCCAAGACATTTTGGATGTCATTAAAGGCCTGTCATACGAAGTCAAAATATTAACAAATACCCAATTTAGAATAATTAATGCAACAACATAATTTGTTCTTAAGAGTTTAGAGGAAAGTCGCCTGATTTTTAGCGCTTTAAGAAGTACATATATCTTCAGAAATGGTTAGCACCGAAATATACCCGAAAATACGTCCCAAAAAATCATCGAAAAATGTTCGGAGCTACTCGGCTTATTTTAAAAATTATTTCTGAGCAAAAGGAAGGTATTTCTGAAACTACTCGGGCGATTTTGAAAATTTGTTCAGCATTACAATGGGGACACTTACCAAATCAGGGGTTCTACTCTGTATTTCGTTCCGAAAGTGAAATTTTCCAAAAACGAATATTTTGTACTCTCTAGTTCGAAAGCGGAATACTTCTTTCGGATTCAAAATTTCGAAAGCGGAATTTGGTACCTGGTCTGGTAACTCGTTTTCGAATGCCAAAAGCATTGTGATAAGTGATAACAGTTGTTTATACAGAAAATTCGATAGCGGTGGTCTACAAATGCCTCAAAATGTAAGTTTTATAGGAAAATCTTAGTGATAATAAAAATGTAAACACAAATTTTTAATTTACAGGGAATCTTCAAACAAAAATTTGGATACAAAACAAAAACAGTTTGATATTTTGGTTGACCAAAGCATATATAAGAAGACTTAACGTTAAATGATTATATTCGAAACAGAAGCAGAACAATATGTCGCTGGTTCAGAGAAGAAGAAATTTCGCGGCGAAATTTATTATCATGTAATAGATTGTAAAACGAAACATTTCGCGAAATAATACAATGCGAACAAATCACAACGCAAAATAAAGATTTGCGAGATGAAAATGCGAAATGATGTCTTTGCGATACGGTTACAAAGCGAAATGAATGATTGTCTAACAAATATTGCGATTTGATGAAATGCGAAATAATAAAAAAGCAAGACAACAAATTGCGAAATGATTATGGCGAAATGATAAATTGCCAAAAATAATCCGCGAGATGACCCCTACTCATAAAATATATAAAGATGAAGAAGATGTAGCTATCGCATACAGTATTGAAAAAATGTGTTTGCAAATGAAATATGTACTTATAAGGTTTAAAATCAAAAATATCTAAGACGCACCTGGTTTAAATTCTTCAGATACATTTTTCTACCAAGGCGAAATATCCAAGACCTACAGTATCGACCGCCGCAAACTCAATGTGTAATTAAGTACAGTGTACTAACGAAACCAGTGTTTCGACGTGCGCCCACCGCGCCACCACCACCACTATCCCAAAAGCGGCAATTGGGTATATATACGGTTTTCATGTTGTAGAAAACGTCTCTTTTGTCGAATTGCAATGAAATAAACTATACCTACTGCTCCATAAAGTTGTATGTTGTGTTTGAAAAATGTATCGAGTGAGTAGTTTCAACGTGATGCCAAAAAGCGTTAATGCCACATACAAACAGTTAAACAAATTTATTATGTGTAAGGATAAGGAGAAGGATAAAAGCTGCTCTCAAATTCTTCACTTTAGCATTGAGTTGTTAGCTCTGGATTTCTAAAGTTTCATCAATAATCACCTAAGAATTTATATGATTAGGCCGCTAAATCCAAAAAGCTGATTGTACCCGCTTTGCTGTGTATTAAGACTCGTTTTAGACTTCTCTAGACCAGTCTCAGTTTTCTTAACATGTTTGGCACACTCAGTCTTTAATCTGTACCCTAAACCCTGTAGACTGTAAGTCTATGTAAGTATTTCTTAATCTTACTAAGAGAACAGCTAACAAAAATGTATTTCTGGTGTTAGCCTTTTAACATTTACCAAATAGAAAGTGACTTCACGAGGAGAATTTCGATTGCCTCGTTTTAATACATAAATTTCAAACACTTTTCAGCTGCTTCCCCAATTTAAATTATCACGAGGGGTGTATAACAAAGCATACCACGTTGGATCGAAACTCATAAAAAATTGTTTCACAGTCATCTCTTACTATGTATGGCAAATATCTGAGGGTGTAAAACACACATTTCTGGTTCCTTAAAAAATATTTATCACCCCACACGAATGGCCGTAAGAGAAGCTGGGCGCTTACCCCTAGATGGGTCCAAATATTTATTTATTTCACTACAATAGGCAAGAACTTAAACAGGTACACAATAGTAAGAAAATGTGTTCACACCAAACGATTCCAAAGAAGAGAACAAACAAAATCCGTATATAGGTCAATGAACTCGAAGGATGAAAATGCGATTCCACCCTTGAGCCAGTTTAAATCCGATTCTGATCCCCAGCATCCCAAGAAGGAATTCCAACATTGCTTTCCCCGGAGAAGAGAACAAAAACAACCCCAAATATAAGCCATATGGCCAATAAGGCACCCTATACAGTGTCTGTATCTATGCACATGATGTTGCTATTATTATTAACTACAAACAGAAGAGTACTTATAGCTGGTGGCAATCTTCTACAAAAGAATACAAATTTATTACCTACCCAAAAAAAGAAACACACACTCTCCAAGGTAACGGGCGTGGGAGTGGGAGTACTCGTATCTCTCAACAAAGAAGAAAACTCTCAAGGAGCCACCATTGCTAGGCATTTCGAGGACTCGGAGGAACTTTTCAACTTGATTATCTCCATATTAGAATTTATTTATTTGGATTACGTTTAATAACAATTGAGATTTGGTGTGAGAAATGAACGTGAAACCAACGAAACGCAGACAACTCGTATCGTTGGGTGTTTATTAAATATAATTCGAAAGGATTTTGTGGGATTTTTCCCTGTAACACATAGGAACGTCTAACGCATGCGTGTCTATGAATCTGTCGATGAATTTAAAATGTTCTATAGAAGAGTAGATTTTCCATCAAAATATAAAATAAAAAGTATCCAAGCACAAGCACTCATGTTGAGTATAATATTTTTAAATCTTTGCCAAAAAGCTTTGCAATTCGCTTTACGCTTCGGTAATTACTAATCCCTTTCAAGGAACAGACGTGCAAACATGGGAGAGAAAAATATAAACTGAATCAAAAATATTTGTGAAAGGGATTGCGTTTGGGTCAAAGAGTAGAGTTTTTTGTACCAAAAAAAATATCATCCAGATGGAGTTTTCGAAAAACCCCTATTATAGTTGCGCTGTGAAGTAAATTTCAGAATTAAATTAAATCCCTCAATTTTGTACTAGAGGGCGTTCGGTAAAAATTAATTCCACATAATACTCTGATGATTTATAAGCAAAAGTGCGCTAAAATTAAAAGTCAAAGCCTCCAATGTAAAAGATTGAAATGTGTGCGCGAAAAAAATCAAATAACTAAAGTGTTAACGCACACTTTGTGTGCCCAAAAAATCAGTATACATTGCAAGCGCACACTTAATGATCTGACGATTAAATTTTTGACAATTTTGGTTCAGTAAAGAATATATTTTGAAAGCGCACATAATATTCAGCTGGATCATAAGCCAAGGTGCGATAAAAAGTGAAAGTCGAATCATCCAATGTAAATGAAAGAACTATGTGCGCAAAAAAAAATCAAATAATTAAAATGTTAACGCCCACTTTGTGTGCCCAAAAAATCAGTATACATTGCAAGCGCACACTTAATGATCTGACGATTAAATTGACAGTTTTCTGAGTTATTTTTGACAATTTTGGTTCAGTAAAGAATACATTTTGAAAGCGCACATAATATTCAGCTGGATCATAAGCCAATGTGCGATAAAAAGTGAAAGTCGAATCATCCAATGTAGATGAAAGAAATATGTGCGCAAAAAGAATCAAATAATTAAAATGTTAACGCACACTTTGTGTGCCCAAAAAATCAGTATACATTGCAAGCGCACACTTAATGATCTGACGATTAAATTGACATTTTTCTGAGTTATTTTTGACAATTTTTTACATAAGTGGGTTCAGTAAAGAATACATTTTGAAAGCGCACATAATATTCAGCTGGATCATAAGCCAAGGTGCGATAAAAAGTGAAAGTCGAATCATCCAATGTAGATTAAAAAAATATGTGCGCGAAAAAATCAAATAACTAAAATGTTAACGCACACGTTGTGTGTCCAAAAAATCAGTATACCTACATTGCAAGCGCACACTTAATGATCTGATGATTAAATTGCGAGGCTTCTGAATTATTTTTAAAAATTTTCTATATGCGTCGCTACGAGATTTATTTGTTATATAGCCTGCGCGTTGTGCTGAAAATATGTTTGGAGTCTTTCCGATGTGGATAGGATGATATTTAACACAAAATCAGGGGTAAATAGATGATGGGCTTGTGCGCAAGGAAAGAATCAAAACAAAGCCAAACGAAACTAGTGAGAATGAAGCTATGTGGGTTTTTGAACTTGTTTACTTGTCAGATGACACTTTTGAACAACATTTCTCATGAATTACTAAGGTTTTTCTCTGCTACATGTCTCAGAATGGTGCAATTTGGAAGGACTATCCATAAATCCTAGTAAAACCATTCTAGTGCCTTTTACAAGGACAAGTCAATCTTGAAACCATAACCGTCAATGGCACTACCTTGAGTTACTCCAATGAAGTCCAATATCTCCGAATTGTCCTTGATAAGGAGCTCAACTGGAACTTTCAAATCAAGTCCGTCAGAACGTGCCACTAGAGCCATGTGGGCCAGTAGGCGTCTGTATGGCAGAACTTGGGGTACAAATCCAAGAATGATGCACTGATTGTACATCATGATGGTAAGGCCCATTATCGCGAAAGCGGCAAATGTCTAGTGGCCGAAAGTACTTGAACTGACAACGGCTAATAGGCAACAAAAGCTACCTGAAAATACAAAACATGGACATGTTCTGTTCCATCCCCGACATTATGGTTAGGGAATACAGTTTTGTGAAATTATTTGAGGTAGAAATACACTGGACCAAAAAGTATTATTTGGTCCAGCGACGGATCGGAAATTAAATCTGGAGTTGGTGTTGGGTCCAAAGACACCAGTCTCGATACCTATACAGGAATGTGTCCCACGGTGTTTCAGGCAGAAATGCATGCCATTGAGATCTGCGCCGTTTTAAACTCCAAAAGGGGAATCAAAGGCTCCAAAATACAAAGCTACTCTGATAGTCAAGCAGCCTTGCAAGCTTTATCGTCCAATACAATTGACTCCAAAATAGTAAAGTGCTGCTACTATACCTTGCGAGCCCTATACAAACACAACAAGGTCAAACTTGGATGTGTACCTCTGGCCATTACGGTATCGGCCAACGAATCGGCGGACCAACTAGTTAGGGCTGGATCCGAATCCGCGCTCTATGGAACAGAATCTTATTGCAGGGTGATTGGGTACAGCAACTTCGTCAAAACCACTGGGAAAATGTTCCGGGTTTAAAAGATTAAATAAACCTCACTCCTATAAGGACATCATCAACCTAAATAAGGAAAATATCAGAAAGCTGGTGGGCTTTCTCACAGGGCATTATGGCCTGAGATATCATCTTAACAAAATGAATCTGTGCCCGAATGAATGCAGAATGCAGGTTCTGCCTTGAGGATGAAGAATCCTCCAAACACATTCTCTGTGATTGCCCGGTACTTCATTGGTTAAAAAAATGTATCCTTTACAGGGAGACACGTACACCAGCAGAGCTTAGGAACTCCGCTAATTAGGATATATTGGCCTTCGTTAGGGAGGTCATCCGTCTCTTAGCATAACTATATCCCTCTTCGATACAAATACAATAGATCTTTCTAGGTCGCAGTGTGCTTTATGGGCAGGGAACTTTTAAAAAAATGTTTTTCCCGTTTATAATGTTATTTCATTTAACCATATATATTAGCCTTTACTTTATCGACAATTATGATAGTCAAAGTATAATTTTTAAGGTTAATAGCTATCATAAAAAAGTCATCACAAGATAAAATCTTTAACGCGTTTTCAATTAGAAGGTGTTTGCTGTACAAATGTAAACAACCAATTTTTTTCACGGCTAAAAAATAGATATATGTGCGCTAGCAACTTCAGCGTCAACAGGTAGTTCTTTTTTTAAATATTTGCTTTAGAGTCATAGAATACGAAGTAGCATAACTATGGTTAAAAACCTTCAGGCAAATTTTCATTTATTTCATTTTAAACAATAAAAAGACAGAAAATATTGATTGTGTTTGACAATATGATTCATTTGTTGAAATTATTTTCAAAACTGAAAGGAATAATTGGCGATGCATAGATGCAATGCGGGGACAGCTGCAATGCCACCAACCATAAAGAGAAACGTGTATCAGAGCTTGTCCATCACTACACTAAAAAAGAGGTTTCTGCCAGGTACAAACAAAGTAGGTACTCCAGAGTTTGGAATCTTCTTAAAAAATAATAATAATTTACAAAAAGAAAAAAATTTAAAGAACTACGAAAATATTTTGAACACATAAATTTTTAGAATTGAAGGAGGACGAGTTCGTCTAAGCCAATCTAAGAAAGGCCCACTTAGAAAACTATTTTCTCAATGATCTCAGTGATCTAAGTAACACCAGCGCCGCTAACATTCTTAGCTTCATAAACGGCTTCAAATGGTTTACATGAGTAGCCAGTAAAGAAACAGCTCCCCAAATCCCAGTGGTATGCACAATGGGCCGAATAACAGCCTAAGCGTTTCTTTCATCGAGAGCCAATTTAACTAACTAACTAACTAACTAGAAGTGAAATAGGAAACTATCTTTTACTGATGTCAAAAATATGTACATTATAGTGCTGGTGACAATTATTGTGAAGCCTCCAATTTATAAACAAAATAAATTTAAATTTAAATTTAATAATCTTGTCTGACAGTTTTTTTTAATAAAATACCTACATATGGAAAAAGTGCCTACTCCTAAACGACGATAAGCGGCCAACACTGCTTGACAATAGTCGTCATCTAGCATGCTGCACGCTGCGACGCAAGATCACGAGTATCGGACGAGTCGTGTCCGTGTGTGTGCAGTTCTCCATTTAAATACAAGTGTGCGACAACAAATCGTATGACTCTCTTGCATCGCATCGCATACTCTACGAACGATGACGATACGAGCCGTGTGCGAAAGGCCTAGCTATGCGACCACGTTTCTCATCAGACAGTCTACGACTACTCTGTCGTATGAATCAAAGGTGAAAGCTTGTACAGGGTTTTTCAATAAGAGCGCTACAAAAGTTTTTTTAAATAAAACAAAAACGATTTTGGATATCAATGAAATTCTTTATTCCTGTGAAAGTACGTTCGATGCCATTATGTATGGAACTCGATTTCTTTTGCATGGCCACCACGGGCACGCTTGCAGAAGTCCAGACGCTGAACCCAATTTTCGACGGTTTTCAAGCATAAATCGGCCGATACTGCTGCAATTTCACGTTCGATATTCGTACGAAGTTCATCAATCGTCTCATTTCGTGAGATAACACGTTCTCCAAACTTGGTTTCCAATAAATTGATTGTGACATTCGCTGTGTGGCTTGTGGCGCCGTCCTGTTGGAACCACATGTCCTCCAAGTCCATATCATCCAATTGGGGCCAAAAATATTCGGTTATCATTGAACGGTAGCTATTCCCATTCACAGTAACGTGCCGGTCTTGATCATCACGGAATAAATACCGCCCAATGACGCCGCCGGCCCATAAACCACACCAAACCGTAATTTTTTCTGGATGCAATGATGATTCATGGAGTACTTGTGGATTGCTGCCTGACCAATACCGCATCTTTTTTTAATGACGAAGCCATTCAGCCAGAAATGAGCCTCATCGCTGAAGATGATTTTTCTATGAAAATCCGAATCATTTTCAAGTTGTTGCTCAGCCCAATTTACGAACATACGACGCTTCTGGTGGTCAAGCGGCTTCAGTTCTTGCGTCAATTTAATCTTGTAAGTATGTACGCCAAGACGTCACAGAGCTGCCCAACGCTTGAGAACGACGTGTGAGAGACACATTTGGGCTTTCTTCAACTGAAGCCTCAGCGGCAGCAATATTCTCGACACTACAGTCACTTCTTTGTCTCACTGGCACGGGAACATTTTGTACTGTGCCTGTGGATTCAAATTTTTCCACTAGACGCTCAATTGTTGATCTGCTAGGACGATTATGACGACCATAAATTGGACGTAGCGCTCTTAACGTTGAGGTCACTGACTCCGAAATTCGGTAGTAAATTTTAATAACTTCGACTCGTTGTTGGCTCGTATATCTTTCCATCATGAAATGGCAAACCTTACTGAAGAGAAATGTCAAAAGAGCGGCAAGAAATTCGACGTCGTTTGCTGTCCCTGTCGCTCTACTTTTGTAGCGTCCCTATTGAAGCCCGTTATTTGCGATTGAAATGTCACCAGTGGTCTTGAGGACGTAAATGCAAATCTAATTTGTCATTTCGTGTCATATTTCAATTTGTCATTTGCAAGCTAACACCAATATGTGCTATTGAAAATATCTAACTTCGTTGCCAAGGCGCATTGATACATACTTTGCGTTGGCAGTAATGATGTTGTCTAATTCAGGCAATCGTGTAAATAATAGAAACTTTTTCTTGTCCTGCGAAAAACATTGTCAAGCATCGACCATTTTCATAGTTGTGGCGGCAGCACAATACCCTAATCGATGTCACTGTGATAACTCGATACCTCTTCCATTTTGAATACCTTCACAGGTGATCAATCTTTTGACCTTTGGTCTTGGTCTATTCAAATTTTAATAACACTGTCCCATGGCGCACATTTTCTTATATACAGAAAAAAAACACTTCCAATGTAACATCTTCTTATTTCCAACTACCAACTTTTAACAAGTACTCATATTTTACTGTCCATTTTTCAAAACGGTGAAAATAGCTTTCAGGCAAATACGTAAATGCATTCCCAAAAAAAAAAACAACAAAAAAAACCTCAGATTCCTTTAAAGAAGAATTGCCCAACGGAATACATCCAATTGAAGCTAAAATACCCTTTTCGAAAATCATAAATAGAAAATGCCCATCAAAAGAGCAAAAAAAAAAAAAAATAAGTCACGGAGGCTAGTACTGCCTGAAAGCTTCCTCGCACAAAGGGTTGAACTATGTAATAACAGCACCAACAAAACATAGCCAATGATTGAAAGGACAAAAGCCTTGTATTGTTGCCTCAAATTTTATTTTATTACATCTGATTTGATCCCCGAAAATTTCGAAAAAGGGATAGAGGCCACAGCCATGTTATAGGGATCCCTCTCTCCTTTGTTGCCACACTTTTTATTCATTTCCATTCAAATGAATATTTCATCAGGGAATCAGCCAGAAGATGGGACATCTTCACATGTTGTATATAGTTTAGGGATACACCTTGCCATTCCTTATTTATATGCAGACATGAAAAAGCCCTAGTCCCCTATGGGGACTTTAAGAAGGGAGTCCAACCAAAATGGTAATAAACCAGAAGACAACAACAATTTTTTTATATTTCCAAAAAAACTACTGCAAAAAAAGGATATTACGAAAATTTTCACTTTTCGGGTATAGAGCCTAATTGATTGCGAACAGAACTTGTAACAATGAATAATGGGAATGCTTTAAGGGCCCAACACAAGGGAATCGGACACAAGACAGATGGCGAAGGATTATCGCACGACAGGGATTATTGTAATTTATTATTTCACAATTCCAATTGGGGGCGCGGAGACGAAGCAGAAAATGCAATTTGCGTATAGTAATAAGTAGCGGATGATGGTATTGATAATGCGAATGGCCTATAAATTTGTCATTATTATTTCGGATTAAAGATTCATAAGCATTGGACAAAAATGAAAGCGAAATCTGTATCCCATTACAGGCCGAATAATTTAACGGCAAACTTTTGATATATATCAAGTGTCTTTTAAAAGGACTGCCGTAGGATGGGAGGTAACTTTGTTTCGGCCTAGATAAGGCACACGTGGAAATTTCTGGGAAAAATTTGGCTCTGGGGACTGATTTTAATGTTGAAGATAGGAGCAGATTAATAAAGGACATGGGCGAAGACAGTGGAGTGGAATTTGATTTTTGCTATTAATTTGTAATTGAAAAATAGCCAGAAACTTAAATTTGATATGCATATCACGAATAACCATGATTAACTTAAATTGGACAGATACACGATGACAATACTGAACACTACTGAAGTGATCATAAGTATAGCTCGTGCGCCTTTTACAGGGTGGCCTACAAGTAGCGTTATGATTTAATTAGTGAATATTTTTTTCAGAATTTCGCTTGGTGAAAAAAATATAAACATAGCTCGGGCTCTAGCAAGTGTTAAAGGGAACTCTAAAACTCCCATCAGGGAAATTTAGGCGGGCGGTCTTTGTAAAGAATCTTAAGGCAGTTAAGGCAGTGGAATAACCTTAAAAAGGATTATCTATATAAAAATCATGGTCAATTGTGTTTGTCGATAACGTTCTCTGTAATGCGTGAACCGATTTTGATTCTGGAAATTTCCCATGAAAGGTGACGTTGATACCATGGTTTATAAGTTCATACGGTCTTTGTAGGTGTATTGGTTCAAGAGTTATAGGGGCGTGGCAGCTCCCATACAAAAAATGCATTCAAAATCTTATTCCTCGAAAACCACTGAATCGATTGAATTCAAATTTACATATAATCTTAGGTATCGGCCCAGGAGTATTACTGCGAAGATTGGTTAAAATTGGACAAAGGGGCGTGGCACATCCCATACAAAAAGTATATTTAAAATCGTATATATCCAAAACTACTTAATCGATTGAACTTAAACTTATAGATAATCTTAATTATTGGCCCTGGAGTGCTCCTCTGAAGATTGGTCAAAATTGGACAAAGGGGCGTGGCACTGCCCATACAAAAAACATTCAAAATCGTATACATATTTCGAAAACCACCGAAACGATTGAGCTCAAATTGACAGATAATCTTAGGTATATAAAGGGGTGTGGCGCTATTTTTCGACAGTCATGGGAGCCAAAGTTTGTAAAATTTGTAACATTGATAACTATGCATTGTCCTGATAGACAAGAATACTTTCTACGCAATACGATTCCTTTAAAAACCAAAAATATGTACCACGGAGCATTAAAATAAAAACTGTTTATCACTGATTTAAATGAATTTGAAATTTGTTTTTTGATCTATTTTGCACTACGGAGTGTGCAGGGGTTCGCTAGTTGTAACATAATAATTGCGTTTAATGTGGATGGCAGTCAGTACCGGGCAATGATTGAAACGTTTTTAAGGCCAGAGAGGTAGAGAAAGTAGCAGAAGTGCGGTTCCAACCAGATGGAGCTCACAGCTCAAGCTGCTCTTTCAACCATGGGTTTTCTAAGGGATATTCTTGGCGATAGAATTATATCGCGTTTTTCTGGTAAGGCACGTCTTTAAGGGTCTTTTTTTCTTTGGGTCTTTAAACGGTAAGGTGTATGGCAATAATCCAAGAACCATGCAATAGCTTAAGGCGCTAACTACAGAGGTATTAGTCTTCTTAACATCGCCTACAAAATCCTATCTGTTGTGTTGTGTGAACGCCTGAAGCCTTTCGTCAACAACCTGATTGGTCCGCATCAGTCTGGCTTCAAGCCAGAAAAGTCTACCATCGACAAAATATTCACACTGCGCAGATCTTGGAGAAAACGCAAATCGATACCCACCACCTTTTTATCGATTTTAAGGCCGCCTATGACAGCATTTATAGAGACGAGCTATACAGAGCTCTAGTCTGGTTTTGGAATCCCTGCTAAACTCGTCCGTGTGTGCAAGATGACAATGGATAAAGCACGCTGCTCCATCAAATCAAGGTCAAGGTAAAGAACTCACCGAGACCTTCGAAAAGAATTTAGACAAGGCGATGCGCTATCATGTGACTTCTGGCAGATCGTTCCTGAAAGAATAGTGCAAAACTCAAACGCTAACACCAGAGGCACTATATTTCAAAAGTCCGTCCACCTACTCGCCTACGCCGACGACATCGACATAATCGGCAGAACGCAGCGTGATGTCACTGGCGCGTTCGTGGGCATTGAGACGGAGGCGGCGAAGATGGGTTTGGCGGTCAATGAGGGCAAGACAAAATATATGCTGTCATCGAGAAAGGACACCCAACAACGACGTCTCGGACAGAATGTCACTATAGATATATGTAACTTTGAAGTGGTTAAGGACTTTGTCTACCTAGGCTTCGCTATGAACTCAGACAATGGAACCAGCGCTGCAGTTGAACGAAGAATAACGCTTGCCAATCACTGTTTCTTTGGGCTAGATTAGATTAGATGATTGGTCGGGAGAGCTTTCACCGGCCCTGGCACTGCGGCCTCTCTAAAGGAGAATATTGTGCCTTCCCATGCCTTCCCATATTGTGAGATCCTAGAGCCATCTTTAGACTCCGTAGCCAGTCAGGAAGATAATTATCTTCTCTGGGGGTAAGTCAGCTAGTTTTGCTGTAGTGACGATTTCTTTGGGCTAAGAAAGCAATTGAGTAGCAAGTCCCTCTCTCGAACAATTAAAGTGACCCTTTATAAGACCTTAATCAGCCCAGTCCTACTTTAGGGTGCAGAGGAATGGACTCCATCAAAAGTGGATGAGGTTACTCTTGGTTGCTTTGAGAGGGAAACTCTTTGAGTAATTTTCGGTCCCGTCTGCATAGACGGTGAATGGAGGAGGAGATACAACGAGGAACTGTACGGGCTGTACAGCAACATCGACCTAGCCAGAAGAGTGAAGGTCCAACGACTGCGGTGGCTGCGTGATGTAGAGCGAGTGGACGCGAATGCTCCGGCCCGGAAGATCTTCGAATCCACACCCGAGGGACGGCGCAGTAGAGGAAGACCGCGACTGAGGTGGCACACGCAAGTGGAAGGGGACCTTAACCAACTTAGCGTGCGAAACTAGAGACAGCTGGCCAAATATCATGCTGGCTGTAGACGCTTGTTGGTTGAGGCCCAGGTCCGCCCCGGAATGTAGAGCTACCTTAAGTAAGTAAGTTAATCGAAGACTAAAAAACGCGACTTTTAAGGTGATTTCAAACAGAGGCTAGTAATTTCTAAAGAGGTAAGTACATATTTATAAATTCTTTTGACAAATTAATTAAATCAATAAACAACGCCAAATTTTGGCCCGCAGTCATGTTACTCTATTCTATATTTAAAATACCAAACAAAGTTTACAATTTCTGAAAAGTTTCTATTAATAATAAACCCATATTAGTTTAGCGTTTATAAACAAATTAGCTATAGATACTTGAAAATCACAAGCACAACCTATTTGACACGTGTTGTCATTTAGAAGGTATTTAAAAAAATATATAGGTAGGTAGCCAGCCCCTAAAAATTTATTTGTCGCATTTTAATATAAAGAAAATAAAAAAACAAATATTGAATTTTTTTATTATATCATCTTCAAATTGTTTACCTTAATTTCGGGTTGTCAATCTTTGATATTTGAACTACACCCTTGTGTCGAACTATTTTCGCGTACAACACAATCAAACAAAATCAAGCAAATAAAAAACGGAACAACTCGCTTTACCACCTCATGGAATGACAGCTAATTCGCGTCTACACTCTAATGACTCAAGTCATTTATTTTATTTAATACGGTTAGAGTTGCGCCAAATTTTCTATTCATTTAGTTGGATTGAAAGTATTGTTGTTTTGGTTTGCTTTTGCATACTCATAACATGTCAACCATATTTTGTTTATCTACACAAGCGGTTGTGGTTTCATTCTTATCAACTTGGGGCGAAAAATAAAAAATAAAAAATGAAAAGTAGAACATTTCCTCTTTTGAGGTTGGCTTAGTGCTCTGGAAAACCTCATTAGATAGTAGAACGCCAGTAGTTAGGTTCCCATTCATTCGCAGCAGTATCTAGTCAGAGGTGGTTGGTTGTGGTGATGGTTGAATGTTAATTAAAATGCATTTATGCCATGGGGGTTGAATGACACGATGATGATGGGTGTCACGAAGACGAAGTGAGTTCGCTTGAAATGTTATGTGTGCGGTTGCATTCTTTTCGATGACCGATAAAATATACACGCAGCACAATACCAGGCCCTTTGAATACGAGTATGATGAAAGAAAGTAATTAAGGGCGGGTGGCACTTAGCCAGTCTGTGTACTTTTTTTTTATTTTAAACTCTGATTTGGGGTCACAGACTTTAGACGGGGGAATAAAAAATAAGCAGCGAAATTAACCTACTTTTTTAATCCAGTGAGAATTGCTATTACGAGTATAGGTGGCTCATAATGTATTGACACCTTTCAAATTGAAAGATATATTCGAGATAGAACTGTTTAAATACTGTCAATTGTTATTGGTTTTAAATACCTAATGCCAGTCATAGATGACAGATTACCTTTGGGTTGTCAACCCGAAAGAATTTGCTAAATGCTTAAAACGTGATTAGGGCTATTGGCTCAATGGTTAGTAAGTTTGAGTACTGAGCGGGATGCCTTAGGATCGATCCCCGAAACAACTTCATATTTTACACCACTGATTGGTGTTGAGAAAAAACACTAGTTTCAACCTAGTGCCATCTGTTGCTGTGAAGTGTGTACTCTCACCCTTACTATGTTCCCTAGTTATCGATAAGCTAGTACAAGACCTAAAAAGTGCAGGCTTCAACATGGATACGCCGATGACCTAGTCATCATCATTAGGGGCAAGGAACCAAACGACGCTCGTTACAACGCGTATGCAAAACGCCCTTAAGATAGTCCTAGACAGGTGTAGGACAGAAAATCTTTCTATCAACCCCAGCAACCCCCAGGCTGTCATAGTTCCTTAAACGAAAAGAAGAGATTTAAATTAAAGCCAAATTTCGATCAATGACACCGTCATTGAGTACTCCAACGAAGTCATATATGTTTGAGTTACCCTGGATAAGAGACTGAGCTGGAACTGCCACAGAAACAACAAAATTCAACTCTCTAAAAATCACACACTCGATCTACACAGTCATGGTCAGACCCATTATAACATACGCTTCGATTATGGTGGAACAAAGCCACCAAAAAAACAGCCAAAAGTAGGCTTAATAAGGTACAACGGTTTGCGTATCTGGGAGCTTCCGGAGCCATGCGTACCTTTCCCACTGCGGCTATAAAAGCCGTTATAGGACTAACACCCCTCCACATTTACATAAAAAAAGTGGCAATAAGCAGCTCTGCAAGTTTGATACAAGCGAAAGAGTTTAGCGAACATCAAGAACTAATGGAACTACTTTCCGAACTTCTAGAACTTGACATGATCTGTCTACCAAAGACACTATGCTTCAACAAATATTTCTCCACAGAAATCACAAATAGGGAAGCATGGGATAGCAATAACCCACCAAATTGCCAAAACGGCCTAAAGTGGTATACGGATGGTTCCAAAATAGACTCGGGGGATGGGAGCTGGTACTCATGGGCCAAATCGAACGAAATGTCTCAATACCTATGGGAAAAAGCCGCAGTGTATTTCAGGCATCAATGAATGCGCAAATCTTATATACAACTCACGTATCTATAAAAGGCGCAAACATCCATATATTCACGGGCAGTTAATCAGCTATAAAAGCCCTTAGTTCACCCACTATATTGACTCTAAATCAGTACTACATTGATTCAATTCCCTCTAAACACTTAGTACCAGGAACAACCACCAGTGTATGGTGGGTCCCTGGCCACAAGGGGATTGAAGGAAATGAAAAAGCTGATGAAATAGCCAGAAAAGGCTCGGAAACCCCTTTAAAAGGACCTGAACCCTTCTGTGCAATCCCCAAATCAGCTACAAATTCGGCTATAAAAAGCTGGGAACGAAACAAGACCACTTCTTATTGGGAAAACATCCCAGGTATAAGACAGGCCAGAAAAGCTATACAGCCTTTCAAAAACTACTAAATATAAGCAGGCACGATATTTAAAATCGAGTAGGCTAAATAACAGGTCACCATGGTCTGCGATATCACCTAAGCAAATTGCATTTAGTCGACTCGTCGGAGTGCCGACTATGTCTTGAGGAAAACGAAACATCTGAGCATATCATATGCGAATGCTAGCCCCTCTATTCTATGGTATAAGAAATAAATCATTTTTCAGGGAAGCAATAAGTACCGAAGAATTAAGGAAATCCTCTGCTAAATGTATCATTAGCTCCATTAGGAAAGTAGAGGCGCTGCTAACCTAAACATAAACCTGACAATTTTAAGCATAATAGACCTTTTAGGTCAACGTGCATCATATCGCTCTGGCGAGTCAGCTAAGAACAAAAGAAAAATAAATCTGTTGCTCTGAGCTGGAAATAATATTGAAACTACCTGATGTCTAGAAAAGTTAAGACTATTCTAAAAGTAAAATTAAGGACTTGAAAGCAACGTGCGTCCTTTGCGCGCTAAAAGTGCGTATAGCAAAACCAGAGTCAAACTGCCCGACATCTGGTGTTTAATGCGAATAGTAGGTATGCAATGGTTTTTGTATCGGATAAGCTGAGTTTTCTGTTTAATGCTGGGTTCAAAGAAAAATTAATTTTGTGCGCTTACTTGACATGATGGGTTGGTACAGAGTTTTTTTTTCTTCTTTCTAGTTGTTCAGCGAATCTACGGCTCCCACTTAACTGCATCCCTACGACCCTACTACATCCACCTCAAAAAGCATCTAGGCTACATCAGGGCTACTAAATCTTTTTCATACTACGACTCCCTAAAGAGGTTGAGATATTTTTGCGACGCCCTTCTAAAAGTACAGACATGTGAATAGAAGCTGATTTTACTGAAGGAGATAAGCTCCATATCTTGCCAAAAGCGCCTTTGCACTGCCAGAAAGTCGACAGCGCTTTATCGGTTTTCGATTAAAGTTGCTTGAACCAAAGAAGTTTTCTATCGAGGATTACTCCCAGATATTTGACTTCGTCAGAGATCGAAATAGTGACACCTTTCAGCACAAGTTGAGGCAGACCAGTGATATTCCTCCTTCTCGTGAAGAGAACAACCGTAGTTTTAAGATGATTTACTAAATCATTGTGCACCAATCCTCGATCAAGATCAAGGATCTCTGCGCCAGAGAGCAGACAGTCCCAAGGTCTTAACCGACAGACAGAACGGCGACATCGTCCGTGTATAGGTTCCAGGAAGATTGAGAGTCGTCAGCAGAGAGTCTATTCCCATGCACCATTAAAGGGGAGACAGAACGCCACCTTGAGGGCGGCCCCTGATTACCCCTGTCATGACGCATTTGCCACAATCCGCTTCAGCAATCAACGTCCTGTACATTAGCATTGCTTTAATCCACAACACCAATGTTTCATCTATACCGTGATGTCTGGCTGCGTTGCACATGCTATCAAAGGTCGCATTATCAAATGCACCCTCAATATCGGCAAAAATACCCAACACTTTCGATCCTACCAACGAGGTTCTGAAGCGCAGTTTCACGATTTTCCGCGCTGATAAGCATGTTGCATCTCAGAAAGAGGATGTAATCGAAGAGCAACATTGCGCACGTGCAGCTCAACCAGTCTCTCCAAGCTTTTCAGCAGTAAGGAAGACAGACTTATGGGTCTGAAACTTCTAGCGAGAGTATAGTCAGTCTTACCGATTTTTGGTATGAACACGACTTTAGCCATACGCCAAAGGGAAGGTATGGCCAATGCATCAGCTGACTAAAACCTTGTTTCAGCATAGCCGGGTAAATTCTATCCACATTTGATAGCGTCATCCGTCACCACTCTGGATGCAATATACCAGCTACGCCGCGTGGAGTTTGTCAGTTCCGTAGTGGCCACCGTTGCCGGTATCACTGAAGAACGCGTAGTGGCCTGATTTCCCGGGAGGTGAGTCTCTAGCAGAAGACTAAAAGTCTCCGCCTTTGTCTCAGTGTAGGTGCCATCAGATGGCTGGCAACGATCAGTACCAATTGAAAAACCCTTATTTAATTTTGAGTGCCAGGCAAATTTATACGAGTGCCACGAAGTAAATCTGACTGGAAATCCGGGAGACACAAACGCAATTAATCTTCGACTGCAATGTAACTATTGGATTTCGCTTCGACCTTGTTCTTGGTATTCGTAACGAGAATCGTAATGGTTGTCCTTTGTTCGGAGTCTTACAGCAGTGATAAAATAAAACTTGCGACGCGCCAAGGATAGCGCCTCGACCGACGCGACTCACACTTCGCCACTGAGGCCAATCAAATGCTACAGTTTTTGCATTTGTGTGATCCGAGAGTTCAGGAATTGTCTTTTTGACAGGGTTCGTAGGATCCCTCCTTTGAACATGTAAATACCAACTGAGTTGGTACACAGTCTTATTTTATGAATCTCGACAAAGTGCCGAGTGGGCCAAAAGGCATGCGCTAAATAATAAGAAATAGTTAATACATAGCCTGATGTTTGCTTCATGAATCTGACAATGTATCTACTGATTTCTAAATTGATCATTCAGCAAACACAGCGACAGTAAGTGTCAACGTGACTACGAGCGATTGCAAGCTTTCCGTAAAATAAATTACTTCCCATCGGTTTCGTGTTAATTGTCTGGTATTGTCTGCTCGTTAAATGCGATCTACTGCCGGGGCTTTCTTCTCCGCGAAGCACTTCTTCATTCCATTCCAACTAGTTAATTAGCACAGAAAATGTCTCGCCTTCTCCGCCTGCCTGCCACTGCCGCCACCTCTACCCGCGATCGGAAATGCAATTGTTCATTCACCCCGTGTCTGTGTATATGCTATATGCCCACACACTCAATTGCCGCTCTACTTCTATGCTATGAAAATAAGCAAGCCAAGCCAAGCCAAGCAAACAATGCAAAAGTGAGAAGTAAAAACTTAAACAACGACACCCACAAAGCATCCACAGCACACATGCTTAACTAAAAATAGTCCACGTCCGCGAACTCCAAAGGGGATGCATGAGAGAGAGACACAGCGGCGAGTGGGTGGATGGGTAAATTGGTAAAGTCTTCTCCATGAGTGCCGACTATAACGACGATAACGACTATGATGATGCGAGCCCCATTCTGCTTAAAATCTGTCATCGAAGCCGTATTTTTCGAGGTTAGTTGATCAATTTTTATTTTATTTTCTCGAAAACACACAATTCGATTGCGTCGCCGATTTCAAAACTTTTCCGTGCGCCTCAAGCAAATCCTATAAAAATGCCACAATTTTAGAAAATTTTTTTATATCAGCGAGTGGCCACTGCAAGAGCGCGAGGTGGCTGTCTCTGTTTTGTTTTATCGAATCAATAGATTGAAACTATTTGGATTGGATTGCTCGGTGTTTATAGTGGTTTTGAGTTTTTTTTTCTGTTTGTTGTTAGCGTGTTTATTTTATTTGGATATTCACCTGCATAAAGAGGTGCGGTTGGCGGAAAAGTCAAAACATTTTTGAATTTATTTTGATATGATGCGCCGTTTATAAGCGGCGATACTGCTGACGTAAGAAGAGAATGGGATTTCGATGAGACAGAGGAGTGTGTATTTTGGCAATGGAATTGAGAATAAGAACGCTTATGCTTTTATTGGATAGTTTTGAAATGATTGATGAAGAAAAAAGCTCAGGCTTTTGGCAAGGGGTGTTTTTTTTAGTGTTGCACCATTGGACCTTATTTTTAAAATAAGTTTCGAAGAAATTATTGGAGCCCAAACTGGTTTGAACCAGGGCCTGGAGATTTCTGTCATAAGCTCCGTCCCAAAACGTTTACTTAACCTATACGACAGCATACAGTGGCGAGCAGTCAGACTAATAGGGGATGTATTTAGAGAAAGTGCACGACTGGATTGCACGAAACTTCCTCGTGCATTGCAAGTTCTTTTTTTTTTTTTCATTTAATAGGAATAGGATAGGTAAGTACCCAAAAGCTCAAAAGCGATATCAGATAAAATAGACGATTTAAAAAAAAAGATAAGAATGTAAAAAAAATTGAAATCTTACGCCTTGCTAGATTTTTGGATAAAAGTACAGAACGGACTGTTCTGATCTTGATCTTTCTTCTGAGGATGTTTTTTATTGTGGGGAACGGTTGGTTCCTATGGCTGGAAGTAGGGTTCATTTTATGCATATCCTTCCACTGTAAAATGCCAACAGGTTGGGATAAAGGTCTTCAAATTTGAAGGTTTCAGTGAATTTTTAAAACTAATTTTCTGGGTTTTTGTGCGTATATTTTAAAAACGTCAATGAACCAAAATAAGTTTTTGAGAACAATAGGAAAGAACAATGTTTTTTGATTGTGGATGTACTACCGGTAGGTACATTGCACTCTTCAGAGTTTAGGTATTTCCTAGAATCTAAATCTAAATTTCAATATAGCGATTGAAGTAGATTGATATTGGGTGCTGGTTGTAATAAAGGAATATTTTTTTATTTTATTTTTTTTATAATTCACTAGTGCTCAAGGGGTTGTTGTTCCCTTATAATGCTAATGCACAGCACGAGTGGAAGAGTTAATAGGGAGGATAGAGAAGAGGTACTGGTGCACATTGGTTTTAAACAATTGTGGATTGTAATGA
Source organism: Cheilosia soror (assembly GCA_949372485.1). Lineage (NCBI taxonomy): Eukaryota > Metazoa > Arthropoda > Insecta > Diptera > Syrphidae > Cheilosia > Cheilosia soror. The sequence continues at coordinate 73,916,665 of OX443561.1, read as the reverse complement.
GAGGGGAAAACCGTGTGAGGCAATGCATTCCACATGCGTGTTGTTCGACTTACAAAAGAATCTCTATATTTTACAGTACGTCCGAAGAAGGTAGGCTTAAGGGTAAACTGATGTGCATTCGATGTGTGACGGGTGTTGCGAGAGAATTGTTGAAGGGGCGGAATGCAGTTAGCTATTTCATCCGAACATCGGTGGTGAAAATATCGATAAAATAAGGAAAGGCAAGAAACATTTCTGCGATGTTCGAGCGAGTCAATAGACTTCGCTATATTTCTATCACCTATAAGTTTTATCGCGCGCTTTTGGATTCTGTCTAGTAGGTGCAATGAAGTTTTTGGTGCACCTGACCAGATATGAGCGTTATACTCAAGCTTAGGCCGAATAAAAGCCTTGTATATTGAAGCTAAGTCAGAGGGTGTAAAGTATTTCTTACACCGATTTAAGAAACCTAGACATTTCGCAGCGTTTTTGGCGACTTCGTATATGTGGTCGGAAACGTAACGGAGTTTGTCGGTAACACACATACCAAGTATGGAAAGTCGTTCGGTTTCGTCGATGCAAGTCCCATTCATGGATAATGGGTGAGGGTTCAGGTTTCGCTTTAATGATAGAAGGCAGCATTGTGTTTTGGAAGCATTAAATTCCACTCTATTGATTGTACCCCATTTTATAATGCTGTCAAGATCGGAATTTAATGTGTTTAGCATACGTTGCCGTTCCTGTTCCACGGCCGAAGAGCAGGGACGTGAGTCAGGGAACGAATATGAAAAACTGAGGGTGCTATCATCAGCGAAAAAATGTATTGGATTAGAAGTAACAGACAAGAGATCATTGATGAATATGAGAAACAGTGTCGGAGACAAAACAGAGCCTTGGGGAACACCAGCGTTTATATGGTGAATTGCAGACTTGAAACCGTCCAAAACAACTTGAATTGAACGGCCAGAAAGGTAGTTTCTAATCCATTGAAGAAGAGACGCGTCGATCCCATAGGCACGCATTTTCGACAAAAGAGCTTGGTGCCAAACTCTGTCAAATGCTTTCGAAATATCAAGCGCAACAATCTTCGTTTCACCAGAGTGGTGGAGAGATCGGTTCCACTTTTCGGTGAGATAAGTCATCAAATCAGCAGTGGACCTGCTGCCACAAAAACCGTATTGCCGGTCATTGAGAAGTTTTCGTGATTCAAGATATTTCATAAGCTGACGGTTTATCAGCGGTTTCATGACCTTATAAAGTAGGTGCAATGGGTCGGAAGTTGGTGGGTAAAGAAGAATCGCCTTTTTTAGGAACGGGCTGGACAAATGCAATTTCCCATTTACTCGGAAAGAGTCCAGAAGAGTAGGACAAGTGGAAAAGTTTACGCAGTGGTTTTGCCAGCGTTGAAGAACACCTCTTCAGAATTATGGGGGATATACCATCTGGACCAGCGGATTTATGAATGTTAAGATCTTTTAATACTCTTGCTACTGTGCGAGTGCGAAAATGTATTTGTGGTGGCACAGGTGGAGACATGATGCAATCTGGAATGTTGGAGCTTGCGGCGAATTGCGCAGCCAGCAGATTTGCTTTGTCCAAAGAGCTGACAGCTGGAGTGTCATTATAAACGAGTGTGGGAATTGACGACGTGGTGGAGTTCTTAATATTTTTCACAAAAGACCAAAACTGTTTACTACCACTGGGACAGTGAAGTATTTTTTGTCGTAGGTTTTGGTCATGAGAAAATTTTGCACGTCGTATATGTCCAATATGGATGAAAAGGTTCACAGTGAGAGTTATTCTAAGTTGTTAGTAATGGATTTCTGTTGAAACTGAATTGTAGAACTATACAAAAATATTGCGTATGTGAATAGATATCAGAATTTCGGTTGTCATTTTTGGGAAATATGTATAAAGCGACTTTATTAGTGGGTCTCAGGTCCGATCCCCGGAAAAATACAAATAACATCGTAAGGTATTTCCCCCTTGATATTTTTATCATGGGGTGTACCTACGTTGAAAACCATCTCTCGGTTAAAGAGAGGTGGCTTTTGGTACCACGCGCATTGGAATTTTGAAAAGCTTGTGCGAGAATTATCCTTTGACTCCTGTCTTATGGATATGCCGTTGACGCGATGACTCCAGAAATCCTACTGCGACAAAACTACCACGTCAACTCTTCCCAGGCAATGGAATGGCTTTGGCCGGACTCTGAGACAGGAAAATAATGCCATCGGATATTCACGGATGGCTCTAAAACCGGACAGGGGTCTGGTTCTGGAGTGTTCGTGGAAAGCGAGAATATAAGACTACACTACCCCTTGGGTAACCATGGGTCTGTCTTCCAAGCGGAGATTTTAGTTATCCTTATGGCTATGCGCTATATTGTGACAAACAGGTGAAGGGATAAAGCATTTTGCACAAAAAGCGCTGCTTAACCGTCTTACCTCGTTCAAGTTAGTGCTCGAACTCAAGCTTTCTCTGAACTTGGTCGGTAGGCTAAGCACGGTCAGGTCAGACTTGTTTGGGTCCCAGGTCACACTGGTATCCAGGGAAATGAGATCGCTGATGAGCTTGCCAAGCTGGGTTCAGAAGAAGCTTCCTTAGGACCTGAACCTGCGTTGGGTCTGCCTGCAGCCGAGGTTAGTTTATCCATTGATACTTGGGTTTCTCGTGAACATGAGTGACTGTGGTGGGTGTAGACAGACCAAACTACTGCGTACGGACATCTGCAAAAGGTTTCTTGTCTTTTCTTCTGTCTCTCAAGAGAATCGACTGCAGACTGCTTGTGGGCGTCCTTTCGGGCCACCAAGCTTTAGGGCTGACGCGTTGAGTGCCGAACATCTCAGCTCTTCATCACTGAAGCTCCTTCTCATCTTTCTTGGAGAAAGACGGGAAAACTAAGTACAGTAAAATAAGGTGTCTGTTTGGCAGTACAATGGACCAGTAGTTGTCCTCAGCGTTGCCACTGTTGGACTATTTTTTCGCAGTAGATTCTCTAAAAAATGCAGCAGATTGAATTTGTTTGCAGTAGATTTTTATTTTTCAAACACAACCAAACCTCAGAGGTTTTAGTCTTTCATCATTAAAATTAAAACGATTTTTTATCTGTTGACAAGCCTCGATATAAAATCGTAGTACGAAAACCCCCATCAAGCTAGAAAATATTTGTTCAGAATCGACGTCTACATTTGACCTGATGTTGTTCAAAGACATATTTTGCTGAATCTAAAACAGTGTTTCCTTCGACAATTTAAGGACTGCAATTGCAGCAAAGTGGCAACGCTGGTTGTCCTCCGACAAAAAAAAAGAAAACAAAAAACAAAAAGTATTTTTTACTGCGCTGTCTCTCGTGAATGTCTGACATACTTCTCAATTTCGCCTTTCGGACTCGGCATAAAATTGTAGGTCCATTCCATTCGTCCAAAAAGAAGATAGGCCTATGGTAAATGGTGCCTGTTGGGCCAAATATTTATTTATTTTAGTAATGGATTTAACGAAGAATACTTGTTATCTTAAAAATTTATTTAAGTACACATTTGGATTGATCACTAACAAAAATAATTTTAAAAATTATGAAAAAGTCAAAAATGTGAATGCTGTGGAATGTTAGGTTAGGTTAGGTTAGGTTGAATAGGGTGTGGGCTCATCACATTGGACCAGGCACCATATTGGACCCATTGCCATCCCTGGGGAACCTTAACGGTCAAATAACCTAAACCACTTCGCCCAAGCAATTAATTTCCCTACAGAACCTGAAAATTGTTTCAGTTTTGTTTGCGAGGCCAACCTCCTCCAAATTGTCGAAGAAGTACCTACCGAGGAATTTCCTCCTATACCGAGCAATAGCTTGACATTCACAGAGAAGATGAGTTATGTCCTCTGTGACATACAAGTCTTCGCAATACCTGCATATGTCTGTATCTGTTAGACCTAATCTCATAGCGTGCCTCCTTAGAAGTGCCCAGAGAGTATCCCTATTACCATTCGTACTGAGCCTTAGTAATTCTACAGATTTTTTCTGATCTAGCTTAGGCCACAGAGCCTTAGAGACCCTGTGCCCTACTATATTCAACCATCTCTGATCTGCCCTGTTTTTAATATTCTCGAGAATAATTCTCTTGGCCACGGCTATTGGTGGTCTAATGCCCCCAATTGTTTCATTAGGTGAAAGCTCTGCTCCGGCTTTGGCCAGAACATCAGCCCTTTCGTTACCCTCAATATCACAGTGTCCGGATACCCAACACAATCTGACTTGGTTCTGCGCGCATAATGCTCTGAGCATTGTGCGGCAGCTCCTGACTAGGTCAGATTTGATGATAAAGGACTCTAGCGCTTTCAGCGCAGCCTGACTATCAATGTAGATAGCGATATTCTTGTTGGATATTGATCCCCAAGTAGATCCGCGGCTTTGAGCACGGCCAGAACCTCTGCCTGGAACACACTGCATGTATCCGGAAGTCTTAATGACACTTGTAGGTCTATATCCCTTGAGTATATACCTGACCCTGTATCCTCCTTAGTTTTGGAACCATCCGTATAAATCGAAATTTCATTTTCATTCGAAACCTCATTCTTTTGCCAGTCCTCCCTATCTGGATATTGTACTTCGTACGTTGTGTCGAAGTCAATTCCCCCAAACTTTCATCCGTTTTATCGGGGATGTTGGAGAAGGATTCCATTAGTATGGAGCTATGTCCTACCTGTCTGGTTTTGAAGAAGCCTGCGTTAGTTAGCCGAAGCGCACTATTACCTGCTTGCAATTTTATTTGTAGGTTCAGGGGTAAAAGATACATAAACGCCTCAAGTGCAGCTGTGGGTGTGGTTCGTAAAGCACCAGTGATGGCAGTGCAGGCTGTTCTTTGTACCCTGGTCAACATATCCCGTATATATAACTTATTTGTGGCTTTCCACCAAACAAGAGCTCCATAGGTAAGGATGGGTCTAACCACCATGATGTATGATGGAATGTTAACATATTATATTGATAATGTGTGGCATATGCTCCAGAATGCGTTTTGCACCGATGTGGTGGGTGGTTGATCACTAACCTTATCTGAAAAGAAGAGAAAAATATTTTGTATAAGTTCATTGATTACAAGAATGGTTAAAAATATACACAAATATAATAATAAGTTGGAATATTTTAAGCTGATTTAGAATAAATGAATTTGCTCATAGACGCTAATTCTCCTGCCTGCCTGACATTAGTCAGTGGTCATTCTGATTTTAGCAACTCGATCTGCAACTGTGTCTCTTCCACTTGACTTGTTTTTTTTTTTGAATTTGTATTACCGGCGCAATTGGCTAACACTGCGACCTAACAAGATCTATTGTATCAAGAGGGATAAAGTTCCTCTAAGAGACGTGTGACCTCCCTAATGCAGACCACCATACCCTTAGTTGTGGAGTTCCCGAGTTCGGCTGGTATAAAAGTATCTCCTTGCTAAAGACACGTTTTCTTAACCAATGAAGCGCCAGGCAATCACAGAGAATGTGCTCGGAGGATTCTTCATCCTTAAGTACCTGCATTCTGTCTCCGGGCATAAATTCATTTTGTTAAGATGATATCTCATGCCAGAATGGCCTGTGAGCAAGCCCATCAGCTTTCTGATACTATCCTTATTTAGTTTGAGGATTTCCTTGTAGGAGTAAGGTTTAATTAAGCTTTTGGTATTGACGAAGTTGTTGTTCACAATTGTTAATTAAACCTAGTAGTCCAATTGACTCCGCAATATGGCTCTGATCCACAGAACGAGAATTCAGATCTAGCCCTAGCTACATTACTGCCCGCAATACATTGATGTCCAGGTAACCATCTAAGTTTGACCTTGTTGTATTTGGATAACTTGCAGGGCATCGTACCAGCACTTTACTGTTTTTGAGTCCATTGTATTGGACGATAAAGCTTGTAAGACCGCTTGACTATCAAAGAAGATTTGTATTTTGGCGCCTTTTATTCCCTTATTCGACTTTAAAGGCGCAGATTTCAATGGCATAGACTTCAGCCTGAAATACCGTAGGACACATTCCAATGGGTATCGAAACTTTTGTATTGGGTCCAAAGACACCAGCACTAAATCCAGGTTCCATTTTCGATTCGTCGGTGTACCAGACCAAGGACAATTCCGAGATATTTGACTTCATTGGAGTAACTCAAGGTATAGTGCTATTTACGGTTATGGTATCAAGATTAACCAGAGAATGTGCTCATTTCTTGTAAAAGGCACTAAAATGGTTTTACTAGGATTAATGGATCGTCCTTCCAAATCGCACCATTCTGAGACATGCAGAAGTGCGTTCTGCATACTACAAGTAATAGAGCGCTTAGCTTGCCACTGATAATGGTCGTTAGCGTAGCCGATGGCATTGTAGTTTAGGCTATGTAGACTGACTAGTAGACTATCGATGATTAGTGACCATAAGAGAGGAGGACAAGAGAGCTGCTGTCACGAGCACCCACACACCTCCAGAAGGGGATGTTATTATCCGACTTCCCAACATGGCTATGATCCACCGGTTGGTCGAGTCTTCAATACCTTTACATCTGATCGCCTTAGCGATCGAGTCATAACCGGTATTATCGAACACGCCCTCAACGTTCAAAAAGGCACAAAGGGCAATTTCCATTTGACTGTTAATGTGTGACAAGAAACTGAAGACGAATGGCAAACGATTGAAATAAATCTTTGCCGATGTCATCCTCCAGGCGGCGTAGCAACAGACCGCCATTGATACTATCAAAAGCATTCTGGAAGACTGTCTAGCACTGGATGTAAACTCATCATCTTGGACTGTGGATAAAGATGTATTCATTGCCGAAGCAGGTGGCAGATGATCCTCTGGACGATATTTTTTATCGACAATAATAAACTTGCCTGTCTGTTTGTATATGGCTTTAACAACTCATGGCATCTAAAGGGTGGGCCATCTAAAGGTTTCTTTTTAAATCATAGGTTATTTTGACACTGACAGCTGTTTCCCGCTCGAAATCTTGACACAAAGTGTATACTATAGCATACCTCCGCGGAACGGAATGAATCGCCTTACGCTTGAATAACGTTGGAAAATATTGCAAAGGTATACTACTTTGTTTTGCCGCCATTTTGGTAAGAATTAGTCTTGACAGTTCATATTTGACAATCGTGAAGTAGACACGTGGCAAATTTATTATGGAAAAATATTCGATAAACCAACGTGTTTTAATCGTTAAAACATTTTATCAAAACTAATCGTCGATTACTGTGACGATGAGAAAGTTACGTGAACTATTTATCGTGTAGTGAATGATTTCGAAGTAAGAGAGTCTGTAGGTGAAAGGCCCAAGCATATACCACAACGTACTGCAAGATCGACTGAAAACATTACTGCTGCTCAAGGAAGTGTTCAAAACAATCCATCAACCTCAACTCGACGCCGTGCTCAGGAGCTTGGTCTTCAAAGAACAACTTTGGCGACAATTCTCCACAATTTTGGTAAAATGTTTTAAAGATTAAAACATGTTGGTTTATCGAATATTTTTCCATAATAAATTTGCCACGTGTCTACTTCACGACTCAAATATGAGATGTCAAGACTAATGTTTACCAAAATGGCGGCAAAACAAAGTAGTATACCTTCCCGGCGGACACCCTGTACTAAGCAAGGTATCCCCACTCTCTAAAACTTTTGTGGAATGCGTATCACCACATAAGTGACTCCTCATCGAGACATTTTAACTAAAATAATATCTATTAAGCGCCCACAGCCAAATATGGTCGAAACGTAATTTTTTTAAAACCCAGCATTCAAAAACTGTTCGCCTCTATAATTTTTAATTTTAATTTCACTAATATGCCAAACAAATACTCAATTTCACTCATAAATGCACTCTAACGCCCAGAGCCGCTCAACTATAATGCATCCATTATTTAAACGAAATTCCCATGCAGCTGCAACACGCTGTGGAGATTATTTGAAAATCAATTGATAATTAGAAACCGAATTATTAATTCTCAACGTTATTGTCTGCAAAATGTTCCGCAAATTTTGATAGCACATTTCCGGCCAGCCCCTCGAACACCCATAATAATAATAAAAATTAATCGACGAGTTATTTCGATTGTTTGGCAATTTTATTTGCTTAAGCCCGCAAAATTTACAACACAAAATTTGGCGGTAATAGATATAAATTTGCGTTTCGGTGTATCTAACTGTGGTACTACGTATATGCACAGCTTCCAATAAATTCTCAGTGTGTGTTCGGTTGAAAAGAAGGTCTCCCCAGGACACATGGACAGATGAACACAGCGAGGATACGTATATGTCGAAAGATAATTTAATTAGTTCGTTTATTAAATATGCGGCTACGGAATGATACCGTTTAATTGAATTTATTTGCGCTGACAGTTGCGATACGCTACTGAAATTGTGTGAAGGACTATTTTTTTTTTCCTTTTGTTTGTTTGTGATTTCGAAAAATTAATTCAACAAATGCAATATGGCGGCGGCGTGCTATACAAAAGGCTGACCAAAGATTCCAACCAACGCAACGGTGGCATGGGAACAGGGAGGCAAATGCAATTAATTCTCTCGATTGAATTGCTTTTCATCTGAAAGTTATATATACTATGTTTTATTTAATGTTTGACATATTTTTTTATGATTTTAAAATTCCAATATTGATTATAATATTTATCGCGTGAGTAGATTAACAGGGGAAGTATGAAAGGGTTGAAGTGGTGCTATGCATTCAAATTAGGTCGAGTTATGTTTTTCCAAGAATTTATTAATTTTTTTGCGGCCTTTAGGAGTACCTACATATTTCAGCATTTTACGAATTTGATAGATATTCCATTTTGCAATAAAAAAAATTTAACACAATATCTTAACTTTGAAAAAAGATAGTATCGGTAGGTAAGAACGGATGTTTTGGTTTTTTTTTATTTATAAATAAATTTGCCAAACGATTTATCAGTGTAAGGTCTCCCTATACTCGTATTAAAAATATTTGCTTCAACTTCAAGTACGAGCGCGATGATTGAGTGTTTATTTAAATAGATAAGGCGGTAGTTATTTCCTCCAAGTTATCGTCAATTATGTAAAATAGGCGTGGCTGTCATCACCGCAAAGATAAATTTATGAAGTGTATAAATAGACTATAAAAGGCTTTAAAAAAAAATTTTATATTCGCTTGTTTCTAAGAAAATCATGTCGAAAGATAGTATTTCCATAGAACGATTCAGTAAAGATGTTTTTATCTGAGAATTCAAATGAAAAGTAAGCAGAGTTGTTTCTTAGAAACGTTGCTGAGCCTGTAGTCCGTGAGATCAAGGTATGTCTCTGACAAGAAGTTTAAAGTCTGTATACCGGACAGCGAGGACTGGGTCTCTCCGAGTACTGTCGTAAAAGGTATACCAATTTTCATAGTTAGCTCAAAGGCGAAGAACGGAATGGGAGCAGGAGTCTTTTTAGAAGAACTAAGTAACAGTCATTCACACCGACTTCCAAATCAGTGTAGCGTTTCCAGGCAGAGATCTTCGCCTGAAAGCGGCTCAAACTGTCTTAATGAGGAAACTACCAGCAGCCAAGCAGCACTTAAGGCGATTAACTCCAATCTGGTAAACTCTTAGTCCGTCAACTCAAGTTAGTGCCTTTCGGTATTAAGAGCAATAGTAGGCCATCACACAGTGCTGCTTTAAAATGCGTCTTCATATTTTTAAACATTTTTTTCTTGTAGGTCTACACGCGCATTTCATTTGAATATGAAGATATTTTGTGAAATCTGACACAAATATGTAGGTTGAATAAGGAGAACATCTTTGGTAGAACAGTTGAAAAGCTTCGATCACAAGATGCCACTGAGACGCAAATTGCTAAAAAAAAATCTCATCGCCAATGACAGGCTCGGTAACGAGTCTGAAAAGTCACAATTAAAAATGAAGCTTAAAAATTCAAATGCTGTCCAAATTTCTGCATCTTTTTAATTTATTTTTGCAGCTACCATGTGAGGCCGTTCATCGATAGCAGATGCGCTAATAGTTCTGAATGTTGACAGCTCACTTTACGAATTGATTAATCTATTGCTTAATGGTCGGATTATCAACTCTAAGCTGGGTGAGGTGTCCACAAGAGGATCTGTTAGCAGAGGCACTTCGCAAGGTGGTGTTTTATCTCCCCTATCCTTGGAATTTGGTGGTCAACGAACTACTGGAAACTTGGAAACTTAACATCCAAAAAAGAGTCAAGAAGACTGCAGTAGCACTCTTCTCTAGCAAAAAAGCTATTGGTAATAAATGGGGTCTACAACATCGAATAACTCACTGGCTCTATATCTCAGTTATAAGACCGATACTTATCCCTATGCTATGGGATAATTGTCTGGTGAACAGCCTTGGAGAAAGCCATAAATACAGACTATCTAAGCAAGGTCTAGCGCACAGCCTGCATGTGTATAAGCGCTGCACTAGGCACAACATATTGTTTCATCTATTATCCCTTGATATTTTCAGCAATCAAGAAAGACTTTGGCCACGCCTCTATTCTGAAGAACTGCGTACTCCCAACCGAAAACACTGACTATACACCACCCCATCTCAAAATTTTGACAAGAACTTTCTCGTCACTATCCCTCCAGATCCAGAGCAATCTGGAATAAGGATACTTTCAAAGAAGATGAATCAGTTCGCTTCTACACTGACGGCTCAAAAACCAAAGACGGAGTTGGTGAGGGTGTATTCTCCCAAAGTCTAAATCTTGAGCTCTCCTACCGTCTACCAAATTATTGTAGCGTGTTCCAGGCGGAATTAATATTGATAAAAGAAGTCTTATCTTGGCTCAAGAAAAACGTGATATCCGCTAAAGATATGTGCATTATTTCGGACAGCCAATCAGCCATCAAATCCTTGGATTCGATCTCTATAACTTTTCTAGTTCTCGATTGCCGATCGTCTCTTACGGAGATGGTCGAACAGTTCAACATTCACCTAATTTGGGTGCCGGGGCATAAAGACATTCCGGGAAATTGTAAGGCCGATGAACTCGCTGGAATAGGAACAACTTAACCCTGTCGGATAAAGGCACCCGAGGGATACCAATCGATACTTGCATACATAAATTAAAGCTGGATGATATCGAGAGTGTAAATCTCAGGTGGACATGTGGCACCACTTGTCTAGTGACAAAACAAATTTGGCCTAAGCTGAATTTGAAACGATCTAAGAAATTGATTTCTCTCAACAGATTGCATATCGGCACCAGTTGAGTGCGCGGCATTTTATATGTTAAATTCGGACCTGCACCCTTTTGCTTTCAATTCTTCCCACATATTTGTTATTTGGATTTTATTTCCACTTCGATTTGAACTTTATTGCACTTTTGAAAATGAAATAAAGTCCAAAAATCGTTTTATTTGGGTTTTTATTTTGTGCAATGTGCAAAATAGTTATTTAGAGGTACCATCACTCCTATTAGTCTGCCACCCGGGGCGGACCACCCCCCCCCCCCTTAGTCCGCCACTGAAGTCTGGAAGTAGTGGGAAAGTGGGGCACAATTTTTTAACCGATTTTCTTAGCAAACAAACGGAGAGCTAATTTAAGTAAAAGTTTGTGAAATAGCCGGATCTAACGCTTTAGAAACCGATATTTTGGTACAATAAAGAATGTAATGAAATTGGGAAAAGCATGAACGAGGACTGAAACATCAGCTTGTATGAGACATCTCCAGGAAACAGAACATTTTTCGTCTTGCAATATCTATCGAGGCATATTCCCTGCTTAATGTCGCGTATAAAAACCTTTCCAGCGTACTGCGTGAATGTTTCAAAACGTTCTGCATCACAATAATCGGAACGTGCCAGTGCCACATACCGACCACACTGAAAAAAATAAATTTTTGCAGCAACATAATTTCGTAAAAATTAATTGTCATAGTCGCTTGTGGTTATGCTCTCTTTTCTTTTCTCAAGAATTATTATCGGCAACCTGGTAAAAGTGGTCGAAATTTTTACAAATTTAAGATACACCACAAACATAATTTCAACAAAAATTATAATACGCGGGCTCTGAAAGAGCAACAAAATTCCTTCAAGGTATTAGGACAATTGGGTCGCATTGCACTACACCTTCCCTTTTATTATTATTCTCAACATAAATAAAATCTCAACTCAGTAACTATTTGGCGCTGTCATTTGAAAAACCGACACACGTTGCCCTCCTTCGGAGACTACTTTGTACGCAACCATACTTCCAACGAGCACAGACACTTATCATTCAAATCTTTTTGACTCAATTACTTAAAAAAAAAGTGAAATAAATCACAACACGATAAGAAAAAGCTTCTTTCCGATAAGATAATTTTGTTAATAATTGTCTAACTATAAAAACAAATACCCCCACAACATCTATCACGCAAAATGGAAATCTCTTGAAATTATTATACACACATATGCCCGTCCTTGGACTGCTGTTACTCGTATTATTATTATTATTTTTTTTTTTTTAAATTGTCTCATTGACTGAGTCGATTTGATTTCAGTCAAAGTCACAGATAGATTTTATTTGTTTATAAAATAAAATCTTCAAATCTTTTGCCGCAAAGTGACGACGGCTGTCGTTAACGTCAATGCTGGAGGCATAAATACTGAGCCATGAGAGAATAGCAATCATATAGCAGATGAATTCCACCCTAAAGGAAAAGAAAAATCAAAGAGAAAGCGAGTATGACGTATGAATTTGAAAAGAAAAAAAAAAATGTTACGTATACGCCATACAGAATCGCAACAGACTGTCGTCATTTTAACACCTTTACCTGCAGATAATTGCCTTAAGTAATCCGTTTCCGTTTTTCTTTTCACTACCTATATAATGACATAATAATTACATGCAACACTTGTGTTCTGAAACAAAACAAAAACCAGAACCAAAAGGGATCAAAAAATGCCTTGCTGTTATTTTTTATTCCATATTTTCAGGCAATGCGAGGCGTCCTTTTTTAATTAAGGGCAAACAAAAAAATAAGAACGAGGTACAAACGGTTTTACATGTCATACCACTCAGCAAACACAATAATTTCATATTCCTTGTTTAAGGGATTTATTTCATTTTTTGTCCCTTATCCATGGCCGAAGGGTAGTTTCTATATATTGTTTCTTTGCTTCACAAAGAAACTGCTTGCTTTCTTTTTACGATTCGTTGTAATTCTTGGAAACTTTTACAGCTCCCCCGGACAAATTCGTTTCGTTTGTGAAATTTAAGGGAAAAATCCACAAAAGTCCTGGAATTGATTTTACCCCAAAACCGATGGGGAATGGATAGAAATTAAAATGAAAGAAAGCAATTTCGGAATAAATAATTCACTAGGCTAATTGTACCGAATGTGATACGATGGTGGGTAAATTATTTGTTTTATCACGCCGAAGAATCTTAGGTTATGGGCCCAGACCAGACGCTTACGCACGCACTTTCAAAGGCTTCCAGAATTTGTTCGTTCTTCATTTTGTTCCCGACAGTCGCGTCGTCCTCTGGATACATACATACATGTATTAATATTTATAGCTAAGGAATTTTGTTCACTCGACGAATAATTATAATGAATACAAAAGTTTTCCGATGTTCTTCTCATTTTGTATGGCGTGCGCTACCACATATCATTTTATTTAGAAGATTTATTGGGAGTGCTTCTTTGAGATGGTACGTTTGGTTCTTCTTCGATTTTTTTTTTGTTTTCTGTCGGAAAAGTTTTTGGGGTTTTTCATTTACCATATGAGTGATTTGATTAACTTTTTGAAGTTGAAAATATCTTGTTAGAATTTTGTTTTTGCATACATCACGGAAATTTGAATTGTGATTGGAATACAAGTATAAGAAGATATTTTCTTTCTGGCGACATGGATTTTATAATTCGTTCATCAAAGTCTGAGGGAAAAAGAGAGTTTTGGTTTCTCCATCTACTAGTACTCATCATCATCATAATCATCATTTTCAATGGTCCGCTTGTCCATTAAGTGGGTCGCGGGTGTAGGTTGCCCAAGTGGACCCTCCATAGCTCTCGATTCTCCGCCATCGAATCTAAATCATCAAGGGCAATCCCCATACGGGTATAGGAGAGATTATGGACTTGATCTAACCATCTCATCCTTGGTCTACCTGGAGGACGCTTACCTGATGGTACGGATTCCATAGCACGTCGTGGAATTCTGGTCGGGGACATGCGTTTAACAGGACCAAACCACCGAATCATGGACCCCTCCGTCCGGAGAAGTAGCTGCTCGAGCAGGGTCAAATAATCACAGTTTTAATAGCGATTTCTGGCAGCAATCTAGATAAAGAGATGTTCGATGCCAAATGACTAGTACTCACAGTCGTAATTTTTTATTACATTCCCCCTTGCATTTAATCAAACTCACAGTCACAATAACCATTATCCTGTAATAAATGTCACGATTCTAAGTTCGTGGAAAGGTAATGGGGAAAACCAATTGGTTTTCCAAAAGCTGTTTGTTAAGTTGTTTCAGCTCACACAAGGGAACAATTCTACTGGCACCGACCATTCAATTTTTTGATAGATATAATACATGTGACCATATATCGTTTACGACCATAAAAAAAAACATTTCCTAAGAGTGGGAAATTTTATGCGTTTGCTGTAAACATATCCACTTCCTCAGATCTCGACAGAGTTTTTACAAATGGACATTAAAGTCAATACAGATTTATTTATAGGTTTTTAATTTTATTTCTAAATGTAAAAGAATAAATATATAGGAAACCTATGTAATAATAATTAGCAAGGCAAAGTCAAAAAATGTTTTAATAAAATCAACAATCAGCCTAAAAGTCGGCAAGCATTTGTGATCAGATGACATAAACTTGCTAATTTGGTGTTTGTCTTTGATATTTTGTTGGAATTTGTTATTATAAGTACAAATTGTTCTGCAGATAAAATAGTCTGACGACCACATCTCATATAGAAAACAGTTTGTCCTGACTGATTGGGGGTCAACGCCCAGCCCAAACGGTAAAAGCTAGGAAGCTGTAATTTGGGAAAAAAATGCCTTTTATGGCCAAAGTGAGCACGTCGATTTTACTTCGATTATATTCGAACTAAAAAAGGGGAAAAGGGGGGCAAAGCATCTAAAGGAAAATTCTATAAGAGATTTGGGCAAATTCGAAATTAGAAAGGGGGGCTGAAGTTTGTATGGGAACATTTTTATTTTTCATCCTATCGACTTTAAACTCGGTTTCTGTTTTCTATATTATGAAGAAAAGAAAATTAATTTCTATTATTTTGGGACTAAAGAAAACATTTTTTTTTTGTTTTTATCTTATTGCCCAAGCAAAAATTGCCGAAGGTACTTCTATAACGGGAGCGAAGCGCCGGATGAATGTTAGTCATACTATAGAGGTGTCAGCACGTGGCTCATTCCTGCTTCGGATAAATACCTACAGCCGTAGGAAGTCTGGCGCAGAGCCTTCTTAACTTTAGGTACCCCTTAAAAAGCCCTAACACAGGGAAACGTGTATTCTCGAGGATACATGTCAAAACTCCATGAGGCGCTTCGACACACATTTTTGTGTCATAAGACCATCGGGCACCATGACACTTTTAAAGGTGTCATATCGCCCGCCGGGCTTTAAGTCACTTTGTGGGCATTATGACACTATAGAAAGTGCATTAACGACCTAAAATGAAATAATACCCGAAACATATCGGGGGCACCTCCAACCCCCTGCTAGGGTTTACTAACAAGATGAAGGTTTGGGGTGTTTTGAGACGAATGGAAGGGACCTACAATTTTATGTCGAGTCCGAACGGCTGAATTGAGAAGCTTTTTCATGACAGTCATACTCTCGGATGTTTGTCAGACGTTCGCGAGAGGTGGCGCAGTAAAAAAAACTTTAAGATGTAATTTGTGTAATTTTTCCGGGGATCGAACCTGGGATCCCTCGCACAGTAGTCCAGCACACTAACCACTGCGCTACTGCGCCCATCAAGAGCAAATTAGCTCTGAATTAAATTGTTCAATGAACCATATCAAGCCGTATAAAATTGTTATGTTGTAATTCATTGCCAAACATCGTTGGTAATAACTAGGGCCCGGATTTCTATGTTAATACATTTTTTTTTTATAGCCGTAGAAGCAAATAAATTAGATAGTTTTTTGAATTAAGAAATTTGCTTTAAAATGACATTTAATCGTTGGCGCATATTTTTGCATATTTTGCTATAAATTAATATTTTGGTTTTTTAACAATAAACGCATATTCTTCGTGCATATTTCAACAAAAAAACAAAAAAAAACAAAAAATTTTTTAAATTTAAAACATTGATTTGTCGAAAATGCGAACGAACCCTTAACATCTTTCATGCAAATAATATATTATTGATAACTTGGCAGCACTAAATATGTACATACATTCCAGCTGTCACGATATTCCAGTGTCATTTTCTGCGTTACATTTCAATTTGCAAACAGCTAGCTTCTCATATAATTTTGTTTATCTTAAAACGTAAGAAAAAATATTTCTGATATTTTTGTTTTCAGTTATTGAGGTAAAATAAATCTTTTTAGATAAAATGCCTAAAGAAAAGACATCCGTGGCTGCAACTTTACGCAAATATGTGTCGCAAAATTCAGATATGTTCAAAACAGATGGCAAAATTTTGTTTTGCAAAATATGCAGCAAAAGTGTTGCATTCCAAAAAAAGTCTCAAGTTGATCAACACATCAAAAGCCAAAAGCACATACAACTTTATGGTCGATTCTCTGAGACTTCGTCTGAACAACTCCTTTTATTACCCAGCACAGGTAATACTTTTTGCGTCGATTTATGTGAAACCTTCATTGCTGCCGACATCCCTTTAGACAAACTAAACAACACATATTTGAGAGATTTTCTCAAAAAGTACACAAAAGAAAGTGTACCCAACGAATCTACAATAAGAAAAAACTATGTTGATAAAGTGTATACTCGAGTTTTTGATGAAATCAAAATAAATCTAAAAGATCATTTTTTATGGGTGTCCATTGATGAGACCATAGACATACAGGGCCGATTTGTTGCTAACGTGGTTGTTGGCGTCTTACATGAAGACGAAAATATCAGCAAAAGGAAGTACTTGGCCAATATAATTGAGTTGGACAAAACAAATCACGCTACAATCGCTCGAGCTTTTGACGAATCTGTAAACTTATATGGAGAACATATCGACAAAAATAAAAACCTTTTGTTTTTAACGGATGCAGCACCTTATATGGTGAAAGCGGCTCGTGCATTAAAACTATTTTATCCAAAAATTATTCACGTCACCTGTCTGGCTCACGGACTGCACCGAGTCGCGGAAGAAATCAGAACCAACTTCAAAGATGTTGACGTAGTGTCAAACGGCAAAAAAATATTTTTAAAAGCTCCGTCCCGTGTAGATCTTTTTAAAGAAAAATGTCCGGAAATTCCTCTTCCACCTCAGCCCATTATAACAAGATGGGGAACATGGATAGATGCAGTGTTGTATTATGCCAAACATTTTGAACAGTTTGAAAGCGTTGTTACAGAATTAGATGACCTTGATGCTATTTCAATTAAAAACAAGTAAAAGTGTTATCATCGGCCTGGCCGATGCTTTGATACCCTCCACTGCATAAAAGTCATGCAAAATGTTTGCCATGCGAGTTAGTATGTGTCTAATATTAGTTTTGTATGGTAGGTAGCAGAACTACTTTACCGACATAGACAATTTTCAATACCAACCTGACGACGGTTAAAAAAAGTCCTCTCACAAAATTTCATTCACCTAAGTCGATTCGTTTGGACGCTAAGGTGTTTTCAACAGACAGAGAGATACATGAGTCGAATATTGGCTTTGTATGGGAGGTAGCAGAACTACTTGACCGACATGGATCATTTTTAATACCAACCTGACAACCGTAAAAATAAGACCTGTCATTCAATTTCAGTCGCCTACGTCGATTCGTTTGGACGCTATCGTGATTTCAACAGGCGGAGAGACACATGGGTCTACTAATGGTTTTGTATGGGAGGTACCAGAACTACTTGACCGACATAGCCCATTTTCAATACCAACCTGACGACGGTAAAAAGAAGTCCTCTCACCAAATTTCAATCGCCCAGGTCAATTCGTTTGGACGCTATCGTGCTTTCAACAGACAGACAGACAGACGGACAGACAGACAGACAGACAGACAGACAGACAGACAGACAGACAGACAGACAGACAGACAGACGGACATGGCTAAATCGATTCAGAATGTGATCCTGATTCAGAATATATATACTTTATAGGGTCTCCGGTGAATCCTTCTTGGCGTTACAAACGTAATGGCAAAGTGAATATACCTTCCTGTGGAGGGTATAAAAACCAAGGAAATATTAAACCAGCCATTACTAAAAAGCCAACTGACTTTCATAAGTTCAAACTATGCATTTCTCAGTGAGACTATAGTAAAATTAGGGGGGTGGAACACACTTAAAAAGCAAATAGATTTAATGGATGATGCAGTTGCGAAATTAAATGCAGTTGAGAGTTCAATGGGTCAGTCTATTTGTAAAAAAATTGAAAATGTTCTTAAAAAAAACGATGGGTTTTTGCAAATGAAAAATATCTCCACCATGTTATCCTCGAATTTGAGCGAAGAACAGTGTTTGGACATTCCATATTCCATAAATGAGATTGTTTCATTGAAAAATGCTCCACTAACGTCTGTAGACGTGGAGAGATCATTTTCCATGTACAAAAGCTTTTTAAGACCTAATCGCCAAGGTTTTAGTTTTGAAAACTTTAAAAAAAAACTTCATGATCCATGCGAACAAGACTTACTTAAGCAGCATATAAGATATGTTAATAAATATTATTTATTTTAGCTGAAGTATGTACCTTTACGTTTTGTGTTACTGTGAAAATTTACTCTTACAAATAAAAGACTGAATTATGATTTTTTCATTTACTTTTTGAGTATTTTTGCAGAATATTTTTAACTTTTGATGGCATATTTGGCAATTTTAAGTGCATATTTTAGGTACATATTTTGTGTTTTTTAGGACATAAGAATCCGGGCCCTGGTAATAACTAATAACTGATTTGTGCATTAGCACAACAAAAATCTGTTTTTTCCTAATTTAAATTACAAATATCTGGCAACAAAAAACACAAAAAAAAATGCGCAATACAATTTGCTTAAATAATCATGGCGTTCTTATCTCATGCACACAACATTCCAGAGAAAAATGACAGAATTTATCAAATTCTTCTACCAGATGAATACTTTTATATGAAATGGTGGTATACTTTTAGGCTTAATGCCTTAATTCATTGGTTAGGTGGTATACGAGCAAAAATTCTTTATGAATGAATATTTTTTAATCCTTAATTAAAATGACCGTTTCGAATTTGACGTGAGTTAGCTGAGACACTGATAATTAACAGATTAAATGAATCTATTGAATAAGGCTGTAAGAGATTAAATGAATCCAATGAATAAGGCTAGTAATGCATTGCATTTTAATAGGCTGCGCGTTCAATAGAGCGATGGAACAAGTTGCATATTTGTAGGCTAATTTGGCGATTATTATTTGGTAGTAGTTCTGCGTTAATTGTGCGCAGTGGCTGAGTCTGCACAATTTAGCCATTCGGACTCGGCATAAAATTGTAGGTCCCTTCCATTCGTCCCAACAAATAGAAACTCACACAAACGAATGGTTGCGAGAAGCTAGGCTTACGGTTGCACCAACTATTTATTTTTTTTTTCTAGGACAATTGTTCCAAGGGTTAAATAAACCGATTGTTCTGAAACTTCAATACAATGCGGTAAAATGTTGGCCATTTTGGTTCTCCTATTTATTATCGATAACATTTTGTGAAAAAAAAAACTAAAAAGCAAATAAAAGGTCAGAAAATCAGGCGACTACAGAGTGATTGACCTTTTTAAGTTGTTGACAACTAATCAATCGTTTTGATTGACTGTTTCATTGCGATATAAATCTGCTGCAATGCTGACATATTTATTAAATTGTCTTGTCTGGTAGTTTGTAGATATCTTATCACTTCAAGTCAGTATCCGTGCGTGGACTTCTGTACATCAACTGATTTACACGTAAATTAAAATTAGTTCGTCGTTTTGATTCACAATTAGCAAGCATTTTGAAGAAAACTCAGTCCTTTTAGCAAAAGGACGCTGAAGCTGCATTACAATCAATAGATATTTTTCTGATTCACTTTCAAATCCGATCTGCTATTTATTTGTAAAGCAACCTTACAACTTTTGCAAGTCTTTACTATTTACAGACGATTCGGACAAACTTCACAAGCGTCTTTCAAGCTGAAATACTTGCCATTGACAAGGATTGTCTAATTAGCGATCGAACTACAGGTAGTCAAAAAAAAAAAAAACAACCTCTTGCTACTGACCTGATTGAACTGCGTGGTAGTATAAAAGTAATGACCATATTTGATATAGCTGTAACATTAAGAAGTGGTGGACTACTAAGCATGGGGTTCCCGGTTTAGCCCCCGGAAAAAAAAAACAGATTACACTTTTAGGTCTAATGTAAAATTCCGACTAATATCTGACGAGTTAAGTTAAATTTCGCTTCCATTTTTCCTGAAAGTACAACTCACACGAACGGATACTTCTAAGGACTGAGAGACAAGGCCTAGGGTTCTATATGGACCTGTTGAACTCACTATTATGTTCATATACGTAGATCTTTGTATATTTATTTAAATCCATAAAATCCAAAATCCAAATTCAGCGTTCTTATAGAGTATAGTATTCCATTATCAAAAATGTGTGACTTCTAAAGACTAGCTAAGGGTAAGAACGTGTTCAGTCGATACATTTAACATTTTTTAACTTTCTCGTTTTATATTTTGAAGGGATGTTTTAATGACAAATGTTTTTTGCAGGTTTGTTTGTCAAAAGAATCAACAGTTCAGATTTTATCGGATATGTCTGAGTTTGTAATGTGAAATAACTAATAGAAACAAAATGCGCAAAACTTCTTTCGATGTCGACTTTGTCTACCTAGGCTTCGCTATAAACTCCGACGAAGAATAATGTACGTACGGCGACATCGACCTTGCCAGAAGAGTGAAGGTCCAATGAATGAGGAAGCTGGATCATGTAGAGCGAATGGACGCGAATGCTCCAGCCCGGCAGATCTTCGAATCCACACCCGAGGGACGGCACACTAGAGGAAGACCTCGACTCAGGTGGCGCACGCAAGTGGAAGGGGACCTTAACCAACTTAGCGTGCGAAACTGGAGACAGCTGGCCAAAGATCGTGCTGGCTAAAAACGCTTTTTGGTTGAGGCCCAGGTATCCCCCGGACTATAATGCCACCTTAAGTAAGCAAGTAAATACTTTTTTATATTGCAGGTCGATATTGTTTGACAGCCCGTTCCGGTTGGTTAGAACTTGTCAATCGGCATTTAGAAATCATGTCAGTAACAATCGAAAATAAAGTACTTGATAACTCAACAGTTCAAATTTGAAATGTGCCAAAATTTAATTAGGGCAGACAAAGCACTCATTTTCATTACAACCATCGAAACCAACACGCCTGTTTGTCCTTTATAAATTTCCAAAATCTATAGTCGATCTTATAACCATTGACTGTAGTACATTCATGGGTTTCTGGAGGAGGTCATAATAACTATGCGGAAGGGTTTCGGAACAAGGGGCGTGGCACCTCCCTCTTACAGAAAAATTACTTAAAATTCTGTCTTATCTTCAAAAATTTCCCAACGCCAACTTATAGATGAAATTGTCCTTTACGACAAACAACAACAGGAATAGGGTACATGGATTGTCATGAATTGACATAGAAGCATCGACATGTTCCCGTTTGGTGGCGCTACAGTCTAGGGTGAACCAGGGCTTCAACCAATACGTGTCTCCAGTTAGCTCGATCTTTGACTAACTGCCTCCAGTTCCGCACTCCAATCGAGCTGGGACATTCAAAAAACATACTGCAGTTATAAAGTTAACAGGGCAATCGAATAAAATACATTTCCACTACTAAAACTGATCTTAGGCCAAAAGAATTTAGACACAATATTGGATAAGCCGTGTGGGCTTCACAGTGCTCTACAATAGGAATTGTTGCAACAAGGAGTAGGAGATTCCTAAGTTAATTCAATACTTTCACAAAAATATTGATCCATTTCAATTGGACTAGTCATGGATTGCAATAAAATATACAAGTCAGTTGAAAAACAGCGTAGACGGTTAAGTAAAAAAACAAATTCAGACGCCAAACGTAAAAAAAAGACATTGAATGGGTAAGAATGTGCTGAACATCAATCTAATGCTAAGCCGATTAACATATCTCAGAACTCAGTGCGTAGACATTGGTATACACAAATTAAAAAAAACACCCACACAAAGCCTAAAATCCTACTCATATATCATTATTAACTGATAAATCATTTTCCACCAATTAGTGAATAAACAAATAATTTCATTATTACTGGGAACTGTCTATTTTTGTTTTCAAAATAAAGGGATAGATATTCCATAAAGCGGGGGATTTGTGTGTTGAAATTGAGGCAGTCGTAGGTCGACGAAATAAAAAATAAACCGACCGCCGAAAGAAGCATTACATTAAGGATTTTTCAATTAAAAATAATACCACTTGAATGAGCAGAAATATAAAATAAACCGAACAGGGCAAACCGCTTCAAGACCAAATTTACGCGAAGCTCTTACTCCGATGAATGTATGACGATGAGGATGAGGACTCAATTAAAAATGCAGACTTATCCAGCCCACGGTTGAGGGTGGGTGGAAGCTATGATGACGTTCGTTGTTGTTTGTTAAAACGAAGTAACGTATTTATTTCTGTACCAACTGACCTGACAAGAACGTGATCCGTCAAATTACCGTGCATCGGCAGGGGTGATTTTCGTAATGATATGTAGCCATGGCTACTAATTGGGTATTATTATTTTTTGCTCAAAATGATGAAAATGTGTTCCCCCTCACCTTTTGCGCAGATTTATAGGGTACATCCAGTCTCCTAACGTGTCTGGCTATCAATCAATTCTTTTATGTTTGAGCTTATTCTGTTTATAAAGAGAGAAGTGATTTCGAACAAGATTTTTCGAATTGCATTTGTCAGGCACATCCCTAGGAACTCAATGACTTACTATTGGTATTTGTACAAATTGATGCGAATATTGATGCCAGAAACCTGACAGATACAAATAGTTTGGCTTTGTGTGACCTAAAGCCGACAAATCAAGAATAAACTCCCAAAATCGGGGGCTGAATTACAACAATGGTGAACAAGAGAATTTCTAGATAAAGTAAGCGCATCTGTCGGCGGTAGCCATGGTGTAGTGGTTAGTCATTGCTGGATACCAGAAAAAACTGGCGATAATTTGCCATTATAGGACAAAATGGACAACCATTTTCGGTGCGAAACGTGGACAGATATCTTGGAATCTGGCTCGACCAGTATCTATATTTTGACAAACATATAGTGCGGATGCTTGTCTTGCTGGGCCAAGAGGGTCTATGCTCTGACAAGGAGACTGTTTTGCAGCTGTCAATTTGTTTCCAGAGTAAAGGTCATAATATGCTACGTGAACCTTATAAGGCCTATCATCGCTTATGGCTGTCCCATTTGGTTCAATATAGCGCCTTCCTATATGGAAAAGATTCGGGTGTTAGAGAGACAGTGTCTCAGGATCTGCCTAGGGTTGTTTAGAACTGCCGAGTCTGAGTACATAAAATATTATCCCAACAAGACCCTCTACGAAGGGGCTCGATTGAATAGGATTGAACATTTCCTAATTAAGGTGATGCGAAGGCACGTTGGAAGGGCGATGGCCAACGCTAATAACAATCTGGTCTCGGGTGGTTCTTACCCGAAATTAATGTACCACAAGAATACGCTTCGGTCTAGCCTTGTTCCGCCTAAGGCACTTCTTCAAGCTGACATGAAATGGTTAGTCCAAAGTAAGGATGGTGTGCCGGTGTTGTACCAAAGCCACCGCGGCCGGCGGCGCGAGGGATAAGCGACTCATCCACGACGTGTATGCCGCTAAAGCTCAGGAGCCCCTCCGTTTTTCGATACCTTAAAGCAGTTCACCGAATTTTGGTGGCTTGAGGAACAGTTGAGGGCAGACACGCTCTCCCAGGTCGGTGCATTACCTATGTTAAATCTTCCTTAGTTTTAAGCTATTTTGTATGTTAGTGAGGCGTATTTTAGGGGGTCTTTGGGAGTGGCCAGGCTCGCCAACATGAATGAGTGCTACCGAGATTTGACCGACGCTTATGGCCTCGCTGGAGTCCCGGCGACGCGGCGCATGTGCACCATGTTGGCGACTACTAGGCGCCCATCGACGCAATCGGGATGGTGACCAATCGAGAGATTGCTCATCACTCTCATTATATTTAATTTAGGTTAATTAGCTTAGGTACTTTTAAGAAGTCTTAGGTTTAAGAAAACCCCAATAATAAAAGAGTCCCAAGCTTTTAGCAAGTTTCTTGGAAATGAAAAAAACATCGCAAACACAAAAATTGATAGATTTTGCCGAAAGGCAATAGTTAAGTTTAGAGTGCTCGTTAAGAGGCAAAAAAAATGTCTGCATTTCTTGAACCTACAGCGAATTATATATTCTAGATTTTAAGGAAGAAGTGCTACAAGAAAACTACCGCAAATTACGTGTCGAGATAGAAATTTGTAGATGAAAATGAAGCAGATAAACTCCGCGAAAAATTCTCGAAGAAACTGCAGCAGACCGAATCTATCGTCCAAGAGGTCGCTATAGACGTATTGCGTTATCGGGAAAAATGTTGAACAAGATCAAGTTTTAAGCTAGAAGCCGCTTTTAATATCTTGAATGCTTTGAACAGTTGTTTTATGTGTTTCTATCGTAAAATGGAAAGGCAAATACTAAGTGCCTGTCACTTTGCATGACTAATGATAAGGGATGTAAAATGGCAACCTCGAACTGACATCTCGTAAGGTTCGGGAGAACAGTAGGTTCCTAATTCTCGTAGCATTAGCCTGAGAAATATTCCTACTCTAGTAATCCAAAAAGGAGGGAAGTAATGAGAAAAGGCTCAGGGGACCGATACGCTCTTTCAAAATTCCACTAATTTTTAACCTATCTATCTATCGACTAATGCAAACACATATTGGGCAGAAGGCCTGGATTGGTTCGATTGATAGTAGCAATTAATATAGATCTAAGGCAATTTTCCTTGCCAATGAGAGGCTGCATTAGGAATGTTTTGTAAAAAATCGAGTTAGATTTAAATTGGTCCTTCGAGCCGGATATGATCAAGCGTCGGCGAATTGATTATCAGAATACAAATGTTCAAACACTCTCTTAAAGAGGATTCTCATGTTCATCTGCGGTAGTTATATACGCATAATAATAAAAAAATTGTGCGAAACTCACAGGCCAACAACAAAGGCACGATCTTCCAAAAGTCCGTCGATTTGCTTGAATACGCCGATAATGATGACATAATTGGTAGAACACAGCGAAATATCACTGGTGCGTGGCTAAACTGGGTTTAGTGTTTAACGATGGCAAAAGCAGGTATATGCTTTCAACAAGCAGCGGAACCCAACTTCGACGAATCGGACAGAACGTCACAATCGACAGCTATTATTTTCTGATAAGGTAAGATAAGGGGTTTTGTCTATCTCGGGTTTGCTCTGAACATCTTCAAAGATTTTAAATGATGAAGAACTCTGCCAACCGTTGTTTCTTTGGACTGGGAAGACAATTGAATAGTAGAGCCCTACTCCGAAGAACTAAGGAGATTATGTATAACATCTTAATAATCAGATCAGTCATGATTTATGGCGCTGAAGCTTGGACTCTTTTAAAGCGGGTGAAGATATTTTTGACACTTTGAAAGAATACCTCCCGTAAAATGTTCGGTTTTGATTAACAGGCGTTGGAGGAGGAGATTCCAACGGCGAACTGTACGTACGAACTGCATCGCGACATCGACCTTATAAATAAAAATTGACATTAGACAACTGATGGCTAAAAAATGTAGAGCGTAGAATGTTCGACTCCAACTTAGAGAAAAAGCGCAATAGAGGAAAAGCTCACCTTAAGGGAAAGGGGCATTCGACTAACTTGGAATGCTCAACTGGCGACAAATTCTCAATACAAAAAGTATTAGGCTTGTGTCCGTTCTTTTTCAGTAAAATTTGTCAACTTCAAAATTCGAAAGCGTGGGGAAAATCATGGACTAAGAAATTTCCAATACCAATCCACCAACTTGTTCTCTTTTACAAAGTTGTGTGAGCAGGAACAGCGCTATAAGGCTCAGAAGAGAATAGAGGGGAGTGCGCAATTTAAATGCTCATTAAGGCGTCTGGTCTCTTCAATCTGCACGTTTTGCGATTACTTGTCTAGCTAAGAATTGTTTTTAAATTTTTGATGGCCAAATAATAGGTATCTCAGACTTCTTTCTTATCCGATCCCAAAATCCGACCTTTAACTTTCTTGGGTTTGGACCCTTTTTTAAATTTAGGTCAATCATAAGGCTCTGACTGTAGGTGGACACAGCACATTAAAAATGTTTTAACAAGATCGGGCTTCCCTTTAACTTAGTAATCTTAGCCGTTGGTTTTTCAGCTTTTGTTTGCGCAATAGGTTCGTAAAGACACTCAAGGCCTAGCTTCCCGTAACCATTCGAATGGAGGAGACCTACAATTTTATGACGAGTCCAAACGGCTGAATTGTGAAGCTTTTCCAGGACAGTTTTATCCTCGGATGTTTGCCAGACGTTTGAAGGTGGGACAATGAAAAAAAAACCTTAAGATGTAATTTGTGTTTTTTTTGCCTAATATTCTAGCACACAAACCTCAGCCGTTCTATTTTATGCTTTAAATGTCAATGCCGCTCTATATCCCTCAAAAATCCAGATTCCATCGATATGAAAAGTGTGTCCATCAGTTGCCAGTTGACTAAGAAAAAGGCGAAGCAGTATTGGAAATATGAAAAGTTTCGACCCTGATATATCGCCAACAAAGAAACATGTTCAATAGATTGGAATAACGTAGTGATGAGCGCAAAAAAAAACATTTTAAAGCTTTGTCAAAAATCAGCCTTCAATAATAGAGCTAAATAAGTTCGCCACGAGTTGAAATACAGTTGGAATTGCTTAGGTGTTGCGAAAAGAATTGCGCCTAAAATCAAGCAAAATAAAGGGAGGAACTGAACGAAATATCTTTTTCGGCTTCCGACCGACACCGACCAACTTAAAAAAAAAACTATCAGTACTGTAAAAATACATTACAGATTTTTTTCGCTTCGTTCATTAACAAAGCTCAAGGCCATCTTCTTCATGTCGATACTAAAGTTTAAAATTCCAGATATTTTTAATATCCGCTCATAACTTACAAACAAGTACACGACATTACGGCCGAGGAAGTTAAGGAGGCGATCAAATATTATATAATAAAAAACGTAAAGTCAAAAAAATAAGGAATCTGATCTAGATGGCTGATATTAATCACCTCCAAAGTAATGTCCAATACCTTATAAGTGCAGGCTTCTTTCTAGGCACAAAAAGAGAACCAGTCTCAGACTTTGCGCCAATTTAGAAATTTTGGAAACAAATAATCCCGCTCCATTGGCAGTAACCTGGGGTTCAGTCAATTTTTTCTTAAAGAAATTAAGTTCCAGGCTAAACCTTGTTGTAAATGTAAGGATATGTCATCATAAGCCTCTTGCCGGGTTATCTCCAGCCTAAATCCGAAAATTCGAAAATAATCTTCGAACATTTTGCGATATAGAAGCAATTATTAACTACCAGTTGGTTCTTACAATACAGCTCTCGGGAAAGGCGAACTTATAGCTCTTCAAGGTGCAGAGAAATAAGACCCCGGGAACTAAGTCCACCTTAAAACCACTTTCTCGAAGTGGACTTAGTTCCCCTGTAAGATATGAAATAAATTCCAAAAACTCTGAGTGGTTTTATTTTCCTTTCAATATACCCAATTTCGCTCTGCTAATCCGACAGTAAACTCAAGCAGGGGGTTGCATACGCTTTAAACTGTTTAATGGTTTTAAGTAAGTAAGTAAGTGATTCATTTATTTACATTTCAACATAAACATAGTATACAACAAGTAAAAGTGTTATCATCGGCCTGGCCGATGCTTTGATACCCTCCACTGCATAAAGGTCATGCAAAATGTTTGCCATGCGAGTTAGTATGTGTCTAATATTATTTTTGTATGGTAGGTAGCAGAACTACTTTACCGAAATAGACAATTTTCAATACCAACCTGACGACGCGACGCACGGTTAAAAAAAGTCCTCTCACAAAATTTTCATTCACCGAAGTCGATTCGTTTTGACACTATCGTGCTTTCAACAGACAGACAGACAGACGGACGGACAGACAGACAGACAGACGGACATGGCTTAATCGATTCAGAATGTGATCCTGATTCAGAATATATATACTTTATAGGGTCTCCGGTGAATCCTTCTTGGCGTTACAAACGTAATGGCAAAGTGAATATACCTTCCTGTGGAGGGTATAAAAATGAATTTAAGAGCTATGGCTAAGCCGTCAGCCTGGTTGGCAAATTTATAAATATAAATTAAATTTAATTTTCGATAAATAAAAGAAAGAGCTAAAGATTCAAACATATTCCGATATTAGTAACATTCTATACTTATAAACTGATTTTATAAAATTGCTTAGGGTTTTCCAGTCGCACTCGTTTAGAACTTTGATAGTTTCCTGCATAGTTAATGTCTGTTTTCCGAAGAAAATTTTCCTTTGCGGTCTAAATATTGGGCATACACTTATGATGTGGAAGCAATCTTCTTTAGATTTCAGGTTACAGAGCGTACAGAATTGATTGTGGCTTCCATTATATGGGTTACCATTTAAGGGAAGAAGTTCACATCTTGCTTTGAATATGAAGTATATTTCGTTATAACTTAGTGAGTCGTTGAAGTAGTTTCTACCGTTTAAGTTAAAGTTAAGCTGTCTATATAAAAGTCTGCTTTCGGATTCTCGAGCTTTTATGATGAACTCATCTCGAATAGAGTCTTCGTTTTTCTGAATAATGCGGTAAAGTTGGTCTTTCAAATTACGTAGGTTGTTCATATCGATATGTAACGATTCTCCATACGTGTCACCAATAGTTCGCCATATCTTTCATACCACCAGTCCTTATTCCTCAGCTCATACAATAGCAGTTTTTTTGAAAGTCTAGAATCTTCATAATGGCTGCATATCTTGATTATGAAGTCAGCTTGTGACTTGAGTGTGTTCGTTAGCAATTTCGGTAGTCCAGTTTCCAAGTATATAGCGTAACTAGGCGTATTTTGAGGTAGATTAAAGAGTTTTTTTTATAAAGTTCCTATGGAATTTTTCGATTTCTTCATGTTCATATGCCCCCCAAACTTGAGAAGCATAGCCAAGACTTGATTTAACAACAGAATTAAATACTTTATATTTTGCCGATAAACTTATTTTGTTATTTGAGAACACATTTTTCCATGTAAAGTTAAGCAAGCTTTGCGAGCTATTGGCCTTTTCGGTTAGGTGTTTGTTGAAATTTAAAGTTGGATTCAGTTTCACTCTTAAATATTTAACCTCTTTAGCTGTTTCTAGAAGATGGCAATCGTATTTCCATTGCCTTTCAATATGAACTCTTGGGGATCGTGCAAAAACCATCATTTTCGACTTCTCTGTATTAATTTATCAACCCCCATTTCTTGCAGTAGCATGATAAGCGATTTATCATTAGTTGCATATGTTCCGGTGATTCGGAGAGTATGACGAGGTCATCAGCATACAGCAAAACATTAATGGTAGAATTCGCAATTCTTACTCCTCCGGGGAGAACATCTACTATAGGCGTATTTTTTTGAGAATCTATAGCTAGCTCACTTTTACTTTTACATGCAAAACTTGTATACTCACTTTTGGTTTTGTTATACTCACTTCCCAAAAAAATACGCCTTATGTCGTTTATAAACAACGAAAACAACAATGCACTGAGCAGACAGCCTTGTTTCACACCAGTAAAGGGGTTTTATTTCCCACTAGGTGGACTTATTTCCCTGCACCGCTGTTCAACAGGACCTCCTATCCAGATCTTAGATGTTATATATGTACAATTTTTAAGTTCCTCCGAACATCTGCCCTGATAGTACGCAAAGGATTCAAATATCTAAAATAGTATAGGTAAATGTTGATTATTTGGCCCCAATTCAATCTTGTAATGCTCCAAGGCCATCGGACAAAGTCCGATTTCCATTGCACAGCGCGTCAAATCGATTAATATCAATTCAAAGCGACACTAGTCAGCGGACATTTCAATTTGTTTGATGAGTGGATGTCGAATAGAGTGCAAAACTCATCAATCACACTTCAAAAAAACGGATAAGGTACCAAGTACCTACGTGTAATTGTAACATAGATTTGAGTTCTGATTTTGGAAGAAAAAAAGTTGTTCCATGATTTGCAAGGGAACACAAATGTCACCATAAAAACTTGGGCACCATAAAAATTGAACTACTTTAAATTAAGTTTGGGACACCAAACATCAAAATTGCTTCACTTGTATGGCAAGGCAAAGTTTCTTAGACTCCATTGCTAAGCGACGAAGTAACATTTCTAGAAAAGGCTTTTCAAAAATCACCTTCAAACGGTCCATTACCATGCAATTTTAATGAAACGAAAAGTGAAACACTTAAAACATCACCTACAGGTAGGTAGGTTTTTTTTGTTGTCCCCCTGTGTAATAGGTACATCCGTGAACTGAAAACGTCAGAAAAACAAAAATTAACCAAATGATACCAAGAAGACTCTACTCAACCTGTCGACCAGTCGCGCCGAATACAATATCCTGCAAAGGGAAACACCTCTGCAACGCCATCATTCACCATCACCATGAAGGTGGGTAATTACAAAATAGATTCAGTTAATGGAAAAGAGAAAATCTGTCTTCCGCCCACCCACACAGGGGAGACAAAAGCAAACTGATCTAGAAACTAGCAAACATAGATACCATTTCATTGCGCTGCTGTGCAGCTGGCAACAGGTCCCTGGAAAGGAGTTATACACACACGCAGCCACCCATATTCTAAACACGGTACGGTCTACTGGCATAAACGGCTCGGATTGCATTGTTCGCTCTAGAAAATCACAAAACAATTTCATAAAACTCACAATCACAGAAAACTGAGCTATCCCTCGCTGTATCCTGGTTTTTCTCCACAACGGATTGCACTGTAATCCTATTGCGCTGCACACTGATTAATTTTCCACACAGGCACACGATATCCTTAAGCGGACAAAGGATTTCTTTACCATATATCGCATACGCACGAACACCAAAACCAATGCGAATGCACTTTATCGATATTTTAAACGCAAAGGCAAACATTCAAAAATAAATATTTTCACGATTGTAATCTCTGTTTCTCTGTATCCTTTTATGCCACTCCGCGTTGCTGGTTTAATTTAGTACACCTTTTACTGGGCTCTTAATTGCAACTGACAATACTCGTATATATATATGCATAGATATAGTTGATACCGACGCGGTCACACAAACACACACACACATTCACTACCTTTCGACAGGAGCAGGCAAAGAATAAGGATAACAATCGGCTTTGACTACATATTTTTTTTCCCCCAACACTGATTTACTGCCCCAGTTAGGAACGAATCATACCACACGACCACTAGAACGAACTTTTCAAAGTGCACAACATATAGAACGTATCCTTATAATTACTTTTTCCTTTTTCCCTTTTTTTCGGTGCACTTTTTCAAATATTTGTTAAACAATTTTTTTGCTATACTAACACCGTTTTTTTTAGATTTTTCAACTTTACTGTTGGGGTAATCCGAACTACTTCGTAGGTAAAACCAAACTGCGAAAAAGCCAAAAAGCTACGTTGTAGCGTTCAAGACTTTTGTGTTTACGCGAAAAATTGGAACAGAGACAGAGAGAAAGAGAGAGAGCTTTTTTACAGCTAACCAGAAGCAGAACTACCACTCTGAAAAAAAAACAACAGCGAAAACAAAAACCACCCTCTACACAAGTTTGTTTACTGAGAAAGTTGGACTTTGAGTGTGAATTTACCTGTCGAAGATAATATTAGCTAAAATGCAAGCAAATTGTAGACGAGTATCGGCGTAGATGAGACAGTGCTGCACGAACTAGTGCAGAATTTGCGGTGTTAAAAAAAAAAAACTTTTAATAAAGGATACAATTTGAAGGAGCAAAAGCTTGATTTTTAAGTGTTGCCATAGAGAAGGGCATGGTAAGTGCCAAAACGCACAGGTTTGAGAATATTTTACATTCTAGTTGGTCCAAAAATGATGAATGAGTGGAACACCACAAGCACTTGTTAATAGACTCAACAGACACTTGTTGGACTTGTTTCTTTTGTGTTCTATGCCCCAGCGATCTAAACAATAAAGCAAACATTAAGACTCCAGTTATAGCTATCAGTAAAATGCAACAAAAAGAAATAATTTTGCTTTTTTTGAGCACTTAAACTTAATCTTGGTCTTAAATGTTTATTTTAAATTATAAAGATATTTCATAAAAAAAATTAAGCAATTATTGTCTACATCTCTATATATATAAAACAAAGTGGAAAAAAAACTGTTTCACTCTGTCGCCCGTAATTTTTAACCGATTTTGTTGATTTTTTTTTAAATGTCGGTAATTGCGGTGATTGAGTGATAGGCTAAAGAAATTTAAAATCCGACAAAGGGGCGTGGTAGCGCCCATACAAAAAAAAAACATTCAAAATCGTATATCTCGAAAACCACTGAATAAATTGAGATCAAACTTACAGATAATCTTAGGTATTAGCCGTAGAGTGCTCATGTGAAGATAAGTCAAAATCGGACAAAGGGGCGTGGCACCGCCCATACAAAAAAAATATTCAAAATCGTATATCTCGAAAACCACAGAATCGATTATGCTGAAACTTACAGATAATCTTAGGTATTGGGCCAATGGTGCTCCTGTGAAGATTGGTGAAAATTGGACAAAGGGGCGTGGCACCTCCAATACAAAAAAAAAAAAATGAAAACATTGTCGCCCGTAAATAAATAAAATAATAATAAAAAAAGGCCTGGCGAAGCTGGCGGGGGTTCAGCTACTTTGGTAGAAAATGAATTTATTCATTTTTCTGTACGTACAACTTTTTCTGTTCAACTTCTCAGTCAATTCCACATTAAGTTCCACAGAGTTCCTATAAAAAAAAAAAGTAATAATAAATAGGTGGCGCAACAAGCAGGTAGACACCCTAAGCCTAGCTTGAGAAGCTTTTTGAGGACAGTCATACTCTCGGACGTTTGTCGGACGTTTGTCGGACGTTCGCGATAGGTGGCGCAGTAGAAAAAACTTTAAGATGTAATTTGTGTTTTTCCGTGGATCGAACCTGGGATCATTCGCACAGTAGTCCAGCACACTAACCGCTGCGCTGCTTCGCCCACGAGTTCCTATGAAATACTGGGGTTAAATGTTTCAGTTTTGTTCTGTTCCGTGTTTATACGGATGCATATAACCAGGGGTTCCCAAACTGTGCGTCGCGACGCCCTTGGGCGTATCTTCAGTGACATCAGCTTCTAATCATATATCTGTGTCTTTAGAAGGCCGATAGATTGTGCCGGTCACATCCAGGAATGACAATATTTTCGAAATTAATTTTCAAATCAAGACAAATGTTAAAAATTAAAGTTAAACTGCAGGGGAAATACAAATAGTTAGGTTTGGTTGCGTGGAATCTGAGTTCATCAGTAGCCATTCATGTCGAACCTTCACGGTAAAAACCACAATTCTACAGATTTTTCCGATCTAACTTAGGCCACAAGGCCTTTAAGACCCTTAATGGCCTTCTATATTTTGATCATATTAGATAAAGAATACGCTACAGCGACATTCTTAGACATTGAAGGAGCGTTTAACAATGTTAATGCCGTACGCAGAACGCTAAGCAAGCTCAACATTGACAGTATTATTGTCAACTGGATAATAACCAGCAAGCTTGAAGAACGACACATTATAGCCGAACTTGGGGGCTCTAAGCTAGAAGCTTATGCCTCCAGAGGAACCCCTCAGGGCGGGGTGATCTCCCCACTTTTGTGGGTCATTGTTCTTAATGAAGCACTCACGAAACTTAAGAACAATGTTCTGATGCCATTGGCTTATGCGGATGACGTCGTACTGTTGGCAACGGGAAAATTCCTTCCAACACTGTCGGAACAAATTGAAAGTGCCCTTAGAACCCTCGACACCTGGACCAGGAACTGCGGTCTAACAGTCAATCCCCAGAAAACTGATCTGGTACTTTTCACAAATAAAAGGAAAACACCACAGTTTGCTACACCCTCAAAGTACCTGGGACTTATACTAGACAAAAAACTAATCTGGAAATTGAACACCAATGAAAGAATCAAAAAAGCCACAATAGCCTTTTATTCCTGCAGCAGAATCTTTGGGAAAACCTGGGGACCATCTACCAAAATTAAGCTCTGGATGTACACGGCTATAGTAAGACCCATACTGACCTGCGGTAGTCTCGTATGGTGGCCGGCAATCAATAAAGCCGCTTACCTAAATGCGTTAACGAAGGTTCAAAGACTAGCGTGCATCGGCACCGCCAGTTCTCCAACCGCAGGACTTGATGCTATCCTCAACCTGTGTCCGCTAGACATTCATATACAACTATCGTCCGCAATTAGTGCAATGAGAATCAGCCAATCGGTAAAATGGAATTTGAACGCAACGGGTCAATCTACGATCCTACAGAAATATTTCGGCCATGTACCTGTCACGGACTACATTACGCCTTATCTAGAGTTTACAAGACCAGTCTCTAGCGCCTATCCCAGCAGGGAAGAATGGAGAGACTGACTCGTACCTAGCACACCAACCACAGCCGTACTCACCAGACGGATCAAAAATGGACACTGGGGTAGGGTCATGTGTCTTCTTTGAATCGCTGGGTATATCAAAATCGATTCGCCTCCCCGACCATAGCAGCTTTTTCCAAGCAGAGGTCCTGGGAGTGACTACAGCAGCCCGTGAGTCTGTGGTAAGGGCAATACCACCTGAAGGTATTACCTTCTTTATCGACGGCCAGGCAGCAATAAAAGCCATAACTGCACCAGAAATAAAATCGAAGCTTGTGAAGTGCTGTCGCGAAGAACTCAAAGCTCTTGGTACACAGAGCACAAAGGTATCACTCTGCTGGGTTCCGGGATATGAAGGCATTCCAGGCAATGAGAAAGGCACAAATTTGCAAGACAAGGTTCGACAGCTGTTTCAGAACAAGCTGATCACTCTGTGGACATCCCGCCTTGCACACTCAAGTTTGAAGCAGGGAGGAAAGCCACAAGTGAGGCGAACGCAAGATGGGCCACCCTAAACACTTGTAATACCACAAGAATGCTATGGCCGTCCTTCAACGAATCCAAAACCGAGAAGATAGTGCGGAAGGATAGGAAATCCCTGTCCACCCTCGTAGGTATCATAACAGGGCACAAGACATTGCGATACCATATGAAGAAAATGGGCTTAACTGAAGAAGAACTTTGCAGAGGCTGCGGTGATGAAGAAGCTCTTGAGGATACAACCCACTTCCAGGTACAAATTCCTAGGGAGTCACTTCTTCAACGAGCTAGACGAGCTTTCCAGCACATCAATATAGAAAAGATAATAAACTTCGTCAAATCAACAAGATGGTTTTCAAGTAGATCCGCGTCTTCCAGCACAGCCAGAACCTCTGCCTGGAACACACTGCATGTGTCCGGAAGTCTTAATAACAAGTGTAGGTCTATATCTATATCCCTCGAGTACGACAGAGTACTCAACATTAACAGAAATTAAAGCTGGTGTACCATAAGACAGCGTGCTAGGTCCAGTTTTATACCTTCTATTCACTAGCGATTTGCCCGAAAGTAAGATCGACGTCCGCTAAGTTGAGCTACCTATTTAGAGCAAAGAGGTACTTTAGCCCCAAGCAACTTATCCTTCTCTACAAAGCACAGGTTAGACTAGGCCTGGAATATTGTTCCCATATATGGCGCCAAAACATTCACCTAATTGACAGCATACAGAGACGTGCTGCAGTTCGACTTATTGGAGACCCTACGCGTACATCGAAACTACAGCCATTGGTGCACAGAAGACAAGTCGCTTGTCTTTGCTTGTTCCATAGGTATTTCCATGGTAAATGTTCCCAGGAACTCAGAGACATTGCCCCTCGAAATGCGACCTTTGGGCGCCCCTCAAGACAGGCAGCTAATGCTCATACAGTATACTTGACAACCGCGAGGACATAAATTTTCCAAAACTCCTTCTGTTACAGGACAATCAAACTTTGGAACTCGCTTCCTATAGATATATTTCCAGAAGACTATAATTTGCAGCAATTTTAGTGCAGAACAAACATATATCTGCCAGTATCTCGGGGCGCTGATGAAGCGTTATAGGTTTGGCCTTCCCGAGAGAAGAATTACAATAAGATATTGCTAGTTCTAAAAACTAGTACGGGTTTCAGCTGTCGACATGTCGACAAACAACTTTGAAAAAAAAGAAAGTATTAAGGAACATTGTTAATGTACCTTGGTATATAGCCAACGCTGATCTACGTATAGATCTAAGTAGACTTCTTAACCATGTTAACTTAGAAATGACAAAACTTCTAAATTTTGTTTCTTTTGACAAATTAAGAAGGACGATAGCAAATTCAGTCTGACAGGCATTTTATGCCTATACATAACCACATGGTGAGCGCGACACTTGTGTTTTTTTATACGGCGCCCTAATGACCGAGTGGGTCGCATAGTGTGAGGATGCTTTTATTAGAGCGGGACAGGCGGAAAGTGGTCTAAAATAGGCAGTGGTCGGTGGAAGAACGAACTTTTTCGGTAGAGCCCTACGTTCGATCAAACTTCGCGGTACAGCGGGCCTTTTGTTTAAGGAACGTAGTATTAAGAGTTATAGCTTCATGTATTCAACAAGTCAAAAGTAAACCCTTATGTATTTGAAGTCAGTTATTTGATCATGATCGAGGATTTTTTTGATGGCCGTGTCTACATCGCGAGGATTTCAATGAACTTTTTAAAAGAAACCTCTAGTAACTTTTTAAAAAACACGTTAATAAAGTGATTTCTGAAGTTCAATAGAAACTGTTTAAAAGATTAATATATGGCACGTGCGCCATTTTGTTGAAACCATATGTCACTAAGATAGATATTGTCATCTTAATTTTTGGATAAAAAAAAAATTAATCAGTGGGAACTCTTTTGACCTCAACGACCTAATTTGAAGAAAAAGGGCCGCACATTATTAACTTTTTTTCCAATTGACCCAATAATGGGGCAAGTATGGTACGCGCCCAAAGCGCAAATAATGTACATTCGTAGGTAAGTGAAATTTAAGAAAGTTATATTCGGAATAAACATCCCATTGTTGAAATAGACAAAATCACCTTCCTCATTAAAAAAACCGTCTTCTTAGGTCCTTCCTTATAAGTCCCGTGCGGCCTTTTTGCGTCAATTGTATGGCTAGTTAGACTATACAGAGCAAAGTGGAATCTATGCTTAGGATTTGTATTGTTTTCCAACCCTCTTGCCTCATCATTATTCCCGAAATCCTGACTATTGATATGATACTGAGCCCCAGAGAAATAAACAAAACAATATTTTTCGCACTCAAAAACCGAGAGCGGGAGAACAATAAAGTTCAAGAAACCTTGATAAGGAGAATGGCAATGCTTATGGTTTGTGATTGTGATGTGGTGTGGATAAAAACAGCTGAAAGCTTTGGCAATTTGAGCTTTATTTTCTCTTTGCGCTCTTTTAACTTCCATTCACCGTGCCGTCTATTGTTCATTGATTTATTTATCCTTTTTCCAGTTGTATTCCAAGTAATTTCGTATACATCATACAACTCGTAACTGGGTTTACTCAATCACCGCGAACAGAAGAACGTTTCAAAATGTACGCAGCATGATTTAAACAAAAACTCATACCTACTACTATCTGGCGAAGAAAGTACTAAAACTTTTACCCTCCTCAACTTGCTGCCGGTAAATTTCTATTCATTACGCACACAATGACTCTTACGGTTCTGCCAAAATGAATAAATAATCATTTTCGCTTGACAATTTTCCAAACACAGGAAACTTTCAAACACGGTGGTTGGTTGGGAGGGGGTGCGCCGCCGAATGAGAAAAGACCCCAAATCCAGCACACCTTAGTGGAGGCAAGACACGCGACTTTCATTGTTCTTGTTCGAATCCTCCAAAGTGTGACAACGGTTTTATTTTATTTTTGTCACAGAATACAATGAACTTAGAACTGTTCTCTCAGTATCCTGCCGTCGCATATGTAGGGTATATAAAGGGTGGTAAATTGGATTCTTCTTTTTTCTTCCACCCTAACGTGTCGAGCACTTTTTTGAGGCGTAAATTACTTTTCGAACTAACAGCAGTGTCAGAGTCGCACGAGGACGAAGCAACAAGTTACTTGCGCTGCGCTGTATGTAGGGGATGTTACCCGGTACGGTACGAAGAAAAACCCACTGGCAATGGAGGGAAATTAGAAAATAATATCAAAAAAAGAAAATATCTGCCACAGACGGTGTATAAAAAAAAATCGATTCAAGGTGAAAATGAGAGAAAGAAATGTTTCATTTGAAAATAATGCGAAGGCAAAAAGTGGAGAGTTTGGCGAAAATAAATGAGAAAGGAATAAACATGATTTCCTTCAGGGATTGGGGTGGAACGAACATTGTGAACCGAGTGGAGGTGAAGTTATAATTTGCGAATGTGTTACTGAGCAATGTGCTACTACGACTTGAGCCTTGAATAGGGGAAATGGTGGTCAGGTACATCGTGTTTTTCCTATAGAGGATGGAGTAATTTTGACAATTTATCTTGCCCAATTGATAGAGCTAGAAATTGCGTGAATCCTTGCAAGTATTCTAATCTAGGTTTGAGTTTGATTAGTTACTTGTAGGAAAGAGGTCTCTGGAAGAATTTATCCCATTTTTATGATTTTTTTTTTCTGATTTTAGACACATTTAGGTTTTACAGTGTGGTGGTAGAGGGGCGAGTGGTAATATGTATGAAGGGGTAGGGATTGTCTGTTAAGATACTCGGCAGTAGAGATGTAACGGATAGTAATTTAGCCGGATACAGGATACCGGATATTCGGTATGTAATAAGGCCGAATAGCCGGATATTCGGCGGCCGGGTATCTGGTTGAAGAAATGCATACTGCGACGCATACATTCATGTTTTATCCTGCAAAAAACAACTCGGATGTGCGGTAGATGAATGAACTGAAATGTGCAGTGAACAAATTTACTGGTAAAACGTAGTCTCGGAAATTCAGTGAGAGTGAACCGAACAGTTTTGCGAACGCTTTTTGTTGTATTTTACTACTAAAAGGACTATCCGGCAACTAGCCGTCTATTCGGCAATGTGCCGGATATCAGAAAAGGAGCCGGATAACGGATACTAACCGGATATCCGTTACATCTCTACTCGGCAGACTCGGCTGATTTTCAAAATTCTTTCAGCATGGCAATGGTGAAACCGGGTTAGTATAGGTTACTTTAGAGGGCATCATTACACGCGAGCGGAGGCGCGAGTATAGTCCATACTACAATATTAAATGCTATGTTTGTCTGTTCGTTTCTTTATAATTGAGAATATTCATTTATTTTCATGATTTTTAAATTTATATCTATATATAAAGGGTCCGCCATTTAACGTTTTTTTTTTTCAACTAGTGCTCATTTCGAGAATGGTAACACTTAGCTCATGTCTGATTTGACAGCTAATTAGTTTTATCCTTCCGCTGAACGAATATGGTTGTGTATACGCTTGAACAACGCTGGGAAATATTGCGACATTACTTTGAAAATCATGGTAATGTTGCAGAATGTGTGCGAAAATTGCGTACGGATTCTGGAAGAAGAGAAGCACCGTCAGCTCCGTATGTTCGTTATCTTGTGAAAAAAGTGAAAGAAACTGGCATTTTCATCGATAAACCAAAGCGTGAAAAGTTAAAAATAGTGCGTACACCCGAGAAAATTGCTGCTGTGGCAGAAAGTGTGCGTGAAGCGCCATCAACATCAATTCACCGTCGTTCTCAACAATTGAACTTGAACATTTCGGAGACATCATTGAGACGAATTTTGCATAAAGACCTTGGTATGACGCCATACAAAGTCCAATTGGTTCAGGAGTTGAAGCCAACTGACCATCCAATGCGTTTTCGCTTCGCTAAGTGGGCCTGCGATCGACTTAGAGAATATGCCGATTTTGCCAAAAAATCATCTTTTTAGATGAAGCTCATTTTGATCTTGAAATTGTCGCATTTGGGGCACAGAAAACCCGCACGCATACATTGAAAAGCCGATATACCCAAAACGAGTCACTGTTTGGTGCGGATTTTGGTCCAGAGGCATAATTGGGCCATTTTTCTTCGAAAATGAGCAAGGAGTGCCCGTTACAGTCAATGGCGATCGAACGAATTTGAACGAATTTTTGTTCACAAAAATTGAAGAGGATGATATTGGCAACATTTGGTTTCAACAAAACGGCGCTACGTGCCACACAACCGAAGCTACACTCGATGTTTTGCGCCCTGTTTTTGAAGATCACATTATCAGCCGCAGAGCTGATGTGGTTTGGCCACTGCGGAGCTGCGATTTGACACCGTTGGACTATTATTTGTGGGGTGCCGTAAAATATAAGTGTTACGCCGACATGCCAGAGACAATTGACGCTTTAAAGGACAATATTCGTGAAGCCATTGGTAAAATACAGCTGCACACATATCGATTGTGCTTAAAAATTGGACCGATCGTGTACGCTACTGCATGGCCAGCCGAGGCAGCCATTTGAATGAAATAATTTTCCATTATTAACCGGAAGGATTGTACTTTCAAATAAAAAAAATAAATTTGAGAAAATATTCAGTAGTTTTTTTTATAGCATTTTCAAAAAAAAAAAAGTTATTTGGCGGACCCTTTACATACCTACTTCTTACCGAAGTTGACACCGTAAGGTCTTTCGCCAAAGTGCTAAATAACAAACAACAGAAGAAGGAAAGAGATTTCCATAAGGCTTTGGCAAAAACTTCTCCATAACAAACACAAAAAATAGGAAAGAGACTTCGGAAATTCCATTCAATATCGTAGTCTGTTGAAATTGTTACCAACCCTCCTTTTCCCATTACCAAAGAGAAGCAATACGCCCGCCAATGAGATAAATACTACACAGACGCAATGGCGAAACGGTTACTAAAACACACAAATAGCTACTATTGTTGTTAGAGTCGCGTTATCTGCGGGCCAACAACTAGTCTCATATAAAAATGCAAATAACGAATCCCTGATCATCAACGCACAGTCCAAATCCTTCGCTCTAGAAAGCAGAAATTTTGCACCGAGGTTTCCTTTATGAGAATACAAGGAATAAGGAAGTATATTTCGAAATTCAACCCTTAAATGGGTAAAAGGGGGATCAACGTTTGTATGGGAAAATTTTTATTTTTCATCCGATCGACTTCAAACTCAGTTTGTGTACTCTGTTATAAGAAATAAAGATAATTAATTTTTCCAATTTTGGAAATTTTGTCTGGTTCCCGAGTTAATGGCGACGGTCCCTTTTAAGGGGGCCATTTTCTTAACTCACGAACCGGTAGTCCTATCAATTTGAAACTTCATCTAACTCCAGCGTACGTACTCCAAAGATATTCAAGCATAATTCTGTAAGAATGGGGTCATACTGCTAGAAAGTGGTACAATCCTCACGAACTTTCTGGTTGCATAAAATATTTGAGATGTTTTCTCCAATGGGGAGTGAATGTAAATTTTTCAGAGATACTTATTTGGTACTCCTTCGGTACTTTGTTAGGTAAGTTTCCTGCACGATATATAAATATAAACTAACTGAAAGAAATTGCTGTGTACCAAATTCTAAGGGCTACGCGAGCAAAGCCATGGGCAAGAGCTAGTATTTTAACTGAGTTTGGTAGCTTTGAGATGGAAACCTTACCCATGAAGATCTTTGGTTAAGAGGATTAAAAAAAAATGTTTAACCAATTTCGGCAGGATCTAAGTAGTGGAAAGGTTTATTTTATGATTTATGTTAAAATGTCGGTACAACTTCTGACAATGGTTAACAAGATTGTAGTTAGGCATGTATAGTTGGTTGTTCTTATTTAGGTAGTTAGCTGCTAGAGGTGCATGGTTATAATGCAGAGAGAAAACCTCAGCTGCTCTTTAGCAAATATGTCGATGTTGGCTATGCACTATGCAGACGTGACGAAAAGTCGAGAGCTATGGAGGGTCCCTTTGGGTTTTCTACACCCGCAAATCGTTCAATGGGTAGATGAGACTTTTGAGAATGATCGAATAAATGTTCCCTATGACGACAGTAGTGTTCCGATCATTTAAATTTGGAGCCTTGCAGTGTTAATACAGATATTTCCGTCTATAAATTGATTTCTAAAGCTTTTAAAATTCGGTTAGACATCGACGCTTTGAGGCTGTTAAGTTGCCTGCCATTGCGCATTTAACAGTTTAATACTCACAGGTATATTTCTACGCAGCTGTCCTGAAAATGTGCTTTGAAAACATTTTTTCTTGGTTAGTACTTTACTAAACAAAGTTGATGTCTACAAAGGTACGAATATACATGACAAAATTTTACAAATTTGGACAGATGTCATTTTAACTTTGCATTACATTTGTAACGCCAAGAAGGGGTCACCGGAGACCCCATAAAATACATTTATTTTGAATCAGGATCAAATTCTAAATGGATTTAGCCATATCCGTCCGTCTGTCTGCCGGTCCGTCTGTCTATTTGTCAAAACGAATCCACATAGGTGAATGAAATTTTGTGAGAGGACTTCTTTTTTACCGTCACGTCGTCGTCAGGTTGGTTTTGAAAATGGGCTATGTCGGTCAAGTAGTTCCGGTACCTCCGATACAAAACCAATAATAGACCCATGGTTGTACTGTACATACTAACTCACATGTCTAACATTTTGCATGACTAGTATGCAGTGGAGGATATCAAAGCATCAGCCGGGACGATGATACAACTTTTACTTGTTTGTTTTCACAAGTTACTATGGAAACGAACCTTTTTCGCCACGTTACCCATCCGCAGTAAAACGTCAGCGCCAATGTAGGTTAGGTTAGATTAAAGTGGCAAGGCCCACTTAGGCCAGAACAGGCCCATTGTAATACCACAGGATCTAATGATATTACAACTACCCGTTGAATCAGCAGGACCTGAGAATGAAGCGTAGTCGGAGGCAACTTATGCTTGCATTAGCGAGTTCGCCGATATTGTTGAAAAAGTATTCTCCGAGATATACACCCCTATTCCCGTTGGCGTTTGTCGTAAACGTCTCATATTTCATTCCGGTTTTAAGTCAGTGTGTGTAACTTTTTTGAGACAAATGATTTGAAAATACAGGGAACACATAAAAAAAGAGCGAAATCGTTAACAAAAGTTTGAACAAAAACTGAATTTCGTTTTTATAATGATACGACACATGAGTCGTATACGACAAACGCCAACGGGAATAAGGGTGATAGTTTTCTACAAGCGAAGAGGGCTAGGCTGGGCACGTCCATAGGAGGAGAAAAATAGTCTCTTCCTCCTCCTCTTCCTTACAACTTCTGCAGAAATCGTTGGCAGGAAGGCCCAACCTAAGAGCGTGCAGGCCAATAATTCATTGTCCCGTAATGACACCTACTGATGTGATGTGATTGAATCTTTTTAGTGTTGCAAGATTGTTGGAGCGCTTGAAATCCAGCATGGGCCAGATCTATTTCGTGATGGAGCACGTGCTGCAGTTTGACCAACTTCGATAAGTGGCGCTTATCGCATTTTGTTTAATTTAAAGTTTACATTTAGCTAAAGGCATATAGGGATTCTCCTTTTCCGGTAGAATGTAGCCCGGCACCCATATACCTAAGGCGAACTTTAAATTGTACCGCCATTTTGTTAAGAAATAAGCGGAAATTGAGGGCGGTTTTGGACTTGAAGATGACCGAATCCAAGGATTTAATCGCGGTCTTGACTATCGGTAAACATTACAATATAGTTTTCTTGCGGATATTACACAATACAGTAGCCACGACAGTACTAGCCCAGCTAAACATCCGGGTAGAGAGTTTTAAGCAGAGATTTTTATTGTTTTAAATATAAAATTAAATTTAGTCAATGACTGCTTGCGAAAGACTCTACAAATTAGTTATTATTGGCCCACCAAAGCCATTTCAAACAGACAATCTTAGCTACTGACCCTGGGTGGTTCATGTGAAATTTGATCACAATCGAACAAAGGGGTGTGGCACACATTGCAAACGCTTTTTTTCGACACTTCAAAAAGTAGTCGATTGACAGACAATAATATAAATATATAAAAGTTTTCATATTTTCCGATAGATGGCGCTGAACTCCCAAATCGAAGAATTAGGCTATATCTTGAAATTGACGGCAGCTTTAGACCGGAAATTTGGTAAATAAACGTTTCTTGTCTGTTGAAAGCATTTATTAAAATGTGGGTGGGATCGGGGGCTTGACATGGGAACTAACGTTGTAAAACTGTC
The DNA here is from genome assembly GCA_949372485.1 of Cheilosia soror. Taxonomy (NCBI): domain Eukaryota; kingdom Metazoa; phylum Arthropoda; class Insecta; order Diptera; family Syrphidae; genus Cheilosia; species Cheilosia soror. Next base: position 73,872,058 of record OX443561.1, on the reverse strand, counting down.
TTAACCAGTAAATGAAATTATTTGTCTGAATTATTTTTAAATTAACAAGGAAATTAAAATTAATTTTATTCTCTTAAACACAAAAAAAAAATCCCAAACCTTCCCTTAAACCTATTATTGTGTAACAGCTGTCAGGGCAATTTCCCAAATCGCATCTCTTATCGCGAAATCGTCGCAGTCATTGAATAACATTTTCCATTCCGACTTCTGAGTTAATTTCAAAATGCAACAACCCCTGTTAGCTAAACGATTTTGTGTTGTCTCTCAATATAGAGAGAACTGCATTTTCCCCAAGCACATTGTGAGGATTATCCGGGAAAACACCAAACGGAGAATGAATTTTATGCAATTTTATGAAATGGTAAAAGTAAAATGCCAGTGGCCAGATAAGCACAAACTATGTTGACGTAGATAGGTACACATTAAGGGGTTGTTGTATTCGTGGGAGGGAAAATTCTCATTTTTACGATGATGGTCGTAAAGAATGTAAATTATAAGCTATGGACCCGTTGCATCCGGGAATTGCTGTATACATGAGAATGGCTTTTACGAGTCATGCTTTTTTATGAACTAATTAGTTTAATGTTCATAAAAATATATGATTTCCATTTGTGTATATGGAAAATGACGTAAAAATTTAATTTATGATTTGTCCGACATCGGTCGGTCGGTCGCAGAGGAAGACAAATCAATGAGAAATGCATGACTGCATAAATTGTAAACAAAGTTATAGATATTAAGCATTGAAAGTAGATAGGTATATAGCGGAAAAGCTGATTACGCTAAAATAACACAGTAGGAATTTTTTTGTTTTTAATCTGTAACACTTGCGTTGGATTTAAATAGTTAAAACCACATATTAGGTTGTTTTAAAAATATTTTTATTTATTTTGGTCAGTGTAACAATGCGTCGAATGCAGAAAAGCAAGCAAAAAATATTGGATAATGTTTCCCCCAAACAGTTGGGATTTTTTCCCATTGTATCCAAAACGTGTAAAAATAAATTCCACATACTTTTTCACTTAATATTTGTTTTTAAATAAATACGTTTGCCATTTAATTAAGAATTAAATTATTTATTATGTAAATAATCTATCAAATTATTCATCAATCGTATTGAAAGTTTTATAATTTATTCAACAAATAAAGTTTTTTGACCTACGAAACGTCCAGTCATAATTTTTCAGCGATAGATAATGATGACAGAACTGAGTGGGAAAATGTATAATGAATTCTGGAAAAGTTCTGCAAGTAGTGTGAGCCACCATAATAAATGTAAGAAAAAATTAAAACATTGTAACTGTGACAAACCGAACAGAATTTGAATTTAAAAAGAGCTTTTCCCAAGCTAATCGATTTAGCTGCAATTCGTAATGCAGAAATAAGTAGCACTAGGTTTCCAAGGCTAAGGATCCACAGAGCAACCTGGGCGCTCTCCAGACGGTCAATGCGCCAAACAAATCTACAATGTGCTAATCAATGCTAGGCACGCATCCAACAACATCATCGACGTACACGCACACATTCCAAGGGACGAACGTCGACTCTGACGATTTTCTTGTAGCGGTCAAATTCAAAGCTGGACTGTCCAACGAGAAGAAGCTGTGAACCGCCCAGAAGAAGAAATTCGACGTTGGACGCCTTAGCATATAGCCAGAGCCTATAGGGAGCACCTGAGTATGAAACTCTCCTCTGTGCACTCACCTACTATATAAGCCAACAAACAGTGGTGCCAGTATCGCGACATTATTAAGGAAGGAGGTTCCCGAAACCAGTGTAGGGTACCAGCCGCCCCAGAGAAAAAGTGCGTGATATGATGATGAGATGATTGCGTGTACAGGGAAAAGGTAAATCCTATGGGCACGCCTTGATTGAAACACAATGGAGCGCGGCAAAGGAGAAGATAGCTACAGACTATCTACCCCCCACTATATTTTTGAAAGGAGATTCACAACCAGAATTCCGGACAGAAATGAATGCGAGCACATTGCAGTTACAGAAGAAGGGGAGATAGCCGTCTATACCGATGGTTCTAAGATGGATGTTGGTACAGGCGCGGGCATCTTCAGCGAAAAACTAAACCTGCGAGAATCATTCCGAATCAGCGATGACTGTAGTGTGTTTCAAGCGGAAATTGCTGCTATAACCCTAGCAGCAAAGGACCTAAGGAGACGACACATTGCCGACAAACAAGTCACTATATACTCTGACAGCCAAGCGGCCCTAAAAGCCATGGAGTCAGTCGTGGTGAAGTCAAGGGCAGTAAGTCACTGCAAGAAATACCTGGACGAACTATCGCAAGCCAACACGGTGACCCTATGCTGGGTACCGGGGCATATGGATATTCCGGGAAACGAACAAGCGGATGAGACTGCAAGAAATGGGTCGAAGATGCACGCATCAATGGCCCTAAAATCTGTAAGAACTCCGCTAAGCACGCTTGCTAGGAAGATCGACATTGAATTCTTGAGTAGAACAAATCTACGCTGGAACAATCTCAACACCTGTAGGCATGCAAAAGAATTATGGCCAGAAGTGAGCAAAAAGAGATCCAAATTCATGATCGGACTAAGCCGCAAGGACATCCGCACACTCACGGGGGTCATTACTGGACACTGTGCGATAGGGGTGCACGCGGGAAGGCTGGGCATACTGCATAATGACTTTTGCAGAAGCTGTAGAGACGTTGAAGAAATAGAATCTGTTCGTCATCTGCTTTGCGAATGTCCAGCCTTTAAAAACAGTTGATAGAGGATTCTCAACAGCTTCTTCTTCGATGAACTAGTTACTAGAGAATTTGGTGAATGTTGATCTTAAGGAACTCCTGAGATTCATACTCAAATCGGGGTGGTTCCAGTAGGTCATCAAACTCCACATCCCTTCGGTTGCTCCTAGGACAAGCTGAGAATCTGGATACAAGAGCTTGTGAATGCCTGTGATTAATACCAAATCTAGGTGACTCAATAAAGCGGTATATTCTTTGTCTCCAACAGGTATGAAATGGAAGGTTCCCGTGACTGGACACAATGGACCCAACTGAAGGTCTATGTGAGGCTGTGGCAGCCGCCACAAGAGGGAAAAGGTGACACAAGTTGCACACAACTACAGCGCAAAACAAAAATGGCGAGAGAAGAGTATCGAGCCAGGAGAAGGGAGGAAAAGAAGATCCTGCGTAGAAAGAAGAGGCCTTACGCAGCTTCCCAGCTTAAGGAGATCGAACAGTCGTGCGATCGTAACAACATCCCGAGGTTTTAAAAAAAGGCAAACAAGTGGCAGCTGGCTTCAGAACCGGAACGCAGGCTCTTCGAGACAGCGTAGGCAACTTAGTCACCGAAGCGCAGTAATAGGAGATACCTATATTTAAAGAACATTTCCAGCAGCTGCTTAATGGGCATCACGTAGAGACAGTGATATGGCAAGAGGGCTCTCTCTCCCCCAGCCAGTCAATGAACAACAAGTTCCACCACCCCGTATAGAAGAAGTTGGCTTAGCTATAAAAAAAGGTTAAGAATAACAAGGCAGCATTCTCTGATGGTTTACGGGCGGATTTCTTTAAATACGGTGATGATGTTCTGGTAGGGCGCTTGCATCGAATCATCAACCAAGTATGGGCAGAAGAAAACATGCCCCATGACTGAACAATCAGCTCCACATGCCCCATCTACAAAAAAGGCGATCCTAAGTCTTGCAAGAACTATCAAGGCATATCCCTGCTTAATGTCGCTTATAAGATCCTATCCAACGTACTGTGTGAACGCTTAAACCGTTCTGCAACACACTAATCGGCACGTACCAGTGTGGCTTGCATCCCGTCAGATCCACTGTCGACCTCGTAGTAAGATCCGGTAAAGAATTAGAGTAGGCAACCGCTGCTACATCGGTTCAAAACTCTATTAACGCACATAAATCCAGAACTGCAATATTTTTAGTTATTTGTTTTCATGATTAGAATTTTGTCAGAAATAGCCTTAAGACTGTTTTTGTACAACGCAACATTTTCTCCAACCCCTTCTACTACTTTCAACTTCCTTTCATCCCTCCCACTGCCAATAGCACCTATACATTTGTAAGCATTCCTATCATCATAGAATTCCTTTCCTGATTGTGTTGCGCTAAAGCCAAAACTATTCAATAGCGCATCGTTGAACTTTAACCCTCTTCCCGGATGCATTTCCAAGTCGTTTAAAATAAAACTAATTACACCGTCACAACACAATCGACAGTGTATGGTAGAATTCTATCTGCGCAAAGCAGCCATCCAACTTCGGAACTAAATTCCTCGGATATCTGTTCTGGACAACGCGAGTATCTACCTGGGAAAAAGCGAATCCACTTTTCTCTGTCTCTGTTATGTGTATTGCTTGGTGGACCCCCTCCGGGTTGGGAGAATAGTTATATATTTCGCTCTTTTATCGGTGTGCGTGGGTGTCCTTGTGGAAACGTTTATCTCCAATGGCTCTAGGTCGAATTAAACGTCACAATATTGCTGTGCGATGCAATGCCATGGGGGTATACACAACTATAGCCTTCATTGTTGCCAACACCAACCATCATGCCAACCCGTTCCAAAGAGCCAATAGTGGTGTTGGAGCTCAACTAATTCGCTTTTGTGTTCGTTTTTGCTTATCTCTGGAAGTTGTTTGCTTTTCTCTCTGTTGCTAAAAATTCATTCAATTTGACAAATGGTCATGATTTGTTTTTAGTGTTTTGTTTTCTCTTTTATATTGGAGCAGACTTGTTGCACATCAGTATGCCGATTACACGCATACCTCCAGGCGATGGGGGTTGGTTTTTTTGCCTAGACCATTTGTAATGTACCACTGTTTCTGTTCTTCTTTTGGGGGGAAAAAAGAAAAAATCTGCAAAATAAAATTCCCAGTCAGCCCCCCTACGACCGGGAATCGATACAGCTATCCGCCACCCCCTTTAGAATTCACCTGGAGCATAAAAGCAGAAGTTAGCTATGGCGGACGTGAAAATGGGGAAACAGCAACAATTCTCGAATTGAGTTTCATGAAACCATAAACGATCGCTTCGCAAGTAAACTAGAGAAATAACAGTAACACTGAAGGTGGCAGGTTCGCCCTCGCCCTAGTGGAGGTGTATACCTACAATATGCTTGTGCATTATGTGTTATTGAATTCAGAAATAGCAGAAGGGCTGTGACAGTTTCAATGATAAGCTCAACTTTGTGCTCAATGAAATCATTGTAAGCTTTGTGGCTAAGAAGTTTTTATGTTAAATATAAGTATGACAATTCTTCGATGATGATTACTCGCACCCTCCATAACTCCCGATTTTTCGCCAGCTACTATGGATAGAGGAGAGATGTATGACTTGATCTATCGGACTTAGAGAACGAAAACTGATGATACGTATTCCATTTTGAGGAGCGTTATGACTTATGAGTTCTTGTCAAACAGTCCCATAAAAAATACCCTGTTATTGAAAAAAGTGTGTGAGAGCCGAACTCGAGTCTCATCTTGGACATGTAATGTAAATAATTTTATTACAGTAATTTAATGGACACGGCGGGCGGGTTTAAACAGAGCGAGCTCTACGGCAAGCATGAGCGTCGGAGTACGGGTTGAGATTGCGCGCTCTACGGGTGGGGACAGAGCGACGTGTTTCGTCAATTGCTGCTATTAGGTTACTACCTCTGGCGGAGTGTTCACCTTCAAAAATTCACTGATAATTGATGAGAATCAATTTAATGCAGTGGGAGTCTTTGCCTGTACACTTGATTGGTACTTTTACCACTGACAAAAGCCTCTATTTGGGCGGTGGCGGATGTAATATATAAGGTGGACATGTAATGAAGGCGAAAGTGTCCAGTAAGAACCCCAATAAGTCTTCTGCAGTCTTTTTTCCTGAGAGACAGCAGGTATACCGCAGACTTCTTACTGACTTTCAGGAGCATGCGTTTAGTCTTCTCATATCCTGTACAGCCCTGCCATAAACAATTGTGTTCGTTTGAGACCCAATCGTCAATGGAAGCAAGCACTGACCGAGGACGCAGGAAGGCGCAGCACAGGTACTTGTCCTAATAAATTATCCTCTGAACCTTGCATTTCCAGGAATTCCAGTGTAACCTGGAACCCCAGACAAGAGTCAAGGAGTTGAGCCTTGCAACCAAGTTCAAAGAGTTATTGTATTCCTGAACTATTTTAGAACGGGTAGCAGTGTTGAAGGTGGGAGGTTGAGGTTAAAGCGAAGCATGACGCTACAGACGTATATAAAGGGTCCGTCATCTAACGTTTTTTTTTTTTTCAACTAGTGCTTATTTCGCGAATGGTAACACTTAGCTCATGTCTGATTTGACAGCTAATTAGTTTTATCATTCCGCTGAACGAATATGGTTGTGTATACGCTTGAACAACGCTGGGAAATATTGCGACATTACTTTGAAAATCATGGTAATGTTGCAGAATGTGTGCGAAAATTGCGTACGGATTTTGGAAGAAGAGAAGCACCGTCAGCTCCGTATGTTCGTTATCTTGTGAAAAAAGTGAAAGAAACTGGGATCCTCATCGATAAACCAAAGCGTGAGCCAAAAACAGTGCGTACACCCGAGAAAATTGCTGCTGTGGCGGATTTTGGTCCAGAGGCATAAATGGGCCATTTTTCTTCGAAAATGAGCAAGGAGTGGCCGTTACAGTCAATGGCGATCGTTATCGGGCCATGTTGAACGAATTTTTGTTCACAAAAATTGAAGAGGAGGATATTGACAACATTTGGTTTCAACAGGACGGCGCTACGTTCCACACAGCCGAAGCTACACTCGATGTTTTGCGCCCTGTTTTTGAAGATCGCATTATCAGCCGCAGAGCTGATGTCGTTTGGCCACCGCGGAGCTGCGATTTGACACCGTTGGACTACTATTTGTGGGGTGCCGTAAAAGATAAGTGTTACGCCGACATGCCAAAGACAATTGGCGCTTTAAAGGACAATATTCGTGAAGCCATTGGTGAAATACAGCTGCACACAATCGATAATGTGCTTAAAAATTGGACCGATCGTGTAGGCTACTGCCGGACTATTCTCAGAGGAACTCAGCATACATAGTTCAATTAGGCTTCCGGACTACTGCAGTGTTTTCCAAGCTGAGGTACTGGCGGTCGCGGAAGTGGCAAGTATGGTGTCAATAATGGCAGTACCGCGGAATGATATTACCATATTTATTGACAGCCAGGCGGCTATCAAGGCAATCTCTAATAATGAGATAAAATCCAAACTAGTTCGCCGTTGTCGCAAAGAGCTCAAGGCTCTTGGCTCGCAGCATAATACGAATCTCTGCTGGGTTCCTGGACACAAGGACATAACCGGCAATGAAAGGGCTGACGAACTGGCAAGAAAAGGTTCTGCAATGGACCTAGACCAGGCACTTCAGTCGATCAAACCACCAATCTGCAGTCTCAGAGAACGAGTGGAATACAAGATCCGAATGAAAGCCAACATCAGGTGGAAAACACTAACCACCTGTGACATATCACGGAAGATGTGGCCAGAATACAACAAAAGCAGGACCAACAAACTTCTGCGATACGATAGAGTATCGCTGTCTAAGATTGTTGGCGCCCTCACTGGTCACAACCTTCTAAGAAACCACGCGATGAAACTAAATTTCAAGAACGACGACATTTGTAGAGGCTGCGGTGATGAGGAGGCCCACGAGGACACCCCTCACTTTCTCTGTCACTGCCCGAGTCTCTGTCACTTGAGGAATAGAACACTTGGAAGCTACTGCTTCCAGGATATCCAAGAACTCTCTAACGTCTCAATATCCAATCTTTACAGGTTTCTGAGGGCAGCGAGATGGTTGGACAAAGTCGAGTAACCACGGGAAGGATGAAATAAAGCCAGTACAACACGGCTAACCCCTTCGAAGGGTATCACAATGGGTCCACAAGGACCTAAGTGGGGTGAAGAGGAGGCTACTCAGCTTCACCAACCCGTTAACCTAACCTAACCTAAGGCTACTGCATGGCCAGCCAAGGCAGCCATTTGAATGAAATAATTTTCCATTATTAACCGGAAGGATTGTACTTTCAAATAAAAAAAGAAATTTGAGAAAATATTCAGTAGTTTTTTTTATAGCATTTTCAAAAAAAAAAGTTATTTGGCGGACCCTTTACTTCGACCCCGCCACCTATTTCTCCAACCTATAATCTATTCGGCAGCCATTAGGATAGCACAGATCTTCGCTTGAAAAACAGAGGCATGCTTATCAAACGAGTAGTAAAGTCTAATGTTGAAGATTTCCACGAAGGCACCAGCACCGGACCCTTGAATAGTTTTGGAGCTATCCCCGAAAATCGGGCTACATCCCGACTACAGTCAGTCCTGAGCGCATGAAAAGTTAACTCTAAATTTGCATAGCTGTCAAAGTCCGCATGGAACTAGGGTCGTACGATAAATGTCGCGCAAGGTCGTCGAAACTCCAGTGTGGATGATTGGTTTTGTGGTTTTTATTAACCACTCCGCCTATAAGAGTGTGTAAATTGCTTTGATAGTAGATCCCATAATAAAGGTATCAAGAGGAGGTAAATTAAGCAGAGCATCTAGAGCAGAGCGCGGTGTTGTCGGGAAAACACCCGTGCAGCTAAGACAAACTCTCGAGTTTTGTGCAGAAAGCAGTCACACACTTTCCTCTCTACCAAACATCCGACACATAGGCTAGGAAAAGGCCATATCATAGCAGTATAGATTTTAAAGATTTAAGGTTAGTGCTTTACACCGCCCACAAGTTTTCATATAGAAGGTGAACCACCGCGATATCCAGAACTTCTGCTTGAAAGACACTGCTGCTATCAGGATGCCTGATTGAGTATTGTACATATATTTAATTCCATTTGAGGTCCATACTCCATTCACCCCTACTTGGAAAAGAGCAACAGAATGATCTATCAAAGCTCAGATGGGGAGACATTCATCCATGTATAAGTCTAAAGGAGTCAAATTAAGAATTGCCTCCAGTCCAGCTGTTGGTTTGGTTTTCATACCGCTGGCTGGTTGTCCCTATACATGCTAATCGTTGTATTTTTGTCATTGACTTGAGATTGGTCGCCATGTCTGCGGCTTGCCACAAGAACATGCTGCCATTTGTAAGTATTGGCTTCCCTCAAGAGTTGGTGGCTCGAATTGTGGAATTACTTTCGGTATTCCGACGAAAGCAAATTCCAATGATGGCGTATGAGTACGATGGATTTTCTATTAATGGTAATTTTAAACAATTTGATTGAGCATTGTGACAAAAAAAGGGATCCCAAGTCAACTATTGGTGGGCGCAGTAGCGCAGTGGTTGGTGTGCTGCACTACTGTGCGAGGAATCCCAGGGTTCGATCCCCGGAAAAACACAAATTACTTCTTAAGGTTTTTTCTACTGCGCCACCTCTCGCGAACGTCTGACAAACATCCGAGAGTATGACTGTCCTGAAAAAGCTTTCTCAATTCAGCCGCTCGGACTCGGCAAAAAATTGTAGGTCCCTTCCATTCGTCCCAAAAATAGAAACTCACACAAAACGAATGGTTGCGAGAAGCTAGGCCTAGGGTGTCTACCCGACTGTTGCGCTGCCTATTTATTTATTTTTTAAGTCAACTATTGTTGGTACCATAATTACTGAGACATGTCACACAATGCGCCTTCCGTCAATGAACAAATTAATGAATGAAAAAAATGGATGTCACTAATTAGTCTATAAAGGACCATTCACATGGGAGCGAACGAACGAATTGATGAAATGCGAGTAAACCACTTTTTATGCATTTATAAACAGAAAATTCCACATTTTATTATTCCAAGATATCCTCCTCTTGGAATAGGGTTAAGTTCGAACGAATTTTTTATTCGCTACTTTGTGGAACGCGATTTAAATGATGTGGATTGTGAATAGACTGACAATTCGCGCCAGGGTGTTTTCGTTCGCGGCAAAAATTTTGAATTTCGAAATTTCGTTATTTAAACTGTTAATAAAGTTGTTTTCTTAATAAATTTTGATGGAATAATTAATTATCCTCATCTTGGAGTAGTAAAATGTGCAGTTTTCTGTTTATAAATGCATAAAAATGTGGTTTGTTCGCATTTTATCAATTCGTTCGTTCGCTTCCATGTGAATGGTCCTTAAAGCCTAAACAAAGATTTAAAAATAATAGTGGTGTTAAAACAGTACTTATGTGTGGAACGACCACTCAGAGTAAGTCAGTAAATTACCCAGAGTCACCCGTGTCATTGAGTTATTTTTGGATAAAGTTCAATTCCTACTTTTCCATTTTTATTAATATTCTCCCCGACGTGCCTCCTTTTTCCCGCTTAGTCACCTTCGCTTGGCTGTTAACCATCAACAGAAGTTGACAGTAAAATTCAACAAGTGTAAATTCCAACATACGTATGTGTACGTATACCATGCATGTTTAAAGGGTGAAAAGTTCAAGGCATCCCCTCAATGCAAACAACTTTGTGGCGGAGGACGCGAGTACAAAAAAATGAAAAAAACAGCTCCACCATTACCATAATTTAATTTTATTTCCCTGTTACATCTCCATACCACCCCGTCGTACCATCTGTTTGGAAGGACCCTCAGCCCTCGAAATGGTCTCCTAAATTCCCAAAGTGTCATTCGTATTTTACGTTTTGCTCTTTAACCTCTCTCGCACTCGCACTCGTCTTTTGAATGCACATCAAGGATACGTCTCTCCATCAAAACTGATTGTAATGTACTTTTAATGTGCTGGAAATTATCCTCCGCAGGACAACAAGACGATGAGAACAAAGTTGTCTCGAGTAAATAAATAAGCATATACCTACACATTTCTAGCAGGAGGAAGCAACGCCAGGAGCCATCACACCAACGGGCAGACAATGTGAATTTAAATTTCAAATTAGTGCATGAGAATCGCTTGAAATGACGAGCATCATGGTCCTGTTGGTGTTCTCCTTTTACTTTCAAGCGTCGTCATCGTCGTCGCCGTCGTCCTTCACAGGACACGGAATCTAGAGATGTACATCTTCATTGAGCTTTCTTCTTTCTTCTAGGGGGTATCAGATTGTCCGAGTTAATTTCCGGTCGATTAAATCGGAACTACCTCTGTCGTCTGTGGATTCTTTTTTTTTTTATTCCCTGCACCACCGGCAACACTGTCCATGGTGGTTTATGAGCGGAAAATTTGAGAATAAAAATGGAAGAAAAAAATAAAAATAAAGCGAGTGTCCTTTGTTGCCAGGAGGAGCGTCAATATCTGCGATATCTTATGTCTAATAAACTTAATTGTGACGGTTTTCGATTTCAACTTAGTTGCTGTTAGACAGGGGTGAACCTGTATAGGCATGGGAAAACTTTTTTATCAGGGCTAATCAGTGGACAGCAGCGGGTAGGCGGTCAGGTCAGCTTACTGGTGGCAAATTGTTTGTGGCCGAACGGAATCAATTATTCGAAAGAAGTTCGCATTTTAGCAGTTTTATTGGCCAACTTTGTAAGTGACTTAGCCCTGATGAGCAAATTAATGTTAATGGCCTCTGCGAAAACTGTTTCACTGCACAGGACTCGGGGAAAAGGTCCTTATTATCAAGATCTTATTGCAGATTGAAAATGGCCTCCATAGCTTTGGTACTTTTAGGCTATATGTACATAGGTCAATTGTGACAACACAGAGGAGTGGGAAGGGAATGCCAACTTTACCAGCAAGGAAGAGGCACTTGAGTATCTGATTTGTAGATAGGATTTTCGTTATTGTTTCAAATCAGTACTGATTGGCAAGGATGGTTTTGTGACCGTTGCGAGTTTGTCATTGTGATAGGAGAGTCATAAACTCATAACCCTTATTAGATGTAGGTTTAGCAATGGTTGTGTAGGCGTGTAATAGATGTGCCAGCTGTCAAGTTACATTTTTCACAGGCCGTAACCAATGAGTGTGGAAATGTTACTAACCGCTTAACCAACCACCAATGTCTGATTACAAGAGACAAACTGCTTTGGGCGCTACATAGCTTCAAACGTTATAAATCTCAGGACCCGACCGGACGGAATAATACCAGCCTCACTGCAAATTATTTAGGATATCATACTGCCAGTGCTACATAATACTTAGGCCTGAAGAGCTGTCTATTTCTGCTTCACTTTGATTTGGAGAGATGTAAAAGTGGTTTTATTACCCAAGACCGACGAAGAAGCTCATTAGTACGAGGGATCTCGCCAGGGAGGGCTCAGCACTACACGCCTCGCTCTCAACGAGGGTCCACATTCCGCTAGGAGCGGTTAAGGGACAAATACATTCGCATTTTTTGCAGAAAGCCAATCTCCGATGGTCGGGGTTCACAAACTGCGTCAAATCAAGGAAGATATAGCCTACAGGTTGGTTATAGTTATAGGCACCGACCGGACCACATCCTTAACAATCACCACAAAATAGGTCACACGGGTCGTGGTAACACAATGACACATCAGTACTAATTGGGTTCAATGTGAACCGCCACTGCTACCTACCTACCTACCTACGAGAGATCTCTGTCCTGTCTTTCAGCAATGATGATAAAAACTTTAGAACGACTGATTGAAAACGGTGGAAACGACTCTGCACACGCTACACGCATACCAAAGAGGGTTCCCTTCGTCAGGATATAGACAACGCGCTTTTATTAACGTCAATCGCTAATCGTAGATAATCGTCAATCAGCTCTGAATGAAGATAGAACAACTAATCTAATCTCTGTGGGCCTTCTATCAAAAGATCGGTCTGTAAGTACAGAAAATCCACAGAACTGCAGATATATCTGAAAGCGAAGAGGTGGAAGGTCAAGGTGAATATGAAGTCGCTAACAGGCATGCTGATGATGACACTGATGGCTGGCCAACTAGACAAAATTGTAGCCTCTAACTCTGCAAGAAATGGCGATAAGAAAAGAAGTCTTTATCTTGGTTGATTGAAATGTGATATTATCGCTAAAGATATCCGTATCTTTTCGGATAAGTCCTTAAAATCAGACTCTATAAACTCTATCCCTAGACTCATCCTCATCTGTTAGGGAGCTTGCAGAACTGTTCAATGTTAACCTTTGCCTAGTGAGGGGGGGGGGGGGGGGGGGGCTTAATAATATTCCCGAAAATTATACAACCGATGACCTGATCAAATGTGGAAATTGAAAGTGTGCACTAATTATTCTACCAGATGAAGGTACTTCTTGCAAACGCATGACAAAGTTGGAGACAGAAGAAACCTTAGGTTATGTTAGATTAGGGTGGCAGTAGGCTTGCCCTTCGGATTACTTATTGAGCAGGAGAACGACATAGCACGATTGAGAATCGTCATTAGTTCCTCAACCATTGCGTTCAGTTCATGTGTATTAGTATTTGGTCGATAATGTATTCCTATAATTCCTAAAGACGGTTTGAACTTGAGGGAGGTAGTTTATACCAAAATGAATATATCTATGATCTGAGAAGGAGTGTCAGCATTGTAAATACTTTCAGAGACCAGTGTGATATCTAAAACCACCTGTCTATTACTTGTGATAAATGTGGGTTCGCAACCAATGCTACATAGGGATAGGACTCGCTTGGTGCTAATTAAGTAGTCAGAAAGTAGCTCACCTCTTTTATTGATGTTGGTGCTGCCCCACAGTGTGTGATGCGCGTTGGCTTCACATCCCAAAATTAGTGCAGCTTTGTGCCTCTCCACATCAGCCATCGTCTTCCCCAGTAGAGCCGCAGGGAGTGGAAGGTCGTACGCCATGTACGCTAAAGACAGCCCATCACGATGTCACGATCCCTGTAATCAGGGAGAAGAAAAATATTAAGTGTGATCTTCGAGAGAATGCAAGCTCTTGACGTACCTTCATTCCCCATGTTTTATAGTTAGCAGTCCTGAGTCCATCCACCTGATCATTCAAGACCCAGGGTTCTTGAATCAGGACAATGTTTGCGCGTTTTTGGATATCCACAGAAGTAGGCCGGCCGAGGCCGTTTTGGAGTAGGTTAATATGAAGTAAACGCAGCATCAGTGCTACACTTACCTCCAAAAACCTCCACCTAGTGATACGTCAGTTTCGGATGGGCTGCTGGGTCTGCTAAATAGATCGAGGTCCGATAATGCTATCCTGTCCATGTCCAGAAACCTTAGAGTGAACAAGTGCGATAAGTTGGATCTGAAACGCTCTAAAGCTCCCATTACACATGTCACGAAACCTGCCATTTTGTGACATACTGACGTCAGATTTTATACTAAAGTTGTTAAACTGTGTGATCGCCTGTCATGCGGCGTGTTATGTGTCATGTCACGTTGATTAAGATGTCAGATTTGTTTCTAAAGTTGTTTGTAGACAAAATCTAGTATGTTAAAACTTGACACGATTTTAAAGAAAACCATTCTCCACTATCTATGAACAAACATTTCACATAGGAACTGTCTACTTCAACGATTCAACAAAATACAGATATTCGAAGTATCTTAAGCTGCATTAGATGCTCACACTTGTTTCCCTAGTAGGGGGAAACGTTTCGTCTATCTAGATTCATGGGGCTTATAATGGTCTGAGTTCTACCTTACCTCTACCTTTCCAATGCGTTTTAAAGTTTGCCGTCAACAAATCATTGTATGACTCGCTACACAATTCATTGTAAATTTTGTGATTTTACAATCTTTACGATTTCTTTTAAATAATTACGATAAAGTTTCCAAAGAATTAGCATTCGCTTTACGATCGCCTTATAGACAAACTTCATTGACTTATCTCTAAATTGCGTGCCTTTTCAGCCTAAAACTGATTCAATTACACGACACCCTATCAGTTTATTCTTAAAAAAAAAAAACCTTTCAAAAGCGACAAAATGTAAACAGCCAGCGAACTACAATACAAGTCATAAAACATTCACAGAACAACCCCCGCGTCATAGGTGCGTAATTATGATGGATGGCTGCAAGTGCCTACAACTAGACCTACAAGCCATATTTTGTTTTCAATTGAATTAAATGTCGCATTGTGAAACACCTCGCCATGACAAATGAATTGATTAGATATACGAGTGTACTTCGTACATGTCAATGAAATTTGTTGCAAAATGTGTAAATTACTAATTTTCGTGTTGGTTCTTATCTCTAACAGAAGTTGCAGTTGCTTACCTGATTTTTTTTTTTTGTTTTGATATCGCAACGTTTAGCCTGGTCATTGACAGTGATCAGTATCTACTGTACAGTTGCGCTTTAGGGATGCCATCGACTGAAAGAAAAATAAAATGTTTTCGTTATTAAAATTGTTAATAAAAAAAATATTTAAAATTAAAAAAAAATTGTATCCACCAATCTTGTAAGGCGGATGAAGGGGTCTGTAATTGTAACAGAGAATGTGGACTTTCTTGGTTTATACTAAAGACTAGCGAACCCCCTACACACTTCGTAGTGCAAAATATAAAACTAAAAAAATCAATTTCAAACTCACTTAAAACAAGTGACACTACATTTTTTGTTTTTCCAGGAATCATATTGCATGGATAGTATTCTTGTCTATCACGACAATGTATATCAATGTTACAAATTTTAAAAACTTTGGGTCCCATGGCTGTCGAAAGAAAAGTGAACACTCCCAGGCCAACACCTAAGATTGTACAAAAATTGTAACTCAATCGATTCAACGGTTTTCGAGATATAAAGATTTTTAATGATTTTGTTGTATGGGCGTTGCCACGCCCTTTGTTCAATTTTGACCAATCTTTACAGGACAACTTCTGGGTCAATACACAATACCTAAGATTTTCTTTAAAACTGAACTCTATCGAACCGGTAAACCCAGCACGGGGTAACTAAACATCTATCCGCAATCTCGTTAAGAGATTCCCGGCATTGTTTTACAAACTTTGATCTGATTGTTGGTGTATTCAAGGCTTTTATGCCTGCCTGACAGTCTATGTAAAAAGCGATAGCTTTTCCATCTATCTCATACAAGGCAAGTCGGCATGCTGCTTCGCGAATGGCCATAATTTCCACCTGAAAAACACTACAGTGGTCAGGGAGGCGTAGGGCGAGGTTGAGTGCAGGCGACCGGGAGAAAACTCCCACACCAGTGCCTTCTGCCATTTTAGATCCATCTGTATAAATTTCGATTGCGGAGTTGTTGCTTATATTGCCGTTGTCCCATTCGGATCAATTTGGGATTCCTGCATTGTACTTTATATTAAAGTCTTCAAAAGGAACACTATACAGTCCGTTTTGTTTGGAATTGAGTTGGGTAGTATGCCCATATGGCCAACCTGAGAGTTGATTGTTTTTGAGATTCTCTAAGTCTTAGAGCTGATTTAGACGCAACAAGTTTCCCGTAAATGTCGACGAGAAGTAGGTGCAGTATTGTATCTGAAGCAGCCGTTGGGGTGGATCTGAGGGCCACCAGACCATGATACCGTAGAGTAGAATTGGTCTGACTACCGCTGTATAGAGCCAGTTTGTTATTTTAGGTTGTAGACCCCATCTAGGGCCTAAAGCTTTTTTGCAAGCATACATGGCTATAGTGGCCTTTCTTGCACGTTCCTGGATGTTTAGTTTCCAGCTTAGTTTACTGTCTAGAATTATACCTAAATATTTGGCGTGTTTTGTGAATTTTAGCTCTTGATCTCTAAGTTTGGGTGGAGCTATATTAGGAACTTTGTATTTTCTTGTAAAAAGCATTAGTTAGCATAGGTTATAACTTTGCACCCACCTTCTCCAGAGTGGTTAGTACCTCGTCCACTGCTAAAATCCAAAGCAGTGGAGAAAGTACGCCTCCATGGGGTGTGCCCCTGCACGCTGACCTCTTGGTTTGATAGCTCCCCAGCTCGGACAGAATCATTCTACTGTTTAGCATATTTTCTATCCACAAGCGTAGGCAGTCATAAACTTTCAGTCTGCGGAGTGCATTAGAAAAAGCATCTGTTTTGACATTGTTGAAGGCACCTTCGATATCTAAAAATGATACCATCGAGAATTGCTTGTTAGCGAGCGATTTTTCAATATTGCCTATTAGAGAGTGTAAAGTCGTCTCTACCGAGAAACCCTTTCGATATGCGTGTTGGAAATTGGATATTGAGTTTGCTTTTAGTTTCTTTCGAATAAAGTTGTCGATGAGTCTTTCTAGGGTTTTTAAAAGAAACGAAGAGAGACTGATCGGCCTAAAGTTCTTTGGAGAGACATGTGAAGGCTGGAGTGAAGCCGAAAGTCAGGCATGGCGGAAAATCACTACTAGCCAAGGGTTCAATATTTCAAGGGCATTTTGAATCTCCACTGGAGTTATATTATCAGGTCCAGGGGACTTATGCGGAAGGAAACTGTGAACGACCCAGTTTATATTGCGGGTGTTCACTAT
This sequence comes from Cheilosia soror, assembly GCA_949372485.1. Taxonomy (NCBI): domain Eukaryota; kingdom Metazoa; phylum Arthropoda; class Insecta; order Diptera; family Syrphidae; genus Cheilosia; species Cheilosia soror. The sequence goes on along the minus strand of OX443561.1, from coordinate 73,854,738 downwards.
CTCCTCCGGTATTTCCTGGACTAGGTGATGGATTACTGTAGACCGGTCAACGTCTATGGTATTACCCGGAAAGTGAGTATTCATGAGGAGATCTATTTTCCCTCCGTTAGATGTGGCCCATTCTCTGTTCAATTTCTGAATGAAGCTGGGCACGTCTGGTGGTCACTAATGGTTTTTATGTTACCACAGAATAATCTCCATGAAAATCGTTGGACTTTTATGATCTCAGATTTGTAGATCCTGAGACTGTTTTTGTATTTGTCCCAATCCTCTTGAAGTCTCGTGGACTTTGCCAAGTTGAAACATTTCCTACTATCTTTCCGCAGTTTTGCTAAGTGATTGCTCCACCAGGGTGGTTTATTTCCAGTTTTGTGCCTGCTGACTTCGCAAACTCTTCTGAAGGCGTCGTTCATGGATTTGGTAACCTTTACTAACAGTTTAAATGTAGGTATATTCTTTATACGGGAGGGAGGTGCAATTTTGATTAAACATTCACAGAAACAACTTTGAGCCAATAACAAATATTTTATTAAAATTTGAGTTGAATCAGTTCAGTAGTTTTCTAAATATATACCGACGATTTTATTTTTTTTGCATGGGAGGTGCCACACCCTTTTGCCCAATTTTCACCAAATGTGAATCTAAACCATTGGACCCACTCAAACCCACACACAAAATTTCATCAAAATTTGTCCAGCCGTTTAGGAGGAGTTCGATTACAACAACACACGTACAGAAGAATTATATGGGTGGAATATGGGGATATCTTTAAAGCGGCCCATAGACACCACACTTGTGTCTGCACCGGTGAACTGACATCGGTGTAGAAATCCACCTGAATCACACTGATCCAGACACCGACACCAAAAATCAAAAACTTTTGTTTTGAGTGTCTGACACCAAAATCGGTGTGCGAACCAACCCAAACACAGCACACATTTCTGTACACCGACACCGGTGCAGACACAAGTGTAGTGTCTATGGGCCGCTTAAGATATGCATGAAATTCTTGAAAGGAATATATTTTTTGAAAATGCCTTTGGAAATGGCTGTAGATTTTGGAATTTATCCATATTTTACCCTGAGATCCCTTTAAAAGGACATAGAAACCAAAATGCCCTTCAAAAGGAAAAAAGACCTAAAAAAAAGACATTCGAACAAAGTGTTAAAGGGTGAATTTTTTGCTGTTTGGTTTTTCAGCCTGATTTTTTTTGACAGTTCACGCGTAATTCGTGATACGTGTTAAAGTAAAAAATGCTCAGTTAGCATTGCCATTTCATTATGGATAGACTAACAACGTATCGGTGACATAATTGGCCCTTATTTCTTTAAAGATGATGATGGCAACAACGTTAATGTCAATGACGCTCGCTATCGTTCGATGATTTCGGACTTTTTTTTTTTGCCCAAAAGGGAAGAGCTGGATTTGGTCGACATGTGGCTTCAACAGGACGGCACGACATGCCAAACAGCACGCGAATCCATGGGCATATTGGGAGGCGAATTTGGTGAGCAATTCATCTTACGTTTTGGACCTGCCTAAATCGTGCAATTTGATGCCGCTGTACTATTTTTGTAGGTATATGTGAAGTCTCTCTTCTATACGGAGAAGCCAGGAACTATTGCCCCCTTGGATGACAACATAACTAGTCAGTGTTATTGGTCAGATACCATTCGATAATTTGGAAAAAGTATGCCAATATTGGACATTCCGGATGGACCACTTGAGGCGTAGTCGCAGTCAACATTTGCACGAAATAATACTCCAAAGGTAAATGGCAAGAATTGATTTATCGACCCTAATAAAAATTTCACTAAATTTTTCAAATTTTCCTTGTTTTTTTTTCAATTTTAAAAACCAAACGCTTAAAAAAAAACACCTTTTAGTGAAATGTTACGTTGGTTTGCGTACGCTTCAAAAATTCGAAAAGTTTAGCACTGATTGAGTTCAAATTTTCAGAGATTATGATGGTTTTGTCAAAATTAGGCAAAGGGGCGTGGCACTGCCCTGCCCATACAAAAAAAACATTCAAAATCTTATATCTCGAAAACTGCAGAATCGATTGAGTTCAAATTAACAGGCAATCTTAGGTATTGGCCCAGGAGTGTTCCTGTGAAGATTAGTCAAGATTGGCCAAAGGGCGTGGCACTGCCCATACAAAAAAAATATCAAACGCTGTTCTTTCGTGCGACTCATATATCAACAGTTGTTACCACTCAAGGCTTTCGGTCACGCGCGTAGGTCGCCTAAATGAGGTTTTTAAAGCACGGTAGTAATGGACAAAGTATTTGGATGAATGTTTCAATGGTGCGTCAAAATGTAACCAGTGACGAACATAAGTCGCTATGCATTGCAAAAAGTATGTGGTGCTTCGTCACTCTAAACGTGCGGCGTAAATAACCAGCGATAATTGAGTTTGAAATCAAAATAAGACGTAAAAGTAGTCCTTTGTGACTCTTAAGCAGCGTCACCGACTGTCTGTTGTAACTAGTTATTGACAAAAACGGTCAATGCGTAAAAAAGCAAGCTAAGGCTTTTCTAACTCGCATACACGATTAAGGGTGATGTCACCCTACTCCTAAAAGATACATTGTGCCAAAAGGTCGGATAATACTTACGCTAGTAGATTTACCACCATCTTAATAAACTTGCTCATATGCAGTCCTACTATCAGCGGGGACTGCTAATTTTTTCCAGAACCAATAATTCCTTTAAAAAGAACAACCTTTTAAACCCACACAGAGATAGACGCTCAATAAAATAAATAAGTGCTACAGGTCGGTATAGGCACCCTAGGCCTAGCTTCGCACAACCACTTGTCTGTGGGAGTTTTTCCTCTTTGGGACAAATGGAAAGGGCCTACAATTTAATGCTAAAGTTATTTTCTCGGATGTTTGTCAAATATTTGCGAGAGGCGGCGCAGTGCGAAAAACCTCAAGAAGTGAATTTATGTTCTTCCAGGGATTGAACCATTCATTCAGTATTCCACTTCTGACCACGAACCGGCAGACGTAGGGCTGCAATAAACGCCTCGGATGAAAGGTCTGTCACTGCTTTTATGTGCGCCTAATGCTGAACATCCACACAGCATAATGTTCAGCTGATTTGTCTTCTTCAAGACACAGTTGGCCACTGCAGAATCGGGTCGTTTTTTACGGCGGTATCGCAAAGTGTTGTGACCTGTAAGGAACTAGTACATATTTTGTATGTCAAGCTTACTTAGATTTAGAGGTTTCTTGGCATTGTTGTTGAAGGGTTGAGAGGCTTATTTGGCTTGCCTTAGACCTGCTGCAGTGTTGTCTCAACTTCTTGCGGTACCAGATTCTTAAGGCTGAATTTATAGCCGCAAAAGAGGTTTTTAAATTTTTTTCTCTGAAGTTAGCTGGTCTTTTCGTTATCTTCACATTCCTTATATTCAGGGATTTAACAAATTTTACGTTACTTTGCTAGAACTGAGACATTTTCAGCAGGGAGTAAAAACAGTGCAAGACTGCCTATTGTGGATTTAAAAAAGCGTTACGACTATTTATCACTTGCGGAGCCGAAGAGGTGAGAACACACCTCACTTTCTTCGTCACTGCCCGAATCTCTGTCACTTGAGGAACAGAACACTTGGATGTCATTACTTCCATGACTTACCAGAACTTTTCGATCTTAACAGGTTTTTGAGGATATCAGCTAGACGGCAACGGGTAATTACAGGAAGGAAGGACATAAAGCTAACCATCTTTAACACCAACGGTTAACCCTCCATAAAAAGACATAACTTTCTCCATCATTTGTCGGCGACTCTTACAAAACGTCGATGGACAGATACAACACAGAAGTAGTTAAAGACTTTGTCTATACCTGGGCTCCACTATCACTTCGCAAAATGACATCGGCGCAGAGATCATGCGAAGAATCACTCTTGTCAATCGCTGTTTCTTCGGGCTAAGAAGGCATCTAAAAAGTAAAGCCCTCTCTCATAGAACCAAGAAGATATTATATAAGTCCATTATGCTTAATCATACCGGTCCTGCTGTATGGTGCAGAAGAATGAACCCTGTCAAAAGCGGATGAAAACCTTCTGGGATGCTTTGAGAGAAAGATTCTTCGAGAGATATTCCGTCTAGTTTGTGACGATGGGGTGTGGAGAAGAAGATTCAATGACGAACTATACGGGCTATACTACAGCGACGCTGACCTGGTCCAAAAGCTTAAAATACAATAAAATGGCTGGGACACTCGGAGCGCGTATGGACAACAACGCACCATCCCGACGAGTCTTCGAACCCCCCCCTGAATGACAACGCAGCAGAGGAAGACCCCATGCCTTAGGTGGCGCGCACAATTGGAGAACGACACCAACCAACTTGATGTGCGTAACTAGAGGCACCTAGCGAGAGACCGAGCTGGCTAGAGGGGATTGTTGGTTGAGGCCGTGCTCCACCCCCGACTGTAAGCGCCACCAAAAGCAAAGCAAAGCAATGGGTCCACAAGGACAGTAGACTTTACACTGTCCTACCAACCCATAATTCTAACATAACCTAAAGTTATCGCTTGATGCTTGACTGTTTGCAAACTGATGCCGTTCAAATTAGCTCAGCGTCCCATTTAACGGAGGAAAGTACATCCTCGGCATTATAACTCTTATTTTGCCAAACAAATACTATCAGCGTCAGCGAAATCAGTTATCGTCCAACACGAATTTCGCTTCTCTTTACTATTAAATTTCAATTCAATTCACGTATCATCTCATTTTAAGTCAAGCCAACTCATGATCATGACCAAAGTTCATCGTGGGGTCAGATAAGATAATTACCCTGCAGCATTAATTAATTTATGGATTAGAACCAAAGTCTCAGATAAATCGAACCGATACTGTGAGCGTTTTCGCGTCGTACAAACCAAACAAACGCCCTTGACCCAGAATGAAGCCAACTATTATCATTGATGCAATCTTAGATACTTGGCAGCGGCGGCGTGTCGGCCGGCGCGGTTGACGCTTGATTGAACAACATCATTTAATTACCTAATCGTAGGTCTGCATACATAGAATGGAAAAAGAAAAAGACGCCTACCTTTCCAAGAAGGTGTCAATTACAAGAAACCTGAAACCTACCACATGTGGTACTGGCACTGGTACCTATTTATCTGTCATTAATTCTATTGCGTTCATTTGATTGAATTGTTACTCTTGGCCTTCATTTAGTACACCGACAATTGAATGAGCAATTTTTTTTTTTTTCAAATCTTTCCTAAGTTTAAGTGCAAATATGACGGGGACGCGTTTTTCAGAAGAGTTTTCGATCCCCGCATGTGTCTCTCACTCAACATACTTATCTAAAAGATACACTTAAAATCAAACACATTCAGCCAGTTTAATTGCAGCAATTATGTAGATGCGTAGATACACTCATATTTAAGATATAATATTTTTTTTGTTTTGAAATTTTTTTGTTCCTATCGCTGAGAGCGTATCTTTTGTTGGCGTTGTAATTAGCGTTTGTTTGCATTCGCTAAGTGGTTAAATGATATGTGCGCGCGAATTTGTCGTCTTTTATTCATAAAAGTGGAATATCGAGAAGAGATGTGGAATTTTTAATTGTTGCTGGTAATGATAACCAAAATTCGGTTTTCTTATGGAACAAAAAATATGGCAATATTTAGGTCTGTAAATGTAGGTAAACGTGATTTTGATCAAGGCAGTTGAGTTTTCATTAGAATTAGGGGGCATATTGATGAAACCGAGTTTTTCAGAGTTCTATATGTTGCTACATAGAAAAGTACTACTTTTAGCAACAACCTGGAAACTCTGTTCAATAAAGTTTTCGTCACTGCGGGCCATTAAACGCCGTGGAGGATTACAGAGGAATTTCCTTTATGAATGTCTGCGGTGTTCTTGTAGAGAGACTGCAAAAGTGGGTTGAACGGAGAAATATTCTATCTGACCTTCAAGCTAGTTTTAGAAAGAATTGATCAGAAATCAGATATTTACTCTCACATTAATTTAATGAAAGAAACAAAAAGTGTATTAATTTTTTGTAGAATTTAAAGCGTCTTTTGACCTAGTTAACAGAAATACTCGCTTCTAAAAGCTATCACAACTTGGCATATCTTCAAAATTCATTAAAGTGATCAAAGAAATGTACGCGGATACAAAAGGAACAGTTTGGGATGGTACATCCTATTCAGAATGGTTTGGAATTGGAACTAATATCTACTGGTGGAAACAAGGTTGTCTGCATCAATTGAGAACGCCTGGACCGGTTTGGCTCAATTTTTTTTTCAGTTGTTCGTAATTGCCAGGAGAACGTTTATACGAAAGATAATTTTGGGAAAACCCTCCGGAAAAGTTGGAAAATTGGAAAAATGGAAAATTTATTTTTTGAGTGGGGAAGCGAGGAGTAATAACGATTCTCGCTTGTTTGGGATTGACCCTGACAATTTCTGTTGGGAAATTATGTCAAATTTCAGTCTCTGAATTATTGCTTGAGAGAATTACAATAACAACAAGTCGTAGACACAGTGACTTTGGTAGGAATGATAGCTATTTCAAACTACACCACTAATTCATCATCAGACTCCTTTAAGTGATTGTTTGAATAGTTTTGAATTCTGACAGTCAATTCTCCGTATATATCCACTTGGGGAGACATTTCTGTTTTCCCCTGTCAGCAAGTGAACTTGCACCACGATTTTTTCTCAATTGACCAAGTGACTACCACTTGCGCTAATTGAGCGACGAGTACAAGCCCGCCAACTGGTGATTAGAACGGATGAGAAGACCAACCTCTGTGCGTTGTTGTTGCTACGAGGTGTTTTTTTGTTTATTGTCGTCCTCTCGGTTTTCTTCTCTTTGTATTTTTTGTATAGAATTTTGTGTGCTATTGTTCCGGAATGGCTTTTTGAATGGAAAAATTGAAAATTGTGAAAAACTAGGAAAACTTAAAAAATTCCGGAAAAGCGCGAAAATTTTGATATTTTTTTTACGAAATTTGGCATTTTATCGCATAATTTAACAATTTTGGACGATGTAAAGGTAGAAAATCCTGAAATCTCCGCCGCAAAGATGAAGATTTCAGGATTAAAAGCGGTTAAAATTGACCACGAATATGAGAGTCGCATTGCAGAACGACCCATCTGCTTCTGAGTTCTGGGGACAACTGCTGGTGCTTGGCAATGGCCAAATTCCCGTTAATGTTTCGACTGGATTGATATCGTTCCCGCCAAATTTTTGCGAGTTCACATCATCGAAGGAGGAACTCATCACCAAAGTGTCCCCGGCGCGTTGCACAAAACTATAAAAATCTCGATTGGATTAGGTAGTAAACGGGAAATACTAGCAGCGAGGAATAAGGACGTCGATAGCTTGAATTTCATTATTCAAAGTCAAATCGCTGGAGAACTGCATGTCGGTCATGACTGTTAACAGCATGAGCAACGAGGATAAAGCGACCAACTATCCGACGGAATTTCTGAACTCGCTTGATGTGCCAGGAACTACCACCGCATAATTTACAGCTGAAGGTGGGATCGATCATAATCATGTTGCGGAATCTATATAAAAATATATTTACAATTTCTGGCCGGAAATGTTCAGTATCTACTGACTAGGTTTTAAGTAAAGGCCGTATCACAATATTTTAAATTTTTAACATACGATCGCCTGGAGTTTGTTTTTGTATACAAAAGTGTAAGTGACCGTGTGTAAGTGTGGTGATTTTATTTGAGACATAATAAGTACAATACAAGTTTCATGAGGCTGAAATACTTCTACGAGGAAATGGTAAGAGTAGACTAAATTGTTACAACAAGCCATTTTCAAAATCTGATAATTCTAGATACCAATACCAGAGACCGCCCTAAAGATAATTTCATTTCAAAAGAGTGTCGAAGATGCACCCCATTGCTATACCTGAACATCATAGTAGGTACTGCATATAAACTTCTACGTTTGCAGCTGCTTTCGTTATGTTAGCATAGGAATGAATTCGTTTTGTATGTATTTAACTTTTGACAGCTCATGCGATCTCCAAAGTTCGTTGTATTCAGGCAGTTTATTGTGCACTGACAGTTCTTTTTGTAGCAAGAATGAGACGACAGTTGTTTCCTCAACGATCTCGTTTCGCTTTCATTTTGAAATAAAGAAATGTGACTTCCATTTTAGATTTTCTATCATTTTTCAAATCAATTTAAACAAAAAGTCGTGTAAGTGCGTTCACATGAACGGATTTGTATTGTTACAAGACAAACGAGGATTCAACAAAGCTGTCCCACTTTAAATTGGCTCAAAGTGATGCTAGAAAGTTGAGGAGTAACCGCTTCCGTTAGGTCTGACTTCAGTATCAGTAGTAAATGTATAAAAAATTTCCGTGAATTTGGGTACGAATCTTTGCTGAGATATTACATATATACATACAACCTTGACTGATCGAACTAGAGAAGTTAAAGCCTTGGTTCACTTCGAACTGTAGAGCCGCCTAATGAAGTAGGAAAGTTTTCAAAATAAAATCAGATTTGGCCTTTGTTAAAAAATATCGAAATATTTGCAGAAAGAAGGTTCTTTTCCCTTTTGGAATCCCTTGGATTTTGGTAAAAATTTTATCATTATTCCAATCAACCAAAAAATAAAAATTCGCACAAAAGAAACCAAAACCGAACGAGGAACATAATATTGAATGAATGAAGAAACGAAAATCTGAACGACAGATTTTTTTATAAGGAATAAAATTCTCAATGGCTCAAAAGCTCTCAGTCATTAATTCTCGATTTGGCATGAGTAGCGACACCTATTAGCATACTTGTACTACTGGATTGGCGCTGCTATGGGAATGTACTATATTTTTTTTTTCTAAAGTACAGTTTGTTATCGCACAATTTACATTATTCGCACAGAGATATGATTTACAAATGTATATCTTTCTACTGAAAAATTATTTCTATGTTATTAAGTGATGCTGTAAGTTTACAAAAAAGAATCTGAGGAAACAACGAAAAAAAACTCAATTTGAAAGAACGAAAAAAAAAAAGCCAAAGCCAAAGATATGACTAGAATAATAAAACAAAATAAGTAAAATAAAATGACTAGGTAAATAAAAATAAATAAATAAATAAATAAAAGTAAATAAATAAACGAATAATTATAACAGTGAAAATAAATTAATAAACAAATAAGATTAACAGATATATCAATAATTTAACAATAATAATTCAACAAGCAAATAGATAAATTAACAGAAAAAACATAATAGATTAACAATTAAGAGATAATTATATTAAGATTAACAATTAAAGATAATTAAATTAATCGTAAATGGGTCTGACATTGCCATGTTTAACTATTTCATATTTAATTGGTTAATAAGAGGATTATTAGGGATGTCGCATCTGATCCTAAAGGAGTCATTGAGCCTTTCTATTCTATTGGAGATCAACTCAACATTTGTTCTAATATGCAGATCTAAAGTAGAATGATGCCAGGGCAGATTAAGCATCATTTTCAGTATTTTGTTTTAAGATATTTGTAATTTTTTATATGGCATTCAGCACACTTACCCCACACCTGGCAACCATACAAGAGAATTGATTGAAATATGGTTTTGTAAATAACAATCTTATTTTCGTTTGAAAGTAGCGAATTTCTATTTATAAATGGATATAACATTTTGATAATATACACTAAGATACAACCGACAGATATTGTGTTTTTTAGTTTTGTTTACGTGTTACGTAGGTACTGTCGAAATTAGCTTTTTTGCTTGACAAAATTTCACTTATTTGTTGATGTTACTATGACAATTTAAATCTGAAGGCGACATGTTAAATCCAATCTCTTAAACGGATTGTTCTAATAGTGACTCGGGTATGACAGCATGCTTTCCATGGACCCAACCCCAATGTCTCATCACCGATGGGGGAATCGGAATATACCAATAAAAATAAAAAAACCATTTGGCATATAAATAATTTAAATCAGTAGACACACAAATCCGAAAGCTCGTCAACATTGTCTTCTTCTTTTTCTAAAAATGTTCAATTGTTGGTTTGAGGTCCAGACAGGCATCATTCAATTTCAATTACAAAAAGCAAAAACCTCTTCAAAGTCGATTAAATTCCGAAAAAGCAAAGCAATCAAATATTCACTCTCATCTTTAAAATGTAATGGAGGGAATTGTGCGCGGAAAAGAATATTTTGGTATCGTCGAATCCGAAAAGTGAACAGAAATCTGAAAAAAAAAACACACCCTACCAATAGTATGTGTTAATATTATGTATATACCTACCAATATGACATAATAACCGTTCAATTTGCGGATTCGACGATACCAAAATATTCTTTTCCGCGAACAATTCCCTCCGGCGGATTCCATGATTGGGGTGAATATCTCGTAAGAATGTTTACGTTCTGTTGTTTTCTTCTTATTTTTTTTAAGAACATTTGCGAAGCATATTTCTGTTACACCATTTCAAGTACCTTCATCACCCTAAATGATGCCGATAAAATGTACTTATGTGACTATGAAATCGTAACTTTGATGTTACCATAGTCAACGCAACAGTAAGAGGATAACTGGCAATGGTATAGGTATATACGTCTGAATAGTTACATGGACAGTGAATAATTAAATATCGATTATGTCTTACCTGACAGTTGGCAAAAATACTTCGTCTGTGAAATGGATTATTTTTAATTTTTGATTGGCTCCTCCATAACATTCTATGTAAATTTAGATAATAAACATGGGACAAGGGCAGCACTCATCCAGTTTTCCGGGAAATTCAATTGATCTGACAAACGTCAAAAAGAGGTTGCTATTAGTTTTAAGAAGGTGGAGAAGGAGAAGGGCAATCTTATGAGATTTTATATTTACAGACGTTTGAAGGCTCAGCTACAGCAGCAACTTTGGGGCAATGAATTTTTAATTTAATTGGTTTGACATTTATTAAGTGAAAATCATTAACAATGTACTGAAAGAGGGTAGGTTGTTCAGTGGTTATTGGGGGTCCCGGTTCAACCCCCAACAAAAATACTACTGCCCCTTGAGAGCGCCTGTCAAGCATTCGAGAGTATTTTGAAAAGCGCTATCAACTCTTTCTTAATTTTAGCTAGTTTCCCATTGAAACACCCTTTTTTCGAGGAATAGTTTTTGTGATGACAGGTCATCTACATAAAGGGTCATCAATTTTTCGGTTTCGAATGTTAAGCTAAATAAAACACACACAGCGATACATTTTTGATGAAAATTTTATTTCATTATAAAGTTTGGACTTTGCCATTTAGTGTGAAAAACAATATCAATCAAATGGCCGCCTCGGGAAGATTCCCAACATGCGATTCTTTTGAGGTAATTTTTAACCACTTTTTTGCACATTTTAGCCGGTATCTCGGCTATAACTTGAGTAATGTTGGCTTTTAATGCGTCTAGACTTCGAGGATTATTCGCGTAAACACGGTCTTTAGCGTAGCCCCGCAGAAAAAAATCGAACAGTATGTCAAATCGCATGATCTTAGTGGACAATTGACGTCGCCAAAACGTGAAAATATGCGACCAGGAAACTTTACAATAAAGCCATAATTGGTCGTGTTGTGTGGCTTGTTGACCTTTCTTTTTGGAACCACATATCGTCCAAGTCATGATCTTCAATCACCGGCCAGAAAAATCAGTTACCATTCCACTATATCGCTCCGAATTGATTGTAACCGTCTGCCCATTGGCATCTTCGAAGAAGAAATTCGGACCAATGACACCTTTCGACCATAGAGCACACCAAACACTTTGTCACTTTGTCTGGATGCAACGGCACCTCTTCGATCACTTGTGGGTTTTCTGAGCCGCCCCATACGCGGAAATTTTATTTGTTTATACATACCCACCGAGTGAGAAATGTGCCTCATCACTGAAGAAAATGTTGCTGGAAAAATCGGTGTTTATTGTCTGTTGTTGTAACACCCAAGAAGCGTATCTACGGCCGGCGTTGTGAATGGTTAGCAGGCTTCATTTCTTGCGTAATTTGATCTTTATAAAGATGGAGGTGCAAATCCAAATGCAAAATACGCCATATTGAGGTGTACCACACGTTCAATTGATGCGAACAATAAATTCTGATCATCAGCAAGACTTGCACTTGCAGCAGCAATATATTCGATTCAGAGTGCATTACGATGATGCACGACAACAGTGACGCTTCCACCCTCTTCAGATTTCTTCGCGACTTTACCGATTTCTTGCGTAGTCGGTCGGTCATCGCGTAATGCCTGAAAAGTAGCTACTTTTGAATCACCACTTTTGTAGTAAGTTTTTATAATTTTAACGCGTTGCTCGATTGTTAAGCGATCCATTATAGTAAATGCCAAACATTCAACTAATATTATGACACTTCAAATGACAGCTGAATTTGGCAGGTGTCAAATGCCAGCGCTACCAACTTGAAACCACGAAATTAATGACAACACAATGACAATGGCCATTTTCACATTTCCTCGCCAACCAACAAACCATTCGATCCCTCTTTCTGCAGCTATCTATGTCAAACGGCGACCTTTAACTGCGATATTCCGCATCATAAAAGCAACAAAAAGATTAACAACGATAAATTGTATTTATCGCCAATTTACAACCAGTTCCCAACTACCAACGTGATACCACCACCACTCACCCTTTTTAAGACCAATAATCTAATTGTGAACCCCATTAGAGATTGCAAAGTCACAGCTTCATTCCCGTCACCTGCTATTTGCCAAGGCGGTCACAATAGACAAAATTAATTACTGTATTCACTTCGAGCGGTTACACCAATACTTCCCTCCTCCAAAATATATATATATATGTATACACAAACACACCCACGCCCAAACACCATATATTGATATCAAAGGGTAAATGACGAAGCCAAATTAAAATCTCCCTACTTAGCCCCCTTTGGAGGGCACCCAGAAGGTGGCTATGGGGCTAAGTAGCTATCTTCAAGGATGTATGTTTGCGTGTATTAATGTCAATAATGAATGATTACGAGTATTTAATTAGATCCTTTCGGTGGCGGACGTCGTCGCGTCATTGTCCTATTAACGCACACAAAGGGTTCACGCACCAATTTGGTAGATTAGTGGCATTCCGTTTTGTGTGTGCTACTTGCTCGTCGATGTTTTGCGATGTGATCACTCAATTAAATAATGAATAATAATACTATTGTGATTAAACGTACATTCGTTTAATGAAAACAATCAACATGGAACATGGTGGCATCGCATGCCGCATAAGGAGGATGTGCTGCTGCGTTAGCTATTTATGACTGTCTGGGGAGATTCACTTCATTAATGTCATTCGTCGGTAGGGAGGCTGAAGAAGTGAAGAAATCAAGATGCGACACAGAGCGAGATAGAAGTACATATTGACGTCATAATAACGGCAATAGCGACCGTGGTGGAGGGTAGTCATTTAGATTTAATTTAATTTCCGTCTTATGATGTACTTAACCGTCGTCGTGAGAGTCACTCTGTGATGGATGCGACAATTGCTAAAGGGAGCCGGGAGTAACCAGAAGATTTTATTTAGCGTTGCACAGCGTTAGTCTAAATAAATTGAGTTAACGATGCCGTAAGCCCTTTGATTGTTTTTCTCTTCGGTTGGTTTGTAAGGTTTACGCCCTTAGATTGAGATTTTTTTTAAATCAAATAATGTAAGAGTGAAAGGGGGACAGTTGAAACATGCATACGTTGGAAAATTATATATCGACTATAATTTACTTCCGGTCAACAGCAATAGATGGCGCTAGAGAGAAAATGGTTGCAATCCTGGATTAAACTTATAAATCCATTACATTGTGATTGCTGCATTCTTTGATAGTCCGGTACGATTGATCGCATTTTAAAATCTCGTTTTCAAAATCTTGTTTAACGAAATTTTCTATTAGCAAAATCCTGCTATTGAAATCTCGCAAATCAAAATCTTGAAAACAAAAATCTCGGAAATGTATGGGGGAGGGCGGCATGAATTTCCGGAATTTCGGGCTTTCGGTATTATGTTTTTTCGGGAAAACGGAAAACCAAAATCCCGAAAATTAAATGGAAAACATTTTTTGTCTGTGGAATTTGTGTTCGAGGATTTTGCTTTTGGGGATTCTGTTTTGTGAATATTGATTATGTACAAATTGTACAAAAAATTAACGCAGGAGAGCCCATAAAAACGAAAGTCTTTGAAAAAAATAAAATGTTCAATAAAAAGATGCGAACGTATTTCATTGTCTCAAATATTTTTTTACAGAATTTAAATAAAACAACATTTTTAATTACAAAATACAGAATTTTGACCCAAACAGAATTATGAACCCAATAAAAATGCGATAGAAGTGATAAAAGTGAATGGTAAGAGGGAAAAGGCCTGGCACCATAACTTGTCCCTACGGTTTGGAGCCTACCTTGATTGGAAGAATGAAATCAGTAGATAATAAACTGAAAAACTAAACAAAAGTTGAATAAACATACATAAGTGAAATTTAGCAAGACTTGTGTAGAATAAGGATAGTATACACCTATATTCAGTTTACTACAAATTCAAGTCTTGATAAGAAGCAGGTACCAGGTACCTCCATTTCAAAACGTTTTCAGGAAACTATTACACCAATTTGCAAGAGCATCTTGCGAAGCTTTTGAAATATTATAGTGTCATTTTCCCCAAAAGAAGTATTCAACTAGGCATGATAAGGGCCCATCGCGATTCCTACACAAAAAAACAATTGCAGTAAACTACAATGGAGTTGAAGCTAAACACTTGATCTTGAAAAACGCTCAATTTCCCTGCAGAAACCAAGTAGTCCTCTGTAGTTAATATGGTCTAACTCTAACTCATATAAATGTTGGAAGAAGGAAGAAGTACCTTCGACTGCGACCATACCATATTATAGTTGCCGAAAATGCATCTATCCGAGTTTGAAAGTCTGGAGCCTCTTGGCAAGCTTTCGAAAAAGGCTACAATATTATGACTAGCAACCTGAGTTGTTCCCTGCCTATAGTTTAAGAACCTCTCTGGACCTTTTAGGATCGGTTTGGGGCCAAAGTGAAAGCCACTTGGATTTAGATACTATATTTGTCCGGTAAGGCCCCTTTTTTTTCAAGAGTGCCCTCTTTGAGGCATGGAGATGGTTTAATATCCTCATCCTTCCTTCCTCCTCTTCTCGAAAACTCGTCAGTTTGCTTGTTTCCAACTATATCGCAGCGACCTTGTACCCAGCACAGTCTCACCCGGTTCTGACTGCATTGTACTTTAAGGATTGATGTCCGTACATTGCAGTGTCTTGAGTGTGCCCTGATTATCGATGTAGATGGCAACATTCTTTCAGATATAGATCGCATCCGTATTATAGCTCTGCCGCATTAAGAACAGCCATAAATTCAAATTGGAAGACACTCCTTGTACATGGTAGTCGCATATAGACACTTTTAGATTTGGACCTACAACATAGATGCCAGCTCCAGCCTCTTTCATTTTGTTTAGCAGTCCGTAGAGAACTGTGACTTCAGCTTGTTTTTGAAAGGAAATATAAACAAACGAGACAAGTTATGAGAAGCAACAAATTTTGAGTCAGTTGACATTTTGACAATTTTGCGGTCCAAACAAAGCCGAAAAAAGTGAGGCTCTCAATGTGGATGGCGTTGGTAAATTCTGTCAAATTTATAGAATTCTGTTACAGAAGGTTTAAATCCAAAAACTATTTTCTATATTAACTGGGATTGAGTAGAAGCATCCCTAACTTTCCTTTTCATTCATTAATTTTCAAATGGTGCGCTTGTCCATTAAGTGGGTCGCGGGTGTAGGTTGCTCCATACTCCAAAGCTCCGCCATCGACTCTAAATCATCAAGGGCAATCCCCATACGGATAGAGGAGAGATTATGGACTTGATCTAACCATCTCATCGTGGGTCTACCTAGAGGACGCCTTGCTGATGGTACGGATTCCATAGCACGTCATGGGATCCTGGTTGGGGACAAACCAAACCACCGAAGCATGAACCGCTCCGTCCGGAGAAGTAGGTGCTCGACATTGAGTTCCTCACGTATTCGGGGTTTTTCTAATGCGATCTCTACGGGTCACACCAGAAATACAACGGAGAAATCTCATTTCGGCAGCTTGTATCCGCGATCTTATTTTTTCGGTCATTACCCAAATCTCATGACTATAGGTAAAGGCACCAAGTAACAAAGAACAGAAACTGTAACAGAACAGAAAGTTTTTTCGTTCTGTTGTAAATTCTGATTCTTCTGTTTACGTTGCTCGCTCAGCTACACAAAACTAAAACAGATCCAGAAAAACATGGCTGCCGTCAATTCTGTGCAAAGAAAAAACCTCCCTTCCACGATATTGCATTTCTGTCGCTGGTAGCAGCAGAAACAATCAACACAGATTTGTTTACGTTCTGTCGTCAAACAGCCATTTTTCGGTCTAAATTCTAATTCTAAATTCTAAATTCTGTTGCTGAAAAAAAAATCTGTTCTTATTTCTGTTTCTGCTGCAAATGAATGGGATTCTGTTTCTGTTCCTGCTTCTGTTCTTTGTCACTTGCTGCCTTAAGAGTGGGAACAAACACCGAATTAAAGACTGACAACTTAGCTTTAATGCCAAGTTCAGTCCTCCTGATAACAGAATGACCAAGCTGTTTCAAAATTGATCCAGCCTGACCAATCCTACAGGAAAACTCGGCATTGCTCCTTCCATCACTCGTGAATAAGACTCTAAAATACTTAAATTCCTCCACCTGTTTCAATGGGACTTCACTAACATGCAGAGTGCATTGAACAGGCGCTTTGGAGGCGACCATCACTTCGGATTTGTTCACGTTAACCTTCATCTCAGCTTCAACGCAAACGGCTACGAACCGATCGAGTGCGCGCATTGAAGTTCAGTCTGAGAGGACTCAAGGATGACCAAGTCATCAGCGAAGAGCAAATGACTTATCCTCAGATCTCCCAATTCGAAACGTTCCTCGCCAAGACTGTGCTGTAACATCCAGTCCATATAAGTAATGAAAAGGAGAGGCGACAAGACGCACCCCTGGCGAAGTCCAACGCCCACAGTGAAAGGTATTGATTTAACGCCGTTTACCCGAACACAGCTTTTACAGTTTGTGTAAAGAGATTGAATTGCTCTTAAGCTCAAGAGAGAACCGTCAATTCCTTCCATACTCCCGTAGTACACTCCAGTCCAGAGTTTACCTCAAGGACTCGGTCGTATGCTTTCTCCAAATCTACGAAGCATGCATAAACAGGTGTAGCACACTCCCAAGCCTTCTCAAGTTCCATTCTGAGAGTGAATAACTGGTCGGTTGTGCTTCTGCCGGGACGAAAACCGCACTGCTCATCTTCTAATCGGGACTCGACCACAGCTCTGCAACGCGTTTCCAGCACCTTAGCAAATACCTTTCCGGGGAGACTTAAAAGTGATATATGCCTGTAATTGGAGCAATCTCTTTTATCCCCTTTCCCTAACTTTCCATGTGTCGAAATCGTACGAGTTCACAGTGTCATTTCCATCAAGTTGACACGTGTTTTTTTAACGAGCAGCATAATATATATATATCTAACTTAACAAACGAACTAAGGTATTGCTCTTTTCAGGGATAAAACAATTTCGCCGGAGATATTCGGCAAATTCATTGAAGCAATGTGAAGAAGTCAACTGCAGTTAATTTTTTTTTTGTTTCAACCCTACCTAACCTTAAAGCGACTTTTGTTTCCCTTTCCTTCATATTGGTCCGCATATTCCTTCAGGCCAGACAGACAACAAGTTAATGATTAAATTTACGTCAGCATCACATCATCGCCTGACCACACAGCATCACCTCGGTTGGCTTGCGCCTTTTGGCCCAATAAAGCTTATTAGACCTTCAGAAAGGATCATAAATCAGCACTTTATATCTGACACATTGTTCGAATCGAATTATTCAGATAATCGATTGGCAAAATCGACCACAGTAGGCAGCGCCGTTCGAAGGAGATTATCTCTGCTCTCAACAGAGCACCACGAGCATGAGGATTAGATGAAGTGAATACACCGCAGTGTCCTCGGATTTTCGTTAGCAACGCTGATAAAAGTTGCAAAACTCAATTAGAAGCCAGAATAGCACAATGTATACAATACACGCTGCCGTGTACTGTATCTGTAATATGCTTAATTTTATTTTTTCCATTTTTTTTTTGTTTCATGAATCTCCTCATTCATCATTTATAATTCCGAGCGAGTGCGACAACGGACCATGATTACACAAAATGAAATTCCGCCTGAATGAATTTAAATTGATTATAATTGACTTAGCTGCGATGTTGCTTCGCGATTTGTTGTCCGGCGAGCGCTTTTATGTCTGTGGAGGTGTCTCTGTGTACATGTGTTATATGCGCGCGCGATAACGACCTAGTGTGTCATCGATAAAGCATAGCTACAGTACAGACCGAGAGCGAGACATCCATCCCGCCTACCGCTCCTCATTCCGTGGCTACTGTCACTGTCACTTCACTATCACTAGCATTGCCAATTATGTAGGCGCGGAGGAGCGAGGGATGCTCAATCTCTGTTCTAAAGTACTCGATATTTTATCATCAGATATCGAATGGCGATAGTCGCGACCGCGAGTGGTGGTGGCGGCAATAGTTTGAAAAAAATAAAAAAAACTTGGCAATTAAGAGGTTTTGAGGTTTGTTGTTTTTTTTTTCTCATTTATTTATTTCCAATCACAGAAAATTGTTTAGCTGCGGTAACGCCGCGTCGCATCGATTGGCGGAACAACTTGAAAAGATTTATTGAATTCAATATCAATTGAGTTTAATTGAAGTGAGGCGAATTGTTCCCAAGGGGATTGATGGACGACCACGACAAACCGATAGACAAGAGGAGTCGTCTCATCTCTCATTTTTTTTAATTTCAATTTAGATACATTTGTGACGGTATTTTGAACTGTGAAGGCCTGTGTACACTGATATTAATAAAATGCAAATTATGTCAGTTAATGTGACTAATTATATTGACTTTGTATGGATATAGCCTGTTTAAATTGGCGGAGGAGTTTAATTCCTGGAACTTTGATTTGGCTTAATTTTGGATGAGATTCTTTGCTTAATTATTATTTGCTTTGAGTCGTTGGTTAGCTACATAGATGGTTATGATTGGTTATGATAGAAAAAGCGTTCGAGTGGGCTCTCTAAAAACTGCTCAATGCTAACAAAAAAAAAACACCAAACTCTAGGAGCGAAAAGTTAGGATATGTCAAATGTCAAAATTCAAACGAAGGTAAAATCGAGACGAAACAAGAGCTAACCAAAGCTTGATGGAGCTTGGCTATTGGGATACAAACATTTCACATGAAATTGAAATATTTGATGGGCCCAAAGTGGTCTACCAAATGTTTATAATGAATGTGGACGAATTTGAAAAACGCCAACATAATGAAACGGAAATGCGCCATTTATAGACTTAAAACTATGTAGGTAAATTAAAAAAAAGGTGAAAACCAGGATTTAGTCGAAGTTGGGAAGTTTCAATATTTATTGCATTGGAACTATTTGAAGAAATGAATTAGTGAGTCTCTTAAGGGTCTACCTGCTTTAACCTATTCAATGCTAGCTACGCGTGGAGATACATACCTAAAAAGTGGAAAGGAGGTAGTTGTCAAATATATACCCAAGGCAGGACGCAGACCGTCCGAACTACCAAAGCCATATAGACCAATCAGCCTCACTTCCTTTTTCTTCAAAACTATGGACAAAACCCTGGATAGACATATCAGAGACGGGGCACTTTCTATGTCATCGGATAATTGGTTTTCTTCAACTTCCTTGAACGCTGACACCCAAAAATTCATGGATGTCTTTAATTTAATAGTTAAATTGAAATTTTGAAAAACATGGCCACGACAATATTAAATGACAGTTTTGAGAAGTCTAAAATCGATTTACGGTGATTTACACCAAAGATTACTCGTAAAAATTGTATATAAGGAGTGAATATGGGGACGCCTCAGTAGCCACCGTGATCGCCGGACTCGTAATTCATGGAAAACCTATGGGGATGGTTAGTCCGAAAAGTGTTTTTGGGAAAAAACAAGCATGAACTAACTATTCGTATATTCAAACACCGAACTCGTCAACGATTTCATTAGGAACTGAACTCTTTAATTACAGGTTTCGACAATTAAAGAACCTATCTTTAAGCATTGAACACGTTAAGTATTAGACTCCTCAATAGCTGAATGTATCAAGCTTTGAACTCCTCAATCACTGAACTCTTCAAGCTATGTACTCAACTCTTCATTGAACTTATATTGAAATTGTACTGAACTTGTCGAGCATTGAACTCGTCAAGCACGAAACTCGTCAATCAAAGAACTCGTCAAGCATGAAAACTGTTAAATTTTATGTAGAAATGACAACAAAAATTGGTTAAGAAGTTTTTACATTAGAAGTATGTACCATAATTACAAGTTTTGAAACCCCCAACTCCAGCAGATATATACCGTATCTTCGGTGCAATGTGGCCTTACATTTGTTAAACCATACAAACCATTAATATGCAGAAAAGAATTATAAAATTTTATTTAACTGATCCAAATACCAATGACAAGAGAAATTTAATTCATAACCAACCAAAATTTGCTAACCAATCTGATATACTCAGCTTTTGAAATACCCTCTAGAAATACAAACAAATGTTCGGATTCCTGATGGTAGCTCGATTTTATTGCATCCCTCCCTTCAACAGAATTACCATGACCGCACTTCATAGCAACCACTTGCCAATACTCATCATCATCAACATCAACATTATCATCGCCGTATAGTCATGTCATGATGGAAAAAACAGCAGTATCATCATCGCCGTCATACTCATATCGGGTGGAG
The DNA here is from genome assembly GCA_949372485.1 of Cheilosia soror. NCBI lineage: Eukaryota > Metazoa > Arthropoda > Insecta > Diptera > Syrphidae > Cheilosia > Cheilosia soror. The sequence goes on along the minus strand of OX443561.1, from coordinate 73,833,870 downwards.
TACTATACACCAGCCCCCATGGGCATACGGAAGAGGAACGACACATCCAATAATATAACTGGCGTCAGTCTGCAATTGCAGCTGATGCCGATGCATACCTATGCATACTCATCATTATAATCCTTGCTTCATCTCTGGAGATTTTTCCTGTGTCATATGTTACGTGATGTGGTGGTGCAAGTGCAACCCACATTGGTGGTTAGTTCCCAATTTCATATGGAAAAGAAAAACATTAAAAGAGGACATACTTTCCATGCAAAGGACGACTCCCTTCGCGCATTGTAAATGAAATGCAATTTAATTGATTTCATTTTACTATCACGAAAGGACATGACAGTTGTATATATGAATACCGGACACTAGATGAAACGTGAAAATTTTCCAGGTGAACCGATGTGAATTGGAAAATGAATTGATATGCAGAAAATTGGAAAAATGTTGAATTGATTGGTAGGTTTAATCGACACAAAAAAATTCAGTTCAGTGACTTTGCTTCATAAGAATATTGACAGTACTCGACAATCTGGTATTTTAGTTAAGCTACGATTACACGGCCATATTTTTGAGTCATTTAAATGGCGCTGTGACTTTAGGAAAAAATGTCGTAGTAGAGCGACATTAAAGCTACGATTCGTCATTGAAAAAATGGCGATCACTCGAAATGACTATCATCGTCATTTGTGTCCCAAAATCAAAACACGGACACAGCGAGTCATTTAGAATTTTCCGTTGGGATGCCAACAGCCAAAAAGTTTAGTCGTTTGTCCTAGGCGTCATTGAAGAGTGATCACACGGCCATTTAAATGGCACTGAATACATGTCATTTGGTCCAACATTTTTCTAGTCATTTAAATTGCGCCGAAAATGTTATCCCAAAAATGGCGATCACACAGAATGACATTTAAATGACTGCTTTGTGACGCGATATTTACGTCAGAGCGCCATTTAAATGACTTGAAAAAATGGCCGTGTAATCGTAGCTTTATAGAGAAACTGAGGACATTGTTAGGATCACTGATCTATGAAGTTTGTACTTTTTTTCGCAGATTTTAGCTTGACTATATTTTATATCTAAAAATGGTGTTTAAAAAAAATGCTACAAAAGTATTACTCACAGATGTAGCGATCTTTGTGAGTGCCTGGTTCTTCTCATATGTGCGGCGACGACGCATCCTTTCCTGCTTCATTTTTCTGTAGAAGCAGATGCCTCCTTATAAGCCCCTGTCTGACAAACAAATGGAGTAATGTACAAACATACTGGGGTGGGATTCTGTGAGATAAAAACTTTCCAACGTTTTCGTTTTCACAAACGTTTTCTTACATGTAACTTCAAAAGCGAAATACATTTTTTTTTGTCGATTATTTCCACAATTCAGCCGTTCGGACTCGACATAAAATTGTGGGGGACCATTCCATTCCATTCGTCCCAAAAATTAAAAAAAAAACTTACACAAACGAATGGTTGTGTTGTGAGAAGCTAGGCATTGGAGGCCTTTTAGACATTTGCGAGGAGAAAGAAAAAACGAAGTTTTACATGAAGCAAATATTCTCGCAAGTTTTCTTTCATTTTTTAAAAAAAAAACCAGCGAAAGCTGGTTTTGTTTCGTTTTTTACAGAACCTCACCAATTTTAGCTCCACACCTTCCTAAACGTTTGCGAAGAGGAAGAAAAAAACAAAAGAAGTTACATAAAGCAAATTTTCGCTTTCGCATGATATTTTTCGTTATTTTTTTTCAAAAGCGAAAGCGGTTTTTGTTTTGTTTTCCTTTTTTTTACAGAACCTCATCCCTGGTCTTTATTGAATGGGGGTAACAACATATCTCACTTAAATTGAGGCCTCTGACAATGTCTGATGATGGATTTGTTTCATAGAGCAATAAATCGCCTTGAAGTATATGAGGACAAGACTAAGTATATGCTATCAACGAACAAACATACATCTGTCCCCCTGGGGCGCCGTGGGTCTGTCCTAGGGGCGTCGCAAGACGGTACCCAAATGTCGCCTGCACGACCGAAGTTATATCAGCTTTGAGCTCAATTTGAAAAAAAAAGGCGATGTTGGCCATTGTGTTTTGCGGTACACAAGGATCCCGACTCCAGACTTGCAGACTTGGGCCTAGATCCAACTGATCCAGAAGCTAAGTTAATGATGAAGACCATAGAAAAATCATCTCAAGCGACGAGTCGCATTTTTGGATGAATTGCTATGTTAACAATCCAAACGCCGTATATGGGATGACGCCAACCCACCCGAGGTGGTAGGTAATGCATCCATAGAAAGCTGTTTGCTCCGTAAGTTTTCTTGAAAATGAAGTTCCTAAGGCTATTACCATCAACGGCGAACGCTACAGAACGATGCTAACCGATTTAATGTTGGCCCAATTTGAACGATATGGGGGACGATGTCATGTGGTTCCAGCAAGACGTTGCTACGTGTCACACAGCAGACGCCACGATGATCATTCTGCATGAACGATTTGAGGGTATTATGGTTATCTCTAGCAGAGGTGAGGTGGCCACCAAGATCGTGCGATTTGACCCCGCTAAATTTTTTTTTGTGGAGTTACCTCAAATCGCAGCTCATTGCGAATAAACCGCAATCGACCGATGTCCTTAAACCCAACATAAGCAATGTCATAGCTCAAATTTAGCCGGATCTATGCGGCAGATTGGACCATTCGGATCCATGACAACGTGAGAAGCTGCGGCGGACATTTGGACATGATATTATATTTCATACCAATAATGGCATGCATGGACCTTTCAAAAAAAGAGAGAAGGATATCGTTAATACCTCGCACACAGCTTGTTTTATCCTTATTGAAAAACCCTTTAGTGAATCTTCAGTAAGGTCAGCTTCTATTCACATATATGTGCTTTGTTCCGTTGAGAGGTTTTAGGAGGGCGTCGCAAAAATATTATAACCCGTATAGGGAGTCGCAGTATGGAAAAGATTGGGTGCTATACAGACCCCTTATCCTGCCAGTTCTGCCTTATGGCGCCGAGTGCTGGACGATAAGCAAGAAAGGCGAGCTGATACTGGGCTCCTTCGAAAGAAAAATACTTCGGCGGATTTTTGATCGTGTGTGCAAGGAGGTGAAAACACAAGCCGCGCATTGGCTCGGCCCCATCGAGCGAATGGGCAGTAATGCTCTACCTAAGGGGGTCTTCGAATCCCAGCACCCAGGTTCGAGGAGACAGGAAAAAGACCGAACCTCCGTTTCAAAGATCAAGCCATCGCGGATGCAAAAGCGCTTGGTCTGAACTACTGGAAGCAGCATGCCAGGGATTGTAAAGGATGGAAGGTTGCAGTGTCTCAGGCAGAGACTCTCCACTCATCGGGAGCCCCGAAAAGTAAGTATGCAATAATTCGTCTGCAAACACTTGGTTGGAGTTAGAGCTATACCACTAGTTTATCATTAGAGTTTTTTAAGTACTAACAATTAAAGTGTGTAGTAAATATTATACATATTTCGCTTTGACGGATATGTATGTTTTGGACCTTGCACTGTGTCTACTACTAGCCTCTTAACTAAATGCATTTTTTCTACCCAAAGCCGCTTCAAATCGTCGAATTCCCAACGCGCAGTTGACAGAGGTTGTAAATAATCGAATGGCTTCAGCTCTTGATAATATTAATCTTCGAAATCTTTTAAGCTGACAACACAGATGAGTTTAGGTCTGATAAGTAATATAGTTGCGTCGACTTTATCCCAGTGCGTTATAGCTGTTTCGTTTCAAGCAAAGCCAATGTGGCCTGGGATCCAATAGAGAATGACTAGTAATTTATAGCAAGTTCTTAGATGGGCGTGGCTGGAATATATAGAGCGTATGGACAATGGACATCAATGTTCCGACCCGGAGAATCTTTAACTCTCCTTCAGAGGGACAACGAGGTAGAGGAAGATCTTACCTAAGGTGGCGCGCGCAGTTGGAAGGGGACCTCAACCAACATGGCGTGCGCAACTGGAGGAGGCTATCGTTGGATCGATCTGACTGGAGAGGCATGTTGGTTGAGGCCCAGGTTCAGACTGTAGCGCCATCAAAAGTAAGTAAGTAGATTTATGTTTCCGGGACAAGCTTCGATTCAATGACGGATGTGTCAAAAGCTTTGAGAGCTGCTTGGCTGTCTGAGAATATGAATATAGTTTTGCTACGTGTATGGCAAGGACTTTAGACTGGAATATGAATGAGTTTTTTCAAGTGCTGACTGAATAGTTCGCTTAAGGCGACTCTCCATATATGCGAGATCCAGGTTCTAAACTTATCTTTGAACCGTTTGTGCAGCAGGCGATGTCAAGGCGTGATGGAGTGGGTTTGTATTTCTCCCTGGGAGGGATGATGATGAACGTTTTTATGGAGGCCATATTCCTGAAGCATGCACTGCACATGCGTAATAGGCTTTCAGACTCCATTGCAAAGACAGATGACCTCCATGGTATAGGAATGGGAGTCAATGCTGTTCAAATGGAGCAGCCGATGGATTCTAAGTCTCCATTTGAATATGTGTTCAATTCGAATAGGTGTTAGTTCTAGGATGGCATTCATACAATTTCCAGCTATACTTGGACCTTTTCTGGCTTTTTCAAAAAATAATTCCTGTAATTCATTCAGACGGGATTGATGTAGTCAACATATAGGGTGGTCCAAATACAAGTTTCTTTTTAAAAATGCAATAAAATGAACAAAATTTAATTTTTTCTATGCATTATGGCTTTATTAGTAAGAGAAAACATTCCCATTAATTATGGAACACAACGTGGCTCAAGTGGCTGCCTCGGCTGGCTTCGGAGTAGCGCATTCTGTCACTCCAATTTTTCAAGACCTTGCTGATTATTTCGGGCTCTAGCTCACGGATTGCTTGGATGATATTGCCCTTAAGTGCTTGTATCGTGAAAAAAGATGATTTTTCGCCCAAAATCGTTGTCCAATTCAAGCTGCTCTAAAGCCCAAACTGCAAAGGGATAACGAAGCGGATGGTCGTGCGCCTTCAATTGCTGAGTCAATTGGCTTTGTAAGCGAATAATCCGAGATCTTTGTGCAGAATTCTCCTCAGGCTAGTGCGTGAAATGTTGAGCTGTTGAGCTTGAGATCGATGCCGAGTTGATGTTCGTGAATTGAGTCTCACACTCTCGCCTACAGCAGCCACATTCTCGTCTCTGACGACGGGGACCATGAGTGTTGTCCACTAGCATACCAGTCGCACGAACTTTTTGCACAAACTTGCGTACAGCAGGCGTGGCTTCATTTCGCCCAAAATTTATTTTCAAAAAACGCACTGTTTGAGCTAAACCTACACAGCACTGACTTTGGAAATAAGTTTTCAATATTTCCCAACGTTGTTCAAGTGTAAAGCGAGTCATTTCGTTCCGCGGAGGTATGTAAGGATATAGAGCGGGAAACAGTTGTCAGTTTCAAAATAACCTATGATTTAAAAAGAAACCACTAGATGGTCCACCCTGTACAATCACAAAACACTGGTTTTTAGCTGTTTCAAGTCCCTCCTCCTCAGTCTTGCACACTTTGATCTTCCATTCATTGTTTTTTGTTCAAAAGTCAACAAAATCACGGTGAGTAATCCAAAAAAAATTTAAATCAAACCAGCAGTATGTAATATCAGTATCAGCAGACAAAATAATTTCAAAACTTTGTCATGGCCCAACAAATACCAGTTTGCAAAGTATCTTCAGCTGGTTGACGCTTCGCTTTTGTTTCGCTTTGCTTAAACAACGAGCACAATTAGGCATGCAAGCCGAAACCAGTTGAGGCAATGACGACGACGACGACGACGACGATGACGATGACGATGACGACGACCACTTGAAAGTGTAAAAACCTTCCAAGAATGCCACAGTATAAAATTCTCCTTTAAAGCACAACACCAACTTGTGCAACTTCTAGGAACAAACAACTATGGCGCGTTGAAACCAATTATTGAGGAATGTCTGCGAAGCAATGCATCTTCTTGTGCCTCATCCAAACCAACCATCATTTGTTATTCCTGTCAAAACATTATACCAACCAAAGGCATAGCCTCCCGTCTAGAAAGGAAACAAGGAAATCGTGCAGCTTCCGAATAAGGAAAAGAAAATTTCCCTTCTCTAGTCATAATCAAATGGACCGATAGAATCCAATGAGGACTAGGAAGTCCACATGCAAAATATATTTTACAGCCGGATAGCCCGAAAAAAAATACTGCCATCTAGATACGTAGATACAAAGCAACGCACTGTGTTTACCCAAAGTGATGACTTCGAAACAAGCCCCCAAAATCCTACCGAATCCGTTTCGCGATGGCAGAGGTGTCAAGATAGTGTGAATCAGTAAATCACTTCTAATGCCACTAGCGTCGACGCAAATTATAAATCAAAAGCTGACTTAGCACGTGATTTTCTTTCTATGTATTTCTTTTTTATAGCGACGAACGTGAAGATACAAAAACGAGAAACACACGAAGAAAAACGAAACAAATGAGCAGCTGATCACCGGCATAAGGCATCGCATTTATGCAGCAATTGGCTTGGGCATGGGCTTCGTGTTGCATTTTAACGAAGCGCGTCCGGTTCTTCGCCGTGCGTTGTCGTCACGAAGGAAGGAATTGGCTTTTTGCGCGTTTCGTTGAGATATATCTTTCCCTGCTGTCTACTTGTTGTTGATGATGGGAAGGAAAATTGGATAAAGCTGTCTTTAGGAGGAAGATGGTTATTAGTGTTGAACACATCTTCATTCTTTTTTCCCCTCGTTTTTAGTTGGGTGCAAGAAGAAAAAATAAATTGACATTGAATACCATCAAAGCGGACCGTTTTGTGAACGACCTTAACACTTTGGCAGGACATAAAAGAAATCGCAGGACTTTGGACTTTGTGCTTGGCAATGTATTTGATCTTTATTTGCAGACACAAAACTGGAATTCCAATGGGTAAATGAGCTGAGGGAATCAAAGTAGACACCTACGAGTATAACTGAATTTCGAAAAATGTACTTCAGTTAGAGCTGAGTTGTATCTTTTCCATTTGTTTGTGAGCCTTTGGTTGGAATTACAGTGTACTCTCTCATAACCGGACACCTCTTATAAGAACCGGACAGATTTTAAAGATCGGAAAAAATATATACATAATTTTTCATATTAATAATTCTCTCATAAGCGGACTCTCTTTTAACCGGACGCAGACACCCAATTTCAGAACCTCAAAACCAAAAGGGTTTATCTCTCTCTCTTTAACGGACAAACAAAACACAACTGGACTACTTTTTATACGCTTCACAGAAGGTACCTATATTCACTTTGCCATTACGTTTGTAACACCAAGAAGTATTCACCGGAGACCATATTAAGTATATATATTCTGAATCAGGACCACATTCTGAATCGATTTAGCCATGTCCGTCTGTCTGTCTGTCTGTCCGTCTGTCTGTTGAAAGCACGATAGCGTCCAAACGAACTGACCTAGGTGAATGAAATTTTGTGAGAGGACTTCTTTCTTTCTTCTATCGTCGTCAGGTTGGTATTGAAAATGGGCTATGTCGGTCAAGTAGTTCTGGTACCTCCCATACAAAAGCAGTATTAGATCGATGTGTCGCTCTGTATGTTGAAATCACGATAGCGTCCAAACGAATCGACTTGTGCGACTGAAATTTTGTGAGAGGACTTATTTTTATGGTCGTCAGGTTGGTACTAAAAACGGTTCATGTCGGTCAAGTAGTTCTGTTACCTCCCATACAAAGCCAATATTCGACTCATGTATCTCTCTGCCTGTTGAAAACACCTTACCGTCCAAACAAATCGACTTAGGTGAATGCAATTTTGTGAAAAGACTTAGTTTTACCGTTGTCAAGTTGGTAGTAAAGATTGTCTATGTCGGTCAAGTAGTTCAGATACTTCCCATACAAAACCTATATTAGACACATGCGTGTACCTGTAAGTACAGTACATAATATAGTGGAGGGTATCAAAACATCGGCCAGGCCGATGATAACACTTTTACTTGTTTAAGTTTTACTTATGCTGCTCGTCCACTTAGTGCCCAACGCATCAACCAATTTTATTCAATAGTTTATTCAATTCTTTAGTTGAAGAAACAATTTTTTAGGCTCGTACACTAGTGCACAAACTCACGTTGTTCAAGTTGAAAATTGAACAAATCTCTGTTGAACGCGTTGCGGGCCCCGTACACCTAGTTTATCAACTCACTCAACTGTTGAATGACCCCGTACACCTAGTTGACCAACTCATTCAATTGTTGAATGACCTTGTACATCTAGTTGATCAACATGTCTGATTTTGGCAAATAAAAAAAAAGTTCCTCAAGTTGGACAACAGCGTTTTCGTTGTGGTTGCTCAATGAGTTGATGAACGCGTTGATACCCTCGTACATTTAAAGAAGCATCACTTGTTGGCCAACGCGTTGAACGCACTTGGTAGCTGACAGCTTCTCACACCCTTATGAAATATTTCGAGTTTCGCTTTCGACATCAATTTGATAGTGATCTCCTAGGGTACAGAGCATTGTTTCTTGTTTATTTTTTTTTATTTTTTCATTTGATCTGTAACTGAAAACAATTCATACTTCGTTTTAATTTCATTTTGCATCCTATCCCTTTCCATACTTTCCTCATGACTTAATTGCTCTATTAGGGGTGGATCGTGGATGTGTGGTCTAGCACTAATTACTTGTGCGAGCAGATGTTTTATTACTTGTGTTTCCGCAAAGATCTGCGCTGGGTAGAACTAGACTAGACCATCGTCTTGTTCTAGACACCTGAGTTGCAATTTAATAATAAACCATACACAGTGCATAAACAGATGTGAGTTGATTGATTCCACTGGCTAAACTAGCACAGGCACACATATTTCGTCGCACCCAACGCAACTCGAGTCAACAAAAAATTTAAGAAGTTGAGGAACGGGTTGGACAGATAAATGTGCAGCACATTATTGTAAAATCTTCTTCTTTAGCAACGCGGTGAGCAAGGATGTCCAACCAGATCAAACGCGTTGGTTGGATAAAATTGAGGGCATCGTACATTAGAGTTGAATGCGTTGAATTCGAAATTGATGAGTTGGGCACTAAGTGGACGGGCAGCATAACTCTGTTCTACTGCGTAAATGATACAGCTTGTTCTCCTCTTTTGTGGAGTGTGTCACTGTGCCTGTCTGTACGGTGTGTGATAAAGTGCTAGGCCACACTTGCCTTCCCATGAAAGTCCTGTCGGGCGAGACAGGTCGGTTTTAAGAATATAAAAGAGAAAGGAATTCGGTGTATTCTACCCTCCTTTTCTCAACTAACCTAAGAATCTACCCGTCTCGCCCGACACGACTTTTATGGGAGGAATGTGTGGCCCAGTAGTCATGAACAGAGTAGGCAGGCTGTGGCAGTCATCGACTATCCGTCTATGATTGGAATACTTAAGTACAAAGTACAAGCCCCTATTCTGGTGTCATTTATTTCTCGCTCATGCAAAAAACGTAAATGATACCGCTGTTTGATATATTTAAAACTGGTCAAACTTTTTGCCCGCTTGACGGCACAAAATGTGCACAACTATGTGCATACATATCTACTTTTAAATAATATAAAAATAAATTTTCAAGCCCTTGTTTTTGTTTGTGTATTTTTTTACTCTTAAATAATTTGTCATCATTTCATTTCATTTCATTTCATCATTTTCAATGGTCCGCTTGTCCATTAAGTCGGTCGGGGGTGTAGGTTGCTCAAATGGACCCTCCATAGCTCTCGATCCTCCGCCGTCGACTCCAAATCATCAAGGGCAATCCCTTGTATCATATAAAAATTAATTACGTTCTGAAATAAAATTTAACAACTTGTTTGCTGTGTTTATTTTCTCGAGTTTCTCAATTTAGGTTTTTGCTTCACAAGCGGGAAAATTTGTTGGTACCGTCGGTGTCTGGTTAGGAGAGAGTTCACTGTAGTGCCCATCCGACCCATGGTTTCAGAGTCAAGTATGCAGTGCTGACTTCAAAGATTTTGAAAAAGTCGCAAAAAAAAGGGGATTTGCGTAGAAAAAGGGGCAATACTAATTTGCCCACAAATGTCAGAAAAAAAACGAGGGAGTTCACTAAAGTTAAGTGGCTTACGCATATTTTCATCTCGTTCTATCTTATTGTTGCATTGAACATGGTTATAGCTAAATTGTTAATGCCTAAACTTATGACAATAGGACATAAATAGCTAATAGCTAGCTGATACCTCTGGCTGATAGAAAAAGGACGCATTCAGATCCCAATTAATTGGGAAGTAGTTTCGTGAAGCATTTATTATGTCACATTTCGTATTTCATACAAAAGGGTGTTTTTTTCCAAAATGGGAAGAACTATCAACGAAATACAGAAATATGGACAATTTTGGAAAAGTCGTCTCATTGGGGATAGAAAGAAAAAAAGGGGCAAAATGCAACTTTAGTCGCATAAAGTCAGCCCTGCAAGTATGTATGTGGAAAATGCGAAGAAGGGATGCAGATTACAGTAGGAAGATGTAGTGGACACATTCAAAGCCGTCATGTGAACTTCGATAGGCTTTTCTTTAACATTTTGAAAAGTGAGATACTTTTTGATAAAAATCTGAAGATCGGTGATTCTACGATCATGGATTGCTATTAAGAAAACTGTCATGTCTAAAAATGAGGAATTAAAACACTGACAAGGACCAGGTGCGCATTTAATTAGTGACCGAATTTGCGTGTCGACATATGTGAGATACATACTTAACAAATCTTGTGGGTCTTAGGGACTGTACTACACTTACGCGCCATGTGCGGTAATATGCCCAAGGCTCTCCAACTCTTTCCCAATTGTTGTGACTCCTGCTCAAATGCTTCCCGATTTTCTTCTATCATGGGTTAAGGGATTCCATTGCATGGTTAGCTATTGAAGTGTCGTCTTCTCGAAATACGTGTCTGATCCACTTCTATTTTCGTCGTCGAATTATAACATCTATTAGATCCACATGTTGCAAGTATGTAAATATAAGTCCCAATAATTCACGCAAAATTTGAATTTTGCGCTATTTAATAAAACAGTGATGCCAACGGAAAAAAATATAACAATGTGACAGCTGACAGTTAGGGGTTATTAAAATTGGAGCGCTATACGAAGGAACAACGCATTTTTATTTTTGAATAATATTTTAAAAATAATGAACGTTTGTCCGAAATTTTCAAACAAAATATGGCCGTCATAGTGATTTAAAACCATATCAACTCTGAAGAGAATAATTGAAAAATTCAGGGAGACTGGATCAATTATTGATCTTAAACACTCTGGGTGTCCTGTCACATGTCGTTCAACAGAAAACATCGAAGCAGTTCGCGAGAGTATTGCTGACAGTCCAGGAACATCAATTTGGCACCGTAGTCAAAAATTGGGCATTTCGAGAAGCTCTCTACAGCGAATTCTCACAAAAGACTTGAAACTTCATGCTTACAAAGTTTAACTGACTCATTGACCATATAGTTCATTGAATGGATTTTGGAATAACAGCAAGTGGATGCTGATTTTTCGAACAAAATCATCTTCACTGATGAAGCTCATTTTCATCTTGGTGGCTTCGTTAATCGTCAAAATTGTCGCATTTTGGGTTCAAAAACCGCAAAATTCTTCGAGAGATTTTTTTGTCCCGTTTGCGTTAATGGGCTTTGGAAAATGAGATTTAACAGCGAACTCAACGACATCGACCTCGTCAGAAAAGTACGTATCAGTCAACTAAAATTGCTAGGTCATGTAGAGCGAATTGACACAAACGCTATGGCCCGAAAAGTCTTCAATTATATGACAACCCGGAGGGATAACGCAGAAGAGGAAGATCTCGCCTTAGGTAGGGCGTACGTGGAAGGGAACCTCAACCAATTGGAGTGCGCAACTGGAGGCGGTTACCCAAAGATCGGGCTAACTGAAGAGGCGTGTTGGATGAGGCCCAGGTATACCCCGGACTGTTGCGCAACCTAAACCTAAGTAAGTAAGTTAGATCCAGACCTGTTCTTGCATGGACATGTGATGAAGTTAGAAAATACTTAGGCCCTTATTGTGATTTTCGATCAGCGATCGTCACGACAATTGTCGATTGCGTCGATTGATTTTAGATATTCATACGCACAAAATTTTTTTACTTCCAAGAGAAAGCATCGATCAGACATTTGTAATCGACTACAAGCGCCTGTCAAATCGACAAATATCGATCGCAATCGACAATCACATTTCTCGATCGATCGACAGTTGTCGATCAACGATTAACTATCGACACTCACAATATGGGCCTTAGTATTCTTAGCAGACACAGGCTAACATGCTTTGTAACTTTCGCCTGATAGTGGAAGTGAGTTTCGAGCTCTTCACTCAAAGAACAGCACCGATTCGATATGGTAGTGGAACGGGCGTAGCTTGGTGTCAACCTTTAAAACGCAGACGTTGATTTGCCGATTCGGCTTACATAATAATTAGATTATACCCACAGTCATTGTCCAGCAATGCTAATATGAGATAAAGAGTTGATGATCTGTGTTTCTTGCAGTCTGAATATTAACCCAAACGGCTGTCACTTTTGATGAAACTCCATAATTCAATCAGAGAGCATACATGGTCATTGTCAGCATTAGCATAGTTGATATGCTTTAAGTTTATTGTGAGAATCCAACGAATTCCTGCCCCTTCCGTCAAAAGGGTGGCACGAAAGCGCGTCACTAAAATTGGCGAAAGAATGCATCCTTGTCGAACAGCACTTTTAACTTCAAATCACTCCAACAGCTTTTCTCTATACAGAAAGTGACAACTAACGCATGACGCTAACCCTTTTTCAATTTTCGCAGTAGATAAGACTTCTTTTTAAGGGAGCTTTACCATTCCGTTCTTCAACTCGTAAGGAAAACCGTTCTGTGTCCTAAGCTCGCTCTACAAGTTGCAGTTAGTGTAGCAGATCTACTGATATTGGTGCCGCCACCGCAAGGAAAATATGATTTGAAATAACATTAAAGTCGTATCGCCACCACTTAAAGTTCCGGTACGTATTGGGTGATCTGTTTCTTCGGGCACATCCTTTTGACTTGAACACTATCGATTTTTCTCAAGGGCAAGTGTTTAGGTGTTTTTCCATTGTAGGTCACTGCAACTGGTTCCCAGAGCAATTATGCACTCAGGTGTTTCTCAGACGTTCACAAGAGTTGGCACAGTGAAAAATAACTTTAAGAGTTAATACCTATGTGTTTTTCTGCGGGTTGAACCTAAGACCCGTTATCGCGTCATTCCGACATTAGATCTTCAATTTTGGACGTCTAAGGGACATTGCCTGGTCGACAAACTATATGTTCACCAAATTTTGCTGATGGAGACATAACTCAGACACTTCGCTCACCATCAGAGCATCAAACCCTAAAAACAAAATTTTAGTTAATGGACCAGATTACCTGGTGATCACTTAAGGATAAACGATCAGGAGGTTCACAATCAGTAAAAAATAATATCAGAGATATGGACCAAGTCAGAGGAAATACTAAAGTATCTGATGATCATATTGACAGCCCAACACCAAGAACTGACAAGTCTATAATCTATTTTATAACGATCGATCTTACCTACTCTGAAAGCCTTAAGACGGCCTTAAGCCAAACCAATTAGACTAAGAAAATAGAAAAGTATTATGTATGTCTTTTTTTGAATTAAATAAATAGTCAATAAAACTAAAACTAACTAACTAACTACTCTGAAAGCTGAACAAAATCCAAGCTAATGGACCGGTGAACCTATTGGTACTAAAAGATGAGAGAAAATCAAGAAAATATATTGCCAACAGGCGAAAATTATAAAACAAATTGAAGACTAGAGACTAGGAGACAAGAAGTGATTGGATAGTAGACTCAGAGCTAAATGACAAACGTCACACAACAACACGGCCATTAATACAAAGTCATGTCAAATATGAGCTAGGGGACGTCTAGGGGATTACCTCAAAGATCATTGACCACAATATCTGAAAGAATTGCTCAAATATCAGAAACTTATAGGTAAATCGAGAACGGAATTAAATGAGATAACACGTGATTGACATATTTTTTTGATACGTTATCTTGTTAGACAATGGAAGGCGATCAATTGAACAATTTACATTATGAGTCAAAAGAAACATTGGAAGGTTTCAGTTTTCAGAACTAGAGCCATTTGGAAACGAAAAATGCAGCACAGTGCAGTCTCCTAAACTTTCTTAGTGGGTGTCCAGCTCTATAGCCAAAACCAGACACCGCGTACTAGGCCATCTGTTCTATGGTGAACTCTCTGAAATATCAGGCATAAAATTCATTAAGATCATTAACTTCCTCAACTCCACAGTCTGGTTTTGAGCTTAAACTCTCTTCAACTCGTATCCACTGGTCTCGTGAGTTTGTGGTCTCAAAATTGTGTCTTTATCTGACAGGAAACCGGAAACGGCCACTAACCAGCTGCAGTAATTATATCGAGAAGAATCTACAAAATGAGAAAGCAGCCTGCGTTAATCAATTAAATAAATTTAGGCAACAGAAAGTCACGACTAGAAACAAGATCAGTTAACAGACAGACAAACAACTGAAGTGTCAACCTCCTCCGAGTGACGCAATTTTCATTCCATTACACCTGAATTTCCACCAAAAACCTCAAACTTGAAACTCATAGCTACTGATTCGCGCAAAGTCCTCGCAATAGAACGAGACGAGATATCGAATAATCTAACAGTTCCCATCGAATATACAGTCGAATGCAAATGAAATGCAAACTAAGTGTCACTCGGACCATGACGATCGTTTTTTCCCGGCCGGCCGTCTCCCCCTTTCTACTTGAATGTCAAAATAAATCAAATCGAAGTTCTAAAACACGAATGCAAATTCACTGATAGCCATATACAATTTTGTTCGGTTTTTTTTCCCTACTAACGCTTTATTTAAAGGCCAATTGAAACGACAGTTGTTGATGTTTAAAAGTGCTACTACTACTATCTAAAGAGATATCTTGCGCACGTGACATTTGATAAACATCACAGCTGTCGATGTGACAGAGACAGAAACAGATTTGTTTACTGCGGGAATGTCAAACGCATTGCTTGCTTGGCTGCGACAGAGAAATGACATAAATTAGAATTTTATTGGATTTTTATTTTGATCTTGTGAATCGAACGGGCTATAGAAGGTTCTGTTGACAGCTTGTTCGGTTTTGTGAATTATTTTATGTTCAAATTATTTCATTTTACAATTATGCCCAAGTTTGTGGATAATATTGTAATTGAAAGCTGAAGGTCAACGCGTATTTGACGTCAGAAATTGCATAAAGTTTGTGCAGTAGGTGTAGGGGTTGTTTGGTTTTATGACGTTTAATATCATTTGAAAATGTTTATTTAGAAGTTCTAGAGATAACATGTTTGAAAAGCGGTGCGCATAGTGTAGTGGTTGCAGTCATTGCTTGTGGTTATAACCTGAGCGAAGTAGGTTCAAGTACCGAATACTCTGAGAGGTTATAAAGAGACAAAAACAGTATTGGAGTTTCTCCACTACTACTTGAAAGAAGGGTTTCTGTTTAGGTAGTATGTACAAAGAATTGAAGTCTGATTTGGAGTGAAAGGTGAAAAATCAGGCTTTACCAAAAAGGTGTTCAAATTTGACGACAAAAATAAATACACAGGTCTTCTAAAATTAATAATCAAGACCAAAATATCTATGATCAACGATAGAGAGTTGCTAGGATAGAAGATCAACGATAATCAATTATTACATGAGAAGATCAAGCATAAAACATCACATCATAAGTAGAAATTAGAAAATTGTTTTTTTTTTTTATACTTTTTTCATGAAAGACGAACCTATAATGCTTCAAAATCACCGGAAATACTTACAGATAAGTATTAGTTTTGCATTTTAACTGTTGTAAGTTGTAGTTGTCTGGAAATATGTCCACAAGAACCGAGGTTTTTAGCTTACTGTGTAGGATATTTTCTTTGTCGACTTACTGCTATCTATGCTGTTAAGGTTAAGTCAATATTTTGAGGCCGAGCTTCATACATGGATACCTTGCCTAACCTTTAGAGAAGGAGGTGCTGTTTTAAAAATATATATATATAAAAATATCACTGCGTTCAAGAACAATCACTCTGGGCCATAATTCACTTCACGATTAACAGGCCCAATGCCAGAAGTTCAGCAATGGAAAGAAAGATCTGATGCTTTTCACCATCAAAACCAAAATACCCGACTTCACGGCCAACTGTGCTAGATATCTGGGAGTGATCCTCGACCCCAAGTTAAACCGGGAACTTGTTATTGAACAACGGATAGAGGAAGCCTGCATATCCTTCTACGCCTGTAACAAAACCTTTGGCAAAAGACGGGGCCTACCCTACCCTACCTTCGCGATTCGCATTACAAACCTGTCAACACATAGCGCATTCAGACTCAGAGATAAGGAGTGGTGCTGGTATTGGAAGCCCCAGAGAGGTAACAACATTCTGCTATCAAGGAAACTGGTACCACGTGAATATAGACTCGAAATTAACAATCTACACAGACGGTTCAAAAATGGACTGTAGAGTAGGTGCAGACGTATTGTCGGAGTCTCCTAACGTCTCAAAATCCTTTAGGCTTCCGGATACCGCCTGCGTATTTCAGGCGGACCTATTTGCTGCACACAAATGTAACTCAGAGCTAAAAGATAAGGCTACCGCCTTAGTCAATACCTATAACCTCAAAATTAGTCTTAAGGTGGTACTACACGACATGTAGAAAGCCACATACGTATGTAACACTCAAATCATTTTAGGTTAGGTTAGGTTTACGGGTTGGTGAAGCTGAGTAACCTCTTCTTCACACCACTCAGGTCCTCGCGAACCCATTGATACCCTTCGATGGGGTTAGCCGTGTTGCATCGGCTTTATTTCATCCTTCCCGTGGTTACTCGACTTTGTCCAGCCATATCGTTGTCCTCAGAAACCTGTGAAGATTAGATATTGAGATATTACAAAGTTCTTGGATTTCCTGGAAGTAGTAACTTCGAAGTTTTCTGTTCCTCCAGTGACAGAGACTTGGGCAGTGACAGAGAAAGTGAGGGGTGTCCTCGTGTGCTTCTTCATCACCGCAGCCTCTACAAATGTCGTCATTCTTGAGATTTAGTTTCATTGTATGGCTTCTTAGAAGGTTGTGTTGTGACCGGTGAGGGCGCCAACCAACTTACACAGCGATATTCTGTCACCTGTCCTGCTTTTGTTGTACTCTGGCCACATCTTTCGTGATATGTCACAGGTGGTTAGTGTTTTCCACCTGATATTGGCTTTCATTCGGATCTAGTATTCCAATTGCTCCCTGAGACTACAGATTGGTGGTTAGATCGTTTGAAGTGCCTGGTCTAGGTCCATTGCAGAATCTTTTATTTGCCAGTTCGTCAGCCCTCTCGTTGTCGGTTATGTCCCTGTGTCCAGGAACACAGAAGAGAATCGTATTATGCTGCTAGCCAAGAGCCTTGAGCTCTTCGCGACAGCACCGAATTAGTTTGAATTTATTTATTTATGGCTAGGCAAATTTTAGCCTTCCACTGTTAAGTGGCACACATTTCGCTCGGAGCAGTCAAGGCAAAAATCTTCTCAGAATTTCTATTGACAGTCAGGGCCAGACAGCGATCTATAAGAAAACCCTTCTTCGAATCCCTTGAGGAAGTCTTGAAGAATACTATTATAGAACTTTTTAAATACCACAGCTTAGATCGAGACCCTCTTCTTTAACAAATTTTAAAAAACAAGGTTAACTGAGTTGTGATAACAAAACGACACATAATCCTACCTGGGTTTTTCAAGACAACCACACCCACCTATCAGTGATCAATGGCGGTACTGCCAATATTTAGCAGCCTCCCCAACAAGCTTAAAATCCTTTGCTGTGAGTGCAGAGTGGCATGTGGCGTTGTCGAGAAACAGTCAGTTCAATTGGGTTGGTATAGAAAATCCACCCTCTGACCAGCTATAGGGTTGGCAGGAGTATTAGTAACAAGCTCGTAGCTGTTTCGGATTGAACTCGCCCGGTCCGGTTGCCCAGTGAGACTAACTGTCCTTCAGATACTGGCAAATTGACACATTCCACGAGTGGCAGTTCTAACGTTTGAGGTTTGGCAATATTAAGGGTAGACCAGACCTCTATGTTGAGTCATATACTGGGTTTATGCTTTGTCAACCAGTTCCCGCCATTACAAGTAAGGGCTCCTCGAATTCTGAATATCTATTCTCAAAGAATAAAAAATTTCCTACTGAAAAGTACACACAAAGTCCCATCATTCCTCGCCTTTGATTTGTGATTGTGACTTGTGTTTGCAACAAAATTTCCTGTTGCAGCACCGATGTTTATATCTAACGTCAACACTCAGACAGTGCAAACGATGCACGGCGCGCGTTGCACCGATTCCAAAGTGCATCCACAGAAAATCCTGTTGCATTCTTTAGCTAAATAAGTCCGGTCCCGTCCGTTGCCATTGGACCTACCTGCCGAACAGGCTTTCCAACTGCACACTGCTGATAATGGCGTGCGCTGGGGCTGGCCAGTGGCCGTTCGTGTGTGTACAACAAAGTGCGTTCGTTTGCTCTTTGTGGTTTGACCATCCACCACCATCATCATCATTATCATCCCCACAACAGTCTCTCTAGCTCTGCACTCTACGTCGACAGACAGAAGCAGCAAAAGCCAAATGGCTAATTGAGGCTCTGCATACCATAGTAATTGATGGCACTCACACTTGGTCAAGTTGTTCTCCTTTTTCTGCGGGTTTGTTTTTTTTTTTTGCAACCAAGATGCCACAAGACGAACGGATGGGCAAAAGGAGACCTCAACAAATAACGATTTTTTTTTTTTGTTAATTTTGTTTTTATTTTTATATATTAATTTGAATTGAAATAAAATAAAATCGATAGCCAGTGCGCGCACACAGCGCAAACACCCGACCTGTCTCTATGGGCTGGCCGGCTAGTCGCGCCACATCTATGCGGAATGCGAGTGCTTGCACTGGAGAGCGTGGCGTGGAGTCCGTGTCCGTGCTCCGTGGACTTGTGGAGGCAGCGCCGAGCCCAGCGGCTGTTTATGAGTGTAGTTGTTTTTGCTGTTGTCGGCTTGTCGGTTGTCGCCATCGCCATCGTTGTCGTAGTAGTCGTCATCATCATATTGTTGTTTTTGTTGTAGTTTTAGCCGTCGGACTTTGTGCGGAAAGTTTCGTTATGAATGTAATCAGGCCTGGGGGCGACTCGCGCGTTGTTCGAAGTAAACAATCTACCGGATGTTAGCGATGAGTGTTGGATTTCAGTGCGCGGTAGTGATGGCGATTGTGGTGGTTTTGGCTGCTGCATTGATTCCTGGAATACTCACTAATACAACATTTTACATGAAACAGGCAATGCGTGTGTATTTAAGACTTTAACGGACTCATACGGATAAAAAATGAAGAAGTTTCCTGAATTTGCACCTCTCCTGGACTTGTGGCAACAGAAGTTCCGAAAAGCGAACATAACCATCAATTCAAATGACCGACTCTCTCCGCAGTTGGTACGCCTGAAGTCAAACAAGACCCGCATTTGATTGACATCGCGAACTGATCTGATTATTTACAACCTGATTCAAGATCCGGTGAAATCCAACTGACACTCTATAATTTGCTTGTGTCAAATTGCACAATAATAATGGAATTGGGGCGCCACATTTGATTGACATATTGATGCTGTTGCTGCTGCTGTTGTTGCTACTGTTGCTGCTGATCGCGCTGTAAGAGGTCATTATACTCGTCATTAAATTTCACAGTTTTTTGTGTCCGCATCCACATCCTCCATAGTAATGAGTTGATGCTGCTGCTGCTCCGGTTCCGATCGACACCGTGCATCGTAGATAGAACGACAAAAAAGGGGACAACGAACGATCTTGACCTCACGTTCAGCCACGGTTTGTCTTTAACGCTATTAATAGAACGTCAAGAGAAGACAGGAAAAAAAATATATATATCGAGACCGATCATCATGTACAGAGTTTATTTTATTTCTTCTTTTCTTTGTGGTAGCCTACCCCCTGCCCTGAAATGGTTATAAGGCTAAAACAGCTGCGACACTGGCGGCGCGCGGCCGGCGCCTCGGCGACAGTGAGGGACTGAGACGCGAAGAGACGGTTTTATTCCCGGCGCGCGGCTCACTTTTGTTTTATGGCGTTATTCAGAAAAGTTTATTAACACTTGAGACCGGGTCTCGCAAAATAAGCTGCTACAATCTTTTGTAATAAATCGCGCACAATCGTGAGGGAAATTACGGCACTTAAGTGATTCGCAGACTTTCGGGCCATAATACATTAGGGTAAACATGATACAGTATCGGCTGGCTTAGGTGCAAAGTTTTAATTGGCTTAGTGGTTAATTATGACAAGTCAGTCGAGTGCGTAAATGGTAAGACAAATAATTGGGCGTGGATATGGCTGTGACTTTTCTGTTAGAAGGTCGCAAACTAACATTTTTATGCCCTCCACAGGAAGGTAGATGTATTCACTTTTCCATTACATTTGTAATGCCAAGAAAGAGTCACCGGAGACCCCATAAGCATCGGCTAGTTCGATAATACTTTTACTTGTTTTAACTATGCCCTGCAGTTTTTAATTCCAGCGGTCCAGCCGATTATCTCTCGACATAATAATCGACTATGTAAGTTAGCAACAACCTGTGAATGCCGCAAAGCTAATGGTCAACAAGCTATGATAGGTCCCTAACAGTGCGGGAAAGTCCACCATAGACCACATTGTCACGTCAGATTTGGGAAAAAATGCGGGAATTTAAAATCGACGCTCTATGCCTTTAGGATAAATAGCTTGTATAGGAATGAGCTGTAAAGAGCTATATCCATCGTTTTGGAACCGTTTCGTAAAACCCTTCTTGCTATATGGCGCAGAAGCATGGACTCTGTCAAGGGCGGATGAAAACACACTCAACTTCTACGTGAGAGGAAGGTACCTACATTGCGAAACTGCACTGAACTAGGCCATATAGGCCTAGTCAGAAAGATTCGAATTAATCGGTTCCCACGATACCCTTTGTTTGATGAAGAGTGCCGGCAAGCACATGCAGGAGAGCAACTTGCCTAAGCGGCGCTGCAAAGAAGGACGAGAGCAGCTCGTAAGCTCTACGAGCAAAAAAGGAGGGAAGAACACCGGCTTCTCCGGAGGAAAAAGAAAGAGCATGAGAAGCGCGCGATCGAGGAAATAGGGAGGTGTTACTCCAGGAACAATATTCGGAAGTTTTACCAACAGTTAAAAAGATCGTGCCACGAGAACAAACCCCGAACAGAGACCTGTAGAGACGAACAATGAAACCTTGTTGTGGAGTCCTAGTCGGTGCTGAGGACATGGAAAAACCATCGCTGCAGACTGTTAAACGACGAAGACGACACAAATTCCGCTGACATGCAGAATAAACCATTTAGCCTGGACGATGAAAGCCAAGACTTACGTCTACCTGACCAAAATGAAGTCAGAATCGTAATACCCAAGGTAAAGTCCAACAAGGCTCCTAGAACGGACGGCTTAACTGCCGAGCTTTTTAAGGCAGCGGGAGATGGCTTGGTAGAGAGCATACACCAAATCGTCTAAAAGATTTGGTCAGAGATATATGTCCGATGAATGGGGCCTCAGCATCATTTGGCCGATCCACAAAAAAGGAGACCCTCTAAACTGCGCCAATTATAGAGGCATCAGTTTCCTTAACATCGCTTACAAAAACCTGTCCTCCGTACTGTGTGAACGCCTGAAACCATTTGTCAACGAACTGATTGGACCCTATCAGTGCGATTTTAGGCCCGGTAAGTTCACAACCGACCAAATATTCACACTACGGCAGATCCTGGAGAAAACCCAAGAAGTCCAAATCGATACTCATCACCTATTTATCAATTTTAAAGCCGCATATGACAGCATTTATAGAGACGAGCTATACAGAGCCATGTCTAGTTTTGGCATCCCTGCCAAACTTGTCAGATTGTGCAGAATGACGATGGAGAACGCTCGCTGCTCCGTAAAGGTTGGAAACAATCTCGCCGAGACCTTTGATGTCAAAAAAGGATTTAGACAAGGTGATGCGCTGTCATGTTACTTTTTCAACATCATTCTTGAGAAAATTGTGCGAAACTCGCAAGCCAAAAACACGAGGCACGATTTTCCAAAAGTCTGTGCAACTACTTGCATACGCTGACGACATCGACATTGTTGGAAGAACGCGGCGAGCTGTCACTGGAGCGTTTGCAAGTATAAGCATAGAAGCGGCAAAAATGGTCTGAGCGGTGAATGAGGGCAAAACAAAATACATGCTGTCAACAAGAGGGGACACACAACGTCGACGAATCGGACAGAACGTCGCGATAGACAGCTATAACTTTGAGGTTACTACATCGGGACTTTGTCTACCTCGGCTCCGCTATTAATTCTGAAAATGACATCACATCAGAAATCAAGCGAAGAATTACACTTGCCAACCGCTGTTACTTTGGCCTAAGAAGACAATTGATTAGTAAGGCCTTGTCGAGAAACACCAAGGAGACTCTATATAAGACCCTCATCATCCCAGTCCTGCATTATGGCGCAGAATCATGGGCGTTGTCAAAAGCGGATGAAGATCTCCTTGGGCGCTTCGAACGCAAAATTCTTCGAGTGCTTTCGGTCCGGTTGCGTTGGCGGGCTTTGGAGGAGGAGCTTTAAAAGCGAACTCTACGAGCTGTACAGCGACATCGACTTGGTCAGAAAAGTACATATCAGTCCTAACTCCTGACTTGAGATTTGACGGAAATTCCAAACTGAAGACAGACTACCAAATACATTGCAAGCTTAATAAATAACAATATGCGAAAAAAAGAAACCCACAAGTGCACCTGAAAACCACTTCGGCCATCTCTGGCTTTCAGTTAAACAATTTTCAAAACCATTTCCCTATCAACTTCAAGTGAAAACATACAACCAACCAGTAGTCACACAATCCAGCTCCACAATCTCATGAAGCAGAAAATTTTCCACTCAAAAATCAGGGAATTATAAAAAAAAACACAATGCAATTGCATGTAATGTGTGTTGTGTACTGTGCACACATCTACCCACACTTGTCGGCCAAGTCCACGCACTGTGGACACTGGACAGTGCCTATGGGCAGCACCATCACCGTACCGCTCATATGCGCGATGCACAGATTCGAAGAGAATAACCGGATGTATACCAAATTGAATCGGTTTGAGCTGACCTTATCAGTCGGGCGGCGCGCAAGGGCCCCCTCTCAATCATTACTGCCTCTCTCTCTCTCTCTCTCTGTCTCACTCCCACAGGGGTTGTAGATTATTACAGGCAAATTAAAAATAATATAACCACGGCGCGGCGATAGCTGCGCGCGTACATTTTTATTGCAGCACTATCGCATGGGGCACGCATAAAACGAAAGATAATAACAACACACTAAATAAGCACGGAGGCTCTGGTAATGGGCTGGCTAACTGCCAGTGGAGTGGTCGTTTCGAATTGCTATCTTGCTCTCCTATACGTTGTTTACTTCTTGTTGTTCCTTAAGAATGTTTTCTTACATTATTGACGTATCTACATCGCGTCTGGCTCTTTGAAGCATTTATGTAGTAATTTGTTTACAATGTTTTGACGAAACAGATAACCATATAGAGCAGAGACGCTCGCGGCAGCTCCGTCTGGGAGGAGGAAAATGCTCGTATCAGTGGTGAAAGGTTTAATCGATTGACCTTGTCCACTTTTGGTGTTCAAAGTCATTCGACGTTAGAAGCTGTTTACATCTGTACAAGGTCTTGTTTGGCAATTAGAAGTTAATTACCATTTTAGTTGTTCAGTTCTTGGAATTGTTTTCCCAGCAACAATATTCAGATGAGTTGCCGGTTCATTGCGATTGATGGCCTAAATGACTGTCGCTGATCTGGGTGTGACCGCTTCCTGCAACTGCAGTTCGAAATGACAATGATTACACTCAATTCGCAGGAATCCAATTCATGCTGGTTTTGAGTGAACTAGCCGCAACAGACAGAAATCTTTGCATCTGCTGGTGAGTAGAGATGTGATATAATAATATTCAAGGCAATCACATCATCAACTGAGGCTGAGGCACTGGTTTGGTTTCCTCTCGAGACTGAGCGACGTGTGTCAGAGATGTCATGCAATGTTAATGTTATCACAACGTTGTGGCTACCTATAGTTGTACTGTATATAATATTATGTGCGACGTGATGAATGTCAGTTTTCCGCGAGTCAGTTTGGTCACATATATAGGAAATCGCATCAGTTATCACGACTTAGGGACGGCGACAGATTAATGAGGTGAAATCAAGCGCGAATTGCACAGTTATTAGAATTTCAACCAAATTGGGAAGAACCTTTTGCTGACATAAGTTGCGTGCAGTCTTAGTAACTGGGAAACTCTGTTAAGCTTCGAACTTTGAGCAGACGGGGTTATTTAATGGGGCGCCTGAGAAATCGCGCGATTAGCTCACTTGACAATCCAAATGTTTGACATGTCAGTTAGATGACTGATGGATGAATTAGCTGTTTGACATCTTTTGGCAGCAAAGTAAATTCGATGTTTAGCAAGACGCTGTCATTTTTTAGCGGCCTTCCCTTAATAAGAGTACATACTGCTCTTCTGCACTCAAAACATGAAAGCTTAGCATTACCTACTTAACGGTTTTTAAGGTCCTGTACGGAAACCGAACCGTATTCGTTTTTTGGCTAAAACTTCCATTAGATTGTGTTCAATTTGATTCGAAATCGGATTAACTTACTTAATTACTTACTTATATAAGTTGACGATGCTACAGTTCGGGGTGAACCTGGGCCTTAACCAACAAGCGTCTCCAGCCAGCCCGATCTTTGACCAGCTGTTCCCAGATTCGCACGCTAAGTTGGTTAAGATTCCCCTTCACTTGCGTGCGCCACCTGAGGTCTTCTCTACTGCGCCGTCCCTTTGGCTTTCGGTGTTGATTCGAAGATCTTCCGGGCCCCAGAATTCGCGTCCATTCGCTCTAAATGACTAAGCCAGCTCAGTCGTTGGACCTTCACTCTTCTGGCTAGGTCAATGTCGCTGTAAAGTTCGTCGTTGTATCTCCTCCTTCATTCACCTCATATGCAGACGGGAGCGAATATTACTCGACGAATTTTCATCTCGAAGCAACCAACAGTAACCTCCATGGTAGTCCATGCCTCTGCATCATAAAGTAGGACTGGGATGATTAAGGTCTTATAAAGGGTCACTTTAGTTGTTCGAGAGAGGGCTTTGCTACTAAATTGCTTTCTTAGCCAAAAGAAATAGCGATTGGCAAGAGTTATTCTTCGCTTAATCTCAGCGCTGGTGTCATTGTCTGAGTTCATAGCGGAGCCTGCCTAGGTATATTGTCCAAGACGTCAATGTTGGGTGTCCTTTCTCGATGACATCATATACTTTGTCTTGCCCTCATTGACCGCCAAACCCCCATCTTCACCGCCTCCGTCTCAATCCTCACGAACGCGCCAATGACATCACGCTGGGTTTATGTCGATGTCGTCGGCGTAGGCGAGTAGATGGACTGACTTTTAAAAGATAGTGCCTCTGGTGTTAGCGTTTGAGTTTTGCACTATTCTTTCAGGAACGATCTGCAAGAAGTCACATGATAGCGCATCGCCTTGTCTAAATCCTTTTTTGACATCGAAGGTCACGGTTAGTCCTTTACCGACCTTGACGGTGCAAGGTGCATTCTCTGTTGCCATCCTGCACAAACGGACGAGTTTGGCAGGAAAGCCAAAACTAGACATTGCTCTGTATAGCTCGTCTCTATAAATGCTGTCATAGGCGGCCTTAAAATCGATGAAAAGGTGGTGGGTATCGATTTGAACTTCCTGGATCCTTCCTTCCTTCTCCAAGATCTGCCGCAGTGTGAATATTTGGTCGATGGTAGACTTTCTTGGCCTGAAGCCACACTGATAGGGACCAATCAGGTTGTTGACGAAAGGCTTCAGGCGTTCACACTAAGAAGACTAATACCTCTGTAGTTGGCGTAGTTCAGAGGGTCTCCTTTCTTGAGGATCGGGCAAACAATGCTGAGGTTCCATTCATCGGGCATACTTTCCTCTGACCATATTTTACAGATGAGTTGGTGCATGCTCCTAACCAAGTCATCGCCTGCCGCTTTGAATAGCTCGGCGGTTAGGCCATCTGCCCCAGCGGCTTTGTTGGACTTAAGCTTAGATATCGCTATCTTCACTTCGTCCAGGTCGGGTGGACGGAATTGTTGGTCTTCATCGTCCAGGTTGAATCGTTCATTCTGCCTGACAGCGGGATTTAGTCCGTCATCGCCGTTAAACAGTCTGCAGAAGTAGTTCTTCCATATCCTCAGCATCGACTGCGATTCTACTACGATGTTCCCTTGTTCGTCCTTGCAGGCTCCGGTTCGGGCTCTGTAGCCTTGGCAGGTTCTTTTTACCCTTTGGTAAAACTTCCGAACCTCATTCCTGCTGTGGCATCTCTCTATTTCCTCGATCGCGCGCTTCTCGTG
The DNA here is from genome assembly GCA_949372485.1 of Cheilosia soror. Lineage (NCBI taxonomy): Eukaryota > Metazoa > Arthropoda > Insecta > Diptera > Syrphidae > Cheilosia > Cheilosia soror. The sequence goes on along the minus strand of OX443561.1, from coordinate 73,807,330 downwards.
CTGTTTCTTTTTCCTCCTGAGAAGCCGGTGTTTGTCTCTTCTTTTCTGCGCGTAGAGCTCACGAGCAGCTCTAGTCCTTCTTTGCAGCGCCGCTTTGTATGCCTCTTGTTTCGCTGCATGTGCTTGCCGGCACTCGTCGTCGAACAAGCGTTTTCGTTGTGGTTGTCGAGTGAAACCAACCACATCAGAGGCGGCGTCTCTGATGGCTTTTTGGCAATGTTGCCACTGGTCTTCAATGCTTGATGCTGGCTGCATAGAACCTCTTGAGAGATTGAGAGAGACTCGATCGGAGAAGTATCTGGTGATCTCTTGCGATTTTAGCCGTCCGACGTCAAACTTCCCCACAGTATTTACTTGTCTTGGCGGTGTTCCGGATATCCGAAGGCGTACCTTGGCTACAACAAGGTAATGGTCCGAGTCAATGTTGGCCCCTCGGAACGTTCGGACATTCATAATACTGGAGGAGTGCCTTGCGTCGATCGCAATGTGGTCAATCTGGTTGACGGTTGATTGATCGGGAGATCTCCAAGTGCCTTTATGAATATCGAGATGCGGGAACCGCGTACTTGCTATGGCAACATTTCGCCCCACCGCGAAGTCGATCAGCCTAAATCCGTTATCGGAGGTGGTGTCGTGTAGGCCTAAGATGCCCTCTCTTCCTATCTTTGCACTAAAATCACATAAGACAATTTAAATGTCATAGTTAGGGCACTGCTCGTATGTCTTGTCTAAGAGCTCGTAGAACCTCTCATTGGTGTCGTCGTCTTTCTCCTCCGTGGGGGAATGCGCGCATATTAGACTAATGTTGGCGAATTTAGACTTGATGCGGATTGTCGTGAGGCGCTCGTTCACATAGCTGAATCTTAACACTTCTTGCCTAAGTCTGCCGCCAACGACGAATCCACTTCCAAATAAGCGCTGTTTTTGTTCTCGATAGTAGTCGCCATAATAAATGTCACAGTTTTTCATCCTCTTTTTGCCCGGTCCATCCCATCGCACTTCTTGGATGGCGGTTAGGTCTGCTTTTAAGATGAGTTAAAATATAAAAGCGAAAGTTAAAAAAAAAAACATCGTTATAACAACACTGGTCATGTGACCAATTTTGGCCAATCAAGAGAGAGAGTGGGACGAATTTAATTTAGACAAAAGATTTATTGTTGCTTTCTCAAACAAAGTATCTGACAACGACGTTATCTATGGGAACGTTGCCCAAGTTAATGAACTCAATCAATCCCGAATTATACTTCCCCCTTGACAACTGCAACCAGATAGCTGCAATCTTAGAATGCACGTACCTACCAATTCCGATCAATATCAAAACAATTTGTCAACTTCAAGGACCTTGCGAAAAACACACCAAACTTTTTTTGTGAATATTGATCCCTTCTCATACCAACACAAATTCCTAAAATTTTTCTAGCGAGAACAAAAACAAATAATTAACCTACCAAAAGTTAACAATAATCTTAAAAATTCACCGGCGTCACAATGTCTGACCTCTATATTGCCATATCGCCGAAAATGTGGACTCAAATTATGACTGGTGTCAAATGTCAAAAATGTGTTCACTGAACTTTACAATAATTAAAAAAAAAAAAAACCGATTAGAACCTTACCCAATATCTGCGTGAAATATCCATTGAGAAGACACAAAAAAAAATAAAAACATCTGCCTGTCGATATTCAACTAGGTGTATGCATGTGTTGGTATCACCATTGACAGGCGCCCCTCTTGGGCAAATTTTATTCGCGTACGCACTGACACACCGGATTATACGATTTTTTTTTGTTTTTGGCAAAAAAAAATCAAGTTCGCAACGCGGTGAACGTGAAACCGCCGAACTGATAACGACGAAAAATGTAAACACAGACGATTCAAAAAAATAGTAAAGTACTATACGTCAATGTGTTCTTCCATTTGCTCTCTTTCGCACTCGCACGCACACTTTTGAAGACGACCACGATCGCTGAATTAATTTTTTTTTCAACAGCAACTTTTTTTCCGAGCAGGCATATGGGGACTCACAGTGTCACAGTCACAATTTTATTGCAAATAAATTAAATGAGCAGTATCAAGAAAAACAATATGTACATATATATATATTTATTATATTTGTTGATCAAAACAAATATACGTCAAACGCAAATCAGACACAAAACAACAACGACAGGGAGGCGCAGGCGACCGCGACGACTACTGTGGTTCTCAGATAACGAAACGACAACCGCATTCATTAAATTAAAAATTCGAATTCGAATTCGCTTTTCGCTCGATTCCTGTCAGTTGTCACTTGTCACTTGTCACACGCACAATGCAATTTTCCGTTGCAACATGTATCGGCAACTAAATCGATGCAGTAACAACATGTAGCTGAGGCACGTCCGCAATCCGCATGCAGATTGGGGGATAAAAAAAAACCAAGATCACAAACACTACAACAACTGCTTACATTATCCTTTTCTCGTTAGCGACACGAAGGCAGGATGAAAAACAAATAAATAAATCGTTAAATTATATTTAAACTTTTTTTAAATTAAAAAAACAAAAAATCTCCATCGGCGACAGTCAGACGGGCTGCCGACTTTGACTTCAATCTTTGATCGGACAAAATGTAAGGGAAGCAACAACACATTTAGAATCCAAATGAAATAAATTAAAGAAACGAGAGAAAAATGAAAAAAAAACTCACAAAACGACAACGAGCGAGAACAAACGCACGGATTTAAAGTCGAAAAGTATCTGCTGAGCCAGCCGCCAGCGCAATCAGCGAGCACCGATCACTGATCTCTAAAAAAGCAGCAGCAGAGCAGGAGCACCAGCACGAGCAGAGCAGCAAGCAATAGTGAGCGCGACGCGAGTAAGAATAGCAACAACAACAAAAACAACAACTAGTGGAAGTGGATGTGAACTTGTGGAATGTGTGCGAATGTGCGATAATGATGGCTGATTGTTGTTGCTTTGCTACTTGATGCACTGCAATGTATCAAGGGAAGGAGGAGGTAATTGATATGGTAGCGTTGGATGTAAAATGAGTGCCACTGCGACTACCTCTCTAAACCGAACTAACAATTACCAAAAAAAAAAAGTTTGATTCTCGCTCTCATCTCAAATGTGAATTGCATTCAAGGGGAGAGTAATCGAAGCTGTACATTTTTCAGTGTTGCCAACGTACAATTCTTAAACAGTAATTCAAAAGCAATAGAAAAAATGAGAATGTCACTTTTGACAGCTAGGGATAAAACGGGAGCACTCCCAGTTTAACTATTTTAGGTGTAGGCATACATCACTGCAGAAGTAAAGTTTAGCAACAATTTTTGAAAGAAAATAAATATGTCAGTCAGGCAGTGTTTTCGTTGACAACGACATTTTCGAAAACTATTCCTTTAGTGGAACTCACTCTTCAAACTGTCACAATAATTGTCAATCATTCCAGAACTTGGAATGTGCACAAATTGCCAATTTGTATCGAAGGAAATGGGGAACACCACTGCAGTATCCTGAACAAATGACATCTGTCTGGTTCTGTAGTCTCGTTTAAAGTGAGTTTTATTTTATTAAATCTGACATTTTATACAGTGTAAGCATACACTAAAATTCTGACAATTTCAAGTATTTCAAGATACTACAATAACTTTGCACCGACAAAAAAAAATCTCGAATTGACAAAAATCGAAAATCACAGCACAAAATGTCGAAAACAAAATATCGAACAAAAAATCTTAAGCCCGAACAACACTTCTAACGCGGTACGGCAATTTGCTTATCATTTTTGTTTAATAAAATTAAAAAAAAATCGTAATTTCAGAAAAATCTTTTCGTTTTTGAAGGCTACAGTTTTTTGGTTGAAAATACAGTTTTTTTTTTTTGGGAATTTAGAGTTTTTTGGAAAAAAAATCAGGCAACATTTGTGTCCTAACTCCAAAGCACTTATGGTCTATCTGGGCCTGACTTTAGGTACTTAAATCTGTGAGAATCAAGAAAATGTTCCTTCTCCGTGATTCTCATGAATTCACGAACCTTATTATATTAAAGAAATATTTTTTTTTTAATAATTTTGTCTTAAAATGCAGACAATTCTTGAAAGCACCGAAAAAGAAAATCTCGAAAATACCTGAAAATTATTGGTGTCCGTTTTTTTTCGCCTTTTTTTTCGACATTTAGTTTTTGAGATTATGAATTCGATATTTTGAGATTCATTTAAAACTGCGGCCAACCCAAGAAAAACAATTTCTATAAATTACCCATTAGGTACCCAAGAAATTTTTATTTTTCTTCAAATGAAATAAATTAACTGACGTTTACAAAATATTCTCTCCTCGAAAATTAGCGTAGAATTACCGCAACCCTGAGCGAGTAATACGTGACTCTATATTGATTATTCTTTTGCATATAAAAGTGAAACAATTTTGTTAGGTTTTCATTCGTTCACGCGATGTCAAAAATAGCGACGTTTGTCAAACTGACAGTAAGTGAAAAAAAATACAGCAAATACTACTATATTGACATCCGCACTTTGCTGGATTTCGTATAAGACTCCTGAGCCTTCAAATCGTAATAAATTCTGATATTACGATAATAGTGGAACTAAACTAAGTGGCTTTATTGTTATACCGGTCTTTATTTTAAGTGTTTTTTGTAACGACAAATTCTTAGTTTAAGAAGGTTTTATGCCCTATTCACACCAAGCCGAAAACCGAGTTTTCGTCAAAAAAGTTTAGAAAACTCGTAGATGCATTCACATCGAACACCAACTCGTTTTCGTTTGACGTTTCAATTAGCTGTGAAACTAGCTATGAAACGATTGTGGCGACTAGACTTTTATTTTAGTTACTAAACTTCGCTCGTATTGACATAATATAAAAACAAAATTATTTAAGGTACTTGATAATCGTTAACTTATGGTTAAATGCATAAAATAATTAACATAAGCAACATTCAAAATCAAAACATCTGAAAATACCATTTAGTTGTGGCAATTACCTAGTTTGCTCTTTATGGTGCAATGCAAAGATAACAAAAAAACGGATGCCCCGCTGTACAGTCAGAGTTTAAACTGAAGTTTAACTAAACCTGACCGAGAGTTTAAACTTTTGGTTTAACTCGTTCAGTTTCACAGTACAAAATAATCTGACAGTTAACTAAACGCAGTTGTGGAAGCGCAGAACAATTTCCCTTAAGGGGATATTTTTCTACCAGCGCACTTTTGACCAAGTAAATGGTTATTGCTTTTCTCTACTTTATCTATTTTACCATTTGTAAATAAAAGAAAATGTGTGCAATATTATTACATTGTGTATTTTGGTATTAACGAAGTGAATTGATTTATTTTCGACACATGTTTGAACTGTCATTTACTTTCACCAATTAATTATTGCAGTAATTATTATTTCTTTTTTTTTTCAATAATAATACATATTTAGTTGTTGAAATGTATGTGGCATTCAGACGGATGCGATCACAGGTACTGCTTCTTTGTAACTCGCTGGGTTTTTACCACATCCAATCACCCGTCGCCAGTAAAATATTGAAAGGATTTTATGAGCCTCTAATTAGGGTCATTGTCTGGTAATAGGTAGGCGCAAGGTTTTTTGCTGGTGTTTCTACGAAAATCTGCGCTATCTTGTTCTGGTTTTACTTTTTTTTTAAACAAAAAATGTAGGTAATCCAGATCTGTATACAAAAATGGTATGAACTCCGAAACCTTTGAACTGAACAGGCATTGTCCCGAGAAGTGTGTTCAAAATCGGACAAACAAATTGCATTGTAAAAAGAATAGAGTGGGTAGTGTCTTGTTTCAGCCAAAACAAAATGTGAAAGATTTGAGTATGTATAGAAATATATTTTGTTCGCGAAGAATCTAGAGAAATCACTAGTACATTACAAAAAAATAATCGTCATTTCCACACACGAAAAGAAATAATTTGTATTGAAAAAACCTCAATACAATTTATGCTTGTCTACATTATGTTTGGGCTAAGATCTACCTGATGTTCACTTGAAAAAAGGCGTTTTCATTGAAAAGTACATTATATTGGTTGAAAATCTATTGAAATTTTCTGATGACAGTGGGTTTACCGCAGTCATGCTGGAACTAATCATAGCTCTACTTTTCACTCATATAAATTCAAGAAGTGTAGCACCCAAACAATTTCTCATTTCTGTTCTCTCTCTATCTCTCTGTATGAAATAGCAGCTGTCCAAATAAACCTCAAAATGCGAAACGAAAGTTTAGACGGCAGAATGCAGGCGTTTAACTTAAACCGAGAGTTGAACTCCACTTTGGGTTTAAACGAACACAGTAAAACCGAAAATTTGTTGAACGAAGGTTTAAACCAAAATGAGAGTTTAAACTCTGACTGTACAACTGGGCATCACTCTCACTCAGTCTCTCACATCCTGTCAGCAGTTTTGCCGAGCTCGCTGAATGTTGCAAAAGGTGTGTCTGCTTCAACAACCCAACGATTGTACTCGTTTTCGTGGCGTTTTCAGGGAAAACGACCTCAAACAACTCGTTTTGAAAACTGCAATATGTATGGGAAAACTTCTGTTTTCGCGAAAACCCAGTTTTCGGCTTGGTATGAATAGGGTATTACAATCAGAAGTGACCCAAATAGGTAAATAATAAGCGATTTTCAAAAATGGGCGGATACCACGCCCGTGAATGGAAAATCTAAAGTTTTCCTAGTGTGTGCAAAAGAGGATCTGTCATTGTGCCAAGTTTCACGATTCTAGGATGGCAGTCCATGCTTCATAATTTTGATTATCTGTGAGTGGGTGAGTGAGTCAGTGTCCTAGGACCTTGCCTGGGGCACTGCTGTGAATATATCGCAGTAAAAACAAAAAAAGCAGTACATTATATTGTAGCTTTTCATTAATGAAAGAAATGTTGAAAACGGTCCTGTAGAGCTTAGTACTTACAAACTATGTAATGTTATGCCCAAAACACACGTGCAGAATTCACTTTGCAGCAAGATTAGAATACACATGTTCTTATGTGGTGATACAAATGTAAATTTTGCACCCACCGCAGCACTGCAATATGTCCCTATTTCTAAATCCACTGCATGGCAACGCAGTGAATTAAATTAAATAGACTTGGCAGCACCGAATTTTTAAATTCAGCTGCTGATGCATACGAGGAAAAGAGAGACGGGAATTATTTGTCGTCTGTGTTGCACTCTTTATGCGTTCAGAATTTCTTGACATGTGTTTTGGACATTATGCGAGAAACAGATTACCACAGCACCAGCAACAGCGACTTTGACAGCAGCAGCAACTTCAACAGCAGAAATCACATGAAATACATTGGAAACATCGACAGCAACTTTGTCAAGGGAGGACAAAAAAATTGTTGTGAGTTGATTGCAACGCAGCATTACCAGATTATCTTTTATATCTTCCAAAATAAATAGTAAAAGCGAAAAAATTATGTTAGGTACATGACGACCTGTAAAATGTTAGAGCAAATCACGTACTTAATACCTACCAGCAGCCAGCAGGTATGTACCAGTACAGGTACTTGGTGGTAGCTAAAGTATAAAATTCGAAAAACATATCTGATGTTCTGATTCATTTGATGAATTTTCTCATATAAAATTTGACCACCCTTTAACCTTTACCGCCTTTTGGAGTTCGAATTTCCCTAAACAAATTTCTGGCCAAAGTGAGCACTTATAGCTGGCTATAGCAGCATTTTTTTTTAAATGTCAGCTTCCTAGCTGTTACCATTTGGTCTGGGAGTTGTTCAATAATCAGTGAGGACAATTTTTCTTTAAATGAGTTAAGTATCTATTACTTCAGATTGGAAAGAGTGTTAAGTCCAACCAAATGGGTTTCATGCGAAGATAAACTACCTAATTACATTGAGTTATCAGCACAAACGTTGGCTGTAAAAAGTGATCAATAAAACTGGCCTAGATAAATCATTAAATGACAATCCAACCTTATTGACTTAAAAATCACACGTACTACAATCTGTTCGACAAGCTAAAAAAAAAATTGTCTCCAATTCAAAATCAACTTCAAAATAACCCATTTCCTAATTTAATTTGATTGGCTTTCATCGAACCGACACACACACACGGACGGCCGGCGAGCGCTGCATGCGGCTCATCAAACGATGCCCGTCAGGGGATAGGGACCCCTGATGGAAGATAAAGCTAAACGGCAGAACACAAACAATGTGTGAGCGCAAATTTACTATAGTAGAGAGTAGGTGAATATTTATGTCTTTTCCTTAATCTCTGTCACTCTTTGCGTGCGAGTATATTCATCGACCTTTACAACCATTGATAAGGACGGAATCTTATTGTGTATTTCGGTACCTACTTCATTCGTTTTGCGCTTGTCTTTATTTCTTTTATTCACCTAAGTAGAAGTGAAGATCAATTGATAAACGAAAAGAATTGCCAGCTACCGGCAGTACCTACTTTTCATTTCAGATATAATCCATATAAGTAAGTATGTGTTCTATACAGGCTACAGGGTGTGTCATTCGAAATTTTTTTGTAATAACTTCTCTCAGAAAAGCCGACGTTTTATTGTTGAACCATGGGGCATGGTTTTTTGAAAATAATCGGATAATATCGAACATAACTCATTTACAAGGCGGCGACCATGGTGTAGTGGTTAGAGTCATTGTTTGTGACCCGAGCGGCGTTGGTTCGAGCCCCGGCGGGGGACAGCAATTCTCTGCCACCGACCATAAGAGAAACGAATTATATCAGAATTTCTCTACCACTACACCAAAAAAAGGGGTTTCTGCTTGGACCGAGATTCGATTGAGTGCTCCAGGATTTGGAATCCCCTTTTAAAAAAAGAATAGTCTGTCAAAAATGAGTTACGAAAATAAAAGGTTTGTTCCTTTATTTTTGAGGAAAAGACTGTAGAAATGGCAGTAATGGGGATGAATTCTCTGTCACGAATTCTCTGTGCCCTCATGCGGTACAAGGCAGATTTTGCCGCGATGCAGGAGATACAATGGGGATCAGGCACGATGAAAAGAAAAAATTGCGACATTTATTTCAGCTGCCACAAAAGATTGCATGTATTTGGATGCGGATTCGTCATAGGAAATCGGCTTCGGACAAAAGTTATTGACTTCAAGCCGATAAGTCATTGCCTGGCTGTGATTCGCATTAAAGCTACTTTCCAAAACATAAGCCTAAGATGTGCACACGCCCCTACTGACGAAGCTGAAGATGGCATCAGCAACCTGGCGCTCTCCAGACGGTCGATCCGCCAACCAAATCGACCGTGTGCTAATTGATGCGAGGCACCTATCCAATATCCTTGACGTGCACACATTCCAAGAGGCAAACGTCGACTCTGACCATTTCCTTGTTACGGCCAAATTCAGAGCTCGACTGTCCAACGAGAAGAAGTTGCGAACTGCCCCAGAAGAAGAAATTCGACGTTGGACACCTTAGCACCTGGAGTAGCCAGAGCCTACAGGGAGCGCATGACTATGAAACTCTCCTCTGTGCACTCACCTACCATACAAACGTCAACAACCAGTGGTGCCAGTATCGCGACATCATCAAGGAGGTCGCCGAAACCACTGGTATGATGATGAATGCGTGGTATGATGATGAATGCGTGTACTGGAAAAAGGTGTCAGAAGATGCACACAAGAAAGCGGTGCAGCGCAAAACAAGGGCAGAGAGAGAAGAGTATAGAGCCAGGAAAAGGGAAGAAAAGAAGATCCTGAGTAGAAAGTAGAATGCTTACGCAGCTTCCCAGCTCAAGGAGATCGAAAGATCTTGCGATCGTAACAACATCCGAAGGTTCCAGCAAAGCAACTGGCTACTGGCTTCAAACCCGGAACGCAGGGTCTTCGAGACCGCGCAGGAAACTTAGTCACCGAAGCGCAGGCAACAGTAGATGTGTTTAAGCAGCATTTCCAACAGCTGCTTAATGGGCATCATGTAGAGAAAGAGTTCTAGGGCAAGAAGAGAAACCACTTCCAGTCAATGAACACCAAGTTCCACCACCCAGTATAGAAGAAGTTGGCTTAGCTATAAAAAAGCTTATGAAATAACAAGGCCGCAGGCTCTGATGGTTTACCGGCGGAGTTCTTTAAATATGATGGTGATTTTTTGTAGGGAGCATGCACCGAATGCTCGATGACTGGAATATTAGCTCCATTATGCCCATTTATAAAAAAGGCGATCCTATGTCTTACAAGAACTTTTGAGGCATATCTCTGCTTAACGTCGCATACAAGATGTTATCCAACGTACTGTGTGAACGTCTTAGACCATTCTGCAATACATGGTCCAGTACACGTACACACGTACCAGTGTGGCTTCCGGCAGGCATGAAGCAGTTTCTCAACCGTGTACATAGAAGTGATTATTGATGCTCGTCTAAGCTTCAAATATAATCTATTCTAGAGCATGTATGCAAAAAGACTGCAAAAACTGTTAGTGCACTTTCGAGGTTGATGAGTAACATCGGAGGCCCGAAACGGAGCTGTCAGTTCAACACTCATGTACGCAGCAGAAATATGGTTAAGTGCTACAATAGTTAAGTCTTATGTAGATACACGGAACTAAATCCGTCTACCGCCTTAGCGCACTAAGAGTCGCCTGTGGATTTAGAACCGTTTCAAACGATGCTATACTCGTCCTTTCTTCAATGTTACCTATTGATTTACTCACTATAGAAATGAAAAGGCTAAGAACCGAGCGAGTCCGAAATGGCCAGGTAGATGACGATAAAAAAAGAAATGAACGAAATCGTAGTGTTCTGTTTCTTTGTCACTTGCCGCCTTAAGAATCCAGTACTACCAAATGAACGTCGGATCATTGGTGCCTCGTTTCCACCTTCAATTATTTTAGGTATCTGCATAATACAGTTCACAATAGCTAGGTAAGAAAGTAGATGAAAAGATGACCTACTAAGAGTACCTTAGTACTCTTAAATTTCAAAAAGTCTGAACCAAAATTTTACCCATTTTCTATAAATAAACTTTCACAATCTCTATAAATGTTGGTCAGGCTAGTATTTTTGCATTATCTTGATCAGAAAAAAATATTTTAGAATGAACGATATTAATGGACGACCATGGTCAAAGGACAATGTATAGAATATCTGGCGGATAGGAGACGTGTACATTCTTACTTTCAAGTGCAACGACTATACTGCTTCCAGCTCATCGAGCAAATTAGACCCATTAAGCCGCTTTTTCCATTGAAAAATTTAGAAAAATTGCACTCAAAGCCCAGAACTGATCTTTTTAATGAAATTCGTTTAAGAATTTTTGCAAGAGCGACTTCGGCGACTTCGGAACGCGTGGCGGACACAATTCGAAATAAGCGTTTTTTGGACCCCTTTCACAAATACAGGCGATATTGGGACGCATTTTCAAAGCTTCAATTTCTGTCTCAATGACGCCCAACAATTTTTAAAAACGAAATATATGTACATTGTACATAGATATTTGCGTGTGTTTTCTGCTTTAATAATTCTTGTTGAATAGTTGTAGTAAATAAATAAATAAATAGTTGGCGCAACAGGCATAAAGAGAGGCATAAAGAGTGTGAGTTTTTCTCTTTGGGACGAATGGAAGGGACCTCCAATATTATGCCGAGTCAGATCGGCTGAATTGAGAAGATTTTTTAGGACAGCTATACTCTCGGATTTTTGTCAGACGTTCGCGATGTTTGGGGGTTAAATGAAACTCGTATAATTCCAGTAAATTCAATGTTTTTTATTTACATATAAAAATTTAGGTCAATTTACCAAATTTCAATTATTTGTATGGTTTCTGCCATTCCCCGATTTCCAATCCCACCAAATTCCAATTTGTATGGACAATGCACATCAATGTTAACAATTTTACAACTTTTGAATTGTATTCTTTTTTTTATCGTATTTGCCACGCCCCTTTATCCAATCCTTACATATAATAAAACTGTAGGCATTTTCTTTGTCAGCTAAAAACTCGAAAACTACTGGACAGATTTCGATGAAACTTTTTTTAAATGTTCCTTAAGACTGTGAGACTGCTATAGGCTATGTCGTTTATAGCCACGTCCTAAGGAACAATTTTTAGCCAAAATGTATTTTTTGAAGTGAAAATATATACATACACATAACCAAATATAATTTTGTGCGAGCGGGCAAGGCGAGCACGGGTCCAGCTAGTTTTTACTAAATCTCACAGAAATACCTTCGAGTCAATAACAAAGATTTTCTCAATATTTGAGCTGAATCTTTTCAGTGGTTTTTGAGAAAAGATTCTGCCACAATTTAAGTTAAATCGGTTTGGTAGTTTTGGAGTAGTGTACATTATACAAAATAAAAATTTCGATTTTTCGGCTTTTCATTTGGAGTCTTCCGATTTTTCTAATTCACCCATGATTCAAGACCAACGAAGCAAAAGAAGAATCATCTAAGCGCTCTTTTGTTTTTTCTATTAATAAACTGTAGAAATAATTTAAACCTAAAAGTAGTTTTTTTTTTCGTTAAATTTGGTGGGAAGCATTTTCTGGCTCGGCCGCTCGGGCGACCTTTTTTGTGGACATTTTCAAATTGTCCATCGGTAACGCTGAGAGTGCCTACAGTGAAGACACAAATCTCTATTTTCATCCAAAAAAAATGAACACTACATTTAAAAAATAAGTAGTTTAAACAACAGTCATAGGTTAGGCCAGGGCAATTTATCAATAATTTCTCGAGCTGAATGAAAGAAAGTTGGTGCAGTACTACAGTGGCTCAGAGGTTATTGTGTGATGGACTTCTGAGCGAAGGGTCTCAAGTTTGATAATCGGGAAAAGCACAAAAATTCCATATAAAAGTTTTTTCACTGCGTTACAACTTACGAAGGTCTGACAAACATGAGTGTAACCGTCCTGAAAATGCTTCTCAATTCAACCGTTCCGACTCTGTAGGCCCTTCCATTCGTCCCAGGAATAAAGATAGAAAGATCATTTCCTAATCTGCTCGTTTTATAGAAGGGACATTTCTTTTATTTAACCTACACGTCAGAGACTTAGCTCGGAAGTAGAGGATATGCCATATGCGTTGTCCCACGGATTAGTAAAGTAGTTCGACTATGACGCTCACGTCGGCGTCGCTATAGATCAAATATAAAGGAAGGCAGAAAGGAATGTAAAGGAAGAGTTATCCACCAAAATGGCAACAGTCATCATAAGCGCATATCCGATTTGCCCAGCATACCGCTTTACAACGACTGACGCTAATTCTGATACCGAGTATGTATATAATGTAACATTTATACACTTTGCTTGATTAAAAAGACTGAAATCGTTTGGTTAACTCGAAAAGTATTTGCCCAGTACAATTCACCACAACCTATACGACTATACCCCATTCACCTGTTGCGTAAACAATCAATCTAACAACTTCCAGCACGTGTATCCAAGTAATCCACTCTCGCAACCACCAAGGACTGCTGCCAGTCTCCTTCACCACAAACGATAATCGCTTGAAACAAGTCAAAGGTCAGACGGAGACGACTTCTTCCCACCTGCAAAACGTGCTTGTGTGCATTCCCATTCTTAGCTATCCTCATGCCTCCTGCTTCCTTCCTTCCTACAGATTATTATATGAGAGTGTGTCTGCGTTGAAGAAAAGTAATGTCGGCACACCACAGGATGAAAGTTAATTATTCTGCCTTCACTCGCAGTTGTTCTCTCGTATATACCGCAAATAGATCAATAAACAATGTCTTCTTCAACGACTGCTCTTTATCTTTCCCTTACGTCCTTCTGTCCCGACTTTAAGAAGACGTCTACAAGAAGGAAGGGAACTTCAAAGCATCATGTGGAAAAATACTCCTTAAGCGAGAGACTTAGTCAAAATTAAGACTGCCAACCTTCAATTGTAGTAACGTGTAGAGGGAGAGGGGTTGGTTCTATTTTACAAATGCCTCCCTTGGATTTGATTAGTTTACACCTGATGACGTCTCTATTTTGGTGTTCTTCCAAAATGCCTAGAACCATAACATCGTAGGTGTCCCTGTCCATTTCAGAATGCGACGAGTGAAATTGGTAGGTAGTGAAGGCATTTGCTGTTGAATGATAAGACAGGTGAAAGATAAGGAAGTATAAGTATCCTTAATTAACTGTAAGCACCTTAAGTTGATGTTGTAGTCTTGTCCATACCTATATTCATTTTATTTTACTTTCCGATGGTTCCATTAGGGGAGGAAGTTGCTTGGACTTTGGGATATGGTTAACTTTAACATTGCGGTGGACAGTGCGAGGCTTCTGGACGTGATGGAGCGAACAAATGGGCGATAGAGTGGAAACTAGAGTGATAACGGACCATATTCGAATTAATGTTTTAACTAAGTAGAGGCTACGTATAATGTATGTAGTGAAATGTTGAATGAGAAGTTCCTATACAATTCCTTTTTCCTTCGAAGTCGATGCTCCTGCCTTCCTTTTTGACAGTAGAGTTCGCTCACAGACAGTTTTCGCAACAGTTCTGACTGACTAAGTTTCTGTTAATGGAAGCGTTATAAACGCAAATCCAAAGCAATTTAAACCAGACGTTGGACCTTCGATTATATTCCTTTGTTTTTACAAAATGTTATTTAACTTAAAAGGTTTGTTTAGTTTAAATCTTGCAATCCACATTTGAACCACATCCTCTAAACTTAGGACTTTGAATTGTTGGATGCTTGTTCAATAAAATAAAAGAACAAGATTTTTGGGTATGATTTGGACATAACTCACAAATCGTGAACCGTATTCAATTGAAACTTTTTATGCTGATAGATAATTAAAAATTATTAAATGTTTATTTCGCCGTTTTTCCTAAATTCGTCCTGTAAGGGTTGAAACAAGAAGGGGTGCAAATAATAAAAAATTCTTAGAAGTCTAGTATAGAAGAAAAAATCATGTTGAATCGAAAACCGATAAAGCGCTCAACTTTCTGGCAGTGGAAAGGCGCTTTTGGCAAGACATGGGGCTTATTTCCTAAAAGGGTCCTGTTAAGGATTCAAGCGTTACTATATGACTAGTTGCATTTGTTATTATTGTTTATAATTCATAATTTACCCTATTTTCAATTCCACTCAAATTCAGTTATTGTTAACCTAATTGTACAGTATTCACTTAAACTTAGAATCTTTACTGTAATTGCTCTCTTTGTTGTGTTCTTTAATATTACTATTCGTTTGAGTCATTTTTGCTTATCATTGTCTAGTCTATAGTTTACGTTGCTTTTTCTTTCTTTTTGGTTTTGATCGTCAAACTGTTTAGACGCATCCAATCTTTGGTAACACAATTACACTATACACACATATTATACACATTACACTAAAACATTACATAATTACACAAAATTACACAATGAACATTTATGGTTTTAATTAAAAAGATTCGGTACAAAACATAATGGTCCTTCGCAGTCGAATTAATCCAGAACAGTCCGATTAAATGAATTAAATTCCAACATATTTTACGTGCATGCTAAATAATTGTGCATGCTTATATACCTTCTTCCGTGTTGTATATATATTATAATATACATATATTATATATTCTGCGTAACGCGTGGTGTGAACATTTTTTCTTATTGCATGTTAATCTTTCCCTCTGTCGTGCGTAATTTATATTCGTTATAAAAACTCTTTCGCTTCATTAGGAAAAATTAAAATACATTTATTGACAAACAATGAATGAAATTAAAGCAAAACGTGGCCATGTCAAAGGTTGCTTAACAAAGGCCGCAGCATTCGTGGAAAGCATTGATGATAATGTTTCGTTAGAACTTTTAGAAATTCGTTTGAAAAAGTTAGAGGAATCGTGGTCGCAATACGAGTCGTTACATGAAAAACTATTAGAGTTTTCGGAAGCAGATGGTTTCGTTGATCCTGAAGCCGAGTTTACGGAGTACGAGACCAAATATTTTCTAGTTCAATCGACCCTAACAAAACTGATTCGCGCGAAAAAAAATGTGAATGCTTCCGAGACTAGTGATTCCGCTATCAAAATATTAGCTTACCAGCAAGCCTCCTTTCTGGAAAACTTAAACAAAGCAAAACAGCCATCCTCCATTTGTCTGCCAACACTTAACGTTCCAATATTTTCGGGCGACTACAAGGAATGGCCTTGTTTTAGAGATCTCTTTATCGGTTGCATAGACTCCAAATCAAATTTGTCGGCTACACAAAAATTCCATTACCTCAAGTCATTTTTGCGAGGTGCCGCTGCAGATTTGATTCGCCATATTACTGTTTCGGATACCAACTACCTCGATGCTTGGGAGCGGTTAGAAAAGAGGTACGAACGTACTAGCCTGATAATTCAGGCACATATTCAAGCGTTTCTATCCCTCCCTAGTGCTACAAATAGTGTTCAATCTCTACGAAAAATTACCGACGGTGCCGACGAAACGATTCGCGGTTTGAAGGCATTGGGGGCAAAAGGTCGTGACCCTTGGGTAATTTACCTTCTGCTACAGAAATTAGATAGTGACACTCGCCAGGCTTGGGCAGAAGAAGTAGGATCTAAGGATAACTGCACAATAGACGAACTACTAACGTTTCTAGATTATCGGTGTGAGGCTTTAGAGTCCTGCCAGTCGCATTCCCGGACCAATCAATCTCGCGGTAGGTCACCCAGAGCCGTACTTAGCCATTTCGCAGAATCGAATCAACATTGTCCTAATTGCAAAGCAGATCACATGCTCCCAAAATGTGAACAATTTCTATCCCTCGATATTGAAGCGCGTCGTGATTTTATAAAGGAACATTCGCTCTGTTTCAACTGTTTACGTTCAGGACATACTTCGAATAAGTGCCGATCAAATTTCCGATGCAGAGCTTGTAATTCGCGGCATCACACAATCGTGCATTCCGATTCGGTACCGCAACCGTCATCGTCGAGTTCTACGGACACATTCTCCTCCACAAACACCTCGATCACCACAACAGATAGTTCGAACCTTCCAACAACTTCCTCCATTAATCCAGAAAGCTTCGCCAACACTCCTTCAACGTCTGCAAGCGCTCTAGCTGCAACAAATTACAATATTTCGCTTTGCTCTTCAGTAACCATGGGTAACAATGCCGGTTATCCAAAACGTTTCAGTCAAACCATGTTGCCCACTGCCATCGTATTAACTTCCGATAAGCAAGGAATTCCCCAAAACATTCGATTGTTGCTAGACTCCGGGTCCCAGGTATCGTTTATCACCGAACAGACTGTTCAACGCCTGGGTCTTCATCGCAAAAATGCACGCATTCCTATCGTTGGCGTTGGATCTACAGCTGCAGGTGTTACGAATGGTATCGTTACGCTTAAGATCACCTCTCGTTTTTCGCACGCTTCTATTGAAGTTGACTGTTATATAGTCTCCAAGCTCACTTCGCTAGTGCCTGCTTTAAAAACCACAGTTGCTAACAATATTAACTTTTCATCGTTCACATTGGCAGATCCTAAATTCAATATACCAGGTCATATTGACATACTCATTGGCGCGGATAAAGTATTTAGTATTTTCAATGGTTCCGCCATTCAGGGCCACCAAGGAACACCTGATCTCATACCAACAATTTTCGGCTGGGTAGTCTGTGGCAATCTGGCCACTAATAGCATTGCGAACGGTGATGTGGTGGACTCCTTCTGTACTCGCTTAGAAGTTGATCAAGCATTCGATCTCGAGCGCTTTTGGCGGCTCGAAGAAATTCAAAACGAACCTACTTTGTCTGTTGAAGAGCAGCAAGCGGAAGACATCTTCACCAAAACCCATTCTCGTTTACCTAACGGTAGGTATATCGTCGAGCTACCCTTCAAATCAGATGAAACAATTGACTTCGGAAACAGCAAGACAGTTGCATTACATCGTTTTCAATCCGTCGAACGTAGACTTCTAAAAAATAATTACTTACGCGAAAAATACACCAACTTTATGGACGAGTACTTACAATTAGGTCACATGGAGGAGGTGCCTGATAATGAAATAGATCTCCTGACTAGTAAATGCTATTATCTCCCTCACCACTCGGTCATTAAAAGCGATAGCAGTACTACCAAGGTTAGGGTGGTTTTTGATGGTTCAGCTGAGACTGACAATATGCAATCTCTCAACAAGGCGCTCTTGGTAGGTCAAACGTACCAGCGTGACCTGTTTTCAATTTCACTTCGTTTTCGTCGTCATCGGTATACCATTTCTGGTGACATTGAAAAGATGTTTCGCCAGATTATGGTCTCGAGGAAGCATACAGACTTCCAGCGGATCCTTTGGAGAAAATCAAGTGACCTTCCTTTAAAAACATATCGCCTTTTAACCGTGACCTATGGTACAGCATGTGCAACATTTCAAGCCGTGCTTACTCTCTTCCAATTGGCACTTGATACCAAACACTTATACCCTCGCGCTGCGGATGTTCTGTTAAACGATTTCTACGTCGATGATGTTATGACCGGTGCGGATTCCGTTGAAGAACTGACATCGCTTCGTTCAGAATTGGTTGCATTGCTCAAGTCAGGCGGCTTTAATCTGCGCAAGTGGACTACGAATTGCTGGCCGTTACTACTCAGCTTACCCGAAGATCAGCGCGAGTTGTCTCCAAAGGAATTTGAGGACTATAGCTCGGTAAAACTACTCGGACTGCAATGGTCACCAGCTAGGGATTCGTTCTCATATAAAGTGACATTAAGCGATAACCTACCAATGACAAAACGTAGGATTCTTTCAGAATCCTCCAGAATTTTCGACCCCCTAGGATTTTTAACCCCGGTTATAATTGGTATTAAAATCATTTTTCAGGAGCTCTGGCACAGTAAATATAAGTGGGACGACGAAATCTCACAACTACATTCAAATCAATGGCGTTCTATTCGTGATGAGCTTCCCAGGTTGGAATCTTTAAACATCCCAAGAATCATGTGGTCATCTAATGAAAACTTGGAATTTCATGGCTTTTGCGATGCTTCGCTTGATGCTTACGCCGCAGTGGTATACTGTCGAAGTGTGGACTCGGCTGGAAATGTCACTTGCTCGATCGTCGCTGCAAAGAGTAGGGTGGCTCCGATTAAAGTTATTTCACTCCCTCGCCTCGAACTGTGTGCGGCAGTCCTATTAACACGCTTGATAACTAAACTTAAAATTTCTTTACAGCTTAAAGATATGAAAGTTTACGCCTGGACTGACTCAGCTATCGTACTTCATTGGCTCTCGGCGCTGCCAAAGAGGTGGTCAGTATTTATTTCGAACCGTACATCCGAGATCCTTTCGGTTCTACCAAGGAAATTTTGGAATCACGTGCGGTCCCATCATAATCCCGCTGACTGTGCCTCCCGTGGCATTCTACCCGCTCATTTAATTTTAAATGATTTGTGGTGGTACGGACCATCTTGGCTACACCTGGAACGAGATCAGTGGCCTAAAACGGAGTTCTCGGTTACCGACATCCCCATCGAGCATTTTGAAGAGCGTAAAATTGCCCCTGCTCAAGTGCTAGTATCGACTGTTAAACCTACAAACATTATGGAAAATTTAATAAATAACTCTTCACGTTATACTCAGCTAATTCGTAAACTTGCCTTCGTATATCGCTTTATTTTTAATTCGCGCGTGAATCCTACTTTAAGACGAATGGGGTGGTTAACTTCAACTGAACTATCATTCGCAAAGACAAATATAATTAAATACCACCAGTTACACTGTTTCTCCAGCGAAATAAATGAGATTTTAAGAGGTAAAATGCTCAAAAAGGGTAACAAGTTGACACCCTTAAATCCTTTCTTGGATACCGACGGAATCCTTCGCGTCGGTGGTCGTATCCAAGAGTCCAGCGTACATTACTCGATCAAACACCCAATAATCATCGATAAGAATACTCGGTTCGCGAAACTCATTGCCGAACACATTCACATTCGACATCTACATGCGGGTGTATCGCAAATGTTTGCTCTTCTTCGCCAGGAATATTTCATAATCGGTAGCCGTAATCTTCTTCGTAAGACCGTGCAACAGTGCGTATCCTGTTTTCGTTACCGGAAAACCAATTCTGATCAAATTATGAGTAATCTACCTGCAGAGCGGGTACAATTTTCGCGCCCATTCAATAAAGTTGGGATTGACTACGCCGGTCCTATCACTTTAAGACTAGCAAGGGGACGGAATCCAAAATTTGTGAAGGCCTACATCGCGCTATTCGTCTGTTTCACAACAAAGGCCATCCACTTGGAACTCGTCGGAGATCTTTCGTCATCTGCGTTTCTAGCTGCTCTCGATCGTTTCGCGTCGCGTCGCGGCAAACCTGCGGAGATATGGAGTGACAATGGCACTAACTTCCACGGCGCCAAGCGAACTCTTGACGAAATGTTCCAGGTCCTACTTAGCCAGGAACACAATGCCATCGTAGCAGATCATCTGTCCAGGGACAGTATATCGTGGAAGTTTATTCCTCCCTCTGCTCCTCACTTTGGAGGTTTGTGGGAGGCAGGGGTGAAATCCACAAAATTCCACCTCAAGCGAGTTATTAGCGACCATCGACTGACCTACGAGGAAATGTACACATTGCTCGCTCAGATTGAGGCGTTACTAAATTCCCGACCTATGTGGCCAACCTCCGATATGGACCCTATAGCCTTAAGCCCGGCTCATTTTTTAATCGGTGAACCATATACATCTGTTCCACGTCCCTATATGCATGTTGAAAATGTTTGTCCATTAAATAATTGGTGTCTTTTACAGAAACTTAAACAAGGGTTTTGGAAGCGATGGCATGCTGAGTACCTCACTTCCCTCCAGCAACGACCAAAATGGCCCCATGCTAAGCCAGACCTTGCAGTTGGGGATGTGGTTATACTAAAGGATCCAAATCTACCACCATCAAAATGGATACTAGGACGCATTAAGGCTACCCACCCAGGAGACGACAAGCGAGTTAGAGTGGCTACTATAACCACCCAAACTGGAGAGTACATACGTCCCATCGTTAAACTGGCTCCTCTTCCTTTCGCTGAAAGACCAAGTCTTCCAGGGGGGGCTGTATGTTAAGGATTCAAGCGTTACTATATGACTAGTTGCATTTGTTATTATTGTTTATAATTCATAATTTACCCTATTTTCAATTCCACTCAAATTCAGTTATTGTTAACCTAATTGTACAGTATTCACTTAAACTTAGAATCTTTACTGTAATTGCTCTCTTTGTTGTGTTCTTTAATATTACTATTCGTTTGAGTCATTTTTGCTTATCATTGTCTAGTCTATAGTTTACGTTGCTTTTTCTTTCTTTTTGGTTTTGATCGTCAAACTGTTTAGACGCATCCAATCTTTGGTAACACAATTACACTATACACACATATTATACACATTACACTAAAACATTACATAATTACACAAAATTACACAATGAACATTTATGGTTTTAATTAAAAAGATTCGGTACAAAACAGGTCCTTTGGATATAATTATACGGCAATGGTAAGACCACTTCTCTCATATGCATGGGTTGTTTGGTGGAACAGGCTGTCGCGGAAACGTGTTACTGCCTCTTTTGCAAAACTTCAAAGAGCGGTTTGTCTTGGTTGCACAGGGGCCTTCCCTGAGCCAGGGAAAGAATGCCATCGTGTATTCATCGGGTGGCTCAACAACCGGACAGGGGTCTGGTTCTGGAGTCTTCGTCGAAAGCGAGAATATTAGACTACACTATACCCCTTAGGTAACCATGCGTTTGTTTTCCAAGTGGAGATTTTTGCTATTCTTATAGCTATGCGCTATATTATGATAGCCAAGCTGCACTAAAAGCGTTGCTTAACCCTCATACCTCGTCCAAGTTAGTACTCGAACTCAATTTTTCTCTGAACTTGGTCCGAAGGCTAAACACAGTGAAACTTGTTTGGGTCCCAGGTCACACTGGTATCCAGGAAAATGAGATCGCTGATTAGCTTGCTAAGCTGGGTTCAGAAGAAGCTCTCTTAGGATCTGAACCTGGGGGTTATTTGCCAATGCGCGGCGGATCGTATTGAAAGCGATACTTCGATTTCGACCGTCTTTGCTATTGCTTATGCTCAAATGCGAACTGTGCTTTCCAGTTTTTTCCAATTAGACTTCTAATTTTTCATTTATTTTTCCAAAAATTTGACAGCTTTTTCCCGTCACAAGAATTTAGTTTATTTTTTATCCGCAATAAATCCGCCAGCAATCCGTCACCTAAATAGCTATCGCTTTTGATTGGATCAAATCGCTTTTGTAAATACAAATATACAAATCCGCAATGAAAAGCGATTCGCCGCGCATTTGGGAATAAGCTCCCTGCTTTGGGTCTTCCTGCATCTGTGGTTAGGTCATCCATTGATACTTGGGTTTTATCGTGAACTAGTGTCGGTGGCGTGACTGTGCTGGGTGTAGACAGACCAAACGACTGCGTCTTTCTTTCTGTCTCTCAGGAGAATCGACTGCAGACTGCTTGTGGGCGTCCTTTCGGGCCACCAAGCTTTTGTCAAACACTTAAATGTATTGGACGACGATACAACGGAACACTTCCTCTGTAGTTCTCCTTCTTTTGCTCCCAGCAGGTGGCGGATCTTTAAGGGCTGACGTGGTGAGTGCCGAAACTTCAGCCGAAATTCAACACTTTTTGAGCACCCAAGAATAATGTATGCACGGACTACACTACTCCTCGCCTAAATTTCACAAGACTATTTAGCACGCTTTTTCCCAGCAGGAACGTATTCAACCGATATCCAATGGATTAACCATACCTATCCATACGGATGATGATGAATCAAAGATGGAGGTCGGCGTTGGCGAGTGTTTCTACTCCGAAGTCCGAACGTCTCGGACTATCGACTCCAATTAGTAGACTTCCTGAGTGACAGTCAAGTGACAATAAAAGCTATCTGTGCCATTAATTTAAAATCGCAGCTTATAAGTCGCTGAGCTACGGGTTCTTGGCGTGCAGGACAACGTAAGACTGCTGAATTCACGGGCACAGACATTTATTTATTTATTTATTTATTTATTTCATTTGGATGCTTACACATTAAGATATAAAATTATCTTATAAAATAGTGAAAGCTTAATATTCAATTCAATTAAGATACAAGCTACTCAGACATGTTCAGATATTTAAAAAAAGAAAACTGCAATTTACAATTTTATATTACCTACTTAAGGAATTCTTAAACAGAAAAAGGGTAATAATATAAACACACAAGCATACATCTCCATTCATTTTATTAAAACTATTAAAGAAAAAGAAAAAAAAAATAACTAAAATCAGAAACGATCGGGAAACTCCAAATAAAAGGACTTGAGTTTAGTCCGAAACTGCCCAGTGCCGCCTAACCTCCGCACATGCCGAGGCAAGGAATTCCATAAGCGTATGGAGTTAATGAAAAACTGTCGTTCCGACGTTAAACATGCGACTCTAGGGTGAACGAGCTGTTGGGATCTATTAGAGGATGTAAAACACAATTTATTATAAAGGTAACTTGGGTGATGTGTCTGCACCACGTTAGATAGCAATACAAGTGAGCGAAAACGAAGTAAATTGTCAAGAGTCATATTATAAAGTGACTTGGAATAATTGGAAATACTGTCAAAACGATTCAAGTTATAAACATAACGTGCTATATTATTAAATGCGACGTTAAGCTTCCTCCTACTGGCAGCATCACAGTTGCAGAAAATCTCACAACCATAGCTAAGAATTGGAACAATAAGTGTTTTTGCTAACATGATACGTGTTTTTTGAGGAGTAAAATATTGCGAGTTCCATAACTGGCGTAATACCCCGTATACTTTGCCAACGGTTACATTGATATGCGTATCCCATGTTAGCGTCCTATTAAATGTCACTCCCAAATTTTTTGCCGAATTAACATACTCTATTGTGGAGCCATTAAGTGTTATGTCTGGAAAATAGGAATAGTTCAGCGACTTTTTACTAATAACAATACATTTAGTTTTCACGGGGTTTAGAATTAGCCCATTCCTTTCGGACCAATCAGATATCCGCTGTAGATCCAAATTGATCGTATTAGCACAGTCCTCAATCATACCTAGATGACAACTCCGATACAGCTGTATATCGTCAGCATACATGTGTATAGATGTCGATGTAGATACTAATTTTGGGATCTCGTTAACATAAAGGGAAAATAGAAGAGGGCCCAGAATAGAACCTTGTGGTACCCCGCGATTAGTGAAAAGGAAGTCGGAAGATAAATGCCCAACAGAAACTGCTTGTTTCCTTAGCCTTAGATATGCCGACATTAATGAAACTGCTGATGGTGAAAAACCAAACAACGTAGAGAGCTTACTGCATAAATTAAAGTGATCGACAGTATCAAAGGCCTTAGAGAAGTCCAAAAATATTAAGAAAGTCACTTTGTCCTCGTCCAGAGACTGCCTAATCTCTTCAACTACGTTAATGACCGCAGTTACACAGCTGTGATTTTTCCTAAAGCCAGATTGCATCGGTGAAAGCAAACCGTTAGAGTTAATATGGCAGTTAATTTGCTTCTGCATTATCCTCTCGAAGACTTTTGAAAAATAAGGAAGAATGGAAATTGGACGGTAATCTTTACTATTTGGACTTTTTGGGATAGGAATAATCTTCGCATTTTTCCACTGAAAAGGATAAACACCGGTTGTTAAGATATGATTGAAGACATGGACTAGGGCAGGTAGAATTACAGGAAGAATTATTTTAACAAATTTAGCATGTATTCCATCTAAACCGACTGCATTAGACTTCACTGACAACAAACTAGCAACGACATCTGTACTTGCAACACAAGAAAACTCGAAAGTTTCTACTAATACTCTAGAAGAGACGGATGGACTTGAGGGAACTACATTAAGGTCAGAGAAGGGAAGTTTAACGAAGTTTTTGTTAAGAAGGTTTAGATCTAATTCTAAATTATCGTCCAAACTAGGGCTATTTTTTCCCATCCCTATTGCACGCAGATTTTTCCAGAGCTGTCGACCTTTTAACGAAGGATTCAATTTGGTCTTGTAAAATTTATACTTGGCGGCCCTTATTTTACTAACTACCTGTTTGCGTCGGGTACGATAGAGGCAAAGATGAAAGTCTAGTCTGTATCGCTTCCACTCGTTATAAGCCTGATCTCGTAAGCTCATAAGATTCCTGATTTCGTTAGTGAACCAGGGACACTGGCCATTCTTTATTGACTTCACTTTTAATGGAACATGTGTGTTAAATAACGTAGAGATGTTGTAATTAAGGAACTGAATTTGATCAAACGGGGAGGATAAGAAGAATACACGGTCCCATTCAATAAGACTTGCCTCTGTTTCCAGCAGAGGATAGTTAATATTATTAAAATCTCTGTATTCATGGTTAGAGGCCGAGCAATTTATCACAAAGTCGAATGTTAGGTAAAGAAGATCATGTTTGGAAAACACAGGTGCCGAAAGCTGATCGTAAAATAAAATATCATTCGTATTATCAACAAAAAAAACATCTAAAAGAGTACTTGAATCCGGCAAAAAGTGTGTGGGACTAATTGTATTAACAGGGAACAAATTTAGTGCTCTCATGCTTTCAGTAAGATTACTCTCGACTAATAGGTTACTATTTAAGTCGCCACCTACTATGATTTTAGGATAGCATGGCGATATTGTCTCCAGAAGGCTAAATAAAGGATTGAAATCGATATATTTGTTAGGCCTGTAGACCGACCCAATGAGAAGATCTCCTGTTGCAGACTTAAGTTCAACGAATACAAAATCAATTTCACTACCAACAGTAGATTTACACTTTAGGAAACATCTCAAACCTCTTTTCACGTAAATAGCAGCGCCACCACCCACTCTTCCAATTCTATCGCCAAACATTTTTATTCTCCAGTTCTTCTTGTTGAAATTTAATTTCGGAGAGTTGAGATTTTAAATTAATGCATTCAGCTGTGTTGTTATGAAGTGCGGTTTGTGTGTCTGACAAGACTTTGTTTACATCAACTAAAGATGTTTTTATTTCTGAGATTTCGGATTTCATGGTGTCGATATCGGCGTTCGTACTTGTTTGAGTGGTTTCAAGAGTTAAAACCCTTGAACTTATATCAGATATAGTTTTATTAAGTTCCCCGAACTGATTGTCAATTTTTGTCGCGAGTGCATTATTATTATCATTCATTTTGGACGATAAGAGCGATATTATAAACTCACTTTGACTTTTAAGTTTTTCATCCATTTTTTCCCACATTTGAGTGTCACTTGCGGATATTTTTTTTGAAATTTGTTGCGGCGAATCAAAGGAGGTTCGAGGTGAATTCGTGGTAAGTATATCAAACTTCGAGTTCGACCTGCTCCGTTTGGAATTAGACATGTCTTTAGGTAAAAGTTTGATGAAGATTATTTGTATGGCACCAATGACAAAGAAATTTTTTTTCTCTTTTTTGTTAGAATTACATATAAGACACTATCAAACAAAAACTTCCAAAATGTCACCTTCACTAAAACAGTTCAGCCAATTTGTATAGACACCAGAAACTAAACCAATTTTAACTGATTGAAAAGCTAATTTGCGTAAATTTATTACTAAGAAACCACTTGAATTGCCAGCCGAGGGAAAACACGTCTATTCAGTAGCTCGCATCGCTCGCACACTAAACAGACATGTGTCTGGAAATGAAAGAGCCGATTAGCTGACAAGACAGCGGTCCAAGTAAGTGTCCTCAGCTGAAAGTCAACACAACATCGCTCAGACTGATATATGCGCCACAGCAATCGAAAATGATGCGCGTCATCCAGAGAAGCCATGGCTGCCATTTGAACGATGTCACATTCCACACATAAACCGAAGTAGCAGGGCTTTCCTATAGTTATTCTTCGTCCGATCTGCAGTAGGATGTGATGTTGATGTTTATTCCAAAATAGATGAACTCATTAACGTCCACGAAAAAGCCGTGACATTTTATTCTACACGAGGAACAGATGTTTGTTCGTTCGCCTCGTTTACTTCTAAGTCTCTTCAGTTTAGACCTTGTCGATTGCCTTGATTGTACGACATCCGAAGATTGTTCCGATCTTTTTGAACTGCAGGACTGCCCCTTTCTTTCTGAATTAGATCTTCTTTTCCATTATTCCTCTAGCCCAATTGTCTTCCCAAAGTATGGGCCCATTTATGACGGAAGCCTGTCTTCTTCCTGCTTCAAATGGTAATAATCGCTACAAACTGCAGGTGTGACTTGAATGATGGCCTGCCATTTTGACACCTATGTACTTTATGTTGGCTTGAAGACCACTTTATACTTCCCGATTATTACTATTTGAAGCTTATCAACTGTCCTGTGGGTTATTTCTCAGTCATTGAGAGCCTTTATATTGCTGTCGCTTTTCAATCGTCCTACCTTTTCTTTCTCTGCTAATGACAACCACAATTCCACCGATCATTTGTATCCGCACCGACTATTGCCCATCTATACTAAACTCCATCAATCATTCGTTCTTCCACTCCGCTTTAATATATCCATTCCAACTGTTTGTTTGCAGATCCTTTTAGTACTTTAGAAGTACATTCTATTTGAAGGTCAGCATCCTTATGAACCCTTACAAGCCAAAAAAATAAAAAAAAAACACTAAACTGCTCTCATAAAAATGTAAAAAAAAAACAACTTTATTCCAGTCCAACATACAACCACGGTACGAATCCTACTCTATAGAGCAACTATAACAAAAACCCCTCAAGGCACTTAGTCTACGAACTTCCCCTCGACAATCTCCTTGTAGAACGGTCGGCAATTCATTTTTACATTCAGTCGCGAGCACAGCAGAAACACTCCCGACAGCTTCCTGTGAATGGAGTATATCTCCTCCGGTGGTGGACACAATCGATGCGCCACCATGGTTGGCACCAGCGTAGCTATCCGCTGCGATGTTTTCTGTGATCCAAAATCGAAATCACCGTCGTAGCGGAAAATTTCGCCCAGAATCATGACGGCGTCCACATGCGCCTCGTCCATTTGTCGCGACTCGTAGCCCGTTAGGAAACCCATCTCGCGGGACATCTCGAGAACTCCTTGTCTGTCGCCGTTCGCTGCACACATAATGACCTGTAAATTGAACGAGATATAAGCAATGCCATCGAACTGATCCTGTTCTGACTTACATGACGGTATTTTTTGATAAAGTCCTTCTGGTAGAACCTAGTCGAACCAAAGTCTATCAGCATGAGCCGTTTGGACTGCTGGTCGTAGAGGAAGTTGGACCAATTTGGGTCTGTCTGCATGCATTGCAGTTCGAAAAGCTCCCGAAGGCAGAGTTTCAGTGTCGATTCGGCTATAATTCGACGGTCCTCGTAGCTCATTTCGAAGCATTTGTCCAGTGGGACTCCGGGTATCAGTTCGGTGGTAAGTACACTGGCGGTAGTCATAAACTTCACCACAGTGGGAACGTAGTACTCAGGGTAAGGCGCGATCATATCCTTGAACTTCTCGGTGTACTCCGCTTCTCTCAGGTAGTCCACCTCCCAGACGAGCTCGCGCTTGGCCACCTTCATCACGTTGTCGATGAAGAATCCCTTGGGAAACACATCCCACACCTTGAGCATGCCCACCAGGTTGTCAATGTCACTCTCGATGCTCTTGGCTACGCCTGGGTACTGGATTTTAATAGCCACCTCCATGCCATCCAAAAGCACACCCCTATGGACCTGCAAAAACGAGACAATTAGCCGATGTATGGTCGACACTTTTCAACACTCACCTGCCCAATACTCGCAGCGGCGAATGGCTTCTGCTCGAACGAAATCAACTTTGTGCGCCAATCGCTGCCCAACTCTGCTGACATGACTCTTTCCACTTGCCAGTCGGGCATGTAGTCGGCCGCCTGGCGCACCCGCTCGAACGCCTTTACCAACTGCGGCGACACCAAGTTCGAGTCCTGAATGCTGAGGATTTGTCCAATTTTTAACGCAGCGCCGCGCACTTTACAAAGCGTGTCCACAATTCTCTCCGCATTTGAAGCACTGAACAGCGCCTCCTTTACATTCTTGGATCCTCCCAATCCCAGTGCGCCTTTGGTCAGTTCGTTGATCGTACCTATTCCCAGGCCGGCAAATAGTTCGCCAAAAGAAGCCATTCGCGCTATGCGACTAGACGGAACCTTTCTCTGCTTCGCCACAGTACTTAGTTCGGGGAGAACGATTGAGTCTGCTGTTGTTGCGCCATCTCCTGTTTTCATGGCATTCATGACGTTATCTACATACTTCTCGTCCTCCAGCATTCCCTTGGTGACACTCGGCTTTGGCTTTTCTTCTTCAACTTCCTTACTCTTTGTGGTTGCCAATCGAAGGCTCACTTCACGGTCCTTACTCCTTTTCGAGAGTATAGCCTCCAGCTCCCTTAGGGTAACTGAGGAAATATCCAAATTCGCAGCGTCAGTTGCAACCTGTTGAACAGCCTGACTAGGCGCAGTAAACGATTGTTGACTAGGCTGACTCATCTGCAAAGATTCACCCATACAATCATTTCTTTGTCTCTTCGGTGTCCAAACTCACCCCACTCCCCTGTGGCATTCGTATTCCGGCCAACTGTCTTGCTCCCTCAAAAACAACACAGCCTCTCTCCTTGGTTTCCTTCAGTAGCGCCTGTAAAGTCTTGAGTTCCTCCGCAGGATTTGCTGCCGCCTTCTCTAGGTATTGTCGACTCAATTTAAAATTGCCTTCGATGAGCTCACGAATGCTAGAATTCGACCACAGATGTCTGTAAAGTTTTTCATTCTCCTTTACGCCAGCTCTGAGCACAATCTGCAGCCCCCGCAGCAGTGCGATGAGATCTTGTGACATTGTGGTGAAATTGCTTGTTTTTCAGTTTTATTCGGTTTTTTGGGCACAAATTCACGACACGATTATAGACAAATATTTTTTCTACTACTTACGAACGATATTCGGTGAAAATATTGCGAATTTACCGGAAATACTTGCGTTATCGCGAAAAATGCAAACATGTGGGGAAATGTTGATTACATAAAAATAAACATTTGACAGTTTTCAGCTGTTCGCCGTACAGCGGCTGTGTTGTGGTTCTTTTGTGGATTGTGGTGCGTGGATGGTGGGAATGAAATGGAAAAGTGAAATGGCAGTTATATTTTTCAAAATTATGTGTTGTTTGACTCTTTTGTTGAATTATTTTGAAAATATATCTGGAAGAAGGAAATTTGTTGAACTTTGTTTTGATAACAGAGCTCACGTTGCACTGGACAAAGCAGACGAATTTAAATCGCTAGTTGCTCATTACGTTGAATAAATGTTTTACTCTCTTGTAAATGTAGGTATAATAATGTAAAAATAAAAGTTTACCAAACTCCAATTAAAGAGTTTAATTTCCACATAGACACATACGAAAAATCGGCCCAAAATGGGAAATTGCGTATTTTTCTTAAAATTTTAACAATGTTCCTGTCAGAACTTAATTGTTTTTTGCCATGGTTTCCACTCAAATCGCTGTTTTTAACAAATTGGTTTCTTTATTTAACAATTATGAATATCTGATTGAGTTCTTTGTAAATATGATTGAAATTCGTTACCAAAATAAGGGCCTATTTTTTGCAAGCATTTGACAGAGTTGCTGAGCTGATTTAAATGTCAAAGAAACTTTTGTTAGAGTTAGAAGTGACTGATTCAAAGTTTTTGAGATGATTGTTTTTAAAACTCTTTTTTTTATATATATATAAAACCATGTGTCAATATTGTCTAGTTTACGTTGTGACACCAATTAAAGATTTAAAGCTGAAATAAAAGTTAATCAAACTGCAATTTTGAAACAGAGTATTTAACGTTAAAAAAATATATAACTTCAGTGTGAAATTAGCGCCAGAGCTCTTAGCTGGTCGGTTCTCTAACTATCACATTAAAAAATTAGCCCAAATTATGAAATGGAGGGTGTAACACGGTGGGGATAATTAATTTGAACTCTTCTAGATACACAAATTTGACAGATCAGCGCAAAAATGTACGGAAAAGAAAATGAGCGACATTAAAAAATTAGATAATTGTGAAATATAAATACATAGGTTCATTTTTGTTAAGTAAAAACTTAAAAATAAATTCCTAACTTACAGTAATGGAAAATAAAGAAAAATGTTTGCATCGAGCGTCTCATTTTCGTCCTTCACTAGCTTTGCACGAGCAAGCACAATTTCAAAAACTTCCAAGACTTTGTAAGTTGTCTTAGTTTGATTTCGTGGGATTTTGAAGTCATCGAGGAACGAGGATGCATTTATGACCAGACCAGTTATATCACTGTTTGCTAAATCTGGTATCACACTCACACCTATAGCATAGAATAAGACCCAACCAGCCTTAACGAGCTGTTTTACTAAAACTTTTGTGACAGCTGCAAATGGGTAGGTAATTTTGCTTTTCAATATAATACCCCACCAGAGTTCGGGTTTTCAACCATTTTAAATTTAGCTTACTTTGATTGGCGTCCACATTTTATTTGCAGACTGGATTGTGGGTTTGTTGATCTTGATGTCAAAGTTAATAAAATAAGCCGGCGAAAATCGTGGCAGTTACAATTTATGTAAAAGTTTTTTTTTTTTTTGCAAATAATTAAAGCTGTATACAGGCTGCTAATTTTCAATTTGACAACTGTTTTAACCTGTTTTCTATGTTAAGCAAAAATAAAACCAGTCAGCGAACGGTATTATGAGATTTATGGTGAGTACATAAATGAAATGGAAGCGTGGTTGAAAAATCGAACGCAGCTCCGTTTTTAAAATAAAACCGCGGAAAGTTACGCAAGTCACAATTGTCAAACAACCCGTATGAATATTCCGAGGGGTGGTCATTTAAAGCACCGCAGAAATTTATACATTTACGATCTGAATAAATTTATCAGATTAACTGAATACCCATATTATAAACGCGCGATCGTTCCTTTCAGTCTGACAGCAACAGCCATTACTCAACACGAACCAGTGATGCCAGTGGGTAAGTAGTAAATTATCAATTTTGAGTCTATTTTGCATCTCAAAATAAGTTTAAATGGCGGAAGCGCATTTTTCATCATTGGTGTGAGAAATCTGTGGCATAAGGTCATGTCATCCATCACTGAATGCATAATCCAAATTTCCATCAAACAAAACTAACATATAATCGCTCTTAAAATATAGCTCTCGTTACTCATTCGTTAAGTAATAGGTACTACCTCTAAAGACATCACTACGCCTCTTGATTACTCAAGTGCCGCGATACCATTTAACATTCCCTTTTCATCTTGAAGCAGCAAACGACCTTTGGCACACCTTTCAACACCAGCATTGCGCTGTCACATCGTCTTATCTGACTCATCGTCAAATTTATGATACAGTGATATCATTGCCATATCAATTTTCTCCCACACTTTCGCTATCTATTCCATGCATGCTTAGCTTACGCATGTAACAAGCAAACCATTCGAATGCAGCTCAGCAACGCATTAACCATAAAACAATGTGCGCTTAAATTTTTATTTAACGAAAACAAAAAAAATAAAAATTAACGCGCGCAGATAGCGCAATTTATTCGGCAGAGTAGGCATTTTATGCTAATAACATATAGGCCGGACGAGATTGCTGTGCCAAGCGTTGAATCAATCAATTTCTTTCGTTTGACAAATCATCGTGATCATCTTTGTCGTGTCTTTTGACAGCTCATTGACATTTAGCTAGTTTGGCTCTGGAATTAACGATCATTTAGATTTTGACAGTCATTTGGGTCGACGCAGAGTAAAGATGCCGCCTAATTTCACCATCACGAATGTGTGCTCCAGAATTTCTGATCACAAGTGTGTGGCAATGAGCAAACCATAACCGGGTACGTGCTTCTGTACCAAATGTCAGTCATTATGTTTTATGTGGGAATCACACACACACACACGCTACTGACTGCCAAAACGGCCAAAACGTCCGTACTGTATAACTATCCGATTGGGTAATCGTGCGATTGTGCGTCTGTCTATCAGAGGCACACTGACATCGCTGGGCCATAAGCTCGTCGTGCAATCTTATCACAGTTGAATTAGATAAGTGGCGTTGACTGGCCACAAAAAAAGAATATAGTTGTGCGACACCTACATTTGTGATTACGTCGGAAGGGGAATGGGGGAGTGGGAATATTTGATGATAAGAAGCGCGTAAATGTTTGGGGTTTTTGGGGAAAATTAGACGTTTCCGTTATCGGAACTAAGGTGGCTTGTTGCCTAGTGTATAGAAGAGGCATTCGAGCCTACTTAAGTTCATCACCCGTACTCGGCTCTTATCTTTATGATGTTGGGATATTATTTTTATCCTTTTTTTACGATGTAGATGAATTTATTATAAACGAAGGATGCTCGTGCCAAAGTTGGAATTTTAGGAAACGTTGAAAATTCGTCGGGAAAAATTAGCAAAGTTCTGAGCTGTCTGGAAAATGGACAAAGAGGGGTTTTACCAAAAGTAAATTCATAATAAGCGATCACTTGCTGTACTAGAGTTACCATCATTGCTCGTATGTCCACTGGTATATATGACTTTCTATACTGCTAAGGAAGCCTATTTGGAACCGCCTATGTCATTGAAACCTGTAACGGTCGGGGTATGGATCGAGAATCCCCTGTGGTGGTAACGGGTGGCACGCTCGCGATGCTCGGGCTAGCTCGCCGTATTGGGGTGGGAACTTGTTACCACATATGATTAAACCCGTCAAAAATAAAAAAAATTATCGTGCCGAGAAAAAAAAAACTGTCTTCCTACACACGCATGCACCCATACTCCCAATCAATCTTACACCTGTCGGACACCTGAGAGAATTTGCAGGTTAGCTGTTATCCTACATAGGCGTGCCCTCAACCATTGAAGCTATGTATGCTTCACACCATTGTCAACGGTTGCCTTGCATATTTTCTCGTTGACCCCTCACTTCCAAACTTTATCACTTACTTCTCTCTTCTCACAATCAGCTCTTCTTCCTTCTTCCTCATTCCTCTTCTCACCGAACTATCAAAATCTTTAATCACTCATATCAAACGCAAAATGACCTTACACTTCTGGATGTATTTCATATTTCATTATACATAGCTAATAAGAACGCGGCGTAGCATATAAACTATTCAAAAAAATTATATGTTACTCAAATTCATTTATATTATTTAATAAAACATTAGGTAAAATTTAGATCGAACGAAATTATAGAGAGAATATCAAATTAATAAAAGCAATAATGTATACTCACTGTGATCAATTACGACGTCCAGCTGTTGTTGTGCGCACAAAAACCCTGATGATGTTGTCACTATTAGATTAATTAAGTCCAATTCGATATTCTCTTAATAGGTATATAAAAAAAAAAACAAAGCAAGTTCGATGGATGCTACTTAGATATCGTAATTAAAACGTTACTTTAAAGAAAACTTAAGACAAAATTCAACAGAAAGAAAATCGCGGCACTAAACCATAGATTCGATTAAATTAAATCCTTTTTTTTTTAATTAATTTCGACACTATTTTGAAGATCGCAGAGGATGGGTTTTGTTGGTGATCTGCTTCTGCTTGTGCGGGTGTGGATTTTTGGGGATCGTCACACACGTTGGATCGACCCAAACTTGGTTGGCTTCTGGCGGGCTTAGAGTCACACAAACGCGCGGTTCGAGGGGATTTTGCAGGTGGATAAGGCGAGGTTTGCGGCTATTGACTTGATCCGACAAACACTCGCGGTGCTCCGAATGTACTTTGCCGCCACCGAAAGCAGGTGCTTGCAAGATCGCAGGGCAAGGCGGTTTATTGCTGTTGGTGGACAAAGTAGGAGAAACTGTCTTCTCCACAAATTCCCCACCGTAACAGGGCCTGTTATCAAGAAGAGTAATCAGTACTTTTTGCTGGACCAAAGAGTATTTGATGGCTACTTACTTGTTTGGCGCTTGAAACGCACTCAAGAGGCACGTTTGCCTAAGATTTTTCGTGGTACCTGGATATATCACGATTTGCACAATTATAATGTTCGTGTAACAGGTGTTGCCGTTGGCGGAAAAATACACTCAGCGATTACGAGCCGATTTTGGGAAGGGGCTCGCCTTCATGAAATCCGTTGCTCGCAACTAAATCTGCATGAACAAGAAGGTGATCTGTACTCTTTGCTGGATCAATAGGGTAATTCTGATTTCACTTACGCGTGTGGAATTTTAAAAAAGGTGCAGATGTTGCAATAAAATCTTTTATTTTTATTTAACTAGGTAGAATATTAAAATTAACTGCACTAATGCTGTTAAACGTTTTAAGAGCACAGAGAAAATTCGTATGCGTTGGTCGGTCCTCTTATCTCAGGAGCTCGTTCTTCGCTGACAGTTCAAAGTGAAAAGATCGAGCGTGGGTGATGGGAAGTGAAAATCGGCCATCCCGATTCCGTTTAGTACCAATGTACTAAATTGGGGGTTATTCTGGGTGTACTAAATGGGAGGTGGTCGTAAAATGGGGAATGCGCCAGAGATGTCAAACGAACTTTCATCGCGGGTGTACGCTACAACACCATGCATTTATCGTCAATCTTATTTGTAAAGATAAAGGCATGGAAACTGGACGACCGCGATTGAAAACTTGCAGGAGTCTCGACCCATGACCCTGTTTTTACTTCCCCTGTAATGAGAGAACTAAGCCTTCAAATCCTTCGCATGAAAAACACCTATTTGCTTCCCTTTAAGGTTCTCGATTGCATACATGCTCTGTCCCACTCTTTTTACGACTCGACATTTCAAAAATTTCGGACAGAGTTTTGCATTAACGGATTTTGCGGCGTTACTCTGAACAAAATTCCTCCTAAAAATCTCCTGTCCAGGCTGAAAATTTCTAGCCTTAGCCCTGAGGTTATAAGCTTTGGCATTTTTCTCAAAAGACGCTTTCATATGTTCTTTTATTTTATCCCGAATAAGATGGAGTCTGTCGGATTTGGGTAGCACAATAAACTCACCTTCGTTTAATGCATTCAACGTCTGTAGCAAAGGATAAACACTACCGTGGGTGATCATTTCGGTACCAAACAATGCAAAATACGGACTTACACCTGTAGATTGGTGTACAGAGCTACAAATTGATTGCTGGATTTCTGGAATATAGCGGTCCCATTCGCGCTGGTCAGTATGAAGATACGATCTAATGGCACTTAAAATGGTTTGGTTCACCCTCTCCGAAGCATTAGATTGTGGTGAATACAATGCGGTTCGGAAATGTTTAATCCCATACTTCGATAAGGCATTTGCAAACTCTTTGCTGACAAATTGTTTGCCATTGTCCGAATGCACAGTCTCGGGTATTCCGAAAGTGTTGAATACACTTTGCTCGAGAAAACGAATTACTCCAGACGAATGGGCTTTTGACATCGGCTTCAAAAGAACGAACTTAGAAGCGTGGTCAAGAACGATGAACAAATAAAGATTGCCACTTTTCGACCTTACATAGGGGCCAAGAAAATCTATGTAGATTTTCTGAAATGGCTTGCTTATATTCAGAAGTGAAGTCATAGGGGGTTTAAGACATGCATTTGAGGATTTGGATTGCTTACATTGGACGCAGTTCCTGACAAAGTCACGCACCTGTGTTACCATGTTTGGCCAGAAGAAAAGTTTCCGAAGACGCTCTAATGTTTTTGCCATTCCACCGTGAGATGCCATGGGTGGATTATGAGCATCTTCAATCAAAGCATTGGTAAGTTTTGAAGGTATCCAAAATCGCCATTGTACGTCAGATTTGTGAATGTCGTCTGCAGTAAGTAGACGTTTGTAGACTTTATTTTCGAGTATCTTTAAATCAGGAAAGTTTTCTGGATTTGATGAAACTGTTTTTAGTAATTTCTGGTACTCATCAGATACAAATTCTGGATCATCAAGATCAAGTTTGACGCTAGAATGTTCGTTCAGCAAAAGTTCTTCAATGTGTGCTCGAGATAGGGCGTCGGGTACAGTATGTGCGCTGCCTTTTCGGTGTTGGATATCGAAGTCATATGCTTGCAACTGCAAAGACCACCTCGCTAACCGTCCGCTTAAATCTTTTAGTCCCATTAGCCATTTTAAGCTAGCATGGTCTGTGATAATCGAAAATCGTGAACCCTCAATGTAAGGCCTGAACTTTTTAACTGCATGTAGGGCTGCGAGGCATTCTTGCTCCGTCACGCTATAATTGCGTTGACAGGCATTTAACTTCTGTGAGAAGAACGCAACAGGCTTCTCGTTACCCTCGTCGTCGCATTGCGATAAAACTGCCCCAATACCGTAGCTCGAAGCATCACATTGAATGACAAACTTTTTCGAAAAATCTGGGTTTGTTAACAGAGGCGCTGAGATTAATGCAGCTTTCAAACTTTCAAAAGCTTTGATTGCATCTTCGCTCATCTCAAACGTTTTATTTTTCTTTAATGTATTGGTAAGAGGAGTAGCGAGTGCGGCGAAATTTTTTATAAACCGTCGATACCACCCACTCATGCCGAGAAATCGTCGCATCTGTTTTACGGTCTTAGGAATCGGAAAGCATTCGATAGCCGAAACTTTTTCGGGGTCCGGTTTTATATGGCCTTGACCAATGATGTGGCCCAAGTAACGCAGTTCGCGAAAACAAAACTTCGACTTCTCGACATTTATGGTGAGTTGGGCTTTTTTGAGACACTGGGCTACCTCTTCCAGCAAAATCAGATGGCTGTCAAAATCCGCGGATATTATTAGAAGATCGTCGAGGTACACAAACACGCGTTCCCTTAATGCCGATGGGATCACCCTATCCATTAATCTGCATAACCTTTGGGCGGCATTGCACAGCCCAAAGGGCATGACGGTGTAATGGTAGAGTGGTCGCCCAGGCACAGTAAACGCGGTCTTTGCCCTCGACGATTCCTCCAAGGGGATCTGCCAAAATGCGTCTTTGAGATCCACACTTGAAATAAAGTGTGTATCTCGCAGACGACTTAACATCCCCTCTATATGAGGAAGCGGGTACGCATCCTTCTTAGTGAGTGAGTTGAGTTTACGCGAGTCTAGACAAAGTCTGTTCTTCCCCGGTTTTCTAATAAGAACGACCGGAGAACTCCAGGAACTTTGGCTTTCCTCTATCACTCCCAAAGACAGCATGCGGTCCAGCTCCTCATACAGCAGTTTCTGAATAGCAGGTGACACAGGATAATGCCTCTGTTTTACTGGTTCGGCATCCCCAGTGTCAATCTTATGCATCTCTACCGTTGTACTTCCTAACCCAAGTTTTGCAAAGGATGGAAACGCATCGATGGCTTTTTGTAATTGTTCACGTTGCTCTGATGTTAATTGGTGAGTTGAAGGATCGATTGAATCAGGTAGAGAAATTTCACTAATGAGGTGTGGCGCAATTTTGAATTTCTGCCAAAAGTCAATGCCAAGGTAGAGCGCTTGAGAAAGAGAGGGTACTAGATACAAGTCCAAGTTTTGCTTCGTTCCATTATAGCTAACGAGTACATTAATCCTTCCCACAACTCTCTGTCCTTGACCATCGGCGGTACGCACTTCCGAGTTGTACTGAACTATGGGAACATTGAGGCGTTTAACCAAGCTGAGACATTCCTTACCAAGGCAGGAAACAGTAGCTCCACTGTCGAGAATACCCGTCACCTCCTCATTTAATAATTGAATGTTTACGTAAGGACGAGGATCGTGGTAACCTTCAAGACAAGACAACTCAATCATTTCTCTAAAATGTTTCCTTTTTACTCTGCGCACACGTGATTTTACAGAACTGCATTTGTTTGATGAGCAATGCAGCTCTTCAATGGAAAATATCTTCGCTCTAATTTCATTGTACGTTCTTAACCTATCTTCATATGATCTAAGATGTCGACAATTAGCTTGATTATTTTGATGAGAGATTTGACAATCAGGGCTATTATTTAAAACTATAGTTTTGCTAGTTTTCTCTGACTCTAGATCAGAGCTTTCAGTGTTGGTGCTTTTGTCTACAAGTTCTCGTTTGGGGTGGTCTGCGTCGAGCATGATTCCCCCGTCCTTTTCACGCTCGATCTCCTGTTTCCCTGCTGTGGGTTACATTTAGGGCAATCTGGTGTGGTGAAGTTATCAAGGCCACAGCGGTAGCAAAATAGATTACGAGTCGGTAATGGACATGCCACAAATGTGTGACCTAGTTTCTTGCAGTTAAAGCATCGTTTGTCAAAAGAAATAGCATCAACTTCAAGACTCAAATCGTCCGAAGGATTCTTCCAATCGAGCTCATGCACGTTTTTGTACATGTACAAATTAGGTCGATTTCGATTAATGTCTCGAGCTTGAAGCATCTTCTCAGTTCTTCGACACTCTTCCCGAAAATGGTCTAAAGAATGTATCGCCATTGGATACACAAAACTCATCAGACGGTTGTTTACATTACCCTTGAGTATCTGCAACAACTCTGATTCTGGAATGGGGACTCTTAATTGGTTGCGTAAATGCATAATTGAATTATAAAAATCATCGAAACTCTCCATGTTTTGCTGTCGGCGTTCCATGATTTGTTTGATAATTTCGAAGTCAGACTCATAAGTCTTAAACTGTTTGAGCAATGCTTGCCGAATTGTGATCCAATCTGATCTGGGATTAGTTCGCAAATACTGCCAAAACCAGTTTTGTGCTATCCCTCCGAGCAATAAATGAAAATTATTTATGATCTCTGACCATGAATAATTGTAATTTTCTTTTAGGATTTCCACCCTAAACACGAAGTCTTCGGCCGAAACAGACTTGGAAGTGCCATCAAAGCAAATCCCCCAACGGTCTAATTCTGGCCTACGAATGGGTTGTGGACTATTTCTTTGAAATGAAGAGCGTTCAACATAGCTGTGGTAAACCGCAGATGAGTCAGAATCTTCTTCCTCATCATGGATCGAGTTGGAATGGTTACGTTGGCTGTATGCATAGCCGCTATGTGCTCTGTTTTGAACATGTACATGCTGATTTTCACTGCGCTCTCTATGGTTTTGCTGAATAACCGGATTTATACGGTGAGCGTGAGAGTGAGATGGTACTTGCTGTTGATTTTGCTTAGGCAAAGCTGATGTTTGCTTTTGCCGCGCCTCTGCATAAGTGACAGTTTGCCTATTTTTGCGACTGTCTGCATTCAACGCATCAGCTACGGTAGATTGCACTGTCTTTTCCACAGCTGACTTAACCATATTTTGAAGAGATTTCATCATTGAAATCTGAAGGGACTGGAAAGAATTTTTTATGTAGCTTTGAACGTCAGAGTTCATATCAACTGCAGTTCCAAAGTTGGAAACGTCGCTTAAATGATCAGCTCCACTGGCTACGGTTGCATCTCCAATTGGACGAATGTTTGCGCCAATCGTTTCAGATGGTGGTTCTAACGGGTCTAAAGTGTGTGACTCAATATTAAAATCTCTTATCAGTTCTATTGCTTCTCCACCTCCTGCCTGTTCGGTTAAATTATTAGAATTTGGATCTACCATATCTTGTTTACTTGAACAATATATGTTTTTGGGTGAATGAGTTATTTTTGGTCTACTTTCTAATGGGTTTCTAGTGTCTTGGTGTATTGAATTGTTTAAGTTTAATTGTTTCTTTGATGACGATCTAGTTTGTAATTTCTCTTTAGGTATTGTTCCTAATTTCTTCATATTGAAAAATGTCTCAATAAAGGTATTTCTGTAAAATATGTACTATCAGTTCGGCTTGAAGAAGAATGATTCGGAAAGAAAAGTGATGAGTATGACAGATATAAATCGACAAGGTATACGTGTGCATAAGCGTGTCTGAACTCCCTGTTAACTAAGCAATTTTGTTGACATAAACTGCTTGTTTACCTAATTATTTGTCAAATTTAATTGACTCTGCGAGCCGATCTTTGCATTGGCGTGTTCTAAATGAACATCTTCCCTTGCGGATATTGCTCAAAAAAGTTGAAATTTGGTACTCTGATAGGTC
Source organism: Cheilosia soror (assembly GCA_949372485.1). Classification (NCBI taxonomy): domain Eukaryota; kingdom Metazoa; phylum Arthropoda; class Insecta; order Diptera; family Syrphidae; genus Cheilosia; species Cheilosia soror. The sequence goes on along the minus strand of OX443561.1, from coordinate 73,766,470 downwards.
TTAAAGAAGATAGTTAAATAAACTAACACTTCTAAAATTCGAAAAACTCTTACCGGTACCTGCTCATAAAAATTATAAAAAGATTTAAAAGATGTGCTGAGGGATCTTCGTTCCATAGTATGGATAGAGATTCTCCTCGACATGCTTCTATAAAACTACCAAAAAGTTTGCATTTGGTGCAAACTTCGGCCTCTATCGATGGGCGCCATTTATTTTTGTAACGGTCGGGGTATGGATCGAGAATCCCCTGTGGTGGTAACGGGTGGCACGCTCGCGATGCTCGGGCTAGCTCGCCGTATTGGGGTGGGAACTTGTTACCACATATGATTAAACCCGTCAAAAATAAAAAAAATTATCGTGCCGAGAAAAAAAAAACTGTCTTCCTACACACGCATGCACCCATACTCCCAATCAATCTTACACCTGTCGGACACCTGAGAGAATTTGCAGGTTAGCTGTTATCCTACATAGGCGTGCCCTCAACCATTGAAGCTATGTATGCTTCACACCATTGTCAACGGTTGCCTTGCATATTTTCTCGTTGACCCCTCACTTCCAAACTTTATCACTTACTTCTCTCTTCTCACAATCAGCTCTTCTTCCTTCTTCCTCATTCCTCTTCTCACCGAACTATCAAAATCTTTAATCACTCATATCAAACGCAAAATGACCTTACACTTCTGGATGTATTTCATATTTCATTATACATAGCTAATAAGAACGCGGCGTAGCATATAAACTATTCAAAAAAATTATATGTTACTCAAATTCATTTATATTATTTAATAAAACATTAGGTAAAATTTAGATCGAACGAAATTATAGAGAGAATATCAAATTAATAAAAGCAATAATGTATACTCACTGTGATCAATTACGACGTCCAGCTGTTGTTGTGCGCACAAAAACCCTGATGATGTTGTCACTATTAGATTAATTAAGTCCAATTCGATATTCTCTTAATAGGTATATAAAAAAAAAAACAAAGCAAGTTCGATGGATGCTACTTAGATATCGTAATTAAAACGTTACTTTAAAGAAAACTTAAGACAAAATTCAACAGAAAGAAAATCGCGGCACTAAACCATAGATTCGATTAAATTAAATCCTTTTTTTTTTAATTAATTTCGACACTATTTTGAAGATCGCAGAGGATGGGTTTTGTTGGTGATCTGCTTCTGCTTGTGCGGGTGTGGATTTTTGGGGATCGTCACACACGTTGGATCGACCCAAACTTGGTTGGCTTCTGGCGGGCTTAGAGTCACACAAACGCGCGGTTCGAGGGGATTTTGCAGGTGGATAAGGCGAGGTTTGCGGCTATTGACTTGATCCGACAAACACTCGCGGTGCTCCGAATGTACTTTGCCGCCACCGAAAGCAGGTGCTTGCAAGATCGCAGGGCAAGGCGGTTTATTGCTGTTGGTGGACAAAGTAGGAGAAACTGTCTTCTCCACAAATTCCCCACCGTAACAGGGCCTGTTATCAAGAAGAGTAATCAGTACTTTTTGCTGGACCAAAGAGTATTTGATGGCTACTTACTTGTTTGGCGCTTGAAACGCACTCAAGAGGCACGTTTGCCTAAGATTTTTCGTGGTACCTGGATATATCACGATTTGCACAATTATAATGTTCGTGTAACAGGTGTTGCCGTTGGCGGAAAAATACACTCAGCGATTACGAGCCGATTTTGGGAAGGGGCTCGCCTTCATGAAATCCGTTGCTCGCAACTAAATCTGCATGAACAAGAAGGTGATCTGTACTCTTTGCTGGATCAATAGGGTAATTCTGATTTCACTTACGCGTGTGGAATTTTAAAAAAGGTGCAGATGTTGCAATAAAATCTTTTATTTTTATTTAACTAGGTAGAATATTAAAATTAACTGCACTAATGCTGTTAAACGTTTTAAGAGCACAGAGAAAATTCGTATGCGTTGGTCGGTCCTCTTATCTCAGGAGCTCGTTCTTCGCTGACAGTTCAAAGTGAAAAGATCGAGCGTGGGTGATGGGAAGTGAAAATCGGCCATCCCGATTCCGTTTAGTACCAATGTACTAAATTGGGGGTTATTCTGGGTGTACTAAATGGGAGGTGGTCGTAAAATGGGGAATGCGCCAGAGATGTCAAACGAACTTTCATCGCGGGTGTACGCTACAAACCACACGTTGTTGCAAATTGACTTGGAACTTATAGCGCTCTATAGCGCTCTCCCTATTAAAGAAACGTTTTTTTTTAACCAATGAAGTGCCAGGAAAGCACAGATAATGTGTTCAGAGGATTCTTCATCCTCAAGGCAGAACCTGCATTCTGTCTCCGGGCAAAAATTCATTTTGTTAACATATCTCAGGCCACAATGCCCTGTGAGAAAAGCCACCAGCTTTCTGATACTTAACTTATTTAGGTTGAGGATTTTCTTGTATGAGTGATAGTGATATTTTGTATCATCAAAGGAAGTTGACTGTCGAGGGCATGAAGTCCGTCACTTGAGTTGAGGGCTTAACACATTGTTTATCGATTTAGGAATGTTCAGTTCATGTTCCCCCTTATGGGAATAGCTACTGGAGTAAGGTTGACGAATTTCTCTTAAGCTTACAGTTGGCCAGAAGTGAATGTCATCTTTGCCAGACTTTGTACTGTTTAAGGTGCACTCATGCGAGCTAAGAAAAGTGATGATTGACACGAGGAAATAATTTTTTGACGAAGATTCCATTTTTCGCCGAATCAGGAGCAGTCCTACAATCACATGGCAACAGGTGCCTTTTTCAGATAGTATTTCCTGTATATTGTCTTATAAAAGTGAAGAAATAAATAGTATACTTTGTATGGGCAGCATGTTGCCCCCTGGCAACCCCTCTTTTGGGGGTAATCTGGAGAAGCTGCGAGGTTGGTTGTATGCAACCATACAAATTGTCTGAGAACGCATTAAACAGGGTTTACAAGCTGAAATAGAATATAGAAGACAGATGGAGAGTTTTATCTCTCGATACTTTGATAATTCGACCTTCAATGACATCACTGCCTGTTCTGTTGGCCGGGTGGACAGACACTCGAATCGTTCGTTAGCTTTGGAAACTTTCGAACATCAACTTTGATGTCATGGCGTGTCCATAGCGTGTCCGCGAGGACATCATCTTTCCAAAACTCCTTCTGTTACAGGACAAGCAAACTTTGGAACTAGCTTCCTGGGGATATATTTCCAGAAGACTACAATTTGCAGCAATTTAAGTGCAGTACTAACTTACATCTGCAAGCATCTCGGGGCGCTGATGAAGCGTTATAGGTTTGCCTTTCCCGGGAGAAGTATTTAAAAAAAAGTTAGGCCCAAGAAACATCTTCAACGCGAAACACTCCAAGTTGGTTGAGGTCTCCTTCCACTTGTGCGCCCCACCTAAAGCGAGGTCTTCCTCTACTAAATTGTCGCTCCTTGTTGGAATCGAAGATTTTTCAGGTTGGAGCTTCGATGTCTTTTCGCTCTACATGTCTTAGTCGACTGATACGTACTTATCTGACAAGATCAATTTCGCTGTACAGCTCGTAGAGTTCGCTGGGTAAATCTCCTCCTCCAAAGACCGTCAACGCAAACGGGACCAAAAATCACTCGAAGAATTTTACGTTCGAAAAGACCAAGTAGGTCTTCAACCGCCTTTGTTAACGCTCATGCTTCTGCGTTATAGAGCAGGACTGGTATGATGAGGGTCTTGTATAGAGTCCCCCTAGCGTTTCTTGACAAGGCCTTACTAGTCTTCTTAGGCCAATGAAACACCGGTTGCCAAGTGTAACTCTTCGTTTGATATCTCCTGTGGTGTAATTGTCAGTGTTTATAACGGAGCCGAGGTAGACGAAGTCTCTAAGCATCTCAAAGTTATAGCTGTCTATCGTGACGTTCTGTCCGATTCGTCGATGTTATGTGTCCCTTCTTGATGACAACATTATATTTTGTTTTGCCCTTATTCACCATACTAAACCCATTTTTGCCGCCTCTATGTACTGATACTTGCAAACGCACCAGTGATAGCTCGCTGTGTTCTGCCAATGATGTCGATGTCGTCATCGTAGCTGACAGACTTTTGGAATATCGTGCCTCTGGTGTTGGCTCGCGCGTTTCGCATAATTTTCTTAAGTATGATGTTGAGAAAGTCCATTACAGCGCATCACCTTGTCTAAATTCTTTTTTGACATCAAAGGTCTCGGTGATATTGTTTCCGACCTTTAGGAAACAGCGAGCCTTCTCCATCGTCATTCTGCACAATCTAACAAGTTTGGCAGGGATGCCAAAACTAGACATGGCTCTGTATAGGTCATCTCTATAAATGCTGTCATAATATCGGTTTTACGGCCGATAAATAGATAGAGCGGGCATGGACTTCTTGATTTTTTTCCGGATATGCCGTACTGTGAATATTTAGTCGGTTGTGCACTTTTATACTGCGCCTTAAACCGCACTGATAGTAACCAATCAGTTCGTAGACGAATGGTTTCAGGCGTCTTGTAGGCGATGTTGAGAATACTAATGTCTCCATAGTTGGCGCAGTTTAGAGAGTCTCCTTTCTTGTAGATCGGGCAGACGGTGTTGAGGCTCCATTTATCAGGCATACTCTCCTCTGACCAAATCTTGGAGACGAGTTGGCGTATGCTGTCATATCCCGCTTCCTTAAAAAGGTCGGCCGTTAAACCGTCCGGTCCAGCAGGTTTGTTGGACTTGAACTTGGATATTGCTATTCTCACTTCATTTTGGTCAGGTGGACGGAAGTTTTGGCTTTCATTATACAGATTAAACGGTTCATTCTGCCTGACATACAGAATATTTGTTCTCAACCGGATTTCTCTAGAAATGCCGAGAAGGCGATGGCAACTTATATCACGACCTGTGTGGAACTTGCTCACAACAGAAACCATTAGCTAGTAGCTTCTTATGCCAACAATCCACATAGAAACATGAAAACAAAATTAGCCTCAAATGGTCCTTGAAACATTTTGCTATATGTACAGATGTGGTAGAAACGGGCCAAAGTAAAGTACCGGCAGTACTTATCATTAAATTGAATAGACTTTCATTTTTCGCACCAGATACTTTTACAAACTTTCAAATTCAATTGGTTACATCACTCAAACAAAGCCACCATACGTCACAACAGCTAATCAGCCACCCACAACCTCCGCAAAAGAATTGCTACACCAACATTAACCCATTAGATAAGGATCGTCGAAATCGTATCCAATAGAGTGGCGTAGGATCGCATTGAATAACTCGAAATCGCAAAGAAACAATTACCTACCAATGATGTGTAATGTGTAGCCTGGGCGCGTGCTTCGCTCACGCTTCATCACTAGATAGATCATCTCACGATAATATCTTTACCATGGTCTTGATGAAACTATTCCAAAACAGCAATTACCGCAGGCAATCTCTTTGCCGCCGCAACTTAACAACGTATCGAAGACCTAATTAGATAACACACACGTTGTTACTGTTGTTGGTCAGCCTCTGCAGTGGCGACCGTCTAAATACAATTTCGCATTCGCAGCCAATTAAATATGTTTTTATTTTTTATTTTTTGTTGGGCGAGCAAATTAAATGATTCGCCGCATGTTTGCGTCACAGACCAAGAGATACATTTAAATTGCTAATTCATGTTTATGTTTGAGTTTTTTGGTTTAAGTTGGTTACATCTTACACGAATTAAAAAAAAAAAACGGTAAGTATAGTAAAATACAAGACAAAACAATAATAAAGTTGTCTAACCGGTAACAATAAGGTATGATCTCAAATGTTGAGGTTTTGTTGATACTATACGAATTACTGTCGAAGAATAGGGGCGATAGTTTAGGCCGGGATATTTGGCACTGGACCCTTTTTAACTATATCGCTTTTTGGACCAACCAAAGATGATCCGTTTAGAGAGACCAAGTCGTGTTGAGCTTATGGGGATTTTAAAATATTTGTGGTTCCAAAATACTTCTTGCTGTTCGTTTTATGATTCAGTATAGAACTGCAAGATTTATTTGTCTTGCTTTAGCTTTTTATTAACTTTAAATATACATACGTTACACATTAATTATTATAATCTCGATTATATTATTATAACCCAATCACAGTGACAACATTTTTCGTCCTATTTTCGGGCGCATACACGTACTAAGCGGGAGGTTTGCCGACACGTGAGCACTCCACATACCATTGGAATTGACTATATGCGATAAACATGGGAATTCAAGATTGATACCACAAACACCCAGCGATTGTCCTTATTAATTTCTATAGCGAAAGCGAAATGCACGGGAAATTGAAGACGTTTAAATCATAACAAATATTTTGTGTAAGTTTCAGCTTAATCGACAGATAACTTTTTAAAGCGTCGGGAAAAGGAGTATGCAAAATTTTTCTTTGTATGGGAGGTGCCACGCCCATTTGTCAATTTTTTTTTGTGCATGTCCTTCCCTGGGCCAATACAAATCCCTGAAGCCCAAAATCGTAAAAATCAAACGATCCGATCTCGTGTTATGCGTGCCCACACGTAGGACATCCTCCTTTATAAATAGAGATGTCACGCCCCTTTGGCCGATCCCACCCATAGTTAGCAAAATTATCTCTAAAGGCAATAATTGCTTATTTACCAAATTTCAAGGTCGTAAAAGTCAAGAGATAGTGTAATTTGGGTGTTCAGCACCATCTATCGGAAAATCCGCGCACTTTTTACTTCATAACTGATACATAATATTGTGTAAGTTTCAGCTTAATCGACCGATTTCTTTTCGAAATGTGGGGAAAAGCTTTTGCAATATTTTCGTTTTATGGGATGTGCCACGCCCCTTTGTAATTTTTTTTAGCCAATATCCTTTTTTAGGCCAATTCGGATCCATCGAGCGCAAAATCATAAAAATCGAACGATCCGATCTCGTGTTATGCGTGGACAAACGGATGGCAGCCTTTTTTATATATGCCACGCCTCTTTGCCCGATCCTGCTCATAGTTTGTTAAATGCTTTCAAAAGTCTATAATCATCTATTTACCAAATTTCAAAGCTAAAGCTGCCGTAAAAGTCAACAGATAATGTAATTTTAAGATTTTGGTGTTCAGCACTATACTTATGTATCTATCGGAAAACTTGAAAGCTTTTGATCCACGCGCACTTATAACAGAAATATTGTGTAAATTTTAGCTTAATCGACAGATTACTTTTCGAGGTGTCGGGAAAAAGGTTGCAATATATTTTTGTATGGAAGATTCTACTCCCCTTTGTCCTATTTTAACAAAACTCACAAAAAAGTTTTTGCGCCAATAGCACAGATTTTCTCTACAATTGAGCTCAATCGGTTCGGTTGTTTTCGAGACATACAATTTTGAATGTTTGGAAATGTTTGCTACAACGGATTCTGTGATAGTTCTTTCGGAGTTCGTAGCAAAATTCCGTTTTAGATTTGGTGTTATTATGTCCGCCGCCGCGGCACCTAAAAATGGTGTTAAAAAGTGAGATACGTATGGGGGGGAAGCATGATGTCCCCCTGCAAACCCCCCTGCTTGGGGTGACTGTAGGATTAGGAGTAGGTGCAAGGTTGGGTATATGCAAGGTTTAGTTTGCTTGTGGGAGATTTTGGTATAGGGGGTTTCGTCCTTGGAGATTTTGGAAAAAGAGAAGAAACAAAATGAGAACTTATGTCCAATAAGGGATTTTGGAAAAGGGGGTAACGTAGGGATCCCCCCCTGATATTTCTGCTCCGGCCGTTTCCGAAACGTTTTTGAAGAACCTGAAGCCAAGAAATCGAAGCCGTTATTTTGAAGGGCGGGACATTGACAAGAAAAATTTGGGATCGTCTCTGTTTCTTTCTCGTCTTCGCAGCTTCTGTAAAGATCGTTGGTTTCTAGATTTTATTTGCGGAGCTTGGTCTTGATTGCGCCGTGACCTGTGACTGTTAACATCGGAACTGAGTTCTTTTGTAGAGCTATACGAGTTTTTGTTAGTTTTTCGTCCAATTCTGACCGTAGGCTTCGATCCGTTTTGCTGTCTATTTTTGAGTATCAGGTGGTGTTGGTCTCCTTTTTAATTGTATCGTTTGACGATCAGTGGCGCTGTAGTATCCTGGCAACAGTCAACGGATTTGGTAATCTTATTAAGATGCGGTAGCCCGTGCTACCAACATGCACGATTCGCAAACCCGAATAATCGATGCCATGAGTGCGCCTTACGTACTAATCGACACCCTACGTCCGTCAACCAGTCCCCCCGCGGGACTGCCGTATTACTTCGCGGGGCTGGTCTAGTCACGGTGTTTGTTGTTTCTTCTCGCCTTCTTTTTTCTATTCGTCGCAGCTCAGTTTGTACACTTATAACTGGTGTGCTGATTTCCATCCCAGGTATCCTCCGAGTTCACCATCGGGCTGAGCAGGTAATTTTGATATCCTCTTCTTCTTCTGAGCATTCTGGACAAAGTGGTGAGCTATCGTGTCCAAACCGGTGCAAGTATTTCCGATAGCCGCCGTGTGCAGACAGGAACTGTGTAAGGTGGTAGTTTCCACCTTGTCTCTTTTATTGCTAGGGCGCCTGTCCAAACTGGTGCGGCATATATTATAGCAATACTGAACTGACCACCCTGCATAGGAGAATTCTTCTTGCATATCCTGGTCCTCCGATGTTCGGCAACATTCGAGTGAGTGCTGCCTGCAATAATGACGCTTTTCTGCTCACATAGTCTAGGTATTTGATTGATTCCTTTGTTCTTATTGATTGGCTTCCAACCTGGATGGTTATGTGCTCTACCGCCTTCCGGCTAGATATAAGAACTGCTTCGGTTTTATGGTCGGCTAATTCCAGACCTGTTGATACTAGCCACTCTTTGATTCGAACGATGTCTTCGTTGGTAGCTGATTCTATTTCCGGTATCCGATGAGTTGGACTCCTTTAGGTAGTGATAGTCGAAAGACTCCATCGTACATTATGTTCCATAAGAGAGGACCCAGAACCGATCCTTGTGGAATCCCCACAGGCATCGTAGTACTTCATGGATGCACCAGGGGCATAAGTAGACTAATGATTTTTCGACAAAGGCATCGAATTAGAATAGCAACATGAAACATATTTTCGCTCACAAGAAAAGATCCGGAGATTGTTGAGGAGGCTGCCAAATATCGTTGGGGTTGTGAAACTATTGACCTTGCGAATGGGTGGAAACTCTTCATGTCAGTAGTAGCACTATCAATGTCTGCTCAGGTGGGAATGAGGATACTCAAAAGTCCCAGACAGAGTATTGAAGGGAGAAATGGGATCTTAAAACTTAAACTTGGAAGATCAACTCTAGCTCTATTGCATTTGCAGGCAATAAATCTAAAGACGGAGTTCGCGGCTTTCTTAGATGACGATGTAGCCCTTGAAAAGGTTGCAGATATGGATTCTTACATCCTTATGGGTGACTTTAATGCGCTCACTTGGATGGGGATACATATAACGATTTGGTGACCCCATTTGGAAATTCCACCAGAAATGCTCAATTAGGTTGAAGAGGGAGCTAAATTAAATGGTCTGGAAATGCGTCCAAATATCCGGCGATTGGCAAACTGGGGCGATAGTGCTACTTTTTAAGAAAGCAGATAAAAGGGATTGCTCCAATTATAGAGGTAGGCATAATATTACTTTTAAGTCTCCCCGGCAAAATGTGGAAAGTGTTGGAAACGAGCTGCAAAGCTGTGGTCGAGTCACGCTATGTGTAGGTCTAGGTACTCCCCAGAAGACTTAGGGATCATGTTAAACCTGTGTACATCTAGGGAGACCTAAGGATAAGTAATTTGCTCTTCGCTGATGACTTAGTTACCCTTATTTTTGGGCCCAGAACGGGTGTTGATTTGATAAAGCTAGGATGAAGGAAAACGTAGGCACAAATCTGAAGTGATGGTCATCTCCATCCTGTTCAATGTCTAACAAATACCATTGAAACAGGAAGAAATTTCAAAGTATCTTGTACATAAGTCTACACTAATGGTTTGAAATTATGTTCCTATACTCAGAGATTACTAAGAGCAGACTTTTTGTTTCCAGAAAAAAAAAAACATAATTGGGAAGCGATTAAAGACTTTTAATTGGTTTAACGGAAACAAGTGTAGGTACAAGTATCTTCTAAAATCGGTTGCGATTAATCTATTTCCCTGGTATATCTTATGAATCGTGACAAACGTGAGATATGCATGCATCTGCTTCTACACGATATAACTACCTAATTTGAATAATTAATTTGAGAATCGCCCACATGAAAGATGAGTACCATCCGCACTTAAGTTAACAATTTGGAAAGGAGTAACTCTTTTATTGCACGATTTCAGGGCAATTGCGCGAAAAACGATTACAGGAACGATTAACCTTCCTTTCCCTATCGCACCCCCAAGCATTCTATCATCATGACGATTAGCTCAAATTTGAATTTAAATTCAAACTTTTAGCTAACTATCCGCGCATATGCCCTTGAGTGTAATCGATCTACATGAACACACAACTTTTACTCAAACGTTTTGCGGTTTCTCAAGCACGAAATAACTCAACGCAAACATTTAACACCGTCATCTGCTACTTTCGGTGCAGCAAAGATTTAGCTGGAAACACAATTTCTTTGGGCAGCATTGCGCAAGCAGCTCGATACTAATGAACATCTCCAATTATTGATGCTGCTCGAGGGTAGTTGTTTGGTTTGGTATCTCTATCTCTACGTCCAAGAGGTGTTGTGGCATTACAAAATGACGCGTCATTGCGTCATGGGGAATGCCGAGGTTGTCACTCTTTGTGATAGATAGACAATCAAATTAGCTCCATTGAATGGAAAATAGTTACAACCGCAATCTCGAGAACAATTTGTATCCGGATGGATACAAGGTCGGATGTTAGATGTCTCTGTTGACACTCTTGTTATATTTGACAAGTATTTTTCTCAAACCTGTTTAATGTACGAAATGTATAGCAAAAAGTATCTAGTATCTTCCTATAGTTGGTATTCACACTTTTCGTGCGATTTGGATGGTAGAAAAGTATCTTACACTACGTTTTCGTAAAATTTCAAGGCGATAGTGAAATAGTACTTGAACACAGTTTAAGTGGTCATAATTATCATCGATCCTGTTTCTCTGGCGTGAAGATGAAGACGCAGCTTGAAGATCTCCTTTACTTCCGATGCCGCTATATGCGAGAACTGGTATATGAAAATTTGTAGCCTGGCATGGTGTAATGAAATAAGTCAGTTGAACCATTAGTTATGGATCTTCCGAGTAGCATTGATTGCGAGTGTGTTATACGAATCTATTAATTGAGTGCTGCATATTCATTTTGAAATGCACCTGCGTTTGGCAAGAGTCGGTGTGCTTTAGGAACGGATATACGGGCCGATGTATTTTTGTTTAAGAAAATTTACTGAGAAAGAAAAAAACTACTTTCAATATCGGTGACTGATTATTTTTTAAATGTCAAAATGTAGTTTGCAGCATTTACTCCCGGACTTACTAGAAATTATAAAAAAATATTACCAGAGTTCGAGCTTAGTTGTGGGTGCTTAACGTGTGTTCCCCAGATAAATTGGATGTTCAAACGCATTTAAATGAATCTTCTTTCCAACATAATTTGCATATTTCACTCATTATGAACGAATCTATATAAATATAACCTTCATTAATGTAGTGTATTTATGTAACTTGGCACCACATACAATATATTTAGTATTTGGCAGCATTGCATGAGTTTCGGTGCATGATCAAGATGGCCATTCTCTTCTGGATTTGGCAAGAAGCAGTAACCCCTTTTTCCATGTAGTTTCAGTGTTCAATAAAATATATATTCAAGTTTACTAAGAACTGCGTTTCATTTAATTAATGGTAGAACAAATACTACATTGGCGACGAGGTGTGTTTGAACATCAGATAGTGAACGACGAAATATTAAATTGTGCGAAAAAGGACGAAAAGTGCAGTCACGTGATTACGACGCATATAATATAACTACGACGCAGTTTCAATTATGACGCATAATACGACAAATATTCCACAAGGAGTTTTTAGCATCCCTAATTTCAACCACGATGCTCAAAATTGGACGATTTATAAAGGACGACTAGAACAATTTCTGGTACAAGCTGATATAACAACGTCCGAAAAAAAGAGAGCAGCTTTGGTGAATTTGTTAAGTGATGGGACATACGAAATAGTTCATGGTCTGTGCAGTCCTGTTAAACCGGGCGACAAAACATACGAACAATTGATTAAATTAATAGACGATGCTTTTACGATCCCGACGATTTTATTTTGCGAGCGCAGACAGTTCTACGCAGCAAAAAAAGAGGACGATGAAACTGCGCAGGAATATGTATTACGTCTACGTACTCTAGCCAAGTCTTGTAATTTTGGTGAGCGTTTGGAGAGTATGTTGATTGACAAATTCGTAATAGCCATGTCTGGAGTAACCTTCGACAAGTTATGCGACAACAAAGAACTTACGCTAGCTAGTGCATTGGAAACGGCAAAAAAACATGAAAAGCGATACGAGGATTCATCAGCAGATATCCAAAACGAACGTGTACATGCAATTAAAACGAAGTATCAACAGAGACAACGCGAACAACGATGTGGACCATCACACGGCAAACAACAGCAACAGCATCATTACGACAGCAAGAATAAAAAGTTCGCTGCAAAGGAACAGGGTAAGAATTTTGGTGTTTGTTCTCATTGTGGTTTTACAAACCACAAACCGCAGAACTGCAAATCTAAAGACGTTAAATGCTATAATTGTAATAGAGTAGGGCACATGGCATCAATGTGTAAATGTCCTAGTACCAGTAAAGTTGCTAAAAAAAATATAATTGCTAAAGTTGACGAAGATAGCTCGGACGAAAATATTTATAGTATAACATCAACTAAAACATGTAATCCATTAATGTTGAAACTAAAATTGTTTGAAAGATCTCTGAAATTTCAAGTAGATACGGGAGCAGCTATATCTGCAATTCCCTACGATATTTATTTACAATATTTTCGTCAAAATAAACCTAATTACGACAACAGCATTGTTTCAGGCTACGGAAAAAATAGACTTACGGTTAAAGGTTCTTTAATTTGTAACGTAAATTACAATAACATCGAAGACGAGTTTAAATTTCTAGTTATAGATGGAGGAGAAAGTCCAATAGTCGGTAGAAATTTTCTTAAACATTTTAAAGTAAGAGAATTACAGCTAAATTCCATTATATCCGAAGAAGAACAACTTAAGTCTATTTGGAAATAAACCTGCATGTCTATTTACGAATGAGTTCGGCAAATTAAAGCACTGTAAGATTCATTTAGACATGAACGAAAACACGAAGCCAATTTTTGTTAAAGCTAGACCGATTCCATTTGCTTTTCGAAAAGAAGTAGAAAACCAATTAATTGACTTAGAAAATCGCGGAATCATAACTAGGACTGAAAATACTGAATGGGGAACTCCGTTAGTACCAATCTTAAAAGCGGATGGTAAAATTCGTATTTGTGCCGACTATAAGATTACGGTTAATAAATTTCTTAAAGATTCCAATTATCTTTTGCCACGAATATCCGACATCTTAGTTGGTTTAGGGGGTGCAAAGTACTTTTCCAAAATCGATTTAGAAAAGGCATACAATCAAATCGAGTTGGACGATGAATCCAGAAAGGTAGTCACATGGAGCACTCATGTCGGAAATTTTTGTATGAACAGATTGCCTTTTGGTATTAAATCAGCAACTGGAATCTTTCAACGAGAAATAGAAAAGGTCTTAGGCGGTATTAAAGGAGTTGTTAGTTTTCTGGACGATATAATAATTACTGCTCCAGATTTTAAAACGCATAACCAGCGACTAAACGAAACTTTTAAACGATTGCAAACTTCAGGTTTAAAGATTAATTCAAAGAAATGTATTTACGCGAAAGATCAAATGGAATATCTAGGATATATCGTTTCCGATAAAGGTATTTTCAAAATTAACCGGAATGAGACAATTAAAAACTTTCCACAACCAACTTGCATATCAGACGTACGTTCATTTAGCGGGTTAGTAAATTACTACGGCCGTTTTATTCCAAATTTAGCCACAAAAATGTCACCCATTTACGATTTGCTGAAACGAGAAAACGGAAAATTTAAGTGGTCACTGCCGGCTCAAAAAGCATTTGAGGGTATAAAAGACGAAATAATTTCTGATACAGTGATGCTTGTGATGCTTCCAATGTAGGGATTGGGGCTGTGTTGGCACATAAGTATCACGACGGTTCTGAAAGGCCAATTGAGTTTGTGTCGCGGTTGCTTTCAAAAGCGGAGCAAAACTACGGAGTAATAGAAAAAGAGGCTCTTGCCATTATTTATGCCACGAAAAAGTTCTACCAATATCTCATTGGCAATTATTTTGAATTGGTAACCGATCACAAACCTCTTTTGGCCATTTTCGGTGAGCATAGAGGAATTCCTCAAATGCAGGCAAGTCGACTTCAAAGGTGGGCACATCAACTTTCGGCTTTTCGGTACGAAATACGATACGTAAAATCCGAAAATAATGTCGCAGACGCAATTTCTCGTTTTCCACTTAAGATAAATGAAACCGACATAGACGACCAAAAATGTAAAATTGACTATTTGAACCGCGTTGAAACTAACAAAGACATTTTTGTCGACGCTGACTTGATTCGCAGGGAAAGTGTCAATGACAAAGTTATTTTTGAAGTTTTAAAAGGGGTGCGTTCAGGTAAATTTAGTCGGAAAAATATTAATGATGAGTTTACACCTTACGAGAAGCGATTAAACGAGCTTCACGTTAAAGATGGAATTTTGATGTAGGGTCACAGAGTGGTGATTCCGCATTCTGTACGAAACTTAATTCTTGGTCAAATACATCGTACTCATTTGGGTATTGTTAAAACCAAATCTTTACTACGATCGTATTTGTGGTGGCCAAATATAGACAGAGAAGTAGAAGAAATGATTAAAGCTTGCGATATTTGTTTGTCATTGTTACCAAATCCCCCTAGGGCAAACGTTATAGATTGGGTTAAACCAGACGGACCATGGAAGAGACTGCATATAGATTTTGCAGGTCCTTTACGAGGTCTAAACTTGTTGGTGGTGATTGATGCATTTTCCAAGTGGATTGAGGTCTTTTACACCAAGAAACCAAATTCCAATTTTGTTGTCAGGTGTTTAAAAAGTTTGTTTTCACGGTTTGGATTTCCAGATGTTGTGGTCTCTGACAATGGCACCCAATTTGTTTCCGAAGAAACCAAGGAGTTTTTAAAAGCAAATGGGGTTAAGCAAAGTTTTACGGCACCTGGTTACCCGGCAACGAATGGGGCAGCTGAAAACGCTGTTCGTACAATTAAAAATGCTATTAAAGCGCGCGAAAACGAGGCTGACATTGATAAAGTCTTGACTGAGTTTTTGTTTGACTACAGGAATGTTAATCACTGTGCGACTGGAAAGTCTCCGGCTTCGTTGATTTTTAATTTTAAGCCTAAAGTTAAATTAGAGTTGCTAAGTCCCGACAATTTAGATAAGAAAGTTTCCGATGAGAGGTTTAATGAACAAATTGGTAATCGTGTTTTTGGTACTGGGGAAACAGTTATGATACGTGACTATAATATAAAGAAAAATTGCGCGCAGTGGAGCAAAGCGTCCATAGAAAAAATTATCGGTCCAAGAATGTATTTGTGTAAAATGGAATCGGGACGTAGCATTAAACGGCACACAAACCAAATTAGAAAATGTAATTTAAAACCATACAACAACTTTTTAAACCATGATAAAAATGTTAATTTTAAGAACAAAAGAAACGAAAATAATTATTTAAGAAGTTATGTTGTTATAACTCAAAGTAATGATAAGAATGCAGGTAATGGTCAAAATGTAAACATTCAAAATAATGCAGATGATGTCGACACTGTGGAGAATTTGCTTGAATCCGGTATGGATATCAGAAGTTTTGAAAATAATTCTAGAGCGCTAAGAAATAGGTCGGCAATCCAAAAGCCAAAAAGATTTGCAGATTTTGAATGTGACCAAGTCGATTTTATGTATTAAAATATAATATGTTATATACTATATATAATGAAGTTCGTATTTTTTGTAAGAGGGGACGTATGTAGTGTATTTATGTAACTTGGCACCACATACAATATATTTAGTATTTTGCAGCATTGCATGAGTTTCGGTGCATGATCAAGATGGCCATTCTCTTCTGGATTTGGCAAGAAGCAGTAACCCCTTTTTCCATGTAGTTTCAGTGTTCAATAAAATATATATTCAAGTTTACTAAGAACTGCGTTTCATTTAATTAATGGTAGAACAAATACTACAATTAACTGACTTGTTTTAAAATTGTGTTAATTTAAATTATAACGACAAAATGAAATTGAAATTGTTAGGCTCGTAAAAGTGTTTGGGTAGAGCGTTTGTTTGCGACCCAGTGGCGCAGTTTTGATCCCCAACCTAAAGGGGTGAATTTGCTTACAAGTAAAGTGGTGTTAGCAAATAACACAAGAATTGATTTGGAAATAACGCCTCCAGAAAATAGATAAATAGTTGGCGCAAAAGTTCTGAGTACAGACACCCTATGCCTATATTCTCACAGCCAATCGTTTGTGTAAGTTATTTTTTGGGACAAATGGAAAATAAATAACAAGGTGAAAAAAAAACTAAAAAAGAATTTGCTGTTTAACACGTATAAGGGGCATGCTGCCCCCCTGCTTAATGTCACTGTGGGATTATATGCAAGCTTCTATGCGGTAAAAACTCGCACCTACTCAAAATCCAAAAGAAACCCCAAGCAGAGAGGTTGTAATGTTGCAACATGCCCCCTGTAATTATTAGGGCGTTATTTCCAAATTGATTGTGAGTTTTTAAAAACGCACAATACAATGGACCGAATCACAACAAATTTTGAGACACCCATTCCTGAATTTTGGTACCTACCGGCTACCTGTACCTCTACCCAATGTATTTCAAATATCCACTTGTGCATTTTTTATGGTTGACAAAAAAGTATGTGCTTCTATGAAAACCAAAAACATATACAAAGTTTTGAATTATTATATAGACCAGGGGTTCCCAAACTTTTCCATACTGCGACTCCCTATAGAGGTTATAAATTGTTTGCGACGCCCTTCTAAAAGCACACAACGGAACAAAGCACAGATATGTGAATACAAGCTGAGCTTACTGTAGATTCACTAAAGGGGTTTTCAATGAGGATTGGTCGACATTAAAATGAAATACAGCAAGCTGTGTGCAAGGTATTAACGAATCCCATGTATGTCATTATTGTATGGAATATAACACCAGGCCCAAATGTCCGCCGCAGCTTCTCACGTCGTCACGGATCCGAGTGGTCCAAACTGCCGCATAGATCCGGCTTAATTTGAGCATTGAGCTGCGACTTCAGGCAACGCCGCAACAAAAATTTATCGAAGTTAAATCGCACGATTTTGGTGGCCAATTTACGTCACCTCTGATAGAGATCAGATAACCATACCCTGCAGCTGAGTGACACATAGCCACCTCTTGCTGGAACCACATGTTGGCAGCATCGTTCTGTAGTACTCGCCGTTGATGGTATTGGCCTTACCAACGTCATGAAAAAGTACGCGGAGCAATGACGCCACCGCCAGTCTAAAATGCGCTCCAAACAGCTTTTTATGGATGCATTGCCAACGTGTTGGTTGGCGTCATCCCATATATGACAATTTGGCCATTCATCCAAAAATGCGGCCCGTCGCTAAAGATGATTTTTCTATGGTCATCATTACATCATCATTAACTTTGAGCTCCTGGGTCAGTTGGATCTAGAACGGCTATACGCCCAAGTCTCGACGCAAAATTCGCCAAGTATCGGGTTTTTCAATAGGGACGCTACAAAAGTAGAGCGACAGGGACAGCAAACGATGCCGAATTTCTTGCCGCTCTTTTGACATTTCTCTTCAGTAAGGTTTGCCATTTCAGGATGGAAAGATATACGAGCCAACAACGAGTCGAAATTATTAAATTTTACTACCGAATTTCGGAGTCAGTGGCCTCAACGTTAAGAGCGCTACGTCCAATTTATGGTCGTCATAATTGTCCTAGCAGATCAACAATTGAGCGTCTAGTGGAAAAATTTGAATCCACAGGCACAGTACAACATGTTCCCGTGCCACTGAGACAAAGAAGTGACCGTAGTGTCGAGAATATTGCTGCCGCTGAGGCTCCAGTTGAAGAAAGCCCAAATGTGTCTCTCACACGTCGTTCTCAAGCGTTGGGCAGCTCTGTGACGTCTTGGCCTACATACTTACAAGATTAAATTGACGCAAGAACTGAAGCCGCTTGACCACCAGAAGCGTCGTATGTTCGTGAATTGGGCTGAGCAACAACTTGAAAATGATTCGGATTTTCATAGAAAAATCATCTTCAGCGATTAGGCTCATTTCTGGCTGAATGGCTTCAGCCAGAATAAACAAAATATGCGGTATTGGTCAGGCAGCAATCCACACGTACCCCATGAGTCATCATTGCATCCCGAAAAAATTATGGTTTGGTGTGGTTTATGGGCCGGCGGCTTCATTGGGCGGTATTTCTTCCGTGATGATCAAGACCGGCACGTTACTGTGAATGGGAATCGCTACCGTTCAATGATAACCGAATATTTTTGGCCCCAATTGGATGATATGGACTTGGAGGACATGTGGTTTCAACAGGACGGCGCCACAAGTCACACAGCGAATGTCACAATCAATTTATTGGAAACCAAGTTTGGAGAACGTGTTATCTCACGAAATGGTCCAGTCGCTTGGCCGCCTCGGTCGTGCGATTTAACGCCGTTAGACTATTTCCTGTGGGGCTACGTCGAATATCGAATATCGAACGTGAAATTGCAGCAGTATCGGCCGATTTATGCTTGAAAACCGTCGAAAATTGGGTTCAGCGTCTGGACTTCTGCAAGCGTGCCCGTGGTGGCCATGCAAAAGAAATCGAGTTCCATACATAATGGCATCGAACGTACTTTCACAGGAATAAAGAATTTCATTGATATCCAAAACCAATCAAAACGTTTTTGTTTTATTTAAAAAAACTTTTGTAGCGCTCTTATTGAAAAACCCTGTAGAAGTCTGCAAAATTCTAATACTTCTTGTGCATCGAACGAACCCGACTCAACATTTATTTTTAAAGCTCAAGCTGATGGAATGCTGTGTGCAGGCGACCTGTGGTTATCGTCTTGCAACGCTCCTAGGATAGCCCCACAACGCCCAGTTAGGGAACTCCTGATATAGACTATAGCAGCAACCGTATTTATTTCTTTAAAACAACACTTCAATCTTATTCAGCTAAACACCGTGAGCTCTTTAGGAAGTTGTTATTTTTAAACAATTTACTACTTTAGTTTTTCTAGATATTGTTGATGTAAAGGACATTTTTAACAGCAAACACCAAAAACTATTACTACTTTTTATACCCTCTAGGTCTAGAGCCTACAGGAATCATTTTGCCATTACATTTGTAACGCCAAAAAGGAGTCACCGGAGACCACATAAAGTATATAAATATTCTGAATCTGGATCAAATTCCGAAGAGATTTAGCCATGTCCGTCTGTCAGTGAAAGCACAATAGCGCCCAAACGAATCGACCTATGGCCTAGGCGTATGAAATTTGAGAGAAAGAGTGAGAGTACTTCTTTTTACCGTCGTCAGGTTGGTATTGAAAATGGGCTTTGTCGGTCAAGTAGTTCTCTTCTCGTACATCCCATTTTGCATTACTTGTATGCAGTGGAGCGTATTAAAGCATCGGCCAGGCCCATGATAATACTTTTACTTGTCTCTACTGGAGCCGACATCAGCTGTTTTTTGACAGCTTTGTTTTGTAAATAAAATTATTTTATATAAGCAAATCGAAACAAAAAAATACGCGGTACAAATATTAATTTTTAATGTTCAGGCTAACTTTTAGAATCACCGACAAAAGTGACCGTCAAAATATTTAAGTTGTGGGTTAAAAATGATTATTTTCGAGGCACAATGTGTGGATGCAAATTTTGCTTTAGCGAATCCGTATTTGCCTGAAAGTCCTTATTATTGAGCTCTGTAACTATACAACTTATTTGCTAACTTTACACGAAAGAAGATTATGCCTGCAATCTATGTCTTGAAGATGTGAAGACACCGGCACATATAGAGCCTTACTACTAACCACTTTTAGTTTTATCCTTAGGTTTAGGCAGTTCACGATTGCCATAATTTCTAACAAACTTTGCTATTGTAAGCTGTCATATATTAAAAGTCAGTACTAAAATAAGTTATTAGTAAGGTGCATACTGAGCGTCTATGTCCATCATTTGCCAGCAGAAAAGTAAGGTTATCGAACTCAGTATAGTTTGAAATTGGACTATATTAAAGAACAAACCAGCTAATAGTTAAATATATATACGATGGAGCTAACTCGAAGAATCTAGGTACGGGAAGAACTTTGAAGAAATCAGGGAGAATCCCTTAGATACGAAAGGAAACCCAATATTCATTCATATATTGACCAATTTCAATTTTAAATCCAAAGAACCACAGCTTGGGAACACTAGACTTCCAAAAATAGAATATGTACATAATATTTTAAAATAATGCAATGAAATAAAGTTTAAAACACTCACCGGGAATTTTGAATAATTTTCGAAGTAGCACTTGTCTGAAAAGAAATAATGATAACAATTTTAGATTTATTCTTAATTTTTCTGTCGATTTGCTTTTAAGACATATTTCAGCACCATAGATATACAAGCTTCGACCCCGTTACCTAGGGTGATTTAAAAACACGCTTTATAGGTAAAAAGAAAGTGTTTTAACTCGGTCCCCAAGAAATAGTTTTAAAATCAGAGATATAGACTTTTAATATTAAAGGCGAAGGGCAGTTCCACTCTGTTAATGAGAAAAAGATACACTCTTCCCATCCATGTCATAAGGGGCCTAATTATGCGTCAAAAACACAGGATTCCTATAGACAAGGATGCGAAAGAAACGAAGGGGATAAACATTTGCATTGCCCAAGTCCCAAAGCTAGCTGAAAATTTCAAGGAGGTAATTGCCAACCGTGCTAAGGAAATATGCGCCTAAATGAACGCTATTTTCTCAGTTCAGAGAAAAAACACGACAAATTGAAAACCACGGATTTTTTAAGGTGCGTCGCCTACAAAGTTAACTGTGTTGGTACCGATGGTTTAAATTGTGACCAGCAAATAATTTTCAGGGCAAAACGTATCCAACCAACGCAACGGCCAGATATACGGACGAATAACCCAAGGAAGATAGCACTTGCTATAGTCATATATTTTAGGGTGGCCAACCAACCAGACTTTGACAACGTCAGAATTCTGCAAACAGAGAAGCATATGTCAAAGAAGTAAACCATGGAAACCCTTTATATCATTAACAACAAAAACAACATGAACAGAGAGTAGGGGCTAGATCACATAAAATTAAAACGATTGAACGATATCGTTTTCAAGAAATCTATCTCTATCATATCTGTGGCAAGCGACAGAGACTGCTATTGTCGAAACGATGTCGATATAATGTACAACTTTCTCGTTTCTGCGAAGAAATATTAATTCCATCCGAATTATTAGACTAAACTCCGATCTGAACTTCAACTTAACTTTTAAATTTTATTTAAAACTTTTCCTATTCCGTAATTACATTTAAAATGTGAATGTAAACTTACGTTAACATTGTTTCTTTATTTGTAAGTTCAGTTCATTTAATGTAATTGTAATAATTGTAACATTACATACGTTCTTTTGTAATAAATATCCCCTGAAGAAGACAGCAGTCCCTATCGAAACGTCGGGAAACTAAATGGATAAAGAGTGTCTCATTGCATCACCAATTTGAGTATTTGACCAAAAAAGCCGAAGACCAATTTAACTATTCTCAAAATCATATTATTGACACAGATTTTCTTTATTTCTTCTATAGAGTAGGTACACAAACCAGGTTTAAGACGATCGGATGATAAACAAGAAATTGCCCATACACATTTTGACACCCGTTTTTCCCCACTGGGAGTTCGAATTTCCCCAAATCGCTTTTTAATACTGACTTGTGTCATAAAACGAAATTTGTTTCAAAATTTCAGTTCGATATTCTTATCATTTGGGCTGGGGCGTTGATGACCAATCGGTCAGGACAAACTGTTTTACATAAATGAGAAGATTACTATTCATATTATACGTATGGAAAAATGAGAAAAAAAATATTATACCTACTTCTGCATGACTTAGATTTATAAATATAATGGCAAGTTGAACGTATTAAGGTCTAGATCAAAAGGTTTCCTTCCTCTTTTTCAACACCCTTACGGGACTAATTTTGAAAAATGGTGAAACACCCATTCAATAATTTTTATTTCTTCATCAATGTACGAAGTTTCAAGTTAATACCACAAACCAGTAAGAATAGACCGCCGACTTCCCGTACACCTACCCGATTCCCCCGGAAAGAATTTCCCTGTCTGTGAATACGTGTAAATGTCAAAATTAATGGCGGCAATGTTTTTCTATGCAATACCATGCGACCAGGATTTTTCAAGTATGCGTGCGTTAATGGCACCCCTTTGATTTTGTACAGCACCATTACATGAAAAATCCTGGTCTCGCCGGCAGCTTGTAGGCAAAGTCCGTTATGTGGGAGGAATCGACGGTCTATTCTTACTGGTTTGTGGTTAATACGACTTACGGTTAGTGTGTTATGAAAAATACCCCTTAAAGGGGCAGGGGGGTCATATATAAAAAAAATCTCTTTAACAAAGTTTAATATGGATTTGTCAGAAGATGCATTTTTAGAAAATATGTCAATACCAGAGGATGGTTTTGTAAGCACAAAAATATAGAGCCCAGTGAAAGAGAGTTCGAATAACTAACAGACAAGGTTAGGTTAGGTTAGGTTAGGTGGCAATTATCCGTTAATACGGAGTAATTCACTTAGACCAAGTAAGGTCCATTGTGATACCACATGCAGAGTCAGTTATTTCCGTTACTCTTGGAACCATTTCGAATTTTGGAGAAATTTCCGTATTTTGTTGATATCCGTTTCGGCAATATCAGCAAGCTCCCCGAAGAAGTACTCTCCTAGAGTCTGCTTTCTAATCGAGGATAGCGCCGGGCAGTCACATAGTAGGTGGAACGGAGTTTCCTCCTCCTCCTCATCCATGCAACTGCGACAGAAGTCATTAGCGATAACTCCGAGCCTTGCGGCATGTCTTCCTAGTATACAGTGGCCTGTTAGTACTCCGACAAGAGTTCCGATATGTGTTCTACTGACGTTTAACAGGACCTTTGTCCTGCGCCGATTTATTCGTGGCCAGGTCTGTTTTGCATGGTTGCAGGTGTCAAGTTCCCGCCATCTCTCACTAGCCTGTTGCAGTGCTAGTGTGGAGATGTTGTATCTTACCGTTTCAATTGGCACATGGGGTTCTCCTTTACCAGTAGAGAGTTCCATTTTCGTGCCGTTCCTTGCTAGTTCATCTGCTTTACAGTTACCTGGTATATCTCTATGGCCAGGGACCCAGCACTAACAGACAAAATAGTAAAATGATATCTTTGGACAAAAATCGGTGATCATTAGTGGTGACTGCTAGGGGCGTTTATGGCTCTAGATCTATACAGTTAGTGTCAAAAGTGAGTGAACACCAATACTGTTTTCATTTGTTTTTGGAGTTTGAATACAATTTCATTTAAATACCTATTGGCGTATTTTTTTGAGAAATGAGTATAACAAAACCAAAAGTGAGTATACAAGTTTTGCATGTAAAAGTAAAAGTGAGCTAGCTATAGATTCTCAAAAAAAAACGCCTTATAAAAAATTTGTATGCGAACTTTTTACAGATTATTCTAATAAAACCAAAAAGCTTTATTAGAATTATAATTTTGTCATGTCATGTCATTACTGCTTAAGTATGAATTGGAGCACACGGGCGGGCTGGATCAAATAAACCACAATCTGTGGCCTATTTCACCAACTTACAAATTGTTGTTAACAGGCACTTTTTTAACAAATTTGCGCAAAAATCTATTTTTTCTGTTTCACAAAAATATTGTATTACAAAATTACATTTGTTGTTTACAAAGGGAAATTTGTAGAAATTTAATTATTTCTGTTTCACCAAAAGTTAATTTTCTTTGTTGCTTACAAGCACAAATATGTTAAAATTCATATTTCTTTTCAAGTTTGTGTTTCACCAAATCAAGAAATTTTACAAATTTGTTCAATTACTGAAAATTTCTTACAATATAAAGATCGTGTGTCGATTTGGTAACAATTTGTAATTTTTCAAAGAAATCGCTTTTCATACCGAAAAATGTCTTTACGTCGAAGGCATAGTAGCACCGATAGTGATGTAGGTAATGCCGTTTTCGGTTGACACAAAAAAATCACTTTTTCTTGCCTGAGATCTCTTTTTGCGTTCGTTTGGTACAAAAAAAGCAATCTTTTTTAGATTCAAGAGCACTTTTGCGAATGTAAATTTTTTCTCACAGTTGCTCGAGATTTATCAACACACTTACATACGACGTTTGGCGTTGGTTTGTTTACGTTTTATGGAAAGTCTAGCCGAAAAAGTTAGAACAAGTGAAAAAACATATTAAAATAAATAATATAAACCTAAATTTGGATAAATATGGAACAAATAATAGATTGTTATTTTCATATTCATGATGTGCCACATCTTCATCGTCCTCGTTGTCGTCTTGGGATAACACTGCTTCGTCTTCTTCATACCAGCAATTTCTCCAGTTGCAGTATTTATTCTTTGTAAGGGAGAAAAAGCATCAAAGTTTTCAATTTTGTGAAAGACGTTGGGAACATAATATATTGGAATATTTATTATGAGATTTATTTTATTATTACATAGTTGAAAATGTAATTGTAAAACTAAAAAATATCTTCACAACAAAAAAAGGTAAACAACTTTTGGTAGCTATACCACCAACACCAAAAAAGAACAGCTCAGTTTCAGTATACTTTTTTTGTTAGACTGGACAGCTGAAATCTGACACACGAATCTGAGAACCCCAAACGAAAACGCCATAAGTTTATGCTAAATAGACGAAGACTAACTTATGACCAAGAATTAACTACGAAATTTCAGATTTTTTGTTTACAATGAAAAGTTTCGATTAAAACGTGCTAAGGCAGAGGAAATAAAGGACCATTCACATGAGGATGAGAGCGAACGAATTAATTGATGAAATGCGAACAAACCACTTTTGATGTATTTTGTATTTATGAACAGAAAATTGCACATTTTACTATAAGGGAGCATAATTAATTATCCCATCAAAATGTATTAAGAAAACAAGTTTAAAAATAGTTTAAACAAGAAATTTCGAATTTCAAACTTTTTGCCGCGAATGAAAACACCACCATTATCAAAGTTTATTCGCAACCCACATTTTTTAACCGCTAGAGAAATTTCTTGTAGAAACTTAAGGCTGAAATTCGCGAACTGCCGCCACCATGAAAAGTGTTCATTTGAACGAACTTTCAAAACTCGGGAATATTTGTTCGATCGTAGGCAGTTGGTCGCTCACGTCGGACTGCAAATCAGTCTGAAAATAAACTTTTCAGTGACAGCGATATCTACATCAATTTCTATAACAGGTTAGAAAATTTGCCGAATAAACCATTTTTCTTATCGCGAATGAAACCGATAAAAATGTTGTTCTGTTTCTGCTAGTTTTATTCTTTGATGTTATATTTGTTAGAAGAATAACAAATTTATGAAAAACAATTGTTATTTACAATTCTGCAAAATAAACGGTGAAACGGTTTTGTTTTCTATTTGTAAATAAAAAATACAACTTCCCTTAATTTTTCTCTCTTTTTAACAAATTTGTTGAAATTAAGTTTGTAGTTTGTGGAACAGAAATTCAGTTAACAAATTTGAAAATGTAATCAATAAATGCAAATTTGTAATTATAATTGTAATTTGGTGAAATAGGCCACTGGAAGTACCTACAATTTGTACACTCAACCGTGAAAAATCAGTGAAGAAAAAACACACCCTGACCTGAGATAATCAAGAAATACAAACCTACCTGTCTGCGTAACAAGTAGCCCGAGTTCTTTTTTCTTTGGAGTCTCCCCCATGACAACAGTTTCCCATATGCGTGTCCATCTGTCTGTTAAATCTTGACAGATTTCAACATTGCATTAAGTGAATAACCGGACACGGGCACAAAACATTATGCAATCGTTTCTGGGGTTAACGACAGTCCTATAATTCACACTGCTACTTCGTTCTTTTTGCATTCCTTTATTCGACTCACAAATCGAACGAAACCGGGAATTCCAGGATCTGGCTGCCACGGCAAAAAAAAAGAGACTTTTGTTATGCAAGATGCAACCCATAACCAACAAAACATAATGTAACAGAAGAAAGCGTGTTGGTCATCGTGCAACACACAGCATTGGATCTGGATCCATTAATCAATTCGTGTAAAGGGGGAGGGATAGCCCCAAACGGAATACGCGTATAATCAAGATCACCTTGTTTTGGTGATAATTGTGCTTGTGGATTATTGTTACGCACACATTGACCAGCAATTTCCATAAATTTATAATTATAGCTATTCTTCGTGTGCATAATTAGATATTTCAAGTGAAAGGGAAGGAACGATAGATACATATATAATTAATGGTGCAAAAGATGAGCCATTTCTTCACCTACGTACAGGAAGATGCCAAGGTAATGAGTCTTACTCATTCGAGTGGTGTGTGATGTGATGTCACATGGATTTTATGAGGTACACAGTCCTACCCGACCGAGAGATTTCTGTCCGCTTTGAGTACTAGGTCAATGGCACTTCGAAGCAAGAGAACTGTAGAATGCATAAAGAACATTTGAAACTTGTACAAGGTGGCGCAAAGGTTGTCACCTGATGTTCTTTGGCTGTTACTTTTTTTATGAATACAAAACTTTTGTTCTTCTTTTGGATTATGTTCATTTGAAGTCTTAAATTTTGTTACATTTAGTCGAGAAAATTATATCGCCTAAGTGGTTCTTTCACTTTTGAAAGAACGTGAAAGAACCGCGATAGGCCCTCGTCTTCTCTTTGAGGGCTTCAAGAGTCCGAGTCTTATTGACATACGACTCGTGACTTCAAAGAACTCCACAAAAATAAGTCTGGAACGTTTGAATCAGGCTCATTGGTCATGATGATTTTCGATGAAAAGTTGTCTTCCCCGTGCTTGAGATTCAGGATGGCTTGAGGGTAGGTTACACGCACTTGGCGGTCAACAGCTAACAGTTGATTTACTGTATTCACTTTGTAAGGGAACATCTTACTCTTACAGTCTTTCATCAAACTTCTCTGTATACCTATTGATGCCCAATTGCGTGGCACGTCATCTGGTCGATACTCCGCGGTCCTTATCTTCATATTCAGCCACAGCTGCGATATTTTCAGCAGAAGGGCAGCTCCGTGGCCAGCCAAGCCTTACAGGATTTCATGTTGTATCATACTCTTCTAGGCGAGCGGGTAAACGTCGTAGTTCGTGGTGTCGGACGACCGGGAAATCTCCGTCGGAATTCACGCTGCTTCAATACCACCGACGAATTATACCCCAACAAAATCTAAACAATTATTCCGCGTTCTTTAGGAGTAAAGCGATTGATGTCTTGTTGATGTGTCTTTGTATCTGACAATAACACCCAAGGAAATAGCGCCCAAAAATAAACAACAAGATGGAAATAAGGCCCAAAATACCCCAGGCCCAAAATAAGGCAGTTTAATACCCCCTGCTTGGGGTTACTGTCAGATTTGGAGTATGTATGCGAAATTAAATATATTGAAGGTTTTTTTTTTGTGGAGTACATATTCCCACCTACTCCAAAATCCAAAAGAAATCCCAAGCAGGGCGGTTGCAGGGTGCAGCATGGCCCCATACTTATTTCTATGTTTATACATTTACACTATTTTGGGCTTTATTGCTTGTCAAACAAACGAACCCTGGAAAGGAAATATCACCCAAAATGACGAAATATTTTGCAACAACAAATTGTATACAAGTTATTTTGGGGCGTTATTTCTGAATTAATTTGGGCGTTATTGCCTAATAAATAAATAAATAGGCGGCGCAACAGGCGGTAGACACCCTAGGCCTAGTTAGGAGGAGATGTTTTTAATATAATTTTTTATTTAAAATTAATATTAATTTCATTTATTTTTATTTGAGTACGAGGGACTTTACCTCGTTTTCGTTATGATAAATTAATATTTTTAGCTTGAAAAAGATTTTTACCTATTTCTTTAAATTATTTATTATTTTTTATTGGATTAAAAATTTATTTATTGAATTAATTTTAAATAATTTTTTTTAGTAAAGTTAATAGAAAATTTATATTTCTATTTTATGTTTTCAAAACATATGCTTATTCAAGCTCATTAACACCATTCGTTTGTGTGAGTTTCTATTTTTTGGGACGAATGGATGGGACCTACAATTTTATGCCGAGTCCGAACGGCTGAATTGAGAAGCTTTTTCAGGACAGTCATACTCTCGGATGTTTGTCAGACGTTCGCGAGAGGTGGCGCAGTAGAAAAAACCTTAAGATGTAATTTGTGTTTTTTTCCGGGGATCGAAACTGGGATCCCTCGCACAGTAGTCCAGCACACTAACCACTGCGCTACTGTGCCCACTTTATTATTATTTATTTTTATTATTGCCTAACGCCGTCAATAGTATCTATCACTACAAATGCCAAAGTAGAATTGACATTTGCCGCCATTTGCAAAAATCATAGCATCTTTCGAAACGGTAATGACTTTTACGCCACCTGGTAAAAGCTTCGAAACTGATTGTTTGCAGATAGACCAAGTCTGGTCTATCGGTAGACCGAATAATTTGTCTGAGCGGTATTGAACTGATAGACTTTTCTTTGCTCTTAATGGCGCTAAATTTCAAATGAACCCATTGGTCACATTTTTAAACCAGCTCTAACGAGTGAGATTTCATGTAAAATTTCGTTTCGTTTCGTTTCGTTCCAAGCTTATAGTGTTCTTCTTCGAATTAAGCAGCCATTTTTCAGAAAACAAGATGAATGCAAAAATTATAATTAAAAATTAGGTCAGATCTGACGAAAGACAGTTTTTTCTACCCGCTCTATTTACCTCTGTATATAATGGATCTGGCTTTCTACCTTTTGCTGTCAAGAAGGATTTCAGATACTTTATGGTGGTTACTTTGCTATCCACAAAGATGTCAATACAATGAACAGATAGGTACTCCAATAGTACTAATAAATAGTAAGGAAGAAGGGAATCCTTCTCCAACATCCCTGATAAAATGAATGAAAGCTTAGGTGAAATTGACTTCGTCACTTCGTACGAAGTACAATACCCAGATAAAAGAATGAGGTTTCGAAAGATAATGAAATTTCGATTTATACGGATGGTTCCAAAACTAAGGAGGGTACAGGGTCAGGTATATACTCTAGGGATATAGACCCACACGTGTCATTAAGACTTTTTAATGCGCTAAAGGCGCATCAAATCTGACCTGCTCAGAGCATTATGTGCGCAGAACCAAGTCAGATTATGTTGGGTACCCGGACACTGTAATATTGAGGGTAAGGAAAGGACTGATGTTCTTTCTAAAACCGGAGCAGAGATTCCACTTACTGAAAGTATTAAGGGTAAAAGTCCACCAATAGCCATGGCCAAGAGAATCATCCTCGAGGAAATTAAAAATATTGGTCAATCAGAGATGGTTGGATATAGTAAGGCACAGGGTCTCAAAGGCTCTGTGGCCTAAGCTAAATCAGAAAAAATCTGTAGAATTACTAAAGCTCAGCAGATCAAAGCTATACGAACACCAATAGGGATACTCTCCGGGCACTGTCTTCTAAGGAAGCACGCTATGAGATTAGGTCTAACAGATACAGACATATGCAGGTATTGAGAGATGAATTATCTCTTCTGTGAATGTTAAGCTATTGCTCGGTACAGGAGGAAATACCTTGGAATGGAACGTACTTCTTCAACAATTTGACGGAGGTTGGCCTCGCAAACAAAATTGAAACAATTTTCAGGTTTTGTATAGGGAAATTAATTATTTGGACGAAGTGGTTTAGGTTTTTTGACCGTTAATAAGGTGCCTAGTCCAATGTGATGAACTCACACCCTACTCAACCTAACCTAACCTAACCTTGGCTCGTCAGAGTGCACACGCTGCTTCTCCTATACTTCTTTACTGGTATACAAACTCTAGCTTCATTTTTAAAAGATAGTCGTAGCATATATATCCTCCCGCATCCGGATCCGTCTTTGGATTTAAATTCAAAATATATGTTTATTAAATCCACTTATAAAATTCACTTTATTGAATTATTTTTACCAAACACATTGCATCATTCAAAAATGGCAGTACTAATACTTTAGTTATTTATTTTTAAATGTCCCGCCCATCCATTGCATTGGGCGCGGGTATAGGAAGCTTAAGAAGACTCTAAATCCGCCACCAACTACAAATCAAGAAGGGAAGGGCAACCTCCATAGGGAGACATAACCATCTCATTCTGAGACTACATAGAGTATACGACTGCCCGATGGCACTACTGCCGAATGGTAACACTTACAATTCCATTTAAGTTTTGGTCTAGCCAGAGGCTACTAACAAGCGGTTGCAAAAATACAAACGAAGAAATGAAAAATACAAAACCCTCAGCTACTATACATGAAAAGCGTGGAATTCCATAAGGTTCACCCCTTCGACCAATATCTTTTTTGTATTTTTTAAATAGCGCTATAAGTTGGTTCTGCCAAGGCAATGGAGGCTCGGTACAAGTTACTGCGAATATTGGCGGAAACGCAGGCGAAAGCTATCACTCAAGACGACAGTAAACTGATCCGATTTCTGAATGCATCAAAATACGGGACGTGACTTAAACGCAAATCAAGTATCAACACCCAATTTTACATCTCTGTAATAACTTAACAAAATCAGACTTACAAAGCACTGTCTTCAAAACAGCCTGCTCTGTTCTTTGTGGAGCTGAGGCTTTGTTGTTGTTGTTGAGGCACAACGATTGCCCACTGCATAAAATTACATCTGATCAGACCCAATCGTCAAATAACGAGCTGCATTCTAAAGCTACACGATGATGCTACATCAAGAACGATTCTCGTGATTTGCGTCTGCTTGGCTCTTCATAAAAGTGTATTCTGATGCCTGGCTTTTTAGGTGACATTTACTTAAGTCCACTACCGGTTAATTCTCCCATTGCATCATGAGCAATACTTTAACACCAGTACCTACTTTTCTTTTAGATTTGAGCGCCCTCTACAGTCAAGCAAGTGACTACAAGTCAGGATATACAAATTGGCCAACCTTGTAGGTCAACTAACAAGCGATGATGAAGGAGACAATTTTTGTGCCAATTCGACTCAATCAATTTGTTCACCGAGCACTTTTGCAATTAGCAACAAATTGAGCGAATTGCTTGATCATCCCATCTGTCTATTTTACAACCTCTTAGCTATGAATCAACCGCCAACATAGTCAACTGGCACATCCGACATGCACTCGAACTCTTTTTTGATTTTTTTTTTCTTATTTCTCTTCTACATCGCACAGCACTCCAATCCACCAATTCACCATCCCATTACGTGCTTCTGCTTCACCAGTCACCTTAAAACGGCCCAGATGCCAGATACCGCCCGTGTAATCCCTCATCGAATTAATAACAATAAACCAAAGACAACAAAACTAAAACAATGACCGGCCACTTCAGTTGTTGTATTACCTATCTGCATATACGCGACGGCAGCCCACCAGGTACTCCCCTGCTTCTGTCGCCGTAACTAGATCTGGGGTCACCGCAGTACAGCTGAAACTCACTCATTTCGCTGCTCAGAGTCACCACAGTTAGCGCAAGGTATGCATGGCGTATAAAAGCACTTGAATTTCGGTAAGTCGACATCATTTCCATCTTGGGACTACCACTGGCAACTAGACGCGGACGACGACGCGACGCCTTACACCATATTGTGGATTAAAATTCGAGCTCAAGCGAAAATGAAATTATTCGTAAGTGTTTTGTGTGTGCGCTTAAGACCCTTCCTTGTGGATACGTGGAGGGCAAAGTGAAAGTGTTACCATTGCGACTCATTCTTCTATGCATTCTCTTTCATCACATACAGATCTGCTGCATTGCCGCGGCGTTGCTTGTCGTGTCATCTGCGACTGGCGCAAAGGTTGCGGCCAAGGAATCGGTGAAGGGTAAACGTGAGCTGCCATCTGGATCGTATGCTGGACCATCGTACAAGTATTTGCCACCGGGGCCAATATCAGGTGGAGCTGGTGGCTACTCGGGCGGATATTCGGGTGGATCCACTGGCGGACTTGACTTTGGCCATGGTGGTGGTGGTGGTTACAGCGGCGGAGGTGGTTACAGCAGCGGTGGTGGCTACAGCGGTGCAGGCGGTTACAGTGGTGGAGCTGGTGCAGATCTCGGTCATGGCAATGTAGAGACGTACATAGTGCAGTCTTCCGGCGGAAAGGGTCACTCCTTCGGCGGCAGTTCATTTGGGGGAGCAGCATCCTTGGGCGGTGGCTATAAATACTCAGGCGGTGGTTTCGGAGGCGGACATAAAGTTCAGACAGTTGTAATTCCATCGCAATCGTATGGATCGCCAGCGACCTCATTTAGCAACCAATACAGTGGCGGGCATTCCTCATCGATTGGCGGCGGATCTGGTTACTCGTCGGGAGCCAGTTATACACCATCAGTCAGTTATGGAACTCCATCGGCTAGCTATGGAGCTCCTTCGGCCAGCTATGGTGCTCCATCGGGTGGCTACTCTGGAGGTTTGGGAGGAGGAAGTGCACTTTCGTTTGGTGGTGGATCTTCGCATGGCAGTAGCGGGGTCTCCTTTGGTGGAGTATCCTCTCATGGCAGCAGCGGCCTCTCTTTTGGCGGTGCATCTTCTCACGGCAGCAGTGGACTTTCCTTTGGCGGAGCATCTTCCCATGGCGGTGCATCCGGTGGCAGTTATTACACCACCAAACTCTCCTCAGTTCCATCATCCAGCTACGGTACTCCCCTGGCACCACCACTCTCATCATATACTCCCAGCAAATACTCGGGCGGTGGCGGTGCATCAAGTGGACCCACATACGCTGCTGGACATAAAGGACTTGGCCATTATTCGTTTGTTGCAAGCAAGCCACAAGCCCTGCACACGGATTTCATTTCCTCGAACAGCGCCAGTCTAGGCGGTGGATTCGGAGGAATCGACAGTCACAGCAAGGCGCCCTTCAAGCCATCGGCATTCCTAGGCTCAAGCCAAGACTCCGGCTCCTCATACGCCACGAATGAGTATCTTCCACCATCGCAGGACTACTCTTCACACAGTTTCGGCGGTGCATCATCTGGCAGCGGCGGTGGCTATCAGGTACCAGCAACAGTTTACGGTGCCCCTGGTGGAGGCGCCCATGGTGGCTCGTTCGAACAGGCCACACCCATCCATGAGGGTCCATCGTTCTCCGGCTCTGATGAGAGCTACGCAGCACCCCAACAGTCGTACGGTGCACCATCGGCTCCCGGCAAGACCTACCTGCCCCCAAGCACCAATTACGGTGTGCCCAGCCATCACTAACGTAAAACTTTAGCCCTAGGTAGAATTTCTCATTTATCTCAGAATGGAATTTATTTTTGAGTGCAGATCTTTTGTATATTTTTTGTCATCTCATAAGTTGATAACTGTATTTATTTTTTATTTTTTAAATAAAAAAATATATCTCTTAGTTTACTTTTTGTAGCCGAGTGTTTCTTTTGGTTCGGTCGGTGCGGAATTTGTATTCAGCGCATCATCTTGTGCGCAGACTTTCTCTCTTTCGACAACGTTCGCTCTCTGTGCGCGGTAAATCAACTGTCAAATGCAAAATTATTCAGCGAAGAGTGCCAAATTGCCGTTCAATCGAAAGTGTTTAGTTGTAGATACGAGTAATCTGGCGAAGATATTGTTTTGTTTTTGTCTCAGCCCGAATACAAATGGAATGTTGAGAAGGTAATTGGTATTCGGAATGGAGGAGTTTGGCGTTTTATTTTTATTTTGTTTTGGTGATGATTTCATGGGTTTGTTCTTTGGAATTCACTTTCCGATTTGGTGTTTTGAAGTTTGTTTGCATAATGGAAAGATAATAATTCCAAAGAGTGCTGCAGGGGTAAGTTTTTGGGCCTATGCTGGAAGAAACTGAAGGAAAATTTGCCGAAGCTTTTAATTAAAACGTTAGGTCTATCGGAAGTTTGTATTCGGTCGAAGAGATACATTGTGGACATTATATCGATTTATATTTCAAGGGCATACAGGGAAATGATTTCTGAATGCATTGGTATAAGAGATCCCATTTTAAATTTAAAGTCACTTTGGAGAAATGGAAGTTTTAAAAAAAGCTACAAGATGGAGAAAATAAACATCGACTTCAGGATCGCCCACAAAGCCATACAAAATGTCGGGATC
This sequence comes from Cheilosia soror, assembly GCA_949372485.1. Taxonomy (NCBI): domain Eukaryota; kingdom Metazoa; phylum Arthropoda; class Insecta; order Diptera; family Syrphidae; genus Cheilosia; species Cheilosia soror. The sequence goes on along the minus strand of OX443561.1, from coordinate 73,731,974 downwards.
GCTGTCAAACTCATCCATCTGCGTAAAGTGACGAAGGAGAAGTATCGCTGCTCCGCCAAAGTCCGAAAGGATAAGACCGAACCCTTTGTTGTCAAAAAGGAGTTTAAAAAAAGGTGACGCGCTTTCATGTAGTTCTTTAACATCATTCTTGAAACAATTGTACGAAACTCACAAGCCAACATTAAAGGTAACATTTTTCAAAAGTCCATTCAACTACTTGCTGATGATATTATTGGGGAACTCAGCTGTTTGTGCATGTAGCACGCCTCATATATATGTGGCTCTGACGTCAACAGAGAGTGAACAAAGAGAGCTTGTACACGGCATGCACCCATTGCGACATTCGCTGACGTCAAAATGACGTCAGAGCCACATATATATGAGGCGTGCTACATATCGTGTACTAGCACCTTAAATAATTCGAACGGTGTACATAAGTTTTGCTAAAACACAAAAGAGTTGTAGTGCGAACTGTGGTTTTAAAACCTTTAAATGTTAATTCTGGCGGAATTAATTTGTAACTTTTCAATTGGCTCTAACTTTTTTGTGTTTGGGCTTAGATGATTATTTTATAGTGATATTTTGTTGAGTTTTTTGAGCACTTTCCAGAACTGCAATGAAGAACTTTCCGGAACTCCGAAAAAAAAATTTTTTTTTTGGTTAAATTTTGCAAATTTTGCTTTTAACTTTTTTGGATTTGGATTTACACGATTTTGTTATATGAGAGTATTGCAGAAATGTTGAAGCACTTTCCGGAACTGTAACCAGAACTCATGAGAACTCACTAGAACTACATTTTGAAATTTTTAATGTTGTCTAACTTTTTTGTGTTTGGGTTTAGAAGATTATTTTATAATGATTTTTTGTTGAGTTTCTTGAGCACTTTTCAGAACTCTAATCAGAACTCTTCGGAACCCCGGAAAAATATTTTCGCAATTTTTGACAATTTTCAAAGTTCCATAACTATTTTGTTTTTGTTCCGAAAAAAAATCTTTGTTTAGGGAACTCCAGAACTCTTGGTGTATGTAGTGCATAAATTTTGTAAAAAAAATTTACTTTTACGAAAATGGGGTGCTGGCATATTTTGGAAAAAATATTTTTGCTCTAATTGGGGTTTTTTTTTTTAACTATCAAGAACTCTAGAGCTATGTTGATTCTATACACCAAAAAAAGAAAAATCCAAAATTTTTGCAAATGAGGTGCATCGTTAACTTAGCACCCCACATTAAAAAAAAAATAAAAAAAAATACTAAATGAACAGAACTTTTCAAAATTTTTATCAGGAACTCTAATACTCTTGTCCAGCTATCCAGAACTCTAAAAAAATGTATAGTTTTTAAACTTTGGGGTGCTAAGTTCACGCACCCACAATATAGATGGACATATAACTTCGAATCGGTTAAGGTCTTTGTCTAGGCTCTACACCTACCACCCCTCAAAAACGACATTGGTGCAGAAATCAAGCTAAGAATAACTCTTGCCAATCGCTGTTTCTTCGGGCTAAGGAGGCATCTAAAAAGTAAAGTTCTTTCTCAATTTGGCTCTGTAGTATAATAAATAAGAATGGACATTGTCGAAGGCAGATGAAACATAAAACCAATTCGGAGTCTTGGAATCATGCCTTGGAACCCAATTAGAACTAAAATTATGTTACCACAACTCACGTGGCCTACTTTGTGATGATTGTTAAGGCTGTGAACCGGTCGGTACCTTTAACCAGCCCGTGGAGTTGAGAAAGCGGATACGATCCTGTATCCCTTTGGAGGAGAGATGATGTAACGATGAATATTGCGGGCTATACAGAAACGTCGACTTGGTTGAAATGCTTAAAATATAACGGCTGATGTGGTTAGATCATGTAGAGAGAATATGGACAACAACGTGCCAGTCCATAGAGTCGTTGAGTTCAACCACGAGGGACAACGAAGTAGAGAAATATTCCACCTCAGGTTGGGAAGCTACCTCAACTATGTAACTAGGTGTGAGTAATTGGAGGCACTAGCTAGGGATCGAGCAGGCTAAGAGGTTTGATGCCGATAAGCGCTATTTAAAGTACCTAAGACAAGAGCGAGCTACTACTGTTGTGAAATGAAATTTACCGGTAGTCTCCAATCGGACAGCAAAATGTCTGCGACAGAGGAAAATAATGGAGAGTTCCATTAGCTGCTGATCTGGAGTCTCGGCGCTCTCATCGCAGAATCTGCAAAGTCCTTCGTCCAATATACATATTTTTTTCATCAGGTGTTCCCTTATAGTCTACTCTACAGTATCTATCTAGGAAGCCTGTCAGGATTTGTATAGGTTACTAGCGTAGCCCGTGCACACTTCGTAGTGCAAAATAGTTAAATAGATAAACTGTTTTTATTCGAATGCAAACAACATTTTTTGTTTTTCCAAAAATCGTATTGCCTAGACAATATTATTGACTTTCAGGACAATGCATTATTTAGATCAATGTTACAAATTTTAAAAACTTTGACTTCCAATATTCTAAGACTGTCGAAGAAGCTGTACCCGCCGGGCTTCGCCCGTGCACAGGAATTGTATTGCTCAGGTCTTAGGTAATAAAGTTCTTTCGTAAAATGCGAGAAATGAGAATGAATCGGCTTGGTGGAATTTTCTTTCTGCCTAAACCTGAAATACAGCAATACGAACAAAACAAAAAAAGAATAATGAAAATCAGCCCAGCGGTTATCGATATATAACGTCATCGAGTTCCACCCCATAGAAGATGTTTTTTGTATAGGAGGTATACAATTGTTGAATGTTTTTTTTTTGTATGTGAAGTGCCGCTCCCCTTTGACCAAATTTGACCAATCTTGACAGTAGCACTCCAGGGCCAATACCTAAGATTATCTGTAAGTTTGAGCTCAATCGACATGGTGGTTTTCGAGATATACGATTTTGAATGATTTTTTTGTATGGGCGGTGCCACGCCCCTTTGCCCGATTTTGACCAAACTTCACAGAACAACTCCAGGGCCAATAGCTAAGATGATCGGTAAGTTTGAGCTCAATCGACATGGTGGTTTTCGAGATATACGATTTTGAATGATTTTTTTGTATGGGCGGTGCCACGCCCCTTTGCCCGATTTTGACCAAACTTCACAGAAATCATATACCTACATATAGAGCAATACCAAAGATGTGTGAAAGTTTGGTCAAAATCGGTAAATGCGTTAAAGTGTGAATCGACGACAAACATTTTATGGCTCAATTTTTATATATATAGAAGATTATTGCTTAGAATGAAATATGCTTTGAATGTTTTTAGGTTATAGTTCCCTAAGAGCTTCTTTGGGTGTGGTCCTCTATCGCGCAGAACGGTTCAAGCCCTATGAAGTGCTCCACTGCACCTTGCCTTGTAAGAGAATCCGCTATCTCGTTGCCTGCCCACAATGGTCATCACGTAATCCGGTATTCAGCTGACGATTAGTCTGTTTTTCTTGCCTAGGCGTCTAATACTTTGAAGGCTGCTTGGCATTGGTTATATGTCATCACTGCTATATTGCAGTTTCTGTCGTTTTTCTCTAGAATGATCGGAATGTACAGAAGGTACATTTGCCTATGGATTCGTAATGTTAAATACATCTGTACCAGTTCCTTCGCCCTTCACGATCCATCTCATCTGTTATACTACATAGTAGTGTGGTTGCTCGGTACGTAGATTGTGTATATTCATTGGTCGAATTTCCTTTATTGCTGTGAAATTCTTCGGAAAATTAAATTTCCTGATGCAATCATCACTGTCTATAGCTAGGAAGTTTCTTGATTACCTAATGTAATCGAACTCTTTTGAGGCTATGCATTTTAACCATACGTCGCTGTATCATATCCGGCTCGAAGGACCAGCATCTTTTTTGTTGAAAAATGTCTTCTTTTCTTAAATTAAAAAATTTAACTTTTCTTTAAGTTATAATAATTATCGTTACTTCATTTTGTTTATATAAGTAGTGTCATTATAGCCTTGAACAATTAAAAAATAAACTCCATCCAAACTCCTTCCGTCGCCATACAGTCCGTTCCGCATCCGCACCGCAACAACTTTGACTAAATTGTACTTCAATATGACACTTTTGATAAATTGACCATCCCGTACAGCGCATTACTTCAAAATCGTGCTTCTGGTCTGACTAAAAATCCCACAATCAGCTGAAAGTTCTAAATATCTTCCTGCCCTTCTCATGTAGGTATAGGTACTAGGTGACTTACTAAAGCAGTTGATTACGAAATTTTGATATATTTAACCAAGTACCAAAACATCTTCCGGTTCACAGTCAATAAAACCGTTTAGCAATAGATTAGACACAATGAAGTAATAAAATTTCGCAAAGCCATTTAGCGAACATTTAATTGGCGCATTGTTGTTTTTGTTTTGCTACACAAAACCATAATAAAGAAAAACGAAAAAAATAACTCTCACAATTTGCATGCAAAACTCATAATGGCAGCTTTCATGTCTAGCGTAATGAAAATTGGGTCATTCACCTGTGACAATATATATCTAGTCTCGTTAAATAATTCAGCAGTTACTTTACTGTAATTGATATGAGATAATTGGCCTTAATATGGTCAGACCTGGCAGAAGATGGTTGATGAATGGATAAACAAACTTGATATTAGACGCAATTAGATTTGAAAATACCTGCTAATAAGTGAAGTTAAGACCATGACAAGAAAGTGATTTGTAAAAGGTACTTGCATTATATATAAAGAAAATTTAAAACGTTTTAGTGGATGAAGCGAATGCCTTAAGAGTTTCAATAAAGATTCAAAAGGTTAACGTTGGACATAAGGATTAAGGATTGCGAATTGGCAAACAAAAACATCGTTTGATGTCGGACTAAACTTCATCTTGTGGATGAATAGGTAGCATTTCCCCTTCTTCGGATACTGGTGAGTATATTGTTGAAGTGATCTACACATGTTTATATTCAGACAGCATTTCTGCTAATGACAAAATTGGCGCAGGGACATAAGTCCATGAGACATAAGTCCATAATGGCCTTATGACCCACTTCGGTGGGACATAATTCCATATTTTGATTATGGACTTATGTCTCACCGAAGTGGGTTATAAGTCCATAGAAATCGTCTATGGAATTATGTCCCATCTAACATGTTCTCGTGAATTTCCACTTTTATTTCTTCTCAGACGCAAAATTGTATTTTACTTTGAAAAAGGAAATTAGGCTTTCTCAACTTTTCATATTGCATTGCATATCACCAAAGACATCACAAATAAACCGTCATTACGGTGGGTTTCCTTTTTTACCCTAAATAACTTTCAATTAGCTTTAAATGCACTTCTTGGCCAGTTTTAAATATCTGCAAGGCAAGCAGACTATTTTAAATGGTAGGTCCTGGCACACTGCACAAGTGTACAATAGGAGCGATCAATTTGGTCATGCAAATAAACCAAAGGCGTAGTCAGGAAACGATTGCGAAGGGGAGGATCGACTTTTTATTTGCGTAGCCAAAAAAAAAATTTTTTAGCAAATTTTTGAGCAAATTTTTTTTTTTGCTCAAACATTTTTTTTTGGCTACGCCTTTAGATTCTTCCCACGGAAAATTGTATCCCTCATATGGTATCAGGAATTACCACCTACAAATGCCTTGCAGATATTTAAAACTTTGCAAGAAGTGCATTACTGCATTTAAGGCTAATTGAAGATACGTTAGAAAAAATAAGGAAACCCATTATAATAACGGTTTATTTGTGATGTCTTGAGTGATATACATTATCTTGAATGAATTAGAAAAATGAAAAAGTGTCCCCAAACTGTTAATATTTCAATCAGTGACCGATTATTAATTCAAACGGTATAAACAAGTTTTTCTTATGGAAAAATAGCATTTAGTCTTATGTCTCAAAATAATTTGGCTTTATCTTGCTTTGCAGAATGTTACAATTTGGTCTTATGTCGCTTTCCAAAGCGTCTGAAACCCAAATTTAAAAATGTCACGGCACCTATTTATGCTACCAATAATATTGTGGACTTATGTCCCATTTTTGAAAAATAAATTATGGACTTATATCCCACTTCGGTGGGACATAATTCCATATTTTGATTATGGACTTATGTCTCATTGACTTATGTCCCTGCGCCGACAAAATTACCTACTATAAACACACCTATTGTAAATGAGTCATATCTTGTATTGTGACGTATCGGCGCAGAGTAGAAGAAAAGCCAAAGCACCTGTGGGCCTGTGGCGGAATTGTTAACACAAAACAACGTCATGCACATGCTTGCTTTTTCGATGATGTCATGTAAAACGTCACATAAAAATTGAGCCCTAACATGGTGTGAGTTCATAAATGTAAAAATGCTGCATGCCTGCAAATTCCGCGTTCATTATTGTAAAAGTACTGCATTATCATTGCAGGAGTTTGGTAGCACCTGCGTTCATAAAAGAAAATTGACAGTCAGCATGCTGTCAATTGTGCATGTGTTTTTGTTTTGTTGCCGAGCTGCAGAGAAATGGCGGGAGAGAACGAGTAAGTAATTTTTTTGCAAATTATTTAATTTTTCACTCAGATATATGTATAAATAACTATTTATTTCGCATTTAAAACATTAATGAATCATTTTTCTTATATAGGAATACACAAGAGCAAAAAATCTGGTCGGATGAGGATACAAAATTGCTTGTATCATTTCGACTTGCAATGGAAGCCGAATTTATATCTGGGCGAAGGAAGAAGTCGGTGCTCTGGGGAAAACTTTTATCGGAGATAAAGACGCTTTTTCCATTATTTCCGTATGACAAGAATGAAATTGCCCGCAAATTTCAAAATTTAAAGGTTTCCTATCAGAGAATTAAGAAGAGAAACAAACAGAGCGGGAGGGACGTCTCTTCGTGGGATTATTTTGACGAATTTGACCGGGTTTATGGAACTCGTCATAACATCGAACCACCAGACGAGCTTGTGGCAGAAGTCTTTGGACAGAGTGATGAAAGTGACAACGACGGTGAGGACGTGCAAGAGACTCCTACGAAGAAAATAAAAAAAAATCCAAAATGTCGAACAGCGATATAATGACATTTTTGGAAAAGGAAGCTGAGGAAGATGAGCGGCGCCACAAAGAAATTATATGCGTCGAACGCGAAAAAATTAAGGTTGAGAAACAGCGTTTAGAGGTTCTCTTATCTCTAAAAGATGCTTTGGAAAAAATGTCCAATTGAGCTGCCAGTTTCTTCAAAAAATGGATTGTGATTTTTAGTTTGTGATTTATTACCCATTAAGTGATTTTTTTTTATGTTTTAATCCTTCTTAAATTGTACTAAATGAGCTGTAATATACGTAATAGTACAAATAATGAAATAAAATAAAATGTGCATATCATTAAAATACCAAATTGTCAAAAGTAACTCATATTTTATTGCTTTGCATTTCAGGTTTGAACATCGAAAGGTAAGCTACTGACTTATTAAGACGAAAACAACATTGCGATTCGATTTCTCTTCTCTTTAGCTTCATTAGCAGCATGACCTTGTTGATGTTCCTCCCAAGTGTTGGTTGTATTATCACTTTCTATGTCTCGTGACTGAACAGCCGAGTGAGGTTCAAGATCCTTCTCCTGTTCTATGATGACATTGTGAAGAACAACACAAGCAAATGTTATGTATTTTGCGTAAACCAAATTTTTGATGTCAATCAATTTGAGAATTCGAAACATAGATTTTAATCTTCCAAAAGATTGTTCTATACAAACTCTCGTTGAACTGTGTATGTAATTGTAATTTTTTTGAGTGGTGGTGAGATGTCCGTGGTCCCGATATGGCACCATTAGAAAACCATTCAATGGATAGGCAGAATCGCCTAAGATATGACCATCCTGGATTACTCTTTTGGAACCGTTCTTGAATGCTTTTCCAATTGAACTGCGCTCCCAAACAGAAGCATCGTGACAACTACCAGGATAGCCAAAACATATGTCAATAAACTTTTGACTATGGTCACATATAGCCTAGGAAAAAGCAAAGAATTTAATATGTATAAAATTTGTATACTTATAAAATGTAGGACATCTACCTGCATATTAATAGAAAATGTACCCTTACGATTATAGTAGCTCGTGGGGTCTATTTTGGGTGCTATTATGGGAATTTGTGTACCATCTACACATCCAAGAACGTTTGGAAACGGATTATTTCTTAAGCTTGCGAATTTGTCCATTATTTGTTTTTGCTCATTGGTTGAATCAGGCCATTTTATATGTCTCTTTCTTAACTTGAAAAGCAATTTCGTTATTTCAATGAAATATTTGAAAGCTGCTCCTTTAGCAATATTAAACAAATTACTGATTTCCCTAAACGAACAGTTATTGGCAAGCTTCCAAATAGTTAGGTATAGTGCTAGCCTCAAACCCGTTTTAGGCCGCCCGAAATTACTTTTTTTCCAAAATGGATTTAGTTCATTCTCCACAACCTAATAGAATTAATTTTTAAACTTAAAAATTAAATATTTAATTAACTGAAAAGGTACCTTAAATGTTGACCTGTACATACGGAAATGATGTCGAAAAACATCATCGGGAAATTCATAAACTGTTTTGTAAAAGGTCCTGTTTTTTGGAATATGTCTGGCCATCACTCTCCAATTCTTAGTAGACAACAAATATATCTTCCTTTTTTTGCGGATTTTTCTTTCCGCCAGTTTTTTTTTGGATGCTTTCCAAGTTTATGCCATCCAAGAGATTTAAAATGAGTCTTAATATCATTTTTTTATCAGCCATGTTGAGCGATGGTGTATCTAAAACTTACTTAAAACTATTTGATGTACGAGTTGTCATTGACAAAATGGTTTTTAATTGTCATTTATGACTTTGTTTACATATGCAATTATGAACTCACTTTTGTCAATGCATGATGACCGCATTCATGCAGCTGCGTTTGCGTTCATAAATGTGTTCATGAATATTTGTTGCATGGTTTGGGCAACATTGTTTGCAATTATGAACTCACCCATGTTTGTCGTCGATTCACGCCTTAACGCATTCACCGATTTTAACCAAACTTTCACACATCTTTGGTATTGGTCCATATACAATTTCTGCGAAGTTTGGTCAAAATTGGAGAAAGGGGCGTGGTACCGCCCATACAAAAAAAAACATTCAAAATAGTATATCTAGAAAACCACCAAATAGATTGAACTCAAACTTACAGAAGATCTTAGTTATTGTACCTGAAGTGGTCCTGTGAAGATTGGTCAAATTTGGTTAAAGAGGAGCGGCACTTCACATACAGAAAAAAAAATTTTAAATTCTTATGCCTCCTATACAAAAAACATCAAACTTGATGAAATTAGAGGTCTCACATCAAAGCAACTAAATATCGCTCGAACGAAAAATGTTGCTGGTATTTGCAGTTGTTAGTTGCTTATTGCTTGTTGCCTCAATCGGAGAGCCGCCTAATAGAAGACTCCGCCGGAATATTACCTACTTTTTCAAAAATTCTTCGCCAACAGAATTAGCAAGTTCACTCGAGAAATATTCTCAGAAGACTGTACTACAATTCGTGGCGTATTGTAAGTAACGATTTTTTTGTATAAATTTAAAATACTGCCATTTACCTACTCAGTGATGCCCGATTTATGTTTTTTTTTTGTGCTTTATTATTATCTCAGCTAAACATAAATGCTTTCGACCCACTGTCTGTTGCATGTTTTCACATCGCCTTCAGGCTGTTTTCCGTTTTTTTTTTTTGTGGAATCCATACCTACTATTGAGGTCGTTCTTTGAACGTTTAACTATTATGTGAATCTGGGAGCCCAATTGGTTTTTTCTAGTTCGGAAATATAAAAGTTGTAAATGTTGAACCCATGCATCCAGCTAACAGTTACGAAATGAATTCACAATTTGTGATACCTAACTTAAGTAATTTTTCTATTAGCTACTACCAAAAAATACAAAATTGTTGTACAAACTCATAATTATCGTGGGTTCATATCACACCCTCGGGCCAAGATATTTTTTATACATATAATTTTACCGCAACATTTTTTTTAATTATAGCGGGACATGTAGTTTTCATAATACCTATACATAAGTAGAGATCTATAGATCCGCAATAGATATAAAATGCCATCAATAATATTATTTAAATAAGTGAATGATCTAAATCTATAGATAAGTATCTCGCAGTGTTGCCGCTGAAAAAACGATCCGCTAGATTTCTGTAGCGCAAAAATCCGATAAAAATACCAAACTGAAAGTAAGATCTTGAGAAAATGTATTTATTTTTAAAAGTAAATTATCATTGAATAAAATAAGTGATAAAAAGTGGTTCAATAAAAACTTGCTCAGCGAAAAACTCAGTCGCCAATTCATAATTATGTAATTAAGCTCAAAAAGTTATAATTTTTATTTAATCGAAAAAAATTCATATATCTATGTATTTTTCATAAACTTTTTTGAAAAATTTCGCATTCAGAGGTCATTCTTTTAATTAAACAGTGAGAAGTTTCAGTGTATTTTCGAGGCTGGCGATAATCGAAGAGCACACCTGAAATTTAGTTTCACGTCGAAGATGCAAATGTAACCCTGAGATCTGTTACTTTAAAAATTTACTAATATAGAGATTTAACACTAAGTTTGCAATAAAATTGAACTAAGTAGTTTAATAAATGATACCTATTATTTTAATGAACGTTTTTCGTTAGATTTACGGGTGCAGCACAAATCATACTCCCAAGCATTCTCAAGTACCATTCTGAGAGTGATTCTGCCCGGACGAAAACCGCGCTGCTGCTCATAGCCTAATCGTTACTCGACCACAGCTCTGCAACGCCATTCCAGCACCCTGGCAAAGACTTTTCCGGGGGACTTAAAAGTGATATATCTACCCTTGTAATTGGAGCAATCCCTTTTATCCTCTTTCTTCAAAAGGGCTAATCGCTGGGAGTTGCGCCGCATTCCCAGACCCACTTTAATGACTCGAGAGCGCCATTTAACTCCCTCTTTGCCTAAGGCATTGAGCATTTCTGACCGGATTTCATCCACTCCGGCAGATTTGCCAAATTTTAGCAATTTTATCACAAAAGCGACTTCCATTACCGTGGGACTAGTTTCCGCCCTGCTTAAGGCGATGGATCTGTCATACTCAATGCCCTGGGTTGGATTGAGCAATTCAGAAAAGCGCTCGCACCATTTGCGCAATATATGTCCTCCTTATTGGAAAGAAGCATAATATCTTCTAATATAATATCTTCCTTCCTCTAAGACGGCGGATGGTCTGCCAAAATGCCTTGCTTGCCTGTTGTTTAAGCGAAAAATGTCCTCAGCCTGAGCTAAGTGCAACCGAAACTTTAGCACGAAAAATCTAGTACATAACTACTTACTATCATTAATTATAGTTCAGTGCATTTTTTAATTTTTACTGAATTTGATGGACGTTGCCGCCGTCTTTCTTTTCTCTGCCAGCCATCTTTCAATAAAGACGTGTGAATCACATTAAGCAATTTTGTCTGATATTTTTTAGCTTTCTCGTATACGTAGTAAGAGAAAGATAGATATTGTTTTCGTACAAAATTTCGAACTCGAGATTTTGACCAATTCTGATATTACGATGATAGGGGAACTCAAAAAAGTGGGTCTCGCAATTCTGTCCGTCCGTATGTCTGTCTGTCCCATCCCTGGGGAATCTAAACGCTTGGACGGATTTGCTTCAAACTTCGTGTTTAGAGTTTTTGGGCTTCCCGCTAGGAACGTTTTTTTTTATGCTAGCCCTAATATTAACGGTACCTCCCATATAAAAATTTTACGAAATATGACGAAATATGTCTAAATTTAAATTTTTTCGAAAACGGCTCTAACGATTTGAACCAAAATTGATAGTTGAGTTAATGTAAGCATGCTTAACATGACTGCATACCCAGTTTTTCTCTAAAAAGTCCAGCAACGGCAGTTTTAAAAATTGGCTTTTTCTCGAAAACGGTAAAAACGATTTAAAAAAACGTATTTTTAAGATACTATTGTCATTCTTAACATTCAACTCAGTTTTTCTCTAAAAAGACTTCGTCCTTTGATATCCACCCAAATTCCTAATAATAGTACGTTAAAAAGCGGCTCATATCTCAAAAACGCCATTTTCGATTATGATAAAAATGTTACTTTCAGGTAATGTTTAAATCCATAATAATACCATTTGCTCAGTTTTGAGCTTAGCAGTTGTAAAACAGTGTTTTTTGAACCATGAATGCGTCCTTCGGTTTCCACCCCAATCGCTAAAAACGGTACTTTAAAAACTACACTTATCTCGAAAACGCCATTTTCGATTTGGTTGAAAATGTAACCGCTAGGTAATGTTTATATCCTGAAGAATATGTCGTACTCAGTTTTCAGCTAAATAGTTTAATAACAGTGCTTTTCGAATCCAAATTGTAACATTTGTCAGCATAATTTTACAAAAAACCGCTCTAACGATTTTGATCAAACTACATATTTAAGACAACATAAGCATTCTGAACATGATCACGTACTTAGTTTTTCTCAGAAAACTCGAATATTGCCGTTTTATGAATATTACTCAAAAATTACTACCCAAATCCCGATCTTTATTAACACACGGTATATTTTTGCAAAGCCCAAAACTTCAGTGGCAATATAATTCGAAATTCAAGTGTCAATTCGGGGTGAAATTTAAAAGTAAATATTGAAGTTAAAACGTATGTTTATGTAGTATGTATTACGTTGTTAATAACGAGTTATCTGAGTACATCTTGAGTGCGTATGATTTTAAACGTAAAATTTGCTGAAATGACTCAGAGATTCTGCGAGATTCGCAATAAACGAGAAAGTTACGTGCGATCCAGTCGTGCACATTTTTTTGACTTATCGCGAAAAAGTGCGATAAATACCTGTGATCACAGTCTAATATTTTGCCGAACTCCTTTCAAGATTGTTTTTTGGCCGGTTTCGAAAAGGTGAGTACCTTAAGTGAATCCACACCTTAAAATCCTACTTCTTCTCTCTATGATGGCTTCTTGAACATCCGGGAAACTGACTAATATAAGACCTTGTCAAGAAACACTGAGGAGACTTTATTATACATAAGACCCTCATAATCCCAGCCCAGCTCAATGGCGCAGAAACATGGACGTTAACAAACACGGATGAAGATCTTCTTTGTCGTTTCGAATGCAAAATCTTTTGTGTGGTGTTCGGTCCTGTTTGCGTTGACGGGCTTTGAAGGAGGAGATTTAACAGCGAACTCTACGAGCTGTACTGCGACATCGACCTGGTTAGAAAAGTACGTATATCAGTCGACTAAGCTGTCTAGGACATGTAGAGCGCATGGACACCAACGCTCCGGCCCGAAGAAAGTTGAAAAATGTCATAATGAGACTGAGCGAGGAATTATAGATCCAGCCCAGAAAAAAAACAGTAACACTACCCTTGAACTTTTTCTTTTCAAATACCACTGTAGACTATTGTCAATTCGCAAATAACCTCCTTATGATATTTTTTATAACAGCGGTTGTATATTTGGTCTTCCCTTTTTGGATTTCCAAGCCTGTTACACATCATACAATCATTCATCTCTCTCTCTCTTGCTTCCGACCCACTTTACACGCTCCAATAATGCAGTGACACAGCACAACGGCACATCACGGCCACATACCACACATAACGACTTTGAGAATTTGTTCACCTTTCGTTCTTATGTAACACAAACGACTTCTCATAATCCTTAAATCCCAAACCAAAAGGAGCTGGCAACAACCGTCCAAACACAATCTTTTACCAGTTTTCCCAGAGGTGCTCTTTCTTACCTCACCTCAAGGCTGTTACGCCTCAATCACTCTTGGCTGTGTGGTTAATTGTCCACACACAAAATACAGAAGTCTACCCCTTTGGTAATTTAAAAGTAAAAGCATCACCACCACAGCAGACTTACTTTCTATTGGGGAGTCAAGTTGCCCCATGGCTAGCATCAAGTTGATGTACCTCTACCTATACCTACATCCCACAAAATTGTGATCTTATTTTGGTATCATGCTTTTGTTTTTGTTTTTGTTTTCATTCACCTTCTTTTCATTTCTTTGTGAACCCTTTCGAGGCTGCGGGCAATGTTGAATAATTGCCGGACATTCACTTTCGTTTGGGTTAATTTTTTCTTTCTTTCTTTCTTTTCCGGCTGTTTTGTGTCATCTTTTTCTTTCTTATCGTCATTACGGTGTATGAGATTATTGGTAAGACGGGCGCCTGGCATGGGGGATTACATAAATATTGATAGAGTGTACAGTGTACAGGTACTCTTAATAATGTTGTACGACTAATTATTAGTTAATTTTAATGATGCGATCATTAGTCATATTTGCTATAAGGTAATTGACTTGAGAGATCGCTGAAGTGCGCATGAGTGTTTGTAGCAAGGGTTCAAGAGGGCAGCTTGTGTCGAATTGTGGTAGGAGAGGTGTTTAATAAATATTTGAGCTTATAGATACCAATTAAAGTAAATAGCGCTTGGGAGGACTCCAAGGAATGAGTTCACCTCATAAGGTGGAGACAATTTTTGTGGTGGGTATACAAAGCTGATTTTAAACTTTGAAGGACCTACCATTAAACAGACGGTACCATACAATAGACGGTATTCATACAATAGATTAAATTCAAAATTGTCTTTATAATTGGACGTGTCGCTAGTCTGTATGGCCTACCGGCCGAGCTTTTCAAAGCAGCGGAAGATGAGTTGGTAAGGAGCATTCATCAACTCATCTGTAAAATTTGGTCGGACGAAAGCATGCACGACGAATGGAACCTCAGCATCTTGTGCCCCATCCACAAGAAAGGAGATGTTCTGAACTAGCGCCAACTATAGAGGAATAAGTCTCCTGGATGTCGCATATAAGATCTTGTCGGCTGTATTGTGTGAATGTCAACAATCTGATCGCCCATACCTATCAGTGTGGTTTAAGACCAGTAAAGTCAACCATCGACCAAAATTTTCACACTCCGACAGATCTTAGAAAAAACTCAGGAATTTCAGATCGACACACACCACGTTTTTATTGACTTTAAGGTCGCCTATGATAGCGTATATAGGGCCGAGCTATATACAAAGTCATGTCGATATTCCTGCCAAACTCGTTCGTCAGTGCAGGATGACGATGAAGAAATCTTGCGGCCCCGTTAAAATTGGCAAAAACATCACCGAGCCCTTTGATGTCGAAAAAGGTTTGAGACAAGGCGATGCGCTATCGTGTAACTTTTTTAACATCATCATTGAAGCAATTGTACGGAACTCGCAAGCCAACATCAGAGCAGAGGTAAAATTTTTCAAAAGTCTGTTCAACTGCTGGCATATGCTGATGATACTGACATTATCGGAAGATCGCAGCGAGCTGTCAGTGGCGCATTTGCATTTTGCAAGCATCGAAAAGGATGCGGCGAAGATGGATCTGCCTGTAAATGAGGACAAAACGAACTATTATGCTGTCAACGAGAAAGGAGTCTCAGCATCGACGACTCAGACAAAACATCACAATGGACAGATACAACTTCGAAGTAGTTAAAGACTTTGTCTACTTGGGCTCCACTATCACTTCGCAAAATGACGAATCGGTGCAGAGATCAAGCGAAAAATCACTCTTGCCAATCGCTGTTTCTTCGGGATAAGAAGGCATCTAAGAGCCCTCTCTAATAGAACAAAGGAGATATTATATAAGACCCTATTCATCGCGGTTCCCTAAATGGTGCAGAAGCATGGACTCTGTCAAAATCGAATGAATACATCCTGAGATGTTTTGAGAGAAAGATTCTTCGAACGATATTCGGTCCAGTTTGTATCAAAGGAGTGTGGAGGAGAAGATTTAAACGACGAGCTTTATGGGCTAGGCAGCGACGTTGACCTGGTCAAAAAACTGAAGATACAACGGCTGATATAGCTGGGGCAAGTGTAGCGTATGTGCAGTAAAACACCAGCCCGACGAGTCTTTGAGTCCACCCCTGAGGGATAACGTAGTAGAGAAAAACCCAACCTTAGATGGCGCGCACAATTGGAGGGCGACCTCGACCGACTTGGTGTTCGTAACTGGAGGCAGCTAGGGACCGAGCTGGCTGGAGGGTCTTGTTGGTAAGTAGAAGGGTAAGGGTAATGTAAGGGTGATAGGGTAATGGGTTGGCATTTGGTGATTAAGCTCCAAGCAAATTTTGAGGGACTATAGAGACTAGAGTCTTGACCTTGAGGTGAAGAAATGATGTTAAAAAATTTAGTTTTGTTTTGAGAGAGGGACAAAAGTTTAATTACCTTCTCAAAAGTCGAATAATAGTTAGGATGAAGAGAAGGGGAACTAAATGGCTGCCTTGTGGAACACCAAATGTTGCTAAGAAAGGGGACAATAGTACGAACCTGAAGCGAACGCTGTATTATCGGTTCTTAAGGTAGAAAGATATCCATTTTATCAATATGAGCTCAAAGCCAAGGACAGACAGTTCGACGAGGATTAATTGATTAGTTGCGTTAACGTCGACTTCACTCTCAAAGTCTGAGAAAGCAAAGGATACGAATTCAACTAGATTTATAGTAAAGTTGATCTTGATCTAGATCTATCACTTGGGGTACATGGGAGTTTATGGAAGCAGGAAAACTATCTTGCGAAGACACTGTGTGGTATATGCTTGTATCTTGTCCCTCGGTTCCTGCTAAGATTGGTCAGAAGGGGCGTGGCACCTACCATACAAAGAAAATAAAAAATTCAAAATATTATATCCCAAAAACCACCCAACCGATTGATATAAAATTTTCAAACAATCGTAGGTAGCTATTGGCCGGGGAGATTCGTCAACATTGGATAAAATGGCGTAGCATCTACCATATTAAAGTGACCAACTGTACAGTTTTTCGCTGTATACTACAGTTTTTCAGTCAGTCGATACAGCGCGAAATTGTCAGAAAACCATATACAGTGAAAACATGAGAATACAGCATTTATACAGTTTTTCCACATGAAAGAATATTGGGTAGGTATCTACCGAATTTACTTGCCTGTTGTGCAACGTAATAAGAAAACGCAGCAAATTTTAAATAATAAAATCGCCGAAAACACATACCTAAGTTATGGATACAAATAAATTCGTTTCCTTAACTCATGACATACTTTCTTTAGTGAACCGGAGGTCGACTGTTTTCTTATAACTATCTTTTTCTTTGAATTTATATTTTGTGTGTTTGGTTTCGACGAGTATTATTAGACAAGGCCCGCACCGAAGTGGTGTGTCAGTGGCGTGGTGTCCAAGTGGCAGGTGTAGAGGCTGATGACGACGTTTTGGCATTAAAACTGCGTATTTTTGTTCACCCGGAAACTAAAAACATGCCAAACGTCCAAGAATTCAACATATGACGACATTTTTTAAGAACTGATGAATCGGTAGCACCATATAAGTTGTTTGCCTCTTCATTGTGCGTTAAATCACTCTCATACCTTTTCGCCACACCACTCCTATGCCCCCTGCCACTTGGTCACCACGCCACTGCTACACCACTTCGGTGCGCGCCTTGTCATAGAAATGCTAGAAATGTTACTTGAAAAGTAAACAAAAATCATATAATTCGCTGTTAAGATGGTACAGTTTTTATACAGTTTTTCGGTCTCGGTTTTACAGCGCCGACCTGTCAAAGAGTTGGTCACGTGTCCATACACAAAAAAACATTTCAGCTTGGGCAAGGGCAAAGCCAAGGAAATCGATACAGCACATTCTATAAAAAATGTCTTTGCTTTGCAATTTTGCTCTTTCGATATACAGGGGTGGACCATCTAGTGGTTTCTTTTTAAATTATAGGTTATTTTGACACCGAAAGCTGTTTCCCGCTCGAAATCTTGACAGACTGTCAGTATCATACCCCCGCGGAATGAAATAAGTCTCTTTACGCTTGAACATCGTTGGGAAATACTGAAAACTTATTTCCAAAGTGAGTGCTGTGTAGCCCAAACAGTGCAATTTTTGAAAATAAGTGTTGGCCGAAATGAAGCACCCACCGCGCCTGGTGTACGCAAGTTTGTGCAAAAATTTCACGAGACTGGTATGCTAGTGGACAACACTCATGGCCCCGTCGTCGTACGGTACGCACCGACGAGAATGTGGCTGCTGTAGCCGAGACTCAATTCACGAATAACTCCATCACGCCATCGATCTCAACATTTCACGAACTAGCCAGAGGAGAATTCTGCACAAAGATCTCGGATTATCCACTTACAAGGTCCAATTGATCCAGCAATTGAAGGCGATGCGCTTCGTTATCGCTTCGCAGTTTGGGCCTTAAAACAGCTTAAATTCGACAACGATTTTGGGCAAAAATTCATATTTTCTGACGAGGCTCATTTTCACCTCGGCGGTTATTGTCGAGAAGCCAATGAATACACAGAGAGTGACATTCTGGTGCGGATTATGGAGTGGTGGCATCATTGGACCATTTTTCTTCAAAAATGAGGCTGGGAACAACGTTTCGGTCAACGATGCGTTACAAAGCCATCTTAACCGACTTTTTTTGTACTGAAATTGAAGACACGGATTTGGACGACCTCTGGTTCATGCAGGATGGCCATGCCCCACAGCCCATGCCACAATCGATCTTTTGCGCACCAAACTCCCAAATCGTGTTATCAGCCGTCTTTACGATGTCAATTGGTCGATTTGACCCCTTTGGATTTTTTTTTGTGGGGAACCGTGAAGGACCTATGTTATGCCAACACTCCAACGATTTAAGCACTTAAGCCCAATGTCATCCAAGCAATCCGTGAGTTACAGCCAGAAACCATCAACAAGGTCTTGCAAAATTGGAGTGACAGAATGCGCTACTGCGAAGCCAGCCGAGACAGCCACTTGAACGACTTTGTATTCCATAATTAATGGGAATGTTTGCTCTTACTAATAAAGCCATAATTCATGGAAACAATTTTATTTTGTTCATTTTATTGCATTTTTAAAAAGAAACTTGTAAATGGCCCACCCTTTATGTCGCAAAATTAAGCTTAGATGTCAAAGTTGTTTTCGAAATGCTTTCTACTGCAGTGCCTTCTAGTTCGATTGATCTTATTTCCAAAAAATGGCAAAAGTGTCATGTTCCCACCTTCCCGGGTAAATTCACTTTTTGATAGAAAAGAAACGAAAAGGTTGCCAAAAGCGTCTTTTCTGTCGAAGGGCTTCAAATATGTTTTTGCAAACCATCGTAATAGCTTTTGCCCTGACAGCTATTCCTATTTTTCATGCTTCAACATAGACCATCTATCATATGTCAAAATTGTAACTGTTGTGGACTACCGAGTATATATGCACACCCAGGAAAATTAGTACACACGCAGTCCTCTCCTAATCTGCGATCGTATATGTTATGCACTCTGACAAAACATTCACTTGAACTAACACGTCCGAATAGTATAAGCCTCCAACTGCATGTGCATCAATCAATTTCATTTAATTTCCACAACAAAGTCATGGCTTATTTGACTATTAATACCTGAGAAAACCGCACGGCTACTTATAGCTGTATTTATACCTTCACTTTCTTTTCAATGGACGTGTGCGGGAGACCGTGGTCAAATTGAAATTCCCCGACGCCGTCATTTCCATTGTGGCGATCTTCTCTGATTGACATACTTATGCACATTTTGTTACAAATTCGTCGACGCGCACGTACTTTCTTTTGGTTGGTATTTTGATTGATAAGTCAAAACAAGGATTTGATGTGTTACGATTCGATAACATTTTGTTGTCTTTTCCGGAATTACACAACAAAATCCGTTCACCAAAAATGTACATCATTACTAGAAATGCTTTGATTTTGACCAATTTCCAATAACCACCACTACCACTCCGCCACTCTCCAGTGCAATTAAGTCGTCAATTGTAAACACTGGTAATTGGCGAATATATTTGACGCTCGCTCACCTATACCTTACCTTTCTATCTATTGGCTGTGCCGCCTACTCTTTGTACTTTGGGTAAAGTAATCTTCTTGCTGGTGGATCTCTTTAACCCACCGAGGCACCGAAGCACGATCGCGCCGAAGATCAAGTTCGCTGCTCAACTCTTTCGTTGACTTCCCTCGAAGGAAAGGCAAAAGTTAAGCCTTTCCTTCGAGGGAAAATCCGCAGTCAAGCGTGCAGAGCTCATAGTAGTCGTTGCACTCCCTTTTGTGGTCGTTTTTTTTTTTTCTTGTCTTATTGCACCGCCATCTGTGTGATATAAAATTTATGGAATTTAATCGCTGATCTTGTGCTGCAGTGTGATGCATGCAGTTCAGCTTCCTTATTCCTTGGCATAGCGTCAAGTGCAAGTGCTGATGGGATTCCGGTTTTGTTTTCGTTGGTCGGAATGAAAGTAATAGTTTTTTTTTTTTTATTTTTATGTTGCATGATAATGACGTATGGTATGAGATAATATTTAAATAACACGTGAGTGGATAATAAAATGTAATACTTCAGGTGGCAACGACTTGTAGAGTGCGCTACGAATTTGGAGAGGTCTGTTTTAGAGTCTGATCTATGACTTATTTTAACAAGCTTGACCTTCGGGTGGAGCCCAGGTTTTTTTCATAACCGCTAAACAGTAATAAAGCCCGCAAACAACGATTGCTTTCATAAAATTTGTGACTTGATGAGAATGTCGCTACTTTGAAGACACTCCTTCTTAAATTGGATGCGATTGGGTTGCTGATCTAAAATTTAAATCAAAACTTGACTGGCAATTGCAACATTGGTAAATGAGTAATAGGAGCCAGAGCCAGTTTATATGGAAAAACTTCCGTGCGGACGGAAGAGGATGTGAATGAGTTTGGGATGGACGCAGTTGTTGACAAACTGGTGCTGTAGGTTGTTGTAAATAAAGATTGTTGAGCCACCAGCTGTGATTTTAGTTTCCGCCACATAATTTTTTCTTTCTGAAAGTTATATCTCATTGTATCTCAGGCGTCATACCTTTGACAAAACAAGATCAAAAGTGATGTCTTCGTGGTTTTCAAGTGCTGTTGTGATGTGTATTTGTTGTCTGTCTTGAAGGGGGCTCAATAATAGCTTAATGTACCTCGTAGAATAAGCATATAGATCAATGAATAATCTTATGCGCCAGAGGTTGTAAATTTGATAATATTCTCTTAGCCGAACTGCTCACCTACTCCAACAAGGTGACCGAGCTCCATGAAACAACAAAAGTTGTCACCCGATGTTCTTTGGCTGTAATTTTTTTTATGAATAAAATACTTTTATTCTTATTTTGGATTATGTAAATTTAATGTCTTAAACTTGTCTCCATTAGGTCGAGAAAACTATATCAGCTAAGTTGTCGAAGCCAAATTTGATGACCATGCGGGCCTGATTTATTGCATCTTCCACCACTCTTGCCAGAACTTCTGGCGATAGGTCCTCACATTATTGACGGATATTCTTTTTGAGTGACTTCAAAAGATCCCGCAAAAAGAAGCATGGAATGATTCAATCAGGCGATCTTGCCGGTCAGTGCAAATTACCAAAACTAGAAATAAGGCCAGCCGGAAATGCAGCCATCAAAATTTCGGTTGTGGCATTAGAACATCTTAGTCTTTCATTTAAATTGTCTGTAAAGTAAAGACCCCAATTGCGTGGCACGTGGTCTGATCGATAATTCGGGGTCCCTTGCGACGTCTTCAGCCACAGCTGCGAAGTTCTCAGCTAAATGCCCAAACTTGGCAGCGTCTCGTAGTGTCCCATACTCTTCTATAGGCAAACAGATAAATGTAGTTTTGTTTGCCCGATTAGTGACGACCGGGAAATTTCGGCCAAAATTCACGCTTCGCAAAAACCACCGACATATTATTCCACAAAAAAAATCAAAGCAATTATTCCGCTATTTTTATAGGAGTGCAGCGATTCATGTATTGTTGAGTGTATTTTGTATCTGTTTACTCCACGAATGTCAAAGTAATACTGACATTTGCCGCCATTTGTAAAAATGATAGCATCCTCCGATATGGTGATGACTTTGGCGCCACCTTGTATATGAGAGAAACGCTTGCGAAGGGTGGTGATTTTTTCCAGCTTAATCTGAATATTATACTAAGCTTTGAGGAGGCTAAAATTTGAATATTGCATTATGTGGTCTTGCCCTGTTATCCCCGAATTTATTTTCAAAATAAACTTTGTCAGGCGTAGTATTCTTAGTGACTTGGCCAGAAGTTTATTCCACTACGCCAACTCTCACAAACGTCTACCAACCATCCGAGATGTCCTCAAAAAGATTCTCAATTAAGCCGTTCGGATTCAGAAAAAAAATTGTAGATGCCTTCTATTAGTCCTAAGAACAATAATGAAAACGAATTGTTGTGAGAAGCTGGGCCTAGGGGGCTAGATATATAAGGACCTGTTGTGACAGTAGCCTATTTTGTTTATTATGTTGGTTTTGGGTTTATTATAAGTAAGTCAAACATTATAGTCGAGTCACCAGAGTTAAATTTTCAGTAAGTGTAATTTTAAGTTTCCGAGGAAAAGAATTCTGGGGCTATTAACAGCTTCTCCCGGTTTAAGTCTCCGGGCCCTGACGGCATACTCTGTCATGCTACAGAAAACGCAAAACTTAACGCTACCTTGGCTGGCGTCAATATTCAGAAGCTGTTTAATACTAAACCACGTACCCTACTCTTGGAGACGCGCTAGAGTGGTGTTTATACCGAAGGTAGGCAAACGTGGGCATGAAACCGCGAAGGATTTCAGACCAATTAGTTTAACCTCCTTTGTTCTTAAAACCCTAGAGCGCATTCTAGAAACGGCTCTCCACGAGGTAGTGCGGACAATCGAAATATCCCTACATTATAAAGAATACACACTAGCTTCCTTCTTAGATATAGAAGGAGCCTTCAATAACGTACACACTGAAGCTATTCTTGAATCTCTGATTGAGTTGGGCATAGAGGAATTTATTAGTCAATGGATAGTCTCTGCTCAGGACAAGAACTATTCAGGCAACACTAGGCAGCAGCCACATAACCAAATTTGCCATTAGGAAACGCCACAGGGTGGAGTCATCTCGCCCCTACTAATGGTTATAAATAAAATCCTGGTGAAACTAGACAGGGAACGGGTCAAAGTTGTCGCGTACGCGTACGCGGATTGTCTCACATATCACCCTTTAAAGCAAGGTTTTTTTACATTCCATCAATCATATCGTAAAAAACATGGCTAATTTCTTACAAATTCTATTAACATTTCCATTTGATACTGCAAAAATTACTCTCACCGTTCCGCGTCAGAGAAATAATCTGTGATTTTTCACAAGAGAGCGTTTCGCCGCTGCGTTTGACCGCCGCGGTGAGCTCAACGCTGCGTTGGCAACACGCTCTGTTTGACGGAGCCTTTAAGCTGGATTTGAAACGCTCTAAGAAATTGATCTCTCTCAACAGACTGCATATCGGCACTACAATAGGTGTCATTACTGGACACTGCCTGATAAGTAAACATGCCGCAAGGCTAGGCCTTTTCACAAACGACTTTTGCAGAAGCTGTATGGATGAAGAAGAGGAGGAAACTATCCCTCACCTTCTTTGTTCCTGCCCAGCTCTCTCCCGTAGAAGGAAGCTTCACTTAGGCAAGCCTTCCATTACAACGACTTGGGCGATCTGAAAAACACAGACATCAGAAGCCGCTTACGCTTTATAAAGAGCTCAAAATGGTTCAACAAGCAGGGAGATCTTATATGATCCCTTTTTTTTCTAAGTGTGTTTGCGTTTCCCAGCTGTGTTTGCCCAATTCCCGAGTCCCGACTGACGCTAAAGACGTCAAAATAAAACTTAAACCCGACGTCGGCGATGATAAATATCTCTTTTTCTTTTTCTCTTAAACTTTTTCGGCTCTGGCGCTGCCGCCCGTCCTGCATAATATCCTAATTTTTGGCATATTTTCCAACCAATTTTTTTTTCTAAATTTGATATTTTTTATAAATTCGAGACCAAAAATATTTTTTGAAATTTTTTCCAAGACGAAATCTGGTGCAATTTATTCCGGCGTAATTTTCGGAAGCCGGTCTTTCCATCTCATCTTGGGCCTACCTAGAGTACACATACCTGATGGCATTGATTCAATAGCACGTATCGGGGTTCGAGTTAAGAACATTCATTTAACGTGACTAAATCACTTAAGTGCGCCCTATAATTGTCCTGAAAAAAGCCGAAGGTGATCAAATCATCAAGTAAATTAAATTAAAAATAAACAAATCTATCAAATAATTAATCTAGAAAACGAGTTGTACACATTTAAATTAATAATACTGTACTGTTCGTCTTCTAAAGCTACGATTACACGGCCATTTTTTCGAGTCATTTAAATGACGCTCTGACGTAAAAATCGCGTCACAAAGCAGTCATTTAAATATCGTTCTGTGTGATCGCCATTTTTGCAATAACATTTTCGGCGTCATTTAAATGACTAGGAAAATGTCGTACCAAATGACATGTATTTAGTGCCATTTAAATGGCGGAAAAAAATGGCCGTGTGATCGCTCTTCAATGACGCCTAGGACAAATGACTAAACTTTTTGGCTGTTGCGCCATTTAAATGGCAGCCTCCAAAAAATGGAAAGGCTCGAGATTCTTGCCATGCCATTTTTCTACGCAAATGACGAAGCATTTAATACGATATCTGTGCTTTCATTTTGATTTTTGTCTCGTGGCGAAAGGACGTGTTAGATTAGATTATATTAAGTCGGGAGAGCCTTCATTGGGCTCTGGCACTGCGGTCTCTCTAAAGGGGCCAATTGGGGGTCCTAGAGCAATCTTTTTACTCCATAGACAGTCAGGAAGACAAGTTTTTTCTTTTCTAAGGGTATTTCAGCAAGATTTGCTGAGTTAACAATTTCTTCGCCAAGGACATTCTTTCTAAGGCGAAAGAGAGCCGGACATTCCGTGAGAATGTGGAGAGAGGTTTCGTCGCTCTCCAGACATAGTCTACATGTGGGGAATATGGACGAGTATTTGCCTAGGATGACTGAAAAGTTCGCTTGAGGCTATTTTCCATAAATGCCAGAACCAGTCCCTGTATCCGTCTTGGACCCGTCTGTATACCACACTAGATCAAGTCGCGATGGAGTAGGTTTGTATATTGGTAGTAAAATGTGAATTAGGTTAGGTTAGGTTAGGTTAGGTAAGGTGGCTCTCCCAAAGGGGACACACTTAGACCATAATTATTTGGGCCATTGTGATACCACAAGGGGGGGGGGCATTACCTTGGGAATTGGGAATTCTATTGCTGCTTGCGAATTTAGGTGTCCTACCTCGTTGAGTACGTTTTTGGTGGTGACTGAGGCAGTCAAATCTTATATAAGTTTACATCACCTGGTTGCGGCTTAGTCTTCGGGTCAAGGTCAACAAATAATCGAATTGATTGGCTGACATAAGAATGACATAACGATATAGTTCAGGTTCTTCTTCGCGCAATTCGAGCAGTAATCCAGCACAAAATCCACTCTTCTCGCGACAGCTCAATCACTTCTTTTGCCAAATACTCCGCTTTCGTCGCGTAGGCTCGTAATCAAGATCGTCTTCTTCCAGCACACACGCCGCTAAATACGCCGTCTCCGCAATTTCCACCATCATCCCAAAAGTTCTTTTCGACATTTTTTATTTGTTATAATATTTGTTTTCTTTTCACTGCATTTCCTATTTAATTTAATTAAAAAAGTTGCACGTATGCATCTTCGCCGAGAGAAAAACACTAAATGACAGTAGCTATATTTTTCTCATAGGACATTACCGTCTGATCGCTAAACAGATAAATGCCATTTTGATGAGGCAAGTCATTGCCATGTGATCGCCATTTTTTCGCTCGTCATTTAAGTGGCATCCCAACGGAAATGACTCGCAGTGTCCTTCATTTGATTTTGGGACACAAATGACGATGATAGTCATTTCGTGTGATCGCCATTTTTCCAATGACGAATCGTAGCTTGAATGTCGCTCTAATGCAACATTTTTTCCTGACGTCACAGCGCCATTTAAATGACTCAAAAAAATGGCCGTGTAATCGTAGCTTAATGCTGGGTTTCCACTTGTCGATTTGAAATTGACAATTGACGTATTTTTATGCCAATTAAACAATTGGCAAGTGGAAATAGCGAAAAATTGCTTGCCAATGAATTGACTAACAGCGTTTGCCAATAATTGACAAGAAACCACTGGACAAGTGGAAATAGCTGAATTGTCAAACAAAATGTCACTATGTCTATAATTGACAGAGAAAATTCAATTGGCATCGAGTTCATAAGTTGGTCAATCAACTGACAAACGATTCCTTGCTAATAATTGGCATACCTAAGTGGAAATGAACTGACGTTGGTGTCGTTCGATGACATAAACGCGAGGGCTGTCAAACTTTGTCAATCAACCGACATGTGGAAACCCACCTTAAGTCATAAACAAAGCCAACTTTTAGACAAATATTTTGCCCTCTTATGAGTTAAAAAAATAATATAAAACAACTCTCAATGAGCTCTACTTTGGGGCGCATTATTCGACCGCGACTTTGCATACTCTAAGGCGCGAATTTAACAACTAGTACAATATAACATTTTGTGCATACTTCTTAGCTAAATTGTGGTTCTAAATTAGAGTTGCAATTGCATTGTTATTCAATTGTATTAGAATGGTATTAGAATTTTATTGATCTGTATTAAAAAGTAGTTCAATTGTATTGAAAATTGTTGTTGAACCAGAAAAGCTACTCGCGAAAAATCGTCGATATAACAATTTATCCGTTTGTTATAATTGTTTGGCATATTGTTATATTGTTATAATTCACTGATAATTGATTTTTATAATTTTAATCTATTTTCTTTTAATTTGAGGTGAGATTGCGGAAATTCTTAAGAAGAAATGACGGCCGGTGGTAGCGTGGTTCTCTCTGTTTCTTGTTTACAGTCTCTGGGAGGGAAATTCCATGGCCAATAAGTTCACATCATTGACATCTTTGCAAGAGAACTAAATGTTTTCTACGCCATTGCTGGAGTAAACAAAAATGTCTCAGCTTCCTCCAACCACCAGACTCGATTCGATGGTACAGGAAGCACACAAACAGGATCACATTCATATGTC
Source organism: Cheilosia soror (assembly GCA_949372485.1). NCBI lineage: Eukaryota > Metazoa > Arthropoda > Insecta > Diptera > Syrphidae > Cheilosia > Cheilosia soror. The sequence continues at coordinate 73,704,918 of OX443561.1, read as the reverse complement.
CATAAAAAAGGAGGAAATACGACTTTCACAGAATGCCTCGAGATACTTCTCCTTCTGTTTTACCATTTTTGCCAGCGCATTCCCAATATTTTTTAATGTCCACTTCCAGATGTAACCATATCACAACGTCAACCAGTCCTTTGACAGGTTCTGTCATCCATTTAACTTATGGTCGTTGAACTACCGTGCACGCCACACGAGTGGTTAATCAAGTGCTGCAAGCACCACTTTGACCAGCGATGTTATAAATATTGAAACAGAAAAAAAAGCAATGTTTGTTGCACCTCGAGTGGGAATACAATATTTATCGTACAAAAACCCCCACCCACTGGTGGTGGTGCGGTGCAACAACACACGAGCGTGTCGGTGTCGGTGTCACCTTGACCATGGTCGGCTTTTCGTTTTGTGTATAGATATTTTGTTTTCCCTCATTTTCCGAAGATTTGGTTGAACGCTGCTACCTGAACGATTACCGCATACTTTGCAACTTTTATTGATCAGCTATTTTTTTTCTGCCGGATTTTCCGCATGTCTGGTGGTGAATTTCAGGTAAATCGGAAAATGGCGGGGACCACGAACCGATCTTGAGATGGAAAGTATATAAGTTTGAGAGCCGTTAGAAAACGAATGTATTGTTATAAACAAGCTCATACGGATTGATTCAGTGTTGTAATTTTATTCGCTATTGTTGGTTAAATAAATCAAGCTCAGATACATATCTTTCAAAAGGTGACTAAAGTGTTAATAAATAATATTTTTGGGCGGCGCTATCGAATAGTGTTTGCGTATTCACTTAATTTTGTTGACTAGTGACAACTTTCAGTTTATGGTGTTTTTTAATAGTAGTGATGTCACATTCGTTCAACTGATGGACGTGCGTTGGTAGGCATGGATACCGGCTCAGCCAAAGGCGGCTTTTTATTAGTGAAGTGAGCTGTCAAATAAAAGTCATTTTGTTTTATTCAAATGTAGCAAAACGTATATTCGCAGTGTTTCACATTAAAACTTGGCCGATGAGCTGGGTTAATAAAAAAAACCGGCGAACAATCAGTTTAATAAAAAAGAGTTAGTAGCTGAAAGCTGAATTTTAAAGGCTCCTGAAAAAGTTCTGCAAACCTCTAGAGCAGTGCGTATATTTACACATATCTTCCCTTTCATTACATCATTTTTAAACAGTGATATGCTGCACATTGCCCTAATGAGTTTAAGACGCGTATACATCCAACGACATCTTGAGGTGAAAGTAGGAACGAGTGTCAATTTTCCAAAACTCAGTTGGCGGAAGTGGTAGTCACTTGGTCAATTGACAAATTAAAATGCAAGGTTCATTCCCTGACAGGGGAAATTTCTTCTCAAGTGGGATATACATATAATGGAGAATTGACTGTCAGAATTTAAACTATTCAACAAAAATTACTTAAAAGGAGAGTAATGATGACTTAGTATGGTGCAGTTTGAAAAAGCTATCATTCCTACCAAAGTGACTGTATGTACGAGTTGTTGTTGTTGTTCTCTCAACAAGCATTCATAGTTTGAAATTCGACAATAATTTCTCAACAGAAATTGTCGTCAGACTTAACTAGCGAGAAACGTTGTTGCTCCTCGGTTCCCACTGAGTAATTTCCAAAACGTTGTTGGCTGTATCCAGCTCTATTTCAGGAATGGTTTACACAATATTCATTTGAAGGGCTTGAATAGTTTCGGGATTATTCCCATAATATCGTTCGTTAATGGCGCATTCCAAAAACAAAAGTCCACTTATTGTCATCGCCGAGGCGGCTAATAAAACGATTACCGATCGCCGAAGATCTATAATTTAATGGGCTGGACTACTGGGTAAGGGTAAGGTTCGACCTCCGGAAAAACACAGAATATATCTTTAAGCTTTTTTACTGCGCCACCTTTCGCCAAGATTCTCAATTCAACCATTCGGACTCGGCATAATATTGAAGGTCGCTTTCATTCGTCCCAAAAAAAATAAAAACTCACGTAAACGAATGGTTGTGAGAAGCTAGAAGTACGGTGCCTTGCCTATATTCGCACCTGTTGCGCAATATATTTAATTTTTTTTAGTGTGGCATGAAACGCAATCATACTGAAACCAAAGATCCTCCAAATCCATGTCTTCAAATTTGGCCCACAAAAATTCGATAAGCATGGTTCTGTAGCACTCACAGTTTCCAGCTGCATTTTTCAAAAAGCGGGCCATATTCTCGTCGGTACGCACCGTACGAGTGCGACGATGGGAACCATGAGTGTTCTCCACAACCAAGTCAATCTAACTCATTTTTGCACAAAATTGCGAAGGTATATAAGGCGCTGTGAGTGCTTCATTTTGGTGGAAAAATTATTTTTAATAAACGCGCTGTTTCGGCAATACATACGAACCATTAACATAGGACTCCTCCCTTTAAAAAAGCAAGATTTTTTTAAGTGCTCGGAAAATAGTATGTATATATATGTAATATATATGAACTTTTTTAATAAGTTCAATACCTCTTTGAATGAAAAAAAATGTGCACGACTGGGTCGCACGCAACTTTCTCGTTTATTGCGAATCTCGCAGAATCTCAGAGTTATTTCAGCAAATTTTACGTTTAAAATCATACGCACTCAAGATTGTAGAGACCCAATATTCCATAGCCGATTGCTCTATATTTTACTATCAATTGACTTCTATTTTCTGTATTTTTATTTTATAAGTGCGACTTTATTTTCATTGTTTTACATTTTATATAGTGAAGTGTTGGCATCGCACAGTGCCGGTACTACAAAGATGTACTCAGATAACTGATTATTAACAACGTAATATACAACATAAACATACGTATTAACTTCAATATTTACTTTTAAATTTCACCCCGAATTGACACTTGAATTTCGAATTATATTGCCACTGAAGTTTTGGGCTTTGCAAAAATATACCGTGTGTTAATAAAGATCGGGATTTGGGTAGTAATTTTTGAGTAATATTCATAAAACGGCAATATTCGAGTTTTCTGAGAAAAACTAAGTACGTGATCATGTTCAGAATGCTTATGTTGTCTTAAATATGTATTTTGATCAAAATCGTTAGAGCGGTTTTTTTGTAAAATTATGCAGACAAATGTTACAATTTGGATTCGAAAAGCACTGTTATTAAACTATTTAGCTGAAAACTGAGTACGACATATTCTTCAGGATATAAACATTACCTAGCGGTTACATTTCCAACCAAATCGAAAATGGCGTTTTCGAGATAAGTGTAGTTTTTAAAGTACCGTTTATAGCGATTGGGATGGAAATCGAAGGACGCATTCATGGTTCAAAAAACACTGTTTTTCAACTGCTAAGCTCAAAACTGAGCAAATAGTATTATTATGGATTTAAACATTACCTGAAAGTAACATTTTTATCACAATCGAAAATGGCGTTTTTGAGATATTAGCAGTTTTTTAACGTACTATTATTAGGGATTTGAGTGGATATCAAAGGACGAAGTCTTTTTAGAGAAAAACTGAGTTGAATGTTAAGAATGACAATAGTACCTTAAAAATACGTTTTTTTTAAATCGTTTTTACCGTTTTCGAGAAAAATCCAATTTTTAAAACTGCCGTTGGTAGACTTTTTAGCGAAAAACTGGGTATGCACTGCAGTCATGTTAAGCATGCTTACATTAACTCAACTATCAATTTTGTTTCAAATCGTTAGAGCCGTTTTCGAAAAAATCTAAATTTAGACAATTTTCGTCATATGTATTTCGTAAAATTTTTATATGGGAGGTACCGTTAATATTAGGGCTAGCATAAAAAAAAAACGTTCCTAGCGGGAAGCCCAAAAACTCTAAACACGAAGTTTGAAGCAAATCCGTCCAAGCGTTTAGATTCCCCAGGGTTGGGACAGACAGACATACGGACGGACAGAATTGCGAGACCCACTTTTTTGAGTTCCCCTATCATCGTAATATCAGAATTGATCAAAATCTCGAGTTCAAAATGTTGTACGAAAACAATATCTTTCTACTACTACGTATACGAGAAAGTTAAAAAGACCAAAGGGGTCAAATCGCAGCTCCGAGGCGGCCAACTGACATCGTAAAGACGGCTGATAACACGATTTGGGAGTTTGGTGCGCAAAAGATCGATTGTGGCATGGGCTGTGTGGCATGACACGCCATCCTGCCATCCGTCCAAATCCATGTCTTCAATTTCAATAAAAAAAAAGTCGGTTAACATGGCTCTGTAACGCCCATCGTTGACCGAAACGTTGTACTCAGCCTCATTTTCGAAGAAAAAATGGTCCAATGATGCCACCAGCCCACAATTCCCACCAAACTGTCACTCTCTGTGGATGCATTCGCTTCTCGACAATAATGTGCGTATTTTCCGAGCCCCAGATGCGGCAATTTTGTTTGTTAACGTAGTCGCGTTCAGCAGGCGCGGTGGGTGCATCATTTCGGCCAAAACTTATTTTCAAAAACGCACTGTTTGGACTACACAGCATTCACTTTGAAAATAAGTTTTAAATATTTCCAACGTTGTTCAAGCGTTAAGCGATTTATTTCATTCCGCGGAAGTATTATACTGACTTTCTGTCAAGACTTCGAGCGGTAGTCAGCTGTCAGAGTCAAAATAACCTATAATTTAAAAAGAAACCACTAGATGGCCACCCTTATTTAATTTAAAAGCAAATTCAAAAAAGGTTATTTTTAAATACCTATGTGCAGTAATAACCATATTTGTACACAGCTTAAATTCTACAAACTCGCGATATTTTTCACACAAACTCAGCTAGTAATATATTTTTTTGCGAAGCCAAGTCTGATTTAAGCTGAGCTGAAACAATTTTTTTTTGACAATTAGTTTCCTCTTTCTATAAAAATATGTAACTCCTATTTTAGACAGAAGAAAGAGACTCGAGGGACCAAAAAACATTTGTAATTCACGATGAAGCAATGTCTTTGTCTATTAGCTTGCCTATTTTTAAGTGACCGTTTAAAATTGTGAAGATTGCGATGAAATACGAGGGCATAATGTTTTACCATTTGCAATCTATTACCGCTTTATAATAATTCAGCATCGATATAACAAGACCCTTTATATAAATACGCAACTTCCTGTGCAATTCATTTATTGCTCCAATTGGATTTGTTTTTGCTTACTTTACATTTTTCAAACGTAAGGTCAACACTTACTTGGCTAAGGCATATGTTCACCTTGACTCGCCGAAAATGTATCAACCCACTGATATACAAATTCACTTCAAACGATCTCGTCACAATCTCTATTCCAACTCTCACGCATGTTTATTCTAAGAAAATGTTGCGCTTTCGCAATCGCACTCCACACTCCGCACACACTCAAACAGTTTTCTTATTGCACAACTTTTACAATTGAAGCACTTGACTCTTTTCAGATGATTGGACTCTTGATACTTTGTCTAGCAGCTTCGGCGTATGCCGTATCCAATCCAGAAATCGCAACAAAAAGTGGCAAATCACCATCGCCGTCCTCACAGAAACCATCAGCACACCAGCACGATGAACCGCTGTTAAACTCGATCAATGCGTATGCCCAGCAGTACGACAGTGCGACTCCATCGAAGCCATACGGCATAACACACATCTACTCACAGCCGTACACGCCGGTGAACAACTTCAAGCTCTCCAGCTCACCGCAACTGCCGTCGTCGCCCACACTTGAACATAACTTCCAACCGATGCCGTCCCCCCAGCTTGAGCAGCAACCGCAAATCCAAGCCCAACAGAGTCCCCCAACTCCGGTCATCATGCAGTATCTACCCCAGGCACAGATGAACGACGGCGTGCAGTACCTTCAGTTGATTCCAACTCGTCCACTGATCGTTCCAATCAGTCCATATATGTCGTCTATGGCACAGGCCTATCAATCTCCTCAGATCATTTCGCCACCACAAGTCAACGACTACCCCGGACGTCCAAGTCCAATTCTCGCACCAGCCGAACCGGATCAGGCCAACAGCATTCCCTACGGACTGCAGTCATATGCCAACAACCTGCAGAACTATCGCGCTTACAGGATCAACAGGGAGGCCAAACAAAACAGCATACCGACGGGGATGTTCCTCAACATAAACGAGTACATGCCATCGCCGAGCGATGCTCCCAAACCAGCGATGATGATCAGAGGGCGGCCATAGATGGCAAGCCATCCTCATTAGGCATTAAGTCTTCAATTTAATTTGTTGTTTGTATGTGCGTCCATTTTGTCTCTACGAATAAATTAATTTATTTATGTTGCTCTCACTTGTACCTTCTCCCGAAATTAATCCAAATTGAATACCGCAATAAAAGCCTCGGGGCCAGCTCTGTGGAAATGATCCACTTCCGAGGAGTGGAAGATCGTTCACGATGCGATCACGTGAAGATACTGGCTAGCCGCAAGTTGAAATGTGAGGAGAAATGTGTTACGGCCGAGGAGAAAATTAGTTTCCTCCATTAATGAAGGTGTCGCCGCTAATGGTCGCTTTCGTTAATGGAGATCATGTAATGGATGGTGTCCCTAGTCTTACCTGAACGACGACTGTCATTCGTCTTGGCTGTTGATGGAGACAATCCTTTGAAGTTAGGTGCTCCCTAAACAAATTTCTAGAGAGTGTTCCAAACGGAGTGCTATTGCATAACCAATCGTCGGCTTTAGGGAGCGTGCACAATTGAATGATGTTATCGTGGTCAACAATTTGGAAGGTACGAGCTGGGGGCTGGGGCCTTCAAAATGTATGCGCATTTTTCTTCTCAAGCTCTAACGTTTTGCGCCTTATTGTTTGGCTTTCTAAATATATGTCTGCAAGGTCGTTTGAAGCTCGATGGTAATAATATGTGGACTTAAAACGAACGTAGAAATATTGTGGTCGTCGTTCATCCAAGGAGTCATTGTAGAAAGGTACATAGTGTAGAGACCCAATATTCAAAGACCGATTGATCTACAGTTTTCTATCAATTGACTTATATTTTCCGTATTTTCATTTCATATAGTGCGACTTTATTTTCATTGTTTTATATTTTATATAGTCAAGTGTTGGCATCGCACAGTGCCGATACTACACATAGCTCTAAAGATCGACACTATAATGTGGATTCCACAAGCATAAAAGTATAATGCTCGACGGGATTTGAGCGTAGAAATGTAAAGTTCATTAAGTAAGGCCATACAAGACCATCTAGAACGTTGGTGGTCTTGACGGTATGTAGACTCCGCCAGCCTAGAAAAATTCAGTGCTCACCTATCCGTGTGATAAACACAGAGACTGTAGTTGGGTCCGTGAACCGTGAGCTTGATCCATGCGAGAAATTAAATTTATTGCTCACCGCTCATCATCATGGATCAAAGGTTCATTGTAGAAGGTATACCCCTCAGGTTAAACGGTATGTGGACCCCACGAGTCTGTGAACATGAAATATGGGCTACAATAGCGTAGAAATGTAAATCTCAATGTGGTAGATATATTCACCAAAGAATGTGGAGCTCTGGTGCCTAGAAATATAATGCTTGTTTGGTTAGACGGCTATAGTAGGGCCATATACCAAGAATAACATCCATTAATAGATGCCTCTTTTTGGCGAGAGAAGACAACTTTATTAGTGAGGACCTACGCAAGAAGTGATAATTCGACCTCAAACCTTTGTCACCTTAAACTCGTTTGGGAAGAAAGTTATTTACGATCGATCTGTGATCCTTTCTATGTTGAAGGTATAGGTGGAGGAGCCAATTGAAATACAATAGTTGTGTTTTTATGAAACCTCCCCAGCCAGTAGTTGCCAGTAGTTGGCAGTTGAGGCACATTTCACATGCTAATTAAAACAACAACCTGCTGACAACTGCTGGCAACAACTCTTGATTTTCTCCCCAGCCGGAGAGCTGCTAGCTGGCAGCTGGCTAAATTCAATTCACAATAAACAAACAGGTGGCGCTGAAAGCAACAAGTGGCTTAGAATTTCTTTTAGGCTTATTGCCTAAATTCACTCGACTGGCTTCATCTTGCTGGCAATTGTGCTGGCAAACTGACCAAATGAACTGCTGTCTGGCGAGGTTTAAAAAAAACATCCCTAATGAAGTGTATTATGAGCTTCATAGCATAGATGACTAGGTAATAAAAACTTGGACTACGCACAAAGAGAAAAACTTCATGTTTTGGACGTGCAAAATCTCCCATTTCCTCCTGCAGCGAAATTTTTGCGAAAACTTGGAGACTACATCTCACAATTAAACTCTAGACTAACCTATGGGAGTCTCGTATGGTTAAAGGCAACCATCAAGGTCTGTCTAAAAAAAAAAATAGGTGGCGCAACAGACCTAGCTTCTCGCAACCATTCGTTTTGTGTGCGTTTCTATTTTTGGGACCAATGGAAGGAACGAGGATCGAACCTGTGATCCCTCGAACAGTAGTCCAGCACACTAACCACTGCGCTACTGCGCCCACATCAAGGTCTGTCTATTATGGAAATTTTACGAAAAACGTCAATTGGCGATCATACTGAAATACTTTGGCCATGAGAACCTATCACGGACTACATCGCGCCATTTGTACTCAAATATGATAAGGTGGTAAGGTCAATACCACCAGAAGGTGCAGAAGGTATGCACCTTCACAGGAAGGTGCATACCTTCTGGTGGTATTGACCTTACCACCTTATCATATTTGAGTACAAATGGCGCGATGTAGTCCGTGATAGGTTCTCATGGCCAAAGTATTTCAGTATGATCGCCAATCGTTTAAGTACTGTTGGTATAACATCGGTTCTTCACGGTTCCCCACAAAAAAAAGTTCAAATCGCAGCTCCGAGGTGGCCAATTGACATCGCCAAGACGGCTGATAACACGATTTGGGAATTTGGTGCGCAAAAGATCGATTGTGGCATGGTCTGTGTGGCATAGCGCGCCATCCTGCATGAACCAGAGGTCGTCCAAAACCATGTCTTCAATTTCGGTAAAAAAAAAATCGGTCAACATGGCTCTGTAACTCCCACCATTGACCGAAACGTTGTTCCCAGCCTCATTTTCGAAGAAAAATTTTCCAATGATGCCACCACTCCACAATCCACACCAAACTGTCGCACTCTCTTGGATGTATTGGCTTCGTACGACGACGGGGACTACGAGTGTTGTCCACTAGCATACCAGTCTCACGAACTTTTTGCACAAACTTGCGTACAGCAGGCGCGGTGGGTGCTTAATTTCAGCCAAAGCTTTTTTCAAAAACGCACCGTTTAAGCTACACAGAACTCACTTTGGAAATAAGTTTTCAATGTTTCCCAAAGTTTTTCAAGCATAAAGCGACACATTTCGTTCCGCGGAGGTATGATACTGACTTTCTGTCAAGATTTCGAGCGGGAAACAGCTGTCAGTATCAGAATAACCAATGATTTAAAAAGAAACCACTAGATATGGGGCACCCTTCACTCTCTAGGAAAGTCATTTTTGTCATTTTGTTGTGACAGGAGAGTCAGGAACTAAAACTTGAAGGTACCTCGCTGTCAATTGATGTAGTGCATAAATTAAGCGATGACCACAAGGCAAATAAAACTTGAATGCAACAGAGAGGATTACAACCACAATTTGTTGCTTTTTTTTTTAGATGCGCCAATGGATGTCGGCGCAGTAGCGCAGTGGTTAGTGTGTTGGACTACTGTGCGAGGGATCCCAGGTTCGATCCCCGGAAAAACCCAAAATTACATCTTAAAGTTTTTTCTACTGCGCCACCTCTCGCGAACGTCTGACAAACATCCGAGAGTATGCCTGTCATGAAAAAGCTTCTCAATTGAGCCGTTCGGACTCGGCATAAAATTGTAGGTCCCTTCCATTCGTCCCAAAAATAAAAACTCACACAAAACGAATGGTTGCGAGAAGCTAGGCCTTGGGTGTCACCCGCCTGTTGCTCCACTTATTTATTTTATTTTTTTCAATGGATGTGGTAATCTTCTAAAGATGCGGTAGCCCGTGCTACCAACATACACGATTCGCAAACCCGAATAATCAATGCCGGGAGTGCGCCTAAACGTACTAATCCACACCCTACACACTTCAACCACTCATCCCACGGGACTGCCGTTAGGTATTCCTTTGCGGGGTTGGTTAGCATTCAAGCTAAACGTATTGTGTCACCTGCTTCTGGTGTTTCAGCGGCCTCTGACGCTTTTGCTGTGGCTTTTCTTAGCCTTTCTATTCTCCGTTCTCATTTTGTAGGATATTGTTATAAAATTGCATAATTCCAATTCTCTTCAGACTGCAACATGTGGTCGATGATAAGTGACGGGCTGGGCAAAGTATTTGTTGCTTACAAAGTTTTATCCGTCTTTTAAGTCCTTCCTTCTGTCCTCTACCGTAAGCCTTAATATTTCCACTGTATCCGACTGTATCCAACATTCACACATGTTTATTCTATAAAAAAAAAATCGCTCCTGCAGTCGTACTCGTTCACGGAAGACCCATAGTCTTCTTATTACGCAATTTTAACAATTGAAGAACTTGAGTCTCTTCAGATAACTGGGCTCTTGATACTTCGTCTAATAGCGTCAGAGTTTAGTCCGTACTTAAGAGAGATATTTAGGGAAGCAGGTTGTAACTGACTGCGATAAGAAACAACATTTCTCGACTAAATTGGGCAGCCTTCTCTGATAATTTCCATTGCAGGTATATTCGCTTGATATTTTTTATTGCTACTTTGCCACCGTTTCCAGAACAAGACATCGTTTCCATTTCTCCCACGACAACCTATTTCCTGTGATTTCATCCAATTCCCACTTCCTTCTCGCATAAATCAGCAAAAACTTTCCCACATAATTCAAAGAGGGCACTTCATCAAAAATAACCTCGTGCTCCTCTTACAGCATTCACCCAAAAAGAACGACCGCGTTTGACTATTCGGGCAAACACTAATATGCAACCTCATTTACATCACTCATCCCACTGGTTGCAGCATCAATTACACACTCCATGTCAACAGCGTTCACCAACAGTACTCGCCCACTCATCGAATCATCTAAATTCGCAACAAAAATCCAGTTCCCACAGACAAAAGCTCTTTTATCTATAGCCCCTGATCTGCCATCACACATCACCACCATATCGAATTGGCAGTACCTTACGATAGAAATATTATGTCTTGACATGGAGAGAGAGACAATAACCTACTCTGATGCTAAGTACTATGTAATCGGCGGACTCCCGCTCCGTGAACTTTCGCACATTCCTCCAAAAGATGCGTAAACTTGTCAGACGCGCGGCACTACTGCCACTGTCTTTACTTGCCCAAGCAATTAGCGGATCAATAAGTCACTTGCGATTGCGATGTCGGAACGGAAATCGGAACATGACAAATTATCCCCCATCACTCTGGACTGGCCATCTGACTCGTAATATTAGATTGAATAACAATTTGGCGTGATGGCATGACACACCGCAGTGAAGGGTCATTACAAGTCGGACAATTTTATCAGGCTACTCTCAACCTGCTGATTGAGGTGGCATCTAGAGGAGTAACACTTCCCCATCTGACGAATTGACTTTAGCCTCACACGTGTGTGTGCAAGTGGTGAATCCGAAACTGAGGCAAGTTCTTCTTTTCCCTTGCTACACAAGTATATCTGCTCAGATGGTATAAAACGAAAGGCCCCACCATTCTTCAACTGCAGTTGATGTTGAACGTTCAAGCGATAATAATAATTTGCGCCGAGGCAGAGCAATCATCTCAAGGATAATCGGATTCTATTTATTGTGCCTGTGTTAAGCCGTGTGGTGAATAGTCTGTGCCAGCGTGCCATAGTGAAAGACAAGAGTTTTGTGTTGTGTTGCGGAATTCAATTTGTTTTGCTCGTGTTTTAAAGAAAGCAGTGACCAAGAGGATTATTGGATTGAAAGCAAAAATGGTTTGTACTTGTTATTAAAATCTTGTGTGACTGAGCAGTGAGCATGAGCACTCATGTTATAGTATAAGTGAACTGCTTTCAATTTGTCGTAATTGGGTGATTATTGGTCCAGTTCGCTGTTGAACTCTTTTGTTTGTTTGGTTTACTTTTGCGGTTTAATTGCTGTTGACATTGTGGGGGGATGGGGGGACGCGCTAAATTTGAAAGTGCAATTTGGTCGGAAACCGTATAATTATAGCCTTCTATAAATTTGTTAAATTTCAAGAAAAAAAAAAAACCGTTTTGTGACAAAGCTTGTACTTAAAAGTATGTATGCAATTTGTCCAACAATTTTGAAAGTCACCTGTTAAGCTACTTACTTATATTAATTGGCTATTAGGCGGCAAGTGAAGTTGTTAAGCCAGAGTACCGATGGAGGTATTTTTAGCTTGGTTTTGTTGGGATTTTCTAGCCGCCAGATCAATCTTACTTGTAGACGCTTATTTTTCGTCTCAGCAGTATGTCCGTTTTCGTGGCCTGCAGTCGCGTGATTTTTGACGGTCCTCTTGAGCATTCGTTGTAGGTAATAGCCGTTGGAAAGCCGTAGCAGCGTCATATGTCAAAGTTGTTAAGCTTCTTTAATAAACGCGAGATTATTGGTCGAAAAATCGGTGTCTTCTATTGAATCGACTTCACGATGTAATTGAAATTTAAATTTCTGACGACTGCAAGACCTGGCATTAGGTGCGTGCACCCAAATTTGTTACATTGCTTTGCTGTTGTTGTTCAAGGGTTTATTGAAAGGACTATTGGCAGTGAGTCTCCACTGATGAAATATTTTTATGCGATAATTCGATAAATTGTTTTTAGCCTGTTTTAATATTCATTTATACATATTTTCTATAAATGCAGATCACAACAGTAAAACCGCATCCAAAGCCGTTAGATGGTTCTTTGGATTACCGCAGTTATAGTGATAAACGCGTGAGGCTGGTAGCAAACACTGTGAAAACAACAGCGCCACCTATCCGACGTAATTCAATCCACCTTATTTTTGTACCCGTTTTATTCTTGGTAGGTAGTTGCCCTTTTTTCTTCGCCAAACTGTTATATACTAGTTCCAAATCGGAGGTGATGTTCTGTCTAGGACGTTTAAATATTTCGTTTAGAGCCCCTTAAAAGAAACGGTTTTCAAAAAAGTTTCGAACAGCGCTCTCTGCTCTGTAAGCAGTTATATACATATTTGTGTTCATGTATTATCAGTTCTTGATGACTCGATGTCTCACTTGAGAAGTTCGAACTTCCACAGCAAGTCCATTGGCTCTGTTCATTTTTCTTTTAACATCTGCCTAGACTTCCAAATAACGTCTGACCTCAATTTATTCCCTGTTCTGGACCTACCATTGAAGGTATCATTGACCTACTGACATCTGCCTAAAATTCAGCTTGATAGACTTTGCCGAATTTTTTTACTGGCTCTGACCCCGCCCATCTACTATTCAGGATTCACCGGTGTTCCTTTTATTTACAAGTGGTCTTAGAGCCCCGACTCACAGCGGAATATTTATTTATGACTCAGTTTTATGGAGCCACCTGCCTTTCAAAGTCGGAATTATTTTGTCGACTCTTCTACGTCGGACGGAGTTCCTTATGTTGGTCGACATGTCATCATCTTTAGTGTATAAATTTACTTAAACCTTGTATAAAACCGAATAATCCCTTGACAAAGAGCTTCGTCAACTTATAGACATACATAAAGGGTGGGCCATCTAGTGGTTATTTTTAAATCATAGGCTATTTTCACACTGACATCTCTTTCGCGCTCGAAATCTTGACAGAAAGTCAGTATTACACCTCCGCGGAAGGAAATGAGTCGCTTTAGGCTTGAACAACGTTGGGAAATATTGAAAACTTATTTCTAAAGTGAGTGCTGTGTAGCCCATATAGTGCGTTTTTTGAAAAAAAAAAAAAAAAAAAGGTTTGGTGTTAATGAAGCACCCACCAAGCCTGGAGAGTGTGAGACTCAATTCACGAACAACTCCATCACGCCATCGATCTCAACAGCTCAACATTTCTTGAACTATCCTGAGGAGAATTCTGCACACAAATCTCTTCAATTACTAATTGAAGGCGATGCGCTTCGTTATCGCTTCGCAGTTTGGGCCTTAGAGCAGCTTAAATTTGACAGCGATTTTGGGCGAAAATCATCTTTTCTAACGAGGCGCATTTTCATTGACGAGAAGCCAATGCATCCACAGAAAGTGAAAATTTGGTGCGGATTGTGGAGTGGTGGCATCATTGGACCATTTTTCCATGTTAACTGACTTTTTTTTACTGCAATTGAAGACGCGGATTTGGACGACCTCTGGTTCATGCAAGATGGCGTGTCATGCCACACAGCCCATGTCACAATCGATCTTTTGGGCACCAAATTCCCAAATCGTGTTATCAGCAGTCTTGGCGATGTCAATTGACCACCTCGGAGCTGCGATTTGACCCCTTTGGACTTTTTTTTTGTGTGGAACTGTGAAGGACCGATGTTATGCCAACAGTCCCGAAACGATTCAAGCACTTAAGCCCAATATCATCCAACCAATCCGTGAGCTAGAGCCCGAAGCCATCAACAAGGTCTTGGTAAATTGGAGTGACAGAATGCGCTATTGCGAACCCAGCCGAGGTAGCCACTTGAACGACGTTGTATTCCTTTATTAATGGGAATGTTTGCTCTTACTAATAAAGCCATAATACATAATACAAATTTAATTTTGTTAATTTTATTGCATTTTTAAAAAGAAACTTGTATTTGGCCCACCCTGTATATGACAACTTTGTTCTTCTCAATTTTAAGAAGCCATACGGTTTATGTATTCCTTTCCACGCTATTCTGTTGCTATTCTTATAAATGCTCCTAAAACTACTGAACTATAGAATTATATCAATGGTCGCCGACAGACCCGACCTGATGTATCGCTCTTTCTGGATTTTTTTGAGAATACTTTTACCTCGGCCAGTTAACATTATGCTTCCAGAAGTTTTTGAAATTCATTGCGCTATTGACTATTAAAGTATCAATCCACAGTAGAGAAGGACATTAGCCCAACTGCTCCCGTTTTTTTAAACCGCCTTGCAATATACCTTGTCTGTCAATGGCATTGGAATCTTAAGAATACCTTTCTTTGGCTTTAACAAAATGTTCAGTGAAATGACAAATAGTTCTTTTCCCGACAGATCGGAAGGGGCTATTTCCTCCGGTGACCGTTTATCATTCTTAAGAGAAATTAAGCACGGAGTGCCTCAAGGCTCACTATTAATACCGATACTCCTCTTTAAGTTCATAAATAAATGGCCAACTTATCTGTTTTAAAATATGCTTCAGTTTATACCTATTATATGAAGCTGTTGTCTAACTAATCTTAGTGAAACCCTTCAGCAACCCTATCATAGTTCATCCTTCTTATCAACAAAAAGATATTTACACTAGGTTATTTGTCAGTAGCTAATGGATTACTACCTAATCCATAAAAGTCGCAACAAATTCTCATTTCTAATATAAAAAAAAAAATAGTTGGCGCAATAGGCGATTAGACATAGACACCCTAGGCCTAGCTTCTCACATCCATTCGTTAGTGTGAATATTTTTTCGGGACGAATGGAAGGGACCTACAATTTTATGCCGAGTTCGAACGGCTGAATTGAGAAGCTTTTTCAGGACAGTTATATTCTCTGATGTTTGTCAGATGTTCGCGAGATGTGGCGCAGTGGAAAAAACTTTAGGATGTAATTTGTGTCTTTCCGGGGATCGAACCTAGGACTCCTTGCACTAACATTCCTTTGTCCGCCAGTGGTTTTATAAATAGGCTTTTAGCTAGGACACCCTATATATTAACGCTATGGTGCATTTTTAGCTGCTCTGCGAAGCCGCAAATTTCACGACTCTTCCAATCGACATACTGCGACAATGTGATTGACGTACGATATTGCAAGCTTGAAGACTGATTTTGTAAGGGTTTAGTTATTAAATTGGCAAGACTTTTTCTAGTAACAATCAATTTGACAGCTGTCAGAGCAAAGCTTGTAAATTATTCAAATTCAATATTGCGCTTGATCCTTATTTTCAACACAAGACTCTGCTGTTTACCAAAAGTCTATGTTTTGTCCGCTTTATGAGCATGAGGAATTATTGCCATAGATTTCTTTAAAGATTATGCTGGCCAGAATCTGTTACAGTCAACGCAGAGCCCTGTAGAGCAAATATTGCTAACTTGTTCATGTTGATTCTTCAATTGAATGGCGTTGATGTGGAGTACTTTTTGCGGAGTTGGGTACGTTTGCCTGCAATTTAAAAGCCTGTTTCCAAAAGCCCGTATTACAAATGCCCGTTTTCAAAAGCCCGTAAAAAGGAAGACAGTCATTGTATGGGGGCGGCATGCTGCCCCCCTGCAACCCCCCAACCAGTGATCACTGTAGGATTTGGAATGAGTGCAAGCCCGTAAAAAAGTACGACCTTTTTGAAAATGTTCATTTTACGGACTTGTGTATTACAGACTTTTATTTTACGGTCAACTTCGAAATGCTGTATTTGCATTTACGGGCTTCTGTGAATACGGGCTAAAATTGTACGGCCTTTGTAATTGTGCGATATCACACAGCTGCAGATTATTTTCTGTGGGGATATGCATGAAATCACTGCTCTCCACCGAAAAATCACAGATGTCGGACTATTTGGAAGATAACATTCGCCGCATTATAGCCGACCGACGCACGCGACACGTAAGGAAACGGCTCCAGATTGGACTTCATATATGTTCAAAATTATATTTATATTATAACTTATTGCATATACATATTTAAAACTAACATTAACCATTACCTTTTCAGTAGAGCATAGACCATGGTTATTAATAATATTTTATTTAATTTTAAAGTTGTATACCCTCAACAACATGCTTTATAAGTAATACTAGACCGGCTTTGCCTGTGCGCAGGAATTGTATTGCATAAATATGTTCTTGTCTATCCTTGTCTATATGATAATGCACATTAATACTCCAAATTTTACAACTTAAGCTCCTATGAGTGTCGGAAAATATTGTTTCCAGCTCCTTTTTTTGTAGGGGATCTGCCAAGCCCCTTTGAAAAATCTCCCACATTTTGTAAAATACTTTCAACGGGCCATGTACAGTACATTGGTCAAGATATTGTGTAATTTTGTTGTATGGGAGTTGTCACGCCCTTTGTTCAATCCCGCCCACATTTCGCAAAGTGCTTTGTTTGGAGAATAAACAACAAAGTACCTATCTTTAAATTTTCTTTTCTTATCCCATTGTCGTTTCTTGTAAATATTCAATATGATATGCAGCCTATGTCCTTTTTCAGGTCGCAGACTTTTTCTTTTCCAAATTACATTACGAGGTTAAGTCATGAAAAGGTTACAAATAGACAGACAGTGTTTTTTTCGAATTTATAAAACTAGAAGGTAAGGATTATTCGTCGACCCTAGAAGATAATTGATATGGAGAAGAAATAGAGTTCGGGAGGGCGGGAGGACGTCGGTTATAGCCATCAGTAAAATGCAACCGAAAACATGTTGCTTTGCTTTTTTGGACCACTCAAACTTAATAGTTGAACTTATTCTTGGTCTTAAAATGAAGTTAAAACAAAATCGGGCAATTGTTGTCTAAATTTTCTAGGAACAGAATTTATAAATCTTTTCTTTAACTTCTAAACTACTAAACTTTTTCTGTTCAACTTCTCAGTCAATTCCACAACAGGTTTCACTGAACTCCTATGATATGTTAGGGTTAAATGTTTCAGTTTTGTTCCGTTTCTTGCTTTTACCGATAGACTTTTCTGAAAGCTATAACCGACACCTTACATAGCCCAACAGGTCTCCAGTAAAACGACGGCTCCGATAACCGATGGCCCTCTGATTATTTTGACGCTTGTTTAGAATGCATAGGTTAAAACAGTGCGCGTCAAAAGAAAGTTAACATTCGGTTTTCTTTTTTAATGTGTAAATTATTTTTTGCTGTCGAAATAAAACCTATTTCAAGACGCTAAAGAAAACTCAAAAGAGAATCGGTGTTCCCTCACTTTTGACACTCACTATAGGTGCTAGTATTGGTGTACAGAAGTTTCTTATATTCTATCGGATTTTCTTGCTTTTTAAGAATGCGTTGAATTGCCTTTGGTCAACATTTGACGCCATCGAGCAAAAATATCAGCCATTTCTTTGGTTGTTGTTGCTCGCGATCCGTCTTCCTTAAACTCAGTCAGAAAGAGCAACTGAAGTGACTGAATTTTGGCCTTAGATAGCATAGATTTATACAACTTCTTAAATAAACTCTGTTTTTATTAATCAAGTTAGGCCAATTGTGTCGACTCAAGTTGAGATGCTACAAAAGTTTTAGAATCTGCCTTCCAGCCGTTCGATTATGATGGTTGTCACAGTAATTTTAGGCAGACAGGTCTGGTAATGTATCTACGTATCGAATAGCTATAGAACTTTAAGCCAGATGCCTGAAATTTTGTTTATGGATTGCTAGAAAACAAAAAAAAAATGTATGTACGGTATAGTAGCTAACAAGATGCCACCCATTGCTTCATTAGATTTAGCCCCATTTTGAGGTAAACTACTTCTTCATTAATAAATACCGTTAAGTGACTAATTAAAATTCTTTTAGCCAGCCTTCCACGGCTCACAAAATTCAGCTACAAAAATCCATCTAATTAGGTAAATTCAAGAATCCATAAATCGTTTGAGCAAACAATAACACTTCAACATCATCGTCTGGAAGTGGGCCACTCTACGGCCAAGTACCCATCGCAAGTTACATCAGTCGACCTTCAGAAACCTATTTCAGGAAACGACCATAACATTCGATTCATGTGCATCGATATAAGTGCTCTTCCAAAGTTTAACAATTCAATTAACATCTGATTACGGGTTAACTTGAACTACTATGTTTCCGGCAAACTATGCGATATTTCACTTTCTTTTGTGGACAGTGGCGTAACCTCATACCTGGGTGTTGTTGACTAATGCTTACCAAAATATAATTCAGCAAAACAATAACGAAATTTGAAGGGAAGGAACCAGCTAACACACACCTGCCATAGATGTACACCAGGGAGGTGCGATTGTGGTACAAATTTCTCAGCCCTGCCATTGTATTCCAAAGCAATAAATAGGTGGATGACTTTTCAAATAAACCGTCTGTTATTTTTGCTGCTATTCCCACTCGAACAAAATTGGTTAATAAATGCAGAATAATGGCAACAACTTTATACAGACGAAAAGTGAATGTATATGCATATTGGAGGTGCTACCGATGGATCTTGATCTATGGAACGGCCAAAGATACGTTAATCGAAAAATGATTTCGAGTCGAGCGCTAGATTGAAAATTGCTTGTAACTGTGTAGTGATTACGCCAAGAGACGACCACGAAGACACAAAAGTCAATGGCAGCGGGCAGCAGAAGAAAAAAAAAAACGGAAAACTCTCGACTAAAACCCATTGAGATGCAGAGATACAGATAAGAGATACATGTTGGTTTGCGATATTAATTATGGCCCACAGGTGGTAATGGTTTGGTAAGCCGTGTTGTGTCTGGTGTGTGAGTTTGGCTTTAGAATGTTGTCGTCTTTAATTTTGCTTATGCTGTAATGATGATGATGGTGATGATCATGATCGATAACAGTGGTCCACAGTCAACGGTCATGTGATGTGGTTCTATAACGAATTTGCTTTCATTAGGTTAACTTTGGTTTGTGGCCCGCTGGGAGGTATTAATGGGAAATTCGCTCGTTATACGGTTGTTGAAAGTAGAGCACGTTAAACGCTTTTAAAGCGAGCGTAAGTTGAAGGAGGGATCTTCTGAAGCGATGGTTTTACAGTGTTAAGATGTATGAGCATAGCTTTTGTAAAACTATGTAACTTCTTCAACGAAAGTAATAGATTACTAGTACCTAATCACAAAAATGTCAAACATTATTCACAGTGACGTTCAAGGCTGCTATAAAAGCGTACTATGTGCGGAGAGCGTCAAAAGTGACAGAGCACAGATTCTGTTTTCATTTGTCTTTGCAGCTTGAAAATATTTTTTTTTAATCTGTTAAGTATTTAACGCTGTTGAAATGAAATACGTTTTGTTATTGTTATTTGTTTATCAAACTTTTCGCAAATTGTTGGCTTTTTAGACCTGTGTCAAGAGTCAAGACCTAAAAACAAC
Source organism: Cheilosia soror (assembly GCA_949372485.1). NCBI lineage: Eukaryota > Metazoa > Arthropoda > Insecta > Diptera > Syrphidae > Cheilosia > Cheilosia soror. The sequence goes on along the minus strand of OX443561.1, from coordinate 73,684,825 downwards.
TTCAATGAGCAGAGCATTGATGTTCACTCACTTTTGATGCTCACTGTATATATCGGACGCAACAAATAACCGTGTGCCAAATAAGTACACGTACATCGGCCCAATAGTCGCTGTATATATTACGTACCAAAGTCACTGTCACTGAAAAAGCTTCTCAATTCAGCCGTTCGGACTCGGCATAAAATTGTAGGTCCCTTCCATTTGTCCCAAAAATAGAAACTCACACAAAACGAATGGTTGCGAGAAGCTAGGCCTATAGGGTGTATACCGCCTGTTGCGCTACTTATTTATTTTTTTTTTAAGTCACTGTCTATTATTAATCATTGCATACCTTGAGACAAAAAAGCGGTCAGAATTTTGTACTTTTTATAAACTTCAACTTCTGCCATGAAATCAAAATGTTGCATTAAATCATAGGAAACAACCAAAAATATAGAGATAAATAAAAATAAAAAGTTTGTGTAGTATGGTCAGAATTTTGGACTTCTTATGGCATTTCCTTGAACAGAACATAAATTGGAAATAAATTTCTGTCAGTAAATTAAAACGTTGTAGGAAGCATTTGAAAACAACTTAAACTAGAAAATTATATTCAGTGATCAGATTTTTAGACATAAAATTTCTTATAACAGAACATTCGGCCCTATCATGGTATCCGTTCGGAGAGCTCCGCAACGCAAATCCAGTCGGATACTACAAAGTATCCGTTTTCCGATCATGCATCAACGCATTTTCTTCACTAAAATCTTTCCGCGATGAACAGATGTCGGAGAAAAATTGACGTGTGGCTGTCAAAACTAGGTGCAAAAAACGCAACCCATCGCACTGAAACGTAGACTGCCGCTGTGCGTTACGTATTGTCGGAGAAATGTTCCGAACAGCTTATCGGAACGATTACCATGAAGCAAAAATCTCCGATTCGTACAAAATCGGAGAATTTTTCTTTCGGAACGGATACCATGATAGGGCCGATTGATAGAACATCAATTAATTAAAAACTTTGTACCAAATTGTAAGTATTTTCAATACAAATTGCAGGAAAGAAGAGATCGCTAAGACGTACTTCCAACTTTAAATAGAAAGCAACCAAATACAAAAAATGTATAGGTTTAAAACAACACTTTATGTTGCTTCAAATTTGTACCAAATTGTCAGAATTTTACCAACACAAAAAAACATATCCACATAAGTTGGGTTAACTCATTGTAGTTATAGTATCTGGCAACTTGCACCAACTTGAAAACTTGTCCCAAATTGTTAGAAATTAAAAAAAAAATGGTATGTGCGTCACCTACATAAGCACACTACTGGAGTTAAACTTGCTTCATATCACTTTATTTATTAATCACTTTATCGTAACGATCCTGGTCCGGATCCAATTGAAAAATTTCATCAAAATCGGTCCAGTTGTTTACGATAGGAGCAAAACCACCGAATAGTGTTCGGTATCGAAAAGAGCAAAACAAAGCCACCGTTAAAGTCGGCTGAAAGCGAGGATGAATACATTGCTGATGAAGATTGCAAGAGCATCTTCACCCATTAACATTTTTTCAAAATCGAACCCAACTGTCGAATGTCGACCGAATTAAATGTACCAAGTGTCCAGGGTGGTGGTCATGAAGCATGTATAGTAGTCGATGAAGATGCCACGTATATTTGTGCCTTCTGCAATTGAATTGCATTTCTAAGGAAGAAACGATTCCCCTAAAATTCAATAGGGCGGTTTTGCCCCCATGTGTTTTTTTGTTGATGTGTTTTAAAAATTTATTAAACTTTTTTAAAGTTATATATTTATTTGTAATAATTTTCAAAATACCTGAATGAAATAACCAGAATAAAGATTTTATTTCCGTTAAAAACGTATGTTCAGATGAACCATGAGGAAACCGTCCTCAAATTCTGCAAGAGGGGTGCAGATCAAAACTTTCATATCAACCGTGATAGTTCCTGTCATCCCGCCTGTAATATAAGCATAAACGCGCAAGAGGTTTTAGGTCAGTCAAATGACTCTTAAGAATGTGAGCAATCGGCCACGAGAAAGCCAAACCATATATGTAATGTATATGATCTTACGATGCCAGTCCAGTAAGCGAACCAAAGTAGAAGAGACTAAATCACCAGGTTCTAACAAAATATCCTAGGTTGAAGGATAGGCCAAAGCCTAAGGCAATACCGATCCAAATTCTGTCATTTATCTTAATGAGGTTAGTTCAGTGCCCATAAGATGACGGGCCAACTCGCCTGAAGTATTCGTCTTCTTGTAGGAAACATATATCCATATCAGTCTCAGCTGGGTTGACAAACTATGCTCGCAGTTCCATCAACTACAAGCGCTGAATTCACACGGTAGTGTTGGAGGAAACATTTTAAAAAGAGTTTCACTTCTGCGTCCATACGAAAATCAACAGCTTATTGCTTTGCCTGACATATTCAAAAAGTTCCACCAACCAAAGAGGATGAAGACTGCTTACTTACTTACTTACTTAAGCGGCTCTACAGTTCGGGGTGAACCAAGGCCTCAACTAACAAGCCTCTCCAGTTAGCCCGGTCCTTAGCCAACTTTTTGTTTGTTTGTTTAAATACTTCTCCCTAACGCTTCATCAGCGTCCCGAGGTACTTGCAGATGTATGTTAGTTCTGCACTTAAATTGCTGCAAATTGTTGGAAATATATCCCCAGGAAGTGAGTTCCAAAGTTTGTTTGTCCTATAAGAAGGAGTTTTGGAAAATTGATGTCCTCGCGGTTGTCAAGTGTACTGTATGGTCATGACCATGAGTAATAGCTGGCTGTCTTTTGGGGCGCCCAGAAGTTGCATTTCGAGGGATAATGTCTTTAAGTTCCTTGGGATATCTACCATGGAAAATCCATATAGAACAAGCAAACGATTGTAGATTCGATGTGAGTTAGGGTATCCAATCAGCCGAACTGCTGTATGCTGTCAAATAGGTTAAGTGCCTCCAGTTGCGCATTCCTAAGGCCAGGTCTTCCTCTACTGCGTTGTTCCTCCGGGTGAGACTCGAAGACTTTACGGGCCGGAGCATTTGTTTCTATCCGCTCTACATATCCATCTTAGGCGACTGAGTTGAAGTTTTTTGACCAAGTCGAAGTCGATGTACAGCTCGTATTGTCGTTAAACCTCCTTCTCCAAAGCCCGTCAACGCAAACGGGACCGAACATTTTACAAAGCGTCTTTGTCTCGAAGCGACCGAGGATATCTTTACTTCATCCGCTTTAGATAGTCTAAGCTTTAGCGCCATAAAGCAGGACTGTAATGATCAAGGTCTTATCGTCTTATACAGAATCTCCTTAGTTGTTCGGGATAGGACTCTACTACTCAATTACCTTCTTAAGTAGTAGAGTCCTTCTTTCTTCTGAGATGTTGTTGTTAGAATTCGTAGCAGAGCCGAGGTAGACAGGACGAAGATAGCTAGTCAAATATAAAAGTTATATACTGAAGCTAAAATAAAATCACTGCCTAGTATAGCTGCCCCTGCTGGAAGCGCATTTCAATAGCACAACTCTATTTGGGTTAAAAATTGCACCTAAGATCTCTTTCGTTGATTCAAGTTTTTACACAAATGGATTCTGCTAGTCTCGTGTTGCCTTGCCACTAACTTAACATATGCCTTTTTGTGACATAAAATACATAGGGTTCCTGTATAAGACACACAGTGCCTTGGACGATTACTCGGACATCTAGTTGGCATATCTTCTGTTCTCTTTCTCTACTGAAACAACTTCGTAGTACATAAGAATGTAAATCGTGGAACGGCATCCTTGTTCAACACCAGAACTAATATTCTGGTTGCCGCCAGGGAAGTCTAATGGTATTTTAGGTTCCACCGGATATCTATTTCTTTAAAAGTACGTGCATATCTTGTCACATAGAAATGCGCAACCAAGAGTAGCATAAATCATGATAGTTATAGGTATATTTTAATAAACGATATGGCCATGGCCAAGTGGAGGAAGAAGGATTTTCATTTCGGCGATTGCAAGATCGGTTTTAGTTGATCGCTCAATTAAGACTGAGAGTGATATCTGTTGGCACTGTCTTTTTGTGGATGTTGACAACAGTTGTGACTGTGAGTTGAATGATCGTTTTCTGTAGGAAATTATCGGACGTCGTCTCCATCGGTAGACCTCGTTTGATGCTCCGTCAATCATTTATTGGCGTATAATTTTCTTCATCTTTACAAATAGATACTCTTAGTATTTTGACCCGACATTTGTGGTTAAAAAGTCTCCTGGCTTCACCATACCATGGATTCACTTATCTTCAGTCGATAACATAAGTGATTTGATCTAAAATTTCGTCCAATATAACCGTTTTATTCCAACAAACTTAAAGAATAGAGAAGTTTAGTGCGACGCAGTCATGCACTTTTTTTTTGTATTATCAAATCGCTGCATTAAATCCTGACAAGTCGATTGCTCTATGGGGTATCCAGATACTGCATTTGACATAATTTTTTTTTCGGTATATACCTACCCCTTGTAAATGGTTAGGAAATCGAAAGACAAAATGCCCCCAGAAAGACTAAGCCGCCAATAGGAATACAACACCAAAATGGTTCGTCACTGCGTCACTGATGACGACAGACAATTAATTGAACACTTAGACGAAAACATTAACATTATCCCGTGCAAATGTCATCAAGTTCAACAGCCCTGCTAAATGTTGTACTGACACTCTAGTCTAAGACATTCTTCTTTCGTTCGAGTTCAAGTCATTCATTTATTTTTCAATGACCTCCTTATCCATTAAGTGGGTCGCGGGTGTAGGTTGCTTAGGTGGACCCTCCATAGTTTTCGATTCACCGCCTTTGACTCTAAATCATCAAACACAATCCCCATACGTGTAGAGAAGAGATTATGGACTTGATCTAACTATCTCAACCTGAGTCTATCTAGAGGACGCCTTCCTAATGGTACGAATTCCATAGCACGGCTTGGGATCCTGGTTGGGGACAAGTGCTTAACATGACCAAACCACCGAAGCATGGAAGAAGTAGCCGCTCGACATTGAGCTCCTCACGTTCTGGTGTTACGAATACGATCTCTACTGACAAACCCCAGCAGTACAGCGTTGGAATTTTATTTCGGCAGCTTGTATCCGCGATCTTATTCTTTCGGTCATGACCATATAGGTAAGAGCCAAAACAAACATCGAATTAAAGACTGGGGCCAGATCACGTGAAATCAAAACGATCGAATGATATCGTTCCGACAATAGCATTCTCTGGTCTATTGTCAGAGATATGATAGAGATAGGCTTGATGAAAACGAAAGCGGGATTTCGTTTTGTATTTTACAGAATCCCACCTCTGAGTTCAAGTTCCCATTCGAAATGTAAGTTAAAGATTATGACTGATTTAAGTGCACAACTATAACACCTATATCTGGGGGCTGTAGAAGCCTTGTAAATTGATTTTTCCCGAGAGAAGTATTAAAAAAACCACAGAAATGGGACTGAAGTTGATGTATCAACAAAATATATCATGCAATTTCCCATAAGTACTCCGAAAAAATTAACCACGAAACGTTTTATCGAGCACCAAATTTGCTATCAATTTAAAACGGGCTTGAGAGTTATTACCTCGAAACATTTACCTGGAAAGACCACCCTTATGTACATCAGTTTAAAAGCTCTTCTCGCTTGTAAAGAGTATCAATTTTCAAGCTCACTACGGCAACGTGCCAGATCAAAAGTGTGCCCATTTTTTCTGTGTGCGGCTAAGCCGAATATACCGCAACATCAATCAACGACGCAAATCCAATTTCCCATTATGTTGTATAGAAAAACGGTTAACCTTTTTCTGTCTAGGCAACAACAACAGTTTACTCGATCACTCCATTTAATTGGACGCCCATTAATCATTCACCTCCACGTAACAACTTACTGAACTACTTCAGGCTGGCTAGCCTACCCTTCCGCCATTACCGCAATGGAAAGGTGTCTGTGGTGTGTCCGTTTTCCTAAATCACCATCCAACTAGTCACCCACCGTCATAAAGTGAAAGCAAAATAGTACAAAAAAAAATAAAAAACATCAAAATGTATCTATGTTCCGCATCTTGCATCTAGGACCAAATCTTTAGCCGGCCACAACCACAACAACAACTGTCGCAGTTTTATGGCAATGCGGATGTGTTATCGCACCTCAATTGATTCCGCTCAGTCGACCAGTTTATCGAATGTTTTGGCGACGATCTAGATGCCACTCATTTTATGCAACATAACCACAAAAATATATATCTCACATTGTAGCAACTAGTCACTACTGATACATGCGACTTTCTTTTGAGTGCATAATATTCAAAGACTTGTATTTTGTATATATATCCATTCCAATGGGCAGGTACTTTTAAATGAAAGTGAGAGGTTGTAGCTGTTCAAATGAAAGGACTTTCTAGAGTGCGTTACTCATATTGGGAAAAAGGCAAACCCATCAATACTGTACTGATCCGGTTAAGAGGTATACGATACCCGTACAACTGAGCCTACATTGTGCAATGTGCCTGCTCAGGTTTTGATGGACTCTTTGGAGGAAGATAAGTAAATGAATGGCCAACAATTTATTATGAAACTTGAGAGATTGAAGGGATTGCGTGAAGCTGCAGATGAATTTTTTTTTAATGGACCACTAATGCAATCCATAAGTGTGAATGGCATTGCTATGGCATTTGGGGAATCTTTGATTAATGAGTGTCGGATCGGATGGATTCTGTAAGCTAAAAGCTGACTGCAGGTTAAGTTAACAAAAGTGTTTTGTTGGCTCTCATGAGATCGATAACGAACTGCATAGATGCGTATGTGCATCTTTAGTGGTTAACCGCAGGGGTATGGTGTAAAATGCATCTAAGAAAAGTAAACAGAGGAAGAGCGGTTTTATAGCCTGGGAAGTTGTCGGGCATGGGAACTTTGGTTGCGGTTATTTATCGACACATGTCATGATCAATGCAGTCATATTCAATCCGATCATAATGAAATTGTGTTGGGGGTATACGAGTATGTTTCAGGGTTGTTAAAGGCCATGATCTGTATAGCTTTGATCCTTAGATATTGGTCGACGTTGTAATTTATTATCAAATGAGAGAGGTGTTCAAATTGTTTTATGGGGGACCACGGTGAGTAGGCAGCTATTTCAAAGGTCGACAATATTTTCAATTGCTTTCTGATTTTGTTGAAAATTTGTTTAATATTTCGGGGACATTGATTCATCAGCGGCATTACATCCATCCGCATCTGCCGAGAGGTTTCAGAAGGCATATTGTCAGAAAGTCACAACTAATAAAAGTCAGTTGGTTTTTAATGAACACCTAGTAAGAAAGACATCGTCCATTGAAGTTCCAAACGAATATCAAAAGAACAAGAACGCCTTGTCTGAACAATGATGCGACCTAAGACCGAAAGTGGGTATAACCTTAAGTCTTAAGACTGAGATTCAAGGAAAAGCCTGCATTGGCGGCAATTAGAACCAAGATACAGCAATGCTGGAGACTCATTCTCCAAGCCCATTAATATTTCATACAATAATTTTTCGAAAACAGTGCTCCAGCCAAGTAAGCAACTGAAAACCAAGTCCGATGGGGCAAAAGACTACACAAATCCTTGTCTTTACTTTGCATTTGTTACTTTTCAAACCAGAATTCCACGACGTGCTATGGAATCCTGAGAACATCTTCAATCGGGCAGGAGTCCTCTAGGTAGACCAAGGATGGATGATATGGTGAGATCAAGTCCATAATCTCTCCTATACCCGTATGGGGATTGCCCATATGATTTGGAGTCGATGGCGGAGGATCGAGAGCAATGGAGGTTCCACATGAGCAACCTACACCCGCGACCCACTTAATGGACAAGCGGGCCATTGAAAATGAATGAATGAATGAATTAATTACTTCTCAAACGACGTCGGTCGTCGCTTAACTCCCTTCGAGAAAGTATCCTTAAATACTTTCTGATCTTGCAACTCACTCTAGGTAAACTATAGTTCCTGAACCAACATCTATGGTCTTAGCATCAATGCGACGAACACGGAGTTAGTCTTATTTGGCAGGAAGGTTAAGCTAACATTTCGTCACTTCCTCCAAGCTCAATGGAGCTCCACTCGACTTCGTTAAAAGTGCCAAATATTTGGGGCTGAGATGAGACTATAGACACAATGCAGAGAACATAGTAGAAAACCCCTAGAGGCTCTATAATCCTGTAAAAAGGCTGTCGGTCTTAAATGGGCCCTTCGACCCAATGCATATAGTGCAATCACCCTATACCGCGTTAATCAGACCGATAATTCTATACGGTATCGTTAAGTGTATGGATTGTTTTCAATTATAAGGTTCTAGAGAAGATTCAGCGCTTGTGCATCACGGGTGCACTGAGAACATCTCTAATCGCTCATCTACAATCCATGCTTAATCTTTTCCAACTAAACATCTTTACACAAAAATACGCCCACAAACATGGCAATCAAACTAAGGGAAGTGAAGAGAGCAGACTGGAGATGCCGGGATTCCCAGAAGCCCCTTGCCTAGTTCTACTAAAGCTGCCCACGAAAATCGGTGCCATGAAAAAAAGTCGTATGCAAAAAGATCCAAAATGTAATTTTGCAATAAAGTCCAAAATTACGTTTTGGACCTTAATGCATAAGACTTTATTTCATATGCCACCCGAAAATCAACTTCGAAGAAGGCTTCGCACATGAACTATCGGACAGGAACCAATGGGTTTCACGAAATGTCTCATACGACGGATATTCACGGACGGTTCCAAAACCCCGAAGGGAGTTGGTGCCGGTGTCCTCTCAGAAGAACTAAATCTGAGCTTCACCTTCTGCCTTCCGAAGCATTGCAGTGTCTTACAAGTCGATGCTTTTCGTCAAGCCACGGCGTGCCTGTCAATGAATACGGTATCACAAAGGGATTGTCATAAAAATTGACAGCCATCAGCTGCCATCAAATGCCTACTATACAGCGAAATGAAATTTACAGCGGTGGAAGATTGCCGTGTAACTCTTAACGAGATAGCTGAACTGTACAACTTCAAACTTTGCTGGGTTTCTGATCTCTGTGACATCACAGAAAACTGCGCCAGCTGACGAACGGGCAAGACTAGGCTTCTCTGGCCTGGAAAGTATAAGTCTGCACAATGTGTATGAATTGTCCTACGTTAAACAAATAATTCATGCGGATGCACTAGACAAAGCCAGTCATAAATGGAAACATCTGCAATACTGCTAGGTGCACCTGGCCTCTGGCCAACTCTGGACACAAAAAGATCCAAGGAGCTTCTGCGACTTAAAATATCGAGCATCTCTAAAGTCGTTAATGTCATCTCCAGGAACGCAAAAATTTAGTTTGCCATGCACTGACTTCTGCAGAAGCTGCAGAGATGAAGAGGAGGATGAGTCGATCACAAACATTCTCTGCAGTTGTCCCGCCCTAGCTAATTTAAGAATGGATTACTTAGTGAACCATTTTCTCAATTATCTCAGCGATAATACCAGCGCCGCTAACATTCTAAGCTTTATAAACGGCTGCAAATCGTCTTGCAAGAGTAGAGTGGCCAGTAAAGGAACCATTCCCCTCTATTCCAAGAGCCACTTTAAAATAACTAACTAACTATACTTCTAAAACTAGGGGTCAAATCATGGCAGAATTTTGTTCCCACTTATAATCCACATGTCAATCTGTTTAGCAGAGGCTGTCGCACTATCAGTTTGGAAAGTCCTGCTTTAGTCAGACAGCCTGATTGAGATGAAGCCAAATAGCTCGTTATCGGATAGACGAATGGTTGTAATCATAAGACATAACACGCTAAAATACTCTTCCGAGGATGTCATGATGATGATGTTGATGAAATAAAATTGTTAAAACTAAAAGATACATTTCTAAACACCACGGAATGGTTTTAAAGTTCATTAGTTTTCATAGATATTCAAGACTGCAATGATGTAACTCCTAAGATTGTCCCGTCAGCTCTTTTTTCTAAATTAAATTAAAACCGATATACAGATGAATACAGTCCGAGAAGCTGCACAAAAACGCGAAATAAAAAAAACAGAGAATACCAAACCTAGAAGCCTCTTGAAAAACATTCGAAATCCGGACTTTATTCTGCAGGGATATCTTTTTTTAGTTTTACCCTCGATCAATCCAATGCAGCTAGAGTATTTAAAACTTAAGCAGATGTTAGCCATAACGTCACGTCACGTTATATTATATTGTGGCATGTGCGAAAAGTATTTCGAGTACACGGCATGCCCGTTTTATCTCAAAGTTGACATATTCGTATGTCGACGGTGACTGATGGCATGTGTTTAGTTTTAATATGTCGACGTATACGAATATGGCTGCCAAAATACGCCGATTACACGACATGTCGCACCGCAGATGAATGTAATATGTAGATATTATACATTTTGGCATGTAAATTATTAATATCCGTTTTTGCACCTCCAAGGACCTCGGGGTGAAATATATCGCACTTCAAAATCACTAAACTTGCATCAAGCACGTAACTATAAAAGTTTCCGGTTGACTCAAACACTGCACCACAGCCCAAGTGTTACCACTTACCCCGTTTTTGAAGCGTAAAATGTTAAAAGTAAATAATTCACTTCCTCAAAAGCTGTAACAGCTCTATCGGCGAAACTTTGGTCGATAGGGCATCCCTCAACTTATTCAGCAGTCGCATGATGTAGGCAGCATCGATGGCTAGAAACTATCGATAAACTGACTATAGACAGTCTGACAGACTTAGATCCTGTCTGTCGTTAATGCTGTGTGAAAATATGAAATTCGCGCCTTATTATCAATTCGCAGTGACATATTCATTTTACATGCCACGAAATTCTGCCATGCAAAACGATTTCCCGAGTATACACGATAATGCATATTTTGGCAAATTCATATGCCACTCTGAGCCGGACATTTGGGTGACAGACGCATGCAAAACATGTCAGCATATTCTGACGTCGAATTGACGTCAGACTGGCATGCGTATTGCGTATATCGTGTTTGGCATGTCGTGTACTTGTAGCATTTGTAGAACAAATCTCTACATCTTGTTCATTTAGTTCAGTATAGTTTAGGTACACTTACCCCCAGTTTCACACTCGAAGTTTAAACTATAGTTCAACTGAACCTGAACGTGAGTTTAAATTCGAAGTTCAACTCGTCCGGTTTCACAACATAGTCTAAACTTCAATTCAATTGAACTCAGTTTAAGGAAATTGTATGAATAGAATTTGCCGGTATTGTACAGTAGGTAGTTAGCTTTTATACGACTTTTTCAAAATCGTTCATTGTATTTTCTTTCAAAGGACACACAAAACAACGTCAAATATTTGTGTTTTTGACAATCGACTGATTCGAGGTTTAAACGGGAGAATACTGTAGTTTAACTTGAACTACAGAATGAAATCCGTTCAAGGTTTAAACGAAACTCTGAAATCGAATTAATTGTTGAACTGAGGTTTAAACTGAAAGTGTAGTTTAAACTCTCACTGTGAAACTGGGCGTTCAGCTACTTTTGTGTACTATTGTACATAATTTTGAAATTCCACGTGTACCTCTGCAAAGTCGCCCTCATATCAATAATTTTTAGGGGCTGATTTGTACAGTCTAAAAACTACTTCTAGTCGAACCGAAACAAAAAAAACTACTGACCTAAGTGGACTAGAATAACAATTTTAGTTAAACTTAGGTCATTCGCGCACAAAACCACTTTAGACCCAGCACTTTCGTCTCTTTAAACGCCAAATTTTGAAACCTAAGTCTAGCCTATCACAACCACTGTCTTGCGTAATTTTTTTTATTTTTGGGATAAATGGATGGAACCTATAATTTTTTGCCGGATGTTTGTCAGTCGCTCGCAAGAATTGACGCAGTGACGGAAGACCTTTCACTCCAAAGTCCAGCACATAAACCACACTGAGACGTAGTTCGTCAGTCACTAACTCAGAGTTACTACCGCACCTAATGTTTAGGTATTACCATGTCCTGTAAGTAGAGCTCCTACTCAACTGAGTGTTTCTCGCAGTGATTTAATAAACTTGACAGTCGTCAAGCTACAGAGGAGTTTTGCAAATGCCCCACACCTACATTGGGCCTGGGCATCTTTTGTTAACAGATCCACCAACGAAGAAATCGGACTGCCCACTAAAAGAAACCAAAATCTACCAACAAACACAACTTTGTCTACAAATTCATTCTGCACAACACATGTCCATCCCACAAATGGAATTCAAGAATTTCCTCTCACTGATCACCAAATTTGTTCAACACCTCGTTTGCCAAATAAAAAAAAATCATAACACCGCGTCTCCACGAGCAATATTTCATAGCTTGCCATATAGTATGCTATGAAAATTGCTCGTGGAGACCACAAATAGTATTCTATGAAAAATGGTATTCTATCTATTGCTCAGCTCATAGCTTGCTATCGATAGTATGCTATGGGGTGTACTTTTTTGTTGTGACGCATGTGTTTTCGTGTGATGGCTATGGAAATAGTATGATATGAAATGCCCACCCTACATTTTATTGCATACTATCGTTATTTCTTTCTATCAGAAATGACAGATGGCAAGCTATGAAATATTGTTCGTGGAGACGCGGTGTAAGACTACCATTCCCCAACTACAACTACTGAAACTAGCCCGAAATATGTACAATTACACAACAAAAAAAAATGCATCTAAAAAATTCTCTCCTTTCCAGAGACCATCCCTCGCAATAGTGATCTTCCTCCTACCCTTCACAGCGCTTGCGCTGTACGATGAGTCCTCCACGCGCAAAGTCAAACTCGAAGACATCGAAGATGAGCACCTGCAAAGTGAACGGCGTTCAAAGTCAGGTAGAGAAGAATCCCCATCGTTGCCCCCACCGCTTAGCCGACAACCAGCAAAAGGTCAACCAACGAAAACGTACCCGCCAATAGATCATGTCCAAGAAACCCCATCGACCACTCATCGCTATTCTACGAGGGCACAACACAACGTCCGGCCGCTGGCCGATCAACCAACTGCACCAGAAGCCGGTTTGTTTACAACCAATTTATTGTATAGTTGGTTAACTAATTGTTTCGACCGTCTTTAGACTATCAACAATCACCAGCATACCAGCACGAGACGATTGTGTATTATCCAAACCACGCACATGGTCAGCCACCACAGCAGCAGCAGTTTGACGTCACTCAACAGCAACAGCAACCGTCACCAGTGTTTTACTACAGCCACGACTTGCAGCAGCCAACTGGAAACGGTTACCAGGTGCAGTTTGTGCCGCTTGGCCAACATGGAGGGTAAGTTCAGGGTTTGTGTCTTTGGTAAGGCAAACTTTAAGCTTCTCGCAGAGCTTCGTAGCAAAGCATATCAATGACCGATTTCAGGTAAATCCTGTCATCACTTTAACGCTCCTTAGCTGCGGCCGTTTTTGAAGTATCCATCTGTGAGTCTGAAAGTGGTCTTCCTTGGCTTTCTCCGCGAACTTACCCATCAGGAAGTGGTTTGCTCTTATGGCGTGTTTTTATCAATTTTCAGAGTTTTTCCCCATTTTCTCCCAATCAAGATGTAATCGATATTTTATTTTATTTTTTTTGGTGGAAAATGGAGTTCAGTAGGTAGGTAGCTGGTGCTAGGTGAAAGCATCAGGTATGTCTGGTTAAGTAGCGACGCTCGATGGAATGTCGTACACCCACTCTGTTGGATGGGTTTTCTTTTTTTTCTGTTTTAATGGGCTATCAAGTTATATAGTTTGCCTGAAAGACAGGGTTGTGCGGTTACGTACGGAAAAGGATTTCGATTTCGATTTTCAATTAGTTTGATGAACTGTAGCCGGTTATTGAAATTTCTTATCGAATTGAACGGCCTACGATTGGTAGTTTAATTTGGACGACTTGCATATGCATGGATTCACAGCTTTGTAATGGATATGAAAACATCGCAACCGTGCCAATAATTTTGCAGCAGCGCAACTCTTCCGTCATCGAGTCGCATGCCTACCTATATACTTTGAGGACAATTGACACAGTGAACGAATAATTCTGCATTTCGTAATTTTGTTTTAGTTGCAGTACAAATTTTCTGCTCTGTTAAGATATTAATTACATGGTAGCGCAGCGTATGGGTGCAAGAAGCGTATATACGCACCACGAGCAAGATGTTTTGGCACGACACATTCGCGCGTTTTGTTTTGGCATTTCTTTGCATAATCGTGGTTTTCTTTTATCGACGGTTAATAATAAAATTAATTATTAGACAAGTTACCTGTGCCAGTCAGTTTGAAGCTTTCCAATTTTATAGAGGCCTTCTTGGAGTGTTAGATATTTCAATGACATTCCTCTGAATTTTGTTTCATGTCAAAAAATTCAAAGTGCCAATCAGAGCGGAATTGTAAGAGCATTTTTTTTAATATTTCTCCCGGGAAAGGCGAACCTATTACGCGCCCCGAGATGCTTGTAGATATATGTTAGTTCTGCACTTAATTTGCTGAAAATTGTAGTCTTCTGGAAATATATCTACAGGAAGCGATTTCCAAAAATTGCTTGTACTATAACAGAAGGAATTTTGGAAAATTGCATCCTCGCGTTTGTCAAGTATACCTACTGTATGGTCATGAGCATTAGCAGCCTGGTCTTGTGGGGCGCCCAAAAGATGCATTTCCAGGGATAATGTCTTTGAGTTCCTCGGAACATCTATCATGGAAGTACATATAGAACAAGCATAGGTCAGCGACTTGTCTTCTGTGTACCAACGGTTGTAGATTCGATGTGAGTGTAGGGTCTCCAATAGAATGTTATATTATATTCAATAGATCTCCTAGGGCTCTTCGATCAGTGGTAGTTGGTAGTCCCTTGGACGTTCTAACCTCAAATCGAGGAGTAGATTCTCTTCAAAAGAAAATAATAATGTCTTCCCAAAAGTAATGCATACGCAAAGTTGACTATCAAGCAATTATTTAAAGGAGCTGTTGTCACCCTTAGCTACCTAACCCATCCAATGAAAACTCGAGAAAAATTCCCCAACAGAAATTCAAGCCAGTCCTCAACTCACCTTAAGTGATTAATGTTGTTACTCCTGCTTTCCGCTATTCAACTAATTTAAATCCAGCAAACTACAGGGCGAACGAACGCATGAATGTATCGCTAATGACGTGGTAGTGGTTACCTATTATAAAGGTTGTCCCAAAATGTACGCACAATTTTAATTTTGCGCCATTTAATAGAACAGTGATGCCAACGGAAAAAAATATAACAATGTGACAGCTGACAGTTTGTGGTTAGTAAAAATGGAGCGCTATACGAAAGAACAACGAATTTTCATAGTTGAGTCCGCAAATTTCGAACAAAATATGACCGTCATAGTGATTTAAAACCATCAACTGTGAAAACTGAAAAATTCATGGAGACTGGATCAATTAGTGATCTTAAACACTCTGGGTGTCCTGTCAAAAATCGCTCAACAGAAAACATCAAAGCAGTTCACGAGAGTATTGCTGACAGTCGAGGAACATCAATTCGGCACCGTAGTCAAGAATTGGATATTTCGAGAAGCCCTCTACAGCGAATTCTCACGAAAAACTTGAAATTTATTGCTTACAAAGTTCAATTGATTCAAGAACTGAAGAAGAGATTTCGTTGAATGGATTTTGAAACAACAACAAGTGGATGCTAATTTTTCGAACAAAATCATCTTCAGTGATGAAGCTCATTTTCATCTCGATCGCTTCGTTAATAGTGGTTCAGAAAACCCAGAGACACAAATGCATCCATAACACATGACTGTTTGGTACGGATTTTGAGCTGGAGGCATTATCGGAGCATTCTTCTTCGAAAATATGGCTGGTAACGCAGGTGGCATGATAACCTTAGTGCCTAAATTACAAGATATGGAAGTAACCAACATGTGGTTTCAACAAGACGGTGCCAAAAGTCATTTCCTAATCGTGTAATCGGCCTTTTTTCCGATCAGAATTGGCCATTCAGATCTTGCGATTTAACGCCATTGGACTGTTTTTGAAGTCAAATGTCTATGCAAACTGGCCCACGACCACCAACGCCTTAAAAGAAAAAATTGGGAGGTGTATTAGTGAAATTCAGCCACATTTATGCGAAACGGTCATATAGATAATTTCAATAAAAGAGTACGTACTTGCCAGCGAAGCCGTGACGACCATTTATCCGATGTGCTATTCCATACATAACCCCAATCTGTACATCTACTACTATGAATCAATAAGAAAATTTAAGCTTTCTAATTAAAAATCTGTATTTTCTATCAATTTCTCATATTTTGACGCATTTGCGACGAGGTGAAAGAAGTGCCACTCACTGATCTGTTAATACAAAATAACGTCATGCATAACTAGGGTGACCAGATCCATGCCATACCAAAAAGAGGACACCTTCAAAAATGTCAAAAGAAAAATTGAAGAACCAAAAACAATAACCAAATATGTACAATATATTTTTTAAAAGTATTTTATCCATTTTTCGTGCATATGTATGTAAATTTAAAAAGTTATTCTTGTTTTGTTCTTGCTCTACAAATATTTTTAGGTTACAAAATTGTTCAAACAATTTATTTTAGTTTAATTTGACACATTAGTTTCGCAAATAAAGCATCGAATTTTCGATATCGCTCCAGTTGGGAATATTGTTTAAATCCATCAATGTACCTAATTGTAAAACAATCAAGCTCTTCGAGAGATTCGGCCCATCTCTGAAGAAGTTTTAAACACCAAGAATAAACCTCTAATTAATACAATTCTTTCACGTTTAGGTAAGGAAAAATTCACATTTAAATACGAATTTTAGGTCGTGTTCAGTCCATACCAGAAAGATGGGAGAAAATGTCTGAATTAGTGTTGAAAAAAGTAGTAGTTTTGTGGTGTCGAAAAATTGATAAATCCCAAAAGAGGACAAATTGCATATTTTTCCAAAAAGATACCGGACATTTTTTTTCTAGCTAAAAAGAGGACATGTTCCCTTAAAACAGAACGTCTGGTCAGGCTATACAGAGCATACAGTGAGCGTCAAAAGTAAGTCAACACCAATGCAGTTTTCATTTGTCTTTGTAGTTTAGAAACATTTTTTTCTTATTTTTTAAACATCTATTTTATGCTGTTGAAATGAAGTATGTTTTGTTATTAATATTTTGTTATCAAGCTTTTTACAGATTGTTGGTTTTTTTAGACACGTTTTAAGACATTAAAGAAAACTCACTTTTGACAATCACTGTAAATCTTTTTATATCTTGAAATGCATATAGAACGGGGGAGTAAACCGAAATGTTGTAGTTTTTTCATTTAACCTTCAGTTTCACAGTGGAAGTTTACAAAACCCTTACACTTACCTACACTGGTACATAGTTCCAGAGTTGGAACTACCTCCATGCGGATTTGCTCTAGATGCTGCTCGCGGAACTTTGCGGGTGCGTTCATGATTGAAAAAGGAATAGCGTTAATTCTCTTACTAATTCATATCTCAGGAATGCAACGACAAAAAATTGCACTTCAAGTACAGTGCAGTATGGCACAGAAATCCAATTGTAAATTGCGTTAGTCTTAGCTGTGCTGTTCCACTCAACAAAAACTTAGTTCCAGTTGCATTTCAAGTGCAGCGCAGGATCGCACAGAAATTCAATTCTAAAAGGCGCTAGGAGTATAGTGCCACAAAACTAAAACCTCAGTTGCAATTGCATTTCAACATTTCAAGAGCAGCGCAGAAATACAAACGAAAACAACAGTTTTCCGGTAAAAATCGCTTTTCGTTGGGCCGCTTTCAGACACCCAGGAAGCACGCTTTGTCGGCCCTATTTTTATACTTACTCTCCATGACCACCGTCATATTCGTCACTATCACTGCCACCGGGTAGTTCCATGTACATGGCCAGGCATGCTTTCCCACAAAAATTTCAACAGTGGTAGTTTCCAGACTGCTACACGGTTACCCTCCGTCCCTACCCGAAAACAAACCGCCACCAGGAGATGCTAAATTGAAACATTCTTAACCAATTGAGTTGACTATTTCAGTCATCACTATGTATTACCTAATGAAGTAAGATATACGAAGATATGTCCCTCTTTTTTATAAGAAACTCGGAGGTAGCATTAGAGTTCCCATTTGTTAAGTAATTTTTCTACCCAAAAACAACAAATTGATAGTTTGATGCATTTTTTGATGGAACTGCAATTTGAAAATAAAGACTTTTGTTGTTTTGCTTTTTGCTTATTTTTGGTTATAGCAGTGGGTGTAGACTGATCGTATGAAAATTCCCACGCTAAGAGCTGAAATTTCCCTTTACGTACAATTTCAAAAACAAATTATTCCAAACCAATTAAAAAATTTACTGAAAACAATCAGACTCTTTTAAAAATTGAAAAAAAAAAAAAAATGTTTAAAAAAATGATTAACACAACTGTACAGCGTCAGGGAATTTCTATTTTAATAATCTTGCCTTTTTTGATAAGAGACATAATCATTTAAGTTGGGTTTTTAAAAAACTTATAAACCTTACATAATTCGAGATCAAAAATTTTGAGGATCTGGTTCCACTGCCGGAAATAGAGATATATTACAGCAGGAATGAGGTTCGAAAGTTTTACCAAAGGGTCAAAAGCAAATGCCAAGGCTACAGAGCTCGAACCGAAGCCTGCAAGGACGATGCTGAGGATATGCAAGAACTACTTCTGCAGACTGTTTAACGGCGATGACGAACTAAATCCCGCTGTCAGGCAGAATGAACCATTCAACCTGGACGATGAAGACCACCAATTCCGTCCACCCGACCCGCACGAAGTAAAGTTAGCCATATCTAAGCTTAAGTCCAACAAAGCCGCTGGGGCAGATGGCCTAACCGCCGAGCTATTCAAAGCGGCAGGCGATGACTTGGTTAGGAGCATGCACCAACTCATCTGTAAAATATGGTCGGAGGAAAGTATGCCCGACGAATGGAACCTCAGCATTGTCTGCCCGATCCTCAAGAAAGGAGACCCTCTGAACTGCGCCAACTACAGAGGTATTAGTCTTCTTAACATCGCCTACAAGATCTTATCTGCCGTGTTGTGTAAACGGCTGAAGCCTTTCGTCAACAAGCTGATTGGTCCCTATCAGTGTGGCTTCAGGGCAGGAAAATCTACCATCAAATCTTCACACTGCGGCATATCTTGGAAAAAACCCCAAATCGATACCCAGCATCTTTGCATCAATTTTAAAGGCTGAACTATAATAGTCGAAAGCAAACGGAAGCTAATGTCGTAATTCTACGTCAAGTTTTCTTCAGTGCTGTCAATTGCTTAAGTAGCCCATAATAGGCGTGTGTATACGGAAGCGGCTGTCAAATAGTATTGCCGGTTATTTTTGTGTTGTTTCCTTATTTTCAATTGTGTTCCTATATTTACCCACGCGTTTTCTTTTTTTTCTTTTTTATTTTATTAAAATAAAATGGATCTCTCTTGTCATATAATAATTTATTTTCCTGTACTAAATTTATAAGCTCGGAAAGAAAATCATACTCCTCTACGGAAGCCGTTTTTTGATTTGAATAAATTATTTTTCTTGCAAATACAAAACACAGCTGACTGTCTGTCAAGTTTTCGTACAAAAGTGCGAATAAGATCGCTCTTTCGCAAGTGAGCGCAAGTGACAGAAAACTTAACGAAACTGAGCCAAAAGCCATAATGGTCGAATAATATAAATCCCATGTATTCGCACTATTGCGGACGTGGTCGTACGGAGCAATTCGACTATTATAGTTCAGCCTTAAGGCCGCCTAAGACACATTTATAGAGACGAGCTATGCAGAGCAATGTCTAGTTTTGGCATCCCTGCCAAACTCGTCCGTTTGTGCAGGATGAGAATGGAGAATGCACGCTGCTCCATCAAGGTCGGTAAAGAGCTCACCGAGACCTTCGATGTCAAAAAATGGCGATGCGCTGTCGCATGGACTTCTTCAACATCGTTCTTGAAAGAATAGTGCAAAACTCAAACGCTAACACTAGAGGCCCTATCTTTCAAAAGTCCGTCCACCTACTCGAATACGCCGACGACATCAACATTATCGGCAGAACGCAGCGTGATGTCCTAGCGTGCCCCAGGAGAAAATCATAGCGATAAAGGTACAATGTAATATCCGCAAGAGGTATTATCATTATTACCGAATGTCAAGATTATCGCTGGATTCGGTCGCCATTGCCGCTGCTGCGACATGACAGTAAATTCAAAATGTATCTAGTGCCGAGCTTTAGGGACATTCCATGTAATTTCCTGACACAAATCTGTCAATTCTACCCGAGGAGGTTAATCTATATACGTGGCGGAACACCAAAAACTCTCTTTTTGCCGATTTATAATTTCAACGCCTATACAATATATGTACATACCGAGTACAAATTTTTCGGGGGCCATAAGGCCAGGATTGATTTGGCATAATTAATTTATTTCGTAGATCTCTCAATAAAATGTGATGATCAAAGCCAAGAATGTGTGAAAAAACTAGTCAGCGATTCCCATAATAAATAAAGGTTCATACCAATCCAGTCAAACTGCCCTTAATTCACTTCCAGAGACTGTCAGTGCCAGATACTCAACACTTATGTAAGTGTCAGTTGGACATACGTGGGCTTAAACTTCTGTCGAATATGGACAAAAATTCACCAAGTCTTGTCATAGATAGGGTATAAAAATACGTGTTATATTTATTGAATCGAGTTATGATTTCGCACATTCACTTCAGCTGGATTACTCCAATGCAGTTTTATTATGGTTAACAGACCTTCGAAGAATATTTGTTACCTCTTCAGCCTGTTTACATATTTTGTTACTTAAGTAAGCAGATGACTTATAATAATAAAAAATGTTGGATGTTTTGAACTTGATTACAGCTTCTATCTAATAGATAAGTATATGAAAAATCCGCACGGTCCAATAAGCATCGAAGCCCCATCTCCTTCATCTGCCTTCCTCCTTGTTATCCAATCTAACATCCAACCCGTGGTTTTCTTACAAAAGTGCATTAATTAAGTCATCAGATACATGCCGCCGCGCGCCATTCATTTTTCTTCATGCACGACCCAGCAAGATCCACAGCTTAACCCAATCTTATAGATACACCAAAGGTGCCAACTTCCGAGTTCGCATACCTAATTACACCCAATCGCAATTTTTCCTCTTTCACTCCGTCTGCATCTGCCAATCTCCATGCAGATGCTCTGGCGAGATGGCCCAAAGACGTATTATCTAATCAAATTGACTCACATGAGGTCTGAGGTATGTTGTTGCAATTAGAAAGCGAAACACGTTCCATCACTTGTGCGGATAGTTGGATGCATTATTTGATTTTAACCAACTTAGCGTCACGTCGTCGTGCGGTGATCATGATATTACATACTACAGATTCCATTTTCATTTCAGGCCCGATGAGCAGCACGCTGCCACTGGACATGGACCACAGGGGACGGTGCAGCAAGGAACGTCGGTTGTGTCATATTCTCATGATGCTGCGTTTGGCGGCGCACAACCAGCACCGGTGCAACAACAATACAACGAGATTCAGGAGCCCAACAATGCGCAGCAAGTGTATGGTCTGCCAGGAAATTTGTTGTTCCAATCCCATAAGGATATCGAATATGCGAAGCCAGCAAACGCATATGGCCCACCACCACGATCACAACAACCGTACTCCAACAGACAGGAGGAGGTCGAATTCACTCAACCGGAGGTGACCTACTCCCACCAGGATGAGAGACAACGACAACCCGATACCTACCACCAAAAGGACATCGAATACGCTCAACAGGTTGACGCAGAGATTGCTCAAAAGCCTGCTATTACGTACGGACCCCCAGACACGGTGGGCCAAACTCCGCAGATCGAGTACGGTGTCCCAGACGCACCATTCAGACGACCGCAGTCGAACCAAAATGCCTACGCCCCGCAGCGACCGGATTCATCGTCACGCGCAAATGAAAAACCATTCCCCGTCAGCTTCCCATATCCACCATCCTTCGTAAGCATCACAACCAGGCGTCCGTTCTACGAAAAGGCCACCCCAGCCCCGGAGACGTCTTACAACGAAATTCCCCAGTGGCAGACAAACGTCATGCCCTTGAACTTGATCCCTCCTTCGCAGGAGACTCAATATCGATCATTTGGTCCAGCTGCTGCACCCACCGCCAGTCCTCAGCACATTGAGCTCCAGGCAGCTCCCCTCGTCGACATTTTCAACAATCGCCACGCCAAGAGCCTTTTGGACTCCTATGTACCCAGTTGGTTGGTGGCCCGCATGCAGGAGGACCAAGCACGTCAACTTCATCAGCAACAGCATCAACCCCAACAGCATCAGTACCAACATCAACAAGCCTACGCTATACCATCGCCTGCATCGGAAGCTGGCTACAATACCATTGCCTATTCTACTCAGTTTGAGAATATCTACGGAAGGAACCTCAAAAGGTCAATCCAGCGGAGCAAAGGAAACCAAAAGAAGAAAGCCACATTACCGCAGCCGACTACCACAGCATAGAGCTGGCGGCCGTCTAGTTTAAATTTGATGAGACTTAACTGATTGGTTCTTTTTTTTATACGTTTTATTTATTTTATATCGTAGCATAGTAAGGAAGATTTTGTATGTCCTGTTGGTCCAGTCATATAAGCTGTAGATAGTTACTCGAATTTAAGGAAAATATATGCGTTCTGTTTTTTTATAAATTTATTTGATGTTTTTTTTTTAATTTCGTCGGCAAATAAGTATATAGTGAGATGGCACCTTAAATTTATTGTAGGTCACAATAGCTTATTTTATATAGAGAATGTCTTCATTGTAAGAGGGAGAGGGTGCACTAAAAAAAGCCCACTACGAGTAATCAATTTTATTATGCAGTTTACATTTTGCAAACTCACAATGGCAACATTTTCCATATGAAATTCCCCAGTCAGTGGCCATTTTTAGCTATTGTGATCTACATAAAAATTTAGGGCAAATGTTATAAATTATGATTTTTAAATTTTTTTAGGTAAGTTTGACAGGCTTTACCCTGTAAGTAATCGAATCAAAGTTATGTGAACCAACTGGATATATAGGTGGGCCATCTGTTGGTTTCTTTTTGAATCTAGTTTTGTTACTGACAGCTCTCATGTGTTAAAAAAAATCACAGAAACTCTGTAGTATATTTTGGCATGAAATGAATGGATTTACATTTGAAAAACGTTGAGAAGTATTGCAAACTACTGCCAAAGTCGATGCTGGGCTGTCGAAACAATGCGAATTTTGATCAGAAATTTCGGTCGAAGTACAGAAATACACAAGCTGTGTTTCGACGCCGTTGCAATTTTTATTATGAGTGCAAGTAAAATACGATGCTATGCGAATAATACCGAGACGATTCAGGCTTTCAAGAACAGTATTGGTCAAGCTATTAATAAAAAAGGCCCGAAAATGAAAATTTATACTCTCATCATTTGAATGAAATATTATTCCAAAATTAATTAGAAGGTTTCAAAGCTATCTCTGATACCCTATAAGGAACTTATCTACCAGATAAACTTCAACTTTTGATTTTAAATGTCTCGGAAAGTAATATCTGACAGATAAAGTCTCTGATAGCCTATCAGTCGATTCAAGTGGTTGTTAAAGGCTTTATCTGGACGATAAGCAAAATATTTACAGAAAATAAAATATCAGCAACCTTTATTTGTTGGATAGAGTTATGTGTCAGAAAACTTTATCCTGAAGCTTTGAAACTGACACCTTATCTTTTTAATAGATCAACAATCATTGGAAAATATTGGACAAGGTTTTTTCTATAAACTTTTTAAGAAGAAACCAACATATGGTTCACCCTATAGTAGTTGCTTCAGTTTATATGTGTGGAGGGAATTTGATGGCGATTTCCCACTCATTTCATGCGGCAGCCACTGTAAATGATGGCTTGACAATCGCAGTCTAATTTGAATAAGTTATTGTTATAAGAACAAAAACTATTGGCAATATACACTTTCTCTGGAATCACAGCTATTGCGAACCAAACCTCTAATCTACTGATCAAAAAACCATTCACTATAAGGTGAGGGACATCAAATTTATGGTTAGGTCTCTACACACTTAATGTCCATATGCGAAAGTCGTTTAAATGCAGCATACAACAGCATATAAAACGTCAAATCCCAAAAATATATCTACAAATAGATTCGAAAGTTAATTGAATATCACTGATTAGCAGAAATTGTTCATCGTATGCAGGTGGTAGGACTAAGTGGAATACTAGTGTTTTATTCGAACTTTGTGATCTATTAAGATGATCGTGTTGATGAGTCTTGCTTTAACCTTCAGTCAGCTTCAGTCAGAAAAAAAGAAAAAGAAAAAAGGAAGATAGAAGGTAGATAAATCTTAAAAAAAAAAAAGCAAAGCTCTCTGGAAATAGTTGTTACCTGTTCATCTAACTCACGATCACTGATAGTAGGACTGTTTTGTCAACAGTTAATCGCCAAACTTTTTAAATAGGGCTATATTAAGCGAAATTCTAATAATATAGTCTAGAATCGAGAAATTGAAGCCTGGAGCCGGGAGGCTTTTGAAAGCTCTTTTCAAATTGAAGAAGAATTCAAAGAAGCTTGGTAGTGTGCGTCTTCTTATCAATATCAGGTCGATGGTGATGGTTTCATTTGTAAATATCGGGTTTTTCAATAAGAGCGCTACAAAAGTTAAAAAGTTTAAATAAAACAAAAACGGTTTTGGATTACAATGAAATTCTTTATTCCTGTGAAAGTACGTTCGATGCCATTATGTATGGAACTCGATTTCTTTTGCATGGCCACCACGAGCACGCTTGCAGAAGTCCAGACGCTGAACCCAATTTTCGACGGTTTTCAAGCATAAATCGGCCGATACTGCTGCAATTTCACGTTCGATATTCGTACGAAGTTCATCAATCGTCGCTGGCTTGTTGGCATAGACCATAGACTTGACATAGCCCCACAGGAAATAGTCTAACGGCGTCAAATCGCACCACCGAGGCGGCCAAGCGGCCAAGCGACTGGACCATTTCGTGAGATAACACGTTTTCCAAACTTGGTTTCCAATAAATTGATTGTGACATTCGCTGTGTGGCTTGTGGCGACGTCCTGTTGGAACCACATGTCCTCCAAGTCCATATCATCCAATTGGGGCCAAAAATATTCGGTTATCATTGAACGGTAGCGATTCCCATTCACAGTAACGTGCCGGTCTTGATCATCACGGAAGAAGTACGGCCCAATGACGCCGCCGGCCCATAAACCACACCAAACCGTAATTTTTTCGGGATGCAATGATGACTCATGGAGTACGTATGGATTGCTGCCTGACCAATACCGCATATTTTGTTTATTGACGAAGCCATTCAGCCAGAAATTATGACGACCAGAAATTGGACGCTCTTAACGTTGAGGCCACTGACTCCGAATTTCGGTAGTAAATTTTAATAATTTCGACTCGTTGTTGGCTTGTATATCTTTCCATCATGAAATGGCAAACCTTACTGAAGGAAAATGTCAAAAGAGCGGCAAGAAATTCGGCGTCGTTTGCTGTCCCTGTCCCTGTAGCGTCCCTGTTGAAAAACCCTGTATATGCAGACTTTTATGCTTCCTGATACAGAAGGATATGAAATCATGAAGAACTTAAATTATACCCCACAGACGGAGTCTCAAACAATCTGAACTGACATAGTGACATACAATAAATACTGTGATTTTTTTAAGCCCTCTCCTCTTAATTTCGCTAACTTTTCGATCTCAATCTCAACTCTGTCGCTTGGGCTCTGGAGCCATATTCTGTAGCTTTCGCATTGAGAAATTTTTCGACAGAACGCTATGAATAAATGATAGAACGTGTATTTTCAATTAAATTCATAATTTCCGTTGAAAAATGTCTCCATGGAAGAGTTACAGAACATTTCTGCGGATCACGTGCTTTTTAGATGATTTTCATCGAAACGATGGGTTATCAAAACTAGAAACTCAGTCCGAAAGTTACGCAACTTTAAGAGCTGCCTTCATTCTTAAACATTAAACAAGAAAAGTTTGTAGTTCTGAAAATATCTTAATATACCACTGACTAGCGTAACCCGCTCCCTCTGTTCTGTATAGTGTACAGAATTTGAGAGCCTTTAACGCTAAACAATATACCGACTCAAAGGACGAAAATATTGCCAGATTGCCACTGTCAATGAAAGCCCCAAAGACCGCCCGGATTAGATAATTTTCCATTACCTCTGTTTGATTTTGTTGATATAATTTTTTAACCTCACCACCGTTCGCTATACGGGACAGTTTGATGACCGAATCGAATGTCACCAAAAGGTTACACGTACATACTATGAATAAATTCACAGCTGCAGTAGAAAATTATATAAGCAAATAGTATGCCTTACGTAGGTAGGCAGATTATGTTTCTGGGTTATTGTCAGTGTCAAAAAATGGCAACACTATGAGCGCGCTCTTATTAAAAATTCAAACATTTTGTTGCTCTCAACAGTTGAAGGTTCATAAATCATATAGCCATCGGACCTTAATCCGCTTTTATTATCTTGCCATCTTTGAAAACAATTCCGTTAATCACACATTTCGAATCAGAGAACGTGTCAGATAAAACGAAAATTAAAAGAAAAAAAAAACTAACCTTGAAAAGTCGATAGGGCTTTGTCCATAAAACCTCAGTATCGTATGCGACACACAATAGACAGATTCGAACCAGTTTCCGCTGCTTTGTGCTCTGTCAAAACAAACGAAACCCCATCACTTGGCTATTTGACTTGCAGATTTAAAAAAAAAAAATCACATTAGAAATGGCCCAGAATTGCACAATGGCTTTCTCGGCTATATAACTTCGGAACTATATAGGACACTGCCTGTGATAACGATTTTAATTTTTGCAAGTGTTTGCGGTAAATTAACGAGCAAAATTTTGTTGACGCCATCAATATTCAGCGCAGATTGTTTACATAATTAATTTATTTATTGTATGCAACCAACGGTTATCGCATCTTGTCAGATGACCGCACTAAATGACATACAGTGGTGCAACTGGAAAGGTCTAATTCAATGCATTTGTTGGGAAATGTTTTGTTATTGCAGTAGCAGGTATCCGAGTGACCTCTAGGAAATGTTGGCCAGATTATGTCATCTGATTGTGATTGTGATGAATAAATACATTTTTAAAGAAGACCCATTGTATTCGGTCTAATGGGCATAATCAATTGACTTAGAGTCAAAAGAAAAAAAGAAAAATGGTTTGGGGGAACTTTTTACAAACATTTTAACTTCATTAATAAGCTTAAGTCATTCTTAACTCTAGATTTGATAGTCAAGGTTAGTTGTAATGGAGATATGTTTGAGAAACGTTGGCTTGGGATTGAAGTCAAAGGCATTGCAAAAGAAGTTTGCTTTATGTAACAATATTCAGTACGAATACAGCGAAAGGGGAGGACAATCAATATCCCAGTCTAATAACTGATTTTTGAATCTCAGACTCAAGGTTCGTGACGAAAAGGAATACCAAACATAAATTCTAGAGACGAAACCACCGCGAATGCCAAAGCGATTGGTCTGCTACTTTGGCTACTACCGGGAGGGTAGCAATCACATGTGTGGACCAGTATGGCAAAACTTTTCATCAGAAGTGTCGGCACCGATGTGCTATGTCTTACTAGGCTACCAACCAATGTGTGCCAGTGCCGGCTGGTATATGAATCTAAGAACAACCCCTATCAATCAGTACAAAACCAGAGCTGCTGTTTGAGCTTTCCGCAATCTCTATGGGTAAAAAAGGAAGGACCATCGACTTCTTTCGTGAGAATTCGCTGTAGAGATCTTCTCGAAATGCCCAATTCTTGACTAGTGCCGAATGAAGTTCCTGGACTGTCAGCAATACTCTCGCGAACTGCTTCGCTGTTTTCTGTTGAACGACTTGTGACAGGACACCCAGAGTGTTTAATATCAGTAATTGATCCAGTCTCCCTGAATTTTTCAATTACTCTCTTCACAGTTTTAAATCACTATGACGGCCATATTTTGTTCGAAAATTGCAGACTGTAGCTGACAAACCTTGATTATTTTTAAAATATTGCTCAACAATGAAAATTCGTTGTTCTTTCGTATAGTGCTCCATTTTTACTAACATCGAACTGTCAGCTGTCACATTGTTATCTTTTTCCGTTACGATCACTGTACTATTAAATGGCGCAAATTTCAAACTTTGTGTGAATTATGGGACACTCTTTACATGTTAGCAAGAGGAAAGGGCACACAATATTGACGCTACATTAGACAGCTTTTTAACTGCCACTTGCAAGTAGACATTCCTCCGACCCGAAGAGTCTTCGATTCAAACCTGAATGGGCAAAGGAATAGAGGTACACCGTACCCTATGTGACGTGCACAAGTCCGAAAGGGAACTACAACCAAAGACCACTAATTAAGGCCCAAATCCCGCCCAAAATTTAGGGCCACTTCAGAAGTAAAGTGAGTCTAGCTTGCAGCCACCGAAATCAGACGGATAGACGGACAAAATTACTAGATCGAAGTTTCGTAATTATCGTAATCTGTATCGCACACAATGTTGAATAGTTATGTAGGCTCTAATATTTTGGATTAGAAATTTTAAAAGAAAACAATTTTTTCAAAGTACATAGAATTAAAAGAAAGAATTAAAAACTTTTTCGAAGCGCTTTTAGGCGTTTCGATGTGAGATTTAATCAAATTTTCAATATGTCTGCCCACTACTTAGATGTAGGTACCTATTTATTTTAAATAAAAATGGGGGCTCAACCGGATGCACAACTACAGCGAGCTTAAGAGCGTTATAGTACATTTACACCGCACCTAAATTCAATATTTCAGCAGACAAAATTTCGAAATCCAATTTTGCGTTCCCACTGCAACTTCAGCATTTCAAATGACAGCAAGTATTGAATTGATTACCTACAGATGTTTTTTAGTTTCGAAATCAAAAGTGGTTTGTACCTAAAGAATTAATTTGTTAGTTATATTAATCTAAACATGAATACAACTAATAATTCACTATCCAGACATATTTTTCCTACTTCCTACTTTTTTAGCTTTTACAATCTAGCCTTACAGCGGTTTCTTTTTATCAGTGAGCCCAAAAGTCATCAGAATTAGGTTTGTTCGATTTGACAAACTTACAAACGCAGCAATGAAATTCAACATTTTGCTGAAAGCCAACATTTCGAAATGTTGGAAAATATATGGCGAAATGTTGAACATTTGGCCTGAAATGCTGAATTTAGCCGAAATGATGAATTTAGGTGCGGTGTAAACGTACTATTAACAAAAATATTCTCGCAATGAATTCTCGGGTTCGATCGGAACTAGAGTAAGGATTGTCAGATGTGTTGGATTCTGGGATTCTCACTAGTAGTTCCCTGTCATGGTATACTATTTATCATTTATTTATGCAAATAAATACAACATACCCAGACCACATTAATAAAAAAGAAATAAAAATGATAAATAAAAGCAAACTGTGAACAATAAAAAAAGCTACAACATTTTATAAATATTCACTCACCGTCATTTCATTGCTGCTCAGAAGAAGTAGACTGCTGCAGCAAGTTGTGTAGAAATATGTTTCCGTCACGCGAACTGATCATCAGAAATTTGGAACATACCGATTTTGCGCAAAAAAAAAAATACACTATCGAAACCGAAGAAGAAATTATGACAAGGGGGTATTTTACACTTTAATGGCAGGACAAACATTTTGCTGCGATAGGCATCACGTCGCGGTGTAGCAGACTTTGGGACTTCAATCGAAAGGCGAACTTTACAATTTTATAACTAGAGAAGATAAAAGGAACCACGCACTGCAGTAACCCGTTTTTTAAACCCACGACCAATTTTGCAGATATACATTATATTTAAGGCAATTAAATACGAATAGGAATGAATTTAATTTCACAATTTTAATGCAACCCGCAAATTTTGATTATTTTGAAAAACTCGCGAAGGAAACACTTTTTTTTTTATTTATTTGCACACACATTTCGATAACCACAGAT
Organism: Cheilosia soror; assembly: GCA_949372485.1. Taxonomy (NCBI): domain Eukaryota; kingdom Metazoa; phylum Arthropoda; class Insecta; order Diptera; family Syrphidae; genus Cheilosia; species Cheilosia soror. Next base: position 73,654,767 of record OX443561.1, on the reverse strand, counting down.
AGCTTTTTTAACAATTGCTACTTTGTAGAAGACACTGAAGATTATTAAAAAACACATTCACAGATTTTCAGCTATATAGATATCTACATATTTGCACAAAGATTTTGGTAAACTATGTAGAAAAAAAAGGACAGAGAGGGGAGGTAGATAGGTGGCGGATGTGGGGAGGGGGTGGTGGGGACAGGGAGGACATTATGAATACCAAATTACGAAGTGGAAACACATTATCTTGAAGTAAAGTTGAAGGTGTGATAAGATACAAATCGTATTTCTGAAAAATTAAAGAAAAATAATTTATTAGACAAATATTCGTACAAAAAAAATTGTTTTTTTAAAGAGCTACTTTAAGGTACCAAAATAAAATTTAATTGTGTCAAAATACGAATAATGTCTACCTACTTAAATATTTGCAGGTGACCGTGCCAAAAGTACCTATGGATTTTGTACAATTATTGTACCTAAATAGTTATTTATTTATTTAACTAAACAATAAAGCTAAGCTACAGTGGTAATTTCGAAGCCCAAAAAAAAAAAAACAGGGGATAAGGGGGAAAAGTCTGCAATTCTGTGGGAAATTCGATTAACACAGAGAACAACCACATTCACGTAAATTTCAACCTCCAGATCCCAAACATATAGTTTTAAAAATGTACTGTTTTTGTGAAAAGGAACCGCAGACGCAGACTTTTATGAAACTGAATCTCGAAAATAATAGGAACGTTTTAAAGAAAATATGTACATACCTAACCTATATCAAGTCCTTCAGAAAATGGTCAACTAAACGGAACTTTAAGTATATTGTTTGAAGGGTATTAACATAATAATGAAGCCAATTTGCAACACATTGTTTCCTCTTGAAGTTTGCTTGTAGAAAGAGTGTTTTTTGAGAGTTAGTTATATCATTTTTGTTTAACATCTATATACATATAATAAAACTGTAGGAATCTTCGTTGTCAGTTAAAAACTCGAAAACTACTGGACAGATTTCGATGAAACTTTTTTTAAATGTTCCTTAAGACTGTGTGACTGCTATAGGCTATGTAGTTTATAGCCACGTCCTTAGGAACAAGACGTGTTTTTTTTTTTTGCAATCCTATATAGGCTTAGTAGATAAACACACAAACAAAAACGCCTTACTGTGACTTGGCATCACTATGCTACGAGCTATGCTAGGCTGCATTCCAGGTTTGACTATTTTAACTACAGCGTTGACAAGCTGTGACAGTTCGAAGGAGGGGAAGTTAACTAAATTAACCAGAGGCAAAAGTGTGGTTCATTTCGTTCATACTACATGACATTAGTAACAATAGCTGTCCCAGATTCCAAAAAGTAACTAAATAAACAATCGTTGTTAATTTAGTTAAAATAGTCGAATCTGGAATGCAGCCCTAGTTGACATTTGACTTTTCAGCTGTCTTATTTCTGTCTTCACAAAAAAAATTTGTAATCAATTAGTTTTTAAAATTAAAAATGACGAGAACAAGTTAGCTATAGGCATATTAAAATAATTCACAAATGAGGAGAAATACATTTAGTTTCAGATGGTTTATTTATTGTTGGCAAGCTCAGCAAGTTTCAGCCGTAATAGTGAATTGCAGGATGATTCAAGTTCCAGCGGCGAATCAGTCAGTGGCAGTGCAAGTGCACAACTCCTTACGTGCACTATAGCATTTCAGCAGTCCCAGCCTAGTCCCAGTGTCTCTTCCTAAGTCCAAATTTTGAGTTGCAATTTTTCTTGTCCATATTTTGATTTCTGATGTTTTTTTTTTCTCTTTTTTTTAGGGGAGACTGGGGAACCTTGATCGGATGGGCTGAGCAGTTGTCAAATAACCTGGGACACTTTTGAACGGGTGTATTTGTAATTGCTTTTGGCAGCTAATAAATAATTTAACTTAATTTTTTAAATTAATCTCGATGTTCCCGGAGCGTTGACAGGTGGTGGAAGCTTAGCTTTTATTTCAATGCCACTTAAAGATTAGTTGTTCAAACGTGTACCGTTGTGTTTTGTTCAAACCTGCCTTAATAGGTTAAGCGACAAAAAAAATGTGGTTTCAAATGAAGTTGTACCTAAAAAGATATATTTTATACAAAAAGAAAAACTCACCACAAAATTTGTACACTCTTAAGGACCATTCACAAGAGAGCGACAAACTATTTACCTACCTACGAACGAATATTCGCAAGTTTTGACAGTCCGTTCACATGAACACTTTTTTAGGCCGCAACAGTGCGCGAATTAAGGTTAAGATCGAACGAATGTTTTATTCGCTAGTTTGGGGAATGCAAATTAAATGATGTGGATTGCGAATAAGCTTTGACAATTCGCGGCTAGGGTGTTTTCGTTCGCGGCAAAAAGTTTGGAATTCGAAATTTCGTTATTTAAACTGTTTATTAACTTGTTTTTGTAATACTTTTTGGTGGAATAATTAATTATCCTCCTCTTGAAATAATAAAATGTGCCATTTTCTGCTTATAAATGCATAACAAATTGATTGTTCGCATTTTATAAATTCGTTCATTCACTCCCATGTGAATGATTCTTTACAAATAGAAAAATTAAAATATGCAATCTCACGCATCCAACTGTTTTGTTTAATATGTATGTACTTTTAAATATTTTCTTTAATATTGTCTTATAACCAATGTTCAAATGTGGCCCACGATTAAAGGTGCCCCAGTCTCCCCTTATAATTTTGGTTGTCAAATTAACGTCTTTTATGACACAATCGAGAGCACTTTCGATAACATTTAAAGCAATCGTAGATTGGTACCACAGTTTTTATCTGGACTAAAGCATAAGCCCCGATGATTATCCGGGCTAACGATTCGTACGGAAAACTTACTAAGCCTATATAGGATTGCAAAAAAAAAACACGCCTAATATACACACATATACTTTGCTACAAATGGATGTTTATACTTTTGCGACCGTGCGACACGACAAACAAAAACAAAACCACATTAGCATACATATACCTCCTTGCGAAAAGGATTTATAACACAACACATTAACACAATGGCCTATGACTTTCAAAGATGAAATAAAGTCCAAAACTCGTTTTGGATTTTATTGCAATTTCAAAAGTGCAATAAAGTCCAAAAAAAAGTCAAAATTACGTTTTGGACCTTTTTGCATAAGACTTTATTTCATTGCACCCCTACAGCTGAATAAATATATTGTATACTAGCTGGACCCGTGCTCGCCTTGCCCGCTCGCACAAAATTATATTTGGTTATGTGTATGTATATATTTTCACTTCAAAAAATACATTTTGGCTAAAAATTGTTCCTTAGGACGTGGCTATAAACGACATAGCCTATAGCAGTCTCACGGTGTTAAGGAACATTTTAAAAAAAGTTTCATTGAAATCTGTCCAGTAGTTTTCGAGTTTTTAGCTGACAACGAAAATTGCTACAGTTTTATTATATGTATAGATAATCCGCCTTACCAATAATCAACTTTAGTCTGGCAGCTAACACAAAGACTACACACTTTCCAAAATGCTCATACCAATAAACAAATTTAGTTGCCAGAATATCGTTAACTGTAGGGTTAAATGTTAATGTTGAGAAAGTCATGTTTATCTCGGCCATTAGCTAAATAGGTCTACCCTTATGTCATTTTCAAGAGGAGTGTTGCCTATGCAATCAAAATTAGAGTATCAAAAATTGTAATAGGAGTGTATTTAAATACCCTGCATCTGATCTGCCTGTACAGATCATTTGTATATATTAATTAACTTTGGTAATTGTGTAACATGATTCCTTAATTTATTGGTTGTGATAAAACAATTCAAATGTTTGCTGAGCCTGAAATTGAAATTGAGCAAAATCATTGAAATACACACCAAATAATAGAATATTCCATTCCTAAACACAATAAAAAACAAAAAGGATCTTTTCTGTCGATGTCTTTAATTAAGAACATTTGGTTAACATTTTAAATTACCTGTCAAAGCAAAGTTTTTTTTTCCAACTACAAGCAGTAGTTTATAGAATGTAATGGCTTATACACTTACAGCCTTATTCATAACACTTAGTTAAATCTGATTTAAAGTTTATGTTGGTTTAATTGCAGAAAACGTTATTCATAATCTTTTTTCAAATTTTCATTTAATCAAGTGTCACAAATTTAAATGCCGAAATAGGCATTCAGTAGCAAATTAACTCTGAATTAAATTGTTCGTTGATTCAAATCATGGCATATAATAATTATTATGTTATTAGTTCACTACCGAATATCTTATATATAGTTATTGATTTGTGCATTTGCACAACAAAAAACAGTGTTATCCAAATTTAAATAACAAAATTCTGTAAAAAAAAATCTCATGACAACTGCGTAATACAATTTGCTTAAATCATAATGGCGTTTTATGAATGAACTTTTTTTAATTCTTAATTAAAATGACAGTTTCGAGTTAGCTGAGACACTGATAATTAACAGATTAAATTATAATCTAATGAAGAATGCTGTTATATTTTATTTGGTGTCGCTTTCATTCTGAAAGTTAAAAAACGAAGTCAACAGTCTGGATCATATAAATTATATTTTATATATGTATCAGTGTGATTTTTTTTGTAAATAAACAACGTTCCATGAAATCCGCAAAAAGTACCTACATGTGCTCACATATTCATGTGATGTTTCAGAAGTTTTTCTATTTGTAACATTGTAATTGTGATTTGTATACTACAAGACAAATTTCGTTTTGCATCAATAGCCTACGAATAATTAAAAAATTGTGTTCTTATTATTATTCAATAATCTGAAATGACTTTTATTAGAACAGCTCTCAATTTTCGAAATTAATACAAAAGTTCCGAAATGCATAGGAAAACGTATTGTAAATAGTACTAAAAATATACCCTATTTGTATGATACGGCATTACTAATTTTCGTATGAATTTGACAAAACAGCTGACAATTTGTAGATTTCCTAATTCGTGTTTCGGTTTTTGCTTTTAATAAGCGTTTTAAAGCCTTTGGGCGAAATCTGATGGGCGAATTTAATTGTAATTTGGGTATAAATTCGTTTAGAATAATTTATTCGGCATAAACATGGTCAGTGGTCTTGTTTCGGCGAAACCAAATTATGGAATTTGAGTCCTGCAATGACAGAAAATGTAATAGATCCCAATAAAGTTGTCGCACTAGTAAATGTGGAGATCAAAATATTTATTGGTACCATTTCAATAAAGCTATACATTTTATTTAAACCTGGCAGCCAACTAATAGTCGGAATTAGGGTTTGATTATTAGTAAGGCCGAATAGCTTCAGCGAATTTACAAAAAAAAAAAAAAAAAAGACATGTTTCCGCCCGGGATCGAACCGGGGGCCTTCCGCGTGTTAGGCGGATGTGATAACCACTACACCACGGAAACAGATATAAGTTCGCTGTCAAAGATGACATTTCAATGGAGCATGAGTGGCCACAAATAAAAATCAAGAAATTAGCTACTTGTTTAAATTATGTAATAAACGAGTGCCTTGCTACTTTTATTTGCTAATTTAAAAACAAACAATTTAGTCTTCCCACCTCATCAAGAGTGTGATGATGATGAGTGATGGCCAGGGCCACTTGATGCGTGTCAATTGAAGTACTGCCCCACAGACTTCCGCACATCCGAGAAACTCCCCTTTTCGAATGCATTGTATGGATATTGCAATTGTTTTTCACAGATCCACATCTGGCCTTATACATGCAAATCAAACCAACCAATTCGATTATTTAATAGCAAAAACAACATTATTCAATCATCTAAACTTAATTGCCTTTATCTCTGATCGTTGATCGTTGGGATGCATTTAATTTTATGCTCCCACATTTGTATGCGTTTGAGCAAATATCATGATCATGTAACTGGCTAATTTTGAATGTACGTTTTCCAACTTCATTGACATAATTCTCCAATCAGACGCTCGCTTCTCGCATAAAAACAAATCAATTTCTTTTGGTCCTCGTGGCGGGGGAAATAAACTGCATTAATTTTGATTACATCATACAAATCCATCATCACCTTTCATCGTTGCTACTGACTTGAAGCGGGTCTTGGTCTCGATGCGGAGTGGATGGATAACCCCTCCTTTCGGGACTATATGCGGTGGTGGAAGAAATAAAATTTAAACTGTTTACTATGGCAGATGATCTCTCTTCCGGATCGGTTTCTTCTTTGAAATTGGCAAAAAATAAAAATGAACCAAAATCCGTATTCACATGGTTCAGCACTTCAGCAGCTGGAAAAGATGAGGCAAAAGATACATCTCCTCACCAGTCGCATCTGATAAAGTCAGATGACTTCCTAGTTGATGATATGGATTTTTTTTTTTCGTTCGCTTGAAACAAAGCTGACGAAGAAGACACACTGAGGAGAGATGGGTTTGTGTGCCATTTTGGGTTTGACACCAAACTGCCTCAATTGATTTATGGTCATAAATTGTCAATACGTAATTCGTCAACAGCTCTTGCGGCAACACATTTCTATTGATAAACAATTGATTGTGCAGTTTTATTGTGCCTATTGTGGCGATTCAAATATGAAGGTGATCTTCATAATGATACCACCGAACCGATGTTACATTCTTTTATAAATTTGAAACCTGAAGCAGTGGCAACGGGCAGAAAACTGAAAATAAATTTAAGCGAAAAAACACATATGGAAAAGCTGCATTGATATTGAGTCGGGTTAGTTATTATTATTATAATTTTTGTAGTTGCAAAGGTTTTGATATAGAACAAGTGGCTGGAAGAACACTAAAAAAAATGTATTATAAATAAATAAAAAAACCGGCTAAGTGCAGATTGGTATCACTTGCACCGAAGACTTACATGTCGCAGAGTATATAACTCACCTCCTCTGTGAATGTCAAGTTATTTATTGCTCGATGTAGGAGGAAATACCTTTGAAGGTACTTCTTCGACAATTTGGAGGAGGTTGACCTCGCAAACAAAATTGAAACAATTTTTAGGTCTTAAGGTGCCTGTCCATTTGAGAGTACTTTCGCCAGTAAACTCTCGAGAGTTACTCTCGGGTGGCTGTCCATTTGAGAGTAATAATTTCGAGATTTTAATCTCGCGAGTTCTTTGATAACATTTTGAGAGTAGATTCCCTGAGAGTACTCCCATAACCGTGTCCACTTAATATATTTCGTCTGCTAGTTACCAGTTAAAATGTATTCACCATTCACATGGGAGCGAACGAACGAATTGATGAAATGCGAACAAACCACTTTTTATGCATTTATTAAGAAAACAAGTTTATTAACAGTTTAAATAACGAAATTTGGAAATCCAAATTTTTCGCCGTGAACGAAAACATCCTGGCGCAAATTGTCAGTCTATTCACAATCCACATCATTTAAATCGCGTTCCACAAAGTAGCGAATAAAAAATTCGTTCGAATTTAACCTTATTCCAAGAGGAGGATATCTTGGAATAATAAAATGTGCAATTTTCTGTTTATAAATGCGTGCTTTATTCACATTTCATCAATTCGTTCGTTCGCTCCCATGTGAATGGTCCTTAACAAGCAAAAGGTTGCCGCTGCGTTAATGATTATTAGGACTGTTCTTAACGAAAAGAATGAAGCAAAAAAAATATGCTGGATTAAACCATGGGTAGATCGTCGTCGGCAACTCGGTGAAGGGTCTGCTCTTGCAAGAGAGCTTCAAATTGAAGATGCTCATCAGGAGTTCAGGGCAGGGATGAAAAATTAGTTTTTTCACTTGTATTTAAAACTTAACACATATTGTACTTAAATGGGTCCAATTGTACTTTTTTAGAGGTAAATATGTGCCCCAATAGCGACGTGAATTAACTGCAATGACTGACCGAATGGTTTACAGCTTGTAAAAGTTATTCGTTTTTAAAACTCAAAAATCCCAACTTCGTTCCCGCAAAATGGCACCATGTTGGTGCTCTCTAACACGGCCAATTATTAAGGCCTCATTCTAGATAGCATATTATCTGGAAATCCAATATAGCTACTGCAGAGGGTTCAGAAAGCCACCACGGCTACTACTGCAAAAAAGCTATTAATAGCAAATGGGAACTTTAGCCTCCAATTACATATTATTTCTACGTATTCATCATTAGATCTATATTTACATATGGCTATAGTGATGGACCGCTCTTGAAAAGGATATTCACTAAACCCACCTTTGTCGTGTTCAAAGAACGGCTCTGTAGAGTCACATCAGTGGAGCACTTAGGACCACTCCAACAGCGGCTATTGCCATATTGTTCCACATGCTACCGCCAGACATTTACTGCCAGCAAGTGGCAGCAAACGCGCACTCTAAGTCGAGTGCATTTTTGTGTCAAAATTACGAATAATGTAGGCGAGTAGAAAAATACATTAAATTTTGAAGAATTGTAATTGTGTATTTTCTCAAGTAAAATATATTCGCCTGTGTGTACTAAATTTTGGAGAATTGTACTTGCGTACTTTCAGAAATCAATTGTACCGAAAAAAGTACAATTGTACGTCATTTTTCATCCCTGGTTCAGGGATTTTAACAAGTAATAATATTTCAATATTAATTCAATCTGTTAGGCCACATATTTTTAAAAAGGATACCAAATTAAGGGAAGCCCTGGTATTGCTGGTGAGTGTGTACTGGGAATACTATTTTCTCCGATACCCATTGTTTTGCCATGTCAACTCTCGACAGCTGCTCCCAAAATACGAACCATGTTGGAATTTTGCGAGCTAATCTCCGATGGTGACCAGAACATGTGTCCACTTGCGAGTGACTTTCAAAAGGCTCGAATCTCGAGAGTAAAAAGTTAACTCTCCGCGAACTACTCTCAAGTCAAGACTATGTCCACTTGCGAGTTTGCTCTCGAGAGCTGCTTGAGAGCTGCTCGCAGCATTTTTACTCTCAAATGGACAGGCACCTTTAGGGAAATTAATTGTTTGGGTGAAGTGGTTTAGGTTTTCGAACGTTAAGGTTCCCCAGTGACGGCGATGAGCCCAATATGGCGCCTAGTCCAATGTGATGAACTCACACCCTATTCAACCTAACCTAACCTAAAGGCATGACAGTATTATTTCCTTTGCAGATCGGTCCAAAAAAGTGATTTCCTAGTAAGCCTCATTGTCTGCGAAAGACTATTCAGTTTAAGGCTGCCCTAATCAGAGTTTTCCTACAGAACAAATCCTTAGATTTGGTTTTTGCAATCGACCGCACAAAAGAAGTTCTGAATTCTCTTAAGAACTTCAGAGAAAATGCCGAAGATTTGGTTCTTTTTCGAAACCATAGCGCTTTCGACACAAATCTTCGCTTCGTATTTGCGGTGGTAGAGTGAGGACGTAAAAAGCGGCTTACGCTTCCGCTTTACCATAAATGCGTGTATTTTCGATTTCATTATTCCTGTACCTGTCAAATTATATTTCATTGCAATGAGGGCTTGTTTTTGTGTGTAGCCAAGTCGTTTATGTGAATGAAAGTCCACACATTACTTCCTATGAAAGTCGTTTCATTGGTCGATTTTAAGTGAGTTGAAAAGTGAGAATGAGTGATGAGTGAGTGAGTGAGTGAGTTGAAGAGTGAGGGGGTTTCAGTGTTATATATGTTTCTTTTCTCAACTAACCTAAAAATCTACCCATCTCGCCCGACACGACTTTCATGGGAAGGCATGTGTGGCCCAGCACAGAGTGTGTCCTTGCACTATGTCTAAATGCAAAATATTACGCGAATTTCTAGACAATGGAGGCAAAACTTAATGGCTAAGTGAAAACAATTCTCATTTTATTTTGGATTTTGAAATGAAGGAAGTACCAAAAAAAAAAAAAAAATACAAATATCTCAAGCAATTGGAAGCATTGTCCAAGTTCAAAATCTGGTTACGCTAAGATTTTTTTCTTCGGGGCCAAAAAAGGGATTTTTTTTTTGTTTTTGAAAGGGGAAAAAATCATTTGGTGTTAAGAAAAGGGGATTTTTTTTCTTAAAACCTGGGAACCCTGACTCAAAGTAGGCTAGCGCATTTGCATCTTCTGGTACATTACTTCTCAGTCGCATGGATAACTTTTAAGGTTTAAGCGTTGCAGATCATAGGTTTTATGTCTGTCTATTAAGTTCGTTCTATTTTCGGAGACTGAAATCCCGGCGTTAGGCAATAACGCCCAAGGAAATAGCGCCCAAATCGATTTAAAAATAACGCCCAAAAAAACAAACAAGATGGAAAATAAAGCGCAAAAATAATTTGCAGTTTAATACGTATGGGGGCGGGGCATGCTGCCTCCTGCAACCCCCCTGCTTCGGGTTACTGTCACATTTGGAGTATGTACGAAACTGAATATATTGAATGTTTTTTTATGCAATACAAACTCCCACCTACTCCATAATGCAACAGAAAACCCAAGCAGGGGGTTGCATACTTATTCCACTGTTTATGCATTTCCGCTTACTATTTTGGGCTTGACTGCTTGTCAAAAAAACGAACCCTGGAAGGGAAATAACACCCAAAATGACACCTAAATTGACTGCTGATATTTTTTTTTTCTGTTTCATCGTCAAAGTCTCTGATAAACTAAATTTGCGGACAAATTTATCAGCCAATAAGTTTGTTTCGATACAAATGTCGTTTGTTTTGTGTTTTTTTGTTTCGTGTTTTGTAATATTTAATGTTGCTTTAGGTAAGCTAAAAGTAAAATTTTATAAATTAACAGAGGAAAAAATTGAAGCAGCAAAAATCCAAAAAAGAATTCTAACACAGAAACTGGAGCAGGTATACGGATACTCCGTTTGCAGCTGAGCTATTCTTTAAACTGGGTCCCCACCCCAACCAGGCTGACTATTGAAAAAGGGTATAAGATAAGAAATAGTGAGAATGGTGATTTTTGGATAGGAGTAGGAAAAGATGGGGAAGTAAATAAGTTATCCAAGCTTATCGAGCACTCTAATTAAGACTTTTTGGGGAGTTCTTTGTTCAATGTTCTTCAGAACAGCCTGTCTGTCATGGGTGACCTTACTGGCGACTAAAGCTGTCGAAAGCATAGCCTGTTGAATCATAACAGCTTAAACCTCCACACCAACAACGTCCGTCCAGAAAAGGACGTAACGGCAAGGTGACCACCACCCCTCATGGTAGAAACGTTTAGGAGAAAAGTGAATAAAATTTTCCTTTCACAGTCGCGTTTTCGGCCGTTTTGGAAAGCCGAAATAGAATTCTGAAATCCTGATGGTCGAGTGTTGCAAAATAATTTAGGCTTCGGCGGAATACTCTGTTCCTACGGGGCCGTGTAATATGATCGTAATATTCTTCAAATTCGTCTTTTAAAAACTGAAACAAATCCATGTTTGGACAATTGTGTAAGGTTTATTTTACCACTATTTAACTCCCACGGTGGAGCAAATTTCGGGTTGTTAGGATGGTTTGGTAGTTGAATTCCCATAAGTTTTCCTAATGCTACTGATTTTTGGATAGTTGACAGTAATTTGGGTGTCCGAGGTGTTGTGTGGAAGTTTGTGGCCGCCTTATAGATTGTAACATTTTGGGTTGCGGTAATATTCAGTATCGCCATTGCAGTATAAGTACTTCTACCCTGTGGTGGATATCAGGTAGACCAGATTCAGCCATCATGTTTCTGCATACGCTCAATAAAAGTTCAACCCCCGATACTGTCTACAAATTCTTAAAATTATTAGAAACATACAAATCCAACAATTGGATGTTCATATACACCGACGAGACGGTTCGAAGACAGATCCCTGCGTATCATTTGCGGTCGTGGACGAGAATGGGAATACCCTATCCAAAAGGCCTACTATCCGACTTTGCATCGGTATTTTCTGCAGAAGCCACAGCCATTGCTCAGGCTCTTATCGCCGTAAACAAACGGAAAACAATAATTTGTACCGACAGCCTCTCTATTATAGTAACCATTCGGGACAAACTAATCAGGAACCAAGAGAACATACAACTTCTATGGGTTCCTGGGCACGTGGGAATAAAAGGGAACGAAGACGCAGATGCAGAAGCAAGAAATGCGGGTAACGAGACCTTACACACTCTTTTTCTTTAACAAAAGAGATGCAAAAAAACACATCCAAGCCTACTCAAAAATAAAACAGAAAGAAGAGTGGTCCACATACGCCCACTATTAAAAATCTTTTAACCCGGACGGAACACCAGTTCTTTACCCGCATGACTTACAGAGTAATATGAAAAAAGCTTTTACTCAGCTTAGGTTGGGCCACACTAACCCATGGACAGGGACACTTATTCACCAAAGACATCCGACCGCAATGCCACCTCTGCAACTCCACCCAAACACTTACCATTCAACAGATAGTTTATGATCAGGGTTGTCAGATGTGGCGATTTATCGCCAAACGCGCGATTTGAACTTCCATTTGGCGACACGAAAATCGGTACGCAACCCAAAAAAGGCAATATTTTTAGATTTTGGCGATTTAATTTTTTTTAACCAAAATCCTTATATTTTTTCTTTTTTATAATTTTCACCCAAACCTTAAATGCTGATGTGATGACTGTCACGAAATATTGAAATTAGTAACGAATGAAGACAACTTGAAAGCTTGGAAAACTATTGATTTAGGGTCGGATTTTGAAAGAATCGCGATAAAAATCAGGGGTAGCACAGAGCATGTGAAAGAAGTTAAGCAGCAAGTTAACGATTTAATTCTTGTTTTACTAAGAGGACTGCGAAAAAGATTGTCTGACTGCAACACACCTTTTGTTTCTTTGGAATATTTTTCTCCATGCGTTTGTTTAACCCAACAGCGACCCTGTTTTAAAAGTCTGCTTGTAAGCTTGATCCTTGATTGCATCCAAAAGCTTAGAACTTACTAAGGCGCAGATGAAAAAATTAGTTTATGTCAATTGGTCAAATGAATTTTAACTATAGAAAGTGTACCCGAGGAAGACATTTTGAAGTTTTGGAACAAGGTGTACAAAATGACAAATGGCTTAGGACAGCCAGAGTTCCAGGAGCTTGGGGAATTTGCATTACGTTTTTTTTACGTAAAAATTACGAGTTGCACGAATTCATTTGATTTTTATGGTTTTGGAATTTGGAAAGTGGAAATTTTGAAGTTTTTTTTACGTTTGGCGATTCCGGTTTTTAAAGCCTGAAAACCTGTTTATGATTGCCCCACCGTTCAAGATAAATTAAGTAGTCTATCTCCCAACTTCCAACTATCCTAACTCCTCTCTTTTCCTTCCCTACATAATATTAAGTTAGTTTATTCCCTATTTTCTACGATACAATTAATTAATAAATTATAGATCTATTTAAAATATATAGGCGAAGGCCCTGGTAGCCAGCGCTGTAAAATTTGTACTATTAGCACATAAATAGGACACTTGTGACTGCTGTCTACGCTGGCCAGTGAAATAATGCTCGGAAACTATATTTTTCCAGTCACATCAAATAAATACTTTATTTTTATCTTCCGGATAAAGGATTTAACAGCCAGTCGGACAAGCCGATACCCTATCCGAGACTATATCGGTCAGATATCACTATCCGTATCCGAAACCTTTGAAACCAAAAGTGGAAGTTTAGCTGACAGATAAGTTCCAGATAGTCTATCCGAGAGCTAGTCTTGAAACTGGCCCTAATACTATAAATTTCGACGGTTAGTTAATTTGATATCTATTAATCAAATTACAATACTTTCTCATGATTTTCTAAAGCTTCTCAAATCAGCCATTTGAATGTGACATAAAATTGGGCCTACAATTTTCTAAAAATTCTAAAAATCTACAATCGTTTGTAAAAATAAACAGAATTTAAACCTTGGGGCCTTTATAGACCTGCCCCACAACCACCTTTAATTTCGAAAGTTAATTTCGATTATTGCTTTTATTCGAACAAAAAAAAATACATTTAGACAAATGTGGGATATTTTTTATAGAATGTGGGGAAAAATCACAACTACTCGAGGGATTTTTTCTAAATGGGCTTAACAACACTAACTAGATTCATTATCATATTCATATTTCATACTAGCTGGACCCGTGCTTGCCTTGCCGGCTCGCACAAATTTATATTTGGTTCATTTAAAATTACACTTTGAGTGTTTCATCGAAATCTGTCCAGTAGTTTTCGAGTTTTTAACGGCCAAAGACAATTCCTACAGTTTTTTTTATATGTATAGATTTAGTAATAATTAAATTGCGATCAATCATTCGACAATGAAAATATTTTTATCTTTTTGGCATTTGTGTTAGTGACACCCATGAAGCTGCCACTAAAACGCAACTCTACCCTATCGAATAGACTTTGCTTCGGATATGAAAAATCGTCTGCAAAAGACCCCAACCATCTGTAGCCAAACATACAGAAGAAAACGCAAAACTCAACCTCCAGCTGGAAGTGGTATGGAATATAAAAGCAAATTGCTACTTCTGCAGCGCCAACAGTAGACCGTGCGACCTGTTACCGCTAACATTCGTGGTTTTTCTTAACGCGTCCGAGGAGATTTTTGTGTGTGATTATTTTGTGGATTAATCGCGTGCCATAAGAGATAGTGTGTGATATAAGTTAAAGCGCGCCCAACTTCCAGAGGATACAAAAAGGATAACAACATAACAGCAACATTATGAAACAGTGGATATTTGTGGTACGTTTTTGGGGACACAACATGACTTTCCAGTTTTGCGAAAATTTCGTTTTCATTTTTTGTTCATAAAAGCCAGTCAGAGACTTGTATTTAGAGATTCTATTTTCGTTTTATTTCGGACACTGCCGGAAATGTGTATTTTGTATGCACTAAGTCGGATCGTCGGATTGTGATCGGCAATCTAAACCAAAAGTCTGCACGTTGGTTGTGTACTTAATTGTTGGTTGGTGTTAGATGGTGATGATGATGATGATGATGATGATGGTGTACATCTTGTTTAGGTGAATTATGCTGCAGATTCTTTCGGATCGTGTCGGTATGGATAGGGTTGTCTTATCTGATGGCAAAGTGAAACTAGATAGTTTAATGAGATGCGCACAGTTAGGGTAATTGGGTAGAGGAAATTCAATTAATTTCTTGCAAAAATTGTTGATTCGCAATCGAATGAGATTGCTATGTAGAAAAATATTGCAATAATTAAGTCGAGTCTTATTACTTTCGGTAAATATTTTGACTGATTTAATCAGTTGATGTAAAGACGTAATTTATTAAGGAGCTTCTCATATTATATTGGGTCATTAGGCTGATGTGGATTTAATAAGTCTGTGACTCTGCGTAGATATTCGAAATGGAATAGAAAATCCTATAAGAGCTCCTTATTTGAAATCCATCGACACGTTATTCGTTGCATAATCTTATACATACCCAAAAAAAAATCTTTAATTGGCTGATTTTGTTTCGGCGTTGCCAAAGAAGTGAGTAGATGCAGTGCAGACAATGTAGAGCCAAAGTAGGCAAAGTAGTGTTTTGGACTATCTACTTAGCAAGTTCCAAGTTCAGCCTTCGAAGAATTAAAAAAATACATATTTTTCCCCACTGCCGTGCCATTTGGCATTTTGGCAAGCATCCGAGATTATAATTGCCCTAAGAAGGTTCTGTAGCTCTTCTGTATGTGTCTTCCATTCGTGCCCGAAGCTAGGCCTAGAGTACAAATGGACATATTGTTTCCAATATTGTATTTTTTATTTAGGTTCATTTATGCAATTTTTTTTTTGTTGGTCATAGGTAAACAAATTTTAAAGTTATTGAAAAGTTATGGAATAATCAAATATATTTGTTTATCGTAAAAAATTAATATATTTGGTGGATTGTAATTGTAGTAAAATTGTGGATTGGAGTGGCCTCTACTCCAAAAATGCGTTTCGTTCCGATGTTATTGAAATAGATACTTTTCAATAACATCGGAGCGAGAAAAAAGTACTAAAAAGCGTGATGGTTAAGATAGATTTGCATTCGTTCTTACTATTAAGGAATTGCCAAAGAAAAGCCAATACTAGTATCCCGCAGCCTTAATTTTATTACAAGAAAAAGCTAGTTAATAAGAACAATCTCTAACTAAGCCTGAAGCCTAGATTTAAAATAGAAGTTTAACAAATAGAACGATATTCCTGTTTTTGTAAATTGATATGGGCCATCGCAGAAATAATTGAAAAGTTGTACCAGTTAACCAAAACGATCCAATTCGATCATGTTAATGAAAAATATCAGAGTGTCAGTGTCTTCACCCACTACACCGAAAAAGGGAATTTTTTTTAAAGGCTTTACAATATGCCGGTATTACAGTCTCAGTTATTTAAGACATAGACTTAACTTAAACAAAAAAAAATGGCCAAGTGCGAGTATCACTCGCGCACCGAAGGTTCCATGTCTCGATAACGTTAGCGTGGGGTACGGAACCTTAAAAGGGAAGAAAACTAGCTTCGTACAGAATTCCAATCTAGGGAACTATGTCAAATAGGACAAGACGACAGGTCTAAATTCACTTGTCTAACTATTCTTGTCCAACAAGTACAAATTAGTTCTGTAACAGAATGTAAACCGCTGCACTTGTCAAAAGAACTAAATTTCCGTCGGCATTCTCCGACAACTGTTTAACAAGTGAAGATGATAAAACAAAAAAATGCTGTTTTAACTAAAATAAAGTTTTATTTGGTGTTTTCAGCGATGTCCTTCCTAACAAAAGAAAATAAATGTGCAAAATGGAAGAAAATACACAGCCTGGCAAAAAGCTTAAACGTAGTTCCGCAAAATAAAAATCGAAAGGGTCTACTCCGATATGTAGAAAAATAGAATACAGAAAACAATACTTTCTAAAAAAAAATTTAGATAAAAAAATCTCGAAAGCAAAAATCTGGAATTAATATTAATTTTTGAGACAATGGTAACAATCTGCGCGCGCAGATTATAATGTTCACCATCATTTCAATTCATGTCTCAAAAAAGTTAAAAACAGCGACTAAAAAACGAAGAGAAATACGAGTCGTTTACGACAAACACCAACGGCAATAGGGGTGAATATTAATTCAAGATTTACTCATATGGAAAACTATTGCATGTGTGTGCAACAACAATTTGATTCACTGTTCCTGCAAGCAAATAAGTCAGCTAAAATATAAAAGGGGCCTATATAACAAAGCGGCATATCACCAAGTCTTACAAGAGCCTGTGTTGAATTTATCCGCACGTGATCATCATAAGATCAGCATTGAACTTGTAACTTTGTGTTACAGAAATGCGTAAAAGATTGTAGAAATTCACAAACTTATTATACAAGTACCCGTAGCGTTGTGTTATAGGTCCAGGTCTTCTAAAACCTTAGTGACGTGCTATTGTGAAAACACCGCGTGGCTTAGCTCTGACACTATATATTACATACGTTTGGATAAACACCCTTAATGAAACTAATATGTAAACTTATTTTCTGTTGAATACTTAGTCGGCTCTCACATTGAGGCAACACGCAATAAGCAACTATAGTTACTATAGCAACTGCCAATAAGCAATCAGCAACATTTTTCGTTCGAGCGATATTTAGTTGCTTTGATGTGAGACCTCTAATTTAATTCAAAGTAAAATAATTGTGAGCGATAATTTTTCGTGTTTCCTATTGCCAGTTGCTTATTGAATGTTGCCTCAATGTGAGAGCCGACTTATAGTTATGGTTTCGAAGGAATGTGTTTTGTTATGACATATGACTATTTGTTAAAAATTTATTACATATTTTCAATAAAGAAGTTACAAAATATTCATCTTAGACTTGTTTTCATTACTTTCGGAGTAAATTTAATTAATTATAAAAATCTCGAAAGCAGTTTTATTTTCTAGATTTTTTTCGAGAATTTTGTACTTTCTAGATTTTGACCCATTCGAGATTTATCAAATTCATTTTCGAGATTTTGACCATTCTAGATTTTATTCGTTCTAGTTAACGTCATGATCGCACAAAAGAGTCGTATTTTGACAAAATGATAATAACTAAATAAATAAAATTAGAATTAATATGTCAATTACACAAAATAAATGTTAGGCATTAGCATTAGGTATTCGTATTCGTATTACATTAAAAATGCATCTATTCAAATAACCTTTCCTCATTCAACCCCAGTTCGACAAGTGTTTCTTGACACTTGTCGTGTTCTGTTACAGAAAGTGGAAAATTATATGATTTCCCACTTGCCATCTTTCATCGCAAAAATTGTCAAAGTGTTCACGGACTTGACGTTTTGTGTTATACATTTTTTTGTCCAAATTCCTACAACTACTTGTCGTGTTGTGTTACAGGCCCCAGGTCGCAGTGCACTAACCTATTAAGTACCCATTGAAAATTTGGAACTTTTGTAAAAGTCTACTTTTTTTACTTTTTTCCTCGGTCAAAAAAAAATGTTTCTTCAAGCAATTCTAATAGTAACAGCGAAAAAAAATTTTTAAAAATCTCTTCGCTAATTTTTTTTTGATTTGAAGAAACTTTTTGCGTCAAAACATTTTTTTTTTGACCGAGGAAAAAAAGTCAAAAAAGTAGACCTTGACAAAAATTTTAAATTCTAAAATTTTTAAATAGGTACTTATGTAATGGGTTAAGGAAAGTTTTGTATCATTCAAACGGAATTTCAATGACCTTTCCATTGATGCCAAAATTTACATGAAGTAAGTTTCAAATTAGGAGCAGAATTAACTTTAGTATTGTTAAAATACCTATGCCGACCAGTGTATATCAAATGAAATCAATTTTTAATTTATTGCAGCTCAGCATCTGCATAGAGCAGAAAGATGAATACTCGAAGGAGTATTGCCTAAAAACAGTTTTAGGCTTTTTTGTATAAGTTTAGGTTTATAGTTATAATGTCAAGTTAATTGAATAGCCTTTATCACGTTAACCTCATGAAAATAGCCTATAATATTACCCACTCTATCCCGCAGCTTTAAATTAATAAAACAAATTTTGGAATCGGTTAGTTCTAGAATTCACCGCCAAGAATTAATTTGTACCCACTTGGTCTTTTAATATGAAATTTTCAAAAGATAAAGCATCAAAACATCTCTTCAAAACAAATCGGCTCTCACACTGATTCAATAAGCAACTACTGTCATTTGGAAACATGCAATATTATAGCTCACAAATTTTACTTCGTAGTAGCAATATCATAATAGCAATTCTCATCATTAGTGATAGCTAGACGTTTGCGCATCCTAAGTTTTATTATGTCGGACGATACAGTTTTCAATACAAAATTCGTAGAAATTGTAGAAAATCTCCCTGACAGCCAAAAATTTCTGGCAATACTGTTGCTTCAATATGAGAATAGGTTGAAATAAAGTTGCTTAATGTTTATTGACACAATCAGCCTTATCGCCAATTTCTTGGGCACTGTCTGTTTTTCCATGGAAATAAAATAATACCTGGGAACAAAAGTTTCGCATCGTGAATAGCCCACGGAATGTATTTTCCCACGAAACAAATGTTGGCATAACAATCAAACGCTCATAAATCATTTTCGAATTGGTAATCGAATTTTTTGACAGTCGTAAATTGTTTTGATTTATACGAGACAATATTATTGTAATCAAAAAGTTTAATAGTTTAATAGTTTAGAGTGAAGAAAGGATACCAAAAATTAAAATGATTATTATTGCTTTTGTAATAGCGGTCGAAGAGTCGAAGGAAATTTAAAGAAGGAATCGATTTTTTTAAAACTGGCCCTTCCACAGACTCACACAATGCACAAATTTTAATTATGGTCTCCTGTGGATCTGAAAATTTATATCATCTACCAGTTAAACTTTTAGATTCTATGTTTTCCGAAATAAGTTAGTAACATTATTATACCTAGTGGTAAATAACGAAATAACAAAAATGTCCCTTTTCCATTTAAATGAAGATTTTGATGGTAGATAAGTAAAGTAATTATGTACTTTTTCATTAATATTTCTTTTTAAATGTTGTTCTTCCCTAGTTCCCCAACAAACCACTTACGAACAAATTCACGCTGAAATAATGAAAAAGTTCACCAGAAAAAATTATTCACGATAGCTACTTCTCTAGGGGAAACATTTTCCCCCTTTTCGAAGTTGATTTGCGATACCAACTTTCAAAACAAGGGAAATATCTCCGGGGAAATTTTTTTCTCGATAAGGCTGAAGTGCTATATTCTTAATTGCTTACTGCTTGTTGCCTCAAAGTGAGAGAGCTGCCTAGGGGTTTATTCCCGAAAGCGATAACTCAATTTCAACGGTCTTTATTTTTTGCTTATTCTCTTCTAAAGCGAACTGAAAGAAAAATACAAATTTCCCTCAAAAAAAACATCCGGAGCGCTTTTTTAAATAAGCCACCTGGGGCCTGTACCACAAAACTACTATTTAACAATTTTACAGGCACTTGTTAGCAATGCCGATTTAACAAGTAACTATAATTTCTGTACCACAAAATAAAAACGCTTCACTTGTTAAATATCAAAATTTCCCTTGTTTGTACAAGTCATTTGTACAAGTGCTTCCGCGACGGACAGACTATGCGCAGGCAAATCGTCTTAGCTGAAATCATATTAAATAAAATATGTTGTTAATATTTGTTGGTGCCATCAATTCACAAAATACTCAACGACACGATTTCCAGTTTCGCCAGTTTTAAAAATATTTTTATATTAAATATGTGTTTATTATTTTGTATGCGCCACCGTATACGATATCTATATCTATAAACTTAATCAGTTTATCAATTCTATCCGATCGAAACAAAAAATGTTTAAATTATAGTCACTGAGCTGGGCATACGAATGTGCATTAAAAGCAAAAAGTTGGCAGAAAAATGTTCCCCCTTTTCCGATTAACTTGTGGAAATAAGGATTTCCTTTAAAAATTTGTCCTATACTAAGACTAGTTTAATATGGTTAATATTTTATCAAGACAAATGCTTCAAATTTCTTCTTAAAACCACATAAGATATGACTTGTAACGACTTAACAAATTTCAACTCACACGTTAAATTTTTTCAAGTTTATAACTATGGTTTGCGAAATGTTGTCTACACTTGTAGCTTTGTGGTACAGAAAGTGGGGAAATTTAGTATTTCCCAATTGTTAAGGTTTGCTTGTACAATTGTTAATTGTTAAATTGACATGTAGTTTTGTGGTACAGAAACCTTTGTTAATTGTTAAAATTCGCCTGTTGTACAAGACTTGTAGTTTTGTGGTACAGGCCCCTGATGTGTCAAGGTTTCGTTAGCCTACTTATTTGTTTAGAGATGGAAATTATAAAGATAAAGATAATTATTCTATCATTTTTGAAAACATAAAAATTTTCATGATTTTGTTTAACTTTTTTTTATGATCAGAAAATTTCTTACTGTTTTTTCTAGATCAAATTATAAGATAATTTTAAATAAAAAAAGTCCTTGGTACAAATCTTAGGAAAAGTCTATGGCCCCTACGATGACAAATGTCTGATCGATGCTTTCTCTTGGAAGTGAAAAAATTTTGTGCGTACGAATAGCTGAAGGCTTTCCGCACACGACTCGTGTCGTCATCGTAGCGTATGCGGTGTACGAGAGGCAGACGTTTTGTTGCCGCACACTTGTATTTAAATAGAAAACAGCATACGACTCGTACGCACAATTGTCGCAGTCTGCATGCTACATGACGACTATCGTCGAGCAATGTTGGCCGCTTATCGTATTTGTACGAGTACGCTTGGAGTTTGTTTACATTTTTCAATACCTACGTATTTTATTTAAAAAAAAATGTCAGGCGACATTTTTACGCTTTGAATTTTGACGATTGGAAATTGCGTCGTGAGCGGTTTAATACGCCTATCGTTACGCCTATCGTTATCGTAGCTGCACGGCAAATTCATGATGTGACGATGACGATACGAGTCGTGTGCGGAAGGCCTAAATCAATCGACGCAATCGACAATAATTGTCGTGACGATCGCTGATCGACAATCACAATAAGGGCCTATAGCTCACCCACGTACCTTCGAAAAATAACGAACTACTTGTAGGCCCTACAAACTAAGTCCCACGTCGAACTAACTCCCACACCCACTAGCCAAAATGAACTAAGTACCACCAAATATGCAGTAGGATTTAGTTCATAAGTTTCGGAGATAGTTTTTTTCGGACGTAGTTCATTATGAACTGATTCCCAACTGATGCGAGGTTGGATTGGATATTATGCAAAATTTCTTTCTTTTCGTATACCCAATTCTCATATTGGGAGTCAGTTCATTCTACAGTTGGAACTTAATTCCTGAAAATCATGGGAGTTAGTTCATATAAACTAGATTTCGAATTTTGTGAGAGTTAGAAAGCGGAAGTTAGTTCCATGTGGGAACTAACGTAGGGTCCACTTGCCTATATTTTTCTTTGCAAATTTTTACCACCGTTGTGACTTTTAAAAATATTAATACCTAAGATAACCGACAACAAGAGCCTATAAAATGACGCGGCAAGTAGACAAGTATTGTAAAGCGTCTTCAAGAGGTGATATGAATAGCATTGGATTGTAACTCCATGTTACAGAAATGTTGTAGACTATTTTTCGAAATTCACTTGTAACTATAGCAAGTACTTCTCGAGTTGTATTATAGGGCCTAGGTGCTACCTCTGTACAACTCTTACAAGTGTCTAAAAAAATTACCTGCAAGTGGTGATAATATCAGCCTTGGACTTGTTACTTTGTGCTACAGAAATGTGTTACTTCGTTCGAAAATTACTAGTACATACTACAAGTACCTACCTAGTGTTATATATTATTTTATTGTAGATCTCAAAATTGGAAATTTCGTATGTAAAACATTGTGAATTTGTATAATTCAAGCTGAACAGCGTGGAAATTAATGCAAGTTGTATCCAACTACCCCACTATCCTAGTCCAGCGTATGTACAGTCATTATAACTGACCTAGTTTGTACACCTTTATCGAGGTACAGTACTGCGACTTTAACGTTTGCGTGCCGTCGCTGTTTTATAGCGACTGGCAACTGGTGTTAGACCAAACCGGAACCCGAACGCATTCACCGCATTTTTCTGTCATTGCACAATCCCATTCGAGTCGGCTATCCCTTATGGTAAGTAAAACACTTACCATGACCTTCGAATCCTGTCTGTCATCCTTTCTCCACTATTGTCTACGATCATGTTTAAAGACATCATCGAGTGTGACTCGTTTTGACTTGAGAAAATTAAAAAAAAATTAAATTTCTCTCCTGAATGAAGCGCATTTTACGGTCACGACAAGTGAACAAGATATTTATTGACTTACAAGATCATTTCTTTTATTTTTTTTAATCGCAAAGAAACATGTTTCCAGTTCAATGTACCTGGCTCTCTCTATCTATGTGTAAATAGTATCTCTCTAATTTGAAACAATACAGCACCTTTCACTTCCTAACTTGCCTAGCCTTGTGAACCATCATCTCATTATTCAGAAGACAACTCCTTACCTCTGTGTGAATGCAGGTGGTTGGCTTGGCTTGGGCTGCTTGCAGCATTAGTCATTCGAAATGCTCTGCGATTTCCCGGGTTGCTGTTATATAAGTCATCTATTTCCATTTGGATTCATTGTGCAAGGTGATCAGGAGTTATTTGAATGTATAACACACACATGTAGGTGCACATTACCATAATTACACCATATCTGACCAACAAAACAACCAAAAGCTTGACCGTGCCGACAAAAGACTTAGTTGCAATTTGCGGATAACCATGACGTTGATGGTAGCCAAAAGCATATGCAATGCTAGAAACTAGCACGCAATACTACAACGGCAGACAATTGATTGCAATCAATAGAAGGATGGTGTTGTCATGTTGCTGTCGGGTATATGTTTGACTGTTGACAGATGGCGTAATGGGGTGATTTATTGGGGCGATATAGGTGCATGGCCACATTTGTCTAGTTGGCTCACTATTGGAAGAATTAGGAAGAATGACGCAAATTTCGATCATTAGGCTCAAAGACACTAGATTGGTATATTTCGCACAAGACAATACGTTGCAATTTCTATTGGGGTGCGGGGCAATTTCCCCATAGAAATAGAAACCCGAGCAAAGAAAGCTTGTAATTGAGGGGACTCTGAACACCGTGATTGAAATCTGCTATGATCAGACCTGACCTAAACATTCAGTTAGCGAAAGAGGAGACTAACGTCTAAGGGGTAAAATTGCGAGATTGTGTCGCTGAAGCTGAAGATCTGAAAGTGTCATTATAATTGGCATCTATCCTAGCCCTTTGTAGGCAACCATACCTTCCGATAGACGGGAAGGCAATCAATGGACATTTTAGCTCACAACGTCACTATTGATAGCAATAATTTCGAGGTAGTTAAGGAGTTCACCTACCTTGGAGTAAACGTAAACTCCACGAATGACACCCTAGTGGAGATCCGGCGAAGAATTACCCTAGGAAACCGTTGCTACTTCGGTTTGGCAAAACAACTGGGTTCAAAAGTCCTAACTCGAAGGACGAAATGTGTGCTCTACAAAACCCTTAACCTGCCAGTTCTGCTTTATGGCGCCGAGTGCTGGACGATAAGCAAGAAGGGAGAGCTGATACTGGGCTCCTTCGAAAGAAAAATACTTCGGCGGATTTTTGGTCCTGTGTGCGAGGAGGGCGAATGGAGGAGAAGATACAACCGCGAACTCTATGAGCTGTACCAAGATGTGGATGTAGTCCAAAAAGCCAAAACACGTCGACTATATTGGCTCGGCCACATCGAGCGAATGGACAATAATGCTCCAGCCAAGAGGATCTTCGAATCCCAGCCCCCAGGTTCGAGAAGACAAGGAAGACCGAACCTCCGTTTCAAAGACCAAGCCATCGCGGATGCCAGAGCGCTTGGTCTGGACAATTGGAAGCAGCGTGCCCGGGATCGTAGAGGATGGAGGCTGCAGTGTCTCAGGCAGAGACTTTTCACGGGTCGGGAGCCCGATAAGTAAGTAAGTAAGCATTGCATAGATACCTTTCACTCCAAAGAACCCCAAGAAAAAGAGTCCAATGATGTTAAATCGCTAGATCTGGATGGCCAATTCTGATCGCAAAAACGACAGATTACACGATTAGGATTCGGAGTTGATGTGGAAAAATAAGGGCAAATGCCAACAACACGCCCGACGTTGCTCAATTTTGGTGATCGGACAAGAAGCGATAAATTAATTTTTATTGACTCTTTCTTTAACTTGGCTGCTAAACAAAATCGATTAAATCTAATTTAAAACTAATGTTTTACTTATTTTAGCTTATTGGCTCTTACCGGACACTCTTAACCTAGCTACAGATATCCTTATAACTATTGAAGGCTTTTCGGCCTTATATCTATCTTTTTGCAATTTGTTTTAAAATTTCCACAAAAAACTGGCAAAAACTTAGGCTCTTTGTGAATTTCTTAAAAATTACTACTTAAATCTACTTGACTTAAGCTATACTAAACCTAAATTCCTATAATCACTGCGTCGATGGGAAATTGACAGTCGCGAACAAGGTGTACACGCAATCGCTGGAACTCGAGCGAGGCCGTAAGCATCAGTTAAAACTCTGACGCACTCATTCATGTTAGCGATTCCGACCCCTGCCAAAAACCCTCTAAGCTAGGCCTAACTAACTTACAATCTAACCTAAAACTAAGAAGAAGTATTAAGTAGGTAATGCACCGACACGATAGAGCGGTGCCAACACTCACCTCTTCATCAAACCTACCAAAACTCGGTGAACTGCTTTCCGGTATTATATCCCTTTTCGCAATTGCGGTACTAAAATGGAGGAGCTCCTGAGCATAAGCGGCATATCTGTCGCAGATGAGCCGCTTATCCCTCGTGACTGTGCTACAATACCAGCGTACCATCTTTATTTTCAAATTCGGGTACTAAGACTTCGAGAACCGATGATTTCAGTATGATATAGTCGGTGGCGAAAAAGGTACAACTTTTCATATAACTTACAGCTTTTGGACACATGCAGTGTGTTCCAGGCAGAGATTCTTGCTGTGCTCGAAGCTGCGGACCTAATTTAATTGGGATCAATATCCAACAAGAATATCGCTATTTACTTTGATCAGGCTGCCCTAAAGGCGCTAGAGTCTTAAGCGGTTCATTGACAAAGTTTGACAGCTCTCATTTATGTCATTGAACGAAATTGTCAAATCTGAATTAGTCAGGAGCTGCAGCACAATGCTCAGAGCATTATGATGGCAGAACCATGTCAGATGTGCTGGGTATCCGGACACTGTAATATTGAGGGTAACGCAGGGGCTAACGTTCTGGCCAAAAACGAAGCAGAGCTACCACAAATTGAAACTATTGAGGGTATATAAGGTCACTGGGTCTTAAATGCATTTTGGCCTAAGTTAGATAGGAATAGATCTGTAGAATTATTAAAACTCGGTAGATCAAGGTTACGAATGACGATAGGAATACTCTCTTGGCCCTGCTTTCTTAGGAAGCACGCTTGGAGATAAGGTTTAACAGATATACGGGCACGTCATCTCTTCATCTTCTCTGTGAATATCAAGCTATAACTTGGGAAGAATGAGCCTACTTTGCTCTGGAAGGTACTTCTTCGAATATTTGGATGAGGGTATGGCCTCTCAAAGAAAATGTAAACCATTTTTAGGTTCTGTAGGGAATTAAGTGTAGCTTACACCAAACTCAACGTGGCTCGTTCTTTATAATAATTATACTTTCTTAGATGGCGCTACAGTTCGTGGTGGATATGGGCCCCAACTAACACGCCTCTGCAGTTATCTAATTCTTTGGCTAACAGACCCCAGTTGTGCATTCCAAATTGGTTAAGATCGCCTTCAGAATTGTGCGCACTACCTGGGAAGAGGACTTCCTTCACTGCTATGTCAGTCCAGGTTGGAATCGTAGACTCTTCGGGCCGGAGCGTTGGTGTTCATTGGCTTTACATGTCCTAGCCATTTTAGTCAAGTGATATACGTACTTTTCTGATCATGTCGATTCCGCTATACAGCTCGTAGAGTTTGCTGTTAAATCTCCTCCTCTAAGGTCCGTCAGCGCAAACGGGACCGAAAATCACTCGAAGAATTTTGCGTTCGAAACGACCAAGAAGATCTTCATCCGCCTTGGTTAACGTCCATGCTTTTGCACCATAGAGCTGCAGGACTGGGATGATGAATAGAGTCTCCTCAGTATTTCTTGGTAAGGCCTTTTTTTTAAATACTTCTCTCGGGAAACGCGAACCTATAACACTTCAACAGCGCCCCGAGATGCTTGCAGATGTATGTTAGTTCTGCATTTAAATTGCTGCAAATTGTAGTCTTCTGGAAATGTATCCCCAGGAAGTGAGTTCCAAAGTTTGCTTGTCCTGTAACAGAAGGAGTTTTGGAAAATTGATGTCCTCGCGGTTGTCAAGTATACTCTATGGTCATGAGCACTAGCTGCCTGTCTTGTGGGGCGCCTAAAAGTTGCATTTCGATGAATAATGTCTTTGAGTTCCTCGGAACATCTAAGGTTAGCGACTTGTCTTCTGTGAATCAAGATCACAGTTTCTCACAGCCAATGGTGTGTTTTTTTAGTGGCCAGACCATGTAAATTGAACCATCGAACGATATCGTTTCGACAATAGCGGTCTCTGTTTATTGCCGCAGAAATGATAGAGACAGGTTTAGTGAAAACTATATCGTTCGATCGTTTTCATTTTACGTGATCTGGACATTCATAATTTCGAATGTTCTCCAGACGTTCACGAGAGGTGGCGCAGTGAAAAACCTTTTTTCCGAGGATCAAACCTGAGACCCCTCGCTCAGTAATCTAGTACACTAACCACTGATCCGCAATATATGCAATACAATCGCAATCTACATGTTAATTAGTTTAAACATTTTTCCATGTAGCCAATAAAATCGTACAACATGGAAGCGGCCCACATTACCTACCCATTATCGTTCGCACCATCTGTTGTACCTACGGGGTCTTTAAAAAATACTACTACACTACCCAACATCCACCATTATATGCAAATTAACGCTGCACCGTCATTATGGTGGCTGCATTTTATTCCCATCATTTAATAGATACCTTGACCGCTTGGCAAATAATACAACGACGACGAACATTTATGGTACAGTAAAATGAGCCAAATGAGTGATAATTGTCGATCGTTAAAGTAACGTCTTTGGAAACTTGGCCTGGCACCGGCTGCACGGTGGTTTGCAGACAAGACCATTTTCTGTTGCACGAGCACGACACCTTTTGTCTGTATATCGAGTATCGTGAGGCAATATAACATTTATATGCGACGGGGTCTGGATTTGAGTCTTGGTTGGGAAAACTTGTCTTTATTCTATAATGGATATGTGGCCGTCAGTGACAAAAGAACTTGACGTTTCGTTCAGTTCTAGTTGATGTTTGAATGCAGTTATATGCAGATCGTGCTTATTTTCATCTCACGTGTGGAGATATGTGCAGCAGAGGGGTGACCGTCGTCATTAGCATTCCGTGGGAAAGGAAATGGCGGCAAAAAGTTGTTAGTCGCAGTTGTAATCGATACAGACAATTGAACTAGCAACTAGACTACTAGAGTATCAAAACGTTATACAGCGTCAGTGTTTTTTTACTGTCTAAATGACGCAATCTGTTACTCGCTAAATGGTTGTTAAGTATGTTGAGACATATAGCATAGTTCTGAAGGGCTCCACTGGGTTTTAGGCCACACTGTGTCTTAAGGGGGAAGTGGAAATTTTGGCTTTAAGATTTATTAATATAAACGTTGAAAAAGTAGTTGGGTATAGAAAAAGTCATCAAACTCGATGCAGTAAGTCCAAAAATGGTGGGTAGTGTGGTGGACCACTGAGCGAGGAGTCTCAGAAAACATACAAATTACACATCTGATAACTGTCCTGAGAAAGCTTCTCAATTCGGCCGATTGAACTCACCCTCCTATTGTAGGTCCCTCTCAAAAACAAAAACTCATAACAAAGAAATGAATCTGAGAAGTTGGACCTAAGGGGTTGACATGATGCACCAAAAATGGTGCGAGACGCATAAAGCCTGTAATAACTCGGTAGGTAACCCTCGTTATGATACAAAACTTATATAAAAGCCGACAACAAAGAGACAAAAATGACTCAGCTTGTCGTGTTAAAAACACATTTATGCAATGAAGTCTGACAATTTGTGATTTTACCAAGTCATCCTCGCGAAATGCCCTTAAGGTCCAAAGACTAAAACAAATCAGTGGAGAAAGTACTCAAGACTCGGTACGGTAGAAATCCTCCAAGCTTCCTCACACCGCAAGGCTAAGCAAAAAAATTACCTTTTGCCCAACCATATAACTCATCGCGTTAATGCACGCGCAAAGCAATTATTATCAACGGCTAATAAGCGTCAATCTGCAATGATACAAAATCATTAAACACACAGCATGAGCCATTAACAAATCGCAAATGGGCAAACACTCTCCTCCACACGTGAGTTAAGGCCTTTCAAATGAATTATAGCCTCATCCAAAGAAGAAGACTCCAGCCGGACCGGCACTAACGTAGGAGCTTCCTTGTTTACAAGCCCGACTGACACCGTCTCTGCGCTGTGCGCTTATGTAACCCTAACGAGGGATTATTTAACATCTAAGATGGTAACTTGTTCTCGGTTACGACGAGTTGAACAAAGTCCCATGTTGCGACTTTGAACATTTTAAGTTTACGTTCAATGCAGTCGGTGGGTCGGTTGGTTCGTTGGTATACACTCGTTTCGTTCATCTGCAGTTCATGTTATATGGGACGGTGTCATGGATTACCTGTGCGCCATATATCGTGCGACAGCGGCGGCGACGCGGCGATCTCATTGAGATGAATTTAATTGGAATTAATTAATCCCTCGACCAAATGATTCACAATGAAAGATAATAATTGTGCTGAGAGCGCGCCGGCCGTTGTCGTTGCATCATCACCATCGGATGCTTTGAGAGACTTTCCAATTTGTTTTGTATATGGCTATACCATAAAAGTGGCTCGGAAATATTAAAAATACATAAATTTGTATATCTGAGACTATCTGCGCGATGGTCGTTTGCATCATTTGGCATGAATGTGGGAAAAAATTGCAGTTGCAGTTGCAGCTGCGGCACAATTGAAGAATTCCATTTCAAAACATGCTGCAGTGTGCACAAATAAGACAATCAGGTGCTTATCCAGGCTAATATTAGCGGCAAATTTACACACAAAACAAACGGAAACTGTGCCTGCTGAGGAGAGCCAATGCAAACATAGCGTAGAGAGGTTGTCAAGAAGGTATTTATAAATGAATATAATTTGGCGCAATTCATTTTTTTGTTGTATACAGAAAGTTGGGCTGAGAGATATATCATGAGATGACTTGCATCCATTGACATACTATACATGGACTGCTAGTGAAATGTCAGTTTCATACAAACCTGCGAGGAAAAATGAAGCAAACATAAGCACTAGCCCTTTTGGTTCAGTGCGGCGAAAGTAGGAAAGAGGTTTCAACCTCTGCGCGCCTTTGCTATTATTTTACATAGAACACAGTGCCATCCATTGTAGAAACATTGCAACTGCGCAAAAATAACGACTTATTCAAATTATTTCAAACGTTCTATAACAGATGGCAGCATGGTACACTCAGCACACAAACCTCGACACAAACCAAATCGCACGAATTGCTCGATGACATTTGAGTGTTTTCGTTTCTCTCCGCCGTGAACCAAAAGAGCTAGTGCTTATTTTTGCTTCAACGAAAAATTGGCTTAGCAGTCCATGTATAGTATGTCAATGCTTGCATCATTAAGGACAAATATAGTTTTTGTATCAGAATGAGGTTAGTTGCCAAAAATAGAGCACATAACTTTCAATGTGAACGAGTGCACCGATTTTCCATTTAAAAATGGAATAGCCGTATCTACGTGTGCACCTAGCTTTAAATATAACTGATGCCGATTACCACTATGGCCAAAATGCCGACCTTATGTGGGTCAACCACAATCAACAAGAATTATCCTCTTCTACCAGGGCTAAGTCCAAGTCGTTCTAGATTCAAAACGTAGCTAGAAGCTAAATATAGAATAGGGGTTGTGACGTTTGTATCTCTTAGGCTAGGCGCACACAAGATATTTCTGTTGCACGACTATTCAGTCGCCTAAAATATAGCACAATTGGCATCTAGCAATCGTAACTCTTTCTTTTTAAAAAAAACTAGTCGTGCGGCGGAAAACGCTAGGCTTACTTCTACTGTAGCAAAATGGTTCCTGAAATGTGGGGACTTGGATATAAATTTGTTTTTTTTTTTATGTTCTTCGTGACTCGTTTCATTGACGTACTTGAGTAAAGCTTACAGTATCGATTAACTTAGGAAAGTGAAAAGAATTGTTTCAAAAGGAACAACGACTGAAGCTCTAGACCGGACACTGTGAAGGTAATGATAGAGCCAACGTTCTGCAAAAACGGAGCAGAGTTTCCACAAACTGAAACTATTAAGGGCATAGGAATAGGACCACCATTAGCCGTGACCAAGAGAATTGTTCTCGAAAAAGCTAGAAATAGGGCAGACAAATGATGGTCGAATATAGTAGGTCACAATGTCTCAATAGCTCTGTGGCCTAAGTTAGATCGGAAAAAATCTGTAGAATTATTAAAACTCAGCAGATCAAAGCTACGAATGGCCGGGCACTGTATTCTAAGGAAGCACGCTAGAAGATTAGGTTTAACAAATATAGGGACACGTGAAGGTAGGTGAATGTGCGAAGACTTACATGCCGCAGAGGATATTATTCGTCTTCTCTGTGAATGTCGAGCTATTGCTCGGTGTAAAAGGAAACACCTTAGAAGGTACTTCTTCAACAATTTGGAGGAGGTTGGCCTAACAAATAAAATTAAAACAATTTTTACGTTCTGTTAGGAAATTAATTGCTTGCCGAATTGGTTTAGGTTTCGACCGACCCAGGGATAGCAATGGGCCCAATATGGTGCCTAGTCCTGTCATGAACTCACACCCTATACAATCTAACCTAACCGAAGGTTTTGACTTACGACTCCTTAAACCTCGTCAACTTCATTTGACGAGCAAACTGTCCACTACCACTTTTCACATGCATTGCTTTGTTTTAATTTTGAGTTTTAAAGTTTAATTTCAGAACTACAACAGGGATACTTGAATATCTTTCGTTAATATAGCAACACTCATAGAGGGTGATTTTTTGCTGTTTTATTTTCCAGTCTGATTTTTTTGACAGTTCACTCGTGATTCGTGACACGTGTCAAAGTAAAAAATGCTCACTTAGCAATGCCATTTCTCTACGAACTAGTGACTATAGACTAACGCCCGAAAAACCTTTGCAAATTATTGAATTTTATAACCAAAAAATCGTGCTCAGTAAAAAATGTGTTCAGAACACTTCGTCCATTTTATGTTCGTCATAATCGTCCTACTGAGCAGATTATTCAAGCCATTATTGTGACCAAATTCCGCACCAATTTTACTTTATTGGACATTAAACAAACGACTCGATTAAGTAGAGTAAAAATGTACCGTTTCATGCGGTTTATGGGCCGGCATCATTGGACCGTATTTCTTCAAATTTAATAATGTCAACAATTTTATGGTCAATGGTGCTCGCTATTGTTCGATGATTTCGGACCCAAAATGGAAGAGCTGGGTTTGGTCGACTTGTAATTTTTACAGGACCGGACGGCGCAACATGCCACACAGTTCGCGAATTTAGTGAGCAATTCATCTTACGTTTTGGACCTGTGAATTGGCCGCTTAGATCTTACGATTTAACGCCGCTGAACTATTTTTTGTGGGATATGTGAAGTCTCTCGTCTGTACGGATAAGCCAGCACTTCAGGCGTAGTAAAAAGTAAATTGATTTATCTATTCTAATAAAAATTTCACTCAATTTTGCAAATTTTCGTTGTTTTTTCTCAATTTTAAAAACCAAACGCTTAAAAAATTAACCTTTAAATAAGTTAGTCGATACTCGAACCTTAAAAGTGAGAATATTCACTAAATTGGTGACAGCCCCAACTTTATAGCTAAACGTAGAGTCGTAGACAATTAAGTTGTGCCGGTGGAAGGACATAGCCCAAAGCATAGTTGTACGAGCAAACAGCTTCGATTTCTTAACTCAGCGATTAAGCCAGTTAACGAGAAAATTCCAACAGCGAAAAACTAATTAAATTAATAATCATTTTTTAAATCTGCAAAACAACTACCATATTTTTAACATCTCCGCTTCAATATATAATAATTTAATAATAAATTCCAATTTCAGGTGGCCGCCATACTCCTAGTGAGCCTAGTAACTGGAGCGCCAAGAACCCAAGACAAAGGAGACTCGGAGAAAACTCTCGACAAGCCTTCCGAGAAGACATATCCGAAGAAGGTCACATCATTGAAAAAGCGACCAACCAAGGCGCCAAGTTTAAAATCGCCCTTGGAAGCGTTTAAGGATCTTCCAAATGACGATTTAGAGTTCATTAAAGAATTGGACAAACAGTTCAAGTTGCATGGCGACAAAATCAAAATCAAAGTGGAGAGGGACAACTCAACTCTGAAGAATTCAAAGCGTACTGTAGAAGGTGATCTTGGGTAAGTGCCTATCAATTCCAGTTATGACATTTTGATAAACATTTACCGTTCTAGTTATGGTTACTATAATGGCCAACAATCGGCTGGATACGACTACCCCAAACCGTCATTCTCTTTCTACCCTTACTCGCAGCAAGATATCCCAGCCTCTGCACCGGGATATCAAATCAAAGAAGAGGAAGAATCCACCGTCTCTATCGTCCCCTCATACTCCTATGAGCTGAAGCAAACGAATCAAGGATATGAAACCAACGCTCCGTTTGTGCCTTCTCAACAGCATAATGAAGAGGAGGGTGGTCACTACCAGCAGCAGGAGGCTGGTCATGAGCAAGGCCATGGTTACCAGCACAATGAACCAGTCATTGTTCTGCGTATTCCTGGACCAACGAAATACGCATCCCACTTGCAGGTTCTGCTGCAGCAGTATTTAGAGATTCGAGCTGCTCAATATCTGAAGATTCTCGAAGAAGCCGAGCTCCAGAAACACCAACAACAACAGCAACAGCAGCAACATCAACAAGTGGAGCAACTTCAATATGATCAGGTCCAGGAAAAACCACAAGAAGTACAATACCAGCACCAACAGGAAGCACCGCAGAACTATGGATACGTCGAACAACAGCAACAAGATGCTCATTATCCCGCTATTGATGACGTGTACCAAACCTACAAAAGCCGGCACCAGGAGGCCACTCCCATCGTGGAGCAACAATACGAGGAACCGGTGCAATATGCCCACGAGCAACAACAACATCAACAAGAACAACAAGTCAGTCATGAGGAACCTCAACAACAGTACTACTACATGCAAGTGGCCCAGCCGCAACCTGCTCACGCTGCCGAAGTCCAACAAGGCTACCAACCGATCTATTACCTCGCCATGCCACAGTCTGAGTATGGCAATCCAAACGGTTATGGTACATCAGTTCCCCAGGGCTATGTCGACGACGGTCAACTTCCCATTGCTGAGAACAACCCCCGGCACACGCATACGAAAGTCCACTTCACAGAACCCGATAACAGGGACCACTCTACCCAATACCCCCTGCCCTCGATCAAGCCCTTCGAACGACATGCACCCACAACAGAGCCAATATACCCGCCCTATCCAATCGGTTCACATGGTGAGGCTGGTGAATACCAACAGTCGCAGGAGTATCAACTGCACGGACAAGCCTCCAACACCGATTCGGTAATCTCCATCACGCAACGGCCTTACAACTACCATGCCCACGCAGTTCGTGGGAAGAACTCCAAAAGGAACGCTGTTCCTGCTCCTATTGTAGAAAGCTCCGGAGACAGCCTTAAAAAGTTGCACACAATGATCAATCGACTACGGACATCCGAGAGCAGCGTCCCAAGACGGACAAAGAAGGAAGTTGCATAAGAGCCCCATACCGATCCCGTTCTTTAGCCAGTAGTCTTAGTCATTAAGCCAAAAGATAGCAAACGCCCTTAAAAGCGATTGAAATGCAAAGGATACGATTTTTTTTATTATTTATTCCGGTAGGATACATTCTCAGATAATTCATGAATCCATGACTCACGGCGAGTGCTTTCAAATTTTCTCATATTTTATTTTAGGGTATTTGTTGTAGTTTTTTTTTAATTATGTATATGAACAAAGTGCAATATAATTTAGTTAATAAAATTGAGTGTGTTTTGAATTATTTATTCAATTTCTAGTCGGAGCTTTAAGCTACGATTAAACGGCCATTTTTTTGAGTCATTTAAATGGCGCTGTGACGTCAGGAAAAAATGTCGCATTATATCGACATTTAAGCTACGATTCGTCATTGAAAAAATGGCGATCAATGACTATCATCGTCATTTGTGTCCCAAAATCAAATGACGGACACTGCGAGTCATTTAGAATTTTCCGTTAGGATGCGTCATTGAAGAGCGATCACACGGCCATTTTTTTCAGCCATTTAAATGGCACTTAATTCATGTCATTTGGTGCGCCATTTTCCTAGTCATTTAAATGACGCTGGCAAAAATGGCGATCACATAGAGCGCCATTTAAATGACTCGAAAAAATGGCCGTGTGATCGCTCTTCAATGACGCATCCTAACGGAAAATTCTAAATGACTCGCAGTGTCCGTCATTTGATTTTGGGACACAAAAATCGATTTCGTGTGAAGATCAGGAGATGGGGAAGCAGTCAGCAAAGGCACTAAACTGCATGACAACAACTACATGGTTAAAGGCTAAGACGAGCTATATAAATACAATTTTCAAACAAATATAGGCACACCAGTCATACCAGGGCCCAGATGACGTAAAATAAAAACTCCCGTGTTGAGTTTAATCAAATCAGTTCTTCTATCGGACGGATAGCCTTTTAAATATTGCCTTGCAGATATATATAAAACTGGAGATGGAGAAGAAGTTTATTTAAACCATGAAGGAAACCCACCATAATAACGGTTTATCAGCTATGTTTTGGGTGCAGTGCTGTCAATTTAACGCTTTCGGCGCTAGATCTGGCGCTTTTTTAATGTATTCAGCGCGCATTAAAAAGTTTTAGCTCTTGGCGGAATTTTTAGCGCTTTTTGTTTAAATAACTTTTATATGGAAGTCCACTCGGAAATATTAGTACGTACTAAACTTTAACATGACATGGCCCTACAGTTCATGTGAATTCCCGTTTTTTGGATATCTCTTTCTTATTTATTACTACTGCATCTGCTCAGTGACAGTAACTGTATCTACGCATCAGTTTCGAATTAAATTGCTTCAAAGATTGTTTTTATTAGATATGGAAGTGACATCACAGAAAAAAGTTTAAGCAGCACTACAAAATTGCAAATTTAAAAAATCTAATTGGAATTGGCACAGCCAATGCTTCTGTTAGGCCTCAGTTATAGTAAAATGCATCCGTAAAAACAAGAAACAGAACAAAACTGAAACATTTAACCATA
The DNA here is from genome assembly GCA_949372485.1 of Cheilosia soror. NCBI lineage: Eukaryota > Metazoa > Arthropoda > Insecta > Diptera > Syrphidae > Cheilosia > Cheilosia soror. Next base: position 73,618,350 of record OX443561.1, on the reverse strand, counting down.
GCATATCATAGGAATTCAGTGGAATACTTCGTGAAACTGGTTGAGGAGTTGAACAGAAAAAGTTTTTCGTACGGAAAAAAAAGAAATCCTTTTTTTTTTTTTTAGAAAATTTAAGAATCAATTGCTTAATTTTGTTTGACGAATGAGTTTTATAATTCAAAAGCAACATTTTAAGACCAAGATTGAGTTCAACGATTGAGTTTAAGTGGTCCAAAAAAGTGAAACAATTTTTTTACGGATGCATTTTACTGATAGCTATAACAGACGCTTTATTGAGCAGGAGCTCATAAAATTTTAAGAAAAAAGTACAATCTACCGAATCACATGCATCCGTACAAACTATACCCAGAATTTAAAATTGCTTAAAAGTTAAATTTGCCTTTCGGCCTCTGTAATTGCCTATGTGTGAAAATAGAGATATGTCTGCAAAAATTTATCAGTCTGATTATTGAAATCCAAGTTTTCCGTGTTTTTGTAATTAAAAAGTATATTATGTTCCTATACTCTGTTGATAAAAATAAAATCTAGCGCAATTTAGCGCTTTTTGTGAATTGTTTTATCTCCGAGTGGTTAAAGCGACGGGGCAGCACTGCTTGGGTGCTGTGCTACGCATCATCTTGAATGAAGTAGAATAATGAAAGAGGGTTTCCAAAATTTTTATAGGTATATTCCCAATTCAGCAAAAAAACAAATAATGCACTTTTTTTTAAACTTCATAAATTCCTAATTCCGATATACAGGGGAAAGTGACAAATCCGAATTTCATTTTTCTCATATTCGAAGAGAAACAAAATAAAATAAGATTTTGCTTCTGAGAATTAAAGAAAATAAAAGTGTAAGTTAGATCTTAGATGAGTCATAATTCCATACACGTTTTCTGGGGACTTATATCCCACTTCAATGGGACATATAGGTAGTCCATTATCAAAATTCAGTCCCACTGAACTGTGAAGTTAGATGGAATGAACTCCACTTTTTTTAATGTGGACTTGTTTCTCTTTGTTTTGATGCTTTGATATCCTCCACTGTATGTGTTTGTATGGGAGGTACCAGAACTACTTGGCCGACATAGACAATTTTTTAATACCAACTTGACAACGGTAAAAAAAAAGTCCTCTCACAAAATTTCATTCGCCTATTTCGATTCGTTTTGACGCTATCGTGTTGTCAACAGACAGACGGACATGGCTAAATCGATTCAGATGTGATGTGATCCTGATTCAGAATATTATACTTTATAGGGTCTCCGGTGAATCCTTCCTGGCGTTACAAATGTAATGAAATGACAAATTGAATATACCTTCCTGTGGAGGGTATAAAAATGGGAAATAAATCCACACTGAAAAAGTTGTCTTATTTCCCAATTGGGGTGGAGTAAATTCCCATGTGCAGCATATTCCCGTGGACTTATTTCCCCAAACCGAAATTTATTGAGCTCAGATCAGTATGTCACTGAAGAAAGTACTTGAGTACCGAAAAGATTAAAAATAGCGATTGAGTTTTAGGGCTCAAGGAACTTGAGAAGTGTTGTAACGCAAGGTGTACTCGTAAATTTCGAATTTTTTTACAATTTCTTGGCCACGAAGCTCTTCAAAATCTATCATTACAGCAAAATTTTAGTAAATCGTTTTAGGCGCACCTATGAGACAGGTTTCCCATGCTCCTAAAAGATGATAGCACTTGTTTTAGAAGAAAATTGATGAACATAAAGTTTGCAATTAAGCACGCATGCTTTTAGGGTATAATCGGCAGAATGTAATTCAATTTGTTGCCTTTACAATTAGAATTTTTTTTATTTTTTTATAATATTTTTATTTTTTATTTTTTGCACTACGAAGTGTGCAGGGGGTTCGCTATCGCTAGTAATAATATAATTGTGGGCGCAGTGGCTCAGTAGTTTCTGGACTGTGCGTGAAGTGAGTCAAGCAGGGTGTTAAAAGTAAAGCAAAACCTATAGAGTAAAAAAGTAAGCAGGCTCGTGTTATGAAGCTCGCCAGAAGAGTAGAAGTAGAAGTAGAAGATCTATATACTATGAGCTGCACATGGTCATGGACGTAGGCACGAAAGGGACAGATAGGAGAGGCAGCTGTCCAAAGAAAAATGGACTGCTCAGCAAAGCAAATATACTCCTCTTTTAAAGTTTTAAACAAAGTTTGTTTTTTCACAACTTAACGAATATTTTATCCAAACTTTACTCTTAACAAATAAAGTGGCTATCTGCTCAAAAACATCAAATTTTGGAAGTCAAGATATCTTATTTTTTCAAGATATTTATTAAGATATTTACATATTTATTGCTCAATCTAATTCAGGGCATTGAGGATGACACATCCATCGCCTTAAGCAGGGCGGAAAATAGAGGAAGTCACTTTTGCGATCAAATCGCTAAAAGCTGGCAAATCTGCCGGAGTGGATGAAATCCGGCTAGAAATGCTTAAGGCCTTAGGTGAAGAGGGAGTCAAATGGCTCTTTCGTGTCATTAAAGTGGCCTGGGAATGCGGCAAAACACCTAGCGATTGGCAGATTGGGGTGATTGTGCCCCTTTTCAAGAAAGGGGATAAAAGGGATTGCTCCAATTCCAGGGGTAATTGAAAACAGTTTGACAATTCGCTGAATAAATTAAAATCGACTGATTTAAAACAAAAGTGTTTTTAAGAGATTTTTAATAGCTAAGGTTATTTAAATACAGAAATATTTGAAATAAATATATTTATTATTATTTATTAAACAGTAAAAATAAATTACAATTTAACTTAGTAATTTTACAGCACTAGCTACATAGGCCTTCGGCTAATTTATAAACTATATACTATTTTCTAGACTAGTTTCTGTAAGTATCTTAAATACTTGTTTAATATTTTTTTCTGAGGGCAAGGATAGAGCTTGCGTAAAAGAACAATTTGGAAACAGGTTTTTATACAAAATATTTACTTTTGGACAGTCGCATATTAAGTGTTTTATAGTTAGTTGAACGTTATTTTGGCAGATATTGCAGGTTGGTTGGTTGTTTTTGTTGATGAGATGTGCGTGTGTTACATTTGTATGTCCAAGGCGTAGCCGAATATAACATTTTATCATTTGGATTGATAAGTTTGGTGGAAACATAAAACGGTTGCCATCGGGGTTTATAGTGGAATAATGATGGTTGTAAATATAATGCTGTTTCATGACACTAAAACTCCATTGCAAGTCTCTAAAATATAGACTGATAAATAGTTGGATCAGTTGTAATTGAAATATATAGATACCTGTAATGCCTCGGCTAAGAGGCGGTTCGAGAAGACAAGGCAGACCGAACCTCCGTTTTAAAGACCAAGCCATCGCGGATGCCAGAGGGCTTGGTCGGGTCACTGTTTTTTGGTTATTAACAGGCTAATAAAAAAAAACCTTATAGTCAATAGTCAAGAAAATGGCATTTTCGAGATATGAGAAGTTTTTAAAGTACCATTTTTAGCGATTTGGGTGGAAATCGAAGGACGCATTCATAGTTAAAAAAACACTGGGGCCAGATCGCGTAAAATAAAAACGATCGAACGACATCGTTTTCACTAAAGCTGTCTCTATCATATCTGTGACAATAGACAGAGACTGCTAGTATCGAAACGACGTCGTTCGATCGTTTTTATTTTACGTGATCTGGGCCCTGTTTAGCTCAAAACTGAACAAAATGTATTACTATGGATTTAAGCATCACCTACCAGCCAGTTACATTTTTATCATAATCGAAAATGGCGTTTTTGAGATAGGAGCAGTTTTTTAAAGTACCTACTATTATTAGCAATTTGGGTGGATATCAAAGGACGCAGTCTTTTTAGAGAAAAACTGAGTTTGCTATCAAGTTAAGAATGACAATAGTAGATATGTACTTTAAAAAATAAATGTTTGTTAAAATCGTTTTTGCCGTTTTCGAGAAAGAGTTAATTTTCAAAAGTGCCGTTGTTAAAATTTTTAGCGAAAAACTGAGTATGAAGCATAGTTGCAAAAAGGCTTACTATTGTACTGAATTCAGTACAATTTGACTTTGCCGAGTACGCAAGTACCACTTCTCAATTTTCAGTACTATTTGTACTATTTTTAATTTTTGAAAGTTTATTTTTATATCTTTCAAATCAGACATCATAATATAAGGATTAAACAAAAATAAGCTGAAAGCACTCCTTTGTTTTAAAATTCTGAATGCAGCATTCATTACTCTTCGTACTTCGTCAAAAATTACCTAACTTTTGAAATTTGCTGCATTCCTCGAAGATGTGGAAAAACGAATTGATTTCGGAGACATTTTTTTAAACTCATTACAACATTTTTCACAAACTGCCATTTGGACGATCAAGTAAATTCAATCGTTCAATTTGTCTTAAGGTTTTTTTTCTGGTGAACAAAAAAGTTTTGAAATTATCAATCATGAATATAGAGCTCTATCTGACTACGATAGAAATAGGTATCTACATACTTCTATTTCTGCGTTTTGGGATGAAATAGGCCCTGTGCAAAATGAATGAAACGAGTTCATATTTTCAAATCCTACACCGCAATGTCCGGGTGCTTTTTGTATTTCATCTTATTCTTTCGCAAACGTTTACAGGATGTTTTCTTATCAAAATAGCTACTATCACTCACAACATCGGCTAGAGTGATAGCGATTGGTTTATGTCACCGGACATAAGGGTGGGCTGGCCATTCCTTACCGCCAACATCTGGCAGGTCTCCGGTTCATGACGAACCTTTACCCTGGAGGGACAATGGGAAGAAAGTTGCGTTTAGGGTAAGAGTAGGCTAGCTTTATGTTTTTGTAGTTCTAGTATAGGGCCTAGATTAAGTGTTAAGTTAGTTTAGGTATAGTTTAGGATAGTAAGGATTAGTTTCGCGGTTCTTTCCCGTCCTCAATCAGGGGTATTGGCACAGGTCCTTAGGCACTTTCCTTCTCTTCACTCTTCTTTTCTGTCCTATCTTTTTACATCCGTCCGAAGTCTGATTAGATTAGATTAGCTTTCTGCCTTTTTTTTTTTTTTTTTTTTTACTTTCTTCTCTTTTGAATTATTGGCATGGATAAAAGTTGTTGAGCAAGTGGTAAATGGTGAGGGGGTAAGAACACCCGCGTCCGACGAGCTCTAGCCGAGCAACCACAAGCATGCCGCGCCGTCCTTACTTTTGCCGAAGCTGCCCCTGTGGTTCGACCCTGGCTCACAACAATGGCACAACAATGCAGGCGTAATGTCTGCACTATTAGAACCTAAACATCTTATTAAAAATTAAGGCTGCTACAGCTCTACAAATAAAACAGATCTGAAAATGAAGACCTTAGTAGATTGTTATCTGAATGTGGTGGAGTCGTGTTCAAATCACTTGGCCAATAGTGCATTTTCTGTACAAAGTCTACAGTTTGCTCAATCGACCGTTGGACAAGTGATTTTGAACACGACTATACAAATATTACCTAGTCTTAATATGTATGTAGGTACATGGATTAAAGTTCCTATCCGGCGTCTATAAGACTTATATTATCTTGAGCTTAGTACGCTGTTCGTGCTAAATTTTAGCTCACATACAAAATTGTCTCCAAAATTAAAAATAAATAAATAGGTGGCGCAACAGGCGGGTAGACACCCTAGGCCTAGCTTCTCGCAACCATTCGTTTGTGTGAGTTTCTATTTTTGGGACGAATGGAAGGGACCTAATATTTTATGCCGAGTCCGAACTGGTAAATTGAGAAGCTTTTTTATGACAGTTATACTGTCGGATGTTTGTCAGACGTTCGCGAGAGGTGGCGCAGTAGAAAAAAACCTTAAGATGTAACTTGTGTGATCGAACCTGGGATCCCTCGCACAGTAGTCCAGCACACTAACCACTGCGCTACTGCGCACACGTCTCCAAAAATTAGCTGAACTAAATTTAAGCGAATCCATTTAGCCGAGCGGTATGCTGCTTCAGCTAAAAAATTAAATTTTCATTTCAGACTGTACTGCATGTATTGTATATGTCACAATTTACCGCGCCCATTAATGGTTCGGCACATTTTTTTTAGCTAAATATTTACAGATAATTTTTTTTTTCTTCTGTTCTTTTGTGTTGCGGAAAAGTAAATAAGGATAAGGTTTTTTAATGAATACCTATAGGATTTTACTTAATGTTTGGAGAAAAAACTGGAGAGCAGCTGAAATTTAGATTCCCCCGAACTGCGTACTAAGCTTTAGATTCAATTAAATTCACTTACATTTCTAACGCCAAGAAAAAGTCACCCCAAGCCATAAATATTCTGAATCAGGATGCAATTCTGAAACGATTTAGCCATGTACGTCTATCCGTCCGTCGGTCTATCTATCTTTTAAAAACACAACAGAGTCCAACCAAACGAATCGACCTAGGCGAATGAAATTTTGTGAAAGGACTTCTTTGTTCCGGTACCTCCCTGCATGCACAAAACCATTATAAGAGCCACGTACTTGTGTATACTTACGAACTCACATAAATGCTTAACATTTTGCAAGACTTAAATGCTGGGGAGGTTATAAAAACTCCCTTTTTTTAATAAAATATTTATTTTTTATGCTTTTGTTTGGTTTTATACATTTAAGCAATTTGAGTACTATTCAGTACAATTTTGTTTCAGTTTTCAGTACAATTGAGAAAAGTCGATTTTCATCACTGGTATGAAGCGTATGAAGTCATGTTAAGCATGCCTACATAAACTCAATTTCGAATTTTGGTTGAAATCGTTGGAACTGTTTTCGAAAAAATCTAAATTGCTTAAAATTTTGTAAAAATTTTAAATAGGAAGTACCGTTAGGGCTAGCATTAAAAAAAATCGCCCCAGTGGTGAGCCCACAAACTCTAAATACCTACGAAGTTTGAAACATATCCGTCCAAGAGTTTAGGCTGCGGGTCTATGGGACAGACAGACATATACGGACGGACAGAATTTCGGAACCCACTTTTTTGAGTTTGCCTATCATCGTAATTTTAGAATTGATTAAAATCTAGATATCGCAATTTTGTACGAAAGCAATATATGTACTATGTACTTACGTATACAACAAAAATGGTGCAAATCAATTTTCTTTGTCAATTGAAGACAAAGTGACATTTTGTTTGACAATTCAGCTATTTCCACTTGTACAGTAGCACTGTTGCCAACTTAGCGGATAACGCCCTAGATCTAGCGGAATTTCGGGTCTGACAGCGCGTAAAACATATATTTAGCGCACAGCGCGAAATTTAGCGCATAATGAAATATACCAGACATTGCGTAGGTATTTTGTTATGGCTATAATTATGGTTTTCCGAAAGAAATTTTTAATAAAATTGGCTGCAATGATATGACCTTTAAATTGACTTAGTCTGACGAGCCACATATATATTTACTCTTAACTCTTTTGTACTCAAGAAACATATTCACATAATCTGATAAATTTATGCAGCTCGTAAATGTATAACTTTATAAGTACACCCCTCGGAAATGTCATTGAGTAAGTCGCGTAAATCGTCAAACAATTCATACGACTGTCTGTCAAAGTTTGACATTTGTGATTTGCGTAATTTTCCGCGGTTGATTATGAGGTCTGCGTAAACTATTCTCCATACAAAATCTGACAGTTGATTTACGAGGTGGTAAATTTCTGCAGTTTACGCAGTTTATGAGGCTTTTATGCGTTTAAGTGAAAACCCTTATTACATATTTAGCAAAATAAAAATCTAGCGCAAGTTTGCGAAATCTAGCGCTTTTTTGTAGGTTGGCAGCAGTATCCAGTAGTTTCTTTGTCAGTTATTGACAACCGCTGTTAGTCAACGACAAGCAATTTTTCGCTATTTCCACTTGCCAATTTTTTAACTGACATAAAAATACGTGAATTGTCAATTTCAAATCGACAAGTGGAAACCCAGCATTACTCATTTCTTTTTGAAGTTGGTGGTTATATGTTGCTGTTACCCAATAGGCATATAGGCATCAAACCTGCACAACGCTCACTACACGCATTGCCAAAAATCGACAGAGTATGGTGAACAACACTAATTTTGATTTTACCATTTTCGAGATTAACTCTAATCGCCTACTAAAATTTTTTTTTTAAATCGCCTCGAAGTTTATCTCTTAAATGTAGATTCCACCGATACTCCTCCAATTCCACTCACGTCGTCGGCCAATCTCATCGTAACATCAGCCAACTACTAGTCGATCACAGCGCTCATATCAATTGCGCACTCCCTTGTCGTTGTCATTGGTTGCAATTGCAATTGCAATTAACTGTTGGCCAGCTCCCCAAAAATTGCCTTTAATTATAAACGATTTGCATATTTAGATCCCGCTCGAGCAATACCACTGCCAAGACTCAACAACCAACACCCAATCATGCATCCTGTGATCGTAAACTTTCTGATCGGCGCGCTTAGATATGATCGATGCACTGTCATCCGTGCAATTATTTGCTCGGCGAGCAATGCCAAGACCACTGTCACAGTGAATGCAGATGGACGCCAATATTATCAGTCCAATGGACAACTGAATGACTTGGGCACTGCCATTAAGTGACTACTAAGCAAACGATATCACTCGCAATCACAACACTGTTGACAGCATAGAATCTTCTTCGCTTCATGAAGCAATGCATCATCATTCAAGAGTGCTGCGATTAATTGCCGCCGCCTGTTGAAGCTAAATTGCAATATTAACCGGCACACCATGACGCATGGGTGGCATAATACACTTTCCGCCGTACGCGAATTACTTTCATTTTCATCCATGCGAACGCGTTAGTTAGTTATTTTTTCTGCTCTGGGTTTTTCTTCTTAAAGATGAAGTTGGCTTGCAAGTAGCTGGTGGTAATGGTGGTAATGGCAATGGTTATAGATAAAAAAAAATGGTTGGGGTTATTGATCCGCACGGCTGAAAATTATTGCAGCATTTTTAGCTTCTTGATATGCCAAGAATCCAGTCTGCCGCATGTCATCTCGGGCATGTGAAACAATTGATTGCCGTTTTTAATTGGTGCATTGTTTTCTTGCTTTATTGCATCATTGTAGGTACTTATAGTGGATTAAGTATGGGGAAGCCGCCATTTTAATTGGCTTTGGAATAGGGAAGTTAGCTAGGTGTTGAATGGGGGAAAATGCCGCGCTTCGAGACTTTTCGAGGGAATGCAACGTTTACTGATATAACATCACGAATTCTTAAACGTCTGGCATGCCTTGGTCTAACCATCATAGCCATGTGAACCTGCTGTAGAAATCATAATAGGAGTAAGACCGTCTCTACACATATATACATACAAGCAATGTGGCAATACGCATTCAGGCAACTGTGATTCAAACGAAAGAGACCAATTTTTGATACCACCCGGAACTAACTTACAGAACTTGACATGATTTGGGCGTTTACAGAACGCCTTCCAAAAACCTTATGCTGTGCAAACGATTCTCTACGGAGAAGCATGAGGGCAAGCAACCGCTCACCAAACTGCCCAAACGACTTAGATTGCTATAAACTGATGGTTCCAAAATAGAGTGGGAGCTGGTACTCATGGATGAAGCCCCAATATCTCAACAATTATGGGAAAAAGGCCCAGTGTATTCCAGCCAGAGTTCCGGGTCATTCAAGAGAGCGAAAACCACATCCACAAAACTGCTCAAATCCATATATGCACGGACAGTCAAGCAGCTATTTGTACCCTTACCTCCGCTTTCATTGACTCAAAATCGGTATTTTTTAATACTTTTCAAAGTTTCAGCCTGAGGAGAGGAATAGAACCAAAATATGGTGGGTTACTGGTCATTTGGGACCGAAAAATTGGTCAGAAGTGGGGCTAAAAAAAAAATCTTTTTACGGGACTGGAACTCTTCTGCTATATTCCCAAATCGGCCATAAACTCAGCCATAAAAAACTGCCAAACAGCATCCCACATGTAAGACAGGGTAAACAAGCTATCAAACATTTAAACAACAATGCCAAGAGGGTCTGCCAATTTAAGCTGGTACTATATCAAAGACCTAGTAGGATTCCGCACATGACATGACGGTTTACGATATGTATAACCAAAACAAAATAAATCTAACCGACTCTCCAGAGGGCCGAATATGCCTTGAAGAACAACTGGGCCCCGAAGAAATGAAAAAGTTTTAAGCTCTATTCTGCCGTATATGGTACAAAATATCTTATGCGGGTCGATGTGACTTTTCGCCAGAAGCACACAAAAAAAAACGGATAAACAAATTAACGAGAAATGTATACTCGATCGATGTGAAAGGCATCCTTGAAGCGCCTTTCCGCAAATGATTAGTAACCCGCACCATAGTTTGGTTCTATTCCTCTGGCTGATACTTTAAAGGGTATTCAAACGGTGTGATACCGATTTGTAGTCAATGATAGGGGAGCTAAGGGCACAACAGGATGCATCAATATCATCAATCTTACAAACCAGAGAGACTAGGTTTGTGATCAATCTAGGCATCAATAGCAAACAAGGCCATCCTAATTGTCATCACCCTGTTCTAGTTCACAGGTGAACCGAAAGTTAGTATTACAGGCAATGAATCTGGCAAGAAGCTATCCACACTTGGCTTGAATCCACGTTGGAAGCACCAGTTATTGGCTTACTGCTCTAAGACTGAATAACAATTGGGAAGGCCAACATTCTATTGCCTACAAGGAAAATGTCTAGGGGCTAGGATTAAGCCTTATTCTTACAAAAAATGCGTATGTTTGTCATAGTCCAATTCGCCTTGAGATATCATATCTTAACAAATTACCTAAATACGTGCAAGGAAAGTCACTTAAGAAATGGTATTAGACCTCAGAAAAATGTACAATAACCTAAAAGTTGCGTAACTAGGTGGCAACCTCAGTACCAATAAAACTTGATACCAGTATCATATCGATGGAAAACAACACAAAAATGTAACAAGATTTAAAAAAAGCAAAATGGTTGGCACAACAGGTCCATAAAAATCCGTAGGGCTTTTTGTAGGTAACCATTCGTTTGTGATTGATTCCTTGTGATTGATTTTTTTTTAATTTTTAGTACCTACGACTATACGACTACAATTTGTTACGAAAATTCTCGATCATTGTGCAGACTTTTGACACTTTCCAAATAATATCAAATCTCTTGGCAAATATTGACACAAAAAGGACACACAAATTTCTGTGGAGTACTCACCAAATGTTCATTTCTTTCAAAGGAATATTTCACATATCCAGCAGCACGAGCTAGCGCTCCTACAACCGACAGATTCAGTCTGAAATTCAACGTGCATTATGTAGAAAACTTTATCAAAAGTCCTCACAGTTAATATACCTTATTGTGGTAAATATTATCCGCAAATTGATCCATAAAATATTAATGGATTCGAAAACCAGCTGCAGCTGGACTGGACAACGAACGAACTTTAATCCTGTTGAGACGATTTTCCATTTTAGATTGAAAAAATATTTTTGTAATTTTTTTGTATTATCGACAGATTTTATTCAGGTTGCTTAGAAATTTTTAAAAATTTTGCGCAAGGTGATGAATACAAATCAAGTGTGTTCGGTTTGGATGGCGGGACAGTTGGGTATCCACCTATCAGCTATATTTTGTAGGTTGCTTGCTTGTCCCTCGAAGGGCGTTCCAGGGCGTTGCAATGTATGCGTCCAATGTGACCTATCGACCATCCATATAATGATCGATAGGTATAGGGTTTTCCAATAAGAGGTGTTATTTCGGTATTCAAAGAAAAATGCCATTTTTTGAGATAAATGATCGGATGTTTATTTCATAATAAAGAGGAAGGTATGCCGTTAATAATGAAAAACAACATCAGCCAAATGGCCACCACGAGCACGCTTACAGGACCATATCCTTTTCATGAAATTTTCCATAACCAAATCGCAAAGTGGCTGCCCTATGTCCTCGATAGCCTCTCGAATTTTATCTCTGAGGTCTTGAATCGACGCTGGGTTGTTGGCGACGTTGTTGATGATCGGCCGGCTTGAGTTCTTGTGTGAACTGGACTTTATAAGCCTTAAGACCCAAGTCTTTATGCAAAATACGGTGTAATGACGTTTGTGGAATGCCCAATTCCAAAGAACGAAGAGGAATGGACAAACCTGGGTTTTCTTCAACACTTTGGGCTACAGCAGCAATATTCTCAGTTGTTCTTGAGCGACGTGCACGGGTTTTATTCTTCACATCACTAACTTGTCCCAACAGCTCGAATTTTTCCACCGATTTCTGTATTGCGGTCCGACAAGGTGCTTCACGACGACCAAAAAATGTTTTAATTTTGCGGACTGTGACTGCAAGATTTTCACCGTTTTTGTGGTGAATTTTAATAATTTCAATGAGTTATTGAAGCGTGTATCGTTCCATTTTTAGTACCTAATGGCGTAGTTTCTTCTTGTCAAATGTCAAAGAATAAAAGCTTCAAAAGTGACAGCTACCGAAATAGCGGGCCATTCACAATAACACCTCTCATTGGAAAACCCTTTATATGCATCTTTCAAAGTCGACATAACTGAATAACCAAGCCAGTCCGATGTTAAGGATCAAAAATAATTGGATCAAGGCGGCTTTAAAAAGTGTCAGATATGAGCAAAAGTTCCCTTGAAAGTTAGTCACCCTATGTGATATTGACAAGATAGAATCGCTAACTCTATGTACGTGGATGTAGTCTAAAAAGCCAATGCTCAGGCTATTCAATAAAAAGCTTGCAGGATTTTGATGCTTAAGCGAACCCTCCATAACTCTCTATCTTTCGCCACCGAGTCTGAATTATTAAGGGCAATTCTTATGTGATCCCTCCGATCCAACAATATACAATATCCCACTTCGGCAGCTTGTATCCACCCACAAGGCATTGGTATAAAAGTTGGAAAAAAACACCCAACTGAAGACGGACATCATCAAGTTCGGTAATCCAGATAACCGAATAACCTAGCTCTCTCAAAACTGACTCAGCCTTATCAATCCTAACGAGGAAAATTCAACAATGCTCCTTCAATAGTTCCTGAATAAAACAAAGAATTAGGTCGTATATTTAAACTTCTTCGCTAAGCGTAGTGCATTAAACAGGCTTTATGTGGGCGATTGTCACTTCAGATTTATTTACATTTAGCTTCAACCTGTTTAACACAAACCTCTACAACCTCACTTTTCCCCGTCTCCCAATTTGGAATCATATTCACCGAAGCTGATGTGCTGCAACATCCAGTTCAAATAAGTAATGAAAGGAAAATGAGACAAAACGCATCCTTAATGAAGTCCAGTCCATGATGGTAAAAGATATTAATTTAACGCCATTTACTCGAACACAGCTTCTGCATACTTGTACAGTTTGCGTTGAGATATTGACTGCACTCTCAGGATAAAATCGTCAATTCCTACACTGTACCCAAACTGAAGAGCTTACTTTGAGAAACTCCCACAAGTCTACGAAATACCTGTAAGCAGGTGAAGCAGTATTCCCAATACTAACCTTATATTGTACCATTCTGACAGCGAAAACTGGTTGGTTATGTATGATTCTGTTTGGTATGGTGAGATAGCGCACCGACATGGCCAGATATTTGGCTGTTCCACTAGGAAATTGGTTTGGAACGAACGGCGGCAGATGCTGACTTTGCCTGCTAAAAGTGTCAATGGATGTCAAATGAAACAGAACGTCAAGTGCACCGAAAGGGGTCGTCTAAAGAGCTCCGTTGATACTCAAGCATGCTGTTCTTTGGACTCTGCCTAGAGTCTGCCTTATTGCGATTTATTGCTTTCTCCAAAGCAGTTCAGCCACACCACATCGTACGTAGGTCTTATGTTTGAAACGTATATAACCAGTGAAGAATACGAGGTTTCATTATTTTCTATGATTTTTTTTAAGAAAAAAGTACCGCAGTTGCTTCTGTTGAAAATAAGAGCCAAGTATTTAGCTCCATTGGAGAATGTCAAGCTTATGACATTTATAGATATGGAGGGTCAATATGTGGAATTTAATATTTTCTGGAGAAGAAGTTTAAACCCAACCTACATCGGTTCGCTCATTTTAGGTTAGGTTAGGTTAGTGGGTTGGCAAGACAGGAGAGACCTGTTCGTGTCATACTTAGATCAATGTATTGGTAAACCAAACCCATTTTATTTAAATTTAAGTATAGGTCATTAATGGACCTGTCTGAAAGTTCTTCTAAATCCTCGAAGAAGTAACTTTCAAGGATCTTATTTCTTATGTGGCAGAGCGCTGGGCAGTTACAAAGAAAGTGTGGGCGGTGTTCTCATGCACCTCTTCATCACCGCATCCTCTGCACAGGTCATCTGTACTGATTCCCATTTTTTTGGGTCGGTAATAAGACCCACAATCAAGGACAGTGATTTCTTGTTCAATTGTAAGATTTTTTCAGTTTTCTGTTTGTTGTAGATTGGCCATATTTTCCAGGTTATACCACAGGAGTTGAGCTTGCACCATCTTTCATTTGTCGTCATTAATATTTTGTTCCCAATCGTCTGTCTGAGATTACAGGGGTGGAATTATTACTGTGGTTTCGGCCTGGTCATGAACACTAAAACGACCAAATTAGGCTTAACATCAGTGTATCAAATAAGTGCACTAAGAGCTGGCAGTAGAACAACAACACCATTACAACGCAAAGAGAGAGAGGAGAATGGAGACTGCGGAAAACCGCCTTTATAGAACAGAAAGCTTGAGAGTGTGGCAAGAACGCCGGAACACTTCTCAGAAAGGCAGGTGGACATGCCGACTCATAAAGCAAATCCAGCCATGGATTGACAGACGCCACGGGGAACTGGACTTTTACGTGTTACCTAACACAGTTCCTAACCGGCCACGGATGCTTCCGTTCGTATTTATACAAATATAAGCACGACGACAGCCCCTACTGCCCGTCTTGTATTGGCCAAGTGGAAAATGCTGAACATGTGTTTTTCCAATGCCCAAGGTTCGTAGATATTAGAAATATACTACACAGGAAACTTGGCAATCCGACACCAACGCCAGAAAACATTGTTGGTCAAATGTTGACCAGGAGGCGTGGATTGCAGTCGCTGAGACTGCAATGCTAATCATGAAGAATTTAAGATCCTTGGAGAAAGAAAGAAAGGATTTCCACTGGCGAACAACAAATGCAGTGCACAAAAATGCGAACATGATCTAGCTGAATACATCAAGCTAAACTAAAGGCAGTACCGCGGGGAATGGGGCGGCTGTGGGAGGGGGGTTTAGTGGGTAAAAATCCCACACTGTTATACTCAGTGCCGTTCTGAGTTTCGTCTTTTGGAGATTACCCCTTCCAACGGAAAAAAAAAAATGCCGTGTACTAGCAACTTTACACTGCCAGAAAACTGGGAGCGACTTGGATGTCTTCGACTTGACATGCTTTGCCCAAAAAAATTTTTTATCCCGGATTACTCCCAGATATTTCGCTTAGGCATTGATTGGCATTAACTTGGCAATGTCCAGTGTTTTAACTTTCTCATACACATCAATTGTGCTTATTTTACCTCCCCGTGGTAACCACCGGGTACTGGTCTCGCCCACCCGGGCTTGACTTGCTAAACTTATAAGCGCGAGTGTTGAACACGAAGAGAATAGCAACACTATAATGCTCTGTCGGAGTTGACTGTCTGCTCGAGTCTCAGAAGTCTAACATGAGCACCTCAGAATGAGGACGTACGGCGGATGAATTTAAATGATTAAATCAACGGTGGCGTCAACAGTCAACTTGACAGATACCTTAATGGGCTACTTCGACTTATTTGGAGCTAAGGTTATTAGGGCTTTTCAGCACTAGTCAGGGTGTTGAAATAGAGATGGTGGCGGATGAACCCTTTATGGGCCAACGGCAGCGCTCATATCCCCGAAGCGGGTTACTGACTCCGAAATCCGGCCCCTTTTGTCCAAGGGGTTCAGCAAAGGACCTGGCCCTCCAGGTTGGGGGTTGTGCGTCGGGGTAACTTCCCTACCACGGAAAAACCAGGCAGTTATGACACAACCACAAGCCTCGGATATGGATGATCCAAATGTTGACGACCCCAGCAAACGAAATAAGGACAACGAACTTCGGATCTGCACGTGGAATGTCCGGACCTTAAACAGACCGCGTGCAGCCGAACAACTTGTGGAGACCCTGGATAGGTACAAAGCCGACATTACGGCCATCCAGGAAGTGCGATGGGATGGAGAAGGCATAAGAAGGATGAAAAACTGTGACATCTATTACGGCGAGTGCCGCAGAGAGCAGAGTCAGCGATTATTTGGATGTGGATTTGTGATTAGAAGAAGACTTAGGCAAGAAGTCTTGGGATTTCGCAATGTTAGCGATCGCCTAGTCACAATCCGCATCAGGGCCAAATTTAAAAATATCACGCTGATCTGTGCTCACGCCCCGACAGAGGAGAAAGACGACACAGCCAAAGAAGCATTCTACGATCTCCTTGAGAAGACGTATGATAAGTGCCCGAAGTACGACGTCAAGATAGTCCTTGGCGACTTTAACGCCAAAATCGGAAAGGAGGGCATCTTTGGCTCTGCAGTCGGAAAGCACAGCCTGCACGACAACACCTCCGGAAACGGACTCAGGCTAATCGACTTTGCGGCGGGGCGAAATGTCATCATTGCCAGCACACGTTTCCCACACCTCAACATACACAAGGGGACTTGGCGGTCTCCAGATCAACAAACCGTCAACCAAATTGATCATGTTGCGATCGACGCCAGACATGCCTCCAGTATCTTGGATGTCCGAACGTTTCGAGCGGCCAACATAGACTCGGACCATTACTTGGTAGTAGCCAAAGTACGGATGCGGATATCCAATACTCCACAACAGCGAGAGGATACTGTAAGAAGATTTGACGTTGCAAGGCTACTATCGCAAGAGACTGCCAAAACCTTTGCCGACCGCGTCTCACTAAACCTCTCAGCAAGCCCATCCTCAGCGTCACCAACATCAAGTACAGAGGACCAGTGGCAACACTGCCAGCGTGCCATCAGGAGTGCCGCTACCGAAGTGCTGGGTTTCACTAGGCGACCACGACGAAACCCCTGGTTCGATGAGGAATGCCGCCAGGCACATGCAGCCAAGAACGAGGCCTATCAATTAATGCTGCAGACAAGAACCAGAGCGGCTGAGAGAGCTGCCCGTGAGCTCTACGGGCAAAAAAGAAGGGAGGAACACCGACTTCTCAGAAGGAAAAAGAAAGAGCACGAGAAGCGAGCGGTCGAATCAATTGAGGGACGCTACTGCAGAGGCAATGTTCGAAAGTTCTACCAAAGGGTAAAACGTTCCACCCAAGGATACAAGGCCCGAACAGAAGCCTGCAGAGATGAGCATGGGAATACAGTAGTAGATTCACAGTCGGTGCTGAGGATTTGGAAAGAACACTTCTGCAGACTGTTAAACGGCGGAGACAGCCAACAACCCGCTGTCAGGCAGAATGATCTGTTCAGTTTGGGCGATGATAGCCAAAATTTCCGTCCACCCGACCTACACGAAGTGAGCATAGCGATATCCAAACTTAAGTGCAACAAAGCTGCTGGAGCGGATGGCCTCCCGGCCGAGCTTTTCAAAGCAGCGGGAGATAGCTTGGTAAGGAGCATGCACCAGCTCATCTGTAAAATATGGTCGGATGAAAGCATGCCCGACGAATGGAACCTCAGCATCGTGTGCCCCATCCACAAGAAAGGAGATACTCTGAACTGCGCCAACTACAGAGGAATAAGTCTCCTGAATGTCGCGTATAAGATCTTGTCGGCTGTATTGTGTGAACGCCTAAAACCTTTCGCCAACAACCTGATCGGCCCATATCAGTGTGGTTTTAGACCAGGGAAGTCAACCATCGACCAAATTTTCACACTCCGACAGATCTTGGAAAAAACCCAGGAATTTCAGATCGATACACACCATCTATTTATCGACTTTAAAGTCGCCTATGATAGCGTATATAGGGACGAATTATACAAAGCCATGTCAAGTTTTGGCATCCCCGCAAAGCTCGTCCGTCTGTGCAGGATGACCATGGAGAAATCTCGCTGCTCCGTTAAAGTCGGCAAGAACACCACCGATCCATTTGATGTCGAAAAAGGTTTGAGACAAGGCGATGCGCTATCATGTACTCTCTTTAACATCGTTCTTGAAGCAATTGTACGAAACTCACAAGCCAACACCAGAGGTACAATTTTTCAAAAGTCCGTTCAACTACTTGCCTATGCTGATGATATTGACATCATTGGGAGAACGCGGCGAGCTGTCAGTGGCGCATTTGCAAGCATCGAAACGGAGGCGGCGAAGATGGGTCTGGCTGTTAATGAGGACAAAACGAAGTATATGCTGTCAACGAGAAGGGACTCTCAACATCGGCGACTCGGACAAAACGTCACGATGGACAGATACAACTTCGAAGTAGTTAAAGACTTTGTCTACCTGGGCTCCACTATCACTTCGCAAAATGACATCGGCGCAGAGATCAAGCGAAGAATCACTCTTGCCAATCGCTGTTTCTTCGGGCTAAGAAGGCATCTAAGAAGTAAAGCCCTCTCTCATAGAACCAAGGAGATATTATATAAGACCTTAATCATCCCGGTTCTGCTGTATGGTGCAGAAGCATGGACCCTGTCAAAAGCGGATGAAAACCTTCTGGGATGCTTTGAGAGAAAAATTCTTCGAGTGATATTCGGTCCAGTTTGTGACGATGGAGTGTGGAGAAGAAGATTCAATAACGAACTATACGGGCTATACAGCGACGTTGACCTGGTCAAAAAGCTGAAAATACAACGGCTGAGATGGCTGGGACACGTGGAGCGTATGGACAACAACGCACCAGCCCGACGAGTCTTCGAATCCACCCCTGAGGGACAACGCAGCAGAGGAAGACCCCACCTTAGGTGGCGCGCACAATTGGAGAACGACCTCAACCAACTTGGTGTGCGTAACTGGAGGCAGCTAGCGAGGGACCGAGCTGGCTGGAGGGGCTTGTTGGTTGAGGCCGTGGTCCACCCCGGACTGTAAGCGCCACCAAAAGTAAAGTAAGTAAAGTAATTTCGCTTCTTCGGAGATCTGGTTAGTGACGCCTTTTAGCATTGCCTGTGTCAGACCGGTCAAAATCCTCCGGCTCGTGAAGAGAACAACCTCAGTTTTCAAAGTATTGACCGAAAGCTCATTCCTAATGCACCATTCATCGACCATATCTAGACCAACCCCACCTTAGCACAAACAGTCTCTAAACATAATCCGACAGAAAGTATGGCAACATCATCCGCATATGCCTGAGCGTTGACGTTTGCACCATAACAAGGGAGACAGAATACCACCTTGTGGGCAGCCTTTGTTTACCCCTGTCCTAAGCACGGCGTCCACAGTCCACATCTACCACCAAAGTTCTATTCATCAGGTGAGGTTTAGTCCTTGGCTGACACTAATGGTATTGCCAGGTTAGAGTCAGACATACATAACCAATTGTACGGTCCACTTTTGAAGACTACTCACCTCCAGGCGCGACCGAAAAAAAATAATATAATTTTCGAGAATTTCCTATATCGGAAACTCGTTCCGGTGCTTCTTCCAAGACATAGACGAGCTTTTAAGCACATCAACAGATCAGATAATGAACTTCATAAAATTCTCAGCATGATTTGTATCTAAGTATGTAGCGCACAGTCAGTAAGTAAATGGTTTGCAGCATTTATAGACAGGGTTATAATGGTTAATGGTCTTTCCCGCGACGGGCATCACAAGCCATCCCCACTCGTATGCTGCTCCTGGCATGCTATTCCAGGACAATATAGTTCAAAAAATGCAACACTCCATCTCCAGCATCAATTGTTGCAATGATACAAAATTCCGTCAAGAATTCCCATTTAAATTCATTAATTTTTTTTGCATGCGAAAAATGTGCGAAAACTAACGAGAAACCAAACGCTATCACTTTCTTTCGATTAGGGAAATTAAGAGAAACAATTTTCGCAAAGCCAAAAAAACAGAAAAAACAAATGGAAAACAAAAGCACAACACTTTCGTTGTTGGGGTGAATGACAGGACGGTACCGTTCCACAACCGCAATCTCCACTACAAATCAGAAGAAAATATAATTCAGCTCCAATTGATTTGGAAAGAGCAGACAACTTTGTAATGCGAACCGATCATTTATCATAGAGCAGTGCATTTCGTTACAACTGCGAAGACACCACGTTAAATTATCGCACGGCGCACTAGCCATTGGGCACTTGCTACAAACACACAGCCCCCGCTTGTAAGCCTTGCAACAATTGCAACAACGACATGGAAGAGATCATTTGTTGGCTAATGTTCAAAGATGATCTCCAACTTGTTTAATTTTTTTTTCTGCCTATTCTGCCTCATTAAGTCACGTTCACTTCCACACGGCGACGATATGTCAGTAGTGGTCCGATGAAATGTATCGGGAAGTGATATGCTGTCTTGTCTTCCTTCTTCGCATATTTTGTTTGAATTGGAATCGTTAATCTAATGGCACATCATTGGAATTAATCGAGGAGAATTCGCTCTACACCCTGTGCCTGTATTGTGTAAGATTTTGCTGTCGTTTTGCAGCTTTAAGGAAACGTAAAATAAACCTGTAGACGAGTAATTAGCTGGCATTTGGATAACAAGTTTGCAGGGCGTTCTCAGTTGTTGTTCAGGCAGAACTACTTTGCACGAATGCGCCGCGGATACTATCTATACCGGTTACATAAATGATAACTGAAACTGAAATCATTATAGAAATAAATAGACAGGAAGCACAAAGTGTCTGTGGCAGGGACACGAATAAGATGTTGGACATGTATTTCCTTGAACAATGGAATGGTTGCAAATGGAACAACGAACCTTGCAAAATGGTAATAAGGAACTAAATTAAAGGAGAAGCGAAGTTAATTTGTCCTGCCTCCAAGTCCTATTGGTATCCTTGGTCCGGCGATTTATTAAGTTAAAGGAGCTAATCATGTCAAATATAAAGTAGAAAGGATTTGAAGCAAATCCACTTAGGAATTAAGACATGTTGAGTTACACAGCCACGTTATTTCACGTCACCATGTACAGCTCTTTTTTTATTCTCATCCTATCGATCAAGTATAGCAAAGCATACTAAGTAGGTTCTTCTTAAACGGGATCGAATCTGCAGATAGTTATAAATATTATGATGGGCGCAGTAGCGCAGTGGTTAGTGTGTTGGACTACTGTGCGAGGGATCCCAGGTTCGATCCCCGGAAAAACCCAAATTACATCTTAAAGTTTTTTCTACTGCGCCACCTCTCGCGAACGTCTGACAAACATCCGAGAGTATGACTGTCATGAAAAAGCTTCTTAATTGAGCCGTTCGGACTCGGCATAAAATTGTAGGTCCCTTCCATTCGTCCCAAAAATAGAAACTCACACAAAACGAATGGTTGCGAGAAGCTAGGCCTTGGGTGTCACCCGCCTGTTGCGCCACCTATTTATTTATTTATTTATTTATTTATATTTATGCAAGGTGGCCATCCAATTTTGTTTTTGAATTGCTTTTTTATTTACTTACTTACTTAGATGGCGCTACAGTCCGGGGTGGACCTGGGCATCAACCAACACGCCTCTCCGTCTCCAGTTAGCACGATCTTTGGCTAACTGCCTCCAGTTGTGCACCCCAAGTTGGTTGAGGTCCCCTTCCACTTGTGCGCGCCACTAAAGGCGAGGTCTTCCTCTATTGCGTTGTGCCTCCGGGTTGGAATCGAAGACTCTTCGGGCCGGAGCGTTGGTGTCCATCAATTTAATTGACCGTTTGATGGTCTGGTTACCGCCATGTTCCTTTGTGAATGCTGAGGTGTGGAAACCGTGAGCTAGCGTTAGTAACATTACGCCCCGCAATGAAATCGATTAGCCGTGGTGTCGTGTAGGCTGTGCTTTCCGATTGTGCTACCAAAGATGTCCTCCTTTCCTATTTTGGCGTTAAAATCACCTAAGACCATTTTAACGTCGTACTTAGGACATTGCTCATATGTTTTGTCTAAGAGCTCATAGAAACATTCTTTGGTAGCATCGTCCTTATCTTCTGTGGGGGCGTGAGCGCATATCAGGCTGATGTTGGCGAATTTAGCCTTGATGCGGATAGTTGTAAGGCGTTCACTAAAGTGTCGAAAGCTCAAGACTTCTTGCCTAAGTCTGCCGCTTACAACGAATCCGCATCCAAATAGACGCTGCTTCTGTTCTCTGTAGCAATGACCGTAGTAAATGTCACAGGTCCTTCTTTTGCCGGGCCCATCCCTCCGCACCTCCTGATGGATGGCGGTGATATCTGCCTTGTAGCAGTCTAGGGCCTCCGCTAATTGTTCGGCTGCACGCGGTCTCTTCAGGGTTCGAACATTCCACGTGCAGATCCGACCGTCATTGTCTTTTTTTCGTTTTGCAGGGTCGTCAACAGTAAATCCATTCGTATCCGAGGCTTTTGGTTGCTTCGTAAGAATTAATTTTTTCCGTGGTAGTTAGCCCCTCGAACAACCCCCAACCAGGAGGACCAGGCCCTAAAATGACCCTAGGACAGCGCGTCGGATACTCCGTTGTCAGTAACCCAATTCGGAGATATGAGTGCTGATACCGTTGGCCCATAAAGGGTTCATCCGCCACCATCTCTATTTCAGCACCCTGACTAGTGCTGAAAATCCTTAAGCTACGATTACACGGCCATTTTTATTTAAATGTCGTTCTGTGTGATCGCCACTTTTGGGATAACATTTTCGGCGTCATTTAAATGACTAGAAAAATGTCGGACCAAATGACATGTAGGTATTCAGTGCCATTTAAATGGCCGTGTGATCGCTTTTTCAATGACGCCTTGGACAAACGACTAAACTTTTGGCTGTTGGTATCTCCACGGAAAATTCTAAATGACTCGCAGTGTCCGTGTTTTGATTTTGGGACACAAATGACGATGATAGTCATTTCGTGTGATCGCCATTTTTCCAATATGAATATGAATCGTAGCTTAAATGTCGCTCTACTGCGACATTTTTTTCCTGACGTCACAGCGCCATTTAAATGACTCAAAATAATGGCCGTGTAATCGTAGCTTAACAGGCCTTTGCTCCAAATATGTCAGAGTAGCTCACGCAAGGTTGCGTTTTACTAAATAAAAAAAAAATATTTTGAGTGATGGAAATCTTTATTTAGACCTGTACAATTTTTTCTGTTAAATGGAAAAGATGATATCCGTCAAGTGGCTGCCGCCAGTGTTGTGTTGAAACCTCAGTTGATACAAATTTGTGACCGTGTTATCGTATTTTCAATGACTTTTCGCAAGATTTCCGGTGTAACTGTTCGCATATCGCATTCCTGTCGAATATACTCCTTAAGGGCTGCGATTGTCTGAGGCTTGTTGGCATAAGCCCCCGACTTCAAGTAGCCCCAAAAAAAGAAGTCTGGAATGGTTACATGGGGCGATTTAACATACAGAGATATACATACGTATATGTGGCTTGTTACATGCCGTGTACTAGCACATTAAGACGTCGTTTATCATGGGCTACAACTCCATGTAACAGTGATCGTAACCGTATTGTCGATAGCGTCCTCAAAAAAATACGATCGGTTGTCCGATCTTGAAAAAAGGTGATCCTTTGATCTGCGACAACTACAAAGTCACTACATAAGACTGCTTAACATCGCATACGAGGTTCTGTATTTAATAATTCGTGAACGTCTAAGGACGATGGTCAAAAGCATAATAGGTCCTTATCAATTCGGTTTTAGGCCGGTAAAGTCAGACATTGACAAAATCCTTACACTGCAGTACATCTATATAGAGCCATGTCTAGTTTTGAGATCCCCGCCATACTGATGTTGAGATGTTGAAGAACTCTCACTACTCTATAACAAAAGTTGGCTAGAACACCACCGAACCGTTCGATGTCAGAAGAGGTCTTAGACAACGTGATGGGCTACAATCTTTCAAAAGTCTGTACGCAATTATTTGCATACGCTGATGACACTGACATAATCGGAAGAACTTGGCGAGCTGTCAGTGATGGATAGGCATCGCCCTCGGTTGCATGTACACCACTTATCGAAGCGTTGGGGGTTTGGTTGTAGTTGCCTAGTAAAATGCAACAAATCGGTGACGGAGTGGCAACAATGCCAAACGTGTCAGTTTGGCATTGTTGCCACTGGTCTTCCGGGGTGATGCCGGCAACGGCGTAATCAGAGCGTAATAGAGACGGGGTCGACAATAGGCCCGACATAGGTATCTGGCGTCGATTGCAATGTTATCGATTTAATGAAAGGTTACATGATCTTGGCACGATCTTGACCGCCAATAATTGACGACGACTTTTTGTGAGATGTGCCTTGTCGCTAAAGATGATTTCTTGGTCAAAATCTGAAGAAAACTAGAATTCGATGCGTTGTTGAATTGTATAGCACTCCGTGGTAAAATGGTGACTATATATGGCAGAACAAATTGACAGTAGAATGACGGCAAAGCAATCGACTGTTAAAGTTCTCTCATAGCTACTGATACTGACTGACGCTATATGATCTAAAGTCCAGCAAGCACCCTTGTGATTGTGAATACATATTGAGGTTTGCGAATCGTGTGTAACCAAGAAGGACGATTCGCCCCCAAACAATGCCGATTAACCTAAGCTGTGACGGCTGTGTAGCACCCCTTTCTTATTTTCGCGTTAAAGTCACCACGAGCAACTTGACGTCATACTTCGGGCACTTGTCATATACGACTTCTCAGAAAAGCCCCCTGTGGGTCCTAAAGCGAAACCAAAACTATAGGCTGACCCACATCCTTGAACCATACCATACATTATTATACCACCACAAGACTGTCACACAAGTTATGAGAGTGCATTACTTAATAAAAGCCATCCATCCATGACAGATGAAATTACCTTCTCATAACGTACTACCCGGTACATCACTGAACGTGACTCGTGTACCGCTTTGCAAAGTCATTACCCCAACCCAACAATTTGCTTGCCAAGTAGTTTTTTTTTTTTTTTGCTTGATTTTTCCAAACACACACTCATTGTGTGGAAAATTTCTTTTATTTTTCTTTTTAGCTACCGCGCGCTGGCTGGACTCTGTGAATAGTCTTGTATTGTAATTATCGCGTGTGTATGTTTTTCTCTCACTCTCTGGGGGCTAAACAAACGTCAAGTACAAATCAAAACGGAAGGTACCCGTACCCTCTTCTTCTTCTCGTCCTCCTCCACCTCCAACAACAACAGCGATCAAGGTGGAAAATCGCATTTTCCCATTTGGTATCCTCATCTCAGCTGTTTTCTTTTGCTGGCACCAATGCAACAACCATAACTGCACGTTCGACGATACACCAAACCAACACCATAGCCATGGGGAAGGGAGCATGGATTAATTTGTTGTCTCACCCTGGTGGTCGTTTTTTGCACTTTCTTATAAAAGGTTGATGATGGACACGATTCGAAAACAATTCATGTTTGGATACTGCTAAGTCATGATCATTAAAAGCAAATATTTTGTGATTCTACAATTAATTGTAAGTTTGATGGAGAAAATTTATAAAGCAAAATTTAGTGCAAGTGCTAGTGCAACGATCTCGCGTCGAAGCAAGAGAGAAAGAGTGAAAGTCTTCTTTGCTGGACTTTGAATAATAATAATTGTTACTACTCGTATACCGTTTACCGGCCATAGCCCAAGGACTTGGTGAATTTAATTGTGATGATACTGCGCAGTGAATATGAACGAGTATCTTTGTTACAGTGAAAGATTGTTGAAAGTGCCATAAAAATACAAAATTTTAGTTCTGTACAGTGTTTCCCTTAGACGCAGTGAATTCGTTTTGTGGAATTGTGGCAAGCATTTTGAAAGTGATATAAAACACTTGCATGGGCTTCACCTTCAATCGCTTTTAATTTGTGAGATAAGAACCAAAATAGGATGTAATGGGAGTAATCCAGCTTAAGACAACATGCGAATACATTGAAATTGCATGTCGTGACCATAATAACGAGATTTCCGTACAATTTTGACTCTAACCTAAGCCCACGTAATCCTATTGTGATTGACCCTCTTAGTCGGAGCCATATTTACATGGCCATGTTTCAGTTCATATCAGCTTGTTCAACGTTAGTGGAAGCTTTGTGGTTCTACTTCAAATTTGGTCGAAATTCATAAAGGAAACCTTGACCAGTACGATTTTCGACTGTTCCCGCAAGAAATACTAAACTAAATCTGGTCAGAAATGTTGTTTTAAGGCAATTTCTTATTTTTAAGACATTGGGAATAACTGAAACGACTGTTTTGATTGACTTCTTCGGTCTTCAATTCAGGACCAAAAAGGTGCAATTTGACTCAAGGATTGCATTTCTGGCATTCTACAATTTGGGCTCTGATACTCTAGGAGAGTCAGAAAAGATACAAACTCAATCTGTCAGAATAACAATTCTCGTCGACTACAAAAATTAAATTTGTGATCAGAAATTTTTACTTATGATCTCTCCTTCTTCCCCCTTCAATTTTCGATCATAAAGTGGAAATTTGGTTCAAAATTTGTGATGTCCCAGAATGTAACATATTTTGAACAAGAAATGAAATGAAATGATTTAAACCACCTTTCCTTTGTACAATGTTTTCGGACATTTTTCAAATCGATTTGGGCAGAGCTGTCTACAATCGGAAAATTGAAAAATTCAGTCTGTCAAAATGCCAAAATAATAAAATATAAAGATTTCTATTCAACTCAGAAATGACATGTAAGTCAACATTTTAGGCCTTCAATTTCGGATCAAAAAGTTGAAATTTGGTTCAAGGCTTGTAAAAGTATCACCCTTAGAATTACATTATCTTGTTAATTTTCTTACAAAACAAACAAATTTACTTAAAAGTGATTTTGTCTCTGGCATTTTTCAAATAAATTTAGGCTGACCTGTCTGTGCCAATAGCCAATCTCGGACAGTCAGAAAATACGAATTCAGTCTGCAGTCATTCTTGCGGAATACAAAGTACTTGTGATCATGATCAGAAAAGACTCTATATGTATCTACTTTTTGGACCCATTTTTGACTAAAAAGTTTAAGTTTGGTTTGGGAATTTTTTGAGCTTTAAAATTTTGAAATATATACATATTCTTGCCTTAGGAAATGAAGAGGATTGTTTAAAACTAATTATCTCTACTTTTCATCGATAGAATGTTTTCTGGCATTCTGCAAAACAATTTGGGCTGGCTGACCTCTCTACCAATAGTGCCAATCTCGGTCAGTTTGTAGTCATTCTTGTAGACTACAATGTACTTGTGATGTGATCAGAAAAAAACTATTATATCTACTTTTTCGGCCTATTTTTGACCAAAAAGTTCAAGTTTGGTTTGACAATTTCTTCAGTTTTAAAAATTTTCAATAAATTTTTCCGTCTTAGAAAATGAACAGATGTTTTATAATTTAATTATCTCTACTTCCCATGAGTAGAATGTTTTCTGGAACTCTACAAAACAATTTGGGCTCTGCTAATTTGGGAGAGTCAGAAAAAATACAAATTCATCCTGTCAGAATAACAATTCTCGTCGACTCCAAAGATTTAATTTGTGATCAGAAATTATTACTAATGATCTCCACTTCAAGTGGAAATTTGGTTCCAAATTTGTTTTGCCCGAACATGTGTCAAATTTTGAATTATATTTTTACAAAACGATCAAATGGTCTTTATTTTTCAACATAAACTGGAAATTTGGTTCAAAACTTGTGGTGCAAGAGAATGTATCAAATTTTGAACACATTTTTAGAAAATGATCAAAATTGTTTACTTGATTTAATCCACCTTTACTTCGTACATACAATATTTTCGGACATTTTTTTCAGTTTGGGGCGAGCTGTCTACCAATTTCGGAAAATCGATAAAGTGAAAAATGCTGTTGTCAAAATGTCAAAATATAAAGATTTTTATTCAACTTTAAAATGGCATGTGAATCACGACATAGGCCTTCAATTTCGGACCAAAAAGATGAAATTTGGTTGAAGGTATTGTTAGGCAGAGAAAAACGACTTCAGTTACTTTTTTTTACAAGAAACGAACAAATTGAAAAATTGTAATCTCTACTTCCGTTTCTACAATCTTTTTTGAACTATTTTCTAAATTTTTTTTATGGACAGTATGAAATCAGACTTCTTTTATGGGCATTTAGATTTAATTTAATCTATAATTTTGCCGTGAAACTTTTAGATGAAAATCTGCAGATGTAAAAACGGAACAGATCCGTTCTGCCCAGAAACAGAATTTATGACTTGACTTAAGTAAACCCTGGTTCCCTCTTAACTATTTGTTTTAACTACAGCCTAGTTAGGGTAGGCCCACAAGCAATTATAGCTTCATTTAAATATTCGGAGAATGATTTTTATCTGATCATAAGTGTTTGCTTTAGGTACACATTTTCTAAGCCTATCAGAAGTTCAGATCGCTCCTTTTTCTGCAGCTTTTCTTATCTTCAGACCATAATTGAGATGGGAAAAGTTGGGCGTTCTTACCTTTTTTACTTTGAAAAAGTTTGAGGACTTTCTAATATATGTAACTTAAATTAATGCTTGAAATACTTCCTTATTTACAAACTCAATTTTAATATTTAATTTCCTTCTTTACAGCTCGTTTCACTGCTTGCAACTGCAAGCAATGTCCGTGGTAGAAGACGTCCGGCGCTTCGCGTCGCTGAAGACACACCAGTGGAAGAGGTCACAGAAAAAGCTGGTGGTCCCGATCAAATTGCCATGGCCACTCGAACCGAAGCCACTCGCTACAGCTTGCCATCAGCCTACATACAATCCAACCAGGAGCCTGGTAAGTCAATCTTCCAAGCTATAGTCCTCTGTCGATTACTGATTCACTTGTCCCTTTTTTAGAAAACTACCCGTATGAGCTAAATTTGGTTCGTCCCGAAAGTCAGTACCAAACTAATCCACCCGGAATATCTCAGTACAGTTTTGGCAACGAAGACCGCGAAATGGAAGACGTCGAAACTGCCGAAGAGTACGTTGCCAAAGCCATGGAAATTTACGGCACGCGACTAAAGGAACCAATCCTAATAAATGCCGAACCACTGCCGACACAGACAATTAACAAATACGATGTATTCGAGACACCAGAACCGGAACCAGAAACACAGACGCCCGCACCTGCAGCGCCGGTGTATGAAAAAGATCCGGTCACCCGGTCCTACGACGTCTATGACTACTCAACTTATGAAACCGTCTCGGAGCAACAATACGAACCGGCAAAATATGAACCTAAATACCGATATCAGCCGGGTTCGGTGTACGTGGCGCCGCCAAAATCATCCCAGGACAACGATCGCATCAAAGCGTCAGCCTCTAGTGAGATACCCAGAGAAGAAATCCTCAAGCAGATCGAAAAATCCGTCATTAAGTACATGAAAGAAATGGAAGCTGATGGCAAGATTATCCCCACGACTGAATCAAAGAATACCTATTACAAGCTGCAGCCACTGGAGACGACAACTCGTGCACAGACAACAACGAAGCCAAAGCAAATTAGCTACCACTATGCAACGACCAACCGAAGCCACCTGCCAAAGATCTCGCAAAAACCCAGCCCAGTCAACGAGGATACGACCTACCAGAGCTCCACCCTGCAGCAAGAACTGTCAGACAGTTTGGCTCCCAATGTCGAGTTCATTTACAAAATCAAAGCACGAGCTCCTCTGCAGTCCATGCAGACGGCAAGACCATACAAATCGCAGAACAAAGTTCCCGAATCATTCGATCACTCCGCGGCTCTAAAGAATATGGAAGAGTTCGATTTGTCGCATGTGGTTCAAGAGGAACGCCCTACAAGCAAACCAAAGCTGTTCTTCAACTCGGACATCTATCACGATATCAACTCCCTTCCATACAAGCCGGAAAAACATGGCATCTCTAGGCCGCAAAAAGTTAAGGAGCACCCCGACTACAAAGGCTACGCACTCTACTCCGAGCCAAAGTCTGAAGATGAATCGGATGATGGCTACCCGATCACGAATCCCTATCAATACATGTTTAGAAAGGAGCCAGCGTCTCCTCCACTTGTTGCTCAATCGTCTACATGGGAGAATTCGCACAGCCGGCCATACGCAGCTCCACAGAAGCCCCAGCAGTTGGATCATGACACCTATTCGCCAAAGTATAATAATAACCCGGAAGGATATGGATATCAACATCAGCATGGCCAGAATCACAAATTCCAGGGCCGTCATCCAGTGAAGCGAGGTAAGAGAGGCGGCAACCATCCCCACGCTAAGAAGGGCTCCAGGGGTGGAGCTCTGACGAAAGACGTCGAAGCCAATGTCGCCCTAAGACCTCCACCAAAAGTTTAAAGTTAATAAGTGCTGTTAGATTACACCCTGTTATTTATTTATTTTTCGTTTAAGCCTTATTTGTATACGAGTATGTTTTGTGAATTCAGTTTGCATGTAAGAAGTTAACGCTTTGAGGTGCTAAATAAAGTATTTTCGAACAGAATTTAACGTATGTATAACGCTGGGTATAATTCTGTTAGTCACTGCCAATGAAGCCAATGAACTGTCAATGAAGACTACTATAGGTTTTTATGTAAAAGCTTCAATTCACAAAATAAACAACCGAATTAGAAAATCCAAAACAGTTACAATAGCAACACTAATTAATTAATAATAATTATTATTTTTAGAAGATTTTTATTCCGAACCGTTTACGATTCGCATTGAACCACATTCCCTTGAGTTTGGAGCTGTTCTTAGAAGCAGTCGGAGTCGAAAAGAGCAAAAGAGCTATTTTTGAAAAAATATTTGTAGAACGTTTTAAATTTCTAGTTCCTGTAATTCCGTTCGTTTTTGAATTCCGTTTACGCGTGAAATCCATTCGAAACATGTCACAGTGGTCAAATAGTTAGGACACCAACCATATTTTTGGAAAATCGTTTCAAAATATTGCCAGCCATCAAAAACAAATAAAGCCTAAAACCGCCTTAAGCATTAAAATGCGGAACAATGTCGGTTTTATTTCAACATCAACAGCCTTTGGTTTTCGACAAACGTTATCTTCTCTTAATCAAACTTATGACATAAGTGGATGTTCAAGTTCATGAGTTACTCTACTATCATTTAAAGTTGTACCGAATGACCTTAAAAATATGACCAAACTGGGAAAGTAGTTTTAACTTTACATAATGCTTAGTTCCGTAGGGCTTCCAAGACCTTAGGAATTTATGTGTTTGGCAACTAAGTTTTGTTTTTCAAAATTTAGGAATGGACAAAATAAGCTACAAAATTCCGAATTTATATGGCTATATAGTAAGACCCATACTGTTCTATCGCAGCACCGCATGTTGATATTTCAATTCGAGGGACACCCTGTTAAAGGTCAGGTCTTCTACGAATATGTAGTCATAGAAAAAGAAGTGTCTTGGAAGTAATACCACCGGAAGATTATCACCTTCTTTATCGACAGCCAGGGGCCAGGTAGCTATAAAAACCGTAAATAAAGTATAAATAAAGTAGAAGCTTGTGAAATGTTCTCGTAAAGAGATCAAGTTAAGGTTCTTGGAACACGGTACATGGTTTCACACTGCCAGTTCCCTAGGCATGAATGCTTTCAATGCAATTTTAAAGCGGACGAATTAGCGTAAAATAAATCGACAGCTGCTTTAAAACAAACTGATCCTTTTCTGAGAATCGCGCCTTAAACGCTCATGCTTTAAGAAAGGAAAAAAAATTACAGGCGAACATGAGATGGACCTCAACCTCAATGGATAGCCTTCGCCATAGTTTAGCGAAGGCCGAATCTAGATCTATAGAAGATCCCTTTCTAGCCTCTTAGAAATCAGCTCAAAAAGGTACAATACTCTGCGCCTCTGCGGTACCATTTGAACAAAATGCTCCTGACTAAAGAAGAACTGCGGTGACGAAGTAGTTCTTGAGGACACAAGACATTTTTTACACCACTGGCCAGGTCTTCAACTGACAAGTATCTTGGATTAAAAAGAACTCTGTTAACTAAACCAATTACTAATTCATCTCGTTTTTGACGTTAACCAAGGTAAGGTATACTTTAGAATATCGAATCGGCCTCAATAAGGCTTTTATATTAACCTTTAAATGACAACCAATTACATAAATGTATCAAATAACTAATGGCCATGCTGAGTGGCTTTCTAAACAGTTCTAAAACTGTTGTGGATGTTTGACGAATTGTGCGCCCTTGTTTTGCAACCATGTTAGAGCTTCTTGTATTCAGAAACGAATGATCGAAAGCCAGGCACGTAGCCAGGAGGAGAGCCAAACCCCCCTCCCCCTCCCTGAAAATCTGAACAAAAAAACTAAAACCTTTTAATATAAATTCAAATCTATAAAAATAAGGAGACTATCCAGGTATAGGTATACAGTATCCAAACGCAAGCCATCGCTTGAACCTGCCTTTGTCTAATGTCATGTCAACTCCCGCAATTCGCAATTGCCTTGGCGTAGTTAGCGAAATATCTAATTTCTTCGGCAACCATTCAAATGCAAATATAACTTTCAAAAATGTCAATAAAAAGCACTCACCAGAGAGCCGAAAAACTCGACTTCTATGCCTTTGTGAAACAAGATTCATTGAAAGGCATTACAGTATTATTTCTTTTGTAGAGCTCTTCAAATGCATCTCAATAAGTCTTGAAGAAATAACGAGCAGAACGTGGGCAGCGGTCCAAAAAGTGATTTCATAGTAAGCCTCATTGTATGCGAAAAAATATTCAGTTTAAAGCTGCCTTTATCAGTTTTCCCACTGAACAAATCCTTAGATTTCGTTTCTGCAATCGACCGCAGAAAAGAAGTTCTAAATTCTCTAAGAAGAACAGATACAATGCCAACGACTTTTTCAGAGAGGGTTTTGAATCCGCATCCCAACTTGCCGATGAGTTATTTGAAGTTAAATTAAGAGCTTTAAGAACTTCATTGAAACAAACAAACCTTATATTTCGAAAATCACCGAATCGATTGAGTTCAAATTTACATACAATCTTTGGTATTGGCCCAGAAGTATTCCTGTGAAGATTGGACCAAGGGGCGTGGCACCTCCCATACAAAAAAAAAAAACATTCAAAGTCTTATGTCTCTAAAACCATCGAATCTATTGAGCTCAAACTTACAGATAATCTTAGGTATTGGCCCAGCAGTATTCCTGTGGTCAAAATAATATAAAGGGGTGTGGCGCTATTCTTCGACAGTCATGGGAGCTAAAGTTTGTAAAATTTGTAACATTGTTAGCTAAGCTATGCATTGTCCTGATAGACAAAAATACTATATGGAGCATTACAATAAAAACTGTTTATCATTAGTTGTGTTTTTATGAAACCTCGCCAGCCAGTAGTTGGCAGTTGAAGCACATTTCACGTGCTAATTAAAACAACAACCTGCTGGCAATTGCTGTCAACAACACTTGATTTTCTCTCCAGCCGGAGAGCTGCTGGCTGGCAGCTGGCTAAATTCAATTAACATTGAACAAACAGGTGGCGCTGAAAGCAACAAGTGGCTTAGAATTTCCCTACAATTTGCTTAAATCATAATGGCGTTCTTATCTCATGCACACAACATTCTAGAGAAAATTGTCAGAATTTATCCAATATCTTTGAAAAATTCATAATTTTATACGAAATGCTGGTATGTTTTTAGGCTTATTGCCTAAATTCATTCGGCTGGCTTCATCTTGCTGGCAACTGTCCAAATGAACGGCTGGCTGGCTAGGTTTAAAAAAAAACATACCTACTAATTTAAATGAATTTGAAACACATTTTTTTATTTTTCTATTTTGTTCGCTAGTAGTGTATACAGATTGGGGTTATGTGTGGAATAGCACATTGGACAAATGGCCGCCACTACTTTGCTGGCAAGTTCGTACCTACTCTTTTATTGAAATGTCACGATAACACCATTAATTGTTTCTGCGGCTGGTCAGCATTTTGGAAGAAGAATTTTCCGAATGCCTCCAGCCCAAAATCCGCACCAAACAGTTACACGTTGTGGATGCATTTGTTTCTCAACAATTACTCGTGGGTTTTCTGAACCCCAATTTTAACGATTAACGAAGCCATCAAGATGAAAATGAGCTTCATCACTGAAGAAGATTTTTGTTCGAATTTTGCCGACTGTAGCTGACAAACCTTTATTATTTTTAAAATATTGCTCAACAATGAAAATGCGTTGTCCTTTCGTATAGCGCTCCATTTTCATACTAACCCCGAACTGTCAGCTGTTACATTGTTATATTTTTTTTCATTGGCATTACTGTACTATTAAATGGGACACCCTTTATAAACCACTTTGAGCTTGTTAGTAAGAAAAAAGGCTTTTACACAAGTTTGCAAGAAGTTAGACTTTAGACGTACATTTAAAACGGAGCTCTCTTAAAACGACCCTTAAATATTTGCTTTGGTAAGAAAAATCGCGGGGCCTTCGTCAAAATCACTCTACAGATAGTGTTTGTAAAGCCACGTTTTGCCGTCGATTAAATCGGGCAAGAAAAATGTTCCCAAATTTCACAAACTGTCCAGAATTAAAATAATGCTCTGTTATGGAAATCTTTGCCAGACTAGAAGATGTAGAAGCGGTGCTCGTCCCTAGAACGCCACTCGTCGCTAATGCTTAAGAACCATTCACATGAGAGCGAACGAACGAGTTGATGATGTGCAAACAAACGACTTTTGATGAATTTCTGAATAGGAAATTGCACATTCTACCATTCCAAGAGTAGAATAATTAATTATTCCATCAAAATGTATTAAGAAAAAAACAACAAAGAAATGTCGAATTCCAAACTTTTTGCCGCGAACGAAAACACTCTCGGCGCGAATTGTCGATTGACGATTAATGAATATATATGAGCTTTAATTGGTATCAACATAGAGCTTATCAAATATGGAATTTTTTTACAACAGAAATTACTTAATTTTGATTAAAACTTTTCTCTAAATCCAATTTTATTATTTCACTGATTTTCGTTTCTCTAACTTGGAACCCAATTGTTTCACTGATGTGTTCGATTCTCATTCTATTCTCAGCTGTCAGTTGTGCTTTCAATGATCAACTCTAACCCCAAAACCTGGACTTGTTTGTTGAAAATTCACTGACACCTACTTCCACTGACAGGAATTTTTCAATGATTGCTATAACCAACTTGTCAAAAAAATTAAACCACCATTTTACTGATTTTTTCCAATGATGCATTTCAATGATAGCTATAACTGATGCCTTAAACCGAGTTCTACAAACTAGCGAATAAAACATTCGTTTGAACTTAACTTCAAATTACAAACTGCTGGTAGAAACTGATGGCCGAAATTCGCGAACTGCCGAGTTCATGTGAACGGACTGTCAAAACTTACGAATATTCGTTCGTTCGTAGGTAGTTGGTCGCTCTCATGCGAATAGTCCATTATGCAGTCGTTCGTAAAGACGTCTAGCTATTTAGTTTCAATCAATAAAAATCAAGCTGAAATCCGTAAGTATGCCTAGCCACATTTTTCAAGTGTGCAAGTTGTCAGTTGTGTTGAGATGTGAATAGCTTTTTTTAGAAACGTTTATTAAAGTTTGCAAGTTTGTGATGTTTATTAAAAAATATGTTGCATGTACTTAGGGGCATATTTATCACTGACTTAATGTCATGCGCCAAAGTCTAAGCACCACAATCGATAGAGTTTGCGGTGCCATGAAATAAAGTCTTATGCAAAAAGGTCCAAAACGTAATTTTGAACTTTATTGCATTTTCAAAAGTAAAATAAAGTCCAAAACCCGTTTTGGAGCATTTTTCAGATCAATTGGCAGTCACGTGTATAGGACAGCAACACCCCTGCCCCTTCGAAATACGAGATATGGCGTATTTTTTTGGAAAGTGAGTATAACAAAACCAAAAGTGAGTATACAAGTTTTGCATGTAAAAGTAAAAGTGCGCTAGCTATAGATTCTCAAAAAAATACGCCTATAGACAACAAACTAAATGTGACCACTGATCAGACACTTATATCATTTATTTTCCTTTTCTGGGCCAAAGGAAGAGATATTCGATTGAAAACCTTTTGACCTTTTCAACGCAGTGACACCAAGTCTACCAATCCCCAATTTCAGGCACCCTCATTTCGAGTCTTTGGATCACCAGTTTCAAGTTTCACTTAGCCAAATCAATGTGGTTTGACTCTATACTTAGAACTTACCAAATCAGGGATAGATTGCGCAAATATGGGTAAAGACCGTCATTAACGAAACAAAAATAAAAAACTGTAATAACTTTCAACATTTATTAGAAAAAGAAATAAAAAAAAATAATAAATCACCTAGACGCATATATAAACAACTTAGCACCTATTGTAGGAGAAAACTGCACTTATTCTATCAAAAATTTGGTTCCTAATTGTCGCCGTCGAGCAACTGCTTCACTGCCCTCCACCAAGCCCACCAGCCTACTCGTGATGGTAATGCTCGTAGTGCTCCAAATGTGGCTCCTCATGGTAGTGGCCGTGCTCTTCCAAATGCGATTCGGCGTGATTTTCCAACACCACCCCATGGTTGTGGCTCTTTTCCGTCTCTGGATGGAGAATCTTCAACTTTGACTTGCTGCCACCAATCTCAACTGGGTTCTTCAGCAAATGCTGATCCTCCTTCTTGATGTACACGGGCACAGCATGGAAATGATGGAACTTGACACTCTGATGCGACGTCGCCGAGTGCTTGTGCTCCACCTCATGATGGTGTTCGGTGTCCTCCACAATTGGCTCGTACTCATGGCCGTGTTCGTGCTCCGGCTCGTACTGATGGCCGTGTTCGAACTCCTGTTCATACTCATGGTGCTCGTGGATCTTCAGGCCTACAGCCAGCGTGACCACGGTGAAAAGGAGCTGAAAATACGCCCAAAAGTATGGAAACAATGCAAAACTCAATTAATTAGAAATCCGCTTCCTTTGCTTACAATCAACTTGAACATGGCTATGTGACGGGAGAAAATCTGCTCTGCTGCTCGTGTATGCTCGGATGCGATAAACCACCGAATGTATTTGAATTAGGATACCAGATTCGATTTATACCACATGGCCCCACTTTTTGGTGCAAATGCAAGCACAGCTGACTCCTTGTGTGCTGTGGAGCATTTCTTCTTTCTTTCTTTGGGCATTTTCTTTTCTTTTTATGAAAGTAATGCTGCTGTAAGATTTTCTATTGAATACGAACGCTCATATCGTTTTTTTACTTTTTTTTTTTTTTTTGTTACGTATACGACGTAGTGACTGGCCATGTAGTAAAATCCGGTGCAACAATAATAAATAGCCGAGCGGGCTGTAGAAACAAAAAACAAAAACACGAAAAAAATAATGGTCAACATATGAGTGTTTGATCATTTGATGCCTAGTGCAGCAGATACCAAGCGATAGCGACAGCATGCACAGTTATAGCGATAAGTAGGTACAATGTAATTTTACAAGTGAAAAGAAAAGCAAGATCAGGCGGCGGCTGCGGATACCTGTTTTTTGAGCTCCTTTTTAGTGCAATGCTAAAGAAGAGATTATGTGACTGTCGTCTTGGCACAGGCGCAAGAAATATGGTTGAAAAAAAAAACGCATGTGTGTGTGATCTTGCGAACGACAGGGCAAGGTTGGGAGGAAGAAAGTCGGCACTGCGGCGGTATTGATCGATTTGGCAAAGGTGTTTGGTCTATGATTAATGACGACTTGCGACTGCCACTGACTTTTAAGCTCATCGAGTTCATTCGATGCTTCAGGCTGGAGTGTTAAGATTAAATGTCTTGGGTCGGCCTATTGTAAAATAACAGATATAATAACCAATCAAGACGGTGAGGTCGGTTCAAAGTCTTTACGAAATCTCTGTTATTTTACGTGTACGCGTTCAGATCATAATTACCCCGATTTTTACGCGTTTGCGTGTAGGTACTTATTGGAGAATGTGTATCCCCAATAAAATTATAGCACCTTCCTACATATGTGATGACTTCAGTTAGAATTTAAATTCGATACAGAGTTCTGAGTTTCTAGGTACCAAAAAAAAACAAAACAAAGTTCTCGAAGAGACTGCCTATGGATACTGACTTACGGCCGTTTTTGTTCGTTATGTCTTAACAAGTCTCTCTTCTCTCATTTGAATCGATTTTTACATAAATGTTGAACTGCCTTTTAATATTTCATTAATAAAGTCTTTATAAATTATGCTAATTTTCAAAAAGGGTGATAGCGCCTAAGCTAAAAATTAAAGGGGTATATCTTTTCTATGTAGCTTGAGAAAATTGTTTGCTTAGATCCTATATCACCGTCTAATAAGATTGGTGGAAAGTAATAATCGACTCAGTGTTTCATCAGCAAAATAACTATTTTGGACATTACACAAAATAAAACCACAAGTAAAACGATTTTTGGACTTTATTTCATTTTCAAAAGTGCTATAAAGTTCAAACCGAAGTGGAAATAAAATCCAAACAACAAATATGTGGGGAGAATTGAAAGCAAAAGGGTGCAGGTCCGAATTTTACATACCAAATACCGCGCACCCACTATCCACTGGTGCCGATATGCAATCTGTTGAGAGAAATCTATTTCTTAGATCGTTTCAAATTCAGCTTAGGCCAAATTTATTTTGTCACTAGACAAGTGGTGCCACATGTCCACCTAAGATTCCCATTCTCGATATCATCCAGCTTTAATTTTTGTATGCAAGTAGCGATTGGTATCCCTATAGGGTGCCTTTATCCGGCAGGGTTGAGTTATTCTAGCGAGTTTATCGGCCTTACAATTTCCTGGAATGTATTTATGCCCCGGCACCGAAATTAGGTGAATGTTGAACTGTTCGACCATCTCCTTAACAATCGGCAGTCGAGATCTAGAGAAGTTATAGAGATCGAATCCAAGGATTTGGTGGCTGATTGGCTGTTCGAAAATATGCAGTTATCTTTAGCGGATATCACGTTTTTCTTGAGCCAAGATAAGACTTCTTTTATCGATATTAATTCCGCCTGGAACACGCTACAATAATTTGGTAGACGGTAGGAGAGCTTAAGATTAAGACTTTGGGAGAATACACCCCCACCAACTCCGTCTTTGGTTATTGAGCCGTCAGTGTAGAAGTGAACTCATTCTTCTGCGAAAGTATCCTCATTCCAGACTGCTCTGGATCTGGAGGGATAGTGACGAGAAAGTTTTTGTCAAAATTTTGAGATGGGGTTGTGTATAGTCAGCGTTTTCGGTTGATATTACGAAGTTCTTCAGAATAGAGGTAGCGGGCAAATGGCTGCACTCGCCGCTTGCTTGCTGAAAATATCAAGGGATATTGTATGAGATGTCCAGTGCCGCAGAGGGAGTTGTGCATAGTGCACCGCTTATACACATGCAGGCTGTGCGCTAGACCTTGCTTAGATAGTCTCTTAGCAAAAATTAATTTAAAATATGCAGAAATTTGGACAGCATTTGAATTTTTAAGCTTCATTGTTATTGTGACTTTTCATTGACGATGCCACTAAGTCCCTGAATGGACTTATTCCATTTAGGCCAAGAAAATCAACCATCGACCAATTCTTTATACTCTGGGAAATTTTAGAAAAAAAGCAAAAACACCAGATAGATACACACCAGCACTTTACAGACTTCAAAGTCGCCTTTCGTTTAAAAAGGGACGAATTACACAGAGCAATGTCAACGTCAAGTTTTGGTATCCTCACCAAACTTGTTTCGTTTGTGCAAGATGGCAATGGAGAAATCTCACTGCTCCATTAAAGCCGAAAAGAATATCACCGATCCCTTCGTTGTCTAAAAAGATTTAAAAAAAAGTGAAGCGATTTCACATTACTTCTTTAACATCATTCTTGAAACAGTTGTACGAAACTCACAAACCAACATCAGAGGTAACTAAAGGGTCCGCCAAATAACTTTTTTTTTTGAAAATGCTATAAAAAAAAACTACTGAATATTTTCTCAAATTACTTTTTTTATTTGAAAGTACAATTCCTTACGGCACCCCACAAATAATAGTCCAACGGTGTCAAATCGCAGCTCCGCGGTGGCCAAAGGACATCAGCTCTGCGGCTGATAATGCGATCTTCAAAAACAGGGCGCAAAACATCGAGTGTAGCTTCGGCTGTGTGGCACGTAGCGCCGTCCTGTTGAAACAAAATGTTACCAATATCCTCCTCTTCAATTTTTGTGAACAAAAATTCGTTCAACATGGCCCGATAACGATCGCCATTGACTGTAACGGGCACTCCTTGCTCATTTTCGAAGAAAAATGGCCCAATTATGCCTCTGGACCAAAATCCGCACCAAACAGTGACTCGTTTTGGGTATATCGGCTTTTCAATGTATGCGTGCGGGTTTTCTGTGCCCCAAATGCGACAATTTTGCTGTTTACATACCCGCCAAGATCAAAATGAGCTTCATCTGAAAGCCAGTGGCCACCTGGGAACTGTAAGCTCCATCTAAAGTAAGTAAGTAATTTATCCATAACCGTCTGCGACGCTTGTAGAGACGACGCCTTAACATCTCTGATTACGATGAATGGATTATTAGGATCTACTGAAATTAAGCGAACTCTTGGCTTGACGAATTTTTTCACCATCAAATTCTTGTTTACGCAATAACCCAATTGGACCCCAGTTTATGATTCTCAGAGATACACATAACTTACCTACAAACAAATCAAGAAATTCGTTACCAATAAAGGAGAAGATGATGCCATGCGTCAACATAAGACACAATCATAATTGGACTTGAAAGCATCTCGCAAAGGTGGATATGATCATATAAAGCAACGGCAAAGATTGGCGTTGTCTCTACTAATGCTTTATACCCTATCAGCAAATGGGCCTTAATTAAGCCTTCCCCTCAAATATGATTGTTAGTACCGCGAACAGAAAAACAACACCTGCTACCTAGTACAGTTTCCATTAAGTGCTCATATTTTATAAACTTAATTCTCCCAATCGAATACCCATTAAGGGCCAAATCTAATCCAATCCGATCCGCTTTATATAAATCTCCATAACTGGAACAAAATTTTAGAGACCAAATTGGCCTGCATGTGAATCTACTGCTGACATCCATTTCACTTTCAATTGTTTCTTCGAAACGCAGTCCATATAAAATTGGACGTGATTTCGTGTTACTGGAAAATTATAATGGTCTGAGATAGTTTTTTACCCGCGGGCCTCGGCGCGACGATCATATCTATCACTAACAATCGATAGCTGTCTGTATAGTGCAACCAGTCTTCGCCTTCCGTTTTAGCGCGCATACGATTTCCCCCAAATCAGTTATGCTTTGACTATACGTCGAGTTAGATAACTAAAGCGCAAGCGATCGTCGCGTCTGACGTCTCCAGGAAGGATCAGCAGCGCTTTCTTGGTGTTTGTGTCTATTTTTTTTTTTAATCAAAATCTAAAGCAATGGGTTAGTGGTAGCAGTTGGCAGCGACCGACCGACGCGACGCAAGCGCAGCAACTTCCGTCATTGGTGCCGAGTTATAAAACATAAACATGCATCCTTAATGTTTGGTTTGGTAAAACAATTTAATTATAGTGAAACGATCCTATCGTCGAGTGTATCTCGGCAGTAATTATAATTACCACAGCCATCGAGTTCAATGAGCGATTTAATCAACCGAATATGTGCGATCGCATTGCAGCACCACGTCTACCTGATCCATGAGTTTGTAACGCGCTCAAGTGGTTCCACATAACACAGCAAGTGAAACAGCAAAACATTTATGGTTAGATAATTAATTGCAGTAAAGGGGCGCATGGTGTGGATAATGATTAAAGCCAAAGTGAGCTTGTTTAAGAGGCCAATTAGCAATAGGGCCGCGATTCAGGTTAATCAGAGATATGGACTGTACACATGCCGCGAGATTCGGCAGGCAGCATCATATTTTCTTTAGACCTTGAACTCGGTTCGCTAAATACGGCCTCAGCAGCCGTTACAAATGAGGTGCAAATGGCCAAGCTACATTTTTGTATGGCCGACGACGCATTAATTCGAACGTTCATCTGCAATTATACATGCGTGCAATTGATGCGAATAGCGTGTAAAGTGGAAGATGGCGAAGAAAAAGAAAATTTGTTTCATTTTCAAAGTAAAGTGCTTCTTTTTGTCAAAACTGGTTTTTACGGCCGTGCGTCGACTGGTAAATGGGTGGTGGAAGTTTTCCCTATATAAGTCTTACGCGCGGTGGTAATGATCGTGAAGATCTGATAAACTGCGAAGATGTACAATGGGTTTGGATTGAGATATAGACATGCGGGCAGATATCTAAATGGAAACTATTTCAGGTTCATTGTACTTGGTTCGTGGTATTGTAATACGTAACAAGTTATGTGTTGAATGTCTGGGGAAATTATGCAGTCTGACGCGCAGCAGTTCTCACGATATGGAAATTATTCAATTGGATCGAGGAGTTTTGAATTTTGACAACTCGCTGTTTCAGGTTGTTACATAGTAGGGAAGCGTTGAAAATAAAGTTACACATGATAGCGTAGGCGATAATTTTACAATGGGCGATTGAACGCGTTCCATGTCATTACATCCACATGCCATTGGGATATAGGAATTCATATCTGAAACGTTTGCAATGGCTGCACCAACTTTATCAAAGGAAGCTGCGTACTTTGATTCCTGAATCGGTGCATACACAGATGAGAGTTGACCTTTTAAGCCCAAACTCGAAGATCACAACTCTCCCACCTATGATCTGCCTACAAGCCTTACGCCAGTGAGTATCCCTAATCCCACCAGAACCGACATTAAAGGCGCAAC
The DNA here is from genome assembly GCA_949372485.1 of Cheilosia soror. NCBI lineage: Eukaryota > Metazoa > Arthropoda > Insecta > Diptera > Syrphidae > Cheilosia > Cheilosia soror. The sequence continues at coordinate 73,575,623 of OX443561.1, read as the reverse complement.
TGCTATAACACAAAGCATTTTAAAACGGCTTTGATTTACTGAGGAGACACCAACTTTTTGTGGTAGGTAGATAGTTCACAGTCCCTCCAACAAGCCCTGCGAACAAAGAGATGTTCAATTGTTCATGTGACATGGGAAAATCACTCAAAAATACTACTTTGAAAAAATTTAAATTCAAGAAGCGTGCAGTCAAAAAACTCGCCTAAATGTGGCCATAAAATATGATAACAGGAGGTGGTGTTTGATTTAATTGAAGAATATCCTAATCTATGAAATAATTGGGGTATTTACGCGTATTGAATGGGCAGTAGCGGAGAAAGACAATCAGCCCTATTCCCGTTGGCGTTTGTCGTAAACGCCTAATATTTCATTTCGGTTTTAGGTCTGTGTTTGTAACTTTTTTAAGAAAAACTTATTGAAATTACAGTGAACACATAGAAAATGAAGTAAAATCGTTAACGAAAGTTCGAAAAAAAATCTTAATATTGGTTTTACAACGACACGACACACGAGTCGTATACGACAAACGCCAACGGGAATAAGGGTGAATATATTTCATAAGTCTTTATTGAACAAAATCTGATTTAGGAATGAATAAATAAAAAAAATTAATTTCAAACGTCTCTCAAAATTAATACAAAATAAGGCTTGATCCAAAACTGATCTTTTACAGTGATCTTCTTATCAACAACGCGCACCTATACCACAAATCCCCATACTGGTTTACGATTTACGGAACAATGGATGGGAATCTCATAGACGTTTAAACTTTTCGACTTAATACGACCGGCAAGCCGATCACCTGACACCCTTCAGGCCAGTGACCTAATTTGACAGTTTTGATATGTATTAAGGTGGGTTTCCACATGTCGGTTGATTGACAAAGTTTGACGACACCACCGTCGGTTCATTTCCACTTATGTCAATTATTGGCAAAAAAATCGTTTGTCAGTTGATTGACCAACTTATGAACTCGATGCCAATTAAATTTCACTGTCAATTATAGGCAAAGTGACATTTTGTTTGACAATTCAGCTATTTCCACTTGTCCAGTGGTTTCTTTGTCTGTTATTGACAAACGCTGTTAGTCAATTCATTGACAAGCAATTTTTCCCTATTTCCAATCAGTCAATTGTCAATTTCAAATCGACAAGTGGAAACCCAGCATTATCCGAGGTTCTAATAATTCGTCTTATGAAAGCGTTCGATTGGCACTCAACTGACAGTTTTTCTACTAAAAAGAAGAAAAAATTGCTTCTGGATTTGAATTCAGAATCGCGGATAGTTCTTCCGGACGGTTCTATACGACCAAAAAACGACATTATAGTATTGGTTGTGCGCTTTGTGAGCCATGTCTATACTTGAATATAGCCGCATGAGAGTGCTCTCCTATGTTGCGTCACCAAAAATTACCAAAAAAACTGACATTTGGTACAAACTGGCTTTAAAAAAATATTGCTTGTCACATCTTGAGGTACTTTTAGGAAAGGAAAATCTTTTGCTCTCCTCTTTTGTTTTTGACTTTGACCCGCATCCGCATTCCATTGACGGATGATTAGCGTCGCGTCAAATTAATATCACGATCCATTTCCCATTCAGCAATCTGATTTACATTGCTGATAATTTATTATGATGATCAATTGCTGGAGATCCTTGAAGATTTTCCTCTTATTCAGAGAAGTTCAATATGGTTTCAGATGGAGCACTTTGCCACATCAGTAGCAGCAAGGTAACTTTATTGGTGACAACACTTGACGTTTTCCAGCCAAAGGATTTCGTCTTTTTGGAAAATATGGAACGAACATCATCCAAGTATTGTCACTGCCGACAGACAGTTCTTACCAATGTAAAAGGGTAAAAAAAAATGGGCACCTTCTATAGGCACCTTTTTTAACATTTTGTGAAATTTTATTCACCTTTGTGGAAGCTGTAGGATCGTTTAGACGTTTAGAGCATACTGCTGGTAGAAGTTTGTTTAAAAATTTTGTAGAACTCCGAATTTTTGACTACCAAGAAGAAACAACTTTATATCGGTGCAGTGGTTAGGAAAACTCGCTGATATTGGTGGTTTCTGTGTCTACAGTCGGTGTCTAATGTCGTTTTCGGTTGGTCGCCCAGAAACGTCCGGAAGCAATCCGAACGCTTCTGAAAGCGTTCGATTGGCATACTCAACTGACAGTTCTTATACTGAAAAGAAGAAAAATTTGCTTCTGGATTTGAAGTAATTTTAGGGAGTAATTTTCTTTGTCTCTATCATATTTGTGAGACAATAGACAGAGACTGGTAGTACTGAAATGATGTCGTTTGATCCTTTTCATTTTACGTGATCTGGCCCCATATCAATTTGCTTTCATGTGTCATTCACCGCGAAAGATCTGAGATCTGAAATAAAAATCTGATGTGCCCAATGGAAAATCACATAAACCATAAATATAAATTTCTAAATTACATATTTTCAATTACATACCCTCTTGTTTATAAACATTTATTACATTATAGTCTTCTTTTGTAAACAGTTCGTTGACGAACAATTTTATAGATATCCATTTCAATCCAAAACTTTATAATTAATAAAAAAAAAATTATGATAAAAGTCACAAAATTCTGTTTTGTATTCCGTTATGATTTATAACCGAATTCATAAAAGATTTTTGCACGCAGAATACTAATTCTAGAGATCTTAAACCATTTTTTGACAGTTCGAACTTTTGTATGGAAATTCATAACAGAACAACAGGAAAAATTGATAAAAAAGTTGAAGTACTTAAACTGGCCTTCGGAATGCAGTTTAAATTCAATCTGATTAAACGCCGACAAGGTTTTTTTAAAAAAAAAATGGATTTATTATAGGGTTTAGCACTAAATATTATGGACTTGGGTTTCATTTGAGAGTTAAATTCACTTAAATACGGGTGTGAACTTTAATCCAGATTAAACGGAGTGAATAAAATATGGATATAAAACTCTTTTCTATGTAACTGAAAATTTAATTTAAAAAACACGATCCAGCGACAGTTAATAATTTCACAAACGCCAGCAATATATGATATGATATGTCATATAGGTAAATCCGTGTAAATCTCAAATATGTATATAGAAATTTTTACATAATTTAAAAATGCATTTATTTCCCATTAGAGTATGAAAAGGCATCTAAATTTAAATCAAAATTCCAATTAGACCAATTTGAGAAAATATTTTTAAAATAGCTCCCTGAATGACTCCTTTCACTGAACCAACCTCAGTTCATTCCAACCGCCTGAACTAAAAACATATGAAAACAAATGCTGCCAACATTATGGTTAGCTGTCAGTTGCTGAAAAAAAGATGTCAAAATTTCCACAGTGACAAACAAAAACCCAACAAAAAGAGTACAATTGAACGGCGAAAGAGGACAAAAATTCTTCTGTTTTTAATCTTATTAATTGCAAATTAATTTCATACTGCTAATGAATTTTTGAATTATATGTAAAAACAAAGCGCCACCATCATCCAAAGGACTGAAAAACTCAAAAGTATAACCCTCTTACGACAGACCTTGCACACACATACACAACGAAAACTGTGCGAATAAATACACACCTCGTTTTGACCGATTTGTGTGTATGTGCACACTTTTTGACATATTGCTGAGAAAAATCTTTCTTTTCCTCAATTTTCACAGCAGAAAACTATTTGCAGGCAGAGGAGTAGGTCCAACTTCGAGGAAGAAAAACCATGAATTCTGTGCAGGAAAATTGCTCCTCAAAGCCGTCGAAGAAAAAGACGAAAAACAAACGAAAGCAATGCGTGGAGAATGGAACTACCACTGTATCGCAGGCAGATAGAATCAGTGAGAAATTGAAAAAAAATCTTCATATCAGCACAGGTATTGGTAGCAGCAGTAGTAGTACCACTGAACAACAGAACGGTATCGACCACCAGCATAGTCCTGATCATACACAGTTGAAGGGTGCTTCGCTTACCAATGGAGGACGACCATTGGAAGTCAGTGAGAATGGCCATGAGCCGAGATTAAATGGTGACTGCAATATTAGTAGTAGCAATAGTCCTAAGGAAAGCAATAACTGCCACAACGCCACCACTAATGGTGGTCTGGATGGGGTGGGTGACGACGACGAGGAGGAAGAGGAGGCAAAGTTCGAGGCCAGTGCCATCACCATAAGTAATGGCAGCCATCCTAGTTGTAGAACTACACCTCAGACCAAGGAGATTGAAAAACAAAAGGATGAGGAGGATGTTGACGAGAACAAAGTTGACAAACTATCACCAGCCATCGTGGACTCCCTCACCAACCTAGACGACATTCAAATCGAATACAAGGAATATGAATCAGAATTGCAAATGCTCGTGAGTTCTTTGTAACTTTTTCGTTTCTTATTGTTTATTGTTTCCCTGTTTCAGGATATAATGCGTCTCATTCAGGCCGAACTTTCGGAACCTTACTCGATTTACACGTATCGTTATTTCATCTACAACTGGCCGAAGCTGTGCTTCTTGGCAGCGCATGGTAACGAGTACGTGGGCGCGATTGTATGCAAGCTGGACATGCACATGAACGTGAAGAGGGGTTATATTGCAATGCTAGCGGTTCGGCGAGAGTACAGAAAATTGAAAATCGGCACAACCCTCGTTCAAAAGGCAATCGAGGTGAGTTTTATTTGAGATAAGATAAATTGCTGTAAGATAATATCGTTAGGGAGCCAAAGTGATTAGCTTTTATCTACTTTGTGTGTACGTTTAGAAAGCACTTTTGACCTTCGATGTCAAACTACAAGTTTGATGGCCAAAACACATTGTGTAGTTTGCGACTAGTTATTGCAATATGGCTACCTTTCTTGCTTCTTTACTATATATTAGGCGGTTCGTCATATTATGTCTATCACATCGTGCAAAGGTCATTTGGTAAATGTGCGCACCATCTTTGTCATTTTCCTTTGTCTTTCACAACCCTTTCAGAACAAAACCATTTCCTCTATCGAAGCAGATCTTTAAGGAGTGAAGTGTTGTATACGAGAAACGGAAACTGTGACCCATAATGTTGTTCAGCTAAGACCTATTCTAGGATATGCGTCTGAAAATGGCCGAATGTGGTCAATTAAATTTTTACTTTTCCCTCAAACCTTCACGTCACAAAAGGTAAATCGTTCTGGGTATTTATTTTGAATGAAACTAGAAATATGTTACAACAGGGTAGATCGACTTCTGCCAACTGTTTCTCGATGAGTCTTCTATGCGTAATGAAACAGCTATTAAAACAGATCTTGCCACTCACAGTCAGTCATTTTTAAAGGGTTTTCTGTCGATCAAACGGTCTCTGTAGAATGTCTTGTCTCCCAGAGAAAAGCTCGCACAATGTCCTACGACTAATCAACTGCCCAGCCAAACCAACCAAATTAAGCTGTGGACGCACCCTAAGGAGGTGGCTTAATTCTTTGGACTGAGTATTTCTGACAAATTGACGACGACGAACGACGAGTGAAGCTGAGCACAAAGTACTATGCTAAAACAATCGAATAAAGCATGTCTGTCAAGGCCTGTTATGTACAGAGAAAATGGAGAGAAGTCTCCTCCTCCTTGTCCATGCAGGTTTTACAAAAATCGCCTTAATATACGCCAAGCCTTATTGGGTACTTGCCAATGACGCTGACATGCAGTCTATAAAAAGAGTTCAAACTCATAAACAGCTTTGCATTCAGCTGTCTCCATAAGAGATGGCCAATAGTCTAGGGCTAGTATGGAGAGAGACTGATTCCATATTTCGTTTTCATTTAGCCAAGATAGGACTTCTCTTATAATCGCCATTAGTTCTCCCTGGAATATGCTACATAGATTGGAAAGACGAAAGGAGGTACTAAGATTTATCTTGTCGTTGGAGACTGCACCTCGACCTGCCTACCCAGTTTTTTATACATCTGGATAGGAGTTAATTGATTCATACTCGAAGATTATCCCATCAATATTACTAAGTTCGAAAGTAATGCGCACGGTTCGCTCTTCAGCAGCTCATGACTGTCCTCGCGGTCTGGTACTACATCAGCACTTTACTGTCTACAAAGAATGATATCTTGGATGGGTTCAACATATTTGTGTATATCCTTTTTACTTCATTGTCAATGGCTTGCAAGACGCTGAACTTCATTCATTCAAAAATCTGTACCAGTGAATCACGCAAACAGTTTGCTGCCACAAGATTTCAAGTGGGTGAGAGCAACAAATGTTCTTACTTAATGGTTGTGAAAAAAATTCTAATTGAGGCGAGATGTCAAGTCTCTGGACCCTAATGCAATTCATTTATAATATCCCGTCTGTCTTTAACGAACGCAATATTTCTTGGATCAACTTCGTGATCTCATGGAACTGTGCATTAGCAATTCCATTGGGCCAGACAATTTTTTAAGCTAAGTGTCGAGGTATTAACCCCACCGAGCACTCGGATTTGGTTTCTATCAAAAGATCTTTGACCTTTTAGTGTCAATTGCGGACCACAAGCGAAGTGTTATAAATAGTACAATCGGGAGTGTTTTTCGATCGTTTTGTAGCCAAGTTTAATGTGACATTGTCAATAACGCTCTTAGCTGCGTTGAAAGCTGGTAATACTTGCCTGTCAGCTAATAGTACGTCCATTTCAGAGCCGCATCTGCTGCCTCGTTCCCTTCTACACCAACATGTCCAGGAACCCAGCACAGCATTACTGTGTGATGGTTTAATGCTCTCAATGCCGAGAGGCACTCAATTACATACCAGTTTACCAGATTGGAGTTAATCGCTTTAAGTGCTGCTAGGCTGTCCACGCAGAAGGTGATTTCAATTGCTGTCAGTTCCCTCGCTAAAACAGTCTGCTAGGTTCCGCATTTCACTTTCACTCGAAATGAAATCGGAAATGAATTTTTGTGTTCTACATTTCACTGTATTCGATTTCGATTTCAAAATTTTCGGAATTGAAACAAAGTGAAATTGTGATTTCGAAAAAATTTCGAAGTTTCCGAATCGCTCGAAATGCAGAACACTGAAAACGAATTCATTCGATTTGCAATTTCGATTTCACTCGATTTCTGGAACCTAGCTGAGTTTGAACTGTTTTTTTAACCGCGAAGATCTCTGCCTAGAAAACCTGGGCACTGACCTGCCAGTCGGAATAAATGGCAGATATTTAGTTTTGAGAAGACTCCTGAAAATGGGTATACCTTTTATGACAGTACTCGGGGAGAGTCAGTCCTGCCTGTCCCGTATACAGACTGTCAATTTCTTGTCAAAGCCATACCTCGGTAGTCTGTGAGTGGCATGAGTCCGCTCTGATCAAAGATGTGAAGTATGCGTGAGTGACCGAATGATTCGGGCTTCCAAATTTTGTTCGTAGTCTGAGAGCATCTTTGGCTGCCACGTTCTTAGTGTATAGCTCGATGGGATGGGTTGTAGGTTTAGCAACGTTTCTAGACCCAGTTGTGGTGTAGACTTTAGTATAATTGAACACGAATCGGATTAGAGATTAAGACGAATGCCTCTCAATTGGTATCCTATATCTGCTGGTGAACATGATGAGTTCAGTCTTGTTGGGGTTGACCGATAAATCGTTGTTCTCCGTCCACTTTGAAGATCAGTCTCCAAGACTGCTGTTAATGAGGTAGTAAGCCATTCCAAGTTCGTCAAGTGAGGATGTAATGGTTTCTGTGTTTAGGTTGTTGAAAGCACGTTCTATGTCTAGAAAGGCTACAAAGGCTGTAAATTATTTTAGGTAATAGTGACCTCATGTAGTGCTGATGATGAAGACAACTCTCACTTTTTTCCAGCTGTCTGGAATGAATCCCAGTTTCAGACAACCTAACATATATATATTGCCTGAAGCCACGGGATAGTCGTTTCGCTCGTATTTTGTAGCATGATTGGTATAATACCGTCCGGTCCCGCAGATTTGTAGGCTTAGAAGGATTTAAGAGCCCATGCTATTTTATATTTATCGTCAATTACCAATCAAGTTGACTTTGGTAATGCTTGCGTGCTGTACCAGTTCTCTTAGTGATGGAGGTGGTGGGTAATCGTCTTCATATTGGCAGGTGTACGGATGCAAGAATGAGTTGAAGCTCAGCCTCGCGGTCGTACACTGCCACTGACAGGTCGCTGTTGCTGAAACTATAGTAAGGTTTAAAAGTTAAGTATTTCCTTACCAGAATGCAACTTCTCAATTTATCAACCGTTTGAAGATGTCTTTACAATCGCCGAGAGATACTTGCTACATACCCCTGCAACTATTCGTAAGTGGTGCCTATCCTCGCACTCGGGTTCCATAACACAAACACTATGTAATGTATGTACCTACCTTTTTTTTTTTTTTTTGTTGCGGCAATGGATGTCGTAATCTTCTAAAGATGCGGTAGCCTGTGCTACCAACATGCACGAATCGCAAACCCGAATAATCGATGCCAGGAGTGCGCCTTACGTACTAATCGAGACCCTACGTCCTTCAACCACTCTCCCCGCGGGACTGCCGTTAGGTATTACTTCGCGGGGCTGGTTAGCAATTTAAGCTCTAGTCACAGTGTTCGTTGTTTCTTCTCGCCTTCTTTTTTCAATTCATCGCAGCTCATTTTGTACACTAATAACTAGTGTGCTGATTTCCGTCCAGGTATCTTCCGAGTTCACCATGTCGTTTATAATTTGTTGCGGACTGGGCAGGTTATTTCTCCATTGTTGGAAACGTTCGCAGTAGAACACAGCGTGTTCGGTATCTTCTTCTTCTGAGCATTCTGGACAAAGTGGTGAGCTATCGTGTCCAAACCGGTGCAAGTATTTCCGATAGCCGCCGTGTCCAGACAGGAACTGTGTAAGGTGGTAGCTGCAGCTGCCGTGTGCTCGGTTTGTCCACACTTCGATGATAGGGATCAACTTATAGGTCCATCTGCCTTTTGTAGTATTGTCCCATCTAGCTTGCCACATAGCTATTGAAGCTGACCTCTCTTCTTTCTTTATTGTTTTTATGTCACCAGCATCTTGCTGACTTAAGACTCTTCTGGTGTAAATTCGTTGCATTTCATCTGCGAGGATGTCGATAGGAATCATTCCGGCTATAACAAAAGCTGCTTCGTCCGAAATAGTTCGAAAGCCGCTGATCGTTCTTAATGCACAAAGTCTATATGATGATGTTAGTTTCCTCCTTGTCTCTTTTATTGCTAGGGCGCCTGTCCAAACTGGCGCGGCATATAGCAATACTGAACTGACCACCCTGGATAGGAGAATTCTTCTTGCATATCCCGGACCTCCGATGTTCGGCAACATTCGAGAGAGTGCTGCCTGCAGTAATGACGCTTTTCTGCTCACATAGTCAACGTGTTCTTTAAACTTTAGCCTATTGTCAAGCATAACTCCAAGGTATTTTATTGATTCCTTAGATCTTATTGATTGGCTTCCAACCTGGATGGTTATGTGCTCTACCGCCTTCCGGCTAGATATAAGAACTGCTTCGGTTTTATGGTCGGCTAATTCCAGACCTGCTGATACTAGCCACTCTTTGATTCGAGCGATGGCTTCGTTGGTAGCTGTATGTACCTACCTAGGTTCTGCTTATCTGTGTTCGCGCCGCTTGGATGGTTTTCGTCCTCAGTCGAAAGTTTCGTTGGGTTTATGATCAAAACATACCGTTCTAGTCCGTAAACTGGCCTCAACAGCAGACTAGATCTTACATTAATTATTTGCACCCGCTATAGTTAACTCCTTATCGCTGTATAGTTGTCTCTCCTTGTGCAATATTTGCGGCTGTATGCCGGCGATAGCTTGACCAATGTTGGCTTCAAAATAATCCAAAGTCTGTTTAGTATCGGCATAGTCTTGTGTTTTGACCAAAAAAAAAATCTGGCGGCGGCTAATTCAAAAATTCTCGTCGTGAGATAATGGAATCTCTTGTTTTCAAGTTCTCACCACAGAAACTTGAATAACATAGCCATAGACGGTTGCGGTTCCTCCTGATGTTAGAAACAAAATGGTCCGATGACGCTGCCATGCCATAGCCATCCATCTGAGAAGGCGGAATCAATCAGGAACATATTCCAAGTGCACCAGGGCCCAATAAGCAAACTCCCGACGAAACCTGGGCCCAGATCACGTAAAATGAAAACGTTCGAACGACGTCGTTTCGATACTAGCAGTCTCTGTCTATTGTCACAGATATGATAGAGACAGCTTTAGTGAAAACGATGTCGTTCGATCGTTTTTATTTTACGCGATCTGGCCCCTGTCTATACAACTTTGCAAGAAAAAAACCTTAAGTGGATTTCTGCAAGTTGACGCATGAGAAAACTACAATTGTTGTAATTGTTGTGAAATCGACAAATTTAGTTCATCGACTTCGGCTTATATACCTCTAAAAAGAACTCACACCCAATCACTCACGCAGTCAAACGTAGAGCATCAAGCACTGCATGATAAAACTGCAAACTACGCTAAATATTTCGACATCTACAATATTAAGAAAAAAATATTCCAATAATCGAGGAATGTCTCTTAAAAAACAATCACTCCTACCGAAAGACTTCTTTCTGACAAGCTCTGTTAGAGACGTATTTCTTATAAGCTTTTTTCCATATAAGTGACCCCAGTATTATTTTATCGGCCCAAACACTTTTGCTTCACTAATTCCAGGCAATGCTAGCGGACAACGCCGATGAAGTAGTCCTCGAAACGGAGATGCGCAACATACCCGCACTCCGACTGTACGAGAATCTAGGCTTTGTGCGTGACAAACGACTGTTCCGGTACTACTTGAACGGTGTAGATGCTCTTCGACTGAAACTCTGGTTCAGATGAGATTTCGTCTAAACCCACCATCACCACAACAACCAACAAACCGAAGTGAAGAACAAAACTTACAGACGAGCAGCAAACAGACAGCAAACGATCGACCGATGATGAACAATTTACATTTTTTATTTTGGAAAGACCCCCAACCTGTTTTCTTCAGAGGGGTTTTGTTTTTCATTTTTTTTTTATCTTTTTTTATACAAAACAAAACCATTGTGTTCGCGTGTTTGCTTTCATTTTTTAAAGCACTTCTCTTTGCTTCCATCATCATCATTACTATGACTACTTTTCGTATTCATTAGTTGTTGTAATTTCGTAAATTATTCGTTCAGGTACTTATTTCGCCTAAAACACTCGGAAAAAAAATAGAAAAACACCTCCACACATCCAACTAAAAATGAAATCAAACTTTGTTGTTAATTCTCAAGTGAATTCATTGTATATTTAAGAAGTAAATATATTTGAGAGCAACAGCAATTTGCCACTCACCACGGACGGACTAGCTATTAAAATATATTCGTAAATAAATAATTTTGTGTATAAAAAATAAAGAAAAATAAGCAGAAAACATATTGTTAAATGGAATTATTATATAATATCACCTTCTCAATAATAATAATAAAAAAAAACAGCAACAAACAAACAAGCAAAACACTATTTTTGTTTGTTTTTAGTTTAAGTTTCGTTCATATATGTTTCTACCAAAGTCTAACATAAGTTGTGCCCGGGATTGTGAATCCTTGGCGCAGCCTCACGTGAAAATCAAATTTTATTTTTTTTTTCTGTAATTAGTTTGTCTATTTCTGTTTTTTATTATAGTTTTGTTTAAACAAAAAAAAATGCAAATCCATAAAATGCGATAAACCAATCTAAGCAATTTAACTAACAAAATGATTATTGACTGTATGTAGGCACATGCATTATTATATTTATAAATACAAACGTTTTATTTATACGCAAATAGAGTAATTTTGTTTTATATTATTGTGGTTTGCAAGCAATTTGATTTTTAGTGTTTTTTTTCTGTCTAAGTTGGGATAGTTGAGATAGGAGAGAAAAAACTAAAATAACGTAAAACATAAATAATAATTCTGAAACTTCATTATTTGTAAGCGTATTTTCTGTAAAATATAACAAAACAAAAATATAAATAACAAATATAAAAGAAAAGCAACTGAATAACAATAAAATGTGAAAAAGTTACAAGTGGGCGTATGTATTTCTGTTTTGGTGGGTAAGGATTTAGTAGAAAGAAAAACCATTTCTGCAGACTGTTAAACGGAGAAGGCGACACAAATTTCGCTGTCATGCAGATTGAAACATCTACCGAAAGCCAAAACTTCCGTCCACCTGACCAAAATAAGGTGAGGATAGCAATATCCAAGCTGAAGTCCAACTAAGCTGCTGAATCAAATCGTTCAAACTGATGGACTTTTTATGGCAGCGGGAGATGACTTGGTGGAGAACAGACACCAACTAAGGCTGCAGTTATAGCTATCAGAAAAGTCCATCCGTAAAAACACGCAACAGAACAAAACTGAAACATTCAACCATAGCATATCATAGGAATTCAGTGGAATACTTCGTGAAACTGGTTGAGAAGTTGAACAGAAAAAGTTTTTCGTACGGAAAAATAAAGAAATTCTGTTTTTAGAAAATTTAAAGATCAATTGCTTAATTTTTTTTGACGAATTAGTTTTATAATTTAAAAGCAACTATTTAAGACCAAGATTGAGTTCAACGATTAAGTTTAAGTGCTCCAAAAAAGTGAAACAATTTTTTTACGGATGCATTTTACTGATAGCTATAACTGCAGCCTAAAATGCCAAGATTTCCGTCCACCTGACCAAAATGACGTAAAGATAGCAATATCAAAACTGAGGTCCAACAAATCTGCTGGCCGGACGGCTTATCGGCAGAGCTTTTTAAGGCAGAGGTCTCAAAGATTTGGTATGTCTGATGAAAGGAACCTCAGCTTCTTTCAGCATATAGAGACATCAGTCTCCTCGACATTCCATATATAAGATCCCATTTGCTGTACTGGTGAACGGCTTAAATTATTCGTCAATGAAAAGATTGGTCCCTCTAAGTGTGGTTTTAGGCCCGGTAAGTCTACAACCGACTAAAAAACACAAGGAGTGCGATACTCTAACGAAGCATTTGTTACCTGCACACACCCCACCACTACTGACTATATAGCCATATAATTCGCACTGGCTTGCGAAAAAATGCGAAACTGGCGAGCAACCTTCAGAGTGTGAAAGTAATAATCTGGCGTAATACTGATCGTATTCCTTAAATAGCTGTGTCTATTTGAAACCTTTTGGTACTTAGGAGCCTGCGGGTAACTAGTGAAATTACCAAGTCTACCTCCCAGTATACCTGTGAACCGCCAGGACTGTCGCAAGAATGGCCTTTAAACCGCCGGCCGGGACCGACACAAGACGGGCCTGTGAACCGGCAGGACTGTCGCAAGACCGACCTGTGAACCGCTGCGCTGGGGCTGTCAGAAGACGGGCCTGCAAACCACCAGGAGCCTGTAACACAACGCGACAAGTCGACAAGTCCAAATTCACTTGTCCAACTATTTTTGGCCGACAAGTACAAATTAATTCTGTAACAGAACGTAAACTGTTGCACTTGTCAAAAGAATTAATTTTCACCATCTATTGACCGATTTTAAAGCCGCATATGACAGCATTTATAGACACAAGCTATACAGAACCATGTCTAGTTGTGGCATTCTGACAAACTTGTCAGGATACCCAGGACAGATTGAGCAGAATGACGATGAAGAACGCTTGCTGCTCCATAAAGGTCGGAAACAATCTCATCAAAACCTTTGATGTCAAAAAAGGATTTAGACAAGGTAATGCGCTGTCATGTGACTTTTTCAACATTATACTTAAGAAAATTGTGCGTACTTGCATACGCTGACGACATTGACATAATTGGCAGAACGCAGCGAGGTGTCACTGATGCGTTTGCAAATATCAGTACAGAGGCGGTAAAACAACATCGACGAATCGGACAGATGGACAGCTTTGGTTATGGACTTTGTCTACCTCGGCTCCGCTATAAACTCTGATAATGACACCACAGGCTGTGCCATCGGCTGTGTTCACCTAAGAAGACAACTGACTATTAAGGCCTTCTCAAGAAACACGAAGGAGACTCTATATAAGACCCTCATCATCCCATAGTCCTACTTTATCACGCAGAAGCATGAACGTTAACAAAGACGGAATGAAGATCTTCATTATTGTCGTTTCAAAATCAAAATTCTTGGAGAGATTTTCGGGCCCCGTTTACGTTGACGGTTTTAGCGTCAAATTCTGCAAACAGAGAATTGGTCATATAACGATTTGCGTTATTGCTAGACATAACCCCTGCTGACTCACATTCCTTTGATTTGGAGAGAATGTGGAGAAGAGTTAAAAATTCTTTCATCATTCTTTAGAACGACCGATTGAAGTCAATTTACGCCGAAACATTGTATGCAGTCTGCCTACGATAAGACGTACGAACTCCCTTCATCATAGGAATATACATACATTCCTAGACACATAAGGTGCGTTTACTAATGTCAACCTTTCTGCAATGGCCAATATTCTCCCTCAGCTCTGAATGCATATACCTCGCTTGTTGTATTGCTCACTAGTCGGATTCCTACTAGATTCTGTGAGGAAGATGCATCAATCCACCCCTTCACAGATGCATTAAGAACTGTGCTGGTGCGGCCGGTGGGACTTGGTACCATCTCCTTTCGTCTTCCCGACAACTTTAGCTTATTTCAGGCGCAAATAATGGCGACAATAGAAGCCTTATCTTGGATGAAAGAAAACGTTCTTCTTTTCTTCTTCCTCTTTTTCTTCTTGGTCAGAGGTTGCTACTATCCGATGGATCAGTCAGACACAACTACTGGTCCATTGTACTACCAAACAGACACCTTACTTTACTGTACTTTGTTTTCCCGTCTTTCGAAGAAAGATGAGAAGGAGCTTCAGTGATGAAGAGCTTAAATGTTCGGCACTCACCACGTCAGCCCCAAAGATCCGCCACCTGATGCGAGCAAAGGCAGGACAACTACTACAGAGGAAATGCTCCGCTGTATCGTTGTCCTCTCCACATCAGGATAGATGGTGGTGTCGCTCAAGCCCAATACATTTCAGTGTTTGGCAAAAGCTTGGTGGCCCGAAAGGACGCCCATAATTAGTCTGCAGTCGATTCTCCTGAGAGACAGAAAGAAAGACGCGGACCTTTTGTAGATGTCTGGACGCAGTCGTGTGGTCTGTCTATACCCAGCGCACATTCACGTCATACCGACACCGTGTTCACGAGAAACCCAAGTATCAATTGATGACCTAACCACAGATGCATGCAGACCCAACGCAGGTTCAGGTCTTGAGAGAGCTTCTTCTGAACCGAGCCTAGCAAGCTCATCAGCGATCTCATTTCCCTGGATATCAGTATGACCTGGGACCCAAACAAGTTTCACTGTGTTTAGCCCTCCGACAAAGTTCACAGAAAGCTTGAGTTCGAGCACTGACTTGGACGAGGTAAGAGGGTTGAGCAGCGCTTTTAAAGCAGCTTGGCTATCACTGTAAACGCATATGCTTCTAGCCCTCCACCTGTTTGTCAAAATATAGCGCATAGCCATAAGGATATAGCGAAAATCTTCGCTTGGAAGACAGACGCATGGTTACCTAAGGGGTAGTGTAATCCAATGTTCTCGCTTACCCCGAAGACTCCAGAGCCAGACCCCTGTCCGGTTTTAGAGCCATCCGTGAATACACGATGGTATTCTTTCCCTGGCTCAAGCCCTTATTGTGATTGTCGATTCAGCGATCGTCACGACAATTGTTGATTGCGTTGATTGATTTTAGCTATTCGTACGCACAAAATTGTTTCACTTCCAAGAGAAAGCATCGACCAGACATTTGTAATCGACTACAAGCGACTGTCAAATCGACAAATATCGATCGCAATCGACAATCACAGTTCTCGATCGATCGACAGCTGTTGTCGATCAACGATTAACTATCGACACTCACAATAGGGGCCTCAGAGTCTGGCCGAAGCCATTCCGTTGCCTGAGGAAAGTTGACGTGGTAATTTTGTTCGCGTCAGACAGCATATCCATAAGACAGGGGTCAAAGGATAATTCTTGCACAAGTTCTTCAAAATTCCAGTGCAAGTGGTATCAAAAGCCACCTCTCTTTAGCCGAAAGATGGTTTCAGCGTACACCCTATGATAAAAATATCAAGGCGGGAGTTTCATCATAGCATCTAAATCAGAGCCCGGAGTGCTAGGGAAGGCGCTTGTGCAGCCAACACAAACCGTTCTTTGAAGTTTGGCAAAAGAGGCAGTAACACGTTTCCGCGAAAGCCTGTTCCACCATACAACCCATGCACTTCTCTGGTCTTACCATTGCCGTACAGATCCAAAGGACCCTATTAGCGGAACATGATATCCCATTATGTTATCCATATTTCCTCGGATAGCCAAAGCGTAACCAAGTGCTTGGAATCGGTCTCTTTATAAAAATTGTAATAGACTGTTGTTCCTCTTTTAGGCAGATAGCAGCTCCGTATTCACCTTTGCTTGATGGCGGGTCATATAGGGATATCACTGAAAATTTTAAGTCTGATGAAGTGGCCATACATGAAACTACACTAGCTATTTTACCATTCCGACTGATCCTTGCAAACTCATGATAAAGCTGGATCTGGATGCCATCGAAAGAACTTACCTTTGGTGTCCAAGCCAGCCGTTCAGACTTGACATTTCCTATTGCAACAGACCTATTGCTCCCAATTATTTATTTAACTGGTTACCTTCCACTTACCTTTATCTAAAAATACAAAATAAAAATCAAACAACTCAACGTTAAAAGGTAGAACTTAAAAGAAAATCGTTTATTTTCAAATAGGTACAGTCATAATAAGTTCCCATGTGAACAGAACCTCCTACTCTCACCTGCGTCTCCCCTTGGGGTTGTCACTTCTTAAGGAATTCATTCGCATATGTTTCAAGTCACTTTTCGCCTGCAATTTTACACTCTGTACCTGTTGCTTGACAGTTCGATTCTTGAACTCCAAACTCGGCATTGCCAGGGATGACGCTTGCATTTCAGATTTATCAAACAACTCACTCACTTCGACCATTCGCGGCTTATAGAACATATTCGGCCGAATAATGGCGGTCTCTGGTGTTTTGAACAGATCTAACACTCCCCAGTCGGTGTTCAATCGTTCAGTTTCCGACAGTGCTTGGTTTTCGACTTCAGACTCCAAGATCCACGCGGCATTACGAACTTCTATTCGTATTCGCTCGCACTCTTCTAGACTCACGTTTTTACTTACATTTAGTAGCTGTTCCAAGGGGTTGACTATGTACAGCGCTGCATGCTCTGGCTTAGAGATAGATTTACCTTCGTTTAAGGAAATCCCTCGATTGGCAAAATCAAACTGAGAGTAGAATTCAAAGAATTGCAGGAGCAGTTCACTGGTTCGCATTGTGTTCTTTGTCTGGAAGGGAAGATCGCGCCAGTCTCGACGGAACGTGCAGTTTATACCGTCTTCTGTTACGCGGATGTCTTGTGGTGCGGCAGACTTAATTAGCAGGTTGATTGGTGGCAGGAGTGGATTCTTCATTTGTTGCAGAAAGAAGATTACGAGGCAGGTGATGGAGAAGTTTGTTATCCATCGTCCCGGCGATGGATTTGTTAGTCCACACGATTGCGCCCATTTGCGGATGCAAAATGTGAGCGGCCGAACACGTTTGTCGATTTCACCGAACATGTACAACAGCTCGGACATGTAGAAGCCGGATCTGAAAGAAGGAGAATTTATTACAACATTTTTAAATTGTTCAACATAATATTGAGACGACAGACCAGGGTCCATCGTTGGGCGCCAGTTAATAATAAGGTTAATGTCTGTCTTCTAAGTGATACTACTATAATTCTTATTTAGCTGCAATGGTTCTTATATAGAGTCGGTAGGTGTGCGACACTGTTAAACCATTCTAAGGTCAACATGTGAAGCCCTACTTTTTGAACCAGCATAATCGATTTTGATTGCTTGTGTTTTTAAGATCGTTGTAGAATGTAGAAGGCTCCCTGATGGAGTTTTCGGGAGAGAGCGGGGTACGTCCGTAAAGCTTTAAATCATTTGAAAATACGGAAAGCCTTGTTCTTTTTTCCTGCAATATAGTATGCGCTATAGTTTGTCGGGGAAAAATGCTTGAATTGGCCAAAGGGAGGTTTCTAAAAACCTAACTCAGGAACCTCCTTAACTAGGTTTAGGACTTTTTCAATCGCCTCGAACACAATATAAATATTCACCATTCCCGGATAATAGTTAATAACACTGAGTAGTTACTTAACTTCCGCCTCTCACGCCCTGAACCTAGCTGAAAACTGGAACAAATTCAAAGGCCAAAAATTGGCTAAAAGGTTCATAAGCTTCTAGCAAACCCAAAATTTTACTAGTGTTCAAATATGCGAATCGGGGCTATTCGACGACGACTTATGCCGACTCTTCGGGGATAAGAAGACGACTGGAATTATCCTGCCAAGAGAATGGAAGCTTAATTACATCTATCCTAACGACGAGCGAAGCCCTGCAAGCTGTAAGTGAAGTGACGAGAAACACAAGAAGCCTACTGAAAACAGCAAAACGAGACGAAAGAACCGCCTAACAGGCCGAGCTGGATTAGGTTAAGTTAGGTTTATGTGGCAGGCCGCAACAAGAGCAGTCAGAGGAGGCCCATTGTGATACTACAGGAACTAATGATCTCACAACTACCCGTTGAACCAGCAGGAGGTGAGAATGAAACGTTGGAGGCAACTCATGCTTGCATTAGCGACTTCGCCGAGATTGTCGAAGAAGTAATCTCCGAGATATAGTTTTCTACGAGTTGAGAGGGCTGGGCACGTGCATAGGAGGTGAAGAATAGTCTCCTCCTTCTCCACGTCCATGCAGCTTCTACAGAAATCGTTGGAAGGGAGGCCCAGCTTGAGAGAATGTCTGTGCAGTGTCCCGTGATGACACTTACTGATGACTTACTTACTTACTTACATAGGCGGCTCTACAGTTCGGGGTGAACCGAGACCTATGCTAACAAGCCTCTCCAGTTAGCCCGTTACTTAGGTAACTGCCTCCAGTTGCGCATTCCTAGTCGGTTGAGGTGGCCTTCGACTTGCGCTCCACTTAAGGCGAGGTCTTTCTCTACTGCATTGCCCCTCCGTGTTAGACTTAAAAACTCTACGGGCCGGGGCATTTGTTCCCATCCGCTCTACATGTCCTAGTCATCTTATACGTCTTACTCGCTTTTTTTACCAGGTCGATGTCGCTGTACAGCTCGTATAGTTCGTTGAATCTTCTTCTCCAAATATTAGATCTTTTTAGGGTTACAATATTGTTGGAGCGCATGGGCCAGATCTGTTTCATGATAAAGCACTTGACGTGGTGCAGTTAGACCACCTTCGATTAGTGGCGCTTATAGCATTTTGTTTAATTAAAAGTTTAAACGTATAGCGAGAGATATACAGAGATTCTCCTTTTCAGGGAGAATCGACAAAGTTGTGCCATGCCTAGCGAATGTCCCTGTGGCCCGGCAACCATATAAGGTGAATTTTGAATTGTTCCTGAATTAGAATCATGGGATAAACTGCATCGCAGGCAAAACAAATGCGCAGCCTTCAGAAAAAAGGAGGTGAAAAGAGTGGCTTCCGTTCTGCCAAGCTCACGACCTAATGCTCATTTTTTGCTCCACACGTTACCGTGTTTCCTTGAAACCAGAAAGGGATCAAATTGCCCCATCAGTGGACGAGGGAATCTCTTTCCCACTTGGCATACACCTCGCTCAGTGACGCAGCTTCATTGTATTCCACCAATCATGTTCCTTATCAATAGAAAAGCATTTCTTTTGTGATTATACAAGAGATTGTTTAGCTTAGCGAAAAACCGCCAAATGTTACCACGTTGGCGTCTTCACTAATTTTATAAACACCACCCTACACTACACTCATTAGTTTCCCAAGAAATCACCTTGCACCGCCTCTGTTTATAATCATCGCTGTGAATTGTGAAAGCTTTACTTCAGTAATGTTTGCTAAACTCTTATCGCCCTCGGCCAGGCGTGACTCAGTTCCAAATTCACCTGTATCGCTTACTATCTTTATCTAAATGAATCGCCCAGTGTATTACAAGAATTAACAAACACACACGCACTCCATCCGCACGATATTTAGGTGACTATTGCGCTATCTTGCGCACCTCTCTTATCTTATCTCCACGGCTATACAGTTCACAGCTCTACGTAGCTGATATCTCTGCCACAAATTCTTAACCATTCAACGACAGGTGCGGTTCATTTTTAGTAAAACTTTCAATATCCGACTTGTCGCGACAGAAAATAAAAAAAAAATTTCGAATTCTGAAAACGAAAAATCCTTGTAAAAGGTACAACAATGGGATACGGTCGACAGGAGAATCAACTCGAGAAGCAAATCGGTTGCGTAAAATACACACTATTCTGTTTCAACGTAGTATCATGGATACTAGCGACGTCGCTGTTCGCCCTAACGATCTGGCTGAGGGCTGAGCCTGGCTTCAGCGAATGGCTGAAGATTCTCGAAGCTGAAAGCTTCTATATTGGAATCTACATTTTGATTGGATTGAGCGTAGTTATGATGGCAGTATCCTTCCTCGGATGTTTGAGTGCATTGATGGAGAACATTTTGGCACTCACCGTATTCATAGGGACGCAGATCTTTGCGTTTCTCCTCACTATAGTGGGATCTGGCCTGTTGCTTGACTACAGCACAATGCATTCAAGTTTGCAGCCACTGCTGCGTGTAACTCTGAAGAGATTCGTCATGACCTCGGAGTTCTCGTATTCGTCGTACGTGCTCACAATGATTCAGGAGAACATCGGCTGTTGCGGCGCTGATGGGCCATGGGACTATCTGGATCTGAGACAGCCTCTGCCATCGTCCTGCCGGGATACTGTGACCGGAAACGCATTTTTCTCTGGCTGTGTGGATGCTCTTACCTGGTTCTTTGAGGGCAAGTCAGCGTGGATTGTTGGCCTCGCTATGGCTCTGGGAATGCTGAACATAGTGTGTGGCGTTATGAGTTTAATCCTCATCCAGGCAGTGAAGAAGGAGGAGGAGGAAGCGAGGGCATACCGCCATTAGACGAAGGGCGTTACATTATTTCATAATTTTTTTTTTTTTTTTTATTTGTACAACTACTACATCGACAATGTTTTCCTCCGATAAGCGCGCAATACAAACGTGCCCACACAAACATGCAGACATAAGTTCGTATTTTTAACGCAATTTTAGTGAATAGTTTTATTGTTTTGTTTTGTTTTCTTTTCTTGGGCCTTTTTTTATATAAAAATTGATTTTAATAAAATTTCTTTTGTCTCAGTGAGACGAGAGCTCAGGACATGACTCAGTTTTGTGGATTTGAATTTTCTTGGAAACACTTTTAGCGGTTCTATTCCTGCGAAAGTGATGTCATATCTGATTGCTGATAAGGCGTGGTTTTGTGATTAATCGAACGAGGGCCGATTATGGATGAGTTTCATCGTTTTTGTTGGGCAATGGACAATAGTGGGAAGTGGAAGGGAAACAGAAATGGTGAGTAAGTAAAGGAGTAGACGCATTAATAGAGAAGAAATATTCCAAGTGGATAATCACAACTTTTGGAGCGAATCATTGAAAATGGTTCATCATTTGGGCCTTATTTCAAGGTGTGTACAAAAATGTGCGTCCCGAAAACGATCAGCATGCGGTTTACAAGGAACGTATTCTTATATCACCTTCCTGATGTGATGATAGACTGTTAGGAATTGGGGTATCTAGAGGTGGATGCAAATTGTGATTGTACACATTAACTTTAACCAAGCACACTATGCGGAGAAGCCATTTTGCGTGCTTCTAAACACGTTTATTTGATCCAATTTGTTATTATTTGCATTCCAAAATCTCGACAGTGTGCTGTCGCTTAAGACAATGCGACATATCTGCTACTCCTGCGATAAGCCTGGATAAGCCTTGTCAGCTTTTCCGTATATCAAACAAAAACGACCGCCGCTATCGATTTCTAAAAACAGACTCTTCGCTTACCTCTTGGTTTGTTTGGAGCTTTAGGGTCATTTCGCCCAGTCCGTATGTCGCCGTTGCTGGGTCATGCCAGAATGCTGAGCTTTAACGTTTGTTTATAACAGAGCATCATTCCGAATCAACGATGACTGTAGTGTGTTTCAAGCGGAAATTGCTGTTTATAACCTTAGCGGCAAAGGACCTAAAGAAACGACACATTGCCGACAAACAAATCACTATATACTCTGACAACCAAGCGACCATAAAAGCCATGGAGTCAGTCGTGGTGAAGTCGAGTGCAGTAAGTCATTGCAAGAAATACCTGGACGAACTATAGCAAGCCAACACGGTTGGGTACCGGGGCATATGGATATTCCGGGCAATGAACAGGCGGATGAGATTTTAAGAAACGGGTCGAAGATGCACGCTTTAATGGCCCTAAAATCTGTGAGAACTCCGTTAAGCACGCTCGCTAGGAAGATTGACATTGAATCCTTAAGTAGAACATATCTACGCTGGAACAATTTTAACAATTTTAACATCTTTAGGCATGCAAAAGAATTGTGGACAGAAGTGAGCAAAAAGATCGGAAATAGCCGCAAGGATATCCGCATACTCACGGGGGTCATTACTGGACACTGTGCGATAGGGGTACACACGGAATCTGTTCGTCATCTACTTTGCGAATGTCCAGACCTTAAAAACAGTAGACAAAAGATTCTCAACAGCTTCTTCTTCGATGAACTAGAAGAACTGGAGAATGTCCTAATACACGAGGTTAGGTTAAACAGACTACGAGAATCCTCATGCACACACGATCCCAATAAATTAAAATTCATACGTCAAAAGGAATAGCCTAATCACTTCCGTCCTTGATATACTAAGCCGAGGTGGAAAGAAGACAAATAAGACAAAACTAGAATACCAATCTACTGGCCACGCAAATGTGACCAATTTGACTGAAGACGGATTAGTAGGTCCTCACACAAACCTCAATAACCCGACTTCTTTTTGGGACGTCTGCCGAGTGTTTTGCATTTGTCCAACTAACCGACTGCAACCGACGCTCCATCATTTGCATCTTTGTGTACGCTTGCTTGCAGCTTCCTTGCAGATGGCATATAAACGAGTGAAGCTCTGTCCACTAGCGGCAAAGTCGCATTTGCGACTACAAAAATGCAACTTTGCAGCTACGCAAGCAGGCTGGAAATAAGCGTACAACAAGCTGCAACAACCCAATAAAAAATGGACTTCGTCCAGCCTGGATAACCAATTAATAGCAACCTTCAAGTTAACGAAGAAGCTGCCTACGCTGAACAATGTCTACTAACGATATTATCCTCTCCGCTTAAAAATGTAGTTGCCAAGTAGAGTGAACGATGGACAAAAGGTGAAAAAAGCTATTTCAGCAAAGCCAAACGGCATAAAAGCCTTTTCGTGTGACAACTTGAAAAACGTCCTGCTGCCTTTAAGAAGATAGTTCCAATTACACGCGACTAAGAAGAAACTTTGACTACGTTGGCGATAAAAAAATTAGTATAACCTCTTTACCAGGTCTTGGATACGTGTTTCTAGTTCTGTCGCGAATTGCAGAACGGATTTCCTATCTTGCTGCCCAACACAAGGCGATTTCTTGATTCCCAACTGATTTTTCAAAAAGAAACTTCAATACGATACTCACAAATTGTTCATTGACAGATCCACCTCCAGATTCAAGTGCTCATGGTGATACTTTAGAATGGGCACCCTTGCCTGTAGAATCTTCCGCACATGACAGACTCCGGGTAAAAACAGGTGCATCATATCGCCAATACTTTCCATCTGCCGCTGAGTCTGTGACCGCCCATTTGTCAAGTTCTCCTTCGTGTGGTAAACCAGTCGCGAATCCTTGTTCTTTCTTCTGCCATCAAAGTCCAGCCTTAAGATCAAATCCAAATCACTGCCCATCTTTCCAAATCCATTCACTGTCGATCCAAATGGCTGGGCATTTGCAGCTGGAAACATTCCCGAAATCGAGGATTCTATCTGTTGGGCCGCCAAAAACCTCAAACGAATACCCAACTCATTTAATTTCGTCAACTGATGTAAGATTTCAATTTGATCGTCGATATTTTCTGCTGCCCTCAGCAAATCGCTTAGTTCTGTACCCTCAGACATTCGTGTACCTTCAACCACTGCTAACGATGGCGCACTCTGCTGGGTTTTATTCTTTCTGCCACTTGCTTTGAACCATAGAAATGGTGAACGCACTGGAACACCAGACAAATCGTCATTATATGCCGACGCATCTATAGCTTGCTTTGCCTCCTGTTCATGTGAGTACTCAATTAGAATGTAATGCAATTCCTCATGGTAGATTTTGTAGTGTTGTGCATCGACTATGGTTCCAAAGTCAGAGCAATAGGTGTATAGTTCGGGGAACGATTTTTCTGAGCTTACTTGAACAACAATACTTCGGGCAGCTTGAGAACGTTTTCCAGTCACAAAATCATCAAACATGAGGATGTTATCTAAGTGGATGGGGAGTTTAGTAGATCGTTTTCAACCAAAACAAATGTTAGTACCTTTTTGGTGCTGCCGCTGGAGGCTTCCAACCGACATTTGACGGACAATGCCACCGCTACGCCGGCTTAAATGATTTAAACTGCTAAATGTTACATGTTGTAATCGCTGTCGGAGGATGTTGTTCATAATTATTTAAGAATTTGCGGAATATTCAGTACTTTATGCCAGCTGCGGATTTTTTTCTTCCACAAATCAGTGAGGTTATGTCAGATTTTTGTAATTTTCAATGACAGATACACCGTCAGCTGCGAATGTGGAACCTAAAACCAATTGTAGTAGATTATGAAAATCTATCCGCGTTGCCAAAATTAACTAATTTATTTTTATTTTACATATCATCAACAGCCTTAAAACCCCGACTAATAGAATCCGTCGCATTCGTTGCAGTTGCGGCAACGTATTCGACTGACAGGTTACTAGAATACACAGCAGCTTCTGGAAGGTGACCCATAAGCAACGTACGTACCGGATGCGACGGATAAAGTAGGTTCACTTTTTACATTTCTATCCGTCGCATCCGTTCACATTTAATAAATCGCAAACTGTTTTAATGATTCCAATTGCGGACTGCGCGGCGGATTCTATGGGATAGTTCGTTCCGTCGAATACGTCAATCCGTCAACGCAACGGATGCGACGGATTCTATGGGTTGGACCCTTTATGTAAATATAAATGTACTGGAAAATCTGCCTAGAATGCTGCTCGCGCCTAATTTAAACCCCCATACAAAAATGTTTCCACAGATAATAAAAAGGAATTCAGGTGAGAAGTACACAGTTTCGGGTAAATTTGTTCATACAACTGTAAAAAAAGGCTCCACAAAATTTAAAACTAGCGATTAGTTGCAAAATAAATAAATTTCATTTTGACAGAGCAAATTTGGTGTACACGTGACAGCTTCAAATCGTAACAAACGCTAACATATTTTTAAATGGAGAGCATTTTAATGCAGTAATATCTCTGCGCATTGAAATGTCAAAATTGTGCAAACATTTGAGGCGATGAAGAAAGACATTAGAGGGGCGTTTAATTTTAGCTTTCCTGGAATAGCCTACAAGTCTTAAATGCAAAATTTAGACGATAAGTAGAGCTAGTGTAAAATTGTTTCTGTTTGCAAATGTAACTTTCGTGGGGGAATTGTGAATGATGGCAAAAATTAAATAAACTAAACGACCATTCTGGTCAGCACCAGTCTCTGTCATGTGGACTGATCGTCAAAAGAAAATAAACGGGAGGTAGACTGTTATGCTGGATTTACATTACCATGCCACGCAATTTTGCATGACTTCAGAAAGAGAGATCCGTTTGCTATAGTCAAGGCTAATGTAAGAGTGAGACTACAAATCTCCATAAAAAAGTTATGGCGACCTAAATGCAACTGTTAGGCTAGTGGTATCACTCTTACGCATCTTTAGCTTTGACGGATTTCTCTCTCTGAAGTCATGCAAAATTGCGTGGCGTGGTAATGTAAATCCAGCATTACGGTCACCCTCCATCCTAACACGAAAACTAAGCTGCAACCAGGAGGTGCAAACTCATATAAGATTTGACTGCCTCAGTCACAGTTAAACATACATAACTATACGTAAATTATTCGTATTGACAGCAGAAAAAAGAAACTCTCTCAAATATGATGTTTTCTATCACATGCGACTAGACGAGCATATATAAATTGTCGCATAAAAAAATTCAACCATAAAAACTTGTTACTGGCAATGCTATTATATTACAAAAGTGAAGTGCGGTAGGCAAAACGAAAACATTTCAAACGGTAAATAAGGTTGTAAATAAAAATTAAATTAAAATATTTGCAGTGATATTAAGTTACTATTTTCTGCACTGTCATAAATGTAAACGTGTTTTCTCTCCAATTTAAACCTAATTTTCTCGTAAAACCTTGAATTGCAAGTGCAAAATAAAGTTTGCGAACTGATATGTAATGTATTGGTTAACGGAACATTTTAACGGGGACCATTTGCTGAATGTACTAGATTATTCAAGACTCGATCTCCAGGCACGTGTGTCACTATTTTGACATTTAACATTCGCAAAACAACTGCGGTAAGTTGTTTTTCATTTGTTGCTCTCCAAAAATTTGCCTTAAAAATGGTTAAACCTAAAGAAAATCCTCCTGGGGAGGCAGAAAAAAATGAGATCTGGTCAGATCCTAGATTCTCCCACTTGGTAAGCGATCCGCGATTTAAAAATCTGCCAAAATCCGAGCGCAAAGTTAAGATTGACAAACGTTTTGAGTCGATGTTCAATGATAAAAAATTCAAAGTGAAGTACACTGTGGATAAGTATGGCAGAAAAGTGAATAAATCGTCGTCAGAAGATCTAAAAAAATACTACGACATTGGCTCATCGGACGAAGAAGAGGAGGAAAAGGAGAAACAGAAGGAAGAGAAGCAAATCGCAGAGGTTGACGACGAAGTGGAAGTGGATGAAAACGACGCATTGGTAAGTGACGGTGAAGAGGTTCCGGAAACACTTAAAGAGCGACTATTGGATCCAGACATAGACTATGCTCGTGGTCAGGGTCGACTGATATCAGATAGCTCGTCAGATGAGGAAACGTCTGAAGATGAAGATGCGGAACTGTTTATCGAGCACGTCTGGGGTGAGCTAGATCGAGATGCAGAGACAACAGAGGAGTCAACCAGACGACTGGCTGTTTGCAATATGGACTGGGATAGAATTAGAGCGAGTGACATAATGGTGCTCTGTAGCTCGTTTATACCTCCCGGTGGCAGTATCCTGAGTGTGAAAATATATCCGTCAGAGTTTGGCAAAGAACGCATGGACGAGGAAGAGAAACATGGCCCTCCAGAGCTGACGCGGAAAAAGAACGATGAAGAGAATTGCGATTCCGACGAAGAACTGGTAAAGGAACAGGATAGTGATGCGGAAGAGGGTGATGACTACCACATGGAGAAGCTGCGGCAGTATCAGTTGAATCGTTTGAAGTACTACTACGCGGTGATTGAGTGCGACACTGTCCAAACAGCGGATAAAATCTACCAAGAGTGCGACGGAATCGAGTATGAAAGTACAGCGACCAAGGTCGATCTCAGATTCATCCCCGATGAAACGTCATTTGATGACGATGAGCCACGGGATGTGTGCACTGATTTGCCAGAAGTTGGCCAGTACAAACCACGTCAATTCACCACTACGGCGTTGCAGCAGGCCACTGTCGACCTAACCTGGGACGAAACCAGCTTGGAGAGGAGAGAACTGGGCGACAAACTGCTCTCAGGAAAGATCAATGAAGTCAGTGATGCCGATTTGAGAAAGTTTGTTGCGTACAGCAGTGAAGAAGAAGAAGACGAGGAAGGAGTAAAAACTAATAAGGAAGATGAGCTTGTTGAAAAATCCCCAAAGAAGGACAAAAAATCGAAGAAGGAAGATCCAATATCTAAGTACAAGGCTCTCCTTCAAGAAATCACCGAAAAAGAGGAAAAGTCAAAGAAAAACAAGTTCGAGATGGAATTCTCTTGGGACATTGCCGCCGAAGATAAATCAACAGAAAAATCTGATTGTTCGAAACCAAAGTCAACGTCAACAACGATGACACCTATTGAAAAGGTCCTTCAAAAGCGCAGCGAGAAGAATAAGCGCCGTAAGGAGGAACGCAAGAAGAAAAAGAACAAGCGCGCCGGCGATAGCGATGACGATGATAACGATGGAGCAGCAGCCGACAGCGATGAATCCGATGGTCTTCCCGATGGCATCGACATGAACGATCCCTATTTCGCCGAGGAATTCGCTGACGGCGAGTTTGAAGCAGCAAAATCAAGCAAAAAAGACAAGAACAAGAAGAAGAAGACTAAGAAACATAGCCTTGCTGGCAACGAAGAAGACGAAAAGAAAGCCAAGGAGCTCCAGCTACTCATGGACGATGAGGAGGATGACAAGCAGCACTTTAGTCTCGAGAAGATCATCAAAACAGAAAACGAAACCAAATCGAAGAAGAAGCGAAGGAAGCAGTTGAAAAAATCAAAGAATGAAGTGGACTCAGCAAAGAAGGAAGTCGAAGACAACTTTGAAGTTAATGTGGACGATGATCGATTCAAGGCTATATTCTCATCGCATCACTTCAATATCGATCCAACTGATTCGCATTTCAAAAAAACCAAAGGCATGGAGCAGATCATTCACGAAAAACTGAAGCGGCGACATGGCGATGGAAAGAAACTTGCGACTGCGGATGAAGGCGATGACTTGGAGTCGAAGCGACCCAAGAAAATGATCGAGAACAGCATGCTGGTGAAGAGTTTGAAGAGAAAACTGCAACAGCAGAAAAATGGTAGAAAGTAGCTCTTAGAATAAACGATCACTTGTGGACTATCTGTAACTGGTTTTGTTTTCTTTGCTTTGAAGTATACATTTCAGCCGTTAGAACGAGATTTACATAGTTTATTTGCAAAGTGGAGCTAGCGATGGGTAATCTCTATTTTTCAGTGTCTTTGGTCAAGCATGCAGAGTTAGGAAGTGGAATAATTGTTGCCTCTGATGGGAATACGCTGTGCGTTCAAAAAGTTATTACTGGTAAGGTGACTTTTTTTACCGCTGAAAAGATGGGTTGAGACTGGATGCTTAGTATATCGCCAGGTAATCTGTACGATTCAGAGTTAACACTGAAAATGACATCACACAGGAAGTCAAGCGAAGAAAAACTCTTGTCAATCGCTGTTACATTGGCCTAAGAAGGCAACACAGTAGAGCAACACCTCGTCTTAGGTGGACCTCAACCAACTTGGAGTGCGCAACTGGAGGCGGTTAGCCAAAGATCGTGGAGAGGTGTGTTGGTTGAGGCCCAGGTCCACCCCGAAATGTAACGCCACCAAAGTAAGTAAGTAAGTAATCTGTAATACGATTGCCTAGTAGGGATATACTAAACTAAACTAACAGCGAATCTGTGCTGCAGGGTTCTGCAATAGTTTCGCAACAATTAAAAATGATTCAGCCAGTGGCACAATAGAAAATTGGTTGTTTTACCTTCTCCCAAACAGCACCGCATATTGACAGGACTCCTACAATCATTAGAAACTGACAACTTGAAAGGGATATGAAGTCGTTAACACTTGTATTGCTTTAATAGTCTCACGATTGTTTGAACGAAGGTTAAACTGATTATGTAAGAGCCAAAACCCATTCACTACAAATATCGAGATTATCTGAGTCGCATTGCCTACGGGATATTATATAGTACTTAATACGGAGAGTATGGTGAGGGTGTAGGATGTTTAGAAACACATTGCATCCTTCCATCGATGTGTACTGTAGGTCACTCGTGGGTTTTACTGGAAATATTTTAACTCTGAATACGTTCTTGTCGTTGGGGGCATTTTACAAAATATATAACGGATTACACAAAGGAGCGGACGTGCCACCTCACATACCAAAAAATACTACAAACGCTATTTTTCGACACTCATGGAGGCTAAAGTTGTAAAATATGGAACATCAGGAAACTTCAGGAAACTCCTTCAACGTTCCCCTTCTTTAGATGAGAATTACTATTGCACTTGAAGGCTTTCATAACCGTGCCAGTGTGAGGTTTTCCAAACATGGAGTTAAATTAAACGAATTTAATTTTTAGATGGCATATTCAACATCTTTGAACCTCCGAAGAAGAAATTTAAAGGCAAAAAAGCTGACTTAATAAACTGAGCAAAACATGATTTTGATCAATGGTTTTCATGTTACCAACGAACACAAAAACTTACTTACTTACTTAAGGTGGCGCTACAGTCCGGGGTGGACCTGGGCTTCCAAGAGTAGCCTCATCCGCGTTTGAACGAGTCGAACGCAAAATTATTACTAGTAACCAGTAATAATGCTGGGAAATTAAATAACTACCGGGAAGATTAAAATGAACAAGATGGTTCTGAAGAACAATATTTGAAATTTGAATGCAACTGCAGTACCATTTCTTTGCGCTATTTGATGGACAATTTCTAGCACCATTCTCTTTGAGTCTTGTCATCACTTTTGATAGTTTTTAAATTGTTTTATCCAACTGTCGGAGAACTATATGAAGAATCATAAACACAATTCAACTTGTTATCAAAACTAGCATGATGTATTCGTTCTTTGTTGATTTTTAAGAAGCCTTAGGCCCTTATTATGATTGTCGCCACGACAATTATTGTCGATTGCGTACGCACAAAATTTGTTCACTTCCAAGAGAAAGCATCGACCAGAAATTTGATTACAAGCGACTGTCAAATCGACAAAAATCAATCGAAATCGACAATCACAGTTGTCGATCAACGATCAACTATCGACACTCACAATAGGGGCCTTAGACACAATTGATAGAAACGCGCTGTTCTTCAAGGTGAGAGCTGAAACCCATACAAAGCCTTTATGAAGATAATAAAGCAGCAGTTTGGGATGGACAGAACCTTTTTAACTGTTTAAATGGGAGTGAAACAAAGATGTTTCAGAAGTCCACTTCATCAATATTTGTGGATGACTTCCAAACTTTCTTGGAACTACGTTCGGCGGCTACTAAATGAAGCTGCTTCTACACGCGGATGAGATCTCCAATCTATCAGAAACTCCAGTGATGTTACAGATGATGATTAATAAACTCAAAAACTACTGCATTTTATGGAACCAGAAACGGAAAACGATCAAATTCAAGGTAATGATATTTAGAAATGGGTATGGGCGTTACTCACGGCAAGAAATATGGATTTGGGATAACCAGGAACTTGAAGTGGTTAAGTAGTATAAATTTTACTTACATCCCCTGTGGGACGGAACCAGTTGAACAACACGGCGAATCCAGAGCCGTAGCCTTGGACATATCAAAAGCATTTGACCAAGTCTGGCATAGAGCCCTATAAGGCAAGTTAGCGTCTTACCACAACAACTCTGCGGATGCATGCAACATTTTCTTCTGGAAAGATCGATCCAAGTTGTTATAGATTGTGTATCATCTAATTCGTTTGCTATAAATGCAGGAGCGCCCCAAGGATCTATTCTTTCTCTGACTCTATTTCTTCTCTACATCAACGATTTGGTTGGATCGACAAATAATAATATCCACAGCTTTGCTGAGCACTCTTATATCGTCCATCTCGAACAGTGGGCCTGTGAATGCGGCTACATCACACAGTCAGAGATGTGAACAAATTAGTTCTCTAAATGATGATCTGGGCAAAATCTTGAAGTGGGGAAAAGACAACTTTGTTGTATTTAATGCAAACAAGACACAGCTCACAATATTTTCTAGGAAAAATGCATCAAGAGTTCCTCAAATCGAAATGGATGACCATCCAATTCATCCCAAGAACTCAATCCACCTTCTAGGAGTCGCAGTGAATTCAGGAATCACATTGCAGGACCACATATCCTATATCGCAAGATCGGCGTCCGCTAAGTTGAGCTACCTATTTAGAGCAAAGAGGTACTTCAGCCCCCAGCAAATTCTCCTTCTCTACAAAGCACAGGTTAGACCAGGCCTGGAAAATTGTTCTCATTAATGGAGCTCGGCCCCAAAACATTCACTTAACCTACTTGATAGCATACAGAGACGAGCAGTTCGACTTATTGGAGACCCTATACACTCACATCGAATCTACAACCGTTGGTGCGCAGAAGACAAGTCGCTGACATCTGCTGGTTCTATAGGTATGTACTTCCATGGTAGATGTTATGAAGAACTCAAAGGCATTATCGCTCGAAATGCAACTTTTGGGCTCCCCCAAGACAGACAGCTAATGCTCATGACCATACAGTTTGTACACTTGACAACCGCGAGGACATCAATTTTCCAAAACTCCAGAGGCGAACTACTTCGATTGAACTTTAGACCACATAAGCGACGGGAATGAAGAATGCAGCTTGTGTAAGCTTCGAATAAAAGAAGCCATTTTTCATTTGATGCATTGGAACTTGTCCTATACTGATGGAGATCAGACAAGTTTATTGGAATAAAGATGCCCTGTCAATGACATAATTTATCAGAAGTCTAAATGGTGAGGATTCGGTTAGTTTCGCGTTTTCTGAAAAAGTATTTCGTATTCAGATTGGGAGATACGCTGCTCTTTGTCGCATTACTTCGACATTGTAATTTGGTAGTAAAGGATGAAAGACCGCATTTTTACCTTTTTGAATCCTTCTTTGTATCGATAATCTTTATATTTGTAATAAAAAACAAATAAAAGTGTTATCATCGGTTTGGCCGTTGCTTTAATACACATTACTGCATAAAAGTCATGCAAAATGTTTGCCATGCAAGTTAGTATGTACTGTATTGGGTTTAATATTGGTTTGGTATGGGAGGGACCAGAACTGCTTGACCGACATAGATAATTTTCAATACCAACCTGACGACGGTAAAAAGAGGTCTTCTCACAAAATTTCATTCACCTTAGTTTGGACGCTTTCGTGTTTTCAACAGACAGACGGTGTATGTATGTAATTTATGGGGTCTCCAGTGACCCCTTCTTGGCATTACAAATGTACTGGCAAAGTGAATAATTTGTACCTTCCTGTGGAGGATATAAAGAATGCAAACTTGGGGAAACTTATAGGTTTTTATTTTGCCAGAACAGAAAAAAATAGTAGGTACATAAATAAAATAAAATTAGAACAAGTCTTGCAAGGACATAGTCAATAAACGCAGCCGTGTTTCGTCAGCAACAAACCATCCACTATTAGATAAACCTATTTCCTTTCTTCCAATTCAGGTATCGGCCATTTTCGCGACCTAAATTCAGACAAAAGGCACATGGCAAGGTTATGCGCTGCTGTACACCTATTAAGGGAAGTTTCCAAACTAATAAGTTCGTTCATAAATATCGTTCTTAATATTATATTACTTGTCTTCACACGTCACTTTGGCATTGCAAATATTGGCTATATCGGTTGATTCCTTATCTTTGTCTTCCAAAAACATGCTGACCAAGTCTTTCAGTTTCTCCGTATCCAACTTGCAATTAGTTAGCTGGTAGAGGTATAGGGTTTAGTTTGTGATTATAAATGTTATTTATATAAAAACTCAAAAATGTTACCATCTCCATTTGATCCATGAGGCACAGTCGGAAGCATTCTGTGCTTTTGCGCACTGTCGGTTTATTGCGTACGATGTCAATGTAGTCCTCTGTGAAAAAAAAACCATGAACTTTGGCATCATTTTGAAAGTCACAATCGCACATTTAAAACCATCCTATATAGACTTGTGTTTACTGAGTGCGATGCCAACTCAGAAACGGTACATTTTGGCATCGTTGTCTACTACTGACAAATTTCCAATTGAGTTGATAGAGCAACCCACCTTAAGTACTAAAACACGAAAATTGTCACAGAATCTATACAATACAGTGCTTCTGGTGTTTTTGAAATGAAAATATTTTGTTAAATCCTCACTCTATATAAAATCAGGTCCCAAACAGATTTAAGACTGGTTACGATAGTTGAGAATTGTGTGGGGCAGCTATTAGAACTCTTCTCCAAAATTTAATAACCAAATTTAAGGCTTCAGGTTCAGACTCTGGGTTCGAAATAAATATTTCCGTGGAGAAGATCACTCTAACGAGTCAAAAATATAACTTTTTGTTCGTGTCGAAAACGAGAGCTTTACAGGAAAATATTCAATTTCTTAACAGATCAACTATATTCTTCTATATTTACTTTCTCACTACTTGCTGTCCTATGGCCAACATGGTCCTAATGATAAACCTTTCCAGGTGATTATTGTCGAAACAATAGTCTTTCAAAACTAGCAACTTAGTGAAAAGTTAGAGTTAGAGTTCGGTCTCTACAAATGTAATCAAATCTGCCAATAAACGTCAAAAAGTCATCCGGAAAATAGCTTCAATAAAATTTCGTAAAGATTTCAAAAACGATATTGTCGAGACGGTAATTTTCTGGTCTGTCCCCGGGCTAGCTTTAAAATACTTTTTGGACAGGCCATTGCCTTTTCTTTAGTATTTTATTTCAAACATACGTTCATCTGGGACAGGATCGCATTTATCTCCAAAGCTCTCTAGTGCGCTTATAGCATCAGCTTCTGTCATCGCCTAAAATAA
The DNA here is from genome assembly GCA_949372485.1 of Cheilosia soror. Lineage (NCBI taxonomy): Eukaryota > Metazoa > Arthropoda > Insecta > Diptera > Syrphidae > Cheilosia > Cheilosia soror. The sequence continues at coordinate 73,541,095 of OX443561.1, read as the reverse complement.
ATACAATTAATACTAACCACCAATTCAAAAGTGATAACAACCGATAGATACCTTTATGACTCCGCAGCTGGCGACAGCAATAATTAAACCAAAAAAGTTCCTCATACTCGTATTTCCCAACTAATCAAATGGACAATGCGACAGTTCATATTTATAGTCACCAGTTTTAGTTATTGTGCCAATTATATGATAAATCTATAAAAAGCTAATACCTTTGTCATTGATGCTTGTACAATGTACAATTGTTTATATACGATTACACTGTAACTCTTGTTTCTAACAAGCTCCGATTCAAATCTCGTTTTGATGTTCAGTCTGATACGTTTCTCGCAGTTTTTTTGTTTGAATATTTCCGCCATTTTCACCATCATAAATAAATTAACAACACTTTTGAAATGACAGATTTTAAAACCGTGTTCATGACGATAATCTTAAATCTTAGTGCGTGCGTTAAATATTTTTGCTTATTGTAGTATTTTTTTTTAATTTTAAACTTAAAAACTTACAATAATTATAAAAACACTAATTAAATAAATTAAAACTAACACTTAAGCTAAGGCAAGCGGGCACAGATAGGGAAATAGACGAAGACAGTGGAGTCAATTAATTTCCGTTTGATTTAGACAGGCTTGGGTGGACAACGATCTCAACAAACAAGCCCCTTCCAAGCTCGGGCCTTAGCTAGGCGGTGCCTCCAATTAGGCACACCAAGTCGATTGACACAACCGGTGGTATTGTCCGACTTCTTCTCTATTTTTATTTACCGTGGTCAAAGAAAGTATTCGACATACGTGGAACTTCTCTAATCTATACTATTATATAAAGACGTAACTGATAAAATTATGTTCGTAGTGTTCTCAGAAACTACTGAACGGATTTTGATGAAACCTTTACTAAAATAGTCTTTGAGCACCTCTGCGAGCAGTAGGCTATATTTAATTGCGATTTATTCCTTTAATTATGCCAAAAATTTAATTCTTCTTTTTTCAACAGGAAAGTGCACAAAGTCTTAATAAATTGTTTTATTTTTTGTTTATAGAACCAGCAACATCTTCTGTTGTTATTTTATAAGCAAGTAGTGGCATGTACCATCCATACTTTATTTTATTGATTGTAGTCTAGATCGGGGTAGACCTTCGGGAAAGTATTTTCTCTCAAGGCCAACTATATGTAGCAGTATTTATTCGAAGTGGCTGGAAAAACATAGCTTCAGAACATTTTTTCGTTGACGAGCGTAGATTGTCCTGTAGGAACAGCGTACTTCGTCCAAGGCCATGGAGATTTTAAAATTCTATTTCGGCTTACCAAAAGGGCTTAATAAAACAAAGAGATTCACAGCCAAAAAAGTATTCAGCAATGAAGAAAATTATGCAATATGTTTATATTTTGGAAACATTAATATTTAGTTGCTTTTCGTCTACGTCGTATTACTTCTCTCAGTCGGTCTGGCATTGATTTTACTAATCTTCTAGTGTATTCAGGATTAATATTGTTCCATGCTTTCAGTAAAGCTGTTTTCATTTGGCTTTTGTTACTAAAGCTGTGCGTTCGTAATTTTTTTTCCAACTGACCCCATAGGTGCTCTATGGGGCTTAGATCAGGAGATTGAGCGGGTGTTTTGATCACTCTTGGACAGTTGTAAATAAGCCAGAGTTTTGTATTTAAAGCTGTGTGCTTTTGATCCTGATAGAACTGGAAATGTTATCCAAGACCTAATTTTTCTGCACTAGCGCGTAAATTTTCTTTTAGCAGGTTAATATTATAATACATGCGATCCATCGTTCCATTAATGAAAACCAAATTTCCCACACCTGAAGCTGCCATACACCATCCCCATACCAAAACACCTCCTCCGCCATGTTTTACTGTTGGCACCATGTTTCTCTCTTCTAGCTCAGTATTTGGCTTTCTATCCACTAAAATTTTGCCATCACATCCAAAAAGGTAAAATTTACTCTCATCAGCAAAAATAACATCCATCCAGAACTCCTAAAGCCTGGTGACATAATGAATGACCGTGCTAACTCCAATCTTAATTGTCTGTTTTTCTTTGTGGTGTATGGCTTTTTCCTCGCTGACCTTGCATGATAATTATTACTTTTTCAATCATTTCTAATAGTCTGTGGAGTGGAGTAACCTTTACGCCAATATATTGTTCAGTATTTTTTCCACCGAACTCCCGGATTTAATTTGTTTAATAATATAGTGGACGATGGTTCTTGCCCTTTGTACAATATTAGCCATCGCAGTTTCGGTTAAACCTTTCTTAAAATGGTAAGAAATTAGATTTATTACTTCAATTGTAGTCTCCTTGCCTTTTTATGATCCGAATGTCGAATACTTTCTTTGATCACTGTATGTCGTATGTTATCCGAGGATAATTTTTTAGCCCAATTAACATACAACCTAAGCTTTCTTAAAAAAAAAGTCAACGTCGCACCATTCGATACAAAATTACAATAAGTCCCACGAGGTTTTCTTCCACTTCCGACCGACAAAGTCCATGTTTCTACCCTATACATAAGGACCGAGTACATTATTTCCTAAGCCTAAGGTGCATTTTTATTCTTACCCAATCAAAGTTCGTTTGAAGGCAACGGAGAGCATGATACAACAAGACAAGATAGCGCATTGAAGTTTTCATTTTTGATTTGTTCTGCGCATCTGCGTCATAGTAGCGGAATGAACATTTTGACATTTGGCATTTACATAAATGTTTTATAGGTATAGAACGGTTTGTGTTGTTCCTCTAAATGTTTAAATAAATTCTAAAATATACACCCCTATCGTGGAAAAAAATATTTTGTGATCGTCAAATCCGCAAAGTGAACAGTTTGAATGAGTTTCACTGTATCGTTGAAAACGCTCAAATCGAATTTTTCCCGAACAAAATGACATTTCTTATCCGCATAGAAATCATTGCGGATTTCATAGGCTTTCTTGTTTGCTGCACGTTCTGAGAATTTTTGTTAAAAAAAGGTACATACAAAACGGCTGCTTCATTAAGCCCAACATTTGTAATAAATCTATTACACAGATTGAACTTTATTAAAATCAAAAAATAAATATTCTATGTAAAAACACATTTCATTTGGAAGTTCCGTGAAATCATTCACTGTTCCTCTTTACCTGTCTCGTATTCTTCTCTGAGAACACCGCTCATTTCGTCCTTCCTCTTATGCTTCCAAGAATAGAGCTATCGTACCTATACATTATTACATAACAAACACTATTTTCTATTTAAATCACTTTTGAAACAAACTTTTTATATACCTCCGACGAATGCAGCTACTATTTATTCACAAGTGAAAGACAGCCGTTTGACAGTGAAACTACCTTTTTCAAAAACGTGTCGATAAGGAAACTTTTCCGGCGGATTCCACGATAGCAGGAGAAAGTGAAAGGGAATCGAATAGGTGAAGTGAAACTCAATTCCGACGGATTCCACGATAGGGGTGATAGTGAATATAGTTTCGGAATTGTATAAAATACATATGTTCGGAAAATATTTAACGTCCACGTCCATATATGTGTTTTTGTTTGCTGTTCCTATTAATTACAGTCGTAGATTAACTTATTTTCTGCTTTGCTCGGCGCGACGTACCCATGGAAAAAATTTATAAAAAAAACCCTGTGTTCTGAAGTGAATAAAAATAAAATGATTAAAAAAACAAGCAGCCTTATTTATAAACTTTATACACTATCTATAATAACTCTAAACGCAAAAAAGTTTATAAATAAGGCTGAAGTAGTTTAGTTCATTATTTATTATATTTTCGTTTTCTGGTGTTTTTTTGTCAACTATTTGGCGATTACGGAAGCGAGTCCAAAAGTACATTCGCGAGCGGAAGAAGTGTTGTTTTATATACAGATATTGCATTAATTCATTCATTCATTTTGAAATGATCCGCTTGTCCATTAAGTGGGTCGCGGGTGTAGATTGCTCAAGTTGACCCTCCATAGCTCTCGATCCTCCGCCATCGACTCCAAATCATCAAGGGTAATCCCCATACGGGTAGAGGAGAGATTATGGACTTGATCTAACTATCTCATCCTAGGTCTACCTAGAGGACGCTCGCCTGCCTGATGATACGTATTCCATTGCACGTCGTGGGATCCTAGTCGGGGGCATGAGTTTAATATGACCAAACCACCGAAGCATGGACCGCTCCGTCCGGAGAAGTAGCTGCTCGACATTGAGTTCCTCACGTATTCTGGTATTTCTGATGCGATCTCTACGGGTCTACAACTGAGAAATCTCATTTCGGCAGCTTGTTTCCGCGATCTTATTATTTCGGTCATTACCCAAACCTCATGACCATAGGTAAGAGTTTGAACAAACACCGAATCAAAGACAGACAACTTAGCTTTGGCAATAAGTTCAGTCCTCCTAATAACAGAATGACCAAGCTGTCTCAAAATTGACTACAGGAAAACTATACCAAAGAAAGTGCAAGCGATGCCAACTCAAAAATGTTATTTAGAGCCAGAAATGTGATTTCAGGGCTAGTTTAGGGCTAGACCAAACAACTTAAGTATATTCTACACTGTTTTGACGTTTTTAACGTACAAAATACTGAAACAAAATGTTAGTTTTAAATAATTAACTAAATTTGTATAGAAAAACAGTTTTATAGCAATAATTAAAGGCGTATTGCTTGAAAATATAAATTAAACACAGTGCTAAAAGGTCAATTTACAGTGCTAGATCGAATGAAACAGTGCTAGAATTTCACAATGGGGCTAGGTTTGGCGCTTACTAAGCATAAATGCGGTGCCATGAAATAAAGTCTTATGCAAAAAGGTTCAAAACGTAATTTTGGACTTTTCTGGACTTTATTGCACTTTTGAAATTACAATAAAGTCCAAAAGATGCAATAAAATTCTTGGAAGGGAGCAGAGCCGAACTTTACATACAAAAATCCTCGCACCCACTCCAAATCCTACAGTGACCCCAAGCAGGGGGGTTACAGGGGGGCAGCAAAAACTCACATCATCTTGCATTCGCTGTAGTAGATCACACATTTTTCCATATTTCTTGGGCTTTCCCCATCTTATTTCACTTTCTGACTGCAATATCAACTTTATACCTATCCGGGTTCTTTACAACATTTCTCGAACTAAACGCGGTTTGCTTAAGGTCCGACCATTTGAAGCTCGTTGTGCTTATTTCGTTTGCTAGAGTCGTCAACATTTATAGATAATTCATAACCGAAGGATTTTTTCAGTAGTTGGCAAGTTACCACATTCAGTCCCCCTGAAGGTCAATGCCCTTTGATGAACCCCTTAGATGAAAGAGGCCATATTTTTCGGGGCCAGTTACCCACATCGGGGATGTAAGAGCTGCCGTTGGCCCTTAAGACTTCATCCGCCACAATTTCTTTTCTAGCACCCTAACTAGTCCTTAAAAGTCCCACTGTCCCGCTCTCTGTTTATTGAATATACAGTAAAACCCGCTTAAGAGAAACCCGCTTGAGAGAAAAACCCGCTTATCTGAAACACTTTTTTCATACCCGAGTTTTTGTCGACCAATTACCTATAAAACACTCCGCTTAAGCGAAACTCGCTTAAGTGAAAAACCCGGATACCTGAAACATATTTTCAGTTATATTTTATATTTTTCATTGAAAAAAACTCTCTTAAGTGAAAATATTGAATCGAACAGAACAACAAATTTGAACGCTTTCACTTCTTTTTTCTCGAAAATGACATTTGAATTTCTGAAGTTCCGCCGAACATAAAATTGTATGACAGGGGGGGTCTATTCTCACCATATTTCCCGTTATAGCCCATCAAAGTAGGTGAACTCTAATTTGGAGGTGTTACAACTTAAAACACTATAACTTCTAAATGATTACAATAATTGTTTTGTACATTTTGAAAAGACAATTTAGTAGCGCATATACAAGTCTTAAGCACTTCGGGGACATCTGGTTAAGCTACAAAAAAGGTATGGCTTCTTAAACTCAAAATTTTGAAAATTTGTTATTACTTTTTCTAAATGCTTTTTTCTCACTCAAAATTGTTACAACTTTTTCACATACGATCAACAGAAGTTGTAGTAAAAACCATTTTTTGTCAGACAAAGGTCAAACACAAATAAGTGAGAATAATAAACTAACGTACCTTTGAGCGCAATGGAAACGGTTCGTTCGTTGGCAAGATTGGAGTACCAACGGCGATACCCAAATCGTAGAACACCATCTAGCCGGGTATTCAGCGCCTTGTTTATGCTGGGTCATCTCCTACAAATAAAAGGGAACGACGCGAGACGGAGTGGCGGCAGAAGTTGAGGATGGGATTTTGCGTGCTGTGGAAGTTTAGCTTTCAGACAGGTCCGCAGAGGGCGAAGACTAGCTGTGCAGTTGGAACTTTCCAGAACCCGGAGTCACAGAAATCTACGGAGTAATAGATTACACCCTTTCCATTTAACACCGGTACAGGATTTACTACCAGGAGATGCGCAAGGAAGAGTGGAATTTTGCCAATGCATACAGAGAGAAGACAGACACTTTCTCAAAAATATTCAGACCCCAATCTCCATTTTATATGCACAACATCCTTTCAAGAATTAAATTATTGTGAACAACTTCTTCATCAGAATGTGTGCTTATTTCAAAGTAGGTTTAGCGTAAATGTTTGGTAACACTTTAGTAGGCCCACACGTAATTCCATAAACAGTTAATTCCCATTACTGCATAGAATTTCTTAGAAAACGATTGCCGGAGCTCCTTGAAGATGTTCCTCTTGTTCAGAGGAGGCCGATGTTTTTTCAACAAGATGGAGCACCTTGTCACAGTAGCAGCGGGATAACTCCATTCCTAAACCACACTTTTAACGACCGGTTGACTGGTCGATTTGGCCCCAACCCTTAGACACCCAGATTTCTTGACCTAACACCCACGGATTTTTTCTTCTGGGGTGCTATGGAAGAAAAAGTTTATTTTAGAGAAATATCGAGTCTTTTTTTGACCATTTTTGTCTGAAAAAAAAAAAAAAAATTGCTTTTACTACAACTTTTGTTGATTGCACGTAAAAAAGTTGCTTAACATATTTTTTAGGATATTTCTTAAAGATAAAAATTTAATCCAAGAATTAAATATTATTAAGTACAAATTTTGAGAAAAATACTGTGTAGCCTCCCAACGCGCGCGCACGCGAAATTGAAACACCGTCGCCACAAAAGTGCATACAGCACACATATTATACATAACACAAAATAAAAATAAACAACATAAAACACAAAAACAATAACAACTCAAAATACACTTTTTCAACACAACACCTAATAATATTAATAATAAATTGAAAACAAAATAAAAATAAAACAAATATCAAATAAATTAAGTGTCCAGTGCAGTGCCAATAGACAAAAAAAAAATCGCACACGCGAGTGACCTTTGTTCTTCCTGTTTTTTTTTTTTTTCTTTCTCCTTTGTTTCTCCTTTCGCCTGTTGCGCTTCTTTGATCGCTGCTGTGTCATAATTTTGGCTAAGCAGCGATCACAAACCAACATCTAATGAATAGCGGGTTGTAAGTGTATATCTTGCCGGATAACTGACTCGCTCTGTTGCATGGGCATAACACCTGTGACGGAGTGTTTTGGAAGTTTGGTGTCGGATATACACGTTGCAATTCTGCTTAGTCGCGTTGGAGTTGCGTTTTTAATTTGTGTGTGTTGTCATGAGAGGTGAGTTCCGTGTTGATTTTTGCAACATTCGAGGCTTGAAAAGGAATCTCTTTGCTGCATATGTCCATGTCTTTCAATTCAGACCAGCTGTTTTGGCACTTAGCGAGACACAGGTGGATAGAAATTCGATGCCCTCGAATTTTGATTTACCAGGATATCGCTTAGTGCCATTATTCTTTATACATCGCGGGCTCGCCATTTACGTCCGTGATGATATTGCTTACGAATTTCCACCACAATATAACCATTGCTCCAATGCGGAATTTAATTACATATGGTTAAAATTCATTGTACGTAAGCAAATAATACACTCTTGTTTTATTTATAGAAGTCCAAGCATTGACAGTTCATCTACTTTTAACGAGTTTGATGAGCTGTCTAACTCCATCTTAGGAATTGTTTCCCAGTATCCTCATACTGAAATTGTCATTGCGGGCGATTTCAATATACACAATTCCGATTGGCTTCGCCATTCTGGACAGACAACACCCGAAGGAAGGTATGTTAGGATTTTCGCTGAGATTAACAGCTTAACTCAGCTTGTAAACGAGCCTACACGGATTCCGGATGCTGCAGATCATGCCGCCAACACATTGGACTTGTTCCTCACCTCTCATCCAGATAAATACTCTATTGACGTAACGTCGCCTCTAGGTTCGTCGGACCATTGTCTCATTTCAGCTAAATTCTCATACACAAACCACACAGTTAAAGAACAAGCTCCCAAAAAAACGGTATGGCATTATGAGAAAGCCAATTGGGACGGCCTTAACTTCTTTTTTGGGAGCTTTAACTGGTCACTATGCTTCCTCGATAGTGACGTGGATGCCGCCGCTGAAATGATAACAAACACCATTCTCCTGGGTATGAGATCCTTTATTCCCAACAGAAGAAAGAGTATTATACCTAAGGAGAATGCTTGGTGCGACTCGAGCTGCAAAGAGGCTATCAGGTTGAGAGAGTTGAGTTTTCGGGCTTACAAAGCAAACCCAACCGAGGAAAACCGAAAAAAGTTTCGACGAGTCCGAAATGACTGCAACTCCGTGATACGACGTGCAAAATTTTCTCATGACCAAAACCTACGACAAAAAATACTTCACTGTCCCAGTGGTAGTAAACAGTTTTGGTCTTTTGTGAAAAATATTAAGAACTCCACCACGTCGTCAATTCCCACACTCGTTTATAATGACACTCCAGCTGTCAGCTCTTTGGACAAAGCAAATCTGCTGGCTGCGCAGTTCGCCGCAAGCTCCAACATTCCAGATTGCTTCATGTCTCCACCTGTGCTCGAGGGCGTCGAATACTTCATGGGACAAATACATTTTCGCACTCGCACAGTAGCAAGAGTATTAAAAGATCTTAACATTCACAAATCCGCTGGTCCAGATGGTATATCCCCCATAATTCTGAAGAGGTGTTCTTCAACGCTGGCAAAACCACTGCGTAAACTTTTCCACTTGTCCTACTCTTCTGGACTCTTTCCGAGTAAATGGAAAATTGCATTTGTCCAGCCCATTCCAAAAAAAGGCGATTCTTCTTTACCCACCAACTACCGACCCATTGCACTTACGTCCATTCTTTCCAAGGTCATGGAAACGCTGATAAACCGTCAGCTTATGAAATATCTTGAATCACGAAAACTTCTCAATGACCGGCAATACGGTTTTCGTGGCAGCAGGTCCACTGGTGATTTGATGACTTATCTCACCGAAAAGTGGAACCAATCTCTCCACCACTCTGGTGAAACGAAGATTGTTGCGCTTGATATTTCGAAAGCATTTGACAGAGTTTGGCACCAAGCTCTTTTGTCGAAAATGCGTGCATATGGGATCGACGCGTCTCTTCTTCAATGGATTAGAAACTACCTTTCTGGCCGTTCAATTCAAGTTGTTTTGGACGGTTTCAAGTCTGCAATTCACCATGTAAATGCTGGTGTTCCCCAAGGCTCTGTTTTGTCTCCGACACTGTTTCTCATATTCATCAATGATCTCTTATCTGTTACTTCTAATCCAATACATTCTTTCGCTGATGATAGCACCCTCAGTTTTTCATATTCGTTCCCTGACTCACGTCCCTGCTCTTCGGCCGTGGAACAGGAACGGCAACGTATGCTAAACACATTAAATTCCGATCTTGACAGCATTATAAAATGGGGTACAATCAATAGAGTGGAATTTAATGCTTCCAAAACACAATGCTGCCTTCTATCATTAAAGCGAAACCTGAACCCTCACCCATTATCCATGAATGGGACTTGCATCGACGAAACCGAACGACTTTCCATACTTGGTATGTGTGTTACCGACAAACTCCGTTGGAATGACCACATATACGAAGTCGCCAAAAACGCTGCGAAATGTCTAGGTTTCTTAAATCGGTGTAAGAAATACTTTACACCCTCTGACTTAGCTTCAATATACAAGGCTTTTATTCGGCCTAAGCTTGAGTATAACGCTCATATCTGGTCAGGTGCACCAAAAACTTCATTGCACCTACTAGACAGAATCCAAAAGCGCGCGATAAAACTTATAGGTGATAGAAATATAGCGGAGTCTATTGACCCGCTCGAACATCGCAGAAATGTTTCTTGCCTTTCCTTATTTTATCGATATTTTCACCACCGATGCTCTGATGAAATAGCTAACTGCATTCCGCCCTTTCAACAATTCACTCGCAACACCCGTCACACATCGAATGCACATCAGTTTACCCTTAAGCCTACCTTCGGACGTACTGTAAAATATAGAGATTCTTTTGTAAGTCGAACAACACGCATGTGGAATGCATTGCCTCACACGGTTTTCCCCTCTCATTACAACCCACAATTGTTTAAAACCAATGTGCACCAGTACCTCTTCTCTATCCTCCCTATTAACCCTTCCACTCGTGCTGTGCATTAGCATTTTAAGGGAACAAAAACCCCTTGAGCACTAGTGAATTATAAAAAAAAAAAAAAAAAAAAAAAAAAAAGCATTTTAGGTAAAAAATTGTAACAAATTTTAAAAAATTTGCGTTTAAGGAGCCATAACTTTTTTGTAGCTCCACAGATGTACCCAAAGTGCAGTAGACTGCATATACAGCTAAATAATACTAAATTGTCTTTTCAAAATGTACAAAACAATTTTTGTACCTATAATAATTTATAAGTTATAGCGTTTTAAGTTGTAATACCTAGAAATTAGAGTTCACGTAATAAATATACGCTTAACGGAATTTTTAAACCCGCTTAAGTGCCTATGGTAAAATTGATTTGGGAGTAAGCCAGCCTGATGTGTCCTCTGCACAGAGATAACTTTCTCCTGTTTTCTGTAGGTGCTCTTTCTTTCAGTAGGTGCTCTTCATAACACATCTAATTATATTTACCGATGGCAATTTCAGATTCGCAAATGTCCACAGTTGCTCATAAGGTAAAATTCAACAATCAATTTTTTTTTGCAATTAAAACTCTAAACGGAAACGATATGAACAACTCCCCCGCGATATACGACCCACGTAAATAATCAATCATGAGTAATTAAGAATCGCATGCAATGCACCCATACGACCCACCCCTACAATAATTGAACCTTTCATCAGGTAATTAGTCGACATAGCCATAGGTTTACCTTAAACATGCATCTTTGTGTATAATAACATAAAACGCAAGCAATTGATTCCAAAGTGGTTCAATTAGTCAAGTATACTGTAATTTAATGACTTCAATCATTTTATTAGCACTCCACGGTAAATTTATGGAAATATAAATCTTGGAATCGCTTCATTTAGACATTTAACTAAAGTGTATGCCGCGTCACAATGATTCTTGATTCCGTTAGCTGGAAATAGGATTTAGATTAAAAAATATCCCACCGCCATATTGTCGAGAAATATACCAGACTCCTTGCATTGCTTTAGTCCGGCAAAGTATTCCTCTTTATACTCATCGGGCATGAGAATGTCCACCTGCTTTAAGGATGATTCGTAGAGAAATTTGCCTTTCTTTATCTGTGGATATAAACGTTTTGTTAGCTAATGTAATTTAAGAACTAAAAGTTCTCACAGTTTGCATCATTTCTAGGATACAATTTATGTAACACTTGACATCTTTGTCATCGGGTATAACTCCTTTTTTAATGTTGTCGGCAACTTCTGAAAGTAAAATTGTACTCATTGAGAGAAATGTCAAAGGTGCAAGGTAAATATTTGTTGTACAGCAAATTTAACCTGGCATCGCCCATTGGTTTAAGCTGGATGACTCCAATTTAATTTGTTTCTTCTATCTGTCAAACTATAAAATACAGAACAAGAAACAGGTTCTGTTTTTGTTCGATAACAATAATACGATTGCATTTAAGAAATTAAGCTTAAGTCAATGTGCGGAAAAGGACCTCCGCTATACCTGTATAGTATACTTACCAATTGACACTTTGGGAAACTTTGGAAAGCAGACGTCACGCATTAGTTTTCCAGCTGACAGCATTTGCTCTTCGGTGGCCTGCAATTGTAAGATTAAAATTTAATTCGCTTTAGCCTCAACTGAATATTTCAACAGCATTATCTTCTATATCTATATATTTTATTTTTATATTTTTATATATATCACACCAAAAACAAAAATGTAAAAAAAAGAGCCAAGTTCTCTTGTATAGCACAGCAAAAATTGGGTTCGTAACTAGTCAGCCACGAAAAGTAATGAGATCTAAATGTACGCCAAGTTCTTAGTTTAAGAAGGTTAAATGTTAAAAAAAAAAATTGGTAGGTTCACTTGTCAAGTTTTCAAATTCTAATATTACAATATAATGAAGTTATAAACGAAAAACTTGCCAAGTAAACCTACCACTTTCTTTTAACATTTAACCTTTTCGCTTTTTAATATGTCAAGTCAATAGACACTGACTACCATCACTTTGGCTTTCTTTCTTATAAACTATTCATTAAAATTATGTTCAGCAGGTAGATTAACTTCTATTCATATTTTAAGTTGGAAGATTCTACGCCTCTTAAATGGACAATTTTTAATTTTTGATATTATTTCTCCTTTCGTACACTGCAAGTCCGTTCGCTCTACCAAATTTCAACATTCTACGGCAATGGGAAGTGACCCAAATAAATAATCACCCATTTTCAAAAGTGGGCGGATACCACGCCTCCTGGATGGAAAATCTCAAGTTTTGGAATTTTCCCAGTGTATGCACCACAGGATCTAGCATTCTGACAAATTTCACGATTCTATGATGGCCGGAAGTGCTTCAAGTGAGTGAGTGAGTCAGTTACGGTTTTTGCGAATTTTGAAGTCCTGCATGTTGAGAACCACTAATGGTATAGAGACGAAATTTGGTGAGGTGGACCTTTTGATGAGCTTGGTAAATGTTACAAGTTTGGAGTTTCTGGCTCAATTGCTTCCGAAGTTAGAGGTCGAAAACAGCCTGAGTTTGTTCCTGTAAAAAGGGTTAGTGCATTTAACCTCTGGGCTGATTTGAATAATTCTTTTTTGTTTTGTTGGTATTGCTGTATGCTTTGTTTGAATATTTACGGCGTGATTTATCAATTTTACACTTTGTGTTTGATATCTATATGTTGCTGTAAGAAGATTTGACGTTGCAAGGCTACTATCGCAAGAGACCGCCAAAACCTTTGCCGACCGCGTCTCACTAAACCTCTCAGCAAGCCCATCCTCAGCGTCACCAACATCAAGTACAGAGGACCAGTGGCAACACTGCCAGCGCGCCATCAGGAGTGCCGCTACGGAAGTGCTGGGTTTCACTAGGCGACCACGACGAAACCCCTGGTTCGATGAGGAATGCCGCCAGGCACATGCAGTAAAGAACGAGGCCTATCAATTAATGCTGCAGACAGGAACCAGAGCGGCTGAGAGAGCTGCCCGTGAGCTCTACGGGCAAAAAAGAAGGGAGGAACACCGACTTCTCAGAAGGAAAAAGAAAGAGCACGAGAAGCGAGCGGTAGAATCAATTGAGGGACGCTACTGCAGAGGCAATGTTCGAAAGTTCTACCAAAGGGTAAAACGTTCCACCCAAGGATACAAGGCCCGAACAGAAGCCTGCAGAGATGAGCATGGGAATGCAGTAGTAGATTTACAGTCGGTGCTGAGGATTTGGAAAGAACACTTCTGCAGACTGTTAAACGGCGGAGACAGCCAACAACCCGCTGTCAGGCAGAATGATCTGTTCAGTTTGGGCGATGATAGCCAAAATTTCCGTCCACCCGACCTACACGAAGTGAGCATAGCGATATCCAAACTTAAGTGCAACAAAGCTGCTGGAGCTTTTCAAAGCAGCGGGAGATGGCTTGGTAAGGAGCATGCACCAACTTATCTGTAAAATATGGTCGGATGAAAGCATGCCCGACCAATGGAACCTCAGCATCGTGTGCCCCATCCACAAGAAAGGAGATACTCTGAACTGCGCCAACTACAGAGAAATAAGTCTCCTGAATGTCGCGTATAAGATCTTGTCGGCTGTATTGTATGAACGCCTAAAACCTTTCGCCAACAACCTGATCGGCCCATATCAGTGTGGTTTTAGACCAGGGAAGTCAACCATCGACCAAATTTTCACACTCCGACAGATCTTGGAAAAAACCCAGGAATTTCAGATCGATACACACATCTATTTATCGACTTTAAAGTCGCCTATGATAGCGTATATAGGGACGAATTATACAAAGCCATGTCAAGTTTTGGCATCCCTGCAAAGCTCGTCCGTCTGTGCAGGATGACCATGGAGAAATCTCGCTGCTCCGTTAAAGTCAGCAAGAACACCACCGATCCATTTGATGTCGAAAAAGTTTTCAGACAAGGCGATGCGCTACCATGTACTCTCTTTAACATCGTTCTTGAAGCAATTGTACGAAACTCACAAGCCAACACCAGAGGTAAAATTTTTCAAAAGTCCGTTCAACTACTTGCCTATGCTGATGATATTGACATCATTGGGAGAACGCGGCGAGCTGTCAGTGGCGCATTGCAAGCATCGAAACGGAGGCGGCGAAGAAGGGTCTGGCTTTTAATGAGGACAAAACGAAGTATATGCTGTCAACGAGAAAGGACTCTCAACATCGGCGACTCGGACAAAACGTCACGATGGACAGATACAACTTCGAAGTAGTTAAAGACTTTGTCTACCTGGGCTCCACTATCACTTCGCAAAATGACATCGGCGCAGAGATCAAGCGAAGAATCACTCTTGCCAATCGCTGTTTCTTCGGGCTAAGAAGTAAAGCCCTCTCTCATAGAACCAAGGAGATATTATATAAGACCTTAATCATCCCGGTTCTGCTGTATGGTGCAGAAGCATGGACCCTGTCAAAAGCGGATGAAAACCTTCTGGGATGCTTTGAGAGAAAAATTCTTCGAGTGATATTCGGTCCAGTTTGTGACGATGGAGTGTGGAGAAGAAGATTCAATGACGAATTATACGGGCTATACAGCGACGCTGACCTGGTCAAAAAGCTGAAAATACAACGGCTGAGATGGCTGGGACACGTGGAGCGTATGGACAACAACGCACCAGCCCGACGAGTCTTCGAATCCACCCCTGAGGGACAACGCAGCAGAGGAAGATCCCACCTTAGGTGGCGCGCACAATTGGAGAACGACCTCAACCAACTTGGTGTGCGTAACTGGAGGCAGCTGGCGAGGGACCGAGCTGGCTGGAGGGGCTTGTTGGTTGAGGCCGTGGTCCACCCCGGACTGTAAGCGCCACCAAAAGTAAGTAAGGTATTGCTGTATTTCAGGTTTACGCAAAAAAAAAAAACGTATTTTTCATTCGATCGATTTCAAACTCGGATTTTGTACTTTATATAAGAAATAGAGAAAATCAGTTATTTGAATTTTAAAAATTTCGTTTTATGGCCGAGTTATTGGCGAAGGGAAAAAATTGGATTCTGTGTGTATGAGAACATTTTTTTTTCATCCTATCGAGCGTGTAGTAAAACATACGCCTGGTCTTTATTTTTGAATGCGAATAGGTATTAAAACAACTATTCCATTTTTCCACCCTACGTTTTGTTGGTATTTCCCAACATCATCAGAAGTATCGGTTTTTTTATTGAAGATAGATTGGTACAATTACATTTAAAATGTCTTTGTTGCACAAAAATAATTAAATAAATAAATTAAGACAATAAATAAATAAATAATCACTACTAGAACTTAAACATACCTACAACCTCGCCTACAACTTAAAACATATATCATATTCATTCCCTTGTTAGACGTATGGCCTCTACTACGCCAAGTAGATAATTTGCAAATAACCTGGTTCTTATAAATATTTTCAAATATGTTTTAGAAAATATCTTAAGGACTTATAAGCTAAAAAAAATGCACTGCAGTATGTATGTTTTCAAAACTGTCCTTTTTTAGATCTTTTACACGTTTCTTCTGTTTTTTTCGTTACCAAAAGATTTTATGATCTTTAACGTTTTTAAAACTAAAAATAAGTTAAAATATTAAACTCCACATTTTAATTCAAATAGAACTCTAGGACAATCTATTCACAATGCACGCGTGAATAGGTTTCGAAAGCATACTACAATACGTCCGGTCATGCGGTATGGCTAGATTTTACTTTAAAAAAAACGCGAAGTTTTAGCAGCGAAGAGGAAAAAGAAATATAAAATTTGGATATACCCAACCACGAACCTATTCCAAATCTTATAGTGACCACAGGCAGGTGGGTTGCAGGGGGCAGCAGTCCCACCATACATATCTCACTCTTTATATTATAATCTTTGTAAGATAAAAATTAGGGTTAGTTCTCATTTACCCCAGCAAAATCAACGTAAGGGGTAAATGGAAACATTATTTTTTTAATGGAAATGTGTTGAATTTTTTGATTCACAGTAAAGTAATGCCCCGCACATATCTAAAAAAGGGATCTCCTGCCCAGTACGACATCAATGATCTTAAGAGGGTGGTACATCACGTAGTCAAAAAGGAAAAGGCTGAGGAATATTATCATATTCCAAAAACTTTTAAAAAAAATAAGGCCGAAACACAACTCTTTGAAAAAATTGTATCTGGGCGGACATCTGCCATTCCCAAAGAAATTGAGGATGAGATAGTTCGATGCCTTATAACACGATCAGAAATGGGTATTACTTCTGTTAAAAAAGATGACGTTTTCATTTCCCCCTGATTTCAAAATAAAATGGGGTAAATGGGATCATTGCAGGGGTAAATGAAAACCTCAAAATATTGCACTTACTGCTAGGTTCCACATTTCACTTTCACTCGAAATGAAATCGGAAATGAATTTTTGTGCTCTACATTTCACTGTATTCGATTTCGATTTCAAAATTTTCAGAATTAAAACAAAGTGAAATTGTGATTTCAAAAAAATTTCGGAGTCTCCGAATCGCTCGAAATGCAGAACATTGAAAACGAATTCACTCGATTTGCAATTTCGATTTCACTCGATTTTCACTCGATTGTTAGTGTTTATTATAGTGTGAATTACCCATTTAATAAAGATATCTTAACAGTATTATATGAGCCTAAAACTTTTAGAAGTTCAAATTTGCTTGAAATTTATTTATTTTTTTTATTTTAAATTTCGATGTTTTTAAAATTTCAAAAAACGTCCCCAATTACCCCAATTGACCCTGAATAAAAAAGGTTAGCGTTTTTTAAAGTAAAATCTAGCCGAACCGCATAAAGGCAGGGGCGTATTGAAGTAGGGATTTTATGTGTTTTTCGCCTGTAAATGCTAATCGAATTCGTCACCGACGTGTATTAAAGTAAAAGCAGCGTTCCAATATGCGCTGCACAAATTTACAATGCTGTTCCAACTCGTTGTCTTTAAATGTGACGGATACCCTGCCAACAAAATTTCGTTATAATATTTTGACTTGGTTTCTGACATTTTGAAAATTTTTTTTTAATTTGGTATGTTATCTTAGCACGGTTAATGATAGATCCCACCTCAAACTTCGATATACACATATACACTTCCAGAATTGTTCCTGATTTTGTTTCGCCACACTACCGTTAATTTTAAATTAAATTAATAAAATCCAGTCAAATCAAGAAGACATATTTTATATTCCATTCTTACGGTGCATCCACTTTTCTAGTCTCGTTATAAGAAATGTACCTACTTACCCCAGCAATAGTATAATCCACAAGAAATGCAAATATTACAAATTTTAAAATCACCTTGAGTAACGACATTTTTAAAGACCCGACTTGTTACAATACCTTTCGAACAACACCAAATACTAGACATATTGTAGGACTGTTCCTTTTATATGCAAATTGATTCGATAGTAAACGGAAAACCAGCAACATATTATTAGGTTTTGATTGTGGGGAAATTACTGCTGGGGCGGGTCTCTATTTTTCATTCACGAACGAGACACATCGCTTAAGATTTTTATTTTTGCAAATCGTATGAATTCGTTATCGCCAAAGTGATTGGAATGAATATTGCTTATTGAAAAATTAATTAGGTAATCAGCTTGATTTTTAAAATCCCTTACATCATAGCCATAGGTGTGTCGGGGAATAGTTTCTAATGAAAACATACCCAAAGTCCAAAGTGGAGAATAATGAAGACAAGGGTACTCGAGAAATTTATTTTCAGCCAAATGATCTAATTTTGAAAATGCTCAACAATTCCACCACAGAAGTAGGAGCAGAAAATTGTGTCCTTTCAAACCCAAAAAAAGACTCCCGCCCACCGTTTTCCTCATTACCATTGTCTAGGCAGATTTAGGTAAATGGCGACTGTTTTGCTTAGCCTTTGTGAGGCAGGCAGAACTGTTTTGGCTGGGACGCGGACGTTCAAAACACTATCTTTCGGTCGTGATATTGACATAATTGGAAGAACACAGCAATCTGTCCCTGATGCGTTTGTTATAGTGTAGAAACGGAAACCGCTACGCAGAGTTACGCATATTCCAAGAGCACAAATTTTCGATTACTATGGCATGGGTTATGTCAACTTTGAGGGCACCGGGTCGTTTGCTGCTTATTGCCACAGACGTGCGACTAAAGAAAACCCCCAACGTTTGCTTTAATATCAAAAAACAGTAAAGAGAATTCAAAAGGTTTTTTTTTTGTTTTTAATCACTATAGAATTTGGAAAAGGTTCGATGTTGGGTATACCTAAAGTTTATAATAACTCATTTTTGTTTGCCTACGGCGCCAAAACTTCAAAATCGGTTCACGCATTACAGAGAACATTGGCGACAAACACAATACAACTTATTTTTATATAGGTATATAGATTCATGGACAATGAAAATCATCAGCTTATTCGAGATTAGCTGAAATCTTTTTTTCCTGACAACTTAAATCTCATCTTACGCCACTAAAATAGTCCATTGGTGAGAATTGTCGATTTGAAATTGACAATTGACGTATTTTTATGCCAATTAAAAAATTGGCAAGTGGAAATAGCGAAAAATTGCTTGTCAATGAATTGACAAACAGCGTTTGCCAATAACAGACTGCCAAAGAATTTGATTGACAAGAGTGGAAATAGCTGAATTGTCAAACAAAATGTCACTTTGTCTATAATTGACAGTAAAAATTAATTGACATCAGGTTCATAATTTTGTCAATCAACTGAAACAATTTTTTGCCAATAATTGACATAGGTGGAAATGAATTGACGGTGGTGTCATTCAATGACATAAAAGCGAGAGCTGTCAATCTTTGTCAATCAACCGACACGTGGAAACCCACCTGAAGCTACTCTTTTTGCCGTAATACACGTACGGGAAAAAATTGTAAGTCAGATGGCTGTCATTTGACAACTTGACATAATAATTCTAAAACTTTCTATCGGTCCAAGGCAAAACAACTACACAAATGAGTTGTCCATTTCCATATACCTAAAGAAAAAATGAAGGAGTCATATCGTGCAGAATTTTAATAAATTGCTTTCAAACTTTAAACTCGAATAGGCAAAAAAGCTGTTTTAGCGTTTACGTCAAACCAATTCTAAGGCGACGACAAGTGCACAAAAAATTAAAAATTAACAATGTCAAAAATAATTTACATATAGAATTGTCTCTTGTGACCTCTAAAATATCTAAAGTAAAGCTCACATATAAACTGAATGTCCTTTTTCCCGGGCCCCAAATAAAATTTCCAAAATCAGAAAAATTTATTTTCTCTATTTCTTATACATATGGATGAAAAATACGAATTAGTTGATACAAAATGTGACCCCCTTTTCCCCCTCTTTGAATTTGAATTCACCAAATCGCTTCTAACTGCTCACTTTGGCCATAAAAGGAAATTTGTATTAAAATATCAGCTTCCTAGCCCGTTTGGGCTGGGCGTTGATCACCACAACAGCATTTAGGTCTACTACATAATCATATTACGGCTGGTCCTAGTAATAGGTCTTCTAAAAAAAATTAAAATTTTAATGGTTTCGAAGAGTTTGCAAAATAAACCTTGCTAACATTTAAAATTTTAAAAATTGAACAACTTTACATTAGTGCCACCTACTCGTCACTTCTATCCATAACCCATGAATTGTCGTGCATAATCTGAATTGCTCTTTCTTTCTGCCAGAGCAAGATGGCAAGCTTGACATGGATGTCATTTGACAACTTGACATTTATAATATATTTTTTTCAATGTTTATTTGGTTGGTTCTTTTTTGAGAAACGTTTGTGAAAATAAAATAAATCCCGGTCGAATTGAATCTCATAAAATTTTTGACAAACCCGAAAAGTGTTGAACAAAATCCAAGCAAATAGTACAGTGCGCCGGAAACTTGAAGAAGTTTCTCGTTTGAGTCAGAAGCGTCTCACAATGCCAGTGAAAAATGACGGCGAAACCGATGCCGAGGGTGATGTTTCTGGAGCAGAATCAGAGCACTCCAACTCCAGCCATGGCCATGAGACAAGTGCAGAGGAGGCAGATGAAATCGAATCTGACGATTCGTCAGAAATGGACGTAGCCGAGATCGACAGGCGCCGTGGTGAATACATCGAGAATTTAGGTTAGTACCAGTTTGTGCCAACTTAAAAAGTGAGACCATTGTTGAATGAATCAATTTACAGCACAACTAGAGGCACAATTCAGCATACTGCGTGAGCAATACTACCGCGAAAGAATTAGCCAAATCGAATATCAACTCTCGGAAGTTCGTAATAATCGTTCAGACGAGTACCTTCAGCCGCTGAAGCAACTGGATAAAAACTACCGCAATCGGATCGAAGTAGCGGATATACTGAAACGTTATAGACTCGATAACATTGAGCATAAGTTCCTGTCCGAGGAACAAGCAGCACGACAAAATCTCGAGGTAAGCCGGGGAGTCCGTGTGAACTATTGACTTTGCTTATGAATAAGTATCTTTCTGCAGAGCGAGAAGCAACTAGCAATGGATCAAATGTTTGAGGAATTAATGGAGAAAATCCGTCGACTTGAGGAAGATCGACATAATGTAGACATCTCCTGGGCAGACTGGGGCACAGACAAACGGACTAGTAAAGTTCGTGGTCCAGGCCGCAAAAAAGCCGTCACAGTTTCCGGACCTTACATTGTGTACATGCTGCCGGATGAAGACATTCTCGAAGATTGGAAGCTAATTCGTAAGGCGCTCAAAAGATCGGCCACATCAACGTGATGGGCATGATCTTTCCAATTTTTTTTTTTTTACAATTTTTTTTTAGAGGATTTATAGTACTGACAAACTAGAGTGCAAATTAAGATAATAAATGCGAGGATAATTTTTCAAACAAGAACACCTCTCTGCTTTATTCTAAAAACCTTTCGCTACAAGCCATTCCTTGATTAAGTTTACATAATCGCCGTGGAAGTGTATTTGGCCACTTAACTCGTTTACGCGGCTAGCGACGAGCTTGCCTCCTCCTTTAGACTCTTCGACGATTTTGTGTAGTTCTTTTTCCAAGCTCCAAATGTCCCCTTGAATGTAGCGAACGACAGTGATACGACGCAGTCCACGATATTTTGTATGCAAGTACACTGGAACCATATGGCTCTTGGTGCGAGCAACGAAATACTCTTGCGATTCGGGTTTTGCCTTTGGTGGTTGCCATCCGGATGGGTACTCAGCTTTCTTTATTGGTTGGGGAATAGCCACAGCTGGGAAGAGGCGTTCAACGAATTTCCATTCTGGAGGATTTTTGAGAACTTCAACTTCGGGATATTCGGAGAGGTCTGCAACTGGTTTCGATGATCTGAAACTGGAGTACCGATGTGGGACTGCTGTGATAATCAGCTGTGGAGTAGACGGAAAAAATTATGCCGAGGTTATGGTTTGCTTTTGTCGAATGAATTTTTGTTAATCTGCAGTAGATTTAATAGAAATGAACGCGTTTATGTATTTACTCACGTTTTCTGTGTTTTTCGTGGCTGAAATTACTTGATAATTTCGTGCAAATTGTGAAAATACCACGGGAAACCTACGAGTTAAACCAGCCATGTTTTTAATTTTTTTCCCTTCGTTATGTGTTCTGACAGTTCACTTTACTTATGAAGTCTGAAGGGGGATGTGCATTTACCCATTGTGATCCGTTCAGAATAGTCAATTAAAATATGTAGATACCTACAGAAAAGATTAATTTTTCTTGCCCTACGTCACTTTTGTGTTCGATTGGCACACTTTTTTGGATCACTTGCAAATCTCGATTTTTTTCTCAGAGTTGCTCAAGTGAGTAGAAAACACGTAAATTGGGTTTTAGCATTTAGGCCCGCGAAATCTCAATCACAATCACAATCGAAAACGTCATTCTTGAAATGTAATATAAATATTGGCAATCAGTGTTGCTTAAAAGAAAGCAAATATGAAAAGTCAGAAGTAGTTGAAATGTTAGCAGTTTTTTTCTTTTAAATATTTTGAGATGCAAGTGATTTAATGAAGGTGATTTAACCGATTTAAGCACTATTTGACTAACGCAAAGTTGCGAAGGAGAATCCTTTTAAGGCCGTGTGTCGAAATAAATAAATAATTATCCTCGGATAATTTTCTGACACTTATGAAAAGAGAAGTTCACCAAACTCCGATCTTAGAACAGAGGTTTATCGAATTTTACGCTAATAATTAATTGAAATTCTGCGTTTTATTTCCTCTTTAAAGCTTAGTATGCTTCTCGAGCTAAATTTTAGCTCCCATACAAAATTCTCTCCAAAATTTAGCTGAGGTAAATTTAAGCGAACCCATTTAGACGAGCGGTACGCTGCTTCAGCACTGCGTTTATCTGTCACAATTTAGCGCACCCATTAATGCTTCAGAAAAATAAATAGATAAGGATAAGGTTTTTCAATGAATACCTCGATGAGGAATCCGTTGAAAATGATAAATTTGATATCAAAGAATAACAGACAAGGAAAACAGGAAGCGCAACGAAACGAAACGATTTTAGAAGGAAGTTGTTTGTAACGAACAGGTGTTTTCTGTAACACTTTTATCCACAACGAACTTCATGTTAACATTTTTTTTTGGAGAGCAGCTAGAATTTAGTTTCAAACTCGTTTTCCACCACGATAGTGTCAGAAAATTATCCAAGGATATTTTTTACATAGAACACAGTGCCATCCATTATAGAAACATTGCAACTGCGCAAAAATAACGACTTATTCAAATTATTTCAAACATTCTATAACAGATGGCACCACAAACCAGTAAGCATAGACCGTCGACTCCTCCCACATAACGGACTTTGCCTACAAGCTGCCGGCGGGCCCAGGATTTTTCATGTATTGGTGCTGTACAAAATCAAAGGAGCAGTGATGCCATTCTGAACGGATTCCGGTCATATCTGACCGAAATATATTTACTCTGACCGGAGCAAATTTTGAAATCAGGTCTAACCGTTTTTTGACCGGAACGAAAAATGTTTTTAACCGGAAAAAGCTCTACTGACTATAAATAAAAATAGATTTCTATAGGTAGTTTGAATAAAACTTTGCCATACATTACGAACACGCTCCCAAGTTTAAATAGAAACCAATTTACTGCGAATATTGGGACATTTACAACATAACACACTCCTTCGGGAGC